>OY728153.1:2011317472-2016117472 GCA_963277665.1 Viscum album | reverse complement strand
GGAGGGAAGCTGGCATGTGAAGCCTCTCCTTTCCTTGTTAGGTAGGTTATCAGTGGTTCCAGCTGATACAGAGATGATGGATGTTCCAGAGGTTGTTGGGGAGTTCCTCTATTTTTTCCCCGAGGAGGTTGTGACTCTACCCCCTTGAAGTGACGTTGAGTTCGGGATAGACTTATAGCCTGGTGCCTGTCCGATTTCGATGTCCCCTTATCAAATGGAACCTTCGAAGTTGGGGGAGTTGCGGATTCAGATTGACGATCTAATGGAGAAGGGTTTTGTTCAACCCAGCGTGTCGCCATGGGGTGCTCCAGTTTTTTTTGTAAAGAAGGCAGATAGTGGTCTCAGGATATTCATAGACTACCAAAGGTTGAATCAGGTAACGGTCAAGAACCAATACCCCCTTCCAAGGATAGATGATCTCTTAGACCAGCTGAGGGGAGAAGGTTAGTTTTCTAAAATTGATCTGCAATCTGGATATCATCATCTAAGGGCAAAGGACAGTGACATTTCAAAGATAGATTTCAGGTGCAGGTATGTGCACTTCGAATTTGTAGTGATGTCGTTTGGAGTTACGAATGCACCAGCTGTGTTCATGGGACTTGTGAACTTTGTCTTCCGAGAGTTTCTGGACCGGTTCTTCATTGTGTTTATCGATGACATCCTGATCTACTCAAGATCAGAGGAAGAGCATGTCGAGCATCTTAGGGCAGTCTTAGAAGTCCTTCGACCCCACCAGCTTTATGGGTAATTGTCTAACTGTAAGTTCTTGACGCAACAAGTACACTTACTTGCGCATGTGGTGTCTTAGTATGGAGTGTCAGTGGACCCATCGAAGGTGGAGGCAGTTGTTTCTTGGGCAGCACCTAAGAGCATGGCAGATGTTCGTAGTTTCCTGGGGTCGGCAGGCTATTATCGGAGGTTCGTTTCAGACTTCTCTTCAGTTGCTACTCCATCAACAGCTTTGACTAGGAAGAACCATGTCTTCCTATAGAGTGATAAGTGCCAGGAAGATTTAGACTACCTGAATGAGAAGTTGGTCAGTGCTCCAGTACTCAGGCTTCCAGAGGAAGGGTTGTTGTATGAGGTGTTTTGTGAGGCTTCTAGACTTGGTTTGGGGTGCGTACTGATGCAGAAGAAGGGTGTGATCAGTTATGGTTCCAGGTAGTTTCACCCTCACGAGCGTAACTATTCCACCCACGACCTAGAGCTTGATGCAGTGGTGTTCGCACTGAAGTTGTGGGTACATTACCTCTTTGGGGAGCGCTTTGCGGTCTTCTCATATCACAAGATCTTACGTTATATCTTCTCCCCGCATGACCTGAACATATGACTACGGAGATTGGTCGAGTTTCTCCAAGACTATGACTTTGAGATCTCTTACACTGAAGGTAAGGGAAACTTTATGGCTGATGCCATGAGCAGGAACTCACATAAGGAAGTGTTTCGGGAATCCGTTGATTCTTGGAAAGTGATGGGAGAGTTGGCTACCTTGCACTTGGATGCAAGAGTAGAAGGTGTTAGAGGCTATTTGTTTCAGATGACGGTGCAGTCCTCCTTGCTGCAGTAGGTGGAGGAGTCTCAGTGGGGAGTCTCTGAGGCGGATGTAATGTGGGATCGTATCAATCAGGGGAATGCTCCAGAAGGATGGTCATAGGACAGCCTACATCGAATGCTCCTTCACGGAAGGTTGTTTGTTCTCGAGGTGATGGGTGAGGGAGTTCTCCGTGAGTTACATAGCTCAGCCTTGGTGGTGCATCCGGGAGTTTCAAAAATGTACCAAGGCTTGAGGGAATAGCTTTGGTGGCCCGGGGTGAAACGGGTAGTGGCGGAGTTCGTGGATAAGTGACTAGTGTGTCAGAAAGTAAAGGCTGAACACCGTGTCCCCAGTGGTTTGTTCTATCCCTTGGATGTCCCCGAGTGGAAATGGGATGACATCTCAATGGACATCGTCACTGGACTACCCAGAGCTCAGGGTGTTTATGATGCAATCTGGGTAGTGGTGGATCGACTGACGAAATCAGCTCACTTCATAGAAATTAAGGATTCTGGACCAATGAGTACCTTAGCACAGAGGTACGTAGACGAGGTGGTTCATTTTCATGGAGTTCCGAATACTATCATCTTAGATCGGGATAATCGGTTTACCTCACGAGTCTGTAAGGGATTACAGAATACTTTTGGTACCCAGCTACGCCTTAGCACTGCTTTCCACCCCCAGAACGATGGGCAGACAGAGCGGACTGTCTAGACGTTGGAGGACATGCTGTGAGCATGTGTTCTAGATTTCGGAGGATCATGGGTGCAACACTTGCCTTTAGTATAGTTTACCTAAAACAACAGCTTCCACTCTACTATTGGAATGGCGCCGTTTGAGGCTTTGTATGGAAGACCATGTCGTTCACCCATTTGTTGGGTAGAGGTCGGAGAGACATGTGCTCTTGGGCCAGAGGTGGTACAGAGCACCACAGGGAAAGTCCAGCCTGTTAGTGAGAGAATGAAAGCGTCTCAGGACCGAAAAAGGTCTTATGCTAATCGTCGGAGGAGGCCCTTGGAGTTCGAGGTGGGAGATCATGTGTTCTTGAAGGTTTCCCCTCGATGGGGGCATTAGAGGTTTGGGAAGGGGAGTAAGCTCTCCCTCGAGGTTCATCGGACCTTTCGAGGTGCTGAGGCGAGTCGGCGAGGTGGCATATCAGCTAGCACTTCCACCTCAATTGGAGAAGGTTCATGACGTCTTCCACATCTCCCAGCTTCGTCGGTACTTACACGACGACTCTCACGTTATCGACTGGAGAGAGTTAGATATGGGAGATGATGTGACCTTCAAGGAACGACCAATCAGAATCGAGGATCATAAAGAGAAGGTGCTCCATGGACGAACCATCGCATTGGTTCGCGTGTTGTGGAGGCATAGCAGCCTCGAGGAGAGCACTTGGGAGCGGGAGGCTCAGATACACGATCAGTACCTGGAGTTGTTTAGACTTGTGTTTTTCTTTGTTCTTCTGAGCTTGTTTTGATGTTATGCTCTATACCTTTGATATATGGAGTGCTTGTCTTGTTGGTTCTGAGACATTTTGTTTCCTTGTTCTCTGGAAGTGTGTAACGTTTCCAGACGTGTGGGGAAGGAAAAAACCTGATTCTTAATCGAGACACATTAATGCGGATGCGATTGAACCTGTGTGGGCGAGTCAGTGTCGCCTAAAGCAGATAATATCTCGACATGGGAGAAGGAATTTATCCAAGCCATGTGTTCGGACAGTGTGTTGGTTGTACGGTTTTGGGGGCAGTGTAAGTTGAAAAATCCTAATATATGGATGTGGGAAGACCCGATTCTTAATCGAGAGGCATTAATGCGGATGTGATTAAACCTGTGAAGGTGAGTTAGTGCCGCCTAAAGTGGATAATATCTCGACATAGGAGAAGGAATTCCTAACACATATGATTAGGGTTGTTGGTTGGGTTCCTGTTATAATGAGTGCCCCAAGAGGTATCTTGTTGGGTTCCTCTAGGTTGGTTTCTGAATTCTCGAGGACGAGAATGTTTTAAGAGGTATCGAATGTAATGGCACGGACCTCTCTGGCCCTTTCCTTTGTCGAAAAGAGGGTCATGAAGTGTTCTGGAGGGTATAATGGACTTTTCCCACACTTTTCAGAATTTTGTAACTACATGCCGTGTAGTGTGAGTACACACCTTGTACCACCTTGCCAGGTATTCCCCGTGTTGAAGCCGTTTCTTTTCCGTGTGAAATAAATGAGTACATGCCATGTAGCCCATAGTACACGTCGTGTAGTTCCTCCTCGCGTACGCGTTACCCTCAAACACTGTGTTGACCAGTCAATGGTCGTGTGCCGTGTTGAGGTTGTGTCCTTGCCGTGTGAAATAAATGAGTACACGCCGTGTAGCCCATACTACACGCCGTGTAATTCCTCCCCACGTACGTGTTACCCTCAAATCGTGTCTTGACCTGTCAACGACCTTGTGCCGCATTGAATGCTATGTTGGAAGCTGCGTGAAGACTGTGTGAAATGGTTGAGTACACGCAATGTAATTTAGTTTTTCTCGACTATAAAAGGAGGGGGCCTCTCCTCCTTATCAAATCACTCCTCTCCTCCATTTTCCTTCGAGCAGAGCTCTCCCAAGAGACTCAAAAGATCCTTTCCTCAATAAATTCTTCGTCTGAGCTCCGATTTACGATCCGTCAGCGTCCATGGGATCGTAACGATGAGGTGAAACTTCTGATCTTGGATCTTTTGTTTTCCCTTTGGCCTTTCCTTCCCATCTTCCACCCGAGGATGTTTTTCTGGGTTTAACCGAAGCGACGGATGCCGACAGACGTCTTCTAAAGCTGATCTGGGGGAGCGTCGTGATCAGAACCTATTGAGGTAGGGATCCTACCTTTGTCTCTCTCTTTTTTGCATCATGTGGGTTGGTTGGCCTCTTGTTTACGTGAAACACATTTGAACAAGATTAATAAAGATAATAACTGGATTATTTAATGGGGATGGGAAGTTTGTGAATGCAGTTACTTTTTTTTATATCTTGTGATATTATGTTGTGAATTGAATGAGTTTATGCCTACTGAAAATCATGGTCATTGGGGGACTTTGCTTATGAAATTAAATGTTTCCTTCTCCTTCTGGATTTTCTTATGGATAGAAATTTTATTGAATGTGGAAATTGGTTAATCACGTAAAGTTGGCTGATTAAAATCTGGAACACTTGTGTGATCACCCCAGTTTAATAAAATGGAATAATGAACATGTGGGTGTTGGCTTAGTTATGTGGTGTGTGAAAGGGGGGGTGAATACTGTGTTGTTATGAATAGAATGGGTAGTGGGGCTGTGATAAATGATGGTATTAAAGGGGAGATGATGTGGCAAAAGCCTTGTTTTTTGATACGGTGGTGGAGATGTGGTTATAGTGGTAGCAGGGCTGCAGTAATGGGTTGTGTTTTTTTAAAAGAAAGTGGAAAGTTGATAAATGAACTGTGGGGAAAGATAAAAAATTCCAGAACAATCAATGGGATTTTTTTGATGATAAAAGGTTGGGTTGTGTTGCTTGTGTTTTATCTAACTTGATTTGTGGTTGGCAGGGATTTTGTTCTACAAAACACTTGATCTAGTTTTATAGTTGCCCAGTTGTTAAGGAACTAATAAACTATTACTGGTGAAACTTAAAAACCTAAATGGGTTTGGGGTTGTTTGTTGTATGCATGCTTCGTAATAGTAGTGTCGAGGCACGTGCTCAGTTTCTCTATTTAGAAGCCATAGGTTGGGCTCTGTGTTTGGTATACATATATATATATATATATATCTGTATCTTTTTGTTTTTTTGCACCCCACCCATGTTGAGAACGTAGTGCTGAACACTCCAATTTCATGGGAGAGGGTGTTTTCCCATTAGTTACTAGCTCCTTCTTTCTCCTTCTTCCATAGGCTGTGATGGCTTGAGGCAACCTTACACCCCAAGACTCTTCGGTTAGGTTTCGATTGGGGTGGTTTATCCTAAGAATCTTCGGGCAGGTTTACTGTTCCCAAGAATCTTCAGGATGAGGCCCACGTGTGTTCGGGCAGGGATGTGACTACGGTTTGTGAGGCCCAGGTGTGTGGGGGCCGGATATGTGGTTGTGAGGCCCAGGTGTGTGCGGGCGGTATATGTGGTTGTGAGTCCCAGGTGTGTACAGGCGGGATATGTGGTTCTTGAGGCCCAGGTGAGTGTGGGCGGGAAGAGTGTGGTAGCATCACAATGTTCTCCATTAGTAAGATAAGCTAACTAGTGGGAAAATGGTGCTGGGTTCCCAATAATCTTGTTCTTATATACTACTACCTGTTGTTATGTGTTTTTGGTGAGCATGGCTAGTGAGGTTGGGTGGATATATTTCTTTGTCAGGTTGGTTTCTTCTGTTGTTCTCATGGGACATTATGATGTCTCTCCACCTGTGCACGAGAGGTTTAGGTTTCCCTATTGATTATAACTTGTATGCTCACCCTATGTTTACTTTCAGGTTTCCAGGAAGACTACCAGGGTCGTGCGAGACCCTACTAGTCGGGACAGTTGGAGTTGTTGCATTTTCTATATTCTTGTTCCTTTTAGTATTGTACTTTTGATCTTTCTTGTACTTGTACTTTGTTTTAGAATTGTTTAAACATGCATGTGGGATTGGTTTTGGTTATTTATATACACTTGTTCTTTTTTGGTGGTTGACTTCTCCTATTTCCTGATCTTAATTAATAAAAAGGGTAATGCCTCCCATATTTGTGAAAACTCATACCCTTGGTGTTAGTCGCCACCCCGGGGCCTACTGGAGGAGGGACTCGGGGGGTTCATTATCTCCCTTTCACCATTGCCAGCTCAGGAGGGGCATCTATGATGGAAGGGGGTCGTGATATATACATGGATTCAAATCTTAATGAGTTTTTAAATTGTTTTTTCATTTCTCTAATAAACGATTTGGAAATGTGGTTTTAATCCTATTAATCATAATAGCTTAAAATCTAGATGATTCTGAACTATCTTAGGAACTGATATGAGTTCTTATTCTTTTATATTAATCTTCATATTTTAGATACATCAATTTTTGACGAAATTTACCTTGAAGTATTTTTAACCAAATTATTTATCATAATCATTATATAGGGATCTAGTGTCACAATGTACTGATTCAATTTATTCCTATTGATATCATTTTCTTGGTTTCATAACTCTATATTCATATAATTATTAACATTTTTGTGCCCTTGATCATAAATTCCAACAATTATCCTTCTTATTCATTTTTATTGGTAAGACCATAATAAAAACAAGTTTTATGGGCCTTCCTAGCTTGATTTTTGAATAATATAACATAATCAAGAGGATATATTTGAATTGAATTCTCAATTCTATATAATTCCTCAAATATCAGTGGAAGGGATAGTAATTTGAAAATTTGCGGAGACCAAAATACTTTTAATATTTTTCTGTAGAAGGTTCATCAAATTGGTCACTATTGTTGGGATGGTTTAGCTTAAATAATGATCTATTTGATAAAATAAAACATTGTTTTCCTATGAATCTTAAGTCAGGCCAATATTCCCTTATTTTATTTCCTCATGAGGATGACACAACTTTTTTTAAATCTAGGATGGTATATCTGGTGATATTGAATGATATTGGGGTGTAGAGAAAATGTAGACATTAAATTAATCAAAACAGTCATTGTTTCTTCATTCCTAATCATTTTCCCTATTAATTTTAGTGTTATATATGACATGATGATGGTATTCCAATTATTGACTTACTACCCTCCTTCCATGACCTACCGCACACAAAATTCTATGGGGTACATAATTATGATCAATATTCATTGAAACTCTCCATTAAAATTCTCATTACATATTTCTAATAGATTCCACGATGGGAGTTGAATAATTAAAGATTATTTCTTATTTTTAAATCTATAAATAATGTTAGTGGTTGAATCATTGTTGTGATGTCTCTAATTTGAGTATTTAATGAATATTATCCTTCTTATAATATATAATAATTTTTATAGAAACAATGAATTGAAATCATCCATATAAGTGACTAGTGTAGTTGATAATTAGGTAAAGAAGAAAAAATATGGTATTTTATATAGTATATAAAAAAATTTGAGTTGAGTATCCTATTAATTTCCATGTCTTCCTATTATAGGGAAACATCAGGATACAATGTCCATTTGAGGTTTCTTTGGAACCCTATTTTCATTAAATACAATTAAAATAATATTCTAAAAATTTTGTGAAGGAGGATTCAAGTATGTCCACCTAAAATATGGGTTCCTATCTATATATGTCAGTTCCCCACATAATTTTATTTAATCCATGCATGGTATAATTGATTAAATAGAGTAAAAAATTTTATTCAGTACTTTTTACTGACTAAACACTTGTGAATATGCATCATGTGGAGATTTATATAGTCATCTTTCCCTTATTTGTTGTTGAAAGCCTATGTTGGGTAGTCTAGGGTTGGTCATCCAAAATGGTTCTATATACCACTCTAATGGAGGTAGGTCCTGATATTCATAAACAAAATAGACTAATTTAATTCTTTCTAAGATCTAAAGGTTGTTGGAAGACCAGATTATTATCTCTTCAGTAATGTTATTTAATCAGGTTTACATAGATTTGGTAATGGTAAAATTTGATTCTCTACGTGGAGGTTACACTGTGAGGGAATATTTCAACTATGAACGAATCTATTATGGATGTTTTATCAAAAAAATTGTCTTTAAGAAAAATGGGAAAATATGGAAGAGTTATAGGATAAGGGCCTTTGAATTCAAATTGTGATGATGTCCAAGGGCATCTATATGGATGTAAATAAATTTTCCTTGGAAGGGAGCCTAAAAATAGAAATGTTTTCACCTTTACTCTTGGGAAACCATTCGAAGACAAATGATTCATGTACTTGTTACCCACTTTTCCTATGGGATGGATTTATACATCTGAGGAAGGAATACCATGACATTTACTTGTGGTATTTGTGATACCTCAATGAATCAATATGTGGAAAAAGTGATATTTGATAAGGGTTGATGATTCTGATTCACATAAGGATGATTAGATGTTATTAGACAATTATTTAATGATGAATGATATCATAGTGTGATATTTTTATTTTATTGGATTTACATCCCTATACATGGCTATACAGGCCTTTAAAATTGAACCACACTCATATTAGACTAGAACTCATCCACGAATAATCCCATAGTTACCTGATTTTTTTGTGTTGATTTTATTATCCCACTAAGGAACCTCCCCAAAATCCAAGGTTTTTTGCAACACTTTGTCGTAAATATAACTATATAAAAAGTTGTAGGGATATGGGCCCTAAATTCCAAACATAAGATAGTATCCTTATACAGGTAATTGTGGAATTAGAATTAGGAGAGAATTATGGTATTTCGGTATGAATTATTAAGGTTAATCCATTTATAATGGACTATATTCCATGTTTTCTATATCATTAAATAGACTACCACAGATATGATAATTATAAAAAAAATTATCTAGGTTGAACATTAATTTACATTAAAAAATACAATATCATATAGTTTTTATTTTTGAATACAACATACAACCCTCTAAGACAATACATTGTTGAGTGTGGAAAATACCCTTCAATAAATTGGTGATACATAGGATTTATATTTTTATTCATGTAGCAGAGAAATTTTATGTTGAGTGTTTATGGATCTCCATTGGACATTAACATCCAAGGGTAAATAATGGTTTTTTACAATCCACATTTCAAAATTGAGTTCGATAAGGATTTTTTTTATAATAAGGACTCCAACCTGTGAGGTCATGAGTTTGTGACAGGTGAATGAATTCATCGATAGAATAGAATATAAAGGATCATAATTTGGAAGGATTTAAAATGTAGTAGTCAACAATGTTGTTTAGATGGATGTTGTTGTAAAGATAATTCTTATCTTAATTAGGAGTGATTTACCAAAAATATGAGACTGTTTTGGGCATCCCAAAACCTTCATTTGATGTAGGGTATTATGTGACATAAAAAGAGATGGAATCAGGGTTTTCAATCCATACATAAATATTACTTATACCAATAGTCAAGTGGGAATTGTCCTAAATTATTGTAATACTATTATGTAGGCCATGTAATAAATGGGATCTTGAGGACCCATTGACACAATAAACTGAGGAGTACCCATATTTCATCTTAATAATAATTTCATTAAGTGATATCCATGAAAATTAATCCCTTTACATATTATCATATAAAAATTGTTTTTTTAGATATTCACTTGAGATTGATACGCCAACATTAAAATGTTTGACCAACCAATATAATATAGTCCTATTATATTACCAATATTTCCTCAATTATTCTTATTGTTCACTTATTGAGGCACTTTTATAAACTTTTTCCATGGAATATGAATATTATTTTCACCTCATACAACATCTATAGATTTATCCACAATCATTTATTGGAATCTTATTTTCCTTTTTAAAAATTATATTTTTTAATAAAATCTTTTTAAAATTATTTTTTCAAGGAAAACTATTTTAAAAATGTTATTCAGCCTTATTTATATGTTTTCAAAGTATTTTCAAATAAATGGTTTTCAAAATATGTTTTATATTTTTTCAAAAAAATTCTAGGTGTTTTCATAGAATTGTTTTAATTATTTTGATGCTTAATTTATATGTCATTAATATAATAGGTTTTCAAAATTATTTCATGAATTATTTATTTTTTTCAATGTATTTTCTAAAAATTTATTTTTAATTAGATTTAGGTTTTAAAAATCCTTGTTTCAAAAAATATATGATATTTTCTTCAAGAAACCATTTTTAATGATATTTAAAAATTATTTTACTTGTAGATTAAATTCGTTAAAGTTATTGTTTCTCATCTAGTAGGTGTTCTAATGGTTCCATTCATTTTAATTCTATGAATGTGTTTTACATAATGTCATTGTATTTATGAAACCCATTTCTCTATCATGGGTTATTTATTTATGAAATAACATTCCCTTTCAAGGGTTATGGATTTGATTAAATGATTTGGAAACTTCAATCCTTTATAATGTTTATGATATGATTACACGTTTATGATACACATTTCATTTTAGGGGTGATGATATGATTTTTTATGATTTTCTGTCACATGTATGTATGATTTCATTATGAGATGGGGGGAGCTATATCTCCCTCCAATGCATTGGGTAATGATATATGTTTTATGATATCAATAGTCACATCAGAGAAAATACCAATCCCAAAATAAGAAGGTAATTGTGAGGACATTCCAAACCCAAAATAATAGGGTAAACGAGAGGAAAATCCAATCATGAAACAAGAGGGTAAACCAGAGGACATCCCATGACCAAACCAACATGGTAAACTAGAGGACAAACCAAACTTGAAACAAGAGGTTACATCGGGGGACATCCAAATCCCAAAACAAGAGTGTTCATGAGAGAGAATACCATTACTGATGTAGGTACACAAGTGATTAACCCAAGCCTAACATGTTACAAAGGACTTGGTATGCCTCCTTAACATATGGTTTATATATTATTTTTTCCAAAATTCCATGTTTTATTCATATGTTATCTTTAATAGTTTATGTTCTTTATTTCTTTATGATTCATTTCATAGGAACGTACAATATTTATTATGGTCTATAATATTTAGGGTATAATATTAAAATTTTATCCTGAGGTTTCATTCCCTATTGTTCATATTGTGCTTACGTATTTCTTTTATTTATCATTAAAAGGAATTTATTCTCACCACTTTCTTATGTTTCATTTCCCCATGTTATGATGAATGGTTTTAGGTTGATGTAATAAATGTGGTGATCTTTTTGGGTGATTTTCATTATCTTTCATAGTTATAGGGGATTTATTATAATATTACAAAGTCACTAAACTAATGTGGCTCTTAGCCATTTATTTTTTATCATACTGAATATTCATATAAAATTATGTAATATCCATGAATGTTATGCATAGGTTGTTATAGTTGGAATCATAATAAAGTATTATTAAACCTTTTTAAACTGGGATGAGAAACCCTTAGTGAGAGATCTAAGGGAATCTCTAAGGATATGTCCAAGTATAAAGAAAATTATATAAAAATTTCCTGAAATTATGATAAAGGGTAGAGTGAGTGGTTTCCGATAAATATATCCATATCTGGTACTACAAGTTGATGTGGATTTATCATAGATATACCTATGGGTAACAACTCTAAAATTTTAATCGAGTCCAAACTCATGGAAATATGATACATGACAATGGGCCTTGATGCAGACCAAGTTTGACACTCCAGGGGGGATATGCTATAGAAATTCAATCTCTTGATAAACCATTATGATGGTTTTGAGAAGAATATTACAATAAATATAATTGTATAAAGCTATGGTGACATAAATTAAAATGTAGGTGTCATTATTTAGATACCATATAAGTAATTTTTCAGGATTATTTAGTTTTCTTCTATTATATGTCTTTCTCATCATGTGATTTATAAGTTTATTCAATAGAGAAAACTAAAAGAACATTGTTAACATTCTACATTTCATAGATGGAAATTATGGTAATATTGAAATTATATCTCCCATGTTTAAATATCATATAGAGAATCAGGATGGTAGTATTATTTTTGGTTATACTTCTAAATATAAAGAGACTGAAAATGACATGTGAAAGGTAGGTGATGTTCTTCATGTATTGTGTGAATTAATCAAAAGAAACATGATCAGATTGAGGTTGAGGAACCATAAGACATGATTAATATTTCATATTCTAGGAAGTATATATTAACAAATATGTTGATGAAACCTCAATAATTGTTCTTGAAAAAATATAGATGAATGAAATACTTAGGTTATGGGATTCAAATATATTGTTATATGAATCAAGAAATATATAATTGTTTTCCAAATAATTTTTCATTAAGGATTGAAAATTATATTTATAATGGTGATGAAGGCTTGGAAAAGTGATATTTTGATCAATGTAAGCTAACCCTTATTGTTATAATGATGTTGGGAAAATTGTGTTTCACTTGGATAAAGAGATGATTCTTTTCGATTAATTAAATTTGATTGAACTGATAGCCCTAGATCTGATTATTTATTTGTTGAAAAAAATTCCATGTCTTTAAGGATGATGTTTATAACTTCTTGTATTTAGAGAATATATCCAGTAATATATAGAATAAGAAATCAATCATGTTTTCTAGTGTTTTTATGGTAATTTCGGTTATTACCATAATTCAAGAGAATATAAGATGAGGATATTAACTTGATTGGAATGTGAAAACAAAGAGTTTATTTATGATATATGGGGTATCAACGTTAAAATTATTTTCTAACATTATATCTAGTTATTGGTATTTTTATTTTTTAGATAGGTTATAGGATTAAACATTTATGGAATGATTATTTCACACTTTGGATGAAGTTTGTGAGAATAAATTATTATCTCATGATAAGTTAGTAATTCTAGAAATAAACATTCACCAAAATTTTTATAGAAAGTGGTGAAGTGGATAAAATTACAACAATGTAAGAGGATTCTCTAAAATCATGAATGTATACTATTTCTTGAAAAATCATTATCATTATGAAAAATAATGTTAAAGAACAAAATATTATATTACTACCTCCATTTGCAAAGAATCTGATGGTCCCTTAGTTCATCGTAGATTTATGGACTACTGATTGTTAACTTTCTCATGATCTTGTACTCTATCACTCTCTATTAGAAAATTATGGTTATATTTATCTTCCATGTATGTTTTAACCTTCCACCTAGTTTCTTTCATTTGAAAATATGTTACATTGGGTAACCATTATGGTTCCAACATTCCATTTTTAAGAGAAGTTCTATTATTAATTTTTAAGTTGTCAGTTTCAATAAATGGTGATTTAAAGTGTTATACCATTGATAACCCAAATTAATTTCAAGGGAGAAATTCTTTTTATGGGGGGTGGGGGTATAATGTAACACCCTTATATTGTTTGAATTATTTCTCGAATAAATTTAATGTTTTTTATATTTTTCATTTCACGAAACACTAAATATATTTTATTTTATATTAAACCAAATTTGTTTTACTATTTCCACTACATGAATTATATATTTTAGCTTTCTATACATATAACATCGATGAAATCTTTCGTTTCTTGTAACAATGTCTTTTCTCAATGGCTTCTGTAAGACGCCAGACCTAGTTTTACCGAGCAATAATATGATATTAAATAAATATATGTGTATATGTATATATATAACTATGATATTAACTTATTTTTATGATTATTATTGATAAACGAATGCTTATTTATTGTTTTCACAAAATATAAAATTAACTTATCAGTTAAATTGTTTTTTCAAATGTATATAAGAACCAAATTAAATATAAAGGGGGTATTTTAATAGATTTTTTTATTAAAGGATGGGGTTGAAGCCTCATTTTATTATTTAAAGCAAAGACCTCTTTAGACTGGGTAGAGGGACACCCATAACATAGCCCAAAGGCCCAAGGTCAAGTGGCCTGAACACTAGTCTTGAAAGACCATTTTTCCCAAAGAGCCCCTCAGTGAATTGTTCTGCTACAATACCCAGGCTACTATAGTACCGACTACAGTAACACTGCCATTACAGTTCCTGCTACAGTGCCTCCGCCGCTACAGTTCCTGCTATAGTGCCTCTGCCGCTATAGTGTCACCACCACTACAGTACCTCCGCTGTTACAGTCCTACTACAGTACCGAGAAATTAGTCCCTTCCTGGATTTGATCCTGGGTCTTTTGGATTCCAAGCAAGAGCCTATACCACTAGGGTACAGGCTCGTTGGCTGGGGTTATTTTTATAGATATCTATTATTATGATCATAATGTTTTTTTAATCCAAAATAAATTACTATTAGTAAGAAATTCTTATTTAATACATATTTTATATATCAATGTTAATTTGTTTATTAATAATATAGATTTTATAAGAATAATATACAAATAATTCAAATTTAACACATAAAACACATTATTTTTATTAAGGTATTTTCTCCACCTATTAATATTGAACCAATTTTAAATCCTATATTTGGAAGCTTAATTTATTTAATATGTCAAAATAATCATCATATTTTGATGAGATACAAAATAATTAGGTTAGGATAAATCTTTTCTATTTTTCTATAATGTTTCATTTTACATTGACTAGATAAAAATATTAGATTCCAATTTGAAACTTCTTTTTTATATAAATTATTTATATTGCAAAATTATATTTTAATTTTCTTAAAAGTTTAATTAGATAATATTGTAACAAATTAATCCAATTTAGGTCATTATAATCAATTTTACATTTAAATTAACTATAATAACATAGCAAACAGCAGAACGTTTGTACAATAAAACCCTAAATTGTTGTCATGTATGTCATATTTTATTTAAATTAATTTTTCTACATCTTTGATTGGAATTTAGAAAAATTGATTCCATATTTTGATAAATAATAACTTATAATTTTTAATATATTCATCTTAGTTTTGGACCCAAAATATTATTTAATTTTAATAAAATTAATTAAACTATGAAGGTTAAATTATGCTTAATAAGGGATTAAAACATTACTTTAAGGCCCAAAATGACCGATACACTTGTCCTAAAGCCATTATATGGACATATTTAGACCCTATACTCTATTGTATTTACATTAAAATATTATTTTTCCACATTTTATTAAAAACATGTGTGGGGTTCCTTCAATTTAAAATAATACAATAGTGTTGTCCATCATCCATTATAGAGGGCCTTCACTCCAATATCCAAAAACCTAAATATCTAATTTGGATCGACTAAACACTTCCCAAATATCTTCCCAAAATCCCTAAATTCCACTTTTAAGCCTCCATTGTGGAAAATTCCATCCATGTAACCACTTTTGTGAAAAAAAGGAGTTACCCAATTAATAGGCAACACCTTCCATCAAACTCCATTTTATTATATTCTTTTTCAACACCCTCAAAAAATTTAGACTGTAATTGTATAAATAAATTGGATCCAAATTATACTAGGATGTTATTTTATAATTATTCAACCAAAACATACACAAACAACCTTCAAATGGATAATGACCCTACAGTTTACATGTATGGAGGACAACCACCTCACTAAACAATGATTGTTATGTTTTTCCTTACCACCTCTCATGGTGAAAATTATGAAGGAAAATTTGATTACATAAGTTATATATAATGTTTTTCTTGTCTTTAATCTTTTGTGATTCTATTAAAACACATGTATTTATAGTTTTCATTTTTATAAAACATGATAATTGTTTTAAGGAAATGCATACTACCCCCCCCCCCCCCTCAAAGCGATTTGATTCATTCATACACTACATGGAATGTATTGGGGATTGATTAATTTAATATATATTATATAGATGATATAATAAATATACTATAATAATTAAATATACAAATATATAAAAAAATATTTTTCCTTTACAATATATCATTCAACACCAAAATTAAATGAAAATATCATTCATGTGTATGTACGACTTTCAGTCTCCATGAATGGTGTATTCCATTTCATAGTTTTTGATTCTATAGATTATTATAATTAAAATTTATTCAAAATTTAATATATTTAAACTATTTTATACATTTTATAAATCATGATATAAATATAACGACAAAAATATATGACAAACTAAGAAACATGCGAAACAAATCTTATATAACACAATGTGAAACCTTCACATATATTTTTTTACCAGAAGGTAATATACAGATATAATCAAATCATATATGATATTATATATAAGTATATGGTTCTAAAATAAATTTTTAATAAGTTTTTTATTATTATACAAGAGGATTAAAGGAGTATTATGAGTGTCAAGACACAAAATAAGTGGAATTTCATCTCACTCCTTATTTCCGTTAGATATAGGCCTTATTCACCAATTAAAAAATTTCAAGGGTGTATTTACTACCAATGAATGGTTTATATGACAATTATATATAAAGTTATGTGTATTAACATAACAATTTAATTATCATTCTATCATTTGGTATATGTTTCAAAAGATACCTAATCAGAAATGTAATTTTTATCTCAATTTCCTTTCATTGAGGGACATGCATTCTTATACAACAATTATTTTATATGTTGTGTATTAAATGTTATAAAATTAACCAAATTATTATAATTATATTTTAAATCTAAATTTAATTTAATTTTCCTACATGGGGTGTGTGATTCAATATTACCATGTGGTAGGAGTTTATTGGAATACTGGTAACATTTTTCGAGATTATTTATGATGAAATTCGCATTAATGAAATTTTATGATCCATATTTCATGGAAAATCATGAATGTTAACAGACTATTGTTAGTCTTCATGTATTCCTAAATAAGAACCATTTTTTCAATCTTTAGTACATACTCCAATTAATAATTTTTTTAAATAAAATATACCTTTACCTTTCTCATCAGCCTGAAATCATTATTATTTTAAAATTGTGATTTACAAAAGGGATCTCAAGAATATTCTAATAATCTCCATTAATTTTTAAAATATCTTTTCCCCCTTTTTCTTTTAAAAATTTTTTTCAAAAAAACTTTTCTTATCATTTTTTGGCCGATACACATTTATATACATTTTACCGTGCCAAAAGAATATTATTTTTACATAATATGTCATGTATTGATTTACCCTCCATAGTTTCCTTGAAACGACCTTTTCATATTTTAAAATATAAATTTTAAGAAACTTTTTTAAAGGTAATTTTCATGAAACAATATATTCAATATTTTCTGAAGCCTTATTTATAGGTTTTCAAATTATTTTTAAAAAATGGGTTTCAAAACATTTTCAAGAGTATTTTATCCTTTTTCAAGTAAAAAAGGTTTCAACACATTTTTGAAGATTTATTTATAAGTTCATAACATGTTTTCAAAGAAAAATATTTTTCAATATTTTTTGTCATATTTTATATGTTTTCCTGGAAAAACGTTTTAAAATATATTTCAGGTTTCTTTATATTTTTTCATGGTATTTTTAAAAAAATGATTTTCAAATGGTTTAATGTATTAAAAATATTTTTTTGAAGAAAAAGGAAATTTTCATTAAGAAACATTTTTGAAATATATATAAAAATTATTTTCCTTCTAAGATGACATCCATGATGTTTCACTCTCCCTTGTAGGAATTTATCTAAAGGTTCTGTTCATATTCATTATATGAATGGGTTATGCTTAATGGAATGGTCTTTGTGAAAGCTGTTTCCCATTCAGGGGTTATATGTTTATGAAATATGTTTCTCTTTTAGGGGATATTCTTATGATGAAATGATTATTGAACATGTATCTTTTTAAAAGTTTCAGATATGAATAAAATTTTTTGATACCCATTTCATTTCATGTGGGATGGTGTGATTGTTTCTTATTTTGAGTCCCATGTATATATGATTTAATTATGACATAGGTGTGACATATATCTACATCCATTGATTCGGGTAATGATAAATGATTCATCAACATATAGGGTACATGGGAGGACATCCTAATCATGACTTAATATGTTAAATGGGAGGAAACCCAAATCTAAAAAAGATGGTAAATGGGAGGACATCCCATTATCAAAATATGAGGGTAAATAATAGGACATCTCAAGCCCGAACCAAGAGGGTAAACAGGAGTACATCCCATGCCCAAAACAAGGGGGTACCTTGGAGGAAATCCCAATCCCAAAAAATAGGATACATGGGAGGGAATTTAAATACCTGAGCAGGTACATAGTTGACTAAACCCAGCCTAAAATGTTATAAATACCTTGGTAGGATTCCTTGGAAAAGTGTTTTAATATGTGTTTTCCCCAGTTCGATGTTTTATTCCTATGTTATGCTTTATTAGTGCATGTCATTTATTACCTTTTGATTAATGTATTATGAACTTCCAATAATTATTATGGTCTCTAATTTGTAGGTAATAATCTTCAAATGTTATTCTCATTTTCCATAGACTTTTGATCATGTTATGCTTATGCATTTATTGATTTACCATTACTAAGTATTTGAGCTCACCCCTTTTTTAGGTTTTCTTTCCCCAAGATATAAAGAATGGTTTTAGGTATAAGTACTAATTGTGGAGATCTTTATGGGATATTTTGAAGTTGTTTCACCATGATCGATAATTATTTGCATTTTTCCAAAGACACTAATCTATTAAAGTCCTTGGGAATTTATTTTTTTAATGTACTGAATATTCATAAAAATTATGTTATATCCATGGAAGTTAAGCATAGATATGTATAACATAATCCTTCTCCATATCATCATTTATTATAATATTTTAAAAATACAAATATATATTATCATGATTCATTCTAATTTGTAATTGTATAGTCCTACATTTTATTAATATGTCTTTCTCATAAAAGAGTTAATAACTAAAATACTTATAATTATGTTTAATTTTAATGGTGTTGAGAGTATTATAGGAGACTTTTTATTAGATAATGTGATGAAATTGAAGAAAATCATTATGTTTTCTCACCTTGGGTACAAGGATATGAATCATGCTAGAGAAAACTATATAGACTGGCCCTACATTAAAACATATCAGACAACAATGATGAAATAATAATTGAAAACATCAAATGTTGATAAGTAGAATGATATTATTAATCCATTGGGTCCAGGTGAACAATGAGGAATATTTATTTATTTATCATGTAAAATATCTCCTTAATTGGGTAATATTTCTAAAAATTAGTTATTCAAGTTTTAGAAACATCATGGAATGTTCCTAATGAGATATACATCTACATATATCAAATCATGTTCCTATATAATTACTATTCCAAAAACATCAAGTATATCCTATAATTGGGAAACCACAAAAGATCCATTTACAATTGAATCACATAGTTGAGTACCATACTCAAGAAACATATTAAATGTTCTAAAAAATTTCTTATCTATTACACACGTGTAAAAATATATTGAATCCATTCCAACCACCATCAATCATTTAAATCATTAATATTCACATAAAACGATTTCATCTACTAATTTAACATCATTAGAAATGTTATGTTTGTAGGAAATAATATTATAAATTTCATCATCCCATTTATCATGTGATGAATATAGAGGAGTCCAATTTACTATTTTATACCTTTAATGCTGGTGTTAAGAGTAATCTAGTTGGTTTCCATCTTATGATGTCCCCCAAAAACCTCTTAATTTTTTAAGGACCACCTGATTATTCCACTATATTTCCATTGACCAAGAAGCATGATACATCTCATTAAATACATTATTTTCCATATATCAATTGGATAACAAAAAATGTGATTCCTTATTCATTGAGAAATAGACGTGGTTAGAAAATTTGAGTTTTTTAAGATGTATTAGGTCAAATGATTATCGTTTGAGTCATCGAATGTTGAGATAAAATTTAAATTTTTTAAGTATCAATCTGATATACTATAAATTTTAGAACTTATTTATTTTTTATATAACTATGTGTACTTGTTATTTATGAAACCCATGTCTAGAGGGTCATTAAAGGAAAATATATTATTAAAATACCACATTAATTTATATGAATAGTTATTACCTCCCTAATTTTATGAATGATCCCTAATTTTAATGAAATTCCACTATAAACCATGACATTGATTAGTGATTTATGTAGTTTAGATTTTTCTAAAGAGATTCTCATTCCCTAGATTCCTATATGGAATATACATCAAATAATAAAACAATATTTATAATAATTGTTGACCATGATGGTGATGTGATGAGATAATATTACAATAAATTCTTATTTAATTTGGACCTTCTAGAATATCTATACATGTTAATTGGTCCTTTATAAAGAATTTTATTTTCCATATAGAGTGAGTCAAAGTAGTATTTCATAATACGAGATCAATGATTTAGATTTAAGTTATATATATTGCATGTGTCACTACATATAACATCATTTATATGGTATTAATGAATATATGGGGATCCAATACCAATAGTATTCCAAATTAGAAAGGAAACTATAATGTTATTAGGGGGTTGAGGTAGAGTTATGAATCCATTTTTTTATGTGTAGAAGTGACAAGAACATTATTTTTTAGGTTTTATCTAGTGAACATGCTATTTAGGGTGCATGGGAGATTTCTATACTTTTCCCAAATTTGAGGATGTTTATATCATCACCGTATTCATCTTAATTGATAGAGAAATTTTGATTTTTAATCAGGTTTTGCACATGACCTGATGTTGAGACCCCTTTAAAAGTGGTGAATCTTTATTTGATGGTAGAATAGTGATTAAGTGATTCTGATACTTCAACTAGCCTAAAATCCTATCAATATTTATTCAGATAAAGGGTTTGACAATTCTTCTTGATGGATATGAGTTATAACTTCTTGAGATAGTGAATTTTAGGTCATTCAATCGCTAACAAGGCCTGAATACTTGGGGAATATTGTTAAAGCCTTTCAGAAAAATAAATTCCTTGTGAAATTCTTGTGAGGATTGGGAATAATGGGATAATAACCCATCTCAATCTATTGAGTATCTTCATCTAGGATAGTGTATAGAATAATATCATTAATAATTATGACCTATAAATTTATGAGATTTCATAATCCCAGCTTGAAACCAGAGTCTATAGACTCCAAAGCCAAGGTCTATTCAAATTCCAACTACACTGAACCTTGATGAGGATCATGAAAATCACAAATTAAATTTGGATCCATATGTTGAACTAGTACTGGATTTTATGAATATGGAATCCTTCCATGACTCCTGTAAATATTATATGAGTTTCATTATAACTATAAAATAAATGAAAATTTAATTTATTTCAAGTCTAAATTTATTTAATAAATTATATGTGATATAAAGTGTGTGTTCATTGTGAAATTTTAACACATAAACACATGTAAAACAATTTAGGCTATTCCCAATGGATTGGAGAATAATATGGTTTTCTATGGGAAGGGGGTCTATAATTTGAATCTAAGGTTCATTTTGTGAAGAGTATTTTAATTTATTTTCATGAAGATACAACCATACCAGAGGAAATAATCAATTTTCATAGACCCTCCCTCGACTATTCCCTTATGAGTTCAAGCTCTAAAAGAAGAGTCTTAAGAAATGATTTTAGGCTAAAAAATGATAAAATAAAATTTCCTAAAATACAAAAACATTCTATGAATAAATATAATAAAACCATTGGAATATGATTGAAATGAAATTTCATAACAGTATAACATGATATATATAATATGTGGTTTTATGTTCTCCCCCAATAAGTGATCAAATTGGGAATCCTTGTACTATTTCATGATCCTTCAACTCTAAGAAGATTAGAGGTAATAAGGTTAATAGGCATCGATGTTTTGGGAAATATCTCATATTAAATAAAATTTTAATAAAAATATTTGAGTAATTGTTGAATTAAGTGATTATAATATTAGATAATTTTGAGACATTACAGGTGTGCCTTATTTATCGGTGTATGACAAATGTTCCACTAGGGGGTTAGAATTGCGACTGGGAAAACTAATAGAAATTACTGAAAATCTATATTAGAAGGACCATCCAATGAGATTGTTAGGTATAAATAATACATATAGTTCTTAAAACCACATATACTAGAAATGGATCTTATATTTTAATGCCTTTGAGGAATGCAGATTAATTTATTCTTAGAAAACCTCATTGTGTGCCATCGATTAAGATTATTTATATCATCTAACAATACAGTGTAACATGATAGTTTCCCCTTAGAAATGATATTATTGGAATCATTTGTTTGTAAAAGGGACATTGTAATGTCATTCTATGTTTCCTTATTCATTGATCAAAATGACTGTGATGGTTGAGTATTAAGGGTAATTAACAAATCATAAAAACATCTCCTTTTCCATTTCTAAAAACCCCACCAAAAAAATCAATTCTAGACCATATTAAAGATATAAGGATCATCATACTATTATTAAATAAAATATTTTTTTCTAGATCATCAATAAGTTATGTGTAAATAAAAATCACCGTTGTGTTGTGTGTTTTTGCAATCATGCACACTTTAAAAAGATTATGATAAGGTTCATCTATTAGTTATTTTTTAACAGAATAATGACAACATCCTTAGTATTAATTTTCTCATCATATTATATTGGAATAAAAAAAATTCCTTCATTTAAAATATATGTTTCTATCTCAAAAATGATATTTTTTGGCTAATATAATAGAATAACCAACAAGCATTATTTAGAATTCCCTCTTTGAAATGTGAAAATAATGCAGTTGTTAGAATATTGAAGACCATTATTATGGGAAGTGTTGGATGAGTAATAAATTACCAAATCCATTTAGACTATAATTTATTTTGTTACAAAAC
The DNA here is from genome assembly GCA_963277665.1 of Viscum album. Taxonomy (NCBI): domain Eukaryota; kingdom Viridiplantae; phylum Streptophyta; class Magnoliopsida; order Santalales; family Viscaceae; genus Viscum; species Viscum album. Next base: position 2,016,094,534 of record OY728153.1, on the reverse strand, counting down.
ATTTAAATTGTATACCATTTTAGGATTTGATGACCATATGTGTAGTCATTATGGTAAAAAGTCACCACATCAAAATGGTCACTTGTTTCCCCTTCACTAGTAAAGCAGTGGCCACTAAAAACTCCATTTTAATTTTCAAGGACCTCATTAAAAAATAATCTAGATGAAATATAGGTTCTTAATGTGGAATTACTACTATTGATAGTTCCATGGAAGAAAAGGGAATGTAATATATATGGAGTTATGAGTGCATAAAATTTCTAGAGTCTATATGTTGTAGACACATAGTATCCCATTCCAGTGTCATTGGTCATTTATGGAATTTTGAAATAATAATTTTTTTTGGAAAGACAATATACCCTTTACAGAATATAGGCTTATGACATTTCCTAAAAAAATACAATTCATCATTCAATTCATGGTAGAATCTCCTTACGTGGGAGCATGGTGAAGTACAATTCTCTATCTCAGCCCATCCACAAATTTTTATTTCAGATGAAAAATCATTATCATATCATTATTGAGTATTAAAATTGAATTCCATGCTTCAGGGATTCCCCCACACTATATATATAATTATGGGTTTTGTGCTTCTTATAATAGAGACATATATGTAACATCCTTGATCTAGGAGACACTAACCGGAGCCATGAGGTTGGTCATCAGATGACCTCAAGTGAACCTCCCTTTACTCTATAGGTTGTTGACAAGAAGTGAGGATCTAATTAGTCATGTAGGGATATTATACCCTCATACCATAATAAGACAAAATATATAAAAAACATAAATTACATCATAAGGTTAGAAAATCAGTGAACAATCTTAAATATACATTTCCCAGTCGGGGTACAAACCATAGCCAATGGTACATATTTCATGTAATTCTAACTACTAAGTGAAAAATGACCAAAATAAAGACAACACCGGAATCCTCAAATAGTCCTGATTCGATGTCTGGAACCTCATCCATGTTTGTTCCCAACCCAACTCAACTTCCAAATAAAGGTCCATTCCCCTTGTACTGACCTGTTAACAAGAAGTATTTTCGAGTACCCAACGATGGACCCAAAAGAGTGTGAGTACAACTCTGTAGGCCACAACCAATATTGTCTATAAAATATCTAGTCAAACAGATAGTGAATGATTTTTGGAAAGAAAATCCAACTAAATAATAGACAACTAACAACCACAAGTTAAAAATTATTTCTTGTATGTTACAAACCACAGTACCAAATTCATTATGTGCATCATTTTCATTAATTATTTCACCACCAATATGTAATAAATGTGATATGATTTCACATTTTAACACAATTGTTTTGTGATTTTTCATTCAACATAAGGGAATAAGTCACGTCCCTGTCACACTAGGGGTAAAACAACATTGAAGTTTCCCAGTCGGGATTCAAGTATAACTGCATGGGGGAGTGGGTGAAACCATGAAATCTTTTCTTTTTATGATTCCTTAATATTGAAACATCATTTTCCTCTTGTTAAAGATTTATTTCCCTATTGATCACAAATCAAACATAGATCCACAGGAATATTAGAATTTTCAAGGTTCGGTACTCAATAATTGATGTGACGTTGTTGATATAGTATGGAAAGAATCCCTTACCACATAATCCGCTATAAAATAATACTTTGGTGTGGAATACTATGAGTAGGATATTACATTGCACTTCTGTAAATATTACGAAAATAATACATTTGTGTGGGTGCTCCCTCTTAGCACAAGTAGGCTAATGAAATGTTTTAGTTCTTGTTGAAGGTCAATCACAAATTTGATCACTCAAAAAATATATTCAATTTCCTACCCAAGAGCTGGTAAGAACATCTTGGAATTCATAATGAATCTTCTTCGAATAAATCTTTCTGCTTTTGATTCTCTGTGAAGGTAGTTTTCACTTAAATTGGGTATTCTAAACTATTTTCTATTAAGATCACTCACGAAGCTCCCTTCGTGATACTCAAGATCTTCTTGAACCTCATTCAGTCAATCCAAAATATCAAAACATCTCTAAGCAACCATTACATAAAATAATGTTCTTTATTTATGTAATTTGAATACTTTTTGTGATTCTCAATATTTCATTAAAAACCTTCTTGGTGGAGCTTTTCTACCTTCCAAAAATCTAGGATATGTCAGATTATTCAGATTATTCTCATTTAAAACAAAGTGGTTTCATCTTATATTTGTATGATCACACATTCGTGATTCTCCACTGCCTCTAATTTTTTTTCGGATCACTCAAAAAATATCTGCAGCACTCCTCTATTTGGGATGCTTCGTGTTTGTGATGCTCCTTTAATATTGGACATTTTCATGAGGCTCCTTGTCAAACCATCATGCACTCATGATGCTCCACATCTCATAGTCTCGTAATCACAATGCTCAACACCCTCTTATTTTATTCCATAAATAGACATGATTCTTGAATCCCATATTCAAGAAAATAATGCATTTTTCATATTTTCTTATTTCCTACAAGAATATCCATTTTCACGAAGCTAGCCAAACTCCAAAATTTAGACCCCAAAAATTTTCATAACACATGGAAACTAAACTACATGCAAATATACTTTGAAAGAAACATCCATACTAATTCATAATCATCTAGAAAAAAATTTCCTTCCAAACACACCTAAATACAATAGGAAATACCTTTTCTCCACCTTTCCTTAATAATTATTCCATTACAAGTTCCCCAAATAACTTAAGTAATTTGTGAAATACGAACCGACAAAGAATCATAAGATTTATGAAGGAATGTATTGAAATTTTTTTGTCATCCTTTAAAAAGTTTTGTTCCAAATTTATTAGACATTCTTAAAAATTGTGAAACTTATTTCATTAGAAAAGAGAACAATCCAATCATCCGCTTATACCAAGTGAGGTTATTTCCTTCCTTCTCAAACTTCTTTGACAACAAAGGAAATTCCAAGAAATGAATTCTTATTACTATAAAAAAACTACTTCATCCATCTTGTTCCCAATAATAAAAAAATTAAAATATCCTCACATAGAAACATCATTTCTAGTGGAATGAAACTGTTTGGTTAAAATAGCTCTTTTCCCTTCCCTAAACTTTGAAATGTGAGTGGAGTTAGAGCTTCGGTCCAACTCACCCCGTGGGAGGAGCCTCAGCCCTTTATCCCACACATCAAGCCATTTTCACTTGCTAATCCACCCATTCATCACATACAAACCATATCACAACCAAACAGAACCAAGATATATAAAAATAACAATCCATAACAATCAACATGGTAAATCTTTTTTAGTAAAAGATAATTATCACATTTTCATTTTACTTCACTTAGCCCATTTTCCCAATTACAATTCTAAATCCTAGATCACTAAGCATATTCAATAACTACATTATATCGACCCATTTAATATATTCATAATACCCTTATGTAATAAAATTCAACATTTTTTCCATTTCACATACCATTACCAAATGAACATATTCACCATTTAAAATTCCCAAACATGTTTATGCATTTCCAATATAATTAATAGGCCACATACTACAATACCATTTAACCAATTGAAAGAATTTCTATTTGAATCATACATCAATTGAGTTATTTACAACTTGTAAACATCACCACTATTCCATTTTAACTTCCATTAAACCTATCCATATGCTCAACAATAGATCTACATTATCCCATAATGAAATTTCAATTATATAGCTAATTTATATATTTTGGAATTATCATCACAAACCATGGGTACCCTTAAATTGGTTAAATCATCCATTATTAATCCCTTAAAAACCATGAGGGTTTCTATTCAACATGTAGACACCCATAATACTAAACCTTATCAAGGTTTTGAAAATAGGAACAATAAGTGAAAAAGGAAAAGGTCAGACCTACACAAATCGATAACGAAACAATGGGATAAAACTTGTATACCACCTAACATGAATATGTTGATGAATGCACTCATAAAAAGATTTAGATCCTCATTTAACCATCCTTTTAAAGACTCAATCTAGATCTCATAGTATAGAGAATTTTTTCATGGCTTCATAAGGAGAAAAGATAAATATACTAACCCTAATAGATTAAAGGAAGCAAGAAGAAGATTATACTCACTCGAGGATTTGATCTGTTACAACGACACTCCAAACAGCCTATAATTGAAGGAGAATCACCATTGGGATGGTTGGATAATCCAAGCTGGCATGTAGGGTTTTAGGGGGAATATAGTAGAAAAATTCTGAGTTTGGCATAAAAATAATTGGGTTGCATTTTTTGTAATTTTTCCAACTTTACTATGGCGCCTGGTTTACCCACATGGTTTTACAAACAGTGCCCAAAATTTCCATAAGACACTATCCCAAAATCACTGCTTCTCAGGGTTTACACAAATGGTTTACAAACTGTGTGAAATAATATTCATTCAATTATCCCAAAATCACCCCTCAAATGGTTTCTTGGGAGTTCTTCATGGTTTTCACCAACCATGTTCAAACCATGAAACATGCCTAGAAAGTACCTTTTTCTTCCACATTTGTGCCTTGTAACCCGAGAGCTCCCTCGAGGCATCACATAAACTTATAGAAAAACTTATTTAACCAAAGGAAGGGAATTAAAATTAATCATTAACAAAACATACCTTATAAATAATCTGGGATCTTACAGCCTCCCCTCCATATGATAGCTCATCCTCAAGCAACTCTTCCTAACCATCATTGAGTTTTAAATGAAAACATTTTTGTCCATTGAGATCGCGTATATGATTTTTCACTCAAAAATGTATTCCTAAACATTTCCATGAAACCATATAATAAAAACCAAAGGCACAACCTTGTCCTGTAAGATCATCTAATAATGATCCACAAAATGAACCAGATGCACCTCAATGGATGTATCCACCTCATGTTCAACATCATCAGTGTTTATCACATGAGATAAATAAGGGTGATTTGGTCTATGTTTTGAAACATGGAAAATGATGTGTATCCAACTCTACCATTGTTTAAGAGCCAATATGGATGCCACGATTCCAATATTCTAGAAAATATCAAACAGACCCACTTACTTAGGTACTAGCTTTCATTATTTTTGGATTTGATGGTGACCCAACCTTGGCAACAACCAAAGAAACATAATATCACCATCCCTAAATTCGAGTGGTCTACGACACCGATCTGCATATGACTTATATCTACTATTTGTTGTCATCAAACTCTCTTGAATAAACTAAATCATTTTTGATGTCTCATGAACAAGGCTTGGACCTAATATCTCTGACTCCCCAAAATCTATCCAACACAACGGATATCTACATGACCTCTTGTGAAGGGCCTAAAAATCTTTCATATGTATCGTATCCAGAAAACTATTTTTGTAAGAAAAATCAACAATTGATAAATGATTCTCTGATGAACCAAAAAAATCTTGGACACAATCTCTCAACATATCCACAAATACGTGAATTGTGTACTCTAACTTCCTATAAATATATGGATGATAATACTTACTCAATGAAACCTAAGTACCTAGTTCTTTATGTAACCCCTTCTGAAAATGAAATGTGAAATTCAGATTATGATCCAAAACTATGTTTCATGGAACAGAATAAAACTGCACTATATCTCGAACATATAACTGACCCAGCTGGTCAACTATGTAAGACTCCGAGATTTGTAATAAATGAGCCAATTTAGTTATCTGATCCACAATAACCCAAATTTCATTGTTCTTTCTAGGTTTCCTTAGAAAACCCACTATGAAGTCAATCATAATATCATTCCACATCAACTACAGGATATGCACCGATTGACATAGCCCTCCAAGGTGCTGATGTTTGGGCTTCACCTATTGATATCTATTGTATCACGCCACAAAATCTGAAACCACTTTCTTCATTCCCATCCACCAATATTGCTAAAAAAGGACACCATACTTAATAGTCAGACCAGGATGTACTTCCCACATTGAGGTATGGAAGTCATGCATTAACTCCTCCCACACTCCTTTCAACACCACAACATGGTCTCGACATAAAAAATTCCCTCATCACCCACACTCCATCCATATGGTGACTCCCTACATTTATGATATTCCTTCATAGCCTACAATTTTAAAACCTCCAACTCATCATCCTTGACCTAGCTCAAATGTGTGGACTCAAATGCTATAAATTCTTGGGTCATTTTTCTATTCCCATCTTTCACCTCAAGGTTCATCTCAGAAAATGAATCCATCATTCTCTACTCAGAGTTAAATTCCTAAATAACATGATTCTGAGTATTCCAACTCAAATCATCTACAAAACTATTCCCCTTCCCTAGTGTTTAAACAAACTCAATATTGAAGTATTTATGGTACTCAACGAACCTTCATTGCTAAAGATTAAAATCCCTTTGAGAGAATATATATTTTTACCTTTTATAAACAGTAAACACAATGATTCATTCCCCCCAACATGTAATACCTTCGTTACATTAGATTATAAACCATAGCAGCTAGCCCAAAGTCATGGGTAGAGTAATTTTTTCCATGTGGTCTAAATTGTCTTGACACATATACTAGAAACTGATCATCATGCATGAACACTAGCCTTAGTCTAACACCGAACACATCATAGAATAGCGTGTACTTATTACCATGTTCTGGTAAGATCTGAATCAGTGTAGTAGTCAACTACATCATCAATTTTTGAAAGGCGGGCTGGAATTACTCTAAGCACTAAAACCTAACTCCCTTATTGGTTATTCTTAATATTGGTTCTTCCAAATGGGATAAATCCTTAATTAACCTTTGGTAATGACCATTCATGCCTAGATAACTATGAGAATCTGAAACACTCTTAGGTTTCCCCAAGGAATTCATATCCTTCACCATCTCTAGATCCACTGACGCACCCAACTCAAAAATTAAATGTTCCCAGAAACACCCTATACCAATCCAGAACAACCATTTTGATAGCTAAGTGTAATTATTATGCTCTATTAGTGTACTCAGGATGATATCAAAGTGTTTTTCAGGATCATCACGAGTTCATGAGTACAAAATGATGTCATCAACAAGTACAGCCATGAACTGATCTAGATGTGGGTGAGATATCAGATTCATAAATTCAATAAACACAATCAGTGCATCGTTCAGTCCAAAAAGAATATCCATAAATACATACATCTCATACCTACTCAAGAAAGATATATGAGTTATGTTAGAAGGTCTCACCCTCAACTGATGGTATCCCGATCACATATTAATCATGGAGAACACCAAGGAACCACTCTTTTTTTGAAAAAAGGTCGTCAATTATGGGAATCAGATATCGGTTCTAAAAAATAATTTGATTCAACTTTCAATAGTCAAAACATATCCTCAATGATCCATCGGCTCTCTCAGCCAACATCATAGGTGATCCCTATAATGATGTACTAGGATGGATGGATCCATTTTTCTGGAAGTCATTTAGATGAACCATTTTCCCCTATAGTTCAACTACCGCCATTTGATATGGTAGAATAGAAACATTTTCCACCCCTGGAATCAACTTGATTATAAAATCAAAATATCCCTCAGGTGGTAGCCCTGAGATAACAACTGAAAACACATACTAGAATTGATCCACAGTTGGATGGAAAACTACTTGTTCTCATTCTCCTTCATCTAGCACGAGGCATGCCATGTGGACCATGGGTTCTCCCAATTGCTAAAACAATTTCCATGCATGGCCTGTTCGAACATCCAAATCAGCCTAGAACACATAAGTGTCTCAATCAAGGGATGTTAACATTAACCTACAATGGTAACAATCGACATGTTCCTGATACAACACTAACTAATCCATGCCCAAAATCAGGTCAAAACTCAATATATTTATGAAAAACATGTTCCATATAAAATTATAACCACCATCTTCTAATTCACACCCTCTACATTGTCTCATATCCTCAACTCATACCCCCAATAGAGTATCAATTTGCATAAACCCACACACCTTTTCCATGTACTTGCCCAACATATCAATGAACTATGTAGAGATAATGAATTGTGTGGCACTTGTGTCAAATTGAGAAGTAATGAGTGTGGAATGTACATGAATTGTACCTAAAATGGTAGATGTTCCATCCTTTCTACCTCTAGGTGTAGAATTATGTGTGTGAAGATGGTATGTACCTATACCCTGGGGTCCAACCTGATTACCATGCACTTCACTGCCTGGATGGTACAGATTGTCTTGGCCTGTAGTTTCACGGCCACCACCTCTACTGGTATGACTAGTGGAACTTCAAATACATCCCTGATATAGGGTGATTGATCCCCTTCCCACACTCCATATCTTTCTATGACTCCCATTTATGCCCAGTGGCAATGGGTTCTTACATAACCTCTTTATATGTACCAACCTACCGAAGTACCATTACTCTACTGGTAGTCAAGGGATCTATAACCACATGTTCCCTAGCCTATCACACTAATAACAGAATACTTGATCTTAACCATGAGAAATAAATCATATATTTTGACCATTATATGCCCTACCTCCCATCTAGAAATTATCAAAATGATGCTTTATTCCATTGTAGGATGTACCACATGTTCACCCTGTTAGTACCACAAGTCCACATCTTAAATCTACCTTTAGGTTCCCTTATAAGGTAACGGCATGGTCCACTACCTCTTCAAACCTCTTAAAATGGAAGATGTTAACCTAGGAAATCATCTCATGCCAAATCCCATCCATGAAGTGGTTCTCTATAATCACCTCTTCTCCAGCCAACATCGGGGTGGATCAGTGAATGTTAATGAAACGACTAGTGTAGTCTATCGCTGATGCATCACCTAAGTCAAAATCAAAAACTATGTTTCACTATCCTACCTCATGTTTTTTGCATAGTAATTTTATAGAAACATTTCTTGTAAGTACATCCACACAATTCCTTCATACTTCTCCATATGAACCATAATTCCCCACAAATTCATGGCCTGACCTCTTAACATATCATTTTCTATCTTTACTCACTTCTCAATAGAAGTATCATGATGATCAAGAATAGACTACATATACTCTATCCAAAATGCTACTACCTCTTTTCCACCCACTCCAGTAGAGGAAGATGGGTACTACAGCTGTAACTTACAGGACTACATAAACATACTCATCATGACCCACCCTGGGTCTCATTCCATCAACTACATAAAACAAGAGAGATTCTCACAGAACTAATCTTCCCCATCTTCATGAAACACCATATCATCTAGGTCCAATACTGGGGGAGAACTCTCAACAACATCCAATTATGTTCCAAATGGCACATTTCTTCTTGGTGGAATCTATTACAATTCAAAAAATGAGCTTTAGAACACAAACCATAATGATTTCCCAAATATATGGAAAGATTCATCCATATCCATAGACAAACCATTTTAACCCATTACACAAATGGGCCTTATCATACCCAACACACTACCATCATCCACCTCTACCAAGGACTATTGTAATATAACATAACTAACTCAATCGATTAAAAGCCTTTCATTCTACATTATATCAAATGATTCTCATATCACAAATAGATTCAATTTCATTTCAATTTTCTTACCACAAATTATTAAGAAATAATCCTTAGTTAATGTTTAAAAGTTGTAGGAAATTCAATTTTCACCAATCTTAAAAAAAATTAAGGCATTGTTCTTCTATGTCCAACACACCATTCATGTGTCTGTACAAATAATGACGAATTTCACTTATACACATATGTTCCTAGAATGATTACTGTATGCACAAACTTGTTCCATTCTATCCATTATCAAAATATCATAAATCTACCACATCATACAAAAAGTGTATCACACATTTGTGAAATATCATAAAATTTTACAATACACAATAAGAAAAAAAATTCTCCCCTAGGGTGACTTCGGGTTTCTCCAATACATGGAATAGATAATCCCAGGAATGAGCTCATTACCAATTCTAGAAACCTTCCTAACCTCCTATATACGATTCCTAAATAGTAAGTCACAAAAAATAAATATTGTAATACCACTGTGTAATGTACCCAAACTAGTACCCACTAGCCGGTGCCATGATTCGGGGTGTTAAATGACCTCAAGCACACCTCCTGGTATGTAAGAGGTTTTTAACTAGTAGGTAGGGTCTAATTAGTCATGTGGGCAGACTTACCCTCTTACCAGAAAAAATAAACAATATGTAATAACACATAAATTGCAAAACAAGGTAATAAAATCAACAACCATACATAAATAAAAAATTCCCAAACTGGATAAAAACCATATCCCATGGTATATAAGTCCTGTCAGGATATTATTTTTATTGTAAAATTCCCAATATAATGAAAAAAAAATCCTAAATAGTAATGACCCCAATTATATAACCTCATTCATGCTTTTTCACATCCCAACTCAACATTCATGCCTAGGTATCCTTCCCTTTTCCTGACCTACAAATATGATGTCCCCTCGTGTACCAAATGAAGGCCTGAGTAGGGTGTGAGTAAAACTAAGTATCCCCCCCCAATGGTGTCTAAAAAATATCCTATCAAATATATAGTGTGTTCAAGTATAAAAGAAATATTATGTTAATAAAAGACAACTCTAGGACACAAGTTAACGATAATTGCTTAACTGTTATGAACCATATTAACAAATTAATTATGTGCATATTATTAATTAATTAGTTCACCACTGATATGTAATAAATGGGATAAGCATTCACATCATTCACACACTATTAACGGGTTTTATCCTTCCACATAAGGGAGTAAGTCAAGTCCATATCTCACTAGGGATAACACATCACAACATCAAAAAATCCTATCCTCGAAGCATTCGTCCATGTGGAATGAAACTCTTAAGGGAATAGATCTCCCCCATCCCTCACCCATGAAATGTTGGTGGAGTAAGATTAGTAGTCCAAATCGCCCCATAGGACGAGCCTCATTCCATTATCCCCCACCTCAATACATTTGAACATGCCTATCTGTTGATTCATCACACATAAAACATATCACAACCAAACTCAACCAATATATATATATATATATATCACAATCAATAACAATTAACATGGTAAAACATATTGTTCCATAACCCATTATCTCCTTCGCCATTAAATTTACTTAGCCCATTTAGCCCAATTCCCATCCTCAAGACTATTTCACTATACCTATTTAATAATTAAATTATATTAACCTAGTATATAAAGTCTTAATCCCTTATAAAAAACAATTCAACATTTTTCTCATTTCATATTCCATTATCAATTTAACAGATTCAACATTTCATATGAAAAACCATTATTAGGCATTTCTAACATAATTCATAGTCCACCTAACCCAATCTCAATTAACTATTTTAATCCATTTCCACGCCTTTCCCACAAACATGATGGTATTTAGATATAGTTAACATGAACAATAATAAATTTTAAATTCCGTTAAACTTATAAAAATGCTCAACAAGAGCCCTACATTATCCCATAATGACCTAGCACTTACTTAGTTAATTCCTAGGTTTATAAAATATCAGTGAACCCCATGAGTGGCCAAAAATATGTTAAATAATCTTTGATGCATCCCTTGGAGACCATGAGGGTTTCCATTCAATATTTATTCACCCAAAATAACAATACTTATTAAGGTGTAAAAATAAAAATAATAAGTGATAATTAACAAGGTCATACAAGCATAAATCGACAATGAAACTATGGGATAAAACATGTAGAGCACCAACCTGGATTCTATTGATGGACACCATCCTAATAGAATCCTTATATGCCGACTCAACCACACTTTAAATCCAAAAAATTGTCTCATATTAATGGGATGGGTTGTTCGAATTTAGAAGGGGAGGAGTGAAAGATACCAACAAATCAAATAAAGGATGCATAGAGAAGATTAGACTCATCTAGGGATTTGATCCACAACCAATGGTGCTCCAATCATCCTAGGGTCGAAGGAAAATAACCAGGAGATTGATGAGTCATCCAAGATAGAATATATGGTTGAAAGTGGAAGATAAGAAAAAATTATAAGTTAGACATGAAAATACATAGGTGGAATTTTTTAATCATTTTAACATTACTAGACCTCACTGTATACCTGCACAGTTTTCTAAGTTGTGTGCAATCCCTGCATGATCGACTATCCCAAAGTCACACCTTCACATGGTTTACCCACTTGGTTTTATAAACCATGTGAAAACTATATGTGAGCCACTATCCCAAAATCACACCCCCACATGGTTTCCAAGGAGTTCCATACGGTTTGCACCAACAGTGCACAAACCATGAAACATTCCAAAAAATCTTTTATCCCCCATATTTTGTGCCTAAAACATTTAGAGAACTCTTGTCCATTATTATAAACTTGTGGAAACACTTATTTAACCTAAATACCAGACATAAATAGAATCATAAACAAAACATGCCTTATAAAGAATCCTTGATATTAAATATAGACTTGGAGGTTTACCTTCACTGATATATAAGTATGGATGGAAAATATCCCATAATCGACATGATTTTCATTCAAAATACAATTGGTCAACCATATAGTATGTTAAATATTATATATAATTTTACCTATTAATGTATTTTTAATTTCATACAATGATTTGGTTATAGGCCTTAAAAATATGTATATTTTTATTATCATCTTTTTCACCATGTTAATTATGTTCTCTTTGTATATCACAAGAGATTCCCTTCATGTTGTAACTAGAGTGGTTGATTTACAATAACCATGTCAAGGGAGTGATATTGGATAATATCTACATCACTATAGTAGAATGGTTCAATATTGATAGAGATAAGGTCTTCTTCAATATATCATCATTGTTTTGAGAATTTATATTGATCATCATTGGTAACACATATATAGTGGATCAACTCAAACCCAGGATGAATCTAGAAAATATTTCCTTATAAAATAATGTTTCACATGGAGTGGAACTTCTTGTTTGATTGAGATGTTAATGTGGGGACTAAATGGGTAGAAAATTCCTCCATAGGGAGTAATACCATTATAGGTCAATGTTTATACGTAGTAAGGATTACTACACCATATTACCTAGGGATGAAATTTAGGGTATCCCATGACTGATATATAGAAACAGAGAGGAATTTATTACTATTTCATCTTTATTTTATGAGAGTATATTCACATATCTCACCATGAAAATATTTATCATTATTTATGATGACATTTTCACTATGAGGACCTTCATAAGACACATTATAGAGATAACCTCCTGATTTGATCGTCAAAATACCATAAGGATGACTCTATAACAAATAATTCTTTATATTTATGATAATGATTCATGTTATTATTTGGCTACTATCCAATTATTTTCAGGGACTCATAAACAATATCAATTATTAGAATAAGGATATGATCATGATATGGTACATTAGTTTTCCCCTATTAATACTCTTCATTATATTCTATCTATTAAGGGGAAGGGGTTTGGTATTATGAAAAAAAATACACATCTTTGATACCTACAAGGTGAATCCCAAGTTCCAATTTCAATATGTCATTGTTCATTCATAAGGATGGCAACAAAATGGTGCTTTAAAAAAAGTGATGAAATTCATCACAAATCTCTTACCAAATGAAAATATGATCCCAATAATATTCCTAATTATTCATGAGAAGATGATGACAATCCAACTGAATAGAAGAAATAATTTGTGACTAAATTTGATTATTTATTACAAATAACTGGTGAGATACTATAGTTCAAGTTTAGGGAATATTTCTATGACCTATATTGACCATTGAGATATTTTGATGGTTTCCTTAAACTATTGTTTCCTAAATATGATGATAGTATCACAGGGCATGAGAAGGGATATAATTCTACACTTTTATCTTGTCCAAGATATGATTCCTAGATTAAATAATTGAAATATGAATATATTATGGTTCTTTGATTGAAGTGAAAAAATTGGCTCACTCAATTCCTCTTTTTATATATTCTTTTACAAATGGTATTCATGTGTGGTGGGATTAATGTAGTATTTCCATTGGATACTTCTGGTATATACCGACATGAATTTCTTCGTGTTTCTAGAGTATTCTAGAAGTGTATATTCATATATAATGATATGGTTTGGCTATAATTATCCCACCAATGTATATAGGACTTAATTTTATATATAAGTACATATGAGGCTGATCCCTATGAATTTTTTTTTAATGACAGGTGAAAGATCTCTTAGATTATATGGTAACAAATAATGGAGATGGGATCTCTTGTGTGGTGTCTTTGGAAAATTGTAGAGTAATTTAGGTCTTACAATCATATTGATGGAGACCATTTGTAAGATTTTTCCTCGGAAATGCATCTATATGGTGAGTAAAATGTTGACTTGAAGATCCATGTCACCAAGATAATATTTGTACTTCCTATCATGGTATAGGAGATATAGGCTCAACATGATTCTAGGAGGTGATGGTTGCCACCAAAATTTGCGCTACTAGTGGTTGAGTTTATGGTTAGAATGAATTTTTCTCTAATAGGGTTCACATGAAACTACATTTTTGAGATATTAATATTAAAAATATACTCCCAAAATTTATAATTTTCCACATGTCATTAGATACATTTTTTGGTGAAAATATTCTCTTGTTTATGGGCCCCCACCCACTATAATGGTTGAGGCATGAAAATGATATTGAGATGATGAAATTATGTAAGATTAATGGGGAATACTATTACTAATATTTTATATAATGTTTAAAAAAGATCAAAAATAAAAAACATTAATGCATTATTATAAGTAATAACATGTCTTTCAGATAGCTTTCATAGTTATTAGATCCACATTGGATACCAACTTATTTTCTTGATAGTGATTTCAATCTTCACACTCATCTATGATTTTGGTTTCATACCTGTGATAAGTGGAAATATATAAATCGTTAGAAGGTGACATTTCAGACTCATCTTAAATTTTTGGGGACTTTTTCCAGCTCCTACACTCATATAGATTTAAGAAAATTTTCATTAATCCTTACCATGTACAAATGTGTCACAAGTTACCCCTATGCTAATGACTGGCTACTGACATGCATTTATATTAATAGTGAAAACGTATTGTTGATATTTAATAAACATGATCACCTATCGATATAAAATGTATTTAAAATTTTTTCATTCATAAATAAATTATTACTTTTTTAAGCTATATAACTGGGTGTTATTTATTTATCACCACCAAGTGATGTGATGTATATTTATACAATTGCGATTAAGCCATTAAAATGTTTATCCACTATATCACTTTTAATTTTATCAAAACCCAAGTAATTTGGTTGGAGTTAAAAAGAAAAAATAAATCTTATTATAGTCATGTTATGAGGACTGATTAATTTTGTTTACCATCTTACAACAATGATGATTACGAGAAACAGGCCCAATAATGGGTGGTGTGGGACTTATGTATAAAAATTTGGTTTTGGTAGATGTACAATGTAATATGTAATGATGAAGAAATATTATTTTAACAAGGGAAAATCCATATGAGGAATGGGATGGATTTTTTTGATGGAGTACGACTCACCAAACACATATAAATTTGTATCAAATATGTGATATAGAGGTAAATATAGTAATACCTGAAAATAAAATGGTCTGATATGGAGTTAATGGATTCATTGATATTATTTCCCTGTAATATAATAGTTGTTTGGAAATATATCCATAGTTGATGTAAATTGGTACCATAGAAGGAATATGACCCAATGAGTATGGTGTTTATGCTTAAAAAGTATTTAGGATAGAGGGGAATGATGATGATGACATAATGAAACCATCAGACCAATAACAATGGATATAGAGGTTCGGTGATGATTATTTTTGTCCTCTAAGATTTCTCCTACATAGAATATTTAACATAAATCAAAGACATTAATATTCTAGATAAATATTCTAAGGTCACTTGGTAGAAACATATAGTAAAATTTTATACAAAATATTTTTGATAATTTTTTATGTTTTCTTTTATGTGACTATGATATTGTGCACACATATTTATGTAATTCTACAAGGAAATCCATTTCATGGATAATTAAACCTTATAAAATTGAGTGTCTATTACACCCATATCGCTAAAATTATACTACATCAAATTTATGACTAATGTGAAGGAAGGGGATATCTAGGTAATTAATCAAATAGAAGTCACAATTGGTTTTCAACATAAGTAGTGGATAATATATTCTTGTTCATATATATGTGAACTGTAATGTAATAACTCCTTGGTTGGTGATATTTCCATTTATTTATCTATTCAATGTGATTTTTCTATGTTCATAATCCAAAACTAGAAGTATGTTGTCAATAACTAATATTATGAATCATAACTAGAATATTAATCTTGAAAATACCTATCATGTTTCATCCTAATAGAGAAAAAATTATAAATAGATACAATGATTATGATCTCTTTATTGGTTAATCCTATATTATATTATAATTCAAAATACTTCTTTTATCAAGTGAATCAATAATAAAATGGAGTTGGGATGATTTGCATTCCCTAATTCTATGAATCCAGTTGTTTTGAATATGGTTGTATCTGTTCATTTTTTAGTTTTATCATAATGAAATAAATCAATTAAGTTATTCTGGATTGATATTTTTAGAATTATAAACTCAAATAAATTATAGATGTTATGGTTATTCATTATACCAAATATTTAGTATTTATGGAGTTGGTGAGTGATATTGGATGTGTTGTAGTTTTAACATTTTGAATTTATATCATGTGAGGGAGTTAGGATACCAAAATGAGACATCATATCTATTCTCTGGGGTCTGAGAACGGACCCTAATGAGGTGACCTCAGGAAATTTCCTTTATAGAGAGATGTCACATAGTCATATTCAAGGGATTATGGATTTCTTCTCAATATTACCGCTCAAGATCAACTTCATTATTTCACCTTGGAAGGTCATCTTTATGAGATTTACTCAAAAGTAGATCATTTTATGCATTCCTTGTGAGGTAATCATATCGATCATTTACAATATAAATTTTTTAGGGTCTCTCCCTTGAATTATTCAGTTCTCTTTCATATATCCATGATTGTGTACATTTTAGGTAAATTTGGATTCATTTTGGGAGAAAATTCTTTTTTGAATAAAACATTAGGGGATCAATAGGTGTCTTGTTTTATTTTTTGTTTTTATATTTTAATTATAGTGAAAAATTTATAGGTAGTGTTGGGTATACTACTTCTAGGAACTTGAATAAAACATGTAGATTCCACATGGCCATGAAGAGAGTCATTATTAGTAAATTAATTCTCTTGATGTGTCATGTTATGCATTAAAAATTAACTATTTGATAAAACAATATTTAATTTTCCATTAGGTATGGATGCCCAGGAGGTCTAGAAAGTCAACCAAAACGACATCACAACGTGGAAATCTATAAAATACTACTTTGAATGTAAACTTTTTGGGGCTTTGTTAGATCTACTCTACAGTTTAAAAATATCACGAGTTTAATGACTCCATAGAGATCCATAATCATTTCATTATTCCACGATATTATTGACATTATGGAGCTACCACATGGTTATATTTCTCTATGATTCTTTTGATGTCACATATCAAAAAAATTATTAATTTGGTCTGAATAATTCTTTTAAGATAATTTTTATGTGATTTCATTCTGAAATTCAAAATCATTCTCATTTTCTTATAATTTTCATTTCTCCACACACATATAATACATTAGTGAAGTTTAATAAAAGAGTTTATTGAAGACATTAAACACTATTAATGCATAATATACATAAATTTTAAATTTATTTTATTTTTAATGAATATTTTATTAAAAAAATTAATAATTAAAAAATTAATAATAAGTAGATTTTAACATGCTTGATATTTTACAACTCAATTCACCACCCCCTTGAGTAATTTTTCAATAGTGAAGGGATATCAAATCGAATCAAAGATAAAAATTTTCATTTTAAATATATTTTAATTATAGTTTAATGATTTTTCATTTATTTAGAAAATGTAATATTTGAGATAAAAATGGTTCTCGTTAGAGAACCATATATAAGCTACTAGAATTTATGGATATTAAAAATCGAGTAATTATTTATACCTATATAATTTTTCATTAAATCTAAATACATTATTTTTAAAAATTATTATGATAATTTTTTTGAACAGAAATTATACACTGAATAATAAAATACCTAATATAATATTATTAATAAATCCAATAATGTTAATATTTTTAATTTTAGTCATGTTACGTAAAAAATATTTTTTCTATACTCTAGGACTCATGATAAATGGGAGATCGTAGGAGTGGAATATGAACATATTTATAATGTTAGATAATTAGATATAACACATAAATCGTTTTGCTAGACACCTTTTATACTCTTAAGGGATATTGAATTACACCTTTGAATGAAAACATACATATTTTTTGAATAATGTTTCTACCTTTGGAGATATAGTGGTAGAATATAATGATATGTTGAATGTTGGTAGAGATTATCCATTGATATGTAGTATAATATCAACTATTATTACACATTATACACATTACAATTACCTAAATGAGAAAAATCTCATTTCTTTTTTATGATGTTTGTAATAGGAATACATACTAAAAAACATGGAAATGGTTTGGTTAAAAAGAAAACAAATTCTATCATTTTTTCTATATCGAAAGAAGAAAAAACTAATAAGTTGCATTCTCATATTTAGATTGTAATAAAGAATATATCATCTCTAATTATGATTATTAATATGATATGTCATATGAGAGGTTCAATATTCTTTATTGTAATAGAAAATGACTAGAAAAATACATTATCTAAATCAATCAAATTCTATGAAATTTCATAGAATTAGGATGTTATATATTTATAAAATCATAATCAAATCAAGAATTATTTCCCTCAACTGTATGAAAATATAAATTTATAGAAGATGTTCCATAAAAATCATACTTCAATAAGAAAGATAAATAATATTATGGGGGCCATAATGTGAGCTTTCTTTGATTTATGTGATGATTCACACTATAATACTAAAGATTAGAAGTCTAATAATAAAGATTACTTTTGTTTATCAAAATAATAATAAATAATATAAATATCATAAAAATATTTTCCTTTTGATATAAATGAATTTTATTTATCAATTCAATTATGGGATTTGAATAATAAACATGATATAATTGGATCCATGTTTTCTTTTTTAGGATAGTAATATTAAAAATTAATTGGATCACATTGAATTATTACAGTTTTCTAGACAAAGTTTTACTATTTTTTCAGTATTACATTCAAAAAACTCATTAAATGAATTATAAAAATAAAGGAAAACATGAGATACGATGAAATAGTGATAATCCAAAGTTATATTGAAATTTTTTTGTGCATGAGTATATGATCAAAATCGTATATAATATTACCTATTATAATTATCCAATTATTAGTCATTAAAGAAATAATAATTTCCAAGAGAGAACATAGTTTTTAAAATTCATGCATGCCTAAATTTTTAAATGTTTATCTAGATATTAAATTACGGTCATTGTAAATCGATTTGGTAACCCAAATCAATTATTTACAACATTTATATAACCAATAGATTATGAGTAAAAAATAAAAATTGGTATGAATTTTTGTAGTGATATAAAAATATGGATAGTATTGTCAAATGATACATAGATAGTTTTTATTAGGATATTTATTATAGGTGATTTCTAAAATATTAATTCATTATAACTGATTGTTGAAGGTTATCTCCAACTTAGAGATAGTAACAAAATGGGTGATTATTATTGTTAGATCATTTGAAAATTCTTGATGAGTCATCATTTTTAAAGTGTTTTATATTTAAGTGTAAATGAATAACCTAGTGATTATTTATAGATATTTTTATAAATTTTATTATATCAACTTCTATAATAATTGATTTTTTTCAAGGACTAATTTCATGAATTTAAAGAATATAGAACTGAAAATGCCTATATTTTTATCTTAATTAATCATGTTAAAATAATATAAAATACATCAATATCAAAATTAATGAATCGTGGATATGGAATTGATGACAAGGAAACTGTAAGGTGCACGATTTAATATGTTATTTAATAATAATTTGATTTCTAATTAATATTATCTAATGATTGAAAAATTGTGCCTATGTGACTCATCCAAAAAGCTAATGCAATAAAAATGGTATTTAAATCATTAATTAGGGGACCTACTTGAATTCATTCTGAACATATCAACATCAATGTTTTTAAAACATATATAACATCCTACATTAGTGTCATTTTTTAATTTCCTAGATATAGTTGGACTTAAATTTTGTGGGTGATGACTGATGTTTATATTGTATTTTTTAATTATTAAAAAATAGTTCAAAATAAAAATAATTCAAAATTTTTTTCTTCAATATGTTATTATATATTAGATATTTAATGTATTAAATTTATGTACTTTCTCAAAATCATTATATTAAACCTAAAATCCTATCCATAATAACAACTCAACAAAATGGATTTATTTGAACGAGGAATAGAATTCTAAATGAAATTCCAATAATCATTTTAATAAAAATACTATGAAAACACATTTTTGGTATTAGCCTATTATCAACGTATTATATGTAATAAATAGAGTTCTAAAACCACTATAATAAATAAAACACTATATGTTATATTGAAAAAAATAAAAATGTTCATTAGATTGAATTTTTTGATCCAAGGTTTTTATATTGAATTCCAAGGGTCGTCTAAATATTTTTAATTCAAGGGGTATTAAAAGATTCATTTATGTTTATTATAATTATTGATAATTATATTGTGTTTTAAATAATAATTAAAGGATGGATGATGAATCAACTCAAGTGAATTTTGATAGTATGGATCCTTTTGATCATATGAAAACTTTTATTTATATAACTGATGACTGTGTTAATAAATTTAGATGTGATAATATTTTCAAAGAAAAAAATTAATGATGACCAAGAATATGTTCGTGAAAAATATTGTATTCAATTTCTATAAACTGATGAACATGTTTATTTTCTTCTGTGAAAACACAGAACCTTAACAAACCTTTTGGAACAATAATAAGATATATAGATGAAGGTGTTTGAACTAAATGGAGTGATAATTGATTTACTAGATTCA
Source organism: Viscum album (assembly GCA_963277665.1). Taxonomy (NCBI): domain Eukaryota; kingdom Viridiplantae; phylum Streptophyta; class Magnoliopsida; order Santalales; family Viscaceae; genus Viscum; species Viscum album. Next base: position 2,016,073,342 of record OY728153.1, on the reverse strand, counting down.
ATACCTTTCTAACACAACATACAACAAAATCCATATAAGAAGCATTAAGTTATTAGAGTTTTGATTTATCAATGCATGATCTGTTAAAATAGTTCATTATAAACAATTTTCATATAACAGTTGATAGACCCTCTATTTATCCTACTAATTATACATTATGTGTTTTTCTAAAAATAAGTAAGAAGTTTTGGTAATAATTATAAGGAAAAAGTATTGATTAGATTTTAAGGGTTATAATCAAGTTTATGTTAATGATAACGACAATTCCTTCTCCCCTGTGGCCATATTATAAACAATTATTATCCCTTTTAGTGCATGCACCGAGTATAAATTTAAACATTTCATTATTTATTTTAAATGGTTTTTATATATTTTCATCATATAGATAATTATCATGTTAAAATGTCATAGGTTTATTAAAATTCATAATTTTAAAATTCTATTTTTAACAGACTAAATATCTATTGGGTGTTAGACAAATACTAAGAATTTATCATGAATGGAATTGTTCATTTTTTTGTGAAATGAATTTTCTATGATATTTGTTGATCCAATATTATGAATTAATAAATAAACTTAAAAATTATTCATTTATATATATATATGTGGATTAATTAATATTTGGTTCAACTAATTTTCTGTTGTGTGATGAATAATAAAAATAATAATAAAACTGAAATGATTATGAGGGGTCAGTTTTATTTCATTAATTGTTTTGAATTTATTTAATGGTAATCTTGAAATTTTCTCCATTGGTAAATATACACACATGACTTACATAAAATGGTTAGTATTATAGTATATGAAACTATAATGAGTGATTGTACTAATGAGTTTTGGAAGAATCTTGAAAACCAAAAAAAAATGAGGTTTCTATGTGAAAAATGGTGTTTTCAACATCTAATTACATATAGAGCATACATTATTTTTTTATTCCTTTCTAGTATATTTAAAACAAAATTTAAATAATATCATTTGACGAGTACAAAAATAATTTTAAGAAAAATTATTGGTTCTCCTTATCTTTCTTATCCATTTCGTAAAACATGTGTATTAAAATAAAATAAAATAATAATACTAATAGTTAGGGGTGGATTATTAACTAGGAAATCACCTTGGAAACATGAATCTTATTTAGAACATTATTAGTTTCATGGTCCTAGTAGAAGAAAAATCTTGGTATATTTTTCTCCAATTAAGGTTTAATTCCATTTTTCTTATAGATGTTGAGTACATGGGTTGTTGATGAACACACCATGAGGGATTTTGTTTTAAATTTCGATATATTCAATTCATATGTAAATATACAATTTCAATTAAATTTTAAAAAAAAATCTATAATCCTTTATAGATATAATGAAAATAACATTAACCACAATTTCATTAAAGAATGTTATTTTATTTTGAATCCAGTAACACTGAATTTATTCTAATGATATATTTACTTAGCATCTAGTTATTGATAGAATTGATTCTATTTTGTTTCAACTGGGATTGTTTGAATTAAAATAATTTTATCCAAATTTTATTAATTTTTTAATTTCTATTTTATTATTCTAATAGTTTTATCAATTTATTTTAAATAATATTATTTTATTGGTTTTTTATCCTTGTATTTTTACAAATAACATGTAATGTTATAGTAGTGACATTTTGTATTCATTTATTTAATGTTTAAACAATTTTATCAATAAATTTATCTCAAAACCAAGTTGATTGGGATATTTACAAAATTTTAGTTCTTGATTTTTAATAAAGAACCTTAAACCATAAAACTTATAAAAAATATGATATTATGTGATTTGATATTAGATATTTTATAATATTGAAGAGAGAGAAGTGGTAATGTTCATTTGGATGAATTTTAGAAGGTATTGTTTTAAACCAATCTTGGTTGTACAGAATGATCTATATTCTACGTTATGAATGGAGTTTTAGTGAATGAGAATGTATTTAACTATAAAAATATTGAACTAATTTTTGGGAAGTATGTATGGGATTTTTATAAGAATAAGATGGTTATAAATGAATAAAATTAAGATCTATTTTTTTATCATAAATTGAAATGTTAATTCTATTTATTATTAAAAATGGATTTCATTTTTAAATATTTTTATTGTAGTTGTTTTCTATTCATTTAGTCCTTAGTCAATGATGTCAATGTTTTTATATCTAATTATTTTCCTTCTCTGTTAGTTAAATTTAATGATGTGATGAAATATTAAAGAGATTTTTAACCTAAGGAATAAGATCTATCTAAAATTTTAAAACTATAATGTCAAAATAAATGTAGAATTTTGTAATATTATGTATCATGATATTGGTATTTAGTATCCCTTTTTAATGAGAATATGTAAAAAAATTAGGTTATATGATTTTTAATGTGTTTCATTATAATAATTCTACGATAAATATACACTTTTACTTTTATCGGTTGTTGTTGAGTTCATCAGTTGAGAAGAACGATATAGCCTTAAAATAATATAATTTTTAAATCATCATCACAATAAAAATTTATCAACTGGGATTATTAGTTATATCAATTTTATTTGATCACTTATTTCAATATTCATGGAATATTTAAAAAAATGCAAATGAAAATGATGATGAAGAGATCCATACTCATAATTAGGGGGAGATTAAAATAGAATTAATTGAATTACCTTAATTTATAATTGACAGACATGTTATTTTTCTTGATAGACCTGTAGATATTAAAGAAAATACCTAAATAGATCTGGTAAATTAACTCATTATAGTTATTTAGGACTGAAAAATTACTTATTATGTATATTAAATGGAAGTGATGATTAAATATTCTCCTCTAGAGATTGGATCAGATAATATTTACTAAAAAGGTTTAGGACCATGATAATCGGACAATAATATTTGTTAATCAAAATGTACTTCAAGACATCAATCAGTACATGGGGTTATAAAAAGTTATAAGTCGGTCACACCCCACATATCGCGTTAACTGACTGACTGAAACTTCTTTTTTGGATTTTCAAATAAATCACTTTTTGGGTTAGTGAGAACCTATAAGGAACAGACAAAACACCACAGCATCACCGGTTTCCAAACCCTTCCACCTCTCGATCTCATCATCGACATTCACCAGAAATCCATACATCATAGCACAAATTCAGAAAGAAGCATCATAAAACCAAACTACAATCACAGATTCATCCAACCTGCTGCAAAAATGCCATAGCAAGTCCGAGCAAATATGATCTACCACCGTCGTGAATCACCCGAAACCAAGATTTCAATCACCAAGAATACGTCACCGGTCGCCGAAAATGGAGCCGAGTCCACATCGTGTGCCGCAAAAACCATCCAACCATGAAACAAAGAAAAACACATAGAAAAAAAATCAAACAAACACAAACCAGGCCAGATCTCATTAGTAGGGGACCCCTCTGCAAGACTATGCCACAAATCCCATCGCCACCTTCAAAACCGCACCTGGGGCCAGATATACCCATCACACCCAAAGACGACGCGAATCGCAACGTCAACCCCCAAAACGCAGCATCGACCACCTGGGAACAACATCGCGGTGCCATGGGGAGCCCTAGCCAGAGCAATGGATAAGGCCTCACACCGCAGCAAGGATGTTCACCAGAGATGGAAAGCTACCACCACTAGAAGACCCACGAGCCACGAGTGCGCCGATCAGAAGGAGAACAAGGTAGATCTACAATGGGGGATAGGAAGGCGATGGTGAGGGAAACCTAGCGTCGATAGAGGTCCCTTACAGGCTCATCCTTAACTAATAGATAAAAAATAAGAATGTGTAATGATTGTAATGAACCATCTCTATGATCTCCCAATTTGAAAATGTTTTTTACTTGATTGGCCTCTCTATATGTATTTGAAACCATCAGTTTGAGGTGGCTAGTATGATAATGATATTTTATATATTGATTTAACACTTTACAATGTATATTTATAGTTATTGAAATTAGATATTCAGAAACCATATTTGATTTAGATTAAATCCATCGTTATTACCATTACTAATGAACCAGATACATCACGGAATGAATAATGTCCCAAGTTTCATATTAATATTCTATTAAATTTCTAATAAAATTAATGAAGAAACAATTTACAATGTTTTTATGGGTGCGGAAGACACCACCACAACCCGAGAGACCTAGATTTCTATATGTCACATCATAAAACTTACGATTTATGTATTTAATTATATATGAAATAATAATAATTTATTTTAGTATATTTTTCTTCAATATTTCAATACACAATATGAATTTCTAGAATATTGAGTTTGGAAGAACAATTTTTCATGAATCTTATTTTCACCCAAGAATTACTTAACACGTCATCGTGAATAGAGAGAATCCTAGAAACAATATAGGGGAATATTTTTCATAGAGAAATATATTTATTTTTTTCTCTTTTTTAAAAATAATTAAACATGAAGCTACAAAATTTAGGATACAAACTAAGTCATTATAGATAAACACCACGAGGGAGCTCAACTGGTCCTCAAATAGGTTCTGATTGTAAATTTCATAGTCGAACAATCCCTGTATAAATTCCCAATTTTTTAATTTGATGTTAAGATATGAAAATATATGATTAGTTATATCCATATAAAATATGAATAGATAATAGGATAAGGATTTTTTAATCCAATCCCGTTACATATTATAATGTGTAGTCAACCTTATTTAAATTTTATAGAGTAGCATTAGTAGTGAGGGATAGATGAATGGGGCTCAGAATTTTAGTAACCATATTGGGGTACTATTTATTCCATAAAAATAATCTAGTATAAGTATATATCATTGATATTAACAATTTTAGTTTTGATTTTATATATGATTTTTGTTTTCCATGAGAGAATATCTCAATAGATCAAGGGAGATTTGATGTTATAAAATAACAGAATGGTTGGGGATTCTTGATGTAACTTCAATGATGAAGATTATATTTATATTTATATGGGAAATAATTTTATCCACCATGTGACTTTGAAGATAATATGTGGTCCATAAATTGATGATTGGGCTTTATGAAAACCCTTCATTTAGAGTTCCCCATGAGATCATTGGGGGAGTGCATAAGGGTATGAGACAAAAGATATAACATAATAAGAATACTCATTGAAGAATTTTTTAGTGAACCAAATTGACATTAATTAATGATATATATCATATATGATTAAAACATTTTAGATGAATTTTCAAATAAGGGAATCATTAATGTCTTTTATATAATTAATGCCAAGTTACCCATATTTTTTGTGCAATTAATTTTTTCAATTAAATTTTAATATTATGCCTTTCATGAATAGATCTAGTATAATTTTCATTATTTGAAGTTTTATGATAAGGATTATATGGAATCTATAAAGAGAGAAAGTGTTGAAAGATTTATGGGTTTTTACCGAGTTGACCAAGTACACATTCCCTACATGGAACATTGATATCCCTTTCCACCTGACCATTTTAATGACATTTTTTGTGAAAATTTCATCGAGGTAATATCTTCGGAATTTAACCAAAAAATGAGGGACAAAAAGATTTGTAAAAGAATGATTCCATTGAAAAAAATGATTTATTTAACTATTGGAATTCCCTACTACATCCTCATAGTGACAAAATTTAGATTTGAGGGAAGAATATTTTTTGGGCCTAACCAGGGAGTAGCATATCATCATCATATAGATGGTGGGAGTGTTTGAAAATACCTCTACCATTATTGATTCATTTATAGAGCCCAACATTTATAAGGAAATTTTTTTATACGCTCATATAGTCAACAACCATTAAAATTTTAATTCCTATGAGAGGATAACATTTCCTTACAACCCCTAATAATTGAATTAGCCTATTGGTGATCAACTAATTTGTACTGAAATAATTTTTTACAAATAATTATGCGGGAAAGACTAATAAAAATAGTATAGAATTTATATTTATATAAATAATCTAAACTGAAGCTCAATTTTATGATGTTAAAATAATTATAGAATGAAACATTTATCAAAATTTTCAAAATATTTTTTCATTCTCAAATTATTGAATGTTTCTAAGGTAGTTAGTAGAAAACTTTACGCTCCTTTTATGGAAAAAACGATCCAAATTTTGGATGTGGATTTTTTTTGAGAAAGAATTCCATTATAAAAACAAAAATAATTAAAATTATTTTTGGAATAATGTTACAAATTAGAAAAGCATGATGTCCCAGATATTAATGGAGTTTATATTCATGGTTACAAGTTAATTGAATTTGGATTTCAGGAAAAATGAATAGTTTCATGATTTAATATTTCCTAAATAGTATTTAAAAGATCATTTTAATTGGTGTTATAAAATAAAAAGGTTTATTTTTTTGGTGACCCCTTGAGGTCTAAGAAACCTATTAATATTAAGTTAAAAGAGTGATATTTTGACTTATTCATCAAAAGGTACAAAAGTGAGACCATATTCATAGTTATCCATATTGAATATTGGTATTTTATCATTGATAATGTTTGTGTTTTCTATAGCATACTTCTCCAAATTTCAATCAATGGTGCCCTGAGATAGATGGCCACAAGATCTGATGTGTTCCTCCCCAAAGGCTAGAGGCCTGAAAATAGTAGTGGGGACCTAGGGTGTGTATGTTGGAAGATAATTACCTAACATGTCAATGTAGTATTCAAAAATAAATATATAAGGAAAAAAGTAAAGGTATATTATAAATACACAATACTTGAATCAAATATATAACAATATGAAGCTTAGTAATAATAATTGACACAATATCTGATGATAAAATTGCTTGTACAATAAAAAATGGCAACGAAAGAGGTATGTTATACAATAATTTAAAACTATTTAATGATATATAAAAAGAGAAAAACGTTTATGTATAGAATATCATGTGTATTCTTGGTTGTCTGCTCCCACATCTTCATCCATGTAATACAATCCAATCAAGAATATGAAGGTAGATTCTTCAGTTTGTATAAATCGATAACCATTAGTCTATATGTGTACCAAATGGTACCTAAGGAGGGTGTGAGATACAATCTCAATAATTTGTCACCCACAGTGATACCTTTTCTCGATTTCATGCACTATAAAATGATCAGTGTGAATTATAAATTTTAATTCATTCATGATAAATAAATAATTCATGATACTAGGTTCTACTAGGAGACCCATCCACTATACCTGCTTCGGTCCAATCCAATGTGTCTATAATGAAAGATCATACACTAGTAATTTAAGTGGGGTAATGTTAAAAGGATTTGGAATGTACCCATGATTGTGAATTGGAGTGGATGACACATCTATTTGTCTTCCAAATCAAATGGTAAATTATCATTTTCAAAAATTTAATTCATTCTCAACATAAATTTGAAATCTCATTATAGATTATGATGAGTAACCCTTAGATCATCCAGGAAAATCATGAATGGGTTTCTGCTTATCAATAAAGGTTCTTGGTATAAGTCCAATTCCATTTCATCCATCTATGGTGTGCCATGTATTACGTAGTATGTTTCACTATGGTATAGTGTGAAAATAATCAATTTATAACAAAACTCCATGTTTATAAAAAATATTTCATGTAGATGCTAGAGTATCTCTAATGGAATGGTACACAGTATTATGCCATCAATCAAGTCTAAGGGCTCTCCCCTAAGGAACTGGGGTCAATTTTATGGATAAAATAGAAAATTCAGGGTGGGCCCATGTGAGGCATAACTGATGTCACCCCAAGAGTGTTTGAAAAATTACAATAACACTAAATAAGGCACAAGATTCCATCCAAGGGGTGATTAGTTCAAAACCCCTTATATCACTCGGACACTAAGCTTAAATTGCTCAAGAATATGCACTTATATACATATATGTAATATTCCATGTATTATCATTTCCTTTTTCACAACATTTTAATTTCAATAGGAATATTGGTTAAGGAAAACCCATTGATAAATTCAATTAAATTCATAATTCTTAATGCATAGAAACATGGGAAATACCATTTAAGTTCAACCATTTAATTATAAATGGATAACAGTGTCTATGCCATGGTTACAACATGACTTTAGCTGAAAAGGATGGGATGGAATATTAAATATGAGTAAAAACCCTTTAAGGGGCCTCTATAAGACAAGGAAAAAAGGGGAAATGAAGACATGTATGTGAATTACATCCCATTGGCTGGAATAACCCTTGATGATCAGTCCATGTGGTGGATTAATCAATAACTTGGGCCTTTAATGTCATAATCAAGCATTCATTAAAATTTAATTAACAAAAAAATGTGATGTCGGAAAGGTCCATCTCGCGACACAAATTCACAATTTATAGAATAATATGAAATGATGAAAAAATAAAAGAATACATACTTTAGCCTTGTATATCATTTTTAATCTATCATCAACCATTAATTTGAGCTTGGTTGGAAGAAATAAAAAAAATTATAATTCCTATAAAATGGATAAAATGAACATGCACCAAAATTGAAAAAAATTAGGATAAAGAACATCTTATAGATTATAGAGGATCAAATATATCACCTGAGCAGTTTTTGTTGTATTCAACATTAAAAGAATTACTTTCTGAATTAAAGAGTTATTTGGATCCCTAAGTTGAGAAGGAATAAAATTTTATCTTGAAGTTGTATGAGCATCTACTGTTGGATGAGGAGAGGAAAGAAACAATTAAATAAAAAATAATGATAAAAAATTTCATATATAAAAAATTTTATTTATAAAAACTTTTACGTTTTGTGTGGATTGGCCACACACTTTTCCAAACCATGTGAAAACATTTCACAATTCACTACTTTAAAGTGGTATATCATATTGTTAGAATAAAAATTTATGTAACAAAGAAAACCCCATTCAAACCCAACTATTAAATACATTAGATGGGTCACATGACCATAAACCTAGTGGCTCATTGTTGCAGAGAAACTATGCGGCCCCCAAGTGACCATTGTCTGTAATCGTAAGGTTTTGGGAAACATTGTGGGATCGGCGACATGGTATCCTTTAACTGTGTAGGAAATTATTTCCATCAACTTTTTGTATTCAGGTTCCGAATAATCTAAAGATTCACCTAAGACATCCTTATCATTACTAGGCTTCATAGTTAACTCAATTTAAGGAATTTAAAAAAGGTAAATGGTTTATACATTTGAAAACAATAGGGGCATTACAACCTCTCCTTTTTAAGATATATTTACCATGAGATTACTTTGTAAGGGAGGTATAACATCATATATGAATATTTATAGGCACTACACAAATTCATTGGCTTCCCACTCCCAAGACTTGTCTTGTACACATCTCTTCTACCATAAAACCAAGAAAAGTATAAATGAAAACCTCAAAAGCCTTCATCAATCAATCAATGATACATATATGATGATCCTCTATGTATTCATCCATCCCCATTCAATATCCATTTTACCAAAAACAAAATAGATGGTTATGGATGATACTTTGGATGCTAAGAAACAAGGAAGACATCTTGCATGGATCAATAACAATGGGGTAACAACAACTGAGAGGATACCAACCCAGCTCTCTCCACTACCTCAAAAGGAGAGAAATATCTAGTTAATTACATTCCCTATATCCTAATTCACCTCTAAACCAATCTAGGAGATACATTTAAAGAGACTCAATGCTCATCCTCTAATTCATGAGGTCTATGGTGATGAGGGGTAAGACATTCTCCTTGATTGAGATGTAGCCATATGTATCTGAATATGCTTGGAATTATTTGATGTCTCTTGAACAAGATGTAGACCCAGTAGATCTACTTCACTCGCCTAAAGCCATCAATGAGGTTAACAACATGATCTACCAAATAGGTCCTTATATGGATCAATATGAAACATTTCCATAATGTATTTGTGGTTTGAAAAATCAACCAGTGGAGAATTATTTTCCAAAAAACCCCTAAAATCAAAGATATATGCCCGTAGAATATTCTAAAATGATCGTATAGTCTACTCAGATTTCCCTTAGATCGGATGTTGATATGAAATACTCAAGAATACCTATGAACACAAAGCCATTTGAAATCATTTCTAGAACCATGAAGAAAACATAACATACCTTTCTAAAATAATAGAACTGTAGAAACCATGAAGTCACACTATCTTTAAGATATAAAAGCTTACATATATCTTCAATATAGAAGGAATACTATATGGCTATGTAGTTTGTAACATTGGTTCATCACTGCCACAACGGAATCTTGTAAATCTTTTCACAATTTCCATGCTTATTTTCTTCCATTTACACTTAGTAATGAATAGAGTCTATAAAAGTATAACTGGTTCCTGGTTCTCTTCCATCGCCAACTGAAAAGTTGATCTCTGAGTTATAATGCTTTTTACCTGCCTCTTCATAACTATACACCAATAATAAAAATTAAAATCTCTACACTTGTTGGTAATATTGGGATGAACTTCCCAAAAAGGAGCACGATAATCTTGCATAAGATCTTCTCAAATATCTGAAGGCACCCATACACACCCATGGAATACCAACATATCATTACCATCAACAAAGAAAACATGAGGCATGTTCTCTCTAATTATACTCTCCCTTGAAAAATAAATTCTAAATCTTATATTTACCTATTATAAAACCATTTTAGAAAGAAGGATCAAATCGCTAGATCTATGTGAACTTGTTGCATGTGCTTATTTTGAACCACTATATACATCATAGAAAACAAAGCAAAAATATTCGTTTTTTTAGAATCCCTGATGTCTTGCATCTGTTTTTTATTTCTAAATGATCTATCTAATTATTTTCCATGTCCGGGTGAGTAAGAATGATTGAATTTGAAAAATTGTAGGCACTCCCCAAACCTGCACTACTTTATATTCATGTAAAGGTGAGTGGAGATTTATTTTATACTTTTATGGTAATTCTCAAAAATTAACCACTCACCCAAACATTAGTTCCTCCAATAGCATAGATCATAAACCATTGATTCAATCTAATATTAATTTGTTGGGTAATTAACTTCATGATGCCAGAACTGGAGGTCCCTATAAGTGATGTCTCAATCACCTTGCATCAGAACTGCACCCATACTGATACCTAATGAATCATAATAGATAGTAAATATTCCTCAGGAATTTGGTAGAATCAGGATCAGAGTAAAAGTGAGTGTTTTCTTTATCTATAGAAATGCTCTCCTGCATACCTCAGTCCATTAAAATTGCACACCCTTCATGTTCAATCTTGTAAAAGGAATTTACATGCATGATAAGACCTTGATGAATTGCCTATAGTATCCAGAATGCCATAGGAAACTATTTATGTTAAATAAAGTCTTCAAATTCTTGTTGGAAACCTTGGTGCTCACCATATTTTGGTCAACTGATAAGCCTTCCTCAGATATGACATGTCCAATGAAGTGAACCTTTCATATCCAAATATGGAAGTTACTAAGCTTCAAATATTTTTGGGCCTCTAGTAGTGTAATAATCATGATATAAATATGGTTGGTATGGTCATTTGTAGTGAGAACTTTCTCCAAGATTTAATATATGAATACCACCACAAAGAAATCAATTTGTGGTTGTAAAATTCAATTCATAAATTCCATTATGACTATTGCTGTGTTTGTCATACTAAACAACATAATAAAGTAATCATACTAGACATACATTCTATGGAATGATGTATGTGTTATATATGGTGGACATACATGAACTAGATAGTAGCTCAGCATCAAATTGATCTTGGAGAAAATCATTTCTACATGAATCTAGTTATAGAGATCGTCTATATGATGCAATGTGTATCGACTCTTCACCATTAGTTGGTTCAATCAGTGGTAATCTGTGAAAAATATGAAATTACTCTCATACGTTTTATAAAAAAGGATAGGTGAACCTAATGGAGTTGTGTTGGGTCTAATAAAACCCATAGCCTTAATTTCATCATGATGCTTCTTGAGTTCATAAAGCTTTTTTGGTTCCACCATTTACATAGGAATGGTATTGGGTGCCTCACATGTAACAATCTAAAAGGATAACTCAATCTCCCTCTCAGGTGGTACCTAGAATATTAGTGCAGTTCCCTTTTTATTAAAAAAAAGAAAAATAAAAGACAAAAGGATGATGGACAGAGTCATAAAATAATTCATTCCTTCATGCCGATAATAACTAGAGAAAAGAGACACTCAAATATCAAAGTCACTCTGGTGGGAAGCATCATAAACACCATAACAGTCTTAATCATAATCTAAAAGACCATGTGACTGGGTAACCATAGTTGGAATCAGATTTGATTAGTCCTTATATAATCTATTTTTATTTGGAGGTACTAGTTGAAAACCAACAACATCCACAAAAACATTTTTACCTTTGGATAAATCCCGACAATATATTGTTTTTTTTTGTGAGTCACCTTCAACATAATCCCACCTTCAATGAATTCTATCTGATTCATTTAATTTAATATTTTCTTCTTGATTCATTGAAATGTTCACATAGTCGCTCAGAATTGTTTGATCCCAAATAGTAGGATCAAAGCCATCTTGCTCCACCATATTCACTATTGAGGTCATGTGGCCCTCATCATGCTCATGCACAAATTTCAGTTCCAAGATGGCCTTATCTCCAGTAAGGATAGTTCTTTAGTCCTCTTTTTCATGATCCACGAAATTATTTTATTATTCTATAATTACATGAGGATTCTAAAAAAGTGAATCCTCATCAACAGAATTTGAAAAATTTGATCCCATATGGTCATCACCTTCCTTATTTGTGGATTTATTTCATCCATAAAAATTCTCTCTGACCTGGGTAGTTTTCCTTCACATCTTCTTCCAACACGGAGTTTCAAAGTTACCTTTTAATAAGAAAAATCACACACAACATTTTCCATGAACATATCTTTATTGTGTTTCATAACATGGAATCCAAGACAGAAATCGGGAAAGTATTCATACATCTCCTCTAGTGAAATATCATCATCCAAGGAATTCATAACTATATAAAAAATCGGTCAAGATTATAAATCAACTTCAACTAATACCCACACATGATGGCTAAATTTTTCAGCCTTAACAGTCCCATCCATTTTAATTTGAAATCCCATAGAAAAATTAATATTAAATATAATTTTCATATTCCATAAAATCCAATGAGTACATAGAATTTTTATCCAAATTTGAGCTCTGACATTTTTCTAACTAAACATAATTAAAGAAAAAATTTGATTCTTGAAAGAAAATCATACCGTAATTTTCTGAAAATTATTGGATCCCCCAATATAATATCTTTATATCCTATGATGGAATTATTATGTGGAATAATAATCATCCCATAGGTATACATCACCAATCAAAAAACCCCCATATAGTGGTTTTTTCTGAACTAAACCACAAACATTCCAATTTTTTCTCCACTTGGAAGAACATGTCATGGAATAATTGAATGCTCACATAGTTGAAATCTATCATGGATGGACTATATATTGGAAACAATGTGAATAATATCACCCTTTCTAACAATTCACATAGTAACACCATCATGCACATCTATGAAATTTTATTGGCATGAATCACCTTCATCTCTTGCAGGACCCCTCGTAGAGTTCCACATAGTAGTCATTTTACCAGATGTAGATCTCAGTCCAGCCTAATATTTCACTATAGGCTTAACTTCCTTCACAAATAAAGCTATATGTTATGGATTTTAAATGGATGGAGACACCACTGTGATACAGAAACCCACATCATCCATATTTGTGTCAACCATGATAGATCTTTCAGCCTCAATTTCCAGTATTGATAAATATTGTTGATCTATTAACTTGAAACCCACCATGAATCAGCATGTTTCATCATCATCACAAAATACCAATGTAGAAAAATCAATTTAATATCCATGAGAAATTTGACACTGATCCTTTGACTTGACACACATTGAAACTCAGCATCCGTCATCAGCTTTGTCCATATTCTCCACAATCAGATCTGATTCAGATCTATTGGAATTAATCACCACAGTGGCCCTATCCATGAATTCCCGACACCGTGAAATATTTTTATTGGTAGTAAAATATTCACAATAAAACCATGCAAGTTTTTCATCTAAAGTAAGAATAATGGAGCTAGGGAAGAGAGGGAATAACATCTTCGGACCCTATACTGGCTGAATGATGTCACAAAGAGATGATAGAAACTAGGATGCCTGAAGATCCCACTCACATGTATGGATATACAGTTTTTTTAATGTGATATTAATGAATGTCAATGGAGATAGAAATCCTTCGGTTATCTATAAGTAATAATGTGGTCTATACCACGAATAGTGGTGAATATAGTCATCTCGATGATGAAGAAACACCATATAAAATGATACCCCCAAATTTGTAGGCGCACTACATTGATTAATGTATACAATCATCTCTAACTCTTAATAGTATTTCAAGGGACATAATAACATTGGATTGCTCTATAACTAAGCTCAAACATATCATAGTCACCACACATAGAACCAAGTGAGATGAACTTGTATAAAAAGGGATGAAACTAATGTGGAGACTGCTAGAATAATACCTTTTACTGTAGATGACTATAAACATTATTCCTCTAAAATATGAAAAAAAAAACATAGATATATCCTAAACTATGGCCCTAAGATTCTAACAGTGTAACCTATGAAGGCCCATACTATATATGATGGAACTCAAGATCCTGACTTCTTTAGTTGTGACCACTTACTCGGCCTGAATGACTTATAGAAGACCAACTTCTTTCTTGATGAGGAGTCTCAGATCCTATACCTGATGGTGGAGCTAGAATAAAACCTCTATTACTTGGAACTGTTGGAAAGGATTGGTAGAAAGGTTTTAGGTTATCCATCCTTCTATAGTAATTTCAATAAATTGGGTTCCTTATACAATGGGAATTTTAGTGTCCTTGTCTTATGGACTAGTGACATACAACAATGCTAACAATTCATGCCACATGGCTAGTATATCCCATGCATGTAACCTCTAAGAATCACTTCTTTTGGATGGATAAAATGCTTATCTTACTTGATTTAGAAGATCCATTTTTCATGTCCCATGATTCCCTAAGGTTCCACTCAGTAATATGGTAATGAAACACTATATAAAAAATGGTGTCCATCCAAAATACATTAACCCCTGTATATATTGATTAATCAAGACCATCCTCAAAATTCAACATTGTAATCAGCTTGTCATCCGTTATTGTCAGTGAAAACACTGTAATTTATGGAAGAAAGATAAGAATCCCATCACTAATATATCACCTTGTTCATGGTGATTGAATTATTGAAAAAAGAAGAGTTCTCATAGCCTATGGAATCATATTCAAACCAGGACTACCAGAAGTCCTCCCAGACCATACCATGGTGTCAACCATCCTACATCAGAACATCCCACCATCTAATGGCAGAGTCACATAGAATGTATGTTGTGATCAAGAACCTATGATCGAGAGGCATCTATAAAAGCTTGAATATTGAAACTATAACCTCTAACCACGACTCAACATCCTGTGACCTTCCATCTTTCTATAATGTGGGTGGATGTTGTTTCTTGAACTCATGGGTCTTCTCTACAATAGAAGGGGATGGTCAATGTGAACCCTAAACTGATTTCTTATGGTGATGGAAGCTATCATTAAACTAGGAATCAACACCCAACATATGATCTATAGGAGTTTTTATAGGTTTAAGTGTATCATGTATCATGGGAGGTTCATGGACCACCACAGTCAATATATTCTCATTTTCTCTCTCCTAGCATACATCATGAGTTCTTCATGGTGGTATATCTCTAAAATGCCAACATCATGCATCAAATATGATTTATAACATATTAGGAAATTTTAATTGATGGATAGGTATAAATCCAACATATAATCATGCTAAATCACTTAGAAAACTCTAGGATCTAGGTTTGGATGATAAAAGCGAGTCATTGAAGGATTACAGGAGACACGACCTACATCCAACTACTAAGGTTGGTTAATGTTGTGACATCGCGAATGAGAGGCATTTAATGTTAATAACAATATTCATTTTAATATATTATATTTTTAGCATCATGATCTTGTTAATTGTGTCACGAATTCCAATTTATAAGGGACCATACACTATATAATATGGAATAAGCAAGTCACGTAACAGTATCATTGTAACACCTGAGATTTTTATGAGAAATATTTTGTTTTTATGTTATATACATCATCAAAGCAATATTTCAATACACACAACACTAGCTTGGCTTTCTTTACACACAATCGCGACCTTCCTCGATAGCTTGTGTTGTATGCAATACCGAGTTTCACTAAACAATGATATGCTATGAAAATATTATTAAAACTAGCCGTTATGAATAGTAATACCCACTTTGTGAAATTTTATAAATTTTATCTTTAAAAATGGACTTCATTTTTGGATTTGGAATATTGAAATTATCCTAGGGTGAAATTTTGGTATTTTTCTAAAAACTTTCAATTTTTGATGAATAGTGAAAACACTAGGTTACTATTTAAAAACCGACTTTTTATTTAAATAATTATTTATTTTATTTAAATTTATTATATGTCAAAATTGATACATAATTCCTATATAAGTTCAATGTAATTCATTGGAGTCATTTTATAATAATTTTAGATATATAAAAATTTTATTGAACTTTTCACCGTCTATTACCCACCTCCTAGGAGAATTTGCAAATTTACATAAAATATAATTTTACCACTTCTGTGAGTGGAATTTCAAAAATATGAGAAACACAGTTAATATCAAGGACTAAAATGTGGTTCAATGAGATGAAAATAATTTTTGGTGAATAGTAACTTTTTACTTTTATTTACCATGGTTAAAAGTAAATATGGTAATTAAGGGTAAAAATGATATTATTATTACCCTAACACATGTATTAATTCTATTGGATAAGTTTAATTCTACCAAAAACAACATTAGGAATAAAATATGACCATTTATCTCCACTTGGATTAGATTATGACATTTAATAATATTTTATTTAAAGAAGAGTTAAAATAGTTAAAATCAAAGATTAATAACTAAAAAAAATTAATATAGGGTTATAAATAAGATAAATTCAACAATAAATATACCATATAAAGCTAAAAATATTTAATACATAATGGTATTTTATTTATAATTTTTAGAATTTCAATAATTTAATTTATTTATGACACAATGATGATGCAGTAATTACTTTATTAAGGAAATATTAACATAATTGATGTTATAAATACCCAAATAAATGTAATTTTAGACTTTTTATGAATTTCACTAATTTTATAGGTTAATATGACATGTTATTATTGATTTAATTAATTTTTTTCGAACTAATCATGCTGTTATGATTTTCACAAAAATCATGTACCAAATCGTGTCAAAATTGACATAAAATAGTTTTTAAAACAAATATTATATTATTAATTGTTATTTTATTTCTAAAAATATAAGGTTCAACCAAATGACTTTTATAAGGATTTATATATTAATAATGAACCACTTTGGGTTCTCTTGGCTTGTTTTAGTAAGTTTATTAACCTTATAGTGTAAGAAAACAAGAAGACGCGGTAAAAGTTAAATTATTTAACTTAGAGTTAAATCTAAATAATAAGGTTAAAATAGTATCCTAAACTTCTCTAAAATCTATTGTTTGAGATTATTTAGACCCATCCCTACCTTAGATTCTAAATAAATCAATTTGGAGCTATTAAAAACCGAATATGACTTTATAATAAAATAATATTTTATGTTTCTCATAAGGTTCCCCTCTCCTCCCTTATAAAAGGGAACCTCCTCCCTCTCATCCTCACACCCCTTTGAGCCTTAAATCTCGGCCAAACCATACCAATTTATCTTCTCCACTTCACTAGAAAAATCCTAGAGGTCCTGGTCTTCTTAAAATTCTAATCTTAGTGCCCTAAGAGGAGGTTTAAAATAAGCGTGTCGAAGAAGAGGTAATATCTGTTACCGATTCTTTCAACTTTATTTCATCTTCTACTTATTCTTCTTTAGTTGTTTCATTATAAAGTAATAAAATCAGTGTCACTCATAAACTGATATGTTATTATAAATATGAAACAACTCTATTTCACCTTCTATCCATCCTACGGAAAACGAAATCACCGCACGTGCGTACGTACGGAATACTGTCTCCACGCCGTTGTGTAATCTGTTTTCCACCACCACCATACTTGGATGGGTATAAGGGTGTAAAGAATAACTATATACGATTATTTTAATGTGATATTGATTCTAAAATATTATACATACACTTCAATAGAATTTCACGATCATGGGAACTATATCATCGCTCATGCGTACGTACGGCCTACCGTCTCCACGATGCGATGCGACTCGTTTTACATGATCTTAAATGCTTAATGATTATATAAATTAATTGAATGAATAAATATGATATATATTACACTAATAAAATTATGGAAATGTGGTATCTATAACCTAAAATAAGAATAAGAATTTATTCGACAAAACACGTAGAAGAACAAAAAGCAATAAACACCCAAATAACAAGTAACAATGAAATATTACAAATAAGAAGATAGGAATATGACCATATATGATATCATAACAATGAGTACGATTCTGGAATAAGTCAATAACATTATTTAAATTATTATATAGGAGGTTAGGACATGTACGAACAAATCGGACCTAAGGTAAGGGAAAATCTCACAATCACATTTTTATCCGAGATTGTTTATACTTTCAGATTTACTAGGGTGTATTTATCATCCACATCCATGTTTCCTAAATATGTAATATTATTTATATCCTCCTACAATTGTTTAAGTGAAATTTTACCCTTAGGTGAGTTATTAGTAAAAGATATGAAAGGAATCTTATGTCGTTTTTCGTACAAGGTACTTTTTGACTTTTTCGGACAAAGTATGAGAAGAATGTTTTTTAACTTATACGGCATGAATGAATTTTTAGAACATTATTTCCATGAAGCTTACTTTAAAATTTTTCAAGTTTATTTTTAACCAACTTCTTTTAGTTTAATATTTTATGAAATTTTAAAAAAGGAAAACTTTTTTGAAGTAGAAAGGATATTTTCCTCAAGAATGGAGTTCAAGTATTTTATCAAAAATATTTTCCATATAAGATATTATATGGTTATGTTTCTATCCCTATTTTTAAATTGAATTTATTAAGTTATGATAGAATTATTTTTATGATGTCCTTTTATCTTATATGGATTATGTTATGATGGCATGATGTTTAAGATTCCCATTTTTATTACATGGGTTATGCTATGATGTATGATTTATGATTTTCTGGCACACATAAAAATGGTTTCATTATGAGATGGGTGGGACCTATATCTCCCTTCAATGCATTGGGTAAAGATTTATATCTTATGAGATAGACATGGCTGGAATGGCAGGTTAAACCGGTTCAGTGAAACAGGACTGAAACGAGGAGTGAACTCGGTTCAGAAATGGACTTTGTCTGCTAAGATAGTCTTGGAAATGAGTCTTGACTACTAAGAAATGATTCTCTCTAATTATGTGTGTATGCCACAAAGTTTCATGTTTTAAGATATGATTATTGGGATTACATTTCACTATTATGATTTATCCCATGTTATTATATTATGATCTCTTTTACCGGTTAAGATTTTCAAAATGTTATGTTCTTATGAATATGATATGAATGATATTTCTTTTGTTTACCCTTACTGAGCATTTGAGATCACCCTTTTGTATGTTTTCTTTTCCCCAGATCAGGAAGAAGGATATTAAGTAAGATATTCCAAAAGGGGCTCTAGATATGATAAAATAAAAGGGAGACAGTGTAGATGATTTATGAACCAGTTGTTTATGTTTCCCAGTTTCTAAAGACATTATACCTATACGGTCCTTTCATGGTTTTCTTATATGTTGTAATAAGTGTGCTTCAATTCTGAAGTATGAACAATTTATGTAAAGTATGGGTCATTATAGTTGGTATCAGAGGAAAGCTATAGTAAACCTTTGGAAACTAGGATGTGAAAGCCTTAGTAAGAACCATAAGGATATATCTAAGCATAGAACACAATCTTAGTGTTTTAGAAATAGCCATGAACAACCTATCGTAAGACCTTAAGTGTGAAATATTATTCTTGATTATGTGGTTTTCCTATTATAATTAGTGTTTCTCACACAATTCTTCTTGGTTTAGGTCAATGGATGGAACCCGAAGGAACCGTGTTAATGCAGAATGCGACGGGCAATGCAATGATTGTCCCCCTGAGCAACCAAACAATATGGGAGCTAGAATGAAAAATCTTGTAGCCATGCTCACACAACTTTCTCAAGCTATGAATCATGCAACACTTCCAAATGAGAAAAGGAAGGAGCAACATTCTGTTGAATCCTTCATGAGGCAGTGTCCACCCTCATTCAGTGGGTCTATTGATCCATTAGTGCCTGAACAATGGATCAGTACCACTGAAAAGATATTTGCAGTTCTTCAATGTTCTGAACATGATAAAGTCATCTTATCAGTTTATCATTTGGAAGGTGAAGCTAATCAATGGTGTAATCTTATCAATAATACGAGGCCAAGAGTTGAAATTGAGTCCATGTAATGGGATGAGTTCAGGAACTTATTTTTCAATAAGTAATTCCCTCGTATTATTTGAAAAAAGATGGAGAAGGATTTTCTTGAACTAAAGAAAAAGGATGATGAATCTGTTGGTACCTATGAAGTGAATTTTACAAGACTTAAAAGGTACGCTTTTGGGATTATTATCCAACCTGAGAGTAAGATCGATCGATTCTTTAGTGGCCTAAAACCAAGTCTTCGAAGGGAGTTATCCATAAGGGACTTCAATAGCTACGAGGAAATCATTCGATGTGCTCTCAAGGTTGAGATGGAGATTGGAGTAACCCATCAGTCGTATGAATTTGATAAGAAGAGGAAAATGTAATTGAAAGGAAAATCTAAAGAGAACACTGAAAAGAAGATGATTTTTCCCTTATGCTCAAAGTTTGGAAAGAAACATGTAGGGAGTTGTCTTAAAAGGACAAGTAAATGTTTCAAATGTGGAAAGGAATGTCATCGGGAATTTGAATGCCGCAATGATGGGAAGAAGATGTCTAGTGATGCGAACAAAGAAAAGGATACACAGAGTGCACCTCCTACACTTCAATTTTACAAGTGAAAGGAAATGGGGCATTATTATAATCAATGCCCTAATCCAAGGGTTGTTGATGATGATCGACATCAAGAAACTCTTATGGCTAAAGGAAAAGGAAAGTCACATGCAATTTCTATCAGCGATGTGGAGTATGATAACGAAGTGGTAAAAGGTACACTTACCATCCACTCTAAAGTAGAAAATGTTTTATTTGATTCTGGATCCACCAACTCTTTTATTTCTAAAGAATTGTCTAAGGGTATCGCTGTATTACCTCAATAATTAGATGTTGAGTTAGCTGTGACAACCCCTAATGGCACAACAGTCACATCAAAAGTTTATAATTCTTCTCCGATTGATGTTTTTGGTAAAGTGATTCCTAAAAATCTTGTGATCCTTCCTATAGTGGAATTTTATGTGATTCTTGGCATGAATTGGCTTTCTTTTTATAAATCTCATATCAATTTTCAAAGAAGGGAAGTCACATTTCATATTCTAGATAAATCTATGATCGTCTATCAATGCATGGATGAACATAACCTTATAGTGTAAATTTCATCCATCCTATGGGTCTTGATTCCACTAAATGAATGTTATTTATCTCAAATGGTTGGTGAGAAACTAATGATTAAGAATACAACCATTGTACGAGAGTTTGATGATGTCTTTCCGGAGGAATTTCTGGGTCTTCCACCAAATCGTGAAGTTGATTTTTCAATAGAACTCGTACCAGGTGCTTTTCTTATTTCAAATACACCTTATAGAATGGACCCAATTGAGTTGCTGGAATTGAAGAAGAAACTCCAAGAGAATCTTGATAATGGATTAATACACCCTAGTGCATCACATTGGGGAGCACCTGTTCTGTTTCTTAAGAAGAAAGATGGATCAATGAGACTCTGCATTGATTATCGAGAACTTAAAAAGATCACTATCAAGAACAAATATCCTCTCCAGTGCATTGATGACTTATTTGACCAACTACCCGGAGCTCAATACTTTTCCAAGATTGATCTTCATTCAGGGTATCATCAATTAAGGGTCAAAAGGGAGGATATACCAAATACGGCTTTCCGTACAAGGTATGGACACTATGACTTTATAGTGATTCCATTTTTTCTTACTAATTCCCCTGTTATATTCATGGATCTGATGAATAGAGTCTTATGAGACTATCTTGATCAGTTTGTGGTAGTCTTTATGGATGATATTATTGTCTATTCAAATATCAAGGAAGAACATGAAGGTCACTTATGAATTGTATTAAAGACCCTAAGAAAAGAGAAGATTTATGCCAAATTTACCAAGTGTGAATTTTGGCTTCAAAAAGTTTCATTTTTTGGGTCACATAATATCAAAAGAGGGGGTATCTGTGGATCCAGGAAAAACAGAGGTTATCGAAAGATGGTCGAGACCAACAACAATAACTGAGATCCGAAGTTTTCTTAGTTCGGTGGGATATTATCGACGTTTTGTGAAAGATTTATTAAAATTATCTAATCCAATCACTAGGTTGACTCGAAAAGCAGTTAAGTTCATGTGGACTGAGGAATGTGAAGAGAATTTCAAGGAGTAGAAAAGAAAGTTATCTAGTGCACCTGTGCTCACACTGCCTTGTAGTGAAGAAAGGTTTGTGATCTAAAGTGATGCATCCAAGAATGGGCTGGGGTGTGTTCTCATGAAAAATGATATGGTGATAGCTTATGCCTCACGACAGTTGAAAATCCATGAGCAAAATTACCCAACTCATGATTTGGAGTTAGCTGTGGTAATCTTTGCATTCAAGATTTGGAGACATTATCTTTATGGTGAAAGTTGTGATATTTATACTAATCATAAAAGTTTAATGTATATTTTCACACAAAAGGAGCTGAATATGCACCAAAGAAGATGGTTGGAGCTGATTAAGGATTAAGACTGCTCAATTCATTACCACCCTGGGAAGGAAAACAAGGTGGCAGACGCATTAAGTCGACAAGACTATGCTAGATTATCCATGATGAGGATCACAAAAGATCCAATATTTATGGATTTACAAAGGATGGATCTTGGAATTGTAATGGAAGGGGAAAATCTTATCTTTATGAAATGAATGTTCATCTATCTATACATGTGAAGATTAAAGAGGCATAGAAAGAAGATGTAGAGTTACAAAAGAAGGTGAGAAATGTTCCAGAACTCAACCTTGATTGTGATGGGATAATAATGTTCAGGAATCGGGTTTGTGTTCCTCCCATCCCAGAATTAAAGAAGGAGCTACTGGATAAGGCTCATATTTCTTCATTCTCTATTCATCCTAGAAGCACGAAGATGTATAGGGACCTAAAAGAGTACTTCTGGTGGGATGGCATGAAAAGCGATGTTGCTGAATATGTCTCTCGAAGCTTGGTTTGTCCGCAAGTTAAAGATGAGAGATAGAAGTCTAAGGGGATGTTACAACCATTACCCATACCTGAATTGAAATGGGAAAACATCACTATGGACATTGTCACCGGACTTCCTAAAACATCCAAAGGTAATAATGCTATCTGGGTCATAGTTGACCGTCTTACAAAGTCAGCACACTTCATTGCTATTACAGAGTATTTCTCTATGGATCAGCTTGCCAGGATATATGTGAAGAAAGTGGTAAGATTGCATGGAGTGTCACTTTTCATTATATTTGATCAGGATCCGAGGTTTACCTCAATGTTCTGGAGAAGTCTTCAGCATACTCTGGATACAGATTTGAGTTTCAGCACAGCTTATCATCCTCAGACAGACGGTTAGTCTGAGATAACAATTCAAACTCTAGAAGATATTTTAAGATCTTTCTCTATGGATTTCAAAGGTGGTTGGGATCAACACCTACCTTTGGTGGAATTTTCTTATAATAATATCTTCCACTCTAGTATTCAAATGGATCCTTATGAAGCTCTCTATGGAAACAAATGCAGAACTCCAACATGCTGGGAGAAAGTTGGGGAAAGAAAGCTATTAGGACCTGATCTTGTTGATGAGATGGCAGAAATGGTCAGATCTATTCAACAACACATAATAGTAGCTCAAAGTTTACAAAAAAGTTATGCCGATAACCGAAGAAAAGACCTAGAGTTTGAAGTGGGTGATAAAGTGTTCTTACGAATATCTCCTTGGAAGAGAGTAATGAGATTTGGGAATAAGGGAAAGTTGAGCCCTAGGTATATCGGTCCTTTCGAAATAATGGATCATGTTGTGAAGGTAGCTTACCAATTGGAGCTTCCACCGAATCTCTCTCAAGTTCACGATGTTTTCCATGTATCTTTCCTGAGAAAGTACATACACGATCCTTTACATGTACTCAGATCAGAAGTTGTACCGCTGGAGCAAGATCTTTCTTATGAAGAACAGCCGATAGATATTCTAGATCGTAGTGAAAAAGTCTTACGGAACAAGACCACTCTCTTGTTGAATGTTTTATGGAGGAACCACCAATTAGAAGAATCTATATGGGAGCTTGAGGATATGATGAGGGAGAGGTATCATCATCTGTTTGTTACGAAGTGACGAATTTCGAGGGCAAAATTCAATTTAAGGGGGGTAGAATGTAACACCTGAGATTTTTATGAGAAATATTTTGTTTTTATGTTATATACATCATCAAATGAATCTTTCACTACACACAACACTAGCTTGGCTTGCTTTACACACAATCACGACCTTCCTCGATAGCTTGCATTGTATGCAATACCGATTTTCACTAAACAACGATATGATATTAAAATATTCTTAAAACTAGACGTTATGAATAGTAATATCCACTTTTTAAAATTTTATAAATTTTATCATTAAAAATGGACTTCATTTTTTGATTCGGAATATCGAAATTATCCAAGGGTGAAATTTTGGTATTTTCCTGAAAACTTTCAATTTTTGATGAAATGTGAAAACACTGGGATACTATTTAAAAACTGACTTTTTATTTAAATAATTATTTATTTTATTTAAATTTATTTTAGGCCAAAATTGATTCATAATACCTATATAAGTTCAATGTATTTCATTGGAGTCATTTTATAATAATTTTAGATATATAAAAATTTTATTAAACATTTCACCGTCTTTTACCCACCTTCTAGGAGAATTTGCAAATTTACATAAAACATAATTTTACCGTTTCTGTGAGTGGAATTTCGAAATTCCAAGAGACACGGTTAATATCATGGACTAAAATGTGGTTCAATGAGATGAAAATAATTTTTGGTGAATAGTAACTTTTTACTTTTATTTACCACGGTTAAAAGTAAATAGGGTAATTAAGGGTAAAAATGATATTATTATTATGCTAACACATATTCTAATTCTATTGGATAAGTGTAATTCGACCAAAAACCACCTTAGGAATAAAGTATGACAATTTAGTTCCACTTGGATTAGATTAGGACATTTAATATTATTTTATTTAAAGAAGAGTTAAAATAGTTAAAATCAAAGTTTAATAACTAAAAAAATTTTAATATAGAGTTATAAATAAGATAAATTAGACTATAAATATTCATTATAAATATAAAAATATTTCCTACATAATGGTATTTTATTTTTAATTTTTATACTTTAAATAATTTAATTTATTTATGACACAACGATGATTCAGTAATTACCTTATTAAGGAAATATTAACATAATTGATGTTATAAATACCCAAATAACTGTAATTTTATACTTTTTATGAATTACACAAATTTTCTAGGTTAATATGACATGTTAGTATTTATTTAATTAACCTTTTTCTAACTAATCATGCTGTTATGATTTTCACAAAAATCAGGTACCAAATAGTGTCAAAATTGACATAAAATAGTTTTTAAAACAAATATTATATTATTAATTGTTATTTTATTCCTAAGAATCTAAGTTTCATCCAAATGACTTTGATAAGGAAATATATATTAAAAATGAACCACTTGGGGTTTTTTTGGCTTGTTATAGTAAGTTTATTAACCTTATAGTGTAAGAAACCAAGAAGACGCGGTAAAAGTTAAATTATTTAACTTAGAGTTATGTCTAAATTATGCGGTTAAAATAGTAACCTAAACTTGTCTAAAATATATTTTTTGAGAGGATTTGGACCCATCCCCACCTTATATTTGAAATAAATCAATTTGGATCTATTAAAAACCGAATATGACTCTATAATAAAATAATATTTTTAAGTTTTTCCTAAGGTGCCCCTCTCCTCCCTTATAAAAGAGCACATCCTCCCTCTCCTCCTCACACCACTTTGAGCCTTCAAGAACGTCCAAAACCTGGATATTTATCTTCTCCACTTCCCTAGAAACATCCTAGAGGTCCTGGTCTTCTTCAAAGACCAATCCTAGTGCCCTAATAGGAGGTTTCAAAGAGGCTTGTCGAAGAAGAGGTAATATCTATTACCGATTCTTTCAACTTTATTTCTTCTTCTACTTCTTCTTCATTAGTTGTTTCATTATGAATTAATAACATCTGTATCACTCATATACTGATATGTTATTATAAATATGAATTAACCCTATTTCACCTTCTATCCATCCTACGGAAAACGAAATCACCGCGCGTGCGTACGTACAGAATACCGTCTCCACACCGTGGTGTAATCTGTTTTCCACCACCACCATACTTGGACGGGTATAATGGTGTAAAGAATAACTATATATGATTATTGTAAAGTGATATTGATTCTGAAATATTATACATACACTTAAATTCAATTCCACGATCATGGGAATGATATCATCGCTCGTGCGTACGTATGGCATATCGTCTCCACGATGTGATGCGACTCGTTTTACATGATCTTCAATGATTAATGATTATATAAATGAATTGAATGAATAAATATGATATATATTACACTAATACAATTCTGTAAATGAGATATCTATAACCTAAAATCAGAATAAGAATTTATTCAACAAAACACGCATAAGAACAAAAAGCAATAAACACCTGAATAACAAGTAACAATGAAATATTACTAATAAGAAGCTAAGAATATGACCATATATGATATCATAACAATGAGAACGATTCTGGAATAAGTCAATAACATTATTTAAATCATTATACAGGAGGTTCGGACACGTACGAAGCAAATCGAACCTAAGGTAAGGAAAAATCTCAAAATCTGATTTTTATCCGAGATTGCTTATACTTTGGTATTTACTGGGATGTATTTATCATCCACATCCATGTTTCCTCAATATGTAATATTATTTATATCCTCCTACAATTTTTTAAGTCCAATTTTACCCTTTGGAGAGTTTTTAGTAAAAGATATGAAAGGAATCTTTTGTCGTTTTTAATACGAGGTACTTTTTGACTTTTCCGGCCAAAGTACGAGAAGAATGTTTTTTTAACTTATACGGCATGAATGAATTTTTAGAAAATTATTTCCATGAAGCTTCCTTTACAAGTTGTAAAGTTTATTTTTAATCAACTTCTTTTAGTTTAATATTATATGACATTTTAAGAAAGTAAAATGTTTTTGAAGTAGAAAAGATATTTTCCTCAAGAATGGAGTTCAACTATTTTATCAAAATTATTTTCCATCTAAGATAATATAGGGTTATGTTTCTATCCCTATTTTTAAATTGAT
This sequence comes from Viscum album, assembly GCA_963277665.1. Lineage (NCBI taxonomy): Eukaryota > Viridiplantae > Streptophyta > Magnoliopsida > Santalales > Viscaceae > Viscum > Viscum album. The sequence continues at coordinate 2,016,045,566 of OY728153.1, read as the reverse complement.
TTGATTATGTAATGATGGAATTATATTTATGATGTCCTTTTATCATATATGTATTATGTTTTGATGGCATGATGTTTAAGATTCCCATTTGTACTACATGGGTTATGCTATGATGTATGATTTATGATTTTGTGGCACACATAAGAATAGTTTCATTATGAGATAGGTGGGACCTATATCTCCCTCCAATTCATTGGGTAAAGATTTATATCTCATGAGATAGACATGGCTAGAATGGCAGGTTACACCGGATCAGTGAAACAGGACTGAAATGAGGAGTGAACTCGGTTTAGAAATGGACTTTGTCTGCTAAGATAGTCTTGGCAATGAGTCTTGACTAATAAGAAATGATTCTCTATGATTATGTATGTATGCCACAAAGTTTCATGTTTTAAGTTATGATTATTGGGATTACATTTCACTATTATTATTTATCCCATGTTATGATATTATGATCTCTTTTGTAGGTTAATATTTTCAAAATGTTATGTTCTTATGAATATGATATGAATGATATTTATTTTGATTACCCTTACTGAGCATTCGAGCTCACCCTTTTGTATGTTTTCTTTTCCCCAGGTCAGGAAGAAGGATATTAAGTAAGATATTCCAAAAGGGACTCTATATATGATAAAATAAAAGGGATACAGTGTAGATGATTTATAATCTAGTTGTTTATGTTTCCCAGTTTCTAAAGACACTATACATATACGGTCCTTTCATGGTTTTGTTATATGTTGTAATAAGTGTGCTTCAATTCTGAAGTATGAACAATTTATGTAAAGTATGGGTCATTATAGTTGGTATCAGAGGAAATCTATAGTAAACCTTTGGAAACTAGGATGTGAAATCCTTAGTAAGAACCATAAGGATATATCTAAGCATAGAACACAATCTTTGTGTTTTAGAAATAGCCATGAACAACCTATCATAAGACCTTAAGTGTGAAATATTATTCTTGATTATGTGGTTTTCCTATTATAATTAGTGTTTCTCACACTATTATTCTTGGTTTAGGTCAATGTATGGAACCCGAAGGAACCGTGTTAATGCAGAATGCGACGGGCAATGCAATGATTGTCCCCCTAAGCAACCAAACATTATGGGACTCTATATATGATAAAATAAAAGGGAGACAGTGTAGATGATTTATGAACCAGTTTTTTATGTTTCCCAGTTTCTAAAGACACTATACCTATATGGTCCTTTCATTGATTTGTTATATATTGTAATAAGTGTGCTTCAACTCTGAAGTATGAACAATTTATGTAAAGTATGGGTCGTTATAGTTGGTATCAGAGGAATGGTATAGTCAACCTTCGGAAACTAGGATGTGAAAGCCTTTGTAAGAACCCTAAGGATATATCTAAGCATAGAACACAATATTAGTGTTTTAGAAATAGCCACGAACAACCTATGATAAGACCTTAAGTGTGAAATTATATTCGTGATTATGTGGTTTTACTATTATAATTAGTGTTGCTCACACTATTCTTCTTGGTTTTAGTCAATGGTCGGAACCCGAAGGAACCGTGTTAGTGTGGAATGCGATGGGAAATGCAATGATTGTCCCCCTAAGAAACAAAAAGTTATGGGGGATGGAATGAAAAATCTTGTAGCCATGCTCACACAACTTTCTCAAGCTATGAATCATGCAGGACTTCCAAACGAGAAAGTAAAGGAGAAACATTCTGTTGAATCCTTCATGAGGCAGCGTCCACCCTCATTCAGCGGGTCTACTGGTCCATTAGTGGCTGAACAATGGATCAGTACCACTGAAAAGATATTTTCAGTTCTTCAATGTTCTGAACATGATAAAGTCATCTTAGCAGTTTATCGTTTGGAAGGTGAAGCTGATCAATAGTGGAATCTTATCAACAATACGAGTCCAAGAGATGAAATTGAGTCCATGGAATGGGATGAGTTCAAGAACTTATTTTTCAATAAGTACTTCCCTTGTATTCTTCGAACAAAGATGGAGAAGGAGTTTCTTAAACTAAATCAAAATGATGATGAATCTATTGGTACCTACGAAGCAAATTTTACAAGACTTGCATGGTACGCTTCTGGGATTATTATCCAACCTTAGCATAAGATCGATCGATTATTTAGTGGATTAAAACCAAGTCTTTGAAGGTCATTATCCATAAGGGACTTAAATAGCTACAAGGAAATTGTTCGATGTGCTCTCAAGGTTGAGATGGAGATTGGAGTAACCCATCAGTCGTATGCATTTGATAAGAAGAGGAAAATGGAAATCAAAGGAAAATCTAAAGAGCACACTGAAAAGAAGATGAGTTTTCCCTTATGCTCAAAGTGTGGAATGAAACATGGAGGGAGTTTTCTTAAAGGTACAAGTAAATGTTTCAAATGTGGAGAGGAAGGTCATCGGGCATTTGAATACCGCAATGATGGGAAGAAGATGTCTAGTGATGTGAACAAAGAAAAGGCTACACAGAGTGCACCTCCTACACATCAATGTTACAAGTGAAAGGAAATGGGGCATTATTCTAATCAATGCCCTAATCCAAGGGTTATTGATGATGATCAACGTCAAAAAACTCTTAAGGCTAAAGACAAAAGAAAGTCACATGAAATTTCTATCAGCGATGTGGAGTATGATAACGAAGTTGTGAAAGGTACACTTACCATCCACTCTAAAGTAGAAAATGTTTTATTTGATTCTGGATCCACCCACTCTTTTATTTCTGAAGAATTTTCTAAGGGTATCGATGTATTACCTCAACAGTTAGATGTTGAGTTAGATGTGAAAACCTCTAATGGCACAACAGTTGCATCAAAAGTTTATAATTCTTCTTTGATTGAAGTTTGTGGGAAAGTGATTCCTGCAAATATTGTGATCCTTCCTATAGTGGAATTTGATGTGATTCTTGGCATGGATTTGATTTCTTTATATGGAGCTCATATCAATTTCCAAATAATGGAAGTCACATTTCATATTCCAGATCAATCTATGATCGTCTAGCAATGCAAGGATGAACATAACCTTCCAGTGAAAATTTAATCCATACTATGGGTCTTGATTCCACTAAATAAAGGTTGTTTATCTCAAATGGTTGGTGAGAAACTCACAATTAAGAATAAACCCATTGTACGAGTGTTTGATGATGTATTTACGGAGGAATTGCTGGGTCTTCCACCAAATCGTGAAGTTGAGTTTTCAATAGAACTCGTACCAGGTGCTTTGCCTATTTCAAAGACACCTTATAGAATGGACCCAATTGAGTTGCATGAATTGAAGAAGCAACTCCAAGAGAATCTGGATAACGGATTCAAATGCCCTAGTGCATCACCAAGTGGAGCACCTATTCTGTTTGTTAATAATAAAGATAGATCAATGAGACTCTGTATTGATTATCGAGAACTTAACAAAATCACTATCAAGAACAAATATCCTCTCTTGTGCATTGATGACTTATTTGACCAACTACGCGGATCTCAATACTTTTCCAAGATTGATCTTTGTTCAGGGTATCATCAATTAAGGGTCAAAAGAGAGGATATACCAAACAAGGATTTCCGTACAAGGTATAGACACTATGAATTTATAGTGATTCCATTTGGTCTTACTAATGCCCCTGCTATCTTCATGGATCAGATGAATAGAGTCTTTAGAGACTATCTTGATAAGTTCGTGGTAGTCTTTATAGATGATATTCTTGTCTATTCAAAGAGCAAGGAAGAACATGAAGGTCACTTGAGAATTGTATTAAAGACCCTGGGAAAGGAGAAGCTTTATGCCAAATTTACCAAGTGTGAATTTTGGCTTCAAAAAGTTTCATTTTTGGGTCACATAATCTCAAAAGAGGGGACATCTGTGGATCCAACAAAAACAGAGGTCATCGAAAGATGGTTGAGACCAACAAAAGTAACTGAGATCCAAAGTTTTCTTGGTTTTTCTGGATATTATCGACATTTTGTGAAAGATTATTCATGATTATCAAATCCACTCACCAGGTTGACTCAAAAAGGAGTTATGTTTGTGTGGACGGAGGAATGTGAAGAGAATTTCAAGGAGTTGAAAAGAAGGTTATCCAGTGCACCTGTGCTCGCACTGCCTTGTAGTGGAGAAAGGTTTGTGATCTACAGTGATGCATCCAATATGGGGTTGGGGTGTGTTCTCATGCAAAATGATATGGTGATAGCTTATGCCTCACGACAGTTGAAAATCCGTGAGCAAAATTACCCAACTCATGATTTGGAGTTATCTGCGGTAATCTTTGCATTAATGATTTTGAGGCATTATATTTATGGTGAAAGGTGTGATATTTATACTGATCATAAAAGTTTAAAGTATATTTTCACACAAAAGGAGTTAAATATCCACCAAAGAAGATGGTTGGAGCTGATTAAGGATTACGACTGCTCAATTCATTACCACCCTGGGGAAGCAAACAAGGTGGAAGACGCATTAAGTCGAAAAGACCATGCTTGCTTTTCCATGATGAGGATCACAAAAGATCCAATATTTATGGATTTACAAAGGATGGATCTTGGAATTATAATGGAAGGGGAAAATATTATCTTTCTCAAATGAATGTTCAACCATCTATACATGTGAAGATTAAAGAGGCACAAAAAGAAGATGTAGAGTTACAAAAGAAGGTGAGAAATGTTCCAAAATTCAACCTTGATTGTGATGGGATAATAAAGTTCAGGAATCGAGTTTGTGTTCCTCTCATCCTATAATTAAATAAGGAGCTTCTGGAAAGGCTCATAGTTCTTCATTCTCTATTCATCCTAGAATAACGAAGATGTATAGGGACCTAAAAGAGTACTTCTGGTGCGATGGCATGAAAAGAGATGTTGCTGAATATGTTTCTCGATGCTTGGTTTGTCAACAAGTTAAAGCTGAGAGACATAAGTCTAAGTGGATGTTACAACCATTACCCATACCTGAATGGAAATGGGAAAACATCACTACGGACTTTGTCACCGGACTTCCTAAAACATCCAAAGGTAAAAATGCTATTTGGGTCATAGTTGATCGTCTTACAAAGTCGGCACACTTTAGTGCTGTTAGAGAGGATTTCTCTATGGATCAGCTTGCCAGGATATATGTGAAATAAGTGGTAAGATTGCATGGAGTACCACATTCCATTATATCTGATCGGGATCCAAGGTTTACCTTAAAGATCTGGAGAATTCTTCAGCATACTCTGGATACATAGTTGAGTTTCAGCACTTCTTATCATCCTCAGACAGACGGTCAGTCTGAGAGAACAATTCAAACTCTATAAGATATGTTAAGATCTTGCTCTATGGATTTAAAAGGTGGTTGGGATCAACACCTAACTTTGGTGGAATTTTATTATAATAATAGCTTTCACTCTAGTATTCACATGGCTCATTATGAAGCTCTCTATGGAATTAAATGCAGAACTCCAACATGCTGGGAGGAAGTTGGGGAAAGAAATCTATTTGGACTTGATCTTGTTGATGAGATGGCAGAAAAGGTCAGATCTATTCAACAACACATAAGAGCATCTCAAAGTCGACAAAAAAGTTATTCTAATAACCGAAAAAAAGACCTAGAGTTTGAAGTGGGTGATAAAGTGTTCTTACAAATATCTCCTTGGAAGAGAGTAATGAGATTTGGGAAGAAGGGAAAGCTGAGTCCTAGGTATATCGGTCCTTTCAAAATACTGGATCGTGTTGGGAAGGTAGCTTACCAATTGTCGCTTCCACTGAATCTCTCTCAAGTTCACGATGTGTTTCATGTATCTCTCCTGAGAAATTACATACCTGATCTTTCACATGTACTCAGCTCAGAAGTTGTACCATTGGAGCAAGATCTTTCTTATAAAGAACAGCCGATAGAGATTCTGGATCATAGCGAAAAAGTCCTACGGAACAAGACCACTCTCTTGGTGAAAGTTTTATGTAGGAACCACCAATTAGAAGAAGCTACATCGGAGCTTGAGGATATGATGAGGGAGAGGTATCCTCATCTATTTGATACGAAATGACGAATTTCGAGGGAGAAATTCATTTTAAGGGGGGTAGAATGTAACACCCGAGATTTTTATGAGAAATATTTTGTTTTTATGTTATATACATCATCAAATAAATCTTTCACTACCCACAACACTATCTTGGCTTACTTTACACTCAATCGCAACTTTCCTCGATAGCTTGTGTTATACGCAATACCGAATTTCACTAAACAACGATATGCTATTAAAATATTATTAAAACTAGCCGTTATGAATAGTAATACCCAATTTTTTAAAATTTAAAAATTTTATCATTAAAAATGGGCTTCATTTTTGGAATTTCAATATCTAAATTATCCTAGGGTAAAATTTTCGTATTTTTCTGAAAACTTTCAATTTTTGATGAATAGTGAAAACACTGGGTTACTATTTAAAAACCGACTTTTTATTTAAATAATTATTTATTTTATTTAAATTTATTTTAAGTAAAAATTGATACATAATACCTATATAAGTTCAATTTAATTCATTGGAGTCATTTTATAATAATTTTAGATATATAAAAATTTTATTGAACTTTTCACCGTCTTTTACCCACCTCATATGAGAATTTGCAAATTTACATAAAACTTAATTTTACCGCTTCTGTGAGTGGAATTTCGAAAATCAGGGAGACACTGTTAATATCAAGGACAAAAATTTGGTTCAATAAGATGAAAATAATTTTTTTGTGAATAGTAACTTTTTCCTTTTATTTACCACGGTTAAAAGTAAATAGGGTAAGTAAGGGTAAAAATGATATTATTATTACCCTAACACATGTCCTAATTCTATTGGATAAATTTAATTCTACCAAAAACAACCTTAGGAATAAAATATGACCATTTAGGTCCACTTGGATTAGATTAGGACATTTAATATTATTTTATTTAAAGAAGAGTTAAAATTGTTAAAATCAAAGTTTAATAACTAAAACATTTTTAATATAGGGTTATAAATAAGATAAATTTGACTATAAATATTCACTAGAGAGATAAAAAAAATTCCTACATAATGGTATTTTATTTTATAATTTTTGGATTTTAAATAAGTTAATTTATTTATGACACAACAATGATGCAGTAATTACCTTATTGAGGAAATATTAACATAATTGATGTTATAAATACACAAATAAATGTAATTTTAGACTTTTTATGAATTACACTAATTTTTGAGGTTAATATGACATGTTAGTATTAATTTAATTAACTTTTTTCGAGATAATCATGCTTTTATGAGTTTTACAAAAATCAAGTACCAAATAGTGTGAAAATCGACATAAAATAGTTTTTAAAACAAATATTATGTTATTAATTGTTATTTTATTCTTAATAATATAAGGTTTAGAGAAATGACTTTGATAAGGATTTATATATTAATAATGAACCACTTGGGGTTCGTTTGGCTTGTTATAGTAAGTTTATTAACATTATACTGTAAGAAAACAAGAAGACGCGGTAACATCAGTATCACTCATATACTGATATGTTATTATCCGTTACCGATTCTTTCAACTTTATTTCTTCTTCTACTTCTTATTCTTTATTTGTTTAATTATGAAGTAATAACATCAGTATCACTCGTATACTGATATGTTATTATAAATATGAAACAACCCTATTTCACTTTCTATCCATCCTACGGAAAACGAAATCACTACGCGTACGTACGTACGGAATACCGTCTCCACGCCGTGGTGTAATCTATTTTCCACCACCACCATACTTGGATGGGTATAATGGTGTAAATAATAACAATATATGATTATTGTAAAGTGATATTGATTCTGAAATAGTATACATACACTTCAATACAATTCCACGATCATGGGAATGATATCATCGCTCGTGTGTACATAGGGCCTACCATCTCCACGATGTGATGCGACTCATTTTACACGATATTCAATGCTTAATGATTATATAAATGAATTGAATAAATAAATATGATATATATTACACTAAAAAAATTTTGTAAATGAGGTATCTATAATCTAAAATAAGAATAAGAATTTATTCGACAAAACACGCATAAGAACAAAAAGAAATAAACACTCGAATAACAAGTAATAATGAAATATTACTAATAAGAAGCTAAGAATATGACCATATATGATATCATAGAAATGAGTACGATTCTGTAATAAGTAAATAACATTATTTAAATCATTATACAGGAGGTTCGGACACGTACGAAGAAAATCGGACCTAAGGTAAGGGAAAATCTCACAATCTCATTTTTATCCAAGATTGTTTATACTTTGGTATTTACTGGGGTGTATTTATCATCCACATCCATGTTTCCTCAATATGTAATATTATTTATATCCTCCTATAATTTTTTAAGTCCAATTTTACCCTTTGGTGAGTTTTTAGTAAAAGATATGAAAGGAATCTTTTGTCGTTTTTCATACGAGGTACTTTTTGACTTTTCCGGACAAAGTACCAGAAGAATGTTTTTTTAACTTATATGGCATGAATGAATTTTTAGGACATTATTTCCAAGAACCCTCCTTTATAAGTTTCAAGTTTATTTTTAATCAACTTCTTTTAGTGTACTATTATATGAAATTTTAAGAAAGTAAAATGTTTTTTAAGTAGAAAGGATATTTTCCTCAAGAATAGAGTTCAAGTGTTTTATCAAAATTATTTTCCATCTAAGATAATATAGGGTTCTATTTCTATCCCTATTTTTACATTGATTTGATTATTTTATGATGGAATTACTTTTATTATGTCCTTTTATCTTATATGTATTATGTTATGATGGCATGATGTTTAAGATTTTCATTTTTATTACATGGGTTATTCTATGATGTATGATTTATGATTTTGGGGCACACATAAGAATGGTTTCATTATGAGATGGGTGGGACCTATATCTCCCTCCAATGCATTTGGTAATGATTTATATCTCATGAGATAGACATGACGGGAATGGCAGGTTAAACCGGTTCAGTGAAAGAGGACTGAAACGAAGAGTGAACTCAGTTAAGAAATGGACTTTGTCCGCTATAATAGTCTTGGAAATGAGTCTTGACTACTAAAAAATTATTCTATATGATTATTTGTGTATGACAAAAAGTTATGATTATTGGGATTACATTTCACTATTATGATTTATCCCATGTTATGATATTATGATCTCTTTTGCAGGTTAATATTTTCAAAATGTTATGTTCTTATGAATATGATATGAATGATATTTCTTTTGTTTACCCTTACTGAGCATTTGAGCTCACCCTTTTGTGTGTTTTCTTTTCCCCAGGTCAGGAAGAAGGATATTTAGTATGATATGCCAAAAGGGACTCTAGATATGATAAAATAAAAGGGAGGCAGTGTAGATGATTTCGGAACCAGTTGTTTATGTTTCCTAGTTTCTAAAGACACTATACCTATACGGTTCTTTCATGGTTTTGTTATATGTTTTAATAAGTGTGCTTCAATTCTGAAGTATGAAAAATGTATGTAAAGTATGGGTCGTTATAATCATGATCCTGACATTAGACAATACGTTCAATATTCCATGGTTTGTGTTTTGATTGGTTGATCAACTATTGGTACCCACCAATAAAACCAACTAATTTGGAATTATTGGTTAATTTATTGAATTATGCCATCATAGTGAATAAAAGAAAATTTTAAGGCACAACTAATGAGGAATATAAAATAATCACAAGATAAAAATGAAATGCATGGTAGAATGTAAATGTTGGATGGAAAAATGCCTGGATTTTTATGCCCAATTATGCCAAATATGATAACTGTTTTTAATATTTACCCAAATTATTGGGCCCGGTATATACCACCCAATTAAATAATATCAACATTAATAAAAACACAAAACAACTTATTCACCTAATATTGAAATATAGTGAATTGATAATAAGTGAAATAAATAATAGTAGGTACCCATCCAATGAAATTTGTATTTTTTCTTATACATGGGGTAGCTACTCCCAAGTACATGCTCACTACCAAATTCCAATATTAGAACCACCTATATAAACCCAAATAGTATTACAAAAGGAATATAATATTTGATACCACATCGTATAATCCCACCCAAAATTCCACTCACCGATTCAGCGAGATGGTTGTCCATAAGACCAAAAGCATGCCTCCTCGAACACCAAAGGCTACCAACAAGAATCAAGGGCCTATGGTTTGTTTATGGGATGATTATTCCCTCATAGTTTTGAGTAGAGTGAAATAATAAATATTTATGGAACTACATAAACTAATATGACCAATACACAACAACAAAAACAAATACATAACAAAAATAATGTGAACAAAAATAATAGATACGAAATATGATAATGATATGTCATGTACTATTAAAAAATGACTAATCACTAGGTAGGGGATACTATAATATTAATCATGCAAGTAAAATATACAAAAAGATAAAAAACTGATATGTCTTGAATCTTGAGCATAATCTCTGTCCAAAGCTCCAATATCTCCACCATAGTAGTGAATGATAATCAATAATGACAAACTAGCTACTTCCCTTTTCCAAAACATGAAACCATAACAACTTATCAAGTAGAAAATAGGGCTTGATAATCGCGTGAGAAGTAATCTATATAGGTAGGAACCCATAGTGTCTAGACCACTCCTTTTCAGGTAATATAAAATTTGAACTATGTATTAATAATTTAAAAGAAACCATGATAAATAAATAAATCATTGGGAATGGTTACACTAGATGACCCGTCCAATTTACCTTCTTTGGTATAATTTGGTGTTTATGAATGGAATTAACATATAATATTTATGTATGTGGGGTAATGTGGAAGGAAATTAACAACACCTAATATTTTTATTGGGCTTGGTGAACATGTCCCTATGTTTTCTATGTCAATTTTTCAACTCCACCTTGAAAACAATTAATTCTTTTTTTACTTAAATTTGAATTTTTTTTAAGCTTTTAAAGATTCACCCTTATCCCATCCATAAAAATCATAAATGAAATTCCATGAATCAGTCAAGGGGCTTAGTATGATTCCAATTCCATGGATTTCATCCTAGGTGACCCACGAATGAATTTCAATGTGGCTCTCCTACATAGTGTGAATACATTAAATGTCTAAGAGTCCTATGAGTCAGTACGAAGTGTTGTGCATAGGGGATGTAGTCTCTCTCATGGCATGGTACACACAATGGTGAAAAAATCTTATCCATTTTTACTCCCCAAGGGAACTGATGTCACTCTTATAGGGGAAAGATTTACAACACATGTGGTGCCTGTCTTAGGAATAACTTATGTCACCCTTGACATGATTAAAAAATACAAATAATTATAAAGAAGGAATGATAGTCCATATAATTGGTCCTTAATTTTAATCCACATATATCACTCATTCACTAAGTTGATTTACTAGAATAATAAACACACACATATATATACGATAATCTTCAGAGTACCATTTCATTTTTAAATAATTATATCTCCATAGGAATAATGTTTTACCAAAAACAAATGGGATATTCAATTTAAGTCATATGTAATAAGGCATAGGCACATGGCCAATTCATGTTAAGTTCCAAATTTTAATTAATAATGGTGGAGATGTATTAACTCGTTGTTCCAGCTTGATTTAAACTATGATGGATGCATAAATGTATTTAGTAAGAGGAAAAACCCATTAAAGGAGCTCAACATGGCCCATAAAAAAGTGGAAATGAATCCTTGTAGGTGAAGCACATCCCATTGGGTGGAACGTGATAAGTAGATGAAGCCAATGGATTGATTTTATAATCACTCAAGCCATCAGTTGGATAAGAATGAATTCATTTTAATTTAATTTAATAAAAAGAGGATACAATGGAAAGGTCTAGCTCACGGAAAAATAACTAAATTTGTAGAATGAAACGAAACCGTGTGAAAAAACACAAGACCATAAAACTAATCCTTATATATAATCCATTATCCAACATCAAACATGATTACATATGGATTGGATGAAATTATAGAAATTTTCAAATGACCTAAAAAAATTCTCAAATGGGTTTGCTCCTAATTAGTGAAAAATATGGGATTGAGAAACATGAAATAAATTAGATGGGATTAATGATCTCACCTCTAGCTTTATATTGGACCTAACAGTGAAGGAAATAGAATCCATATCAAGGAGTAATTTTGAACCTTTTGTTGATACGTAGGATTGTATTCACTTGAGGGAGGAGGATGAATATAAAGAATTAAGAAATAATAATGAAAGATAAATAATTTAAGTGGGGATAAATTGTAATTTCACCCACATTCTACACTACACAAGGTTTGGCCTCGTAGTTTTCCAAAATGATGGAGAATTGTGTTCAAATCACTCCCTTAAATGGGAATAATGCATGGTTTGGAAGATAGTTTATCTACCATATTCATACCATTACAATCTAATTATTCAAAACCTTTAAATGGTTTACATGTATGTGTGGCGAGGTTTTCATTGTTGAAGACTAACCATGTATCCCATGGGTTCCCACACTCCATAATATCATATTTTTGGGAAATCATATGAGATGGGATGTATGGTTTCATCGAATAGTGTAGAACTTCCTTTTTTCCTTTTTTTGGAATGCATACTTCAACTGATCAGTGGAATCATCCAAACCAACCTTACCATGTTTATGAATGATATTTATAACCATTAAAATAATACGGAACAAAAATTAAATTGTCCCTAACTATGTGAAAAGTTTGGATGTTACATGTTAATCAAATCATCAGACTATAACCATTGAATGTAACTAAAAACATCTCAAGAGATTTCCATCATAGAAGAAAAAATGTATTAATTTATTATGATGTAATTAATTCCTCCACTGAATTAATTTTCTGTGCATGAAATAGAATATTTTGGAATTCCTATGACTATACTACATCCATATTACCTATATTTTGTTTCTATTTTAAATATAATATATCTATATGTATTTAAATGACATGATGAGTGGTTTTAATTCTTTCTCAGATGGTATATCTAGGGTATAGATTCAATCAAGGGATCCTAAAATGTGAAATTCCCTTTAGTATATATCATTATCCATCATGGAAAATAATTTCTATCTCTTCTCCATCAAAAACACATTAATATTTTTCAAGTTATAAAAATGAACCTAACAGGGGAAATGTGGATGGACAAATTTCAAAGCATCCTACACAATTTCTATAAACCTAGGGTGGACATCCAACCATTGTAAAATTATAATGGAATATGGGGTTTCATTGTTAGAAACATAAAAATGTGAATGATTATTTTGTTATTTTATGATTATTACCTGGGATTGGTGATAATAGATAAACTAGTGGAGACCATTCCATAATGATCCTATACCTAGAATCATTCATGTTTACTAGGTTTCCTATCATTCTCAGTGTATCAAATCCATTTAAATTCAATACCACCAACATGTACCTCAATATGTTTTAATTTTTTAGGGAACTCTGACAACTCGGTTGGTTCTAACTGATTGATGTTGGATCAATGTTTATCCTCTGGTTGAAATCACCGAGTTGAATCCACTTTTGATTCTCATCAATAGTCATTTTTCCATATTCCGCCATAGAAATCTAATTATAATTAATGTGTTGGGGGTATAAATGAAAGAAATATTAAGAGAATAGAAATTTATTATTATGTACCCCATGATATTATAGGAATTATTATCACATTTAATGAGACGGATATTATCCTGGCATAGGAACCGTAGGTGAAATATATCATTTATTGAGCTCAAATAGAAAAAAAAATATACAAGGGATGCTCATTTTAATATCTTACACTTAAAAAACTTAATATTTGGTATAGTGAGAATAATTAGGGGTGGGTTGTAGGATGCAATAAAATTCATAAGGGTTGTAACTATGGGGAAGTTCCCAATCCCTTTCCAAATCATTTAGAGAATCCACATTGTGTAATGGATTTTCTCCTTTTAGGAGACCCTCCTTACTACGGAATTCCCATATAACATCTCTTAATTGGGACATTGAATATTTTCTTACTTCCCTTGGGTATGGAATTATCCATTCGGTTAACACTATAATTAGTTGTAGTGATCCAAATTTTTTTCCTTCAATAGGGTTTCAATACTTAGTATAATAAAAAAACCACTAAGAATATATTTTTTTAATTTATTGTACATGAAAAATGGTGTTGTTCTCAGGAGACCATGTAGTATTTTGGGATAAGGATGCCTATTAAAAAGGGTTTTCCAACTCATCATGAATCTCTCAGCCTAATGGATGACATACATTATTGACAACCTATCCAGATAAGGGATCATCTTGTGTACAAACCATTTCATTCCCATTAGGGATCAACACGCTTGACAAAGATCCTTAAATATTATCATGAGGGCCCTCATCCTTGTATATCTTAGTTTGTAATGGTTTATTAGGATTACCTCTTATATACTAGCTACATAGTATGGAATAAAGTCTTGAGGAGGTGGGGAAGGCATTCAGTCTAATGAATTCCCATATCAAGGCAGCAGAACTAAACTGAAATACCCATCGATTAAGAATTAGGGATCATCATCTAGGTTTATGTCTATTCTTGACACAACCCCAATGTTATAGATGAGCTCCCCATTATAAATTTCCTATTGATTGTTTCAATATAGTGGGAGGTATTTTGGATAAAGGGTTGACTATTGTTTAGAGTGGAAGGATTTTGAAATATCCAATACTTATATAATAAATTTAGGGTGGAAATGTCCTAGTATATCTTCCATATAAAAATTATTTGGAGTTTGGGTGCCTCTAAAGACTCTAAATAGAGGTTATACACATTTTTTTGCCTTGCCTATCTAGCAACAATTGTGGATCCCTTGTCTCTATTTTCAAGTATATAAGTCAAAAACTCTAAATTTCCAAAAAATCTATATGTAGTTGTTTAATCCTTCCATTTTCCTTTTCTACAGGTAGCATCATCATGAAACTAGGATTTATCAAAGCTACATTATTTTCCCAGTTTCACTCAGAGGATAAGTGACCAATGATATTTAATTTTGTAAATAATATTGGAATACTCTACTTTTTCATATTAAGATTAATTCTATCATATCTATTTTTATTATCCCATATTCATCTAGTGTTCCAGAAATATCACACTCCAAAAGGATCCTAGCATAATTCCTAAATAATGCTTGCCTACCTGAATAGCCCGAAGGCCTTCATTTTTATTGATTTTTGAAAACCCCCCTTTCAAGGGACACTACCAGAAAACAGGGCAAGTGAAGCGCTGACCTTTATCAGTGCTAAACAGAAAGCACTGATAAAGGGGTATTCCTTTATCAGCTCTATTTAAAAGTGCTGATAAATATAACCTTTATCATCACTAAAATAAGCACTGATAAAGGTATACCCTTTATCAGCCTATTTTTAGCACTGATAAAAGGGCACATTTATGAGCGCTTATTTTAGAGCTGATAAAAGTTTTTATTATTAATTTATATAAAATTATTAAATATATCAGTGCTAAAATAAAAGCGCTAATAAAACATACCTTTATAAGCACTTTTAACGAGCGCTGATAAAGGTTCCAGCAGTTTCTATTTAATAACCCTAACAGGCCCTCCTCTCTCGCACGTTGTAAAGATTTTGAGGAAGCTAAACTAGGACCCTCTTCTGCCACGACTTCTCCTCCTCATCCACGACGTGTCCTCGTCATCATCCTCCTCCTCTTCCTCCTCCTCCACTATCGTCGTTGGGTTTTGCTCCTCCATCGCTGCCTCCACGCTGTTGGTTTTTCTCCTCCTCCGCGACGGTCGTTGTCTCTGCCGCCGTGACTGCCGCCGTGACCGCCGCTGCCTCCGACACCGCGACCACCGCTGCCTCCGCCATCGCCGCCTTCGCCGCCGCCGCCGACGCTGGTCAGTGTAAGATTATTTTCCCTTCTCTTAGGTTAATATAAATGAGAAATTATGATCCTTGAATTATTATGATGACTTATAGTTTTTTTATAAGTGATTTGAACCTATGTATGGGTAGTTGGTGCAAGAGTGAGAGCCCGGGTGGTGAGACCCTTGTATTGTAGGTTGTTTTCGATAGTGGGTGTCTGAGAAACTATGGTAAGTGGTTGGTTTGGTTCACTAGATAATGTGTGTTTTGAGGTGGGGATAAGGTGTCACCCATGGGCTAAGGATTGTGTAAGAATTGATGTAAGGGGTTTTTGTGAGATCACATTGGTCGTTATCATGTGACTTAGGATGGTAGCGATTTAGTGAGTTTTGGTGGTTGGGGGAGACTAATGAGTGGGTTTATCTTGGTGTTATGAATACCTTAGATACATAAATTCAGGGTAGATTCTTTGACATGAGGGATTGATGCATATTAGGTGTTATCAAGTTGATAGTGAAGGAATGGCCATGCCTTGTATTTGTATAAGGGAAGCACACTCTATTCTTGAGTTTTGGAGTTATGACTGGGTTGAGGGACATTATCATTTGTATTCCTTACCTTATTTATTTATATCATGGTTTTAATGTGACCATCACTATTGAACCTAGATGGATGGGTTTAGGGTAATGAATCATGGTTATATTCCTTTGGTTTTGGAATAATGTTGGGTAACTGGTGATCGTGTGGTGAGTTTTGGTATGGTATGATGTTAAGATTGGAAAAGAGTACCAGGGGTGTCCCATCGAAAATATGTGTGTTCCCCCTAATTTTTGTCAAGATGTACGGGTAGGCTCATTGAGTTTTAATAGGGATATGATCCTACTCACTAGATACCATGTGTTGTGTTGAAAAGATTGTACCATGAAGTTTAAAGTCATGCGATTAGGATGTATGTGTCGTGAAAGGTGTGATAACACAGGATTGATCCGGGCTTACTCATTTGGGATATTCTATCTAGAATAAACATGGGGATTATACCTAGTAAGGAGGACCTATTAGTCAGGTCTTACCCATTGTATGTTCATCTTTTATATTTTAAAAAGTCTGTTGAACTTGTTCTATCGAATGTGGGTTCTATAATTTCTTGTTATCTTAAGGTGTGTTTAACCATGGTGTGGGTTGATTTCAGTTTTAGTGGGTTTTTGGGGTCTGTGGGATGTGGTAAATGGTGTACTCGATTTTATATTATTTTATTCTCATGAGTTTCCCCTATTATATGTTTTCTTTTCAGTTGGAAATATCCTCTGTTGTGCGCCTCTCCTCATCCACAAATGTACCTCTATCGTGTGCTTGACAAAACCTTCTCGGTGAGTTTTCTCCTATTACTCATTGATTTCCTCTTGTTCGCATGTTATTACTGTTTGATATTGATGGTTATAATGTGAAATGTACGGGCAAAATTCCCAACTGAAAATTGTGGTCGTTGGTGGTCCTTGTTTGCACACTAAATGAATTGCAAGTTGGTTGGTTCTTGTCGAACATTTGAATATAAAAAATGGTAATTTAAGTATACTTGACATATTAATTAATTCCCCATGATGATAAAACTTCTTTGATAACCCCTGAATTAAAAAACAAAATTGAATAAGGGATGCTTTGTAAAATCTAAAATTGTGATTGTTTGGTTTGTATGGTGTTGCGATTGTGAGCACGATTGTGTTTCTCTATGGTGTTGTGGTTGTTGGCATGATTGATATGCCATTTGTTTTCTATTTTGTAGTTCTTACACCATTTAATATCAATCCAAACTTTACCCATTTCAATGGCACCACCACTTTGTTACGAGTGCAATTCCACTAAATCCTAAAAACCACTTCTAGAGGACTCTATAAGACACTTTATGGTGTGAAGATGATGTTTTTCAGATTATATATATTTTTAAAATACATAGTATGTAGTCTTGTTAAATGGAACATGCTTCACCATACATGGATTTCATATAGATTTTAATGCCAGATAACAGTTATCTCCAAAATTTACACCACATGACTCATCTTCTAACTCAAACTTTGAATAAGTTTTATTTTAAATGTTACATGTCATGTGAACGTAGATCGCACACAATGTATCTCCAAGACATATACTTCATCATGAAACCATTTACATGCCATGAAATAATGGTAGTACCATATGATATGTGTTTTACTTCACTCACACCATGTATAGATACCATAGAAACTTGATGTGTATAGACTATACACCCCTAGTGGTCATGTAAGGACTACACACCGTGTATTCCACAAAAATGTGATGCATAGCCAGTGAAGTGACTCATTCTGTATCTAAAGTACACACATTTAGCTCAAGTTGTTCTATATGTCATGTATTTTCAAAGGCATCATGTAGTCTTTGTAAGACTAACTTGGAATTAATTTGATATTTGTCAGATTAAATCAGGTATCTTATCTATAGACGATGTTCACCCTACTGGACACACCATGTATATGTATTTCACATGAGTTTAGAAATGGTAGTATACAACCAACCTTGAATGAGAACCCTACACATTGTGTATCCATTGAACAAATTGTGTTCTATGTTAATTTCATTATTATTATTTATTTTTCAATTAGATGTTAATATTTCATGTATGAGTAGCCCATTATAAATATCTTCTCATGTAGATCAAAATATTATGATTCCCTCATTCATTGGAAATTGCACACGATGTGGTTTGGATATTTTAATTATCTTCACTCTTCTTGAGTGTTGACAAGTGACAAGTGAGATTTTTGGAGAAAATATGGATTATGGTACTCCCCCATGTTTCGGTGAAGAGTTATCCAAGTATAGGTTTTAGGTACTCCATGGAGATATACGAAAGACAGGGCACAGTCCCCCGTATATAGATAGAATTCAAGTACTTTCACATGTTTTGGGGTAGGTTCCTCTATTTAATTGTAGAGGTATTTGTACCATGATTTTTTTTATAAAACCCAAACAATTCTACTTGATTAATTAAAACATAATATTAGGAATGTTCGAGATCAAACCCATAAAGACGATGAATATGAATAAAGAATGGATGAATGTCAATCGGTTTACAAAAGAGTATGAAGATGGAATGAAAGAGTTTATCATGTTTGCAGGAGATCATGCATGTGACCCTTCTCAAATCCTCTGTTTTTGTTTACACTGTTGTTATTCAAGACAAATTAGTCCAGAGGAGTTTGAAGAACACCTGATTTGTCACGGAATAGATCAAAGTTATACATGATGGAATAAACATGAGGAAAAAATGAATATAGGTAGTGGCTCAGATAACACGACATTTTATGGAAGATCTGATATGATTACAAGCGTGAACAATGATGATGATCGTATGGAGGGTGTGATTACAGATGTGAATGATAATGAAGATAGTATTGAAGAAGTTACAAGGATGGTTGAAGATGAACATCTTGATTGCCCAAAATTGTTTGAGAAGTTAAAGAGTTGTGAAAAAATGTCATTGTATGCCAGTTGCACTAAATATACAGCATTATCAGTCGTACTGAAGCTGTATAATTTGAAAGCAGGAAACGGGTGGAGTGACGCCAGTTTTACAGAACTACTTGCTCTCCGGAATGAAATGATCCTAGAAGATAATGAACTCCCAAGCCGAACATACGATGCCAAATGAATGCTAGGATCGATGGGTATGATCTCTGAAAGATTACTCGCCTGCTCGAATGACTGTATATTGTTTCGAAAGGAGCACAAATCACTTAAATAATTCCCAAATTGTGGTGGTTCTCGATAAAAGAAAGATGATTCTAGTCCTACGAAAGTTGTATGGTACTTTCCAATCATTCCAAGGTTTAGGCGCCTATATGGAAGTGAGGAGACTGTAGGACAATTGACATAGCATGCAGATACAAGAATTAAATATGGGAAACTATGTCACCCAGAAGACTCTCCTCAGTGGAAGAGAATTTATCACGAGTATCCTGAATTTAGAAACGAGCCGAGAAACCTTCGTTTGACGTTATCTACGGATGGGGTGAATCCTTTTGGTTTTCAAAGCAGCAGTCACAGCACATGGCCAGTTATGTAGGTAAATTATAACTTACCACCATGGTTAGGCATGAAACGAAAATACATCATGTTATCTATGCTTATATCAGTACCAAAACAACCGGTAAATGATATTGATGTTTATTTGGCTCCATTGATCGAGGATTTGAAAATATTGTGGGATTCATATGTTATGTTGTATGACGCTTACAAAAAAGAAGATTTCACTTTGAAAGCCATGTTGTATGGGATGATAAATGAAGTTCCTGTTTTTGGAAATTTGTTAGGATATATAATTAAAGGAACTAAAGGGTGTCCCATTTGCAAACAAGGTACACAGTCAATTAGGTTGAAACATTCATCAAAAAACGTGTTTTTAGGACATCGCAGATTTCTACCCCAACGATATAAGTACCAATATAGGACGACATCATTCGACGGAAGTTAAGAAGAACGTAGAACACTGTCTCCACTAACATGTGATCAATTTTTTGAGAAGGTAAAATATTTGAACACTAGTTTTGGTAAACCGTTTTCGAAAAACCATACGAAAACTGTTTAGAAAAAGAGATCAGTTTTTTTTTGAATTACCATACTGGAATTGTCTGTATGTCAGACATTTTTTTGATGTTATGCATATTGAAAAAAGTGTATGTGATATTGTCATCGGCACGTTGCTAAATGCACCCTGCAAAACTAAGGATGAAATTAAGGCTATATTGGACATGGTTGAGATGGGAATACGAGAAGAGTTGGCACCATTGTAGGGTGAAAATGAGCATTTCTTCTTCCTGCTGCTTACACTCTCTCCAAGCACTGGAGATATCAGTTTTGCAACTTATTGAATGACGTAAATGTTCTTGAGGGGTATTCATCAAATATCAAGAACATCGTGTCAATGAACGATTTAAAATTAAAGGTTCTGAAATCACATGACTGCCATGTTTTGATGAAAGATTTAATTCATATAGATTTACGTTGCATTTTTTCCAACAATGTCCACCATACATTAACGAATCTATGTTTCTTATTCAAAGCTATACACAGCAATGTTATAGACCCGGAGAAATTGCCAACTATGTAAAGAGAAAATACCGTCATATTATGTGAATTGGAAATATTCTTCCTGCTGACATTTTTTGATATGATGGTTCATTTGATAGTTCATTTGGTGAGAGAGATTCGACTATGTGGTCCTGTACATTATAGATGGATGTACCCCATTGAACGGTATATGAGGATTTTGAAAGGGTATGTCAAAAATCTAAGTCTTCCATAGGGTTGTATTGCGGAGCAATATATTGTTGAGGAAGTCGTTGAATTTTGTATTGAATACCTATCTAGTGTGGAAAACATCGGCCTACCGAAATGTCGTCACACTGAGCGACTTGATGGTGAAGGAATTTCTGGAAGAGAGTTTGTCACAATCAATATTACAGATCAGGAGTAGGCTCACCTTTACGTTTTTTATAACAGTTTTGACGTTGACCCATTTTTTCAAACCCACAAAGAAATTCTTAGGTGTTTGAATCCATCTAGGGCTGAAAAATGAATATCAGATACACATAATCAAGAGTTTATAGGGTGGTTTCAAGACCATATTTTAAAGCAGTTAGATGAAAATATAAACTCAATTTCAGAACGACTTTGATGGCTAGCCGGAGGACCAAGTGTGTATGTATTATCTTACAATGCTTATGCAATTAATGGTTATACATTCTATACTAATGAACATGATGAAGACAGTACCATGCAGAATAGTGGGGTTACACTTATGGCTGAGGCGATGCATGTTTCCGATGCTGAGGAAAAAAATCCAATTTATGCGAGTATGTCATACTTTGTCATCATCAAACGAATATGGGAGTTGGATAATACGACATTCAATGTGCCGATTTTTCAATGCAAGTGGGTTGATAATAGAAGTGCTGTTAAAATAGATGAATTAGGATTCGTGAAAGTTGATTTTAGTAAGCAAGGGGAGAAAGATGAACCATTTATAATGGAATCATAGGTAGTACATGTATTTTATGTTCTAAACCCCGCAGACTGAAATTAGTCAATTGTTATGTTATCGACCAAAACAACTGAAGGGTCAGATGAAAGTTCAACGAAGGATGACCCTTTTATAGGGACTTCACAATCATTTCACAACGGTCCCAATGTAGACAGCTTTTTGTATGTCAAAGGATACCACAATGAAGGGATTTACAAAGCCGATAGAGGATTCAAATATCTTCAAAATTTAAAGAATAAAAAGATAGTACAATAATCAGGTTATTTGTTTATTGTAATATACATTGTGTTACGTTATGTTATTATCTGTCCGCTGCTGCTTTTATGTAATCTAAATTAAATGTTAAACCACTTCTGCAGATAATGACTTCTACACCTTCTGATGCGCCCAATACCAAGGAACAAAAGGACTCTCAACCACCTGCTAGTGGTCCCTGTGCAGAGCAACAACAGGTTTCTCAACCAGCTGTTGGTGGTCCCAGTGAAGAGAAACAACAAGTTTCTCAACCTGTTGTTACTGGTCCCAGTGGAGAGCAACAACAAGTTTCTCAACCTATTGTTGTTGGTCCCAGTGCTGATGATAGTGCTCTGGAGAAAGATATTGATGATACTTCTTAGGAAATGGTAGGAAATGAAACCATGAAAGCACAAAAAAAACAATACCACCGTTGTTTGACAATGTTTGCCAAAATCCTTAAGTCAAAAGAAAAAGGCATCAAATTTGAGGTGGGGTAAAATAAGAGAGGCCAAAATGTTAATCCCAACAAATCCATCTTTAGTATCTACATGGGAATCATCACCCGGCAATGCCTGCCGATAGATGTACAGTCGTGGAACCATGTTGTCACTGGTATTAAAACACTAATGTCGAAAGAGATTATGGTAACATTATGATATCGTTTTTTTAATTTATTAAAATAAAATACCAAAACATTGACTTAATCTTCATCATCCATTGTAGTGTGCATTTATAGTAGATTCCTTGCAGAAGGAATATGTATTAAGAGTTCCTGGAAGGATTCATAGAGGTTTCCGCACAATTTTAACGATATATCATCTTAAATATGCTGAAGGGAAAATCAAGTCGCACCCACCTCTTCTTTATGAAGACTTGATATCCCAAGGATTGTGGGACGCGTTTATCAACTGTCGTGGGGATCAGACTTTTCAGGTACATTGTGTGGGGTAATACGTTGTTTGACGTTGCTTGTATTCATTACTTTGATTGAAAGTTTTTTATTTATGAAATAGCAACTGAGTGCTGAAAATATAAAACGCGCAGCAGAACCAACGTACCCTTACTGTAAATCAAGGTTGGGGTACGCTTCACTTGAGAAAAAAAAATTTATGTCTTTTAAATCTACCGTACTACTTATATGTGACATAAAACAACACCATAACTATGTTTCTCTATTTATATGTATATTGATTAATCGAAATCGAAATCCAAATCCACCCCATGCCATGTGCTATAGAAGGAGGCTTGTATAAATAAAGAGGGGATACTGATAGATGAAAACACAAAAAAGTGTGGGAAAATGTGTAAGTATGACATAATAAAATTTTATTTGTTTTAAATCGCTATTACATTACAATTACTAATTATTATTCTATATTTTATATGTGACATAGTCATAGGAATCATCAACACCAGCACCAGATGCATACATACATTCAGCATCCTTGAAGCTGCTAGACCAGTATAGCCGTGTCAGAGGAGCAGGTTTTGGGGTGACACCCTGAACATATTTTTAAAAACAAAAACAAGAGGACGGTGAAAATGAACAAATGGAAAATCTGCAAGAAAAATGAGCTATTTTTTCAAGAATAATTACAATACCAGAGAGAGATGATAGCAACACTGATGGGGGAGAGGAAAAGATAAGAAACAACTCAACAACAACTCGTGTGTGATGATCCCGCCCCACCCACCACCAGCTTTGAGGCAAGACATTCCCCTAAAAAACCTTACTTAGCTGAGGTAATCAATGTTTTAATAATTGTTTCTGTGAAATGTGATTCACATATACACTAATACCTTTCTTGTACTAATATTCTATAGGGTGAAAATGACTGTGATTTATATCTAGAAACTCCCACCTATCGCCTTGTAGAGAGGGCTATAGTGTTCAATATGTAGAACGACATTCTACACAATAGATAGCTTCCAAAAAATCATTTCAGAGTGTCAATAAATGTAGCTAATGAGTCAAGTGCCAAGCTACTTGTTCCAAAGGAAGATGAAGACATTCATACGGTTGAACAAGTTGTTGGAACATTCATTGCATGGCCTTTAGTTCTTGTAAAAAAAACATTTCGACAATGAGGTATCCATTTCCAAGTTATTTTTCAAGTTTGACCTTTAACATTTAATGAAAAAAGGTCTGAACTGATGAATCTTATTATAGAACGACAAAGATAAGGGGGTGAAATGAAATATCAGCTCAAAACTATCTTAAGGAACAACCAAATGATTGAAACGGTCTACTGAGAGCACCTTCACCTTGATTGTTCTTTATCCATAGTTAATATCATTGCAGGATCATGTGGATACAAAGTTGATAGACTGCAATGCTCACACAGTTGTTTTTGAAAAAAATATGTACGGAGAGGAAACATCAGATTTCATTAGTGCTTAAAATGTAAATGAATTCTTCAAGTACGAATTTCTAGGAGCCTCAGTTGTAAATGTATACATGAGGTATGTTTTCATGATTTGATTTTACAAAAGCTGATATACTCTGATAATAATGACTAAATACATTTTATATTTTTTTCAGGCATATATATGAAAAACAATTGAAGGGATTTCCCCATGAAAAAAAATTTGGACTCGTTAGTCCTCACACCACCTCTTCAATAGAAGAAATAGATTCTGATAAAGAGGCTGCAATAATGTCATCCCTGCTCAAATTGTTTGAAAAAAAAATTATGGATGACAGGCTCTTTTTAATACCAACGATGCAGGGGTAAAACTCTATAATTTAATCATATCAACTATATTTGAATTTCCTTATTTACTTATTCCTTTTTGTATTTTTAGAGAGCATTGGATGCTGATTGCAGTCAATTTGGATACTCCAAAGATTTATTTTCTAAATTCAACGCATGGATATCCAACAAACCGACCATGAATGATGGCGTTTGTTAATTTTTAATACACTAGATCCAAAATTTTAAAACTAAACATCTTGTTATATAATTTCTATTATTTTTTAATGAGGATTCTGTTATGATAGGGTGGTGCATCAGTATCATCTAATGCATGTAATAAATCCATTGAAAAAGGATGAGCAAGCCTACAAGATCTACAACTGGAAAAATATCCGAGTATATATAATAATATTCCACTATCCAAACACATATCAAAACAAATTACTTATTTTTGTCAATGTTTCTGCAGTGTCCAAAACAAAGAAACGGAAAGGACTGTGGTTATTATGTTTGGAAATTTGTTAAAGAGATCGTATTTCATCAAAAAAAATAGCATCCCTGACGAGGTATTTTCGAGAATAATTACGAGTTCATTTAAAATATTTTTTAATCTTTTGTGGATTTATATTTTTTTCAGTACTACCATGACTGTCGCAAAAACTCATATTCAGAAGATGATATAGATGTGTTTAGAAATGAATGGGTGACATACCTGATGGAAGATTGTACACAAATAGGATGAAGGTGAATTCCTACTAATGTTATCCATATGTGATCATTGATATCTCTTTTGTTTACATTTACTGAGCATATATGATCACCCTTTATTATGTTATATATCCTTAAGTTATGAAGAATGGTTTTAGATATGATTGGTCTTTATAGTAAAGCACAACTCATTGGACTACACTAGTCGATAGTGTGGAAGTCGACCGATGCAAAGTCATTCAGTCCACTCACAAACATCTTAAAATCTTGATGGGAACCAATATCTTGTATTTTCAATTTTCTAATTTTAATTTCCCTTATATGTGGGTGGGGGTGTCCAGGAGGGAGGGGGTGTCCAAGAGTGGGGGGTGTCCAGGAGGGGGTGTGTCCAAGAGGGAGGGGGTGTCCAGATGTGACGTGTACAAATTGACCACACCTCGATCCGACGCACGGTGTGACCGGTATGGCTAAAAGTGTCTGATGACAGTATGAAATTGACATTAACTTTAGAAAACAACACTACTGACATACAGAATACTGAGAAAACACATTACGATTTTTTTAATACTTTAGGACAATGATCCATGAGTCATTTTTGTGGTGTACGAATTGACGACACCTCAATCTGATGCACGGTGTGATCGGTATGGCTAAAAGTGTATGATATCCGTTTGAAATTAACATTAACTTTAGAAAACAACCCTAATGACATATGGAATACCGAGAAAATTCATTCAGATTGTTTTGATACTTTATTAAAACTATCCATGAGTCGTTTTTGAGATGTACGAATCGACCGCACCTCAATCGAACGCACGGTGTGACCGGTATGGCTAAAAGTGTCTGATACCAGTTTGAAATTGATATTAACTTTAGAAAAAAACACCACTGACATATGGAATACCAAGAAAATGCGTTCATATTGTTTTGATACTTTAGGAAAACGATCCATGAGTCATTTTTGAGGTGTACGAATCGACCGGACCTCAATCCGACGCACTGTGAGACCGGTATGGCTAAAAGTGTATGATACCAATTTAAAATTGAAATTAACTTTCGAAAACAACACTACTGACATACGGAATACCAAGAAAACGTGTTCGTATTGTTTTGATACATTAGGAAAATGATCCATGAGTCATTTAGGAGGTGTATGAATCGATCGCACCTCAATCTGGCGCACGGTGTGACCAGTATGGCTAAAAGTGTCTGATAACAGTTTCAAATGGACATTAACTTTATAAAACAACACTACTGACATACAAAAAACTAATAAAACATGTTCTTATTGATTTTATACTTTATTAAAACGATCCATCAGTCATTTTTGAGGTGTACGAATTGACCGCACCTCAATCTAACGCACGGTGTGACCGGTATGGCTAAAAGTATCTGATACCAGTTTCAAATTGATATTAACATTAAAAAACAACACTACTGACATATGAAAAACCGCAAAAATGAATTATGATTGTTTTGATACTTTGGTAAAACGATCCATGAGTCATTTTTTACATGTAAGAATCGACCGCACCTCAATCCGACGCACGGTGTGACCGGTATGGATAAAAGTGTATGATACCAGTTTCAAATTGAAATTAACTTTTGAAAACAACAAAAGTGACATATAGAAAACTGAGAAAACTCATTCGGATTGTTTTGATACTTTATTAAAATGATCCATGAGTCATTTGTGATGTGTACGAATTGACCGCACATTACTCCAATGCACGGTGTGATCGGTATGTCTAAAAGTGTCTGATACCAGTTTCAAATTGACATTAACTTTAAAAAACAACACTACTAACATATGGAAAACTGAGAAAAATCATTCATATTGTTTTGATACGTTAGGAAAACGATCCATGAGTCATTTTTTAGATGTAAGAATCGAGCACACCTCAATCCGACGCACGGTGTGACTAGTATGGCTAAAAGTGCCTGATATCAATTTGAAATTGACATTGACTTTAGAAAACAACCCAAATGACATATGGAAAAACAAGAAAATGCATTCGTAATGTTTTGATACTTTAGTAAAATGATCCATGAGTCATTTGTGACGTGTAAGAATCGACCGCACCTCAATCTGACGCATGGTGTGACTGGTATGGATAAAAGTGTCTGGTACTAGTTTCATATTGACATTAACATTAGAAAAAAACATTAATGACATACATAATACTGAGAAAACGTGTTCGTATTGTTTTGATACTTTAGTAAAATGATCCATGAGTCATTTGTGAGGTTTAATAATCAACCGCACCTCAATCAGATTCATGGTGTGACCGGTATGGCTAAAAGTGTCTGGTAATAGTTTCAAATTGACATTAATTTTAGAAAACAACACAAATGACATATGTAATACTGAGAAAATGCGTTCTGATTTTTTTTATACTTTAGGAAAACAATCCATGAGTTATTTTTGAGGTGTATGAATCGACCGCACCTCAATCTAATGCACGGTGTGACCGGTATGGCTAAAAGTGTCTGATAACAGTTTCAAATTGACATTAATTTTAGAAAACAACACAAATGACATACGAAATACCGAGAAAACACATTATGATTGTTTTGATACTTTAGGAAAATGATCCATGAGTCATTTTTGTGGTGTACGAATCGACCTCACCTCAATCTGACGCACGGTGTGACCGGTATGGATAAAAGTGTCTGATACCAGTTTCAAATTGACATTAACTTTAGAAATCAACACAAATGACATACGTAATACCAAGAAAATGCATTCGGGTTGTTTTGATACATTAGTAAAATGATCCATGAGTCATTTTTGAGGTGTAAGAATCAACCGCACCTCAATCCAATGCACAGTGTGACCGGTATGGCTAAAAGTGTCTGATACAAGTTTCAAATTGACATTAACTTTAGAAAACAACACAAGTGACATATGAAAAACTGAACAAAAGCGTTTGGATTGTTCTAATACTTTAGTAAAATTATCCATGAGTCATTGTTGAGGTGTACGAATTGAACTCACCTCAATCTGATGCACGGTGTGACCAGTATGGGTAAAAGTGTATGATACGAGTATCAAATTGACATTAACTTTAGAAAATAACACAAATGACATACGTAATACTGAGCAAACGTGTTTGGATTGTTTTGATACTTTAGGAAAAATATCTATGAGTCATGTATGAGGTGTATGAATTGACCCCACCTCAATCCGACTCATGGTGTGACCGGTATGGCTAAAAGTGTCTAATACCAGTTTCAAATTGACATTAACTTTAGAAAACAACACAAGTGACATACATAAAACCAAGAAAATGTGTTCGGATTGTTTTGATACTTTATGAAAACAATACATGAGTCATTTTTAATGTGTAAAAAATGATGTCACATCATTCTGACGCATAGTGTGACCGGTATGGATAAAAGTGTATGATATCAGTTTCAAATTGTCATTAACTTTAGAAAACAACACTACTGACATACTGAAAACTGAGAAAATGGGTTAGGATTGTTTTGATACTTTAAGAAAATGATCCATGAGTCATTTGTGACGTGTACAAATCGACTGCACCTCAATCCAACACACGGTGTAACCAGTATAGCTAAAAGTGTCTGATACCAATTTAAATTGACATTAACTTTAAAAAACAACAAAAGCGACATACGGAAAACCGAGAAAATGCATTAATATTTTTTTTATACTTTAGGAAAATGGTCCATGAGTCATTTTTGACATGTAAGAATCAACCGCACCTCAATCCGATGCACGATGTGACCGGTATGGCTAAAAGTGTCTGATAGCAGTTTCAAATTGACATTAACTTTAGAAAACAACACAAGTGACATAAGGAAAACCAAGAAAATGTATTCGGATTATTTTGATATTTTAGGAAAATGATCCATGAGTAATGTTTGAGGTGTAAGAATCGACCGCACCTCAATCCGATTCACGGTGTGATAGGTATGGCTAAAACTGTCTGATATCAATTTCCAATTGACATTAACTTTAGAAAACAACACTACTGACATACAGAAAACCAGGCAAACACGTTTTGATAGTTTTGATACTTTAGGAAAATGATCCATGAGTCATTTGTGAGGTGTACGAATCGACCTCACCTCAATCCGACACATGGTGTGACTGGTAAAGCATTTTATTAGATAAAGAATCAGTATTTATTAAATGAGATAAATCATCCAAAAACATATTGATTTTATATTATTCCCTTTCATTGTTATCGGAATGAAAACATTTGAGTTTATCATTTCCATATTTTAGTTTCACATTTCCATATTAATGTATTCTTTCATATTAATGTTTTAATTTATTTCATTACTGTATTACTAACATAATATTTTTTTTCTTGTATATGTGATTTTTTTCCTCGAGTTTGGATGCTTTGTTCGGCAACAAATATCATGGACGACAATTTTTGAGAGAGGATCACGGATATCAAAGGATGAAACATTAATGTTTATAACTTTTTTTGGATAATTGTAATTGTAACCATGTAAAAAATTATTTGAAATGTATATAGAAGTGTGTTTTTTGTATTCATGATGTTAAGTAAATGTATATAGGAGTTTTTGTCAAACTATTGTGTGTGGGTGCTGTTTTGTACAGGTGTGTAGGTGCTGTTTTGTACAGGTGAAGATGTTGGTTTGTGCAGGTGTTGGTTCTGTAGGTGCAGCTGAAGGAGCCTTTATCATCGCAATATTGAGCACTCATAAAGGACACCTTTATCAGTGCTATCTTGAGAGCTGATAATAGGGCCCTTTATCAGTGCTAGAAAAGTGTTGTAAATGCCGACGTAGATGAAGGGGGTCCCCTTTATCAGCGCTTTGAAAATAGCTGATAAATGCGACATTTATCAGCACTAAAAAAAGACCTAATAAAGGGTGGACTTTATCAACGCTTTTTTTAGCGCTGATAAAGGTCGCCTTTATCAGCTCTTTTCGGAGCACTGATAAAGGGGACCCCCCCCCCCTTATCTTCTCCAGTATTTACAGTGCTTTTCTAGCGCTGTTAATGTCAGTTTTTGGCGCTGATAAAGGGCCAATTTTTAGAAGTGGGATGAGGGGGAACCCTTTCAAGGCCCGTAGGATAAGAGATTACATGGACCGTAGGCTTAGGAGATTACATGACCCGATGTTCTTAGGGAATTCAGCCAGACTATCTACAAGGAACTGCCCCTCCCCAGCATCTTCATCTTGATAGTAGCTCTCCACCTTTGCATGACCGCCTGGCTAGGCTTACCGTGCAAGTAGAGGCTGGTACTGATGGCATATCCATACCCTCTAATTCTGACAATCCATTTGGCTCTGCTCTAGTGAGTACACCTGCTCTGAATCCTCTTTTGTGGTTACTCCTGTTTTATAGTGTGTCTGGGGCCTGCATTCATGTGCCCCGAAGTCCATGGGGTATCCCTAAGGCCTTTAGGATGCCCTAATGCATTGAGAATCAACTGACCCGAAGGCCTTGGGTGGCCCGAAAGCCTTACAGGACCTGAGGACCAAACTGGGGGCTTGAAGGCCCAAATAGATGAATAGTTCTGACGGCTACAGTACTGAACAGTTCCTGCTACAGTACTGCTACAGTACACGAAAAATATGCCTCCACCCGGATTTGATCTCGGGTCTCTTGGATGCACCTAGCGAGTCCTCACCAACTAGGCTGAGTCTCTTGTGCCTTAAATAAAGAATTTTCTATTTTTCTATACAATATTATAGGATTTCCAATTTAAGAGTAAATATAACATAGGATATATAGGTTCCAATACATCTATTTTATCTTATATATATGAATCCAACATATGTCTATTAATTTCATACATTTCGTGTATTGATTTTTTTAGTCTCGTTCATGAATTATAAGGAATCTTGTATTCAATGTCACTGACTAAAGGCTCAAATTCATCCTATTGTAAAAATAATGAGGAATCTAACATGATTGAAGCATCTAACCATCACCATCATCATTAAATAATTTAATATCACGGTCTATGAATTCCTTCAATTAATATCACTGTATTTCCATATTTCCCCTCTTCTGGAGTTAAGAATTTTTCAGAAATAGAGTACCTACATTGAGTCACTTGTTCATACACAATATCATAGTTAACTGAAATGTGTGATGTTCAACCCTTCATGATAACCCATCCATGATATGGGATATCCAAATATGAGATGGAGATATTGGTGGATTACTTAACAACTTCATGAAATTTATTTATTTCAATCGAGGATTCCGGGGGTGGGTTGCTCCACCACATTTTTCTAGTATTTCATATATAATTGAAAGTCCTACTTGTTCTTAAAATGGTCTCAATGATTATGGTTTGTAACAAATCATGTTCTGTTTGTAGTGAAATAACTATACAGTCATTCTTTGAGTTATATAGGTCAAGGTTTTACCCTTTCTCCCATGGATCTCACATCAATCTAATTTTGGTTATTCTGAAAAGATAATAACCCACCAATATGGTCTTTATAATAGATTATATTCCTTTTCATAGATAATATATTAATAATTAATAATATAGAAAAGATACATTTATAATTACAATAAGGAAAAATAATTTTGGGATGATGTAATTCCTTCCCAGTTTAGTGACTTCTCTATTTAAAAAAATAGATGCTAATGTTATAATTAAGGTATTATTTATTTTTCATCTAATGTTTCATATGATTCTATTATAATAAAGAATTTATAAATGTGTTCAATCTAGAACTCAATGAAACTATAGGAATACAGCTAAACTATAAGTAATGTTTTATTTAAAAAATGGATTTTAAGAGATGAAATATTAAATGGTTTATGGGTTTTATTTTCAACAATTGATGAGGATTTTAAATGTTTTATCCAAAATTATAATGAAAAATATTCCAATATAAGAATATATTTTATACAATGGTGTTCATAGAGAGTACAGTTTTTATAGATGAGATGAAAATGGTTTCATTTTAGTTAGGTATATAGAATGGTATAGTTCGGTCATTATAATATCAGATATTATAATTTGATATTTATATATAGATAATTAAAGATTTAATTTATAAATTCAATGTAATCTATAAATTAAAAACAATATCTTCATATGATTGATAAATCCTTAGTATATTATATTACTTTTTTTAAGTATTTTCTTCCTTATATAAATGATATTCTAGTTGAAAATAATAAATATTAATAATATTATAGTTGTTTCTTAGTGTCATTGGAAAATTCATTAAATGACTATATAGAATTAATGAGATATGCCGAGAAAAAGATTTCATACAATTCTGATATACTCCCTTCCATTAAATAATCTTCCCTATATGAGGATGCTAATAATTAAGAATATATAATTTGAATATCCACTACTAAATGGAAATAGGTTATGTTGTATAAAGGATAAGAATCTTAACCTGATTATATTATCTTAACATCTATTATTGAACCTTGGTCAATGATTTTGAATAATATTACAGTTAATAGTGTGATCAATATAGACTTTGCAGATATTTAGAAGACAATAACTATAAAATATTGAATATATATTCCATTACACATGTCTTTTTCAATGTCCTGACTGTGCAGTGGTTTGGTATAAGAAAAAATAAAATTACGGGATCATATACAAGAGATCCCAATGAACTAATCCTATATATTTATATCATATTATATGTTGTAGATTAATTTGTTTGTAAAACCTATATCATATAATGAGAATGAATAGGAAATTTTCCATATCAAATTAAGAGAATTTATAACTACATTTGGGTCTACATAATATAATGTAAAATTAACTTTCTCTACCTCCCTGAAATGTGACAGAGAATGAGGAGTGAAATTATACAATGGAATCATTCTATTCAAGAGGATGACTAATAATGAAACTATTGGAATTTTATCACCTATATAATAAACAAGTTGTTATATTTCAAAACATGGAATATCTTTTAAAGGATCTACTAAACAACCGTCAAATACACACCAAGAGCCTTAAGATTGATCTTTTTATATTTCTATGGATTATTTTAACATAAATTTATTCTCTGTATTTACTTTTTTTATTTATTAAAATAGTATGAATATAATATTATTATATATTTATGGTTTATATTATCATAGCATATTATGTCATCGATCTGTGAAATTGTTTTATTTCCAATATTCAATAAATTCTATTCTATATAAAAATGGGGTGATAAATATTTAGAAAAAATATATTTATTTATCCCTTTCTTATGTGGTAGTTAAATTTTATTATATATAACTTAATCAAAAAAATTATCTCTTTCATATTTTAAAGGTTTTTATATCATTAAATATAGGGTGATTTTTGAAAAATTTAATGTTGTTCCTTCATATTAAATTCAATATTAAGTTTTCATGATCACACATGCATTGTTTAATAGTAATTACTTTTTTATGTTTTTAAAAAATATATTTATGATTTGTTATGTGTTTTTTTATTTAATTTGGTTCATTTTCATGTAAAATTTCAAAATTATAGGGTGGGTCTCACACTGAGAAGAAATCACTAATGCAATTTTAATGTTTTCATAAAAATTAAATATATTTTTATGGAAATCTATTTGGACTTTATGAAATTTATAGACTTTTAATAAAATCAATTTAATATTATTAAAATTAATTAAATAATATAGAATTCAATTTAATCTTAAGGAAATCAATTATTTCTTAAAAATCACATTTCTCTTCCAGTAATCTGATGAATATTATGAATAAAGTATTACTTTTATGATGTGAACCATTCTTACAGAATAATAGAAAATTATATTAATATGGTCACCATTATCATTATAGTAAGACTCATTTAGAATTAAAATGTTATATATATTTTATTTTTGTAGTTTCTTATTTAGTATAATGATTACTTGTACTTCTTTTATACAGAAATAGAATATATTTTAAGAGTTTTTGACTACGTTTAAAATTGCTCATCGATTTCAAGAAGGATTTAAGAAGAAGAAATTCTTAGATTATAAAATATTTTCATATATATTTTCTGTAAAATATTTTTGATATAGTTATGTTAGAAATATTATATACATATTCTCCCTCAATAGAAGGTTGAGAAAAAACATAGTATGTGAAAAGCTTGAAATTTTATAATTACAATAATAAATAATGATCTCATTTTTTATTACTATATAAGAACATCAATCTTCTTCCATCTAGTATTCTCAACTTATTTTATACATCTCAAGGAAGATAAATATTTTTTTGAAAATGTGTTCATTGAATTAGTTAATACCGAAATCAAATAATTATTTTTAGAGATAAATTTTTGGGACATATTTATTCTCTGAATGATTAGATCATTAGACAATAACTGGAATATGAACCTATATAGAATCTACATGATATTTAATTTTATTTATTTTTATAATTTCCCTAAACAATCACTCTCTTACTATGTGTGTTTATTAAGACGTGGAATTAGACTAGTTTAACATGTAATAGTTTCATTCACTCGGTTAGGTGATCACATGGAGTATTATTTGAATAAAATTTACCAATCTCACACCGAGTGTTAGTAGAGTAGACTAGGGGAGGTTCTTATTGCCAGGAACAATAATAAAAACATATTTTATCCTACTAAATTTCTTTATATAGATCAAATATATTATTTATTAAATAATTATATTCACATAAATTATTAAGAACCAAAATTTACTTAATTTGAGTTAATTTAATGAAATCAATTCACCCCCTCTTTAGATCATGGGTAGAGGTGTATAAAAAACACTTATAGACCCATTATTTTCTTTTCCATTTGATATGATGGTCAATTTAGTAGCTAGTGGAATCCTATTATTGTTTGCCTCTACTATAGTTGTTTCTATGTTAATTATCTTACTCAAAATATACTTGTTGTTGAAAATAGTGGTCAACATATCAATAGTGTAATCTAATGGAAACTTTTATGCAGTAGTGGACTTTATAAATATCTATAACTTATAAACCAGAGGAACATCCATGATTGAAAATGATATTTTTTGGGATTTTTTGGGGGGAATTAAGGGTACATCAAGGGTTCCTTCTGAAAAACTATATATTTCCTTCTATTGGGTATCTAAATGTAACTAGGAATTTCTTTTAGGGTAACTCAAATTAACCTATATATTTTGTAAAATATACCTACAAGTGGTCCTCTAAATATTATTCTCAATATTATAATCATTCTTACTTATTTCATATCATATAGTATAAGTAATTATAAACTCACTGCTATATTTGAGCAGAAATCTTGATGATGATCCATGGATGTTCTGAGACATTTTATGTCTGAGTGGTAGTTCCTATTGTGGAAATTATGTTTCCAAATACTGAAACCAAATATTCCTAAAAATTCGGAACTAGAAAAAAATATATGTTGAAATATCATAGCTAAATAGAAATTTCCCTAATCCTATGTAGTATATTGTTTTGAATTCTTGGAATATCTTCAGGTAGGTCTATTGGGGCTTTCTCATGGCTAATAAATCATAATTGAGTGGTGGTCTTCACCCTCATTCTTACCAAAACAAATTTTATACACCCCCGTCAATTGATAATAGTCAATATACATCATTAGTGGCCCTAAATTCTCAAAAAAATGGGGTTAAAATATCACCATCTTTCAAAGATAAGCAATTTTATGTGATAAGATTGAAACATCAAATTATTTTTCCTTTTGAGTGACAATGATTGCACCCATCATTTTTTCTATTATTCTTTTCATTTAGAATTTAGAATAAACATAAAACAATCATTCCATTTTAAATTTTTTATGTATACATTGAATACAAAGTTATGAAATCATGTTGGATAATGGATCCCTAAGGAACACCCATTAGTAACCCAGAATTGATCATGGGCCAAAGAATGATATACAGTAAGGCTAGCAAAGTTTTTCTCTTATTATTCATTTAACAAATCCTAATTATGGTATCAATAGAAAATGTTTTCCTTATTTATTTTAAATTTTTTAGATAGCCTATATCTCTTGATAGACATCTGCATATGTGTTCAAGAAAATAAATACTATATACACTAATACTAACACCGAACACAATAAGTAACATTTGATAATATAATCATAGCATTGTGAACTAGATATTATGATATTTGAAAATCTAATGGAACTTTGGGGGCATATAATTTTACCTAGAAGATGTTATATTAATTAATTCCCACAAGCGACTCTATAATGTTTTCTTCCATTTAAATCAACAACATAACATCTAAGACATTCGTCTTGTTAATGAATATATTTTTAATAAATTTTATGCAACATAAAGTGATTAATGGGTGTGGTGAATTGATGAAAATGATAGATATTCTTATGAGAGAAATGGATTTTCTATTATGAGGGGGATTTAAGTTTCTAAAATAGATTGGGGTCAATGATGAGGATGGAGTGGGACTAGTGTAAGGGTTTTATATAGTCTAATTTGTTAGATTTAGATCATTATTTATTTAGTATTTGGTAATTTGATATGGGGGTTTATTTGATATTTATGGCTATTAACACATGGGAATGATTTTTAATTATAGTGGTTGATTGAGTTTTATGGATGACTTAGATTCGGTGGTTGTTAATCAGAATGGATGAATAATACTATCTATTCACTAAGACCATGGTGGATATGGAAAAATGTATAGGGAGAGGTATGGAGAGAATATAGAAATTTTTTATATCATAATTAATTTTTCTCATTTTTATGTGGTGTTTTGGGTTTTGGGATTATTTTATAGGTAGTATATTTTCTTTTTAGGTGCTTTTCACTTTGGAGAAACAATGTTTTTGGAGAAGAATTTTAATCGGGTAGAGAATATTGTTCATTATCAATACATGGGAAACCATAACACTCAACTCACACAATATTATTAATCTATAATTGTGTTATATGTAATATAGTTTTGTTTTAATGAGGTAGTAAATGTTTTACTTATATTAGGTTATTATTTAAGGATATTAAGGGATGT
Source organism: Viscum album (assembly GCA_963277665.1). Taxonomy (NCBI): domain Eukaryota; kingdom Viridiplantae; phylum Streptophyta; class Magnoliopsida; order Santalales; family Viscaceae; genus Viscum; species Viscum album. The sequence continues at coordinate 2,016,008,045 of OY728153.1, read as the reverse complement.
TTTTGTAATATTTTGGATTTGGAATGTGTAATGGACATTTTAACACTCACGAATGGAAAGGAATTGATTAATGCATTCTAAGAGGATCTTACCTGGTAGAAAATATGAAAAAGGGAGGATTAGTGAGGAAGGATATATTTTTTGATAATGAACCGTAGAAGGGGATTTGAATCATCACAACATGACATTCATATTTTTGAATGATATTTATAGAACGTAAAATTATTTTTTCATAGACCAACCTAATATGGAACGTGATGTTCATGTGTTTTTAGATATGAAAAAATTACTTACCAAACTCTTAAAAAAAATTCTTGGTCGGAGTAGGACTCCCGAGAGGGGGGTGAATTATGTTCCTATCATTATTTTTATTCAAAACATATTTAAAAAACCCATAATTTAACATCTAAAAAACATAGTTAAATAGAGTGGAATAATTATTATTGTTTTTAATGTTCAATTAATTTATCAAAATATTGATCAATTATCTGTTATAGAAATTTTATAGATTGATATAACATATGATAGTAATTTAATAATAAAAAACATTTATAACCACTATATAAGATTAACTATCAAAGTAATATTTCTTAAAAAAAATATGAGAAAACATATAAAACTATATTTGAAAACCCCAGCTGAGGAAAACAAGGGGTTTAGTCTCAAGTAGAGACCTAGTCCTCTCCACTTTGTGATCAACATCCACAATGTAGTTTTTATTCATAAACATGACACACACCATACATCTGGGTTAACAAAATCACCAAAGGCTAGCCATGTCTATTAGATATCTACCATAGTTATCTGTGGGAAAAAATATTCAACCAAGCAACATAGGGCCCTCTTCTACTATTATATGTGGGTAAAAAAATTTCTAAATGAGTGAGATAGTGAAGATGTATTTTATCTTCTATCATAGCTAAAGAGAAAGTATATGTCTATGATATAGATGCTCACAATGCTCGAAAAGTAAAAATAATTCTCACAATTTAGAATAAATAATGAGAAAAGGTTTTTTATTCTCTATGTGATATGATTGATGCTTCTAAACATCATATGTTTAGTAGATGTGAAGATATGGTCCACTTTTGGAAATAGACACCAAATCAGAGTGTTGTGGAAGCCTTGTGTTCTGGTGTCTAGTGATGTGAGATTCTCCTCAAAGATGCTATTCAGTAGGGTTTGCTGATTCAAAGATTATGGGATATTATGTTCATAGAAAATCCATAATTGTTCATAGCTAGCAATAATTATTTTTATTTTCATATATTATTTTCTCCAACATGGGAGTTTTATCTATATGGTACTACTCTATTTTTAATAGGTGATTTCTTTATATACTGCAGAGGTTAACTGTTGGATTCTTCTGAATATGTGATGTGCCACACACCTCTGACATTGAAGTTACTGATTTCGGAAAAAAAATCATATAAGTAATTAGTAGCATCAAATAACCCAATATGGCCGTTGTTTAAATGTTTTTATTTATGAGTAATAAAATTTTTTGAGTGTTGACTGGTAGGTCATTATATAGGTATGTCCTTATTTCGGTAGGTCCTTCTATTGGCAGGTCCTTCTTTAATTGTGTTCTTCTATAGGTAGGTACTTATTTTGGAAAGTCCTTTTGCTGGTATGTTCTTTTATCGGTCGGTTCTTCTGTCAGTATGTTCTTCTATCAGTAGGATTATGTGTTAGTGATTAATTGTTGTAAATGTGTTTCCCTATCGGTAAGTCATCCTATTGGTGACTCAAACATGTATCGATTATTCAACATGTCAGTAGATTGATGTGTTGGTGAGTCATTGATGTTAGTGACTCATCTTTCAGTAGCATATTCTTCTTCCAGTGAGTCATGATATTAGCGAATCATACAAGGCCATTTTTGTCTATATTAATATATTATATTATAAACATTAACATAATATGTTAAACATATAGTTTATCATAGTTATACATAATTAAGCATATTTGAACATAAAAATTATTAAATTATTAAACTGGACATGACAATATTTTTTAGCATTAAACATGGACAGGGACAACACTATTCATGGTAAATTATAACAAAACGCATAATGAAACTATCAATGATTCACAATTATTTCATTACTAAAGTATTTTGAATGATTGTTCGACATAATTAATGGACTAATTTTTATTCTAAATTTCAAAATTCTAAAATTCAACTACTAATGTCATTATGTTGTATCTCAATAAGCTACATCATGGTTTTATTAAAATGTAATATTCAATTATTCTTAATTACTCTTCTTTATGGAAGGCATGCATGATTTTTGTGTAATGATATAAAATTCTATGAAACTACTAATTTTATTGAATTTTAATATTTTAAAATTCTATGGTCTCGTTTTTGAGACATTAGTGTGAAGAAATTAGGTTCTGTTGATTGAAATGTTTGTGGGTTATGATCGTTACAAAGAAATATTTACTATATCATGGTGAACCCAAAATTGATAAAAGATATAATTAATCATATTGATCAAGAAATATACCACAACAGTTCATTGTTGACATTCCATGGATGATGTCATATTTCTAGAAACACAAAATTTATGAATGTTCACATCTAATTATTTCATGACACAAACCTCTATTCTTCAACATGGTGCATTTGTTACGATCATGATAAGAGTATTTCAAAAATATTATTTCTATATTCCAACATAAACATATTTTGTTATCCATCAATAAATAATATAAAAAATTAATCTAAACCATCATGTGTGTCATGTAAATATTATTTTGGCATCCTTTATCTGGTTTCAAATGTTCCTTCATGTCTGGAAACATCATTATCTACAATATACCCACAACACATCCTTTTAATCCATGATGGAGAGTTGAGGTTCTTAATGGAAAATGTTTTAGGAGAACACTATATTGTCTCTATAGGATTGACTAATATCATAAAAACTTATAACATAAGTTATATAAAATGAAATATGTAAATATAACATAATAGGGTTTTAACAAAATCCAAAATTTAAAGGATTCACATATATAATTCTAAACATATTAAATTAAGATATTTTATGCTCTTCATCTAAGAATTTTCAATGTAAGTCTTGAGATGACACCATTTTTTTGTGAATTCTTCCTCTCCATATTATTCAATCATCATATATTTTTATGATAATAATTATGAAATCCTGAAAATAAATATCCATCTTGATCTATTTTTATTATGGATTAGTCATTAACACGAGTTAAACAAATGTAACTTATCCCTTGGGTGTATACCCTACCTAATGATTTTTTAATCATGCAGTTTCCATATATTATAATTATATACAACAATTCTAGGATAATATTCTATTGAAAATTCATCAAAATCATTTAAAATTGATATTTGATTCAATTATGAGAAATCCTCCTAAAAATAGAAACATTGGACCTCCATATATGATATATGGGCGAGTTCCCCCAGGATATTGTTGGATTTCCCAAACATTAACTATAATGGTGAAATCCATAATTGAATTCTATATGATACTATGTACTAAAAGAACTAATCATTGTGTTATCATAGAAATATATTCAACTTATCATTATAATAATTTTTAAAATCATCGCCAATTCATTATTTGAATGTTTTACATTTAAAATTATTTCTATAATATATGAGGTATATGTTTTTTAGAAAAACTCATAGGTTACAAGAATGATCTAAAAATATAATTTTCAAAAAAAAATCCGTGATATTTATTCAATATTTTCAATACATCAATCTTGGAAATTACATTTTTATTCAAAAATTTAGTAACTAATTTTTTGATTTTGTATGTGATAACATAATCTTAAACCCTCGTCGAAATGTATTATACACTTCAATATATAAATGTGGTAGAATTTGTTTGATAATGAACCTATAAGTTGATTCTTAGAAGGTGAATGACTAAAACATTCATAATTAGGTGTTGTGGAATCTCATAATTTCTTCTGATTTCCATTATGAATTTGTAGTGATTAAGAGAAGTGGAAAATCCATATAAATACTTTTGTTTGTATAACAAGATAAATCCACTTAACAAAACAATTATTATATTCTTTAGCATCCACATTTCCTCCCATTAGTGAGGAGGGAATAAAATAAAATATAATTTTTATTTCTCTCTTTGGAATGCATCATTAAATAATCCAATATCTAAACTACCATTATAAAAATGTATCATCAAAAGAGTGATGAACATTTAATTAAAAAAATCATTAATTGATGCTCTGAGAATATTAGATAGTTATTTTTTGCCTCATTGTAGTTCAAAATGTTTGGGACCAATGTTTTCTCTATAATCTGCAATAGAAATAAATTGTTTTATCTAAACCTTTTAGGAAATTATAATTCTTATTATCCACTCAATTTTTGTGGTTATATTATAAATTTTTTGTGAGATTTGATTTTTTTTATCCCTTATCATTTTTAATCTATATTCCTAACATCTTAAAGAAGATAACCAATTCAATAAACAGAACTTTTTACATATTTATTCTCCATAAAATACTTCAATGTCGTATGATAAATGTGAAAAAACTAGTTTTTATTTAATGAGTTGATGTTTAAAATTTTCAATGGGAAATAACACTATAAGAAACCCCATAAAATGGTGGTGTAATTGAATGGTTCATTCAGTAGGTTCTTCCATGAATAATAAATCACTATGAAAAAAATATGGGTTTTATAAACTAGTTCACATTCTAAAATATTTTATAGGATTCTGATATCCAAGAAATTTATTAACATCTTTTTCAAATACTATTTCAATAGAGGTATCAATCTACTTTAGGCATATCACATATGCATTATTGCTTCCTCTAACATCACTATATGCTTAAATATTGAGGGGATTATTCCTTGTATATTAATAATTATTTTTGAAATATATTTTCTTTTTTTTATTATAACTTCATGACAATGTTGTTTTTTCTCATCAAAAAGAAATACACCCACAATTACTATAAAAAATCACATTCTCCCAATGATAAATTTTTAATGTTATAGGGAGGGGTTTTATTTCCATTTTTTGGTTATTTTCCAATTTATGGAGTATATTTTTCACATTTATTCTATTATAATTGAAAAAATAATTTAAATTAAAATTATTTTACAACTAATTTTTATATCCAAATTTTGTCTTGCCCTCTTCTTTAGAAATTACTCATGTATAGATTATTCTTCCTCTCTAAAGTTCTCTAAATTTAATGTATTTCCACATATATACTTATATCATATAAATATGAAATTTCTTCTTCAAATAATTCATCCATTATAAGAATTAATTGAACATTCTATTATCCTATATGGAATATCCAAATCCATTTTTCGATGTCAATTTTTGCTTTCCACACTTCTAAAAAATATAACAATAATGATAAGAACCTATAATTATTTTATATTATCCTAATTCAAGGATTAATTGGGTGAATGTGATTTCTCACCATTAATTAAAAGATATATAAATTTAAAAATAGATATATTTATTTTTTATCTACTATTAAAGAGGTACTAATTTGATGTATATTACATATCCCATGTTTTTTGAGTGGTTGAGTGGAATCATATTGATATAATATTCAAGATCATATATTTTATTTTGATAGGATCATGTTATAGTCTTGAATTGAATTAAACAGTACTATATCTCAAATCATTGGTGGTAGTATTCATTTCACAATGATGAAGAATTACTCACAAAAAAATCACAACCATATCCCAAAATTTATTTTTACTATAAAAACGTTTCTTATGGATTCTAGAATATACCATCAGTTATTGAATAGTTTCAATTAATGGTATTATAATTTGATGTTTTTTTAGAATTTCAGAAATAAAAATAATTATATGAATTTAATGATGAATCTAATGTGAATTTAAAATTTAATAATGTAAATTTCAATCACTTTTCTGAAAACTTTAGACATTTTTTGATTATTTAGTGCATTCACTAACATATTTCCCCCCTTAATTTTATACACTTTTTGATCTCCTTTAATTTCTTTATCAAATTGAAATTTTTGTTGCATTTTTTGAATTTATATCATTCATCTCTTTTCCATTATATAATTTCATGGAATTCACCTACTCTAATAAAACCCATTTGTGTCCAAGTAAAAAAATTAGATAAGCTATTAAATAAGCTATCACAATAGTTTTTATTAATTTTATAGTGTTATTCTTGGTGATTTTCTAAGTGGTTCAAATGGTTTTGAAGGGTATTATCCACTTTTATATGTCTGTATACATTTTAAAGATTTTAATTTTTTATCCACACTTTAAAATATTTATTATCATTATGGGAATGCTATTAAAATTATTTCTAAGTTTATCGAGAAATTTATTTACATAACTAGTATTATATTTTTAATAGTCTTTGAGCAATATTTACATGGTAAAATTAAGAGAAAATTAACCATGGTTTTAATTTTTAGCACCTCCTTATCTTCAACTACGATTTTTAGTAGATTGATATGATTTTATCCCCAAAATAATTCAAAAATTATAACTTTTTTACCTTTATAAATCCCAATATTATCTTCATTTATCATTTTTTTCTATAGATTAAAATTGGTATTCATGAATTAGATATTATCCAAAACACATTACACTTGAATTAACTGATACTTTATTTATTTTGTATCCTTTAGATTGGATGTCCATTAATGCATCCATTTTTTTGATATCATACCCATTACCATGAAATCATGTTAATCTCTTAGAAATTATATAGTACTCACTTTGGTGGGCCTACATGTAATTTACAACATCATGATCATCTGAAATTATTTGTTCCATTTATGTGTTTTTTATTATTAGTCTCAGTACTATGATGGATTCAACAAAAACTCAATAATTATAATTAATATAAAATTATATTAATTTAAATTCCATCCAATATAAAGATTAATGATGTGTTAGATATCATAATAAATCAATGAATAATTTTTAAAAAAAACATATGTTCATTTTATAATGTAACACACAACCGTTTAAATGTTACTTCTAATCATAAGTTTTTATGTATATAGAAAAAAAAATTAAAACCTACATGAAATTTCATTCTATGTTCTGATATATATTTTTGGATGGGAAATTAGTTGATATTTATCTCAACATGTTAAGTAAATTAATATTACTCAAATACTTATATAATAATTGATTATTTTGTTTCTTTCAAAAGTATCACAATGATATATGATATTGGAATTATGAACTCATGAGTTAAGATTTTACATTACTACAAATTGACCTATTATTTGAGTCACTGATAGTATTATAATGTCAAATTAAGTTCTTTTTATAGTATTATATGTACTAAATATAATCTAAATATATATTTTTATGGATGAGTTTTCACTATCTATAATTTTCATCTAAAATGTTACTTTTTGGGCACCACTTGTGATATTATCTAACTCCCCATGTGCTATATGGAATGATTGGTTTAGCATTGATAAATTCATTTTTCATTAAAAGGCAAAACTAAATATTATAATTGAACTCAAGAGAGTTTTCCTAATCAATTACATTCAATTGAGTAAATTGAATGTGGTTTATAAAATTTTAATTTGTAACATGGAAGCAATTTCACTCATTCAAATAAAATAAAAAATATTATAACCCCAAAAAATAAAAAATGGTGAAGTAATCAACATGTTATATATTTATCCTCTAGTTACACATTATCACTTGAAATGGTTAAAAAACAATGTTCCCTTGAATATCTACACCAAAAAGGGAAGTAGGTTAGTGTTATGAATTTATATTAAATGGAACTCAATCACTAAATCTCAAAATGTGTACTATAGTGGTGAAATTTACTAAATTTCATCTAATAATAATAAATTTTTAGACCTTGTAATCTGTTAATTATTGTTATTTCAATTTAAATTAATGAAATAATGTTTTCAAATATAAATAAATAGGATATTGTTGAAATACATAATGAAAAAACTATAAATATGGAAGAAAAGTAGTAATGAAGAGCTCATATGGTGGATCAATTTCATAGGTTTTGTTACCATATGAATTTTGATTTCATCATATTTTATGCTAACATAACTAAATATTTTTTGGGCACCATGGATATAATTAATCATCCATGGTAAGTTTGTATTAATACATACTATGGCTATTCAATTATTATGGTTAATGTTAACTAATAAGATTAATGTGTGTTGTTCAGTACATGAAAATAAAAATAATAATAATTGATTTCATATACATTCATTTTAGTTTTGATTATATACATTGATGTCGGTTTCACAGTTCGGCCTAAAATTTTTCACAATCTCATGATTCTATAGAGCATTATCCAAGTCATTAATAGGGAGCACAAATATCTATCACGACAAAAATAATTAATTTATCTATAAATTACATAAAATATTCAGTTATTACAATACCATTATATATAATTTTTTTTCCATTTTGAGAGTGATTGATTCAGTCACATATTATTCTATAGTGGAGGTGTTATGACATATTTATGTATATGTTGATTGATTTTAAAAAACCTAACAAAAGAAAAGATACTTTATAGGTAATTGTTGGTACATTTTTTATATATGGACCCTCTTTATTAATTTAAGAGAATATTATTTCGGAATATTTATTCAGAAAATATATGAATGAGGTACTGAATGTACATGTAGTACCCTTAACAATTGAATCAGAATATGATTATTATTTTACTTTGTAATTATCGTAGGGATTACAATAGTCATCTAGAAATCAATTGTTATCGAGTACTTTTTTATATGGATTTATTGATAGGAAAAGAGGGCTATTTATAATATAATGGGAATTTTATGTGTTCTTATTTTATAATTCATGGATCCCCAATGATATAATATACACTTTGTGGAGTTTCTGAAGTGTATTTACCTAAAATCCACTATCAGAATTGATTCTATTATGTAATAATATGGGATACCCTATAGATCATTATTTCTGCATTTTTAGGTTGTATATTTATCTTTATATACCCATGGAATGGTATAGAGTATCATAAATATATTAATATATATTTAAGAGTCTGTGAAAAAAGAACTCGGTCAACAAAAGTATATATTGATCAATGGAGGATACATGGGAGTTTCATAGATGTGATCATGGTTTTATAAATGGTTACCTATAAGATGTATGTGGAGATTCTGAGGAAGTAATAAGATATGATTAAGTATTTTTAGAACATTATAGATTCCAATATAATTTGGTAAATTTGTATATATCTTAAAAATACATCCTTAGTTTGAGAGGGGTTGTAACGTACTCCATATATCACAGTTGGAGAGGTCTTTACATGGTCACTTGAACATGGTATAATTGAATTGACAAGTTTTATAAGGGTAAAAAGAATTTATAGGGAAGGAAGTAAAATTTTTGGATCCTTTAAAACACATTCTACCATAATGGGACGCCCCTCTTGTATTATTACTCTAATGGTTTGATTGTATTTATGAGAAAACATAATATAAAGGGGATCTAATATGAGATCAATATAGTTTAATTTCTACATATGTTATAAATGTAATATTATTTATATTTCATCCAAATATATTATATATTATAGTATCAATTATTTATAATGTGTATAGGTAGGAGTTTCAGGTTCAATTATTTCATGGTTACATTCATGGAAATAATGCTTTTTGGTGTGGAGGATAAGTTTCCATGGACTAATTTTTTTGAGAGAAAAATGGTTTAAATTTCTTAAAATATATAATTATTTAATTATAATAACTATAGTTTTTATTTTATTATAGGTTAATTTAATGGATTAATTTAATGATAATAAATTTTTAGAAAAGAAATATTGTTATTAGGCATTCAGGCCCACTAGTGTTAAAATTATAATATCCACTTACACTTAATATTTTAAAATGAAAATGAATTGTATTGTTTTTTAAGGGTTTATGTTTGGTTTTAGTATGATTAAATTTTTATTTTTGCTGCTTCCAATACCAAACCCCATTTGGACCACATCAAAATTTGAAAATGAGTTATTGTGTGATCACTGACTGCTACCATCAATAAGCCTGAAGTTGAAAACTATAATAAATTTTATATAATCACATGTTAATAGAAGTTATTACACATTATAAAAAATACATATTACAATGAATAATATATATGATTATTAACAAAAATAAATGAATAATGTTTTTCATCGCATGAAATTCCGTACATATCCAAGAAACAATGTCAATAATTCCACACATTATATTTTTCTACATACCAAAACAAAAGGTTAATTAAACTACAACATCCAAAAATCCCCCTTGTATAGAGAAAATTACACCCAACACTGTACAAAAATTTTATAAATAATGATGAAAATTTTAATAAATAAACAAAGGGTGATAATATAAATATAATCACCAAGTTCTTCCCTGAAACATTCATGTGTCCTGATGAATAATGAAATATAATCATCCATGTATAGTATCAATAAAACAATGAAATAAATTAAAATATAACTTATAAAATCAATCATCCATCCATGGAAATTCTATACCACATTTTCATCTAACATGAAAAATTAAAACACATTCCAAAAGAAGTATCACTATATTACCACCATTTTAAATAACCCCCACCTACACATCTATGAATCAAGTAATTTTCTAGCTATTAGGATATTTCTATAATATCATCTTATTATATATCACATGTAGGGACCACACTCTATGTCAATAATAAAAATTAGTTATCCACCAATATATAACTCTTTAGAATATCTCTATATAGCTATTGGTCTATAGGCACCATCTATATTATCAAAATCAACATGTACCTATCCTCCCATTGGTAAATATCTATAATATAACAATATAGTTAGGATCCTATACTAACCTTATTAAATATCATCTTATATTGGTTTTTCTAATATCCCCCCAATTTTATTCTCATCGATTTTCATTGTTTTCACCCTAAGAGACATGTCACACAACATCCATCATCAATTTTTAATTAATGCATCTTATAGAGATATTGTTGTATTATTAGGTTTCTACCCCTATGGAATCTCCCAAAATTAATTATAATCATCGATATATTATATAAAATGTTGTATATAGAAAACCATATCAACCATTCTATCACCATAACAACCCTTGTCAACCTCATCATCTTCACCCCACTTATCCAAAATAATTACTAACTAAGTAGTCATAACATTGACATCACACTCCAATATGTTAAATAGAATTATATCCCCACTATATATTTAGTCATTTAATTAGGAAACCATGTATAAAATATTTTGATTTAAAATAATCACACATTATAAATATATCATAGTACCACCCAGTTCAACCATAACTCAGAACCATCAGGTAATTCACCTCATCAATAAATTTATTTATATATAGGGAATGAATATGTTTTATAACCTCATAATATTGATATTACAAAATATATAAACATTTAACCATGATACATCACTAGCACACCTTCCCATATTATAAAAACCACTTATTACCCCTATAGATTCTTATTTATGGGTTTTATAAATTCATTATTTCCCCTTAAAATTTTAGAAAAACCCACTATCAACTTATGTTACAGGAATTCGGATTTATGATCAATTCAGAACATGGAATGACTTAATTATTGTTATTGGGTAGAGAAATTTAAAGAGATAGTGATTAAGTTTCTTCTTAAAAAATAATGTGAATAAATTAATTGATTCTATAAATCATTGTTTCTGATTATTTCTTTGGGACACACATCCGTCTATCTTGGACGTGCTGTGTTGTTAACCCCCATTCCTACATTCCATAGGCAGGCGGCTTCCATCACTTATTCCGGGATGTTTTCTCCATGATTGAAACTGGAGGAAGGGATGTTGGTTCCTCCTTCTATGGATTCCTCCTCAGAACTTATCACCTAGTTTGGGTCTCCCTTAATGATTATGATGTTGTTCGAGAAACTCTTCCTTGTGACATATCCTTGTGGATGTTGGTTAATTACACTTCTTCATTCAGGACATTCCAATGGGTCAAGTCATGGAATCAACCTTCGATCGGGGGTGTAGTCACATTAGACATCCCTGGCGTGCCTGGATGCTGAAACATGGATGCATGTGGGTTTCTTCCCCTTATGATAGGGCTTATTAAGGATGAAAAATCATGAGGCATCCCACGTGAAGTGTGGGGAATTATATGACATTGCCATGTACCTGAGTTTTTCCTCACCTTCCCATGTTTAAGACAGGGTATTTCGTGAGTTTAATGTCTAGCGGAAACATATTAGACTAATCAGAATACTGATGGGAGTGGATCATATGGGTACATCACCTAGAGGAAGAACCAAAGGGGTTTACTAGATGAGTGGATAAAAATGTCTACTGGAGACGGATTCGGAGATTCTTTGGTCCCAATTAAAGGGATTTTAGCTTTTACCATTGGATGGGATTGAACCGCATGGATGATTCTTATGCACCCTGTCCCAATAGATAGGGATCAAAACCCATGTATCTTGAAGGGAGAAAATTGGAATTTGGGTGCACACAAAGGACAACTACCTAGAGGCATGATATGGATTACGCATAGATAGCGGACCAACACAAGAGGGAAACTCTTGGTTGGATGGTTATGAATCATGTGGGGATTATGCATGGTTAGCATCTTGAACGGATCACATGACTCCATCGGGATGTGGCGGCCCGGGTAAGAGTCATGATGACTGATGGATGGTTGAATTATGTATATGGTTAATGAGATGGAATCGATGTGAATATGAATATAGTGTTGGAATTGAGCCTCAGAGAGGCTTCATATATATCCCCATGGTAAGGAATCAAAGTCCACATAGTTTAGTGGGGCGATGGGACACCTGAGGAGGTGGCCCGTAAGAATGGATGCATGGATGGGACCTGGAAGAAGGGGAACCTTAGGGTTAGGGCATGGCCTTCCCAAAACACAGAGGCTCAAGGGAGAGGCCAGGATGGGACATGAGTGATGGGATTGTACCTTAAGTAGTCTTCCTACATAATGTAGTGGTATGGAATCAAAGTCCACTTAGTTTGGATGGGGGAATAGAATCTGGGTGGGCACAGAGGATAATGACATTACGAAATGTTGGGGTTACATGTGGTTAGTAGGCCAAGAGTTTATCTAACACCACTGGGACAGCCTGAGGATGTGGGTCCCAACAAAGATGAAACTGACTTTTACCAGTGTTTGGGGTTGAACATCAAGGAGGCTTCCTACGTACCCTGCATAGGAGAGGGGGATCAAAACCAAATCAGTTTATGGTGAGGCATTGTATCGGGGTGTGCGCAGAGGAAAGCGGTCAGAGGATGTTGTCAGGACTTACGTGTGGTTAGCATCCATAGATTGATCTAATGCCCAGGGGCAGACCAGTGAGTCGGAACCCCAAAAAGGGTAATACAACAAATTATCATAGATCTTTATTGAACCTTTGGATGGCTTCCTGCATACCCTATCGAGAATACAAGGGTCAAAACCCACATTTTTTCAATGCATACAGTTTAGCATCATGCGGTAAGGGAAGGGGAATATATTTGAAAGTCATACATGATGTGGGTGGACTGACATGAAGTGTTCTGGGCCAATGGGTGATGGGCTTGGACCTTATGGAGGCTTCCTACAAATTTTTCTTGAAGAGGGAATGAATCAAAGTCCATATAGTTCTGAATGGGGGGGATAGGGACATACTCGCTAAGGTGGCCTAAATAGGATTTAATGGTTGATGCTTACTGTATGCCCAATTTAATCATTCTTTGTGTGAGAAAAAATAGGTAGCAATGACCTGATGATCACTTTTTGAAATGTGCATCCACTAGGAATAGAGTGTGGTTTATAGGTTGTTAGAATCCCAGGGAGATATAGATTGGGACATACTCAATGATGGAGGCCTGATGGAAATTAAACCCAAAGGTAGGGGGATGGGGTAACGAAATTCTATCTTCCCATCTATCCTCTGGCCTTTGGTCATGAAAGAACAGAGGAGGAGAAAGAATACTACCTCTCGCAATGAAGGTTATGGAATTACACTAAAATGGTAGACCATCCATGCATACAGATGTCATTCAATGAAACGAGGATATCATTTCATTTGAGAATGATCTCACTCCCTTGGAAACTAGTGGGCATGGAAAATGTTTGAAGCGTGGAACCCCATGTAAAATGAATTGGTTGAGGCTATTGTTTAACGTCATGTGATGAGGAGGAAGATACTTGGCAGTTTAACATCTTGTAGCTCGAAATATGAGGATTCACTCCTCACCCCTTAGACATACATAAATGATACCCACCGCTACTTAGGGAAGGGAAGGCATCTAAAATTCTGTTTGGAGAATCGTTTGTGGAGTGATCCATTAAGGGGGTCACGTTAGTGTGGCTATGTGAAGATGAAATGGAAGTTATCATGCCTATGAGAAGAAGCAAGAGGCCATGCAACTCAATATGAAGCACCACCCAAGGTCCCATGAAATAAATTCATATAAACCTATAGGGCCATATGAGAGAAGGTTTTGTGAAGAAAAAAGGTTCACAAGAAGGGATATTATGAAGATCTAGTGCTCCATGCAGTGGAGAGACTCCTCAAAGGGGTATGATTCGTGACGTGGGGTGGCCTGGCCTAGACATGCAGTATGCAAGCGTATAATGGTTGATTCGCAAAGTTAAATTGCTTTTGCAGAGGAGGACTTCATAGAACAAGGGTGTCATGAAAAGCATAGCACTGCGAATAGTTTTACGTTGTGAAGCACAGTGATCCTACCTTAGCTTGGGGTCTAAACATGCATGTATGTTACTTCATGAAGAATGAGTGAATTGTTAAGACCTGAGTTCCCTTAGGGAGCTCCTTCCATTGCTATGGACCATGGGCATCATGTAAGGATTCCCTGTATGAAGAGGGGATGTATTTGAGCTTAGGGAAATGTATTTTTCAAATCTCTAGTGAAATAAAGAGAAACTTTTGATCAATGATTCGCAGAGCAGAGGTTTCTTCACAATATGATAGCTGATAAGGAGAAAGGTCTGGGTATACATCGTATAGGTCCAAGGGAACCCTGATCTTTTTATGTGAGAGGCGGGGTGGAGCTCCGACAACATGTTGTGAAGAAACTTGTGATTTTTCATGGGAAGAGGATTGCATCAAGTTTTTCATAACTCAAGAGTCAACCATCATCCCCTCCTTAGTGCAAATTCATCCTTAATTCCCTCTTCAACATTCGCATTGTCTTCCTTAAATTTACTAGGAATCGCATAGGATATTGTGATCCCTCCATGGTGAAATGATTTCTATAATTGTTTTCATAACCACAGAGTATTACTACTCTTTAAATTGTGGCGATCACATAGGTGGCCTTGGATTTTCATCAGATGCGGTGCTGAGGAGCTTCTCACTGGTCGCGATGTTGAAGGGCGTCGCAAAATAGATTCACAAAGCAACCCCTTTTTCAGTGATGTGATCCTTGTGTATTTATCCAATGAAAAAAATTGGGCAAAAACATTTCACTCCCCCCCATAGTCTTGGAGCTGAGGAGACAATGAGTGTAAAATTATGTGGTAATATTTACAAAAATAGTTATGTAAATCGCAAATCAAAATTGTGAAGCAAGTTCACGATACCAATAGGCAATGCATAGGTTGAGAACACAGTGAAGCTCACCGCAACTATGAACACCAAGAATATCGGAGGTCATTTCCTACAAAAAGGTGAGGATGACCCCTCTTTTCTCATGAATTTTCTCTTCTCTATAGGTTCTTGGATCTCGATTTTCAATGTTATGCACCCTCTATGACTTCTCTTTGCGAATCAGGCCCTCTTTGCTCTGTGGCACGTAGTGAGTCTTTAGACTCTATGATTGTGCACTCTGTATCTTGTGCTTGCAAGATCTGTAGCAGGGATCTAAGACCTGTCACTGTGATCTAGCTCTGCGGTCATGCTCTGCGATCTATATCTAAAATGCAAGATAAAAAATTTATAATGTTTTGAGAGGGAATGGATATCCAAGAAGTTACAAGGGGGTCCTTGTTGATGCTGCCTAGAGGGAAGTGATGAGTGATAACCTGGGCATCATGGAATGTGTGTTGAGTCATTCGGACAATGAATCTCTGGTGGAGCTATTGTTGAATATACCAAATAACTACCCTCTGTGAAAAATACTGCCCCTATAAAGCTTCGGTCTGATGGATGATGTTATCATTCCTGAAGCAAGCAGAGACATGTCATCTTATTGGTTCAGGAGTATGTGGTGCAAGGGCCAGTGGTTGAGGGAGGCTGATGGTCTTACTTGGCAGGATCATACACCCGTCAATATGGAATGCTTGTATAACCATGTTAACAACATTGATAATAAGGAGTTGCAGCAAAAGGTATCTCCTCTGTAGTACCAGACCATTTTAAAGGAGGATTTGGGGAACCTAGAGATGGGGTGGTCCGATGAGAGGGATCTGCACCAGGGTGGTAATTTTATAGATGACTGGGCATGGCCTTATTGAGTTTAAGCCACCTACGAGGATTTTGGGGGCATATATGAAGGGAATGGGCCTCCTCATTCCACATCTATTAGTTGAAGCATCTAATGCCAGATTTATTGAGATTGTGTTCATCTAGGACTAACACCTTCCATCTTCACCATGGGGATGTCGGTATCAGCCTCTGGGACCTTAACAAAATTTTGAGGATTCCGATATTGGGGGATATGTATGATGAGTTCCTTCCCACTGCGAATACATGGGAGGACTCAAAGCAGATGTCGCCACTAGAAAAGGTATTAATGGACTAGGTTCCATGAGAGGACAATAAATCAATGGGGGTGTTCAAATTAAGTTGTGGTTCATATGGTTCCTTCATTCCCCTATAGATGAGATGTTTCTTGTGTGGAACCCACCTTTCCCAAATGGGGTATAGTGTAGCAAATAGAAATCATACTAGAGAATCATGGATGGAATCTTGTGGAATAAATGGGTGTTCTATATCAGCATCGAACAAAAACGTGTGGTTATGTTGGCTCTGTTCATCTCGGTGCTCATTCGTGGTTGGATAATGCTGGTATGGGACACAAACATGGTCGTATGTTCAAGAACCTTTATCATGATGTCCATGTTGGTGATAGGGGAGCAGATCAATCTGGGGATCCCCGTGTTGACAAAGTTATACAAAGTGTTGTGGAATATCAATGAAGGGAATAAGCCACATAGGTTATGTGGGTCGTTCGATCTTGTGTATGGATGGATAGTGGTGCATATGGGCACTTATGAAAATATAAACCCCACTTCCCCTATAGGGACATACTTCCAACCTTTTATTCTGAATTTGGTGGGGTGTTTCCCAACCAAGATGACCCCACCACTAGTGTTGAACCGTGTTTGGAAGGTGGATGAGTTCAACATCCACCCGTTCCCATTTCCAACAGGTGTGTTCACTGATAAATTCTAGGTAACGAAGGAGAATCCTTCCAACTGCCTATCCATTCGATAAGGAGTCATAGTGGCACGGGTTGAACGCATGCCTCTCGGTGAGCTATACACCCAACACCATTTCACAAGGCAGTTCTGGTGCATGTAGAGGCTCACCCTGTGGGTCTACATGGGAGAGCATCATGAGAACCATCAAAGTGTGATGATGAAGTTGTGGCTCATGTTCACATGTAAGGATGAGAATATTTGGAATGAGGTTCATCATCCCAAAACTTTCTAGGGGATAGAGAAACAATATGCCAAGAGTTGGGAGCTAGCCTACTCAGGGTAGATGTTGAAGCGACATACCCTACGTGCTAGTGACGAGGTGCCTCCACAACCTCGAGGTCAGGGCAAGAAGGTGGAAAGAACATCTTGTGGTGGTGGGGATGCAGTAGTGGTGAGACCTACAATAATTGAGTGGAAGGACGTAGTTGCAGACCCAGAGGTCCCAGAGGAGAAAAATTATTAAGAGGCGATGCCATCCATGGGGTTCCGTAGGATAACCACTCAGGCTCTGGGGAAGAAGCTGAACCATATAGATATGCATGAGGATGTTTTTTTCCCAGTGGAATGGGAAATGTGGGATTTTAATAGACAATTCCTCAATCCATCCCAGATATAGATCAATCTAAACCATCTTAGGAGGGATTTTTTTGGGTTTGGTCATTCTTGGGATGGAGTAGTGATATCTCAGGTGGAAGGGGAGCATTACATCGTCGAGATGGAGGACTTCATGCACTATGTGGGTAACCCACGTCCAAAGAAAGATCATGTGAAATAATTCTCAATCAAAAAGCCCCTCTACTGTTTTTTTTTCACTGAATTGAGGGAGAACTTCCCCCTAATGAATGAATTAAAAGGTTCCTCCTGGGGGAGTAGTCTGCTAGATGGACCCTCTAGAGGAAGGTGAGGTTGCAAACTCAGAGATAGAAGAGTTTGCAGAAGCTCTTGAGGTAATACCTAAAACGGTTTCTTGTGGTCCTCATTCAGATCAATTAGTCCCTCTTAACTTAAATTTTACATGTGGAAGAGGGCCTCATATTCAATACCTACTCCCACATAATAGTAGATTCAACTTTGGGATCTGCACCTGTGACAACTGCGATTACCGTATCTAGTCGGGTTATGACTCCTAGGTTGCTTTCCTGGGAGTCTTCTGATTTCCCAACCATATATGGGGGTTCATTACTTTGGATTCTAGAAGAAATATCTTAGGGGATACAATGACTATTTGATCTCTATAAGGCCTTATCACAGAATTTGAAATTTCCATCCAACGAATCAGTCCAACTGAAATCTGTGTACACTCATATGCATAGTTCTTCAAATGGAATTGACTGCATTGGTGAGGATGGATGGGGCTACTTGTGATGTCTTTACTAGGGGAACACCAATGGTTGTGGAAGTAGATGCTCGTACTGACCAAGCAACAGCACTCCCGATCATAGGTGGGACCATTAGCCGGACATGACCTGAAATAATCATGGTTGAATCTGACGACATAGATCAATCGGATGACATGAAACCAAACCTAACAAACTAGGAATTGTATGACGATCATGAAGAAGAGTTACTAGAGGCATTCCCCGCATATGAACCCACCATCCTAAGGACCAGGATGAGACAAATTTCTGTCAAGAGGATAGGAAGGTCGTTTGTATCCGACCATGGAATTTGATCAACCACTTCATTGGGAATACACCAAAAGAATAATGGATAGACTAGATGGGGAGGCTTCATTCCCAGATGCACGAACTATACACCTGAGGAATGGATTCTAAGCTTCCTCATAAGCTCATTTGTGACATCATGGTAGAGAAAATAGGGGATCATGATTGTGGCCTTGATGTAGGATGGAGCGGTGTATTTTCATGAACATCAAGAAACTACAAGAGGCTGAGAATAAGATCCAACAATTGAGGAAGCAAGATAATGAGTATTCTTCTTTCCTTGACGCACAATGGGGTCTTTTATTGTTACTGAAGACCCAACTAATAGAGGATGGAGAATAGAGGAAGAGAGCCTCTGAATAGATGGCTATTATCCAAGCCGATGAGGATTAAGACTATATGGAAGTTGAGGAACTATTCCCCATTTACATTGAGGAGGAGCTAATGTTTAACATGCAACATTGGATACTAGATGCAACATGCCAGAGAGTGGATGATCTGGGACTCTCTACTGAATAGGTCATCCAATCCATGGGAGGGTCCAATCTTGGGCATTGTAATTTGTGTGAACTAATAAACATACTTTTATGATTTTCTTTTTTTATGTTGGTTGGGGTGATGAGTTCTGTTATTTATTTTGGTTTTCTTCATTACAATAATATCAATGAAATATATTGTGATGAAACCCAAATCTCACATGGGTTGTTCCCAATTTGATAAAAAAATGGGTGACCACATCATTATTTATTTAGAATATGAGAGTCCCAACCATGATCAGGGAATATGTGGTCTAAACAACATAATTGGATTTCTGAGGAGAAAGATGGAGGCCGGACTGGATAAGGAAGTTCTCATAGCAGTCAGATTGTCACGTTCCCAATGTTCTCTAGTGTACAAGTGGGGTAATTCTAGGGGAGTTAGTATCAATCCGAACATTAGGGAGTGGAATGTGTGAATCAAGATACCCAAAATTTGGATCACTATAGAGATGTTATGAAAATGAAGGAAAACTTTCGACCATGTTTGAAACACAGTATGCTTATTGCATTATCCGGAAATGGGGATAACAAATGATGGATGACCATTGAATAGGTTTGAAATACAGTTCCAGATTCAAAATTCCAGCCATTAGTCTTCCAAAATGTTATCCAAAGATATAAGGCATGCTATAGGCAAAGCATAAATATTGTTATGGGGTTCCTTCATTCATGAAAGAGGACGGGGATCCAAATAAAGGGCACACAATGTGTGGAGGGTGGAGTGATGGGTTGTTTGAATGCAGTCCAACACTCTTGAAATTGAGCCACCTTGATGAAAACACATTAGGTGAGTTCATTGGTCAGATCAGGGATTGTACTCATTTCATAAAAGTATCTTTTTGGAGAGATCCTAGTGTGTCATGTAGTTTTTATGTCATGCTAATGAGGATGATTGAAACGTAGTTTAACATCGTGTGGTGAGAACGAAGGCAATGAATGATCCCAAAAGGGGTATGAGGATGAGATGGACGTATAGAGTGTTTAAAATCATGTGGATAAATCTAGGGAACTAGACATCCATATGTTATTGTGTATCCCACTAGGGAAGGAATCAATCCATACATAGTAATGGAATACCTATGCAGTTTAACGTCACACAATATGACAAATAGTGAATGGGGAGATCCCAAATAGGGAGTATGTGGTGCTGCCATTAATGAACTGAAGTGAATGAGGACTTGAGTAGTCCACACCACAACATGTAATCTCAAGGGAAATCATAGGTCAAAAGACCAAATATGGATAAATTTGGGCTCATGCTGATACAAATTGTTTGAGAGTTCCTATGTACCCCCATTAGGATGGGAATCGAGAAATACATAGTTCTCATATTGTAACTTTACATCAAGTGGGATGAAATGAATTTTTAGTTTGGCTACACTAGTACACATCCTAAAAAACCAAAAATCCCACATGAGTCTTTCTCGATGGGAGAAACAAGCAGTGGTGATGGGATTTTCCAATAATAGGGATTCACACATTAGGGGGAAAACACTAGGTGAATGACATCCAAATATTACCAACCTGTCTACCCAACGCACATTGATGTGTAGAGGGGTAAAATTCAGTGTGTTGGAATTCAACTTAAACATTAAAAAGTAGAATGATGTGAATAATGGTGCCCGAGATCTGGATCACAATGATGGTGGAGTGATAAAAGAGGGTAATTGTTGACCGTATTTGATACACATCATCTATTTCGTGTTATCCAGTCATGGATGAAAACAAATGAGGGTTGATCGCTTACTATGTTCAAAACATAGGACCTGTTGCAAAATGTCATCTGAGGTCTTCCGGGGCATTGGCCCAATTATTTAGGTGAGCCAATGTGGAATGAGACCAAGTTTCAAAGGGGTCCCTTCATAAATGGAAGAGGGTGGAGATCCAAATAAAAGGTCACATGAAGCATGGACATCAAATGCTGCAATTTCCATATGAAATTCCAAACTTTGGGATCTTTTCCATGGTGCATTTGAGTATGCTAATGAGAGATGTAGATGGAGGGAGTCGAATCCATTTCTAAGGACATGGGTATTGGGGATGAAAACTCCTAGTTTAAAAGGGTACTGGGTTTAATAGATTGTGTGCATGGTGGAGAAGTAGCAAACCCGATGTGGGTGAGGAAAATGGAGGCCTCCCATCTATTCATGCATTTCTAGGGCTGGAGAAAAATACAAAATGTCTGAGGGTTCTTACGTATCACATTAAGATGGGACTAAATCCATACGTATTTCCCATAGGAATATCTTATTTTATGGTCATAGAACTCGGGCCATGTTGGGAAGAGACAAGGGAGACACATGGTGTGGTTGTTGTAAAACCTGAAGTGAATGAGAACCCATGAGGTACTCACCACGCCACATTCTTCCAATAGTGTTCGGGTCAAGGGGTCCAGAAAGAGGATAAGATTTGAGATATCTGGGGTTGGACCCAAAGATTAAACATTTGGCCATTCCTACATATCCCATGAGGATGAGACTCAATCCATGCATAGTTCTCATATATGGAAAAGTAGGGTTCCAATGCCATAGGAAATATTGTCATGTGGTTATGTCCCATGCACCAAATGAAGCGGCATTTGATGGATCTTTCTTGTTATTTAGAGTGGATGTGTTTTTTTGTAAAGCAACAACCCTAGGACAGAGAATCCATGCATCACTATAGGAATCAATCCATATGTAGGCCTTGACAAATGGCATGGTGGAAAACAACACCAAACATGATGTCCCCCCGATTGAGGACACCACAATGTAGTGTCGTTTTTCATTGTGTAGCCAGAATGATAATTTCAAAGTTTAGGGTCGTATGATAGGATCAATGTATGAATTTTAATAGTGCCTAGGAAATATGCAACAATTTTAAGTTATTTGGGATCAAGGATTCTATTTTAGTGTCCCATGGATTAGACTCTGACATAAGAACGAGGTTCTAAATGGAATACGTGAGGGGCGATAAAACATATCGGACGCAAATGAGGACATCAGTCCACATCAAATCTTGCAAAACCCCAGAGTGGGGGTGAGCTCAGCACAAAGGGCTAGAAAGGATCATGGATATGGTGCTAGAGATGAAGAAGAAATGTCCGAGAATTCATATTCATCCCATGTGGATGGGAATCAAGCCATACATAGTTTTGAATGTCTTGTGGAGTTTAACGTCATGCGATAAAGAGAGGGGCATGATAGACTAGCTCATAAAAGGGGTAGTATGTGGTATGGTTATTGCGAACCTGACATTAATTATGACAGAAGCCCAGATACCACACACCATGAAATCATATAAGAGTCAGGGCCAAAAGGTAAAACATAAGAGATCATTAGTGTAGCCTGAGCTGGACCTGAAGAAGAAATGCCTGGGTGTTCCTATGTATCCTATGAGGATGAGAATCTACCTGTATATTGTTCATAAAGTGTTGTGCAGTTTAACATCATACGACAAGGACATGGGGAGATCACAGTTTAAGGTCATAGAGCTCATACCATTGAGAGGCAAGACTCTTCAAAGTAGGTGTAATCTATGACAAAATCACTAGGACCACATGATTTGTGCTCGATGTAGGATGAAATCATGGATAATGTCATTGCACCATGTGGAATACAGAGAAAGGGGAAATAGAATGGTTCCTCAAATGCCACTGCACTGTGGATTCATCCTATTAACATGAAAATTTTCATTGAGGGATACCACCAAGAGTGTAAAAAATCTACTTGGACAAGATGGAGTGGAAAATGATGTGAATCGTGAAACTAATATTAAAGGCTTAATTGGGGTGGCGTAACGATAGAGTATGACTATTTACCATGTTCAAAACACAATACTGATAGTGTGTAACCAGAAATGGTAACCAAAAATTGAGCATCGACCACTGACCACATTTCCAATCCATGACTTCAATAAAATTTTCATTCAAAATTCTCAAGGACGTTGGCCCGAGATGGTTGCAGAGCCTTGAGGCCTAGTATCCGTGACATTTTGGGGTCCTTTCGAATGTGAAAGATGATGAATGCAAAAATAATGGTGTACGTGAAGCATGAAATAGGAGAAAACATGTATATATAGAATCCAACATTATAGGTTATAAACTAAAGTTCTCCTGGGCATGTTAATGAATTTCCAAAGAGGATCGAGGGGCCCAATTTGAGAGAAGATGACTCGAAAAGATTAGTGGAGGAATTAGGGATGAAGATCTCTCCAAAGAGAGGTACGTGGTGAGGATATAGAAAACCCGGTGTGATCAAGGACTTAGGCCCATACCACACCACACACCCCCTCCTATAGAACATAGTCCAAGAGGCCAAAAGGAAGAGAAGGTTTTTAATGAATAGGGATGGACACAAAGATGAAATGTTTGGGCATTGCTAAATATCCCATAAGGATGTTAATCAACC
The DNA here is from genome assembly GCA_963277665.1 of Viscum album. Classification (NCBI taxonomy): domain Eukaryota; kingdom Viridiplantae; phylum Streptophyta; class Magnoliopsida; order Santalales; family Viscaceae; genus Viscum; species Viscum album. Next base: position 2,015,983,994 of record OY728153.1, on the reverse strand, counting down.
CATATGTAGTTTTAACTGGTGTGTTGTTTAACATCATGCGGTAAGGATGATGATAAGATGGGGTATATCGATGAGGAATGTCCATGGATTGTCTAATAACCAAACATTAATGAGGAAATTAGACCACACACACCACACTATTCATAATTCTTAGAAATAACATAGGACATTTGGTCAAGAGAAACAATAAATGAACTTGGGATGGACCTGAAGATGAAATGTTCTGGTGTTCCTACATATCTGATAAAGACGGGATTGAATCCATACGTAGTTGTCATGATGTCGTGCATCTTAACGTCATGCGACAAGGATGTGATAGTCCCTAGTTTATAGTCATATAACATAGAATGTTGACGCCCAGTTTGATGTCATGTTCATGGGACAGATGGGTGGAAATGGTGAATCACCATTCCTGTCATTTGGGAAACCATAAAAGGGAAACAATGAATGAGGATAACTACAGACCATGTTCGCAACAAAGTATCTATATCATGACCTGGAATGGAAACAAAAAATGACATCGACCACTGAACATATTCAAAATGTTGTATTTGTATCCAATTTTCATACAAAACCCTTGGGGATGTAGGCCTGAGACGGTAGGAGAGCACTGAGTCCTAGCATCCATGTTGTTCGGGGTCCCTTCAGATGTGAATGATGATGGAAACCCAAATTATGTGTTGAATAAAGCATGGAGGTACCCATACATTTTAGCTTCCTTCCACAAGGATGATGGATAAAGGAGAGGTATCTCAAGGGTATATGTGTGGAGTGGAAAAAATAACCTAACTTGAATGAGGATATAGAACCCATACCACATTGTACAATCCTAAGTGAGAACCTAGGCTAGGGGGTGCGGAATGGTCGAGGGACCTAAGACAGAATCTTATAACCTATCTCAAGGGGATATATTCTATACGCTTTAAGGTAGAATCTCATATTGTAATCTTTAGTTAAGTTTCAATTTTCGGATCTATATTTCCTGAACCTACTTTCGGAATCTCTTTCTAGTTTTAAGAAAGTACATAGAACTTGAAGTTTATAACTTCATTCCTTATTCCAATTTTTCAATTGGTGTTAGAGGTGTTGTGAATTTTCTTAGTTTAACTTTGTTAAACTTAGAACTTTCCTTATCTAAGGAAAACATAGTTATTTGTAATCAACTTTAAAGGTTCCAAAGGAAATTTTTAAAGTATACAATTCACCCCCCCCCCCCTCTTGTATACTGAGCATCTACATCATTATTTCGATCCTACAAAAATTTTCTAATTATTTCCACTATATGAAACATAAATTTATCTTTCTATACATATAACATCTATGATATCTTTGGTTGCATGTAACAATGTCCTTCCTCAAAGGCTTTTGTAAGATGCCAGACCGAGTTTTATAGAGAAATAATATGTTATTATATATATATATATAACTATGATATTAAATTATTTTTATGATTATTATGTATAAACGTATGTTGATATATTGTTTTCACAAACTATAAAATTAACTACTCAGTTAAATTTGGTTTTTCAAATGTATATATGAACCAAATTAAATATAAAGGGTGTATTTTTATATATAACTATTATTATGATCAAAATGTATTTCTAATCCGAAAAAAATTACTATTAGTACGAAATTTTAATGTAATATATATTTTATATATCAATGTAAATATTTATGTATTCATCATATAGATTTTATAAGAATAATATACAAATAATTCCAATTTATCACATAAAACACATTATTTTTATTAAGGTAGATTCTCCACCTATTAATATTGAACCCATTTTAAATCATATATTTGGAACCTTAATTTATTTAATATGTCAAAATAATAATCATATTTTGAATAGATACATAAAAATTAGGTTAGGATAAATCCTTGTTATTTTTCTATAAGGTTTCATTTTACATTGATTAGTTAAAAATATAAGATTCCAATTTGAAACTTCTTTTTCATCTAAATTATTTATATTGAAAAATTATATTTTTAATTTTTTTTAAAAGATTAATTAGATAATTTTATAATAAATTAATCCAATTTTGGTCATTATAATCAATTTTACTTTTAAATTTATTATAATAACGTAGCAAACATTAGAACGTTTGTACATTAAAACACTAAATTGTTTTCATATATGTCATATTTTATTTAAATTAATTTTTTCTACATCTTTGATTGGAATTTGGAATAATTGATTCCATATTTTGATAAATAATGACATATAATTTTTAATATGTTCATCTTATTTTTGGACCCAAACTATTATTGAATTTAAATAAAATTAATTAAACTATGAAGGTTAAATTATGCTGAATAAGGGATTAAACCATTACTTTAAGGCCGAAAATAACTGATACACTTGTCCTAAAGTCATTATATGGACATATTTAGACCATATACTCCATTTTATTTACATTTAAAAATTATTTGACCGCATTATATTAAAAAACGTGTGTGGGGTTCCTTCCATTTAAAATAATACCAGATTGTTGTCCATCATCCATTATAGAGGGCCTCCACTCCTCCAACATCCAAAAACCTAAATATTTAATTTTGATCGACTAAACACTTCCAAAATATCTCCCCAAAATCTCTAAATTCCACTTTGAATCATCCATTGTTGAAAATTCCATCCATGGAACCCCTTTTGTGAAAAACAAAACCAGTTACCCAATTAATAGGAAACACCTTCCATCAAACTCCATTCTATTATATTCTTTTTCAACACCCTCAAAAAAATTTAGTCTGTAATTGTATAAATAAATAGGATCCTAATTATAATAGGATTTTATTTTATAATTATTCAACCAAAACATACACAAACAACCTTCAAATGGATAATGAACCTACGATTTATGTGTATGGAGGACAAATGCCTCACTAAACAATGATTGTTTAGTTTTTTATTTACCACCTCTCATGGTGAACATTATGAAGGATAAATTCATTACATATGTTATGTATAATGTTTATCTTGTCTTTAATATTTTGTGATTATATTAAAACACATGTCTTTATACTTTTTATTTTTACAAAATATGATAATATTTTTAAGGAAATGCGGACTACCACCCCCTCAAAGCGATTTGATTCATTCATACACTACATGGAATTTATTGAGGATTGATTCAATTAATATATATGATATAGATGATATAATAAAGATACTATAATAATTAAATATATAAATATATAAACAAATATATGTCCTTTAAATTATATCATTCAACACGAAAATTAAACAAAAATATCATTCATGGGTATGTACGACTTTCTGTCACCACGAATGGTGTATTCCATTTCCTAGTTTTTAATTATATGGATTATTATATTTCAAATTTACTCAAAATTTAATATATTTAAATCATTTTATACATTTTGGAAATCATGATATAAATATACGGACAAAAATATATAACAAACTAAGAAACATGTGAAACAAATCTTATATAACAAGATGTAAAACCTTTACAAAAAAAAATTAACCAGAAGGTAATATAGAGATATAATCAGAGAATATATGATATTATATATATGTATATGGTTCTAAAATAGATTTTTAATAAGTTTTTTTTATTATACAAGGGGTTTGAAGGAGTATTATGAGTTTCAAGACAGAAAATAAGGGGAATTTCGTCTCACTCCTTATTTCCGTGAGATATATGCCTTACTCACCACTCAAATTTTTTGTGGGGTGTATTTACTACCAATGAATGGTTTATATGAAAATTATATATAAATTTATTTGTATTAACATAAAACTTTTATGATCATTCTATCATTCGGAATATGTTTCAAAAGATACCAAATCATTAATGTAATTTTTATCTCAATTTTCTTTCATTGAGAGACATGCCATCTTATACACCAATTATTTTAAATATTGTGTATTAAATGTTATATAATTAATCTCATTATTCTAATTATAAATTAAATCTAAATGTAACTTAATTTTTCTACTTGGGGAGTGTGATTCAATATTACCATGTGGTAGGAGTTTATTGAAACCCTCGCAACATTTGTTGAGATTGTTTATGATGAAATTCGCATTAATTAAATTTTATGATCCATATTTCATGGAAAATAATGAATGTTCACATACTATTGTTAGACTTGATGTATTCTTGCATTAGCCCAATTTTTCCAAACTTTGGTACTTACTCTAATTAATAATTTTTTTAAATAAAATATGCCTTTACCTTTATCATCAGTCTGAAATCATTATTATTTTAAAATTGTGTTTTCCAAAAGGGATCTCAAGAATATTATAATAATCTCCATTAATTTTTAAAATAATAATTTTCTCTCTTTCTTTTAAAGGTTTTTTTTTTAAAATCTTCTTATCATTTTATGGTCAATCCACATTTATATACATTTTACCATGAAAAAGGAATATTATTTTTAACAAATATGTCATTTATTGATTTACCCTCCATCATTTCATTGAAACGTGCTTTTGATTTTTAGAAATAAAAATTTTAAGAAAAATTTTTAAAGGTAATTTTCATGAAATAATATATTAAATATTTTCTAAAGCCTTATTTGTAGGTTTTCATATTATTCTAAAAAAATGGTTTCAAAATATTTTCAATAGTATTTCATCCTTTTTCAATTAAAAAAGGGTTTTAACAAATTTTTAAAGATTTATTTATAACTTCATAACGTGTTTTCAAAGAAAAACATTTCTCAATATTTTTAGTCATATTTTATATATTTTCATGAAAAAGGTTTTAAATATATTTCATGTTTCATTATATTTTTTCATGGTATTTTTCAAAAAAAAACTATTTTGAAATCGTTTAATGTATCAAAAATATTTTTTTGAAGAAAAAGGAAATTTTCATTAAGAAACATTTTTGAAAGATATTTAAAAATTATTTTCCTTCTAAGATGACATCCATGATGTTTCTCTTTCCCTTATAGTAATTTATCTAAAGGTTCCATTCATATTCCTTATATGAATGGGTTGTGCTTAATGGCATGGTCTTTGTGAAAATTGTTTCCCATTCAGGGGTTATATGTTTATGAAATATGTTCCTCTTTCATGGGTTATTCTTTTGATGAAATGATTATTGAACATGTATCTTTTTGAATGGTTCATATATGATTAAAAGTTTATGATACCCATTTAATTTCATGTGTGATGGTATGATTGTTTATTATTTTGAGTCCCATGTATATATGATTTAATTATGACATAGGTGTGACATATATCTCCATCCATTGTTTTGGGTAATGATAAACGATTAATCAACACAAAGGGTACATGGGATGACATCCTAAGAATGACATAATAGGTTAAATGGGAGGAAATCCAAATCCAAAAAATAGGGTAAATGGGAGGACATCCCATTATCAAAATAAGAGGGTAAATAAGAGGACATCTCAAACCCGAACCAAGAGGGTAAACAGGAGGACATCCCATTCCAGAAATAAGAGGGTACCTTAGAGGAAATCCCAATCCCAAAAAAAATAGTGTACATGGGAGGTAATTTTAATCCCTAAGCAGGTACATAGTTGAATAAACCAAGACTAAAATGTTATAAATACCTTGGTAGTATTCCTTGGAAATGTGTTTTAATAGGTGTTTTCAATAGTTCAACGTTTTATTCCTATGTTATGCTTTATTGGTTTATGTTATTAATTTCCTTTTGTTTAATGTATTATGAACATCCAATCAATATTATGGTCTCTAATATGCATGTAATAATCTCCAAATGTTTTTCTCATGTTCCATAGAATCTTGATCATGTTATGCTTATGCATTTATTGTTTTACCATTACTATGTATTTGAGCTCACCCCTTTGTTATGTTTTCTTTCCCCAAGTTCTGAAGAATGGTTTTAGGTACAAGTACTAATTGTGGAGATCTTTATGGGATATGTTGAAGTTATTTCACCATGATCGATGATTATTTTTCATATTTCCAAAGACACTAAACTATTACGTTCCTTGGGAATTTATTTTTTTAATGTACTGAATATTCATAACAAATGATGTTATATACATGGATGTTAAAAATAGATGTGTATAACATAATCCTTCTCCATATCATCATTTATTATGATATTATAAAAATAAAAATATATAATATCATGATCCATTCTAATTTGTAATTGTATAGTCCTATATTTTATTAAGATGTGTTTCTCATAAAAGAGTTCATAACTAAAATACATATAAATATGTTTAATTTGACTGGTGATGAGAGTATTATATGAGACTTTTTATTAGGTGATGTGATGAAATTGAAGAAAATGATTCAGTTTTATCACCTTGGGTACAAGGATAAGAATCAGGATAGAGAATACTATATAGACTGGCCCTAAATTAAAAAATATCTGACAACAATTATGAAATAATAATTGAAAACATAAAATGTTGATAAGTAGAATGATCTTATTAATCCATTGGGTCCAGGTGAACAATGAGGAATATTTATTTAATTATTAGGTAAAATATCTCCCTAATTGGGTAATATTTCTAAAAATTAGTTATTCGAGTCCTAGAAACATCATGGAATGTACCTAATGAGATATACATATACACATATCAAATAATGTTCCTCTATTATTACTATTCCTAAAACATGAAGTATATCCTATAATTGGAAAACCACAAAGGATCCATTTACAATTGAATCACACGACTGAGTATTGTCCTCAATAAACATTTTACATGTTCTAAAAAATTTCTTATTTGTGACACACATGTAAAGATATGTTGAATACATTCCAACCACCCTAAATCATTTAAATCATGAACATTCTCATACAACCATTTCTCCTACTAATTGAACATCTATAAAAATGGTATGTTTGTAGAAAATAAGTTTATAAATTTCATCATCCCATTCATCATGTAGATGAATAACCCTTTGTATGGTTGGATAATCCATGTTGGCATGTAGGGTTTTAGGGGGAACACAGTAGAAAAATCCTGAGTTAGGCATAAAAATAATGGGGTTGCATTTTTGGTAATTTTTCCAACTTTACTGTGGTGCCTGGTTTACCCACCTGGTTTTCCAAACAGTGTACAAAATTTGTAGGAGACACTGTCCCAAAATCACTCCTTCCCATAATTTATCCAAATGGATTCAAAATTGTATGAAATCGTGTTCATTCCATTATCCCAAAATCACCCCTCACATGGTTTATTGGGAGTTCAGCATGGTTTTCACCAACCATGTTCAAACCATGTAACATGCCAAGAAAACACCTTTTTCTTCCACATTTGTGCCTTGTACCCCCGGAGCAACCTCAAGGCATCACATGAACATAGAGAAAAACTTATTTAACCAAAGGAAGGGAATTAAAATGAATCATTAACAAAACATACCTTATTAAGAATCTGGTATCTTACAGCCTCCCCCACCATATGATGGCTCATCCTCAAGTGACTATTTCTAAGCATCATTGAGTTTTCAATGAAAATAGTTTTGACCACTGAGCTTGCATATATGATTTTATCACTCACAAATGTATTTTTAAACGTTTCCATGAAACCATATAATACAAACCAAAGGGAAAAACTTGTCCTGCAATATCATCTAATATTAATCCAAAAAATGAACCAGATGAACTTCAATGGATGTATCCACCTCATGTTCGAAATCATCAGTGTTTATCACATGAGATAAATAGGTGTAATCAGTTCAGAGTTTCGAAACATGGAAAATTTCATGTATCCAACTATACCATTGCATAAGATCCAATCTGGATACCACCATTCCAATATTCTAGAAAATATCATACAAACCCACTTAACTAGGTGATAACTTTCATTATTTTTGGATTTGATGGTGACCCAACCTTGGAAATAACCAATGAAACATAATATCACCAACCCTGAATTCGAGTGGTCTTCGACACCGATCTACAAATGAATTATATCATCTCTTTGTTTTCATCAGTCTCTCTTGAATAAACTGAATCATTTTTGACGTCTCATGAAGAAGACTTGGACCTAATATCTCTGACTCTCCAACATCTAACCAACACAATAGATATCTACACGGCCTCCTATGGAGGGCCTAAAAAGGTTCTATATGTATCATATCCAGAAAACTATTTTGGTATGAAAATTCAATAATTGATAAATGATTCTCCCATGAACCACCAAAATATTGGAGAAAATCTCTCAACATGTCCTCCAATACTTGAATTGTATACTCTAACTTCCTATCAATATATGGATGATAATCCTTAATCAATGAAACTTAAGTACCTAGTGCCTTATGTAACCCCTATCGAAAATGCAATGTGAAATTCAGATTATGATTCGAAACTATGTTTAATGGCACACCATGAAACCACACTATATCTTAAACATATAACTGACCTAGCTGGTCAACAATGTAAGAATCCTAGATCAGTAATAAATGATCCAATTTAGTTATCTAATCCACAATCACCCAAATTTCATTGTTCTTTCTAGGTTTCCTTAGAAAACCCACTATGAAGTCGATCGTCATATCATTCCACATCCACTACGGGATATGCATCGATTGAAACAACCCTACCAGGTTCTTATGTTTGGGATTCACCTATTGGTATGTATGGTATAACTCCACAAAATCGGCAACCTCTTTCTTCATTCACAGCTACCAATATTGCTGAAAAAGGCCACCATAATTTATAGTCATACTAGGATGTAATTCCCACATTGAGGCATGTAATTCATGAATTAACTCTTCCCAAACCCCTTTTGACACCACAACATGGTCCCGACATAAAAAAATCCATCGTCACCCACACCCCAGCCATATGGTGACTCCCCACATTTATGATATTCCTTCATAGCCAAGAACTTTGAAACCACCAACTCATTCTCCTTGACCAAGATCAAATGTGTGGAATCAAACGCTATAAATTCTTGGGTCATTTGTCCATTACCATCTTGCACCTCAAGGTTCATCTTATAAAATGAATCCATCATTCTCTACTGAGAGTTGGATTCCTAAATAACATGATTCTGAGTATTCCAACTCAAATCATCTACAAAACTATTCCCCTTCCCTATTGTTTAAACCAACTCAATATTGAAGGATTTCTAGTACTCAACAAACCTTCTTTGATGAAGATTCAAATCCATTTGAGAGAATATATATTTTTACCTTTTATAAATAGTAAACACAATGATTCATTACCCCCAACATGTAATGCCTTCATCACATTAGATTATAAACCATAGCAGCTATCCCAAAGTCATGGGTAGAGTAATTTTTTCCATGTGGTATCAATTGTCTTGACACATATACTACAAACTGGTCATCATGCATCAACAATACCCTTAGTTTAACACTGAATGCATCGTAGAACAATGTGTACTTATTATCATGTTCAGTTAAGATCAGAATCAGTTCATTATTCAACTACATCATCAATTTTTGAAAGGCGGTCTGGAATTACTCTAACCACTAAATCCTAACTCCCTTATTGGTTATTACTAAGATTGGTTCTTTCAAATGGGAGAAATCCTTAATAAAGCTTCAGTAATTACCATCCATGCCCAGATAACTATGAGAATCAGAAACACTCTTAGGTTTCCCACAAGAAATCATATCCTTCACCATCTCTATATCCACTGATACACCCAACTCAAAAATTATATGTTCCAAGAAACACCCTATACCAATCCAGAACATCCATTTTGATATCTAAGAGTAATTCTTATGATCTCTTAGTATACTCAAGATGATGTCAAGGTGTTTGGCATGATTTTCATGAGTTAATGAGTACAAAATGATGTCACCAACGAAGACAACCATGAAGTGATCTAGATGTGGGTGAGATATCAGATTCATTAATTCAATAAACACAATCAGTGCATTGTTCAGTCCAAAAAGAATCACCATAAATACATACAACTCGTAACTACTCAAGAAAGATATATGAGTTACATCCAAAGGTCTCACCCTCAACTGATGGTATCCCAATCACATATCGATCATGGAGAACACAAAGGAACCACTCTGTTATTCAGAAAGGTCTTCAATTATGGGAATCAGATATCAGTTCTAAACAATTATTTGATTCAACTTTCAATAGTAAACACTTGTCCTCAATGATCCATCGGCCCTACTAGCCAACAACACAGGTGGTCCCCATGATGATGTACTATGATGTATGAATCCATTTTTCTCAAACTCATTTAGATGAACCATTTTACCCTGGTGTTTTACTAGTGCCATTCGATATAGTGGAATTGAAACATGTTCAACCCCTGGAATAAACTTGATTATATACTCAAAATCTCCCTCAGGTGGCAGCCCGGAGATAACTTCAGAAAACACATACTGGAATTGATCCACATTTGGATGGAAAACAACTTGTTCTCTTTCTCCTTCATCTAGCAAGAGGCATGCCACATGGACCATGGTTTCCCCAAATTGCTAAAAAATTTACATACGTGGCCTATTCGAACATCAAACTTAACCCAGAACACATAAGTGTCTCAATCAAGGGATGTTAACATTACCCTACAACGGTAATAATCAACATGGTCCCGATACAACACTAACTAATCCATCCCCAAAATCAGGTCAAAAATCAATATATCAAGGAAAAACATGTTCCATAGATACTTATAACCACCATATTCTAATTCACACCCTCTACATTGTCTCATATCCTCTACTCACACCTCTCAACAGAGTATCAATTGGCATAAACCCACAAACCTTTTCCACGGACATTCCCAACATATCAATGAACTATGTAGAGATAAATAATTGTGTGGCACTTATGTCAAATTGAGAAGTAATGAGTGTGTAATCTACATGAATTATATATAAAATGGTAGATGGTACAACCTTTCCACCTCTAGGTGTAGAATTATTTGTGTGACGATGGCATGTACCTATACCCTGGGATCTGACCTCAGTACCCCGCACTGCACTTCCTGGATGGTACAGATTGTCTCGGCCAGTAGTTCTACGTCCACCACCTCTACTGGTATGACTAGTGGAGGTTCAAATTCCTTTCTGATATGGGGTGATTTATCCCCTTCCCTCACTCGGTATCTTTATGTGACTCCCATTTATGCCCAGTGGCCAAGGGTTCTTACAAAACCTCTTTATATGTTCCAACCTACCAAAGGACCATTACTCTACTGGTGGTCAAGGACTCTGGAACCACATGTTCTCTAGCCTATCACACTAATAACAGAATACTGGATCCTCACCATGAGAAAAAAATCCTCTATTTTGACCATTATGTACACTCCCACCCTTGTAGAAATTACCAAAATGATGATTCCTTCCATTGTAGGATGTACCACATGTTCACCCAGTTGGTACCACAAGTCCACCTCCTAAATCTTCCTTTAAGTTCCCTTCTAATGTAAGGTCCTGGTCCACTACCTCTTCAAACCTCTTCAGATGGAAGATTTTAATCTAGGAAATTATCTCATGACTAATCTCATCCATGATGTGGTTCTCCATAATCACCTCTTCTCCAGCCAATATCGGGGTGAATCAGTGAATGTTAATGAAATGACTAGTGTAGTCCATCGCTAACACATCACCTAAGTCAAAATCATACACTATGTAGCCCTATCCTATCTCATTTTTTTTTTGGGTAGTAATATTTTAGAAACGTTTCTTGTAAGTACTTACACACCTTTCCTTCATCCTTCTCCATATGAACCATAATGTCCCACTAATTCCTGGCTTGACCTCTTAAAATATCAGTTGCTATCTTTACATACTTCTCAATAGGAGTATCTTGATGATCAAGAATAGACTACGTATACTCTATCCAAAACTCTACTACCTCTTTCCCACACACTCCAGTAAAGGAAGATGGGTACTACAACTGTAACTTACAAGCCTACATAAACATACTCATCAGGACCCACCCTGGGTCTCATTCCATCAACTGCATAAAACAAGAGAGATTCTCACAGAACTATTCTTCCCCATTTTCAAGAAACATCTTATCATCTTGGTCCACTACTGGGGGAGAACTCTCAGCAACGTCCAATTTTCTCCCAAATGGCACGCGTCTTCTTGGTGGAATCTATCTACAATTCCAAACAAGAGCTTTAGAACACAAACCCCCAATGATTTCCCAAATATTTGGAAAGACTCATCCATATCCATAGACAAACTATTTTAACCCATCACAAAAATGTGCCTTATCAGACCCAACACACTACCATCATCCACCTCTACTGAGGACTATCGTAACACAGGATAACCAACTCAATCGATTACAAGCCGTTCATTCTAAACTATATCAAATGATTCTCATATCACAAAAAGTTTCAATTTCATTTTAATTATCTTACCACACCTTATTAAGAAAAACTCCTTATTTACTGTTTAAAAGTTTTAGGAAATTAAATTTTCACCAATTTAAAAAAAAAAGTCATTCTTCTTCTATGTCCAACACACCATTCATGTGTCTGTACAAATAATGACGAATGTCACTTATACACATTTGTTCCTAGAATGACTAATGTATGCACAACCTTGTTCCATTCTATGCATTATCAAAATATCATAAATCTACCACATCACGCAAAATTTTTATCACACAATTGTGAAATATCATAAAATTTGACAACACACAGTAAGAAGAAAATTCCCTCGTAGGGTGACTTGGGGTTTCCCCAATACATGGTATAGCTAATCCCAAGAATGAGCTCATTACCAATTCCAGAAACCTTCCTATCCTCCTATATACGATTCCTAAATAGTAATTCACAGAAAATACATACTCTGATACCACTTTATAATGTACCCAAACTAGTACCCACTAGCTGGTGCCACGATTCGGGGTGTTAAATGACCTCAAGAACGCCTCCCTGTTTGTAAGAGGTTTTAAACTAGCAGGGAGGGTCTAATTTGTCATGTGGGGAGACTTACCCTCTTCCTAGAAAAAATAAAAAATTTGTTATAATGCATAAATTTAATAACAAGGTAAGAAAATCAACAACCATCCATAAATAAACAATTCCCAAACTAGATAAAAACCATAGCCCAGAGTATTGGTACCCTTCCCTTGTCCTGACCTACAACCATGATGTCCTATCGTGTACCAAATTACGGCCTGAGTAGGGTGTAAGTACAACTCAGTAGGCCCCCACCAACGGTGTCTAAAACATATCCTATCAAATAGAGGGTGTATTCAAGTATAAAAGAAATAATAAGTAAATAAAAGACAACTCAAGCCCACAAGTTATCAATTATATCTTAGTTGTTACGAAATATATGACCAAATTAATTATGTTCATATTATTAATTAATTAGTTCACAACTAATATGTAATAAATGGGATAAGCATTAACATCATTCACACACAGTTAACGGGATTTATCCTTCCATATGGGGGAAGAATTCATGTCCATATATCACTAAGGATAACACATCACATCATCACAAAATATTATCCTCGAAGCATCGGTCCTTGTGGAATGAAAATTTTAGGGGAATAGAGCTCCCCCTTCCCACACCCATGAAATATTGGTGGAGTAAGATCATCAGTCCAAATCACACCATGGGAAAAGACTCATTCCATTATCCCCCACCTCAAGACATTTGAACATGCTTATCTTTTGATTCATCACACATAAAACATACAACAACCAAACACAACCAATATATATATATTTATCACAATCAATAACAATCAACATGGTAAAATATATTGTTCCATAACCCATTATTGCCTTCACCATTAACTTTACTTAACCCATTTAGCCCAATTCCCATTCTCAAGTCTATTTCACTATGCATATTTAATAATTCGATTATATTAACCCAGTACATATAAGAAAAACCATTATTAGGCATTTCCAATATAATTCATAGTCCACCTGCCCCAATCTCAATTAACTATTTTAAACCATTTCCACACCTTTCCCACAAATATGATGTTATTTATAACTAGGTAACATGAACAATAATACATTTTAAATTCCGTTAAACTTATCGACATGCTCAATAATATCCCTACAATATCCCACAATGACCTTGCACTTACTTATCTAATTCCTATGTTTTGGAAATATCAGTGAACCCCATGAGTGGCCAAAAATATGTTAAATCATCTTTGATTCATCCCTTGGAGACCATGAGGGTTTCCATTCAATATTTATTCACCCAAAATACCAATCATTATTAAGGTGTAAAAATCAAAATAATAAGTGATAATTAACAGGGTCATACAAGCATAAATCGACAATGAAACTGTGGGATAAAACATGTAGACCACCTACCAAGATTCTGTTGATGAACATGCTCCTAATTGAATAATTATATGCAGACTCAACCACACTTTAAATCCAAAAAATTATCTCATCTTAATGGGATGGGTTGTTGGGATTTAGAAGGGGAGGGGATAAAGATACCAACTAATCAAGAAAAGGATGCAAAGAGAAGATTAGACTCATCCGGGGAATCGATCAACAACCAATAGTGCTACAATCATCCTATGGTCTAAGGAAAATAAACCAGGAGATGGTTGATTCATCCAAGATAAAATATAGGGTTGAAAGTGGAAGATAAGAGATAAATTATGAGTTAGACTTTAAAATCCATAGGTGGAATTTTTTAATCATTCCAACATTACTAGGACTCATTGTACACCCGCGCGGTTTTCTAAACTATGTGCAAGCCATGCGTGATCGACTATCCCAAAGTCACACCTTTACATAGTTTACCCACTTGATTTTATAAACCATGTGAAAACTATATGGGAGCCAATATCCTATCCTAAAATCACACCCTCAGATGGTTTCCAAGGACTTCTGCATGGTTTGCACCAACAATGCACAAACCATGAAACATTCCAAAAAATCTCTTCTTCCCCAACTTTTGTGCCTCAAACCTTCAGAGAATGCTTGACCATTATTATAAACTTGTGGAAACACTTATTTAACCAAAATAACAGACATAAATCGAATCATAAAAAAACATGCCTTATGAAGAATCCTTGATATTACATATAGATCTGGAGGTTTACCTTCACTGATATATAAGTATGGATAGAATATTTCCCATAATTGACATGATTTTATTTCAAAATACAATCGGTCAACCATATATTATGTTAAATATTATATATACTTTTACCTATTAATGTATTTCTAATTTCATACAATGATTTGGTTATTGACCTTAAAAATATGTTATTATTATCATCTTTTTCACCATGTGAATTATGTTCTCTTTGTATATCACAAGAGATTCCCTTCATGTTATAACTAGAGTGTTTGATTTCCAATAACCATGTCAAGGGATTAAGATTGGATAATATCTACATCACTATAGTAGAATGGTTCAAATTTGATATAGATAATGTCTTCCTCAATATACCATCATTGTTTTGAGAATGTATATAGATCATCATTGGTAACACATATAGAGTGGAGCAACTCAAACTCAGGATGCATCTATAAAATAGGTCCTTCTCAAATATTTTTTTACATGGAGTGGAACTTCTTGTTTGATTTAGATGTTAATTTGTGGACTAAAAAGGTAGAGAATTCCACTATAGGGAGTAATACCATTATAGATCAATGTTTATACATAGTGAGGATTACTGCACCATATTCCCTAGGGATGACCTTTAGGGTATCCAGTGACTAATATATAGGAAAGGAGAGGAATTTATTACTATTTCGCGTTTCTTTTATGAGAGGATATTCACATATCTCACCATGATAATATTTATCATAATTTATGTTGACATTTTCACTATGAGGACCTTCATAACAAACATTATAGAGATAACCTCCTGATTTGATCATCAAAATACCATAAGGATGACTCTATAACAAACAATTATTTATCTTTATGATAATGATGCATGTGATTATTGGTATATTATACAATTATTTTAAGGGACTCATAAACAATATCAATGTTTAGAATAAGGATATGATCATGATATGGTGCATTAGTTTTCCCATATTTATAATCTTTCTTATATTATATCTATTAAGGGGAATGGGTTTGGTATTATGAAAAAACATACACATCTATGAGCCCTACTAGGTGAATCCCAAGTTACAATTAGAATAAGTCCTAGTTCATTCATAAGTATGGCTACAAAATGGTTCTTCACAAAAAGTTTATGAAATTCATCACCAATATCCTATCAAAATAGAAATATTAGCCCATTAATATTCATAATTCCTCATGAGAAGATTATGAGAATCCTACTAAATAGAAGAAATAATTTATGATTAAAATTGAGTATATATTATAGAGAACTTGTGAGCTACTATAGTGCATGTTTAGGGAATATTTCTATGACCTATATTGACCATTGATATATCTTGATGGTTTACTTAAACTATTGTTTCCTAAATATGATGATAGTATCACAGGGCATGATAAGGGATATAATTCTACACTTTTATCATGTCTAGGATATGATTCCTAGATTAAATAATTGAAACATGAATATATTATGGTTCTTTGATTGAAGTGAAAAAATTGGCCAACTCAATTCTTCTTTTTTATATATTCTTTTACAAATGGTATTCATGTGTGGGGGGATTAATGTAGTATTTCCATTGGATACTCCTGGTATATACCAACATTAATTTCCTGGTGCATCTAGAGTATTATAGAAGAGTTATATTTATAAATAATGATATGGTTTGGCTAGAATTATTCCACCAATGTATATAGGAATTAATTTTATATAGAAGTACATATGTGGTTGATCCCTATGAATAGTTTTTCAATGACAGTTGAAATATTTCTTAGATTATATGGTAACAAATAATGGAGATGGGATCTCTTGGGTGGCTTCTTCAGAAAATTATGGAGTAATTTAGGTATTACAATCATATTGATGGAGACCATTTGTAAGATTTGTCCTTGGAAATGCATCTATATGGTGAGGAAAATGTTAACCTAAAGATCCATGTCCCCAAGATAATATTTTTACTTCCTATCATGTTATAGAAGATAGATCCTCAACATGATTCTAGGAGGTAATTGGTGCCACCAAAATTTGTGCTACTAGTGGTTGAGTTTATGGTTAAAACAAATTTTTCTCTAATAGGGTTCACATGAAAACTAAATTTTTGGGATAGTAATATTAAAAAAAATACTCCCAAAATATATAATTTTCCACATTTTATTAGATAAATTTTTTGGTGAAAATATTCTCTTATTTATGGACCCCACCCATTACAATGGTTGAGGCATGAACATGATATTTTGATTATGAAATTATGTAAGATTAATGGGGAATAATATTTCTAATATTTTATATAATGTTTAAAAAAGATAAATAAGAAAACTCATTAATGCAGTATTATAAGTAATAACATGTCTTTCAGATAGCTTTCATAGTTAATAGATCCACATTGGATACCAACTTCTTTTCTTAATAGTGATTTCAATCTGCACACTCATCTATGATTGTGGTTTCATACCTGTGATGAGTGGAAATATATAAATCTCTAGAGGGTGACATTTCAACCTCATATTAATTTTTTGGGGACTTTTTCCAGCTCCAACGCTCATATAGATTTAAGAAATTTTCATTAATCCTTCCCACTTACAAATGTGTCACAAGTTACCCCTATGCTAATGACTGGTTATTGACATGAATTTACATTAATATTGAAAACATATAATTGATATATAATAAACATGATCACCTATCGATATAAAATGATTTGTAAATTTTTTCATTCATAAATAAATTATAACTTACTTAAGCTATATAACCCGGTGTTATTGATTTATCACCACCTAGTGATGTGATATATATTTATACAATTGGGATTAGGCCCTCAAAATGGTTATCCACTATATCAATTTTAATGGTACCAAAACCCATGTAGTTTGGTTCGAGTAAACAAGAAAAAATATATCTTATTATAGTCATGTTATGAGGACTGATTCATTTTTTTACCATCACACAACAATGATAATTTCGAGAAACAGGCCCAATAATGGGTGGTGTGGTACTTATGTATAAAAATTCGGTTTTGGTAGATGTACAATGTAATATGGAATGATGAGGAATATTATTTTAACAAGGGAAAATCCATATAAGTAATGAGACGGATTTTTTTGAAAGAGTACGGCTCACCAAAAACATATAAATTTCTATGAAATATGTGATAAAGAGGTAAATATAGTAATACCTGAAAATAAGATAGTATGATATGGAGTTAATGGATTCATTGATATTAATTCCCTATAATATAATAGTTCTTTGAAAATATATCCATAGTTGATGTAAATAGGTAACATAGAAGGAATATGACCCAATGAGTATGGTGTTTATGCTTACAAATTATTTAGGATAGTGAGGAATGATGATGAAGATATCATGAAACCATCAGACCAATAACAATGGATATAGAGGGTTAGTGACAATCGTTTTTGACCTATGGTATTTTTCCTACATAACATATTTAACATAAATCAAAGACTATAATATTCTAGATAAATAGTTTATGGTAACTTGGTATAAACATATAGTTAAATTTTATACAAAATTGTTTTGATATTTTTTTATGTTTTCTTTTATGTGACTATGATATTGTGCACACATATTTATGTAATATTACGTGGAAATCAATTTCATGGATAATTAAACCTCATATAATTTAGTGTCTATTACACCCATATGGCTACAATTATACTAGATCTAATTTATGACTAATGTGAAGGAAGGGGATGTCTGGGGAATTAATCAAACAGGAGTCATAATCTGTTTTCAAAATAGGCAGAGGGTAATATAGTCTTATTCATATATATGTGAACCATAATGTAGGAACTCGTTGGTTGGTGATATTACCATTTATTTATATATTCAATGTGATTTTTCTATGTTTATAATCCAAAAATTGAAGTCTGTTCTCACTAACTAATATTATGAATCATAACTAACATATTGATCATGAAAATACCTATCATGTTTCGTCTTAATAGAGAAACAAATTAT
The DNA here is from genome assembly GCA_963277665.1 of Viscum album. NCBI lineage: Eukaryota > Viridiplantae > Streptophyta > Magnoliopsida > Santalales > Viscaceae > Viscum > Viscum album. Next base: position 2,015,965,061 of record OY728153.1, on the reverse strand, counting down.
AAATAGATAACATGATTATGATATCTTTATAGGTTAAAACTATATTAGATTATAATTAAAAAAACTTCTTTTATCAAGCGAATCAATAATAAAATGGTGTCGGGATGATTCGCATTCCCTAATCCTATGAATCTTGTTATTTTGAATATGGTTGTATTTGTTCATTTTTTTGTTTTATCATGGTGAAATAAATAAATTGAGTTATTCTAGATTGATATATTTATAATTATAAACTAAAATAAATTATGAATGTTATGGTTCTTCATTATACAAAAAAAATATTATTTATGGAGTTTGGGAGTTGGGGAGCGATATTGGATGCATTGTAGTTTTGACATTTTGAATTTATATTACGCGAGGGAGTTTGGATACCAAAATAAGACATCATATCCATTATCGGGGGTTTAATAACATACCCTAATGAGGTAACCTCGTGACATTTCCTTTATAGAGAGATGTTAAATAGTGATATTCAAGGGTTTATGGATTTCTTCTCAATATCATCTCTCAATATCAACTTCATTATATCACCTTAGAAGGTCATCTTTATGAGATTTACTCAAAAGTAGATCATTTTATGCATTCCTTGTGAGGTAATAATATCAACCATTTATAATATAAATTTTTTAGGGTCTCTCCCTTGAATTGTTGGGTTCTATTTCATATATCCAAGATTGTGTACTTTTTAGTTAAATGTGGATTCATTTTGGGAGTGAATTCTTTTTTGAATAAAACTCTATGGGATCAGAAAGTGTCTTGTTATTTTTTATTTTTATATTTTTATTGTAGTGGAAAATTTATAGGTAGTGTTGGGTATATAACTTCTAGGAACTAGAATGAAATATGTAGATTCCCTGTCGCCATGAAGAGAGTCATTATTAGTAAATGAATTCTCTTTAAGTGTCAGGTTATGCGTTAAAAATTAATTATTTGACAAAACATTATTTAATTTTCCATTAGGTATGGATGTCCAGGATGTCTAACAAATCAACCAAAATGACATCAAAAAGTGGAAATCTATAAAATACTACTCTGAATGTGAAATTTTGTGGGCTTTGTTATATCTACTCTACAATTTAAAAATATCACGAGTTTAATGACTCCATAAAGATCCATAATCATTTCATTACTCTACAATATTATTGACATTATGGGGCTACCACATGGTTATATTTTTCTATGATTCTAATGATGTAATAGATCATAAAAATGATTAATTTGGTCCAAATAATTCTTTGAGGACAATTTTTATGTGATTCCATTCCAAAATTCAAAATCATTCTCATTTTCTTATAATTTTCATTTCTCCTCACACATATAATACATTAGTGAAGTTGAATACAAGAGTTTATTGAAGACATTAAACACTATAAAAGAAAAATATACATAAATTTTAAATTTATTTTCTATTTATGGAATATTGTATTAAAAATTTAAAAAATAAAAAATTAATAATAGGTAGATTTTAACATGCTTGATATTTTAGAACTCAATTCACCACCCCCATAAGTAATTTTTCAATAGTGATGGGATATTAGACCGAATAAAAGATAAAAAATTTCATTTTAAATATATCCTAATTACTGTTTAATTATTTTTTGTAATATTAGAAAATGTAATATTTGAGATAAGAAATGGTTCTGGTTAGGGTACCCTATATCATCTACTAGAATTTGTGGATATTAAAAATCAAGTAATTATTTATACCTATATAATGTTTCATTAAAATTAAATACATTTATATTAAAAATTATTATGATAATTTTTTTGAACAAGAATTACAGACTTAATAATAAAATGACTAATATAATATTATTATTAAATCCAATAATGTTAATATTTTTTAATTTTAGTCATGTTGCATTTAAAAGAGTTTTTCTATACTCCAGGACTCATGATAAATGGGAGACTGTAGGAGTGGAATATAAAGATATTTATAATGTTAGATAATAAGATATAACACATAAATCAATTTTCTAGACACCTTTTAGACTGTTAAGGGATATTGAAATAAACCTTTGAATGAAAACATACATATTTTTTGAATAATGTTTCTAACTTTGTAGCTACAGTGCTAGAATATAATGATATGTTGAATGTTCTTAGAGATTATCCATTGATATATAGAAGAATATCAAGTATTATTACACATTCTACACATTACAATGACCTAAATGAGAAAAATATCATTTATTTCTATGTTGTTTGTAATAGGAATACATACTGAAAAAAATGGAAATGGTTTGGTTAAAAAAAACTAATTCTATCATTTTTTGTATATCAAAAGAAGATAAAACTAATAAGATGCATTCTCAGATTGAGAAGGTAATAAAGAATATATCATCTCTAATTATGATTATTAATATGATATGTCATATTAGAGGTTCAATATGCTTTATTGTAATAGAAAATGACTAGAAAGATACATTATCTAATTCAATTAGATTTTATAAAATTTCATAGAAGTAAGATGTTATATATTTATAAAATCATAATCATATCAAGAATTATTTCCCTAAACTATATAAAAATATAAATATGTAGAAGATGTTCCATAAAAATAATACTTCAATAAGATAGAGAAATAATATTATGGAGGCCATCATGTGGGATTTCTTTGATTTATGTGATGATTCATACTATAATAATAAAGATTATAAGTCTAATAATGAAGATGAAATTTTTTTATCAAAATAAGAAAGAAGAATATAAATATCATAAAAAATAATTTCCTTTTGATATAAATAAATTTTATTTATCTATTCAGTTATGGGATTTGAATAATAAACATGATATAATTGGATCCACGTTTTCTTTTTTAGGATAGTAATATTAAAAATTAATTGGATAACATTGAATTATTACAGTCTTCTAGTCATAGTTTTACTATGTTTTGAGTATTACATTCACAAAATCTATTAAATGAATTATAAAAATAAAGTAAAACATGGGATATGATGAAATGGTGATAAGACAAAGTTATATAGAAATTTTTTTGGGCATGAATCTTTGATAAAAATCATATATATTATTACATATTATAATTATCCAATTATTAGTCATTGAAGAAAATGTAATTTCCAAGAGAGAAAATAGTTTTTAAAAGTCATTTATGCCTAAATTTTTAATTGTTTATCTAGATATGACACTACGGTCATTGTAAATCGATTTGGTAACCCAAATAAATTATTTACAACATTTATATAACCAATAGATTATGGGTAAAAAATAAAAATTAGTATGAATTTATGTAGGGATAGAAAAATATGGATAGTATTGTCAAATGGTACGTAGATATCTTTTATTAGGAAATTTATGATAGGTGATTTCTAAAATATTAATTCATTATAACTGATTTTTGAAGGTTATCTCAAATATAGAGATAGTAACAAAATGGATGATTATTTTTGTTATATCATTTAAAAAAAGTTATGAGTCATCATTTGTAAAGTTCTGCATATTTATGTGTAAATTAATAACCTAGTATTTATTGATAGATATTTTTATAAAGGTTATTATATCAACTTCTATAATAATTTTTTTTTCAAGGAATCATTTCATAATTTTAAGGAATATAGAACTGAAAATTCCTATATTTTTATCTTAATTATTCTTGTTAAAATAATATAAAATACATAAATTTCAAAATTAATGAATCGTGGATATGGAATTGATGACTAAGAAACTGTAAGGTGCACGATTTAATATGTTATTTAATAATAGTATGATTTTTGATTAATATTATCTAATGATTGAAAAATAGTGGCTATGCGACTCATGAAAAAATATCATGCCACAAAAATAGTATTTAAATCATTATTTACGTGTCCTATTTGAATTCATTCTAAACATATAAACATCAATGTTTTTAAAACTTATATAACATCCTACAGTAGTGTCATTTTTTTATTTTTCTAGATATAGCTGGAGTTAAATTTTGTGGGTGATGACTGAAGTTTATATTTTCTTCTGTAATTATTAAAAAATAGTTCAAAATAAAAAGGATTCAGAAAAATATTTCAAGATGTTATCATGTATTATATATTTAATGTATTAAATTTATGTACTTTTTCTAAATCATTATATTAAAAATAAAATCATATCCCTAATAACAACTCAAAAAAATGGATTTATTTGAATTAGGAAAAGAATTCTAAATGAAATTCAAATAATCATTTTAATAAAAATACTATGACTACAGGTTTTTGGCATTATTCTATTATCAACGTATTATATGCAATAAATAGAGTTTTAAAACTCCTATAATAAATAAAACACCATATGCTATATTGAAAAAAATCCAAATGTTCAATAGATTGAATTTTTTGATCCAATGTTTTTGTCTTGAAAGCCAAGGGTTGTCTTAATATGTTTAATTCAGAAGGTATTAAAAGATTCATTTATGTTATTATAATTATTGATAATTATATTTTGTATTAAATAATAATTAAAGTATAGATGATGAATCAACTCAAGTGAATTTTGATAGTATGGGTCCTTTTGATCATATGAAGACTCGTATTTATATAATTGATGATTGTGTTAATAAATTTAGATGTAATACTATTTTCATCGAAAAAAATTAATGATGATGAAGAATATGTTCATTTACAATATTGTATTCAATTTCTATAAACTGATGAACATGTTTATTTTCTTCTGAGAAAACATAAAACCTTAACCAAACTTTTGGAACATTAATAAGATATATTGATGAAGGTGTTTGAACTAAAAGGAGTGCTAGTTGATTTACTATATTCTATACCTTTCTACCACAACATGAACCAAAATCCATATAATAAGCATTAAGTGATTAGAATTTTGGTTTATCAATGCATGATCTGTTAAAATAGTTCTTTACAAATAATTCTCATGTAACAGTTGATAGACCCTCTATTTATCCTTCTAATTATACATTATATGTTTTTCTATAAATAATCAAGAAATTATAGTAATTATTATAAGGAATACATATTGATTATATTGTAAGGGTTATAATCAAGAATATATTAATGATAACGATGATTCCTTGTCCCCTGTGGCCATATTATAAACCATTATTATCCCTTTTAGTGCATGAACCTAGTATAAATTTAACAATTTCATTATTTATTTTAAATAGTTTTTAAATATTTTCATTATATAGTTAATTATCATGATAAAATGTCGTAGGTTTATAAAAATTCATAATTTTAAAATTGTATTTTTTACACACTAAATCTATATTGGGTATTAGACACGTACTAAGAACTTATCATGAAAGGAATTTTCCATTTTTTTGTGAAATGAATTCTCTATAAGATTTGTTGATCCAATATTATGAATTAATAAATCAAATTAAAAATTATTCATTTATAGATATATGTGTATTAATTTATATTTGGTTCACCTAATTTTTTTGTGTAATTAATAAAAAAAATAAAATGATTATGAGGGACCATTTTTTATTTCATTAATTGTTTTCAATTTATTTAATGGTGATTTTGACATTTTATTCAGTGATAAATATAAACACATGACTTACATAAACTGGTTAGTATTATAGTATATGAAAATATAATGAGTGATTGTACTAATGAGTTTTGGAAGAATCTTGAAAACAAATAAAAAAATGTGGTTTCTATGTGAAAAATGTGGTTTTCAGTATCTAATTACATGTAGAGCATACATTACGTTTTTATGCCTTTCTGGTATATTTAAAAAAAATTTAAATAATCTCATCTGATGAGTACAAAAATAATTTTAATAAGAAATATTGGTTCTCCTTGTCTTTCATTTCCATTTCATAAAACATGTGTATCAAAATAAGATTCAATTCTAATGCTAGCAATTAGGGGTGGATTAATAGCTAGGAATATCACCTTAAAAACATGAATCTTATTTATAACATTATTAGTTTCATGTTCTTAGTAGAAGAAAAATCTTTGTTTCTTTTTCTTCTATTAAGGTTTTTCCCTTTTTCTCATAGATGTTGTGTACATGGGTTTTTGATGAACACACCTTGCGGGATTTTGTTTTAAATTTTGATATATTCAATTCAAATGTGAATATACTAGTTCAATCAAATTTTAAAAAAAATCTATAATCCTTTATAGATCTAATTAAAATAACATTAACCACAATTTCATTAAAGAATTTGAATTTATGTTGAATTCATTCACACTGATTTTATTCTAATGATATATTTACTTAGCATCAAGTTATTAATAGAATTAATTCTATTTAGTGTGAACTGGGATTGTATGAATTAAAATCAATTTATCCAAATTTTATTATTTTTTTAATTTCTATTTTATTATTCTAATGGTTTTATCAATTAATTTTAAATAATATTATTTTATTGGTTTTTTATCCTTGTATTTTTACAAATAACATGAAATGTTATATTAGTGACATTTTTTATTCATTTATTTAATGTTCAATAAATTTTATCAATAAATTTATCTCAGAACCTAGTTGATTGGGATATTTAGAAAATTTTATTTCTTATTTTTTAATAAAGATCCTTAAACCATAAAACTGATAAAAAATTATGATATGATGTGATTTTATATTGGATATTTTATAATATTGAAGAGAGATAAGTGATAATGTTCATTTGGATGAATTTTAGAATGTATTGTTTTAAATCAATCTTGGTTGTATAGAATGGTCTATATTCTACGTTATGAATAGATTTTTAATGGATGGGAATGTATTTAACTATAAGAATATTGAACTAATTTTTGAGAAGTATGTATGGGATTTTTGTAAGAATAAGATGGTAATAAATGAATAAAATTAAGATTTGTTTATTTTTATCATAAATTTAAATGTTAATTCTATTTATTATGTAAAAATGGATTTCATTTTTAAATTTCCTTGTTGTAGTTGTTTTCTATACATTTAGTCTTTAGTCAATGATTTCAATGTTTTTATATCAAATTATATTCCTTCTCTGTTAGTTAAATTGAATGATGTGATGAAATATTAGAGAGATTTGTAACCTAAGGAATATTATCTATCTAAAATTTTAAAACTATAATGTCATAAATAAATGTAGAATTTTGTAATATTATTTATCATGATATTTGTCTTCAATATCCCTTTTTAATGAGAATATGTAAAAAAAATAGGTTAGATGATATTTTATTTGAATCAGTATAATAATTCTATGAGAAATATACACTTTTATTGTTATCAGATATTGTTGAATCCATCAGTTGAGAAGAATGATGTAGCATTAAAATAATATAATTTTTAAAGAATCATCAAAATAAAAATTTATTGGCTGGGATTATTAGTGATATCAATTTTATTTGATCACTTATTTCATTAGTCCTGAGATATTTAAAATAAAATGAAAATTAAAATGATGATGAAGAGATCCATACTCATATTGAGCGGGATATTAAAATAGAATTAACTGAATTACCTTAATTTATAATTGACAGACATGTAATTTTTCTTGATAGACCTATAGATATTAAAGAAAATTCCAATATAGAGCTGGAAAATTAACTCATTATAGTTCTTTAGGATTGAAAATTTATTTATTATGTATATTAAATATGGAAGTGATGATTAAATAATCTCATCAAAGGATTGGATCAGAAAATATTTACCAAAAAGGTTTACGACCAAGATAATCGGACAATAATATTTGCTAATCAAAATGTACTTCAAGACATCAATCAGTACATGGGGTTATAAAAAATTATAAGTGGGTCACACCCCACATATCGCGTCAACTAATAGATAAAAAAATAAGAATGTGGAATGATTGTAATGACCCATCTCTATGATCTCCCAATTTGAAAATGTGTTTGTTGCTTGATTGGACTCTCTATATGTATTTGAAACCATCAGGTTAAGGTGTCTAGTTTGATAATGGTATTTCATACAATGATTTATTACTTTACAATGTATATTTATAGTTATTGAAATTAGATAATTAGCAACCATCTTTGAGTTAGATTAAATCAATCGATAGTACCATTACTAATGAACTAGATACATCCATGCACAAATAATGGACCAAGTTTCATATTAATATTCTATTACATTTCTAATACAATTAATGAAGAAACAATTGAAAAAGTCTTGATCAGTGTGGAAGACACCACCACAACTCAAGGGACCTATATTTCTATATATCACATCATAAAACTTCACCTTAATGGATTTAATTATATATGACATAATATTAATTTATTTTAGTACATTTTCTCTTCAATCATGCAATACACAATATGAATTTCTAGAATATTGAGTTTGAAAGAACAATTTTTCATGAATCTTATTTTCACCCAAGAATTATTTAACACATCATCGAGAATAGACAGAATCCTAGAAAGAATATAGGGGAAATTTTCTTATAGAGGAATATATTTATTGTTTTCTAGTTTTTCAAAATAATTAAACATGAAGCTACAAAAATAAGGCTATGAACTAATTCACTATTGATAAACACCATGAGGGAGCTCAAATGGTCCTCAAATAGGTTCTGATTGTGAATTTCATAGCCGAACAATCCCTGTATAAATTCCAATTTTTTGGAATTGATGTTCAAATATGAAAATATATGATTAGTTATCTATATATACAACATGAATATATAAAAGGATAAGGATATTTTAATCTCATTCCTTTATATCTAATAATGTATAGTCAACCTTATTTAAATTTTTTACAGTTGCAGTAATAGTGAGGGATAGATTAATGGGGCACGGAATTTTAGTTACCACATTGGGGTACTATTTATTCTTTAAAAAATAATCTAGTATAAGTATCTGTCATTGATATTAAAAATTTTAGTTTGGATTCCATAAATGAGTTTCGTTTTCCATGAGAGAATATCTCTATAGATCAAGGGAGATATGATGTGGTAAAATAACAGAATGGTTGGGGATTCTTGATGTAACTTCAGCAATGAATATTATATTTATATTTATATGGGAAATAATGTTATCCACCTTGTGATTTTCAGGATAATCAGTAGTCTAGTAATTGATGATTGGGCTTTATGAAAACCCTTCGTTTGGAGTTCCCCATGAGATCATTGGGGGAGTGCATAAGGGTATGAGACAAAAGATATAACATAATAAGAATACTCATTCAACAATTATTTAGTGAACCAAATGGACATTAATTAATGATATATATCATATATGATTAAAACAATTTAGATGAATTTTCAAATAAGGGAATCATTAATGTCTTTTAGATAATTAATTCCAAGTACCCTATATTTTTTGGTGCCATTAATTTTTTCAATTAAATTGTAATATTATGCCTTTCATGAATAGATCTAGTCTAATTTTCATTATTTAAAGTTTTATGATAAGGATTATTAGAAATATATAAAGAGGGAAAGTGTTGAAAGATTTATGGGTTATTACCTAGTCGACCAAGTACACATTCCTTACTTGGGACATTGATATTCCTTTCCACCTGACCATTTGAATGACATTTTTTGAGAAAATTTCATCGAGGTAATATCTTCAGAATTTAACCAAAAAAGTAGGGACAAAAATATATGTAAAAGAATGATTCCAAAGAAAAATAAGGATTTATTTAACTATTTGCATTTCCAAATACATCCTCATAGTGACCAAATTTAGATTTGAGGGAAGAATTTTTTTTGGGCCTAACTAGGGAGTAGCATATCATTAGCATATATATGGTGGGAGGGTTTGAAAATATCTCTACCATTATGGATTCATTTATATATCCCAACACTTATAAGTCAATTTATTTATATTCTCATATAGTTTTCAACCATTGAAATTATAATACCTAAGAAATGATAACATTTCCTTATGACCCTTGATCATTGAATTAGCATATTGGTGATCAACTAATTTGTACTAAAATCATTTTTTTTCTAATAATTGTGCTGCAAATTCTAATAAAAATAGTATAAAATGCATATTTATATTCATAATATAAACTAAAGCTAAATTTTATGATGTTAAAATAATTATAGAATGAAACATTTAGGGAAATGTTCCAAATAGTTTTTCATTCTCACGTTATTGATTGTTTTAGAGGTAGTTAGTAGACAATTTTATGCTCAATCTATGGAAAAAAGGATACTAATTTTAGCTATGGATTTTTTTGAGCACGAATTCCATAATAAAAACAATTATAATTCAAATTGTTTTTGGAACAATGTTCAAAATTGGAAATGGCATGTTGTCCTGAATATTAAGGGAATTTATATTCATGGATACAAGTTAATTGAATTTCGATTTGAGGAAAAATGAATAGTTTCATGATTTAATATTTCCCAAATAGTATTCAAAAGATCATTTTAATTGATGTTCCAATAGAAAAAAGTTTATTTTTTTGGTGACCCCTTGAGGACTAAGAACCCTATTAATATTAAGTTTAAATAGTGATATTATGACTTATTCTTCAAAAGGTACAAATGTGAGACCATATTAACAGTTATCCATATTGAATATTGGTATTTTATCATTCATCATGTTTGTGTTTTCTGTAGCATCCTTCCCTGAATTTCAATCAATGGTGCCCCGATATAGATAGCCACAAGATCTGATGTATGCCTCCACAAAGTCTAGAGGCTTGAAACTAGTAGTGGGGACCAAGGGTGTGTATGTTGGAAGATAATTACCTAACATGTCAATGTAGTGTTCAAAAATAAATATATAAGTAACAATTTAAAGGTATATTACAAATAAACAATACTGGAATCAAATATATAACAATATGAAGTAGAGTAATAATAATTGACACAATATCTATGATAAAATTTATTGTAAAATAAAAAATGGCAACAAAAGAGGTATGTGATACAAGAATTTAAAACATTTTAATAACATATAAAAAGTGAAAAAAAACATTTATGTATAGAATCTCATGTGTATTCTTGGTCAGCTGCTCCCACATCTTCATCCACATAATACAATCCAATCAAGAATATGGAGGTGGATTCTTCGGTTTGTTTAAATCTATAACCATTGGTATATATGGGTACCAAATGATACCTCAGTAGGGTGTGAGATACAATCTCAATAATCCGGAACCCACAGTGAAACCTTTTTTCAAATTTCATGCACTATAAAATGATTAGTGTGAATTATAAATTTTAATTTATTCATGATAAATAAATAATTCATTATACCAGGTTCTACTAGGAGACCCATCCACTATACCTACTTCGGGCCAAGCCAATGTGTCTATAACGAAATATCCTACACTAGTAATGTAAGTGGAGTAATGTTAAAGGATTTGGAATGTACCCATGATTGTGAATTGGAATGGAGGACACATCCCTTTATCTTCTAAATCAAAGGGTAAATTATCATTTGCAAAAAAATAATTCATTCTCTACATAAATTTGAAATATCATTATATATTATGATGAGTAACCCTTAGCTCATCCATGAAAATCATGAATGGGTTTCCACTTATCAATAAAGGGGCTTAGTATAAGTCTAATTCCATTTCATCCATCTATGGTGTCCCATGTATTTAGTATTATGTTTCCCTATGGTATAGTGTGAAAGTAGTCAATGTATAACAAAACTCTAAGTCTATAAAAACTATTTCTTGTAGAGGCTAGAGTCTCTATAATGGCATGGTACATAGTATTATGCCATCAAGCGCGTCCAAGGCCTCTCCCCTAAGGAACTGGTGTCAATTTTCTGGATAAGAAATATAAAATTCAGGGTGAGCCCATGTGAGGCATAGCTGATGTTACCCCCAGAGCATTTGAAAATTTACAATAACACAAAATAAGGCACAACTTTCCATCCAAGGGGTGATTAGTTCAAAACCCCTTATATCACTCAGACACTAAGCTGAAATTTCTCAAAAATCCTCACTTATATACATATATATAATATGCCATGTAGCATCATTTCCTTTGTCATAAAATTTAAATTTAAATAGGAATATTGGTTAAGGAAGCCCCATTGATAAATTAAATTAAATTCATAAGTCTTAATGCATAGGAACATGGGAAATTCCATTTAAGTTCAACCATTTAATTATCCTTGGTTAAAAGTGTCCATGTCATGGTTACACCATGATTTTAGCTAAAAAGGATGGGCTGGAATATTAAATATGAGGCAAAACCCCTTAAGGGGCCTATATAAGACAAGGAAAAAAGGGGAAATTAATACATGTATGTGAATTACATCCCATTGGTTGGAATAACCCTTGATGATCTGTCCATGTGGTGGATTCAGCAATTACTTTGGCCTCTAATGGAATAATCAAGCATTCATTATAATTTAATTCACAAAAGTATGTGATGTCAGAAAGGTCTATCTCACAATACAAAGTCACAATTTATAGAATAAACTAAATGATGAAAAAAAATCCAACAATACATAATTTACCCTTGTATATCAATTTTAATCTATCATCAACAGTTAATTTGAGATCAGTTAGAATAAATAATAAAAAAATTATAATTCCTATAAAATGGATAAAATGAACATGCACTGAAATTGAAAAAAAAATTAGATGAATAACATGATATATATTATAGAGGATCAAATATCTCACCTGTAGAGTTTTAGTTGTGTTCGACATTGAAAGAACCAATGTCTGAATTAAAGAGTTATTTGGATCCCTAAGTTGAGATGGAAGAAAATTTTATCATGAAGTATGATGAGCATCAACTATTTTATGAGGAGTGGAAAGAAATAATTAAATAAAAAATAATGATTAAAATTTTCATATATAAAAAAATTTATTTATAAAAACTTTTGCGTTGTGTGTGGATTGGCCACACACTTTTCAAAACCATGTGAAAACTTTTCACTATTCACTGCTTTAAAGTGGTACATCATATTGTTAGGATGAAAATTTATCTGACAAAGAAAACCCCATTCAAAACCCTACTATTAAAAACATTAGATGGGTCACATGACCATGAACCTTATGGCTCATAGTTGCAGAGAAATTGTGCGGCTCCCAAGTGACCACTGTCTGAAATCATACGGTTTTGGGAAACATTGTGGGCTAGGTGACATGGTATCCTCTAACTATATGGGAAATAATTTTCTTCATCTTTTGGTTTTCGGGTTCTGAATAAGATAAAGATTTACCTGAGACATCCTTATAATTATTAGGCTTCATAGTTAACTCAATTTAAGGAATTTAAAAAAAATGTAAATGGTTTATACATTTGGAAATAATAGGGGCATTATAACCTCTTCTTTTTAAGAGATATTTCCCCTAAGATTCCATTTTGAGGGAGGTATAACATCATCTAAGAATAGTTATAGGCACTACACAAATTCATCAGCTTCCCACTCCCATGACTTGTCTTGTACACATCTTTTATACCATAAAACCAAGAAAAGTGTACCTGAAAACCCTCAAAAGCCTTCATGAATCAATCAATGATACATATATGATAATCCTATATGTATTCATCCATCCCCATTCAATATCCATTAAATCAAAAAAATTAGATGGTTATGGATGATGCTTTGGATGCTAAGATACAAGGAAGACATCTTGCATTGATCAATAACAATGGGGTAACAACAACTGATAGGATACCTACCCAGCTCTCTCCACTACCTCAAAAAGAGAGAAATATCTAGTTAATTACATTCCTTATATCCTAATTCACTGATAAACCAATCTTAGTGATATATTAAAAGACTCAATTCCCAACCTCGAATTCATGAGGTCTATGGTGATAATGGGTAAGACATTTTCCTTGACTGATATGTATCCATATGCGTCTGAATATGCTTGATATTCTATGATGTCTCTTGAACAATATGTGGACCCATTAGATCTACTTCACTCACCTAAATCCATCAATGAGGTGAACAACATGATCTACCATATAGCTCCTTATATGGATAAATATGAAACATGTTCTTAATGTATTTATGGTTGGAAAACTCAACCAGTGGAGAATTTTTTTCCAATAAACCCCTAAAATCAAGGATATAGGTCCGTAGAATATCCTCAAATTCTCGTATAGTCTGCTCAGATTATCCATAGATCTGATGGTGATATGAAATACTCAAGAGTCCCTATGAACATATATCTATTTGAAATCATTTCTAGAACTATGAAGAAAACATATCATACCTTTCTAAAATGATATAACAGTGGAAACCCTGAAATCACACTATCTATAAGATATAAATGCTTACATATCTCTTCAATATAGAAGGAATCATAGATGGATATGTTGTTTGTAACATTGTTTCATCACTTCCACAATGGTATCTCAGAAATATTTTCACATTTTCCATGTTGATTTTATTCTATTTACACTTAGGAATGAATAGAGGCTATAGAAGTATAACAGGTTCCTAATTCTCTTCCATCACCAACTGAAAAGTTGATCACTGAGTTATAATGCATTCTATCTGCCTCTTCATACCTATACACCAATAATAAAAATTAAAATCTCTATACTTCTTGGTAATATAGGTATGAACTTCCCAAAAGGAATCATGAGAATATTGCATAAGATCTTCTCAAATATCTGAAGGCACCCATACACACCCATGGAATAGCAATATATCACTACCATAAAAAACAAAAACATGAGGTGGGTTCTCTCCAATTATACTCTCCCTAGAAAAATTACTTCTAAATCTAATATTTACCTCTTATAAAACCATTTTAGAAGGAAGTATCTCATCGCTAGAGCTATTTGAACTTGTTGCATGTGATTTTTTTGAACCACTATATGCATCATAGAAAACATAGCAAGAATATATTTTTTTATAGAATCCCTGATGTCTTGCATCTGTTTTTTATTTCTAAATGATCTATATAATGATTTACCATTTCCGGGTGAGTAAGAATGATCGAATTGGAAAAATTGTAGGCACTCCCTGAACCTTCACTACTTCATATTCATGTATCAGGGAGTGGAGATTTATTTAATACTTTTATGGTAATTGTAAACAAATAACCACTCACCCAAACATTATTTCCTCCATTATCATAGATCATGAACCATTTATTCAATCTCAAGGTAATTTGTAAGTTAATTAACTTCATAACGCCTAAAATGGAGGTCCATATAAGTGATGACTCAATCACCATGCATCAGAACTGCACCCATACTGATACCTAATGCATCATAATAGATAGTAAATATTCCTCAGAGATTAGGTAGAATCAGGATCGTAGTGAAAGTGAGATTTTTATTTATCTATGGAAAGGCTCTCCTACATGCCTCAGTCCATTCAAATTTCACACCCTTCATGTTAAATCTTGTAAAATTAATTTCCATGCATGCTAAGACCTTGATGAATAGATTATAGTATCCAGAATTCCATAAGAAACTATTTATGTTAAATAAATTCTTCATATTCTTGTTAGAAACCATGGTGCTCACCATATTTAGGTTAACTGATAAGCCTTCCTCATATATGATATGTCTAATTAAGTGAACCTTTCATATCTGAATACGGAAGTTAATAAGCTTCAAATATTGATGGGCCTCTAGTAGTGTAATAAACATGATATAAATATGGTTGGTATGGTCCTTTATAGTGAGAACGTTCTCCAAGATTTAATATATGAATCCCACCACAAAGGAATCAAGGTATGGTTGTAAAATTCAATTCATCAATTCCATGAAGACTATTTGTGTGTTTGTCATACTGAACAACATAATAAAATACTCATACTAGACATACTTTCAATGGAATGATGTATGTGTTTTATTTGGTGGACATACATGAACTAGATGGTAGCTTGACATCAAATTGATCTTCAAGAAAATCATTTCTCAATTGATCTAGTCATAGAGGTCATATATATGATGCAATGTGTATCGATTCTTCACCATTAGCTGGTTCAATCAGTGGTAATCTGTGAAAAATATGAAGGTACTATCATCCTTTTTATAAAAAATGATAGGTGAACCTAATGGAGTTGTGTTGGGTATAATAAAACGCTTAGCCTCAATATCATCATGATGCTTCTTGAGTTCCTAGAGCTTTGTTGGTTACATACATTACATAGGAATGGTCTTGGGTGACTCACATGTATCAATATAAAAGGATAACTCAATCTCCCTCTCGGGTGGTACCTGGAATATTCATGCAGAGCCCTTTTTATTAAAAAAGGAAAATAAAATACAAAAGGATAATGGACAGAGACATAAAATATTTCATTCCCTCATGCCAATAATAACTAGAGGAAAGAGACACTCAAATATCAAAGTTACTCTGGTGGGGAGCATCATAAACACCATAATAGTTCTAATCATAATCTAAAAGACCATGTGACCAGGTAACCATAGTTGGCATCAGATTTGAATAGTCTTTATAACATCCCTTTTTATTTTGAGGTACTGGTTTAAAACCACCAACATCCACAGCAACATTTATACCTTTGGATAAAGCCTGAAAATATATTGTTTTTTTTTTGCGAGTCACCTTCAACATAATCCCACCTTTAATGAATTATATATGATTCATTTAATTTAATATTTTCTTCTTGATTCATTGAAATGTTCACACCATCATTCAGAATTGTTTGATCCCAAATAGTAGGATCAAAGCCTTCTTGCTCCACCATATTCACTATTGAGGTTAGGTGTCCCTCATCATGCTCATGCACCAATTTCAGTTCCAAGATGTCCTTTTCTCCAGCAACGTCAGTTCTACAGTCCTCTTTTTCATGTTCCATGAAATTATTTTCTTATTCTATAATTACATGAGGATTCTAAACATGTGAATCCTGAACAAAAAAATTTGAAACATTGGTTCCCATCTGGTCATCACCTCCCTTATTTGGGTATTTATTTCTTCCATCAAAATTCTCTCTGACCTATGTTGTTTTCCTTCACATATTCTTCCAACATGAAGTTTCAATGTTACCTTTTATTAAGAAAAACGCACACACAACATTTTCATTGAACTTATCTTTATTTTGGTTCACAACTAGGAAGCCAAGACAGAAGTCAAGAAAGAATTCATACATCTCCTCTAGAGAAATATCATCATCTAAGGAATGCATAACTATATTAGAAATCAATAAAGAAGATAAATCAACTTCCACTAATACCCACAAATTATGGACAAATTTTTCTGCCTCAATGCTCCTATCCATTTTAATTTAAAATCCTATAGAAAAATTAATATTAAATGGAATTTTTAGATTCCATAAAATCCAATGAAGACATACAATTTTTATCCAAATTTGGGCCCTGACATTTTTTTTAAATGGAATGAATTGAATAGAAAATATCATTCCTAACAGAAACCCATACCATAATTTTGTGAAAATTATTGGATCCCCAATATAATAGCTTGAGATACTATGATGGAATAATTATGTGGAAAAATAAGCATCCCATAGGTATTCATCACCAATCAAAAAACCCCTATATAGAGGTTTTCTTTTGAACTAAACCATAAACATTCCATTTTTTTCTCCACTAGGAAGAACATGTCTTGGAATAATTGAATGGTCACATAGTTGAAATCTATCATGGATAGACTATCTATTGGAAACAATGTGAGTAATATCACCCTTTATAACAATTCAAATAGTAACACCATCATGCACATCTATGAAATTTCAATTACATGAATCACCTTCATCTCTTGAGGGGCCCCTCGTAGAGTTCCCCATGATAGTCATTTTACTAGATATAGATCTCAGTCCAGCCGAATCCCTCACTATAGGATCAACATCCTTCACAACTAAAGCTATATGTTATGGATTTTAAATTGATGGATACACCACCAAGATATGGAAACCCGCATCTTCCATAGTTGTGTCAACCATGATAGATCTTTCATCATAAATATCCAGTATCGATAAATATAGTTGATCTATTAACTTGGAACCCACCATGAATCAGCATGTTTCATCATCATTAATAAATTCCAATGTAGACCGATCAATTTCATATCCAAAAGAAATCTGACATTGATCCATTGAATCGACACACATTGCGACTCGGAAAGCATCATCAACTTTGTCCATATTCTCTACAATCAAATCTGATTCAGATCTATAGGAAATAATCACCACAGTGGCCTTATACATGAACTCTAGACACCATGAAATAGATTTATTGGCATTAAAATATTCATGATAAACCCTTTCAAGGTTCTCATCTCTTGTAAGAATAATGGAGCTGAGGAAGAGATTGAATAACATCTTTGAACCCTATTCTTGCACAATGATGTCACCAAGAAAGGTGAGAAACTAGGATGCCTGGAGATCCCACTCACACATATGGATATAAATTTTTATTTAAGGTGATATTAATTAAATTCAATGGAGATAGAAATCCTTATGGTATCTATAAGTAATAATGTGGTCTATACCATGAATAGTGGTGAATATAGTCATCTTGATGATGAAGAAACACCATATAAAATGATACCCCCATATTTATAGGCGCACTACTTTGATTGATGTATACCATCATCTCTAACTCTTAATAGTATTTCAAGGGAAATAATAATACTGGATTTCCCTATAACTAATCCCAAACATTCCATAGTCACCGCACATAGGAACGAGTGAGATGAACCTGTATAAAAAGGGATTAAACAAATGTGGAGACTGCTAGAATAGTACCTATTACTATAAATGACTATAGACATTATTCCTCTGGAATATGAAAAACAACATAGATATATCCTAAATATAGCCCTAATATTCTAATAGTGTAACCTATGTAGGTCCATACTCTATACGATGGAACTCAGGAGCCTGACTTCCTCAGTTGTGACCACTTAGTCGGCATGAAGGACCTATAGAAGACCAACTTCTTTCCTGATGAGGAGTCTCAGATCCTATACCTGATGGTGGTGCTAGAATAAAACCTCTATCACTTGGTACTATTGGAATGGATTGTTAGAAAGGTTGTAGGAGATCCACCCTTCTATAGTCATTACAATCAATTGGGTTCCATGTACAATGGGAATTTTAGTGTCCTTGTCTTAAGGACTAGTGACATACAACAATGCTAACAGTGCATGCCACATGGCTAGTATATCCCATGCGTGTAACCTCTAAGCATCACTTCCATCTTCTGGATAAAATGCTTATCTTCCTTGATGTAGAACATCCATTTTTCATGTCCCATGATTCTCGTAGGTTCCACTCAGTAATATGTTATTGGAACACTATCTCAGAAATAGTGTCCATCCAAAATACATTAACCTATGAACATATTGAATAATCAAGACCATCCTCAAAATTCCACGTTGTAATAAACTCATCATCCGTTATTGTCAGTGAAAACACTGTAATTTGTGGAAGCAAGATAATTATCCCATCACTTACACATCACCTTGTTCATGGTGATTGAATTCTTGAAAAAAGAAGAGTTCTCATAGCCTATGGGAGATCATATTCGAACCAGGACTCCCAGAAGCACTCCCAGACCATACCATGGTGTCGACCATCCTATATCCGAACATCCCACCATCTCATGGAAGAGGCACGTAGCATGTAGGTTGTGATCAAGAACCTCCTATCGGGAGACATCTATAAATGCTTGAATATTGAAACTATAACCTCTAACCAAGACTCATCATCATGTGACCCCCCATCTTTCTATAATTTGGGTGGATGTTGTTGCTAGAACTCATGGGTCTTCTCTATAATAGAAAGGTAAGGTCAATGTGAACCCTGAACTGCTTTCTTAAGGTGATGGAAGCTATCATTCAACTAGGCATCAACACCCAGTGGATGATATATAGGAGTTTCCATAGGTTTAAGTGTATGAGGTGTCATGGGTGGTTCATGGCCCACCACAGTCGATGTATTCTCATTTTCTCTCTCCTAGCATACATCACGAGTTCTTCATAGTGGTATATCTCTAAAATGCCAACATCAGGCCTCAAATATGATTTATAACACATAATGAAATTTGAATTTATGGATAGGTATAAATCCCACATATAAGCATGCTACATCGCTTAGCCAACTCCAGGATCCAGGTATGGGTGATAAAATCAAGTCATTGAAGGATTACAGGAGACACGACCTACATCCAACTATTAAGGTAGGTTAGTGTTGTGACATCACGAAAGAGAGGAATTTCATGTTAATAACCATATTCATTTTAATATATAATATTTTTAGCATCATGATATTGTTAATTGTGTCACGAATTCCAATTTATAAGGGACCATACTTTATATAATATGGAATAATCATGTCAAGTAACTGTATCATGAGCCTGACACTAGACATTACGTTCAATATTCCATGGTTTGTGTTTTGATTGGTTGATCAACCATTGGTACTCGCCAACAAAACCAACTAATATGGAATTATTGGTTAATTGATTGAATTATGCCATCATAGTGAATAAAAGAAAATTTTAAAGCACAAATAATGAGGAATATACAATAATCCCAAGATAAAAAAGGAAATTCATGGTAGAATGTAAATATTGGATGGAAAATGCCTAGATTTTTATGCCCTATTATGACAAATATGATGACTATTTTTAATATTTACCCAAATTATTGGGCTCGGCCTATACCACCCAATTAAATAATATCAAAATAATAAAAACACAAAACAACTACTTCATCTAATAGTGAAATCTAGTGAACTGATAACAAGAGAAATTAATAATAATAGGTAATCATCCCATGAAATTTGTATTTTTCCTTATACATGGGGTAGCTACTCCCAGGTACATGCTCAATACCAAATTCCAATATCAGTACCACCTATCTAAACCGAAATAGTATGAGAAAAGGAATCTAATATTTGATACCAAATTTTATAATCCCACCCAAAATTCCACTCACCGATTCACTGATATGGTTGTCCATAATACAAAAAGCATGCCTCCTCAAACACCAAAGGCTACCAACTAGAAGCAAGGGCCTAGGGTTTGGCTATGGGAGGATTATTCACTCATAGTTCAGAGTAGAGTGAAAAAATAAATATTTATGGAACAAAAGAAACCAATATGACCAATACATAACAACAACAAAAAATACATAACAAAAAGATTGTGCACAAAAATAATATATAAGAAATATGATGATGATATGTCATGTACTATTAAATATGACTAATCACTGGGTAGGGGATACTATAATATTCAACATGAAAGTAAAATATAAAAAAAGATAAAAAACTGATATATATTGAATCTTGAGCATAAGCTCTATCCACAGCTCCAATATCTCCACCATAGTAATGAATGATAATCAATAATTGGAAACTAGCTACTTCCCTTATCCAAAACATGAAACCATAAAGACTTATCAAGTAGAAAATAGGGCTTGATAGTGGTGTGAGATGAAATCTATATAGGTAGGAAGCCATAGTGTCTAGAATATTCATTTTCATGTAATATAAAATGTGAACTATGCATTAATAATTTAAACAAAACCATGATAAATAAATAATGCATTGGGAATAGTTACACTAGAAGACCCGTCTAATTTACCTTCTTCGGCATATATTGGTATTTCTAAATGGAATTATAATATAATATTTACGTATGTGGGGTAATTTGGAAGGAAATTAACAATCCCCAATATTTTTATTAGGCTTGGTGGACATGTCCCTACGTTTTCTATGTCAATGTTTCAACTCTACCTTGAAAAAAAAATCTTTCTTTTTTTACTTAAATTTGAAATATTTTTTAAGATTATGAAGATTCACCCTTGTCCCATCCATAAAAATCTTAAATGAAATTCCACGAATTAGTCAAGGGGAATAGTAAGATTCCAATTCCATGAATTTCATCCTAGGTCACCCATGAATGAATTCCAAAGTGTCTATCCTACATAGTGTGAATACATTAAATGTATAAGAGTCCTATGAGTCTGTACGAAGTGTTTTGCATAGGGGATGGAGTCTCTCTCATGGCATGGTACACACAATTGTGAAAAAATCATATCCTTGTTTACTCCCCAAGGTAACTGATGTCACTCTTATGGGGGAAAGATTTACAACACATGTGGTGCCCATCTCAGGAATAACTTATGTCACCCCTGACATGATTACAAAACACAAAGAATTCTAATGAAGGAATGACAGTCCATATAATTGGTCCTTAATTTTAATCCACATATATCACTCATTCACTAAGATGAAGTACCAGAATAAGAAACACACACATATATATACGACAATCCTCGGAGTACCATTTCATTTTTAAATAATTATATCTCAATAGGAATAATGTTATTCCAAAAACAAATGGGATATTCAATTTATGTCATGTGGAATAAGGCATAGGCACATGGCCAATTCATATTAAGCTCAAACATTTAATTTATAATGATGGAGATGTATTAACTCATGGTTCCAAATTTATTTCAACTATGATGGATGGATCAATGTATTTAGTAAGAGTAAAACCCCAATAAGGGAGCTCAACATGGCCAAGAAAAAAAGTGGAAATGAATCCTTGTAGGTGAAGCACATCCCATTGGGTGGAACGTGCTAAGTAGATGTACCCAAGGAGATGATTTTCTAATTAATCAAGCCATCAATTACATAAGAATGAATTCATTTTAATTTAATTGAAAAAGGTGGTAACAATGGAATGGTATGGCTCACGAAATAATAACTAAAATTGTAGAATGCAACGAAACGGTGTGAAAAATAGAAGACCAATAAACTAATC
The DNA here is from genome assembly GCA_963277665.1 of Viscum album. Classification (NCBI taxonomy): domain Eukaryota; kingdom Viridiplantae; phylum Streptophyta; class Magnoliopsida; order Santalales; family Viscaceae; genus Viscum; species Viscum album. Next base: position 2,015,942,482 of record OY728153.1, on the reverse strand, counting down.
CTTATAGATCATCCCTAATCCAACTTCAAATATTATATATGGATTGGATGAAATTATAGAATTTTTCAAATGACCTAAAACATTCATCAAATGGGTTTGCACCTAATTAGTGAAAAATATGGGATTGAGAAACATGAAATAAATTAGAGGGGATTAATGATCTCACCTCTAGATTTCTATTGGATCTGAAAGTGAAGGAAATAGAATCCATATCAAGGAGTAAGTTGGAACCTTATGTTGATAGGGAGGATTGAATTCACATGAGGGAGGAGGATGAATGTAAAAAATTAATGAAATAAGAATGAATGATAAATAATTTAAGATGGGGTAAATTGTAATTTCACCCACATTTTAAACTACACAAGGTTTGGCCTCGTAGTTTTTCAAAATGATGGAGAATTGTGTTCAAATCACTGCTTAAAATGGGAATAATGCATGGTTAGGAAGATAGTTTATCTAACATGTTCATACCATTACAATCATACTATTCAAAAATTGTAAGTGGGTTTCATTGTTGTGTGACGAGGTTCGCATAGTTGAAGACAAACCATGAATCCCCTAGGTGCCCACACTCTATAATAGCATAGTTTTAGGAAATCATCTGTGATGGGATGTATGGTTTTATCGAATAGTGTGTAACATCATTTATTTCCTTTTTTGGGAATCCATACTTCAACTGATTAGTGGACTCATCCAAACCAACCTTAACCAATTTATGAATCATATTTATAACCATTAAAATAGTATGAAACAAAAATTAAATTGTCCATAACTATGGGAAAAGTTTGGAAGTTACATGTTAATCAAATAATCAGACTATAGCCATTGAATGTAACTAAAAAAATCTATAGAGATTTCAAACATAAAAGAAAAAATGTATTAATTTATTATGATGGAATTAATTCCTCCACTGAATTAATTTTTTTGTGCATGAAATAGAAGAGTTTGGAATTCCAATGACTATATTACATCCATATTACCAATAGTTTGTTTCTATTTTGAATATAATATATTTATATGTATTTAACTAACATGATTAGTGTTTGTAATTCCTTTTTAGATAGTATGTCTATGGTATGGATTCAAACAAGGGATCTTGAAATGTGAAATTCCACTTATTTTATATCATTATCCATCATGGTAAATAATTTATATCTCTTCTCCATCAAGAACACATTAGTATTTTTCAATTTATAAAAATGAACCTAAAAGGGTAAATGTGGATGGACCAATTTCAAAGCATCCTACACAATTTCTCTAAAACCTTGGGTGGCCATCAAACCATTATAAAATTATAATGGAATACGAGGTTTCGTTGTCAAAAACATAAAAATATGAATGATTATTTGGTTATTTTTTTAGTATTACATGGGATTGGTGATGATAGATAATCTGGTGGAGACTCGTCCATCATGATCCTATACCCAGAATCATTCATGCTTACTAGGTTCCCTATCATTATTAGTGTGTCCAATCCATATGAATTTAATACCACCAAAAGGTACTTCAATATTTTTTAATTTTTTTGGGCACTCTGATAACTCAGTTGGTTCTAACTGATTGATGTTGGATCAAGGATTATCCTCTGCTTGAAATCATCGAGATGAATCCACTTGTGATTCTCATCAATAGACATTTTTTTCCACATTCCACCACAGACATCTAATTATAATGAATATACTGGAGGTATAAATCAATGAAATATTAAGAGAATAGAAATTTATTATTATGTACCCCAAGATATTATAGGAATCATTATCACATGGGATGAGATGGATGTTATCCTGACATAGGAACCATAGGTGAAATATATACTTTTTTGAGCTCAAATAAAAAAAAATATCCAAGGGATGCCCATTTTAATATCTTACACTTAACAAACTTAATATTTGGTATAGTGAGTATAATTATGGGTGGGTTGTAGGATGTAATAAAATTTATAAGGGTTGTAACTATGTGGTTATTACTAATCCCTTTCAAATTCATTTATAGAATCCACATTGTGTAATGGATTTTCTCCTTTTAGGAGACCCTCCTCACAATGGAATTCCCATATATCATCTCTTAATAGGGACATTGAATTTCTTCTTACTTCCCTAGGGTATGGAATGTAACACCCGAGATTTTTATGAGAAATATTTTGTTTTTATGTTATATACATCATAAAAGGAATGTTTCACTACACACAACACTATCTTGGCTTTCTTTACACGCAATCGCGACCTTCCTCGATAGCTTACGTTGTATGCAATACCGAGTTTCACTAAATAACGATATGCTATTAAAATATTATTAAAACTAACCGTTATGAATAGTAATACCCACTTTTTAAAATTTTATAAATTTTATCTTTAAAAATGGACTTCATTTTTGGATTCGGAATATCGAAATTATCCTAGGGTGAAATTTTGGTATTTTTCTTAAAACTTTTAATTTTTGATGAATAGTAAAAACATTGGGTTACTATTTAAAAACCGATTTTTTATTTAAATAATTATTTATTTTATTTAAATTTATTTTAGGTCAAAATTGATACATAATACCTATATAATTTCAATGTAATTCAGTGGAGTCATTTTATAATAATTTTAGATATATAAAAAATTTATTGAACTTTTCACCGTCTTTTACCCAGCTCCTGGGAGAATTTGTAAATTTACATAAAACATAATTTTACCGCTTCTGTGAGTGGAATTTCGAAAATCCGAGAGACACGGTAAATATCAAGGACTAAAATTTGGTTCAATGAGATGAAAATAATTTTTGGTGAATAGTAACTTTTTACTTTTATTTACCACGGTTAAAAGTAAATAGGGTAATTAAGGATAAAAATGATATTATTATTACCCTAACACATGTCCTAATTCTATTTCATAAGTGTAATTCGACCAGAAACAACCTTAGGAATAAAATATGACCATTTAAGTCCACTTAGATTAGATTAGGACATTTAATATTGTTTTATTTAAAGTAGAGTTAAAATAGTTAAAATCAAAGTTTAATAACTAAATCATTTTTAATATAGGGTTATAAATAAGATAAATTCGATTATAAATATTCATTATACATATAAAAATATTTCCTACATAATGGTATTTTATTTATAATTTTTAGACTTTAAATAATTTAATTTATTTATGACACAACGATGATGCAGTAATTACTTTATTAAGGAAATATTAACATAATTGATGTTATAAATACCCAAATAAATGTAATTTTAGACTTTTTAGGAATTACACTAATTTTATATGTTAATATGACATGTTATTATTGATTTAGTCAACTTTATTAGAACTAATCATGTTGTTATGAGTTTCAAAAAAAATCAAGTACCAAATATTGTCAAAATTGACATAAATTAGTTTTTAAAACAAATATTATATTATTAATTGTTATTTTATTCCTAAAAATCTAAGGTTATGAAAAATGATTTTGATAAGGATATATATATTAATAATTAACCACTTGGGGTTAGTTTTTCTTGTTATAGTAAGTTTATTAACCTTATAGTGTAAGAAAACAAGAAGACGCGGTAAATATTAAATTATTTAACTTAGAGTTAAATCTAAAGGATAAGGTTAACATAGTAACCTAAACTTGTCTAAAATCTATTGGTTGAGATAATTTCGACCCATACCCACATTATCTTTGAAATAAATCAATTTTTAGCTATTAAAAACCGAATATGACTTTATAATAAAATAATATTTTAAGTTTTTCCTAAGGTGTCCCTCTCCTCCCTTATAAAAGGGCACCTCCTCCCTCTCCTCCTCACACCACTTTGAGCCTTCAAGCTCGGCCAACCCCTGCCAATTTCTCTTCTCCACTTCCTTAGAAACATCCTAGAGGACCAATCTTAGTTCTCTATGAGGAGGTTTCAAAGAGGCGTGTCGAAGAAGATGTAATATCCATTACCAATTCTTTCAACTTTATTTCTTCTTCTACTTCTTCTTATTTAGTTGTTTCAATATGAAGTAATAACATCAGTATCACTCACATACTTATATGTTATTATAAATATGAAACAACCCTATTTCACCTTCTATCCATCCTACGGAAAACGAAATCATCGTGAGTGCGTACGTATGGAATACCGTCTCCACGCCGTGGTGTAATCTGTTTTCCACCACCACCATACTTGGATGGGTATAATGGTGTAAATAATAACTATATATTATTATTTTAAAGTGATACTGATTCTGAAATAGTATACATACACTTCAATACAATTCCATGATCATGGGAACGATATCATCGCTCGTGCATACGTACGGCCTACCGTCTCCACGATGTGATGCGACTTGTTTTACATGATCTTCAATGCTTAATGACTATATAAATGAATTGAATGAATAAATATGATATATATTACACTAATACCATTCTGTAAATGAGGTATCTATAACCTAAAATAATAATAAGAATTTATTCGACAAAACACGCATAAGAACAAAAAGCAATAAACACCTGAATAACAAGTAACAATGAAATATTACTAATAAGAAGCTAAGAATATTACCATATATGATATCATAACAATGATTACTATTCTGGAATAAGTCAATAACATTATTTAAATCACTATACAGGAGGTTTGGACACGTACGAAGAAAATCGGATCTAAGGTAAGGGAAAATCTCACAATCTCATTTTTATCGGAGATTGTTTATACTTTGGTATTTACTGGGGTGTATTTATCATCCAAATCCATGTTTCCTTAATATGTAATATTATTTATATCCTCCTAAAATTGTTTAAGTCCAATTTTACCCTTCGGTGAGTTTTTAGTAAAAGATATGAAAGGAATCTTTTTTCATTTTTCGTACGAGGTACTTTTTGACTTTTCTGGCCAAAGTACGTGAAGAATGTTTTTTTTAACTTATACGGCATGAATGAATTTTTAGAACTTTATTTCCATGAAGCTTACTTTAAAAGTTTTAAAGTTTATTTTTAATAAACTTCTTTTAGTTTAATATTATATGACATTTTAAGAAAGGAAAATATTTTTGAAGTATAAAGGATATTTTCCTCAAGAATGGAGTTCAAGTGTTTTATCAAAATTATTTTCCATCTAAGATAATATAGGGTTCTGTTTCTATCCCTATTTTTACATTGATTTGATTATGTTATGATGGAATTATTTTTATGATGTCATTTTATCTTATATGGATTATGTTATGATGGCATGATGTTTAAGATTCCCATTTTTATTACATGGGTTATGCTATGATGTATGATTTATGATTTTGTGGAACACATAAGAATGGTTTCATTATGAGAAGGGTGGGACCTATATCTCCCTCCAATGCATTGGGTAAATATTTATATCTCATGAGATAGACATGGCTGGAACGGCAGGTTAAACCAATTCAGTGAAACAGGACTAAAACGAGGAGTGAACTCGGTTCAGAAATGGACTTTTTCCACTAAGATAGTCCTGGAAATGAGTCTTGACTACTAAGAAATGATTATCTATGGTTATGTGTGTATGCCAAAAAGTTTTATGTTTTAATTTATGATTATTGGGATTACATTTCACTATTATGATTTATCCCATGTTATGATATTATCATCTCTTTTGCAAGTTAATATTTTCAAAATGTTGGGTTCTTATGAATATGATATGAATGATATTTCTTTTGTTTACCCTTACTAAGCATTTGAGCTCTCCATTTTATATGTTTTCTTTTCCCCAGGTCAGGAAGAAGGATATTAAGTAAGATATTCCAAAAGGGACTCTAGATATGATAAAATAAAAGGAAGATAGTGTAGATAATTTATGAACCAGTTGTTTATGTTTCCCAGTTTCTAAAGACACTATACCTATACGGTCCTTTCATGGTTTTGTTATATGTTGTAATAAGTGTGATTCAATTCTGAAGTATGAACAATATATGTAAAGTATGGGTCGTTATATGGAATTATCCATTTGGTTAACACTACAATTAGTTGTAGTGATCCAAATTTGTTTTCCTTCATTAAGGAGTCAATACTTAGTATAATTAAAAAAACCACTAAGATGATATTTCTTTAATTTATTGTACATGAGAAATGGTGTTGTTATTAGGAGACCTTGTAGTATTTTGGGATAAGGATACCTATTAAAAAGGGTTTTCATCTCATCGTGAATCTCTCAGCCTGATGGATTACATACATTATTAACAACCTATCTAGATAAGGGATCATCTTATGTATAAACCATTTCATTCCCATTAGGGATCAACACAATTTACAACGATCCATAAATCTTATCATGAGGTCCATCATCCTTTTATATCTTAGTTTGGCATGGTTTATTAGGATTACCTCCTACATACTAGCTACATAGTATAGAATCAGGTCTTGAAGAGTTGGGGCAGGCATTCATTCTAATGAATTCCCTTATCAAGGCAGCATAAATACACTGACATCCCCATTGATTAAGAATTAGGTAACCTCATCTAGGTTTATGTCTATTCTTTACACAACCCCAATGTTATATATGATCTCTAAATTATAAATTTCCTATTGATTGTTTCCATATAGTAGGAGATCATTTTAAAATAGGGTAGATTATTGTTTAGAGTGGAAGGATTTTGAAATATCCAATACTTCTATAATACAATTTAGATTGGAAATGTCCTACTATAGCTTCCATATAAAAATTCATGGGAGTTTGGGAGCCTCTAAAGTCTCTAAATATAGGTTATCCACATTTGTGTGTCCCTCCTTTCCAGCAACAATTGTGGATCCCTTGTCTCAATTTCCAAGTATATAAGTCCAACATTCTAAAATTCCATAAAAACTATATGTATTTTTGTTATCCTTCCATTTTCCCTTTCGACGGGTCTCATCATCATGAAACTGAGATTTATCAAATCTACATGATTTTCCCAGTTTCACTCAGAGGATAAGTGACCAATGATATTTAATTTGATAAATAATATTGGAATCCTCTACTTTTTCATATCAATATTAATTCTGTCATATCTATTTTTTATTATCCCATATTCATATAGTGTTCTAGAAATATCAACATCCACAAGGATCCTAGCATAATTCTTAAATAAAGGATTTTCTATTTTTCTATAAAATATTATAGTATTTAAAGTTGAAGAGTAAATATAACAGAGGATATATATGTTCCAATACATCTATTTTATCTTATATATATGAATGAAAACAAGTGTATATTAATTTCATACATTTTGATTATTGATATTTGTAATTCCATTCATGAATTATAAGGAATCTTGTATTCAATATCACTGACTAAAGGTCCCAATTCATCCTTTTGTAAAAATAATGTGGAATCTAACATGATTGAAGAATCTACGTGTCACCATCATCATCAAACTATTTAATATCATGATCTATGAATTCCTTCAATTAATATCACTATATTTCTATATTTCCCCTCTTCCAGAGTTAAGAATTTTGAAGAAATGGAGTTCCTACATTGAGTCACTTGTTCATGAACAATATCATAGTTAACTAAAATGTTTTATGTTCAAACCTTCATGATAACCCATCCATGATATGGGATTTCTGAATATGAGTTTGAGATATTGATGGATTACATAAAAAATTCATAAAATTTATTCATTTCACTTGATGATTCAGGGGGTGGGTTGATCCACTACATTTGTCTTGTTTTTCATATATAATTGGAAGGTCTACTGGTTCTTAAAATGGTCTCCCTGATTATGGGTTGTAACAACTCATGTTTTGTTTGTAGTGAAATCAATGTAAAGTCATTCTTTGAGTTATATAGGTCAAGGTTTTACCCTTTCTACCCTGGATCTCACATCTGTCTAATTTTGTTTATTATAAAAAGATAATAACCCACAAACATGGTCTTTATAATAGATTATATTAATTTTCATAGATAATATATTAATAATTCATAATATAGAGAAGATACATTTATATTGACAATAAGGAAAAACAATTTTGGGATGATTTAATTCCTTCCCAATTCAGTGACCTCTCTATTTAAAAAAATAGATGCTAATGTTATAATGAAGATATTATTTATTTTTCATCTAATGTTACATATTATTCTATTATAATAGAGAATATATAAATCTATTGAATCTAGAACTCAATGAAACTATATGAATAAACTAAACTATAAATAATGTTTTATTTAAAAAATGGATTTTAATAGATGAAATTTTAAATATCTTATGGGTTTGATTTTGAACAATTGATGATGATTTTAAATGATTTATCCAAAATTATAATGAAAATTCTTCCAATATAAGAATATATATTATAAAATGGTGTTCATAGAGAGTAGATTTGTTATAGATGAGATAAAAAGGGTTTCATTTTAGTTAGGTATAATGAATGGTATAGTTCATTCATTAGAATATCGTATATTATAATTTGATATTTATAAAGAGATAATTAATTATTTAATTTATAAATTCAATGTAGTCTAAAAATGAAAAACAACATCTTTATATGATCCCAATTTATGGAAAAAAAGATTTGGAGGAACATCTTTATATGGTTGATAAATCTGGGTAGATTATATTACTTTTATTATTTATTTTCTTCCTTATATAAATGGTATTCCAGTTGATAATAATAAATATTAATAATATTTTTGGTGTTTCTTAGTGTCATGGGAAAATTCATTAAATGACTATATAGAATAATTGATATATTCCTAGAATAAGATTTCATACAATTCTGATATACTCCCTTCCATTAAATAATATTCCCCATATGAGGACTCAAATAATTAAGAATATATAATTTTTATATCCACTACTAAAAGGAAATAGGTTATGTTGTATAAAGGATAAGAATCTCAACATGATTATATTATTTTAACATCTATTATTGATCCTAGGTTAACAATTTTGAATAATATTACAGTTAATAGTGTGATTAATATAGACTTGGATGATATTTAGAAGACGAATAACTAGAAAATATTGAATGTATATTCCATTACACGTGTCTTTTTCAATGTCTTAACTGCGCAGTGGTTTGGTATAGGAAAAAATAACATTATGGGATCATATACAAGAGATCCCAAGGAACTAATCCTATAGATTGATATCATACCAGATGTTGTAGATTAATTTTTGTGTAAAACCTAGATCATATAATGAGAATGATTTGGAAATTTTTCATATCAAATGAAGAGAATCTATAAATACATGTGGTTCTACATCTTATAATGTAAAATTCACTTTCTCTACCTAACTGAAATGTGACAGAGAATGAGGTCTGAAATTATACAATTGGATCATTCTATTCAAGAGGAAGACTAATAATGAAACTATTGGAATTTTATCACATATATTATAAACAAGTTATTATATTTCAAAACATGGAATATATTTTAAAGGATATACTAAACCACCATCAAATACACACCAAGAGCCTTAAGATTGATCTTTTTAAATTTCTATGGAAGATTTTAACATACATTTATTCTCTATATTTACTTTTTTTAGTTATTAAAATGGTATGAATATAATGTTATTATACATTTATGGTTTATATTATCATAGTTAATTATGTCATCGATCTATGATGTTTTTTTATTTCCAATATTCAATAAATTATATTATATATAAAAATGGGGTGATAAATATTTAGAAAAAATATATTTATTTATACCTTTATTACTTTGTAGTTAAATTTTATTATCTATAACTTAATCAAAAAATTTATCTCTTTCATATTATAAAAGTTTTTATATCATTAAATATAGGGTGATTTATGGAAAATATGATGTTGTTCCTTCATATTAAATTCAATATTAATTTTCCATGATCACACAGGCATTTTTTTTTAGTAATTACTATTTTTAGGTTTTTAAAATTGTTTTTATTTATGTTTTTTTATGTTTTTTTTTATTTAATTTGGTTCATTTTCATGTAAATTTTCAAAATTATAGGGTGGGTATTACACTGACAAAAAAATCACTCATGTAATTTTAATGTTTTCTTAAAAAATTAATATATTTTTATGGAACTCTATTTCGACTTTATTGCCAATGAGCCCGTACCTGAGTGGTAAGGGATCCTTCTTGGAATCCAAGAGACCCATGTTCAAAACCGAGTGGAGGCGAATTTCCGGTTACTGTAGCAGTCACAATAGCAGTACTGTAGAAGTCATTGTAGTAGTTACTGTTCGGTATTGTTGTAGCCGGAACTATTCGCCCTATTTGGGCCTTTGGGACACCGATTTGGGCCTATGGGTCTCCCAGGCCTTCGGGTCATCAAAGGCCTTCGGGCCACAGGGCCTTTGAGTCACGTAGACCATAGAGTAGCCCAGTTCACACAGAACAGGCCTCAGAAGAGGATCAGAGCAATAGGAGTAGCAGCCACCAGATGCAGAGCTAACCAGATTGGAAGAATGAGAGGGTATGGCAGCCGCCATCGGGACCAGCCACCGCGCAGCTTTGTACGGGGAAATGCGAGCCGATCAGCAATGTAAGGTGGGAAGCTAGGTGATCAATGACGCAGAAATCTGGGGAGGGGCAGTTCAAGTGCGATGGGCCTACGGGTCATGTATTGGGCATAGTATGTCTTTGGGCCTTCAGGTTATGTATTGCGGGTTTGTCGGGCCTTGTGCCTTGGGCCTACGGGTCATGTACGAGTTCCCCTTAAACCCTTAAAAGGGGGATTATCCATAATAAAAATAAAAAAAAGGCTTTTGGGCCATTCGGGCTATTTGGACTTTATGAAATTTATTGACTTTTAATAAAATCAATTGAATATTATTAAAATTAATTAAATCATATAGAATTCAATTTAATCTTAATGAAAATCAATTATTTATTAAAAAAATAAATTTTCTCTTCCAATAATCTGATGAATCTTATGAACAAAGTATTACTTTTATGATCGAAACCACTCTTGAATCATAATAGAAAATTATATTAATATGGTTACCATTATCATTAGAGTAAGACTCATTTAGAATTAAAATTTTAGATAGTTTTTATTTATTGTAATTTCTTATTTAGTATAATGATTTCTTGTACTTCTTTTATATATAAATAGAAGATTCTTCATGAGGTCTTGACTATGTTTAAAATTTCTCATCGATTTTAAAGAGGATTTAAGAAGGAGAAACTATTAGATAATAAAATATTTTCACAGATATTTTCTGTAAAATATTTTTGATATAGTAATGTTAAAAATATTGTATATATTCTCTCTCAATAGAAGGTTGAGAAGGAACATAGTATGTGAAAAGCTGGAAATTTGATAATTAAAAGAAGAAATAATGCTCTCATTTTTCTTACTATATAAGAACATAAATCTTCTTCCATCTACTATACTCAACTTATTTTATACATCACAAGGAAGATAAATAAATTTTTGAAAATGTGTTTATTTAATGATTTAATACCGAAATCAAAGAATTATTTATAGAGATAAACTTTTTAGGACATATTTATTCTCTGAATGATTGTATCATTAGACAATAACTGGAATATGAACATATATAGAATCTACATGATATTTAATTTTATTTATTTTTATAATTTCCCTAAACGATCACTCCCTTACTAAGTGTGTTTATTAAGACATGCAATTAGACTGGTTTAACATGTAATAGTTTCATTCACTCAGTTAGGTGGTCACATGGAGTATTATTTGGATAAAATTCACCAATCTCACACCGAGTGTTAGTGGAGTAGACTATGGGAGGTTCTTATTGTCATTAACAACAATAAAAACATATTTTATCCTACTAAATTTATTTATATAGATCAAATATATTATTTATTAAATAAATATATTGACATAAATGATTAAGAACCAAAATGTACTTAATTGGAGTTAATTTAATGAAATAAATTCACCCCCTCTTCAGCTAATGGGTAGAGGTGTATAGACAACACTTATTAACCCATTATTTTATTTTCCATTTGATATGATGATCAATGTAATAGCTAGTGGAATCATATTATTTCTCACATCTACTATAGTTGTTTCTATGTTAATTATATTACTCAAAAGATACTTATTTTTGATAATAGTGGTCAACATATCAATAGTGTAATCTAGTGGACAATTTTATGCAGTAGTGGCCTCTATAAATATCTCTAACTTATAAACCAAAGGAACATCCATGATCAAAAAAGGATATTTTTTGGGATGTTTTCGGGTGAATTAATGGTACAACAAGGTTTCCTTCTGACAAACTATATATATCCTTCTATTGGGTATCTAAATGTAACTAGCACTTTATTTTAGGATCACTCAAATTAACCTATATATTTAGTAAAATATACCTACAAGGGGTCCTCTAAATATTATTCTCAATATTATAATCATTCATACTTATTTCATATAATATAGTATAAGTTATGGTAAACTCACTGCTATAGTTGTGTAGAAATCTTGGTGATGATCCTTGGAGGTTCTGAGACATTTTATGTCTGAGTGGTAGTTCCTATTGTGGAAATTATGTTTCCAAACACTGAAACCAAAGATACCTAAAAAGTTGGAACTAGGACATAAATAGATGTTGAAATATCATATCTGTAGAGACCCAAATCTTGGCATACATGGACATTACATTACTTTTGTGGAATACTTAATACATAACAAAAACCAACACACAAGGACCATAATAGTTTAGTGTCTTTGGAAACTTGGAACATAATCTTCTAATCTTGGTGAAAGATCTTCAACATCCCCCATAAAGATCTTCCATTTTTTTGCCTAAAACCTTTATTTATATCCTGAGGAAAAGAAAACATATAAAGGGTGAGCTTAAATGCTCAGTAAGGTTAAGCATGGAGAAAATAAAACAAACCATATACATTTGAACTTCAAAACATGAACATAAAGTTTAAACATAAAAATATTGAGTTGTGAAATAAATCTTGGCAGTAGTAAGGCATAGATCATAAGGGAACATCAATCATGAAAAATAGCATGGGAATAAAACTTTTAATTGTGTCAAAACATTAAGTACATGATATGATTTCCATTGTAGCCAAGGCATTGCTTCCAAGACCATCTCAGTGGACAAAGTCCCTTTTTGAATCGAATTCACTCCTTGTTCCAGTCCTATATCACTAAACCGGATTAACTTACCATTCCATCCATGTTTATCTCATGAGATATAAACCTTTAACTAATTAATTTGAGGGAGATATAGGTCCCACGCATCTCATAATGAAATCATTATTATTTTTTCCACAACGTAAACATAAATCATTTATCATAACTCAAAGAATAAAAATGGGTTTCATAAACATCATCCCATCATAACATAATCCATATAAAAAAATGGATATCATTTCATCATAAGAAAAGTGAAACCACGTAAATCAAAGAGATATTATACTTGAAACGTACACATATGAAATAATGTTATCTTAGATGGAAAATGGTTTTGATAAAACACTTGAAAAGAATTATTGAGGAAAATATCCTTTCTTCTTAAAAATCATTTTCTTTTCACAAAATGCCACGCAATTTTAAAAGAAAAGGAATTTATTGAAAATAAACATGAAATAATGTAGAGTAAACTTCATGAAAATAAGGCATTGTGAAACTGTAAAAATCCTTTCATGCCATTTAAGTTAAAAAAACATTCTCCTCGTACTTTTAACAGAAAAGTCAAAAAGTACCACTTATGGTAATCAAAAGAAATATTCCTTCCATAACACAAAGTAAAAGTAAAAGAGGGGTAAAAATGAATTTAAACATACATTGATGAATATTAAACACTTTATGAAAAACATTTTTATTGACATGTATGAAAAATATAACCCCAGTAAATACTTACGTATAAGCAATCTCGGATAAAAATGAGATTGCAAAATTATCCCTTACCTTAGGTATGATATGCTTCGTACGTATCCGAACCTCCTGTATAATTATTTAAATAATGTCATTTACTTATTATAGAATCATATTCATTGTTATGATATAATATATGGTTCACTTATGACTTTATATTACCCATTCTTTTGTAAATTTCTTGTTAAAGCAACGTTTTGTGTAAAATCGTTTTATTTATCGTACGTGTTTAGACTTGTTGTTCTTGATATTATTATTACTTATATCTTGATTTAAGTACTTACAGAATGTAAATCATGATTTATATATCATATATATTCAGTATATATATATAATAGATATATAAATTAAATGAAATACACCGTTCATGGAGACGGTAGGCCGTACGTACGCATGAACGCTGTTTTCTTTTCCTTGTTGACTTGAATGAAAGTAAGTAGATGTCATATATATATATATATATACATAAATCCCGTAGCTTTATCATGTAATATATTTCATTATTATTCATTATATATACTTTATAATCATTCTTGTATGGCGAACATGGAGAATGAATCTAATCGCGTCGTGGAGACGGTAATCCGTACGTACGCACGAGCGATGATATCGTTCCTAGAATTATTTAATTGAATTGGAGTGGATGATATAATATCTCAGAATCCATATGATATTATAATAACTATATATAGTTATTATTTACACCATTATACCCATCCAAGTAAGGTGGTGGTGGAAAACAGATTACACCACGACGTGGAGACGGTATTCCGTACGTACACACGCGCGGTGATTCTGTTTTCCGTAGGATGGATAGAAGATGAAATAGGGTTGTTTCATATTTATAATAACATATAAGTATATTAGTGATACTTATGTTATTAATTTATGATGAAACAAATAAATAATAAGAATTGTAAGAAGAAATAAATTGGAAAGAATCGGTAAAGGATATTACCTCTTCTTTGACGCGCCTCTTCTTAACCTCCTCTTAAGGCACTAGAGTTGGTATTTTGAGTAGACTAGAACCTATATAATGTTTCTAGGTAAGTTGAGAAGGGAAATGTTCAGGTTTTGGCCGATATTGAAGTCTCAAAATTGTGTAAAGAGAAGAGGGAGAAGGTGCCCTTTTATAAGGGAGGAGAGGGGCACTTTAGGAAACAAACTTAAAATATTATTTTATAATAAAGTCATATTTGGTTTATAATAGCTCAAAATTGATTTATTTAGAATATAAAGTGGGTATGGGTCTCAATACTCTCAACCAATATGTTTTAGACAAGTTTAGGTTACTATTTTAACCTTATCATTTAGATTTAACTCTATGTTAAATAATTTATCTTTTACTGTGTCTTCTTGTTTTCTTACACTATATGGTTAATAATCTTACTATAACAAGCCAAACGAACCCCAAGTGGTTCATTATTAAAATATATAACCTTATCTAAGTCATTTTTCCGAACCTCATATTTTTAGGAATATAATAACAATTAATAATATAATCTTTTTTTAAAACTATTTTATGTCAATTTTGACACTATTTGGTAATTCATTTTTTAAAAACTCATAACAGCATGATTAGTTCAAAAAAAATTAATTAAATAAATAATAACATGTCATTTTAACCTATAAAATTAGTTTAATTTATAAAAAGTCTCAAATAACATTTATTTCGGTATTTATAATATCAATTATGTTAATATTTTATTAATAAGGCAATTTCTGCATCATCATTGTGTCACAGATAAATTAAATTAGTTAATGTCTAAAAATTATAAATAAAATACCATTATGTAGGAAATATTTTTATCTTTATAAATAATATTTATAGTCGAATTAATCTTATGTATAACCCTATATTAAAAATGTTTTAGTTATTAAACGTTTATTTTAACTCTTTTAACTCTTCTTTAAATAAAATAATAATAAATGTCCTAATCTAATCCAAGTGGACCTAAATGGTCATATTCTAATCCTAAGGTTTTTTCGGGTCGAATTAAACTTATCCAATAGAATTAGGACATGTTTTATGGTAATAATAATATCATTTTTACCCTTAATTACCCTATTTACTTTTAACCGTGGTAAATAAAAGTAAAAAGTTACTATTCATGAAAAATTATTTTTATCTTATTGAACCAAATTTTACTTCTTGATATTAACCATGTTTCTCAGATTTTCAAAATTCCACTCATAGAAGCGATAAAATTAAGTTTTATGTAAATTTTCAAATTCTCCTAGGAGGTGGGTAAAAGACGGTGAAAAGTTCAATAAAATTTTTATATATCTAAACTTATTATAAAATGACTCCAATGAATTAAATTTAACTTATATAGTTATTATGTATCAATTTTTTCCTAAAATAAATTATATAAAATAAATAATTATTTAAATAAAAAGTCTTTTTTTAAATAGTAACCCAGTGTTTTCACTATTCATCAAAAATTGAAAGTTTTTAGAAAAATACCAAAAATTCAACCTAGGCTAATTTTGATATTCATAATCCAAAAATGAAATCCATTTTGAAAGATAAAATTTATAAAATTTCAAAAATTGGGTATTACTATTCATTACGGCTAGTTCATAATAATATTATAATATTTTATTTAGTGAAACTCGGTATTGCGTATAACACACGCTATCGAGGAAAGTTAATCTGGCATGAAACACAAGCCTATAATAGTGTTTTTATATAATTTAATCTAATACTGTGTTGCGTATAGTGCAAGCTAATATTGTTGTATCGTACAACACAAGACATCAATGAAATTAAAAGAATATTTTTCATAAAATCTCGGGGTGTTAAATTCTACACCCCTTAAAATGAATTTTGCCCTCAAAATTTGTCAAGGTTATAAATGGTTTACTAATTTAAAGTTTCTTAAATAGAAACCCACATCCTAAAAAGGAATACTAAAACATCATTTTTAAAAGGAATGTTAGAAACATAATGGATACCCAAAGTAACTCATCACTGGGTTTCCACATAGGAAACTTTAGGTGAAAATATGGATATGGAAGAGAAATCAAATCATCAATTTCTGATGGAGAGTGGTAGAGAACATGGCTATAAAAAATCCAACAATCATAAAGCTATAAATTTGTGATGATCTAAGGTACCATCTGATTCATCGGATATGAGGACACTAGGACAACATTTTTGGTTTTCAAGATCATTTCCCTAAAGTTAAAGAATTTGAATTAGAAGAAATACTTACTTTATTTTGGTACAATCTCACCTTTTTTCAGGCCTTGATCAATTTCCACATCATCTCTTAAAGAAATAAAGTTGGATTTTTCTTCCCTGAAGTGTTAGCGGATCATGTGATAGAATGATAGGTCATTCCATCTATCTCAAACATAAGGTTAGCAATAGTTATATACATAATTCCATCTATGGTGAGGTTAATCGCGTATGGTTCCAAAAATGGACTTATACTTCATCTATAATAGCTATAAATAAAATAAAACTAGTTTCTTCAAACCAGGGACTTCCTATAGGCTAGAGGTAGGTGATAAAGTCCTATCTCACTTCAGTTGTGGGTTCGATTCCCGCATCCTTGTCCGACGCGACGGGTTTTCGCCAATCCTATGGGTTTTCCTTTTTCTAAAACTATACTATTATAACATTCCAAAAAAATAATATCAAAGATTTCTAGACTTAAACAATACTAACTTATGTCCAACATAATTCATTCCAATCTTTAGGCTTATCTAAAATACTTCTGTCCAAGCTCATAGTATAAAGAAAATAATTACTAGAAATGTCATCTACAGAGCATGTGAATACCATCATTTATCCCCCATATATCATACAATATATCTTTTTGGTCACATTCCAAACATATGAATACCTTAATCATGTATTCTCTTGAAAAATGAATACCAATTGAACCTTAGTGAAAACATGAATTCTATAAAAATTTAACTCTTTCCATATACCAAAATACCAAAATTTCTATATACTCAAACCATGATATCACTTTGTCCTTATATCAGTCATGAGATCATTAATAATATCCAACATATTATTTTCTCTCTATCCATTCATTATGCGCATATCATCTACTTTCCAAAAATATCTGAATAACCTTTCATGGTTACTAGTACCATTCAACGTATACTTTCAAATACTCAAAGAAAAACAATAGTGTAACAATCCTTAGATGTTTCTTTATTTCATAGTACCATTAAATTACCTATACAACATTACTCTTGATAAACATAAAATCATTCCACTACCTTCTTAAACCATTGACCAAGCTTCAACAATTCTTTCATCTCACATATCATTTGCAGTCTCTTCATCATCATCAACATAAATACTACCCATACAACCATGTTGATTCTCTTCATGAGACTTTCCCTTAGGGCATCGGTTTGGGTAATGCATGTACATTCCACATTTAAAACATTTAACTATTGTTGATGTCTTAGCAATACCATTATCCTTGTCCATGGTGATAACTAAACCTTTTCCTTTGCAATTAATGGTTTTGTGTCCTTCTTTTCCACACCCAAATCATCTTCCAGTCCCTTTGAAACATTCTCCCTAATGCCTCTTACCACATGATTTACATGAAGGAAATTTAACTTTCTTTCCTCTATGATCATCATGAAACTCCATCTTTCTCTTATTAGCTGAGTTGGGAAACATACCAAAGTTGAAATTATTGATCATATTATGAGATTTTTGATTAGGCATAATAACGATATGTGGACTACAAGATCCAATTTCATTTGGTTTCTCATGAAAAATATCATTCCATTGTCCATCATATCCTCCATTATCGTGAATCTTCCTGTTTCCAGCCATTTTCTAAAACCCAAAAAGAATAATGTGAGAGGAAAAAATCATAATAAAGGGGGAGTACCTTCAATATCTAACATCTTAGGTTTAATTATAATATCATTTCTATAATTCTAGGACTATAACCTATACTTATACTTAACCTTAGGGACATCCCTAAACATACCTAAGAAATATCTCTAGGGATATCACTAAAGTTTTCGCATCCTAGTTTCCAAAGGTTAACTAAACCTTTCATATGATACCAATTGTAGAGACTCAAAGATTTTCATACATGGACATTACATTACTTTTTCGTAATACTTAATACATAAAAAAAACCAGCACACAAGGACCGTAATAGTTTAGTGTCTTTGGAAACTTGGAACATAATCTTCTAATCTTAGTGAATGATCTTCAACATCCCCCATAAAGATCTTCCCTTTTTTATCTAAAACCTTTCTTTATATCCTGGGGAAAATAAAACATATAAATGAAATTCTGAAATGCTCAGTAAGGGTATGCATGGAGAAAATAAAACAAACCATATACATTTGAACTTCAAAACATGAACAAAAAGTTTAAATATCAAAATCTTGAGTTGTGAAATAAATCTTGGCAGTAGTAAGGCATAAATCATAAGGGAACATAAATCATGATAAAATAGCATGGGAATAAAACTTTTAATTGTGTAAAAACATTAATCGCATGATATGATTTCCATTGTTGCCAAGGCATTGCTGCCAAGACCATCTTAGTCGACAAAGTCCCTTTCTGAATCGAGTTCACTCCTCATTCTTGTCCTGTATCACTGAACCGGATTAACTTACCATTCCATCAATGTCTATATCATGAGATATAAACCTTTACCCAATGTATTGGATGGAGATATAGGTCCCACCCATCTCATAATGAAATCATTTTTACTTGTGCCACAATATAAACATAAATCATTCATCATAACCCAAAGAATAAAAATGGGTTTCATAAACATCATCCCATCATAACATAATCCATATAAAAAAATGGATATCATTTCATCATAAGAAAAGTGAAACCATGTAAATCATAGAGATATTATACTTGAAACATACACATATGAAATAATGTCATTTTAGATGGAAAATGGTTTTGATAAAACACTTGAAAATAATTCTTGAGGAAAATATCCTTTCTTCTTAAAAATCATTTTCTTTTCAAAAAAATTACACGTAATTTTAAAAGAAAAGGAATTTATTGAAAATAACCATGAAATATTGTAGAGTAAACTTCATGAAAATAAGGCATTAGTAAACTGTAAAAATCCATTCATGCCTTTTAAGTTAAAAAAAACATTCTCCTTGTACTTTTGATGGAAAAGTCAAAAAGTACCACATATGGTAAACAAAAGAAATATTCCTTCCATAACACAAAGTAAAAGTCAAAGAGGGGTAAAAATTACTTTAAACATACATGGAATAATATTAAACACATTATGAAAAACATTTTTATTGACATGGATGAAAAATATAACCCCAGTAAATACTTACGTATAAGCAATCTAGGATAAAAATGAGATTGAAAAATTATCCCTTAACTTAGTTCTAATATGCTTCGTACATATCCGAACCTCCTGTATAATGATTTAAATAATGTAATTTACTTATTACAGAATCATAATCATTGTTATGATATCATATATGGTTCGCTTATGACTTTATATTACACGTTCTTTTGTAAATTCCATGTTAAAGCAGTGTTTTTTGTAAAATCGTTTTATTTATCATATGTGTTTCGACTTGTTGTTCTTGATATTATTATTAATTATATCCTAATTTACTTACTTCCATAATGTAAAACATGATTTATATGTCATATATATTCAGTATATATATATATAATAGATAGATAAATGAAATGAAATACACCGTTCATGGAGATGGTAGGCCGTACGTACACATGAACATTGTTTTCTTTTCCTTGTTGACTTGAATGAAAGTAAGTAGATATCATATATATATATATATACATAAATTCAGTAGATTTATCATGTCATATATTTCATTATTATTAGTTATATATACTTTATAATCATTCTTGTATGGTTAACATGGAGAATGATTCTCATCGCGTCATGGAGACAGTAATCCGTACGTACGCACGAGCGATGATATCATCCTCATAATTATTGAATTGAATTTTAGTGGATGATATAATATCTCATAATAAGTATGATGTTATAATAACTATATATATTTATTCTTTACACCATTATACCCATCCAAGTAAGGTGGTGGTGGAAAACAGATTACACCACAGCGTGGAGACGGTACTCTGTACGTACGCACGCGCGGTGATTTCGTTTTCCATAGGATGGATAGAAGATTAAATAGGGTTGTTTAATATTTATAATAACATATAATTATATTAGTTATACTGATGCTATTAATTTATGATGAAAAAAATAAATAATAATAAGTATAAGAAGAAATAAATTGGAAAGAATCGGTAAAGGATATTAACTCTTCTTTGATGCGCCTCTTCTTAACCTCCAATTAAGGCACTAGAGTTGGTCTTTTGAGTAGACCATAACCTCTATAATGTCTCTAGGGAAGTTTATAATGGAAATGGGCAGGGTTTGGCTGATCTTGAAGGCTCAAAATTGTGTAAAGAGAAGAGGGAGGAGGTGCCCTTTTATAAGGGAGGAGAGGGGCACTCTAGGAAACAAACTTAAACTATTATTTTATAATAAAGTCATATTTGGTTTATAATATCTAAAAATTGATTTATTTAAAAGATAAAGTGGGGATGGGTCTAAATCCTTTCAACCAATAGTTTTTATAAAAGTTTAGGTTACTATTTTAATCTTATCATTTATATTTAACTCTAAGTTAAATAATTTATCTTTTACCTTGTCTTCTGGTTTTCTTACACTATATGGTTAATAAAATTACTATAACAAGCCAAACGAACCCCAAGTGGTTCATTATTAAAATATAAAACCTTATCTAATTCATTTGGCCGAACCTTAAATTTTTAGGAATAGAATAACAATTAATAATATAATATTTGTTTTAAATACTATTTTATGTCAATTTTGACATTATTTGGTAATTGATTTTTTGTAAAAATCATAACAGCATGATTATTTCAAAACAAGTTAATTAAATCAATAATAACATGTAATCTTAACCTATAAAATTATTGTAACTCATAAAAAGTCTCAAATTACATTTATTTGGGTATTTATAATATCAATTATGTTAATATTTCATTAATAAGGTAATTACTGCATCATCATTATTTCATAAATAAATTAAATTATTTAATGTCTAAAAATTATAAATAAAATTTTATTATGTAGGAAATAATTTTATCTTTCTACTGAATATTTATAGTCTAATTTATCTTATATATAACCCTATAGTAAAAATTTTTTAGTTATTAAACATTGATTTTAACTCTTTTAACTCTTCTTTAAATAAAATAATAATAAATGTCCTAATCTAATCCAAGTGGACCTAAATGGTCATATTTTAATCCTAAAGTTTTTTTTGGTCGAATTAAACTTATCCAATAGAATTAGAACATGTTTTAGGGTAATAATAATATCATTTTTACACATAATTACCCTATTTACTTTTAACCGTGGTAAATAAAAGTAAAAAGTTACTATTAAAATATTATTTTTATCTTATTGAACCACATTTTACCCTTGATATTAACCATTTCTCTCGGATTTTATAAATTCCACTCACATAAGTGGTAAAATTAAGTTTTATGTAAATTTTCAAATTCTCCTAGGAGGTGGGTAAAAGACGGTGAAAAGTTCAATAAAATTTTTATATATCTAAAATTATTATAAAATTACTCCAATGAAATAAATTGAACTTATATATGTATTATCTATCAATTTTTACCTAAAATAAATTTAAATAAAATAAATAATTATTTAAATAAAAATTTGGTTTTTAAATAGTAACCTAGTGTTTTCACTATTCATCAGAAATTGAAAGTTTTCAGAAAAATACCAAAAATTCACCCTAGGATAATTTCGATATTCTGAATCCAAAAATGAAGTCCATTTTGAAAGATAAAATTTTAAAATTTAAAAAAGTGGGTATTACTATTCATAATAGCTAGTTCATAATAATATTATAATATCTCGTTTAGTGAAACTCGGTATTGCGTACAACACACGCTATCGAGGAAGGTTTCTCTGGTGTGCGACACAAGCCTAGAATAGTGTTTGCGTATACAGTAAGCTAATACAGTGTTGCTTATAGAGCAAGCTAATCATGGTGTAGCGTACAACACAAGACATAAATGAAATTAAAAGAATATTTTTCATAAAATATTGGGGTTTTACAATAGCTAAATAGAAATTCCCCTAATCATATGTAGTATATTGTTTTGAATTCTTAGAATATCCTCAGGTAGGTCTATTAGGGATTTCTCATGGCTAATAAATCACAATTTAGTGGTGGTCCTCACCCTCATTCTTACCAAAATAAAGGTTCTACACCCCCATCAATTGATAATAGTCATTATACATCATCAGTGGTCCTAAATTATCAAATCAATGGGCTTCCAATATCATCATCATTCAAAAATAAGCAATTTTCTGTGATAAGATTGAAACATCAAATTATATTTCCTTGTGAGTGACTATGATTGCACCCATCATTATTTTCGTTATTCTTTCCATTTAGAATTTAAAATAAAGATAAAAAAATCATCCCATTTTCGTTTTTTTATGTATACATTGAATATAATGTTATGAAATCAGGTTGGATAATGGAACCCTAAGGAACACCCATTAGTAACCATGAATTGATGATGGACAAAATAATGATCTATATTAAGGCTACCAAATGTGTTCTCTTAGTCATCATTTAACAAATCATAATTAAGGTATCAATAGAAAATGTTTTCCTTATCTATTTTAAATTGTTTAGATAGACTATATCTCTTGATAGACATCTGCATATGTGTTAAAAAAATAAATACTATATACTATAATACTAACACCAAACACAATAAGTAACATTTGATAAAATAATCATATCATTGTGAACTAGATATTATGATATTTAAAAATCTTATGGAACTCTGGTGGCATATACTTTTACCTAGAAGATGTTATATTAATTAATTCCCACAAGAGATTCTATAATGTTTTCTTCCATTTGAATCAACAAAGTAACATCTAAGACATTTGTCTTGTTAATGAATATCTTTTTCATAAATTTTATGCAACATAAAGTGATTATTGGGTGTGGTGAATTTATGGAAATGATAGATATTATTCTGGGAGAAATGGATTTTATATTATGAGGGATATTTGAGGTTCTAGAATAGATTGGGGTCAATGATGAGGATAGAGTTGAACAAGTGTAAGGGTTTTGTATAGGTTAATTTTTTAGATTTAGATCAATATTTATTTAGAATTTGGAAATTTGATATGGGTTCTATTTTATATTCCTGGAAATTAACATATGGGAATGATTTTGGATTATGGTGTTTGATTGAATTTTATAGATGACTTAGATTTGGTGGTTGTTAATCAGAATGGATGAAGAATACTGTCTATTCACTAAGACCATGGTGGATATTGAAAAATGTATATGGAGAGGTAAGGAAGGAATATAGAAATTTTTTTATATCATAATGAATTTTTCTGATTTTTATGTGGTGTTTTGGGGTTTGGGGTCATTTTATGGGTGGTATATTTGGTTTTTAGGTGATTTTCACTTTAGAGAAACAATGTTTTTGGAGAAGGATTTTAATCTGGTAGAGAACATTGTTCATTATCAATAGATGGGAAACCATAACTCTCAACTCAAACAATATTATTAATCTATAATTGGGTTAGATATAATATAGTTTTGTTTTAATGAGGTTGTAAATTTTTTACTTATATTTGGTGATGGTTTAAGGATATTAAGGGGAGTTTTTGTAATATTTTGGATTTGGAATGTGTAATGGACATTTTAACACTCATGAATGGAAATGAATTGATTAAGGCATTCTAAGAGGATCTTACCTGGTAGAAAATATGTAAATGGGACGATTAGTTAGGCAGGATAACTATTTTGAAAAAGAACCATAGAAGGGGATTTGAATCATTACAACATGACATTCATATTTTGGAATTATATTTATAAAATGTTAAATTATTTTATCATGGACCAACCTAATATGGAATGCGATGCTCATGTGTTTTTAGACATGAAAATAATTACTTACCAAACTCTTAAAATTTCTTTTTCTTGGTCAGAGTAGGACTCCCAAGAGGGGGGTGAATTATGTTCCTATCATTATTTTTATTAAAAACATATTTAAAAATACCCATAATTTAAAATCTAAACAACCCAGTTAACCAGAGTAGAAGAATTATTATTGTTTTGAATGTTCAATTAATTTATCAAAATATTTATTAATTTTCCTTTATAGAAATTTAAATATTGATATAACATTTTATAGTAATTTAATAAATAAAAAACATTTATAAACACTATATAAGATTAACTATAAAAGTAGTATTTTTTTTAATATATGAGAAAATAGAGAAAACTATATATGAAAAACTCGACTAAGGAAAACATGGGGTTTAGTCTCAAGCAGAGACCTAGTCCTCTCTAGTTGGTGATCAACAACCACAATGCAGTTTTTATTCATAAACATGACCCACACCATAGATCTAGGTTAACAATAGAACCAAAGGCTAGCCATGTAAACTAGACCTCTACCATAGTTATTTGTGGGAAAAAAATATTCAACCAGGCAACATAGGGACCTCTTATACTGTTATATGTGGGAAACAAATTTTCTAAATAAGTGTGATAGTGAAGATATATTTTATCTTCTATCATAGATAAATAGAAAGTTTGTGTTTGTGATACAGATGCTCAAAATGATCAAAAAGTAAAAAATAATGTTCAAAATTGAGAATAAATAATGAGAAAAGGTTTTTGATTCTCTATGTGATATTCTTGATGCTTCGAAACATCTTAAGTGTAGTAGATGTGATTCTCTAGCCCACTTCTAGAAATAGACACCAAATTAGAGTGTTGTGGAAGCCCTCTGTTCTGGTGTCCAGTGATGTGAGATGCTCCTCCAAGATACTATTTAGTAGGATTTGTTGATGCAAGGATATTGGGATATTTTGTTCACAAAAAATCCTTAATTGTTCACAGCTAGTAAGAATTTGTTTTATTTTCATATATTATTTTCTCTAATTTGGGAGTTTTATCTATATGGTACTATTCTATTTTGATCAGGTGATTTATTTCTATACTATAGAGGTTAACTGTAGGCTTGTTCTGAATATGTGATGTTCCACACACCTCTAACATTGAAGTTACTGATTTCTAAAAAAATTAAAAGAAGTAATTAGTAGCATCAAATAACCCAATATGAATTTTGTTTAAAAGTTTTTATTTATGAGTAATGAAACTTTTTGAGTGTTGATTAGTAGGTCATTATATTGGTATGTCCTTATTTCGGTAGGTCCTTCTATTGGTTGGTCCTTCTTTTATTATTTTCTTCTATCGGAAGGTCTTTCTTTTGGTAAGTCCTTTTGCTGGTATGTTCTTCTATCATTCGGTCCTTCTGTCAGTATGTTCTTCTATCGGTAGGATTATGTGTCAGTGATTCATTTTTTTCAATGTGTTTCCCTATCGGTAAGTCAGTTTATCGGTGACTTAAACATGTATCGATGACTCAACCTGTTAGTAGGTTGATGTGTTGGTGATTCATTGATGTTAGTGACTCATCTGTCTGTAGCATATACTTCTATCGGTGAGTCATGATATTAGCGACTCATACAAGGCCATTTTTGTCTATATTAATATATTATATTATAAACATTAACAGAATATGTTAAACATATAGTTGATCATAGTTATACATAATTAATCATATTTGAACATAAAAATTAAGAAATTATTAAACATGACTTGAAAAGATTTTTGAGCATTAAACTTGGACAGGGATAACACTTTTCATGGTAAATTACAACAAAACACATAATGAAACTATAAATGATTCAAAAAAAATTCATTCATAAAGTATTTTGAATGATTTTTCGACATAATTCATGGAATAATTTTTTTTCTAAATTCCAAAATTCAACTACTCATGTCATTATGTTGTATCTCCATAAGCTACTTCTTGGTTTTATTAAAATGTAATATTAAATTATTCTTAATTACTCTTCTTCATGGAATTCATGCAAGATTTTAGTGTAATTATATAAATTTTATGAAATTACTAATTTTCATGAATTTTAATATTCTAAAACTCTATTGTCTCATTTTTGAGACATCAGTGTGAAGAAATCAGGTTTTGTTGATTGTAATGTTTGTGGGTTATGATCATTACAAAGAAATATTTACTATATCATGGTGGACTCAAAATTGATATAAGATATAATTCATCATATTTATTGATAAATACACCACAACGGTTCATTGCTGACATTCCATTGATGATATCATATTTCTATAAAAACTAAATTTATGAATATTCACATCTAATTATTTCATGATACAAACCTCTATTCTTCCACATGGTGCATTTGTTACAAACATGATAGGAGTATTTCAAAAATATTGTTTCTATATTCCAACATAGACATATTCTGTTATCCATCAATAAATAATATAAAAAATAAGTCTAAACCATCATGTGTGTCATGTAAATATTATTTTGTCATCATTCATCTGGTTTCATATGTTCCTTCATGTTTGGAAACATCGTTATCTACAATATACCCACAACACATCCTTTTAATCCATGCTGGAGAGTTGAGGTTATTAATGTAAAATGTTTTAGGGTAACACTATATTGTCTCTATAGGATTGACTAATATCCTAAAAACATCTAACATAGGTCATATAAAATAAAATATGGAAAGATAATATAATAGGGTTATAACAAAATCCAAATTTTAAAGGATTTACATACATAATTCTAAACATACTAAATTAAAATAATTTATACTCTTCATATATGAATTTTCAATGTATGTATTGAGATGAAACCAATTCTATGTGAACTTTTCCTCTCTATATTATTGAATCTTCATATATTTTTATGATAATAATTATAAAATCCTAAAAATAAATATTCATCTTGATCTATTCCTACTAGGGATCAGTCATTAACACGAGTTAAACAAATGTAACTTATCCCTTGGGTGTATCCCCTACCTAATGATTTTTCAATCTTACAGCTTCCATATCTTATAATTATATACTAAAATTCTAGTATAATAGTCCCTTAAAAATTCTTCAAAATCATTTAACATTTATATTTTCTTCAATTATGAGAAATCCTCCTAAAAATAGAAACATTGGACCTCAAAATATGATATGTGGGTGAGTTCCCCCTAGATATTGTTGGATATCCCAAACATTAACTATAATGGTGAAATCCATAATTTAATTCTATATGATACAATGTATTAAAAGAACTAATAATTATGTTATCATATAAATCCATTCAAATTACCATTATAAAAATATTTAAAATCATCACCAATTAATTATTTGAATGTTTTACATTTAAAATTATTTCTAGAAGATATAAGGTATATTTTTTGTAGAAAAAACTCATAGGTTAAAATAATGATCTAGAAATATAATAATCAAAATGTTTTCCTTGATAGTTAATCAATATTTTCAATACATCAATCTTGGAAATTACGTTTTTATTCAAAAATTTAGTAAATAATTATTTGATTTTGTATGTGATAACATAATCTTAAACCCTCATCAAAATGTATTATACACTCCAATATATAAATGTGGTGGAATTTTTTTGATAATGAACCTATAAGATGATTCTTATCAGGTGAATGACTGAAACCTTCATAACTAGGTGTTGTGGAATCTCATAATTTCTTTTGATTTTCATTATGAATTTTTTGAGATTAAGAGAAGTGGAAAATCCCTATAAATAATTATGTATGTATAAAAAAATAAATCCACTTAACAAAACAATTATTATATTCTTTAACATCCACATTTCATCCCATTACTTTGGAGGGAATAAAATAGAATATAATTTTTATTTCACTCTCTAGAATGCATCATTAAATAATTCCATATCTAAACTACCATTATAAAAATGTATCATCAAAAAAATGTGATGAACATGTAATTAAAAAAATAATTAATTGTTGTTATGAGAATATTGGATAGTTATTTTTGGCCTCCTTATAGCTCGAAATGTTTGGGACCAATGTTTTCTATATAATCTCCAATAGAAATAAACTATTTTCTCTAAACCTTTTCGGAAATTATAATTAATATTATACACTCATTTGTGGTGGTTTTATTATAAAATTTTAGTGAGAGTTGATTTTTTTTATCCATTCTCATTTTTAATCTTTATTCCTAACATCTGAAATAAGATAACCAATTCAATAAATAGACCTTTTTAAATATTTATTCTCCATACGATACTTCAATGTCGTATGATAAATGTGAAAAAACTAGTTTTTATTTAATGAGTTGATGTTTAAAAATTTCAATGGGAAATAATACTATAAGAAACCCCATAACAATGGTGGTGTAATTGAATGGTTCCTTCAGTAGGGTCTTCCAAGAATAATAAATCACTATGAAACAAATATGGGTTTTACAAACCAGTTTACATTCTAAAATGTTTTTTAGGATTCTGATATCAAACAAATTTAATAACATATTTTTCAAATACTATTTCAATAGAGGTATCAATATACTTTTGGCATATCATGTATGACTTCTTGCTTCCTTCAGCGCCACCATATGCATAAATATTGAGCGGATCATTCCTTTTATATTAATAAGTATATTTGAAATATATTTTTTTATTTTTATTATAACTTCATTCCAATGGTGTTTTTATCATCAAAAATTCCTACACCTACAATTAATATTAAAAAATATCATTCTCCCAATGATAAATTTTTAATTCTTATAGGGAGGGGTTTCATCTCTTTTTTTTGTTATTTTTCAATTTATGGAGTATATTTTTCACATTGATTCTATTATAACTGAAAAAATAATTTAAATTAAAAGTATTTTATAACTACTTTTAAAGTAAAAAAATTTTCTTTCCCTCTTCTTTAGCAATTATCTCATGTATAGATTATTCTTCCTCTCTAAAGGTCTATAAATTTAATATATTTCCACATATATACTGATATCATGTAAATATGATTTTTCCTCTACATGTAATTCATCAATAATAAGCATTAATTGAACATTCTATTATCTTATCTGGAATATCCAAATCTATTTTTTGGTGTCAATTTGTGCTTTCCACACTTCTAAAAAATATAACAATAATGATAAGAATCTATAATTATTTTATATTATCCCAATTCAAGGATTAATTGGACGAATGTGATTTCCCACCATTATAGATAAGATATATAAATTTAAAAATAGATATATTTCTTTTTTATCTACTATTAAAGAGATACTAATTTGATGTATATTACATATCACATGTTTGTTGAGTAGTTGAGTGGCATCATATTGATATAATCTCCAAGATCATATATTTTATTTTGATAGGATCATGCTCTAGTCTTGAATGGAATTAAACAATACTATATCTCAAATCATTGGTGGTAGTATTCATTTCACAATGATGAATAATTCCTCACAAAAAAAATTCACACCCATTTCCCAAAATTTATTTTAATTATAAAAATTATCCTTATGGATTCAAGAATATACAATCTGTTATTGAATAGTTTCAATTAATGGTATTATAATTTGATGTGTTTTTTTAGAATTTCAGAAATAAAAATAAGCGTATGAAACTAATGATGAATCCATTGTGGATTTAAAATTTAATAATGTCAATTTCAATCACTTTTCCCAAAAATTCAGACATTTTTTGATTATTTAGCGCATTCACTGACATATTTTCCCCCTTCATTTTCTATACTTTTTGATATCCTTTGATTTCATTATCATATTGAAATTTTTTATCCTTTTTAGAGTTTATATCATTCATCACTTTTCCATTATATAATTTTATGGAATTGACCTACTCTAATAAAACCCATTTGTGACCAAGTAAGAAAACAGGGCTCTAGATAAGTTTTTAAATAAGTTATCACAATAGTTTTTTTTATATTTATATAGTTATTCTTGGTGATTTTTTAATTGATTCCAATGATTTTTAAGGGTATTCTCAACTTTTACATGTCTATAGACATTTTAAAGAATTTAATTTTTCATCCACACTTTGAATTATTTATTATTGTTATGGGAATTCTATTAAAATTTTGTCTGAATTTATCAAGAAATTTATTTACATAAGTAGTATTATATTCTTAATGTTATTTCAGCAATATTTAAATGAGGAAATCAAGATAAAATTAACCATGGTTTTAATTTTTATCTCCTCCTTATCTTCAACTATGATTTTTAGTAGATTTATATGATTTCATCCCCAAAATAATTCGAAAAATATAACTTTTTTACCTTTATAAATCCCAAAATTATCTTCACTTATCATTTTTCCTATAGATTAAAATTGGTATTCATGAATTAGATATTATCCAAAACACATTACACTTGAATGAACTAATACATTGTTGATTTTGTATCCTTTAGATTGGATGTCCATTAATTCATCCCTTTTTTTGGATATCATACCCATTACCATGAAATCATGGTCATCTCCTCGACAATATATAGTACTCACTTTGGTGGGCCTACATGTAATTTACACCATCATGATCATCTAAAATTATTTGATCCATTTAAGTGTTTGTTAGTATTAGTCTCAATACTATGATGGATTCAACAAACACTCAAGAATTATAATTAATATAAAAGTATATGAGTTGAAATTCTATACAATATAAAGATTAAAGATGTGTTAGATATCATAATAAATCAATGAATTGTTGTGAAAAAAATGTTTATTTTATAATGTAACACACAACCGTTTAAATGTTACTTCTAAAAATAATGTTTTATGTATATAGAAAATATTTTTAAAATATACATGAAATTTTATTCCATGTTATGATATATATTTTTTGATGGGAAATTAGTTTATATTTATCTCAATATGTTAAGTAAATTAATATTACTCATATACTTATAGAATAATTGACTATGTTTTTTCTTTAAAAAGTATCACAATGACATATGATTTTGGAATTATGAACTAGAGAGTTATGATTTTACATTACTACAAATTTACCTATTATTTGAGTCATTGATAGTATTATAATGTCAAATAAATTTCTTTTGATAGTATTATAGATACTAAATATAAATTAAATATATTTTTTATGGATTAATTTTCGCTATCTAACATTTTCATCTAAAATTTTACTTGTTGGTCACCACTTATGATATTATCTAACTCCCCATGCGCTATATAGAATGATTGGTTTAGCATTGATAAATTTATTTTTCATTAAAAGGTAACAGTCAATCTTAGTATTGAATTCAAGCTAGTTTTCATTATCAATTACATTCAGTAGTCTAAATTGAATGTGGTTTATACAATTTGAATGTGTAACATGGAAATAATTTCACTCATTCATATAAAATCAAATAAAATTATAACACAAAAAATATAAAAGGGTGAACTAATAAACATGTTATATATTTATCCTCTAGTTACACATTCTCTATTGAAATGGTTAAAAAACAATGTTCCCCAGTATATCCACACCACAAAGGGAAGTAGGTTAGTGTTATGAATTTATATTAAATGGAACTCAATCACTAAATCTCAAAACGTGTATTATACTGATAGAATTTACAAAATTTCATCTAATAATAATAATCAATTTGTAGACCTTGTGGTCTATTAATTATTTTTATTTCAATTTAAATTAATGAAACAATGTTTTAAAATATAAATAAATAGGATATTGTTGAAATAAATAATGAAAATACTATAAATATTGAAGAAAATTAGAAATGAAGAGCTCATATGATGGATCATTTTCATATTTTTTGTTACCATATGAAATTTGATTTCATTATATTTTAAGCTATCATAACTAAATATTTTTTGGGCACCATGGATGTAATTAATCATCCATGGTAAGTTTGTATTAATACATACTACGTCTATTCAATTCTTATGGTTAATGTAAACTAATAAGATTAATGTGTGTTGTTATGTACATAAAAATAAAAATAATAATAATTGATTTAATATACATTTATTTTAGTTTTGATTATATACATAGAAGTTGGTTTCACAGTTCAGCCTAAAATTTTTCACGATCTCATGATTCTATAGATCATTCGCCAAGTCATTCTAGGGTTCACAGATATCTATCACTACAAAAAAATTAATTTATCTATAAATTACATAAAATATTCAATTGTTACAATAAAATTAAATATAAATTTTTTTTCTATTTAGAGAGGGATTTATTCAGTCACATAGTATTCTATAGTGGAGGTGTTATAACATATTTATGGATATATTTATTGATTTTAAAAAACCTGACAGAAGAGAAAGATACATTATAGGTAACTGTTAGTACATTTTTTATATATGGCCCCTCTTTATTAATTTTAGAGAATATCATTTTTGAATATTTATTCACACAATATATGAATGAGGTACTGCATATACATGTAGTACCCTTAACAATTGAATCGGAACAAGATTATTATTTTACATTGTAATTATCATAGGGATTACAACCGTCATCTAGAAATCAACTATTATCGGGTACTTTTTTACATGGATTGATTGATAGGAAAAGAGGGTGATTTATAATATATTGGGAATGTTATGTGTTATTATTTTAGAATTCATGGATCCCCAATGATATAATATACACATTGTGGAGTTTTTGAAGTTTATTTTTTTGAAATCCACTATCAGAATTGATTCTATTATGTAATAATATGGGATACTTTATAGATCATTGTTGTCATGTTTATAAGATGTATATTTATCTTTATATACCCATGTAATGGTATAGAGTATCATAAATATGTTAATATGGATTTAAGAGTTTGTGAAAAAATAATTCAGTCAACCAAATTATATATTGATCAATGGAGGATACTTGGGAGTTTCATAGATGTGATCATGGTTTTCAAAATGGTTCCCTATGAGATGTATGTATATATTTTTAATAAGTAATAAGATATGATTTAGGATTTTTAGAAAATTTTATATTCCTATATAATTTTTTGAAGTTGTATATATCTTAAAAATACAACCTTAGTTTGAGAGGGGTTGTAATGTACTCCATATATCACAGTTGGAGAGGTCTTTACATGGTCACTTGAACATGGTATAATTGAATTGGCAAGTTCAATAAGGGTAAAATAAATTTATAGGGAAGGCAGTGAAATTTTTGGATCCTTTAAAACAAATTCTACAATAATGGGATGCCTCTCTTGTATTATTACTCTAATGGTTTGATAGTATTTATGATAGAACATAATAGAAATGGGGTCTAATATGAGATCAATATCATATAATTTCTACATATGTTATAAATGTAATATTGTTTATATTTCATTAAAATATTCTATATTTTATAGTATTGATTTTTTATAATGTGTATAGGGAGGGGTTTCATGTTCAATTATTTCATGGTTACATTCATGGAAATAATTCTTTTTTGGTGTGGATGATCTGTTTCCATTGAATAATTTTTTGAGAGAAAAATGGTTTTAATATTTTTAAATATATTATTATTTAATTATCATAAGTATAGTTTTTATTTTATTATAGGGTAATTTAATGGATTAATTGAATGATAATAAATTTTTAGAAAATAAATAGTGTAATTAGGCATTCAGGCCCACCAGTGTTAAAATTATAATTTCCACATACACATAAAATTGTAAAATGAAAATGGATTGTATTATTTTCTTAGGGTTTATGTTTGGTGTCAGTATGATTAAATTTTTATTTTTATTGCTTCCAATACCTTACCCCGTTGGGACAACATCAAAATTCAAAAATGAGTTAGTGTGTGATCACTAACGGTCACCATCAATAAGCCTGAAGTTGGAAACTATAATAAATTGTATATAATCACATGTTAATATAAGGTATTACACATTATAAAAAAATCATATTTCAATGAATAATATATATGATTATTAAAATAAATGAATAATATTTTTCATCACATGAAATGCCATACCTATCCAAGAAACAATGCCATCAATACCACAAACTATATTTTTCTACTTACCAAAACAAAGAAAACATACAAAGGGTGATAATAAATCCCACTTGTATAGAGAAAATTACACTCAACACTATAGAAAACATTATATAAATAATGTATAAAATTTGAATAAATAAACAAAGGGTGATAATATAAATATAATCACTAAGTTATTCCCTGAAATACTCATGTGTCCTGATGAATAATGAAATATAATCATCCTTGTATAGTATCAATATAATAATGAAATAAATTAAAATATAACTTATAAAATCAATCATCCATCCATGGAAATTCTATACCACATTTTCATCTAACATACAAAATTAAAACGCATTCCCAAAGAAGTATCACCATATAACCACCATTTTAAAGAACCCCCACCTACACATCTATGAATCGAGTAATTTTCCAGCTATTACGATCTTTCTAGAAGATCCTCTTATTATATATCATATGTAGGGACCACACTCTATACCAATAATACGAATTAGTTATCCACCAATATATTACTCTTTAGAATATCTCTATATAGCTATTGGTCTATAGGCACCATCAATATTATCAAAATCAACATGTACCTATCCTCCCATGGGTAAATATCTATAATATAACAATATATTCAGGATCCTGCACTAACCTTATTAAATATCATCATCCATTGGTTTTCTAATATCCACCCATTTTTATTATCACTGATTTTCATTGTTTTCTCCCTAAGAGACATGTCACACAACATCCATCATCAATTTGTAATTAATGCATCCTATAGAGATATTGTTGTGTAATTAGGTTTCTACCTGTCACGAACCCCTCCCACCAAAGATGCCCCTCCTGAGCTAGCAATGGTGAAAGGGAGATAATGACCCCCGAATCCCACCTCCAGTAGGCCCTGGGGTGGTTACTAGCACCAAGGTTATGAGTTTTCACAAATATGGGAGGCATTACCCTTTTTATTATTTAGGATCGGGAAATAGGACAAGTCAACCACCAAAAAGGAAAAGAAAAAGTGTATATAAATAAACTCAAACCAATCCCACATGCATGCTTAAACAATTTTATAACAAGGTACAAGTAAAAGAAATCTCAAAAGTACAATACCAAAAGAAAACAAGAGTACAGCAACTGCAACAACTCCAACTGTCTGACTAGTAGGGTCTCGCACGGCCTTGGTAGTCCTCCTGGAAACCTGAAAGTAAACGTAGGGTGATCATACAAGTATACTCAGCAGGGAAGCCTAAAGCTCTCGTGTACAAGTGGGGAGACATCCTAATGTCCCGTGAGAACAACAGAAGAAACCTAGTAAGGAAATATATCCACCCAACCTCACCAGCCACACTCACCAAAAACACAATCACAACAGGTATTAGTATATAAGAAACAAGAGTATTGGGAACCCTGCACCATTTCCCTTTAGTTAGCTGCTCTTCCTAACGGCGAATGTCCTGACGCTGCCACACTCTCCCCGCCCGCACACACTCGGGCCTTACAACCACGTATCTCGCCCGCACACACATGGGCCTCACAACCATGTATCCTGCCCGCACACACCTGGGCCTCACAACCACGTATCCCGCCCGCACACACATGGGCCTCACAACCACATATCCCGTCCGCACACACCTGGGCCTCACAACCACATATCCCGCCCGCACACACCTGGGCCTCATCCCGAATATTATTGGGAAACAATAAAACCTGACCGAAGAGTCTTGGGCTAGAACCACCCCAATCGAAACCTACCTGAAGGGTCTTAGGTGTAAGTTCACCTCAAGCCATCACATTCTAGGGAAGAAGGAGCAGGAAGGAGCTAGTAGCTAAGGGGAAAACACCCTCTCCCATGAAATGGGAGTATTCGGCACTATGTTCTCAACATGGGTGGGGTGCGATAAAACACAAAGATACATATATATATCAAACACTCAGCCCAACTTATGGCTTCTAAACAGAGAAACTGAGCATGTGCCTCGGCACTGCTACCACAAATCATGCATTCAAAAAACAACCCCAACCCCATTTATGTTTTCACGTTTCATCATAATTAGTTTATTTAGTTCCTTAACTACTGGGAAACTATCCACAACCAACCACATCGATCATTCGTAAAACATATCCCTACCATCCACAAATCAAGTTAGGAAAACAAAAGCAACACAACCAAGTCCTTCTTATCAACCAACCAACCCATTGATTATTTATCCCATTCCATTACCAAGACCCACCATTCATTAACTCTTCCACTTTTTATTTATTATTCACAACCCATAGTCCGTTCACATTCAAACCCATCCCTGCAGCCCTGCTTCCAACCACAATCACACCGAAACCCGTACATCATTATCCCTTTAACATCATTTACCACAGCCCTACTGCGTGCTCTATTCATAACAACCCAGGATTCACCCCTCCCTTTCACACACCAGTAACCAAGACAAAACCCACATGTTCATTATTCCATTTTCTTTAACCAGGGTGATCACACAAGGGTTCTAGATTTTAAACAGCCAACTTTACGTGATTAACCAATTTCCACATTCCACAAATTTTCCATCCAAAAAACAGTCTAGAAAGATAGGGAAACATTTAATTGTGCAAGCAAAGTCCCCCAATGACCGTGATTTTTAGTAGGCATAAGCCTATTCAATTCACAACATATCAATAGGACAAAAAAAGATAAACATAATAACTTCCCCATCCTCGTTCTTTAACCAGTTATTATCTTTATTTAATGGTTCAACTATTTCTCATGAAATCAAGAGGATACCCACCCCGCATGATGCAAAAATTAGAGAGACGAAGGTAAGATTCCTACCTCAACAGGTTCTGATTGCAACGCTCCCCCAGATCAACCATAGAAGACGTCTGTCGGCGTCCGTCACTTCTACCGGGTCCCAAAAAAACCTCCTCAGGTGGAAGTAGGAAAGTAAAGGCCAAAGTAAAGACAACGAATCCAAGCTCGGAAGTTCCACCTGGTTTTTACGATCCCGTGGCCGCTTACGGATCGTAAATCGGAGCTCGGACGAAGAAGTTATGGAAGAAAGAGCCTTCAAGTCTCTTGGGAGAACTCTGCTCAGAGGAAAGGGGAGGAGAGGGGTGATTTGAAATGGAGGAGGGTACCCCTCCTTTTATAGGCGAGAAAAGAAAAAGTATACGGCATGTACTTTATGGTACACAGTGTGTACTCAGTTATTTCACACGGTCTCCACGCGGCTTCCAACACGGCTCTGTGGCTGTTGACTGGTCAACACACGGTTTGAGGGTAACGCATACTCGGGGAAGGACTACATGGTGTGTAGTTTGGACACACAGTGTGTACCCATTTATTTCACATAGAAAATACACGGCTCAAACACAGCACACAGTCGTTGACTGTTAACGTGTATGCGGGGAAGGACTACACGGCGTGTAGTTTGGACAAACGGCCTGCACCCATTTATTTCACATAGCAAGGACACGGCCTTCAACACGGGGTATACCCAGTGAGGGGGTACATGGCATGTACCCACACTACACGGCGTATAGTTTCAAAATTCTGTAAAGTGTGGGAAAAGTTTATTTTACCCTCCAGAACACTTCGTGACCTTCTTTTTGACAAAGGAATGGGCCGGAGAGGTCCGGGCCATTACACTAACCCTATGGAATCTCCCAAAATTAATTATAATCATCAATATATTATATAAAATGTTGTATATAGAAAACCATATCAACCATTAAATCACCATAACAACCCTCATCAACATCATCATCATCACCCCACTTATCCAAAATAACTACTAACTAAGTAGTCATAACATTGACATCACACTCCAATATGATATATAGAATTAGATACCCACTATATATTTAGTCATTTAATTAGGCAACCGTGTATAAACATTTTTGATTTAAAATAATCACACATTATAAATATATCATAGTACCAACCTGTTCAACCATAACTCAGAACCTTCAGGTAATTCACCTCATCAATAAAATTATTTATATATGGGGTATGAATATGTTTTATAACCTCATAATATAGATATAACAAAAAATATAAACATTTAACCATGATACATCACTAGAACACCTTCTCATATTCTAAAAACCATCTATTACCCCTATAAATGTTTATATAAGGGTTTTATAAATTCATTATTTCCCCTTAAAATTTTAGAAAAACCAACTATCAACTTATGTTTCAGGAATTGGGATTTATGATCAATTCAGAACATGGAATGACTTAATTCTAGTTATTGGGAGGATAAACGGAAAGAGAGAGTGTTGATGCTCCTTTTCATCACATTTTCTAAAAGAATGGAAAGGGTAATGACTTAGCACAAATTGATTCATCCTTTGAAGAAAATATCAAAAATCGACAAAGGAATGAACAAGGAGAAGATTGCCCATAAGTCGCGCAAGTTTCCTCATAGTCGTGCAAGTCCACTTGCGTGGAGAATTATGGTCGCTCAAGTGACTTGTGCGACCTAAGTGATAACCCCCTAGGGTCTTCTCCTGCCTATAAATAGACCCTGTGGGCCCCCTATTCGAGGAGGATTTTTTCCAGAAACTCAAATTTGAGCTCCTAGCGCCCTAGTCTCTTCTCAAAGCTTCTGAAACACTTATAAGGTAATTTCTTACCTAGAATGGAAGATCTAAAGAGGGGGAGGAAGGACTAAGTGTTGAAACTCATCAAAACTTGCGTTCCTGAGTGGCCAGCCCTTAAGGGAAAAGGACCACACTTGCACGCCGCCTTACTCCTTCAACAGAACCTGTGTGCCCCTCTCCTGAAAGAACCTCAGGAGGATTCTAAAGGCCTTAAAAAAAATTTGCTCAAGTATTACCCTACTGGTTGAACACCGCGCAAGTACCCAACATGTCACGCAAGTATACCAGCGTGACCAAAACTTGCGTGCCCACGCAGTACCTGCGCGCCTGCCTGGACTTCTGTGCCCCTGCCTTTTTGGGTGCCTTTCTTGCCCATTTCACCCCTCTTAAGCCATTACACCTTTCCTATTCAAGATTCAGTCTTCAAGACACTCTTCAAAGCCATTTATGGCATGATTTCTTGATTTGACTTCCTTATCTGAAAGGAATTCTGTCGAATATCTCTCAAAATCTAGTGATTTACACATCTTTATGTCACTAAAGATTGAGATTTCATTCATTCAACCTCATCCTTTAAGATGAGAG
Source organism: Viscum album (assembly GCA_963277665.1). Classification (NCBI taxonomy): domain Eukaryota; kingdom Viridiplantae; phylum Streptophyta; class Magnoliopsida; order Santalales; family Viscaceae; genus Viscum; species Viscum album. The sequence goes on along the minus strand of OY728153.1, from coordinate 2,015,902,578 downwards.
AATCCTTAACCTGGGTCTCCTTTTCAGGAATAATCACCAGTCATAAGTCCTCTAATCTGGGCATCCTATTTAGGAGTAAGCCCCAGATCGCTTAAACTGGGCCTCCTTTTCAGGAGTAAGCCCCAGTCTCAAATATGGGCATCCTATTTAGGAGTAAGCCCTAGATCCCTTAACCTGGGCCTCATTTTCATGAGTAAGCCCCAGTCTCAAATATGGGCATCCTATTTAGGAGTAAGCCCCAGATCCCTTAATTTGGGACTCCTTTTCAGGAGTAAGCCCTAGTCTCAAATATGGGCATCCTATTTAGGAGTAAGCCCCAGATCCCTTAACCTGGGCCACCTTTTCAGGAGTAAGCCCCAGTCTCAAATATGGGAATCCTCTTCAAGAATCAACCCCAGTCCCCTAATTTGGGCATCCTCCTCAGGAGTAATCCCCAAGCCTTAATTCCTTTAACATGGGCCTCCTTTTCAGGAGTAAGCCCCAGTCTCAAATCTAGGCATCCTCCTTATGAGTAAGCCCCAGTCTTAATTTCTCTTAACCAGTCATAATTTTCCTTTAATCTGGGATTCCTTTTCAGGAGTAAAACCCAATCATAAGTCTTCTCCTAATTTGGGCCTCCATTTCAGGAGTAAGCCCCAAGTTAGAGTATTCAAAATCTCCATGAAGCACATATACCTTTATGGACCATGTTCCTAGATTTCTTCCTTAAAGTAAATCATATCCTTCATTTATCTGGGCAGTCATACGTATATAAGCCCCACATTATTTCTTATGATTGCATATTTCAGGGCACAATTATCTAATTTTTACCAATACCTCTTGTTTCTCACACCGAGCATGACTCACGTGGGCTTAGAGTGTAAAAGTAATTGTGACATCCTTCTTTGAGCCATCAATCATAAACATCATACTCCCTTACTCGAACTACGTGGGTTCTGATTCCTTTTTTAAACAAATGATACCTAGGTAGCCCGTCTACGGGTTCGATCCAAACTATAAAATAATCCAAATCCTTCTAAATGACAATAAACTTTAAGTGCCCCACTGAGTGGCTTTAAAACCAACATGGTCATCATAATGACCAAGAGACTTCTATATAAATGTGTCGAAGGGTACCATTGACCAAGAATCTCTAATAAATACAGTTGATTTTCTGTCGATGAAGAACCTCGAATACATACAAAAGATTCTCTAAATTTCCTACATATTTAATCATTGATTTTCAGATCTGAAAGAAATCTCATTTTATACTTGGTAATGTAATAAGGATTCACGAACATAACTTAAATCTATAAAGAGAGTCCCTGAGTAGACAATAATTCCCCTAAAAAGGTGTGATGAGTCTGACCTCCCATCCTCTCGACCAATGTAAATTCCTAAACCTCATCAGTCCACAAACTAATGAGCACCTACCTTTGGAAAGTAGGTTCGAATGGATGTGGAATCATTGGATGTTTCTGGTTCTATGAACAAACCCATTAGAAACTGATCGGAATGTTTGAACCTCCCATCAAGGCGGTCATCCCTGAATTCCGAGGGAAACAAAAAATGGTGAACCCGACGTGAATCCTTAACCAAATTAAAAATGATGTTTTACCTATTTGTTAGGCCCCTATTTAAACTCAATGAGAGGTCCAACAAGACATTCAATAACATATGTGCTCATCCAAAATATGTAATAGCTGAATTTATCTTGATTACGTCTGTTATATCAAATAGGCACTCTTTTCCACGATCTTCTGCATTTCCATAATGGCCACTCTCAAATTCACACCTGTGAATACTGCTGCTGTAAATGCCACTCTGCTATTCCTACTGGATCGTCATCCGCTCTGAGGATGACATCACCTACTCAGCGTCTTCAACGTTGGGTATCAAATGTGTTGGTTAAGGAGTACCATCAACATGGTACCATCCCAACTCTGGAGGTTTCCCGACAAGCCCTCCAAGTGAACAACTCACACTGATCGTCCGGACAGCGACGACCAGTGATCAAGAAACAAGCGGTACTGACAACTGTTTCGGGTCGTTATCCCCAGAACGCAATCACCATTCACTCCCTTATTCTGAGGAAGTGAATGAGAAGGCACATCAGGGTCTTAATTCAGGAAGACAGGCATCCTTACTGAAGGCTCCCCCCAAAAATCGTCGTCAAACTCATGCGGCAGTGCACCCTCAACATGATGAGGGTACCAACTCCAGGCATTCGGCTCAGGTTCCTTGAACCTGAGCTGGCAAGACGAACCACCAGAGGCGGAATCCGGTCAACAGTGAGCAGGTTCCCATCTCTTCCATCTCCAGAGAAGTCCACCAACCTAACTTGGTGGCAAGCAACGAGCAGGCACATACACCTGCTCGTTTTAATTCCGTTATCTAGCAGACTCATCTGGCAGCATCACGCCAATCCCGCCAGGAAATTCCGGCGGAGTACTATAGGCAGGAACATACACCTGTTTATACATCATCAACTAGTCAGCAGGCTCGTCTGACTACATATGATGGATCTCGTCAACCACGTTTGGAGAATTGCAATCAGCAGGCACATACACCTACTAGTATTAATAAAGACTGCCCACAGTCTCGCTTGGTAGCATTTGGAGAAGTTAGTCGGAAAGCCCCGACAACAAATACGAAGCAGACTCAACTCTCTGCCCCCACACTTGAGTACTGTCAGGATTCACTGACAGGAAAAGGAGGACAGGAGCAGGCACATACACCTGCTCCAAGCCCGAAATGGACGTATATTCCCGTTCCGGCAGCTGAAGTAACAAAGCATATTCTATCAATGGTGAGAGAGCAGAAGAAAATCCCTGCTCATATTCTAGATGCCTGCCAGGATATTATAACAAATTCAGCGGCATCTCAGGGAAAGACACATAAATATATCCCTGTCAGTGGAGTGACACATCAACAATTCACTCTGGAACAGACACACACATCTATTCCAGTCCAAGAGGGTTGTGGGGCATACTCCCCCATATCATAAGGACAACCAAGTCAGGAACATACACCTGATTTGAGTAGAGATCATCAGTATAACCTAGCCATCTTTCCTGATCAGGCACATACACCTACTCAGAGAATCCACTTTCATCAACAAGTGGTTTACAAAGCGAGTAATAAGGCGTCTAAGAAAAAGACCTGCCCAGCACATTCAGGAGATCAAGGGCCAATCTGTAACAAGGCCTTGTTCAATGCTGGAGTTCTTGAATCCCTCATACAATTATCTGCTGAAATTCAATATTCTACTCCCCCATTTCCCAATAGTGGGAACATTAATTTCGAGGGTCTTCAACAGACACTTCCTCGTGAAGGCTTGCTTCATGACAATTCGGTCGATCTCGAATTTTCATCTTCAAATGAAATCCACAGGAACACTCTGTGTGGTCAGAATACCAAGGAGCAAGAGATCTCCTCTTTTGCTGTAATCCATTATGGTGGTCCTCCCCATGATGATGAATTTTACTGCGAAATTTCTCTCTGCAGTAGTGATTCACATTTCCCGGAAAATGCTCCAGTGGACAAAGTAGTGCTGAGAAATCCCTCTTATCTTGAGGCACTGGAAAATGTGAAACTAGTCATGTCTGAAGCTTCATCGCTAGCAGGTGAAATACTTTCTCAATCAGAAAATATCTCAGGGTGTAGGTCATTCTCCGAACCACCCCTAATTCATGAATCTTCTAGTTTGATCAATTATTTCTCTACCAATCCTATTGAATCCAATGAAGAAATAAGGAAACACCAACTCTGGTCAAATCAGGTAGAAGAATATTCATTAAATGATAAATAGGAAATGCTGAATATGAGAAAACAACTGGCGAAAGGTGAAGTGCCAGTCATGTTTTGGCCTCTGGCTGACTCTCAGTACAATATTCCAAAAATGTTGACGGAAGATGAAATTCATGATATTCGTCTCAACATATGAAAAACTCTTTGTCAGTTGAAAAATAAAGTATTATCCTATGATGAATATGAAAATCATCTTAAGATAATAGAAGGGTTACAACGTCAGATTGATTTGGTGTCTCTATCAGTCTCTCGATATCCGAAAGATGAAAAGTAGCAGAGAGCCCTTCAACATTCATGACTTGGCACACTAAGAAGATTACGTCAGTTAATTGCCAATGCCCCATCTAGTATTCGTGTCAGATGATGGGGTGTTCATGGAGAACTGCATTTCATGGTGCTCTCCAGTCAACAAAGCCCGTCGAAAATGGTCTCATGCAATGTTATTGCCCATAACCGGCCACAGTCAATGGGCTTTGTTTGTAATCAAAAGCTTTCCCAAGAACAGGCTTCAACTAGTTCCTCTCAAAATCAAGAATATAGAGAACAAGTTTTTGAATTACTCTTGCATCAAGCAAACGAGAATATTAAACAGGCCTCTCGTTTGGAGAAAGCACGTCACCAAATGACAGAAGTGTCAGAAATCATCCAATGGTCTTTTGAACTGGGTGATAAAAGTGGATACGGGTTAACGCATCCAACTAATTTTTGGACTAAGGTTCGTAAGATCGAGAGGACTTTCAAGAAATTCTCAGACATAGCATGTCAAGAACCACCCCAGCTCGCCAGACTGGGGACTCTTTTAAACCAACCCTCGGAATCAACAAATAGGTTCCAAGGAGTTGAGCGGGAACAGCAGGAACAGCCCCAGTCCACTGGACTGGGGACTTTTTCAAATCATCAATCCCCTCCTCATAGAAAGTTGGTCTTTTCTCGATTGGGGAAGAAACCTCAAGAGGAACGAAGAGCCAAATTATCAGGAGATTCTCTCCAAATTACTGTTCGTCAAGAAGTTCCTGAGGGATCGAATCAACAAAAGGCAATGTCTCATCAAAGTCATGGAAGAAGACAATATCACAGAAATGCTGATAGAAGGGATGCGATGAGTTATGCATCAATCAATGTCATCAGTGTCGTTGTTGTTGATCCACCAAATGAGGCTCACTCAGGGGACTCAGATGAAGAGGTTCCTGCTCAAGAAGATGTACGCACCGACACAAATGAAGAAGGTGTGCGTACACGATGTCAAAGGATTACTCAGAACCTAGGTAATCCTTCGAGTAACCTACTTCCCCCTCTCCAAAAAGGATCCAACAAAGGGAAGGGAAAGAACCAGGTTACATATCCTTCCTCTGGAGAAGGTCAATCGCTCTCACTAGAGAAAAGGTTTGCACAACAGGAGGAATAAATGAAAGAATTAAGGAGGTTGAATGCAGAACTACTTCAGGGTAGTCTTCTTCATGAGCATGCTGGAGTCACTCAGCCAAGGGAATTTGTTGCAGCTACTAAGATGGATTAGGAATATCCTCCTCTATTAGTACACCCTTACAGGTCTAATCCTACGGGTCAAGTGCAACAACAGTTGGTAGTGCTACCATCAGTTGCAGCACCAATCACCACATCTGTCCAAGCTCCAGTCATTGCACCTACCCATGTCCAAGTTCAACCGGATGTTTCTCAAAATTTAATAACTACTATTGATTCATTAACAGCTCGGTTAGAAACTATGGAAGGGAAACATGTGCAAGTTCAACCAGAAAAGAAAGTTTACCCTGAATGGGTAGATTCAATTTCTCCTTCATCTAGTTTTGGGAATCCTGTATTCCCTATTCTCAATGGATCAGGTGATCCTGAACAGCATTTGACGCATTACGTGTCTTGTTGTGATCCTATGATGGGAACTCTGGAGCAGCAAGAAGCAGTAAAACTCAGATGCTTCATGTGAACCTTTCAAGGACCAGCTTTTTTTGGTATACAAGCTTGCAATCCCGGTCAATTACCAGATGGGAGGATCTTCGCCAAAAATCCCTCCTTTAGTTCAGCTCAACTTTGCCAAAGACAACATTTTTCGATCTTACAAATTGTAATCAAAGGGATAATTAAAGAGTCTCTGATTTCATTACTCGCTGTAAGGGATTAACATATTCTTTGAGTTTAGCACTCCCTCAAGAAGAATTGTTGCCAATCTGTGTGGAAAATTTGCGTGACGAATTACGCACGCCATTAACCCTTGTGAAATACACAGGAGGGTTTTGAGACCTTACTTCAATCGCTCAGCAGATTGAAGATTCCCTTATATAGGCTAAGGCTAAATCTCGTGTAATTCCATCAGTTCCAGGAAGGAGAATGTGTAAAGCAGAAACTGCTACAGTTATGATTAAACAAGCACCTGTACCTGTTTCTACTTCAAAACCTTCATCTTCTCGAAGGGCTCCACCTCCTAAGCACCAACAACAAAGGTCGTTTTGTCCAGATGATCAAAGAGATCAAAGACAATAACAATTTGAGGATTTTAAGATCAAAACATAATCTTTCTGAAATGAACAAGTTCCTGGTTACTTCATTTCGGCTCTGGAAAATAATCTGGTTCAATTGCCAAGGCCCAAAAGTCCAAACAAGGAAGGAGATCAAGACCGTCCCAATTATTTCCCCTTTCATCAAATATTGGGGCATCCCATCCAGGAGTGTTTTGTCTTCAAAAACCTCCTACAAAAGATGGTCGACTCGGGACAAGTCAAATTGAAAGGTTCTTCAGCTTAGGTAGCATGTGTTACTGCTATAGTTCCAGAGGAGGAAGGTGAATGGCAAGAATTCAAAAGAAAAAATGCACAGAAGTATGATGATTGGATGGTCAGAAAGACAATCAATCGAACTCATGCTATTTTGCGAACACAATTAAAGAAACCGATTGTGTCTTCTGCCATGAATGTTGCGGAAAAACCCTCTTTGTCAAAAGGAAAGTCCTCAATGAAATGGCATAATTTAAAGAAGAAAAAAGAATCAGAAGAAGATGAGTATGTGTCAAAGCCTAAGTTTTCATTGACTCTGGAAGACTTCATGCCATCTACTTCAAATCCACGGGCACCGCCCCACCAAACGGCATAGCCTAAACAGGCTAATCAGGCATATTCTTCATCAGATGAAGAGTTAATCTTCGGTTCTATTAATATGATTCAATTAATAGATCCATATGCCAGTCGCAGTTTCAATTTTGATGAGCCTGAATTCCCTGTATCAAATAAGGGAATCAGAGGAAGTTCCAGAGGTTCAGAATACAGGGGAAGATGTGGATCTTTCAAAATCCACTACCCCAATTCTACCCCTGCTAGAACTGTGTATGCAGCAGAAACTCATGGTAGAGCCCTTCAGCGAGCTCAGCAAGAACAAGAAAGTTCTTCTACCAATAGAAAATTCAGTCCTGACACAGTTATTTTGGAAGACCGGTTGATGGTTCCATCTTCTTCCTCTCAGCAAGTAAATGGATCTAATCGGTATAATATTCCAAAACCAAGGATGTTCCCAACTCTTATCCCAATACAAGATGCATCAACTTCCAAAGCATCTGCTTCCAAGGTACCTGCTAAACCACATATTCTTGTTGGGAAACGTAGACCTCTGGATCAAAAGTATGATATATTGAAACACTTGTCCCAAGTACCAGACAAGTTATCAATTCTGGATGCTTTGAATCTGTCAAAAGATCTTCAGGAAGCACTCATCGAGGCTTTGTCAAGTCCTCAGGAGTTTGAAACTGAAATTGTTGCAGCTGAAGTCTATCACATAGAGAATAATCCTGCAAAATGCCATGAAATAATATCTTTTACTGATAAAGATGAAGATGATGTTGTGCATGGGAATATCAAACCTTTGTATTTATCTGGCAAGGTCAATGGTGTAGACGTCCGAAGAGATTTCATTGACAATGGTTCAGGAGTCAACCTCATGCCCATTCGTACACTTCGTCGATTGGGCCTCACAGAATCTGATTTATCTCCTTCTACCATGATTTTACAAGGATATAATAAAAATGAACAAGAACCACTGGGTGAAATTACACTCAGAACTCAGTTTGGAGATCTTGTATCCAATTCAGATTTCATGATTGTTGATCAAGACTCAGCTTTCAACGTCTTGCTTGGAAGACCCTGGCTACATCATCATGAGGCTATCCCTTCATCATACCATCAATGTCTCAAATACTATTTCGATGGTCAAGTTAGAATATTATATGGTGATAAGGCCTCATTCAAGACATGTGAGTCTCAATACATTGAGGCGGAACTCTATCACATGAAGGGAAAGGAGAAATCCACAACAAAGGAAATTTCCAAAGTTAATGCTCCATATGGTTTGGAGAAGATTCCAGTAAATCCATTTACACATGTGAGTACAGATTATGTGTTGCCTATCAGTCAAATTGACAAGGTATACTCAAATCAAAATACTCTTATGGAAAGATCCGTAATGTCAATTACGGAAATCGATCCAGACAACATGGGAGAAATTGGTAACCCATCAAGCAGTAATGAAAGCACAAATGGTGACGTCTTCATTTCATCTGCTGAAATCCAACAAGTCTATACTTCTCCAATTAGGCCAGAAGGAGTTATAGAAACATTATAGGTGAACAATGATGTCGATTCTCAATCCATCATTTCCTCTTTATTACCCAAAGAAAACTCTTCATCATCAATAGGGTCAAAAATGGAAACTTCCTCTTCAAAATGTGCAAATTTTGAGATCTCTTATGAACATGAAAATTATGCTTTGTCATCTACTATGCAAGTAGAAATGGAAGAAATAACACATGATGAAGAATAAGAGGAAGATCTTAGAGATTCTCCTCCAGCATTTGAAGAGGGAATCTCTAGAACTGTGGATGAACTTAGAGAAATAAATCTGGGTACAAAGGAAGAACCACGCCCCACTTTAATCAGTGCGGACATGACCCTTGAAGAGAAAGAGATGTATATTTATTTTCTAAAGTGAAATAGATATATTTTTTCTTGGAACTATACAGAAATTCTCAGGCTTGATCCTGATGTTGCTACTCATCATTTGGGATTACCAGAAGAACATCGAGGATTTAAGCAAGTCGCGAGAAGAACACACCCAACTTATACTTCTAAAATTGAAGCTGAAGTGGATAAGTTTATCAAAGTTAACTTCATCAGAGAAGTTAAGTATCCCAAGTGTTTGGATAATATTGTCCCTGTAAAGAAGAAGAACGGAAAAATTATAGTTTGCATCAATTTCAGATATCTTAATCGGCATTGTCCTAAAGATGATTTCCCAGTTCCGATTACAGAACTTTTAATTGATGCAACAGCTGGCTATGAAGCACTTTCCTTCATGGATAGATATTCTGGATATAATCAGATCTGAATGGCCCTAGAAGATGAGGAATCCACATCTTTCAGAGCCCCTCAGGGTGTGTTTTGTTACCGGGTAATGCCCTTTGGCTTAAAGAATGCAGGTGCAACCTATCAGCGCGCCATGCATCATATCTTCAAACCCTTCTTAGGGAATTTTGTTGAATGATATGTAGAAGATTTGGTAGTTAAATCCAAACAACCTTCTAATCACTTGGCTGATTTGGAATTCATATTCTGCAAGCTTCGATGACATAATTTGAAGATGAAACCCTTAAAATGTGCTTTTGGGGTAACCTCAAGAAAATTTCTCGGCTTTGTTGTACGCCATTTTGGTATTGAAGTCGATCCTGAGAATACCAAGTCAATCCTTGGTATGTCACCTCCTCAAAATTTGAAAGAATTAGGAGGACTTCAAGGACACTTAGCCTATATTCGGCATTTCATCACCAATTTAGCAGGCAAAATTTTACCCTTCACCAAATTGATGAATAAGGGAGTCACTTACCAGTGGACTGAAGAATGTCAAGAAGCATTCGATATTCTCAAGAAATACCTCTTGAGTCCATCGGTACTCATGCCACCTGTTGAAGGAAAACCACTTATCCTCTACGTGACAACTCTAGAGCGATCATTGGGTGCCTTTTTTGCTCAAAAGAATGATGATGGGAATGAAAACAGCCTCTACTATCTCAGTCGAACTATGCTTGAAGTAGAAACCTGGTATTCATGTATTGAGAAGTGATGCCTGGCATTAATCTTTGTAGTTCAGAAGTTGAGAAATTACCTGCAACATCACGAGGTCCAATTGGTATCTCTCAATAACCCGCTCAAATTTATCCTTAGTCATCCAATGCTTACAGGACGTCTAGAAAGGTGGGCAGTTATTTTGTAGCAATTTGACATTCAGTATGTGTCTCAAAAGGTGATAAAGGTCCAAGATCTGGCTGATTTCCTGGCTGAACACCCTTCAGTGGAAGACACATCTTCAGATATTGAACTCCCTGATGAGGAAGTCTTCTTTATTCAAGAAATTCCTCAAGCATGGGAAATGTATTTTGATGGTCCTTCCAGAAGTCCAATAGGGAAGAAAATGGAAAATCCTAAATTCAAAAAAGTTGGCTTAGGAATTGTGCTCATTTCTCCAGAAAAGGCAGTGTTACCTTATTTCTTCTTATTGTGGGAAGGTGGTACCAATAATGAAGCTGAATACCAAGCTCTTATCGCGGGCTTGGAATTAGCGCTTCAAGCACAAGTGAATCACTTAAAGGTGAAGGGTGATTCAAACCTGGTAATCAAACAATTCAATGGGGATTATTCCATCAGAAAAGAAGAACTAATCCCTTTGTATGATTACGTCAGAGAGTTAATGGCGGAATTCCCTTTAGAACCGACATTTTCTTATGTCCCAAGATCACAAAATGCTCAAGCTGATTCACTAGCTAATATAGCCACAGCTCTGGCAGATCCAAATCGGGACGAGACAACCATCAGTATTGCCCACCGTCATGCAATTTCACCTTATATTCGAATCAGAACATAGGAAATTAAAGAAATTAGTCCCATTCTTGAATAGTATGGTCATACTATAGGATGGAGGTCACCTATCAGGGAATACCTTCAAAATGGAACACTTCCACCTGATAGAGCCGAGAAAGAACAAATCTGGCGATGTGTGGTCAATTTTACTCTTTATGATAGCCTAGATCACCTAGAGAAAATTCTCTACAAACGTGGTTTTGATGGAGTTCTCTTCAGATGCATTGATGGTGAAGAGACAATGGCTTTCATGAAATAAGTGAATGCAAGAGTCTGTGGTTCCCACCAGTCTGGACATAGATTGTCAGATCAAATTCAAAGGCTTGGATACTTTTGGCCTTCAATGATATGAGATTGTGTTGATTTCACAAAGAAGTGTCATTCATGCCAAGTACATGCCAACTTCATTCATCAACCTCCAGAGTTGCTTCATACAGCTAAATACTCATGGCCATTTTCCACATGGGGAATGGATGTGGTCGGACCTTACCCTTCGGGTACGGCCAAGCAGTTTAAGTACATTCTTACTACTACTGACTTCTTTTCCAAATGGGTAGAGGTAATACCACTCAAGGAAGTCAGTTCTAAATGAATTGTTAGCTTCATCAAGTCTAACATCATTACCAGATTTGGTGTCCCTCATACCATATTGACGGACAATGGAACCAATTTCTGTTCATCCGAGGTGAAGAAATTGTATCAAGAATACAACATCAAATCCAACCATTCATCTCAGTATCATGCAGCGTCCAATGGCCAGATAGAAGCCTTCAATAAGACTCTTTCAAATATACTGCAAAAGATAGTGGATAAAGATAAGAAGTCATGGCCTGATAAACTCTTTCATGCTTTATGGGCTTATCGGATTACCACCCACACTGCAACGCGATCAACTCCATATTCATTGTTATATGGAACAGAAGCAGTCTTGTCAATTGAAGTTCAATTACCCTTGCTCAGAGTATCCATTTGCGATCAGTCATCTACAGATGATCAATCTCAAAAGCGATTGAATGAATTGGAAAGGTTATATGAGAAAAGATTGTGCACTTTGCACCACTTGGAAGTCTATCAGAATCGAATAGCACGAGCTTTTAACAAAAAGGTTCGTCTTCATTCATTCACTCAGGGAGAATTGGTATTAGTTCTCAGAACTCTAATGATACCAGGAAAGAAACCTCCCAAAATTGAACCAAAATGGGAATGACCTTATTCAATATATAGGGTCTACTCCAATGGAGCTTATTCATTAATCTCAATGGATGGAGAACTCATCACTACTCCAACCAATGCCAGATTTTTGAAGAAGTATTTTGTATAAACTACAAAGTAAATACTTTGTCCCTACAATATGACACTAAACTATGCGGCACCATTTATTCCTTGCTATATGACATTAAACTATACATCAATGGTCCAGTATGACCTTAAACTGCAACTTCGTCCCACACAATGTTAAACTGTGAAAAAGTTCCCTAAATGGTCTAGTATGACCTTAAACTGCAACTAGGTCCTGTATGACCTTAAACTGCATCATCAACGGTCCATGCATATGACCCTAAACTGTTTGCAAGTCCCTTATGTCCAGCAAGACATTAAACTGTGACATCCTAAATACATGACGCTAAACTGTATAAAATTCCCTTACGTCCGGAAAGACGTTAAACTACATAATCATCAAAGGTCATGTATGACCTTAAACTACACTTTTTTCCAGCATTACATTAAATTTTACCATCCACAGTCTATGCATATGACCTTAAACTATTCGCACTTTCATCCAATATGATGCTAAACTGTGGAAAAAATCCCCAATGCGTCCAACATGATGATAAATGGTGTACTCTTTTGTCCTCACTTCATGACATTAAACTGCACAGTCCCCCTTTCGTCCAACATGACGTTAAACTCTATTTTCCCCATCGTCCTAACTATATGATGCTAAACTGTACAGAAGGTCTGTGATACGTCCTACATGACATTAAACTGTACTTTGTCCCTGCTACATGACACTAAACTGTGCAGCACCAATAGTCCTAACTGTAAGACTTTAAACTGCATAGTCCCTTAATACATCCTACATGACGTTAAACTGTGTATCGTTAAGGTTGTTGCTACCTCTTGTTTCTCACATCGAGTATGACTCACGTGAGCTTAGAGAAAACCTCAACCATAACACTCTCTTTGGGCCGCTAACCATGTGTGAGTCCCAACAACATTTTTTTTAGGTCGTTGTCCCCAAGAAAAACTTGATCATTAATTCATTCTTTAATTGAACTACACGGACTTTGATCCTTGCCTTCTAGGCTGGGTATGTAGGCAACCTCCCAAGGTTCAAGCCCAAAACCAATCTCTTCACATCGGTTCACCTCCATCTCATACGATGTTGATTCGTGAAACCGCCCCTAGAATCAATATCTTTACATTGGTTCACATTCTTCCTTGTTATACGACGTTAAACTATAAAACACTTTTGTTCAGTATGACAATAGACTACAATATTCTTTGATACCCTCACCTGAGAGGGAACCATTATTTACATTGATTTTTCAATCATGTTTCATTTCAAAGACTACATGCATACATGGCAACGCCCAAACCTTTTATCTTGGGTTAAACCATCATTGTACTAAAGTCCCCTTTCACCCTTCATATGTACGAACCAAATTTGTACAAAGGGTATTTCTAAAACTACATGGGATTGATTCCCATCCTTATGGGATACGTAGGAATGTTCGAGTGTCCCTCGAATCCATCCCCAAGTCTTTGGGCCTAACCCCAAATTCCACTTTCAGTCCCTTGGCTGAAAAGTCCCCATGAAAACACACACTGTGTATTTCTTACAATGGTCCAAGCTCTATGACCCTAAACTAAGATCTCTAATCCTTTTTTCCCACACAAAATTAAACTATAGCTTAAGAACTACGTATGGATTGATTCTTATCCTTATGGGATACGTAGTGAAGTCCAAAATTTCAATTCAGGACTCGGCCACAACATGATTATGGTTCGCATTAATCTGTGTATCTCTGTATACATTGAACAATATCCATCTTTATGTGTCATAATCCTAACCTTAAATATTTTCAGATCCTCATAACCCTTTTCATGACTTCTAGTCACAAAAATGTCAAACTTTTGAGAATTATTTTTCCTGACTATGCAGCACATGCCCATAAGAATCCTTGCATAAACGATCTACATAACAGACTTTTTATCCAAAAGATACTATTATTTGACTATGCAGCCAATGCCCTTACGTGGCCTTTCATAATTCAACCCCCTAATAGGTTTTTCGGATAGTGGTAACTTCATTCTTGGGAAGAATGCCTCTTTTGTCCTTATTTGTCTTAAATAACAGTATATAGGGATCCACAAAAATAGTCATCCTTAACATACTTGTCCCATATCCTTTTTCATGATCTGAAAGTAGTCAAGTCTATGGCTTATATTCTCTTTCCCTACGTTTGGGTCAGACCTTCGTAGGAGTGATATTCATCCAGTTCTTCGATAATCTTGTTTGGAAATATCTTCTCCATATTCAAGTACCTCTTTCCATACAGAAAAATCTATACTTTAGAAGATTTGAATCTCCATAAACTTTCACTGGCTTTTAGCACTAGGAAAGTATATTTTTTAGAGTTCTTTTTCCTGACTATGCAGCACGTGCCCATAGGTGGCCTTGCATAAACAGTCTACATAACAGACTTGTTATCCAAAAGATACTATTTTATTTAACTATGCCTCCAATGCCCTTAGGTGGCCTTGCATAATTCAACACCCAAATGGGTTTGTTAAATAATGGTAACTTCATTCTTGGGAACTACTTCTTATAATGCCTTTTAGCTCTTTTTCATATCATTCCTCAGATTCAAATATTCTTAAGTCATAGTTTACATATTTTCCCTCATACTTGAGTGTGGTACTATGTTTTCAGATGAGTTTTCAAGGAATTGAGTCAATTCTAATCCATTTCGGTCAAAGCTATTTCGACCTTAAACATTAGACTTTTTATGTCTAATGTGCATGACTTTAAACTGCCCACAAAAGACAAAGGAACTCTGAATTAAAGTCAAGTTCCAGCTCACTAAACATACATTTAGTATGATTTAGGTAACATTGAGCAATTAAAAGGTTTAAAGTTTGTAGGGTTATTTACATTAATCCTAGTAAAAATCAAACTATGCTTACTAGGCCCATTGGCTTAGGTAAAATCTAAATCATGTAGCAGAAGAGAATGCAGGTAAAAATGAGTGAAGGTGAAAGTGTTTTTCATTGATTCACAAGAGTTAGAAGGACATCCACAGACTGGAGTCTCTTCTCTTTTTCAAGAATTATAAGAGGCTTTCAACATAACTCTTCATTTGATTTACGGCACCCCGAGCTTCATCATTAATCACTTGGAATTCATTCATTCAACTGGATACAATAAGAGATGTAGTAATACTAACTCTTCTTGGAACAGTTGTAAAGGATGTTCTTGAGTGTGGTTTTAGAAAATTTTCTGCTGATCAAACAGTGACTCTGTTTCTGTCCAAGAGACTTGGACTATGGATACATGGATTTGAGAATGGAGCATTAGAAGTAAAGAGCCATTTGGAGAGAGTTCTCTTTTCAGATATTGCACTAATGCCATGTTTGTCTTCTCTCCACCAACTGACAGCGAAAAACATTTCAGCCCATGGGTTTTCCATTTTCATATCTGCAAGAAAATGACATGGAGGAAGAATTTGAAAGTTCACACCATTGTTTTTGCTCTTAATGCATAGCATAACCGAAATAGAGGAGTAGCAGTGCAGCTGCATTTAAAGCGTATAGTTCTTTGCATCTGGAACATTGACTCCTTACAGATGACCATGACCATATAGAGGCAGATAGATGCTCTGTGGGAAATTAAGATGATATTTCTTCAAGTAATTAACCAAATCTGGGAGAGTGCTGTCACAGATATCATAATAATCATGGCCAATGATGTTAATCATGTCATAAATCCACTTTCTAGCCAGTTCATCAGCCATTTTAATTCCCTTAAGAGCCATTGAATCTACACAAAAGTTGAATAAACTAACTCTTAAATGGGTTTATTTTTCATAAAATTTGTGAAAGAATTCAAGAAAAATGGCAAAGGCATTAAGACGCGCAAGTCTAAAACATGGCGCGCAAGTATGGATATGTCGTGCAAGTATTTGGCGCACAGGAATCACCGCAAAAGTCAAGATACCTTGACAGCAGTGCACCATCAAGGAAACACTAGAAAACAGAGCAACCTACGTGGTTAAGGTGACCTGCGCGGCGAGAGATCGAAGGTTTGAAGGCCGGAAATCCGGATGCTTTGTACGGAAGGGAGGACCTCTATTTATAGACGCAGCCAGGACCCTGCACGTCATACCCTGGGCAACTAAAGGCCATACCTCTGCGCGCCGGACTCTGCGCGCCCGAAGCTTATTTTGCGTGCCCAAACTTGCGCGCCACCTTTTCATTGGTTTTCTTCTTTTCCTCAGAGTCAAATCCGCATTTATTTTGGATCCAACTCTGAGGGGGGACTTTTGTTGACGCTTCTTTTCTTCACATTGTCTAAAATAATGGAAATGGTAATGACTTAGCACAAATTGATTCATCCTTTGAAGAAAATATCAAAAATCGACAAAGGAATGAACAAGGAGAAGATTGCCCATAAGTCGTGCAAGTTTCCTCATAGTCGCGCAAGTCCACTTGCGCGGCGAATTATGGTCGTGCAAGTGACTTGCGCGACCTAAGTGATAACCACCCGGGGTCTTCTCCTTCCTATAAATAGACCCTGTGGGCCCCCCATTCGAGGAGGATTTTTTCCAAAAACTCAGATTTGAGCTCCCAGTGCCCTAGTCTCTTCTCAAAGCTTTCAAAACACTTATAAGGTAATTTGTTACCTAGAACGGAAGATCTAAAGAGGAGGAGGAAGGCCTAAGTGTTGAAACTCATCAACACTTGCGCGCCTGAGTGGCTAGCCCTTAAAGGAAAAGGGTAACACTTGTGTGTCGCCTTACTCCTTCAATAGAACCTGCGCGCCCTCTCCTGGAAGAACCTCAGGAGGATTCTAAAGGCCTTAACCAAAAGTCACTCAAGTATTACCCTACTGGTTGAACACCGCGCAAGTACCCAACGTGTCGCGCACGTATACCTGCGCGACCAAAACTTTCATGCCCACGCAGTACCTGTGCGCCTGCCAGGACTTGCGCACCCCTACCTTTTTGGGTGCCTTTCTTTCCCATTTCACCCCTCTTAAGCCATTACACCTTTCCTATTCAAGATTCAGTCTTCAAGACACTCTTCAAATCCATTTATGGCATGATTTCTTGATTTGACATCCTTATCTGAAAGGAATTCTGTGGAATATCTCTCAAAACCTAGTGATTTACACATCTTTATGTCACTAAAGATTGAGATTTCATTCATTCAACCTCATCCTTTAAGATGAGAGAATCCTTAACCCGGGTCTCCTTTTCAGGAATAATCCCTAGTCATAATTCCTCTAATCTGGGAATCCTATTTAGGAGTAAGCCCCAGATCCCTTAACCTGGGCCTCCTTTTCAGGAGTAAGCCCCAGTCTCAAATATGGGCATCCTATTTAGGAGTAAGCCCCAGATCCCTTAACATGGGCCTCCTTTTCAGGAGTAAGCCCCAGTCTCAAATATGGGCATCCTATTTAGAAGTAATCCCTAGATCTCTTAATTTGGGCCTCCTTTTTAGGAGTAAGCCCCAGTCTCAAATATGGGCATCCTATTTAGGAGTAAGCCCCAGATCCCTTAACTTGGGCCTCCTTTTCAGGAGTAAGACCCAATCTCAAATATGGGAATCCTCTTCAGGAATCAGCCCTAGTCCCCTAATTTGGGCATCCTCCTCAGGAGTAAGACCCAACCCTTAATTCCCTTAACCTGGGCCTCCTTTTTAGGAGTAATCCCCAGTCTCAAATCTAGGAATCCTCCTTAGGAGTAATCCCCAGTCTTAATTTCTCTTAACCAGTCCTAATTTACCTTTGATATGGGATTCCTTTTCAGGAGTAAAACCCAATCATAAGTCTTATCCTAATTTGGGCCTCCGTTTCAGGAGTAATCCCCAAGTTAGAGTATTCAAAATCTCCATGAAGCACATATACCTTTATGGACCATGTTCCTGGATTTCTTACTTAAAGTAAATCATAACCTTCATTTATCTGGGCAGTCATACATATATAAGCCCCACATTATTTCTTATGATTGCATCTTTCATGGCATAATTATCTAATTTTTACCAATACCTATTGTTTCTCACACCGAGCATGACTCACGTGAGCTTAGAGTGTAAAAGTAATTGTGACATCCTTCTTTGATCCATCAATCATAAACATCATAATCCCTTACTCGAACTACATGGGTTATGATTCCTTTTCTAAACAAAGGATACGTAGGTAGCCCGTCTACGGGTTCGATCCCAACTATAAAATAATCCATGTTCTTTTGAATGACAATAAACTTCAAGTGCCCCACTGAGTGGCTTTAAAACCAGTATGGTCATCATAATGACCAAGAGACTTCTATATAAATGTGTCGAAGGGTACCATTGACCAAGAATCTATAATAAATACAGATGATTTTCTCTCGATAAAGAACCTCGAATACATACAAAAGATTCTCTAAATTTCCTACATATTTAATCATTGATTGTCAGATATAAAGGAAAGCTCATTTTATACTTGGTAATGTAATAAGGATTCACGAACATAACTTAAATCTATAAAGAGAGTCCCGGAGTAGACAATAATTCCCCTCAAAAAGGTGTGATGAGTCTGACCTCACATCCTCTCAACTAATGCAAATTCCTAAACCTCATCATTCCACAAAATAATGAGCACCTACCTTTAGAAATTAGGTCCGAATGGATGTGGAATAATTGGATGTTTCCGGTTCTACGAACAAACCCGTTAGAAACCGATCGAAATGTTTGAACCTCCCATCAAGGCGGTCATCCCCGAATTCCGAGGGAAACAGAGAGTGATTAAGTTTCTTCTTAAAAAAATAATTTGAATAAATTAATTGATTCTATAATCATTGTTTTCAATGCTTTCTTTGGGACACACATCCTTCTATCTATGACGCACTGTATTTTTGACCCACATTACTACTTTCCAAATGCGGGTGGCGTCTATCACTTATTCAAGGACTTTTTATCCATAATCGAAACAGGATGACGGGATATTGGTTCCTCCTTCTGTGGATTCCTCCTAAGAACTTATCACCTAGTCTGGGTATCCCTTAATGATTAACATGTTGTTTGTGAAACTCTTCCTTGTGACATATCCTTGTGGGTGCTGGTTAATTACACTTCTTCTTTTAGAACATTCTAATGGGTCAAGTCAGGGAATCAACCTTCGATCAGGGGTGTAATCCCATTGGACATCCCTGGCATGTCTGGACGTTGAAACACGGATTCATATGGGTTTCTTCCCCATGTGATAGGGCTTATTAAGGATTCAAAGTCATGAGTCATCCCACATGATGTGTGGGGAATTATATGACATTTTCATGTCCCTGAGGCTTTCCTCACCTTCCCATGTTTAAGACATGGCATGTCGTGAGTTTAATGTCTAGCAGAAACAGATCAGACTAATTGCAACACTGATGGTAGTGGATCATATGGTTACATCACCTAGACGGAGCACCAAAGGGGTTTACTAGATGAGTGGATCAAAATTTCTACTGGAGACGGATTCCAAGATTCTTGGGTCCCTATTAAGGGGATTTAAGGTTTTACCATTGGATGGGATTGAATAGCATGAAGGTTTCCTATGAACCCTATCCCAAGATACAGGGATCAAAACCCATGTATCTCGAAGGTAGAGAAATGGAATTTTGGTGCACGCAAAGGACAACTACCCAGAGGCATGATGTGGCTTACACATGGATAGCAGACCATCGCTGGAGGGACACTATTGGTTGGATGGTTATGTATCATGTGGGGATTATGCATGCTTAGATTCTTGAATGGATCACATGACTCCACCAGGATGTGGCGTCCTGAGTAAGAGTCATGATGACTGATGGATGGTTGAATTATGTAGACGGTTAATGATATGGAACCGATGTGAAGATGAATATAGTGTTGGGATTGAACCTTATAGAGGCTTTCTATATATCCACATGGCAAGGAATCAAAGTCCACATAGTTTAGTGGGGTGATGGGACACCTGAAGAGGTGGCCCATAAGAATGGGTGCATATATGTGACCAGGAGGAAGTGTAACCTCTAGGTTGGGGCATGGCCTTTCCAAAACACAAGGGCTCAAGGGAGAGACTATGATGGGACATGAGTGATGGGATTGTACCTTAGGGAGGCTTCCTACGTAACGTAGTTGTAGGGAAACAAAGTCCGCTTAGTTTAGGATGTGGAATAGAGTCCGGGTGTTCATAGAGGACAATGAAATTACGAAATGTTGGGGTTATGTGTGGTTAGCAGACCGAGAGTTTATCTGATGCCACTGGGATAGACCAAGGATGTGGGTCCCAAAAAATTTGACACTGAAGTTTACCAGTGTTTGGGGTTGAACATTAGGGAGGTTTCCTATGTACCCTGCATAAGAGATAGGAATCAAAATCAACTCAGTTTATGGTGATGCATTGTATCGGGGTGTGCACAGAGGAAAGCGGACAGAGGATGTTATTGGGGCTTTAATGTGGTTAGCATCCAGAGATTGACCTAACACCCAGGGGCAGACCAGTGAGTCAGAACCCCAAAAAGGGTAATACAAAAATTTATCGTAGATCTATATTGAACCATGGGAAGGCTTCCTACATAACCTATCTAGAATACAAGGGTCAAAAACCACATTGTTTCAATGCATACAGTTTAGCATCATGTGGGATGATAAGGGGTATATATTTTAATGTAATACATGATGTGGGTGGACCGACATGAAGTGTTTTGGGCCGATGGGTGATGGGATTGAACCTTAGGGGGTCTTCCTACAAACCTTGATTGAAGAGGTAATGGATCAAAGTCCAAGTAGTTCTAAATGGGGGGGCTAGGGACATACTCACTAAGGCGGCCCAAAGAGGATTTAATGGTTTATGCTTACTCTATGCCAACTTTAATCATTCTTTGTGTGAGAAAAAATAGGTAGCAACAACCTGATAATCACTTTTTGAAATGTGCATCCAAGAGGAATTGATCGGGGGTTATTCATTGTTAGAAGCCTAGGGAGATATATATTGGGACATACTCAAGGATGGAGGCCTAATGGAAATTAATCCCAAAGGGAGAGGGATGGGGTAAGGAAAGTCCATTTTCCCATCTATCATCTGACCTTTGATCATGGAAAAAGAGAGGAGGGACAAGAATACTACATCTCACAAGGAAGGTTAGGTAATTATAATAAATGGTATACCATCCATACAGACATATATCATTCCATTAAAGGATGATATCATTTCATTTGAGAATGATCTAACTCTTGTGGAAACCAGTGGGCATGGAAAATTCCAGTGGGGTGGAACCCCATGTGCAATGAATTGGTTGAGGCTATAGTTTAACGTCATGTGACGAGGAGGAAAATACATGGTAGTTTAACGTCTTGTAGCTCGAAAGATGAGGATTAACTCCTCACCCCTTGGACATACATAAATGATACCCACCGCCACTAGGGGAAGGGAAGGCATCATCAGTTCTATTTGGATATGGGGTTGTGGAGTGAACCATTAAGGGGCTCATGTTAGCGTGGCTATGTGAAGATGAAATGGTCATTATCATGCCTATGAAAAGAAGTAAGATTCCATGCAACTCAATATGATGAACCACCCAAGGGCCCATGAAATCACTTAATAAAAACCTGGAGGGCTATATGGTAGAAGGGTTTTTGAAGAAAAAGGGTTCATAGGAAGAAACCTTGCGAAGATCTAGTGCTCCATGCAGTGGATAGACTCCTTGAAGGAGTATGATTTGCGAAGTGAGGTGGCCTAGCCTAGACATGTAGTATACAAGCGTATAATCGGTGATTCGAAAATTTCAAGTGCTTTCATAGAGTAGGACTTCATAGAACATGGGTTTCATGAAAATCATGGCACAGCGAAGAGTTTTAATTTGTGAAGCATAGTGACCCTGCCTTAGCATGGGGTCCAAACAGGAATGTATGTTACTTCATGAAGAATGAGTGAATTGTGAATACCTAAGTTCCTTTAGGGAGCTCCTTCCATTTCAATGGACCATGGGAATCATGGAGGGAATCCCTGTATGAAGAGGGGTTGTATTTGAGAAAAGGGAAATGTATTTTTCAAAGCTCTAGTACAATAAAGAGAAAATTTTGATCAATGATTAGTAGATCAGAGGTTTCTTCACGATATGATAGATGATAAGAAGAAAGGTCTGGGTATACATCCTATGGGTCCAAGGGAAGCCCAATATTTATAGGTGAGAGGCAGGGCGGAGCTCTGACAACATGTTGTGAAGACACTTGTGATTTTTCATCAAAATTGGATTGCATCAAGTTTTTCATAACCCAGGAGTCTACTGTCATCCCCTCCTTAGTGTAGATTCATCCATAATTTCCTCTTCAAGATTCACATAGTCTTCTTTCAATTTACAAGGAATCGCATAGGATATTGTGATCCCTCCACAGTGTAATGCTTTATATAATTTGTTTCATAACCACAGAGTATTATGCCTCTTTACATTGTGGTGAATGCATAGGTGGCCCTATATTTTCATCAGTTGCGGTGCTCAGGAGCTTCGCGCTAGTCGCGGTGCTAAAGGGCATCGCAAAGGAGCTTCACAAAGATGCCCCTTTGTCAGTGATATGATCTTTGTGTACTTACCCAACGTAAACATTTGGGAGACAAAAAATCACCCCCCCCCCCCCCTCAGTCTTGGATCTAAGGAGACATTGAGTATAAAATTATGAGGGTATATTTCCAAAAATAGTTAGGTAAATTGCAAAGAAAAATAGTTAATCAAGTTCATGATACGAATAGGCAATTCACGGGTTGATAACACCATGAAGCTCACTGCGGCCATGCACACCAAGAATATTGGAGGCCATTGCCTACAAAAATGGGAGGATGACCCCTCTTTTGTCCTTAATTTTCTTCACTCTATCAGTTCTTGGATCTCGATTTTTGATGCTCTACACCCTCTGTGACTTCTCTTTTAGAATCAGGACCTCTTTGCTCTGTGGAACATAGTGAGTCTTTAGACTCTGCGATTGTGCACTCTGTAGCTTGTGCTTTCAAGATCTATAATAGGGCTCTAAGGCCTATATCTGTGATCAAGCCCTGTGGTCATGCTCTGCTATCAAGATCTAAAATACAAGATAAAAATTTTATAATGTTTTGAGAGGGAATGGATACCCAAGAAGATACAAGGGGGTCCTTGTCGATGCTGCCCAGAGGGAAGTGATGACTGATAACCTGGGAATCATGGAATGTGTACTGATTCATTCTAACCAAGAATCTCTGGTGGAGCTATTGTTGAATAGCCCAAATAAATACCCTCTGTGCAAAATACTTCCCTTATAAAGCTTTGGTCTAATGGATGATGTTCTCATTCCTGAAGAAAGTAGAGACATGACATCCTATTGGTTCATGAGTATGTGGTGCAAGGGACAGTGGTTGAGGGAGGTCGATGGTCTTACTTGGGAGGATCATAGACCTGTCAATGATGAATGCTTGTATAACCCTGTTAACAACATTGATAGGAAGGAGTTGCAGAAAAAGGTGTCTCCCCTATAGTACCAGGAAATTTTAAAGGAGGCTTTGGGGTACCCAGAGAAGGGGTGGTCCAATGAGAGGGATCCGTGCCAGGATGGTAATTCCATAGATGATTGGGCAAGGCCTTATTGAGTCTATGCCACCTTCTGGAATTTTGGGGGCAAATATGAGGGGAGTGGGCCTGTATTAATTGGCATGGGCCTCCTAATTCCACATCTATTAGCTGAAGAATCTAATGCCATGGTTATTGATATTGTGTTCGTCGAGGACTAACACCTTCCATCTTCACCATGGGGAGGTCGGTATCAGCCTCTGGGACCTTCACAAAATTTTGAGGATTCCGATATTAGGGGAATTGTTCGACGAGTTCCTTCCCACTGCGAATACATGGGAGGACTTAAAGCATATGCCGCCACTGGAAAAGGTATTAATGGACTAAGTTCCATGAGAGGACAAGAAATCAATGGGGGATGCCCCCATTAAGTTGTGGTTAATATGGTTCCTTCACTCCCCTATAGATGAGATATTTCCTATGTGGAATCCCCCTTTCCCAAAGGGGGTATAGTGTAGAAAAGAGCACTCAAACGAGAAACCCATGGATGGAATCTAGTAGAATACATGGGTATTCTGTATCAGCATCAAACAAAAATGGGTGGTTAGGTTGGTTGCATTCATCTCGATTCTCATTCGTGGTTGGATAATGTCAGTAAGGGACATGATCATGGTCGTACGTCCGAGAACCTTTTTCATGATGTCCATGTTGGTGATGAGGGAGCAGATCAATCTGTGGATCCTTGTTTTGACAAAGATATACAATGTTTTGTGGAATATCAATGAAGGGAATAAGACACATAGGGTATGTGGGTTGTTCTATCTTATGTATGTATGGATAGTGGTGCATATGGTCACTTATGAATATTTGAACCCCACTTCCCCTATAGGGTTGGACTTCCAACCTTCTATTCTGAATGTGGTGGGGTGTTTCCCAACCCAGATGTCCCCACCACTTGTGCTGAACCGAGTTTGGAAGGAGGATGAGTTCAACATCCACCCATTTACATTGCCAACAGGTGTGTTCACTGATAAATTATAGGTAACGAATGAGAGTCAATCCAACTGCCAAGCCCTTTGAGAAGGATTCATTATCGCATGGGTTGAAATTAAGCCTCTCGGTGAGCTATACACCTGGCACCACTTCACAAGGTAGTTCTGGTGCAAGTAGAGGCTCACCATGTGGGTCTGCATGGGAGAGTGTCATGAGAACCATCAATGTGTGATGATGAAGTTGTGGCTCATGTTCACATGGAAGGATGAGAATATGTATAATGAGGTGCATCAACCCAAAACTGTCTAGGGGATAGAGAAACAATATGCCAAGAGTTGTAAGGTAGCCTACTCAGGGTAGATGTTGAAGCGACAGACCGTACGTGCTACTGACGAGGTGCCTCCACAACCTCGAGTTCAGGGCAGGAAGGTGGAAAGAACATCCTGTGGTGGTTGGGATGTATTAGTGGTGAGACCTACACTGATCGAGAGGAAGGAAATATTCGCCGACCCAGAGGTCCCATAGAAGAAAACTCAATAAGAGGTGATGCCATCCAAGGGGTTATGTAGAATACCCACTCAGGCTCAGGGGAATTAGCTGCACCATATAGATATTCCTGAGGATGATTTTTTCCCAGGGGAATGGGAAATATGGGATTTTTAATAGAAAATTCCTCAATCCATCCCAGATATGGATCAATATAAAACATATCAAGAGGGGTGTTTCTAGGTTTGGTCGCACCTGGGCTAGAGTTGCGATATCTCAGGTGGAAGGGTAGCATTACATCGTCGATATGGAGGACTTCATGCACTATGTGGGTAACCCACATCCAATGAAAGATCATGTGAAATAATTCTCAATAAAATAGCCCCTGTACAATTGTTTTCCACTAAATTGAGGGAGCACTTCCCCCTACCGAAATAATTAAAAGGTTCCTCCTAGGGGAGTAGGCTGCTAGATGGACCCTCTAGAGGAAGGTGAGGTTTCAAACTCAGAGATAGAAGAGTTTTCCGAAGTTTTTGAGGTAAATCCTAAAACATTTTCTTATGGTCCTCATTCAGATCAATTAGGACCTATTAACTGACATTTGACATGTGCAAGAGGGAATCATATGAAAAACCTTCTCCCACGCAATAGTAGATGTAGCTTCAGGATCTGCACATGTGACAACTGCGATTACCGCATCTAGTCGAGTTACAACACCTAGGGTGGTTTCCAGGGAGTCCTCATATTTCCCAACCATATATGGGGGTTCATGACTCTTTATTCAAGAATAAATAGCTTAGGGGAGACAAAAACTTTTTGATCTTTGTAATCCCTTTTCAAAGAATTTGAAATTTTCATCCATCGAATTTGTCCAACAGACATCTGTGTATACTCATATGCATACTTCTCCAAATGGAATCGACCGCATTGGTGAGGATGGAAGGGGATACTTATGATGTCTTTCCTAGGGGAACACTAATGGTTGTGGAAGTAGATTCCCATACTGACCAAGTCGTAGCACTCTTGATCGTATGTGGGACCGTTAGCAGGACATGACTTGAAATAATCAAGGTTTAATCTGACGACATAGATCAGTCGGATGACATGAAACCAAACCTAACAAACTAGGAACTGAATGGCGATCATGTAGAAGAGTTACTAGAGGCATTCTCTTCATATAAACCCACCATCCTAAGGACCAGGATGAGACAAATTCTAGTCAAGAGGATAGAAAGGTTGTTTGTCGCCGGCAATGGAAGTTGATCAAGCACTTCATTGGGAAGACACCAAAAGAACAATGGATAGATCAAATGGGGAGGCTTCATTCCCAGCTGCGTGAACTATGCACCTGAGGATTGGATGTCAAGCATCCTCATAAACGCATTTGAGACATCATGGTAGATAAAATACATGAACATGATTGCGGCCTTCATGTAGGATGGAAGTGGTGGATTTCCATGAACATCAAGAAACTCCAATAGGATGAGAATGAGATCCAATAATTGAGGAATCAGGAGAATGAGTATTCTTCTTTCCTTGATGCACAATCAGGTCTTCTATTGTAACTGAAGACCCATCTAATAGAGGATGGAGAATAGAGGAAGAGAGCCTCTAAATAGATGGATATTATCTAAGATGATGAGGATTAAGCCTGGATGTAAGATGAGGAACTATTCCCCATTTACATTGAGGAGGAAATTATGTTTAATATGCGACATTGGATACTGGATATAACATGCTAGAGAGTGGATGATCTGGGACTCTCTACTGAAGAGGTCATCCAATCTATGGGAGGGGCCAATCTTGGGCATTGTAATTTATGTGAACTAGTAAACATACTTTCATGATTATATTTTTTTATGTTGGTTGGGGAATGAGTTCTGTTATTTATTTTGGATTCTTTCATTCCCATAATATCCATGAAATATATTGTGATGAAACCCTAATCTCATGTGGGTTGTTCCCAATGTGATAAACAAGGGGTAACCACATATTTATTCTTTTAGAATATGAGATTGCAAACCATTCTCAGGGAATTTGGGGTCTAAACAACATAATTGTATTTCTGAGGAGAATTAGGGAGGCCAGACTAGATAATAAGGTTCTTAGAGCTGTCAGATTGTCGCTTTCCCAATGTGCTCTAGTGCACAAGTGGGGTAATTTCAGGGGCGTTAGTATCAATCCAAACATCGGGGAGTGGAATGTGTGAATCAAGATACCCAAAAATTTGTATCACTGTATAGATGTCGTGAAAATGAAGGAAAACCGTTGACCATGTTCGAAACACAGTTTTCTTATTTCATTATCTGGAAATGGGGATAACAAATGATGGATGACCATTGACTTGGTTTGAAATATAGTGCTAGACTCAAAATGTCAGCCATTAGTCTTCAAAAATGTTATCCAAATATATAAGGAATGCTATAGTACAAGCATAAATATTGTTATGGGGTTTCTTCATTCATGAAAGAGGACTGGGATCCAAATAAAGGGCACACAATGCGTGGAGGGTGGAGTGATGGGTTGTTCGAATGGAGTCTAACACTCTTGAAATTGAGACACCTTGATGAAAACACATAAGGTGAGTTCATTGGTCTGATCAAGTATTTCACTCATTTCATAAAAGGATCTATTTAGAGAGATCCAAGTGTGGCATGTAGTTTTTATGTCATGCTAATGAGTATGGTTGAAACATTATTTAACGTCGTGTGGTGAGGATGAAGACAATGAATTGTCCAGAAAGGGGGATGAGGATGAGATGGATGTATAGAGTGATTAAAATCACATGGATGAATCTAGGGAATGATACATCCATATGTCACTGAGTATCCCACTAGGTAAGGAATCAAGCCGTACATATTTCTGGAAGACCTGTGCAATTTAACGTCACACGATATGACAAATAGTGAATGGGGAGATCCCAAATAGGGAGTACGCGGTGCTGTCGTTAATGACCCGAAGTGAATTAGGACTTGAGAAGTCCATACCACACCATGTAATCTCAAGGGAAATCATTGGTCAAAATACCGAATATGGATAAATTTGGGCTCCTACCGAGGAAAATTGTTCGAGAGTTCATATGTACCCCCATTAGGATGGGAATCAAGAAATACATAGTTCTCATATTACAACATTCCATCAAGTTGGACGAAATGAATTTTTAGTTTGTCTACACCAGTACATATCCTACAAAAACCACTAATCCCACATGAGTCTTACTCGATGGGGGAAATAAGGAGTGGTGATGGGATTTTACAGGTATAGGGTTGCCCACATTATGGAGAAAAACACTAGGTGAATGACATCAAAAATATTACAGACCTGCCTACCCAATGCACATTGATGTGTAGAGGGGTAAAACTGAGTGTGTTGGAATTCAACTTAAACATTATAAAGTAGAATGATGTGAATAATGGTGCCTGATATCTGGATTGCAATGATGGTGGCATGATGAAAGAGGGTAACTATTGACCGTATTTGAAGCACATCATCTATTTCATGTTAGCCAGTCATGGGGAAAAACAAATGAGGGTTGAACGCATACTATATTCAAAACACAGGACCTGTCACAAAATGTCATCTGAGGTCTTCTAGGGCGTTGGCCAAATGAGTTAGGTGAGCCAATGTGGCATGCGACCAAGACGCAAAGGGGGTGCCTTCATAAATGTAAGAGGGTGGAGATCCAAATAAAAGGTCACATGAAGTATAAACATGAAATGTAGAAATTTCCATGGGAAATTCCACACTTTGGGATCTTTTCCATGGTGAATTTGAGTATGCTAATGAGACATTTAGATGGAGGGAGTCGAATCCCTTTCTAAGTACATGTTTATTGGAGATGAAAACTTCTAGTTTAAAAGGGTACTTGGTTTAATGGATTGTGTGCATGATGGAGAAGTAGAAAACCCGACATGGGTGAGGACCATCGAGGCCTCCCATCTCTTCACACATTCCTATGGCTGGACTATAAGTCAAAAGGTCCGAGGGTTCCTTCATATCACATGATGATGGGATTAAATCCATATGTAGTTATCATAGGAATATATTAGTTTATGGTCATAGAACTTGGACCATGTTGGGAAGAGACAAGGGAGACACATGGTGTGGTTGTTGTAAAACCTGAAGTGAATGATAACCCATGAGGTACTCACCACACCACATGCTTCCAATAGTGTTCGGGTCAAGGGGTCTAGAAAGAGGATGTGATTTGAGATATCTGGGGTTGGACCCAAAGATAAAATATTTGGGTGTTCCTACATATTCCATGAGGATGAGACTCAATCCACACATAGTTTTCATATATGGCGAAGTTGGGTTCCAATTCCATAAGAAATACTATCGTGCAGTTCTGTCCCATGCACCAAATGAAGCGGCATTTGATGAATCTTGTTTGTTATTTAGAGTGGATGTGTGTTTTTTGTTAAGAAACAACCCTAGGACAGAGAATTCATGCATCACTATAGGAATCAAGCCATATGTAGGCCTTGAAAAATTGAATGGTGGAAAAACGACACCAAACATGATGTCCCCTTGATTGAGGACACCCCAATGCAGTGTCATTTTCCATCGTGTAGCCAGAATGATAATTTCAAATTTTAGGGTCGTATGATAGGAGCAACCCATGAATTTTAGCATTGTGTAGGAAAGATGCAACAATTTAAAGTTATTTGGGATCAGGGATTAGAGTTTAATGACCCATAGATTAGACTCCGACATAAGAATGAGGTTCTAAAGGGAATACGTGAGGGGCGATAAATCATATCGGACACAAATAAGGACATCAGTACACATCGAATCTTGAAAAACCCCAGAAGGGAGTGTGATCTCCGGACAAGGGTCTAGAAAGGATTATGGATATGTAGATGGACCCAAAGACGAAATGTCCGAGAATTCCTATTCATCCCATGTGGATGGGAATCAATACATACATAGTTTTGAAAGTCCTGTGGAGTTTAACGTCATGTGATAAGGAGAGGGGCAGGATAGACTAGCTCATAAAAGGGGGAGTATGTGGTGTGGCTATTGTGAACCCGGCATTAATGATGATAGAAGCCCAGATACCCCACACCACAAAATCATATAAGATTTAGGGCCAAAATGCCAAAAATAAGAGATCATTAGTGTATCCTGAGCTGGACCTGAAGACTAAATGCCTAGGTGTTCTTATGTATCCCATGAGGATGGGAATCTACCCGTATGATGTTCAAAAAGTGTTGTACAACTTAACATCATACGAAAAGGACATGGGGATATCATAGTTTAAGGTCATAGATCTCATACCATTGAGAGGAAAGACTCTTCAAATCAGGCATAATCTATGACAAAATAACTAAGCCCACATGATTTGTGCTCGATGTAGGATGCAAGGGTGGATAAGAACATTGCAACATGTGGAATATCGGGAAAGGGGAAATGGCATGGTTCCTCGAATGACAACACACTGTGGATTCATCCTATTAACATGCAAATGTGCACTGAGGGATATCACCAAGAGTGTAAAAAATCTACTGGGAAAAGATGGAGTGGAAAATGATGTGAATCATGCAACCAATATTAAAGGCTTAATTGGGGTGGCGTAATGATACAGTATGACTGTTTACCATGTTTGAAACACAATATCGATATCGTATGACCTGAAATGGTAAAAAAAAATTGAGCATCGACAACTAACCACATTCTCAATTCATGACTTATATCAAATTTTCATTCAAAATTCTTAGGGACGTTGGCCCGAGATGGTTGGAGAGCCTTGAGGCCTTGCATCCATGACATTCTGGGCTCCTTTTGAATGTAAAAGATGATGAATGCAAAAATAATGGAGAAAATGAAGCATGAAATAGGAGAAAACATGTATATATAGAATCCAACACTATAGGTCCTAAACTAGAGTGCTCCAGGGCATGTTGATGAATTTCCAATGAGGATCGGGGGCCCAATTTGATAGAAGACGACTCAAAAAGATGAGTGGATGAATTAGGGATAGAGAGATATCAATAGAGAGGTACATGGTGAGGCTATAGAAAACCCAGTGTGATCAAGGACATAGGCCAATAGCACACCACACACCCCCTCCTAGAGAACATAGTCCAAGAGGCCAAAAAGAAGAGGATCTTTTTAATGGATAGGGTTGGACCCAAAGACGAAATGTTTTTCCATTGATACATATCACATAAGGATGTTAATAAACCCATATGTAGTTTTAACTGGCATGTAGTTTAACGTCATGAGGTAAGGACGATGATATGATGGGGTATATCGATGATGAATGTTAATGGAATGTCGAATAACCCAACATTAATGAAGAAATAAGACCACACATGCCACACTATTCATAATTCTTGGAAAGAACCTTAGCCATTTGGTCGAGAGAAACAATAAATGAACCTAGGATGGACCTGAAGATGAAATGTTCAGGTGTTCCTACAAATCCCATAAAGACGGGATTCAATCCATACGTAGTTATCATGATGTTGTGTAGCTTAACGTCATGCAACAAGGATGTGACAAACCCTAGTTTATGGTCATAGAACATAGACCGTAGATGCCTAGTTTGATGTCATGTTCATGGGACAGATGGATAGAAATGTTGAATCACCATTTCTGTCATTTGAGAAACCATATAAGGGAAACAATGATTGAGGATTACAACAGACTAGTTCGCAAAACAGTATATGTATCGTGACCTAGAATGGAAACAACAAATGAGCATCGACCACTAACCATATTCGCAATGTTGGAGTTGTATCAAATTTTCATTCAAACCCCTTGGGGATGTTGGCCTGAGATGGTAGGAGAGCACTGAGTCCTAGAATCCATGTTGTTCGGGGGTCCCTTCAGATGTGAATGATGATGGAAACACAAATTAAGTGTTGAATAAAGTGTGGTGGTACCCATACAGTTTAACGTATTTCCGCAAGGACGATGGATGGAGGAGTGGTGTCTCAAGGGGATATGCGTGGAGTGGAAAAAATAACCAAACGTGAATGAGGATATAAAACCCACACCACACTGTACAATCCTAAGTTAGAACCTAGGAAAGGGGGTGCGGAAAGGTCGAGGGACATGAGCCAGGGACCCTAACGGAAAGTACTATATTGTTTGCATTTTTTCATCAAGTGGTATGAGTGTTGAATAGTTGTATGTCCTTCATCCCGGATAGATCATGTAGTTTAATGTCATGTTGTGAGGACGGTGGTAATCATAGTTTAATTTCATATTTCTCGGACCTTTATTTCATGACCCTTTATGCCAGTATGGACTTACCAAATCTTCTCAACCCACGTGATCAATCCTCATTTTGGTAATCATGTAATAAGATTAGGTTCTCCCCATCATATAAGGGCACAATAATGAAGGACTGAGATCGAGAGGGGTTGATCCCACCCAGACCAACATCCACGCTCGAGGAAAACAGATGTTAGAAGGGATTGTAAGACAAAATGAATCTCTACACCCAATATTTGGAACATATAGGGGTTTTATAACGATGTAGGAGGACGGTTTACCAAGTTCAAAACACCACATCCATATCGTGTGACCTGAAATGGGAACAGCAAATGAGAATCGACCACTGACCATATTCGCAATGTGGGACATTAATCAATGTGTTATTCAAGACCCCCTGGATGTTGGCCCTAAACGGTAGGCGATCCATAAGGCTAATAATCCATACTTTTTTCGGGTACCTTAGGATGTGAATTTTGATGGAAACATAAATAACATGGACTCATTAAGTGTGATTATTCTCATACAGTTTAACACCATTAATTATGGATGAAATGGGTTGGGATCTCTATGGCGGGGGATACATTGTGTGGTCATGATAAACCCAACATGAATGTAGACAAATAAGGCATGCACCACACCATGTGTTTTGAGAGCACCTGGGCTAGTGGATATCATGATGTTTGTGTCTAGACCATAGACGAAATTCCTGCTCAAAGATTAACATCATGCAGGAAAAAAAAGAAATTTAATGCCATGTGGGACAGGTGCTGGGTAGTTTTATGTATATCATCTTGGATGGATCACACAGTTTAATGTCACGCCTAGAAGATAAATCTATTTAATGTCATGCAGTATTGTGTCTTACTCAGGAAAATGATTTCTTTATGAATTTGGAATTGGTGGGAAGAGTTATATGCTCATCATCCATGGTTACTGTGGATTACACACCATTGGAGTAAACCTTGTTAATGATGTAATTTACTTCCCATTTGGGATCAAGTTTTGGTGGTTTCTTACTAGGTATCACTGGATTTATCAAGGTCAACACCATGTCACCTTGTAAGAAAGAGCAGAGGAAAACATTCTTATAGAAATCTATTTATCCCTTTTTCTGATGCCTCTCCAGATTGTGCAGAGCCCAAAGCCTCTTCTTGTTGAGAACTTCCAATTCAGCCAGATGTATTTTCACTACCTTACTTGGTGTCTGTTGATCATACACAGCTATGTGTAATGAAGGCCATGAAATCTCGATAAGCAGGACTGCCTCTATTCCGTACACTAGGGAATATGGGGTCACCTGAGTGGAATTACAAGTCTTCATCTAATGGGCCCAGAGAGTGTGGGGGAGTTTATCCATCCAAATCTTCTTGCTCTGACCAGCCATATTCTGCGAAATATTAGAGTGGGTTTTTTTGAATGCCTCAATATTCAAATTTAGTTGTGCTTGATACTGGGAGGTATGATTAGAACATATGTTTTACATTGAATTCAAATTCTTTAGTTCAGCTGAATGGATGTTGGGGTCAATATCTATGAGGATGGTTTGAGGGACTCTGAATTAGTTTATGATATTAGAGATCACAAATTTAACTATAGAACGATCCATGACCTCCTTGAGAAAAAATGCTTATTCCCGATTTGAAATGAAATCTGTAGTGGTCAGGATGAACCTGCACTAGCGAGCTGTCACTGGTGGATAGGGTCCCACGACATCGAGTTCCCAGACTGCAGAGGGCCAAGAGTATGTTGTTTTGTGGAGAGGCTCTGGGGATGATACATAAAATTTTCATGGATTTGGATTTAATGGAACCTCTTGTAAAACTCAATAATTTCATAGATCATGGGGGGATAATATAACCCAATATCTGGTTTTGATGAGAGAGTTTCAGCCCGGTCTGATGTGCCCATAGGAACTGGCATGAATATCCTACATGATATGAGAAATGACTCCTCCCTGAATGAAATAGTGGAGAATCCCATCAAACCTGAATATGTATAGGATTTTCTCAAGACTGGGACCACTGTGGAAGGTGAACTGCAATGCGCATCATCGAATTCTCTCACGCTTGACTCAATCTTCTGAAAGATTTCTATGATGGAGATACTTGATAAAGGGGGTCATCTAGTCTAGATTCACTTCCAACACTGTATAAGGGGGACCTGTGGGTCCTAAATTAGAGGCACTGGTAGTATGGTGTCTTACCTGTGGTATATCATCGTTGTCCGAAGTAACAAGGGAAACCACTCATAGATGCACCACATGGATAATCAAATTCTCCAGATCAGGCTCTACAAGAGATGCGGCCAAACTGGCAAAGGAATTGGCTTGACCTCTATGAGACTGAGGGACATGATTAACTTCTAGCTAAGATGGTAACTATGCCATCAGTCTGAGGGTATGTTCTAATAGGTTCATGATCCCTGGATTCCTGATGAAGTAGTCACCATTGATCTATTTGATTACTAGTTTGGAGTCCCATTTCACATGAATGTAGTGAACGTCAATCTTGAGGTCCAACTCAAGACCAGTAATGAGAGCCTGGTGCTCAACCTCATTGTTGGTATAATCATCTGACAACATGAATGGATATGGTAGAACATATTATGTTGATGTATGGCATGCTTATTGGTGTCACATGCATTATTTAAACAAAATAGAATTACCTGGTAACAGAAAGTACCATGTGGTTCCATGAAGGTAGTGGAATCTTTGTTCTCAGGGTCCATTCAGATCTGATTGTATCCAGAATACCCATCCATGAAGTAGAGATCCTAAAACCCAATGGAATATTCAATCAATAGTTTCATCGTGCGAAGAGGAAGATCAACCTTTAGACTGTGATAATTGAGATCCTAGAAGTCAATGCAAAATATGATCTGTTTGTTCTTCTTCCTAATGGTCACAAGCTAACCATATAGGGTACTGGACCTCCTTGATGAAGTTGGATCTGATAAGCTTATCAAACTCAGACTCAACCATGGAACTGTGAGAAGGGTAAATCTTTATGGAAGGCTATTTGAACTCGTGATGATTTGATGGAATACTATGGCACTAAATGGATACATAAGGATATAGTCCTTTTGTCTCATCATAACTATTATCAAATACATCACGATGATTCTTCATAAATTCCATGATTTATTGTTCCACTTCACATGAATAGGGGACTGATCAATTTTGGTTTCAGATCCATCTTGTTATCGAGGTTCACAATGTACCAATTCATCAATTGTGGTGGAAACACCCTATTCGAATGTGGTATGATTATCCTCTAAATCCTATTCTTTATTCACTAAGGTGGGATCCTCAGTACGAGGCAATTCTTCCGAGTCAACAGATCCTAAGGGGATAGTGGTCCCAGCCTGAGTGACAGTGGACACCGCATCGAGGAATCCATGTGTTGTTGAAACCATGAAGATGAATGTTGTCTACCTGATCCCATCTAGCTTTCGGCCCAATGGGGAATGATTGATGATTTCAAAGAAATAGTGGAATTTCATCTTGAACTTATGTATCCCAACCTGGTGAAAAAAAGAATGTATGATATATTGGCACCACCATGGGGAAGACATACTGATACCTAATGGGAGTAGGGGGCTCTAGGATCACCTGAGCATAATTTGTATAGGAATACTAGGTGATCATCGTGTGTCCCTTAGACTTGGGAATGTGCTTCCACCCAATTCTATAAACAAAAAGTAATTACCACATGTATGGGGCTATGGCCTCCAATATTCGGATCAAGATATATAGGCATCATCCAGGTCTGTCCACAAGTCAGTCACAACCGTAGCATTTTCATCCTCATTATGCTGAATTTTCTTGTCCTTGATCTTATTAGAGTCAATATCCAAGTAGTGGGAATCACCAGAAGAAATGATAAATTCATAACCTTAGATTACACCTACTCAACCTTTAAGTGAGTAGATAAGTCATTTTTGGTACAAAGAAGGGTCAAGTTCATGTAGGTGGAGTCATGGCCTACCAATCAACGAATTGTTGGTAGTTTCTTGTGAGACAACCATGAACTAGGTTTTGGAAACCTAGACATAAAACTATGTCTTTAGGTATATCATCCCAACTGGTGTTTCTTCCATCCTATTAATAACCTTGATCTTTTTGGATAAAGGGATTCATATCATCCTCGGACAACCCCATCATTTGGAGTGTCCGATTCGGGATGATGTTGATCCCTTACCTGATGTCGACAAAATAGTGGCGAACCTCCACACCACTGAAATTACTAGTGATGTACAATGGGATAATATGACCTTATATTGGAGAACCTTAATCTTCTCCAAATAAATAGATAATTCCCTGACATTCATCATGCTCGAAAGCCTCATCATGGAAGGATTTTATGGCTGCTACCTCTATCTCAAACTAGAGGGGGAATAATAAATCCTCGATATGGGATTCACACATATACACTGACAGGAGAATAGCCTTTGGGATAGAGAGAATCATAGGAATACTAGAAATATTCTTTAGGATATCATACCTTCATGTCAAGCGTGAACTTATTCTGACAGTAGGTCGTTCTGTGGAAAGAGGTATGACGGGCCCTTCTGGATGGACCGGCAGCTGACTGGTTCTTGGGATGTCTCATTTCTCACTAGTCAAAATGTGTGGAGTGACTACCAGATGAGGGCTAGATGAATGATCCTGATTCATAATCAAATGTGGAAAATCGTAACATGATCATAGTGGCTCCGCCAGATCAAGCAACACAAACGGCAGTAGAGGCGGACATTGTGAAAAAATGATGAGACGAATGTACATGTTGAGATCTACACTGGGATTGTTTTTTGGTTTCTTTAGAATGAATATATTGGTGGGAAGAACTGAACAATGCTCCATATCCACTCACATTACTACGGCTCTATTGACGCTGGTGTCAGTTGGGGACATTGGGAGGATCCTACTGGTTCTCTTCTTCATTGAGAACCATGTAGGGCTTACTATCTTCATGGTGTTAACCAAGGAGTACCCTTGGTTGTCGCATGAAGTATCCTCCATCACTGGACTGATTTTATTGACATTATCCCACTCTGAGGGAATCAAATCTCCTAGAGTATGGGATGGTGATAGAATCGGTGGGGGAATTTTTTCCCTTGTGTCATCGATGCTTTCCCTTATAGGAGGCGGAAGGTTGAGACGTTGATGCAGAAGTAGTGGTTATGGGTGATGTTGAGACTTTTTAAAGGTCAGGATAATCCAAACATGCCAAGATAATATCATGGGCATGGGAAATAACCTTATGATCCATCCAGTCATCATATTGTTTGTGACCCATGGTTACAAACCTACTACCACTCACCTTCGATGTCACTATCACAGTCAGGCATTATAAATACACATATCAGTTGTGTCGAGGCCGGACCTAACCTGACTATGTTGTTATCATCCTGGTAATCAATCCAATATTTAAAGAAATATCATTTCATCAGGGTGTTCCCTAGTATCTAGTGATAGGGGTAGTAATTAGGGAAATCATTGAGATCTGCCTCTTTGGGCCCCCTGTATTCGGACAATTGTGGAATTCAGTGTTCCATGGTACATGAGAAATAACTGGGGACATGAGCGTCATTAAATTTATCAATCTAGTTACATCTATCCGGGAAGGGGGCTCCAGGAGCCTAGCCCTAACATGGTGCTATAGGATCCCTCGGAGGAGGTAGAACCTGGTAATCTCTTCTAAGTGGTGGCCGCACATTATGAGGGGGATAATTTCTTATTAGGTGGTGGGAATTGTTGGGCCAGAGGCTATGCCTAATGTGGGGTCCCTCGGCAATCCTATGGATGCGACTCCACATGTAATAACTCCAGCAACTTGGGGGGCCTCTACTTGGGATACCTCAACCGGATCGGCCTTAGCGCCTCTTCTCACGGGAACTGCAGTAGTAAACTAACGTGCCTTTTTGGCCTACTGTATGGATTCCTCTAGACGTTGGGCTCTATCAGAGAAATTTTGAAATCTTCCTGGGTAGTTCTGAGTGATGAGAGAGTGTTACCATTTATATTTGACATCCTCACACACATTGTAAGAAGCATTTCATGAGTAAATTGCATATCATTGGAGAAGGTGAGGCCTTTCCACTGGGCGACAAATTCTACGACGTGCTTGTCAGGCCACTGCTTGCACTTGGAGGGGTCCACAATACTCTCTTTCTAGATGGTAGATCTGAACTGGTAAATAAACACACTACGAAGATCCTCCCATCTGGCTACTGACCTAATTGGTCAACGGTTGTACTAGACAAATGCATGCCCTTTAAATGTTTGTATGAAACTATAGAATTTGGCAACCTCCTGCTACTCTACAATTCCGAGCATGGGTCCACACCTTGTGATTAAGTGGGTTAGATGCTTCTTTAGATATCCCATACCCTTAAAGGGGGAAATGGTAATATTTTTTAAACCAGGGGGTGTTGGAATATCATCCCCCATACTGAATATAGCTTTCCATGAGGTAGAATTTACAACTGTCGAGTTTCCAAAGCCTCAAGGTGGGAAATGTGCACTTCCATTACATCATCTACATAGGGTTTCCTATCTGGGTGAGGATCCCTAACCACCAGTGAGTTGGAAGTTTATTTAACATGATATTTAAGCCTGATGGCTCGTGCAACGAATAGTGGGATGACCTGCAGGATAGTTGAGGGAATGAGTTGCGGAGCAACTAGGGGAACCAGATATGGCTCCTAAGGAGGGTTATCATGCAATTTGGGTGGATTTGGG
Source organism: Viscum album (assembly GCA_963277665.1). Taxonomy (NCBI): domain Eukaryota; kingdom Viridiplantae; phylum Streptophyta; class Magnoliopsida; order Santalales; family Viscaceae; genus Viscum; species Viscum album. The sequence continues at coordinate 2,015,863,672 of OY728153.1, read as the reverse complement.
GAGGCATATGGCGTCCTTTGCCATAAAATCTAGCATCTAATCTATCTATATGGGTTTGTAGGTCAATTTCACCCTGAGGAAACTCTCCAAGGGGAGGGTGTACATGTCCCTACTACCCCGGTTTAGGATTACCAAAGTCTAGTAGCCATTCCACAACACATTCAGGGAGATTTCCATCGACCATTATTTTTTTATCCACAATTTATTGATGCAACACAACCGTTTTGGGGTCATCCTCCATCATTTGAACTGATCCAAATAGTTTAGATGGTTTGAATAATTCAAGATTCTCTTTACCCTTATTGGGATTCTAACTAATGGATAATGACACCAAAGGTGGAAGAAGGCCCAATAAATTTATCAACTTGAAAGTAACTCTTTGAATTTTATCCAATAGGTGAGGAACTCCCTAAACCCCCCACACCCTCCCCCACCCTGGTGGAATGTTCTCCTCAAGGATCTCAAAATCATTATCTCCCTCTGACAGGTCGGATATGCTAACCGTGACTTTACCTGAAGGCATATCCTCAATATCTTCTGGCATGTGGGGCTAGCACCGTATAGAGATAAAATGAAGGGCCACATACTACCTCCAACCACATATCTAAATGTGGGGGAATACTCCTTAATAATGATTTGGAGCACCATAGAGCTCGGAATGCACCGTTGTAGGAGGTTCTGATGGGGACAGAGCGACTCAGCGTGCTCAGCCACAGAGAGCACGGCCAAGTTGACCATACGATATCTCTATACAATACCTTCAATGTGTTCCTGCATCTTAGGGTAATCCACCTTATATTAATAGAAAAATATGTGTTCCACCAAAATAGTTTGGTGAAATAAAGCGACATCCACTTAGGTAAGAGATTCTAGGGTACTGATGTTCGTGGTTGCAACCGGCCAGAACCACTTTTCAAAATGGTCTGCCATAATGATGTTCCAAAAGCTCATTGGCTTAGACCCAGTGTATGACCTTTGGTTTCCCCATTCATCAATTGGTTTGAGCTGAGGGACCGGAAACAGAACCAAAGAAGACCACTAATATGGTATACTAGCCAGTGGAGAACAAGGAGAGTGAGATGATAACCAGTCGCATATTGGGATGTCTTGAATGACCAAGCCACCATATCTCAATAAGATAAACTATAGATCAAAGTTTCTCATATAGGGGAATCGGTTAAGGATGATGGGGCATGACATTTCTCTTCTTCTATTGGTCCCTAGAACAACTCTCCATGAACCCCGGTTTAGGTGGAGAATGATCATGTTGAAGATTGGTGGATTGCATGACCAGACCCTGGAAAGAGTCCAAATATTACTCCACCCATATGTATCTTAGAAGGAAGGCTGGGATCCGGTGGACCACACATTTTAGAAGGATGAGGTTTATATGCCTTGTTCCTATCCAGATTCCCGATATAGAGTATTGAGGAGAGGGTTCCATTATTGAATCACTCTCTTCCTTAGAGTCTGAGAAGTAGACATTTTATATCACTAAATGAAACATCCCAGTTTTCTTCCTTTACCATCTTTGACTAGACCTCCTTTTTTGGGATGCTTCTTCATGACATGGTAGGTTTTTGACATGATGATTACAATCAGCTGAACATGTTCTAGTACAGAGACTAATTCTTCCTGGGTGAGTTGGGGTGTGAGGAGCACCAGGAAAAATGTTGAAGGGAATAGGGGGAGGGCCTCTATGTCCCCTAGATAGTGCTCAGGGAGGGGTGGGGGACCTCTGTGGGAAGTGTGATATTGGGTAGGACCTCTTCTAGAGGTAGTGGGAGCATGATTAGTACATACATGTTTGTTTTTGTAAGAATTGATGGTACGAGGGGGGGCTTCATACTAGTCAAACTGAACAAGCAGAAGACCTCTTTGTTGGACACAAATGAAGAGGGGATGAAATATGCTCATTTGATTTTTGGGATGAGGAGAACATTCATCAGTTGTGGTAATATCATGGTTTAGACCCCCACACTAACGGTTAACCGAAAATAGAGGATCCTTGCACTGGAGATCTATGATAGGAGGAATGGCTTCATACCTGGGATCATGGGTGTAGAAGAAACTAATGTGCTGGATGTCAGTGCGGTGGGGAGGGCCTTTTCTTGGACTACCAGTGGCATGGGGAGGACCTCCACGGTGATCATGGGAGTGGGGAGGAACTACGATCTCAGGTGTGGTGGCTCGGGGAGGACATATTTGATGGATGTCATCATCGTGGGTCGGCCCGCAATGGGTGATACTTATTTCAGTGACAAAGATTGTCGTCCTAATTGGCATGTGGGGTGGTTGGGGCCTCGATACAGTTCAGGAATATAAGTGCCCATATTCATTATAAATGGGGAATTGATCGTATTCATTGTAAGTGGTACGGGCCAATGTATCCATTGATGATGATGCCCCCTTTTAGTCTTCCTCTTTGGATGACACCTAACTTTGGTGTCGCGTTAACCAGACTTGGGTTGGGGGTGCAGGTGTATAACTCACCTGCTTCTCTACCTATGGGACTAGGTGGTGATGCTGACGTGGTATGGTGGAAGCCCACCATGGTGTCCTTTGGTATAGGATTATAGTTGAGCTAGCCCAGAAATCCCTCATCTCATCGTCGTAAGGGAGTGATTCATCAGAGTGTTCTGGGGAGAGGCCCCTGAAATGATTGTAGGTTGGAGTGGGGAGAGGTGGAGCCCTGTGTGGCCCTTGGGAGAGGCACAAATAGAGAGCTGCAGAATACTCTTGGTACTATCAGGCCATATCCTGATTTGGGATAATCCCTTCATCCTCTTATCATCGGATGATGTCATTGATCACCCTCCTCTGAACGAGTTCAATGGGGAGATAGGGCATAGGTTCCCATCATCCATGGATGTGGAGGCCGTCACAGAAGAGATGGGGCTGTATGAGATTACAGCATTGGTGTTTCCCCGACCCTTACATCAGTGGGTGGGTGGTTATCAGTTTCTTGACATAGCATCTTGGGACCTTCAAAGCATAGAGACTCTACAATTAGCGCTGAAAAGAGGAAATCGATGTCCAGTGCCCCAGCGCAGTTCTATCTCCCGTGATTGGTATGGAAGATCCACACTGACAACATCACAGACCGAGATTTCCAACATTCAACTACCCCAATCTCTGGTGAGTTTCATTCTAGGCCCAATATTTTCATGGTGGTACTTGACCAAAGATAGCGAGATCATGTGACACACTTATCCACTAATATCTCCAATGCTACTAATATCAACATTGAGTAGAATAATTTCATGTCAGGTTCACCATTTCTATTTCTGATTATTTTGTTGAGGTGTGCATCTGTCTGTCGAGGATGAATTGTGTTGTTTCCTTGAATTCACTCTTTCCAAAGGAGGGTGTCTTCCATCACTTATTCAATGATTTTTTCTCCTTGATCGAAACGGAAAGATGAGATGTCATTTACTACTTCTGTAGATTCATCCTAAGAAACCATAGGCAAGTCTGGGTATCCCCTAAAGATTAAAATTTTGTTTGTGACACTATTTATGGGGACATATCCTTGTGGACATCGGTTAATTACACCGGTTCTATCAGGACATTACAAGGGGTCATGTTAGGGGATCAAACTTTGATCGAGGGAGTCATCGCGTTGGACATATCTAGAGTGTGTAGACATAGAAACTGTGATGCGTCTGGGGTTTCCCCCTTATGGTAGGGTTCTTCAGGGTGTGAAATCCCGACGCATCCCACTTTGGGTGAGGGAATTATATTTCATAGGAATTCCCTTAGGTTTTCCTAATCTTCTCATGTTTAACACAGGGCATGAGGCAAGTTTAATGTCTAGTAGAGATGGATCAGACTGATCAAAATAGTTATGGGTGTGGATGAGTTGGGTACATCCTCAAGAGGGAGAACCTAAGGGGTTTATTGGATGAGTATATCAAAAAGTCCAATGGAGACAGATAAGGTGATGCTTGTGTCCCTATTAAGTGGAATCCAGGGTTTACCTTTGGTAGGGATTGAACCTTCAGGTGGTTTCCTACCTACCCTATCCAAGGAGACAAGGATCAAAACCCATTTAGTTCAAAGAGAGATACGTGGAATTGGGGTGCACGTAAAGGAAAAATACCTGGAGGCATAATGGGGCTTATACATGGATAGAGTCCAATCACAAGAGGGACACTCTTTTGTGGATGGTTATGGATCGTGTGGGGATTATTCATGGTTAGTTTCCTGAATGGATGACATGATTCTACTGGGATGTGGAAACCCAGGTAAGAGTCAAGATGAATGATTGATGGATGAATGAGGTGGACGGTGAATCATATGGAACCGATGTGAAGATGATGGTACTATTGTGATCGAACATTATGGAGGATTCCTATATATCCATGTGGTAGGGAATCAATGTCCACATAGTTTGGTGGGGTGATGGGACACCTCAAGAGGTAGCCCGTGAAAACAGACGCATAGATGGGACCTAGAGGAAGTGAAAACTATGGGTTGGGGCATAAACATCCTGAAACATAGAGGCTATAGAGAGATACCATGATGGCACACGAGTGATGGGTGTGAAACTTAGGGAGACTTCCTACATATCCCCGTGGTAGAGAATCAAATTCCACGTAGTTCAGAATAAGGAATAGAATCAAGGTGTGTGTAGAGGACAGAAAACTGAAGACATACTAGGGATAAGTGTGGTTAGCAGCAAAAGAGTTGGTCTGACGCCACTGGGATGGACCAAGGACGTGTGACCCAACAAAGGGGACACCGAAGTTTACCATTGTTTAGGGTTTAACCTAAAGTAGGCTTCCTACATACCTTGCCTAGTTGATAGGGAAAACCCCATGTAGTTCATGTTGAGGCATAGGATATGGGTGTGCGCTGATGACATGGACCCTAACACGATGTTGAGGATTATGCATGGTGAGCAGCATGAGATTGATTTAACGCCCATGGGGTGGACCAGGGAGTTGGATCCCAACAAAGGGGAATAGAACAGATTACCGTTGATTTGGATTGAACCTCATGGATTCTTCCTACGTACCCATTCTAGATGTCATGGGTCAAAACCTGCATTGTTCAAATCCATACAGTTTAGCGTCATGTGGGATGAGAAAGGGTATACAATTTAACTTCATGCAGGATGGGGGTGGACCAACATGAAGTAGTCAGGACCAATTGGTGACGGGCTTGAATCTCAGGGAGGATTCATACATACCTTTCCTCAAGAGGGAAAGGATACAATTCCATGTAGTTCTGAATGTAGTTGTTGGGACATACACAGTAATGCAGCCCAGGGAGGATTCCACGACCGATGCTTACTTTAATCCCATGTGATTCATGATTAGTGTCAGAAATAAGAGGAAACAAAGACATGAATATCACATTGTGAAAGGTGAATCTGAGAAGAATATTATAGGTATTATATGTTTTTTGCGGCCTGAGGAGATGGATACTGGGACATAATTCAGGATGGAGGCCCGATGAAGACATATCCCAAAGGGAGAGGGATGGGGTAACAAAATTCCTCGTGCCCATCTCTCCCTTGGCCTCTGCGCATGGAAAAAGATAGGAGGAGGAAGAATGCTACCTCCTGTAAGAAAGGCTAGGGGCTTAGACCAAAAAAAATTTCCTTACCCATGGATATATGTCATTCCATGGAAGAAGGATCCCATTCCATGTGAGGAATATCTCACTCCCATGGAGAACAGTGGGTTTGGAAAATTGTTGAGGAGGGGCACCCTGTGTGCATTGCACAAGGTGAGGCTATAGATTAACTTCATGTACTAAGGACGATGATGATTGGAAGCCTAACATCCTGTAGCTCGGACGATGAGGATGCCCTCCTAACCCCTTTGTCATATATAACTGATACCCACCCACACATAGGGAAAGGAAGGAATCAACAATGTCGTGTGAAGATGGGTTTGTGGAGTGATCCATTGTGGGGCTCACATTAGCATTGCTATGTGAAGAAGTAATAGCCTTGAGTAATCCTATGTGAATAAGCATGAGGCTAAGTAGTGAAATATGAATCACTGCCCAAGGGACCATGAAATCACTTCATACAAACCTGGAGGTCCCTATAGGAGAAGTGTTTATGAAGAAAAAAGGTTCATAAAAAGGGACCTTGTGAAGATCTGGTTCTCTACAGAGTGCAGAGACTCTCTTAAGGGGTATGCATCAAGAAGTGGGGTGGCATATCCTATTAATGGGGTATACATGCATATAAAGGGTGCTTCGAGAAGTGCAAGTGCTTTCGCAGAGTGGGACATCACGGAGCATGGGTGCCTTGCAATGTGTGGCACATTGAAGTGGTGTAATTTATGAAGCACAATGATCCTTAAATATCATAGGGTCCACACACACATGGAAGGTACTTCACAAAGCATGTATGATTTGTGAAGACATGAGTTCCCTTACAGAGCTCCTTCCTTTGTGATGGCCTTGGGATTCACGAAGGGAATCCCTTCTTAAAGAGGTGTTGTTTTGAGATAAGGGAAAGTTATTTCTCAATGCTCATTACCTTTAATAGTTCATATTTTCTCAATGATTATCATAACAGAGGTTTCTTTTCGATTTGTGAGCTTAAAAGGCGAAAGGTTAAAGTATCTATTCTTTGGGTCCGAGGGAATCCCTGTATTTGTAGGTGAGAGGTGCCACAAAGCTCAAAAATCATGTTTCAAAGCCCCTTGTGATTTTTTGTCTGAAGCATATTGCATTATGTTTTTCATAACTGCAGATTCGACTGTTATCCCCTCCTCAGTGTGGAGTCCTACCTAATTCCCATCTCAGTGTTCACAGAGGCTTTCATCAATTCCCAAGGGATCACTGAGATGACTATGTCCCCTCCATGGCGTGAAGCTTTAAATCAATTGTTTCATAACTGCAGAGTATTAAAAATAATTAATATGCAGAGATTATAGATGTGGCCCAAGATTTGTTCCTTCCAAAGTGATAAGGGGCTTCGCACTGGCCGATGTGCCAACGGTCTTTGCGAAGGAGATTTGCGAAGAAGTAACTTTTATCATTGTTGTTCTCTTTAAATATTTAACCTATGAACAAATTTTGGAACCAATAATGATATAATGATGTAATGAAATCAAGTATAAAAATAAAATTTAAGTATATATAATTTTAATATAGGGAAACTAATTGAAAAAAATGTGAAAACTAGGGATTTGAAATTAAATAGTTATAGGATATGTGGTAAATAAGTTATGATATTTTAATCAAAGGTATTGCTATTTCTCCATCCCATGAAAAAGATCAAAAGGTCGTGTTTAATTAACCATTATCTTGAATGGGAATTGGTAACCAAGAACCTAGTTTTAATAAATAAATAAAAAGAATAAAAACCATTTTCTATTAAAAAAATGAAATAAAAATCAATTCCATGGTTTGATCAAATTACCACGAACTAAATAAATAGAGGGATAATATAATAGGTGATTTTTTTTAATTGAAATCCCATGAAAAATCATGGAATTAAATATCTCTTTGGGACTTATATACAGATAAAATGTATAGGGAGAAGGATAATCTGTGATATCTAAGGGTTTAAACAAAAACTCTTACTATAAAGAGATATAAAGAAAAAAAGATAAAACTAGATTGGAATTGTTATTTTATGAAATAATTGAATAACATTCCCTTCTTAGTTTTTAACAATGATCTTCTTAGATTATGTTCCCCTTAATTTTATTTGGGTATAGATAAGGAAGATAAAAATCAATCATTAGAGGAGATTATTAAACCTTTAATGTTTGATGAGTATCTTTTTTTATTCTCACTATAATGTAATGATGTTTCAATCCCCCCAAAGCCTCCTTCTGTGGCATCCATATATTTTTAAGATCAAATCCATTTATCCAAGGAATCAATGACCCAATACAGACACTTTTTAAACAATGATAAATGAGTCCTTAGACTAGAATTTATGAAACCATGGGATACTTTGTAGACATAAATAGTTAGTTGGAAGGATTCATATAAACCACAAAACACTTCCTAATCTAACTGCTTAGATGTTAATTTCGATTGTCTACCCATTGAGTCTTTTATAGTATTGGGTGTTACGTATAATTCTACCAATTAGCTGGTAGGACAACAGCAGCTATGAAGTTACACAATGTTTCACACACATTAAAAAAATTCCCTTAGAACCCACATTCAAGATTGATTTTGGATGGATTCATTCCTTCCATTAACACACAAAATAGAAAAACAAAATATAAAAGAAATAAAATGAACTATGATTGAAATAAATTAATGTGTTTATGATCATTACAATAATTTCACCTCTTTCTAAAATAGTATCCACCTACTTTATGATCACAAAAAATTGATATAAAAATAAATAAATAAAAGAGGTAAAATATATAAAGGAAGTAGTTAATGAAAATATATGAAAACATGTCATCCCATTTGGGATACATTGAAATAAAATTCTCCCTCTTGATGAAACACCATTTTAATTAAATATTCATTTATCTCTTACATCTACCAAAAAAATATTACTTATTGTGATTATCAAAAAGAAAATTATAAGAATAATTGTTAGGGAGAGATTATAAGATAATAGAAAAGAATTTCCAGACTATATATATATATATACTCTACTCTATGAAATGAAATTCATATTAAATTTAGTAGATATATGAACAATCATTATTCTGTGGATAAATAGATTAATTAATTAATCACAAGGAGAAATATATAAATTAATAATTAAACCCATTATAGTGAAAAACATAATAACTATAATAATTCATGAACATAAAATCCATTAAAATAGATCATTTTTAAATAATCACTTTTGTACCATTTAAAAACATTTTAAAATAAGTAGGAGATAATTGAAAAGAATTAGAAGATTATTCCTTGAGATAGAAAATTTAAAAAAAATTATTGATGATATATTCAATATTTCACATGATTTACCATAAGCTATAACATTATAATAGTCAAAGATAAGGGAGATTATAAAAGGAAAAATTCATTACAAAAGTCCCATAATTGAATAAAATTATAAAATTTATAAATAAATACATCGATGATTTTATTTTACAACTCAACTCCATGGATTTATTTTTTCCTATAGATTTTGTTGAGTTTGACTAGAATTTTTGTGTGTGGGATCCATATGATAGATTAAATATGATTCTGGGTAAATACTGACCACATATCAATAATTGATTCCTTTTACTACCCTTGAGGGATTGCATATGTTATAACAAAATGATTTGGGAAAGAAAACAAATTAAGGTAAATACAAATTGGATGTTAACGATTTATGGGCCACAACTTGCTTCGATTTATGAATAATATTAGAAGAAATATAGATATAAATGGTGTACCGTATATTTAAATATTACAATAACATTTATATATAATAATAATTTTATTATGAAAATATTTTATTTTATTTTTTGGGAATTACCGATCACAAATTATGTCGTTTTTTAGAAGATTTGTTATTATTGATGAACCAAAACATTGATTGTTTCTTTTAACATCTTGAGTTAAAATTATAATTTTATGATTCAATTCACATGGTTATACATGGAAAGAGTTATTTTATGATCCATAATTTTGGTTATCAAAACATCAACATCGGGTTGATTTTTTATTTCAAAATAAAATCATTAATTTCATATAGAAGATTTTATTTTTCAATAATAACATTATTATGTTGATCGTAAATACTTTCATTTAAGGAATAAGGATTTATGTAACATTTTAAATTTTTTTCCTAAGAATTTTCATGATGCTCTTAGGATTTTGGAATTTCATTAAGCAGAAGAAGATAAATAAGTGGAAGTATGAAAATGAGATGTCACGCAATAAAATGATGTATTAACCTCAATGCCTTTCTGGATATGTTCTATATTTCATTTAGGACATTAATATATTTATGAAGATTAATTTCTCTATGTTTAAACATTAATGCCTTTTTTTCTCGCCATTTGGCCTTTTTATATTGGTTAATCTAGTCATATACTACCAATTTTATAGAAACTGTATTAGGTCACCTCAAAATCATCAATAAGATATTATTTTTTTCAAATTAGAAGATAATATCTCATTTCATGGGTGTTTTAAAAAAAATTGACAAATATTTCAAATTATCATTCATCAAAGTCTCCTATTCAAAAATAATCATCATCTTTGATTACCATAAAATCAATTTTCTTATTATATTTTTTGACCACCATTTATTCTTTGTCATCATAGTGGTATATAGTTATACCACCTATAATTAAGGATATGATGAGTTATTTGACCATAATATTTTTTATTTCCTTGGATTATTGGATCCCAAAAACATTGGGAGACTCTAAGCCATATAAAACAAAGATTATTGTCATTATAATTGTTTCTATAGAAAATTCATCTATAGGATATATTCTACCCTTGATTATGTTATTGAAACTTGTAAATCTACAAGTAGTATATTCATTTACATGAAAAAAATTATAATTCATGATGATATATATATTTAATCTAATTTACCATTGTTTATTCATCATTTCATATATTTCCTAAAATAAATTACATCTTCCATAATCCATTTTAGAAGAATACTCATGATAGAACTCATTATGATCAAGACCAAAATGTAATGAATTAGGAATCATTCAATAATATTAAAGTGTTGATATTTCATGGGGTTTCCATTTATCACTTGTTTTGATTATAGGAAAATAATCATGAATTACCATATTCAAAATAAGATATTAAATGAATCAAAAAAACTAAAAATCTTATTTTTTTAACAGGTTTAATTAGTTCTATTGAAAAATGGTTCATGGGAATATGAATTATATTCCATAATAAAACAAAAAAATTAAATAAAAATTTATTTTGAATATAATAAATTTGTAAACATTAAATCAATTATGAAAAAAAATCAAATAACCACATTAATGCCAACTGTTGTTTTGGAAAAATGGCATGATGGGGTGGATTTCTGTTTTAAAAAAAATAATATTAATTAAAAAATATATCCCATAAAATAAAATAGTTATATAATGAAATAATGGGATATAATCCATGTAAATCATATCATATATTAAAATAATGAAATTAAGTAAAACAATATTGAAAATATATATATAAATTATATGTTCTTAAAAAATAATCTCAATAATATTGAAAATAGTAATTAAAGGTATCCCCTATGTATCATCCTTACAATAACTATAATGTGGTAGAATTTAATAAAAGAATGATTAAATGGGAACCGAGAATTAAAAAATATTATTTTAATGCATAATGAGAACCTCAAAAAAAATCTATTTAAAATTATAAAATAAAACGCAGTCAATTTTATTGAATGGATGATCGTGAACCAAATAAATAGTTGGATAAGATAATAGATGACTTGCATAACTACATGAACATTACAATGTAAAATCATTAATCTCACATAAATAATTTGATCAAGATATAAATTGGGATATAAAACGATAAAAATTTTCTGTGAAGGGTCCATTCATAGAGGATCTATTTTAGGATTGAGAAAGAGAAAAAAGCTGATATAAACTGAATGATTTTTGTTTCTCTAGATGAAGTTTTTGAAGAAGGCTCCCTTCATTATTTAATTCAATGTTCTTCTTCAAATAACTTCAATTTGATATTGTTTGGAAAAGGATGAGGAAGATGGATCTTTGAATCTCTTGAGATTATTATAAATTTATTGATCATTAAAGAGCAATTTATTTATCTGCACAATAATTTAATGATGATACCTTCCTATAGAATTATAATTTTATAGCCTCTATATAGTGTTGGGGTCCAATGAGTCGAGAAAAAATTGTAAATATCAAAATTTAAATCCTTTTTTAGAGATCAATACTTTCTGTACATATATATTACATCATTTCATATGAATATATAAATCATTTCAAAAATATGCTTCCGAGTACTATAACATTTTAGTGACATTTGAGAAACGATACAAAATATTATTATTTCATGAATGATCTTAAAACTCTAAAACAAAAATATTCCCATGTGTTAATCTTAAATTACATAAAGTAATGAAACCATTATTCCTAAATTGGGGAAATGAAACAATAGAAAGTTTGAGATCTGATTCCCTAATTGGATAAAAATGAGATATATTATTAATGATCATATAAAATAAAAAGGTAATAACAAGGTAATGATATCATGAACATTACATAAAATGTTATAAAATAGTCTATCTTAGAATATAAATGTGATTTATGGGTTAAAACATTATCATTTAAAATAAAATGAATCATATGTGTGAGAAATAGTAATAAATCAATCATGAATTATAAGTTCTTATCATAAAACTGTAGAACCATCATATTTATAGAAACCATGTCAAAATTAATTGTTAAATACAGATACCAATAGATAATAATGGAACATGAATCGACAGAAGTTTCATTTATCCTAATATATCATAAATAATCACTTGTTTCACATAGTTGTTCAATAATATTGACTACATTTCTATAGTGTATCAAGCATGTAATCATGTCTTCTATAATTATCCCTTGAGATATAAAAATTTTCCAAATTCATTTGAGGGTTATATAATAAGAGGGACACCTATAATATAATAAAAATTGTATGTATTCCACAACACCATAAAACATTCATTGTTCCATCATATTTTAACCACTTCAAAGAAAATATTTTTCAAAAACATTAAATAAATTCAGTAAATAATAACCCATGGAAAATAAATGGGTTTTTCTATAAATTTCAAAAACATAATTATAAAAAATATTGAAAAATATTGATCATTGTTTCATCGGATTATATCCCTTGTGATATATAATTAAAATAAAATGATGTTATCATATATGAAAATCCCTTTTAATGATTCACTATAATATTTCTTGAGGGAAATAACAATGTTATTATGAAATCATATATTTAATATACAAATCTTTTAAAAATATATTTATTTTATCCTAAAAATGAACCATGTAAATAAGTGAAAAAGATAAATGACATCCAGAAATCATGATGGAGGGAAATTCTGATAATGTTGTAATAATTAAAATAATGATTTTATTCACACCTTTTCAAACATGTTACCCAGAAGATCAGGAGGCAGGAAAGCCTAATCCTAAGAAAATATATTAAAAACCCATAAAGTACACAGTGTGGTTTCAAAGAGGTGTTCTTCAAAGACAAGTATAATCCTCACAACGGTAATCAGCCTGAACAAAGATATGAAAAAACTCAAGTAAAACAAAAGACCAACTAGACCTAACCTCTGTAATTTCCATCTGAGAGATAATCTAAAACATGATTGGCCTCATGATAAACATGTATAACTTATATTGAGAGATATTTTTCATGTCATTGACATTTAACCAAAATAGGTAACATCTTCCATAGCACATTTCTTGACAAATCTCTAAGGATTTCAACTGCAAAATATGAGTCAGACACAAGACATAAGTCATCCTAGAGATAATGGACAACATACCTGATTTCCTTTATCATATCACAAAGATCTACTTCAATTTCCACCCCATTTCCAATGAAGTGGAAGAAACATCCTTTGACAAACCCCCTGTGAGTGCGGAAGACTCCCCCACATCTGTATAGTCATGAGGTGCCAGATTCCACCCCATCAATATTTACCTTCAACCATCAAGAGATGGGTGGAATCCTTCAAACATGATTCATCATCCGTGTTTTATTCTCCTTACCATTAAGACCAATCGATCTCAATAATACATGATCAGAAACATCATTACTCATAGTTCTTGTTTGAATGTTGGAAGCAGATCTGATTGCACAATGTATAGCTAGTACACTAGTGTGAAATGAGGGAACAATTCTGTTAAAAATTATGGCATTTCTTGCCTTCCATCTGAATGATAGCAAACTGGTTGTGACTATTAAGAGAAGGGCATGGACCTACTCACTACATCCGGTCTTGCAGGTGGATTTTAGCAACTCTTCAACATTTTAGGAAGATATAAAATAGTGAAAAATCCTCTTCACTTAGGTCCATATCCAAGAAACAAATTTACAAGAAAAAAATGATAAATACTTTCATCTTCCTCTAGGAAGAACATACGGACCGAAGCCAGGTTCATTCAAAATTACTCCAACATGTCCTGCAAGGGGAGCCACAATTTCTAGATTTTCCTGATGAGCAGTCAGGATGTCAGGGGGATAAAGGGTTTATCAAATTCTGTATCCCATGAAGGAGGATCCAAGGAAGCACCACAGAGTGACCTGTAGCAGTCCTTTGTGGTGAAAATGCCATTCAAATTTGGCATCTAGACTAGTGTGTCACAAACATTATAGGAGTGCCTTATTACTTCCATGCCTACATGATTCACAACCATATTGTTAATTAGTGAATTAATATGAAAATATTCAATGGATGTCTCCATAATGAGTGGAGGGATTACAGTATAATCACAGATGGTTTGAGACAACCAGGGAGTATTCCAGAAGTTTAGAAGGGAATGATTTCACACAATCCATTTCGATCATGCCATAAGACCAACATAGGCCTGCTTTAAGGCAGGCCAAACTGTTGAGAAAATATGGTTAGAGTATCCATTATAGAGCTTTCCAATAAACATGGTTATAAGCAATTCCATGGAGTCGTCATATTTTGAAATTAAATTCCAAGTGAACTTATTGATCAAAGTGTCATTGAGTAATCAGATATCATTGGCACATAGTCCACCCATGTGGATTGGTTTAAAGAAGTCATTCCACACAATAGTGACCTGCTTCCTCTCATGAATCAAGCCAGTGAAAATTAAATTTATTATTTTTCTTATTATCTATTTAATAAGGGATATGGTCCATCTATATAGAGAAAAGGAAAAAATAAACATCGATGTGATCACTGAATTGTCCAAACATGTCCTCCCTGTCTGAGACATGATTTTTACAGTCCAATTTTCTAAATGATTTGTGATTTTTAGATAAATGTTTTCCAAATTACACCTTTTAACTCTGCCCTAGAAAAGTGGTACACCATGGTAAGTGAAAGGAAGTACTCCCCTATTAACACCAAACTGAAATGCAACTCTATTTTTCAATGAAGTAATAATTCCTCCACCAAACATTACAAATGATTTCCCCCATCTAATGACCTAACATGCAACCTCCTAATAGTGTGAAAAAATTACCTTAATACAAGAGATATTTCCTTTATCCACTCTCCCAAAGATCAGAATATCACCAGCATAAAAAAGGTGTGAGGGGGGTACACACTTCTCGCCCTATTTTCATCCTATGATTCCATACAAAATTAGCAAGATCAGTAAGGAACCAACTTAAGTAATCTTCTACAATAGAAAAATGAATACCAGATATAGCGTCACCTTGACTGACCCCACTTGATCATTTATTGAAGCCCCTATGAGAGACATTGACATGAATGGGGAGTCTGGAACTTGTGAGGATGGAGCCAATAAGGTCAATGAACTTCTTCTAGAACCCTTTCATTTTTATAATGGTGAAATTAAATCTCCATCTGATGGTGTCAAATTCTTTGGAGATATCAATGTTTAATTCCATGTTCCCATCCTTTACCTTTATTCTCATGGAATTGACACACTTTGAAGCAGTAAAGAGATAGTTATGAATGTTCCATCCTAGAAAAAATCCATATTGATTACTAGAGATAAGTCCCTTTGTGATACCACTAAGCTGATGGGTTATGATCTTGCTAATCAGTTTTGGTATAGTGTTACCAATATCAACAGGTCTAAAATCCTTAATTTTAAGGGAATTATATTTAATGGGGATTAATGAAATGAAGTTATAATTCATTCCAAAGGGTATATAAGCTGATCTGAAAAATTCATTCATGAAATTTGTTACCTCAATATGGACAATATCCCAGTAGAACATGAAGAAT
This sequence comes from Viscum album, assembly GCA_963277665.1. Lineage (NCBI taxonomy): Eukaryota > Viridiplantae > Streptophyta > Magnoliopsida > Santalales > Viscaceae > Viscum > Viscum album. The sequence continues at coordinate 2,015,847,807 of OY728153.1, read as the reverse complement.
TTATTCGTAAATCCATCAAGGCGTTCCACACTATATATATTCAAAGAGAAGAGGGAGTTATGTATCTCTTTTTCCTTGGGGATGCCATCAAGATTCCTATTTTGGTTATCCTCAACAGAAGGATCAAAACATTGAATCATTTTCTTACAGTTATCATCACCATAATCTTAGTATAGCTTCTCAAAGTAATTTATGGAAGAATTTTCAATATAATTTATATAGGAGAAGATATTACCCTCAATATTAAGATCTTGAAGACTACACTTTTCCTTTTTCTTCCAATTCATGTAATGAAATAGCTTTGAGTTTATGTCTCCATCCTTTAACCAACTAATATTAAATTGATTCTGTGCAAATTTTTCTTTCACGTCCAAAAGCTTGTCCAGATTTGTTGTACTGTGAATCTCATCCTGATCTGGCATGTCTAGTGGCAGGTTAGTTTGTTGAAATTTTGATAGAAAATTTTCAACCTCCCTAATGACATTATCAATATTTTCTAAGGAGTATTTGCTCCATTTCTTCTGCCTTTCCTTGATTAAATTTAATTTGTAGCAACGAATTTCAGAAGGGATACCCATGTATTCATTTTTCCATGCATCCGAGACAATTTATTTGCAGCCTAGAATAATCATCCAAGAATTATTGAACTTTAAGGTAATATGTACTGATCTCAAAATTTGAAAATAGACATCAACAAGAATGGTATTGTGGTCAGAATTTAATCTTGAAAGAGTTATCCCTAGAACATCAATCACCACATTTATATCTTCAACATTCACAAATAATATGTCTAATTTACATGAATGCCTCTCATTAATAGTTTATAGACTCCAAATAAATTTTTATCCATAAATATGGGCCTCAGTAAGACCACACTAATTAATATAACATGAAAGGTCAGAAGTGGAGGCAAGAAAAATGTTTTCACTAGTTTTTTCTTCCGAACATAGAACAATATTGAATACACCAAGTAAAACACAGTTGTTCGACATATTCTTAGAAATATAAACTATGTTTCTCCATAGTGGGTGTCTTCTTGGGTAGAGATTGAAGGCATACACAAATCTCATGGAAAGTGAGGCATTACCAGAATAACATGTAAAAGTAATAGATTGAAAATCAGTAAAAACTGAACTAATTAACACACTATCATGATTTATCACCCACGAAAATTCATAGTTCGTATCTAATTGATTATTTCAAAAAAATCAGTAACCCATAGGAGTACATTTGAAAGACTTTCAATTAACAAAATTCATCTTTGGTTCAGTAATACCAACCAATAAGGGCCCATTGGTCATAATAAAATTTCTAAGGGACCTGACCATGGGAGGGTTCCCAATCCCTTGACAATTCCAAAATAGGATTTTCATTTTTTGGATATGATCCTAGTACTTGGAACATAATTTTTTTGGCAACATTCTTATCAGAAGAGACAATATCAGTGCCAATGGAAGTACCAAGCACATAATCAGTCGTTGTAGGATCATAATCCTCTCCAGTAGAATCCTCAATATTGAGCAAAGAAAACCTTTCTCTAAAGTCAATTGTAACTAGTAATCTGACAGGTAGTACCCTATTTGCAACCTTAGCCATATGAACCTACAATAACTCACATGGATGATCAGGGGTCGTACATGTATTGTCACCCTGACCAAGGTCTACAATTGGTTGTCCACTATGACCTGCATCTGTTGCTACAGGGATACTTTTATTAGTAGCTAGAATATATCCTAAAGGATCTATAACCACATCTTGACCAGGTAATGCAACATCAGAAGAGCTTGTGACCAAATCCTGAATAGGATATGAACACAGATCTTGCACATGGACATCAACAGGAGCAACATGATACAAATTTGGATTTCTGAGAAAATTAGAAGGATGGCCAAGATTTGTATTCTGAGCATGATTTCCCTCACTTAACTCTATGGTAGGGTCCAATATTATGGACTCTTCAATGTGATCATCACAATTTTTGGCAGCCTCCTTTGCAGATTGAGTAGTCTCTTCAAAAATCAAAGAGCTCCCACCATTACACCCTACCTTATCGGTGAGAGTCATAGGAAGAGATTTCATAGATAGAGAAGTACCGAGATCAGTATAGGGGGATAAATTCTTTACCCTACTTTTTCGGCAATTCTATTCATCATTCCCTCAGACCTTGCAGAAGTTTCACAGTTTATTTTGGTTGCAATCTGAGGCAACATGCCCAATGAAGTGACAATTCTGGCAGAATTTTGGATTTCATTCATAGAAAATTCCAAGGGTGAGGGTTTCATCATTCTTGGATAACACCACTTCCTCCAAAATAGTTGAATACATATAAACAACTACATGAATTCTAGAATTGTGACAAAACGTTGTGTTTTTGGTCTTCCAATCATTCCTAATGGGATTCCCAACCAACGAGGCAATATCCTAGAGAATTTGAGGGTACCAATATAGCCAATTATAATTACCTAACCTTATACATATTTTTTCATAAGTATTCTTGAAAAAATTGTGATTGAAATTGTGGTCCCATTCATGAATCTGTAGGAAGCTAGGTTTAAGAGGGACCAAACAAAAACTCCAGGCACGATGCTTGATCTCATCCGAGGAAAAAATAATGTGGTAATACCCATGACCCAATGTTGTCATCTTCCACACAACAACACCACAGATTTCGTAATTCCTAGTAATGAGCTCCTGAAACATCCATGCCTTTACCCCATTCGTAATTATGACCCGGGCAATGATTGAAACATGCACAACTTTATTCTTTCCTCAACAGCACTTTGATTCGTTGAGATGTGCTCAATATACCCCTTTATAATAATTCTTCTTGAAGATGATGATTCACAATCGTCGAAGGATGAATTACTCGTCCATTAGAATTAATTTTTAATATTAAAAAAAATCTTTCACTTTATAAAACATGGATATGGAAGATTATGATTTTTGACCATATTGTAAAACATAGTCAGTTTTCATCAAAAAATTATTCTAGTTTCTTGATATCTTAATGTGAGGAAAATTAATGTAAAATATGTATAATATAGATATATACATAGGGTAATATAAATGATATGGAATTTTTGGTAATGATCATATAATTTCCTCAATTTAAATTTAAATCACAAAAAAAATGGATTAAATATTTATTAAAACATAAATACCATACATGAAGTCTCATATGTTTTTGAATGTGTTAAATCCTCTTGAATGAAAAATATATAATACTTATAAATTTAATCTAGAACCACACTTATATATATCTAAAATATATTATTTACTTATAACATCCTATCACCTGTTTATTAACAGTTTTGGGATTAAAATCATTTTTTTAGTGATAAATGAATCATTCCCCATGAATCTTTTTATATTGTAGTATGATTGCCATTAATGTGATCATGGTAACATCATCTCTATAATTTAAATCTTGATATAAATATCATATATATTCATTATATATATCAATATATTTATCCAATGATTTTTAAATATAGAAACATCAACAAAACCATTCATCGAGATGGTAGGTCATATGTATGCATGAACACCAATATCAATTTTCTATGCATATAATGAAATAAAGCCAAATAGTAATTGAAATTTCAGGAAATAGTATTATATATTTATGTTATATATATTAATTAAATTAATAATTATTTCAAATTTGGTAAATTGGAAGAAAAAAGATTTACATCAATTCGTGAAGGTTGTAGTAAACATGTACAAATGAGCGATAATGTCTTTTTCAAACAGATTTGATGAAAAATGGTTTTGGTTTTCAAATAATAATAATTATAATTAAATAAATATATATAAATAAGATACTCAATTAATTATTTTATAACTGATAACATATATTTTTATTAGGTATTATTGTATATATGAAAAAAGTGGTTGGGTAAGACGATGAACTATTATTCGTTATATCTTATATATATCCCTTACTATAGACCCATAGAATATAATTTTGAGGAAAATAGAACCACTATTTCAATTAAAGTGATGTTGGGATGTGAATTGGGAAGGTTATGGTCAGGATAGAAACCAAAAAAAGTGTAAGTATATTATAAGAAGTGGTTCCCTTTTATAGGAGAAGTGAGGGGAACTCTAGTAATTACATTTCTTATTAATTTATTGTAACTTTTATTCTCATTTAAAAATGGATCAAATTTATATAGTTTGAAGATAATATGAAGTTTTTTTTAAATTATATCATCCATGTTTTGACCACTGATTAACCGATTTAATAAATGCTGTAAATTAAATATTGTATCCACTTTAATGGTTACAAATATTAATATAACATGACATGTGGAAAATAAATGGATCATGGATGACCTTTCATTGCATATCATATTCACATGGACGATGGTATGATTTTCATTAATTTTAAATCAATCCATAAAATATTTTTTATTATAAAATAACTCAGGGTAATTATTTTAATTATTCCATAAATTTTATATTAAAAACAACATGATATAAAATTAATTAGAATATAAAACATTCAAATACCCATTATAATATATTTTTATCTATAAATTTAATTATAAACTAATTGGAACTCTAAAAAAAATTATTTTTTTTAAATCCTTTAAATTATTTTCCTAATATATTCATGGGAATTGTATCGTTGTTTCATTTTAATTACAGTTAATTATTTAATCTGAAAAAATTAAAATTAAAATATAGTGACTAAATAAATTGATTCATATTTAAAATAAAATATTTAACTAAACATATTTTGTTTTCATCACTTTCACAATATTATATATATATATTAAAATCAAGATATTGACATTTTTACATTATTTTAAAATTAAATATTATTAATGTTCAAATCAGATGTGAATGAAAAAAAGGATATAAATTTAATCTCTTGATGATTTGGGATGAATTACTGTAATCCAATGAAATATTGATAATTGTTTAAATGAATTTTATAAAATATATGTCTTGAACCAACAAGGTTCGACCCTGAACTGGTCACCTGAGTCAACCCGTGACAAGGCCCGAGAGGTGTTCCCAATCCTCATGGGCTAGGTAAAAGCACAAAGAGCACCATCAAAGTGACAATGGGAATGATTTCTCTAAATATAAATAAACAGATGTAGATGAATAATAAAAAAGAATCCCAAAAAATAGCATAGAACACTAATAAATAACTGAAAAGAAAAACTAATTGTACTCAATGTCCACTAAACCTCCATGTGACCACATGGTTCACTCTCTGATCCCAAGATTCAACATCCCCCACTGTGATCGAGATCAAGATGAAACCTACACCTATGACTAAATCCAAGAATGAAGTATATGTGTGAGTATTAAATCTCAGTTGGCATGCCCAAGTGATCTACACCCAAATGCATTTTCTTTAAAAGAATAATCATCAATTATAGGTTTGAACTTAAATAAATAAAAGTATGTTTTTAAAATATTTTAATTAAAAACAAATTACGAACCATTACACTTATTTATTTTCCATACTAAAATTTCTTCATTAGTGGAAAAAGAATTTTTAAAAGGAAAGTGGTTTTTATGTTTTTGGATTCGTACAGAGTAAATAAAACACATTCATTTCAAAACCATTTTCAAAAAACTACATAAAACCAACTCACCACTTTCCAATAAAAATAATACACAAAAAAAATATTATGTACAAAACACGGGCAATGTAGATACACGTACAAGAATAATATTAATCACTACCACCAACAGAAATCCAAATTGACATGGGTCAAACCTAGGAGCTCGTGAATAATCCAGAACATACTATATGTGTGACTCATCCAAAAGGCATTCCCTACTCAATAAAGTCCTAACACCCTAACTCCTGACCATCGCCCTACCTACCCTGGTCTAGGAGCCCAATCGCATAGGAATAATAATAATATTGTATCCCCTACTATGGGCCACTAGCCAGTGCATAACCTAAAATAGTGCATTAAAATTTCACAGAAAATTCACATACTATGTGGGGTTCCCATGTCAACATGTGTAACAAAAAGGGTGACCCTAAAGATACCAACCAAGAATCAAATCAAATGTATAAATATAATAGTAATTCATACAACAGGCATCACCCGATTCACCACAAGGAATAGCTTCTTTCCTTCTTAACCATTAAAACACAAGCGAGCAACTTAGCATGGGCATCCTACCACATTCAATGTAACCAAAGAAAATGCATTATCCATGAAGAGTTTATGACACAACAGTTTATTTTTAAAGTTCAAAACGGTCCTTAAACACCCTTCCAGAAACTATCCATCTTTTAAAATAAACCCACACATTTACATCACATGTAAAACCATTTTCAAACATCCGAATGAACCCCTCTATTCTTTAGATCCAAACAAGCCTAAAACAATAATTTAACACTAAATAATTTCCAAAATAAGTAACAAATTCCCTTTCATTGAAACCCAGACAAACTTGGAAACCGATTTATGAAATTAAATTCACAACTTTAATTCCAAAGAGGATTTATAAGGTCCAAATGGACATTTCATCAAACACTTAGTAAGAACAGTTAATAAAACAACTTCACGAAATTGAAATATGAAGGGTCTCACTTTATTTCACAACAAGAAATGATTCTAAAATCCCTAAATTACTAAAATTAATTAAATAAAATATTAGAAAACAAGAAATCAATAATTCTTTAATATAATGGCTAATGAATAGGGAAACCTACCTCAAATGGGAGCAGAACAAGACATACAATTCGGCATCCGAAGTCATTGAAGATGATCGCGCACCAATCATGCATACATAAACTCATATATATATATATACCCCTTAACCCAATGAACATATTCCCCAAACCATGAGGGAATATGTACTTAGAGGGTATACATATATATACATACCTATGTATGTGTGTACGAACCTCTGAAGAGCCATCGAACAATATAATTAAACAAAAATGAAATTGAAGATTACCAAAAACTCAAAATAAAATTAAAAAATGGGTGGAAGCATCCAACCAAAGCCATGGACCAAGCCCCTTCATGAAACTTTACATAAACCAAGATCATTTTATAAACATGACTTTTACCATTTAAAACCATCTATAATTCATACATATAAATACACAATAAGGCCTATATTCCAATATTACACCATTCTTCAATAAAAACTCATTTCAAACAAATATGCACCGTAAGTGCCTTGTAAAATATAGTTCGCACTTTGAAAATAAGGAAGAAAATACTTTTCAAGAAACATAAAAATACAATATGCACAACACGTAGCCATTTATTTTGAAAATACTCATTTCTAAACCATAAACACGTTAATCATTATCAAATCACACTTCTCACTACCCAAATAAAATTTAGAACACATTAAAATTAACTAATCAAATAAGAGGGTCAAAGTAATCAACCTCAAATGGTAGCAGATGAACCGGAATGGACCGAAATGCTTTTCCATTGGCATCAGACAACAAAACCTGCACAAGGAAGACCCATGAGTACTAGAACACACCCTATAAAAAGGATTAAATCACTAAATCTTGATCAACCCATGGCCTTGGGTTCGACTGAGACAAAAACCAAAGGAGAATACCTATAAAATGAGCCATCGGCGAGGCCGTGCAAGGGAGAAGAGGCATGTAGAGGGAGATGTCATGGAGGGGGATGTTCTCTAGGAGGAGGGAGAAAGGATAGAGGTATGTGAGGGGGGTGGCAGCGTAACATGATTGGAGGAAGTGTAGGGGGTCTGCATCGCAAGGCATATGGGGAATGGGGGAAGGCGATACGTAATTGAGGGTATATATTAGATAATGATTTTTTTCATTTTATTTTTATCAAAATTCAATTGACATAATATAAAAAATAAAATTATTAAATGAATAAAATTTATTGGAAACTAAAAAATAAATAAATTACTACAAATTGTTGGGTCAAGGTGTGACAATTATCCCCACCATGACACATTCTGCCCCAATAAAGTCCCAAGAGATTCCATTGATCAAAACCAAAGAAATGATGATTTACAACCAAGGAAAAACCTAAAAACTCAAAGACCAAAGAACCAACAATCTCTTTCATTAAGAACCTGAAACTACAGATTCCAAAAAGGAAACTACGTGAACACCCTCAAAATAAGACCCACATACAAGGAACACATAACACAAGACCATAGACATCGAACAAACAACAAAGAGATTACAAAAAAGAGAATCAATCTTTTCTAAGAACAACCCATCAATGAACACCCTGACCCCTAAAAAATCATCGAAGAAACCAATTGTGAAATGTGCGGGATCTCTGAGAGGATCCATTATATAACCCTATATCCAAGCCAACCAACTACTATGGTCGTGGTCTAGTAGAGAAAAAACAGATAAATGCTCATCCATAAACACCTGGAAGATGGATTCATCATGAAATAATCTCATGGGTGTCTCCCCACCATATTAGGATTCCAGAAAAACATTGATTTCACAAGCTTTAATAGCTCTCAAACCCTATTGAAAGATAGAAAAACCCAAAGAAACAAAACACGAGACAAAAAAACACCACTATTATACATCACCATATTTAAAAACTCTAAAAAGACATTACCATTAATAAAAAGTTACAAAATAAACTACAATAATTTTCTTCACACCGAAAATAAGACAACACCATAGATAACTTTAATTACAACAAAAAGGGAATTTGAAACAAAAGAAAAGATTCTAATTGAGCTTGTGTCAGTGCTACATTCATCCAACTAAGATGAATGGTTTTCCGAGGGATTAGATCTAGGACCATGTCACTTCTTGGTGATGCCATGGAAATACCTTTGAAAATAATCTAAATGACTAGATGTACTACATATCTTAGGCATTTCGTAACATAAAAACTTCTTATTCTCCAGCTTCCAATAAGTAAAACAAAACTTGTACATCCTCTCCAATGAATCTGGTGAGGCAGAAAACAAAGACCTTTTTTTGCCTCTTCTAAAATGGCTAGACTCTACTAAATTGGCATTGAATTTACAACCTAGCTCACGAATTCTTTATAATCCTTAGGGAATGAAGGCACAACTAGGAGGAATTAAGCTCAGAGGCCCATTTCAAAGTGTCAAGATTTCAGAAATTCATCCTCAGTGAGGTTTGGGAGATATGACACTAACTTGGTGAAGTTCTTAGCATAAAACAACACCATTGAATTACCCTGATCAAGACCATACAACAGTGAATCAATTAGTGTCTTCTCATCATCGGGAATGTACTGTTGTATGAACATGGATTTAATACATTCTCACGAGAAATTCCTATGTGGTTCGGTCTGAAGAACAGATTTCCACCATCCCTGAAATATTTCTTCATATGTGATGTTGGAAAGCTCCATCTTGAGATGTTTGAGAGATTCAATCCAAACAAAGATCTCCTCAATATTTCGCATCCATTCCTCAAATTTCTTTGGTTCCGACTGCCCAATGAAATGTGGCGGGTTCGACTCTCGGAACCTCTATATGAACTCCAAATATTGACAACCACCATGCTCCATATCCGAAATGGATATACCAAATGTATAAATCATGGATTGATGAATTGAAAGTCACGCGGTGAATGATATACCCACATATTTATATCAAAATCCTTATAACTCAGTGGGGAAGAAACCTAAAAACACAGAGAACGAAACCAAATCAAAACATACCATAAATCATAATTCCACATCTCATTTTTAAATCAAGAAACCAAACTTAAAAAATTAATTCAATCTCCCATCCAACACACCAAATTCAAATTTAAAAAAGGAAAACACCAAAAACAAAATGGAAACATCACACACTCACACATTTTAAAACATTGAAATCCCCATTTTTGAAGAACATCATTAGAAAGAATAACAATCCATACGAACCAATCACCCAATATTGGTATTCCATTTATCCTAACATATATAAACTCTTATTCTATCTCAATCGCTCACCCATACATACTAATAACAATCCAATAACCACATAAATTCATCTGTATACATATATACGTGAAATCATAATAATACCAAGAGTCTGATAAAAGAAACATTATCACTTTCAAAATTACTTTAAAAATACCTCAACCAATTTTAATACCACACATCATTGTCAAAGAAAAACATTTTCAAATTCTACATTAATTATCCAATTTCACATTTCTCAAAACCCTTGATAAACTTACAAAACATTTTCCAAAAGAAATCCTATTTTAAAAACAACCCATTTCACTCAAAAAATATTCAATTTTTTGGTTTTGGAAATCTCATTTTTGACCAAAAAATCATTATTTTTTCTAACAAAACATCATTTTAAAATATAAACAAGACACCCAAAAACCATCCCAGACAAAATTAAGTACAAACAAAATAAACCTACCATTCAATAGGTCAAAAATCTCAAAATCTCAAAAAGATCCAAAACAATACACCAGGGGAAACTAGTGTCGATGAGTGAATTGGCCATATGCTTGGTGGCCATATGCTAATCAAACCACCATCACAGGGAGTATCTCGGAAAAACGCCCCTAGCTCCACATGGCTTGCTAGGCCTTGAAAGCTCCCTGAGACAACTAGACAAACTATCATTTCATTTTCCCAAATACCCAGCAACCCAAAGAACCAAATAAACCATGAAAACCTTGAATTCCCATGGTAACTCATGGTTTGGCCCTGAAAGTGTTTCCCATACACTCCGTTGATTTTACACCCCGTGATCCAACAGTCCTACTCCATCTACCTTGACAACCCAAATAACAAAGGGCACTCTGAATGTATAGTCCTCTAAAGAACCTTAGCTCTGATACCATTTTGTCACAAACCAACCTGGGTCAACCCTGAACCTGTCACCCGAGTCTGCCCATTACAAGGCCCAAGAGGAATTCCCAATCCTCCTAGGCTGGCGACAAGAACCAATGGCATCAAAAGAGTAAAGATGAGAATGATTTCACCCAATATAAATAAACAAAAGCAGCAGAATAATAATAAAGCAGAAAAAAATATAATAGAACACTAAGTAAGAACTAAAAAGAAAAACTACCCATTCCCTATGACCACAAAAACTCCACATAACCCCTGGGGTCACTCTCTGATCCCAAGACCGAACATCGACCATAACGATAGAGATCAAGCTAAAACCTTCACCAGTGACTGAAAATAGGAATTAAGTATATGTGTGAGTATTAAAACTCAGTAGGTGTGCCCAAGTAATCTACTCCCAAATTCATTTCATTTAAACAAAATAATCATAAATTTCAGGTTTGTACTACAATATATAAAAGTATGTTTTTCTAAACTTTTTACATAAAAACAATGTAAGGACCTTTGCCCTTATTTATTTTCAAAAGTAAATTATATTCATTAGTTCCATTACAAATTTTAAAATGAATGTGGGTTTTATATTTCAGATTTTTACAGAGAGAAGAAAACACTTTCATTTAAAAACCATTTTCAAAAAACTACTTAAAACCAACTCACCACTTTATAAGAAAACCAATAAACAAAAAGAATGTACAATAGTAGGTACACAACAAGGGCAATATAGGTATACGTACAAGAATAATATCCATTACTGTGAGAAACAAAAGGCCAAATAGATATTGGTTGAACCTAGGAGCTCATGAACAATCTAGAACATACAATACACGTGACTCATCCTGATGGGATGCCCTACTCAATGACGCCATCACACCCTAATGCTTGACTATCACCCTAACTGGCCTAGTAGAGGGGCCCAATCCCATAAAAATAATAATAACAGAGTATCCCAAACAATGGGCCACTATCCAGGGCATAATATAAACCAGTACAACAATCCTTCATAGAAAATTCACTTACTGTTCCAGGTTCCCATGTCAACATGTTTAATAAAAATGGTGAGCCAACCAATGCCAATCGAGCATCAAATAACATGAATAAGTATAATAATAATTCAGACAACATTCCAAACTTGAGTCACCACATGGAACAACTTCATTCCTTCTTAACCATTCAAACACATGGGAGCCACTAAGCATGGTCCTCCCGAAACATTCAATGTAACCACAGAAAAAGAATTATACATGAAGAATTTTCCGCACAACTGTTTATTTTTATGTGCCAAATGGGAATTAAGCACCCTTTGAGAAACCACCCCTTTTTTAAAAGAAACCAACACCATTGCATCACATGTAAATCAATTTTCAAACATCTGAACTCACCCTACTTTCATTAAGAACCAAAAAGGACTTAAAAAATCATTTAACTATAAATCATTTCCAAATTAAGAAACATATGTCATTACATTGAAAACCATACGCACTTTGAAACCCATTTAAGAAAATCAATTCACCACATTAAATCTAAAACATGTTTATAAGGTCCAAAGGGGCATTTCATTTAACACTTATTAAGAACATTTAATAAAACAAATTCATGAAATTCAAATATAAAGGGTCTTAATTTATTTGAAAAAAAAGAAATTATTCTAAAACACCTAAATTACTAACAAGCATTAAATAAATTTGTGAAAAATAATAAATCAATAATTATTTAATTTAAAGGCGAATGCATAGGTAAACCTACCTCAAAAAGTAGCAGACCAAGATGAAAATTTTGGCACCCTACTCCTTTGATGTAGATCACACCACAGTCTCCCACACATACACTCATGTATATATACCCCTTATTCCAATGCACATATTCCTAATTCCATGGGGGAATATTTTCAAGGAGGATATATATATATATATAGCTATGTATGTGTGTGAAACCCTCCGAGGAGCCACCAAATAATCCAATTAAACTAAAAGGTAATTTAATATTACCAAAAACAAAAAATAATATTCAGAAAATAAAATGGAATGGATGCATCCAACCAAATCCACAAACCAATCCCCTTCGTAAAACCTTACATAAACCAAGATCATTTAAAAACATGAATTTCACCCTTTAAACACATATACAATTTATATGTAAAAATAAAAAACAAGGCCTATATGCCAAAACTACACCATTCTTCAATAAAACTCATTTTTAACAAATACACACCTTAAGTTCCTTGGAAAATATAATTCGCACTTTCCAAATACGGAAAAAAATACTTTTCAAGAATCATTACTATACAATATACACAACACTTAGCAATTTATTTTGAGAAAAATCATTTCTAACTAATATAAATGTTAAAACATTAACAAATAACACTTGTCAGTAAAAAAATAAAATTTAGAACACATTAATATTAACTAAACAAATAAGAAGGTAAAAGAAATCAACCTAAAACAGCGGAAGATGAAAAGGAATGATCTGAAACGCTTTGAATTTAGAAGTGGATGGAGAAACCCGCATGAGGAATTCACGAGAGTCCCATCACACACCCTAATAAAGGAATAAATCACCAAAACCCGATCAACCCATGACCTGGGGTACAACTGAGAGAAAACCCGATAGAGATTACCAGATAAATGAGGTATCAGCGGGGTCGCGCAAGGGGGAGGATGCCGTTGGAGGGAGAGGCCATGGAGAGGGAGGTTCACCTGGAGGAGGGAGCGAGGCCGGAGTTCTTGGGGGGGAGTTATGTGATTGGAGGAAGGGGAGCGCGACTTGGCATTGTGAGGAAAAGTGGGAAATGGGGATGGCAACGTGCAATGGGGATGTATATGTTAGACTATGGTTTTTTTATTTTATTTTTATCATAAATTAATTGATTAAATTTAAAAAATAAAAATTCAAAAATGAATAAAAATTAATGGAAACTCACAAATAAATAAAATAATCTAGAAGTGTTGGTTTGTGGGGTGACAATATCACATTAATTTTAACTAAAGTTGGCCCATTTTACATTTATGATGGTAAAAACATTACTATGGTTATAATTCGTATTGATCAAAAATGGGACCTATTTTCAGAATATGGAACTAATACATCTCAATATTTGATGAATTTTTCATGATTAAATTTCAATATGTGGAAAAAATTAATCTATGTAAAAAACAAAATGAAAAAAATAGTTTTCCAAAATATAACTTTTAATTATAATCATTATTTTCATAAAATATTTAATCATAAAATTGATTACATGGGGAATAATTGGATTGATAATAATATTATAGTACTATAGTTATTTTAAAAAAATTAAAAAATTGTTCTTTTTAAATGCTTGAAATTAAAGAAACATTATTCAATAAAATTTGATATTTTCACTATTCACTAGAAAATCTAACATTTTTAGAAAATTCCAAAATTTCACCCTTGGATAATTTTAATTTGTTTATTTCCCAAATAATATCCCATTATGGAATAAAATTTAAAAAAATTGTACTAATTAAAAATTGTTTTCTCTAAAATCCAATAAAAAACCCATTTGTGAAGAAATAGGGTTTTAGAAATAAAATGACTTCCGTAAAAATATGGTGATTATTTCATAAAAATTAATTAATTAATTTGTATTGAGTATGAATCATATAAATTTTTTATATTGTGGTTAATCTTATCCATACCCCTACATTATTATCTAGGTGATAACTATCACATTAAAACCAATATACATTTAATAGTACATTATGGGGTTTAAACGTTTTATTAAGTGAAAAGAAATATATAAGACAAATAAAATTTTTAATAGAGAAATATATCAGAAAATATCAACATGTAATAATATACCCCCATTAATATTAATTTCACCTTTTATTTTTCATCACTATGATATAAATAATTAATGATATCTCTATATAATCAAATCCTAGAGTTCCCCAATAGCTTTGTCTAATTATGAGTTTCATATAAAAACATTGGTCAGCTGAGTGGTATTGTTTCAAAGCACTTTATATATATGATCTACTACGTCAAAAAATTTATCCTCATATGATAGATATTTTACTAATCATATTATATTTGAGTTCGGTACATTCTAAAAAACATATATATACTTCTTCATGATATATACATTAAACATGTCGTGAAATAGGGATAGAATCAACATAAGTGGAAAATTAAAATATATCATAACAATATGATAATGAATTTAAAAATGGGAAAATAAATATGTGGATATGATTTCAAATCATTAATAATCTCCAATACATCTTCCAATTAGATATTGAAATTAATATCTGTCATCAAAATTTGAATTCTGGATGTCACAATGATTTTCATCATTAAATATTAATCAACTCTGATATACTCTTATGTGATATTGGATTTATCTATTATTCACAACCACTTTATCATATTGATCATGAAAAAATATATATCATTCCCAAATATCATCTCATTATGTATGAGTTCTTCACTTCTAATCATAGTGTTCATTATAAGAAGTCGTCTTAATTCTTGAGTGAATGGACTTGTTTTTAGGATATTCCACCTTTGAAATGTTTTGAACATAATCACCATGGAAATCCATATAACATTATCTCATAATATCCTATAATATGTGAATGGTTCTATAAAATGTTCCCTATTTCCAATGATGATATGTATTACTGATTCTAAAACCATGATAAATATCATTTTGAATACTTCTCTATAATATCATGGTAATACTCATATAAGGATCAAATAAAATATATTGTTGTTATCTATATAATCATTGCACATTTTAAATGTATAAAATGTAATGATGATCATGTGTTAATTCTTCTATACTAGAAATAAAGTGCTCATACATCATAAGTATCTTAACTACATCGCAAATATCATTGTGCACTAATGATGTTTTGTGGAGTCTGATGACAAAATCCATGGTAATGTCTTCCCATATCGAGTTTTGTAGGGGTAATGGCTATAATGTTCCCTTGTGCATTTATCACTCGTCCATGACATTATAGCATACAATTTATAGTGATAAATAGTACGTAATATATGTTTTCAAGATGTCCAATATTAATTTTTCTTCTAGATACTCGTACATCAATGAATATCCATGATGTATAGATAATGACAAATTGTGATAATCATCCTACATATCCTTCTTTAAATCGAGTATGAATTTAATATATACACGATTAATGAGAATTATCATTCAATCACAAGTAAGGTCAAAATAATGAATATTTATCACCATATCCTACTATTATACAACTTATATTTGTACCTATTTAATAGTCACATTGATAGACGATTTACGTTTCATAAAATAAACTGTAGACCTATCCCACATCATTTGGGTTGTAATATATACATTTAATAAATCATTATGTTTGGAATATCTTTCAATACTCATCATATATAATATTTCATGATCCTCTCAACTAAATGAATCTTACACCTTATTCTCTGTCAAATGGTGTTAATGTATTGAGTAGTCATATACTTTATAAAATTATGAACATCTTATATCTTATAGATTAATATCCTTTTTTGTGAAGATATACATAAAAATTTTCTTATCTACATATAATTCATATATTTAACAACTATTATAATTCCACCACATCTTCAATGAAACAATTACTACAACTATTTCCATAATAAAAGTCATATAATTGGATTTGTGTAAATGTATTTTTCCTGAGGAATATTCTATAACCATATCATTATAATTGTAGACAGATCCTAATCCCATCATTGATTCATCACTATAGATCATAAACCCTAATCCATTACAAAGTAGTTTGAGCATAGTTTCACTGAGAAAAAATCTATTTAGTTCCTTAAAATTCACTTCACATCCATCTATCTATAATAACATAACCACTTACATGTGAACATGGTGATTGTTCTAGATAGTTATAAGAAATATTTGACAAATTAGCTATAATATATATCAATCTCATCAAAACTATGGATTTAGGTGTCCACTGATGGCTTATTCTACTGATCAATGACTATTTTCCTTGAAGGATCCAAATATATACCATCAATTTAGATTATATAACCCAATAATGTAATGTTCTCAAGCAAAATTTTTTACTTGGTAAATTTTTCATCAAACATATCCTTCAATAGGGTCTACCACAAAATTATAAAATTATCTTGATGTAATTCCTTTCACCCCATATATATAACATTAATAACTATAAATACAAAAAAAAATCAGATTAATCAATAAATAATATTTGATAAATCTAGGAAGATATAAGGGTATTATTAAGTCCATTTAACATAAAAAATAAATTAAAAATTTCAAAAAATCATACAAATGTATTTCTTGGAAATATATTCCATCTTAACTCTGAATTGATTATATCCAACACATAAGTGAATTTTATAAAATTACTAATATACTTTTAATTGATTAAAAATTCATCATTATATATATTAGGATATGTTTTATTGATTGTGTTCCTATTATGTTCCAAATAATAGTTTCAATGAAACATTGACCAATATTTCTTTTAGAAAAAACATGTGTTCCCCTTGGAGACACCCTATTGTATATAAATTATTTCCCAATAGATGAATATTTTTTATTTAGTAATTTTGTCAACTCAATTGGGAAAACTATAAAAAAACATCAATGAAATATGTTTATCATAATGTATGACTTATAATGAACACTCTACATCATGATTCATAAATAATACTAGTTAATTTTTATAGAAATATAACCATAATCACCAATAAAATAGGAATATTCTCATTGGTGAGTTTCTCTCCAACTATCTGATATCAATATCAATAAGGGACATTGATTTAGACACCAGATAGAATTAATTTCCCATAAAAGATAATATTCATCATCAAAACAATAAATAATATTATATCCATTTTGAATTTTTATATGTGATTTCCCTTCCATAGTGATTGGTATGTGATCCCTATAAAGAACTCTAATCTATTCCTATAATGAAATCAAGGGGCATCCTGAAAAGTGGTAAACATGTGTCCTCATTACTTTGGGATGTACCTCCTAGATCAAACTAAAGGGTATTAATGATTTTTCTATCCTAGGATTACCATATAGAGCTTACTCACCTATTAACCTAGGCCCGGAATAATCCCTCATAGGGACACATGTCTCAAATCCACATACACAGGGATTTTTTATTATTCAATATCATCTAGAAAAGATGTTAAACTTGTTCCCATATCTCTCTTATCTAGGAAGTCAGATCAATCTCCACATTATATAGAACATGTGATATATCCCTAACAAAAATACTTCATTAAAAACAAGTGATGAATAAAGTAAAAATACTTGTAATAATTAAACCCCTAGCCTCAACATCCTCATGACCGATATGGGATTTCATGGTTCACAGGCCTAAGACGCCTTATATGAGAAGCCATTCTAGGTTAAAGACTCACAGTTAACAAATTAACCCAAAATCTTATAATCCCCATACATGACCAAAAATATGAACTACTCTGATGAATGGTTGTTTCCCTATAATGAAATAATAATTTTAATTAACAAACATCTATAAAAAGATTAAATAGTGAATGTATATGATGAAGATTACTCAAATATATGATAAAAATCTAGACTATGTGAGAACATCCAGGGAGGAACCAATATACCATCATCCAATTTTGATTAAGGAGTCAACATCACCATACATGGTGGTTCAATTCACCCTCCTTTGAAAAAATGTAATATGGGGAAAGAGACATGCACTGTTGCAATGATGAATGCCCCAAAATTGAAAGTGTCGGAAAAATTTAGAAAAGAGGGTGTGAGGTCTATGGTCACCTCATGGATTGATAGAAATTTAGTTTTGGAAACCATTCATGTTATCAGAGGTTGTCACTAATCCTAGATAAATTACTAGTTCTAGATTTCTTGGAATGTAAATGGTCATCAAAGTCTTTCTTCACTCAGATAATATTATTACGCATTTCATTATTTGGTAGTTTTAAGGATTATAGTAAGAAATTTGACTCATGGAATAAAATTATCCCCATGCACATCAAGGTTAGTATTAGTGCATAAATCATCAATTAAAAGGAAGTATGTGTTGGAAATCCTCTCCTCACTCAGGATAACCTCCAAGTCTAGTATTAATTAACTGTTATACAAAAACACATACAGTCTCTATATCCCTAAAGTTTAATACTGGGTTGTGAAAAAATAATTTGGAGAAATAGTTTTATAACATTATAAGTGTTCCACTTCACCATACCATCAGGTATTATTCTTATATTTTTGCCTCTATGTAGTATCCAGAGATAGATACCTTCTTTGAACTTTCAATATTCAATGATGGGTGAGTAGTCACCTTAGTTAATATAAATTACACCCTTACTAGCTAAGAGTGTGTATTCCATAATGAGAACACTCTTTATATATCCCCTCAAATGAATAATGGAAGGTTAATTAATGGATTCTGATGATACTCTTCCTTATCGATCTCTCCCTTTGTTTTCATGTAGGATTCTTAATAGTGTCATTGTGGTTTTTCAGTTTTGTAGCATTTGATCGGTTGATATATATCCCTAGATGGGGATGAAAGCACATTATCTAGGATGCATGTAGTTTTTAGGTGCATATATTCCATAAAGGATTCAATTTTACATGGATTTTTGGTGATAATGGTTGAATTCCATTGATGGTTTATAAAAACAGAGGTCTGGGGAGATCAGGTGCTTTAGTTCATCCCCTCTTAGTTTTCTTCTTGAGAAGGGTGACTTCACCCAATGGTTACTATCCCGTATATTTTTCTCCATTAACACATAGAAGTTCCTATTATTCTATTTTATTTTATTATATTTTTTCATAGAGGATATTTATTCATTTTCCTTCTAGATCCATGATCCTCATTTGGGTGGTCGATTTGTAAACTCATTCCCAACACGATGAGTACGTTAGTAATTTCTAGGTAACATATTCATATTGTTATTGTATATGGACTCATTCCTATAATATCGGCATGATGTTAGTCCAATTTACTCACACTATTTGTTGATGGGTGTTATGAGGTGTAAAATTTCGTTATTTTTCAGTTCTTCCATCATTGGTCAAGGATCCAATAACAAATACTAAGGGTTTTTCTATGGCATTGTTAGTTGTATCCTCTTTTTAGACTGATCTATGTGATCATATAAACATATGGTTTTGAATTGATGTGTCCTACACTAAGTCACAGGACAATTGTGGGTGGACCCATTGTGGAGATAAGTTGGTCATTAGACTTTCCCTTGGCCATACTCCAATGTTGTCTGGCATTGGAGTGTGGGAGTGTTAGTAATTTCTATTCCCATATAGTGTTACATTGGGATGCATTTGGTGGGTATATTGTTTTACATTCTTATCAAGTTGACCTACAACAAAATTTCCTTTTTTCTATTTCTGCTTCATATTGGGTACATTTATACTCACCAATACATGGGTCATAGTTCCACACATTCTGTGTATGTGTAGACAACATAATGGTTAGTGAAATTTCAGATATAGTACTATCGTGTTGATCATAGTAGATCTGATGATTCTATGGATATAGAAGATGTCAAATCTGGGATAGAATTATTTAGTGTCCTTCTACTCAATGTTGATTAATAGGCACCCATGATTATTTTTACATTCCAATAAGACATGTATATCTTACATGTTTTTAGTTATCATGATTAGTTGGTGGATTTTCTGACAATAGTGTGTTTAGGATAAGGGATCCCATTATTTTCTATGACTATAAATTTTTATTCTCTAGAACATGGACTATAGGTGGACATCATAGGGTGGCACACACATCTTACCAGGGACCAATGTGGGTCCCTAGTGGTTCGTGTCCTAACAATATCTAGGTTTTAAAAATATCTTAATTCTACCAACACTACATCCTCAACACACAATCAACTCATCCCATATATATTAGGATTCAAATCCCATGTTGGATAAGTAATGGACCCATCCCAATATGGTACATTCTATGTATAAATCATACAACTTTCATATAATTCAATGACAGAAGGCACCAAACTCAATAATTTGTCACAACCTAATGCCTACATGGTACGTCCCATATATAACTAATTGTAAATTTATCCCTATACACCATAAAGATTATGTAAAATTTTACCACATATTGGAAATTCCCTGGCACTATATGTGAAAGCAAAATTTAAAATTTTTAATTATTCCCGATCATTTTTAGAGATACTATTTATTTTATTTAATCCTTACTAACATGAAATTTAATTTGAAGAAATAGATAAAATTCCATAATGTTTCAATAAAAAAAAATCAGCACTCATTTACATTTTCAATTTTGTCTATCCATAATTATATATGAATAACATATCATCAATTTTTTTCATATAATATATTCATCATGAATAATTATTCAAATGATTTTTTTATTTATAAATAAAATTTACTACAAATTTATAATCTTACATTACTATGAATCACAAACACAACATAGAACAAAATTATGATTGGTTGAAATAGATAAATAAATAAATAATATATTAAAATAACCTACCTTGATTCATAAGATAATAAAATTATATATTTCAACATATATTTCTCACTGATCATAAATCGTTACTCTATTATTATTTTTCCAACATTTTCTTATTAATTTGGACTCACAATTATCATTAAAACGTTCTGAGAGAAAAAATAAGATAGAAAAAATATCACTGTATGAAAAATGAATATAACAACATAAATCCTCTATTTTTCCCACATTAATTAAATTAATGAAAAGTAATATATCTAAATCCATAAATCTTATAACCTTACTCATTAGTTATGACAATAAAATATTTTACTCAAATCACAGATTAGTAGCATTTGTATGGTAATGTTTCCTTATATAATAAAATATGTAAATACCCTTATCTAATATTTAAAAACAGTTCCATAATATATTATATCTTAAATAACAAAATCATTTAATTTATAAAAATATTCTATAATGAAAAATAATTACATAAATAATTAATTAATTTCGACATCCCCAACACCAAACATTTGGTAAATATTTAACAATGTATAATTTTATCCAAATGACCAACTAAGGTTAAACATCATATTATAAATCAGAATAAAAAAAATCAATCAATTACTATTAAATTTATCATGTTACCCATCATAGTAATAATCCAATTGAATTTTATATTAATATTGGATTCCAATGTAAATGCCACTATTATTTTCATATATGATTTTTAAAATAAAATAAAATTTCAATATTAAGTAATATCAAACACATATCTTTTCTTTTCAGGTATGGTTACAAATTTATTAACTTATCATAACATTTATTTTATATTTTAAAAAATTGATATGCCTATAAAGAGAATATATCACAAGGTATTAGAGGATATATATTTTTTGAAAATGTTAGGTTTCCCTAAATCAATCCCATTTCATGGAAATTAGGTCATACTTAGTTAATGATAGGGAAGAACATCAATTTTTATGTTCATATCCTCTAATATATATAAATATAGAGATACAAATGATATTACCATGATACTATAATGATATGATTGGTTTTCTATATAGTTTAATATATAATCTAGAGAGAAATATAGGAATTGTTTTGATGAATTGTTATAAAATTATTCACTTTGAGAATAAATATGTATTCTTTATATCCACATTAAAGAATTAATTATAAAAATAAAAATACACCATGAATTATAAAAAAAATACAGTTTAAATTTTATCCTTGATAAATGGTTTATTTAATTAAATATTCTCTCTTATAT
Source organism: Viscum album (assembly GCA_963277665.1). Classification (NCBI taxonomy): domain Eukaryota; kingdom Viridiplantae; phylum Streptophyta; class Magnoliopsida; order Santalales; family Viscaceae; genus Viscum; species Viscum album. Next base: position 2,015,825,248 of record OY728153.1, on the reverse strand, counting down.
TTTGGGACAATTGTGATTAATTTATGTGATTTAAAATTTGTTTTTAATCCTTTAATTAATAATAATATGTTGTCAAAATATGGTGGAAGTTTAGGGGTATAGTTTCGGTATAGAACATATGTGTAAATAGTGGAAAATGGGATGTGGCAACATGATGATGGGACAGTGGTGGAAATAGTGTAATTTTATTTCTATATAGATAGAATATAGATGGACATATTGACTCGCATTATAGGATAAATTTTTTAGTGATATATAGATCTTGTGTGGAAATCGTATCCACATTTTAAATGTATTGGGAAACTATGGTGGATATAGGACTTATTCGATCAACTATCACATTGTTCATTCTATCTTGGGATCATTAAATAAAATATTGGATAAGAGTAAATGTTCATGGAATATATTTGGGTAATGTAGGTGTTCTATATAGAACCCACTAATAGATATTGAGTATGGAAGGTGCATTTTGAGGTGGGGTTTTTTTATAATTTTATATCAAAATTTCTATGTGATTTGGACATGTAACTTAAAGGATACATGATAGAACTCCATTGGGGATGTTTAATAGTTCAATTTCCCTTTTTTACTTTCATAGAGACATCACTACACACATTGAAGTTCTAATTTAATAATATTTTACTGAATATTATATATAATAATATGTATTTATTTTTTAAATGTTAGTTAATGGTAATATATTCTACTAATTATGAGATGATATTCCATTCATTATTATTTCATAAAGTGTCATGGTGATTATATTAGATTTCAATAATATAATAGTATACCTTATTAGATGGTAACATCGATATTTTGGTTTCTCATGGTTATAAACTATATATTATTTTAGACCAAATGTTTAACTTCAGTTTGGGTGTTGTATTAGTAACACATACACAATACAATCCATTCAAGGGACACATATAATAATTGTAAACTTTATCGGTGATGAAGCCTTTTTTTAAAAATATTTTACACATAATTTTTTTATTTTCTTTCTAGATCAATGTAATGAGGTTGAGGTAGAATAATCATTCTGATTTCCATAATATAAGTAAAATTATACATTCCAATATAATTCATTAAAACTTGGAATTATATATTAGGTGAAATTATAATATTATGTTATGTTATTTGGACTATTTCAAATTATTACTTAACTACAATTATTAAAAGAGGAATATGAACTTGTACATCTATCAATGGATTTCCAGATGTGTACAGAGTTACAACTTATTATCCCTCCTAAGGTAACAATATATAGGAAGGGATGTTCTAACTATTTTTGGTTATTTAAGTGGACTATTTTTAGTTTATACTACTTGGGTCCCCTTTTGTAAATATTTGAAAATTAATGAAAAATATTTTAATTTATACATAGTTTTGTGTGTACATGATTATGTTGTATTATGGGTATATTTAGTAAGAAGTGAATTGTTTTTTTGGTCTTGTTTTTACAGATTATATAAATTTTTCAATTTTTTTTGTTTTAATTGAATCCTTACACTCTTATTGGGATTTCCATACTGAATATAATAATCCATTATTAATAATAGACCACTTTGTGTATGTGTGTTATTTTTTATCAATGTTAGTTATTAGTTGAAATCGGATGACAATGAAATTGAATGATTTCAATGATGTCAATGTTAAAGGCTTATTTGGATCATATATTCCAAAAATAATGGATGAATATTTCTAAAAAGGTTATAGAAAATAATATTTTTTCAATGATGAGAAAGATGAAGGGAATATAATATAAATATTAACTAAATGGGGAATGGATGAATTGAAATGATTTGTATGCTAGTTTGAAAATTTATTTTGAGAATTATATGGGACTTATGTTGAAGATTTGGATGAATTATTTTTTGGATTTTACCAAGAATCATTCCCACCATAAACCAATGAAGGATAACCTCAAATATATATGTGGGAACCTTGGTTCAATCACTTTGGATGAAATCAAAATAGACAAACAATTATGGTAGGAAGTAGTTAGTGCCTACACAGTTAGGCTAATATGTGCATGGGGGTGAACAAGTGTATAGAAGTTTCATACAACCCTCAAGGTTATAATAATGGTACAATAGTGGGAAAGAAGGTTTACCCACCCCATATGGTTTGTGTTATCTTTTGTGGGTTGAAATCCACTGTTTTCTCATGCAGAGAGTAAAATAGAAAAAAACATAGAAGTGATGAACATGTCTAATTATAGATTTGGGAGAATTGGGAGAGTAGGTAATAAACCATCACATAGAATGATACATAAATTATATCATTAATCCAATACATTTCATTTGATCTATAAAATTGTGTTAGGGATCATCTTCTACCTGAATCCCCATCAGAGATGCTTTTATTATCGGAATTGACACTTGTATAGAATCCATTATCATGGATTGTTTTGAGAACAATCATGAGATTCAAATATAACTATAATAATGATTAAAATATTCACATATAGTTTATCTGATTCTAATATTATATGAATCTTAATGAGTACGCTACAATGGATTGAAAAACAATGTAATTAGAGGACGTCCAAACATCTGATATCCAAGGATGATATTGATATGAAATGATATAAATTTTATTTTCATCGCATGAACATTAAGTTTATTTGAATTAGAAGAGACTCTTTAACATTAGGAATCATGTTGAAAAAACTAAAAATGAACTTTGATTAATAACATTGGTGGGTTTAAAATATCATTATCATTGGAATTTGACATAAAGTATTTTTTATTTTCATATAGGGGAATCAATGAAGGAGTGGTAGTGAAACCTACCTATAAAATAAAAGTACTCATTATTGATAGAGGATAATTCTACTCATGTTTCATCTTAGTTTTGCCATTTTTCTATGAAACCTGGTATCTATGTGCATTATTTTATCAAAAACATCAATATTTTTTGTGAGAAATAGTGATACATGAATAATGGAGTCTCATGCTCCACTAATTCATGATCAAGAGCCATGAACAACTCTTATTTGTGAATAATGACTAATTATGTGAAACTGTACTTGAGTTACTTACTCCCACTATATGAAATAATGAAAAAGTAACTGAAAGGCAACATTGATTTTTAGGGAAAAATATCCTAATCTTCTTTAATGAAAAATAATTTAAAACATCAAATAATTATTTAGTTTTGTGTTAATATCTTACATAAAAGTAAATAAAATATTGGTGAGGTTATATATTAATTTTTTTTGAGAATATTATAAATTTCATGACCCATTATAGTCCTAGGATTGTAAAGGAACTAAACTACATGAATCATACATTACATTCTCATAGATAGTGAGTCGTACTAGTTATCATACATGAAAAAAATGAAAATAATAATGCATTTTTTATGAAAGTAATACTTAAATCATGAACTTATACAAATTCATATTATAAGGGAGATATAATTGATTACCTAGGATCATAGTGATTATTTATTACATAAAAGAAATATATTAATAACATGATGTATAATTTTTAATGTAATGTATGTTATGTTTACAAGTAATCAATTTACCTAAGAAGAAATAAACTCTACATGTAATTGTTCATAATATATTTTTATGAAAGATAATATTATACTTATATATTATTAAATATTATGGTGTGTTGAATATCACAAGAAGAAATAGTGTGTGGAAAATATTTTTTTTAGTGGATTATTATTTGGTTTAATGAATAATCCCGATATATCCTATCCACTACACATTCAAATCATTATAAGTGAAGAGGGATATTAATTTCAATGTTCTAATCTGAACATTAATAATTTATATATTAAAAAAAGAAGGTTTATAAATCAAGAAAGATTTATGGAAGAATGTATCAGATATACTGGTATCATACTATGTAGAAGTTTTTAGATTGAGGATTATCACCAAACAGATAGGTAAAGGATGATCAAGATATAGAAAGGTTAGACAAGATATCGTACGAGGATATTATTATTGTTTAGTGTCATAGAAATATAAGGAAGAATATATAGACCTAGTGGAATATTTTTTTCACTGATGAAGAAACATACATGTATAGAAGAAGAAAATAAAGTACTATTAAAATTTCTTTTCATAGGAAGAGGAAAACGATGAGAGAGAAAAGGTTAGATAATAGTACATTTGTGTATATAGAAGTGGAAGATGGAGATGATATAAAATATTTTATTTTTTTATTTTAAGAATATGAAGATTTATTTATACAATAAAGTGAAAGTAAGAATAGAGGATAGTGAAAAACATAAAATACTTGTGGCATCCAACAGAAGTATCATCTGGTGGAAGACATTGATGGTGTTACATTGTCCCATATAAATAAGGTGGCGATTGTCTTAAATGGAAGTATAAATAACTGTTTATGAGCACCACATTATATGAAGTAATTCCTAGTATAGGGAGGATTATTCTCTCTATACTCGTAAAAATTTATAGGGACCCAAACTAGGCTATGTATTGTTTTCTATCCAAACTAGTGTAACTAGTGTATATTATATTGGGGATGTTTTGTACTATTAATCAACATCCATGAGAATAACTATATAATCTTATTTTGTATTAAATCATTAAAAAATATTATGTCACGTATTTTATTTTCATCATATACTTAAATATGATAATGTAAATAGAATAACTGAGTAATGATCCAAACATGTGTAATATGTAAATTGAAAACAATTATAGTTGTTGAAAAGGTTTTTAAAAATGATTCCCCCCTCTAAATGTTTATTTTATGTTAAAGGATCCCTCTAAATAAATATCGATGGGTTGGGTAGACATTTCAGGATTCACTTCTTTAACGTTATTATGTTTTTATGAATTGAGATCCCTTCCTATAGTAAAAATGAAATGTAGTTTAAGGTAAGATATTATTAAAAATATGAAAAATTATATTTATACAAGGCCAAAATTATCATGGGAATGGAAGAGAGAAGAATATTTAAAATGAAGTACCCTTCATAAATATTATCATGTATTAGTTTTACCATGTCCTAAAAGTAATGAAGATATATCATTCATGGAATGTGTAAAGTAGATGGACTATGATTCCATCATTGAAAAAGAAAATATTCATAACTCAGGTAAATTATTCATGTTCTGGGAACATAAGGAATATAAAAACTAATATACAAACTAACTCATGAAGAAGATCCTACCATCAACGGTGATAATGGTAAATTTATAGCTTCTTAACAGAAATTATTTTCCATATTAAGAGATATGCTACATTTTATTCCTATGGTATTAGTCTATCTTGATTGTGTAATCATTAACTATATCCAAGAATAGATCTCCAATCATTTAGAAGAATAAAACAACTTACAGAATACTTTCCAATATTATTTTTTTCATATAGAAAGATCTCTATACTAGGTGGATCCTTGGAAAATAGATGGACGAAATAAGTAAAAGACAGATATGCAGTAATGAATAGTCTCGATTAAAATATATATACTCTTGATGAAAAATTTAAAAATATAATTTTATTCAAGGATTCACAATTTGACCGGAAATCTAAAAAGATCATGAAACATAACTCCTTACAAAAAATTGTAAAATTCATGAAGTTAATTTAAAAATAATATATATTAATTTTTAATATACATTCATTATGATTGAAAATCATAAAACAAATTATCAATATAAATTTTATAATTAGATGTTCTATTGGAAAATATTGAGAAGACACATATTGAGACATTATTAATAAGTAGAAACAGTCTGCTAAAAAACAATATTCAATGAAGGACTATATGTATAAAATTACTCTTTAATATATAAAGAAGATCATTAATTCATTCAATGATTTACCTCAGGCCGAGGTGAAGAAATAGGTACCATCCACAACATCTTATAATAATTTCTCTAAATATTTTATCATGAATATCACTAGTCATAAAGAATAACTATTATAACTATGGGTGATGAAATGAAATGATAATTATACCAAAAAAATATTGTGGATATGGACAATAGTGTTTAATATATTTCCCCACAATTATCCCAAAAATTTATGATGAAGACCAAAAGACCCCCAATATATAAAATGATAAAGATAATGTATTGTGGGTCATTTTTGGAGACAAAAAATATTGTTGAATTTATTATTTTATTTTTTTGTACAATAGAGAAGAAAATAAAAAATTAATATCATTTCAAGGAGTAAATCTATAGATGAAAAATCCATTAGTACATAAAAAAAAATACTTCAAATAAATTGGAAAAACTGAAAATATATGTGATGTATAAAATTGTAGTGTTTATAACAACCATTCATGATTATGTTAATATGTATCCAAATATGTGGACAAAATAATAACATACATGTTGTCTAAGAAATAAAAACATTGGGTTAAAAAATAACAATTTTATAAAAAAACATTCTACCAATAGTTTATCCAAGAATAACATGATAATACCATATTTTCCAAATCCACTTTGTTGGATAAATACACTATATCCAAAATAATTGATAAAATGGATAGTACTTACAACATGTAATGTAAAGAATCCAATATTTCGACCAATGTTTATAAGGACATGATAGTCATATGGATAGAATATTTTAATACAATAAGGAAAATAGATTTATTAAAATAAAATGAATGTACCAAAGGAAAATTATAGAATCCACATGAATATAATGTAATATGTATTGTGAGAAACATGGTTGTAAACACTCTTAAATATTGTGTGGAAATAATTATATCATAATAATAATTCTATAGTAAAATTACTATTTCAACAAATGATTAATGTTCCTTAATCTCTTAGAAATAAGGTTTCGCACACAAATAAACTGAAGAAGAGATAAGATCCATGTATCCAATATCATAATTTATTTTTATATATGCTAGTGTAAATATTTTATAAAAGAGTGAAATTTGGATGAAAGAGATTCCTTAAAATTCATATTCCCATTGGTAAGCATTGAAAGAATCACCTTATTCCATTAATCATTGTTTATAGTATTTTTATTATAATTTTTTGAATTTAAGTTAAATAAATTTTTATAGGGGAAAACCTAAGAAGTAGTAAGGGCTATAAAATCATGACCAGAATGATTAAAATGCCAATATCTTTTAATTATTGAACAAATTGTATTCAAATTAAAATATTATAGAGCATAATCCTTGATGATGATAAAAAATGTTTGATCGTATCTTAGATAGTATGGGATTATTAGATAACATCATGTTTTGATCGTATATTTCATATCATAAAGCATGCATATTGATGAAGATCATCATTATTAATGTTGTGACGTTTTTCATATAAGGAATGTCATATGTTGAAAATAGTTTTTCATGTGTTCTCCATATTTCAACTTCATGAAATGCATTCATGAAGAGATCCACCATTATGATGACATTGGTGACTTTTTCCCATTAGGTGTAGGAAAATGAAGATATATGAAGAAGTTGCTAAAAACATTCTATAATGAAAACCTTATTATTCATGAAATTTATTTAACATCATGATATTTGAAATTTTATTTTTTTAATAATATATCATATTGTTTGTCAAAAATAATAGACATAACACAATGTCATAGTAGTTGAATTTTTAAATTACATAAAAATAGAATATATCTAGAATTTATACAACACCACTTATATTGGATTATCCTTCAATATTTAATATATTTTTAGAATTTAGTGTAGGATATTTTGGTTAATTGTTATTATAAAATATTCATTTCCCATTTAGTATAATTATTCTATAAAAATAAGAAAACCCATAAATAAAATTATATGTGTTCCCAATTCATTTGGTATTTGTATCATTTGTTAAATGATATCAAACTTATATATATTATAGCCTTAGGTTTTCTAAATAGAGCATGTATTATATATACATTGATTTATAAATGGTTTAGATGTTATTATTTATTTAATAATACCATTTTATAATGAACATTTTATTTCTTTTCAATATGGGGTAGATAAAGTGACTTAAATTCTTGATAAGAAAACCAGATAGATTCATATATTAACATATTCATTTCGAAACAACATTAAAGGTATTTCCATCAAACATCTTAGGGATATTGAACATACCACATTGTGTATGTGTTCTATCTTTTCATTTTTTTTATTATATGGAAATTATAGTGAATGAAAATTAAATATTTCATTTAATTTAATATGATGATGATTTCATTGGAATTTATATTACAAAAAAATTAAGAAAATTACCCAAAGGGTCAGCAAAAAAATTATTTTACATGTTGAAGAAGAAGAAGGCCATCAAATATACATATTCATTTAATGAGGAATGGAATAATACAATTGGTTATTAAATTGTTCTAATATTTTTTTGTATATTTATATTGTAATTATTTTGAATATTTCACTCACTTCATTGAATGAATTTTCAAAAAAAACATATATCCATCCCTAAACCAAAAAAAGGTCATTCATATCCACATATCTGGGACCCTAGGGACAACCATGTTGAATGAAAGAAACATGTCTATCCGATGTTAATAGGATGTAGTTAAATCATATATAAAAATCCATGTGTCTTCATGGACCAACAAAGGTAGCGAGAAGGTATATATCACATTTAGGGTGTTTATAGTTGTGAGTTTAGGGAGTAGTGAGTCATCCCAACCCATGTGTTGTGTACTATATTTTGGGTATTGACCACCACTATTAGCTTAAGAAGTGAAAAAGAATACCTATAGTAATTATTAATTTATCAACTGATCTTAATATTAATTTCAAATTATGAGGCACTGAGGTATTGTATAACTCCGATTAATGATATGTAAACAACATCAAATATCTGTTTAATTTGATCTAATCAACTCAATTGCTCTAGTTGTCATATCAAACCTTATTTATCATTGTAAAATCAACTATTTACTATGGTAATTTATGTTGGGATTCCATCATTCATGTTTTTTTAGTTATCGATTTTGTGATGAAATATTATCATCAAAATTTCTTAAATCTTCATGGATGGTTTTTTTTATTCCCATAAAATCAAGAGTTTGATGAACATGATATAGTTGAATGGAAAATAGTGTTTTAGGATGGTTTTATTTTAACTAATCTATAATGATGAGTTTGAAATGTATATTTTAGCATGTGATTATCATTCAAAATATGTGATACATCTTTGAAAGAGAATATACACCATAATACAAGGCATAAAATGTTGTAAAATAATAAGAAAATCCATGCATTGGACATTGGATGTTTAAATTTATAGTATCTATGAACTTTTTCATGGAATATTTCTTGTATTCTAAGATAGTGAATGGAGAAAAGAAATTTGTTGCAATATTCCTATTAAAGGATATAGTCCATGACTAAGAAAATCTGCTACCATTCACATTTCATCAATTAGTAATCATCATTATTAATGTAGAGAATCTTCATTCATTCATTAGTGTCAAATGGTAGATTTTAATGTGATACACTCTATTTCACAAATAGTTGAGTGATATACTCATCCATATTGTGTATAAGATATGTGATACATTTTTCTATGTGATGAGTAATTGATTCTATGATCTATTTCATGGGTGATATACTCCTACAGTGTTATGAAAAGAAATTACGATTTAAGATTAATTAATCAATACTATTTTTCATGAAGAACATATTTCATGATAAACTTTTGTGATAATGAGTATTAATAATATAATACCCCTTTGTAGTAATATTATAATAATTAGAATATAATATGAGTGAGGTTTTAAATACAAAATTTATGTGATAAAGATAAATAAAATCAACATACATGATCTTTTATTTTTGAAGGTATTTAGCTATGAAAATAATAATATACATTCATCCTTACATTTATTTTTAATATCTTTCATACATGACAAAATGGAAATAATAATACTTGCTTGAAGAAAAATAAGAGTTTAACTATAAAAAACATATTGACAATAAAAGGTAGAATTAGTGTTCAAATGGGGTCTTGATGGTAATTTCATGAATAATTAACATAAATTAATAAGATGATGTGATATGTCTATAAAAATTTAATAGTTTTATCTAGATATTCATTTCAATGAAGATGAAATGGAAACTACACTAAATTATTTATAATTTTTATCGAAGAAAGAGAATGTGACTTTGCCACACTATTTCATATTATTGTGTGTTGAAGATCACAAGAATAGGAAGTTAGTGTATTATATATATTTCATTGATTATCATTTTTATCAACTAATAATCCTATGATACCTGGAACACTATACATTCAAGTCATTATAATAGAAGATGGATATTAATTGTGGTGATTCTAATATGAAAATTTATTTTTTCCCATAAAAAAAGTTGATTTATTATTCTATAAATATTTATAGAAGAAGGGATCAAGTTTATATGTACCATACTATGAATATATTATCAAAAAAATTAGTTACATAAGAAGGAAATCTAATAGAATTTCAAGAAGATTACAAGGACCATCATGATACCAAACCTATATTTTATTATCATTTTGTATTGGAGGAAAATGCTCAAGAATAAGGAAACTAATGAATGTATATTCTATACTAATGAAAAAATAGAAAATAATATAAAAGGGGAGAAAATTATTACATATATATATTCACATAAGAAAAATAGGATTAAATAGAGATGAATAGATGAAGATATATAGGTGAAAATCTATTTATATTTAAGGTTATAAGAATCATGATTTAATAGCCATCAGTTTGATTCTTTACTAAAGAATAAGATTTAAATGTACACTTCTTCTCAACTAAAAATAGTGGTATGTGTAAAAGATGAATTTAAATGACATCCAAAAGAAGTGTCCTTTGGTGTAATACCTTATTGGTGTTATAAATTATCTTGAAAACAAGTTCAATACAATCTTTAGAGGTAGTATAATAATCCATTAAGGATGAAAAGAGATGATTTATCCAATGAATTGAAGAGGGTTGTCTCCATACCCCCTCATAATGTTAGTATATGGACTATTTTACATTCCAAACCACTATAATTGGAGTCTCATTATAGTGCATAATAATTTTACTAGTTATCTTTATACAAACAAGGACGAGATTCACTTATAGAACATTTAACCTTGTAAATATATCATATGAATTCCATTAACCACTTTCTTATAAATGAATAGGATAATGAAAAAATAATAGGACAATCAATATCCTAATGGGTCTATGAGATAAATGGATAAACATTTATAATGGATGATAATGTTCTGATCATTTATTAACCCCCCCACAGTGTTTAGTATATACCAAAATTGTCCTCTCATAATGCATGTTCACTTGTGAATTTCTAATTATTTATTCTTGCATATCAAAATATGAAGGTGGTAAGTATATTATGATAATTTTATATCTATTATGGAAGGGGTAAAATGTTATTTTAGTGGAGACTTGATATTTCACATACTGAGATAAATTTTGTATTTATTATTTAAGATATGATACTACATTGGGGGGGTTAATGATGATGTGACGTATCTGGATTTTTTCCATTCATATAGTTATATATTCATTATTTAATGGTGGATGATATTGAATACTAATAGGATTTAATTATTTAAGTGATTATTCTAATCATCTGTATAGATATTTTATCATTAGTTCATTTATCTTTTCCTACTAGAGGTTAGATTAGGTACCTTACATTCTTGAGTGTTGAGAGGTAATAATGTCAAAAAATTACTTTTATTGAAATTATAAATTATATTAAACAAGTCCCCGATAAAATAATTCCAAATGATAATAAATATCAACAAAAACTACAATCAATTGAGTAATCACATGCATATTCCACCACATTAGCTAATTTTCCCGAACTATGTCATATTTTCATAATTATTTTATACATTTTTTGAAGAATGACATAAAACTAGTTTGATTTATGAAGTATGTATTTATTTATATCATTGAAGTATATGGTTCACATTAACTGATATCTTCTAAGGTTAAATGATAAATTGTTAATAAAAAATCACAATGGATCTTTAATAGAATAGAATATATAATGGGTATAACAAATCAAGAAATTGGGGAGAGTATTACATTCAAATTTAATGGTTTCTCCCATAGTTGGAATTTCATTTTGTACATTGTATATCATATTTAATTAGTTTAGTATAATTTTTAAGAGAATTAAAACAATTTCACCCTAATAAAATGACTCATATTAAAATATAAATGTATATCCCCTGCCCTAGTTATAACTTGGCTAGTTCATAATACAATTTCATTGGAATGATTACACAGAATCATATCCTCAAAGACTGATCAATTTAGTAGTCTTGTTAATATGGATACATACATAAGTCTACTATTAAAACATAATACACCAATAAAAATGTAATTTATTTCTTTTATTTATAGATTTTTTCCATCTCAAACATCCTTAAATATGTTTCCTAGTAGAATTCATGAAATCATTGATTAGGGAGACAAAATAATGGTGATCTCAAATTCTCATTATGGGTTATGTACAATGTAAAAAATAATCATTCAATAAGAATAATAAATATTGAAAGGTTATAACTAAACAAACATTCCATATAATCAGTAAACTAATAAAAAAGTTAATAAAAAATATGGAAAGGTAAATAACTAAACAAAAATTACATTTAAATAAAATGACTCCACGAATATATAAGGAATAATAAATATGGAAAGGTACTAGACTGAAATGCATATTAATTAATAAATAGATAATGAAATTAATCAATATTTTTTTCATAGTTAACATCTCATGCATAATAAATATTAATTCTTAATTATTACAATGATTAATTATTAGACATCGTGTATTTCGAACATGAAAAACTACACCCCCAAGATCTAACCACAAGATATATTATTTATATAGGTAGAATCCTTTCTGATTCTTTGTGGAAAAACAATTTCAAAGGGTTTTTCGCCGACTGTTTTCTTATCATGATACTACTGATGCATTGAGGTGATTTCATTTTCAATTGCACAACCCATTTATTGCATGTCTAATGTATTCCATACATATAAAATGATATATTAAATTAATAAACAATGTTCATTATCAGTAAATATCTGTATTGAATAAAAGATATTGATTTATGAATAATACCTTAGTTAATAAAATAACATTAAAATTAAACACCGTATATAATATAGAATATGTTTTAGGAAATAATCATATACATAATAAAATAATTTAGATGTTTGATATAATTTTTATTTCCAATGGGAAAATTATTACAATAATGTTATTATTTCAAGAGAATTTTAATAATCAGTAAAGAAAGTAAGATTGTTCAATAATATTATGCACTTACTAATTTTCATGGAAAAATCCCTTTAATTAAATAATTGAATGTGAAACATAAAATAACATGAATAATTAATTAATCAAGATATTACATTTCAACGTGATAGTATATACACCATATAGATGTGAATTTTCCAATAATAACAAATAAGACCTATTGAAATGTAAATTGAGATGAAATGCATTATTACAAAGTTAAATTGAATCAAAAACTCATGTGATGAAATAAATCATGTTGAAACTTAATAAACCATGATATATAATGTATTAATGACATTATATGTATAACGCCTTGAAATTATAAAGTATTTATATTGAATTCAATAACAAGTATAACACGCAACCCCAAGCACATATGGTAATATAATTTCCCAAGAAATTATAATACATTAAAAAAATTATAAATCTAACCCATTATAATGTTTTAAATTAATTTTATATTGAGTTAGTGTGTATCAAATTCAGAAACAAGTTTCCTCGATGAATTGCATTACATAGAGGAAAATGTTATACTGAACAAAACTATATTGCTAAAATATTTTTTTTTAATATAATAAGATAAAACCTAGCTATTTAATTAGTTATTCGGAATATAATTAACTATATTAGTATAATATATAGTTATCATAAATATAAAATTAATTCATTTGTTTAAAATTAATTATAATTTAATTTAATAACCAAATGAATATAAAGGGAATGTTTTAAAAAATATATTTTTTTTATTCTCAAAAATTCATTTTATCATAATATATTAAAATTAGTGAGTGATATAAATGTACTGTATATATTTAATTATAAATAAAATATTTTTTACATTCATTGAATATATTTTATAGTCATAACATAACAACAAACCCAATATTACACATTAAAAATCAATATTTTTATGAAGGAACTTTTTTCGCATTTTTATAGACAGCATATACTAAATTCAATTTTTGGTAAATTTATAAGTATTATATGAATAAATAAGATTCATATTTTAAATAGGTACAGAAAATTATCTTAGGGTGGATTTAATGTATTTTTCGATGAACTTTCATTTCATAATAAATAGTGAAAATGCTTAATTTTCATTCAAAACTTATTTTTCATCTAATTTATTTACAATGTTTCATTATTTTTTTATTGTTTCTAAAGCTTCATTTAATTTATTTTTTATTAATTAATCAAATTTAGGAAATTGGTATCAATTTCACTTTTAAATGGGAAAAACATAGCAATATTTTGAACATTTTAATGATAAAAAACAATATTATCTTCCAGTTTTCCCGGAATAAATTTAAATTAATTTCCCAAATCTATGATTTAAAATTTTAAAAATAGATTCCATATACTTAATTATAATTATTTTAATTTATAATATGTTTAAAAATATTTCTGTGAATAATATTCATGAAATTAACTGAAATTAATTACATCAATTAAGGTAAATTTAATCTTTACAAGGGACTAATCCTTAATACTAATGGGTAAAATAACCTATAATCAATATTAAAACCAATTGGGTGTCCATATTTCTTACACTAAAACTATTAAGTTCCATTATGGTCCATTTTAAAACCTGTTTATCAAGTAATACATGGAGAACATACAATGCTTTTCAAAAATACCAAGTGTGTCCTTACCCTCCACTACAAAAACAACACACCCCTCCATCTTCCTCAAACATCTCATTACTCTTCGGATAAAAAATATATGACAAAATTGATCATAAAAATCCATCTCTTATTCCTTTAATCTTCACCTTATGGATAAATCCATCCATGTAATTCCTTTGGTGTAATACAAAATTAGTTACCCGGATAAGAGGTAACATCTTACCTCAATATCATTAGTTTTAATTTCATTATATACCTTCTAAAAAATTATTACTCAGTGGTTATATTATTAAAAGTTTACCCTATATATACTTGTATTTTTTATTCTCTAATTTCAATGTTAACTTACACACACATCAATCAAATGGGTAGTAAACTTACCATTTTTGTGTACAGTGAACTCTGCATCACAAAATGGGGTCATTGGTTTTTCATTTATGATATCTCTTGACCGGTAATTATGAATTGAATTCAGTTTATATGATATATATACTTTTTTTATAATGTATTTATTCATTTTTAATATCTATACAACACGTACCATTATTCTTTCAATTTTGTGTAAATACAAAAAAAAACATTTGTGGACACGAGGACTACCGCCTCCTCAAATCGATGTTACTCGTTCAAACTATACATGGAACGTATAAATGCTGGTTTAGATAAATATAGGTAATATATTGGAAATTAATATGATACTGGAATTATAATATATATAATTTAATTTTCATTATTATAAAATGACAATGACAATATTGTAGTGTTCATGAGAATGAATTTTCTAGTGTCTCCCTAAACGGTGCATTCTATTTCTTATCTACAAATGTTATGATTTATTATAAATACCTATATGAAGAATACATATTACATTTAAATCATTTTTTAATTTTTAATAAGATGAAACTATATTTCAATTAAAAAAACAATAAATAAAAAGTAATAACAAACTCAAAATGCTTGACAAATATAATCTAAAATAGTGAAAATAATGAATGATTTTTAACAAAAGAGTAAAATTATATTATAATAAGATCATATATGATATCATAAAAAAACTGGTAATTTATTATGTTAGTGACATGTTTAGAACAATTATTCCATAATTTAATGGAGTTTCTCCATAAATGAAACCCATGGTATGGGATTTTAATATCACTTTTTATATATGTGAGATAAATGTAATTTCTATCTCATACTTGTTTTTGTGGTGTATCTACTAACAATTTTGATATATTATATCACAAATAATTCTTTTCATCTTATTATTTTGAGTCTAAATTTGATTTATTTTTTCTATTGATATTTTAATTAACATTTACCAAGTGATAGATAAATTCATAACATGATTCTTTTTCATTGGGTTATATTACTCTCTTATTGTCATTAATATTCTTGTATTATGTGTGTATTAAATATTTAATATATACTGATTTATTTACACATTGATTTTGTGGATTTACAATTTACACACGTAATCTATTCAGTTATTTATTCTCACATCAATGTTATGGTATTTAATAGGGTTAACTTCACAATCTCATTTTTTCGGGATTGTTTAGACTTTAATTTCAATCAGATAAAATTACTTGATCATGTTCTAACAAACCATTTAATTTTATTATCCAGTGGTTATTAAATATCTTTTAATAGTAATATTAACATTTTCCTATTCATGTAACTCACAGTGTTTTAGAAAGTGCTTTTTAAGAAAACCCATTCTATCTTTAGTCATGGAACATGTATTATTATAAACACCCATTTTTATAAAAAGGTTTTCAAAAATATTTTTATTGATTATTTCGATGGGTAATGCCTCTTGGAATATTATTGTTCTCTGATTTTTCATTTTACCCTATATTCTTTCTTTCCAAAGGAAGGAAACATTACTCATTCTCTTAGTGATATATGCACCTTAATCAAAATGGGATGATGGTTTGTCAGTTCCTCCATCCATAGATTCCTCCCTGGAACTCGTCACCTAGTTAGGGCCTCCCTCGTATATTTATATGTGGTTCGGGAAACTCATTCCACGTTCCATATCTTTTTGGTTTCTGATTAATTAAGCTACTTATATCTAGACATTCCTAGGGGTCATGATAGGGAAGAAACCATATGTTAGGAGAGTGGTCAGATTGGGAATCACTAGGATGTTTGGATTCTCCAAAATTTGTCATATGTATACTTTATCATAGGATGGATTCTCATAGAGACATAATTATTGTAGAACCTAGGTAATCATATGTCAATCATGGGTTATATTATTCTTAAATAACGTCTTCCATGGTTTTCTACGGGTATCCAATATTTCACATGAGGTAGTACTGTAACCGGTAGTGAGTTTAAAGTCTCATAGAGATGATGTTGGGGCTAACCCGAATGACCGATTAGGTGGATCAAAGGGGTATATACCTAAGATGGGGTAACTATAAATTTTACCAAAGGATATATGAGAATAATCAAAGAGAGTATACCTGGGATGGGTTGTCCCATCACTGGAAGATGTCAGGCTATGAAGGGGTATGTACTTAAGAGGGAGGCACCAAGGATTTCCATATGGATGGGTCAGAATTTCCATTGAGGTTAGACCAATTGTGGTGTTTCCCATAAAGGGATGATTTCATACCCTCAAGGGGTACATCCCTTGGGGTAAGGCACCAATTATTACCTTTTTCAAGATTGATCCTCATAGAGGCCTCCAATGTACAGTGTATACAAGACAATGATCAAACCCAACGTTGTTTGATGAATGGAGTGGGGATATACCATGGTAGATTCCTTTTGTAAGAGGATTAATCTTGGTTGGATTATTTGGAATGTGTTCTACTTATATGTGGGTGCTACCTTCTTGTTTCTAGGATAAACGATGATGTAGATGGGGCTTATGTATAGGAACAACCCAATTGGGTGGCATGATTCTACTCGGATATGAAGGCCCAGGTTAACGTTAGAATGGATTATGGGTAAATTTAATGGTTTGGATGGATTGATGGGGGTTTTTAGTTAGAACCTTCAGGAGTTTTCCTATGTATCCTAGTTATTTGTGAATCAAAGTCAATGTAGTTATGGATGGGGGGTTGGGGATTACAACTGAATAGGTATTCAATGAAAGTAGAGAACATGGTTGGGGATTATGAATGTATGATTCATATGGATAATTATTGGGGGTTATACCTAAGGACGAGGCCCATAGGATGGGACATTTTGGGGCTTAATTATAATAAGGGACCATTCAGAGATGAATACTCTGGATTTTCCCTTGGGGGATTCTAATTAAGGGATTGTATGGATGTCATATCCATTAATAGACTATAATCACATGTGATTACTAATAAATTTGAGAAATAATAGGAAGCATTATACATGACCCTCATGTCGCAAAATAAGAACTAAGAGAGATGGTATAGGATTACTCATGGAAACTGTCATAGGAGGATGATATTTTATTCAAGGGGAATTTCATTACATGTGAGTATTATCTCATCCCATTTGATTCATACATTGAGAATCTTGTTAATAGATTGATGGGTCATAAGTGTGGAGAGTTCTCGAGGAACACATGGTGACAAATCCCAAAGGGAGAGAGATGAGAGTGCTTGAGTGATTATCCTGTCTCTAATCCCAATGGCTAATGAAAGTGAGGAGGAGGAAAGGGTTTTCCTCTTAAAAGAAAATAAAATAGGATTAATCCATAAGGGATTCTAGTAGTATTACATTTCCTACAGTGGGGATCTGATTCTATTGTGAAGGATCTAATTCCATGTGTGGACAGTTGGTACAACGGCCATCCCTTGTCACTCATACACTGATTATCCTGCACTTATTCAATTTGGTGGGGAGATATTTTAAGGTCATTCACTAAGGAATATGGTGATTGGATGTTTTACATTATTAATCTTAGAAATTTGGGACTCACTCTACACCCCTTGGGCATAAATAAATTTTGTGCATAGAACCTTAAGGGAATGCATCTTCAATTCCATAAGGTGAGTGTGTAGAGGAGTGGCCACTCATGATGATCACATTATCATAGCTATATTAAAAAAATCTATTATTTTACCAATGATGAAAAGAAATAGGTATGTAAACATAATAAGGGATACCTTTCAAGGGACCAATAAGTCACTAGGTGCAAGCCTAATAAGAAACACAAATTAGGTTTATGCAATAGATCGGGATTATGCATAATGGGGTATCAAAACATGGTGATTTAGAGTAAAGGTAACCCATGGAGCTTCAAGTAGGGGGAGTCAGTATGACTTGAGGGATGATCTCAATAATATAGGTTGAGAATAATAGTTAGTACACACAAGGTAGGAGGTTCATACAAGGGGATTATTTTTCATGTAATTGGATGTGTTGTGTGATAGAATGGGTGCACATAATGTAGGAGGTGTGTACTAGAGAATTATATTGTGTACACTTCCCTTAGGCTCAGAAGAAATGGTTGAGGGTTAATCTATAGTGGTATCATAGCAAGTCAGACCACTAGAGATCCTTTCATGAAAAATTATTTACCATGAGGGTTCATTATCATTGTGATGTAATGGAATATGTTCCTTATGCGCAGTAGAGTGACGCTTTATTTTCAATAGTATCCGCCTAAAGAAGGGTGTTCACATAAATATAGAGATAAATGATTCAGTAGTAGAACATAATATTTCGGGTGTAGAAATGGTCATGTGCGCAACTCTCTCTTTGAACAATGGTGGTCGGGTACCAAATGTCCCATTTTACATTTCATTGAGCACATAAGCATCTTTCTCCCCAATTATTGCCTTACACGCGCAACATGGATCTTTCTTGTGCATTATATTTCATTCTCAATATGGTTTTTTAGTTGAAGGGTATCCTTGGGTTGTGAAAATATTTCCATCTCTGAATATATGTGTAATAAGACACCAAAAAATCCCCCACTAAATTTGAGCTCAAATGGGTAAAGAAGGTCAGGTTTGAAGGGAAACACCGATAACAGGGTTGTATCTTTAGAGGTGCATACAAAAATGGACTTAGGTGTGGAGGTGGACATTACATAAGTGAAGGGACCAATCCACACCTAACAATATGCATGGGGGCCTATGTACAATTCCATGACATTTTATATGATAGTAATTTTTTCTCTCATGTGAAAAAGTATTTGGTTTCAACATAGAAACTAAATTTCTTTATCTATATTACGCACAACCACTACTTTATTCATTTATTTTTTTCCTTTGTTTAATTATCATCTTTTGGTATGACAACCAGCTGATCATGTGTAAAAAGAATAATTTTTCATGTAGCTTTCTTTGATTTTCATGATTCATCCTATATATTAACTATCCCAACTGAAATGATTGGTCAAAAAATGCTACTGAGATGGAGGTTTCAAATGCTTCATGAATAGCATCGATGATATTAAACCCCAAAATCCTTCACACCATGATGGTAATATCAGATAAATAGATGATCCTAGGCCAACATTCATAGTCGTAGAAGGATTATCTCTTGAGTGAGAACCTCCCACTTTCGTATTTTAGAATATGATATGCTGTGTGAATCCTTGGATTCAGAACTAATTCACTACGGTCATTTTTCAAGTGGGAAAATATTTTTCAATGATACAACATCATCATTGATGGAGACATTGCAAGAGACCATCAGGAAGTTTCTATCTATGTCTTGAATGTTAGTTCTAGGATGATCAATGGAGATTAACTAGATGTTGTGGTTTACCACAACATATATACAAAAAACTTCCACATTACTATGAGGGATTTAATTATGGGATGGCAGTGAGACTAAACCCGATGTATGGGTTTGAATTCACAAGTGAATGTGAATTGAAGTACATGGTATGATACACATGTGAGTAGTTTGTAGAAGAGTTATGCAACATCTAGATATATAATCCTATATTAAAATTTAATTTCTATATCTATAATCAACAGTATATGGTTCCAGTGTTTCTCATCTGACAGTCTCATGACACAAACATATTCCTCCAACATCATTGAGATGAAGTAATAATCTTGAGGTACATTCATTTCATTGGATGAATTCCCTTAGAGAGTTTACAATATGATGAATTCCTCCCACAATAGAACACCTAAGAGGATAATGGGAGAACCCCAATATTAACACGACATCTATTAGAGGAGGTGAAAGAGAATTTTAAAATAATGTATAACCAAAAGGACATAATGTTCTCAGCATTGCTCGCCATGATCTTTTAGAAGGATGAGAAGGTGAGGATGTCAGTATGGGGGATATTGTGTCTGAATAGGCCATAGAGGAGAAAGCTGGGATCATACTGGGTTATCCTAGGGGGTCTAAATATCAATGTGTGGTTATACCATGGATGATATATGGGACCCCTTGGTTCGATATTCCTTCTTTATTGCTGACTTCTTGAGTGGGTGGCTATTTTTTATGAGAGATAATAGAATGGGGGTCTAACTGTGGACCTTAGTGATGGAATGGATTATGGTAGATCACAATAGGTTTATCCTGGTAGTTCTTGTCTTGGAAAGGATTTACATCATTATATGATGCATCTCAAGGGGAAGAACAACCTATAGATTTTGTGAACCATTTCAAATCCATCATGTCTAGATTTATCTCATCTTGGAGGATATGATTTTCAAAACACTATCTATCCTTTATGAGCTAGACTATGGCCATCCCTTAGGAACATTACTGGTGTTTGGACAATTACCCTTAACAATGATGATATATGGATCTATATTGGAAACCATGAAAATTTTACCATTCTAGCCTTCTTTACTCTAGTAGGAGAGAATGTGGATAAACTGGGAGGTTCATGGAAGAAGAGGGATTATAAACAGAGTTCATAAGCCATGTTTTGTAGGCATATATCGATGTCAATATTCATTGAAAACCCCATGTGTTATCCTACTTTTCCAAGCAGTTCTAATGACTTCAGTAGGTGGTGAATAATGTTTATATAGTTGTTTGGGAAGAGAAGAACCCATGTATCCTATGTCAGGTGTGGTGCATGATGAAGACTACTGGATTTGGAGAAACATTTTCAATGCCACCTAAGGATGTTAATACCGAACTATAAATAGAATATTCCAATAGCTGGATTTCAGCATATCAGGAAGTGATCTGAAAGAGACACATTCAGTATATAAAATCAAGGAGCAATGGGCCAAATATATGGGATGTAAGGTAGGATACCACCTAGGAGGATATCCTAATTTCAATCCAAACAATAGAGGAATCATGATCTAGAACCACTACCATTGGGATGTCATAGATTCTGGCCGCACCTCCACCTACGAAAGATGGGTGGTCTCAAAATTTGCTTTGAGGGCTAGTGAAATAGGATCTTTGGAAGAATATAATGTATCTTTTGAAACATACCATCAATAATATATTCCATTACCTTTGGTCTCTTTTAAGATTATTACTAAAATTTTCATTACCCAAATACTTGTAGTGGATGTTGGATAAGGATGAGATCATAATAATATAATTCACGAGCATTTAGGTGGATGGCATGGTGATCCTTCATCAGTGACATGAATACCATATTTCCTTGGATGTCTATTCATTCCAAATTGTGCAATATGAGGAACCTACCACCCGTTGTATGTAATGCCAATCCAAGATCCAGATGGAGGAGAGACACCACCCAAGGATGACAGTGATGATGATGGAAAAGAATATAAATTATATATAGAATAATAAATAGAGGATAATGATCTAGTGATGGGGGTACCACATAATAGATTATCATCAAATTATTCCCTAGTAAATTGGTGAGATCATAGGCTCAGATGAATAACTCACCAAGTACCTTTTGGTAAGCCTTAACATTCATCTTCTAATGATTGTTCCCATTCATCACACAAGTCCATTGTCCAAAAAAATTCCCATAATTGAGAAACATGGTTTTGGACAAGAGGTCCCCACTAGGAGTATTGTAGATGTTCCAAAAGGTGTAGTGGAGGATGGTATGGAACCTGCACTAATGGATGAGGCAAGTGGTGAGCCGGTCAATGGGGGTGGAGTGGCATGATCAAAACCCCAAGTAATTCCTATTGTCTATGGGGGCCCATGTATTGGTATTCACATGAAAAAACCTTTTAAATCAGGACATATGATATGGATTACCATTGAAATTACTCATCTATTAGGTAAGATTGAATTTTTATGTATCCAGTCATAATTAGGTTTTTATGGGGCATTAACATCAATATGTCCATATATCATGTATCTCCAACTCAAAAAACTAAAGGAGGTATGATGATATCTATTGAAAAACCACATGGTGAGGGATCACTTGTCGTGTAAGTCCCTTTGGTGACCCATGATCTTGACCTAGTGGTGCTCATCTACTATAAGTATTCTATTTTAAAAAGTCATACAAGTCATTAAATTAGAGAATTGACTGAGGATCTTTATTCCCTGAAATGCTCAGAAGACTGTAACCCAGTGAGTGGATAGGGTCAAGGAATCATAGGGATATCTTATGTTTGATTCTCCCATTCATGAGGAGTCATACATTCAAATAGATTTGTCCTTTTTGGTCTTGATTGAACAAGTTACCATGGTTGAGAGTGAATCCAGTTAGAAATTAAGAACATGAAGAAGGAATCGGCGATGCCATAAAATAATAAGAAAGTGAAGATGGCTACCCATAGGATATGGAGCCTAACCCCTCAGAGACGAAAAATAAATAAGACTCGGATGCCAAGATCTATTTTCCATTATTGATTATGAGATTACCGATCCTGAGGAGATGGATGATACTGACACTAACATGGTTGAATTAAACTATATCATCTGGTACAAGGCATGGAGATGCATTAAATTATACATTAACAAGACCCCCATAACCAAAATTAATGGATTTGATGGGGTCACTACACCATCATCTACTCATCCAATTCATATCAGAGAATTCTTTTTTATACCTCCATGTATTGGAATGTGATTGTATTTTTGACAAGATGTGGGAGGTGAGCCACCCCTTAGATGGTGCTTGGTGTTAGTGGATTTCTAAAAGCATGTGAACACATTTAGAATCCACCATGTAGATCTTATAGATAGAGTAGAAAGATTAAAGGAATATTTAATTCCTCAAAACATGGTCAAAATTCATCTGTAATATGAGGTCCCAACTAGAAGAGGGTGAGAAAAAAATTAAGCAGGCAACTTCACAGATTGTTGATCTCCAAAATGAGAAGGTAAGATCGCAAGAAATAGTTGATGAGCTTTGTCTGGTGGAAAATGATGATGAATCATGTCTTAGAAGGATGAAATAGTTCTTTGGGGAAACATGACAATGTCTATAAGAGCTTATGCTGATGATTTCTAGAGTAGAGGTAATGGGTATATTGTACTAGAACTCATAACTCTCTTCTGGTTGAACATACTATATGTATATGTACATTGTTTCTTTCTTATATTATCAAACCTCAATAAAATCCATTAGGAAAATTATGACTAATCCCTATGATAACATGGGACATTTATAGTTTGAGAAACAATGGATGACCACATAAACATTCACTTTCTATGACAGTGCTTGATAAATATCGAACACTCGAGGTCATATATTGTCAACATACAGTCAAGAGTGTTTCATCTGAGAGATGTTGTGACTTGAGATTATGGCTCCTATATTAGCAATGATTTGTCTTCCAAAGGTTATATAGTTCATGAATTGGATAATACATGAGGTGTTATAGTTTATTTGAACAATTGGGAATGAAGATTTTGAATCACAATGCCCAAAATTATGAACATGGGGAGGATGACTGTTGACTATGTTTGAAACACAATTTTTATACTACTTTCCTTAAATAGGGAAAATCAAATGCGTTTCAACCAATGAAAATGTTCAAAACATAGATTCTATCACAAAATGTCGTTCAATGTCATCAGGAACATTGGCCTAGGATAGTTGGTTAGATAATTTGGAATTACTAGGTTATTAGAGAGACCCTTCATACAAAAAAAATAGTATTTGGTTCTAAATGAGGGGAATGAAAATTGTGGGAGTAGAGTGATGGAATGTTCAAATAGATTCCAACACTCTAAGAATTACTCCACTATGGTTTTAGGGCACATTGGTGAATGCACATTGGTATGAAAAAATATCAAACCATCATCTAGGGTGACTTCTCAAGTGGGGGCCTAGGATTCCTTGCATTTTTACATCCTATAAATGAGGATGAAAACCATGCAGTTTAATGTTGTATGGTGAGGAAGATGAAAGGTATAGTTTAATATCATTTCATAAAGATGTTTCCAACTGTTTAACATCATGTAACCGATATATTTCATAGAATATAAAGTCATAATAAATAGACTGTATCCAATAGTTTAATATCATGTTGAACATACCAATGAAATGTATATTAATAATACAATTATGTGGCAGGGAAGAAATTTACCTAACGTGAATAAGGCCATGGAGACCTGACGTACCACAGGAGAGTTAGGAACAGACATACGCAACAGAAAATGGGGCCCATGTGGCTCACACTACAAAAACAATCCTTAGTGAAGCTATGGTATTGAGGTCATAGAGTTTAGAATAAGACAATGGAATCCAAAATGTAAATGTGTTGCGTGACTAATTAATTACCCAATGTGAATGAGGATATAAAAGGACTCATGCCAAACCACACATTCTTAAGAATTCACACATAGTTTAAAGTCATGATTGCTTGGATGTTAGATTCCAATTTAAGGTCATAGAGATTGGACTAAGGGGAACATTTCCGTTCACACTTTACCAGACTGTTAAGCCCGTGTGATCCCTACTCGATGTGGGAAATAGTTAATGGTGTTTAAGATCTTAAGACTTGTGGGATTGTGTTGGGAATATAAAGGATGTTAGCCAAGAGTGGATAAAATGGGTGACCAGTGGGTGAGGATAGACTATTGACCATGTTCAAAAATATAGGAATCTTTACATAACCATCCAATAATAGAGAAATAAAATGAATGATCAGCTATTATCCATGTTTGAATACACGTGATCAGAAATCTGTTACTAGTGATCCATTTGGGTGTTTGTCTAAAATGGTATGTGAGCCAAATGATGCATAATAAAATCACTACTAAGGTGGTCAATCTAGATGTTAAGGAGGATGGAGACCTAGAAAGATTAAGGATCAGAGTGTGAAATAGTAAAATAACATTTATTGGTAATCAAACACGAGATTTTTGGAGTAGTTTAGGTCATATTGTGTGGACAATAATCCTATGAAAGACATAAAATATTTGAAGGAACATATGTATAGGACATAAGATGATATGTTCAAACATTTATATATATCCCGTGAGGATGGGAATCAATGCACACATAGTTCTTCGAACAATGTGTGACAAAGAGACCAAACCTGAATGGTTTATCCTCTCTATAAAGGAAATGAGGCATCCCATTAGAATCATCAACATTCTCAGGGTACAATTTCAATATAAATCCTTGAGATTATGATGTTTTCTCTTAGTTTATGGTCATAGAGTTTGGACTATTGAGGAAGGTAAAATATTTGGACATATATTACATGACATCTTGATTGACCAGATGGGAGTGAGTGACATGGAGTCCTAACACCGTATAAAACATCCCATAGGAGGACTGCACAAAGATTATGGTCATGATTCCTAGACATGAGCATCTAATTTGTGGTTTTAGAGCTATGTCTTAGACAGGTGATGTCTCAAATGGACATTCACAATGTGGTGCTATAACAAACCCGACGTGAATGAGTCAAAGGAGGCTAAACACCACACAATATATTCTAGAGAACACTATTTATAGAGATTAATGTCATGTAATGTGGACCATGCTGAGGTAGAGGGGAAAATGATTGGAATATTTTTAACTAGGCATATAGAAAAAATGTTCCGGAGTCACTACATATCCCATGAGGATGTGAATCAAGCAACGTGTACTTTTTTTGAATCCCATGTAGCTTAATATCATGCGATAAGGAATAATTTAAACTAAAATGTGAAATGATGTAAAATCCATGTCCATCTTGTAGATTGAGGATCCGAGAATGACTACATATCTCATAAGGATGATAATGGATCCACTAGTAGTTCTTACAAATATATCCCTATATAGGTATGATCTATACATAGAGTTGGGTCATAGTGATTGGGGTTTCTATACTATGATATAGAATCCATGCATTTATACAAATCCAATATGGAGATGAATCATGACATATGTAGTTCTTGAAGGTAACATGGTAGGTGACCAATTCATGGGGTGATGATGTCGTAGTTTAAGGTTGTGTGACACCCCTGATACATGTAGTTTAACATCATGGGGTAAGGATATTGGTTTATACATAATTTATCACCATATATGTAGGAAATTAAGGGAGTTTAGTGTTCTCATAGGGGGATCATAGAGAAACCATTATAAATCTAACGTGAATGAGGACATGAAGGGATCCCATTCCTCCCCATGCACTCCCAAACGAACCTTAGGCCAAATGTCTGAATGGTCGAGCTTTTGGATGATCCCAAAGATGAAATTTATATGAATCATTATATATCCCATTAGTATGTGAATCAATCCATACATAGATCATAGAGATGGAATGGTAGGTGACCAATTATAGAGAAAATTTCCTCTCCCTCAATGACATTGTGGTGTTTTTTGGTTTGATGTCATATAGCCTCTACATGAGAAAAAACATCTCAACCAAAAGAGATATGTAGTAATAGAGGGAACAAACCATTATAAATGAGGTTGATGGAGTCCCACATTATACCACATAATCCTAGGGAGACTCACATATATATTAGATTCATGGTGAAATGGCTTGGAGGTAAGGAATCTAAGTGGAAATATGTGGTGCAGTTTCATGAAAACCCTAACATAAATGATGACCAATGAAGCCCATCATCACACCCGATATTCCTGAGAAGAATTCACACATAGTTTTATGTCATGATTCTTCGACTAGGAATATTTATATTGATGTTTCACAACATGGAATATATAAGATGGAATCCAAGAAAGGGTACTTGTGTATAATAGTAGGAACAATCCAATGTGAATGAGGAAGAAGGAGGCTCGTGCCGCATGGCATATCTTCATAGAGAAATCCACACATAGATTAAAGTCATAATTTTTGTACACATGTGACTAGTTTATTGTAATGTGTCTAGGATTTGGGTATAATCCTTGTATGTTCATTTGAAAAGTACCATCAATGCAATGCAATTTAACACTATGAGACAAAGATGATGAAGAAATACTTTAATGTAATATGGTGAGTACGAGGTGGAGGAAGTGTTTCAAGAGGTGTGTGCATGGTGAAGACAATATCACCCAACGTTAATGAGGATATGAGAGGCCCCATGACACATAATACAATACCAATGGTTACATTCACGCATTTTAATGAAATGAATATTGGAATTGAGTGCCCAAATTAACATCATGTTCCTAGGATGTCAGATGCTATATATGATGGTTATTATTATACATTTTATCATTGTATGTCTAGGATATTGATTCCTACTCATTTTATTATTATATTTCTAGGATGATGGTTTTTATGTAGTTTAAATTCATGCACCCCAGACTGGTTGTTACACAGTTTAATGTCGTGCAACTAGGACATTGAACCCCATTCAGGAGAAGTACTACTTAAAGAACTTTTAATTGGTTGGATGAGTGATGTGATCTCCATCCCTGATGAATATGGAGTATAAAAAAATGGTATAGGCCAAATTAATGATATATGGGAATTTCCACTTGGTTTCCATATTTGTTTGCTTCCTTCCAATTATCAATGGAATTAATGGAGTCGACACTATATCACTTTGAAGGAAAAAATCAGATGAAAATATTCTTGTTCAATTCTCTCTCTATCCTTTTATAGTTCCTCTCTATTATATTCAAGGAAAATAGCCTACTTCAATCAAGGGATTCTGGTTAAGCTTTATGAAACATGGCTACTCTGTCTAGAATATTTTGGTCATAGAAAATTATTTAGAGTGATGGAGAATAGAACTCGATGGGCAAGGTTTCCTCTGTTCCATATAACATGGAAAATTGAGTAACCTGGGTGGAATTGTGGGATGTAGTATAATAAGCCCATATTGATTTGGGGATCCTTTCTATGATTCTTTTCCAGTTCAGTAACACCATTTTCTATAGAATATTGTTGATGGTTTTTTTTAATTCCCCAATCACTACATTTGCATGTGCATTGTAGCGATAAGTATGGTTAGACCGTATGATGTACTTTGTGTACAACATATTCTGCTCAGCTGCTAATAAGTTGGTTCTATTCTCAATTAGAATAGCGTGAGGGACTCAAAAATAATAGATGATGTTTGAGATAATATATTCAATGACAATTTGATCATTTATTTCCTTGAGAGGGTTCACTTTTACCCACTTTGGGAAAAATTATATTTCGGTTAGAATAGACTTGAACTAGAATGTTGTCGATTGTGTATATTTTCCGACAAAAATGTGTACCCAGGCTACAAATTACCAAGAGTACATGGTAGTATTTAGGGTATTTGATGGTTAATATACAACTACATAATGTATTTGACATATGTTTAACATCTTGGTGAACTTGATACATTCATAGACTATTGTGGGTCAGAATTAGCCTAGACATCAAATCAGCTAAGATGTATTCAACATTTCCTAGTGATCAACACATAACATATCATAAACTTCGTCTACAACTAGGGGAATCTCATATCTTAGAATGAAACATATTAATATTCTATCAGACACATATTGATATAGTGTCTTTTCAAGGATGGGTTTACTCTGGAGGTTGTACTGAGATGCACACTAATTGAGTCGCTAATGTTCATTTATATTAGGCAGGAGAGTAAAATAATGAAGATACTCGATGAATGGAGTCATTAAATCAAGGGAATAATTATATGCGATGGGATCTGGATGTCATGAGGTGGAAGAATTAGTGGTTATATGGTTTAACCTCTCGATATCATCATCATGTATATTAACAGGGGTGATGAATCATTAATGAGTCACTTGAATGAATGGATCATCCTGGTAAGGCTCTCCAAGAGAAGTGACTAGACATTCTAGGGAATCAACACAACAATTATGTGACAGGAAAAACCAAATCACCTATGAATGATAAGGGAACTAACCACCTGGCATGAATGCTTAATCAATGACATGAGATATGTATACATGATCATATAATCAACATTTATTATCTTGACGGATAACATAGAATCCCCTTTTACATCCAAGCAAGGAATATCAATATCATGGGCCAGCTCAATATCAGTAATGGGAGCCTGATACTCTACCTCGTTATTCCCACAACCTTCTAATAGTGGGAATGAGTAAGGAATGATAGCCCGTTTCTGGGCAATGAAGATGATTACAAGACCCACTATGTTGAGCTTGGGATCATTGATTATTCTACCGATTGGAAACTATGAGGCACCATTAAAATGAATCTACCAACATGGTATAATTTTATCCATTGAGTGGATAGCCTCATCTAGGAAATCAACATCTAAGGTAATTTCCTTGTAGATGGATGAGCATATAGAAAGTCTTATAGTACTTATCCCTTGATATAATTATTTGGAATGAACCTGATGTCGAACTGCAGAAGAATCAGCACCCAACGTATTATATAGATAGTAAATATTGGTTGATTCATGATATAATATGGTTTATCCACATGGGATACAAGCTATATCTCACTATAATACATATAATACTGCATCTTCTACACTGCAAAAGCTAGTGTGAGGCAGTTCTTCTCAATGGGAGTGTATTTGGACTATGTGTGAGTAGCATGTGACTAAGATTGTATAAAAAATTAACCATATCATCATTACTAAAATAATCTATAAGGGTCATGGGGATCATTATAGGGTAGTCACATAGAGGACCAGAGACTTCCATGAGATGGATGGTATCGGAAATAGAGGATTCGATGGAAATTTCTTGATTTCATACAAGGTGGTATTGCACTATTCATACCACTAGTAGACGTAACATTATTCATTATCATGGAAAAAATATTACACCTTCCTGTCAGATTTATGATGACTCAAATTATGTAGGATAAGTGGTCTCTGATGCCTTTGACCTATAGGATGATTCATTGAGGTTGAATCTGTCTAATTACCTTTATCTTCATTAGGTTGATCTCAATGCCTCTTTATCATAAAACAAAAATGAGAAGATTTATATATATAACCCCAAAGGAACATTTTAAGGGGTCCATCATAAACTTCCTA
Source organism: Viscum album (assembly GCA_963277665.1). Taxonomy (NCBI): domain Eukaryota; kingdom Viridiplantae; phylum Streptophyta; class Magnoliopsida; order Santalales; family Viscaceae; genus Viscum; species Viscum album. The sequence goes on along the minus strand of OY728153.1, from coordinate 2,015,794,118 downwards.
TAGAATTAGAAGCTGAAAAAACTCTCAATATATCTCAGATTGTCCTGGAACTAGTTATATTTGACAACCAAATCATCTTTGTAGAATTACACTAGCATCCTGAGGAACAGTTTGAAGATGAGGTGCGGAGAAACTGATAGGTGAATTATTAATTATTTATACCACAAGGCATAACCTGGTAGTAGAATGTACCTTATAGTGATCTAAAGGTGGTAGAATCATCATTTGAAGAGGCCATCCAGATCTGGTTGTAACTGGAGTATCAATAAATGAAGAAGAGATCCTAAAACCCAACAATGTCGTCAATCAATAACTCTGTCATATGAAGCATAAAATCATCCTTCTGATAATGGTGGTTGAAATCCTTGAAGTCAATACAAACTCTGATATTCCCATTATTATTCCTGACTAGGATGATGTTGCTTAGCCACATGGGTTACTGTAATTCATTGATGAAGCTATATTTTATATTATGGTTAACATTATCCACTTACATGGAAGCGTCATATAGGAGCATCTTTTTGGGAGGTTTCTTGAACTCATGATGGCTTGCGGGGAGACAAAGAAGGTGAATAGGAACCAAAGGGTATATTCCTTGTATTTTTTTCCTAGATTACATTAAAAAAATTCACAGTTTTGCTTCAATATATCCACATACTATTTTTTCCATTGAAATCATTGGTTCACTAATTAGAGTTGGCTTTAGATATGCCTAAATACCACAAATCACCTAAACTTGCTCATCAGAGGTGGGGGAGACACCTTCCTCAAATTTAGGAGTGAATCTTCTAAACCTTATTCATCATTTTAGGTAGATGTATCATTAAAAAGTGTTGGTTATTCTGATAAGAATTAATCGGGAGGAACACTAGTTCCATCCAGAGCGGTGATAGATTATGCATCGTGATATTTCTACAATACTAAAATCATGGAGATAGAGGTAATTTACTGATTCCATCATGACATCAACGACAGGGTCCACAGTTTATGTCACTAAAATAGTGATAGGTTAGATTATGATGGTTCAACCCAAATCATTAAAATAAGGGTTATGACGTAAAACTATATCCATATATAGAATATCTTGATACCTAAGAGGATTATGGGGTTTTGGTAACTCCCAATTTTGACCCATCTAAAGTATGATGTAATCTTATGGAGTTATTTAATCCTAGGGATGCAGCACCCTTCCCTATTAGAAATGAAAAAGTAGTTCCCCATGTCTGGAATAGTATCCTCTATTAGGTGAATTGGGAGGATGAATGCATCATCTATGGCTTTATACGAGTCGGCTTCGTTGAAGGTGTGCTCAAAAGCATTGTTCTTCACGTGATTTTACTTGATCTTGTAATAGGCCACATCCATGTTGTGGGATACACAAGAGGCAATGTGAGAAGATCCTCTTTATATTATTCCAAATCGAATTTTGAGGGAGTATATGAGGCACTCGTTATATGAGGAGGGAATTACTACATGTAGATAAATCCAATGCCTAACCATCATGGAATTTTATGTTGTGTCATGTGAGACAACCATGAATTTAGTGGCTACTACCAAACATTTGAATTTTTTCCTTAAACAGATCATGACACATGATCTCTATTTTCACCAATCGTAACACAGGATATTTAGGTTAGAGGGTCTCACGCATTCATTAGTGAGACCTAGCCTCCGGAGTGTCTAGGTCGGGATGAGATTTATCACAGAACCCATGTCTAAAAGATAGTTACAGACCTCCACTTCATTGAACTAGATGGTGATGTACAATGGGTGGATGTGACCTTTATGAGAAATTAGTCATCTTCCTTGGATAAAGTGTTGATGGAATGGAATTATGTATTCTCACCCTACTCATCATAGAATGCCTCTATAGTTGGAACATCTATTTCAAAATGGATGGGGATTTTCAATGCTTCTGTGAGGGATTCACACATATCATATGACAAAAGGAGGGCCTCATGGATTGTGATCATGGTGGGAATGATGGAAAGGTGTATGAACACATCATAATTTCATGCTAAGAACACATTTTATCCCATAAGAGGTCACTCTTCAAAAGGATGTACAATTTAAATTAATGAAATATCTTATAGATTCTAGATGGTTCATGAAACATCCAACTTCTTATAGGGAAATCTTCCATGTACTATGACTTTCTGAATCTATGCTGACTGGGGGTTTTCGGGATATAGTAATCATAATGAGACTACGACTCTTTTGTCTGGTTGGTGAGAATTTTCAACTATGGTGGTGATTCTAGTTAATTGGAATAGGAAATCTATGACTATTGAGTTTTATGAAAAGATTGTTGTCTGGTCTTTGTGGTTTGTATGGCCTAGCTTGATGTACTGGATTGAGCATTCTAGCATCATATATTTCCTAAACATATTCTTTGATGGAACCATCTGGGGAAATTGGGAGTTATTTATTGATACACCTCGTAATAAAGGATCATTTAGGGATCCACAAATTAAATGATATTCAAAGAAGAACACTCATGATCATCATTATAAGATTCCTTTAATGTTTGACTAACTATGGGTGTGATTACCATATCTGTATTTAGGAATTCATCAAGCATACAGGGCAGAATTGGAAACAGACGAGGAAATATATTTCCCTTACACTTTAGGCTCATAATCTCCCAAGATGTTTAAGGATAAACAATTGATGCATAAGTTGTCACTAGAGAACACACAACAACTTCTTCAGGTTCAATCCTACCTAAATGGGAAAAAATGATGATGTGGGCTCAAGAAACTACTATGTGGGACAATCAATCATCATAATTCTAATTATCTTGGATTGAGACATGTTAACACTCAAAAGAAAATTCACTATCACTATCATGATCTGTTGAGATATGTTCTACCAACACTAGGACTTCACCCATCATGACCAAACTATTATCCACCAGGTCATAAAGCCAACCCTTGAACACATACCACTGCAAAATGGTATTTTTAAGGATTATTTTTAAGGGAATCAGTTAGGATGATCATTGTTCTAAACTCATTGGGATTTCAATATTTTAGAATCTTCAGGGTACATTATTCAAGAGCACTATGGAAATATCCTAGAACCATTTACTCTATAATGGTTTAGTTTTGGTTATATCTATCTGGAATGGGAACTCTAGGAGCCTTGCTCTAATGAGGGTTCGAAACAAAATTTTCTCTTTTGGGTGGACGTTCCTTCCAAATAGGTTCCTTCTGATTCTAGGGTTAGATAGGAGGATCTTACTGAGTTAGCTATCCTCGATGAGGATGTGTCTATAAATGCTCTACAGGAATCAAATATTGTGGATATGGATCACCCACTAGTACCACGTTAGTATTTTTTGGCATTATGGTTATTATTATTTGACATTGATGAGGCAAAGTATGTGCCAGATTTTATTTCAAAAAAGATTACTCTAGTATTTCATTATTTTCATATATATCCCAGTTTCCACCTTGTAAATTATGAGTGATGAGGGTGAATACCAATTCATTCTTGATATTCCATATCTACATTGTCAATAGTGGATCTAAAGACAACGACATGTTGATTAAGTTTGTAAGGCTATACCACAAAGAGATTATTTCAACGACATGCAAGTCTATAAATTTCATTCAATTTAAGAGGTTTTAAATACTCATCTTGCATGTAGTGAAGATGAAATGTCATAGAAACCACCTGCATAGGTATTCCCAGTGGGTGATGGACCGAATTGGAAACATGTTGTACTCGAAATATGCAGGGCCTTATGATTCATGAACCAAAATTTATATCATGAATACTTCATGCTGCACTAGGATTCCCCATATGGGTACTGATAAAGTGATAAAGTGGTCCATGTGTTGTAGTGGGTCTCTATTCCCAAATAATGGGGATAAATATCGATTATCAAAAAATTGGATCAATTCATTTCATCCACCCATGTCAGATATGGATTTAAATCATGTTTTATTTCAACTTATTTCATTTCCAATTCATTAAGTAGAGCATTCAGAGAATCTAGAAGATCATCCTTGTTGAGATTCTGAGTGTGGTGACAATTCATAACTACTACTGCATTGAAAGGCTCATTAATAGGGTTGGAAGGCCCAGTAGGTCATGTTGAAACCTGTGAAGTGGATTTTAGAGCATATTTTTATGGGTCCCAAGGGATATTTGTTAAAAAATAACACAGTCTTCTACCGTAAGATCCATCTTCTTCTTTGTTTGGCTATGCGAGATAGACATGCTCGTCTAGGAGTAAATGTATGAGGATGACCTACAGGTTCTCGTGCTACCCCAATAGAGGAAGAACATGGTCCTAATATGGATCACCACAATTTATATGCCACTCATCAATGATATCGTTGATTCTCTGATGCTGATATGTAATCTATTATCACCAAGTAGTTATTTTAAGATCATCCTCTTTCCTCAATATGGTATTAGGCATATCTAAGGGTTCGTGTTTTCCATTACCCTTATAGAGATTCTAGGTGGAGGGAAATGAAGTATAAGGTTCCTCTATGATGAGAACCATCCTTTTCTAGAATGTGAGGATACATATGTGATGGTCCATGTCATTATATGTGGCCCTGGTAGGCTGGTTCACTCTATCTGATCATTCAGTGACGTCCCCATCCTTGGGAAGCATGAGCTCAGTCATTTTCATTGTGGTGAAAAATGTTGTGTCCTTGATTACATATTGAAAATTGGGATACCACTTGATAGGACTAATGTGGATAGTGTAATACTATCCACTCCACTAGATATATATTTTTTGTATACATTTATTCAATTATTCTGTGGAGAAATATGAATCTCCTAATGAATCAATGTTAAAGGGTCTAGTAGAAACTGGGTGATGTAGGATACTTCTCCACTGTAAGTGCTATTAAGTCAAAAATTCAACATTACTGGATGATTCCATCAAAATTATGTTGACAAATTGAGTAGACCAACTAACAATCACATAGGTGGAAATTTGTCTCATGTATGGCCTAGTGAAAGAATGAGACATGGTCCTGAGTGATGTGCCTCTGAAATGTTGTAGTTGGGAACCATGTTTGGTGAGAAAACCATTGAAAGAAGGGCAACGACATGAATGTCCAAAAATATTGCCTAGTTAGAAGTGGGGCCTGGATTTTGGAAACCTAATGATTCAATTAGAACAGGATGTGAAACTATAAATGGAATGGATGTGGACTAATGAGGTTGTGGACCAGCTGGTAGAGAGATTATTTCATGAAAATACTGATCACTATAATTTTGGTCAAATCTAGGAGGTAGTTATGACTGCATATTTAAATCCCTATATAACAGGGTGCCAACCACAACCTCATGTTACTGGAAGCAGTGACCATTTTAGGGTCTTCTTGGTGTTCACAGTCTATAATGTCCTTGAAATAGTTTCTTTTATCAGATGTAATGATAGACAATGATGTCGGTGATCACATAGACAATGACACCGTGAGACCTAGGAATGGTTCCATGTCTTCCTCCTCTCACATTTATCACTAAAGGGATTCAGATATATTTTGTACCTCAACATCTAGGATAAAGAATTTCACCTCCTTGAAACTACCCCTAGACTCTGATGTATTAGACTAGGGGAATGTTCAATCATCGAGTCACACCCGGATTTAGAATCTGTGATGTGTACATGATTGAAAAAAGACCTGAAATTTCTAGGACTTATTCCTTTAATGATGACCATTCTCCATTATTCATCGGGATGGTTCCTTAAATCATTGAAATTTTTTGGTATGAGGAGGACCTTCGTAGTGCATGTTAATTTCATGGGGAAGAAATCTGCTTTTATTTTTCAAGATATGGGGAGGAAATCCATTTAGATTATTTTCGATCAAGGAGGACCTTCATTCTGTATATTGACATAGCATTGAGTATATCTACTTTTGTCACCGTAAACATGGAGAGGACCTCCATGTTGGGTGTGGAAATTGGGAGGACCTCTGCTTTTGTGAGTCAACATGTGAGGAGGGCCTTCTCATTGATCGATCAGGACAATAGGAGTATGTCCATTATGGGAATCATGAATATGGGTAGGGCATTCGTACTAGTTTTTGGATGCAAGGATCACATCCACAATAGTGGGTAGGTCATCCACTATGGTCTACTTAGGAATGGGGATGACCTCCATGTTAGTTGGGGATGATGTCATGAGGAGGAATTTGGTACTGATCATCCATAAATAATATAGGACCTACGATTTGGCAGAAGATGAAGTGATTAGATCCTCATCTAGAGTTGTGGATGAAATGAGGAGGATGTTCACATCAGTAATCAGATAAAATGGAAGGACCTCTATATCAGGAACCTATGCACGAGGAGGACCTCAGTACTGGTTGTCTAAGAAGCAATGATAAACATCAGTTTTTTATGATGTTAACATGGGGAGGGATTCCATTTTGGGTGTGAGAATAGGGAGTAACTCAACATTGACTAGTGACTGCATAGGGAGGGACACCATAATGAGTATCATCATCATAGATTGTCCCGTAATAGTTGTTAAAGATGCCAGAGGATGAAAGAGCCAACCCAACCTACCCGGGAGGTTGATGAGGGCTCAATCCCAACAAATTATCATGTACTCCATATCCTACAGTGGAAGATACTTTTCAAAATGCACCGGAAGTATCATCGTCCATGTGTGTTGTGGAATACATTTCCTCTTAATAGGAATCCTACTATGTATGGTCCCTATGATGGATTTAGGTGAGTCAAATTAGGGTTAATAGAACAAAATAATGGTCCACCTATTCCTCAAAAAAAATACTATCTATTGGTGGCATTAATATGACCTCGTGAGATCCCTTCTATGAGACTTCGAGTCGGTTGTCATTTATAGTGGGACCCAGGAATCCCCTACATTATTGACACATGGGAGAAAGATGAATGATCATTTCGAAGAGATTATAATGATGGGTTTTAGAATTAGAGTGGCGGGTAGGATATCCCTATGTGGCCCTTGTGGGTGGTGGTGTTAGTGTAGTGTAGAAGATACTGGGTCCTAGAGAGCCATATCAATTATTCTAATTCCCCCTCCTTCTCATACCATCGCACAAGGGTGTCCATCACTCTCCTCTATATGATTTATATGGGTGATATGGGGTGTCAGTTCCCAGTAGCTGATGGTGTAGTGTATATCATGGATATTTTGGGTTAATTAGAAATTGTGAAATTGACAACTCTCCAACCCCCATGTTAGTGGTCATTATGATAGTGGTTTCTTATATCTTGGGTCCTAAAATGAGGGAAGATTTAGCTATCAGTATGAACACTAGGGTAGAAATTTTCAATGTCATGGAGCCATATAATATTATATAGATGGATAGAGACATCCATGCTAATGATGATATATACTAATATTCCCTAAGTTCAACTGCCCCAATTACTGGTGTGTTCCACTCTAGGCCCACTATTTTCATAGAGTTCCATTGCACTGTTTAGCAAGATCCAGCAACATTCTTATCTATAGAACTAATGTATTGAACACTAATATTATCCACATTGATGAGAATATATTCACATTTCATTCACCATTTCTTCATTTCAGATGGTTTCAATGGGTCCTTCCACCTTGCATGTTATTTCTTAATGATGTTGCATTGTACCCTACATTATCACATACTAATGGCAGGAAGAATTCGTCACATTATTAGTTATATTATATCCTTGGTATAAATGGGGTGATGTGTCATTGGTTTCTCCATCCATTTATTACTCAGAACTATTCACCTAGTCCAAATCTCCCTCATAGATTATGAAGTTTTTTGTGAAACTCATTCTATGTGTGTTGTCTTTGTTGATGCCGATTAATTAAGAAACTTTTTTATAGACATTCTAAGTGATATTGACAAGGAAAAAACATTCAAATAGGATTTTATTCATGTTATAAATCAATATAATGTATGGATGATGTAACATTTTTCACATATATTCTTTCTCATGGAAGGGAATATCATGGAGGCATATCAGGCATAGAACCCAATGAATCCCATGTCGATCATGGGGTATCTTATTCCAATGGCATATCTTCTTAGTTTTTCCTCTTTAATCCCATGTTTAACTCAAGGGATAAATGTGGTGTCTTATGATTTTAATGTCTGGAGGATACAATGTGAGGGAAAATGAGAAATCCTGGTGGAGGAAGATCAAAGTGGTATATCCCTTAGAGAGAGAACCTGGAATTTTTATTGTGGGATGGATCATAATTCTCAATGAAACTGTACATGGGATGGTGTCTCCCATAATGGGGATATATCATACCATGAAGGGGTAAATACCTAGGAAGGAGGCACCAATGTTTACTAGAGGGGTGGTTCAAAATGACCAATGATGGAATATGTGGGGTGGGGTTGCCTATAATGGGAATATGTCACACCATGAATTGTTATGTCCCTGTGAGGTATGCACTACGGTTTACCATTTTTCATAATTTATCCTTTAATAAGAATCCTACTAAACCTGTTTATTAAAATGGGATAAAACCCCATGTATTTTGATTAAAGGAGTGGGGATTATGCATGGGAGATTCTCATCCCAAGAATATTTCCCTTGGTTGAATTTTATGGATTTGGTGGGGCATACACGTGGGAGATTCCTGGGTGATACTAGGAGTATCGATGATGAGTATGGGACTTACATATAAGAGTGGACCAGATGGGTGGCATGATTCAACCAAGATGGCTTGGCTCGGGTTAAGATTAGGATGTATTATAGATGGATTGAATGGAGTAGATGGATTTTTTGGGGTATTGGAATTGAACCTCGGAGAGGATTCCTACGTGTCCTAATTAGTTTGGAATCAATGTCAATTTAGTTCTGGAAGGGGAATTGGGGATTACAAAATAGGATGTAGCCCAATGTAAGTGGACTATATAGTTAAGGCTTATGTAGGGAATATGTACATAGTGTATTATTGGGGGATATACCTAAGGAGGAGGCCCATTATAAGGGAATTTTTAGGGGATTAAATGTAGAAATAGACAGTACCGAGATGATGAATAGGTATTAATCTATAGGGAATGCCCGTTTGGGGATTGGATGGATGTCATAGTCATTTATAACCTCTATTCCCATATTATTAATCATATATGTGAGAAACAAGTGTAAGTGGTAGACCTGACACTTGTGTTGTCAAAGTGTGTCAAAGAGAGATGATATGGGGATTACACATGGGAATTCCTTAAGGATGAAATTATTCTACGCAAGGAGGAAATCAATCCCAATGATAAAGATCTTGTTCCATGGGAGTCTTACATTGAATAGAATGTCAATGGTTCTAAGGTGCTTACCTATCGAGACACCCCAAGGTGCACATAGTGACAAATCCAAAATTTAGAGAGAGACGAGTGGGATCCAGTGCCCATCCATTATCTAGTCCCAATGGTTGAGGGGAGTAAGGAGTAGAAAAGTCTCTGCTGCCTGCATGAAAGGCTATTGGGATTACTCCATGTAGGATTCCCCAAAAGATGTAATTCCATATTGAAAGTATCTGATTCAATATGAGTTGGGTCTCATTCTATGTGAGGATAGATGGTACAATTATCATCCCATGTCATTCATACATGGAGTATCCTTAAATTACTCCACTGGGTGGGGTCAAAATATAACATAGTGCATTGAGGATGATGGGGCAAGGAAATTTTATGCGATGCATATTGAATGTGGTGGAATCACTCCTAATCCCTTTGGATTATATAACAATCACATTGAAACCTTGGGGAAGGTATGGAATCATCAATTCCATAATGTGCGGTTGTGGAGTTGAAAATCACAAGGTCCATATTAGGGTATCCATACTAAAAGTAAAATCTATTAGTGTACCTTTTCTAAAAAGATAGAGGTATGGAAACACAATGAGGGACACCGTATGGGGTATTAATAAATCACTACGTGAATTCCTAGAGGGCTATGTGGAGGAGGTTCACACATGACATGAGAATTATTTGCAAGAGGAGATACAATATGGTTATTTAGAGTAATGGAAACCCATAAATCTTCATGGAATGGGTATACACAATACAAGATGGTTGCACATAAGAGGATGGGTTGAGCATAAAAATCAGTGTGCACAAGGTAGGAGGTGAACATAAGAGGATTATTTTGCATTAAATAGGACGTGTTAAGTATACTAATGGGTGTGAACAAGGAAGGGGGTGCATGTAAGTGGATTATTTTTCATTCACATCTGTTAAGATCAAATGAAAATGGAAAGGGCTATGATAAAGTGGTCTCGCATGATGGGAGACCCCCCATGTCGCAGGTCAAAAAAAAACTTGTACCTTGAGTGTTTTATGACTTGAAGGATATTGTAGATGTGGTGTCATACATGAATCAGAGTGATGCTTCAAATTTCAGAGGATTACAATGAATGAGCAGGGTACACTTTAATATAAGGAAAAATGATTTAGTGATGGTAGAAAATATTTCTGTTGTGGAAATGGTCTTTCAAATACCTAGCCCTTTGAACCATGGTGGTGTGGTCCACAAAGTCCTGTTTTGTGACACATTTAGCACCTAAGCAGCTTCAATGATAATTTTTCCAATGCGCTCAAATCTTGCATCTTGAGCTCGCCATCCATTGGATTCTCGAAATTATCTATTGGGTTGAAAAGTTTCATTTGTTTACCCAAAGATGTCCATATATTCATCTGTGTGGTATTCGTTGCCAAAAAATATTTTAACTTTTCCAATTTTATTTATTAAATATATTTTTACAATTTTTTTCTTATAAAAATATTGTCAAAATAATCTTGTTGTCACTTTCTTAACATGGTATTTTCATATCAATTTATTTTGAAAAATAAATTTTCTTTTTACCTTGAATGACAAGATATATTTAAAACTATAATTTCATTGAAGCTTCTTTCACATGTTTATAAGGACACTTTTGAGAGGAAATGTTTTAAAAATAGACTTTGAAAGAAATTGTTTCCTAAAAAGTAAGAAAATATTATAATTTCAATAATTTTTTTCAAAATATATTTTTATATTATTTATATTCATTAATGAAAACAACCTTTTATTTTATTACACCAAATGGGATATGTGTTATTGATACCATCCTTATTTATCCTATAAATGGTTTATTATGTCATTGAACAAGGATAGTATTGACATTCACTACCTTGATTCATTTATTCCCTTTTAAATATTCAATTTCTTATTATCATAAGATGTTTACTTTCCCCTAACTATCCATATAATATATCATAGTTATTTTTATTTCCTAAATTGTATATCATTTTTACTTATGGGGTTTACATTGACATGTCATATCATGAATCTCCTTATTCTCAAGATATTTTGATATCCTTTTTATTCATATGGAATCATGATTCAAATGATTCAAAGTGGAATGGGGCATTATGATTTTTTTATATTTTTTTCCTCAATAATGTCTTAACAGTTTTTCAAATGTATCACTATTTATCAACATCGAAAACCATTGTTTTTAGATATACTTCATTGAGGAAATATTGATTAATATATATCTCCTACACCATATGGATATTTTATAAGCGATGTTGTTAAATATGTTATTTGATATATGATGATTTATTTTGGTAAGTATGACATGGATGGGGATCAAATATATATAGACTCTCAATGAATCATTATTCTAATGTGATTAGTCAGGTGAATATCTTTAGATAGGGTTTTAACCCAAATTTTATAAACCATATTGTGAAAGTAATTGATGGTAAAGGCACCATGTACCTAGGAAACATGGTGTCCTATAATAACTATAGATCGATTTCAATAATTGTTCATTGATTAAATTGAAATATTTTAAGTTATTCAACTTTCAATATTGTTTATTCCTTATCTTGTTAATTGGATGGAATGTGTTTTGAATTATCTACCTTTCAATATTTTTTATGCACTTGTTTCTTAGTTTATTGATTAAATGTATTGTGTATTCTATTATTACCTATAAATATTGACTATTCACATTGATTCCTTACTTATTCCACTATACATTAAAATTACTGATCATTTGAGCTCACCCATATTTTATATCCTTTCTCCTAGAATACAGAAATTTACTAACAAAGATATGTAAGGATAAGATAGATAGAATAAAGTTATTATCTAAGAAAATAAAAAAATAATGATGTAATTAGTGTATTAATTATTAATATAAGACTAATTCTTGTATCTACATTACCAAAACTATTAAACTATTTGGTCCTTAAAAAATTGATTACTTTTAATCTTTCCAATGTAATGATTATAGGAATCAGCTCCAGGATGTCTAGGGTCAAGTCTCTGTAGTTTGTATCAGAGGAATTATTATAGAAAAAATGGGAATTAGACCTAGAAAAAAACTGATTTGATAACATATCCATAAGGTAGATGTGGAGGATATGTATAGAATACCATCCTAGAATTTTTGTAATGTAGCTATTAGGTGGGCCATCAAAACAATATGTAACTATCTGGATACTATAAGTGGAAGTGGTTCTGGAATAGATGTACCTTGGGGTAACATCTCCAACATGGAGAATCGATCCTGACTTGAGTGTAACATTGTACATGACATTTATCCTTACTGCACACCAAGTTTGACATTACTAGTGTATATGCGTAGGATAATTCAAATTTTATTTACAAACCATAATGAAGGATTTGAATAGACAATGAAAATAAATTACCTTGATTAAACCTAATGTGTTTTAGATTGAATATTATGTGTCATGATTTAGAAATCCTAAAAAATATACTATGGTTAAACCTTATACTAAGGAAGGAACATTATTGAAATTAAATATATGAAGTATTTATTTATTGAATTTGTATTGAAACCTATAATTAAATGTTTTTTAAATGAATAACCATATTTCAAGAATATCTATAATATTTATTTTGGAAATTATATTAATATGGTTTTATAAAAGTACAAAATGTATATTGGCTGACAACCCATAAATTTCGACAAGGGTTTGGGGAATGAACTGATGATCAACATATGACAATGGCTTAATACTTACTAATGGCCTACATAATTTCCTTGTAAATATATAAATTTTAGTTAAAAAATTTGATAAATAAATACTAATGATGAACCAATAGTTTTAAAATTTTGGTTTATAGATTATTTCAAGATCCATTATGGATTTTTATAATAGTTAGGGACAAATAGTTAGACATTTCATAATTTTATGGGCCATATGATCTGAAAAAAGATAATTTTAGTACTTTATATCAATTTTACATTGAAATTGGATTTAAAAAAGTAATATTTTGAATTTTTTTACATTAAAACCTACATTGTCATCCCGCCTGTAGAATTAAACATAAATTAATTTCATCCACCAATACTATTGGAATTTAGAAAATGGATTCCACATTTGGAAATATAATAATTTTTATTGTCTAAATTTTAAAAAAAATTGAATAAAAATGTCAGTGAATGTAAATAAAATTAATTACATTGATTATGGTAAAATTAAGATTAAAAAGTGAATAATCATTAATCATAAGGTAGAAAATAACTAATAAACTAGTCAAAAACATATTGTATGGAAATATTTCATCCAATACACCACTATGGTTCCATAATTTTCTATTTTTACACATTAGTAACAACTAATACTTGGGTAACACATAATTATTTTCAAAAATACCATGTTTGTCCATTCTATCAACTATAAAAATGCACTCACCCTCCCTCTTCCTCACACATATGATTCTTATTTTGATTGAGAATGATATTTCCAAATAGTTCTATAATATTTTTCCCATAATCATAGAAACCTCACCTTGGATTGAATTCTATCTAAGGAAGCCCTTTGGTTCAAACCAAAAGGATTTACCTGAATAAGATGTAACATCATTCCTCATGATCTTTAGTTTAATTTTTTATATTAACCCCTAATCTATTATTATTACATGATTATATAATAACACCCAACTCCTCACAATAATGATATTTTTTATTCTATGTGTTCGAGCTTTACTCACACGAACCTCTATCTAATGTGTAACGAACATTCCATTTATGTGTACAGCAAACTACCACCTCACAAAATGATTTCATTCATTTTTCCTATAACACTGATCATTGTCGGAAATTATAATTGAACCACTATTTATAAATTATATATATATATATGATATTTATAATTTCATTTTTATTCTATAATTTCTATAAAACACATACCCTTATGCTTTCAATTTTGTGTAAATATGATAACATCGTGTGTAGACATGTAGAATACGGCCTCCTCAAAGCAATGCGACTCGTTCACACTATACATGAAATTTATAAATGATGGTTTTTAAAAAAATGTAATATATATTATATATATATTATAATATAATTATAATATATATAATTTATGATTTATTCTTTTAATATGATTAATAAATGAAAACATCATTTATGCATACATACGGTCAGCCGTCTCAATGAACGAGGCATTCCATTTCTTATCTAAAATTTTTTATGGTTAACTATAAATATAAAATAAAAAAAATAAGATATTTACATCATGGTATAAATTTTGAAAATAGTTAAAAAGATATAATTAATAGTTACCACAAGTAACAAGTCAAAACACACTCCATAAAGTAGATAATTAACAGCCGAAGTAGTTTAAATAATGACTGATTATTAACAAAAAAATTATAAGATATTGTAATAATATGATATATTATATCATAAATTATAACATGGTTCTATAATAAGATTATAACATGTTTTAAACCATTGTTTACGATGCTTTATCCGAGGAGCGCATCCATCTTTAGAGGACACGCTGATCTGTTGCCCCACATTCCCGCATACTAAAGGCAGGCAACATCCGTCACTTATTCATGGAAGTTAGCTCACTGATCGAAACAGGGTGATAGGATGTTGGTTCCTTCTTCGGTGGATTCCTCCTCGGAACTCGTCACCTTGTCTGGGTCTTCCTCATAGACTTAAGATGTTGTTATTGAAACTCTTCCCAATGCCATGTCGACATGGTCTCCAGTTAATTACGCTACTCTTGTCTGGAAATTCCAATGGGTCAAGTCAGGGTAGCAACCTTCGGTCAGGGGAGTAGTCACGTTGGACCTCGTTGGCATGTCTGGATGCTAGAACCCAGATGCATCTAGTATTATTCTCCTTTTATGGGTCTTCTCTAGGGTGCGGAAGCCTGAGGAATCACACGTCACGTGCGTGGAATTAAATGGCATAGGAATGTCTCCAAGGTTTTCCTCAGCTTCCCATGTTTAATACAGGGTATGCTGCAAGTTTAATGTCTAGGGGAGAAGGATTAGACTGATCGGAACACTAATAAAAGTGTATCATGAGGGTGAAACCCCAGGAGGGAACATTTATGCGGGGGATAACACGTTGTTAGTTACCTAATTACTTCCAGAAGCATTGAGAAAGTGGGTGACATGATCCCACCAAGATGTGGAAGCCCAGGTAAGAATTTGTATGGATATGAATGATTAAGAGTGGATGGAGAATGAGATGGAACTAATGTGAGGACGACAGTGATGTTTGGATTTATCATCAAGGAGAACTCCTACATATCCCTGTGGAAGAGAATCAAAGTCCTCGTACTACGGGATGTTGGTCTAGAATCGGTGCGTACACATATGAAAATGACCCAATGATATATTAGGGCTTATGCATGGTTAACATCCTGGTATGGTCTGACGCACAGGGGTAAACCAAATATGTGGGCCCAACAAAGGTTACTACAATGACTTACTGTCGATTTCATAATAAAACATATTACCACTAGTTGGGGTTCCAACGGCTTACCATAAGTTGGGGTTCCAATGGCTTACCACTAGTTGGGGTTCACAATAGCTTACTATTTATTGTGGATAAAAATATCTTTCCATCAATTGTGGATCACAATGACTTACCATTTATTGGGGATCACAATGGATTACCGTTGATTGGGGATCATAACAGCTTATTGTTGATTAGGGTTGGACCTCATGGAGGCTTCCAATGTACCCTGTCTAGAAGATAAGGATCAAAACCCATGTAGTTTTAATGGTTATAGTTTATCACCTTGAAAGATGAAAAGGGGCGTACAATTTAACATCATACTGAACAAGGTTGAACTGATGTAGAGTGGTCAGGACCGATGGGTGTTGGGCTTCAACCTCATGGAGTCTTCATATGTACCCTGCCTAGGATACAAGGATCAAAGTACACATAGTTCGGTATGAGGGATACAGTTTAACGTTATGCGGGACAAAGTTGAACTGAATTGAAGGGTTCAGGACAAGTAGGTGTTGGGATTGATCCTTAGGGAGACATCCAATGTACCTAGGATACAAGGATAACAATCCACATAATTCAATAGAAAACAGTTTAACATCATGTGGGATGAAGGTGAACTGACATAACTGATGGGTGTTTGGCTTGAACCTTAGGGATGCTTCCTACATACCTTTCCTATGAGACAAGGATCAAAGTCCACATAGTTCATAAGCATAAAGTATAACACCATGTGGGATGAAGGTGAACTGACATTAAGTGGTCAGGACTGATGGGTGTTGGGCTTGAACCTCAAGGAGTCTTCTTACGTTCCTTTCCTATGAGACAAGGATCAAAGTCCATGTAGTTCAGAATGGGTGCTTGTGGATTACGCTCTAGGGAATCCTAGAGAGGATTCCATGGTCGATGTTTACTATAAGCTCATGTGAGTCATTCTCAGTGTGACAAACAATATAAAATAATAGACCTGACAATCATGTCGCGAATTATGCATACACAAGAATTGGAGT
This sequence comes from Viscum album, assembly GCA_963277665.1. Lineage (NCBI taxonomy): Eukaryota > Viridiplantae > Streptophyta > Magnoliopsida > Santalales > Viscaceae > Viscum > Viscum album. Next base: position 2,015,777,369 of record OY728153.1, on the reverse strand, counting down.
GGGGATTACATGTGGTTAGCAGCCTAAAGAGGAAACATGGTCATATGCATGGTTAGTGGCCGAGTGAGATGGAGATTGTGACATATTCCAGGATGGATGCTCAATGGTGACAAATCCCATAAGGGGAGGTACTGGGTAATGATTACTTTGATGACCATATCTCTTGTAGTCATTGGAAATGATGCAGAGAGGAATGGTAGGGATACTACCTCCCGCAAGAAAGAATATGGTCTTACACTAAGATGGTTTTCCTTCCCCACGGATAGATGCAACTCTGACAAAGAGTATCTCGTGCCATGTGAGGAATATCTCACTCTCTTGGATATGAGCATGTGTAGAGAAGGTCCAAGGTGAGGCACCCCATGTATAATTCCTGGGGAGAAGCCACAATTTAACTTCATGTGTTGAGGATGACGGTGCATGGAAGTTTAACATCATGCAGATCGGACGAGGTGAGTTTACTCTGCACCAGTATGAATTGCATAACTGATACCAACCCACCCTTGGGGAAGGGAAGGCATCGACAATGTTGGGATGTTGTTAAGTGATCCACTCAGGGGCCCACGTTAGTGTGGATATGCAATGATCCAATATATATTAGTGTGCCTATGTAAATAAGCATACGGTTAAGCAACACATTGTAAATCACTTCCCAAGGGACCATCAAATAACTATATACAAACATGGCGGGGCATACGGGAGAAGGGGTTGTGAAGAAAATGGTTCCACAAGAGAGGACCTTGTGAATCTCTAGTGCTCCACATAGTGGAGGGACTCTATGAAGGGAATGCTTCACGATGTGGGGTGGCCAAGCCTAGTAATAGGGTATAGATGCATATTAAGGGTGCTTCACGATGTAAAAAGGCTTTTTCATAGTTGGACTTCACGGAGTGGGGGTTCGTTGCAAATCATAGCACAGTGAAGCAATTTGCATTGAGAAACGCAGTGACTCTGTATTATCATGTGGCTCAAATGTGTGTGGAGGGTACTTTGTGAAGCATGTGCGCTTTTCAAAGACCTAATTCCCCTTAGGGATCTCCATCCTTCGCAATAGACTATGGGATCTGTGAAGGGAAACCCTAATTTATTAAGGTTGTATTCGAGCTAAGGGAAAAGTACTTCACAATTCTCTAGTACCATGAAGAGCTCATTTTTTACAAGGTCTCATAGAGTAGAAAGTGATTCGCGATTAGAGAGATGACAAGGTGAAAGGTTAGGGTATTCATCATTTGGGCTTGAGAAGAGTCTATTATTTATATGAGAGGGTTGGTGTGAAGCATGGATAGCTCTGTGAAAATCTACATGGCACACCATGATCACCTGTGGGTTGTGTTATGTTTGTCATAACCACAGAGTCGACCATCATCTCTTCCTCGACATGGAACCCCCCTTGGTTCCCTCTGCAATGCTCATAGAGGCTTCTATCAAGTTACAAGTGATCACAAAGGTCGATCTGGTTCCCTCCACAACATGAATAATTTAGTCAATTGTGTCATAACTATGATGTGTCCCGCCACTTTTACTCCCCAACGACCACAGAGGGGGCTTCGGCTTTGTGCTGGCTGCGGTGCTGAGGGGCTCCACAAATGGGCTTTGCGAGGCAGTCCATTTGGTACATGGTTTCCACTTTTCTTCCTTTCCCTCATCAAGATTATATTTTAGGCAACAAATTCACCCCCTCATAATATAAATCTAGGAAAAAAACAATGGTATACGCCTGAGGGTAAATCACCAAAATATTAGGTCAATCACAAAGCCATATCACAATACATGGTCGTGATGTAGAATGGTGACACATGGGTTGGTAGTGCCAAGAATCATAGGGGTTCGTCTCCTATAAATAGGGGAGGCTGACTCCATTATTTTCATTTCTTATCTTCCTATTTTTGGAGATTGTGCTCTCAATTCCTGAAGCTCTGCGCGCTCCGCGATTGCTCTCTGCGAATCGAGCCTTCCTGCCCTATAGCGCACTACATGTCATTCGACACTGCTACTGTGCACTCCATGGTAGCGTCTCCATGGTTTGTAGGAGGGCTCTGTGACCTATTTCTGTGATTGAACTCTGTGACCATGCTCCGCAAACGAGCTCTGTGAATACGATCCACGAACAAGCTCTGGAAACGAGAACAAACAATCAAAAACATTGAAGACTGAATTGATCATCAGGAAGCTGTCATGGGGTCCTTACAGACGCATCCCAAAGGGATGAAATGGATAATAACATGGGTATCAGATAATAGGCATTATTACATTCATACCATGATTCCCTAGATGAGAAACTATCAGAGAGTCATAAAAACTACCCATTGTGCAAGAGGCTTACCCTATTTGGATTTGGTATGAGGGATGGTGTTTCCATTCCCAAAGCGATCATAGATAAGCCAGACTACTAGTTCAGGGTTAATTTATACTGGCCTCAGTAGTTTAGGGTTGCCGGTAGTCATACATGGTAGGTTCACACACCCATCAATGATGACTTCCTGTATATCTATGTGAACAACATTGATGCAAATTCATTGCATCTAGAGGTATCCCCCCACTATATCACACCATCATGAAGGTAGACTTGGGGAAACTGGAGAAGTTGTGGTCTGATGAGATGGATTAGTGATAAGGTGTAATCATCATAGATGATTGGTCTTGGGCACACTAGTTATGTGACTACTATGAGGAGTTTGGGGTAGAGCTGGGGTGGGTGGGCATGTATGCGGAAACATGGGATTCCCAATTCCACCTATACCATCCAAATATGCTGATGTTGGAGTGGATTAGTATGAGTTCATTGGGGACCAACACGTTCCATTTTCACCATGGGGAGGTTGGTATTGTCCTATGGGACCTGCACCAAATCTCAGAGGTCCTGATACTGGGAGCGATTTATGATGAGTTTATCTCTACCAAAAATACATGGGAAGACTCAAAGTAGATGTTGCCACTAGAAAAGGCATTGATAGCCCTAGTTCTAGGGTAAGACAAGTAGTCATTGAGGGATTTCCACTTTAAGCAGTGATTCATTCAGTTCTTGAATTCCCCTATGGATGGAATGTTAGCTCTGAGTTCTCCAACCTACCCAAAGTTGGTTCAGCACTGTAAGGAGAACTCCTACTGGTGACTCTTAGAGGACAACCAGTTAAATACATAGGGATTCAATATCAATATCAAGAAGAAATTGATGGTTAGGTTGGATGTATTCATATTAGTGTTTCTCTATGACTATATTCGTCTAGTAAGGGACACAAATACGGGCATGCGACTGAGCACGTTCTTCATGGAATTGGCGATGGTGTTAGGGGAGCGGGTAAATCTAGGGATCCTAATGTTTTCCAAGCTGTATAAGGTGTTGTGGAATATCAGCGAAGTAAAAAAGACACATAGTGTATATGGGCTCTTCCATCTTTGTTATGGGTGGATAGTGGCGCATATTAAGGTGTCTATGAATAGATGAACCCCATTTCCCCTCTAGGGTTGGATTGTTGACCGCCTATTTTGAACGGGGTGGGGAGTTTTGCGACCAAGATGACCCTGTCACTAGTGCTGAATAGGGTCAAGAAGGTGGACAAGATCATATTACATTTTTACCACTTCCAAAGGATGTTTACCACATATTTTTTATGAGAACATCCATATTTATAGGATGCGCTGATCTGTTGGAATGCATTCCCGCTTTCCAAAGGTATGCGGTATCCATCACTTATTTAGGGAAATTTTATCCTTGATTAAAATGGGGTGATGGGATGTTGATTCCTCCTTCTGTGGATTCCTCCTTGGAACTCGTCACATGGTATTGGTATCCTTCATAGACTTCAGATGTTTTTTGTGATACTCTTCCTAGTGACATGTCTTCATGGCTGCTGGTTAATTACGTTGCTCCTGTCTGGACATTCCAAGGGGTCATGTTTGGGTAGAAAATTTTGGTCAGGGTGTAGTCATGTTTTACATCATTGGCGTGTCTGGAAACTAGAACACTGATGTGTCTGGGTTTCTTACCCTTATGATAGGGCTTCTCAAGGGCGCGGAATCCCAAGGAATTCGATGACGTGTGCAGAGATATATATTCCATAGGCATGTTTCTAAGGTTTTCCTCAGCACCCCATGTTAAACACAGGGTATGCCGCGAGTTTAACATCTAGCAGAGACATATCAGACTGATCAGAACACTGATAAGAGTGTATCATATGGGTACAACCCAAGTAAGGAACACTGATGTTGGGGCTAACGGGTGGTTAGTTACTCGATTGCTGCTAGGGGGAGTGAGAATGTGGGTGACATGATCTCACCAGGATGTGGAATCCCAGGAAAGAATCAGGATGGATATGGATGGTTGAGAGTGGATTGAGAATGAGATGGAACTGACGTAAAGATGATGGTGTTGTTTGGCATGATCCTCGAGGATACCTCATACGTATCCAGGTGTCAGAGAATCAAAGTACACGTAGTTTGGGATGAGGGTATTGAATTGGGTTGTACACATAAGACAACGACCTGGCAATGTACTGGGGTTTACGCATGGTTAGCAGCCTGGGTGGGTCTAACGCTTGAGGGACATACCAGAGATGTGGGTCCCAATAAAGGGTACTACAACATATTACCATCGATTGTGGACTATAATGGATTACCAGGGTTTGGGGTTCCAACAGCTTACTGATAGATGGGGTCCCAACGGCTTACCGCTGGTTGGGGTTCACAACATCTTACCGTTGATTGAGGATCACAATGGATTATCATCGATTGGGGATTAAAATGGCTTACCGTCAAATGGGGATCACAATGGTTTACCTATGATTGGGGGACACAATGGATTACCATTGATTGGGGTTGGACCTCAAGGATGCTTCCTATGTACCCTGTCTTGGAGACAAGGATCAAAGCCCACATATTTCGAATGGGTACTATTTAACGCCTTGAGGGATGGAAAGGGGCGTACAGTTTAACATCATACAGGATGAGGAAGAACCAATATAGAGTGGTCAAGACTGATGGGACTTAGGCTTGAACCTCAGGGAGTCTTTCTATATACCCGTCCGAGGAGACAAGGATCAAAGACCATGTAGTTAGGTATGAGGGATATAGTTTAACGTCATATAGGAAAATGGCGAACTGACGTGAAGGGTTCAGGACAAGTAGGTGTTTGGCATGAACATCAAGGAGGATTCCAACATACCTTTCCTAGGAGAAAAGATTCAATGTCCATGTAGTTCGGTAGCATACAGTTCAACGTTATTCGGGACGAAGGTGAACCGATTTGAAGTGTTTAGGACCGATGGTTGTTGGGATTAAACCTTAGGGAGTCCCCCTAGATACCTTTACTATGGGAAAATTATCAAAATTCAGGTTGTTCTGAATCATACGGTTTAATGTCATGCGGGATGAAGGTGAACCGACATGAAGTGGTCAGGACCGATGGTATTTTGGATTGAACCTCAAGGAGCCTTCCCGGGTACCTTTCCTAGGAGGCAAAAATCAATATACATGTAGTTATTAATGGGATCATGGGGCTTAGGCTCTAGGGAGGCCTAGAGAGGATGTCATGGTTGAGGCTTACTCTAAGCTCACGTGAATCATACTTGGTATGAGAAACAAGAGGAAACAATAGACCTAAAATCACATCACGAAAGGTGAATACAAAGGAAGTGGAGTGGGGCTTCCCCAAAGTGGAAACAAGGGATTATGTTTTGTTAGCAGCCTAGGTATATGGATATTGAGACATACTCTAAGATGGAGGCCCGATGAAGAAAAATCCTCGAAGGAGTGGGATTTGGTAACAAAGTTCCCAGTGCCCATATCTATTGTAGTCTTTGGAATGGAATAAAAGAAGAGTTGAAGGTATGCTACCTCCTGCAAGAAAGGCTAGGGGCTTACAACAATGTGGTTATCCTTTACCAAAAATAGACTCCTCTCTGACAAAGAGGATCTCATTACATGTGGGGAAGATCTCACTCTCGTGGATATGGGTGGTTATGGAGAATGTCCGAGGTGGATAACCCCACGTATAATGAAATAGTTGAGGCCACAGTATTACATCAAGTGTTGCGGACTATGGTACTTGTAGTTTAATGTCATACATCTCAGACAAGGCAGGTTCACTCCACTCCCCTAGGACATACATAACTGATACCAACCCACACATGGGTAAGGGTTCGAATTATCAATGTTGTGGTGTTGGGGTGTTGTGGAGTGATCCACTGAGGGTCCCACTTTAGAGTGGCTATACGATGAAGAAATAGTCATTAGAATACCTATTTGAATAAGCATAAGGCTATGAAACGTAATGTAAAGCATCGACCAAGGGAACTTGGAATCACTTTGTACAAACGTAGAGGGCATATGGAATATGGGTTTGTGAAGCAAATGGATCCACAAGAAAGGACCTTTTTTTTCTTTGGTTCTCCACATAGTGGAGGGACTCTGCGAAGGGGTATGCTTTGCGAAGTGGGGTGGCCTAGCCTAGGAATAGGGTATATATGCATATGATGGGTGCTTCATGAAGTAGAAAGGATTTTGTAGAGTGAGAATTCACAGAGTGAGGGTACATTACAAAGAATATCACTATGAAGAAATGTGATTCACAAAACATAGAGACCATGACTTAGCTTGTGGTTCACATGTGTATGGTGGGTACATCATGAAGCATGAGTGCTTTGTGAAGACCCGAGTGCCCATAGGGATCTCCCTCTTTTGTGATAGCATGTGGGCTTCACAAAGGTATTTCCTGCTAGAATACAGGTTGTATTTGAGATAAGGGAAAATTACATTACAATACTCCAATACCATGAAGAGCTCATTTTTATTGAGGTCTCGCAGAGTATAATGTGCTTCATGATTTGAGAGATGAGAAGGAAAATTGTTAGGGAATCCGTATTTTTTGATAAAGGGGAGTCATGTATTTATAGGTTGTGGGTGGCACAAATCATAGAAGGATTGGTACAAAGCCTCATGGCGCTCCGTGATTGGTCGTAGATTGCATCAAGTTTTTCATAACTACATAGTCGACTGTGATTACCTCCTCATCATGGAGCCCTCCTTGGTTCCCTCTGTGGTGCTTGTGGTGGCTTTTGTCATGTTCCAAGGGATCATAGAGGTCGACCTGGTTCCCTCTATAGTGTGAAGCTTCCAATAAATTGCGTCCTAACCGTGAAGCCTTCCGCCTCTTTTACTCCGCAGTGACTATTGATGGGGCTTTGGCTTTGCGCCGGTCATGGGGATGAGGGGATCAGTGAATGGGCTTCATGAGGCAACCTATTTGGCACTTGGTTTCCTCTTTGGATCCATCCCCTCCACATGCATATTTTGGTTCTAACAACCAGTATACATAAATATATAGGATCCTCACCCAAAAGGAAACACAAGGTAAGATATTTTAATCTCAATATTTTTGAAATATTATATAAATATCTTTTTCCACACATACTTAATTGTGTTGTGAATCTACTACTGATTTCGATATATTATTACAATAATTATTTTAACTAAATTTTATTTTGAATTTAAATTTTATTTATTTATTATAATGGTATTTTAATTAAAATTTACCAAGTGGTAAATAGTTTCATAACATGATTCATATTCATTGGGTTTTATTACTTAATTGTTTTCATTAATATTCCAAGATAATATGTTTAATAATTTTTTACTATCCATAATTTTATTCCCGATTATGTTATTTTGATTCAAATTTGACACACATTATATATTCACTGAATGATTCTCATATCAATGTTATGGCCTTTTCAAGGGTTAAATTCACAATCTCATTTTTTTCAGGATTGTTTAAAACTTAATTTACATCAGAGGAAATATTATTATAATTATATAATTAGCATTTTAATATTATTATCACCTAGTTATTCATGACCATTTCTAAGTAATAGTACCATATTTTCATTAATTAGTACTCATCATTATTTATAACTTATTTAATAAAACCTAACTTAATTTCCCTCTTTAGTAGGAGAACATGTTTTCTTCTAAAAAATTATTTTTAAAAAAATCAAGAAAATTTAACCTCTAAAAATTTATTTATAAAAGATATTTTTTCCATGTTTTCCTTTCACAATTTATTATAATGAACTGTTTATTTTCTTTCTAAAGAACGAAATTTATTAAACATTTACCATAAAAAATGATCTTTTCCATTTGAATGGCATGTTCAAATTTTCCACCATCATTTCTTTGATGATTCCTTATTATGCTTAAAAGGTTAATATTTAATGAAAATTTCTTCAAAAGTTATTTTCAATGAAAACTATGTTAAATATTTTTTAAAAATAAAAAGGATTTTTTCTTCAAATTGTTTTCTAGAAGATCTTTTTGTATTAATTATATTCATTAATGACAATAAACCTTTGTTTTTTTACACCACCAAGGATATGATTTATTAATAGCATAATTATTCTTCCTCAAAAGAGTTTTTGATTTCTTTAAAAATGGATAGTATTGACATTCACTACCATGATTCCTTTAACTCTTTTTGATATGTTCAAATTCATGTGATCATTTTACATTGAATTCCCACAAATTATCTCTATCATTTATCATGGATATGTTTATTTCCTAAACCATATATCGTGTTTTACAAATGGTGTTTACATTGAAATGTAATGTCATCAATATCATTTTTCTCATGATATTATATATTTTTTAATTTGTAGAAAATTATTATTAAAATGATTCAAATTGGTATGTGACACTTTTGAATTTTTATGAATTATATTCCTCTAGAAATTATTAATGATCATTCTATGGTATCTCCATCCATCAATGTCAAAAACACTTGTTTTTAGCTATCCTCAATTGAGGGAATATTGAAAAATCATTATATTTTAATCTATATGGATCTTGGATATTGAACGTTGTAAGATAAATGTTTGATATATGAGGAATGAGTTGGATAGGTATTATACTTTTGGGTCTGGATTATAGATTGACCCTTGATACATCATTTTTCTCTAGTGATGTGTTAGTTGTCTAGCCTTAAATGGTTTTTTACCCAACATTTTTGAAATAATATCATGAAAGATCTTCACAGTAAAGGTACCTTGTACCTGGGAAACAAGGAATCCAAAAATTAATCATTTCACTCATTTAGATATAGTTATTATTTATCAATGATATTTTGTGTGGAAAGTTCATTAGATGCATTTCATACATAGTTCATTGATTATATGGGATATGTTTCAGTTATTTTTCTTTCCATATTAGTTATGCCTTACCCAGTTATTTGAATGAAATGGTTTTTCAAATATTTTCTATTCCATATTGTTTATGTAGTTATTTCTAGAGATTTTTATTTCATTTCATGTGCCTTCACTTATTACATTTCCATATATATTCTTCTCATTTATTCATTATTATTTCTGATGTACTTTACCCTTATCGATCATTCTAGATCACCATTAATTCTTTAACTTTACCCAATAATCATGGAAGTTTATTAATAAAGGAATTAGATGATACTATAGATTAGATAATTTTTTTACACATTAGAAGAAAACAATTATGTTGTAATTATTACATTTATTTGTAATACAATACACTTATATGTATCTCATTTACAAAGACACCATAACTCTTAGATCCTTCAGGATTAGATTCCATATAGCATTTCTAATGTAATGGTATTAGAAAAATGCTCTATGATTTTTGGGGTCGGGTCACTATAAACATCAATGTGGAAGTATGAAGACCATATATAATAAACTAAGTGCACAATAATAATGCATGCCTCAAATAATGGAAATTGAAACGTAGTCCCTTAATTTAAATTCCATTTTGGATTAATGATCTTTAAAATCATGTATTAGTGTTTTAATAATTTCATTAACATATTATAATAACATATTAATTTTCATAATAATATATATGACTCTTCTTGAAAATATCAGACCATTTTTCTAAAAAACATGCATAATTTTCATTGTTTCATGTGCAAATTGCCTTCTTTTTCATGTATGTTTTCACTCTTTATTTTTAGTTCCTATTACATAGATCATGATTTAATAATATAAAAATTTTAATCCATCATATAAATATCATATATATCCATTTAATATGTATTTATTTTAATCCATAAAATTTGGATATAGTAAATGAAATACAGTATTCATTGAGATGGTATTCCGTATATAAACATGAAATCTACTTCCATTTACTTTTAATTTTTAATGAATAAAAATTAAATGTTATAGATGTATATATTATAATCCTAGTACAATATTTATTTCATAATTTTAACATATTTTTATTAATCATATTCTTAACACATTACATGTAATATGGGATTGAATCACATCGCTTTGATGTGGCGGTGGTCCACAAGTCCATGAAAATTTTTATTATATTCCGAAAAATGAAATTCATGTATGTATATTCATAAAATAATTAAATAAATATACATTAATTATAAATATAAAATTTATCATATGTAAATTATAAATTCATTATTATTCTCATCCATTAAATGTGGTAATGGAATAATGAAGGACATTGGTTAGCTAGGCGGTAGTCCTTGATACATACAAACAATAATTTCAGACCCCAGTTGACATATGTGTTGGAATTTGATGGTCATAATATTATGATAATAACATATTATTCTATTTAATATATTATTTTTATTATATAATATTTATATAAGAATAATTTATGTTGTAGATAAGGAGATAAAACAAATGTTCTCTTTAAAAACGTTACCTCGTTTTCATATAACTTCTTTTGGTTTATACCAAAGGACTTAATTGGATTGATTTATGTCCAATGTGAGGATTCTAGGATAATAGGAGGGATCAGAGGAGATTACTTGGGCATGGATTGGATAATCCAAAGGGCTAGAAAGGTGTGAAGTAGTGAGGGGTGAGTTCCTTTTTATAACGGGGTAGGAGTGGAATTCATGTAAATATAAAAAGATCAATGCTATTTAAATTTCTACCTTACATCATGTTCAAGAAATAATAATCCAAGTTTTATCTAAGTGAATAAATGGTTTATATATTTATAGACGAATGGTTTTGGATGTAACACCCAGAAAATATGAAGTAGGAACATTATATCTCATAGCATGTATAGCACCCAACACTAAGCATATAAGTGAATATAGTATTCAATGAAATTATAATATATTTACTATTTTGAAATAGATTAAATATATTCTTTATATTTTAATTCAGTCAACACCTATTTATTTTGGATTACATGCAAGTGTGACCCTCGTCAATGGCTTGCATTACATGTAAGATCAGGTTTTACAAAACAATAATAAATCATTAAAATATTATTATTTAGTATAATAAGATATAAATTAGATTTTATCAATATAATTAACTAAATTTTTAAAATTTATGTATTATATAAATATAAAATTAATTCATGGGTTACAAATTAATCAGAAACGAAAATATGAAGCAATTGGATATAAAAACAAATATTAATATTTTAACGATTCCAAATGAGTTTTTTCTTAATAAACATCATTAATTAAAATTTGAGAATTATTTTAATGAACTATTTATAATATATATTCAAAAAATATTATTTTACAATCATCTATTTGTTTTTATAGACAAAAGATAATAACAAACTCTATTTTACACATAAAAACCTATAATTTTATTAAGGCACTTTTACATCCATCTAATAGAGAAAACTTTTTAAACCCAATTTTTACACTATTTTATATTTAATATGAAAAAATATGCACCATATTATAGGTAGAAACATTGAATTTTGGTTAGGATGAATTTTTGGTATATTTTAATGATTTTTCATTTATTATGAATACTAAAAAACAATGAATTTTAATTCAAAACTAATATTTCATTTTATTTATTAACAAGGATAAATTATATTATAAAATTTGTTTTAAAGTTTATTTAGATCATATATTGATAAATTGATACAAATTAGGTAATTAGAAGAAATTTAAAATATAAATTTACTATAAACACTTATCAATCTTTTGGACATTTTTAATTTAAAACCTTGCATTGTTGTCCCACCCAAGAGATGATTTTCAAAATAATTTCTGCCAATTATATGATTTGAATTTTTAAAAATGCATTAAATATTTTTAATTTGAATAATTTATAATTTCTAATAATTTAAATTTAATTTTTCCCAAAAAATATTAGTGAAAGTAATTAAAATTAATTACAACGATTAAGAGAAAATTAAGTGTAATAAAAAAATAAACCTAAAACGTAAGGCCTAAAAAGACATATAAACTTGTAAAAAATCCATTACATGGACATATTTAGATCCAATCATTACTTGGATATAAATGGGACTAGTATTGGATCCAATTTCAATTGTAAAAACATGAAATGAGTTCCTTTGTCCAAATATTACAAGAGTGTCACTCCTCCTCCACTATAAAATATAACCAATTATCCCAATTACCCACCTCAATCCAACCAATTATGATACAAAATTATATACAAAAATAGATTCTCAACATTTATAGTTTTTAAGTTTAATACCCCATTTTGGTACATATTATTCAATGGAATCCATTTGGTATATACCAAAAGTAGTTACACAATTTTTAACGTAACACTTTCGAACGATCCCATTCAAATCATATACTCCCACACCCCTTAAATTATTTTCAAATAACCTATATATAATGACACCAATAACCTCAATATATGGTGATGTTTTTTATTACTATTTTTAAATGCACTTATATGATTATTTATTTAATGGGTGAAGAACATGTTGTCTATGTAAACAGAAAACTAACTCCTCACCAAATGATGATTTTTCATTATTCATATACTACCTCTCACAGTGGGAATTATGATGGACACTATGTTTTTATGTGATATATATGATATTTTTAATGTATTAATATTTCTTGAATTTTTGTTTTGAAAATAAATTTATCATTTACACCTTCCGTATGTATGATAATTTCGTTTGAGGAAGTGTGGAATGTTGCCGCCTCAAAGCAATGTGATTTGTTCAGACTATACATGTAATGTATGAAGTATAGTTTTTATAAAAAATATCTGAAATATAGAAAACATATATATGAAATTTATGAAATAATTAAAATTATGGAAATATAATATATATATATATATACATATCATTTTTTTATTACCCTTTCACACACAAAGTGATAACATCATTCATAGATGTCTTGAATATTGCCTCCTCGACATGATGTTATTCCTTTTAAATTAATAAAAATATATATTTAAGTATATATGAATAAATAATATTTTATTTTTGATATAATTATCATTATTTATGATATTTTATTTCATACCTTCTTTCAATAATGATCATTGAAAAATGGGAATGGTAGTAATGGATACATACAACATACCTTCTCCATTAGTGTAACAAAGTTTCATTATTCATAACGATATAAAATTATTGGATTTATATTTATAAAATATTTATAAATACAATAATTATATCATTATTATTATTCCATAGATGTTATATAATGACCCATTTGACCATAGTTGACCGACCGAAGTTATTTTTGAAATATATACCGAATCTGGTCAAAACACACGATGTACACAGAATTGATTAAGTAATTGAATAAAAAATGGTATTAAGTGAAATAAAAGTAAATATAAATATGAAAAACGTTCTAAATAATTGATACAACTAACATAAGTTTATTATACTAGATGAAAAAAATATTCCCCAGAATGGAAATGTAAATTAAGGGATTTCTTCATAATTTATATCATATTGAGACTTATTTGTTGTGATGCACCTAATTTACTTTATATAGTGTATATACTACTAATTTAGGTAATATATAATGAATATAATTATTTTCATGATATTATAGATTTCATATAATTTAATCTTTCTTGAGGATGATGATTTAAAAATTTTCAATGTGGTATGGGACACTTTGGATGGTTTAATGATTATTTTCCTCAATAATAAATTCAATTATCCTTTAATGGTATTTCCATTTGAGAAACTTATATGAACATTATTAAATGAAACTGTTCAAATTTTCAACTGTAGTTATTTATGAATATTTTTAGGTATTATTACCATTTTCCCTATCTTTAGTGCTCAAATTTGTTTAGAAAATTTTTGTTCATAAAAATCCATCTTTATTCTTGTATTATTCGGAGAACTTGTTTTCTTATAAAATACATGTTTTATTAAAAGTATTATAAATGATTTGGAAATGAAATTTGTACACATTTTGTATTTTACCAAAATATTCAAAAGAATCTTCTTGTTTATTTTTGAATAATTATTTTTTCTAACATTTTACTATGCAAAAAAAGAATGTTCATTTTACCTCGTATGACTACTATGGATTTAACTAACAAAAATTATTTGATACATAATTTTCATGTTTAGATGGTTAATTTTTTAATAACATTTTCCCAATGAAATATTTTCAAAAATTTATATCATAATAAAAGGATATTTTATTAAAGGTCACTTTTTAGAGGTTCTTTTTATAGTATTTGTATTAATCAATGAAAATTACCCTTTATTTTATAATATTGGGGATATTCTATATGTACACCATCCTTATTATTCCATTGTATGGTTTATGAATTATATTACCAGGGATAATATTCACTTCTCTGATTTATCTATTATTCCCCATGAAATATTAAATTTCCTATGATCATTTAACATTGAATTTTTTCAAATTATTTAAATCATTTATCATGGATATTTTCCTTGCCTAAAATGTGTACTATTTTTCATATGGTTTTTATTTTGAATTTTATTTTATTATTTGGAGAAATATTGAAAAAAATTTATCTTCAGAAATTTGATAATGCACATTGTTAAATAGATTATTCGATATATGAGGAATGTTTTTGACTGGTTTGACATGGGTATGACCTAATTATAGATTTCCCCTATAGTAATTAGTAGTAATATGGGACTTGTTAGTAGCATTGCCTCTTTATATGGTTTTACCCAATATTATAAAATATCTTGGGAAGTTATTGACATTAACAATTCCATGTACCCGGGAAACATTGTGTCCAATAATTAATCATTTTAGTCATTTATTTTCAATAATAATTAATCCATGAGATTTTGCATCAACTTATCAGTGGATTAATTTCTATTCAATTAATTGTTTAAATGGAATGTGTTTCTATTTATTACCTTGCAATATTGATTTTTTCCTTATCAATTTTTTTGAATTTCATTCATTTTTAGTTGTTATCTTTCTATATGTGTTTACTTCCTTCTCAGTTTTATGAATACATGGTATGTGTGATCTATTACTTATCGTGCCATAATTATTATTCTCACTCATTCATTATTGGTTCGACTATACTTCTTCATATATAAGTATTTGAGGTCATCCTTATTTTGTTTCATTTTACCTATGAATACAAGAATCATAATTTGAATGATATGAATTGATATACTATATAGAATAAAGATATCCTCAATGTTATTTATCTTGATAGAAGGAAAAATTATGCTTTAATTACTGCATACATTTGTAATATAGTGATCATTTATATATTTTGATTACCATGACAACTAAAATTTCACTCCTCTATTATTTTACTCCTTGTATTCATGATAATTTAATTGATATAAGACACCATGTCTAAGTTATATAGGGTTAGGTTACTATAGTGGTATCAGATTATGTTTAGTAGAAACCATGGGAAGTAGATTTAGGACCAAATAGATTACATAATATAACCATAAGGTAAAATTTAATGATTAATATAGAATTAAACCTATAATTTGGTAAATTATAGATTATGTGGGTCTTCTAAGAAATAAATCCAAGTCTAGATACTAAAAGTAGATGTGGTTCTATAATATATGTACCAAATAATAACAACTCTGACACGGTGTTCCAGTCCTCACATTACATAACCAGGTGCACGAAAATGGGACTTTCTACGCACCTAGTCTGGCCCCTTAATAATATATCCATATTATAATTCATATTTTCTCTACAAATTGTTATGAATGAATTTTTTCAATGAATAAACTTGGTTAAATATAATGTGGTTTATAGCGAAGACAAGGTTCCATGATTTTGAAATCATAAAAATGATTTTATGTATAAATCCTATACCAAGGAAGGACCTATGTTGAAATAAATAGATGGAGTTTTTATTTATTATGGTTGTATTAAAAACCCATGTTAAGAGGCTATATATTGTTTAACCTAATATAAAGGATTTATATAATATTTATTTTGGATATTATATTAATATTGTATTAGAAAAGGATAACCAGTAATCCTGGTAAAAAAACAATCAAATATGGAATGTTTAGTGGTCTTGAACCCAAGATCAATGAAAAATAAGGGTTTATTTCAAACCACTATCCTACACAATTCCCTCGTTAATATGTCATTTTTTATATGAAAAATTTTATGAATAGATAATAATCATAAACCAGTAGTGAGGTTTTTTGGTTTTCAAATTAATTTATAAACCATGCTTTTTGGAAAATAGTTATATATAAATAGACAAACTTGACATTCTTTTTTGGGACTTATGGTCCGTTAATTGATTATATTAGCGATTTAATAACCAATATTAATTTTTTGATATCCATTCCATTATTTAAGGTATGAATTATAATTTGATCAAAGGAAAAATATAATATTAAATTGTTCATATTAAAAATAAACCTATCAATTTAGAATACTTCCTTGTATTCATAGGTGGTAAAATAATTACCCAACATTAGAAAAAATGAATTATAAATAAAATTTGGTCCTAATAACTTAATTTAGGTTGAACCTATGGTCCCTTAAAATGTTCTCCTACTTAGAGACCTAATTATATATTATTTCATGTTACTATTCTACTTCTAATTCTCTCTTTAATAGAGGATGTCTTTTAAACCATTCTCATAATTTGGGATTTATAGAATAAGAAGAATCAAACAATGTATCACCATGATCAAGATGAAATTGAGAGGATGAAATTTAATTAAGTTTGGGAGAATGTAAAGACATAAAATTATAAATTATGAACATTGTATCTGATAAAATGTATGACATGAAACACCAAGCATGTATGGGAATATAATATCCTAAGAAATTAAAATATTTTTAATTTTTGAAATAGATTAAATATATAATATACATTGAAATTCATGAAACAACGAGTTAGCATGCATTACATGCAAGAGAGTCCTTCTTGGATGGCCTACACTATATGGAAGATGGATTTTTACGGAACAATAATATATTATTAAAATATTGTTATTCTATATAATAGGAGATCAAATAGCTATTATGAATAGTATTAAATATCTTATGAAAATTTATGGTCTATATAAACATTAAATGCGTGAATGGGTAACTAATTAATTAGAAATGAAAATAAGAATCAACTGTATATAAAACAAAATATTATTATTGTTATACTTCCAAAAGAGTTTTATTTTAATAAAGATAATTAATAAAAAATAAGGAATGAATTTATTTAAATATATATTTTATATATTTAATAAAATATTTTTGATTTTCATCCATTAGGTTTGATAGAAATGGAAAAATAATAAGCTCTATTTTACATATAAAAACCATTATTTTTATTAAGGCATGTTTATCACCTTTTAATAGAGAAACCATTTAAAATACAATTTTTACCCTTTTATAGATATAATATGTCAAAATAAACTTAATATTTTAAATAGAATTTTGAAAATAATGTCATGATTAATTTTTGGTATTTTTCTATGATGTTTCATTTTTATTGAATGTGGAAAAATACGGAATATTAATTCAAAACTGCATTTTTATTAGATTTATTTATATGGGTAAATTATATTTTAATATTTTTTTAAATATTTTTTTTATTTTTTTAAAAAATATTCAAATTTATGTCATTATAATCAATTTATCTTTTAAATTTACTAAAAAATTATCATCTTTTTTGGATGTCTTAACATTAAAACCATATATTGGTGTCTATCCTGTGGGATATTTTTGAAATTAATTTCATCCACTTATGTGATTTACCTGTTAAAAAATTGTTTCAATATTTGGAATAGTAATAATTTTAATTCATAATATTTCCAAAATAGTTATTCACCCAAAATATTAGTGAAAGTGATTGAAATTATGTATAATGATTAAGATGAAATTATGTTTAATAATGAACTAAAACTTAAACATAAGGCCTAAAATGACATATACAATTATCAAAAGCCATTGGATGTCCATATATAGACCCTATATCCCTTTTATCAAATTTGGACCATTAATAGATCCACTTTCAACATTAAAAGTATGGTAATAATTCCTTGGTCAAAATATTATAAGAGTGACACTCCTCCTCTACTAAAAAAGCCACCACTTATCCCTATTCCTCAAACCTATAATACCACTGATGTTGAGAAAATATCAGGCCAAATATAATTCCAACATCCCTCCCCTAGTCCTTGAATACATCCTTTGGGAATATATCCTTTCAAGGAATCGTTTTGGTATAAACTAGAAGAAGTTTCCCTTTTTTTAATGTAACACTTTCAAACGATCTCTTTTCTTTCATTTACTCCTCCACCCCTTAAATTATTTTTCAATCATTATTATATAATTAAAAAATTATTTTTGATATACTATAATGTATTTTTATTATGTTTTCTATGTAAACATACACACACCTCCATCTAATGGGAGAAAAACATACAGTTTATTTGAACGGTGAACTACCACCTCAAGAAACGATGATTGTTCCTTCTTCCTTTACCACCTCTCATGATGGAATTTTTTATAGAAACTATATGTATATATGTTATATATTATATTTATAATTTCTTATTAATATTTATTTTTATCTTGAATATTCCTTTATGCTTTCCATATTGTGTAAATATGATAATTTCATTTGGGGAAGTGTGGACTATTTCCCCCTCAAAGTGATGGGATTTGTTCAAAATGTACATGGAATGTATAATGTATGGTTTTGATCAAAAATATGTGACATAAAAAACATATATATTATATTTATCTCATAATTAAAATTCATTAAATAATATATATGTATGTATATATATATATTTCTTTATTACCCATTTACACAGAAAGAGATAATGTCTTCCTGAATGTGTGGACTACTACCCCTGAACATGGTGTGATTCCTTTTACATCACAATAATTCCATATATAATATATATTATTATATAACATGTTATTTATGATATAATTATCTTTATGTAAGATATATTATTAAATAGCTTCATTCCATATTGACCATTGAAAAATAGGAACGTTTCTCAAGCTTATATACGGAGTATCATCTCCATGTGTATAACGTTGACTCATTTTTCAGAATCATTTTTAACATTTGGTTTTAAATGTATAATATATATAAAAATATATTAATTATATCTTTATTATTATTCTTTATATGTTATATGATGACCCCTTTGACTATAGTTGACCTACATAAGATATTTTTGACACATAAAACATATTTCGAAAAAACAACTCCCATAAACATAATCTTATATGTACTTGTATAAATCATGTTAATAAGTAAAATAAATGTAATGATAAAAATGAAAAATTATCTAAAAAAATAATATAATTAAAATAATAATATTATACATGAATTTAAATTACATTCACCCAAAAGCAAAAACAACTTAAGGGATTTTGTCTCAATTTACATTCCATTGAGTCTTATTTGTTTTTATGCACGTAGTTTCTTTTATACAATTTATAAACTAAACTTTTATATGATATACCATGAATATAATTACTCTAGTTATATTATAACATTTATATATTTTGATTTTTTTTCATGATATTAATGATTTAAAATAACAAAATGTGTTATGGGACACTTTGGAATGGTTAAAAATTATTTTCCTCAATAATAACAAATTTTATCGCAAATTCTATTTACATTCATTGAAAACATATGATCATTGTTCAAATAAAATATTTAATTTTATAAAATCATGTTATTCATGAAAAATTTCGAGAATTAGAAACATTTTTTCAATCTTTGGTACTCAAAATTGTTAAGAAAATGTTTTCCAAAAAACCCATCTTTATTTCTCTTTTAGTCGGATAACATGTCTTCTTAAAAAAACAATGATTTATTAAATTATTTTGAAAAATATTTTTAAAATGATTTGGAGATGTAATGTTTAATCTTTTTTCTTTTACCAATTTTATCAAAATAATCTCTTTACATGTTTTTTAAAAAGGATGTTTTTATCATTTTACAGTGAAAACGTAGTGTTTTTTACCTTGTACAGCCTGAAAAAATTTACCTTCCATAATTTAATTTATGAATTACTTTCATGTTTAAAAGTTTAGATATTGAAGAAAATATTTTCACATGTGGCTTCTGATGAAATTTTCTTCCAAGAGGTTTTTCGTAAATAAAGGATATTTTCCTCAACAACATTTTTAAAAGATCTTTTTATTGCATATTTATTCACCAGTGAAAAAAATCCTTTATTTTACTGCACATAGGATATATTTTTTAATACCATCCTTATTCTTCCTCTGGATGGTTTGTGATTTATTTCACCCTGGATAGTATTCACTTCCTTGATTCATCTATTAACACCTTGATATATTCATTTTCCTATCTTCATATAACATTGAATTTACTCTAATTATCCATACCATTTATCATGATTATTTTCATTGCCCAAACCATGTACCATTCTTCATATGGTGATTATTTTGAATGTAATTTTATTATTTGGGGATATATTTATAAATTTATACCTTCTAGTCCACAAGGATATTTGATAAGGAACATTGTTAAAATGATTATTCATTAGATGAGGGATTTTTTTGGTCACAAATGACATGGAAGGGGCCTGGTTATATATTACCCCTCGATGCATCAATATTCTTGTTGGATTAGTTAGTTGGACAGCCCATTTAGATGGGGTTTTACTCGATATTTTAAACAATATTTTCAAATGTCTTGACAGTAATGGTTCCATGTACATAGGTATCACAAATTCCAATAATTAAGAATTTACCTCATTTAGTTTTAGTTACTATTCCTCCAAGAAATATTTTTCCAACTTATCTATGGATACAATTCTATTCATTTCATTGATTAAATGGATTGTGTTTCAGTTTCTTAGCTTACCATATTTATTTTTCCATTTTTAGTTGTTTGAATGGCATGTATTTCTAGTTATTGACCTTCCATTTTGTATATGAACTTCCTTATTAGTTTTTTGATTACATTGTATCTATGATCTTTTCTTACCATTACATAATATTTATTCTCAATGATTTGTTACTGCTTCCACTATACATTACCCTTACTGAGAATTTGAGCTCACCCTTATTCTGTTTCCTTTTCCCCAGGAAGACAATAACTGTACTATGAAATATATGCATGGATATACTAAATTGAATAAATTTATTCTCTAATATATTTATTTATAAATATAAAAAAATTATGTGGTAATTAATTTTTCCATTTATAATACAAGACTCATTTATGTATTTGGTTTACCAAGAATATTACACTCTCGGTACATTGTTATTTGATTACATATAATCATGTTGATGTAATTGATAGAAGTCATGATATACAGGCTCTTTGGATTCAATTATATACATTGGACAAGTTTCTATGTCATTTTGTATCTTATGATTAATATTTCACCACTATGTACAATAATTTTCACCTAATTCGTTGTAATTAATATTAATTTACTTCAGCACTATTTTTGACCAAAAACTGTATTAAAAATACTAGAAATTATAAGTTATTGGGATTCCAAATATAAAATCTATTCTTAATATTCAAATCCAAGAATTGGAAGATATTATTGTACAACTAATCATGAAGACAAAATGGGAAACCGAGTTTCTAAAGTGAAAATGTTCAAAATGTTGGCATGTTTATATATCCAAATTAATTGATAAATTGATTGAAATATACTAAATTGGATTTATATATGTAAAATAGATCTAATTAAACTTTAAAAATAATTAAATATATAATTTAACTTTATAAATTATTTAGATAAAAATACTTTTCAATTACAATTCAGCATTTTTCACAATTCATCCAAGATTGAAATTCTTCATAAAAATAAAAAATCACCCTAATTTATTTTCTAAATTAAATATTCTAAAATATAGATTATATTTTCATATATAATTTATAATAGTCTCAATATTTAGTTTTAATATAGGTGTGACATTAAAATGTGGTAAAACTCCATTTTGGAAAAATATATCTTTTTATGCTTAAAATTGTGTTAGTTCTTATCTTATTACTATAAAATCTATTGGACGAATGTCAAAACAAAGTAATTTAATATGAATTATATATATATATATATTATATTGAACCATGATTTAAAAACATTTATATTACATTATAAATGATTTATACTTATTACAACATATAACAAATCCATGATAGGACAGTATATGTGTAGTGTCTTTAGAAAATGGGTAACATAAACAACTTGTTCATAAAACATCTACATTGTCTCTTGTTTATTTCTTTATCACTAGAATCCTTTTTGGAATTTCATACATAATACCTTTATTCCTAACCTAGGAAAAAACATATGAAATGGTGAGATCAAATTCTGAGTAATGGTACACAAATCAAATAATAATCATATCATGTTCATAAGAACATAACATTTCAAAATCATATCATACATATAAAAGATCATAATATCATATAATGGGATAAATCATAAAAGTTAAATTTAATACCAATAGTTATAACATATGATATAAATTTATTTGTCCTACACACATAAGCATAGAAAATAATTTCATATTAGTTAAGGCTCATTGTGAAGACCATCATAGCAGACAAAGTCCATTACTGAACCTACTTGACTCATCATTCCAGCTCTGTGTTAGTAAACCAGATTTACATTTCATTCCATTAATTTCCATCTCATGAGATATAAATATTTAACCAATTAATTTGAGGGATATATAGGTACAACCCACATCATAATAAAACCATTCTTACGTGTGTGATAAAAACATAAAAACATTTACTATAGCATAACCCTTGAAATAAAATGGGTTTCATAAAAATAATTACATCATAACATATAGGTTTTTATAAAAATAATTCCATCACTTACAGAATAAATTCAAGGTAATAATAGGAATATAATCATAAAACTGTGTAATCTTATATGGAAAACAATTTTGATAAAAACACTTGAGCTTTATTCATGAGAAAAATTTCATTACTTTTTCAAAAACATTTTCCTTTCTCAAAATTCCACAGAATTATAGAAGAAATATTTTTTTCTGAATAAAAACATGTAAGACTATATGGAATGTTTCATTGTAATAAATTTTTATGAAAGCTTAAAAATTAGTTCATGTCGTATAAGTTAAAAAAATCATCTTGTACTATTTCTGAAAAAGTCAAAGAGTACCTCATACCGAAAATGATACAAGATTCTATTCATACTATTTTGTAAAAATTTCCAATGGGTAAAATTGAATTTAGAAAATTATATAAGGATATAAGAAATATTTTCAAATAAATATTTATGAAACATGTATATATATGATAAGTAACCCACTATAAATACATTCGAATAAATAATCTCAGATAAAAATGAGATTTGTATATTTATCCCTTAGCTTAGATCCAATATATTTCTTATGTATCCAAACAGCATGAATAATTATTTAAATAATGTTATTTGTTTCTTCCAGAATTAAAATAATTTTTTGATTACATTTATGATCATATGTTAATTCGTTTGTTAGTAACATTTCATTATTACTCATTATTCGGGTATTAACTGCTTTAAGTTCTTATGCATGTTTTGTCAGATATGTTAATATCCCTATTTTTAGGTTATGGATATATCCTTTACAAAATTTTATTTTTATAATGTGAGTATATATATATATATATCATATTATTCTTTAATTCATTTATATAATCATTCTTTAATGAATATTATGTAGAACAAATCACATCGCATTGTTGAGAGGGTAAGTCGTACGTACGCACAATCAACAATATCATTCCCATATTTTTTGAATTGTAGTGAATTGGATGGTGTATAATATCTAAAAATTACTATCATTTTATAATAATTATATATATTTATTATTTACACCATTATAATCATCCAAGTATAGTGGTGGTGAAAAACAAATTACACCATGGTGTGAAGACGGTAAGTTTCGTACGTAGGCGCGGTGATTTTGTATTTCAAAGGATGGATATAAGTTGAAATAGGGTTGATTTATATTTATAATCACATATAAATATATAATTGATACTGATGTTATTACTTTATAATGAAACAACTAATAAATAGGAAGTTGTAGAATAATGAAATTTGAATGAATCTGTAGAGTAGATTACCTCTTCCTCAATATGCCTCCATTAAATCTCAACTTAGGGAATTATAGTTGGAATTTTAAGAAGACTGTAACATCTATAATGGATATATAAAAGTTGAGAAGGAAAATGGTCAAGGTTTTTTCAATCATTAAGGCCCAATTGAAGTGAAAAAGTGAGGGAGGAGGTTCCCTTTTATAATTGAGGTGAGGGGTACCTTTGGAAACCCCCTAAATAATTATTTATAATGAAATCAAAAATACTCAAAATCCTCCAATGTATCAAAATTTTTAATATAAAATGATATAGGTTTTTAATCACCTCAACCAATAAATTTTGGACATTCTATTTTTTCTACTTAAACCATATCTTTTTAATTAACACTTAGTTATTCAATTTAATTTTAATTGTAGTAATAACATTCTAAATATTTAATGCTTATAAATATTTACTCATATGGTGTTAATTGACCATATATGGAAATTTGATGAAATTTTATATCTTATAATTACAACTTTTTAAATTTTAAAAAAAAATTACTATTTTTAGATAATTTGATAAAATATTATTTTCATAAAATATCAATAGTGTCAATTTTGACACTATTCATTTATTTGACTTAAAAACTACCCACAAGATATAAATTGTAAATAACATATTAAATGCACATCTAACATGTAATATTCCCCTTGAAAATATTTTGGGAACATTAATTAGTTCATATAATATTTCTTTTAATATTTTTAAAACTATTTATTTGATATTTATATTAATAAAATAACTTTTACATCATTATTGAGTCATCATTAATGGCATTTTTTTAATCTCTAAAAATTATAAATAAATTTCTATGATGTTGTTAATAATTTTATCTTTCCATATAATATATATAGTATATATTATCACATATTTATCCATATATTATAATTAATATACTTATATAAAAATGAAATTGTGACATTTTGTCGCATTCAATGGGTTTTATTACATTCAAGTCATATTCATAGGTAAGTGCCTATAAAGAGATTCCATTTCAAAAAACAGATAATAAGGTTCTAATATAGTCATCCAATACAATTTTTACTTGAGTTAAGGTAAATTTATAATATTATTTTTACCCTTAATTAACATATTTACCTTAAACCATGCTAATAAAAATAATTAGCAAAGTTACTATTCATAATGCCCCAAAATAAAAGTAGCCTATTAACATAATTTGGACCTAAAGATTCCAATTATTGAATCCATTTTTTAAAACTCAAAATATAGAAGTTTCTGTAATTAATTTAAAATTAATCTCGTTGTTGAGAAAACGAGTTTTAAATTTTAAAACATTGGAAAAGATTGAAATGTTTTTACCTATGAATTAAATATAAAATAAATGATAATGACATAAATTATATTTCATGATAAAAAATATTCATTTTTTTCTTTAAAACCATTAAAAATTATAATTTATCAAATATAAATTATCTCAATGAAAAAATAATTTTTTAATAAAACATTAGCGTATTTTTACTATTCATCAAAACATGAAAGTTATCTGAAAAATATTAGAAATTTTTTCCAAATTAAATTTTTATATGAAAATTCAAAATAACATGTTTATTTTGTCATATAAAAAATATTAATGTTTAAAAATATTAATTTAAAATGGGTTTCCCATTCAAAGGTCTAAACTTAACCTTTAAAAAAGGATTTTATACAACAAATAGGGTCTTATTCATAACCTATAACTAAAATATCCATTTTATGAATATCAAAATTGTTTTATTAAGTATATAATACATGTATATCTGAAAATTTTCTTTATCAAAAGTAATTCACTCAAAAATTAAACTATCTACATGATTAATATTTTTTTATAAATAATTAATAGCCAATGAATTCATTATGCATTTTCATAATTCAGTTATAATTATTCCCACTAACCTAATGACAAGGATATAATGGTAATTATATAATACGAGCATCTGGAAAGTTATTTTAAACTCATGATTGTTCGAATGTCTTGATATTGAAGATTAAAAATTATTTAAAAAAAATATTTCATAAAATCATTCAGGTGTTATATTTTACCTTCATTAAACTGAATTTCCCCCTCAAAATTAGTCACTTGGAAACAAATAGATGAGGATAACTCTCCCTCATCATATCATCAAGTTCCCATGAAGCTTCTTCAAATTGATGTTGCCTCTATTAAACATTAACCAAGTTAGTGGTCTTGCTTCGTAGAAATATTTTGCTACGATCCAGAATCTCTATCAGTTGTTCTTCATAAGAAATATCATGCTCCAATGGTACGACATCCAAGAATAGTACATGTGAAGGACTGGGTATGTATATTCTCATGAGAGATACATGGAACACATCATGAACATGAGTGATATTTGATGGAAGCAGAAATCGGTAGGCTACCTTCCCAATACGATCTAGAATTTAAAAAGGATCATTATACCTAGGGCTCATATTTCCCTTCTTTAAAAATCTCATTACTCTCTTCTATTGAGATATTTGTATGAACACATTATCACCCACTTATAACTCTAGGTCTTTTCTTCAGTTGTCAGCATATATATTTTATGGAAAATTGGATGCTCCTATTTTTTGTTGAATAGATCTAACCTTTTCAACCATTTCAAGAACAGAATCAGGTCCTAAAAGATTTATTTCCCCAACATCATCCCAAAAAGTTTGAGTTATACACTTTTTTCCATAGAGGGATTCATAAGGATCAATCTGAAAACTTTTGTGAAAGATACTGTTGTAATAAAATTCCACCAATTTTAGGTGTTGATCCCAAACACATTTAAAATTCATATATCAAACTATAAACATTTCATCCAGAGTTTGAATTGTCCTCTTAGACTGGCCGTCTATCTGAGGATGATAAGAAATGTTGAAACTTAACTCTGTATCCATATCATGTTGAAGAATTCTCCAGAACATCGAGGCAATCCTCAAATCCCAATCATAAATAATGTAAAATGGTACTTCATGAAATCTTACCACTTCCATTACTTATATACTGGGAAGCTGATCAAGAGTGAAATAATTTCTAATAGCAATGAAGTGAGAGGACATCGTAAGGTGATCCACTATAACCCAGATATGATTATTTCTTTTGGATGTTTTGGGAAATACGATGACAAAGTCCATAGTGAGGTTTTCCCATTTCAATTCTAGTATGAGTAATGGTTGTAAAATCCCCATATACTTTTGTCTCTATGTCTTAACCTGCTGAAAAACCAAGCATCAAGAGACATATTCGGCAACATCCCTTTTCATGCCATCCCACCAGAAGTACTCTTTCACATACTTGTACATCTTTGTGCTTCCAAGGTGTATAGAGAATATAGAATTATGAGCCTCATCCAATAACTCCTTCTTTAATTCTAGAATGTGAGGAATAAAAACCCAATTTACAAACCTTATTATTTCATCACAATCAAGTTTGAATTCAGGAGCATTGTTCACCTTCTCTTGTATCTCTACATCTTTTTTATGCACACCCTTAATCTTAACTTGTATAGATAATTGAAAATTCATTTTATAAAGGTATTATTTCTCCCATTCAATTAAAATATCAAGATCTATCCTTTTCAAATCAATTAATATTTCATCATTCATGATCCTCGTCATGGATAAGCTAGCATGGTCTTTTCGAATCAATGCACCTACCACATTGTTTTCTTTCCCTGGGTGATAATGTATTGAAAAGTCGTAATTTTTAATCAACTCCAACCATCTTATTTGAAACATATTTTTATCCTTTTGTGTGAAAATATACATTAAAATTTTATTAAAAATATAAATATCAAACCTTTCACCATATAGATAATGAATCCATGTCACTAATGGAACGATTCCTGCAGCTTACTCCACATCATGATTGGGTAATTTTGCTCATGGATTTACAAATTTCATGAGGCATAAGCTCTCACAATATCAATTTTCATGATAACACATCTCAACCCCTTAATGTAGGATTCACTGTAGATCACAAACCATTCTGTACGACAAGGTAGTGTGAGAATAGGTGTACTAGATAACCTTCTTTTAACTCTTTGAAATTCTCTTTACATTCCTCCGTCCAAACGGACAGAAATAATTTCAAGTAAACTTGGTGAGTGGATTAGATAATTGAAAAAATATTACAAAAAACGTTGATAATATAATGCCAATCCAAGAAAACATCATATCTCAGTTACTGTTGTTTGTCTTAACCATCTTTCAATAACATCTATTTTTCTTAGACCCATAGATATCCCCTCTCTTGAGATTATGTGACCCAAAAATGAAACTTTCTGAATCCAAAATTCACACTTGGTAAATTTGGTATATAGTTTCTCATTTATCAGGGTATTGAGTACAATTCTCAAGTGATTTTCACATTCTTCCTTTCTCTTTGAGTAGACAAGAATATTGTCTATAAAGTCCAAAAAACCGGTTAAGATAGTCTATAAAGATTTTATTTGTTATATCAATAATGATAGCATGGACATTAGTAATACCAGAAGGAATCACTCTAAATTCATAGTGTCCGTACCTTTTATGAAATACCGTATATTCTATATCCTACTTTTTGACATGTAATTGATGATATCCTGAATGAAGATCAATCTTGGAAAATTATTGAGCTCCACATTGTTGGTCAAATAAGTCATAAATGTATGGAAGAGGGTATTTTTTCTTGATATTGATCTTGTTATGTTCTTGAAAATAAATGAAGAGTCTCATTAATCCAATTTTTTTCATAACAACTAGAATAGGTCCTCCCCAAGGTGACACACTAGGGCATATGAATAACTTATCATGGTTCTCTTGGATTTTCTTCTTCAATTCCAGCAACTCAATTGGGTCCATTATATAAGGTGTATTTTAAATTGTAATAGTACCAGGTATGAGTTCTATTAAATACTCAACTTCAAGATTATGTGGAAAACCTGGAAATTCCTCTGGAAAGACATCATCAAATTTTGTACAATATGTGTATTTTTAATCATGTGTTTACCGCAACCATTTCAGATAAATAACCTTATTATACAGGAATCAAGACCCATACGATGGATGAAATTTCTACTGTAAGGTTATATTCATACTTGAATAAATAGATGATAATAGATTGATATGGAAGATGAAATTTTTCTTCCCTTTCATGGAAATTGATATGATATCCATATAGAGAAAGCCAATCAATTCCAAGAATCACATCAAATTCTACTATAGGAAGGATCACAAGATTTGTATGAAGCACATTCCCACAAGAATTATCTAGAGAATAATTATAAACTTTCGATGAGATCATTGTTCGATTAAGAGTTGTCACATCTATAACAACATCTAATTTTTTATGTAATATGGCAACACCCTTAGAAAATTATTCAGAAATAAAAGAGTGGGTGGATCCAGAATCAAACAAAAAAATTGCTACTTTAGAGTGGATGGTAAGTGTACCTTTCACCACTTCATTATTGTACTACACGTCACCGATAATAATTTCATGTGACTTTCATTTGTCCTTGGTCTTATGAGAGTGGTAAGTTGATCATCATCAATAACCCTTGGATTTGGGCATTGATTGGCCTAATGCCCTATTTCCTTTCACGCAGAACATTGAAGTGTAAGAGGTGCATTCTGTGTAGCCTTTTCTTTGTTTGCATCATTAGACATCTATATTCCCATCACTTCGGCATTTAATTTCCCGATGACCATCCCATCCACACATAAAACATTTAATAGTCCCTTTAAGAAAATTTTCATCACATTTATCTATACACATTGATAATAATAGAAAACTCGTATTATATTTAGTGTGGTCTTTATATTTTCCTTTGAATTCCATTTTTATCTTCTTATCAAACCAATATTATTTATGGGTTACTCCAATCTCCATATCAACCGTGAGAGCACATCGAAAAATTTCCTCATAGCTATTGAAGTCCATTATGGATAATGACCTTCAGAGACTTGGTTATAAACCCCTAATGAATTGATCAATTTTACACATAGGATGGGTAATAATTCTAGAATATTACCTTTCATATCTTTTAAAATTTCCTTCATAGGTACCCACAGATCCATCATTATTTTTCATAAGTTCAAGAAACTTCATCTCCATCTTTTTTCGAAGAATACAAGGAATGTACTTATTAAAAAATAAGTTCTTGAACTTTCCCCATTACATGGACTCAATTTCATATATTTTCCTCATATTCATGATAAGATTCCAACATTGTCTAGCTTCCCCATCCAAACGATAGACTTCTAAGATGAATTTTTCATGTTCGGAACATTGTTGAACTAAAAATATCTTTTCAGCAGTATTGATCCATTGATCAGACACTAATAGATTAGAAGACCCACTGAGTGTTGGTGGACAAAGTTTCATGAAGGACTCAACATAATATTTATCCCACCATTTCTCGTTTGGATGTCTTACAGGATTCATAGCTTGAGATAGTTGTGTGAGAATGGATAAAAGATTATTTATTTCATCACCCATAACATTTGGTTGCTCAGGGGGATAATCATTTCATTTCCTGTCACATTCATCATTAAAGTGGTTCCTTTGGGATCTATCCATTGACTAAAACCAAGAAGAATAATGTGAGACACACTAATCATAATAGGAAAACCACATAATCAAGAATAATATTTCAATTTAGGACAGTTTATTTTTTATCCTAGGTTATTCATGGTCATTTATAAAACACTAGGATTATATCCTATTAATAGACATATCCATAGGGTTCTAACTAAGGATTTCACATCTCAATTTCAAATGGTTTACTATACCTTTCCTATGATATCAAATATAGCACCCCAAGATTTATATTCATTGATATTACTTCAGAATTGAATTATATTAAATAAAACATATAACAAATTCATGAATGGACTCTATAGGTATAGTGTCCTTATAAACTTGGAAACAAAAACAACTGGTTCATAAAACATCTACATTGTATCTCATTTATTTCATCATAACTATACTCTTTTTGGCATATCATACTTAATACCCTTCTTCTTGTCCTAGGGAAAACAAACATATTAAAGGGAGTTCTCAAATTCACTATAAGGGTATACAAAAGAAATAGTAATCATATTATGTTCATAATAACATAAAATTTCAAAAACTTATCCTGTATATAAATTATAATAATATCATGTTATGGTATAAATAATAAAAGTGAAATGTAACCCCAATATTCAGAACATATGTCATGATATTTTGTGGAATACACACATATGAATAGAAAATCATTTCATGTTAGTCAAGGCTCATTTCCATGACAATCATAGTGGACAAAGTCTGTTAATGAATCGTGTTAACTCCTCATTCCAACCATATATTACTAAACCAAATTTACATGTCATTCTAGTCATGGATATCTATTGAGATAAAAATATTTACCCAATGCATTGGAGATAGATATATGTTCCACCCATCTCATAATGAAAAAATTCTTACGTGTTCTATAAAAACATTCATTATAGCATAACCCTTGAAATAATATTGGTTTATTAAACATCATTCCATCATAACGTAATCCATAAATGGTTTTCCAAAAAAAATAATCACATAACCAATAATAAAATGTAATAATATGGATATAAACATAAACCTATGTAGTCTTAGATGTAAAATAGTTTTGATAGAACACATGAGCTTCATTCTTGAGGAAAATTTCGGTTTTTTCTTTAAAATCATAATTGTTCCTCAAAATACTACACCATTTTAGAAGAAATCATTGTATGAGAAAAAAAACCATGTAATATTGTATGGTAAGATTCAATTAAATATATTCTTATGAATGCATAAAAATCTATTCATATTATACAAGTATAAAAAATATTTTTCCCATACGTTTTTTGAAAAAGTCAAAAAGTACCTCGTAATGAAAACAACAAAAGATTCTATTCATACCATTTTGGAAAATTTTACAATCGGTAAAATTGACTTAAAATAATTTTAGAATGATATAAATAATATTGGAAATATATTTAGGAAACATGGATGAGGATGACAATTAATCCCCAGTAAATACTTATGAATAATCAATCTACGATAAAAACATATTTTGCAAAATTTATCATTTACTATAGGTATAATATGATTTATATGTATCCAAAATTCTTGTATAATGATTTAAATAGTGTTAATGGTTTATTATAAAATAATAATAATTTTTATGATAACATTTATGATCATATTTTCATTCATTTGTTAGCAACATTTCATTGTTACTCGTTATTCAGGTATTAATTCCATTATGTTCTTATGCATGTTTTGTCGGATAAGTTATTATTCCTATTTTTATGGTATAGTTATAACATTTAAACCATTTTATTAGTATAATATATATCATAGTATTCAATAAATTAATTTATATAATCATTCTTTAATGAATATGATTTACAATGAATCACATCGCATTGTGGAGACAGTAAGCTATATTTACGCACGAGCGATGATATCATTCCCACAGTTGTTGAATGGTATTGAATTGGATGGTGTATAATATCTTAGAATTTATATAATGTTATAATAATAATATATAGTTTTTATTTCCACCATTATAACCATCCATGTAAGTTTTTGGTGAAAAATATTTTACACCACGACGTGGAGGCAGTAATCCGTACGTATGCACACGTGATGATTTAGTTTTTTGTAGGATGGATAGAAGGTGAAATATAGTTTCTTAATATTTATTATAAAATATCATTATATTATTGATACTTATTTAATTAATTTATAATGAAACAACTTATGAAGAGGAAGTGGGAGAAGAAATAAATTTGAAAGAATCAGTATAACAAATTATCTCTTCCTCGATGTGCCTCCTTTAAATCTCCTCTTAGTGCACAAGAGTTTGACATTGAAGAATACTAGAACCTCTAGAATGAAAATAGGAAAGTTTAGAAGTAAAATGGATTTGATTGGATGAGCATGAAGGCTTAAAATGAACTGAATAGGTGAGGGAGGAGGTGTCCTTTTATAATTGAGGTGAGGGCCACTTTTGGAAACTCCATAAATAATAATTTATAATAAAATGAAGCCCCACATAAAAACCTAAAATGTATCCCAATTTAGATTATTATATGAGATATGGTTTTAATATTATCAACTAATAAATTTTGGACATGTTATTTTTTCAATTTAAACCATATCATTTTAATTGACACTTAGTAATTCAATTTAAATTTAATTATGGTAATAACATTCAAAATATTACATCGTAATAAATAATTAGTTAAATATAGTCAATTAAAAATATGTGGATATTTTATGGAATTTTAGATCTTATAATTTCCACTAGATTGTTTTTTTTAATTTTTTTAATTTTTAAATAATTTAATAAATGATATTATCATTAAATATCAATAGTGTCAGTTTTATCACAATTCATTTATTTGAAATAAAAAAAAAATCCAGACATGATATAAATTAGAAATAAAATATTCAATACACTCATAACATATCATAGTCTCTTATAAAATTTGTTTAGCACATTAATTAGTTCATATTATATTTTGATAATATTTTGAAAACCATTTATTGGATATTTCAATATATAAAATTATTTTTACATCTCTATTGTGTCACCATTATTGGTAATTATTTAATCTTGAAATATTATAAATAAATTTTTATGATGTAGGTAATTATTTTATCCTTATGAATAATATCTA
This sequence comes from Viscum album, assembly GCA_963277665.1. Lineage (NCBI taxonomy): Eukaryota > Viridiplantae > Streptophyta > Magnoliopsida > Santalales > Viscaceae > Viscum > Viscum album. Next base: position 2,015,743,389 of record OY728153.1, on the reverse strand, counting down.
TAGTAGATATTATATTCTAGTAATAAACATATTAAAATTAATATACTTATATAAAAATGAGATTGTGACATTTTGTCACATTTTTAGTTTGTATTACATTCTTGTCATATTAATAGGTATGTGGCCATAACGTGATTCCATATATACCAATAGAATATAAGGGTGTAATTTAGTCATCCAATAGTATTTTTAAAGGTGTTAAGATAATTTTATAAAATTATTTTTACACTTAATTACCCGATTTACCTTTAACCATGGTAATAAAAATAATTACCAAAGATACCATTCATAGTGCCAAAAAATAAAAGTATCCAATTAACATAATTTGAGACAGCTGATTCCAAATATGGATCCATTTTTAATAATTAAAAACACATAAGTTTCAATAATTAATTTAAAATTAATCCCATTTTTGATAAAATGACTTTTAAATGTTAAAACCTTGGAAAATACAGAAATATTTTTTTACCTATTAATTAAATATAAATTTAATGTTATGTAATACATTATATTGAATTATAGAAATTTATTATATTTATACATTAAAACCATTCTATATTATAATTTAACAATAAAAATTATCTTGATAAAAAATGTTTTTTAATTAAAAATTAGCATATTTTAACTATTCATAAAAAATGAATGTTATCAGAAAAATATTAGAATTTTAACCAAAGTAAATAATTATTATCCAGATTTAAAAAAACATGTTTATGTTGTCATATAATCATTATTAATGTTTCAAAATATTGATTTAAAATGGTTTCCACATTCAAAGGTGTAAAATTAACCTTAAGAAGGTTTTTATACATCAAATAGTATTTCATTCACACCATATGAGTAAAATATCCATTAGATTACTATCAGAATTATTTAATTAAGTATATAACACATATATATCTATAAAATTTCATTACCAAAATTAATTCACTCAAAAATAAAACTATCTACTGGATTTATATTTTTTATAAATAATTGATAGCCAATGAATTCATAATACATTTTCATAAGTTAGTTATAATTATTCATGCTTACCTAATGACTTGGCTATAATGGTAAATTTATAATAAGGGAATATTGTGGTTTGTTAAAACTCATGATTGCATGAAAAGCAAGATACTAAAGAATAAAAATTATTTAAAGATAATATTTCATTAAAATGTTTAGGTGTTACATATATTTAATAAATACCCCTCCTTATTATATATTAATTTAATTTATTAAGAAAAATGACATTAGTCCATAAAAATAATATTCAGTAAACATATTTTTTATATTCAATTTGTTTTTATATTCATATGTAATCATTTGTATCCCAATTAATTAAACAATATTTTTTCATAAGTTATTTAGTATTTTAATAATCGCTAATTTACTGTCTATGTGATAATTTTAATTTAAAATAGTAATATTAATATCATTCGGTAAAATTCTATCTCGATTGTAACATAAGCTATCAAAGAAACTCATTAATTCATTTGAAAAAAGCTAACTCGGTATAGTCTTAATTAAAAGGTATATAATATATCAAATTTATTTAAAATGTTAAATATATCATAATGTCTCGTGTTTTTATATTCATTAATATACTTGGTGTTTCATGTGATATAATCATATCAAATAAAAGTTACTCTTTTATAAATTCTATGGTATTAGGTTCACCCACTTTATATAAATTGCATCCTTCCAAATCCAACATGACCTCAGTAATCAAGGTGTTTATATTTTAAAAATACTTTTTTGAATAAACCCACATCTTATAATGGTAAATAAAATATCTTATTAAGAATTAAAAATTCCCCATTAAATAATATATAACTTTGTTTTCAATTAATAGAATGTTGGTGGAATGTGAAGATAAGAAAATTGAATAAAAACATAAATAATTATAGGGGTGATTGATTTCATTAATCACAATCAAGTCAATGATCAATGTAAAATTTAGGTCCTCAAAGTCATAAATAATTTAGGATTTAAAATAAAATACAATTAATTAGATATGAATGTAACAGGATAAATATTTTGTTCATGTTCGTCCACCTGTAGTTGAGGAGTTCCTTTTATATTTTACTATATTATGAAATATACGAAATAGATATGTTTCTATTTCGTAATAAAAATTTCATCCCTTGGTGGTTCTTCGGTCAATTTATAGTTAATTCCCTCTACTCCATGAGATGAATAACAAAAAAGGAAATTTGTTTTATTCCTAAAGCAGTTAAATTAAATTCCTAATAGATTATAATATATATGAAAGGTTGAAAAGTCTTTTTGTTTTTCTATTAATATATTCCATAACCAATGTGGTCAATAAAATAATCTCTAAATAAAAAATGAATTTTATTGGATCATCATTAATATTTATTCATGAAACTATTTAACTAAAAAATGGCATATTTACGAGGACATAATGTAGTCCAATGGTAGGCATGAAACCCTTATCATCAATAGTTCATGAGTTCAAGCCCGACCACATTATAGGTTTTCATATTTCTAAAAAACAATTTATAAAATTTTGAAAAAACTAAGATGGAAATCATTGAATTTTATTTATTAAATAATCATTCCACTATGGTTTTAAATTCAAGATTTTTATTTCAATGAATAATATTCTTATTTTAATTTTATTACAATTTCATTAGTGATAATAAAAACACTAATAGCTATCAATATCATTAATATCATGTCTATAATATGTAAGGGAATTATTCCTACAATATAATTTCCACTAAAACAAATACTAAACCAATGAGTTGTATTGAAAAACATTTCTTTGAAAATATTATTAATATAAGTAGAATCCCATTAAATAAAACCTAAAAATGGTTTTAGGACATATATCATATGAGAAAACACAATATATATCATACAAAAATTTTAAAATTTTCATCTATTCCTATCCTTAATTTCTATAAAAGGGTTGTGTTCCCTTATCTATGTTTTTCTAAATCGAGTTCCCATGGTTGCTACTAAAATTATTTGATACCAATATTTTCACCCCGACCCTAGTAATCATAGAGATGGTTCCTACTTAAATTAAATTTTAATGATTAAAAAGAATGAAATCTGAAAGGACCGACCAGTTTATTAGTCTTTGTGAACCAGATACATACATGAGTTTTACATAAAAAGTAAATACACTAATTACAACATAGTTTTTATTATTTTGAAGATAACATTATCTGATCATGCATATAATATAATATATAAATTTATAAACTTCATGAAATAAAGGGGAATGGATAAAAAAATAAAGGTTTTCTTGAATTCTTGGTCATGATTAAGTAAAATTGATGAAATAGTGAAGCAATGAGCTTAATAAATATGACAGGGTAATAACACAGCAGACATGTCATATAATCTATAAATAATGAATGAAGTGCATAAAAATATGTAATGGTAAATAACTTAACATAAATACACATTAAATAAATTTTCTATATTAATATATTATGAAGACTAAATATGGAAAGTTAACTAATAGAAAAAATAATAATTTAATTGATATACTCAGAATGTCGTGCATCCCTAGATTTTATCATAGTGAATATATCATGGATAATAAATATTGAATAATAATAAAGATAATACCCAATAATCTAATGTCATTAATATATTTCATTAAAAAAATTAATTTCAATATCTGTCTTCAAAATATTTTAATTCTATGTGTAGATACCCGTCTAGTTCTCATTGGAAACAAACACAAAGGGTTGGTCAACAACCGATTTCATTTCATGAAACTACCAATTCATCAAGGGGATTGAATTAACCACTCCCCAACCCATGTATTGAATTTCCAAATAAATCCTCATAAATCAAATAATTTATTTAAAATATAAAAAATGTTCATTATCATCAAATATCTATGCTGAATAAATGATAGAAATTTATCAATATATCTCCAATTAATCAAATAAATCTCAAAGTAAAAACTATATGTAAAATTTGAATACATTTTAGGAAATATTTTTATACATAAAATAAGAATATGTATATTTAAGTGAAATTTAATTTACACTTCAAAAACATTTCAATAAAGTTGTTTTTTAAGCGAAATTTAACAATCTCAAAAGAAAGTGAGATTGTACAATAATTTTAACCACATTGTAATTTTCATGTTAAAATACCATGGATAAAATAATTCAAGGGGAAACATAAAATACCATGGAAAATCAATTAATCATTATATTACATGGAAATGGGACTATATATACACCTCATAAAAATGAATTGGTGCATAATAACAATTATTTCTCAATAGAATGTAATTGGAGAAGAAATCTCTTAATAATTCGAAACATTCGAGTAAAAATCCATAGGATGAAACAAAAAAAATTAAAAATTTTAATACCATATATATAATTTAGTCAATATATTTAATGTTAACTTGGATGTATTTACTCAAAATATATCAAATTATTTAAACAACAATAAAGTATTCCTTAAATAATAAATATTGAGACGAAGTGTTTTACCTTATTCTCCCTTTTGGTTGAACTCTATTTACACTCTAATATAATTATTTTAACAATATTATTAATTTATACATTAAATATATTAATATTTATGAAATCAAATATGATTATTTAATAACATTTCATTACACTTTTGTTTATAATCATTTATTATTTTCATTGTTCCGGTGGTTAATTGCAAGGTTTTTTAGTATGTTTTGACTTTTTATTTTCTTCCTACCAAAAATATAATTATTTATTAATATACATAATGAAAATGATGGTTTAAATATAATATATATTCATATATTTTTATTTATTTAAATCCATAAAATTTGGAGATAATAAGTGAAATACACCCTTCACAGAGATAGTAGACTGCAAATACTCAGGGAAGATGCTTCCACTTTCATATCATATTAAAAGACTGAAAAGAAAATTGTAATATATGAATATATTGTAATTACAATATATTATTTATTTCATATATGTCTAATTTTTTATTAAACCCATCCATAATACCATCCATTTAAATTGTGAATAAATAACATTCCTTTTAATATGCGGTAGTCCACCAGTCCACAAATGACGTTATCATATACCCAAAAAAATGTAAATCATGATGATTTGTTTAATTCAATAATGGTATAATCATAAATAAATTATAAAGATAATGTATGTTAGATATAAACTATTAATAAATCATTGTTACTAATCATGAAAGGTAGAAATTGAAGAAGTAATAACATCATTTCATGTGGCGGCAATCCTCAATACAATAAAATGATGATTTTTTATCCTATTTAATGGGATATTGTAAAGTTGTATTTATAAATATTGTAATAACAAAATCTTATTATATTTATGATAACGATATTATTACATAACCATGATATAAAAATAATAGAAGCTATATAGTATTAAATAAAAAACAAGTTATCATTGAAGAATAATACCTCTTTACAGATAACTGATTTTGGTTTACACCAAAAGAAATACTTGGTTTGATTTCATCCAAATTTAAGGGATTTTAAGATGAGGGTTGGATTTTTGGAGATAATTTTGGATGGTTATGGATGATAAAAGTTATTGAGATGTGTGATGAAGTGTGGTGGAGTCCCTTTTTTAGTCGATGATGAGTTCCAATCTTTTAAATATAAAAATCAGAACACTATTGTTATGTTTCATTGACATCATTTACCTTCAATAATGATCCAAAATATTTAAAATTTATTATATGGTATTTATATTCAAAAAAAATCGTTTTTTAACATTTTATAGGTCAATTTTCCACTTAAGATTAATTATTAACAACTAAGTAAACTCATTATCACACTAATCAGAGTAATTATTTTTAATTTCCATCAATAAGTTTTTGGTAAAAAATATTTTTAACATACTATAAATTATAAATTTTTTTGATTAATTATATGTATTCCATTTTTATTAATTAAAATCCTAAAATTGGAAGAAATTAATTTAATTTTAATCCTACAGATGCAACTACAAAAAGGATTTTATAGTGATAATGTTCAAACGTTTGAAAGGATTCTATATCCAATTTCAATGTAAAATTTATTAAATTGGAATAAATTTATTGATAGATTTAATATATATCAAATTATACATGAAAACTAATTAAAAATATCATTTATATTTATAAATTATTTAGATTAAATTTGTTGTTTCAATTAAAATTCAACATTTTTCAATATTAATCAAAAAAATAAATATTAAAAAAATTTAAAAAATCTCTCTATGAATATTAGATATATATCTAGGACCCAAATAATGGTGTGATAAATTAAGAAAGCATGTAAGAATATTACATCAAGTAATCATTGTTAGGATGTTCCAATTATTATATTATGATGTAACAAATTTTTACTCATGGTTATTATACATATGGTTTTATTTGATATGATATTTGGTTTGGATTGGATTTCACAGTGAAATAAAAATATTTATTTCCAAGAAAATTATATATTATTTATAATGTTGAGCTGGGATCTATTCTTTTTAGAGTTGTAACTTAATCATATAAATCATGTACGGATAATCCCCTAGTAGATCCCATTAATGATAGTTTAGTCATATTTAAAATCAAGTGTTATTTATATTTAATGAAAATATCTAAAGAATATAGGATATAGTGATGGTACTAAATTCAATGATGTTTTTCATGAACATGAACCATTCAATACACCTATGTGTGATGCTATGTTTTACCTTGAACTCATTCATTATGGAATACCTATATCAAAAACACTAAATATAAAAGATAATGTGGTGCTCATTGAATTTATTAAATAACTATATGTGTTTTGTGATAATGGATATGTATTTCGTAGTACATCACCATGGGCATCCATTATTTTATTTAGTAAATATATATATGTGTCCATGAGATTGTTCATCAGTTAGAGGGTGTTAAATTCCATTAATATAATGAATAAATATAATTTACCACACATAGATGACTTATTTTATCAACTTCAAGATCCCAATAATTTTCAATGATCTTCCCTCTATCTGGTTACCATCACCTAATAGTGAAAAAAAATGATATACCAAAGGAGATATTTTTAGGAAAGTATAGACAATTGGTTTCAATATTTATCATGTGAGGCCATATCTCCTAATTCCTTTATTAAAATTCTTTAAATTAAAAAATAAATAGAAAATATACCAATAATATTTTCATAAGTAAGATGGCCATTATAACAATCCTACATCTCAATATAATAACCATTTTCCCAATCTATTACTCATAAGTTCAACGACCATGTTACCATTTATACTTCTCATTTGAATGACCATGTTCCAATTCCTATACTCATATGTAAAAAGACTATGTTTCCATTTATAATTCCCAATTTAGAATGACCATGTTATGATTCATTCACACATAATTAATTAATATTTATTTATCTACATATATTCCATTACTAATTGAACAAGTAATCTAATACGTAAATATCCTTAATTAACTCTCCAATTAGTTAAGTATGTTAATCCCATTAATTAATTGAACAATTAAATAATTAATAACATAATAAATATTCCATAATTAATTTTTTGGAATTAATTATCTCATTTAATATCTCAACTCTTCATAAGTAATTAAAAAATTAATTTTCTTGATCATAATATCATAGAATGTAATTAATTCATGATTTGTAATCTCAATCTAGAAAATTCAATATATCATAATTAATACCCTGATTAGTTATATAGATTACAGCCCCAAAATCTCATCATTAATTTCCTCAACATATTTCTCAAATAGGTCTGCCCCTAAATCTCAAGATCAAGACATCAATTAATCATTTAATTCAACAATGATTTAATAAATCAATTGTTCAACTTAATTACCCCAGATTAGGACTTCAATTGATAAATAATTCTATAAATTCTAAAAGATTTCATACACAAACCTAATCCATGAATATAAAAATTAGGTTTAATACCACCTACCTCACTTCTTTGACGTACGCTTATTCAGTGGAAATCCCCAAAATTTGAGTAGCACAACAACGTAGATCTGAGTGTCAGCTTTAATCCTCAAAATCCATATTTAGTTTCACAAGATATAATCAATATATATCTATTTCTACAATACTAGATATATATCTCACCAACATGGTTTAGATCTAATGAAAAGGAGTATAAATTCCTACAAAATATAAAGGAAATGGATAATAACAATTGGGTTAGGCACAGAGATGAGATACACAAATTGGGAGAAGATGGGATCTTTAATTCGAGCATTGAATCTGGTAGAACATAGGTTAGAGGACTTTGGAACCCCTCCAGAAAGATCTGAAATCATCCATAAAACATCTATTCATGTTCCAAGGTAGAATAAGAGGTGATTTGGGGGTTCAAGGGGTTTTAAATCTTATTTTTATGTGAAAATAAATCATTTTTGTAGTTTTATGGGTAGGGGTGAATTGTTAGGTAAACTATGAATGAACCGTTATGACCTCACTGTCTAGGGTCTCACGGGTACCTAGTTTTGGGCACATGGGTTTCTCTAACAATTCCCCAACCATGCAAAATCCTTTTTCAGAAATTTTTCTCCAAACACCAACCAAACAAACCCCAAGTCATAACTATAATCAAAGGTACATAAAAAAACAACAAGTACCTAAAAATTACCCTAAGAGAACTCCAAAAAAGGATGAGGTATTACAATATCCCACATCAAAAAAATTCTAACATGTAAATTATTATTAAAATTTAATGTGATTGATTAATTAATTTTTATTGTATGTTTTATTATGGAATGGTAATCCAGAAAATTGAAATTCCTTTTCAAATTATATTGTTATTAATGAAAACCAAAAATGTAAAATTATTAAACAAAACATCCTGATATTATTTCAAAATGAAATGATTCATGAATAACAGATATGAATAAAATTGTTGTTTTATAAACTAAAATGCTCTAAAAATAAAGAAATTTTATTAAAATAGTAGAAAAAACTTTTGTGATGGTCTTAATGAGTTGAAATACAGGAAAAAAACAGATGCATAAATGTCAACATCTTTAAAGTTATAAAAATTATGAAATAAGTAATTATGATTATATTGAACAAATAATAAGATTTTTTTTTTTGAGTTCTTTATGGAATTTCTAGGAGTGTATAGTATTTTTTATCATAAGGTGTTTGTTTCGGTAAATTATCATTGTGGTACGGCCGTTTTTATGGTAATGTGGTATTTAGGGTATAATATCATTTTTTTTATTATATTCATTATCTTCTATTGTGTAATTATGTTACTATGATATTAAAAACTTTCTCTACCTTTAATTATAAACTGGTCTTTTTACTACCCAGTATAAAAAAGTTATAAAATTATTTTTTATTCCAACACACTATCTAAATTCTCTCTACTAATATCCTTCAAATACATAGGGGTATTCCTCATAAATAGAATCTAAAATTTTCAAAGAATAGAAGGAAACTATGAAATTATTAAATTTAATTAAGATGTAATTACTCATACATAAATTATTTTATCTTCATAAATATTTTCATGAAATATAATATTAATTATTATTTATAGACACACCTAATAATATTTTTTTATATTCATTAAATTATATTCTATACATCAAAAATTGGATCCTCCTTGAATTTCTCGTATTTCAACATAGTATTACAATGTCAGTTCAACAAACAATATAGTAATTATCTGACCTTCTCTTATACAAACATTTGGGTATTTATGATAAAATAATTATCCAAACATTAAATTATGAATATTTATTTTCATAAATTTTGTATTATTTAATTGTATAACTTATATTCATAAGACTAAAAAATTAAAAATACTTTCCTGTATTTCACATACATTGAGGCATGAAATATGAAATGTCAGTTTTATGACATTAAACTACCATGGTGATATAGAAATCGTGGAACATCATAACTCTTGGAATCCATTTTTAAATATTATAATATTACTTCAAGATAATAATAACCATTGAAAGAATATCATAAATGGAATATTAAATAGCATCCTAACTATGGACCATTCTTAACAAACAAATTCTAATGTCATATATTGGTAATTAATGATTCATAAATAACTATTAATATTAATAACATATGTAAAATTCCAATAATTTTTGGAATAAACATATAATTTTTTCTATAATAAAATTTCAATGAATCAATAATGTTCATTCTTAAATATATATAATGCTTAAGGGGACAACAATCGATGTAAGGGAATATCGATTTCATTTACCACTATTAACATTAATTTATCTCATATATTTTTTATTTCTCTTGGTATTATGTTTATATTTTATGTTTATAATATATTTTATATATTATATTATATTTTCAATGGATTTATCTACATTTTTATTATACATTATTCAAGTAATTCTTACATTACACATTAAATAAATGGTATGGTACATCCAATCATTCTCTTTGTCTACTTTACTATATAAATTATTTTTTTGATATTTATTTATATTCATGTGTTGTATATGTTTTCATTTGATTTTATCTTTATCATTACCTTTATTTTTTCTTAGGGATTTACAATCCTTTTTATTTTTTGATCATTGATTTTTAAATATGACACTCATAATTGTTTTTGTAACTCGTACCCCTTTAATTATTTCTTAACACTAAAATATACTATTTTCATCAATATGAAATTTTTATAAATAATTTAAATTAGATGAATTGAAATTTAGGTGGAAACATAGAGATGTATTAATATGTGCAGAGGATTTTTTTAGTCAATTTTATGATGTATATAAAAAATTATTATATAATCTATATGATCATGTTGTCACATTTTTTGAAATATGCAACTGATTGATATGTTAAATATAATTTCAAGATGACATAATTACTTATAATAATGGGTTTTACATGATTTTCAATGAATAATATATTTTCACTAACAGACGTTACAAAAATAAAACCACATGCCTATCTATTATTAAAGTGGAAATTTGGTTTTGACAAGCGAAAAATGTTGATCGAATAATAGTTAACTATATACTTTTTTTAGTTATTCTATGAGTCCGATCAAGATTATATTTTATTATTAGGTGATCATGTTATGATAATAGTCTATAAAGTAAATTTTATTATCTTATGGCTTATAAATAATAGGTTATACTGTAATTTGATTCCATAATTTTCTAAAAACATGAAGGATTAAATTTAATGATTTTTTATATATTATAATATATATATATATATATCCAGAAGTTTTTTGATATATAAAACCTATAATTTATGATATTTTCAATTTAAAATTGTCTAGGATTTTTAGAGTACATATTAATATAACAAAATAAAAATGTACTATAATATGTTATCGAATGAATCTGTGAATAATATAGTAATATTTTTGTTGAAACAATTTTTCAAATCCATTTTTTTAATTCATATATAGGAAAATTCCTTTAAATATCTTGTATAGTTTTAGATTACAATTATCTATTTTTATCACTAACATAATAAAGAAATATTTTTTAGATTAACAGAAATTGACTAAAAATATTTACTAACAAAATTGAAGAATATAGACATTTTTTAGATTTTAGTGCATTATTATAGAAATGGAATTTTTTTGCTTATTTTCAGGAAGAATTTTTTATTATAATTAAATATATTTTTATAATTAGTGGATTGATAAAATAGAGATATTTTGTCGAGGTTATGGTGTCTAAAATATTCATGGTTTTCAATTAGTATGAAATGAATGTCTTATATTTTTTAATTCTCTTCATTAAAGTGGTATATTAATAAAAATGTAGAACAAATTGACATTGTTTAAGTAAACATTAATAATTAATTTCTTAGATAATATAAATAGATAAGTGATTTATTCGTACACTGAAATAAGATTGGAAATGTTGTCATCATATATATCTGTTCATAATTAAAAAATTAAAATCATTGTGTTTGTGAATTTAGTTTTCATATTTTATAAATGTAGATGATTTTTTAAAATATACAGGCTACTAACATTCATTACTATGTTATGGAAGATATATTTTTCATTTGATATGTTAAAAACCCTACATTACACCCCAATTAGTTTATATATGGTCTTATGGTAACAATAAGTGATATCGAATCCACAAGGTAATCTCTTGTTGAATATATCATACATGTATTTTCTATTCTTAGAATGTAATTATAGTTATAGTAATTCCTTTATTTTGTGGGAATAATTATCATAACTATAAGAACTAGTAGATATCTCATATATTGGCAATATATTATATGTTTCACCAAAATGGAGTATGAAATTTAGATTATTATTTATTTATAATTTTACACAACTAGAATAATCATGAAACTATTTATTGTGCTTGAAATGAAAAAAAAATATAGTGAACATTTTCATATCATGTTTATTTTAAATTAATGAGTTTCACATTTATGAAATATATTTGTGAAAAATTGGTTAACATTTATAAATGTCAAAATTATCTAATGATTAAAATTTAGAAGTTCCTCACATATATTTTAGTGATATGAAGATGTTCCCAAATGAAATATTTATTGGTTTCTTATACTAAATTCTTGAGATTATTAGATACATTCATGTTCACTGTGATTAAATAATATATATGGATCAATTCATGATAATTATATGTTTATTTAAACAAGATAATAATCCAAAGGTGCATGTTCATGAAGAATGATGTTTGACGAGTCTCTCACTAGATGAGTTAAAAATTGTTGGGTTTTATACGTGATATATGGGAATCTAGAAATAATGGTAAGTCATTAATCAAGAATATTTAATTCAAATAAATTTATAAACATTAAATTATCAAAAAAAATTATGGGGAAGATGATGTATGTGATCAATTTCTATAACTTTTTTAATAAAAATTAAAGAGAGAAATTTTAAGGGTTAATGTAAATATTCAATTAGATAATTTAACTATAGGTAATGTGGATACATTATTTAAAGAATTACAAGTAAGTAAATAGTGATTTTAAATCTAATTTCCCTCAAAATCATTAAAATACAGTCCATCATAAAAAATCTATCTACAAAAAATCATGAATAAAATTTCAAATAATAATTCTTTGCTTAAAAGATTCATTATGATAAATTTTTCCTATAAAATGGTGAAAGGAAATTCAATTTATACATATAATTTGTGAATATTTTTATGTTTGAAAAATAAAAAATGAAATTGAAAAAATGGATAAAAAGATGGGGTTGTTGAAAAAAGTGTTGAACACATTTTATTACTTAAACAGATTAAAATCTAATGAAATATGAATAAAAATTGATAAAATATTAAAGGATTATTCTGGGTAAATTTATCATACTCAGTGATGGAAGAAACCATCAAACAATTTTGTGGATGACCAAACTATTAGGTTATAATTATAGTGATATATTTTTAATTTGGATATAATGTTGATGAAAAAGGTAATATAATCAAGGAACATAATTCTTGTAACAATTAATATGAAAAACAAATTCCCCTAATGAAGTCATTATTTTAAAAAAAGAAATTAGAAAATGAAATGAAGGTTTATGGTCTCAAAATATATTTATTTTTAAAAATATAAAGATGAATAAATAATTTACGATTTCAAATTATGTTCCAGTATTATTGATAAAGTTTTTAATGAACAAATAAAACAATAAAATGGGTAAATTGTGGATGGTTTTAGAGTTGAACAGTCTAAATTCATTTTGGTAAAATTATATTATAATTGGAATAAACTTTTTTTTAAATATCTATTACTGAGTATTTAAAAAAATCATGGATCAATTAAGATGTTTGTTATTTGAATTGTCATAATGAATTTTTTGTCCAAATGAATTTTTTACTATTTTAGACTTAATTGACATAATGTTCTATAATAAGAATTTGGAGTTCTATATTAAATCATATTAAATTTATAATAAAATTATAATGAGACCATATCATGAAACCCAAATAGAGATATCATTTTACGAAAATTACATTTATTTTTCAAACATTGGACCTAGAAATGAATAATGTAGGTAAATTAGTGGTGGTAAAATGTTTTATATAATTCCAAAAAGGATTAACAGGTTACTAGTAAACAATCTTTTTTGGGGAATTGATTTAGTCTTTTTGAACAATAAGAGGAATGAAATATTGATTCATGAGACAAAAAAAATGAATGAAGGGTAGTAACATATTTTCTAATCTAAAATTAATGTAACATAAAAAGGAATAATTTAGAATAAGAAGGAAACTATAATTATTATTTTACAAAACTAAATTATGAATTTAATAACCTAGTTTTTTAATAATCAATGTTAATTATACATATCTAGTAACATGATATATTTTTTTAAATGAATGGATGACTATATGGAAGAGTTCATTTATGTTTTGATGAATCATTGAAACTGAAATAACGTTAAAATAATCTATATTATTGAACAGTTTAAAATATAATAGTAATTTATATGGATTTAATTTGACATAATATCTATGGTGTAAGTCATTTATATGACTTGTTAATTCAATTTCAATTTAATTGATTTGGTTTCCTAGTTATATGAAAAATAATAAATTCTCTAATGAAAGAGAAAAATAAGTCATTTGTATTTATATCAAGTGGAATGTAATGATAAATTTATTATTCTTTCATTAAAATATTAAAATATATAGAAAAATCAGTGGCTTCCACATATATTTTAGTAAAATAGATAATAAATATCCAAACATAAGCTACTGATTAAAATTAATGTTGTTAAGAAATAATGTGTAAGGATATATGGTTCTTGAATGAGTTTAATGATAAAGAGAAATCCTTATATAAAAAGTAACAATATTGAATCAAATTACATCGATATTGGATATAATAAAGTTCACAGTCAAATGAAAATACTAAAAACTCATTGAGAAAGGTAAATTATAATTCTTATAGATTATTATATAAATATGTAATATATTATATTTTAGAAAAAACATAAAGGAAATGACTGACTAGGTTAAAAGGGTTCCAATGAGTGCTAAAAAATAAAACAATACATTGAATAAAAATACATGTATTAGATAATGGAATGGAATATATATTCATACAAATTAAATTCTATATGAATAATAATGGTATTAAAAATTGTTTTATTTCTTATTAATACCTAAAAATGGAGTAGATGAGAGGAATAACCAAATCCCCAATAAAATGGAAATAAAAAACATATTTAAAGTGGTATTACAATACATTATTCAATAAATCCTCAATTATTAGCAATTTACATTTTGAATTTTACTTTATTAAGAATCAATTAGGAGACAGTTCTATTTGAAATTCACAAAAAATATTGAACATTTTAAGCCACCTTATGTTATTTGGAAGTAAATTACCCATCTGGTAAAAAGAAGTTACTCAAATAAAATATATTGATGTGACTAATGAAATATAATTATGAAGCTTCCCATCCAAGAGAAAATATATTAAATTATTTAGTAAGAGGATAAAAAACCCTCAAGATAATTTTTTAATTTCATTATGTAAAAAATAATGAAAATTCTATAACATCTAATTTTGATGGATTTAATAGGGAAGAATGCATTTGGGATATAATGTTTTGAGGAAGTTAAAGAATATATAATAAGTAAAACATATATTTGAATTAGAGGGTGATTTTATTGTAGACGATGATCCATCATCAACTAAAAGGGGTGGAGAGGGGTTGTTATTCATAAATGTAACATTATTTGATATAAGACCCTCTTAACACAATAAAAATTATTATAAAAATTAGACCTAGTAAATTTTTTAAAATAAAAAAAGGATAATCCATGGAATAAATCCATGAATGATGAGATATGAATTAAATATATAAAAAATGGGAAATTTTGAAAAGGATGAATGATTTCAACATCACTAGAAAAAAGGGGTGTAAAGAATAAAAATATTGAACATGTGAATGTGATATTGAAAAATATTATGTAGGTACTCAAAGGATATACTCAAATTGAATTCATTTGTGTGGATTCCTTATTCAAACTAGTAGCTAAATTTGATTCAATCCAACTATTCAAGGAGGATATAATATTAAAAAGGATATAATGTACATATAATGAATCTATTTACCATAGTCTTCAATACAATTCCTAGAGAGGTATTATAATAACAAAAACTAACTGACTTTAAAATTATAGACTATGAAGAAAAAATTATTAATTGGAATAAATCATTTTATATCTTCCAAAAATCTCCCATAACATGGAATATTCATTAAGACTCAAAAAAGATGAAGTACTAACTAAAAATTCAATGTCAATCAAAACATCTATATTAAATTATCAATGGAATATATGTTTTCCATACTCAAATATGTTTATGAAATCATAGTTGGCAGATATAGGTTTCAATATGTGGAATGAAATTTTAAATTGATGAGACAAACAATTAAAATTTAAATTATTCCTTAGACTATTTATCTAATATGAAAATAATTTTCTTATAAATATGAATACAATTTTGTTTCTCATTCAAAATAAATATAATAGTTGTTATAGAAATGGATATGAATAATTTTAAGACCTTTTTAACTCCAATCGTTGTTGGAACCAAACTCATGAAAAATTATGATGTAATTTTTTTAGAAAATATTATTTAACATTGAAAGATTAAAATGTTATTAATATTATAAAAAAATATTGGTAATACATTATCATAATTTATTATTACTGTAAACATAATGTAATTTATAATAATAACATCTTTCTAAAATGAAAATAATAACCAGGTCTATCTAAGGTACACTCGATTACAGATTATAATTTGATATAGGAGAAGATAGAAAATTGGTCAAATACTCAATTTCAAATTGGGATAGATTTAATGGATATAAAATTATTATGAATTAATTTTTTATTTAACAGATATAAACTCTTCAGTTCTATTATACTAAAAAGTGTGTAATTTTTTAGTAAAAATAAAATGGTATAAAATTTATTTCTAAAACATTGTATAAAGTATAAATATTTGAATGAAAACAAATAGTATCTCAATAAATAAGTGAATGTAACAATGATTATTTATTTAATAAAATAATGTAGTATTACATAAATTAATAATAGAGAATATAATTCCATTTCAAGTGACAATAAATTCCAATAGCATCATATTAATGAAAAGGTTGATACATGAGTTATCAAGATGGATTAAATTGGTACATATTGATAATTGGTGGAAATATTTACAAAACCTTTTTCAAAAACAAAATTTGAAAAACATAATTTAAATCTGGGTGTTCAATCTCATACTAAAACATAATAATTTTTATAATGTCTAATACGTGTATATAATAATATATTTTTAATCTTCATGATCATGTTTAAAAGGATAATCTCCCTTGTGTATATTGTCAAATATGTATATATATATATATATTTTTGAAATTAGTTATATTAGAAAATTTATTAAAAGTTTTTAAAAGGATACTAGTTTAATATTCAATAGATATATTCATAGAAAAAGTAGGTTAATAAGTAATGACTGAAATGAAATATCATATCAAGGGGGGAATTATACTATTTAGAATGAGTTATTGGTACAAAAGAGTGGGGATATATAATTTAAGGGAATTAGCAGTAAGGATATTTGAAGGAATGGAAGTGTGATTTTATCTATTTTTATGTGGTGGTTGATACGATTTGAGGTTTAAAAATATACACCAATAAATGAAATTTTTTATTTATCCCTTTTTTTCTACACAAAAAAATTTCCCACATATATTTTATGTCATGTATGAATTTTTCTATTTCTCTTTGGATTTTCTAGAATATTTTATGTGTTGTATTTCACATACTATTTAAAATAATGACGATGATAATTATGGATCCTAAGCTACTATAGTAAAGAATATTGGAATGTATGAATATTTGGGTGAAACATAAAGTAATTGGTGGTGTTTATTAGAAAGTTTACATATTGAATTCATTATGATTATGGTATATTGTTTGATATGATTGTCTATCTTAGGAATATAAGTTTTAACATTATGGAGGAATAAAAAACAATGCACCAAAATGTCACTTCATTTTATAATATTTGTAAGTATTTTTCCGAGAATGATAAAATAAATATCTTACAATATTAATATATTATCACTTCATAATTGATATCATTTGTGGATAAAAGGAGAATAAGGTATCAAACTATGAGTTATAGATATAATATAATGTTTCAATTTAATTTTTAAATGGGGTCAAAATCTTGATAAATGGAAAATTGTAACAAAAGATAAGTCAATTACATTATAATTTATGGTGATACAATGTGTTATATCTGATTTTCATATTGTGTCTGGAAAATTAAACTATTATAATAGGATATAAGGAATTTTTATTTAGGCATTGGATCGTAGATGAGAGGTTGCATCATAATTTTATGTTACAATTTTCTAGAAAATTAATATGCTTTCCTTAAAGAAATAGGCTATATAATACTGTATCAAGTTTAAATGATTAAGATATTAATCCAATGATTTATGAGATTTTGAATTCAAGTATTGTTATATTTTTTTGGAGGAAAAATATATTCTATTTTTTTATATTATACATTACATGAATAATTAAAAACTTAATGAATATTCTGGATTTTTGAATACATAATAAAATTTTGTGAGTTCAACATCACTTTTGGAAAATTTAATTTTAAAATATTAAAAGTTTATATGTTTAATTATCTGAAGAAAATAATTATGTAATGGAGTATACATTTTAGGGATTAACATGAAGAAATAAAATATTTTATTTCTAATAATTGATGCATATATAAATTTTGGTGATATAATATCACTTCCACGACTAAGAATTTCATTTTATGATATTACTATAATTTTTTCATCATCATTAAAAATATACAGAGAGTAAATTTATTAATAAATAAATAATAAAACCACTTTTTTATACTGTATTTAATATTTTGTTTTTCATTGATAATAACCCATGGGATATCTATTTTTTGATTCATCTAATTAATGAAATTAATATATAAGATTGTAAAGGTAGTTAAACATTGTTAGAAAATATGAATTAACTGAATATTATAATCACATATCATGGGTAGTGGTTTTTTTCTACATTATTATATAGTCATTTTTATACCCTATGAGAGTACTTCCATTTATTAAACTAAGTAAAATCATTATTTTATTATGTTTGTCTTATATATTTGGTTTTTTGGGATTTCTAGTTGAAATTTATAGTATCAATACATTGAAAAAAATTAGTATATGAGTATAAGATAAATTCATTTTAAGTGTATTCTGATTACATAGTTTTACCCCTCCCCCTCCCCCCATGTAAAGACTCGGAATTTCCTTGTAAAGTTTTTTTTAATATATGGGAATTTTACGAGTCCGTGAAAATTGATGGCGTGTGATTCTGAGTCCCGGAGTGCCCGGAATGAATTTCTGAACTTTTTTTCGGGTATATTCAGTAAATGTGTGAGTGGGTTTTTGTAACTTTTGAACCAGTGCTCGGAATTGAAATCTGAGGGTACCATTGAACTCGCAACACCGATATTATCTTAAGGGAACCTTCACCTCGACCGTTGTAGGTCGAGGGTGAAAAATTGACTTAGGGTTTTTCGTGGAAATAGTAATAAAATAAAATAAACTTTTATTATATTTTTCTCTTTGTTGAAACCTCCCATGTGGATGGTTTAAAGGTCGGGACAAACTAAACTAAAACCTCTCACATGTGTGTTATGGAGGTGGGGGACACTGAGCTTAAACCACCATTTTGAATTCCTAATGGTGTGGACCACCCGAACCCCTTTAATGAGTGAAAACCTCTCAACTCCCCTACTTTAAATTTTTCCAACACCATTCATTAATTGGGCCTATTAATTTTTCCAATGTGGTGCAATTAAATGGGACATTTAATTATACCAATGTGCCAACATAATTAATATACTTATTTTAATTATATTGGAACCTTTTAGTTAGAGAGGATTTTTGGTTGGAAAAGAAGTTCCTTGGTGGGAGAAAGTTCTCCAACGAAAAACGCCATCAAAGAACGTTCTTCAGAAATCAAGTAAGAGGACGACGTACGAGCCCGACATCGAAGCGTGTTTCGGAAGAAATGATCGTTGGCACCCTCTTCGCCTTCTTTGACTTCCCTCTCACCCCGAGGTCAATGAACTATCGATGTATGGTGGATGTCTTAATTTCTTCCCCCTTACCCGTTCTTGATAATTAATCGTAAAATCAGGAAGAGGTTATAGCATCTTGTTACTTCTATAACGCAGAGGGTGTGGGCCAAACAAACATGGCCTGACCCCTCCGTTGTTCTTCTTTATTGGTGTGTTATTCGCGATGGAAGAAGGCGGCTTTGTGACACGATGAAGAACGAAGAGCGGCCGGCCGAACCGGCCACCGGCAAAGGCGCGGCGCATGACCACACCATGCGGAGAGAACGGATCGCCATCCGGCCAGCCACGATGGACTGTTGCACCGCGGATGCCCTGCCACACCATGGCCGCCCCATTAGGATGCGGCCACTACGCCGACTTGCGCTGCTCGCGGCTTCCACCACCCGTGGCCTCCGCCACCCCGAGGCATCGTCGCCTCGTAGCCCTTCGCGGCCCCCACAGCCTCGTCGCCCCACGGCACCCCATGACCTCTCCATCTCGCTGCCTCGTGGCCCATGAAGCCTCGCCGCCCAGTGTCCCTCCGCGGACCCCGTGGACTCATCACCCCGCAGCCCTCTATGGGCCTCGTGGCTTCGCTGTTGCACAGTCCTCTACGGCCTCTCCGCCCTGCAGCCCCCCACGACCTCACCATCCCGCAGCCTCATGGCCCCCACGGCCTCACTGCCCTACATCCCTCCACGGCCACTATGGCCTCGCCACCTCGCAGCCCTCGGCGTCTCCCACGGCTTCGCCGCCCCGCGGCCCTCCGCAGCCCTCGAGGTATCACCACCCCATGGCCTCGCCACCCTCACGACCTCTGCCCCACCCTCACGGCCTCCGCACCTCCCTCGCGGCCTCACGCTGCTCCCAGCCCCCGCGACGCCCAGTGCGGGCTGAGTCGGACCAAGTGGGTTGGGTCAAGCCAAACCGGGTTGGGTTGGTCCAGGATGGGTCGGACCAGACCCAGACCAGTGACGAGCTTTATGCCCTTTTAGCCATAACCTTGGCACCAAACGTCCATTTGACAAACCCTCTACGGCGCCAGAAACTGTGGAGTGAGACGGTCCCTTTTGGATACCCTAGAGTGAGACAGTCCCTTTGCTCATAGCAGTTGAGGTATCAACCAGTGGCTTGAGGAGTAGACCATCCGGGAGATGAGCAAGCCTAGTGCGGGAACCCAGTAGTTGGATGTGATGTGAAGAATTAATAGTGATCCTGTGTGGGTCATCACCGAGAAATCCTGTGTGGGTAAGCACCAAGCCATCATGTGTGGGTCACCTCCTAGAGATCATGTGTGGGTCATCACCGAGTGATCCTGTGTGGGTCAGCACCGAGCGATCTAGTGTGGGTCAGCACTGAGCGATCCTATGTGGCTCAGTACCTAGAGATCCTATGTGGTTCTGCACCTAGTGATCATGTGTGGGTCAGCACCGAGTGATTCTGTGTGGGTCAGCAGCAGATCCTCTTAACATAATAAGATGATTCAATAGTTACATATAATCACCTCTTCTATTGTACTTAAGTTATACCTGGTGTGAGCTGAACTTGAACATGTGTGGTACTTTCCTTTGGGGTAATACCTTTATGGTATTCTTCTAGGCGGCGTACCTGTGTGGTTCTTAAGTTCGTGGTAGTCCTTCCTTTGTGGAATAGTTGAGATTTGGGCTTTGAGTTGGACTCTATGTTTTACTCATGATTGAGATGGGTATACTAGATAACTTAGATATATGTATGGGCATATACCTAAGTAGGTTCGTCAGTTGATTCCATGTTGTGTGGATTATCCTTGGTGGATTTTACGAAACCTTGAGGGTCTCAGGATCCCTATTGAGTATTGTTATACTCACCCCTGCATGGGAAATGCCCGCACTCTATTGTGTTTGGTGTAGACGAAAGACATCACTGACTGAGTACGAGAGTTCCAGGACTGGAGGTGGTTTGGAGGTGGATGTTAGATGAGTCGAACCGCAGAGACAACTATTTGTGAGCTGTATGTAACATCCCGAGTCTGGAGCCCCTCCACTGGTGCCCCGTACCCGGTTCACCACATGACCTCAAGCGTGTTTCCCCGAATGCCAGAGGTTGCCGACTAGCGGCGAGGGCCTTGGTGAGTCAGTGGGGAAACTATGCCCTCATTCGTTAAGGTATACAAGGTAAGAAAACTACAATAAATAGCGGAAGCAGCAACCAACATGCATAACAATAGAAACCAAATAGTGGAAGCAATTCAGATATATAACAATGATGATAGTAATGCAGCAGGTACAAGTATCCATGGAAAGCAGCAAACACAAAAACATGCTGGAATACAACTGAAACCAAGTGAAAAAGAAAAACAAAATAAGCTCCTCCGCATCGCGATCCACGGCTCGGTCCCATGCTCCCCAGCTCCTGGTGCAATCAAGATCCTGAAGTAGAAGGGCGCTTTACCTTGTCTATACCTGCAGCAATATAGTCTGCTTGGGCCCAAAAGCATGTCCCAAACAAGGTGTGAGATAAAATCCCAATAGGAAATCACCCCAAGATTTGTGCCTAATAGTCAATGAATACATGGCAGTACTAAAACAAGAAGCAGTAAACAGGAAATCACAAACAGCTACAATCCACAGTTCTAACAAGTATAGCACACAAGTAAGCAGCCAGCAACAAAATAGAAAATAGGTAACCCTCTGGTTATCTCTCACAGTCTAGCCCCTATGGTTCAACCTCTAAGTACTAGCAACCCTCTGGTGATAACACACAGTCTCACCCCTCTGGTATAGCTATGCAATTAATCAGACTCTATGGGGAAGCACTCACCGTCAATTCCCCCTATAGTCTAGTATCGTGCTAAAGGCTCTCTGGGGAAGCACTCAACGTCAATTCCCCCCGTGGACCACATCGTAGTTAAAAGACACTCTGGAGAATCCCTTCCATCAATTCTCCCCTTGGTCTCACATCATAATTAAAAGACACTCTGGAGAAGCCCTTCCGTCAATTCTCTCTTTGGTCTACTACTCTAGGTTCTCACAGTCCTGAGTATAACTAAACATGCTCAGTGCGTGTATATATCATCCAAGTAAACCTCAAGAACTACTTGGCTATCAACTAAGGCTCAACAGCAAAACAAGGCAACAGTCCACAATCCTACAACTAGGCATGGCAACTGGAAAAACACCAAACAGGCAGAACAAGCATGGAAAGAAAACTGATCACAAACAAAATACTCTAATCACAAGCAATAACCTCTACTAAAGCAATCAAGCAAAGCAGGCAAGTAACAAGGGAAAAATAGGAAACACGCAATACCCCGTTCAAGGGTATTGGTGGAATTGCACAAAATATCCATCAACTTTATACGGAAAGGCAAAAACCACCTACCTCGATCCTAGGAGATCGATATACGTGAACCTTGACGACAGATTTACTTTAGAAAGACGTAGATCTGAGAAAACGCACAAAACTTTCATCCCACGATAACTTGAAAACAAGGAGAACTCAAGAAACAAAGCTCAAGAAGAAGGAAGAACTCACCGCTGTGCTTCCAACGCAATCAACCATGCTCGAATCGGAGAACGGACAGCGAGGCGGGAGCCCGTCGAAGATCCAGCCATACGTTCACTTCCGGACAGTCAAAAACTGAAGAAGAAGACATATTTGGGGGTTAGGCGTGACCCCGGTCCGTTTAATGAAAAAAAACGTACATGGCGTGTACTTTTTAAGTATACGGCGTGTACTTCGAATTTTTCGTACTCCGAAATAATCGGCCTCCACCTCATCCTTACACATCATGTGTGTGGCCCGGACACGGCCAGCACACGGCTTCGAGCCGGGGAAGAGTACACAGCGTGTACTCAAAAATTACACGGCGTGTACTTCTGAAATTTCCAGAAAATTCATTTTTCTCAAAAAACTCCAGAAAAAGGAAAACGTACCTGAAAAGAAGATCCGGGTTTTTACAAACTTCCCCCCTTAAATAAATTCGTCCCCAAATTTCCCTAATGAGTTGGAGAAGAAGAAAACCCAAACAGCTCCGGCCACTGCGATCGTACATCGGCCTCCCTCTCCCAGGTCTCGTCCTGTACTCGCCCGTGCTACCATAGCACTCGTACCAAAGGAACAGACTGCCCGCAGAGAACCTTCGTACTACGACCGACAATTCGGATAGGATGCTCCTCGAATGATGCATCCGCTTCAAGCTTGACTTCCTCGGGCTGAAAGACGTGAGAAGGGTATGAAAAGTAACATCGGAGTTGAGAGACGTGGAAGACGTCGTGCATGGCCCGATACCTCTGAGGTAGCTACAACCGATAGGCGATCGGCCCCACTCTCTCCAAGACCTCAAACGGCCTGACGTACCGTGGTGAAAGCTTACCCTGTCTCTGAATCCTTTTGTGTCCCAACCTCAGTGCAACACGTAGGAAAACCTGATCACCAACCTCAAACTCCAGAGGTCATCTCCGCTGATCAGCATAAGACTTCTGTCGAGACTGCACTGTAGCCATCCTCTTCCAAATCGTCTCTATCTTCTCTGAAGTCTCCTGAACAAGACGAGGTCCCAGCAAAGCTGACTCTCCTACCTCCAGTCATCATAAGGATGATCGGAATGGCCTACCATACAAAGCCTCGTATGGTTCCATCTGAATGGTCGCCTGGAAACTATTGTTGTAGGAGAACTCCACCAGAGGAATATGCTTCTCCCAAGAACCATCAAAGTCAAGGATCCAAGCTCATAGAATATCCTCAAGCACCTGGATCGTGCGCTCAGATTGTCCATCAGTCTGGGGATGGTATGTTGTACTCAAAAGTACATGTGTACCCAAGGCCTTCTGAAGTCCCTTCCAGAACCGATAGGTAAAGCGCGCATCTCTGTCTGAAACAATAGAGCACGGAATTCCATGCAGACGAACGATCTCCCTGATGTAAAGTCATCCCAGATCACCAACACTGAAGGTCTCCTTGATCGTCAAGAAGTTAGAAACCTTCGTAAGTCTGTCGACGACAACCCAAACAGCATCGTTCCCTCGAGGTGATCTCGGAAACCCGGTCACGAAGTCCATCGCGAAATCGTTTCACTTCCACTCCGGAATGGGTAACTACTGTAAAAGGCCTGCTGGTCGCTGATGCTCTGCTTTCACCTGCTGACAAGTAGAACATCTCATAACAAAACCAGCAACATCCTTCTTCATATCTGGCCACCAGTACTGGCGATGAAGATCCCGATACATCTTGGTGACGCCAGGATGAACTGCCCAAACTGAGGAATGGAAATCCCGCATCATCTCCTCACGTATGTCTGCTGGCACCCATACGCTCCCTTGGAAACACAAGATCTCATCCTCGCCCACTGTCCATCCAGGAAGAGGGTCCTCTCCTGACACACTCTCTCGTAGAACTAAGCCTTCCGAGTCTGATAGTTTCCTCATCTGTACCCGATCAAGTAGCATGGAGGTAACAGCTATAGAAGATAGAAAGGTCTGTCCCCGTCTGTCGTGCACCTCTAGATGCATCTCAAAGAACAGAGCCATCAGTTTCCACTCACTACTGGCCTCCTGAACTGCAGAAATCTGAGCTCTCCTGCTCAACGCATCAGTCACGGCGTTTCCCTTTCCCGGTATATAGGCAAGCTCTAAATCAAAAGACTAAAGATACTCGACCCACCTGCGCTGCCTCAGATTCAGATCCCGCTGAGTGAAGATATACTTGAGACTCTTGTGGTCAGCAAATACCACAAAGTGCTCTCCCAGAAGAGAGTGTCTCCAACAACGTAAGGCACGAACAATAGCTGCCAAATCCAGATCATGTGTAGGGTAGTTCCTCTCATGTGGTCTCAGCTGCCGAGACCCATACGCAATGACTCCATCTCCCTACATAAGCACAGCTCCCATACCGATACCCGAAGCGTCACAGTAAACAGTGTAGCTCTTGCCTGGCTCTGGCAAGACTAGTATCGGTGCTGACGTCAACCTCCCTTTCAGATCCTGAAATGCTGACTCACAAGAATCTGACCATAAGATCTTCGCCCCCATCTTGGTCAGACCTGTCAAAGGTGCTGCTAGACAAGAAAAGTCATGAATGAAGCGTCTGTAGTATCCAGCCAGTCCTAGGAAGCTTCGTACCTCAAAAACGTTCTTCGGATTCTCCTAGGAAACTACAGCTCTCACTTTCTCTGGGTCCATAGATACTCCTTCCTATGAGATGATGTGACCCAAGAAGTGAATCTGATCCATCCAGAAGTGGCACTTCGAGAGTTTAGCATAAATTCGATGCTCTCTCAGTGTACTCAGAATGATCTCAATATGTGTGGCATGGTCGTGTCGTGTGTGAGAGTACACCAAGATATCATCCACAAAGACCATGACGAAGGAGTCCAAGTAAGGATGGAACACTCGGTTCATCAGCGCCATGAAAACTGTAGGTGCATTCGTGAGACTGAACGGAATGACTGTATACTCGTATAAACCATACCTGCTCCTGAAGGCTGTCAGAGGTATATCTGATGGTCTAATGCGCAACTGATGATAACCGGACCTTAAGTCGATCTTCGAGAACACCTGGGCTCCTCGAAGCTGATCGAAAAGGACATCAATCCTTGGCAAAGGATATCGGTTCTTGACCGTCAACTGGTTTAGCTTCCGATAATCCACACAAAGCTGAAGGGTACCGTCTTCCTTCTTTGCAAACAGAATGGGCGAACCCCAAGGAGAAGTACTAGGTTGGATGAAACCCTTAGCCTGTAGCTCCTCCAACTTCTTCTTGAGCTCCTGCAACTCAGGTGTGGCCATCCTATAGGGAGGAATAAACACTGGTGCCGCTCCTGGCACAAGCTCAATAGAGAAGTCTACCTCACTCTCCAGAGGCAACCTTGAAAAGTCTTCTGGAAAGACATACCTGAAGCGATCCACCACTGGAGGAAATTCCAACTGTGGAGTCCCCTGATCATCCAGATAAAGACTAGCAATCTGGGATATTACCCCTCCTAGCCCAAGATGTTCGAGTCCCGCCCTACTCGCCCAAACGTCCCATTCGCCTCTATGAAGGAAATATTCACCTTCTGGTGAAATGAAACTGACTATGCGGCGATAACAGTAAACGACTGCCTGGAAGGGAATCAACCAGTCCTTGCCAAGAATGACATCATAGCCTGTTATCTCTAGGACATAGATATCCCATAAGAAGTGATACCCTGCAACCTCGAGAGGGCACTCTCTACACTGGCGTACACTAGATGTCCTCGTTCCCAAAGGTGTGTCTAGTGTCAATGAGTTGGAAGAAGAAAAGATGCAGAGTCCAAGGCTCTCCACGATAGCAGCAGAGATAAAGCTATACGTAGCACCAGTATCGAAAAGGGATGAAGATAAAACTGAGGCTACTAAAATCGTACCTCGAACTGTAGAAGGGTCGGGATCCTGCTCATGATAAGTCTTCTCCATGGCGAAAAACTAGCCTGCACCGCAGCCCTGTGCCCCTGACTGACCACTCTGAACTGAACCTCCCTGCTAGTGCTGAGGGACTGGTGGCTGACCGCCACGGCCTCGACCACTACCTCGGCCCGAACGGTCGGAAGAACTCCAGTTCCCTGACTAGTGAGAGACTGGTGGGGCTGCTCCTGAACGAGGAGTCATGGAAGAACCTCGGTCACCTGCTGCTGGTGAGAAATCTTGGAAGAAACGCTGAAGGTGACCCATCTTACCGCAAGATCGGCACTCTATGGGGTCTCTCTGGCACTGCGGCCTCGTGTGCCCTATCTGGCCACACTGGTAGTATGTCACCTGGCTACCTGATGATGCGTCTCACTTCCTTGCATCACCGCTCATAGGCTCCCTACGGCGCTTCTTGTTGTCATCTGAAGGGAAGCAAGCTCTGGAAGCAGAACTGCCCTGACTCGCAGCTCCATATTCTCTCAGATTGCGTTCTGCAATTAGTTCCTGGTTGACGATGGAAGTAATGGAAGTCAGCTGGAAGATGCTCACCTGCGAGCAGATCTCCCGCCTGAGTCCATCCTCAAACTTCCTCGCCAAGAACACCCCACTCCCATCCCGAAGGGGTGTAAAATGCTGCAGCTCAGTGAAACGAGAGGAATACTCCATGACAAATAGAGTACCCTTCTCTAAGCTCATGAACTCCCGGGCTCGATTGGCCCTCAGGGTCTCCGGGTAGAAGTAGTCGTAGAACATGCCCTGGAACTCCTCCCAAGCCATAGCCTGCTGCTGAACCGCCTGTGAGATCACGTCCCACCACCTCTTGGCGGAGTCTCAGAGCATGTAGGTGGCAAGATTAACCCGCCTCTCTGGAGGTGTCTCCAAATGCTTGAATATATTCAGCATGGATTCCATCTATGACTCTGCAGCTTGAGGTCCTCCCTCCCCCGAGAACGTGGGAGGATGCTGCTGCTAAAAGACCCGCATCAAGTCTGCCATAGACGAGGCAGGAGGCGGTGCTCCCTGGAAGGCCTGCATCATCCTCATGAAACCCTCCCTGAACTGTGTATCAGTGCCCACAACTGGTACAACAACCGGTGCCAAGGCTGGCTCGGCTGGGGGATCGACAGGAAGTCCCTGATCAGCCCTGTCTGGCGTCTGATCATTGCCTATCGACAGACGTACTACCGGAGGACGTCTTGGAGGCATAGCTATGAAAGATCAAAAGCACACCTTAGATCAGGAAAACAAGGACAGGGAACAAAAGAGTACAAAAATGGGGACAGGGGAAGAAAAACACACAAGATTGCAAAATACGACTACACGGCATGTATAAAACTACACGGCGTGTCTTCTTAAACCGCTGACATGGGCCTGTACTCCTGCCTTACAAGTCGTGTACACTACAAACTACACGGCGTGTTGACCTCCACACACGGAGTGTACTTGAAAACTATTCCCCTGCCCGAGTCTCCTTACATGGATAACCCACATGGTCCGACTCAACCTGAGACTACATGGCGTGTTCGAAACAAACACAGCGTGCACTAGACAAGGATTCGACGGTCCGTGTTGTTGAGTACACGGCCGTCTACATGGCTGAACCTTACACGGCGTGCTCCGAACAAACACGACGTGTATAGGTGAAGTTGACATCGTCCCGTGTTTCTCATGACACGGTCGGGTACCTGGGCAAGACTACACAGCGTGTTCTAAACAAACATGGCGTGTGGAAAAGAAGGTCATGCTGGCCCGTGTTGTTCGTGACACGGTCGGGCACCTAGATAGGACTACACGGCGTGTTCCTAGAAAACACGGCATGTGGAAAGGAAGGTAACGTCAGCCCGTGTTGTTCATGACACGGCCGGGTACCTGGACAAGACTACACGCCGTGTTCCCTATGGACACGGCATGTTCTTACCCGAGCTTCCCCGGCCCTTGTTGTTAGTGACACGGTCGGGTACACGACCCTGAACTCACACAGCGTGTACCACTGGTACACGGCGTGTTCCCAAGTTACCCCCACGACACCGTGTTCTGCCCACACGGTCAGTGACACGGCCTGAAAACTACACGGCGTGTATCTAAAAAGTACACGCCGTGTATTCTGGGTTTTTCTGGGCAGTAGCTCAGAAACTGCGTAGAATTCCAGAAACACTAAAACAAGGGAAAATGTGCCAAATTCTGATCCGTGAGGGCCCATAACACCTCCATAACCCAAAATTCGGCGTTCATTTTTAAGAAAGGAACAAAACAAATAGTTTTATAACATAACAGTAGAGAATCTATCAAGCATTTATCACAACAGCATGCATAATTTACACAGAGCCTATCACAATTGCATGCAATCGCTAATGCACCCTAGATGGAATGGAAAGAATGCATGACATGTGATTTCTACAAGTGCCTATATGATGCATGAGATGGCATACCCTCATCTCATCGGTTTGCGACAGGAATAGAACTGAAATATCAAAATAATAACTGCACAAGTCATACGAATCACTCTAGGTGAAAACATACCAACCATAAAATCTCAAAACCAAAAAACTGCAATTAACGAGGTAGTATGGATTTTACCTGTACACGGGTTAGCTACTCCCGAGAACAGCTTAATGCCAAGTACCGAATTTGTCCTATCCCTGGCTAAGGTCTCCAAATAGTAAGACAAGAGAAAATAACCCCTCTGATACCACTTTGTAACATCCCGAGTCCGGAGCCCCTTCACTGGTGCCCCGTACCCAGTTCGCCACATGACCTCAAGCGCGTTTCCCGAATTCCAGAGGCTGCCGACTAGCGGTGAGGGCCTTGGTGAGTCGGTGGGGAAACTATGCCCTCATTCGGTAAGGTATACAAGGTAAGAAAACAACAATAAACAGCAGAAGCAGCAACCAACATGCATAACAACAGAAACCAAACAGCAGAAGCAATTCAGATATATAACAATGATGATAGTAATGCAGCAGGTACAAGTATCCATGGAAAGCAGAAAACACAACAACGTGCTAGAATACAACTGAAACCAAGTGCAAAAGAAAAACAAAATAATATCCTCCGCATCGCGAGCCACGGCTTGGTCTCATGCTCTCCATCTCCTGGTGCAATCAAGATCCTGAAGTATAAGGGAGCTTGCCCTTGTCTATACCTACAGCAACATAGTCTGCTTGGGCCCAAAATCATGGACCAAACAGGGTGTGAGATACAATCCCAGTAGGAAATCACCCAAAGATTTGTGCCTAATAGTCAATGAATACATGGCAGTACTAAAACAAGAAGCAATAAATAGGAAAGCACAAACAGCTACAATCCACAGTTCTAACAAGTATAACACACAAGTAAGCAGCGAGAAACAAAAGAGAACACAGGTAACCCTCTGGGTAGCTCTCACAGTCTATCCCCTATGGTTCAACCTCTAAGTACTAGCAACCCTCTGTAAGCACACATAGTCTCACCCCTCTGGTACAGCCACGCAATTAAGCAGACTCTATGTGGAAGCACTCACCGTCAATTCCCCCTATAGTCTCGTATCGTGATAAAGGATCTCTGGGGAATCACTCAACGTCAATTCCCCCCATGGCCCGTGTCTTAGTTAAAAGACACTCTGGAGAAGCCCTTCCGTCAATTCTCCCCTTGGTCTCGCATCGTAATTAAAAGACACTCTGGAGAATCCCTTCCGTCAATTCTCCCTTTGGTCTACTACTCTAGGTTCTCACAGTCCTGAGTATAACTAAACATGCTCAGCACGTGTATATATCGTCCAAGTAAATCTCAAGAACTACTTGGATATCAACTAAGGCTCAACAGCAAAACAAGGCAATAGTCCACAATCCTACAACTAGGCATGGCAACTGGCAAAACACCAAACAGGCAGAACAAGCATGGAAAGAAAACTGAGCACAAACAAAATACTCTAATCACAAGCAATAACTTCTACTAAAGCAATCAAGCAAAGCAGGCATGTAACAAGGGCAAAATAGGAAACACTCAATACCCCGTTCAAGGGTATTGGTGGAATTGCACAAAATATCCATCAAGTTTCTAAGGAAAGGCACAAACCACCTACCTCGATCCTAGGAGATCGATATACATGAACATCGACGACATATTCCCCTTATAATTATGTAGATCTGATAAAACGCACAAAACGTTCATCCCACGATAACTTGAAAACAAGAATAACTCAAGAAACAAGGCTCAAGCAGAAGGAAGAACTCACCGCTGCGCTTCCAACGCAATCGACCGTGCTCGAATCGGAGAACGGACAGCGAGGCAGGAGCCCGTCAAAGATCCGGTCGTACAGTCACTTCTGGACGGTCGAAAACTGAAGACGAAGACGTATTTGGGGGTTAGGCGTGACCCCGATCCGTTTAATGAAAAAAAAAGTACACGGCGTGTACTTTTTGAGTACACAGCATGTACTTCAAATTTTCCATACTCTGAAATAACCGGCCTCCACCTCAGCCTTACACACCGTGTGTGTGGCCCGGACACGGCCAGCACACGGCTTCAAGCCGGGTAATAGTACACAGCATGTACTCAGAAAGTACACGGCGTGTACTTCTGAAATTTCCATAAAATTCATTTTTCTCAAAAAACTCCAGAAAAAGGAAAACGTACCTGAAAAGAATATCCAGATTCTTACACTGTACCTACCCTTCTAGTAGGATTCATGGTGGACTATCCAGGAGATGCTTTTCACCTATCATTCATCTTGTACTTTCCAGTTTTCCTCATACATTCCAGTTGGGCTTGTATTCTGGCCCCTTTTACTTACTGTACTCACTCTATTTACTATTCAGTTTACTTGAGTCCATATCTTGTTGTGTGCTTGGTTGTGTGTGTTACAGGTTATAAAGTCGATGCCTTCCCGGTTTTAGTAAATACACCTTTGGTGCTAGTTTTCAGCCCCTGACCTGTGGAAGGCGGGCTTAGGGTAGTCACGGCATGGGCCCCAGGGGACGGGTCATGAAAAATTGGTATTAGAGGAGTCGGTTCTACCATATTACATAGGTCTATGATCTTTTTAATGGAAATAGTGCTAAGTTTAGTGAGTATATTTATCAGTTTTGGGAATCCAGTGTTTGTGCGGAGGCAAACGTATCTGTACACCAGAACCCTAACTTCTGATTTCTGTCTCAGTGCACAAAAACACTGATTGAGTGTGTGTTTTCAAGAGTTTCCTTTGTGATCTCTTTGATTCAGCTCACCAGGTATATCTTTTTGACCATTGCACACATGTTCCTTTTTAGGATGCCTCCACACAGACAGCCATCTAGGGTTCTGGATTTAGTATGCACTAATAGCCCACCGAGCAACGAGGCCTCGGTACAGGGCCCTCTTCCAATAGAGGCATCAGCGGTACCATTACCCATTGGGCCACTGATTCCACCATCCCCAACAGCAGATGGTGCACACTGCTTGAGCGCATTGCATGATTTCTAGCCCCAGAGGCCACCCAGGTTCAGGGGAGGGACGAACCCACAGGCAGCTTAGGATTGGATGGAGGCCATGGTGACAGTTTTCTGACTGGTAGGGACACTATCTGACCTCATGGTGATCCTTGCCGCCAGTCTACTACAGAAAGTAGCAGGCAGATGGTGGATCTTGATGCTCCAGGATCACGATGAGGTTACACTTCTCTAGGCAGACTTTGAGAGCCTGTTTTGGGTAGTGTTTGTCCAATCGACTCTTCGTGCAATACGTAATCAGAAGCTATTTCATCTACAGTATGGAATCATGACTGTGGCTTAGTACTCAAAGAGGTTCACCAACCTCTCACTCTACTCAATAGATATGGTGCGGGAACCATTCTTCAGGTCTCGGAACTTCAAGCAGTGAATCAGGAGGGAGATCATGGCTTCAATGATCCCACTTATCATCCTGACATAGGTGGGGGAGTTAGAGAGAGCCCTCTTAGTGGAGAGTTTCCTTGCGGAGTAGTCTCCAGCAGCAAGACCCCCCACTAGTCGTCATGTAGAGGAGTCTTCTATAGCTGGAAGTAGACAGATGACACAGAGGTCCAAGAGGACCAGACATACAGGTGGACGACCGCAGGATTCAGGGTCGGTTGTGCGAGGCACCTAAGGCAGAGCCAGACATGCCAGGAGCGGGCAGTGTTGCGCATGCGGTGGGCAGGGTCACATGGCTTGTGACTATCTGACCCATAGTACGGATGATCAGCAGACGGTCGAAGGACCGCCCAGGCATAGACAGAGTTCTGACCTAGGAGGTCTGCAAGGAGAAGGAAGACGTCGAAGAGGAGTTGGTCGTGAAGCAGAAGGTGGGAGATGATTCGAGATGTTACCGCCACCACTGCCAGGTGGTCCACCCTGACCACAGCGAGCAGGATGACAGGGGAGACCTCAGCTCTAGGTATCTAAGGCCTATGATCATGGTGCTCTAGAGATGATACGATGTACAATTTGTGTCTACTCCACCTAAGTTGCAGTACTTATAGACACAGGTTCCAATCATTCTTTTATTGACACTGCACTCTTCAGACCTCAGAGATTCTGACGGAGCCGTTGGCATGATCCTTAATACTATAGAATCATAAGGGAACAGATTTGATTATTATGCACTGGTGCCAGCAGTGTGAGCTTACTCTAGTAGGGGAGATCTTTGGCTGAGATCTCCTAGTAGTGGCGTTGAGGCTTTATGATGTCATCTTGGGTATGGACTAGTTATCTACAGTCCATGCTAAGATTGACTCTATTAGGTGCAAAGTGCGGTGTTTCCACATGGATGGAACTAGGTTTACCTTTATCGGAGAGAAGGGAGCCTTTGTAGCGTAGGATGGTCTTACCCAGAGGAGGGTGCAGCCGATCACTCATCAGTTGGCTAGCCTTACCCTCGGAGCAGTTGATGTGGAGCATCCGAGTTATCCTGTAGTGGGGGACCAGTACATGGATGTTTTCCATGATGATGTCATGGGTATACCTCCTCACAGAAAGGTGGAATTTTACAATGACTTGTACTCTGGGATAGCACTGATATCCACACTAGCATATCGGGTGGCTCCCACGGAGCTTCGTGAGCAGCGGATAAGACTAGAGGACTTGCAGGGGAAGAGATTCATTTGGCCTGGTGTTTCTCCTTGGGCAGCCCTAATTTTGTTCTCCAAAAAGGTGGATGGGATCTTGAGTCTTTGTGTCGACTATCGACACCTGAACCAGGTGACTGTGAAGAACAAGTACCCACATCCGAGGATTGATAACCTCTTTGATCAGCTGAAGAGATCACGGTGGTTCTCAAAGATAGACCTCAGATCGGTCTATCACTAACTCAAAGTACGAGATGAGGATGTGCATAAGATGGCTTTCAGATGTTGGTACGGCCATTGCGAGTTCTTGGTCATGCCATTCGATGTAACTAATGCTCTATTAGTGTTCATGGGACTCATGAATAGGATCTTTCATCCAAACCTTGATCGCTTTGTAGTATTCTTCATCGACGACATTCTAATCTACTTGGATACTGAGGAGGAGCATGCCTATCAATTGCAGGTAGTACTGTACACACTCCGAGAGCACCAGCTTTATGGTAAGATCTCAAAGTGCCAGTTCTGAATCTGAGAGGTTCATTTTCTGGGACATGTCATATTAGAGGCTGGAGTTACAATGGATCCAGCGATGATTTAGACGGTACTTGCTTTGGATCCACCCAGGACTGTGACAGAGGTGCAGAGTTTTCTGGGTTTGGCTGGATACTACTAGAGATTTATGCCGGATTTCTCCAGAGTTGTATCACCACTATTAGCGTTTACGAAAAAGGGGAAACCCTTCGTGTGGTTGGAGAGATACCATTAGAGTTTTTAGGAGATGAGTAAGAGGTTGACTAGTCCCCCTTCTTGAGGCTTCTAGAGGAGGGAATAGGGTACGTAGTCTACTACGATGCATTAGGGACTGGAATCAGATGTGTCCTGATGTAGGAGTGAGAAGTTATCTCTTATGGTTCTCTACAACTGAGACAGTGCGAGCAGAACTACGCTACCCATGACCTAGAGTTAGTAGTAGTGGTCTTCTCCTTGAATATGTGGAATCATTACTTGATGGGTGAGCGTTTTACAGTGTACTCTAACCATAAGAGTCTCAGGTATATATTTTCTCAGAAGGTCATAAACCTGGGACAGCGACGTTGGCTTGAGTTCCTCCTGGACTATGACTTCAAGATATTATATACTCTAGGGAAGGGGAATGTTATATCAGATGCACTCAGTCGGAGATCTGGTATATAGATGCTAGGTGAGGCGACAAAGCAGTTGGCCACTTTGCATATATCCTTCGTGGAAGGTGATGGAGCAGCATTCCTTCAATCTCTTACAGTCAATCCCCCACTTCTTCATCGAGTCAGGGAGGCGCAGCATGGAGACACTGACTGCGAGACTCGACATGCTCAGATATCCATGGGACATGCACCTGATGTATTTTCTGAAGGTGGGGAGCACGTCATCCTCTTCATAGGATGTACCATGGTACTAGTGTCACATCGGGAGGAAGTGTTGAGGGAGTTCCACACATCCCCTCTAGTGGTACATCCACGAGTGGTGACGATGTACTAAGATCTCCGACGACAGCACTGGTGGCGGGGAATAAATAAATCAATTGGAGATTTTTTTCTCTTGGTTCCTTACTTGTCAGCAACTGAAGGCGGAGCATCAGGTACCAGTAGGCTTGGCACAGCCCTTAGAGGTTTCAGATTAGAAGTGGGATGGGATATCCATGCACTTCGTGATAGGACTTCCATGTACATACAGGGGACATGACTCGATTTGGGTGATCGTCGACCGACTCACCAAGTCGTCCCACTTCCTAATGATCAGAGAGTAGGGTTCAGTAGAGACTTTAGGACGCCTCTATGTGCAAGAGATTGTGCGGTAACATGGATTACCCTCGATGATAGTCTCTGATCGTGATTCACATTTTACTTCCTGACTATGGAAGGGGTTTCAGGAGGCTTTCGAGACGTAGCTTCATTTGAGCATCACCTTCCATCCTCAAACAGATGGCCAGACAAAGTGGACCATTCAAAACCTCGAGGGCATGTTGCATGCTTGCGTCCTCGACTTCGGTCGCAGCTGGGAGGATCACTTTCCTTTGGTGGAGTTTTCATACAACAACATCTATCACTCCACCATTGATATGGCACCTTTTGAGGCATTGTACGGGTGAGCTTGCAGATCACCTTTGTGCTGGATTGACCCAGGGGATTCCTCACTCGTGGGACCAGAGATATTTCGGGCTACCACAGAGAAGGTGCAGATCATCTAGGAACAGATAAATACTGCACTAAGCAGGCATAAGTCGTATTCCAATAGGAGACAGAGTCCTCTAGAGTTCGAGGATGGATACCATGTCTTTCTACGGGTCTCACCTCGATGAGGTTTTGTAGAGATTTGGACGAGGCGACAAGTTATCTCCGAGATTCATCGGACCTTTTCAGATTCTCAACAGAGTTGACAAGGTGGCATACCACTTAGCTCTTCCACCACAGTTGCACCAGGTGCATGAAATCTTCCACGTATCCCAGCTGAGTAGATACGTGAACGGCCCTTCTCACATCATCGACCATGGTGAGCTAGACGTTGATGACGGGGCGACTATTATGGAGGTTCTAGTAGAGATTAAGGATCGATAGGAGCGGGTCCTTCATGGGCAGTCGATACCTCTATTTTGCATTCAGTGGAAGCATGGGAACCTCCAGGAGATCACATGGGAGCGGGAGGCTCAGATATATGCTCAGTACCCCCAACTTTTTCCCTTAGTTTGAGTTGTGGCTTATAGGGATGCAAAGCCCTGAGGTGGGGAGAATATAAAGACCCGAAAATTACATGTAATTGTTTCTAATATATGGGAATTTTATGAGTCTGCAAAAATTGACGGCACGTGATTCTGAGGCCCAGAGTTCCCGGAATGAATTTCTGAACTTTTTTTTAGGTACGTTCAGTAAATGTGCGAGCTGGTTTTTGTAACTTTTGAACCGGAGCTCGGAATTGAAATTTGAGGGCACCGTTGAACTCGCAGCGTCGGTATCCACTTAAGGGGACCTTCACCTCAACCACTGTAGGTCGAGGGTGAAAAATAGAATTTTGGTTTTTTGTGGAAATAGAAATAAAATAAAATAAACATTTATTTTATTTTTCTTTTTGTTGAAACATCCCATGTGGATGTTTTAAAGGTGGGGACAGACTGAACTAAAACCTCCCACATGTGTGTTATGGAGGTGGGGACCACTGAGCTTAAAACCCCCATTTTGAATTCCTAAAGGTGGGGACCACACAAACCCCTTTAATGAGAGAAAACCTCTCAACTCCCCTACTTTAAATTCTCCCAACACCATTCATTAATTGGGCCAATTAATTTTTCCAATGTGTTGCAATTAAATGAGCCAATTAATTATTCTAACGTGCCAAGATAATTAATCTACTTATTTTAATTATATTGGAACCTCTTAGTTTGAGGGGATTTTTGGTTGGTAAAGAAGTTCCTTGGTGGGATAAAGTTATCCAATGAAGAATGCCAACGAAGAACGTTATTCAGAAATCAAGGAAGAGGACAACATATGAGCCCGACATCAAAGCATGGTTTCAGAAGCGATGATCATTGGAACCTTCTTATACTTCTTTCTCATGCCAATGTTAACAAACCATCGAGGTAGGGTGGTTGTTTGAATTTCTTCCTTCTTACCCATTCTTGATAATTCATTGTAAAATCAAGAAGAGGTTATAGTTGCTTGATACCGCTCTAATGCAGAGGATGTGGGCCAAACAAACATGGCTCGACCCCTCTGTCATTCTTCTTTATTGGTGTGTTCTTCACGATGGAAGAAGGTAGTTTTGTGCCATGGCAATGAACGAAGAGCAACCGGCTGAACCGGCCGCTGACGAAGGTGTGGTGTGCGACCACGCCGTGTAGATAGGACGACTAGTCATCCTGCTATCCATGTCGGACTGCCGCATCGCAGCCGCCCTGCCGCCCCATGGCCACCCTACCGGACCATGGAAGATGCGCCGCCTCGCTCCCCCCATAGCCTCTGATGCCCACATCCTCTGCCGCCCCACAGCCTTGCCGCCTCACAGCCCTCAGCGGGCCCAACGGCCCCGCCGCTCCATGGCCCACCATGGCCCCGTCATCCCGCAGCCTCGCGGCCCCCGCGGCCTCACCGCCAAGTGGCCCTCCGCGGCCCCCATGACCTCCCAGCCCTACGTCCCTCTGCAACCCCCGCAGCATCACCGCCTCACAGCCCTCTGCGGCCCCACGGCCTTGCTGCCCCGTAGCCCCCCATGGCCTCACCCTCCCACAGCCTCACGGCCCCCACGGCCTCACCGCCCAGCGGTCCTCTGCGGCCCCCGTGACCTCGCCGCCTCGCGGCCTTCAGCAGCCCCCACGGCTTCGCCACACTACTGCCCTCTGCGCCCCCCGTAGCCTCGTCGCCCCATGGCTGCACCACCCTCATGGCCTTCACTCTACCCTCGTGACCTCCATGCTGCCCTCATGGCCTCGATGCTACCCTCATAGCCTCGCACCGCACCACGTCCCTCGCGCTGCCCAGCGTGGGCTGAGCTGGACCCAACATGGGCCGGGCCAAGCCCAGTGGGCTAGGTTGACCAAACCGGGTTGGGTCATCCCAGGCCGGATCGGACCGGGTCGGTCCGACCGGCTCGGACCGGACCCTGACCAGCTACGAGATTTACGCTCTTTTGACCATAACTATGGCATTATACGTTCGTTTGACGAACTGTTTGTGGTGTTGGAAACCCTGAAGTGAGATGGTACCTTTGGTTTACACCACATGAGATTTAGATAGAGTTGGGATACAGTTGGGTTGGATCGAGCACGAATCCAACCGAGCCCTCGGGACTAAAAGGTTAATAACTTATAGACCGAGCGTCTGATTGATGCACCGTCTATTGCATTGAGACACCTATGACATGGCAGTCCTTTGAGATACATCTTTGTGGGACTTCGTAGTAGTTGGAGTATCGACCAGTGGCTTGAGAAGTGAACCCTCCCGGAGATGAGAAAGCCTAGTGTGGGAACCCAGTAGCTGGATGTGACGTGAAGAATGAATAGCAATCCTCTATGGGTCAGCACCGAGCGATCCTATGTGGGTCAGCACCATGTGATCCTATGTGGTTCAGCACCTAGCGATCCTGTGTGGGTTAGGACCGAGCGATCCTGTGTGGGTTAGCACAAAGCGATCCTATGTGGTTCAGCACCGAGCGATCCTATGTGGGTCAGCACCTAGAGATCCTATGTGGGTCAACACCAAGAGATCATGTGTGGGTCAGCACTGAGCAATCCTGTGTGGGTCATTAGCAGAGCCTCTTAACAGATTAAGATGATTTGGTAGTTACATATAATAATCTATACTACTATACTTAAGTTATACCTAGTGTGATCTGAATTCGTACCTGTGTGGTATTTTCCTTTGTGGTAATACCTTAGTGGTATTCTTCTGTTTGGAATACCTATGTGATACTTACCTTCGTGGTAATCCTTCCTTTGTGGAAAAGTTGAGTTTTGTGCTTTGAGTTGGACTCTGTGTTTTCCTCATGATTGAGATGGGTACACTAGATAACATAGGTATATGTATGAGTATATACCTAAGTAGAGTTGTTAGTTGATTCTATGATCTGTGGATTATCCTTGGTGGATTTTGTGAGACTTTAAGGGTCTTAGGGTCCCTACTAAGTATCGTTATACTCACCCCTACACGGGCTATTCCCCCACCCTTTTATGTTTGGTGCAGACGACGGACATCACTGACTAAGGACGAGAGTTCCAGGACTAGTGGTGGCTGGGAGGTGGACGTTAGACGAGGTGAATTGCAGAGACGACCGTTCGTGACCTATTCCTACCATTTAGGTAGGATTCGTGGTTGACGATACAAGAGCTGATTTTCACCTATCATTCGTTTTGTACTTTCCAGTTTTCCTTGTACTTTCCAGTTGGTCTTGTATTCTGGCCCCTTTTACTTACTGTACTCACTCTGTTTACAATTTAGTTTACATGAGTTTGTATCTTGTTGTGTGCTTAGTTGTGTGTGTTATAGGTATTAAAGGCAATGCCTTCCCAGATTTAGGGAATATGCCTTTGGTGCTAGTCGCCAGCCCCTGGCCTATGGAAGGCGGGCATGGGGTAGTCACAACATGGGCCCCTGGGGACGGGTCATGAAACCCTACCATTTTGTGTTTGGTCTAGTGGTCACATTAAATTACCTCAAACCATAAGAATATTTTGTTTTAACTCAGACCAATTAATACTTAGATTATTTGTGGTAAATTATCATTAAGATATTGTTTATATTATAAATTTAATGTTTTTTAAAATTATTTGTATTATTTTAATGTGTATTTATAAACCATTATACTATAACTGACGTGATTTATAGTTCAACCCAAAAAAATGTTAATGTAACATCTACTTACTTCTTCATGGGTTAATCAATTAAATTTCACTTCTTTTTCTATGAATCATTTCAATATTTTAATTTTTGGTTAATATATATATATTAAATTAAACTACCCTAATGAATTTATTAACACTTATATCTCCTGAAATTTTATGTGTAAGACAATGGTAGAGAGCCATAAACAATATTTAATAAGGATTTTCCCAGGACCATGTCGATGTTAATGTTCAAAGAATAATATAACATAAGTAAAATATATTATGTGTTATGTAGAAAATATTGTATGTCACTATACAAACCATCCCATAATATTTAGTTCAAAATTTATTTACATTACACACACTAATATTGGGGATTATGTTTGACTAATAATAAATTATACATCTAGAAATTATCAATATATTTTATATGTAATTAATAAATTATGAATTTATTTTTATTAATTTCTAAATAACAAAATTCACCTAAGACACTTGTTTCTTATTAATTAATTATAATTATTAAATTATTTATCAAATTCATAAATTCATTTTCATAAATTGAATTTATAAATTTGTAATATTTCATGAAATTTATCGTATGGATGCGAAAAAATTTATAAACAATAAATATAGGGGTATATTTTAATATAAAATAAATATACAATAAAAATTATGAACTAATTTACATACAAAATTTTAATAATATTTTAACTATCTTCTTAGGGAAAACAAATATATTCTTAGTGAAAAACATGATTTTCTAAATTGTATAGTGTAATATTCAATAATATAAAATATTTAAAAATTTTAAAAATCATTTAGTATAAACAAATCAATAACATGTAATGCATAATTACTTTTTAATTATTCATTTATATGTTATAATTACTAAAATTTTGATAAAATAGGTTTAAAATCATTCTTAAAATTTTCAATTTTTATTAAATTGTTTTTACAATAACAATATTGAAAAATTATTAAATAAATCAAAAATTTTCATAATACATACTTACTTATAAACATCATTTTTCCTCAATTTTATCTTAATAATATCCATAAATTGAATTTATCTTTTTCCTTGAACATATTTTAATTATCAATCCTAGATAAACTTGAAGGGTTTATAGTGTAATTATCTAAATCAATGGAAAATGTTTTGTTTTGAATGTTCCTTAGTTTTTTTTTTGTTTTTTTCTTCTTGTATGATATTTTTTTAATTATATTACTATGTTGTTTTTATCTATCATATACAGATTCATTATATAATATAACTTTTTTCATTACAATTCCAATTATGTTGTCTTTGTTGAAATTTTTAAAATAGGATATCATTATAATATTAGTTTTGGTCAGACATTCATGAACATTTACCAGGACCTTTGAGAATACTCATCTAATGTGGAAATATATTAGTCATTAGTATCAATAAAAACAATCCATAGATATCTTCCTTAATGATATCTTGTATATTAAAATTATTTTATATTATGAGGATACATATGCTTAATTACAGATAGATAATCACATTATAAATTGATAATGTGAATACATAAACATTTTATTCAGTAATTTCTACTGGTATTTTCTTTTACTAAATACCTATCATTGTATATAACCTTTTTATTGAAGAATCAACTCTTTTTTGTGATATTATTTTATATTGTTGTTTATTTATTAATCAAGAATCATCTTTTTAATCATGTTGTTTAATATTGATGAATGATCTCTTCTGGTGGAATATATGTTTTATTTACATAGAACTGTATTTTTTAAAACATTTCACAGAGTTTTTGAAACTATTTTTGATGGATTGAATTTATAATATTATATTTTCCTAAAAAAATAATTAATAATATATATTAAATTATACACAAATGTGTGATTGGGTGTGTGGTATGTTAGTGTAATGTCATAGAAATTATGATATGATGACATGGTAGGTTTACATTTCATATGATTTATTATAAATTAATTTTAAAAACTGATTAATAAATAATTTTATATTTAATTACATTTATCCTATGATAATTATTAACTTATTTCATGATCAATGGATTTATAAAATCAGTTTTAGTGACATTATACAGTTCCAAATGATGTTTAATAAAATAAATAAATATTTTGAGATCCTTTTAAAGGAGGTTTAAAATAAATTTAAATAAATAATGAATAGACGATTCTTATTTTTGTTGAACCTTGTTTTTTAATGAACATTTTTAACTAAACTTATTGGAATCCTATTGATTCTTTCCTCAAAAGGTGATCAAATATATACTTTTCATTGAATAAAATCTACAAGACCACATCTATCTTTATATTATTCTAAACAATTTACCTTATGGAAAATATTGAATCATATCTGACATAGATAAAGAGTATATTGGATGATGTTATTAAAATGTTTAATCCTTTTATATATTATTACTACATTTAATAAAAGTAATAGTTCAGTATGGTATAATATTTCACAAACATTCCCAACCATTAAAAAATATGTTTAATTAATTTATATGTCAACATATCAAATCATTATGGATTTCATTAAATATTTATCATTTTAATGAATAATTGTGTATTTTATCTAATATTTAAAAACAATAAATTTTATATTGGTCATTACTAGAAAATGTTGAGAATAAAGGTGATGTTAAACAATGGTTAGATGTCATATGTCATTATATATGATATCTAGTATTCAAACACATAACCATCATATATCATTTAGATATTTGACCAATATAATTTCCTATGATATGGTATTTAATATGCATGGAACATTAAAACTCCTAGTTGAAAAAATTATTCTTAATACATTATGAAAATACCACATTATGATACATCATATAAAACTACATGTGAATCTCCATCAAAAACTATTTTCATGTAAAATTACAAAAGTTTTTGTATAATAAATCATATATAGTCTCATAATTTGGTAAAAAAAATATTTAAAAACTAAATCATTTTCAAATAAAAATTATTTATGATAACGTATACAATTTGAAAACTATCAATGATTATGAATTCCAAACTGAAATCCTTAATCAAAGGGAACCTTCTAGAATAGTGTCATTTTCTACTAAAAATACAAATGGGTTCTGGCATGATCTTCGATTATACCTTGTATATCTATAAACATTTTCACTAGATGTATCTCCATACATCATTAACAATAATATAGTCCCTTAATCTAGAGTAGTATTAAAAACCATGTAACATGGATCACATCAATCATGAATAGTCAATCTAGTACAATCATAATTATTATGTAATGAATGACTAATATGAATTAATACCTTATATATCATCTATTCAATTGATAATCAAATGATATATAACTCAACAAGGTATATCTATAGTCTTTTTCGACATAATTTATCAAGATCCTCGATATTATACCCATTATAAAGGTTTTAAAATCCCTTTTTTGTTAATCAAAACCCACTACATGATTCAAAATATTCCAGATTAATTCTTGGTTATCATCTTCTAATGGATAACATATTAATGATTAAAATA
The DNA here is from genome assembly GCA_963277665.1 of Viscum album. Taxonomy (NCBI): domain Eukaryota; kingdom Viridiplantae; phylum Streptophyta; class Magnoliopsida; order Santalales; family Viscaceae; genus Viscum; species Viscum album. Next base: position 2,015,698,966 of record OY728153.1, on the reverse strand, counting down.
TAATATTTGGTATATAGTGTGTCTTCTTAGAAAATTAAAATTACATTATTATATAATATACAACATATGTTTACCAGTGGAAATATTTATTTAATTCATTATGATATAATCAAGAAATCTATTCCTATATTTAAGAACCACTTTCATCTCATCAACAAGCATTATTTATAAACATTCATCATTAGTCGTGATAATCTTAATATTTTACCACAAGTAAATAGTTTCTATAAATATTAGATAATTAGGATAATAAATGAATTTTTCTCTATGTGGTTATTTATTATTCAACTCTCATGATTTAAATTCTTCACTGATGAATATATTATATTGAAATTAATTACAATAAAATAATATTTTATATATTATGATATAATGGTTTCATCATATGTAAATATTTATAAACATAAAGACCAAAAAAAATACATGCAATTAAATTCCATCACATCATAATAAGTTTGAACCTTATGAATCTTGTTTTTTTGTTTTGGAAGAATTTTTAAAATATTATATATCAATATGTGACACTTTAATAAATATCTAACTATATCTACATCAACATGAATCTATATTAAAAATAAATTAAACAAGCACCCTGCTGAAATATTAAATGAGGTGGTATATTATGAGTACTAATTTTATATAATTGTGATATTAGTATTCAAAATCCTCACATTCATCCTTAGAAGTATTTATTCATAAAATATTAATTATAAAAACTAATGATATGCTTTCACTTAAATTTTATTATCTAAAATATTTGTTTCATAAAACAAAATCAGTTATTTTCTTCAACCAGTGAAATACAGTACTCATTTTAGATTAAACAACATCATTATAATCAATAATATAACTATTTTAAAGAGATATCTTTTACTAATAAATATTTATTTATTCAATAGTTACACATATAAAAAATCAAATTGTCTAATGTTTTCCCATAGATAAAAATTCTATATTAAAAATGACCAAAAATTTTGTATTTTAATTATTTATCCTTGAACTTGAATCATTTTAATTTATTTCCCATTTATGTTTTATAATTTATATTTATTAAATATATTATTTTTTGAATTTAGTTTCTTATAATGAATATAATTTTATCCCCATATAATTCCTAAGAAATAAATCCATGAAAATATCTAATATAAAGTCTCCAAATTAATTATACTTATATATTATAACATATTTTTTATATGAAATAATTATTTTACTACTAAACTATTACAATTTTTAATATTTCAAATCATATCTAGATAATGAATTATAACATTGATCACATCATAAATCTAGATATATTAATTATTATCATTTAATTCAAATTATAATTTTGATTGATTATCATATCATCGACAAATTTCTTTCTAGTAGGTTTATTTTAAGAATGAGAAGATATTGTTTTTCAATCAGTATGAAATTTAATTTTTATAATATAAAAAGAGACAAAGAAAAAAATATTACATCAATTTTAAAGCAACAATACAAAAATCTAATCATTATAACCATCCTTCAAATTATTTTTTCAATATTTATCTCTCAAATATAGAACCCAACATCACTTATTTTGATGTACAATTACACCAATTATAATTGAATAATTATATAGTTGATTTTTAGTGGATTTTATGATGGATATAGTTCTATATATTATATGAATGATATAAAGATTTATTAAATATCATTGTATTATTACACAAATTGAATGATTATCATCAATGAAAGAAAATTTTTAATCTATAAGAGTATACATTTATTTTGTACTTAATAATTATTATTTTATTATAATTATTATTTTTTATATATCAGTGTATTAGGGTGTGTGTTTGTATGGTTTTATTTTTTAATTATTTATCTTATTATAATAAAATTAAAATTATTATAAATGTATAAGTTATATAATAATAATTTTTTTATATAAGGTTATTTAAATTCAAGTATATATGTCAATGTAAACTAATTATTGTATTATTATTTTTATTTTTATATTTTTATAAATAATGAAAATCAATCATATTGGTGCACACCTGAAATATATTAGGTTTCTCCTCCAAATGAATTACTCGGTCTATGCTCCGATTAATTTATTTCCTATATCATGTTGTTTTTATTTCAATTCACCTAACATTGGACTAGTGGTTTAAATTTTTTCCTATCTTTATTGTCAATTTTCACCATTGGGATCCCAAATATATACTCAATTTCATTTTCTATTCTTTTTTTACTCATATTCCTCATAATATCAAAACTAATAAATAAAATTTAGTCCCCTAGTAAGGATTATATCCATGTGTTTTCAATCTAGATTTGTGTCTAATGATTTGTTTCTAACTCTAATGACATATTATCCCTCTATATAATCATTTCTTTATTTTTCTTGGAATCTCTTAGACTTTAGTGGAGTTTACTAGACTCTATATCCTAGAGTATTTTAGCACATTGGTTATTCTCATTTGATGTAACATGGTTGGGGTTTTGGTTCTATATGTTATAAATATGAGTATGTGTTATAGTTTTCATTTTTGAACCCCATAGTTTAATTTTTCTGATCAATGTTTAATTACTCAATCTTCTCCACTTATCATTATTCCTAAATCAATTTTTTAGACACCATATTCATCAGGTAGGATGGGATAATTAAGATATTGAGATTCTGATAGAGGGATCGTCCTTATCTCCCATGACCTCAGCTTCTCTAATAATCATCATCTTATGATGTTTATTATTGTTTTACTTATCTTTCACTATCCCGGAAGTCTATCTCTATGATCTAATCTTTTTGAAGACATATGAAATCTTCATATGATGATATATTAAATAATAATTGGTATTTTTAGTGTGATTTTGACTTAATGATGCATGTATATCACTTGATAGATGAAGATTTGTTTCTGTGAAGTCATAGATAAACACTTCAATGGTTCATTGTATGCATAATCTATGTCTATGATGATGATTTTTATATTAAGTTATGACATAAATATAAATAACCTCCATTAATTTCATAAATTGGCTGGTTATATTTGGATCTACCCCGAATATTTTTCTTACTTCAAGTTTTATTACCACGATGGTGATTAAAATGATGTTTTGCTCTTTGTGACAATTTATGTAGGATGATGAACATTAGTGCTGGTTGTTAAATAAAATAAATATATTTTTTATTGAATAATATCTTTATTGAGGTGTGCTGAGCATATGGGTATTATGTGTGTTATGTCACAATCTAACCTGGGTCGACCTAGAACCCATCAACTGAGCCGATCTGCGGCAAGGCCAGAGAGGCGTTCTCGATCCACCTGTGCTGGCGAAAATAACTAGGGCATCATCAAAGTACAAATTGGAATTATTTCACCCAATGAAAATAAACAATGCAGTATAAATAAAATAGAGCAACTGAATGTAAATAAAAAACACAAAAAATAAACAACCAACAACAACACAATAACCTGATCATGCCAGAAAAGTCCTCGTGACCTTGAGATCCAATCTCTAAACCACAACCCACTTTCAACCACGGTGAAAAAGCTCGTGTCAAACCTTCAACAAAAAACTAAAAACAGGAATAAACTATAGGCATGAGTATTAAGACATAGTAGGTGTTCCCAAAAAACTATTCTCAAAGCAATACCATTAAATAAATAATTTGCCAATTTTAGGTTAGAACTAAATTACATAAAATATGGGTTTCCACACACCATTTCATTTCGAAAACAAGAAATAGTCCATTGCACTTTTTAATTTAAAAACAAGTTTAATGTTTTAAGGACATAGGTGAATTATATTTTAAAACATTTCCATGAAAAATTTAGAAATCCAAATTTTATTTGATAGTCAAGAGGAAAACCACACAAAACACACAACACACAATAAGGGCAATGGGAAAGTAGAAAATGGGGACTAGAAACCGAACTATGTCCCTCAATCAACTGCCACATACAAATAAACAATAAAGAAAACATGGGTAGAACCTAGGAGTTTGTAAATAATCTAGAACAAACTATACGTGTGACTCATCTTGAAGGAATTCCCTAATCAATGACATCATAATGCCCTAACGCTCAATGTTTCCCTACCTGGCCTAACCGAGGGGCTCAATCCCCTAGTAAAGAAAAGTTCGTACTATTGGCCACTAGCCAGTGCATATTCTAAACTAGTGCTGAAATCATTCTCAAAATATTCACTTAATATGACATGTTTCCATGTCAACGCATGTAATAAAGATAGGGTGAGTCGACAATGTCAAACAAGAAACCAATTCCCATTCACAAACATCGCACACAACGACCATCAAAATTAACGTGCACAACAAGGTCGCCCCCGAGTCACTCCAAAGAGGGTTTTCAGAATAATTTATTTCATTAATGTTCTAAAAGGACCTTAACCAACCACTCGACACCAAAAATTTTCCAAAAATCCATTTTAGAAATCCAAAAATATTTTCAACCCAAGTCACTCTACAAAAGAAGCAAAATTTATTTACAAAGGCCAACCATGCATTTTATCAAAACAATTTATGAAAATTTAAAAGAAAACACATTCATGTAATTCAAAACAAGAGAGAACTACTATCTTTTATAATGATCATTTATTCTAAAACTAATTATTTAATATTATTTAACATTAATATAAAATTAATGAAATAACAAGAAATTAATAAATTCTAAATATAATGGCAAGTGTAGTGGTGACTTTCCTCCACATGAAACTCGATTTGAACCACACTGCATGATTTTCACTTGCGCACAAGTACGTGCAACCTTATGACCATAGTATCACATGCATTCTTTGCCAATATTCCGCAACATTCACAAAAACAACTAAAAACACAGAATCATAGACTTAACATAATCCAAGCGAACAAAATAACACAACTCACCTCAAACTCTAGTGCATTGGAAATGACATGAGCGATGGAGGCAATAGTTAGTGCAGGGGTGTGCTCGATCAAAGGGATCACGCAAAAGAGAAAATGACTGGAAAGGATGTCTGAGAAGAGTGTGTCCTGACTGGTAGGTCGCGCGATGGTCGGATTGGAGGTGGGACGGCCGAAAGCATGCACGTTGCACGGGTAGGGCATGATGGACGGTGTGTGGCGAGTCAGAAGGTGCGCGACTAGAGGGTGTGTGGAAGGAGGGCACCAGAGGGAGGCCGCGCAGTGACCAGGGTTTCACCGACTTGTTTGAGTAAGCCGGTAGGGAGTCGTATGGATGGATGGAGGTCCGAAGAGTGCATGGAGGCCAGAGGGAGGTTTGTCCAGAGGTGCGTGCTGTCGAGATGGCTTGTGGGTGTTGACGGGAGGAGCCTGAGGCTGGCGCTGAAGGGGGATGCTATTGGGGTACTTTTCCACTGCTGGTTGGCCAGAACAGGGAAGGGGACGGTGTTCGGGGCCTTCTCGTAGGAAAAGGGGCGTCGGTGGGGTGAGGTTGCATCCAGAGTGTTGCGCCGCTAACCGAGAGAAGATGGGGCAACTGAAGGGTGTTGGGGGAGTGCGCAGCAAGGGGGGCATTTTTGGCCGGATGGGTTATTTTTTTTTTTTTATTAAAATGGGTCTAGGTTAGAATTAATTAGGTAAAGGGGTTTGTTGAGCGCCACTTGAAGTGGCGCTCAACAATTCGGGTGGCTAGCGCCACTTCAAGTGGCGCTCCACCTTTTTTTTTTCTGGTTTTGTTTTTTTTTTCTGGTTTTGTTTTATTTCTTTTTTTTAAATTGTTTTTCATCTCATCTCTTTTTAATAAATAATTTCAAAATAAATAAATAAAATTTTAAAAATGCTAAATTAATTATTATTATATTTATAATTATATAATTATGAAATTATATTTATGTATATATATAATTATATGTGTGTGTATAAATATAATTATGTATATATATAATTAAAAATAAATATTTATAAATATAAATCTATTTATATATATTTTTTAAATAAAAAATATATTTGTAATTATATAATTATAAACTAATCTTTAAATATAAATATTTATAATTATATGAATATGAATATATTTAAAATATATAATTATGAAAATATTGTTACATATATATCTAAAATTTATTTATAAATATATTTAATATTCATATATAAATATATATATATGTGTGTGTGTGTATGTGTGTGTGTAGAATTATATTTATAATTATATTTAGAATTATATTGTAATTATAGTTATACTTGTATATATATAATTATATATTTATACATGTATATATTTACATATTTATAAGTAACTATTTATAAAAAAAATTGAAATATTGTTAAACATATAGTCTTTTAATACCACCTACTTGAAACTTAAAAATGTTTCAAGTATGTGACTTTGAAAGCCTATAAAATATAATCTAAATGACCAATATGAATGAAACTTAAAACATGTATTAAAAATATACTAAATAGATAAAAATAAAAAAATTACGTAAAAAATGTCGATAGAAAATATTTTATAGGCTTTTAAAACCACCTAGTTGTAACTTAAAAATGTTTCAACTATGTGACTTTGAACGTCTATAAAACATAATTCATATGACCAATATGAATGAAACTTAAAACTTGGATTAAACATATACTGAATAGATGAAAATAAAAAAATTACGTAAAAAATGTCGATAGAAAATATTTTATAGGCTTTCAAAACCACCAAGTTGTAACTTAAAAATGTTTCAACTATGTGACTTTGAACGTCTATAAAACATAATCCATATGACTAATATGAATGAAACTTGAAACTTGGATTAAACATATACTAAATAGATGAAAATAAAAAAAATACGTAAAAAATGTCGATAGAAAATATTTTATAGGCTTTCAAAACCACCTAGTTGTAACTTAAAAATGTTTCAACTATGTGACTTTAAACGTCTATAAAACATAATTTATATGAACAATATGAATGAAACTTGAAACTTGGATTAAACATATACTGAATAGATGAAAATAAAAAAATTACGTAAAAAATGTCGATAGAAAATATTTTATAGGCTTTCAAAACCACCTAGTTGTAACTTAAAAATGTTTCAACTATGTGACTTTGAACGTCTATAAAATATTATTATTTTATATACAATAATTAATTAGTTAGTAATATAATTATTAATTATTATTTGTCATTATAATTATTAATTATTAATGGTTAACTCGCTGTGACAAATTTTGTTTATATTGTACCTGTACTTTATAATTTAATAGTTAATTGAAATAAGTTTGTATTTAATAGATTTTTGATTTTCTTGTTTGACTTAAACAACAATTACTTATCATAGTGAATAATTTTTTTAATATATACAACATCACATCCAAAAACATCAACGACGATGCCCTCCGGTACCACAACGCGGTGTCTGAATGTCACATCCTCTCCGCGTCCGACGTCCATGTCGCTCCGGTGTCCTCTCTGCAGGTTCCTCCTCTTCCGGTGCTTCTGGTGCCTCCTCATGATGCTGTGTAGAGGACTGACCAAAATCATGTGAGGACGCCCCAAAATCATGTGAGGATGCCCCAAAACCATATGGGGTGACATATGGCTCTGAAGCCCCTATAAATGGTAGAAATGGGGTACTGAAGAAGGCCTCGTCGGGAGGAGAGGGGGCCGCCATAAGCTGTGTGACTGCACCCAGATCGAAGTCCATAGTAGTCTGCGGAGACGCCATATGCGGTATATAAATGTCTCCCTGCTGTGCAAAATCATCAGTCGGCTGGGCGTGATCGTCTGTCTGTGGTGCGACGACATCTGCAGGAGCCGCTCTCGGATGTCGATGTGGTCGCCTCTGCCCCCCCGGATGTGCTCGTCTCTGTCGTCCAGCTGGCAGCGGCGGTGGCGGTGCATCCTCCTCAGCAGGCATAGCAGGGACATCGTCATCCTCAGGTGCTTCTGCCTGAAGATATGGATCAGGATATATCTGTGGCTCCTCATCAAAAAAACTGTCACGTATCAACCGGAGATGATCCAATAGAGCCACCACATCCCGATGAACTACCTCCCGCAGAATATATGCATGTTCCTGAGGCTGCGTGGAATGTGCAAGCTGACCAATGGCGTCTGCCTGCAAATGAAATGACAATCAAATTAATATCAAAAATGAGTTAAACAAAATTAATAAATCTTAGTAAACATACCAATCGCTGAATGCCAATCCCCTGACGTGTAAGGTACATGATGGTATGTCGTCGATACCAGTGTGCATAATCCCCCTGATCAGATAAATCAGAGTGTGATGTGATATATCCCTGTGGAAAGATACTGAATCGTGCACGCCTGTCCCAAAGCTGGATATAAGATGCATGATGTTGTCGCCAGTCTGTCGTCTGTCTACCTATAAGCACAATCGAATGTAGCTCGGTAGTCTGTCGTGGTGCCAAGGGGATATGCTGTATAAAACCGAACTGGCGCATGACCCGGTCTGGCTGGTGCCACTCAACGATGTGGAAGTGAATGAGTGGTACTACTGCAGCACGATCTCCAGCCAAAGATGTGCAGTATAGTGGAAGTGATGCGTAGACATAACCTGTATAAGGAGTCCATGAAACCTGAAATGTAAACTCAAAAAATAAGTCATATAGTAGCATGATAATTTTACTGAGATTATATTGAAATAACTTAAAATAGTGATAACAAAACAAATTTTCCTACAAAAAAGTACTGTTTAACTTACATCAGCCGGCACTAGAGCATCGAATATCTGTCTGAAGCTGTGCACACTATGTCTCGGAGTATGTGCAAACTTCTGAGACTGACTCCACCTGGTGAAAAAAGAGTAACCTACGGTAAGTTTATAAAAAACAATAACAAAAGTACTAAATAACCGAAAGTAATGACGTAGACATACCATCGTCCCCGAGGACAGTCCTGAAGTAGCTCCGGTGCAAGCGGTGCGACAACTCGAGGAGCGATGCGTGGAAAACGCTCCCAGGCCCACATCTGTACTAACACCATGCAACCTGCAATCTGATGTGAATCGGCCTGACAACTGGTGCAGAGAGATCTGTACAGATGTGCTAATACAGCGGATCCCCAACTGTATGTAGCAGTCTGATCCAGATCCTCAAGTAATGGGAGGTACATCATGTGTACCAAAGCGGTGGAGTAGTCGATGCACAACATGCCTCCGAGCAGCCGCAAAATATATGCACGTGTGTGCTGAAGAAGCGTCTCCTCGTCTGCATCATCTGGAATGACGTCGAAATGCTGATCGAGCCACCTCATTCGTAAGCGCGAACCCTGGAGGACACCTCGTGCGCCGATGATGTCAATGCCTAGCAGCCTCTGTATGACTGCAACCCAATCGCCGGTACTGGACCCCGTAACTGCATCTCCATGGATAGGTAACCCCAGCATGTAGGCGACGTCCTCTAATGTAATAGTCATCTCCCCCTCTGGGAGATGAAATGTGTGTGTCTCTGGCCGCCATCTCTCAACCAATGCAGCTATCAAATGATGGTCGATGGTCTTGAAGTCACACATAGCGACTCCATAAAAGCCTGCACGTCTAAGGTATGGACAAATAGCTGCCGGCGGTGCCTCATGATGGAAACGGTGCGCTCTCCGAACATGAAGATGTCTAACAGGTCGTCGCGCCAACACATCGCGCGACACGTGCGTCTCCTGGCAAGATAAAAGTGGCTGCTCCATCTGAATGTGCAAACAATAAAACATTAATTTCATGTAAGTTATGACTTTTATCATGTAAGATATGTAATTTAGCATATAAATTTGAAAGAAGCATAAACACATTGGTTTAGTTGTTGTCTCCCGTGTTGGGGTGTTGGGGTGAAGACGTTCAGAGTTTCCTCGTTTTTGTTTTGTAGTCACTATAAGTTCATCTTTCATTATAAAAAACCGATGACATTTTCATTTAATAGTTCAAATGGTTTTGGTTTCTTATACAGGTACATTCCTTTTTTTGAGTTGGTGTTGTTTGTTTAAAGCTACTCATGTAATGTTGATCGTTCGACAAAAAATGTCACGTGAAATCGTGGTACATTTTCCAAAAATTACCCTATTTACAAGTACAACAAATATGATTAAAAATGGTGAAATGATAAAAATAATTACATGTACAAAGTTTTACAGTAACTGATAGAGTACGTGATTCATTTTAACCATTAGATGATTTCCCTATGTGTCTAGTAACAATAGAAACATCTTTGCAATTTTGTCATGCCCCTGAGTATAAATCAACCTCAAAAGCTCTAGATAATTTTTCTTGGTAAGGTGAGATGAGAAGGGAGGTATTATACCATCAGGAAGAGAGATTCTAGAAATGTGCAATGTTATGACAAACCTTTAGATGAAATGTGTCAGTTCCCCACTAGATGTGCATGTTTCTTCAAAATTTTCAGGCTGGAGATAATCCACCATAAGTTTCACATAGCCTTATGTCTTCCATGGATTAATGTCAAACACTTCAACCAATTTGTTTACTTTATGGGGAAGTAAAACCTCATTCCTTTGAATATGCACATTACCATGAACATATAAAATCATAATTTTGCAAGGAAAACTACTAATCTCATGTTCACTGAAATACCCCTTAACGTAAGAATGATACAAATAGTGTAAGTACCCAATAACAAGATTCCAATCCATTTTGAAGGATAATGGGGATGACAAGGAAACATCAACCCCCAGGCCCACCCCTTCCACCCATTCAACCAACTTCGGTAACTCCTATAGAAGTAGTTTTTCAAAAAAATGAAATGTCACCCCACCACAGCTTCCTACATCCATATTAACCCCCCAATTCAGTTTCATTAAATGTGGACAGCCCTCATTTTTACCAAAGTTAATGATGCACTATTAAACCACCACTTTTAACCCCCCCCCCTCAAATATACAAAATGATTTGAGGGATGAGAAATGATTCGATACCCAAAAAGCTGTTTGATTCGCTCAATGACCAGAACCACGGGGACATCTTGACATGCTCTAATCATTTCAACAATAATAGTTGAAACAAACTCAACATCTAATGAAGAGTGTTCCTGTGCTAAGCTTGGGTTCACACATGTGTGTGGAGTAAATCTAGTGATGCGCCAGCTATGAAAAGTGTTATCAATAATAGCTCGCAGACGCATTTGACAGTTCGATTCAGATTTGTCACAACGGATCAAATAATAAGATCTCTTTGACTCTTCTACAACATATGAGTAATGTCTTTCAATGTGATATTGTTTTATCACATTTTTCATTGCTTCTTTGCTCTCAAACTCTCTGCCAATATACAGAACATCGTTATCCGACACTCGATTTATACCACCAATGATTCCTGGAAATTCTGAACTGGGAGTGATAACTGAATAATCAAATTCTGGCAAGCGATTCATGCCTTCAGTCGACCAGGAAGCCAATAGTGGAGGATGGTTCAATGGTCGGTTGAACCTCGCATGAGTTGGTACAGACTGATCTTCCTCATGCTCTTCTTCTTCTTCAACTTCCTCTTCATCTTGTTCAAAATTGTCATCATCCTCAAATTCATCAACCAATGCATCTAAAGTATGTGGAGGACTATCCATTGAAACTGTGGCTGATGGAAATGATGGAATAACTACTGATGCTGATGGAACGTCTTGATGTGAAGGAGCATATGACTAGTTTCATGAATTTGAGATGGGTCAACTTCCAATGTCGATGGAACCTCTATTGTAGCTATAGTGACATACAACTCCATCATTTGATTCTCAGGTATATACTTAACCAATGAAAGTATATATTCCCAATCATCATCATCATTTACCGGATAGGGCACATGCCAAAACCTATCTATAAATTGAAGATGTCTGAATGTAATGGACTCTATTACTTGATTCCTCACGAGTTTTAACCTCCGATGGATTTTCCTTTGCACAGCTTCCAAAGTAGTACATCCTCCAAGCATCACAACAGCTTCTGGATGTATACTATAACTGTATCCTTGTTCTGTCTCAATTATTTGACCGTTGCAATAAATATAAGCGGCGACCATCTTTTTTATCTAAAAGAAACCATTGTTATTAATTAAATCTGATTAAAGAATCAATTTATGTATGCATGCTTCTAGTAATTTAGGTTGGAATCCTAATCCCTCCACCAAATCAATATGTTCAAACCATATTGATGTGTAACTATTTACACAACCCACAAGTTTGTGTTACTTACCCAAAAATAGAAGTCAAATATATTTATACATATCCACATGCATTATATGCATGAGGTACACGAACATGTCATGTAAAAGCATAGAGTTATATGAAATTGAAAGTCTCCACATGAGTAAGCCCGGAGCGACAGATAGCCAACCCCATTCACTTTCCTAGACAAGGCAAGCCTCCAGGAAAGTAGGTGGTCCGACCCAAAGCCCCTCTACCCGGGGATACTTTACTCAAGAGAGCAATCATTTCATGATAACTCTAACACTTAATATGAAAAAAAAATATTGAACTACTAAATTCAAGTTCATAACTTCAATTACAAACCGAGGTCAAGGTAGATTGAAAACTAAATTCATTATCATTCCTAAAATGTAATGCAAAGGTATATTCCATAGGCAATTTACTACTACTTGGCTAATTAATATAACTACTTCGCTAATTAATATAACTACTTCGCTAATTAATATAACTACTTCGCTATGGTTAACTAATTATCTAATTATGGTTAACTAATTACCTAATTATGGTTAACTAATTACCTAATTATGGTTAACTAATTATCTAATTATGGTTAACTAATTACCTAATTATGATTACTTAATTAACTAATTATGATTAATTAATTAACTAATTATGATTAATTAATTAACTAATTATGCTTAATTAATTAACTAATTATGATTACTTAATTAGCTAATTATGATTACTTAATTAGCTAATTATGATTACTTAATTAACTAATTATGATTGATTAATTAACTAATTATGATTAATTAATTAGCAAATGATGATTGATTAATTAGCAAGTAATGATTGATTAATAACCTAATTACAATTATTTAATTACCTAATTATGATTAATTAATTACCTAATTATGATTAATTAACTAACTAATTATGTTTCATTAATTACCTAATTATGATTAATTAACTAACTAATTATGTTTCATTAATTACCTAATTATGATTAATTAATTAGCTAATTATGATTAATTAATAACCTATTATGTTTCATTAATAACCTAATTATGATTAATTAATTACCTAATTAGGATTAATTAATAACCTAATTATGATTAATTAATAACCTAATTATGATTAATTAATAACCTAATTATGATTAATTAATAACCTAATTATGATTAATTAATAACCTAATTATGATTAATTAATAACCTAATTATGATTAATTAATTAACTAATTATGATTAATTAATAACCTAATTATGATTAATTAATTAACTAATTATGATTAATTAATTAACTACTAATGATTAATTAATTAACTAATTATGATTAATTAATTAACTAATTATGATTACTTAATTACCTAATTATGATTACTTAATTAACTAATTATGCTTAATTAATTACCTAATTATGATTATTTAATTACCTAATTATGATTAATTAATTACCTAATTATGATTGATTAATTAACTAATTATGTTTCATTAATTACCTAATGATGATTAATTAATTAGCGAATTATGATTAATTAATAACCTATTATGTTTCATTAATTACCTAATTAGGATTAATTAATTACCTAATTATGATTAATTAATAACCTAATTATGATTAATTAATAACCTAATTAGGATTAATTAATTACCTAATTATGACTAATTAATAACCTAATTATGATTAATTCATAACCTAATTACGATTAATTAATAGCCTAATTAGGATTAATTAATTACCTAATTATGATTAATTAATTACCTAATTATGATTAATTAATTAACTAATTAGGATTAATTAATAACCTAATTAAGGTTAATTAATAACCTAATTATGATTAATTAATTAACTACTAATGATTAATTAATTAACTACTAATGATTAATTAATTAACTAATTATGATTGATTAATAACCTAATTATGATTTATTAATAACCTAATTATGATTTATTAATAACCTAATTATGATTTATTAATAACCTAATTATGATTAATTACTTAACTAATTATGATTAATTACTTAACTAATTATGATTAATTAATTTACTAATAATGATTAATTACATAACTAATTATGATTAATTAATTAACTAATTACGATGATTAATTAATTAACTAATTACGATTAATTACTTCACTAATTATGATTAATTAATTAACTAATTATGATTAATTAATTAACTAGTTATGATTAATTAATTAATTAGTTATGATATTAACTAATTATGATTATTTAATTAACTAATTATGATTATTTATTACCTACTTACCATTAATTAATAACCTAATTATAATGAATTAATTAACTAATTATGATTCATTAATTAAATAATTATGATTAACTAATTTGCTAATTATGATTAATTAATTAGCTAATAATCATTAATTAATAATCTAATTACATTTAACTATTTACCTAATTATGATTAATTAATAACTTAATTATCATTGATTAATCAACTAATTATGATTAATTATTTAACTAACTAATCATTTCATTATCTAATTACATTTAAAAAAACCATACTATTTATAAAATACAAACATTATATACTAATTCTATAAATTAAACAACTAAATTATTAAATAAAACTATTAAATAAATTTAAAGAAAGATTTACCTCAAATTTGTGACGACGTAGGTACACCGGCAGAGCAACCGAAGAGGCAAGGCTTCACCGCAACCGAAGAACGCAAGGAAAAATTTTGAGAGAGAGAGAGGAAGGGAGGGAGGGAGGAATGGGGGTGGGTGAGGTAGGAAGTGAGGAAATGGGGTGGGGGGAGGGTCCTATTTATAGGATGGGGGTGTGTTTCGGCGCCACTTCAAGTGGCGCCGAATTTATTGGGAAGAAGGGTGCAGCGCCACTTCAAGTGGCGCTGCACCCTTTGTATTTATGTTTTCAGCGCCACTTCAAGTGACGCTGAACGCTTCTTCCGCCAAATTGGTGGAGCGCCACTTCAAGTGGCGCTCCAATTCGAAAACCCTTGAGCGCCACATGGTCTGGCGCTCAAGGGACCCATTTAACTAAATATTTCAATGTTTGACCCATTAAAATAAAATAAAAAAAAAAAAACCCATCCCGCAAATTCAGTCCAGCAAGGGGTATGATGGCTGAAAGAGGACCGGAATAGTGCAGCGGAGGGGGGCCGGGTTCATGACCGTCCAGGCGGATCAATGTGAAGCCACACAGCAAGGGGGGGGGGGGTGCGACCTGCTCTTGCGGACAGCTGGAGGTGGGTGACAGTGAGCTGATAGATGCTGCAAAGGGAGGAGAAAGAGGAGGCTGAGGCGCATCCAGGAGTGCGGGGTGGCCTGACGGTGCCTGTTGGTGGCTCGGACAGTGGGCGTTGGAAGGAGGGAGGTTGGAAGCTCATGCAATAAGGAAGGGGAAAACGGCGTCTCAGTCAGTGCATGAGGCCGGTGCGAAGACGAAGAGGAGAGGAGGTCGGGTCCGGTGCGGAACCGGCTGGGAAGGCGGCACTGCAAGGGAGGCCAGTGGGTAGAGGGCTTCGGCCGGACTTAAGGAGTGGGGAGAGGCAGTGCCGGAGGCGTAGGCGATCGAGGTTGGTGTAAGGCTGTTGGAAGGGCGCTGCAAGGAAGGCCAGTGGGCTGAGGGAGGTGCAGCGAGTCGTTTGGGTGCGGAGCACGCTGCAATAAGGGAGAAGGATGAGGCTAGGGGGTAACGGCATGAGAGAAAAAAGAAGAAAGGAGGCACATGATTAGGGTTAGGAGAAAATAAAAAAATTAAAACAAAAACCAATAAATGAAATAAAATAAACATTGATCTATAAAAATAACTCATAAAAATAATAAGAAGAATCCTAATAATAGTAATAATAACTTTAATCTATAATAATAATAATATTAACATTAACGAAAATAATATTATTAATACACCTGATAATAATAAAAACAAATTTGATAATAATAATGATAAATGATAAAAATAATAATTTTAACCACCACAATTATTTATTAATTAAAATATAATATTAAAATAAATTTATTAACATTTTATTCGTTCTGAATAAAAATAATATTAATAACCTTCATAATAATTATGATAACATTAATGAAATTTTTTAAAAATAATAAAAATAATAATTCTTTAATTACCAAAATAGTAATAATAATGACAATAAATCCTTTTAATGATAATACTAAGAAGAACATTAAAAATTATACTGATAAAATTATAAATAATAAGAATACACAATTAAATTTAATAATAATAATAAAGTCACTAACAAAAATAGAAATTTTAAATTACACAATAAATTAAAAAAATTTCTCATTATAATTGTCACGACCCGTCCTCGGGGCCCGTGCCGTGACTACCCCAAGCCCGCCTTCCATAGGCCAGGGGCTGGCGACTAGCACCAAAAGCGTAAATCCTGATAACTGAGAAGGCATTGCCTTTATAAAAGTAAACAAACACACACAGTACAAGCGAAAGTAATATACTAAGTAAAACTGAGTACAACAAAAGGTGCGGAAAGTAAAGGGGGCCGGAAATACAAGCTCAACTGTAAAGTACAACTGAAAGGAAAAACAGCAACTGAAAAGTAAAGCCGCTACGCCGAGCTGTCCACTGGAAATCTCACCTGAAGGGTGAGTACAGATAGCTCCACTGCTCCTCGGGTCCCGCCGTCCGCCACGGATCCTACCTGAAGGGTAGGTACAGATAGCATCCACAACGCTCTCGCCCGTCAACCTCCTCCGAGTGTCGTTTCGCCGTGAAGTCCACCTCCGGATACTGACTCGTCGTGTAGTCCACCCCCGGGTACTGACTCGTCGTGTAGTCCACCTCCGGGTACCATCCAGTCCTCGAACACTCGGCCTCCGTCAGCACTGTCCGTCGTCTGCAACCAACACAACGAGGTGTGGGCATAGCCCGTGCAGGGGTGAGTATAACGATACTCAGTAGGGACCCCGAGACCCTCAAGGTCTCACTAAAACCAACAAGGATAACCACAAAGAAGATCTCAACAGATAACCTCTACTTAGGTATATGCCCATACATATACCTAAGTTATCAAGTAACCCATCTCAATCATGAAGAAACACAAGGATTCTGAAATCATCGGATAACCACTACCCAAGTATATGCCCATACATATACCTAAGTTATCAAATAACTCATCTCAATCATGAGGAAACACAAAGGTCATTGACTCAGCTCAAACCAGGATTTTCATTATCGAAACCGTAATTGCTGAAGAACCCCGTCTCTGGAATGTACAGTGGTCCTGTCACGACTCCGAGGTACTGCTCACTAACCTAAGACTGCTGAGGTACTCCTCCCGTCGAGTACCGCGGGTCTGCCATCTCACACAGTAGTGCTTCCCGCCATGGGTCTGCCACCTCACACAGTAGTGCTCCCTCTCATAGCCTACAGAGGTACTCCTCCTGTCGAGTACCGCGGGTCTGCCACCTCACACAGTAGTGCTCCTCCGCCGTGGGTCTACCACCTCACAAAGTAGTGCTCTCCACTGGGCTATGCAAGTCACTCCGAATCGAACCGGACAAGCAGTCATCAGGTCTCAGCAAGCTACACGGTCTCCGTACTCCACACGCTCGTCTCCAGGAGGGTCCGCTCCATGAGCTACTGGTCAAAACTCCAAAACATCACAAGGTCCCACGAAGAAGTATCTCAAAGGACCTCCTCGACACAGGGGTCTCAACACAATAGATGGCGCGTCAATTGGATGCCCGGTCTGTGACTTATTAGCTTTTTCGTCCCAGGGGCCCGGTTGGCTTCGTAAGCGAACCAACCTGGCCGTATCTCAATTGTACCCCGAACTCTCATTGGGTATACTCATAGAGACCGTTTCTCAACGTGATCATCAACGCCGCTGACGGTTCGTCAAACGGACATCCAGTCTGAAAGATATCAGCTTTTCCGTTCCAGGGGCCCGGTTGGATTTCGGGTACAATCCAACTCGCCCAAACTCCAACTGCATCCAAACCTCGGACGAAGTATGCCAAAAGTTCCGTTTCATCAAGAGTAATTCAACGAAACAGACGACGCGTCAATCAGACGCCCGGTCTGTGAGTTATTGGCTTTTTCGTTCCAGGGGCCCGATTGGTTTCGTGAGAGAACCAATCCGACCGCACTCCGACGGGATCCAAACCTCGAGGGGAGTAAGCCAACAGATCCGTCTCACTTAGAGGAATCCATCAAAGTCGACGGCACGTCAATCGGACGTCCGGAGCTCAAGATATGAGCGTTTCCGCTCCGAGGGCCCGGTTGGTTTCATGTACGAACCAACCCGACCATACCCAAAGTTCTCCGAAACCTTGAGTGTAATATACCGAAACGACCGTCTCGATCCAAGGATCGCGTTGCCACTGACGGTGTGTCGATCGGAGGTCTGTAGCTCAAGATATAAGCAAAAGACCAAAAACGGTCTGAAAACGGGGGGTCCGGATCTGGACCGACCCGGCCCGACCCCCCCTGGGTCAGCCCGAACCGGGTCGACCCGACCTGGGTCCGACCCGGCTGGGCCCGGTCCGACCGGCCGGTCGCGGCCGAGCGGACGCTGCGGAGCGGCGGGGGTGCGCGCGGCCGCCCCCCCTGGCCGCTGATTGATGCCGGCGGCGCCCCGCCGCCGCCTTCCGCGGACCACCGGACGCGCTCCGGTGGTCCGTTTCTCCTGCCGTCTTCGCCTATGGTCCTCCCGGGACCCGACCTTCACTACGGAGGCCTCAAAATTACCTTGCGGCCTCATTTGTCGTCGTCCGTCAATCCGCACTTCAAAAACAAAACGCGCCGTCTTTGTGGTTCTCCGGCGCGGCGCGCTGGCGCCGCGCCCCTTCGCCGTGGCCCGACTCCGTCCGCGGATGTCTTCGGGTTTCTCCGACGCGGCGCGACGGCGTCGTGCCCTTGTTTGTTTTTCACGACGCGGCGCGACGGCGCCGCGCATTCCTTATCGCAATTTTCCGCACGGTGCGACGACACGCGCCATTCCCGTCTCAATCCACAAAGAACCAACATGAAAAAAAAGGAGGAAGGTCGACCGTGTTTGTGCGGTCCAGCCCCATCGCGTTATTCGATAACAATTGGTTTTAAAAACCACGAAGATCGTCAAGTTGGTATTCACGAACAAAATAAATAAAATTAAACCCCTACATCGATCCACATGTACGAACAATCCGCGGATCAACCCGGAATTGGTTGGTCTGCGCTCATCGTTCTTTTCTCAAAAGATAAGAGAATACCAAAATAAAATCCCAACCCGCAACATAAACTTCGCGGATCAAATTAATGTTTATTTGATTCGTGTTCTTTGATTTGGAAGGAAGTAGCATGGGGTTCGTTAATATTTCATAAACAATTCCCTACCTTGGTTTCAAGAGCGGAGCTTGATCGTAGGTTCGTCGAAGAGAAAACGTCACGGTATAACTGTCGCGGAAAGAGACGTCGCGTCGCGGATCGGTGTCGCGGAGTCGGTCTTCGAGCACTCGGCGTTCTTCGACGGAGTTCAATGCGTTCTTCGCATTCCTCGTGTTCTTCGTCGAAGATGATGAAGAACTCTAACTTTCCTTAGCTTTTCTCCCCAAAACCTCCCAAGCAACAAAGGTTCCAACCCCCAAATAAAATAAGCTTACCACTTATTTTATTATCATAACATAAACCTTTGAAATTCAAGAGTTTGAATTTCAAAAACTCACATTAAACTCACTACATTAATGCCATAAGTTATAAACTTAAGTTAACTTAATTTATGGTGAGTTGAGAGGAGTTGAAGAGTTGAAGAATATGAAGGGGTGGGGTTCGTGTGGGCCCCAACTCCTTCATAACCTACAAAGGGAAGTTGGGTAGTTACCCAACTTCCATCCAATGGATAAAAACACTTAAGGAAAATAAAAATTGAAGTTAAATTTTTATTTTAACTTCACAATTTTTTTAACAAATTCCCTTGTGTAAACGCAACTCTGGAATAGGCGTTCCTAAGAAAATACCGGCGCTGCAGTTCCATCGGTGCCCTCGGAATTTGATTCCGAGCATCGGTTCAAAAGTTAGAAATTCTCGCTCGTTCGTTCATTGAACGTACCTGAGCTAAACTTCGGAAATTTATTCCGGGCACACCGGGCCTCGGAATCAGGCGCCGTCAGAAACTGTGTTCTTGTAAAATTCCAAAGAAAATTAAGAAAAAAATTTCCTTGAAATTTCTGGGTCTTTACAATAATTCTTCGAGGACAGGGGGATCGTGCCAATGCTTGGGCGAATCCGCACGTATTTTCCATAACGTGCTCTGCCTGTGCGTCTAGTGACGTCAACAAAAAAACACACACTTTATGATAATTCTAAAAAATCTTATTCAGGATTCAACCCGAACCTCGACCAAAATTTTAAAAACAAAAGGGAAAAATAACATAAATTAATTAGATAGGTTAGGGTGTGAAAATTCTTCCCTCCATAACACATTCCACCCCCGAAAATCCATAACAAGATCAAGACCCAAAATTGAAACTCTCTAAGTGTCACTCACCCCCAAAGGTTTATGCGCCTCCAGTTGATCAATCCAAACAGACACTGAAAACCCATGACACACAACTCATCTATAATACATGATCACCTTAACAGTCACCAAGAAGAACCCAAACCACCCATTTCAACCAAAGAACAAAGCTAAACCACTTCAGACATTTATTCCCATAATCGTATTCCAATGGAACTGTTGGGTGTACTCTTATCCCAACGTTTAATCAAGAGGATGAACATTGGATTTGGTGGTTCCACACGAGACCACCCACCACCAAACGATACATGAAAATAATCTCTGAAACTGACACGGGGAGGCCCAAATGGACACCCCACAATAACGATTGGGCTAACACTAAAATATTGGGTGTAACTCTGCGAGACCCACTATGCTTCTCCCCACTATAAGAACTGATGAGGTTAACCATACATGAAAACTATCCATACTGACCAAAACCCCCCACAACGAGGAGGGAGAAGGGAAGGCTGAACTGGTACCACATCAAAACTACCTCCATCAATATATCAACAATGTCACGCAATCGGAAGAACAAAAACCATGCCACACTAAAAACACAGATTAAAGCAAGGCCCTTTTTCAATGTTGTGATTCTCTTGACTATGACACAGCTTCTCTCCGTGACCTATGACTCGAGCACTGATAATTGAAGCATCTCATACCTCACAGTCAGGCATTAAAAATGTAAAGATCTGGAAATTTCAAGGAAATTTTTTTCATAATTTTCTTTGGAATTTTACAAGAACACAGTTTCTGACAGCGCCTGATTCCGAGGCCCGGTGTGCCCAGAATCAATTTCCGAAGTTTGGCTCGGGTACGTTCAGCGAACGAACGAGCGGGAATTTCTAACTTTTGAACCGGTGCCCGGAATCAAATTCCGAGGGCACCGATGGAACCGTAGCGCCGGTTTTTGCTTAGGAATACCTTTCCTGGAGTTGCGTTTGCTTGGGAGCAGTTGTTTATTAAGGTTGTGGTTTAAGTGTAAAGAAAAATAAAATTTGTGTTACAAATTTTATTTATCTTCTTAAGTGGTTATATCCTAAGTGTGGAAGTTGGGGTGGAATCACAAGTTCCTAACTAACCAAGTGAGGATTAAGGTGAGGTGGGGCCCACACGAGCCCCAACCCTTCACCTTCCCCTTAACTCTCTTCTACCCCCTTTAAACTCCCTTGCACTTAATGTGCCAAAACCCCTCAAATTCCTAACTCCTTAAACTCCTTAACTCCCTTGAACCCCCCCCCCCCAATTAAATGTGACTCTTCACTTCCACCTTCATTAATTTTGGAGCCTCTCCACCCATTAATGAAGGATGTAACTTAATGAATTTGAATTATTTTGAATTCATTAAGCTAACACTATAATAAGGTGTGTTGTTTTATTGTTTGGGGTTGGCTAAATCTTTGTGATAGAGTCATGGAAGGATTGAAGAGAATTCCACCCTCGACGAAGAACACGAAGGACATCTCCAAACATGGAACAACGTCTTCTCGACGAAGAATGCCTTTTCCAAAGAAGAACGTGGAGTTTCCAACGTCGATCACTTCTTGGATGCCTTCTTCCCACTCCTTCCGGAATAAAGAAGGGAGCGCCTTTCACGAAGAACGCCGACGTCGTCAACGGCTTCTCTTTTCCGATGTCGACGAATCGCCGCCGCCTTTCCGCGACTTCGTCAACACATAACGAAAAGCGAGGTAGGGGTTTGTTGTTGCTTTATTTAATTATTTTCCGTTCTTGGTTCTAGCATGACAAACTTGAGGATAAACGTTTAAGTGTTATCGTCTAACGAGAGGGGGACCGGACCGCACAAACACGGCCGAAACCCCCTCCTTTGTTCTTGAATGTTTCTTGCAGATGAAACGAGATAGCGTGGTGCCGTCGCACCACGCGGGAATCACACGGAAATTATTGCACGGCGCCGTCGCGCCGCGCCGTGGAAAGAATTATCATGAACACGACGCCGTCGCGCCGCGTCGATGGAAACCGAAGACGCCGCGGCCGGAGCGGGGCCGCGGCGGAGGGGCGCGGTGCCGTCGCACCGTGCCGGATGACGAAGGCCGCAGCCGGTTCCGGGCCGCGGCGGATCGTGATGACCGGCGGCCAGCCGGGCCGCCGGTGCCGGAAGACGGAAGAGGACCGGCCCTTGCTGGTCCTGTTGACAAGAAGCCGGCCGGCCAGGTCGGGCCTGCCGGGTTGGTGGAAACCGGGGGAATTTAATTCCCCCGGGCAGTTATTTCACCCCCCATTATGAGGGGGGGCGGTTTCACAAAGGGGGGGCAGGCGGCCCCCCGTTTCCAGCAAGCTCGGCCTTCGGCCGAGCTGGCAGCGCGCCTTGCGCGCTGCCTTGCGCCGAACCGGCGCGCCTGGCCGGTTCGCCGCGCCGGGCCACGTCGGGCCGCGCCGGGCCGCGCCGGGCCGCGCCGGGCTGTGCCGGGCCGGGTCGACCCAGTCCGGGGTGGGTCGACCCGGTTCGGGCCATCCGGGGGGTCTCGGGCCGGGACGGCCCGGGCCCGAAACCCCCGTTACCGAGCGGTTTGGTCAAATGCTCGTATCTTGGGCTACGGGCCTCCAAACGACTCGTCGTTAGCGGCAACACGATCCTTGGATCGAGACGGTCGTTTCGGTATACTATACTCAAGGTGCACCTTCCTTTTCGGGAGTCAACGTGGTTAAAACTCCGTAGTTAAGCGTGCTTGGCCTAGAGTAGTGATCAGGATGGGTGACCTCCTGGGAAGTTTCCCAAGGTGAGTGTGAGACGAAAAAGCCAATAACTCTCAGACCGGGCGTCCGATTGACGCGCCGTCTGTTGAGTTGAGTTCCTGTTGACGATACGAAACTTTTGGCATCCTCCGCTCGAGTTTTGGATGTAGATGGATAGTGGCCGGGTTGGATCGCACCGAAATCCAACCGGGCCCCTGGAACGGAAAAGCTGATATCTTTCTGACAGAACGTCCGTTTGACGAACCGTCAGCGGCGTTGGTGATCGCGTTGAGAAACGGTCCCTATGAGTTTACCCTATGAGAGTTCGGGGTACATTTGAGATACGGCCGGGTTTGGTTTGCTCACGAAACCAACCGGGCCCCTGGGACGAAAAGGCTAATAACTAACAGACCGGGCGTCCGATTGACGCGTCGTCTGTTGCGTTGAGACCCCTATGACGTGGCGGTCCTTTGAGATACTTCTTCATGGGACTTTGAGATACTTGGAGTATCGACCTGTAGCTCGTGGAGCGGACCCTCCCAGTGACGAGCGTGCAGAGTACAGAGACCGTGTGGCTGGCTGAGACCCGACGACTGCTGATCGAACGACTCGGTGTGTTACAGAGGTGCTCTTGGTTGTAGCGGCACATGGGAGCGCTTGGTTGTAGCGGCAGACCCACGACAGAGTTGCGCTTGGTTGTAGCGGCACATGGGAGCGCTTGGTTGTAGCGGCATACCCACGACAGAGGTGCGCTTGGTTGTAGCGGCACATGGGAGTGCTTGGTTGTAGCGGCATACCCACGACAGAGGTGCGCTTGGTTGTAGCGGCACATGGGAGCGCTTGGTTGTAGCGGCAGACCCACGACAGAGGTGCGCTTGGTTGTAGCGGCACATGGGAGCGCTTGGTTGTAGCGGCAGACCCACGACAGAGGTGCGCTTGGTTGTAGCGGCACATGGGAGCGCTTGGTTGTAGCGGCAGACCCACGACAGAGGTGCACTTGGTTGTAGCGGCACATGGGAGCGCTTGGTTGTAGCGGCAGACCCACGACAGAGGTGCGCTTGGTTGTAGCGGCACATGGGAGCGCTTGGTTGTAGCAGATGGCCCGCAGTACTCGATGGGTGGAGTTCTTCAGTAGTCTTAGGTTAGTGAGCAGTACCTCGGAGTCGTGACAGGACCACTGTACACTCCAGAGACGGAGCTCTTCAGCAGTTACGGTTTCGATAATGAAAATCCTGGTTTGAGCTGAGACTTTTGACCTTTTGTTTACCTCATGATTGAGATGGGTCACTTGCTAACTTAGGTATATGTATGGGCATATACCCGGGTAGTGGTTATCCGTTGATTTCACAATCCTTGTGTTTCCTCATGATTGAGATGGGTTACTTGATAACTTAGGTATATGTATGGGCATATATCTAAGTAGAGGTTATCTATTGAGATCTTATTTGTGGTTATCCTTGTTGGTTTAGTGAGACCTTGAGGGTCTCGGGGTCCCTACTGAGTATCGTTATACTCACCCCTGCACGGGCTATGCCCGCACCTCGTTGTGTTGATTGCAGACGACGGGCAGTGCTGACAGAAGCCGAGTGTTCGAGGACTGGACAGTACCTGGAGGTGGACTATACGAAGAGATGGTACCCGAAGGAGGACCTCATGACGAGGCGGTACCCAGAGGTGGACGTGACGACGAGGCGGTACCCGGAGGTGGACCACTGGGCGAGACATACTCGGAGCGGACGGTGGGACCTGAGGAGCAGAGGAGCTATCTGTACCCACCCTTCAGGTGGGATTTCCAGTGGACAGCTCGGCATAGCAGCTTTACTTTTCAGTTGTTGTTTTCCCTTTCGAGTTGTACTTTATAGTTGGGCTTGTATTTCCGGCCCCTTTTTACTTTCCGCACTTACTGTTGTACTCAGTTTTTACTTAGTGTTTACTTCTTCCTCTTGTACTCTGTGGTGCTTGTTTTCTTTTATAAAGGCAATTCCTTCCCAGTTATCGGTATTTTACGCCTTTGGTGCTAGTCGCCAGCCCCTGGCCTATGGAAGGCGGGCTTGGGGTAGTCACGGCACGGGCCCCGAGGACGGGTCGTGACAAATTGGTATCAGAGGAGTTCGGTTCTACCGCAGAACTTATAACTCTGATGTTTCTTTCTGTGAAGCAATAGTGTTAAGGGTACCGAGTGTGGTTTTCAGTTCAGGGAGTCCAGTGTTGGTGCGGCGGCCGACGTATCCGTACACTAGGACCCTGACTACTGATTTCCGACTTTGTACACAAAAACACTGATTGCGTGTGTGTTTCCAAAGTTTTAATGTCAGTTCAAACCAAGTCAGCTCACCAGGTATAAGACGTTGACCGTGTCGCATCTATTCAGGATGTCTCCACGCAGACAGTCAGTTGGAGTTCCGAGAGAGTACTCGATGACGGCTCACCGAGCGACGAGGCTCTGGTGCAGGGCCCTTTTTACTATGTTGGCACCCTCGGGTGGTGTACCAGTACATCACCACCTGTTGGGCAGCAGATGCCAACGACTATACTAGCAAACTGTGCACGCTAGCGGAGCGCATTGCACGAGTTCCAGCAGTAGAGGCCTCAGAAGTTACGAGGTGAGGCAGATTTCCAGACAGCAGAGCAGTGGCTGGAGGCGATTGCTAGAGTTTTCCGCCTAGCTGAGAATTCATCGAGGCGTACCGAACATATCGGGTACTCGATGGAAGCGTTTCAATTAGTGCAATAGAGGTCGGACCTCTGAGCATGGTATGTTTAAGGGCTTCCGAGCCAGCACCTTTTCTCTATGCATTTCTACTTAGGCTAGAGTGCTAGAAGGAACCTTTGTGGTTGAGAATTATTTGCTGATCGAATACAGCCAGAGAATGTTAGAAGTTTGGAAAGCAGGAAACTGACACCAGTCTCGGAGACTTGGGCATGTAAAATGTTTCAAGAAGAGGAAATGTTAAGGACAGATGAATCTGCAGAACAGCAGACATGGAGGCAGAGCTTGGAGAGCAGCTCGTGGTGGTGTACATTTCAACATGTTACCATCACCCGCCTTTGTAGTCCCCGCTAGACTCAGGGAGTTGGAGAGCAGGGAAAGAGGGTAGCTGCTTGCGGTCATGGAGTGCGACCAAAAAGGGGCTCTAAGGATGATTCGAAGTGCGGAATTTATCTTCTACTAGCTTCCGTAGCCACAGGCATCGAAACGAATCATCCCTTCCTTCCATGAATCTAGTCCCAGACCTAGAGATTCCGGTTAAGCCGTTGACTTGACCCTCACGTCTGGAGATACCTTTGGAAGGAGACTCGATAGTCACACTTACGCCGACGGTGTGATCTGACCCTTGAGGCGAGAGTCTCGGTTAGGACCTCTTGGTGGCAGCGTCGAGGCCTTACGACGTTAGTTTGAGTATGTATTTGGCAATCACTGTTCATACTCAAATTGACGGTATTAGGCAAACGTTGGGATGGGTTTTCCTTGGTCGGAGAAAAGGAAACCCTGGGCAGCACAAGATAAACTCGTGCATGGGAGGGTGTAGCCGATCATTCTTGGGTCAGCCAACCTTACCCTCGTGGCAGCAGGAGTTTTGAGTTTCAGTTCTAACCTAAAAAGGGAGACCTTTAGAGTTCGAGGATGGCGACCACGTTCTTATACAGGTCTCACCTCGACGAGGTTTATGGAGATGTAGCCGAGGCGGCAAGAGATCTCCGAGGTTCAATAGACCTTTCTAGGTCCCCAGCAGGGTAGGCGAGGTGGTTTATCGCTTGACCCATCCACCTCAGTTGCACCAGGTGCACGATGACTTTCAAGTAACTCAATTGAGGAGATACGTGCTTGATCCTTCACACATCATCGACCTCAGGGAGTTGGACGTCGATGATAGAGCGACATGCACGGAGGTTCCAGTGGGGATCAAGAATAGACAGGAGCAGATCCTACGAGGATGATCGATTCCTTGGGTGCACTTCCTTTGACAGTACGGGAACCTCCAGGTGAGCACATGGGAGCGGAAGGCTCAGATGCGTGCTCTGTACCGCTTTTGTGACCCTAGTTTGTGATGAAGCTTTACGGGGACGTAAAGCCCTGAGGTGGGAGTAATGTAAAGATCCGGAAATTTCAAGGAAATTTTTTTCATAATTTTCTTTGGAATTTTACAAGAACACAGTTTCTGACAGCGCCTGATTCCGAGGCCCGGTGTGCCCAGAATCAATTTCCAAAGTTTGGCTCGGGTACGTTTAGTGAACAAACGAGCGGGAATTTCTATCTTTTGAACCGGTGCCCGGAATCAAATTCTGAGGGCACCGATGGAACCGTAGCGCCGGTTTTTGCTTAGGAATACCTTTCCTGGAGTTGCGTTTGCTTGGGAGCAGTTGTTTATTAAGGTTGTGGTTTAAGTGTAAAGAAAAATAAAATTTGTGTTACAAATTTTATTTATCTTCTTAAGTGGTTATATCCTAAGTGTGGAAGTTGGGGTGGAATCACAAGTTCCTAACTAACCAAGTGAGGATTAAGGTGAGGTGGGGCCCACACGATCCCCAACCCTTCACCTTCCCCTTAACTCGCTTCTACCCCCTTTAAACTCCCTTGCACTTAATGTGCCAAAACCCCTCAAATTCCTAACTCCTTAAACTCCTTAACTCCCTTGAACCCCCCAATTAAATGTGACTCTTCACTTCCACCTTCATTAATTTTGGAGCCTCTCTACCCATTAATGAAGGATGTAACTTAATGAATTTGAATTATTTTGAATTCATTAAGCTAACACTATAATAAGGTGTGTTGTTTTATTGTTTGGGGTTGGCTAAATCTTTGTGATAGAGTCATGGAAGGATTGAAGAGAATTCCACCCTCGACGAAGAACACGAAGGACATCTCCAAACATGGAACAACGTCTTCTCGACGAAGAATGCCTTTTCCAAAGAAGAATGTGAAGTTTCCAACGTCGATCCCTTCTTGGATGCCTCCTTCCCACTCCTTCCGGAATAAAGGGAGCGCCTTTCACGAAGAACGCCGACGTCGTCAACGGCTTCTCTTTTCCGATGTCGACGAATCGCCGCCGCCTTTCCGCGACTTCGTCAACACATAACGAAAAGCGAGGTAGGGGTTTGTTGTTGCTTTATTTAATTATTTTCCGTTCTTGGTTCTAGCATGACAAACTTGAGGATAAACGTTTAAGTGTTATCGTCTAACGAGAGGGGGACCGGACCGCACAAACACGGCCGAAACCCCCTCCTTTGTTCTTGAATGTTTCTTGCAGATGAAACGAGATAGCGTGGTGCCGTCGCACCACGCGGGAATCACACGGAAATTATTGCACGGCGCCGTCGCGCCGCGCCGTGGAAAGAATTATCATGAACACGACGCTGTCGCGCCGCGTCGATGGAAACCGAAGACGCCGCGGCCGGAGCGGGGCCGCGGCGGAGGGGCGCGGTGCCGTCGCACCGTGCCGGATGACGAAGGCCGCAGCCGGTTCCGGGCCGCGGCGGATCGTGATGACCGGCGGCCAGCCGGGCCGCCGGTGCCGGAAGACGGAAGAGGACCGGCCCTTGCCGGTCCTGTTGACAAGAAGTCGGCCGGCCAGGTCGGGCCTGCCGGGTTGGTGGAAACCGGGGGAATTTAATTCCCCCGGGCAGTTATTTCACCCCCCATTATGAGGGGGGCCGGTTTCACAAAGGGGGGGCAGGCGGCCCCCCGTTTCCAGCAAGCTCGGCCTTCGGCCGAGCTGGCAGCGCGCCTTGCGCGCTGCCTTGCGCCGAACCGGCGCGCCTGGCCGGTTCGCCGCGCCGGGCCACGCCGGGCCGCGCCGCGCCGCGCCGGGCTGTGCCGGGCCGGGTCGACCCCGTCCGGGGCGGGTCGACCCGGTTCGGGCCATCCGGGGGGTCTCGGGCCGGGACGGCCCGGGCCCGAAACCCCCGTTACCGAGCGGTTTGGTCAAATGCCCGTATCTTGGGCTACGAGCCTCCAAACGACTCGTCGTTAGCGGCAACACGATCCTTGGATCGAGACGGTCGTTTCGGTATACTATACTCAAGGTGCACCTTCCTTTTCGGGAGCCTACGTGGTTAAAACTCCGTAGTTAAGCGTGCTTGGCCTAGAGTAGTGATCAGGATGGGTGACCTCCTGGGAAGTTTCCCAAGGTGAGTGTGAGACGAAAAAGCCAATAACTCTCAGACTGGGCGTCTGATTGACGCGTCGTCTGTTGCGTTGAGTTCCTGTTGACGATACGAAACTTTTGGCATCCTCCGCTCGAGTTTTGGATGTAGATGGATACTGGCCGGGTTGGATCGCACCGAAATCCAACCGGGCCCCTGGAACAGAAAAGCTGATATCTTTCTGACAGAACGTCCGTTTGACGAACCGTCAGCGGCGTTGGTGATCGCGTTGAGAAACGGTCCCTATGAGTTTACCCTATGAGAGTTCGGAGTACATTTGAGATACGACCGGGTTTGGTTTGCTCACGAAACCAACCGGGGCCCTGGGACGAAAAGGCTAATAACTAACAGACCGGGCGTCCGATTGACGCGTCGTCTGTTGCGTTGAGACCCCTATGACGTGGCGGTCCTTTGAGATACTTCTTCATGGGACTTTGAGATACTTGGAGTATCGACCTGTAGCTCGTGGAGTGGACCCTCCCAGTGACGAGCGTGCGGAGTACAGAGACCGTGTAGCTGGCTGAGAACCGACGACTGCTGATCGAACGACTCGGTGTGTTACAGAGGTGCTCTTGGTTGTAGCGGCACATGGGAGCGCTTGGTTGTAGCGGCAGACCCAAGACAGAGTTGCGCTTGGTTGT
Organism: Viscum album; assembly: GCA_963277665.1. Classification (NCBI taxonomy): domain Eukaryota; kingdom Viridiplantae; phylum Streptophyta; class Magnoliopsida; order Santalales; family Viscaceae; genus Viscum; species Viscum album. The sequence continues at coordinate 2,015,668,893 of OY728153.1, read as the reverse complement.
AGCGGCACATGGGAGCGCTTGGTTGTAGCGGCATACCCACGACAGAGGTGCGCTTGGTTGTAGCAGCACATGGGAGCGCTTGGTTGTAGAGGCAGACCCACGACAGAGTTGCGCTTGGTTGTAGCGGCACATGGGAGTGCTTGGTTGTAGCGGCATACCCACGACAGAGGTGCTCTTGGTTGTAGCGGCACATGGGAGCGCTTGGTTGTAGTGGCAGACCCACGATAGAGGTGCAATTGGTTGTAGCGGCACATGGGAGCGCTTGGTTGTAGCGGCAGACCCACGACAGAGGCGCGCTTGGTTGTAGCGGCACATGGGAGCGCTTGGTTGTAGCAGCTGGCCCGCAGTACTCGATGGGTGGAGTTCTTCAGTAGTCTTAGGTTAGTGAGCAGTACCTCAGAGTCGTGACAGGACCACTGTACACTCCAGAGACAGAGCTCTTCAGCAGTTACGGTTTCGATAATGAAAATCCTGGTTTGAGCTGAGACTTTTGACCTTGTGTTTACCTCATGATTGAGATGGGTCACTTGCTAACTTAGGTATATGTATGGGCATATACCCGGGTAGTGGTTATCCGTTGATTTCACAATCCTTGTGTTTCCTCATGATTGAGATGGGTTACTTGATAACTTAGGTATATGTATGGGAATATATCTAAGTAGAGGTTATCTGTTGAGATCTTATTTGTGGTTATCCTTGTTGGTTTAGTGAGACCTTGAGGGTCTTGGGGTCCCTACTGAGTATCGTTATACTCACCCCTGCACGGGCTATGCCCGCACCTCGTTGTGTTGATTGCAGACGACAGGCAGTGCTGACAGAAGCCGAGTGTTCGAGGACTGGACAGTACCTGGAGGTGGACTATACGAAGAGATGGTACCCGAAGGAGGACCTCATGACGAGGCGGTACCCAGAGGTGGACGTGACGACGAGGCGGTACCCGGAGGTGGACCACTGGGCGAGACATACTCAGAGCGGACGGTGGGACCTGAGGAGCAGAGGAGCTATCTGTACCCACCCTTCAGGTGGGATTTCCAGTGGACAGCTCGGCGTAGCAGCTTTACTTTTCAGTTGCTGTTTTCCCTTTCGAGTTGTACTTTACAGTTGGGCTTGTATTTCCGGCCCCTTTTTACTTTCCGCACTTACTGTTGTACTCAGTTTTTACTTAGTGTTTACTTCTTCCGCTTGTACTCTGTGGTGCTTGTTTTCTTTTATAAAGGCAATGCCTTCCCAGTTATCGGGATTTTACGCCTTTGGTGCTCGTCGCCAGCCCCTGGCCTATGGAAGGCGGGCTTGGGGTAGTCACGGCACGGGCCCCGAGGACGGGTCGTGACAAAAAATTCCCAAACATAACACATTAACCCAAATATCACAAACCTAAATCCAATAAAATAAAAGATTCAAAGAGTTTCAAGAATAACCATTCATAAAAGTGAAGAAAAAACACCATAAAACACTACAGGTGATGACTAATGCATCAAAGAGGCACTGGAAAGAGAAAACATCAAACCGATCCCAAAATGTTTTCTACTCCTACTGAAAGGATGAGATGAACTTTGATGAGCCAGGTCTATGTTCAGCGTGATTCTGGGAAACACCTCAACAAAATCACTACAAGTGACCTAGACATCCACACGTATGGTAGGGTCTCAGATCACTCGGTAACATTGCCCTCTTCTGTCCCTGCTAACCACACAGGGGATAAATCATGACATTGCACTGTGAAAAAGGTGACTAATGGTCTAAAGGCATCTTGATTCCTCTATTAGATCCACAATTATCAAGTTGCTTCTAATTCTTCCTTTCTCCGTCCTCTTCATTGCATCCAAAGGATGGGGGAGAATTTTCCACCTCAAGTCCCCCTACTAACTCAGCTTTGGCCAGAAAGGATTTCCCCAAGACATCTGAGAAGGTGGATAGGTTGAGCTCTTCCACATTCGGTTGTAGTTCAAGTCAGAGTCTAGACTCAAATTTTCGAGCCTTCCATGTATCATTTTCAACAAACCATTGTTCGTATGGAACTAGGTCTATGAAACATCGATATAATTCTAGTACCGATTCTATGCCCTTCTGAACACAACACAACTCCATCCTCTTCCTTAGCTTCATCAACTCAGTGAAATATTGTTGGATAAATTAAGACTTGAAGAACTCTCATATGATATCTTCCCGAGGCTTTCAATGAGACATAGACTTCCACAATTTCCAGGTTGGACCTTCAAGCATAAAGTAGCATACTTCACCTTCAAGGACTCAGGCAACCCAATAAAACTGAAGTTCCTCTCTATCTTTCGCAAAAACTCCTCTACCTCAAGGGGCTATGCAGTTCCATAAAATAGAGGAGGTTTCAATTTCCAAAACTCGATGACATAGTCTATGGGCTGATTAACTTGAAGATTTTATAAGGGTCCACCACCCGAAGCTGCTCCTTGGGAATTCATCATACTGTTGTGGTGGAAAACGCCAATGAACAATGAAACAAATAACATAATCAAAACATGGTTATTACCATTTAAAATTAAAAATTTCACAATTTCCAAAATAAAACATTACCAAACAATTCTTAGAAGTAAAGAAGACTCATACAATCTAAAAAGAGAAACTAGTGTGGATGGGTGACTTAATCATATGATCGATGGCCATACTCCAGTCACGCCACCATCACCAGAAACACTCTAGGGTAACGTCCCTTCCCCCACATGGATTTCCAGACTAGGGGAGCTCACTGACATTAATTACCTTACTCACATTTCATTTACCAATATAAAACAATTCAAAGGAACCAAAAAGACACTAATAACCCAGACATCCCATGGTAACCCGAGGTTTGGAACGAGCAACAGTTTATGAAGTCCTTCTTGTCCATACACCTCGAGTCCCGACGCTTCTACACATTCTACCATGAAAACCCCAAATAATGATGGGATCACTGAAAAACAAGTTCCGCCCAAGAGCCGACCTGCTCTGATACCATTTTTTCACAAACCAACTCGGCTCGACCATGAATCGGTCACCCAAGCCGATTCTCTAAAAGGCCCGAGAGGTTATCCTGATCCTCCTAGTATGGGGACAAGTGCCAGGGATTCAATAGAATACAAATGGGAATGATTTAGACCAATGAAAATAAACTAAGTATTAGAAATAAAATAGAACAACTCAATGTAAATAAATGACACGATAAAGAAATAACAACCAACAATAACACACTAACCTGGAAACAACCAAATACTCCTCGTGACATCGAGAGACACTCTCCAATCCACAAACAACTCTTTCTCACTATTAAAAAGATCAAGTCAAACCTGCAAAAAAAAACCAAAAACCAAAAACCACTATAGGCGTCAGTATTGAAACTCAGTAGGCACTCCCAACCAACTATTCCCAAAGCACTACACTTAAATAAAGAATTTACCAATTTCAGGTTTGAAATAAATTATATAAAATATGGGTTTCCACACACCCTTTCATTTATAAAACATGTAACATACCATTTCACTTTATAATTTAATAAAATTTTTAATATATGAAGGAAATAGGTGCATTTCATTTTAAAACATCTCCACAAAAAAATTGAAATCCATATTTTAGTTGATAGTCATGAGGAAAACCACACACAACACACAATAAGGTCATTGGGAAAGTAGAAAATGGGGACCAACAACCAAACTAGGCCCATCAATCTTCTGCTGCGTACAAATAAGCACTAAATAAAACATGGTTCGAACCTAGGAGCTCGTGAATAATATAGAACGTACTATACGTGTGACTTATCCTGAAGGCATGCCATACTCAATGACGCTATAACGCCCTAACACTTGGTGTTTCCCTACCTAGCCTAACCTAGGGTTCTATTCCCCTAACAGAGCAAAGTCCTTACTAAGGTCCACTAGCCAGTGCATATTCTAAACTAGTGCAGCAATCATTCTCAGAAGATTCACTTACTATGACAGGTTCTAATGCCAACACATGCAATAAAAAGGGGGTGAGTCAACAATGTCAAACCAACCACCAATTCCAATGCACAAACATCGTTCACAACAACCCAAAAAATCATCGTGCACAACAAGGTCACCCCCGAGTCACTCAAAATAGGGTTTTAAAAATAATTTATTTCATTAAAGTGTCAAACGGGCCATAAGCAGCCACTCGACACCACCTTGTTTCCAAAAATCCAATTTAGAAATCCAAACACGTTTGAAACACAAGCCACTCATTAAAAGAAACACTATTTGCTGAAAAAGGCCAACTAGGAATTTTATAAACACTAATTATGAAAATTTGAAAGAAAACACTTTCAGGTAATTCAAACACAAGAGAGAACTACTATCATTCCAAATAGCCATTTATTCTAAAAGTAATTATTTAATATTATTCACCATTAATCACAATTTATTTAAATTACAGGAAATTAATAAATTCTAAATATAATGGAAAGTGTAGTTGGGACCTACCTCAACTTGCTGCTTTATCATAACCACATGACATGCTTTTCACTTGCGCACAAGTATGCACAACTTTATGATCTTAGTATCGTGGAATTTCTCTACCAACACACCGTAGTAGTCACAAAAACAACTAAAAACATAGAATCATTGACATAACATAATCCAAGTGAACAAAATCCCACAACTCACCTAAAACACAATGTAGCCGAAATGGCTATTACGAAGGAGGAAGGAGTCAGTGTGGGGGTGCGCTCGATCAAAGGGATCACGTGAAATTGGAAATGACGGGCGAAGATGCCTGTGAAAAGCATAGCCTGACTGGGAGGGTACGTGATGGCTAGAGAGGAGGTGTGTCAGCCGAATTCATGCACATTGCACTATCGTGGATGGTCGGACGACACGTGGTGAGTCCGAAGGTGCACGATTGGAGGGTGTGTGGCCGTAGGGAACCAGCGGAAGGGAGCTCAGTGATCAGAGTCACACCGACTTGTCGAAGTACACTGACAGAGAGGTGTACGAACAGAAGGAGGACTGGCGGGTGTGTGGTGGCCAGAAGGAGGTCCGGCCAGAGGAGTGCATGGCCGAGACAGCTGGTTGGTGCCGACAGGAGGAGCCTGAGGCTGGAACAACTAAGGGGGATGTCGTTGGGGCATTGCGCTGCTGCTGGTTGGTCAAATCTAGGAAGGGGACTGCACCCAGGCCCTGCTCGCAGGCAATGGGAGGTGCGCCAGCGAGGTGAGGTTGGGTCTAGGGTGTTACACCACTCACAGAGGGAATATGGTGTGGTTGAACGACATCAGAGGAGTATGCTACATGGGTTTCAGCAACCGGAAGAGGTCTGGAAGGAGGCTGGTGCAGCAAAGGGGGACTAGGGTAATGGCCGGCCAGACAGAGCTATGTGGAGGCACACTGTGCAGGGTTGGGGTGCGACCTGCTCTTACGGACGGCTGGAGGCGGGTGTCGGCGGCCTATTGGGCAATGCAACGGGGGGAGAAAGAGTAGTCTAAGGTGCATCCAAGGGGGTGCGGGGTGGCCTAAGGGTGCCCGTAGGAGGAGCGGACAGTGGGTGCTGGCAGGAGGGAGGTTGGAAGCTCGTGCAAGATAGAAGGTGAAAATGGTATTGTGGTCAGTGAAGGAGGCTGACGCAGAGACAGAGAGGAGATGAGGTCGGGTCCAGGGTAGAATCTGCTAGGAAAGTGGTGCTGCAAGGGTGTATTGGGTGTAGGGAATCAGTTGAACAGTAAATGTGGGTAGTGCGAGGCAGCACTAGAGGTGGAGGCGGCCTGATGGAGGCAACCGATGGTGGTGCACGGCTTCTAGAAGGGCACTCTAAGGAAGGTTGGTGGGATGAGGGAGGCACGACGAGTCGACTGGGTACAGAGTATGCCACAACAAGGGAGGAGGAGGTACCAATGGGGTGGCGGCATGAGAGAAAAAAAATAAAGGATGCATAGGATTAGGGATGGGAGAAAATAAAATAAAAAATATAAAAAAAATAAAACAAAAACCAATAAATGAAATAAAATAAACATTGATATATAAAAATAACTCATAAATATAATAATAAGAAGAATGTTAATAATAATAATAATAATAATAACATTAGTGTATAATAATAATAATAACATTAATGAAAATAATATTATTAATATACCTAATAATAATTAAAACAATTTTGAAAATAACAATGATAAATGATAAAATAATAATTTTAACCACAACAATTCTACAATAATTATAATATAATATTATAATTATTTATTAACATTTTCATAATTTCAAATAATATTAATATTAATAACATTCTTAATAATTATGATAACCTTAATGAAACTTTTTAATAATAATAATATTAATAATTACTTAATTACAGTAAGAATAATAATAATAACAATAAAGCCTCATTAATAACAATACAAAATAGAATAATAATTATTATACTGAAAAAAATATAAATAATAAGAATGTCCAATACAAAATAATAATAATAATAATGTCATTAACAACAATAGAAATTTTAAATAACACAAAAAATTACAAAAGATTCTCATTTTAATTTTCCAAAGATAGGTGGATAGGGCTGATTCTTGGGCAAAGCCATGCGGGGTTTCCAAAATGTGCTCTGCCCATACGTCCAGTGACATCAACTCCAAAATGCACACTTTTTGACAAATCTCAAAAATATCATTCAAGATTCAACCTGAACATCAACCAAAATTTTAAAAACCAATGGAAAAAATAAAATAAATTAATTAGATAGGTCAGGGTGTGACATGTTATTTGTGAATGACTCAATATAGCTCACATTTATGTATCATTTCAATCAAGGATATTTTTGCATTACATAAGAATTTCAATTTTTTAATTTGGAAGTTGAATTTCAATTTATTTCTTCCTCTATGTATAAAACGCCTACGTTTGGAATTTTAACTCATTGAATTTTTATTTATTCACACCAATGAAGATAAAAATGATATTTATAAAATCATCAAAAACACATTTTTGGGATTATATTTTTAGTAATATTTTTAGTATTGTTATCTATTTATTTACTTTCTTCTCCATCACTAGATGATGGAAATTATTATTAATCCCTGATTTAATTTTAATAAATATAGGAATATATATTTATTTTTTGGTGGCACAAAATATAAAGGGATCCACAGGTAAATTTTTATCTTATGATATTTAGGATTATATGAGTAGTATTATGCATCCAATATTTAATTTATATCATCAAAAAATCATTGTATGTATACCCCTTGGTGTGTCTAAACAATGACTTCCTTTTAATTTCAAAAATTATTGGGTAAAACACAAATAATGGAGATGGATTGATAATGTTTTTTACAAATAAATTATTTGTGGTAGTGATGTTTACGAATTCTTCATAAAGCTAAATATACCTAATTACATAATGGTGACTTATGGTATTGGAATTTTTTCAACATTGATAATAAAATCTCTACCCAATAGAAAATCTATATGAATGTTTAGGTATTTCATACCAAAATAATTTATATGATATGATTTTTAATATTGTGGTGGATATAAATTATAATATAAATTCTATATTTAATATCAAATATGACATTTATATGGATAAAGTTAATGTGAGGTGGATTGGTGAGGGAAATATAAATAATTTTTTATTTATTTCTCTCTATAAACAAGGGAAGGTTTGTAGGCCTCCTTCGCATATCGATGTTGATGAAAATATAATATCAAACAAATTATTTCTAAAAATTAATGTTGTCAAATATTATATTAATGTATTTAATTAGTTTTCTACAAAAAATATCAATTTGGGAATTATATATTTTTAGTTATATTAAATAAGGATAATATCTCTCCTCTAATGATAATTTCATAAGATTTATAAATTATGTTATTTAATTTTAGTCACAATATAGTAATAAGACTCAAGAAATACGGTTTCAATAACTTCTTATTTTTTCAATTCATGGATATTTTATATTTATATTTACAAACTATTATAAATTATTTTATTAAAATTTGTTTTATTTATAGTGGTTTCGAATTCCAAATGTTGATTATAATCACTAATGTTGATAATTAAGGTGATAATAAATTATTTAGGCCCATTTCACTTACTAACTCAACCATTAATGTTATTTCCAATACATGGTCGAGTATACAGGCATTGGTCACCTACAATATTTTTTCATCAAATAATTTTTGATTTATTAAGGTAAGGAATTTATATGACTTTGTTATTACAACATCATAATTTGATATCCATATGAGAAAATTTACAAGAGGGTGGAATGTTGTTCTTAAGATTTAAAAGATGAAATTATTTTTCTATATGAATTATGAAATTATCTTATCTATCCATAGAAATAAGTATTTAATAAAATATTCAATTAAATGAAGGAAAATATGATATTTGATAACATATTGGTGTTTATAAATTCAACAATTTTATGGGTTTTAAATTTTTGAGGTGGGTTAAACAAGTAAACCCATGGTTATATATTATATTTAGTATTTTTGGGGGTTATATATATTGACTAATTCTTCAAATAGTGGAAAAGAATATTATAAAAGTATTTTATTCAATATAATGCATTTCACCACCTTTAAAATTTTATATTATAATGAAATAAACATAATTTATCAAGGGTATGATAAAATAATTAATAATAAAATGGAAACAATTTCACACTGATGATGTTTCTGGGTAGAACATTAAATATTAAAGTTACTTCGTGAATTTTTTAAAGCTATTATAACATGTAATAATAAATAATATCATCAATACATTGGGTTTTTTACATTTTTCTATTCATTTTACCTTTTGGGAATTTTATGTTCTGGGGATGACCCTAATTCATCTGGATTATTAATATAACCTGTCAAATTATTGATCATTACGAATCATAGAATGTAATGACTTTATCAGTGGTATATAAAATCAACAATATGATTATAGTTATCATGTTGGATGATTTTTTACATATTTGGGGCTGAAATTTTTTCATTTTTTTAATAAATAGTCTTAACCGATTGTGAAAAAATATTATAATTGAAATATCATGGAGAAAAAATGGGACTAATTTATTTGGAATCATAATGAAATATTTTCAATCCAAGTATACTAGACATCAAAAATATTGAACACTTAATTATAATATATAATTTCATTTTTATGTAATCATCCCAAAAAAACATAAAAATATAACTTTTATAAAAGATATATTTTTTAAATTTTAAAAGGCCATATTTATATATAATTTTTATTCTTCAATATAGATAACATACAAGACTTTTTATATGGTATTTTGATCCATTCATTATGTTTAGTTTCCAAAAATAGTTCATTCAAATTGATAAAAGTAAATTTAATTGTAAATATATTTTTAATTAGGAAAATTATCAATTTATTCCCTATTTACAATTATCTATCAAGGAGAAAATTATTTTTATACTTAGTGATTTTGGTTTTTATATTCAGATGTTTATAAAACAATTATTTTTATCCCTCTACTCAAAATCATTTGAATTGTAATTACATTGTTTTACCAAATAGTTCATCATCTTATGAATTATTTTCTATATTGCCTAAAAAAATTACATGGATTAATAAGTTAATATTCTATGGCTTAAGTTATCTATAATGTACATTATCTATAAACTTATATTCAACTAAGTAATCAATAACTCTTTACTTCATAGTTTATGCTATCACTTTAATCAATTTATATTTCTTAAATGAAGTGGGAAAATATTGATCTTCCCTTCTAATTTTTCCAAATTTAAATTTTTTATTGAAATGACCATGTACATCACTAGAATTATGTTTTTAGTTTAGATGAATATACCTTTTCATACTACATTATTTAAGTTACAATAATAAATTAAGAAAATATATAATGTTGTTATATGTGATAGGAAGCTATTTTAGTAGGTTTATTTATAAAAATTATAAGACACTATTACAATGATAAATCCTTAATGTGGATATTTTTTATACATTTCAATAGGATATAATTCGGTCAAAAAAAGAATTGGAATTACTGGGAAATTTACAAGTAACTATGTTGTTGCTAAATTAATTCATAAAACTCCGATTTTGGTATGAATAATGGTTAATAATGATAGATCATAAAAAGGTATCCCATGTCTAATAGATTATAATGATATTTCCAATACTCGTCTTGAGGCATCATCTAGTTCTTTTATGATTCATATATCATAACTTATCCCTCAATAAAAGATACAATTGTTTATCATAGTAGTGATTATTGAATAATAAAGGTGGTAAAATAATCTAATTATTGAATATAATTAAAAAATTTAGTATTATAAAAAAAATTAACCAGTAAATAAAGATAATTTAATAGTGGGTTATGTTCTTGGATTACTCTCTTCCGTGAATTTTTTCATTATAAACACATATTATGTAGAGAATTTGTTAGTGTATTATATTTCTAATAAGGGATTATTTTTAGTTTTATTTTATTGATGTTATTCCTAAGGATATACTATAGATCATGGAATCAGATCATTGTGAAGCCACTTCTTGTAGAAATTAGTATTTTTTATGTTTTATTTTTAAGTCGTGATCTTTTCTAGATTAAAAACTCACGTTTTTTATCATTATCTTCAACAATATAATCAAAAGTATCACCATCATATTCATCCTCATAATAATTTATTTTATTTATTTTATTTTTTTCATGTATAGGGGATTTCACAAAAAAAAATTGGATTAAATAAATGATTTTGTTTAATTATATTGCATCACTCCAAATAATTATTTTAATAGTTGTACCCTTACCCCAACCCCAATGATCATTAAGATTCACTTTATCTCATACTAACTCCCCTATGATTTAATTTTTATTTTTCAACATCACTCTGTTCATATTTGAATTTTTTTCCCTCGATTTTTTTGATCAACCACTATAATTGGATACATTAAATTGTGGAAAAGGTATGATCTAACTTTTTTTTAAACTTAATATCTTTAACATTATTCTAGTGAAAAAATATATCTCTTTCACCATTTTAAAATGACTTGGTGAAATCAATTAACATTGTTTATTTAATATGATAATCGTCGATATAAAAGATTCATTTAGTATCTATATAGGTGACTCGATCTATTCTTTCATTAATTTAATCATCTTTATTGTATTATTATGTCTCTTGAATCTGAGCCGGGTGTATGTGACCCAGTGAGGAATCTTATGTGCCTAAAACCCTAGAAATATTATGTATCATTTTCAAATAAAATGTTTAATTTTTTTGAAAATAAAGATAAATTGTAGAGTTACATTATTACTATTTTTGTACCTTTAAACTATTTTGATCATTGAGGATATTCAATTTATAGTATTTTTTAATTCTAGTTATAAAAATAATTAATTTTATGATTTTTAAAAACTAAATTTGGTGTTATAAGATTTTTTTAAAGTGTATGAAATTTTATTAAATTAACAACTATATATATTTTTTATTAAATAATTATCTTAAAGATGATTTATTCATTTGAATTAATCATATTTTGTGTTATTAAAAATATTGAGTTTTTATTATTAATTTAGATTATACTAACATGTGTAAATGATTTTTATAGTATAGTGTCATAACATGATTATTTCAATGATGAGGTATATCGATTATGAATACTTAGATTAATATTATGGAAACATATTATGTATTCATAAAACAATTTCACACATGAGAATTAAAATCTGAAATAATAAGTTTTTATATAATATTTTTTGTGTTTTTATGGATTATTCATATTGTGATTTTGGTGTATCTCCATTGGTTAGTGGTGTTTACATGGATTCATCATGGATATTGATTAATTTACATGAGTACTGATATTACACAATGATATGTTAATGAGCTATATTTAATAACATACATAGTTGGAAGATAAATTAGGAAAATATAGTTGTAAATTTTTATTATCTTAAAATAAGTTATTTTGATATATTATTTGAATGATTTCATTAATTATATAATGTTTAGAAATTGGTTTTCATGTTATATGTGATTTATTATTTAAGATGATCAATGATTCCAAACATTGTGGATGCAAATTTATGTTTTAATGTGTTGAAGTATAATGTGGGGTATTATGATTTATCAGTCATTGAAAATTATTAAAGTCCATGATATTGATTAAATATTATAAGAATCTAATATTTCTCTTTTTATCTATTTTATGAATCTTGAGATGGTTACACAAATTCTTGAGGAACTAAATCTCTCGATGCATAAATAGTATACATGCTATAAATGAAGATATTGTTCCTCTTATAGTGACATTATAAAGGTCTATTTAGTGGCATATAAAACATATTCTCTAAGGGTGTGATCAAGTATCATTCTACCAATAAACATTTTCCCCCATGATTATCTTTTTTAGGATTCATCCTTTAACTAAGAAAACCATAAATTTTATTAATGTATGTGTATCTCTTCATGTGGTGCAATAATGATTTTTTTATTTTTAGAATATTTTTAAGATTCGAAATTGATGATTAGGGTTTGCATATAGTATGTTAAAAGTTTATTTTATTATTAATATATATATTCATCCACAACTACTAAAATTAACACTTATTTTAACAATTTTATCTTGATATATGTTTGGAGTTATTTGGTGACCCCATGCTAGGTATTTATACTCACACACCATATATGAACCTCTACATAAAAATAAATTTTGTTAACATGAAAATCCAGATGTATATTTTAATCTTTGTGGTCTGAAAACATGTGGATGTCTAGAATAGTCCATGAGATTTAATCTTCATTCGATTTACTAACATTGTATTTTAGTGATATTAATATATTTGAATCTTTTGGTTATGTATTTATATTTTTAGTTATGTATTTTAAGAAATTTATTGTATTTATTAGATTCATAGTGTAATAAACTATATTTAATTTACTGGTGAAATAGGTTTTATTTATATTTAACATCATATTTCATATGTCTTCCATTATAATAACATGTAGAATGTTTTTTCTCAATACAATATTTTAGTCATATCTGACTACAATTTTCTTTATGAAACATTTTAAAAATAATATTGGAATAAAAATATTTTTTGATATTGGGGTAAAACCATATTATAATTTTATAAATTAATACATGATGATATTCTATTGATTTTTTTGATTAAATTTTCCACCATTGGATGAGTATCGACCTTTTCCAAATAAAACATTTTTATAAGGTATGTATGCTAATAGGATTTTGGTATGGTTTATTTAATTTTATTGTCTATTGATATTAATTGGAATGGATTCGGACAATATAGGTAACTATAAATATATATATTAAATATCCATATTGATTCATGATTAATATGAGAATGTACCAATTATTTTAAATCATGTTTATTTTTAAAAAAAATTGAAAAATTAATCTTGTAACTTACATTAATATGATACTAGAAAATGTAGTTTTTTTCAATATATTTGATTGAAAAAAATATTAATGAAAATGATTTATTTAAAATTTATTGTAATGGGAATGGCCAAGGATTTTTAATGTAAAATTTATATTTTAAGAACATTTTATTGTTATATGTTGTGATTTCATTGGAGGATTGAATAAGATTCATTTCATTATGAAAAGAATATTGCAACCAACATATTATTGATTTATTATTTAAGACTAATTTAAATTTCCATTCTAAATTTAATAGGATTAATTTATTTCCATGATTTATTAATTAATTAAAAAATAATATTTTATTAATATGAATAAATTTAAAAAATAAACCATTTCTAGTGTTTCATATTTGAAAAAAAAAAGTTGTTTCATAAACTCTTTAATTTCATGTATAAACTATAGTGGTTTTTGAATTTTTTTTCTTTCAAATTAATTGGTGATGTATACTTTTAGAGAGCCATAATTAAGACAAATGATATATTCATTTTAATATATATCATCCTATATATTATTAATTGTAAATAAAGATAAATGAGAGAAGTGATCTAGTAGTTATGGTGGGTAGACTTCATCTATAGAGAGATGATCCATCAAGGAACTGAGATACATTATTGGCGAATAAATGGAGTGCGAAAAATGATTCAGTTATATGTGCCTAACAATATTAATTTTAGAAAACATTTACCCTTTAAAAACATAAAAAATTATAAATATTTTCATGAATTTGATAATGATATTTTTTATAATATATCAAATTCTACTAGAATCATTTAAATGTAATCAAAATATATTTAGGAAATTTATAGAGATGTTCCAGTGTTATATTTAGATTAATATTTATGACATTTATGTTATCAAGATTCACCAATATTTTGATACATGTTTAGAATACAATTGATGAAAAGAAGACACTGACTTTGAAAATAAACCAAACATAGTGATATATAAAATAAATCTCATATATAGTTTTCTATTTTCTTCACATTATCTAATATTTTTAACTACATTAGAAATCATTTCATGAGAAACTAGGGTCAGATTGGTAATTTATAGGTAAATAATAGAATTGGTATAGATTTTTAGAGTAATCAGAGCTAGTAAATGGTTATGTTCCATCCATATGAGATGTGTTATAGTGTCACCAATGATCATTTAGAGAGGTCATTGGAAACAAGGGATGAAATTCATATGTAATGAACAAATGATATGATGGGTTCAGTACTAACCATATCATCCATGGTAAGAGGCATGAAATCATATACATGTGGTTATTTAATTTCCATAATCAAAAATATCCCACTAGGGTTGAGAATTCATATTAGTTGAAAGGGGAAGATGTTCCTTTTTATTATATCAGTTAAATTATCATTTTGGATAACGGTGATTAACCACATCAATGGAATCACCTATATTAGATGATCTTCACCTAAAGGGACACCTGGCTCCCAAGAAACATGAATCTAATAGTTGATATGTAACTAGTTGTTTTAGGGTCTACTTGTGTATGTAATGTTTACCTGGGGGTTCCACATGGCAGTCCCAAATTGATTGAAATACATGGGCCACAAGAGTTAAATAATGGTCTCAAAACATGATGTTGTACATTATATTGGACTTATGCATTCATCCTAGACCCAATGGATCTAGGTTTTGGGAAATGTGATATTATATGAGGTGTAAATTAATATAATTGGGACTAATTATTTTTTTATAAAAATAAAATTAAATACAATGTTCGGAATAAGGATGAATTTATAGTTTATATAATTAATATATGGTATTTATGTTTTTATTATTCATTTTTAATTATTACATAACACATACCCTGACACTTTCTATTTTTTGGGAATACGATATTGTCGCTCATGTGTACAATAGACTACAACCTTATGAAGAAATGTGACTCATTCAAGATTTAATGTAATGAGGTTGGGATGGTTTTAATTAAAATATTTTATAGATATTAAATAATAATGATAAAATAATGACAATATATACACATATAATTTACTTTTCATTCATTCAAAATGATAATAAAATAGAATCATCATTCATGCATATATATGAACTATTGTATCCATGAAAGGTGTATTTTATTTTCTATCACCAAATATTATGGATTACACTAAATACATATATACTAAATAAATATCATATTTAAAACTTTGATTATATTTTATATATTATTAAATAATGATCTATTTAATAGGAATGCAAAATAACAAGTCCAAACATACATAAAAAACAAAGCAATTAACATAAAACTATGAAAATAATGAAATATTACTAAAAAATGGTTATAAGATGTTATAAAGTGATCATATATGACATTATAAATATTAAAAAATTATTATAATTAATTAACATTCATAAAAATGCTATAATGGAGTTTAGATAGCGTTCATCCAAAAGGAAGCATAAAGTAAGGGTTTTCACCTCAATTAACATTCCATTGAGAATTATTTTTTTGTATACACCAGCTCAATTTTATATGGTGTATATAATTGAACATCGAAATGTAAAATCATGAATACTTTACCCTTCATGGTATTATAAGTTTCAATTTTAATTATTTCACCGAAGTTATTTTTATTTGAAAATCACTAAATGGTAAATGTTACTGTGAAATATAACATTCTTTTGTGGTTGTTAACATTATCTTAACACAGTCACTATATTTTAATAATTATTCAAGGTAAATTAAAATTTTATTAAATCTACATGTTATTTTAAAATAGATTTGATAATTTTATAATCCTTATTCTATTTTTACATATATTTTTCAGTTTGAATGTTATTTGATTAACTATGGAAATTTTGACAAATATATATCTTTTACTCAATATAGATATTTAATAAGGCTCATATTTCATGAATTAAAACGATTCTTCAATATATTGGGAATTATTTTCACGTGAATGAAATTGTTTATAGACTAGTTGAAGAAATCCCATTAATGCATGGATAATCTCATGATATGAATCTGTTGGCCTAATTGGAATAGTATTTACCACTTTTTTTTTCAACTATATTGAGGATAAATATTGACGGTAAAGGTATCATGTTCCAGGGACACATGAAGACTAATAATTAATAATTATCTTAATTATTTATTCAATTATTATTATAATTTATATTTTTTCACTATAAAAAAATATATGGAATCATTTCATTCAATGTTTTTTATTATGTGGCGTGTTTGTCCAGTTATATAAATTTCCATATTGATTATTCATTATCCAGTTATTTAAATGGAATTTTTGTTCTTTTATTTACCTTTAAATATTGATTAATCATTATTGATTCAATATATCTTCTTTTATACTTAACCTTTTTTTAGTATTTGAGTTCATCTTTATTTTTTCTATTCCCAAATATATGAATCTAAATTCATCGAATGATTTGCACGGATGCTGATATTTTATTTTTTTAATGCATTTTTTCATTATAAAATGTAAAATGGTTATATTGTATGTAATATGTATATCCAAAAATGATAATCTATTTGGTCATTTGGGGTTTGAATCGTATACATATTTCAATATAGTAAAGTAAGGCACTAAATTGGTGCTACTATGGTCAATGTCGTTCAATTGGTATCATTGAATGTTTAGTAAACTCATAGAGTCTATATTTAGAAAAACATAAATTGAGGAAAAAAACACTAATATATACTTTGAGGATACGAATATAGTAACATCTTAATGATTTGTAAGGTATAGTGTATGTGGGTATTCATAGAAATGCATCACTTTCTACACACCATAAGTAGTTGTTTTTTTAAACTAGACTTACTTAAGGGAAATATCAAAAAAAATGGAATGTTGGGCATGACTCAAGTGTAAATTAGTACATGAAAATTAGAATTACTATGATTGTAATTTTAAACTCCCAATTTATATACTTAGGATAATTTTCAATTTCATTACAGACTATTATGAAGTATTCGAATGTAAACATATCCTCAATGAAACCAACGTTTATGATTCTATGGTTAATAATGGAAAAAAATTTAATTGTTAACCCTTATTTGGAATTATATATTATGATTTAAAATTCATAATTTATGTTCTAATCTAATATATTATATTATTTTGAAATACTACCATGAATTAGGACTCATATTAATACTCAAAAGCGATTTAGTGATTTACCTATCGAGCAAACAATCCCGCTTGTATGGGAATGGAGAATATTACAACTATAATAGGGAGTCATAATAAATTAATGAAAAATAACTTTTCCCATATAGAGTAACAAGTTCCACAATGATATTAACTTATGTTAAATCTTATTATATGATATAAGATTCCATCATGTTTTATGACTAAGAATCCAATTGTACAGATCCTTGGATTATGTCTTTAGAGAATATATTTTTTGGGCTTTAGGATGTAGTTAACAGGAAAATGTTATGCATGTGGTGTATTTTATTAATGGATTGTCTAATAAATTGTGGTTATTGATATATAATAATAGAGAAGAATAGAAAATATAAATAATGTAATTGGAATAATTTTAGGAGAAATTATTCAAAAAATATTTCTACCATATGAAATAATGTGATATAAGGAGAATTCACATTCAATTAAATAAAAAAGGATGAAAAACTTTTCATTGATTATGACAATAAATTAAAAAGGTTATATAGATATGCTAAAAATTACATTCTCAACACAAAGTGAATGGTTGACAATTTCATTGAATGTCGTAAGGGAATTCTCTAATAAGAACTGGTTTCTATGAAAATTTGAAAATACAAGGAAATAGAATTATGTTCAGTATTAAATAAAAATGAACTATTGGGATCATACATATTCAAGGGAAACAACTTTTAACATCATAAAAAAGAGACTATCACAAGGTATGGGAATGGAATGAAGCAATTCCCACCATGTGATATCTATGAAAGAAACCATTGAAATTTAAAAAGGGGTTGGTAGTTTTTATTAGTGTGGAGAAAATAGTGATAATTTTAAATAATTTTTGGGGAAGAAAGAAAACTATTTTATTCGGTTTTTCACTTGCATGAAGATAGGTGGAAATGAAAATCAATTCCCCATACATCAATGTAATCTACAATAGATGATTTTAAAGATATATGGAAAATCTTATGATATCAATATTACATAGGTATAATTAACCAATGATGTGGTGGAATGTACAATAATCATATACTAAATGTTTTTAAATGCCTTATCTAATTCTAGATTATTTCACTCTTTTATATCAACCTAGTTTCCTATGAATATTTGATATTTAACTTTTTATATAATAAGGTGGTTTTCTTTAAGAACAACTAAGGGAAGTCTCATTTCAATAAAGAAGTGTCTATTTTTCCCTATTATTACACATAAACATGAATTATTTTCTGACCATATCATAATACACATGGTTAACTTTGATAAAAACTTTGGTATTGATTATATTTAAAAATATGGTGAAATAAATAATATAAATAAAAATGAAATCAAGATTTTAGAGTAATAAATTTATTTCCACGTCATTATATTAGATATATAATCATCTAATTCACATCTAGATCGATCCCAAGTAGCCTTACTAAAAGATATTCATTATAAATATGAGAAAACAATACTATCAATGTGGATGGTAATCATTAAATCAGTGATGCACCTATTTTACATGAATAAAATAATGTATTTCCCGAGGAATTTCCTTGAGAACCCTAGAGGGTGAAGTATATTTTTACATTGCTTTAATCCATGGTTAAAGGACAACAACAAAGTATCACAATAGGTATCCATTTTTGAACTAGTTGAGCTAATAAAAAACTAGAGGAGATCGGTGATAAGGGATTTATTCATCCTATTGTTCATCCATGGAAGCCCCTATTCACATTCTTAAGTGTAAAGACAGATTTATAAGTATATACATTGATTATAGGGAAATCAATTCAATTATGATAAATAAAAGGTATCTTATTCCTAACATTGGTGACTTATTCTATAGGCTTTAGGAGCCCAAAATTTTTCAAAAATTGATCTTTGTTCTCTTAATCACAAACTATGTGTACAGAATGATTAAAGATGAGGAAATATTTTCAAATGAGGCATGGGGATTATTAATTTATTGTAAATAAATTGGGAAGGGCTAATTTTTCCAGTGTTATTATGGATATAATGTATAATGTATTAAAGTAAAATCTTGAGGATTGTTTTGTGGTATTCTTTCATGATATTCTATTATATTCTAAATGCAATGAGAACCATGATAATCAATTGAAAATAATTTTTTATACTCATAGATATAATGATTTATATGTGAAATTTAGTACTTTTTACTTCTAGAATCGAGATGTTTCTTTTATTAGCCATATTTTCTCTAAAAATGGAATCTCAGTTGATCTTTCAAAGATAGTTGAAGTCAGATAATGGACTAGTCCAACAAACATAAATGTGGTACATATTTTCATTAGTTTGGTAGGATACTATTGATGATTATTTTATAATTTTTCCAGATTGGATACCCTATTAACAAAGATTACTCATAAAGTGGTTTGTCTTATTTCTAGAGAGGAATGTATAGAATGTTTATATGAATTAATGAAGACATTGGTCAATGCACTAATTCTGAATATACATTCTATAAATGATGGGTTTATAATATATATTAATTTTCGACTATGTGACTTGTATTGCTCCAAATGAAAAATATTAATGTAATTGCATATGAATCATGTAAATTTAATATTCATGACCATAGCTTCACAACCCATGATCTTTAGTTACTAGGTTATATTGTTTCTTCAAAGATATAGATACATTGTCTCTATGGTCAAATGTGTGACCTATACATGTCTCACAAAAGCATGAAATATAAATTTTCACATAAAGTGCTAAATATTAGATAATGTTAATTGGTTGATCTCCTCATATGTTATTATTTCTCAATACACTACCACCCATGTAAAGTAAAATAGGTAGTGGATGCATTGAGTTGGAAATATCCTTTAGTTCTGAAAAAAATGATGGCAGAGTAGGATCCTATGTTCAATGATCTATTAAATATAGATACGGTAATTTTATGGAAGGGGATACATAAATGAGTTTTCAAATTAAAAAAAACAATAATTATTTGATAAGAGAAATATTTCTCAAAAAGATGATGAAAATTTTGAGATGAAGACCATAACTGTGGATAATTTAAAATTTGAATATTTTGATTTCGAAAACAGTTTTCCAAAATTTAGAAACTGATTATCTGTTCTAAATATACTCACGATAGAAATTGTAGTTGTTGGAAGATTCTAATAGCTCAAATTCCAAAATACACCCTTGTAGCTCATTTATGCATATGGGTTTTTGGGAATTTTTTTTTGGGATAACATCAAATTGGAAATTACTAATTATGTGTGCATATGATTGGTTGGTCAATAATTTAATGTCATGGTACAACAAACTAAAGGTTTCATACCACATATTCCATTTTCTATGTGAAAATATGATTAAATTACTACAGAATTTGTCACATTAAATCCAAATACTCCCCAAAAGAATGATGTAATATGGGTTATCATTGGTCACCTAACCAAATATATACATTTTCTATCCATAAGAGGAGACTTACCACTTGAGCGCATTGCATGGATCTATATTAATGGAGTTTTAATACTTAATGGTAAACTTATATCATTTCATACTAATCAATTTCTCCATTTTACATACATATTATAGAAGATTCTTCAAAAGGCTCTTAATACTGAGATTCATTTGAGTACTGCCAACCATCCACAAAATGATGGATACTTCAAAAGAGAAATTCAAATTGTTGAAGACATTTTGATTCATAATCACTATAATTTCAAGTTATGTGGGATCAAAATTATCCTTTTAAGTGTTTTCTTATAAAACTAGTTTCCCTTTACATTTTCAAATGGTTCTGTACGAATAATTTTATGGAAATATGTGTCATACTCTATCTTGATCAGATTAATTTTGTGAGAGGATACTTATAAGCACAAAACTAGTTGTAGAAAAAAAAATAAAGGTAATGGCTAATTAGGCTCACATTAAGTTATCTCAATTTAGGAAAATCATTTATGTCGTTAGTTAGAGGGATGATTTGGAATTCCATGTGGAAGATCATGTTTTCTTGAATGTATATCTATTTAAGGGTGTAGTAAGGTTTGTTAAAAAAAGAGACACTAAGACCCATTTACAAGAGAACCTTTTAAATTCTGAAATGAATTGGAGTTTTTTCATATCATTTGAAAATGCTTCCAAATCTATCAAAATTACATGATGTGTTTCATATATATTTATAATGAAACTACATGCATGATATGACACATGTGCTCACCTCTAAAAAATATTGTATGAATTATATCTATATTATTGTAAAAAGCCCATATAGATTCATGATATAAGATAGCATGTATTGAGGAATTATATGACACATCTATTAAATTTAATTTCATGGAATCGCGAAATGGAGGAAGAAATGTGGGAAACATATGATATGATAAAAAACAAAAACCATCATTATTTTTAAAATGAAATAACCTTGAAATTTCAAGGAAGAAATTTCTTTAATGTGTAATAATGTAACACACCAATAATTTACCATATTTTTTTAGAGTAAATTTAATTTTAGGTATATATTTTAACGCAATCAACATCGAATTTAAACAAAACATTTTTAGGTCATGCAATGAAAAATTAATATAAATTTTATTTTAATACTTTTATATAATTTATTTTAAAAAATAACCATCATTTGTAAATTAATAATATTAAGATTATCTTTGGGTGAATATTTGGGATTTTTTAGAGAAGTTTTATTATTCAAAATAGTGAAAAATACTGAATTTTAATTGAAAATTTCCTTATATTATAAATAATTTATAATGCATAATTATACTTTGAAATTTTTTTAATATAAAATAGATAAATTATAAATATATTAGTCTAATTTATGTGGTTTTAATCATTTTTAAATAAACTATTGATATAAATAAATTGTAAACATTTGAACATTCATACTTTAAAAACCTACTTTCTCACCACATATGTGAGATTATGTGTAGATTTTTTACTTCTTATATGGAATGAATTTGAAAAAATGAATTAAATTATTTTATTTGAAATAATTTTAATCCATAATATGGTAAACATTAATTTTATTCAAAAACTAATAGTTAGCATATTTAAAATTAATTAATGTGATTAAGGAAAAAATTAGTTTCCTTAGGGGTTAAAAAAGAGTATAATGTCTATGAATTACAAAACACTTTTATGATACCAATTAGATTAAAGTTTTTCTACCTTATCACTTCTAGGTATTATCTTGAAGAATTATTGGGGCCTTGTTATGTGAAAAAATTAAAGTTTGAATTCTCTCTTTTAAAAAATTTACAAGTGTTCCACCCACCCCACTTATAAAATGCATTCCACACGTACATCTTCTTCATAGCTTCAAAACTATTTCATTTAACCAATACCAAAACAAATCAATCTCCAAATAAATCCCATCATCCTATATTCCTTAGGTTGGGATGAAATAAAACCTAGAAATTCATTATTTTGAACCACATTGGATACCCGAGAAAGTGGAAATATTTATCAAAATGGATTTTTATTTTATTTACTTCCCCACCACTATTAATAATTATTATACCATTATTACATAAAAACCATAGCATATTCCATATAAATATATGTTTTTTTAATTTTATGATGAATGACTTCTTACACTTCAATCAAATGGGTTAAAAAATCATCATTCATTTGTATATTGGACTACAGGCTCATGAACCGATGTGATTCATTTTTCTATTACCACCTATAAATGATTGGAATAATGATGTATTTGTAGTTTATATATTATATATATATTATATTTCATAATTTATTATTATTTTTAAATTATCATATCAAACATACCTTCATTATTTCCAATTTACGGTATTACCATATCATCACTCTTGTGTACGACGCACTACTGACTCACTAAGTTATGTGAATCTCTCAATCATTACATATAATTTATTAAGTGTGGTCTTAATTAAATTTATATATATATATATATGACATAATAATGATAATAGAAAGAAAATACATACACATATTTATATTGAATTTACATTTCATTCATTCAATAAGATGAGAAAATGGATGTAGTATTCATGTGTATATACGACATACAGTCTCAATTAACGGGGTATTTCATTTTTGATAACATAATTTTATAGATTAGAATAAATACAAATATATTGAATAAATATTATATTTAAATCATGTTTTAAATGTTTTATATGATTATATCATTATCTATGTTATAGGAACAAAAAATAACATGTCAACCTAAAGTTGAAAACAAGGTAATTAACTCAGAAAAATGAAAATACTAGATGATTATTAACAAACAAGTGATAATATGTTTTAAAATGATCATATATGATATTATAAATATTAATATTAATCGTGTATAAGTAAAAAACATTATTAAATCCATAATACATCATGGTAAATAGCTTTCAACCAAATGGACGTGCAGTGTAATGGATTTCATCTCAATTTACCTTCCATTAAGACTTATTGGTTATTATGCACCATTCACTTATGTATGTTATATACACTATAACATTTGAATGTAATATCATGAATAAAATATAAATATTGGTATTTTATGTTTCAATCTTAATTATTTCACTAAAGGTGTTTGACCTAAAAATTACCACAAGGTAATAGTTATTGTGAAATCTCACATTATTTTGTTATTTTTAAATTCATCATGAAACAATGAAATTATGTGAATCATTTTTCATTGAATATTAAATTTTTCATAAAAATATATACTATTGAGTAATGGATATTATAATTTCAAATACATTATTCAATTTTTAAATATATTTTTTAACTTTATAATGTTTTCTTATTTACTGGGAAAATAGTGATAAATATGTATCCTTTAATCAATACCAAAATTTGATAAGGAAAGTTGTTCATGAGTTCAATGAGTTATTACATATATTAGGGATGACTGGGACATGAATAACATGGTTTTGGTACTAGTTAGTGAACCCCCTTGATGAATCATTATTCTATAAAGATTAATCAATTATCCAAATCAGATTAGTTTTCACCAAGTTTTTTTTAAATGATAGTTGTGATAGATCATGACAGTAAAGGCATCGTGTTCTTGGGAAAAATAAATTATAATTATTAATAATATCTTTCATTCCGTATTCAGTTATTATTAAACATTATATTTAAACTATTAAAAAAACAATAGATGCATTTAATTATCATTTCTTAATTAAATGGCATGTATTTTGAGTTATTTACATTTAAATATTCATTATTCTATATCTAGTTATTTAAATGGAATTTTTGTTCAATTTTTTACCTTTCCATATATATTACTCATCATTTTTTCCTGATATGATCTATTTCACTTAACCCTTTAAGATAATTTTATCTCATTCATAGTTTCTTTCATTTCCACAGGATATGAAGATTAATTCTTGGAATGAGTTTCAAGGGTGATTAAATTTTACATTTTAATGCTTTATTTTAATTTCCCAATTTAAGTTGGGTATCACATATGTAATTTGGTTTTCTAAAATAGCTAAACTACTTGGTCCTTTATGATTTTTAACTATTATCATTTCCAATTTAATAAATTGTGGAACTGGCTATGGGATATCATTATTGGGGTAATTAAATCATGTTAGAGACAAATGAATACATTTTTATAAACATAACTTTAGTAACCCACTCCAATAGGATGAGTTAGATTTGACTTATATAGAAGAAGGTAAGATATTATTATTTTCTCCAAATTCAATAATGAATGAAAAATATTGATGTATAATTCCTATAGTATTCTCAATATGGATCTAGGATGGATTGAATATGTGGAGATAATAAATTCCTCCCACATCCTTGGTATGAGAATATGACATATGATAAATCACCAGAGAGGTGACTCCCTTTCTAACCCATATCCCTATAATTGAGGTTAACTATGATACACTTGATACTACCTTTACTCGTATCCCACAATTCTAGGAATAAGATTAATTGACATATAGTAAAAATAGTAAGATAGGTATCTCATTTACTATTTTTTTCTATGAAAATTCATCCTCACGGATGTGTATATCTTCTAGTGCATCAACTATGTGAGATGTTATGTATTTACTACATCATCTAATAATTAGTTTCTCTGGGGTGAATTAACGCATGGGAATCCAATGATGGAATGAGGGAAATTTTTTTCATTCCTAAAAGAGTAAATATCTATTTTTAAAGAATGTTGTATGTATGTTAGATTTTGGATGATTAAGATATATACAGATTATCAATATTTATAATTTTTTGGGATATCATATCTTCTACACATTAATTTTAGATGATTCCAATATAATATAGATGATTTAGATTTAGATCACTATTTATGTTGGTCATACTAGGTGTTTTAATATGTAGCCTTTCATGCTCAGTTGTGATATTTTCTCCTTATGTCAATCTGAATCAACTTTTGTGGAGGCTGATAAATCATAGGTCCTAATGAAGGATAGATGATGTGGAAAATTATTGGATCATGGATTTGGATAAGAAATCCACTATTGATTCATCATTATTTTGGACAGAATCTATTTAGGTTAAATTAGATATATTTAGTTATTAATATATGTCATTTCAAATTAAACCTCAAACGGTCTTAATATATATGTATTTACTCTCTTTTCATGTAATATTTAATTCATGTTGTGGTGGAAAAAGATGTATGATAATATGATGGTTAGAGTTAATTGCACCCATGATTTTCTGGACACCTCATTGTGGGTCCCTAGAATATGGACTAGTATATGATATCATCGAATCAAATCAAGGTAGGGCATGTTACTTTTATTTTTCTTTTCCCCATTCTTGAATACCATAACGAACGCTGACCAATCAATGAATAGATTGATCCATAGTTCGATCGTATTTGCGGGATGGGTTATTTTTGTGTGGTTTTAATAGGAGATTAATATTTGTGATTATTTTTTTATTTGATTTTCATTCTAAAGTCGATGGATCAAGATCGACACGAACATTGATCGAGGTTCATTCCTCTCTTTGGTTCTTGTCCTTTTCTCCCCCCATTTATCGTTTGTCACGGGAGTTCTTCTCTTACTTAACTCAACACTTCCGATCAATCGATCGTTGTGCACCTGATTCTTAGTGTAATGACCTGATATCATAGTTCTGGGATCGGCACGACATGATGGAGGTGCAATGATAGAGACGGAGTGATTTGGATGACAGTGGATCCCTGAATTCTCGTTCTTCGACACATAACAAAGAATGATTATTTGATCCATTTTGCGACCGAATCGGAAGACGAAACGCATCAATTTGGCGATGGCATGACTCGACGACCTTGGATCTTAAGTTTTGAGGTGAACTGACCACTGGAACAGAAGGCGTAGGATCGACCGACATGAGTGGAAGGAAGAAGACGGGTTCTAGAAAAACCTGATACACACGGTGTGTAGTCCTTGACTATATAGCGTGTAGTCCCCTTGGATGAACTCGGAATATACATGAAGGAGTACACAGACACTGGGTGGAGTATATGGGTTACCTACACAACGTGTACTCCCCCACACAGCATGGCTTGGACCATGTACATGGGAAGAAGCCATGTACGGGCACACTTTTGGAATACACAAGCGGACCCTGGATACAGGGGCACTGCGTGTAACCATTACACACGTTGTGTACTCTTCTACACAACACGTTTTGAATGACATGGACCATTTTACACGGGTAGTACCCAGGGTTAATGGACACGGCATGTTCCCCTACTACATGTCTTATACCCCTTTCTACGTGGCTTGGATCACTTGTACCCCTTTCTACATCACGCACCCCTTTCTACGTCATGTACCCCTTTCTACATGGCATGTTCCCCTACTACACAGCATGTTCCCCTACTACACATCATCAGTGGTATCAGACTCAAGAGTGTGTTCTCCTAGATGAGTGCTTTGTGGAATCTTCGAGCTGGAATCCTAGGGCTGGTAGATTACGGTTGTGGCTTACCCCTAGACTGTGTGTCTTGGATTGAGTATATCTGGATATTCTTGTTATATGTATGGTAGACATATACCTATATAGATCTGACTATACTTTCCTTTGTTATATTGCTTTGTGGTTTTCGGGGTGTCCTACTGAGTATTGTTATACTCACCCATGCATGGGCTTTACCTGCATGTGTTGTGTCTTGTGAACACGATCGACCTTTTAATGGAGTCCTAAGCAGACTAGGACCGAACGGTGCTTAGTGAGACCAGACAAACCGAGGTGTGTTCCTGCAACTTTCAAACAGTAGTCCCAGTACCTTCACTTACAGGTTGGACTAGTGTTACAGACTTTGTGGTGGGCTAGTATTTGTCCATATTTACTTTACTTCCTGTTGTACTCTAGTTGTGAGATATAGATCTATGCATGCATTGATTTTTAGTGGTTTTTTTACATTTCAGCATTTTGTGGGCTTGGAGATGTGTGTGTGTGTGTGTGTGTATAGGTACATAGAAAATATCTCTCATGTTAGTGATATGTCTACTCGGTGCTAGTCACCAGCCTCTGGCCTATTGGAGGTGGGCTTGAGGAGTCACAGCACATGCCCCATTGGGACGGGTCGTGACAATAATCTCTTTGTCATAATATCTCATCAAATAGGTAGCACATTCATGTCACCAACCTATATACTTGATATGTATTTTTTTGACTATCTGAAAGAAACACATCATTACATCATAATCATGGAATTTAATGTGACAGTTCTATTCCAATCAAAGGGCCGGAATATCAAGTTCTATAAAGATGGAAGAGACAAATCCTTCTTCGACTTATTCATTAATTACGTATCACTCTCGACGCACCCAAAGTATCCAACTTCGCTATGAATTGTTATCATCATGGTTTATGAAATACATCTAAGTACGTGAGTTGTAACATGCATTAATAATAATCTTAAAGTCTAAGGACCATCACACACGCTCGTAGATAGAAATATCTGATGACACCAAAACATGCAGAATTATTACTTGCGAGTTTGTTCACATAATCTCTCGTCTTGGAGACTACCCAGTGCGAACTTCATGAGAAGAAGTTTCATTTGCTTACGAGTACTCACACCTAACAGTCTATGTACTGTGTGTTCCGTCATAGTACATTGTCCATCCGCAGAACATTATTTGAGAATATCATCATAGCATATCAAGGTTCTTATCATAACGGGGAACTGATATGACATTATCATTACGACGTATATGTTGGGTCAGAAACAGATTGGTTTCAAATATAAACTTAGTTGCGACAACAACAATTTGTGAGAATCGCCAATGTAAACGAAGCGCCAAACCAAACAACAGAATAACAAATGAGGACACAAATTTTAACGTGGAAAAACCCTCCTTTCGAAGGATTAAAAACCATGGGGCAACTCCGAGAAAATTCACTATGAATCAGAGAGTACAAAAATCCAAGTTAAACTCGAGACTTGAATCGCAAATACAGCATAAAAACCTGTACGAAAAACCACACTCTAATATGCCTCTGTCGCCTCTCTGATAATAGTCCCGTGACAATACGTCACCCTTCGGAGATCAAAATCGAACTTGCAGCGTCATTGCAGCACCTCGTTGCACAACCTGATTTGCCGCTGCTCACTGCCGCCCACACCCTAGAAAACAGTCACTCAAGTATCTGCTCTCCTTGGGTTGTAGAGCACCACCAAATTTTCACATTCCTTGATTTGCTGCTTCCCCTTTAATAGGCTCCACTATTTCCTTTTTCAAATACAGATAAGATATGAAAATATAATATCTTAAATCTTCAAATCACCATGTATCTGTCATGTTAAGATTTAAACACTTATCTCATCTAAATAGATAAGATATATCTCCCCATGAGATACACATGTAGACTTATCTGTGTGATATGATAAAAGATATCTAATATTCAAAAACATATCTCAAATCTGGAAACACCAAGATGCGGGCTGAACCCTAACAATCTCCCCCTTCAGCCCATCGAAGAAAGAGATCGCATCCAACAAACTCAGTTGGAAAGAAAACTGGTTGGTATCACACCAACCACCATCCTCTGCAAAAAATATGACATCCCTCTTTTGCATCTCTGACGGAAACCTGAAAGCTCCCCCTGTAAAAGAAATCCAAATGCCGAAGTCTTCTTCATACTTATGTCTGCACCACTAATACCAGAATCAATGATATCTGGCTCCCCCATAACTGTGATCGCCACATAATCTGGAGCACCTGCAGGAATTACTTGCTCCCTCTGCTCAACATCCTTCGAGTAGTCAAAAAACACTCAGTGCATCACCTCGATCTTTGATTTCCATTCTTTCTTCAATAGTGGCACTCTCTGAAGAAAAAGAATCAGGTGTAAGATCTGAAACACCTGCCATGACATGCTTCGGCTTCCAAACCTTCTTCAACTTAGTCGACGGTCTTCGACTCATGTACGACGATCGCCACTGCCACAAATATGACGAAGTCCTCTTCGCAACTGGATTCATCACATCACCGCATGCCTTTACATCTGTCCTGTAAAGCATGTCATCCATTTTTCCGCGCGCATAAACCATCGATCCTCTGGACAAAGTCCATCTTCTACCGCCAAACGAACTCCTGAATCCATCAGTATCAAGAGCACTAGCAGATAAAAAATTATGGCGAATACCTGGCACATGTCGCACATCCTTCAATGTCAGTGTACAACCTGCATTCGTAGTGATACAAATATCGTTAATACCAATGACATCAGCAGAATCTCCATTTCTCATCTTCAATCTACCAAAGTCACCTTCTTCATATGAAGAAAATAGTTCCTTCTTTGGTGAAATATGGTATGATGCTGCTGAATCAACCACCCATTTGGTGTACAAATCTAACCTGTGACAATCAATGCCAACTGAAAGTAAATCACCCTCACCCTGAACAAGACTTACGCCGGTATCCTCAGAATCGGTGTCGTGCGCCTTCTTTTCATTCTTAAGCTTTTTCAATTCATAGCAGCATCTCTGCACATGACCCTCCTTGTTGCAAAAGAAGCATTTGACCTTTCTTCTTGTCTTTGACCGACCTCTTTGACTACCGCGTCCATCTGCCACAGTCAGAGTACCGCCATTACCTGAAGATTCACCATCATTGGTCTTTCGTCGAGTCTCGTTCATCAACAACGATGAAATCACATCATCCAACTTCAGTGTGTCTTTCCCAAACAGCAATGTGGTGACAAGATTATCATATGAATCAGGCAACGAACCCAAAAGAAGCAAAGCCTTGTCTTCTTCTTCCATTTCAATAGGTATTGCATTACCTTTATCATCAATCTTGACCGCCACTGAGGATAGCTCCGTCAGAATTTTGGTGAACTCGTCCAGATGGTTACCTAAATCTCCATTCTCTGGCATTCGCAAACGATACAACCGTTTCTTCAAATATAAACGATTTGTGAGGGATTTTGATTTATACCTGCTTTCAAGCTTCGCCCAGATCTCCTCAGGATCTGTCAAATTCATCACTTCCCGCAGTGTATTATCACCCAAATACATCTGAATCGTGCTTGTCGCCAACTCTCGCATATCCTGCCAATCATCATCACTCATCGTCTCTGGCTTCTCTGATTTTTTCTTCAACGCCTTCGCTGTCTTCTCACGGACCAAAATATTTTTAACTCTTTGCTGCCAAAGTGTAAAATCATTTTGCCCGTTGAACAGTTCAATGTGAGCAGAAATCCCATGGCGTGAATCCCCCATATTAATCAGTAAGAAGACACGGATAACCTCCTCTGATACCAGATGTTGGGTCGGAAACAGATTGGTTTCAAATATAAACTTAGTTGCGACAACAACAATTTGTGAGAACCGCCAATGTAAACGAAACGTCAAACCAAACAGCAGAATAAAAAATGAGGACACAAATTTTAACGTGGAAAAACCCTCCTTTCGAAGGATTAAAAACCACGGGGCAACTCCGAGAAAATTCACTATGAATTAGAGAGTACAAAAATCCAAGTTAAACTCGAGACTTGAATCGCAAATACAGCATAAAAACCTGTGCGAAAAACCACACTTTGATATGCCTCCGTCGCCTCTCTGATAATAGTCCCGTGACAATACGTCACCCTTCGGAGATCAAAATCGAACTTGCGGCGTCGTTGCAGCACCTCGTTGCACAACCTGATTTGTCGCTGCTCGCTGCCGCCCACGCCCTAGAAAACAGTCACTCGAGTATCTGCTCTCTTTGGGTTGTCGAGCACCACCAAATTGTCACATTCCTTGATTCGTTGCTCCCCCTTTAATAGGCTCCACTGTTTCCTTTTTCAAATACAGATAAGATATGAAAATATAATATCTTAAATCTTCAAATCACCATGTATCTGCCATGTTAAGATTTAAACACTTATCTCATCTAAATAGATAAGATATATCTTCCCATGAGATACACATGCATCCTTATCTGTGTGATATGATAAAAGATATCTAATATTCAAAAACATATCTCAAATCTGGAAACACCAAGATGCGGGCTGAACCCTAACAGTATACTCTATGACATTATTACATGAGAACCATGTAGAACAACAAACAATATGTAATAAGAAGTTTTATTAATATTCAATACATTGAATATACATGTAATCAAAGTACAATCAGTTGGTCCTAGGATACCAACTCCAACATTAACTCCTCTTAACAGAAATTGTAATTGCAAAAAATGATTAATATTCATTTAGGTTTAAAGATATGCATACTGGTTTATGCATATTACTATAACTGCATACTATAAAAATGATAGAAACTCTAGGTAATTTAAAAGTATGGATACAAGTAAAATATATTGATAATTTAAACACAAGAGAAGTAGCTTGCTCTTAATTGCATATAATATGCATATATTGATTACAAGGTTGCATACAAGTTGCATATTTTGTTGAAATATGAATACAGGTTTCATTAAACATATGCAAATAGGCTGCATATTTTTTAAAATATGCATACAGGTGGATACATGGAGCATTTAGGGTTCGTTAAAAATGTGCATATAGGTAGCACATTTCTAAACAACATAAATTGAAACACCAGATAATTTAAACACACTATACACATACAGTATGCATAAAATTGTTTCAAAGTACTTACACTTGTATGCATACAATATGAATATATTGATTCAATTTACATACAATTGTACATATACACTATATTGTATCAAGAATGCCCTTACATATCACATATGCCCCTTTGACATTCATGCTATATGCAAATACATTATGCATACACATTATTCTGCAACTCTAACAAAATGCATACAGTGTGCATACATTCTATAAAGTCCTGCACTTACAGTATGCATAACAATTCAACAAATTAAAAAAAGCATTATTTACGGTATGCGTGATAGTTTAGTTATTGCAATTATTGTACGCAATTACAACAATGTGTAACAACCCATTTGCTTATTTTTAACCATGAAACAATATTTATCAATTCGTGCAATTACAACATGCATTTAACACCAATTTGAATATTCATCGGTATGCATAGTTTAATAGTGTACACCAATATGCATATCTTTACATTATGCAATACCAACTACATACATTTTCATTGTATGCAATACCGACTGAACATATTTTTACTGCATGCAATACCATTATGCATTTTACAATTGTTTGTTATGGATATTTGTAGATAAAACAATACCATTATGCAATACCATTCTACATTTTACACTTGTATGTATAATGGTATGCATGCAGGTTATTGTAACATTTGCTGCGGATATTTGCTTTATTTTTCGTTTCAATCTTTTTCCGTTTTGGTAGTGATTTTTTTAATTCTAAAATATCCGCATAAGGTGATTTTTATCGGGCCGGTTTATCGCAAAAATTAACAAAATTCTAAAAATCGAAAGAATTAATCGAGGAAGGATGAGGGGTGTTTATTGAGGATCTCCGAATTCCAGATTCCGAAAATCTTGCTCAGTTTCCTTCATCTTCCCTTCGCCATTGGTACGCTTGATCCGTTTCGAAGACCTGTCGTTCTGTTTAACGGACTGCTTTGGTTAATCTCCCAACGCTTATCTGTTTTGTGTTTGATCTTCATTTCATCCTCGTCTGTGTCATCTTTTTCGTCTGATTTGCCCTAGTTTTCGTGACTGTAACGACGGAAGGGATTCGGCCTTGTTTCGGGAGGGATTGTTAATCGTTTCTGATTTCTAGAGTTTTTTTGTTCTGTTTGATTATATTTTCTGGTTTCTGGTTCGCCGGGGTTTGTCCGATCAGCTGCGTTCGTTCTGAGGGCGGAGCGGAACCGGGATTCGATTGGCGTGACCTAGAGCTTCAGTAGGCGACGGGGTTTTAGCACCCGAAGCTCGTGTTTCTTGCCCATCGGTGCGTTGGGGTTTTGATTTGTGGACATGGATCTCGATCACTTTCGGTCGATTGTACAGAAGTCGGGGGTGGATCTTTGGACATTGATCGACACGGCGATTTCAGTGGCGTCGTCGGACTGCGCGGGAGAGTTGAGGCAGAGAAGGGTTGGAATCGTCGGAAGGCTCTACGCCCCGGTCGTTTCCCGATGCCGGTACTGCATTCATCAACCTCACCCCGAGGATACTGCTCTTTACGAACTCGACCGGAAGGTCGTTGTGGAGGACGGAATCCAGGAGGAGAAGAAGATTAACGACGAATCCGCGGCGAACGAGGAATTGTCTTCGAGTCCTGAGCCAGTGGATGAGATGAACCGAAGCAGAGATGGTGAGCACGGAATTGACGTTACCAACGACGCCATGAAGAAGGTCCTTGCTATCAAACAACGCCTCCACGATCCTCACCAGGTTCAAAACAAATTTGATTATCGTTGAGTTCAAGGAGCTCGAGAATCATGAGTGACGATTGTTTTGCCTGTCGCGATTCATTCAGTCCGAGGACAGCTTGGTGGTTCTGTTGCAGCGGCTCGCAGGCATGGACATTACGTTCAACGGTCTCAAGGTAGACGACGGATGCCGTCTCTATCCCTCCCATTCTGGTTCTAATTTTCTGCCGTTTATTTTCCCCAGGAAACTGATATTGGGCGCCACGTAAACCTGCTTCGGAAGCATTCTTCAAGCGAAGTGAGAAGATTGGCCAAGCAACTCGTCAGGTGAAAAGATCGAATCCGCTTTTGTTGATCAATGACGATCAGAAGGAGGAATAAAACACATTTGATTTTGCAGGAAGTGGAAAGATCTGGTAGACGAATGGGTGAGCCTCAACAACACGCCGGGGGAATCCACGCCCATTGGTGAGAATTCAAAGCTTTCACCCCGTCTTCCTCTGTTTTCCCTCTCTGGTCATGATGGTCGCAGCTGGCGGAGACTCCTCAACTGGCCCAAGGTGCGTGAGGAAACATGAAACCCAGATTTCTTCCCTCTCTTAGTGCAATCAATCAGTAAGCGAGGGAAGAAACCAAGGCTTCATGATTAAACAGGCACGGCCTGATGAGGATTCTTAGTCTGCTTCTATCATCTCCATCGAATGCCCACGGTGAGTTTAGTGAAGATGACGCACAGCTTCCCTTCCCCTTTGACCCATGAAAACTCAGGTCCTGAGAAGAACAATTTGGAGCCAGAATCCAAGAGGAGTACGGTGACTGGGAGTAGACCTCTGTCGAAGCCTGCACAACCGGTAATTGCTGCAATTGTACGATCCCCAGTCTTCCATGGAACTCTGCGCATCATTTTTCCTGCTTCACGAACTGGTTTTGCAGGAACAGGGGAGTCCTGTTGACCCCGAAAAGTTAGCGTTGTCCAGGAAACGTTTGCATGAGAATTACCAGCAGGCGGAAATGGGTGAGTTTAGCTCTTTCCCGCTCCTTGTTTTATGTGGTTGATCTCCTGTAATTAGGGTCGTTTTGCAGCCAAAAAACAGAGGACCGTTCAAGTGATGGAAATCCATGACGCACCCATGGCCAAGAAGGCTTTTCTCTCCGGGAACAGAGGCGCTAATGTCCATGGGAAGCGGTGGTGACGCTGCAGAGGCTGGAGAGGGGGAGAAAACCACCCTTCTCTTGCTGTTCTAATTTCTAGTAGTGAGGAAAAAGAAGCCTTTCACATCCCTTCCCCTGTTTTGGTCATACAAGGATCAAAAGTTCAGTACAATTCAGACCAAAACGGATCTTTATGATGTTATTTTTTATAATTATATATAGACACACACAAATTGATATTTGTGACATTACATTTATAATTATATTTATGTATATACCTTCTTTTAGTTGGTCCAATTTCCATAGATTTAATCATTCTTAACCTCATTAACCAATGAAATTGATCATTATTTCTTAGATTTAAATTAAACATCAAATCCTTTTTTCTTTATTCTTATCAAACATGGACTTATGCAAAGTTTAAATGAAGACATGCCGTCAAATCGCATTACAAATGCGTGATGTTTTTTTGATTGTATAACAAATACAGAGTTAATGAATGACTTTTATAATTGTTAATTTGTTTTATCTGTATTCATTATCTTTACACAAATTTTTATGATTTATTTTTTTTCTTCTATGATGGTTGGTTATTATAATGACTTAGTCCAAGATCTTTTATCGACCCAGTTCTAAATGTCATAACCACAAGCGCGTTTCTTGATCGACAGTGGTTGACGATTAGTACTGAGGGTCTAAGTTTCTTTAAGGAATGATTTGCCCCTTTTTTATGATATTCTATGTTAATACTATATTCTGTTGAAAATTCGACCTAACATGTCCGTACATCAAATATTTCTTAAAATTAAGGATAACTTGTATGATAAATACTTGTTGTACTTGTGTAACTGTAAAATAAGCAATCTGTGTAAATGATAAACAATAAGAACATCACAATGATCTAAATTTAGGGATTAATAACAGTACACAAAATATGAAAACTAAAAGAAAATATGATGATGTGCTAAAAACTTCTATTGCCGACAATTGCCACTTGCACTCTACATCCTCATGGATTCCTAACACGCTAACCAAAATCATTCTAATTCAATGACATCCAAGTGGCTATCGTCACATACCTACTTGTACCTAAAATTTCATAAGTGCAACTGCATATGTCCAATGATACATATGTAGGGTGTGAGTACACGATTCAGTAGGCCACCACCAATAACGCCTCAAACAAAATCTGTTATATATGAAAGTGCATGCATGACATGACACGATATGTGATAACATAAAGGTGTAAACATGTACCCTTTATGTTGGTTTTGAAGGTTATGGACGCAACAAAATGGCCTATTGGGCATAACTAACTAAACCTTTTTTCGCAATCAATGAATAATCCAAGATGTACACAATGAAGAACATAACGATCAATATAATTAAATTGAAGATTAATTAACTTGCTAACGTCGAAACTAGAAGACAAGATCATCACATATAATTTATAATTAATTTATAGATAGATTTAGAATTACCTTGTTTTTGTAATTCTTTCTTTGTTGATGATTTCATTGACTGCTCTCGTCATACCATCATTACGTTGTAGGATCCAAAGGCAAAATCCCTCCAGCAGTGATCCACACATGGTCCAAAATCTCATAATGTCACCGTAGAATCTTCAGGTGCTAGCACAGTCGATTATGATTGCTTGCGTCATTCGTCATTGATTACAAGAAGAATCTCTTCATGAACGAAATATTCTTAAGGATCACTTGAAGGTTTGAGAGGTTGGAAGAGGGTTGACACTTATTTTTAAGTGTGTTCTTTAGAGGATTCTCTCTTGGGCTTGAGAGAATTCTCTCTAGGTTTGTTTTGCAAAACAAGCGGTTAACCCTGGAATGTGAAATAACTGGGTATTAATAGAGCTAGGCCAGGGTTGATAATTGCACATAGGCCCTTAGCAAATCTCTTATTCCTTAACAAACCCCATATCTAATAATAATATAAATAATAATATTATTTGCTTGACATGGCCTGAGTTGAGGTTGAGTGGTACTCACCACCAACCTCCATATCTAAGAGACTAGAGTTCAAATCTTTGCAACCCCTTGGTGGGATTTATGATGAAGTTAGTGGCGCCATGTGCTAATGTAGGCCGACGGTGATGCAGGCAAGTGATGACGCAAGGTGGTGGCGTATATGGTAATGTTGAAACACTACTGGGTCTTCAAGCAAGTGAAATGATGGGCCATTAGGCTATGTATTGGGTTTTCAAGCCACCAGGTTTTCGGGTCATGTAATGAGTTCCTCCTCAACCCATTTAAAAAAGAGGTGTATCCTTTATTTAATAAAAGAGATTTGACCCCAAACCGTTTTAAATAATAATATTTTCTTGACATGCACAACACCTACGAATGAATAAATTTCATTTGTTAAATAAATAAATTATTATTTATTTAAATGATATTTAATATATCATTTCCAGCAGGACCGTTAAACTCAGTTTGCAATCCTCCTCAATATTTATCAAGCCTTAAATAATGACTATTTATTTAATAAATAAACATCACCACATTATTTATTGATAAATATAATAAATATTTTATTCATTAAATCTTATGAGTAAATATTTATTATTATTTAATTCACATATTTATGATTCTGAATAACACGTGATTAAATCTCGACGATCAACCAATCCCAAAAAAATTATTAAACCACAAAGCGAAAATAATATTTATTCTAACTTGTTAAATTCAAATAAAATTTAATTGAGATTCCAAATACACTTAGTGCGTGATGTTGTAGACCTCTTTCTCAATGATATTAGACAAAACCGCCTAAAGTCTAAGGTTAACATCCAGCAACACACCAAGACACCCATAGAGAAAAAAGTTAATGCCGCAATGATATACAACCTCATATGAACACTCACTGTGCAATATAATCTATTTATCACGATATCTCTAATCACACATGTTGCATGCTAGTGTCATCAACCTACGTACTTGATAACTCTTTCTTTGACTTTCCATAATTGAACCTTCCCATATGTAAGAACCATGTTTTTCTTTCAGGTACAAATCCTTTTAATTTTTGGTTAAAACCTTTGTTGTAATCCTATTATGGCTTAAAATCGAAAATCGTGCCTTAGGGTGGGTTGTTTTTGTCCTTGGAAGGAAAGGAGTAGGGGGTTGTAAGTTGGCTGCAAACAAAATACACGATGTGAATTTGGAAAACACGACGTGTAATGGTTTGGGTAGGTCAATTCACAATGTGTGATGGAATTTTCCCAGAAGGGAAATCCCGAGCAATACATGACGTATAAATCATTTAAACGACGTGTAAATGTTGGAAAATATTTTTAAATTGGAGAAAACCCTTTTTCTTCATTCCTCACCCCTCATTTTTTTTCTCGCCCACACAACACCTCCCTCCGTTGGAAGCTCCTCTCACGCCTAAAGCAAGTATTTGCTCTCGTTTTGTCGTCCGACCTCCGATTTCAAATCTTTCTATTACGTTGGATGCATGTTGGTAAGAACTTTATTCCTTAGGCTCTGTTTACCATTTTCTTTCTCTCAATGATGCTATTTTAATGCAGGCTCATATGCCCTATTTTCAGGGCATTGATCCGTTCTTCCGTTTTCTTCTAATCCAGACCAAACTAAGGGCAGACACTGGACAAGGAGAGTGTTACAGGCCTAAGGTAGGTGGACTATGACTCATCCCTCAAGTCTCTCCATTTTATAAACTGCCACCGTTGTGCGTACACCGATTTCATCGGGTGTTTCTTATTTAATTCATATTTCATGCTTATAATCATCATGCTTGTATTCTAGAGCCTGTCCTATATGTGTCCATCATTAGAAGTTATGACCTCAACGATGACAACACCAAGTAGGGGGATCTCATATTTTATGCCTCTTATGGCTTGGTTATCACTATCCACGCCACTGTTCGAATGTGTTATGACTTGGCCTCTTTAAAGGCAAGTGTTTTAATTAAATGAATGAATTGTTAATGGCTATTATATCATAGTATCACTTGAACCTTCTAAGGTAAGTGTTTTAATTAATTATTAAACTTTTAAATGTTAAATGGTAAGTATATTTATATATATCACTTGGCCTAGTTATTTATCAATGAAATGAAGGAAAAGGTTGCATGTCCTTTTAGCCTTGTCACACTAATGAAAGGTATTGAATAGACCAATTAACTTATTGAAAGGAATTAGTATTACATGAACTAAATTAAATAATGAATTGAGTATAAGGTGTTATTGCATATGGACCTGTTCATCTTTACAGGAGTGGTCAAACTTGATCTATCCTTGGATTCTTGAGGGAATGCCTTGTGCACTCAGAGGACGCCATTCCAATTCAAGGATGTCGGTTTCCAAGGGAGATACCCACTTTAGAACCCAATCCTTATCTAGTTGTGGATGCTCGATACGACGCCTCAAGATCCCTTCACTATCTTTCAGATATTAGGATGCCATGGATAAACTTCTTGGATCCCACTTGATGTCTTTGTACATGTGGTGCCATGGATACACCCATTGGGCCCAGTCATTTCTTAGCCCGTGCTTACCATGGATGAGATCCTTGGACTCATTTATAATCATATTATTATGTAATTACTTAGGCGATGCCCCTTAGATTACACTCAGACCCCTTATATTCAGGCTACAGGTTATTATTGAGTTGACTCGACCCCTGAGGTCAAGGATGCCCTGGTCACTACCTTGGATCCTCTTTATTATTATCATCATAAAGGATGCCTTGGTTATTACCTTAGATCCTATGTTGTTATTATTATTATAGGATGTCCTGGTCATATCTTGGATCCACTTACTTCACTTATTATAAACTGGAACATAATTAATTAACAGATTGCATGTTCAGACACTAATTGAGGCTGAAGCAGGTATCAGGGTATTTACATTACTGTACTGCTTTACATTTATATATACCCGCACACTATCGGTTTATATTTTTCAGACTGTATGGTATAGACTCTATTGGCAGTGGCCTACTAAGATTTATCTCACACCCTATCTGGGCCTCCATTGGCACCCATACAAATTATATGTATGCAGTTGTTGATAAGGGGATGCATCCTGCTTTGGACACTTGATCCTGATTGCTTGCATTAGGATGAAGCTTGGTAGTAGATGATTGGGCCACCGCTCAGGATGCTTGGATAGTTTTTGGATTATTTTTGCTTCTTTTGTATATCATGTATTTCCCGCTACCATGTATACCTGGTTTTTAGTTATCTAGTGACATGACATGTATTATCATCATTTGAATTTGATTTAGTTTCCAAATTTTGGTTAATCTTTAGTGCTTGGATGTTTATTCCTGTATTTCACTGATTATTCATTTATTATACTATTTCTTCTATTTACCTAATATTACATATCCACTGTACTACACTTTGACAATGAGGGAATAGTCTCCCCATGGACACACCCTAGGCCCTCGTTGCTAGTCGGGTAGCCTCTCGCGTACGGGGGGGGGGGGGGGGGGGCTTGAGGCCATGTGGATAACCGGGTTCAAGGAACCTTTGAGTGGCACGCAGGTCAAGATGTCACAAAGTGGCATCAGACTAGTTTTATTTTATTTTGTATTATTTTTTAAGAATATAAACAGGATATTAATAACATGATGGAACTTGGTTATAAGACGTGTTTGGGAGTAGCTAACCCATGTTCGGGGTAAATACGAAGTTTACTGGGAATGAGAAATTACTGTTATGTATTTTTCTTATCACAATTTATAGACTTTCACTGTTGGGTGATTCACATGAGTTGTGGTATTTGCTATGAATTATTGATATTTATCCTTGGCCTGATGAGATGAGGGAAATGAAGCATCTTTACATGCATCATAACAGGCACTTAGAATTCACATGTCGTGCATATTCCATGCCATCTAGGTGCATTTCATTGCTTTAATTGCTTTTATTTTCTGTAATTACTGAGTGATCCATGCTTGTTATATATGTTTGTGCTGCTAACATCTTCTACAAGGTAGAGAGTTGGTTATTTAAAGTGTCAACATCAATCTAAATAGTGTTTTCCTGTATATATTAATGGAAGAAACTTAAATAACTAGTTTCTACGCTTGTTAAATATGTACCTATGGTTACATGAGCCGATCGTTGGCTGTGATTGAGTGATTTCTAGTTTCAATTCATGAGGTGTATGGGCCCTCATGGTTTGGAATAGGTAATTTACAGAGTCGATCCATCATATATTAACCATTACATTTAGAGACCAAATATAGACGGGGTTAAATAGAAATTTAATGGATGTCAATCTCAATGATAAGGTGTATGGGACCTGATTAACTAGGAATAACAATCCATTTAATCAACCTTGTTATATATAAATAAGAAAATACAAACCGTAAAAGTAAATCCTAGCTTATAAAAATCAAACGATTTACAGTAAATAAAGAGGAAAAGTGTGACTGACCCTTTCACTTACTGGAACCCCTGTACATCAAACATAAACACTTAAAAATACCTAGGACTTCTAAGTAGGTAGTTGGGATAATACCTTTGGTAGTGATCCCTTATTCTTATGATCTTCTTCTGCCAGTTCTTCTATCTACTTCAAATCTTATTCTGAGGCGTGTGCTTGAAATTTGTAGATCTATGCCACCAAAACGTCCTTCGATCATGTTCCAGGAGGGTGGTGACGACCACACCCTGGAGGTGGTGGTCCCTAAGACACCAGAGATTCCTCCCATAGTGCCACCTGAGGCACTGCCTGTTATACAAAAACTGGGCACTGAGGCTCAACTTCATGAGGGTTTCCTATATTTTTTGTAGTCTATACAGGGCACTCCACAACCTGCACCTATGATGGATGATCCGAAATGTGAGTTTCAGCAGCAGCATCCTCCCATATTTTCAGGATATGGAGCTCCACAGGCTACTGAGTCCTGGATGGAGGCCACTCTATCTATCTTCAAGCATTTAGAGATATTACGCCCTGCCCCCAGAAGCCCTGGAGCCAGTGCGTTGATAAACATGGTGTGTAACTATTTGTTTTATAAAAAGAAATGCTGAAGAAATTACACATCATGTTCCATATAG
This sequence comes from Viscum album, assembly GCA_963277665.1. NCBI lineage: Eukaryota > Viridiplantae > Streptophyta > Magnoliopsida > Santalales > Viscaceae > Viscum > Viscum album. The sequence goes on along the minus strand of OY728153.1, from coordinate 2,015,626,431 downwards.
AGGGTCTTTGTGGTTTAGATTTTGGAAAACCAGATACAAATATTACAATCCTTCAAATATTGTACATAAAAGACTCCACAAAGCTTCCACCAATCAATGTAACTCAAATCTACTAAACGTGTAAAATTTAAATTAAAACATTGGGTGATCATAAGGATTCCCAGTAAGGGTTTTTTAAAAGTAATGTTTCAAATAAAACCTTTTATAAACTTCCCTTAAAAAAATCCATAAAACATTTTCTTAAAGAAAGCTACAAACATTTTCTTAAAAAAAGTTGCAATACATGAAGCACAACATAACAATTTTCCAAGAATTACCAGTGAACATTTTAAAGAACATTAACAGGATACAATAAAACACATCCCAATCATAAGCATGCTTATACAAATGCATGGTGTGCAACATATTATTTAGGAGTTAAATAAACAATGCTAATTGAATCATGCAAGGGTGAAAATACATAATTTACACATAACCAATAAACTACCACCATTTGTATTAAAGTTCAGGAGATGGGTTCTGAATAAACATCATGTCATGTGCATTTACTTCTTCTGATACTCATAAGTACAAACTCTTAACCAAGTATATTCTACTAGGTGAATATTCACATGGTTAATTAAATATTACTAACATAATGAGGGAAGTGTAGATGCCAAACATTCTGAAACATTTCATCAAGGCCTCGACCAAGACTTATAAAAATGATTAAGGACTCGGCCAAAACCATATATCAAATTAGGAAAGGTCTTAGCCAATTCCACGTCTATTCGTCTCATAAGACCTACCGATGCATCTAAGGGCTATAGTGAGCCCCACTTGTCACTTTCTATGTCCAATACATTCCTTATATGTCCAATTAAGGTCATATATTCAAAGTGTCTCATACCACTTTGAATATTTAATTTCTCATTTCATATTATTCAAGGTGTCTCATACTACTTTGAATAATTTAGTTCTTTTTAATGAATTATCATGATATGTTAGTTATCATTTAGATAACAATTTTCTCAATGACATGCATAAACTAGTAAACATTATTTGCGCGTGTGATATTGATTTAAAATGCACAAGTAATTAATGGATGGGGTTGTCCCATAAAATGATAATTTATTAATTTTCAAAATCCTTGATTCATGTAAATGGATACTTAATAGAAATACATTCCATTTAATACACTGATAAACGTGTCGGTGAACATGCAAATAGATTAAATCATAACTTTTATTAACTAACAGTCAATTATTGCAGTAGGTTCATTATGAAATAAAACATTAAGTGATCATAACATGATAACATAATTCTACACATCCTTTTTACCTTTAATATATTTTTATGTATTATTGCATACTTATAAACACATATTGGTTAGCAAACTTAAGATTAATACTTACTAAAATCTTACAAGTATTAATTGCATCAAGACATTAATTAAATCCTGTTATCTATCACTTTAAAATTAGGGTTTGAAAAATCATATATATATATATATATATATATATATCCATATCCATATAGTGTCTATATGAGTTTTACATAATTGAGAAAAGGTTTATGATCCCTTAAAATTAATGAATACTTCATAACATTATTTAATCGCCAATATCACTGGATTGAAAACTAAAAAACATGTTAGGTTTAAAGTACATAAACTCATGGACATAAATACATAAAAACTAAAGTTTTTCATAATAATACAAATCCATTTGAGCCCAAAATTTTATTTACATCCAAGTCTCTATTTAAAGATTGAAAATCATCTTTAATAGTATAAAATAGATCTGGATTGAATTATGTGTATATGTCCAAATATACACTAAGTGTATATTTGGTTTTGCATAATTAAAATCCATATAAAATGAACCCTTATATAATTATCAACCTTAGAAATATTAAAACATACAAACTTTTAACCTTTGAAAAACCTGGATTCACCTTATAGATGATATATATATACTTATATATATATATATAAAAAACATATATAAGTGTATGGGTTTTTCATTTCACAACCAAACAAGTACTACTCGTGTCAGTTAAACACTGATAAACAACATATAGAAATCCAGAATAGGTTTAGGATGAAAAACTATATATATATATGTATGAACATATACATACCCGTATATACAAAGCGTGTATACATGATTTTGCACAAGAGAGACAAAGCATAAAAAGAAAACCCTTACTTGGATTCTGATTCTTGGATAAACCAAGCAAGGAAGTAGAAACAGGGTATGTAATAACCTTAGTAACACGTATAACGAAATCCAGAGGATGCAAAACACAAAAATAAAACACCAGAAGGCAGCGCAGAACACAACCATTGACTGACAGAGGAAAAATGGGTTTTATGGTGTGTATAGATATATACTCATTGAGAAGCTTTGTGGAAACATTAGTGATTAAAAAAAAGAAAAACAAATCCTATATGAGATCCGATTCATACTAAAATGGAAGATACCAAAAGTTCCAATCAATTTCTGATAAAATGTCAAAAGAAACACACGCATATATCATAATCAGACAAAAAAAACAGTATTTGACAAAAGTATCATAGTATGGTTAAATAATAAACCATAAAAAAAGAGTGACAATGAAAACAGTAGAGGAAAACAAGATGCAAACGCCAAAAGTTGACATAAAATAGGGAATGCGATGTGTGGTTCAGACTTAATTCGAGATTAATGAAAAACATCTGAGTTATATCAAATCGGACACCTACCTATCAAAGATTCAAATAACACAAACAGAGGACCTATATCATCGCTGTGGGGACCACTCCCAATTGGGAGAGTCCTCTTTGACGGCAGCATCTATCCAGATGGCTGTAGGAGGCGGCTGCGGGAGTCTCCTTGGTTTGGTGGGCAGCATGATGGACAACGGCTGACGGGAGAAACTTCAAAGGGTTGATGCACCAACCCTTGACATTGCAGAATCTGTTTTCTTTATAAACAGAAGGTGTATGTGGTGTAATCTGTGTGGTGTGTGTGAGCTGTGTATGCTGTAATCCTCCATGATTATCCGGAGAGAATGGAATAGAGAAGCTGCAGTGTTTCTCCCGTGGATGTAGGCTGGACGGACGAACCACGTTAAAATCTTGTGTTCCTCCGTTCTTGTTCCATTTTTGTGTGTTTGAGGTACCACGCACCTCCGCTGCGCCCCAACAAGTGGTATCAGAGGCGAGGCGGAGCGAACGGAGGTGAACCGGTGAGGCGACGGAAAATTTTCCGGTGGCTGGAAAATTGAAAGTGGTCGGAAAATTTTTCCGAGGGCAGATTCGGGAAGAGGGCGGCGAGACGATTCCAACGGCGCAAACGGCGAGAAAAACGGAGTTGAAACGAAGGAGATATGGCCGGTCAAAGTTCAGTCAAACCCACGGGTGAACAGTAACCCCGTGCCGGAGAAGAAAGCACTGTTCACGCCGCCGGCGAAAATTCCGGCAAGATTCCGGCAAGAGCTCCGGCGTGCCACGTCAGCGCCACGTCATCGGGTGATCTGGACCGTTGAACGTGTTTTGACCATATCTCGGTCAATTGGTGTTCGATTTCGACGATCCAGGAGTCGATTCCGACTATTTCGACCATTCCGGACACATCCGTACGGTTAGTTTTGGAAAATTCGCACTCTTTCAGGTGTTGATTAAAGGGTGCGACATCGACGGTGGTGATCGCGTTTTGCGACAACGACGATGGCGAGTGGCGGAGCACTACCAAAATTTGACATTGAGAAGTTCGATGGTCGAAACAATTTCGGCTTATGGCAGAGCACGGTGAAGGATCTTTTGGTGCAGCAGGGCCTGATCAGACCGTTGATCGGAGAAAAGCCCGAGACAACCAGTGCCAATGATTGGGAAGAGCTCGAGATGCGGGTTGTCAGCACAATTCGACTGTGTTTGGCGAATGAGGTAAAGTACTCAGTGTTGGATGAGACATCACCGAAGGAGATCTGGAAAAAGTTGGAGCAGCGGTATATGGCGAAGTCGCTCACCAACAAATTGTTCCTGAAGAAGAAACTGTACCAGCTGCGCATGGACGAGGGAGCGAATTTGTTGGATCATACCAATGAATTCAACAAAATCCTCACACAGTTATTGGGGCTCGGTGTGAAGGTTGAAGAGGAAGACAAAGCACTTTTGCTTTTGTCATCACTACCAAGCTCATTTGATGGGCTTGTGACTGCATTGCTTGTGGGGAAGGAGACGTTGAAGCTGGACGATGTGATGGCGTCGCTTCAAGATTCGGAGGCATTTCGAAGACCTTCGACGCATTCAGGCGAGCAAATCATGGCGATGCGAGATAATCAGCGTGGGAGGAGCCGACATCGACAGTCAGGAGGTAAAGAATGGCGGCCAAAATCCAGGGGACGTGATCCGAGCGAAATCACGTGTTTCTGGTGCGAGAAGAAGGGTCACTATAAAAGTGATTGTGGAGAGCGCAAACGGTACGTTGCTGGGAAGAAGAAAGTTGAAGAGGAGGATGTGAACATCACAAGATTATATGCAGATGATGAAATCTGCGTGACAACGGGAAGCGTGCACTCAGATGAGCGAGTTGAAAGGGAAAAAGTGCAGTGTCATTACTGCAAACGATACGGGCATATGAAGCGGGAATGCCGATTTCTAAAGAGGAAGAACGAGCGGGCTCAAAATCCAAAAGAAGACGGATGGGTTCTGGATTCGGGGAGCTCGGCACACATATGTACGACGAGAGGTACATTTGATACTTTTCAGCAGGTGCGAGACTCGGTGAGACTTGGTGATGGGTCAACATGCGAGGTTCGAGGAGTCGGGACGGTGAAATTGAAGACGCCCGATGGAGGAATTCGTACACTGGCTGACGTGAAATTCGTTCCGAGGGTGAGGCGGAACTTGATATCATTGAGTAGGCTCGATGCGAGAGGGTTCAAGATTTACATAGCAGGTGGAGCGTTGGAAGTCTCACGTGGGGATGCAGCGATATTTACTGGGAAGGAGTCTCAAGGGTTGTATCATTTGATGGGGACCGCAGTCAGCCCGAGATTGACTGAAGATGGTGGAAGTGCCGCGTCATCTGGCGTGAAGAAGCGTGTTCGATTTGCTGATGAAGTTTTCAAAAACTGCAAAGAGATTGCAAGTCAAGCTTCTACCCCAAATTGGTCGTGAGGGGGAGATTTGTGGGGACCACTCCCAATTGGGAGAGTCCTCTTTGACGGCAGCATCTATCCAGATGGCTGTAGGAGGCGGCTGCGGGAGTCTCCTTGGTTTGGTGGGCAGCATGATGGACAACAGCTGACGGGAGAAACTTCAAAGGGTTGATGCACCAACCCTTGACATTGCAGAATCTGTTTTCTTTATAAACAGAAGGTGTATGTGGTGTAATCTGTGTGGTGTGTGTGAGCTGTGTATGCTGTAATCCTCCATGATTATCCGGAGAGAATGGAATAGAGAAGCTACAGTGTTTCTCCCGTGGATGTAGGCTGGACGGCCGAACCACGTTAAAATCTTGTGTTCCTCCGTTCTTGTTCCATTTTTGTGTGTTTGAGGTACCACGCACCTCCGCTGCGCCCCAACAATCGCAAATCCAAACCCTTACCTAAGCTCGATCGACTCAGACCAACCTCACATGCCGCTGGTCTTCATCCCGGATGAAGCTACAACCGTGACCGAGCCCGATCTCCACAACGACTGCGCCTTGACAGCGTCGCAAAAACTCGAGGCCGAGACTCCTCGTGACCAACCTGCACTCACCACGGCCCGCCTGCACCCTCCACGACTTCCCCCCTTGGCGACGGCTCGAGATCCCCGACGCCGAACCTTGCTCGATGCCACCTTCATGTGCGATGGTGTGATACCCCCACTGCAGAACCCTAAACACGGTCGCTCGACTCTACCTTTCTCCCTAAAAGCGTAGTAACACCATGAAACTCAGACCCTCAAATCCCATTACGGGATTCTCTTCTTTTTTTAGTAAAAAATCAGTCTATTTTATTTTTATTATAACTTTATCATTATTTATTTAATCAAATATCATATTATTAATAACTTTAAAAAGTCAAAAGTTTAATAAAACTAATAATCTATTAAAATTATTTTATCAATACTTTTTAAAAAGTAAAAGTTTTTATTATTAAATTTATTTATAAAACATACACACACATATATATTTCATATTATATGCTTAATATGTTATAAATTAAATTAATAATTTTAAAATCTATTAACTTGAAAATCATAATAATAATTATCATAATTTGTACAAAATATTTGTAATTTTGAAGGGAAGCTTGCAGCAAGGGTGGGCGGGTTGAGAATCAGATGGAGGACAATGGAAAGGGCAAGGAACCAGGGGTTTGTGAGGTTAATAACTCTGGACAGCAGACCATGCCTCTGTCACGATGGCTGGTTGAGGGAGAACGACCTGCGAGAGAGGCAGTGGACTGCATTGCGGTGGCGGATGTGTTCAACAAACTGAGGGGGGATCTCGCGGGTCCTTCAATCTGTAGGGTGCAGGATGAAGATGGGAAAGCTTAGCATGTGGAGGTTCAGGTGGAAGCTGAGGGGAATAAGGGAACCCAGGTCTTGGATTGCTCGTCGGGCAGTGAGGTAGTGGACTTGGCTGGATTGGCTGCTGATAAGGCATGGAAGGGCAGTGCTGATGCCAGTAAGGGGAGGCAAGGGGATGACCGAGATACGCCTGTTACAACCGGAGGTGGGCAGAAGGGGGACGATGGTTCCTTTGTGCAATAGGTTTGAAGGCCTCTGGGAGGACTATTTGAGTTCTGATTACACTTTTATAGGCGAGGATGTCAGGGTCAATGTGTTGGAAAACAGAGTTCTTGAACACGCTCACTCAACAGATGAGGACTCATGTAAAAAATGTGATAGGAACTCCAGGAGGAGGAAGGGGAGGAAGGACTACTCCTTCCTACCTCCTCCTATGGAGACCCGCTCTGCAAAGAAAATGAGCAACAAGAAGATGGACACGGAGACTCTGAGACACCAGAAGTGTGAGGTACATGATGATCACCCCTAGTCATGCGGTTAAGTTCCGAAGACCAAGTGATAGAATAGACTTTATTGCTCAATGCTACCGAGGAGTAGGCAGCTAAAATTATGGGGCGGTCTCTTGGGGTGCCCCTCAATGAGGAGCAATATACATGGATTGACAAACAGGATTCAATTTTGGTTGGAGGTTTCAATCAAGGCAAGATCAGTGTCGAGGAGTACATTCAATCTTGGGACCAGTTGGCTTTAGCATTTGAGATGCTGATATTAGAAGGAGATGATTTTTAGATGGATTCCTTATCATGGGAATTATTTAGAGAAAATGATTCAGGTAACATCAGTTCATCTTTAAATCTTCTGTTTAAGTTTTTGGTCTCAGGTGGTTGGCTCAGGGTAATGCTTGTGTGAACTATGCAACTCTGGGTTCCCTTGTTTTTTGACTTTGTTGTGAGTTTGTTCTCGTTTCCAGCAGTATTCTTGGACCTGCTTTGGAAGAGGATCAGAGCATGAAGTCTTCATCGGTGCAGGCCTTTTGGATTGGGATGTTGAGAGGGTATGGCGTTGCCATCAGTTCCGTGCCCGTGCATCTCTGCACGGGACTGTCTGCTAAGGGGTCCTGCATCGCTGAAGGCTTCTCATCATGGCACAGGTGCTAGGGTGGGGTAGGGCCGGTTGATTTTTCTGGGTGTTTTTATTGTCCAGTTAACTTTTGTGGTTTCTCACTTTTTCCTCAAAAGTGTTTTCTTTATAATAAAAAAGATAATTTTATGGATAATAATAATAATAATAATTATATATATATATATATGCATATATCATATTTTCAAAAATATATAAAACCTACATAATTATTCATATAATAGATTAAATATTTGTCCGCATAAATTAAAATAGTGTATTTTTACAAAATAATGTCATTAAAATACTTTAAAATAATAATTTCAATGTCATGTATAACCTCAATATAAAATTATAATTTTATAATAGTATTAGTTTTATATCATAATTTCATATATTTCAAATCTAGTATATATATATATATATCATATTTTGAAAATCAAACAAATTAACCATATTCATATATTAGTATAATTATTATTTAAAATACTCTATTAAATAATAATTTGATAAGAATAATTTCCGTTTGATAAAAATAGTCATTTTAAATTATTATTTGAACAAAGTGTGATAATATTTACTTTGAAAACTATACCTATAATAAAACAATATTAATTTTCAATTATTATTTTAAAGAAAACCATCTTAAAAATGTTTAAATTATAAATATATCCATTTAATAAAACACTAACGATCACCTGATTTTAAACTCCAATGAATGTAACAATGGTCACATGTATTTACAATGGTCAAGAAGACCCTTATAAATACATGTTTAGGGTATCTCATATCTTTAAAACAGTTTGGCATATAACGATGGTTCTTTACACCCCTCTTCTTATTTTCACACGCGCCCTTCTCCAAGAGATTACATTCTTCACTATGGTCAGTCCAAAGGATGAGGGCTACCTGCTTGGTCTCATTGTGGTGTTAGGAGGTCTCCTAGTGGCACTCCTCAGATTTTCCATTAGTTTCCTAGGCTAGTTATGGACTTTTGGCCTTGATGAAATGTAATAGTTTCAATGTTTAATTAAATAAAACATGCCTTGTTTTTATTTTGAAATCATTGTTTGGATAACACAAAAATTAAATGAAGTAAAACCATAAAATATTATTATTACACATGAAATAGTTTCAGGGTGTCACAAGAGACGCCTCCAGAGAGGAGGTTCGATATTTCCACCCATATACTATGTGATTTGGCCAAGAGATGGTGGGATGTGATTAATCATGCTGATCGTCATCAAGGAATGGTCTAGGATGACAACCAAACCACCTTCTACGATCATTTCTTTCCTCAGACGCTGAGAGATGATCGATCCAGGGAGCTCATGCATCTAGATCATGGTGCTATGTTAGTTATGGAATATTCAGTATGTTTCACTGAGTTATAATGATTTGAACCACTTCAAGTCAGTGATGACCTATCGCAAGAACTACCTTTCAAGGATGGCCTCCAGTATGCCATTAGTTCTCAGGTGAATGTATGTCACCAACCTATTTTTTCTGAGATCATAAATCGGGCTCTTATCACTGAGTGAAACTCAAGGGAAGGTGATAGTTCAAGAACATATATTTATTTTTAGGACAGATCGGTAGTTATTCCGGTAGTAGGAAGCATTCCCTCAAGGTTTCTCATCAGAGAAGTAGCGATTAGAGTATCCACACTAGTAGCTTCTTTATATTCCATCAGTGTGGAAATCATGGGAACCTTAAGCCTTAGTGCGATAGAGACCCTTTGAAGTGCTGTGCTTTCAGCCATATGGGGAATCTTCAAATATTATTTCTGAACTTTCCATATGCTTCCAATGGAAAAGGATCCACACCAGCTCCACCTTCAAGGGAATGATCTTTCACACCGAATCAGGCGGGGAGTTGGAGTATCACCAAAAGGATAGGATGAGGAGTAGTCCATGTCCATGGTACCTAGACTTCTGATTATCAATGTCAGTAGAGCATACCTTGTCAAGGTAGTCCAACTATATCATAGGGCCATGGATTATGCCATATCCATTCATTACAACCGATACCTAGGATTAAAGTGCATGTCCATTTACATTATGAGGTATTATTCTAGCATCCTCTACTATTGTATCTTCTTTATTCGATACATGTGCTTCACACTCCTTCATCTATTTATCCAACATAGAAATTTTCAGTTTGGAAATTCAGTATTACTATGGTGTTATTACCCTGGATACACCATTGGGAGTGTGATCAGAGGTAATATGCCAATGTAGGGATTTCCCCTTGAGGTAGGTAGTTATCCCTTCTTATAGGGATTATTTTTTCTTGAGATGATGAACTTTAATGTCATTCTTGGGATGAATTGGTTGGTTCTAGATCACATTTATATAGACTTTTATATCTGTAGGGTGTCATTTACATCACCTGAGAGCAGCAATTATCTCCATAAAGATGATGGTATGTCTAGGTAGGTAGAGATAGACCAGAGCATCATGGGCTAGGATAGGTGGAGTGACCATTCAGATTTCTAGTCTCTTCATGGAAGAGTAGGAAGTACACATGGAATATTATCCTCTCATAGTAGATCATTTTAGGGGTGTTTTTTCCAACAAAATTTATAGATTACCTCATGAGAGAGAGGTAGATTTTATGATCGAGCTCATTCTAGGAGTATCTCTAGTGTTTATTCTTCCATATAGGATGACACCTGCTAATATTCATGAGATCAAGAGATAGTTTTAGGATTTAGAGGCTAATTTTTTTTATATCCCAATACTTCCTATTGTGGTTTATCTGTGATTTTTTCCAAGAAGGTGGATGAGACCCTTATAATATGCATGGATTACCAAATTTTGAACCAAAATACCATTAAGAACTAGTATCTATATCCTTGAATAGATGATCTCTTTGATGAGCTCAGAGGAGCTAGGGTATTCTCAAAGATCAACATGATATCGGGATATCATCAGGTGTGAGTCAGAACTTCAGACATACCTCATACATATTTTCATAGTAGGTATAGTTTGTATGAGTATCTTTTTATTATATTTGTTTTTACAAACAAAACCTCTATTTTCATGGATTTGATGAATAGTGTTTTCACCCCTATCATGATTCTTTTTTCGCGGTCTTTGTGGATGACATCTTGGTGTATTCTCAGAATCCTAGAGACCATGTTAAACATCTTGATATCATTCTGAACACACTGAGAGAACATCATATTTATGCCAAGATTTATAAGTGACACTTATGGATTTACAAAGTTTACTTATTGGGCCATATTATCTCAGAATCAGGAGTATCAATTAACCTAGAGAAGGTGAGTGCTGTTGTGTTCTGGGAACAACCTAAGAACATATTTTATATACGAAGTTTCTTGGGGATGGATGGATATTATAGGAATTTTATATAGTACTTATCACACCTTGATGTACCTCTTAATAGTCTTAAGAATAATGGTGTGAAGTTCCTGTGGTCATAAGTATGTGATAAATCCTTTCAGGAGCTGAAATTAAGGCTTTTTTGGTACCAATTATGATTCTTTCAAAGCCTAGAAGAGGCTATACAGTGTTTTATGATGCATCATGCATCATATTGGGTGCAATATTGATACAAGAGGATAGAGTCTTTATGTATAGATCTTGACAGTTGAATCCTCACGAGAGGAATTATCCAATACACAATCTCGAGCTAGCAACAGTTGTCCATGCCTTACGTTGTTGTAGACACTATCTGATGGGTGAGAAGTTTTTGGTGTATACAAACCACAAGAATATAAAATATATCTTTAAAAAACATGAATTGAATCTCATACAATGAATACAAGTTTAATACCTTCAATACTTTGATTTTAATCTTGCCTATATTCCTAGAAAGGGAAATATGGTAAAAGTTATGATGAGTCGGAAAACTCAGAAATATGACACATAGGAAGCTAGTGATGAATAGAAATTGATGTCCCTATTCTCTAATATGAATCTAGAGTTTCATGAGAGTCACGATCAATATTAACTTAAATCCTTTTCTATTAACTCTTCCCTCCTTGATAGGGTAAAGAGTAAGAAATTTTTAGATCTTGAGAGGTTGGTTCTTCGAGAGATTATATCTGGTGAGGACCCATCTAAATATTAGTCTATATATAGAGATGATGTCCTATATATACATGTTCATATCTAAGTTCCTATACATATAAGATAGGAAATAATGTGGGAGTTTCATGCTTCTCAATGGACAGTTCGTCTAGGAATCTCGAATATGTATCAAGATATGAAACACCAATAATGGTGGCATGGGATGAAACAGCAGATAGCTTGTTTTATCACTAGGTGTTCCACCTATCAGTAGGTGAAGGAAAAGAACTAGTGGACCATTGGATTTTTATAGACACTTATAATCCTAGAAAGTAAATGGGAAGATGTTTCTATAGACTTTGTATTCAGATTACCGAGGTCACCTTAAGGTAGCAATGTGGTTTGGGTAGTCATTGATAGACTGGAGAAAGTATCCCACTTCCTTCCTATATGGGAGACTTTCTCAGTTGATGATATCATAAGACTGTATGGCTTTGAAATCATACGACTACATGGGGTCCCTCGTGTTATTGTTTTAGATATGGATGATCATTTTACATCATGGTTCTGGAAGGGGTTATAAAGAGATATGGTTACAAAGGTGCTTCTGAGCACATCCTTTCACCCCCATACCGATGGACAATCAGAATGGATGATACAGGTGTTATAGAAAATGATTCGGGCATGAATTCTTGATTTCAATGGTTCTTGGGAGAATAATATCCCTCTAATTGAGTTTTCCTACAATAATAGATTTCATGAGATGATTCAAATGGCTCTTTTTGAGTCCCTATATGGCATGCCATCCTATTCTACCCTGTGTTGGTTATTGGAAGGTGTGACAATGATACTGGGTCCTTATCTCATTCAAGATACTTCAGAGCAGGTTCAACCGATTAGAAAGTGTATGTATACTAATCATTCTAGATAGAAATATTATGTCAATCACCATCAATGACCTCTAGAGTTTGAGGTTGTAGATTATGTTTTCCTATAGGTATCACCAAAAATTGGGAATAGATGAATATAGAGGAAAGGGAATCTATCACCTTATTATGTCATACCATTTGAGATTCTAGATAGAGTCAGTCCGGTATCCTATCAGTTTATATTACCTTATAGGTACCATTCCATGCACAACATATTCCACATTTCATATCTTCACTGTTATCATGTCGACCCATCTCATACTTTTGATCTCGAGGAGGTTGATTTAGATGCTTATGATTATTTTTAGAAGCATCCTATACACATCGTTGATCGGAGCATGAAGGCTCTCTGAGGCTGGTCTATACCTTTAGTGTGGGTGCTATGGCAGCACAACCATGTACATGATGATACTTGGGGTGGGAGGCCGACGTACTTGCTCAGTGGCCAGAGTCGTTCTCAGATAGAATTTCACCACCATTGGAAGATAACTCATGGGCAAGTTTATTTAAGGGGGAAGACTCTAAGAACCCGATTTTTTTACTTTAGGTATGAATCCTTTTAATTTTTGATTAAATCTTTGAAGTAATCCTATTATGGATTAAAATAAAAAACCACACCTTAGGGTAGGTTGTTTTGTCCTTGTAAGGAAAGGATTAGGGGGTTGTAAGTTGGATGAAGGACAAATACATGATGTGTATTTAGAATACATGCTGTGTAATGGTCTGGGAAGGACAATTCATGACATGTAATTGAATTTTCCCAAAAGAGAAAGCTCAATAATTATACAATGTGTAAATTAGCTACACCTTGTGTTAATGTTGGGAATTTTTTTAAAGGGGTGGAACCCCTTTTATTTATTCCTCACCCCTTATTTGTTTTTCTCTTAAACACAAAACCTCCCTCCATTGGAAGCTCCTGTCACACCTAAATCTAGGATATACTCCTATTTAACCATCTAACCTCTAGTTTCATATTCATCTATCATGTTGGATGCTCACTAGTAATTCCTTTATTCCTTAGGCTCCATTATCTATTTTTCTTTCCCTCTAAGTTACTATTTTTATATAGTATCATATGACCCATTTTTAGGGAATTGACCCACTCTTCCATATTATTCTTATCCAATCCAAATAAAGGGAAAATACTGGATGAAGAGAGTTCTAATGACCTAAGGTGGGTGGTCTATGACACATCCCTCAAGTCTCTACATTTTATAAACTTCTGCCATTGTGTGCATGCCCATTTCATTGGGAATTTCTTATTTAATTCATATTAAATGATTATAATCATCATGATTGTATTATAGAGCTTGTTATATATGCTCCCTTAATCTTTGTAGGTTATGAACACAATAACAAACACCCCAAGTAGGGTGATTTCATAATTTATTCCACTTATGTCTTGGTTGTCACTATCTATGCCACTGTTTGGGTGTGCTATGACTTGGCCTCTCTAAAGGTAAGTGTTTTAATTAAATTAATGAATTGTTAATAGATATATATCATAGAATCACTTGAACCTCATAAGGTAAGTGTTCCAATTAATTAATTAACCTTTTAAATGTTAAATGGAAAGTATATTTAGACATATCACTTTGCCTAGTTATTTATAAATGAAATGATGGAAATAGTTGCATGCCCTTTTATACCTGTCACACTAATGAAAGGTATGAAATGAAATAATTGAATTATTAAAAGGCACCAGTGTTACATGAAATAAATTAAATAATTAATTGATTATAAGGTGCTATTATATATGGACCTTTTCATCTTTACAGGAATGTTCATACATGATCCAGCCTTGGATTCCTAAGGGAATGCCTCGTCCACTCATAGGATGCCGTTATGATTCAAGGATGTCAGTTGCCAAGGGAGATACCCACCTTAGAACTCGGTCCTTGTATACTTGTGTATTATAGGAATGATGATGAAAGATCCCTTCACTATCTTTTAGATATTAGGATGCCTTGGATAGACTCCTTGGATCCATCCTGACATCTTCAGACATGTGGTTCCATGGATACACCCATTGGTCCCAATCATTGCTTAGCCCGTTCTTACCTTGGATGAGATCCTTGGACTTGGTTAAAATCATATTATAGTGTAATTTCTTGGAATATTCCCCTTATATTTAACTTAGAACCCTTATAGCCAGACTACAGGTTAGTACTAAGTTGGATTAACCCTTGAGGTTAATGATTCCTTGGTTACTACCTTGGATCCTCTTCATTATTATCATTATAATGGATGACTTGGTTATTACCTTGGATCCTATGTTATTATTATCATTATAGGATTCCCTGGTCATACCTTGGATCCACTTGCTTCACTTATTATTATCTAGAACATAATTAGTTAAAAGATTACATGTTCAGACATCAGCTGAGGCAGAAGCAGGTATTAGGGTATTTACATTACTATACTGTTCTACATTTATATACACCTATACAATTTTATTTTATATTTCTCAGAATATATGGTATAGACGCTCTTGGTGGTGGACTATTGAGATTTATATCACACCCTATTTGGGATTCCATTGGTACCCATATAGATTATATATATGTAGGTGTTGATAAAGGGAAGCATCCCACTTTGGACACCTGATCCTGATTACTTTCATTAGGATGGATCACGATAGCAGATGACCAGACCAGTGCTCAGGATGATTGGATAATTTTTGGATTATTTTTTCTACTTTTTTATAACATGTATTTCCTACTACCATTTATAAATTTTTCTCATTTTCTAGAGACATGTCATGTATCATCATCATTTGTATATGATTCAGTTTCTAGATTTTGATTATTCTTTAGTTTCTGAATGTTTATTCCCATATTCCTTTGATTATTAATTTATTATACTACTTATTATATTTACCTGATATTACATATTCACTATAATAAAATTTGGTAATGATGGAATAGTCTCCCCATGAACACACCCTAGGTCCTCGCTTCTATTCGGCAGCCTCAAGCATACAGGGGGGGGGCTTGATGACATGTGGCCAGCTGGGTTCGGGGCACCTGGGTCGGTACATCACACCATAAAAAACTATTGAAATTAATTTATTTAGGATTTTCCATTCCCATAAAAGGATCTAAGAAATCAACATTCATTAAATAACATAAGAGAAAAATCCTTTCCCATATTATTCATTAATGTAATATCACTTATGATGCACCCAACATATCCTACATTTCCACAAACATATGTCATCATGGTTTTCATCAATACATAAAAGTACAAGACTAATGATATCCATTAATAATAATATTAAATTATATGGATAGATACCCATTTCTATATATAGGAACATCCAATGACACAAATAAATGTGAATTTCTTATTGATGGGTTGCGTTCACATAATCTCATACACTGGAAATTACCAAGGGAATACACCATGATAAAGTGACTCAAAGTCCTATGAGCCTCCAGCCATGATATAATGTATCATTTTATTCCCATCAAATGATATCATCCTAGAATAGAATATATATTTAAGAATACTATCATGACACTTATAGGTTCTTATCATAGAGGGTAACTACTATGAACTTTCTATGAGAAAATTACTCTTAGGATGTTATTATATACAATTCCACACATAGTAACAATCATGATGTGATAATAAGTTTATTAATATTTAAAACAATGAATATAAGTAATCATAAAGTACATAGAATCTGGTTCTAGGGAACTAAATCCAAAAACCCCCTATTATCACTAGATCCAACTACTAACAAGCTTCAGTTTTCTAGCTCTCAAATGATACTCATGATACTACTTATATAAGGATTTAGCAAAGGGGTATTATATGTTCCATTCCATGGAAACTCTGCTCACCGAAACTTCACCCCTATAAGAAAAATCCTTGAAGAGGTGATACTTATGGAGTTTGTGCTCTGTTTGTTGGTGTGGCATTGGATCCTTTGCAAGAACCACCTGTTATACCCCACCACATGGATGGGAGGAATGGTGATGAGTTTATCTAGAATATTATAAAAATATCTTCATATTTATCATGTTTTAGAATATTCCATACTTATCTGGAATATTACAGAACCCCACCTAGATAATTGAAGGCTCTATGACATTATAAACCTCTACAGAAGGTTACAAATCTCTACAAATTCTAGAATTCTCCATGTATAGTCTAGTATGCTAGAATTCTCAAGTACCTTATGGATATGTAATATTATAGAATATTTTAGACATTCCCATCCAAACCTATATAAAGGGGGAGGTACCTCATTTGTAAAGACATATAATTTATATAAATTGATAGATTCTATTGAAATTATGTATTTAGATCATGAGAGACACTTACCTTACAATACCTACATCCATTGTGAGTTTATTAAGGCTAAACTTGGCTAGGATTGGAGAAAGAAATCTAGTCGGGTACTGCATGAGAACATGGTAAAGGACAAGTCCATGATAGTTGGTATCAAATCCATGTTCAAGGAAAGCATTCAAGAATTGAAAGATCTGGAATGAAGGATCTTAGTTAGGTGCCTCATGAGAGCTTGGTAAAGGAAAAGTCCATGAAAATTGGTATTAGAGACTTTTTCAAGGAAAGTGTTCATGAATTGAAAGCTCTGGTATGGAGGATCCCAGTGTTATAGCTGAGAAGTATACCCTACCATCTATCCCTAAGAAGAGTAAGGGGAAGTCCCATGGAACTATGGAAACTCTTAAGGAGCATCTCCTTATAAAAAATGAGCACCTTGATAACATGATGGAAAGGATCAAGATTGTTGAGGGAGATGATGATGTAGGGGAACTAGGCATGGTGGGACTATGTGAACTACTCTTCAGTCTTCAAAATCAAGTGGCGTCAGTTTAGAGGTATACTAAGGAGAATATTTCTAAGAAGGATGCATTCATGGACTAGACTAAAGGGGTCTTGGATAAACATAGGGATTTGATGGAAACGTATGACCAACCTCTTGATCAAATAAATATAGATTGGTACAATTACCATGAAAATATGGATATTGGTGTTATTATGAGGGACACACCAAATATTGATGTTCCTAAACCATGTCACTTAAATGGGAAGAGAGATTCCAATGTGGTAGACAACTTCTTTTGGAAAGTTGAGGAGTACTTCTTGGAGATTGTCTTGATGGAATATACGAGTCATGTGAAGAACATCATTATTTAATTTGGAGATGATGCATATATATAGTGGAGGATTAAGTACCAAGATATCAAGGATGGTGGAAAGGATCTTTATTCATGGGATGAGTTCAAGCAATGAGTGAATGCTTAGTTTTACCCCAAATAATATGATTGGGAAGCAAGGGATAATATATGAACAATTAATCATTATGGGAAAATCCATGAGTATGTGTGGGAGTATGTATTTATTAAGATACAAGTATATGTAAATCTCAACTATGATCATATGTATGATTTCATTAAAGGGCTATAACCTTGGTCACAATAAGAGGTGAGAGGTCAACAACCTAAGACCTTCACTGAATATGTGTCTATCATTGCGTCCTTAGTGGAATAAAAGGAGAGGTTTGAACCACCCATCTTAATAAGTATTACAAGGTTAAAGGTGGGGATGATCAAGAGAAGATGTGGAATCAGGATTCCCATAACAAGGGGAAGTCTAAGGAATACACCAAGGCTAACCCAAGAGAGGGAAGAAAATATAAACCTCAAGGATCCTACTTTTGTGATGGGCCTCATCAATGTAGGGAGTTTCCCAATAAAAAGGCACTCAAATACATGTTTGAAGAGAAGGAATATGTTCCCAATGAGAGGAAAATGAAGACATTAAGGTTCTTCAATGCGTTAGTGGTATAGAACCCACTAAAGGTTACACCTAAGTATGGGTTGATGTTTGAAAAGGTGGAGTTTAATGGGAATACTAAATTTTCAATGATCGATATGAGAGAAAAACATAAATTCATGGATAAAGATGAGTCAAGGAGATTTGGGATAATTGTAGACAAGACAACTAACTAAATTAAAGATGTGAATTCCACACCCAAACCTGTAAGTGGCATTGTTTGAGGAGTTAACCTTTTAATCAGGGAATGGAGGGGAGATGGTTAATTCATGTTAGTTCCCATGGATGAATTAAATATAGTTTTGGGGAATGATTTATTCATTAAATACAAGGATATACCAACACCACACTTGGAGTAAGTGATGAACATGGAGGATAAAATCACATGCATGCTGATAACCAGGGCATGTGATAATCATAAAATATCTTTAATTTCCACTATGAAAGTTAATAAGGGTTTCAAGAATGTATAATATACCTTATTAGTTTATTTGAAAGAATATGATCCAGTGCACAACAACTATGAGTTACCAAAGGAGGGTAAGGGTGCGATAAGGGAGTTTAGTGATGTCATGCCACCAGAGTTTCCTAAGAAGCTTCCACCTAAGAGAGAGGTGGATCATCATATTGAGTTGGCGTCTAGAGTGAAACCACCTTACATGGAACCCTATCATATGGAACAACATGAGTTAGAGGTATTGATGATGCAGATAAAGGAAATATTGGATTCTAGGAAAATCTAACCATCCAAGTTTCCATACGGACCACCCATGTTATTCCAAAAGAAGCATGAAGGATCCTTGAGGATGTGTGTGGACTATTGGGAATTGAACCAAGTCATAGTGCATAAAAAATACCCTAACCCATTGATCATGAATATCTTTGATTAGTTGGGAAAGGCATGGGTATTTACAAATATGGACTTGAGGTTGGGATATTATAAAATTCGCATACCCATAGAGGATGTGCTAAAGACCACATGCATGACAAGGTATATATCCAATGAGTTACCTTTTATACCATTTATTTTAACTGGAGCCTAAACTACATTTTTCAATTTGATGAAAAAATTATTCCATCAATACTTAGAAATGATTTTGGTAGTCTACTTGGATGAAATTATTATCTATAGAGAAATAATGGTGGATCATGTAGATCAATTACAAACCATGTTCAAGGTATTTAAGGATAATGAGTTATATATAAAAAAAGAGAAGTGTTCCTTACAATTTTTGAAGTTATCTTCTTGTTTCATAAGATAAAATAAGGGAAGATCATGATGGACTAAGAGAAGGTCCATATTATAGCCAATTAGGATAGGCTAAACAAAGTTCTTGAGTTGAGATATTTAATTGGGTTAGTTAACTATTATTGACATTTCATCTATGACTTCTCAAAGAAGGTGAGTCCACTCAATAACTTGGTGAAGAAGAAAAATCCATGGATATGGGATGAAAACTAAAAAGATATATTTTAAGGATTTAAGAAGATATTTATGAAATAGATGGTCTTGAGCTTGGTAGATCCAACTAAGCCTTATGAGGCATACACTGATTCCTCATAATTTTCTATTGGGGGGGGGGTGTGATCATGTAGGAAATACATACCATAGAATTTTAGTGATGAAAGTTGAATGGAACCTAGTGGAGGTACAAAAATTATTGAAGTATTACACATTCATCCCCACTCCAGCAGATGTGAAGGCCAAGCTCACAAAAAGTCTACTATTCAAGTATGTTGTAAAGTATTGGGGGATACCATGACATATCATCTGGATCCACACTTCATAGATAACTTGTGGAGAAATATCTTCGAATTGTTGGGATCCAAGATCTATTACTCTATGAGTTTTCAACCATAGATCGATGGTTAGATGGATATGGTGAATGAATTATTGGAGCTATAATTGAATAACTTTGTGAGTTACTACCAGAGAGATTAGAATTAGTTACTAGATGCATCCTAATTCTCATATAACTTTCAAAGGAGTGAGTCCATGGGGAAGAGTCCATTTGAGGTGGTGACTAGACAATATTCCCTCACTCCTCAAACAATGGTACTTGTGGAAAAGTACTAAGGAATCAACCCTACAACCTACTCAATGGAAAATTATTGGAATGATTAAACAATATTAAAAGAATACACATACACAAAGCTATCAAGAAGATGAAAAATTGGGTCAATAAGGGGTGAAGGGGTGAAAGTTTATATCTCAGGGACAAGGTGATGGTAAAAATCTTGCCTCACCAGCAAAAAACATTTATGATGGTGCATAAGATCTTGATACAGTGATGCAGGGGATGATATGAAGTCATTAATAGAGTTTGGAAGGTGTCATATCGCTTAGATTTACCTTCCAAGTTGAAGATTCATCCATTATTCTTTATAAGCATGTTGAAGCCATATCATGAAGATGCGGAAGACCTAATTAGAGAGGTGTCAACAAGGGAACCCACCACAATTTTCAAGTCATATGACAAAAAGACAGATCTCATACTTGATAATAAAATAGTTCAAAAACGTGGAGTACCACAAAGTAAAGTTTACTTGATAAATTGGAAGGGAATAACTGAGTTTTAGGTGACATGGGAACCTACAGAAAACTTGTTGAAGTTCACAAATATGGTTGAGTATTACCATCAGGGAACACCAAGGATGTTGTTGGGATAGGCGGGGGAGAATTCCACACCTCTCCATATAAGTAGAAGTCATAATAATGAGGTTCTCTTGAATATTGTAGAAATATCTTAGTCTCTATCATGTTATAGAATATTACATACTTATATGGAATATTACAGAACCCCACATAAATAATTGAAGGCTCTAGAACATTCTAAACCTCTATGGAAGGTTGTGGATCTATACAGGTTATAGAACGCTCTACATATATTCTAGTAGGCCAAAATTCTCTAGAACCTTATGGATATGTAATATTATATAATTTTGTAAACATTTACTTCCAACCTTATATAAAGGGGGAGGCACCTCATTTTTAAATAAACAAGAAATTTATAACAATTTAGAGATTCCATTTTAATCATGTCTTGAGATCTTGTTAGTAAATTTCCTTAAATCCTTACATCCATTGTGAGTGTGGGAAGGATAAACTTAGCTAGATTTGGAGGGAGAAAGCTAGACGAGTGATGCATGAGAGCTTGGGAAAGTCCAATTCCATGACACACCACTATATATTATCACAATATAATGTGATAGGGTATTTATTGATAGGAACCATATAAAGATTTAAGGAAAAGTTTCATATCCAAAAAACTTATTTGGCTACATTAGAAGCCACTATATACTCAGACTTCACTATAGAATCAATGACTGAATGTTTTGAAATCTTAAAGATCACAACTTCTCTGTTGATATTGAACACATATCCTGACCATGAATTCATATCATTTTAATCTATCTAAAAGATAACATCTTTATAACCCCTGATTATTAGCTCCTTGTCTCCTCTATATACCAGGAACATATCCTTATCCCACCTTATATACTCAGGATAACCTTAATAGTAGAACAATATTTTTCACCTAGATCAACTTGATATATTCCTACCTTTATCAAGGAGTATACAACATCAAACCTAGTACATATTATGGAAAAAATTATTAATCCTATCAAAAAATCATAGGAGATCTTACTCATTATCTCTATTCTTGTTGTGTTTGAGGTCACATGTTCTTGGAAATATGTATACCATATGACACTAGAACTAATACCATCTTAGATTATTACATACTAAATCTCTTTAGTATTTGATCGATGTACGTAATTTGACTTAGTCTAAAAAACCTCATGGATCTATCATGAATGATCTTGATTCCAAGGATGTAGGTTTCTTAAACTAAGTATTTCATAGAGAAACACTTATTCAACCATTCATTAACTTATTGTAAGACTAGTATATCACTTCCAATAAGTAATATGACATTGATATATAATACTAGGATAAAAACCACACTCCCACTGAACCAATTGTAAACGCATGGATCACATCCATTCTTAATGAAACTAAATTATTTTATAGATTTACCAAATATAATGTTCCTTGACATGGATGCTTTATTGAAACCATAAATGGATCTATGAAAATTTCATACCATTTTGGAATTACCTGGAGTCCCAAACCCTTCTGGTTATGTCATATAGACATATTTTTAAAGGTTTCTGTTAAGGAAGGCTATTTTGAAACCCATTTTCCAAATCTCATAGTCCTGGAAAGCTTCTACAATGAGTAAAATTCATATGGATTTAAACATGGTTACTAGAGAAAAGGATTCACCATAATATATGACTTGACGTTGTTTAAACCCTTTAGACCCCATATTTTAATTATAAGAATTCAATTTACCTTCAATTTCCATTTTTCTCTTGAATAACCATTTTCACCCAATAAGATTTACATTAATTAACAGATCAACCAAAACACAAACTTTTTTATGATATATGAAATACATATCAAGATTCATGGCTTCCTTCCATCTTGAAGCTTCTGATCTCTCCACTACCTTTTTTAGGAAATATGATCATTATTTTCAATCAGCAATGAGTCACCATCATTTATGACTAGAAAAAAATACCACTCTAGTTCTTTAACCTATTTGTTGATCCTATATAGTTCATGCATTTCAGGAAAAAAATATTTCATAAGGACCTGTAGAATGTGTCCCTGTATCAACTCTTGAGCATCTTGAGCATCAAATTAATTGAAGTCAATCTTGCTAAAATAATATCTCTTGAGAATTTGATCCCTCTAAAGAAAATGGATTTTCTTTCAAGAATCAATTTCTTGTCTGAGGGGTCATATAGATAATATTCCCTTGTTAACTTGGGATACCCTATAAAGATACACTTCTTGACTTGGGGTGCTAGTTTGTTTCCTGAGAGGGACTTAAAAAATGCCTCACATCCCCATGCATGATTATGTGATAAAACAAGTTTCTTTTCACTCTATAGCTTGAAAGGAAATCTATTAGCTACTTTTGTTAGAACTCAGTTTAGTATGTATAACATAGTGTGTAATTCATAGTTAAAAAAGGATAATGGAAGATCTATTTGACTCATCATCAACCAAACCATGTCAAGAATGGAACAACACTTCCTTTCACTAACACTATTCCACTATGGCATATAAGGTTTATTGAGTTGAGATAGAATCCCTTATTGCCATAGAAATGAAATAAACTCTTGTTTAATATATTTACCACCTGGATCAGATCAAAGTTTTTTTATCTTCTTTCTAAGTTGATTCTCTACTTCATTCTCAAATTATTTGAATTTATCAAAGGATTTATACACTACTACAATAAAGGCCATTAGCGACCGCCAAAAGCGGTCGCTATAGGCCTTCAGAGACCGCCGGGCGACCGCTTTGGGCGGTCGCTGTTGCTTCGTCGGTAAAGAGCAGTAGCGACCGCCAATGGCGGTCGCTAAAGCCTCTATCGAAATACAGTAGATTTTCACTGTATGGATGACCAGTTGACTTAGACAGTGGCTCGAGGGATGGTGAAGCTTCGGATGTCGGTAATGGCGGATCTGCGGTGGCCGGAGGGATGTGCGGTAAGTTGATGGTGCTTGTGGATGGTGTTACGATGATGTGGGGGATGACGGGGGTGACCTACGAGGGGTACGGTGAAGCGGGGGCTGACAAAGGCGGTGGTAGTGGTGACCATATGTGGAAGTGCGTCGGTGGGGGAAACTGTGGGAGGCGGCCTGAAGTTGCAGCGGTGAGGAAGGGAAGTGGAATGACAGGGCGGGAAAAATCCCGCGTTTTTTTAGGTGGGATTAGCGACCGCCATTGGCGGTCGCTAATAGTATTAATAGTGACCTCCAATGGCGGTCGCCCGTGTCCAGGGGCGCAGAAACTGAAAATTCTAGTAGTGATATTTATAACTCATCAAGTAAATATAACCATATTTACTCAAGTCATTTGTAAAAGTTATGAAGTAAGAATTCCCACCTCTAGCTTATACTAGAAAAGGTCCACACACATTAGTGTGTACCAATTCTAAAAGATCTATAGAACATTTACTATGTCCACCAAATGGTGGTTTGGTTATCTTTATTTTTAAACAACCATGACATATTTTAAGTGGTTTTATCTAAAAAGAGTCTAAATAACCACCTCGATAGAGATTTTTCAGATGATTCTCATTTACATGAACAATATGGTGATGTATGATTGGCTGTCAAATGAGTCATGCAAATTTAATTCATTATCAATTAAAAATATTTGGTTTTAAAATTTAAAACATAAAGTCCATTATTAAGTTGTTACATGCCATAAAAATGACATTATTGTAAAAGTGACATTATTTATTTCCAAATTTAAAAATAAATACATCCATATCAAGGTAGGAAATATAGATAATGTTCTTAGTAACACTAGGAATACAATAATAGTTATTCAAAACCAAAATCATTTTGATAGGAAACATAAGGTGGCAGTATCCTATTGTCATGAACCCCTCCCACCAAAGATACCACAATACAGGGAGAGAGATAATGAACCCTGAGTCCCACCTCCAGTAGGCCCCATGTTGGTGAATAACACTGAGGGTATAAAAATGAAATGGGAGAAAACACCCTTTATAATAATATAGTATCAGGAGATAATATGAATCATATAAAAAACAAGCTCCATGATATAATAAAAAAATAAACAAAAACCATACCATAATGAATGTATAAATCAAATAGATATAGATAAAATTCTCCAAAGGTGAATACCCAAAACCAAAGCTAAATCAACGACACAACAACCATCCAAAGGTCCAAGCTAGTAATGTCCAACACAATACACATAATCCTCTTGGAAACCTAAAAACCAGTTTATATATGTAGAGTGAGCATACAAGTATACTATTTAGGAAAAATAAATCCTCTAATGAACACATGAAAGAAGCATACTAATACACCTATGAGTAAACAACAAAACCAACAACACCTAAATGGTTTAAATATCTATCCCAACCTCACTAAGGCATGCTCACCAAATAATCCAAGCTAAGTAATATAATATAACAAGGAGAATATTGATAAAGGGTACCCTACACCAATTTACCACTAGTATGTCTCTCTCACACCCCAACATCATACATCCTGGTGCTCCCATCTATCCCGTACACCACACCTTCCCACAAGCACGATCACATCACATCCCACCCACAGACACTTGGGCTCACTGCCCCACAAGAACGACCACATAATATATTTATCAAAATCACATGGGCCATAAAAACCACCAAATAATGCACTAATTGACCTCTAACCATCACAACTTGTGAAATACCTACCTCTCTTAGAAGAGTGATCGGGAAAGAGAGGGTACCCAACCATCCATCCTCCTCACCAAATGTCAGGAAAAACACCCCAGGATGACTATATGGGCGTCAACACATAGTGATCAATGTGGGTGGGGTTCATATAGAAATAAAAAATAATAATTTTTTTTATACATATAGAAACACACAACCACAACCTATAGGTTAAAAAACAAACACTAATTAACTCATAACATCATCACTTTCTCTATCACCTCTAAATGAATAATGCCAAAAAAACTACAATACACATCAAACCACTAACCAATTCCCATTATCCAACCCATTAATTCTATTATTTAGCATCATCCACATTTAACCACACATACCACCATTTATTTATTAATTAATAATTTCCATTATGTTAACCAAACCAAACCCTAACCAATTCAATAATCATTAAACAAGTTATTACATTACTATCTGGGAATCTAGCACAACAAAACCACACACCAAAAACAACTCATTATATCCATCACACCACCACCTCACTACCCCAAAATCATGACCAAACGACCACTTCCTCATTGGCATATAATAACAAACAACAACAACCACTTCTCTACCCCAAAAGTATGTCCAACAACAACCACCTCACAACCCTAAAAGAATGAAAAAAAACAATGATCTTTCCACCCCAAAATCATGGCCAACAAACCACCTCACCACCCCAAAATCATGGACATAAAAACATCATCCCCACATCGCATCACAAAAACACATTTCCATCCTAAAAGCATGAACACACATCACAAAACATCAATATCATTTTACAGATTTTCAAAAGGGGATTTTATCACATTCCACTTTATTTTAGGGAATTATCATATAAGACATAATCCTGGGAAAGCAATTTTATTATAAAAATATGATTGGTTAACCAATTTCCATTTTAGGGTGATATGAAAAAATCACAAAAATAAGAAGTCATAACACATATATCCAATGAAAATAAATCCCCAAAATACCATAATTTTTAGCGGGGCATCAAAACTGTACAATCATAATACCATAATAATAACAAAGCTATAAAAGCATGAAAATCAAACAAATTTATCCTTCGATTTTAATTGAAAAAATATTTATATTTGATTAAGAAAAAATAACCATATACCATAGATAAAAAGAAGAAAAATCCTCCCATATGATACAAAATAAAGAGAAAAGAGGGATTCCCTACCTCAAAGAAGTTTTTCCACCACAATACAAAGAAGAAATGCTCGCAAACCACAACCAAACACGGGAAAACACAGATCAACCTATACCACACCCAAGGAAATGCATCTAAAATGACACAAGAAACCAAAAAAACATCACCATAGAAAATACCTAAGAGAAGGATAGGAGAAAAACACCAAGAAAGGGAGAAAAAATCACCACCGATCACCAATGAACAACCACCATAACCAATAGATAAAACAAGGGAGAAGAGGGATAGAAATACTCCTCAGATCTCATAGGGATATTCCAAAACAAGAGAGGGAGGGGGTATTAAATTGAAAGGAAATTTGGATATAAGGGTTATAAAATAACATGGTATCCTCCAGTTTTACTTCATGTAAACATTACACAGCATGGAAACCATGGATTTTCTGAAAATTATAGATTTCATTGAAAAATGCATCGCCTCAGACTATATTTAATACACACCAAGAAATATACTTAAAATGAGTGTAATAAATCTAAAATATTCCCCCTCATCTACGTACAAGCAGTGAAGAAGCTAGATTGACAATCCATGAACCTCCATTTCATGTCATGTAAAAAATACACGACGTATATTCCAGCCTCCACCAAAAACTCCCAGAACCTCCTCTAAACACCCCCAACCACCAAAACTAGAGAAGTAATGGGACAAGAAGGAATAGTTCATTACATCAGGTACCTCTCAAACAATTCTTACCCTTGAGAATCCAAATCCAAGATAGAAGGAAAGGGGTTCTGAATAACCACCCCACAAGATACCTCCCAAGGATCTCATCATACCTCAAACGCTACCACCATCCAAACACGCCAAACTAAATGACCACAAAACATCCTAAAAAAACTCATCACCATATAGCCACATCACCAAAACCATACAAACCCCACATAAACCCAACCAAAAACTGCTACTACTAATGAATTGCACCACCTTGAACATATACATATGGGAATTCCATCCTCTATTTCAAGATACTATATGCTCTAGGTGGAACTGACTCACCCGCATGATTTTAATCAGATCATAGTATAATGTATCTCAATTAGGAATCAGATCCTACCCTATTCATATTTTGGAACTTTATCACACATCACACATAAAAAAACTAGGAAAAAATCCCATCATATAAAATAAAAAGGTCCAAATATAACATCATAAGTAAAATAGATCTAAGAAAAACTCAAAAAAACTATGTGTAGTGGGAACGCATCTGCATCTATTACTCCCAAGTACTCTACTTCAGGCCACCATGCCTCCACAAAATAAAAACCAAAGTAATTGTTAGCCCAAAAAACACTTTCTCTTGCTGATACTGGATCTCTACTGGATACTCTACAAACATCACATCATAATTGATATAAAAATCTCTCCAGTCAATGACATGGGAGTCATCATGAAGATCCCGATGAAGTTGAGAGATGTAGAAGACTTTGTGGATCTTATCTATCTAGGGTAGAAATGATAACCATTACACCACCTCTCTAACTTTCCGTATCACCACAAAGGAAAAAAAAACATAGAATAAATCTTACTCCCCCTTCCAAACCTCCACTTCCCATATCGAGGGGAAAACTTCAAGAATAAGTGGTCTCTAAACTCAAACCCCAAGGGATTCCTCCTGCGATCAGCATAAGACTTCAGTTGGTCTTGAATTTCTTTCATCCTCTCATGAACGAAATGAATCTTCTATATTGTGCTCTACACCACATCAGGTCCAGGAACTTCTACCTCCCCAACCTCCATCCAACACAATGGATAATGAAACCATCCCCCATAAAAACATTCAAATGGATCCATTCCAATGGAAGAGTGATAAAATTTTTTATATGAAAACTTTACCAAAGAAGTATTTTGTACCCAAGATCCACTAAAGTTCAAGATGAATGCACACAACATATCCTCTAGTTCCTGGATGGTCCACTCTATCTGCCCGTTCTTCTGAGGGTTGAAATCAGTTTTGAGATGTAATTAAGTGCCAAAAAATACTGTAATCTCCTCCAAACTTGAAAGGTAAAATGTGAATCCTGATACGAGATAATATACCTCATAAATCCATGAAAATTCACCACATCATCCATATAACTATTATCCAAAGAATCTATTGCACCTGCCTCCTTGATCGTTAATAAGTGGGATGATTTTATTAACCAATCCACAATCACCAAGATAACATCAAAACCTTACTAATATTGGGGTAACCTTATGATAAAATCCACTGGGATGTCATTCGATTTCCACTCAAGAATATATAAAGGATGAAATAATCTACTAGGAACACGATAGTCAGATTTTACCTATTGGAAAACCAAACACCTTTCCACAAACTCTACCACCACCTGTTTTATCTTAGGCCACCATAACTATATCCTAAAGCTATAGTAAATATTGGATATTACTAGGTGTACCACCAAAGGCATGTTATAAAACTCATTAAGGACTCCATAACTCATTACTATTGGTATATAAAACCTTTAAAAAAAATCTAGTTCTGACCATCCTCTAACCATCCATCTAGAGAATCACTATGGCCAAAATGACCGTGCATCACCTCTACCTTTGAGTCTCCCCACTAAGTCTCCTCCACCTACCACATCAGAGAATTCTACAACATCATCTAAAAAAACATCCTCCACCATAATCCACTCTTGAATCTAAGTGCAAGGATTCCAAATCCTCCATGAATCTCCAAGAATCCATAGACTCTTGAACAACATCCTTCCTCGAATTACTTCTCAAAGCATCAACCATAACATTCCCTTTTCCCGAGGTGTATAAGATCTCAAAATCATAATCCTAAGGAAACTCCATCAACCTATATTTCCAAAAATTCAGATCACACTAAGAAAAGTTATATCTCAAGATCTTGTAATCCATGAAGACCAAAAATCACTCCCCAATGAGGTAATGTCACCATAACTTTAGTGAAAACACAACTAACACTAGCTTCAGATCATGGATGGAATAGTTATATTCATGGAGATGTAGCTACTTAGACCCATAAGATATCACTGTCCTCTGCTGCATCAACATTCATCCTAATCCCAAACATAAATCATCACAAAACACCTTAAACATCACACCCTCCTTAGGAAACTAAAGCACTAGAGCACTGACCAACTTCCCCTTCGGGTAAACTAATGCTACATAACACTGACCAGTCCACACAAAATCTTGTTCCTTCTTGTTCAAACTTATAAATAGAGATAAAAATCAAGAGAAATCAAGAATAAACCTCCAATAATATCCTACAGGACTAAGAGAACTACAAACCTCTATGATGTTCTTGGGTGATGACTAAGAAAAAAATGCCTTAACCTTTAACGAGTCTACTTCCACACCTTGTTAGAGAAACAACTGCCTGAGGAAATTCACCTCTCATGTCCATAACTTGAACTAAATTTACATAGATATGGTGGCATCTAAGAACCTACAAGATATATATGATATTCTCAGCATGCTCCTCCTCTAACCTTAAGTAGAACAAGATACCATCGATTAATACAATGATGAAATGGTTTAAGAACTCATAGAACACAAATTTTATAATCTATATAAACATGAATGGTGCATTTGTAACACCAAAAAATATTACTAAAAACTCACAGCGCCCATACATACATATGAAGATAGTCTTCAGGATATCGCCCTACTTCACCCTCAACTAGAGATATCCAAACCTTAGATCAATCTTAGAAAACCAACTCACCCCTCTCATTTGGTAAAAAAGATAGTATATTCATGGAAGGGGGTAATGGTTCATTAATATAACATGATTCAACCTCCAGTAGTCTACACACAACCTAAAAATACCATATTCCTTCTTTGTAAAAAACACTAGAGCACCCCATGATGAAACTCTAGGCCAGATAAAACCCTTCTGTATCAGATCATCTATATGAATCCTCAACTCCCATTAATTACAATGTTCCATTAGATAGTGATCCATAAAAATTAGAGTATAACCAAACTTAAAATCTATCCTAAAAAAACATCACGTCATGGGTGTAATATCACAAACTCCTCATGAAAAACATCTAGAAACTCCCCAATGACCCTAGAAACCTCCACCACGCAAACCTCTACTGAATACATCAATAGTTCATCCATAAAAGAAATGATGGGATCCACACACTAAATTACCACCTGATAACCCTTCTTTCCAACAAAAACCACTCACTAGCTATCCACATCTTAAAAAAAGACTCTCTTCCAGAAGCAGTTGATAATAAAACACAAAAAATATAACCAATCAATGCCTAATATGAAATCAAATGGATGAATTTGTATTAAAAAAATATTCCCATGGGACTGATGTGGCCCCATCATCAATATAAACCCTCAGAACACATAAAAAAGATGGTTTATCCTCCAACTAGGGTAGTCAACACCAGGGGAACAAGACACCTCTCAACATCTAGTCCCATATCACATACTAGAGCGGGTGAAAAAAAAAGAGTGAAAAGATTTTGAATAAAATAAATAAAAAACAAGGTTACTAAATAAACCAAAAATACATCTAATGATCTATAGAACCTTTGGAACTACCACCTCCACTGTGTGCAACTGACCATGTCCATCTCCTTTACTAATATAATGATGACCACCTACATGACCATACTCGAGTCTAGGTCCTTGAAAATAAATAACATCTTGAGGTTGACCTCTAACTGATCTATCTAACCTTGGTGGAACATAATCCCACTTCCCCTAATGTTTAAATGGAATCATTGAAACTGTTTCTAAGGCGGGTGCAAAATCTATCCACCTTCGCCAAACATAGCTTGAGGAACCACTAGACATTGGTTTTGGAGATGTACATAAATCCCAAAACCAAAATACACTAGCGTAAATCCCCTAGTAAGAGCATAAAAACCAATGGCCCCAAAAGGTTAAAAGGGAAAATGGTATGGTCGAATCCCTACTGGTTGAAACCTCTAAGGGCCTAGTGTCTAAGACCCACCACCAAAAACTTCGATCCTCTAAGAACCCTACTGGTTCCCCTATCATGGAAAACATCCTTATGAGTGCATACGATCAATCACCCCAGCCTTATTATGAACCTAAAAATATGTCAGTAATGTAAAAGGAGTAATTTCATACTAGATAGATTGATAGAGTGCCTCCTCAAGATGTATTTCATGAGACTCCTCATCTAGAAAAAGATCTGGGGGAAATCAAAGAAGTTCCTTGAACTTGATTTAAAACTCCCACACTAACACATTCCCCTACTAAAGAGAAAGAAGCTCCTTAATCTTCACTGCATTCATGGTCGATTAAAGGAACTCTTCTTAGAACTCTTTTTGAAAGTCGACCCAAAAAACATTACCTCCTTCCACTCACCCAGATACAACATCCACCAATGATGTGAAACTCCCTATATCTGACTGAATGATAAAGGGACCCAATACTCCATCCGGGCCCAAATAAAACTGAAAGTGATCTAGAGATCCTATATCCATATTTCTATCTCAACATCTAAAACACTTACCTTATACTTCCCTAAAGCCTACCACTGAAATTCACCCAATGCGATCTGCAAGCCTCATCCTCCTCTTCCACATCAACCCTATAGTGATCAAATGGGTCAGTCTGTTGAACCTCAACTATCTAATCCACATGTGGATGAAGAAAAAGAGAAATAACTAAAAATAAAACAGGAATTTCCTAATCCTGGTAATATATAATTTTATTAAGATTTATTTTGATTCACATTATTCATTTTAACCTTCCCAAAAAACCTAATTCAAAAAAGAAAACAAGTAATCCTGATGTATGTAACTCTCATAGGTATCTAACCTGTAAATAGGTCCACCTCACTTGGTCATTAAATAATATTATAGTCCACACACTGGATCACAAGGGACCCTGAAATCCCATGTCCTAGTTGGTCTTTCTGGCCTATGTCATAGACCAAGGTGAACTAGCATTGTTTCCATACCAAACCATGCAATCCTTACTTTTCCTAACTACAAACTCCATACTATCCCTCAAACATCAGCCTCTGATACCACTATTTCATGACCCCCTCCCACAAAAGATATCACAATGAGGGGAGAGAGATAATGACCCCTGAGTCCCACCTCCAATAGGCCCCTGGTTGGTGATTAGCACCAAGGGTATACAAATCTCAAGAAATGGGAGGAATTAACCTCTATAAAAATATAGGATCAAGAGATAAGATGAGTCTTCCATAAACAACTCCATGACATAATAAGAAAAAAGAAACTAAAACAATACCACAATGAATGCATAAATAAAATAGATACATATAAAATTATACAAAGGTAAATAACCAAAATAAAAGCTAAAGCAGCAACACAACAACTATCCAAAGGTCCAAGCCAGTAATGTAAATCACAGTCCACATAATCCTTATATAAACATGAAAATCAATTTATATACATAGGGTAAGCATACAGGTATACTCAGTAGGAAAACCAAAGTCTCTCATGAACTTGTGAAACAAGCATACTAATGAAATCATGAAAAAACAACATAACCAAAAGCACCTAAATAGGGTAACTATCCATACCAACCTCACCAAGTCATGCTCACTAAATAATTCAATACAAGTAATATAATATAACAATAAATATATCGATAAAGGGTACCCTGAACCACTTTCCCACTATTATGACATTCTCACACCCCAATGGAATATATCTTGGTGCTCCCATCTCTTTCATATACCA
Organism: Viscum album; assembly: GCA_963277665.1. NCBI lineage: Eukaryota > Viridiplantae > Streptophyta > Magnoliopsida > Santalales > Viscaceae > Viscum > Viscum album. The sequence continues at coordinate 2,015,592,824 of OY728153.1, read as the reverse complement.
CACCACCCCAAAAACACAATCCCATCACATCCTTCTCATAGACACCTAGGATTTCCACCCCAAAAGCATGGCCACATCATATCTCACCCAAAATCACATGGGCCATCACAACCACCATCTAATGCACTATAAAACCTATGGCCATCACAACTAGTGAAATAAATAACTTACATGGAAGAGAGAGTGGGAAAGAGAAGGCTCCCATCCATCCGTCCTCCTCACCAGATGTTAGGGAAAACTCCCCCCCATGTGACTATGTGGGTGTCGACACATAGTAATCAACATGGGTGGGGTGCATATAGAAATCAAAAGGAATATACAAGTATATAAATATAAAAACACACAACCCCAACCTATGGGTTCACAAAAAAACACTAATCAACTCATAACATCACCACTTTCACAATTACCTCTAAATGCATAAAACCAAACAAACCACAAGCCACATACGGTGTGTAAACCACGAGTTTTCTAAAAATTATATATTTTTCTAAAAAAATGTCACCTATACATTTATTTAATAAAATTTGTGAATTAAACTTACTTGATGTATATTACATCTCATGAATTCCCCCTTATCATTGTAAAATTCATGATCCATCTAGCTCCAAAAGTCATGAATCACCATTTCATGTCATGTAAACAATACATGACATGTATTCTTGCCTCCACCAAAAAAACTTGGAACCTCCCCCAAACACCTCCAACTACCAAAAATTGAAAATTAATAGTATGATAAGGTATGGTCCATTACACCTATATATAAAGCAATAATATGTGCTCCATTGGATACTCAAAGATCCACCTCTCCTCTAGAAATATTATGAATTATACTTGGTTCCTATATTTGGATACAAATGTATGCACAAAAATCTATATATAATACCCAATGTATATATATATATAAATATTTCACTCAATAATGGACACACATTGATATTATCGTTGCTTCTTTAACCATATGCATTTTTGTTTTCTAGTGGCCTAGATTGCCACATGGAAAACATATCATGTTTTGTTTCTTTGCTTTATTTTGGACCTTATTTATCTTGGAAGGATGGATTTCAAGAGACTTAGTCTTAGAATGAGTATTTGGGACCTTTTTACTTGCTCCTACTTTTCTTATTCACTATAAGGACTGCATATTTTTCATTCCCTATTTCCTTGTCAACTTAGTGAATTAATGTAAGAAGTTATGAAAGTTTCTTCTCACCATTGCTCATGTTATAATTTATAACGAAACCAGAGGAGCCTTTAAGTAGTGTGGTTAAAATTATATTTTTATGAAAATCATCAGGGATATTAAAGAACAAGATGTATAAGTGTTCTAATCCTGACTACATGAGGCCCAGCTGGCTCCAACTCTCCAAGCTTACATGTGAACAATTCATTGGATGTCAAATATATCTCTTTTATCAACTTATATTGAAAAATATCATGAAGATTATGCATGATGATATAGATATACATATCCTTGTGTTTCTTAAAAATATCATTGGACATTGATGATAACAAGAAACATTGAATATCTATGGAATTATCCATGTGTTTAAGGTAGAGATCTATTTCTTCCTCACTAGTGGTTTTAGAAAGCGACTTAAGAAGTGGGGTTTCAAGCACATATAATTTCCATTCATAGAATATTATAACACACAAGAGATTATACCATTCCTAGAAATTTGAGCCAGTGATAAGGTTATACTTTTAAAGTATTGATCATAGTGATATAGTAAAAGTTTTGTGGATTTCCATTTCTAAAATAAGTAAAAATAGAATTTTAGTACTTTATTTGGATTAAAAAATTAGATAAATAAACTTTTAAAGTTTATTAATCTCCCTCTATTTTAGTGAAACCTAATATCTTTCATCATTAGTTTTAGAATATCCCATCGTATTGGTATTTTAGTAGAAAGGATCCATATCCCTCTTCTCATAACATATAATTGGGACTAACAAGTTATTTGAAGGGTTTTAGGTGAGTTTAACTCACCAAATGAATTAAATCAAAACTTCTTATTCTTTTGAGTAGATTCCCCATTCCTAAAACCCTAGACAAAGAATCCCTCAACTATTTACTCTTAGTTACATAATTTACTTCTTTATCAGTTAACCATTGATGTGAACTAAGTTTAAGTTAACCCAAAACCCAAACTAAAATTCTCTAATAATTGAAATCACCCCAACTTGGGCTGATCAAGCACTTTGAACCATTGGTTTGATATTAACTTAAGTAGTGGAAGAAAATATCAATTTAATATTTAATTTTAGGAATTTTATCTTTATGAGTAAATAAACCATTTTATCTTTATTACATGCTTTTTAATATTAAGCAGATTCACTTTAGTGATTAACAAAGTCTTAATGAAATTACACATAATACAATTATTTAATTATTCCTTTCATACTTTGTTAATTATTTTTTTAATTTGAATTATATCCATTCAAATAAATCACTTACATGAAATTGAAATAAATAAATAAATAAAGTGGTATGATCATGATATTTATCTAACATTTGGTTTATCTAGAATATGATAAACCAACTCTTATCCTCAGGGAATAACCCTTTAAACCTACACTTGTTTGATCTATAAAATTACACCTATGATCTTATGAACCTCTTGGATTGGTTTTACCTAGAATCTAAACTCGAACCATCTCCAATCACTTGGGAGATCCATCCATTATACAATATTTACTCACACATAGGTGAGGGGAACCAAATAATTAGTTTAAGGGTTTTATATAAAAGAAACCTAGGAATGAAGACACTTATATAATGATATGAGGGGATAAGACACATGCCATAAATTTAATTTAATAATAATTTATTAAAAGGAAACCAATCACATATATAGGTTTGGTATAATCTAATAATCACCCAAACACAAGAAATTATCTAAGTATAAATTTCTTTAATTTATTCTTTAATTAAAAGAAACACCTCAAATTAATCCAATTGATTATCAGATTAATTAATTAATTCAATTTATATTAATTTCATCTATACCATCTTGAACTTTCCATCATCTATAATTTTAAAAAAATTAAACAAATTAATTTTATTTAAAATTTAAAAAGTGCACAAGTGTACTTGGAGAAAACAAAATGTACCAATAAAAACTATTCAACATGATCCTTATACAATTTATTGATATGGAATCCCACATAAATTTTGATGCCCATAATTAAAAGGTGTGAATTTATTAATAAATGATGCACAACCATATATAAATTAAGTGACATGTGGTTCTATTAAAACACATAGAGTACACTACAAGTAAATACCATACAAAACTTGAAGTTCATAATTTAACATGAAAATTAATTTAATATATAATTAAAAATCCTATCTCATGGAATGCTCTATCAAATAAGAAACCTACAAAACACATGTAAATAGGTTTAATTATATCATTAATTTTCTCTCTATGTTAAATTAATTAAATGAAATACAACATGTTACATGGAATGTACTATAGATAAATACCATTTAACCTCTTCTTCCCATGTCTGTGATACATGCCTAGGGACTGGGCATGTTTATTGACCATGGATGTGTATGAGGTACAAAACATGTATTCTAGATACACTCATTGTGACCTAAAAGTTTCATAGTTTTTCAGCCCCGTGTCATGTAGTAAATACATGGAATAGCTTGGACCTTCATGTTTTCCACCATGAAAACGCATAGATAACATGACATATAAGAGAGTTACACAATGTATAGTATAGTCAAACTTCATGCCAACCTGGTCTAATAAACTCATGGTGTTCATTAAATGAATTATTCTTGTAGTTAATGCATGATTACCCACTTTTTATGTGAGTCATCTTGGTTCATTGAACAAGAGTACTTGATGTGTACCATCAGACAACATACCATGTACACCTGTGTTATCCAGCTAGAACCCTTTGAAAAACCCCATGGTTTTATGGCTTGGTTTGAGGAATCTTGAAGATCACATGGTTATCGGTGAGTGTGGGTTATTGCATTTGTTGAAAACCTTATCTGAGGAACTCATATGTTTAATTTTTCTTGATCAAGTTTATATAGAGATAAATATCATTGGAAAAAAGTTTCATGATTCTATAAAGTGTTTTTGTGATGGGATAAAGGCCAGTTGAAGTTTTTCACTTTGATTTTGAGTGAATATTGGTTTTTCATGCTGATTTTGTAAAGGGTATATTCATATAGCTATTTTCTATATGTAGGATAATCACATACCTTATTAAGACACATAACCAAATGTTTCACATATCAAATTTGGGTATCCATATAGCCAAATGTTTTATGAATATGATTTATAATTATATATCCAATCAAGAATCACATATCTGTTTTTAGATTTGTATCCAAATGAGTTACGTAGCCTAATTTTTTTGAGAATAATGTATCCAATTGGTGACATAGCTGAATGTTGACTCACATAGGATAATATTCTATATATTCGATTCCCGTCAAGATCTATGCAACCGATTGTTATGTATAAATCTGTTCTTCACATAGACCAATTAGAATTTTCACTATAGAGAGACTGTATTTGTAGGTTTTTAGAATTAAAATATTCTATTTAGTTTTAATTATGATGTTGTGTGGATGGTTCTAAATTCATCTATAATCATAGTCTTGAGTTTCTAAATCCATGGTGAAGGAACGGTTTTTGACCACAATTATTGAGATCATTGGGATTTAATGATTATGTATTTTTCTTTAGAGTAATTAAATACAAGGGGAAAGTATTTATGTGAAATTAATATTTAATAGTGAGACAAAAAAAAAGAGGGGAGTTTAAAGCCAAGGTTAGTTCTTCATAAATAAACATATGATGAAACCCATGTCTTCAAAATATTAAATATGCGTTTGAGAATATTTTGCATAGTAATTTCATGACTGAACAATGGGAAATGCATTCTTATATGTCCTAGAGTCTTTTGGAAGTAAATCTCCATTATTTTCTTTCAAATAAACCTGTTTTTTGGGTGATATTATTCATTGTGTAATCATATTTTATACTACAATGTGAAGCTATGATGTTGGGTGTGACTCTTAACATATGTGATGGGATTCTTCATGAATGATTTTAAGAGGATTTCACTTGGGTATATAGTGAAAACAATCTATTATTGGGGGAAATAATCAACCATGGCAAGGATTAGGATTCCTCATTGGATCTGAACCATGAAAAAATATTAACGTTCCTTGATTTTTCATTCTCTTCATGTTTATGTGAGGCTGAGTTTTTCTATGTTGAGTGGACCATACTCTAAAAAGTCACATAGGTTTATATTGTTTAAAAGAAATTATAATTATTTCTTAAAAAGAAATTATAAAATCTTCCTTCCACTGACTCAATCACCCCTTTCTTAGTGGAAGAAACTAATCCAACCATGCACTTCAACTGGTATTAGAGAATAGAGGTTCCCTCTATAGGATCTAAGTAATTATCCTTTGATCCATGGATAATATCAATTTATTTAACAATAATGGCATTCCAAAATTCGATAATTTTTTTTATCATAGTTAGATTAATCAAATGTTCCCATTTATTTTATTTATGGGTCTATAAGTTCATGATACAATGAAAATGGTATTTCCACCATTTATAAATAATGGTTAGATGAAGTTTTCTAAAAAATAATAATATAAAAGTGGATAGAAAATCAAAAAATTATATTCTCATGCCATCATCATAAGAAGTTTATAAGAAATTTATGGGACTACTGATGTGAGTTGGAAATTTAAATATTTTTATCTGTTATTAATTAAAAATACCCCACATTGTAGTTCAATTCCTAGGTTGATAGTTGTTTCTATTGAATTTATAAAATTGGAACTTAATTAGAAATTAGCTTTAAATATGGTGTTTCTTTCTGAATTATTAGGGAAATCTTTAATTGTAGAAAACACTGTACTAAGAAAGAATCTGAACTTTTATAGGTTGAAAAAATAAAAAGGATAGGATGAAATCCATGGTCACTTTGATTAACATGGGTGCTGACCGAGTGATACCCCTATATAAACCTATTATCACACAGTGGACATAGTGACCATTCATTCAAACTACCACATTCACTACTCACATTAACCTAATCACCTTACCATACCATAGAATCATGGTAGGTTTACCTACTATGAGTGCTATCAACTGATCACATGTTCAAAAATTCCATAAATGAAAAAATAGATGACTACATGAAGAAAATTTATTGACTATTCCACCACTATCATGTTGGTCATACCTACCTTGTTCCATTCCTTTTTAACTATAAGTTATGATCAACACACTGACCATGAACTTCATGGTAGGCATGCTTACTACAAGATTTACCAACCTTTTTCTACCATACCTCTGCCTACCATATGCAATCATCAAAATCCTCCAATCCTCCACTTACCTTTAATAACTAGAGCCTTGTTGACTGATTCTTGAAGGAGATCCAGAGGCTAGGTGATTCTTCAAAAGCTTCCACCACCATTTATCTGCCACATAGAGGAAAAAAGGATGCCACCTACCCTATCAGTGCCACATTCCACTTCCAACCATGAATTTGAGATGATGAAAGAGTGAATCTACTTTATCAGGGGACTCATGGTAGTACTTGGATCCAATTTGGGATCTGATTTGACAAAGGGTGAGATCCAGCCAAGTGTGCCATGATCAAAGCCACCCTTCTTGCACATACTCTAAGAGATATCTATAATTACACTTTTCCATGAAGGAGATTGATACTTGATGACACCAAAGATATGAGATAAAGGACCTAGCTCCCATCTGAAGGAAATAAGGGAGCATCATAAAACTAAGTTTTTGAGAATCCATTCACCATTAAATAAAACCACTAGTCAGTGTAAATTTCAAGCATGATGTAAGAAATAAACTGCCAAGAAGATACAACACCACTGAAAAAGAAATGGTTGGAATTTTCCATCAAATGATGGGAGAATATGAGCTGTAGATATTGGTAGATTATGACATCTCACAGAGATAAAATAATTATTTCTAGGAACTTCTAAAATAAAGAAGCACACAACTTAAAGGCCAATCCCATTTTCGCCACCCACTATGCTCCAAATCACTGGATCACTCCACCATCAAAATGATATTGGGATGGATCATGGAAGAGTAATGATGTCATAAAAAATTCATCCAGACCCTTCATTCTAGACACATTTCAACCATTGAGCTAAAAGTATACCTGATCCCTACTCAATAAGACATTATAGAATTCAATGTAGAAACATTTTCCCACATATTAAGAGAACCTATAAAACCAAGCATTCATCTATATAAAGATAAATACTCTTGGGGAGAAAGGGACAACTCATCAACTGTGAATCTTATATATTTTCATTTATTTTTATAAAACTCCAATGATGGAACACTAGAAATTTTTTGGTTTAGTCAAGGAAAATACCTTTACCTCCCCTATTAATGAATCCTAATATTTTAGTGTTATTTCTATCCCCTATGTATGATTTAATGGTTTAATCATTATATATCTCTTCTGATTTTAGCTATTAATTTCCTCTTCTTATAATCATCATTTCACACACAAGACACATGGATTTAATCCAATACAGGTGATAGACAACAATGGGGTAATTCAAGGATAACTAGTGGTATCCACTCACTAGTATAGGAAAGGTTAGGAAATATATTTATCATTTTATTCCCCTATCTGACTTGATACATCCTGATTTAAGTAATTAATTGGATTCAATTGATCATGAGATGATTAGAAACTAATTGAATAATGATTCAATATATGAATGAAGGAATAATACAAGGATGAACCAATAATTCTTTAATTTATTTTAAAAATAACCAAGTTTTATTACTATTTATTTAAAATTGAACCCATAAAATAATATTTCAATACAAACACAACACTATCTTCTCTAGAGACAATTTGAGTCTCACATTTATTGAATATATCTTGGGTTCAAAAATTGATTTTCCAAGAACCCCACAATAGGAGAACATCAAACTTGGAGCCATTGTCAGGGAGTCTAGTGTTTTGTTTATTTTTTTTAAAAATGTTTTCAAATGACTAGATACAGTTCTTCAAATCTCACTAGTTTTGATCTAGAGGTTGAGAGAACTAGGCTAAAAAGACTTAGAAATTTAAGTAATATAGAAAAATAAGAATGATATTTTATCACCATTCCATTGATTGATTATCTCTCATTAGTTTCATACTACTAAAAAGCTATAAGACGAAGTGAAAAGGTATAAGGGAATATAGTGCAAGTTAATAGGACTTCGAGAGAAATGTATGAACCTAATTTTAATACTAATAATAAAAAACTACAATTTAATGACCAAAAAGATTGTGAACTCAACACTAGAATGATTGGGACACTGACTAGGTTTCATGGTCTATCCATTGAAGACCCAAATAGAAACATAAGATAATTTAAATAAGTTTTTAATGGATTTATAACTAGAGGAGTTACTAAGGCTCAAATCACATGGAAGGATTTTCCCTTCCCATTTAAAGGAGTATCCAAGGAGTGGCTCTAAAATCTATAGCCTGGAGAATTAAACTCATGGGAGGAGATACAGAATACATTCCTCCAGAAATTATTTCTTGATTTAAGAAGTGATCAACTTAGGAAGTAAATTTATAGAATTAAAAAATAAACTTGATAAACTCTTTATGAGTTCTGGGAGAGATTGAAGAAACTAACCACATCCTTCCCACACCACCCATATGAAAGAAATCAATTATTGGTATTTTTCCACCAAGGATTGATGGTCAATAAACAGAACCTACTTAATGCTCATTCAAAAGGAGCACTACTTGATAAGTCACCATCCAAGTTAAGAGAACTCATTGAAATGATCTCAAAAAATTATCAATAGTTTGGTACCAAAATTCAAACCTAAGAATTACATGAGGTTAAAATATCCAACTCAATCTTGTTAAAAAATAAAATCAAATAATTAACTTCCCTTGTGAGATAATTAACTATGAACAAAGTACATGAATCATCAACCACCACACGCCCAAGGACACTCCAACTACGACACTCCCAATATAAATTTATTATTGAATGCCCTCAAGTTTAAGGAATTAGTTTTTTTATTCCATGTTCTAGATAAAATTCTAGAACCAACCAAATAGAAACCAAGTATTTAGATAATTTACCACCAATCAATTTAGATATAGGATCCAACAGACTCAAAGACCCCAATTTCAACAGGCTACTCAAAAAACTTTTTAATCCCTACCTACATTCCAGAGAAAAAATTTACAACCATGTACAAGATACCAATAGAGAAAACCACAAGAAAATTATATGAAAAAAATGATGTGATAGGTAATAGAATCCCAAAATAATCAACACACCACCCTCACCACTCATGGGTCATAATTAAAATAATTTAAAGGAAAACTATTCAATCTCTTGAACACCCTCAACAATATGGTAAATCAAGGATTAGGTAAGCTTAAAACTCAAAAAATTCCAAAACCTAAGAGAAATTTTAGTGCCATTACATTGAGGAGGGGAAAATAATTGGAAAATAGTAAAGGATTACTTCTAGAAATTAAAACTAGAAGTAAAAAAAAAGTAAATAATGAATCTTCCCCAGAGAAAGAATCTAAGGAGGATTCAGAAAAGGAAACATCAAAAGACAAAATAAAAACCATGGAATATCCACAAAAAACCCCAACTACATTCCATGTAATAATTAAATAACCAAGAATAACTAAGGATAACCAAGGAGGAATCATTGCAATAAGAGATGCTGGAAGTATTCAAAAAAAAAGTGGAGATCAACATCCCCTTGTTGGAATCCATTATATAGATTCCAAGGTATGAAAGATTCATTAAGGACATGTGCACTAGTAGAAGGATATTAGAAGGAAATTAAGAGGTATAACTAGGTAAGGATGTTTTTTCTCTTGTCACCCCTCAAATCCCCAAAAAATTCCAAGATCTAGATACATTTTCTATTCCATGAATAATTGGTAAAATCACTTTTTCTAATACATTGTGTCACTTATAAGATTCAATTAATTTAATTAATTATTATATTTATTCTTCTTTATAGATGAGAGAACTTAAACCCAACTATGTGGCTGTACAAATTTATAACAGAGCCACTACCTATCCTGTAGGTATCTTGGTAAGTGTATAAGGCTACCCATTCCATACCGGCTTCTATATTCTCAACATAGTAGAAGGAAAAGGTAAAGATCACTCTCCCATTATTCTAGGAATACCATTATTGAAGAATAATAAAACCATCATAAATTACAAATAAGTGACCCTTTCCATGAAATTTAGGGAGGATACAGTAGATTTTAACAACCTTGATTCAATGAAACATTTACATGAAAGACAATATACTTTCACATTAATTTTTTTTGAACTCCCCTAATCCACCAGAAAATAAATTTAAATGTTTTATAACATAATATTATTTGAAGAATATTTAGAAACATATGTCCTTCTACAAAAAACTATTCTTGAAAATGAAAATAATCTGGAAAAAATTTCAAATGTTGAACAATTTGAAGAAATTGATTAAAATTAATTTGATGATATCCTACAATATGATAATAATAATTATACATTACATGTATAGGTGGCTATCATAGAGAGTAATGAAATAAAAACATCTTTATAAAACTCCCTAAATTATAATTAAAACTATTTACCTCAAATTTAAAATATTTCTTTTTAAAAGAGGATAAGAAACTGTAAGTCATAATTTTGAATAACTTATAATCGAAATATGAAAATAAATTCTTGGAAATCATGAAAAATAATATTAAGGCCATAGGATGGACATTGGGATATATTATAGGAATTATCCCTACCACCATCATGCACATAATTGTTTTTGGAAGAACATTTAAAGAAACTATTCATGGAGAATGGAAAACAACTAAACAAGTACCAAGAGGAATTTTGGAAAGAACCCATGGTGGAGTCCAAAATACCCCTGATGATAAAAAAAGTACTTCTAGGTTATCTATTTACTTTATTTTTTTATAGATACTTATTTTATTTTGAACTTCATTTCTTAAAAAAATGCACACTAAAATTCAACTCAGACAATATTAGAACCAAGTTTGGGGGAAGAGATTTACTATAACCTATAAATAAATAAATTCATTTTTCCTAAAAATTTAGTTATATATGTTACTCTTTTGTATAGTTTTCTATTTTGATTTTTAAACATTTATTAAACCACATTTCTACCCTGCCTAATTTGAAAATACTATACTAGAGTTGAATAATTCATGGGTTCTGGGACTATGTGGATTTAAGTGATTGTTGAGTGAGGTTTTAACTAATTTTATGGAAGTCTAGTCTTATAATTAGAAGATGGAGTGTGAGTGAAAATATTTGTGTGGAATCAATTTTATAACTTTAATTAATTTAAAATTTTAAATTTATCTAAGGTAACTTGACCTCCATGAGAAAGAACACCTTATAGATCCAAATTAAATGAAAATGATATAAATAATTTGAACTTAGAATAAAAATTGGAAATTGGGAACCCACAAATGGATCTCCGAGAAAAGGTAACTGGTTGTGTTTCTATAATTAAATAAATATATCTCAATAATATCTATGCCCATAATCATGGATAGGGAAAATAAAATTCAAAATGGTCTTGTTAAAAATGAGGTCATTTAGGAAAGGGTAATATTGAACCCATATAAAGAGGGAAAGTGACTTATAACACATTAATTTAAGTTATTTCAATAAAATGGAAAATCGAACTTTGGTTTGAGGAATCATAATAAAGAGGGATATATGGAGGTGTTTTTTTTAATGTTTTTATTCCGCTTAAATATAATTTTAACCACTCCTAAACTGAAACTTTGATTAAATTGAATTGAGGCCATGATTTGATTCATGTATGATCCATGATAACTCTCATAATTAATGGGTCTATGTTTATTTATTCTCTAGATGGTAAATGTAGATTTAGGAAGGATTGACTTATTTTTGAATAAATTGAAATTCAATGATAAATTTCACGGTAGTGAAATAGTTTAAGTATGGGGGAGTGATGTGAGATGGTGGTTTCAATATTTTTATCTGTTATTAAATTAAAATATTCCACATTGTAGTTTAATTCCCAAGTTGATAGTAGTTTCTGTTGAATTTCTAAAATTTAAACTTAATTAGAAATTATATTTAAATATGGTGTTTCTTTTTGAATTATTATGGTGAAATTTCATTATAGAAAAAAATACTACAATAAGAAAGAATGTGAACTTTTATAGGTTTTAAAAATAAAAAGGCCATGAGTGACCATGACATCAATGTTCACTATTCTTACTAGGGGTACTGACTGAGTACTTCCCCTATATGAATTTACTGTCACATTGTAGGCATGGTGATCATGCCTTCAAGTTAACATAGGCATTTCTCAGGGTCACCTGCTCACATTATTTCACCAAAGACTCATTGTAGGTCTACCTATACTGAGTGCTATTAGTTGACTATGTGTTCTAAAATTCTATAAAGGAAAAAATAGATGATTGTATGAAGAAATATTTCTGACTCTAACACCACTCTCATGGTATGCATACCTAATGTGAACCCTTCTTTTTCAACCACAACTCATGGTCAACACACTAACCATGAACTTCATGGTAGGCATGCATACCGAAATCTTTACCCACCTCTACCTATCATACTTATTCATATTGTTCCTTTTCCTTATGGCCATCAATATCCCCAAAGACTCCACTTCCCTTGAAGAATTAGATCCCTATTGATAAATGATTGTAGGAGATCCAAAGGCTGGGTGCTGCTCCAAAAGTTTACACCACCATTTATCTTCCACCCATAGGAAAAACAAGATGCCACCTACCCTGCTAATGCCACCTTATACTACCACCCATGGGTTCGAGATGATGAAAGAGTGAAGCCACTTTACTAGGGGACTGACAGAAGTAATTAGATCTAATTTGGGCTCCTATTTGACTAAGGGTGAGATCCAACCAAGCATGCCACAAGAAAAGCCGCCCTGACTACACAGACTCTGAGGAAGCTCTGGCATTCCACTCTATCACAAAGGAGATTTATTCTTGAAAATACTAAAGCTGTAGGAAAAAGGACCAAGCTCCCATCTGAAATAAATAAGGGATAATCATGGAACTAATTTTATTTCAAATCCCTTAACCATTAAATTGAATCACTATATAGTGTAAGTTTTGAAGATGAGAGAATATGAGTTGTATATATTAGTATATTATGATGTCTCATGGTGATAAAAAAATTATGTTAAGAATATTTTAAAATAATGAGGTCCATAACTTAAATCCCAATCACATTTTTCTTTACACACTATACTATAAAGTACTGGATCACTCCACCCTAAAAAATATATTGGGATGGATCATGGAAGAGTACTAATGCCTTAAAAAATTCATCCAGACACTTACTTATGGACATGTGTCAATCTTCAAGTTAAAAGTAAACCTGATCCTTTCTCAATAAGACATTTTATAATTAAATGAAGAAACACGTTCCCTCACTTGAAGAGAACCTAGACAACTAAGCATTCATCTACATAAGGAGAAAGACTCTTGGGGTGAAAGGAATGACTCATCAACCATGAATCTTGTATTATTTTTCATTTATTTTTATAAAAATAAAATGATGGAACACAATACCATATGTGATTTAGTTGAAGAGAATTATTTCACACCCCCTTTTGATGAATTCTGATATTTTAGTTTTATTGCTAACTCTTCTATATGATTTAATGGTTTAATTAGTAGAGATATCTTTGATTTAATATTTTAATTTCCACTTCTTATAATCATCATTGAACACAAAATACACTTGGATTTAATAAACTATATGTGATAGAAAATAGTTGGGTAATTCAAGGGTGATTAGAGGTATCCACTCACTAGGCTTGGAAAGGGTAGGAAATAAAGTGATCATTTTATTACACTATCTAAACTGATACAACCTTAATCTATTTTAAGTAATCAATTAGATTAAATTGACAAGGGGATTATTATAAACTAATTGAATAATGATTCAATATATGAATTATGTAATAATATATGGCTGGACCACTTCTCTTTAAGTTATTTTAAAACTAACCAACTTTACAAACCGTTTCATTAAAAGTGAACCCATGAAACAAGATTTCAATAGACACACAACACTATCTTCTCCGAAGACAATCTGAGACCCACTTTTACTGAATTTATCTCTAGTTCAAAAATTATTTTAATGAGTTCCCCACAATAGGATAATATCAACTACAAAGTGAAAAAGAGAGTTGGGACAAGTTAGAGGGAAATTATGAAGGTAATGTGAAAGTCAAAGAAGCAAAGATACAGATCTAGAGAAGAAAAGTTGAAGAAATAATAATAGAATAAGATGAACATGTTGATGATTTATTTAATCAGGTAAATGAAATTGTGAGAAATATTCAAGGATTTTGTGAGAAACATGATAATTCTAAAATTTTGAAAACATTTATGAGATTTTTTCTGGATATATTTGATCCCAAATTTTTATCACTTGAATATGGATAAGATATTTATTTTAATGAGCTATATAATATTAAAATTTCTTATGAAATGTGAAAACTTATGGAATTAAATAATGATATAAAATATGAGATTTATTTTGAAGTCACGAGAAATGTGAAATTTTGTAATGATGAATACGTTTCTCACACAAGTGATACTAATAATGAATAAGAATATCAAAAAGTTATTACATTCATTTCAAAGAGATTTTAGAAGGGAAAAATAAAGAACAAAGGTACATTCTTTGATAGATGTTATAAATGAAATGGTCTTAGACACTATGAAATTAATTTCCCAAAGAATAATAAAGAAAATTATTAATTTTGATATGACAAAAAGACTCAAGGAAAGTAGTGGAGAAAAAAAATTAAAAATAATATTTAAAGGCTGGTGGAAGTAGGAAGACATTTCAAAGAATGAAAAGAAGAAATATTATTATAAAAGAATAGGAATATAATCTTATATTGTGTAGCGATTTTGATGAAGAGACATAATAAAAATTTACAAATTTTATGGATAATTTTTATAAGACTGTTGATTTATCTAGTGGTGATGAAGATGATTCAGGACTAATAGATTATGAATACATGATCAAAGATGAACTTAAGGAATGTATTTAAAAAATACCATTCTAAAGAAATAGAATAATATGTTGGTAATATTTAATAGAAAATTGGTTAATGAAAAAAACGATCAATCTAAAAGGGAGGCAAATCTTACAGGAGAAAATAAAAATATCAGATTGAAAGCTGAAAAATATGAGAAAATAGTCAAAGATCTCAATGTAATTTTTTTAAAGGATGAAAAATTATCAATGAATTAATAATAATTTTATAATGATGAGAAATATCTGAAAAATATGAAGAAATAATTAAAAATATCCATTAAAGTCAAGGGGGAATCCTCCAAAGATTCTGAAATATTTCTAGGAAAATCCTCATTTAAAAAATATATTTCTAAAACTTTCGATACCAACAATTAAGGTTTAAATATTATTTATAGTAAAACATGGAATAAAAAAATGGATATAAATTTACACAAGTGTAATTAATGAAATAATAATATTGAAATGGAACTTCTATTCCAAATCATAGATGAAATCAGACCCAAGCTATTTATCGGATGTTTAATTCTAAAAAACAAAACTTTTAGTTACAACACTATTTTTTCAATAAAATTCAAATTTCAGGGTTATTTCTAGTGATTTGGAATTATTGGACATAAAACATATACATTATGGTATATAATTTCTTTACCTAGGATAAGGAAAGAAGCTAGGGGGAGATATTCCAATGATACGAAAGTAGACTCTAGAATAAATCATATAGAAAGGGAAACTCTATAGAAAAAATAGTTTTGATTATCTTGAGTAACTATATGGAATGTGTGATAAAAAGGTAAATAGAGTATAGAAATGCATGATAATATCACCCAGTCTTTCCCCTCTCAAATATAATGATATAGTAGTTTAACTATGCAAGGAAAATAATTCATGCTTGGAAGAAGTTTCTTTAAAGAAATCAATAAGAAAAAGGCACAGATACTAGATAGTGGGTATTCCTCCCACTTGAATTGTGATCCTAAAATTATGAAGAACACTGATAAACATAAAGGAGTTATAGTAATTTTTTAATGAATCTTCCTTGGAAATCAAAGGTATTGGTAAAAATTATATTGAGAATAATAATTTGTAATCAAGGAGGCTCTTTATATTGAATGGATAAAAAACATGTTGAGTATTAGATAAATTTATAATAATATTAAAAATGTAACATTCAAAATAAATACATGCATAATTAAAATCACAATTGATGAAAGAACTATTTCTCATGGAAGTAAAACTAATGGAAATTTATTATTGATTGGTGATCCTTATAATACATGTTACTTGAGCATGAAAGATGAGAACATGTTATGACATAAAATACTTGGGAATATTTTTCAAAGAAGAATATGTAAGATCATGAAATATTAAGTGGTAAGATATTTACCCAAGATGAAGAGAGATCAGGATAAAATCTGTTGAATATATCAAAAAGTAAAAATAACTTCGAAGGATCAGAAGAAGGTGAATATTACTTCCATAAGACCACTGGAATTAGTCCACATAGATCTTTGTGGACCCATGAGATATAAGTCTACTCAAGTTGATATTTATTTCATTATTTTCATATATTAATTCACTTGAATGACTAATGTTATTTTTATCAATCAAAAGTTTGAGGCTTTTAGGATGCAAAAAATGTATTGAAGATAGGTTGAAAAGGAACCTGGTTTATATATCAAAAAACTAATATATAATGATGGGAAAGAATAAATGAGTGATGGATTTGAAACTTATCTTAGAAAACATGGAATTATGAATAAATATAATACAACCTATACACCACAATAGAATGGTGTTACAAAGAGGAATAATAGAAGCATCATAGAAATGGGTAGAATAATACTGGATAATAAGGATGTTTCAAATTTTTTTTGGTGAGAAGTAGTGTATACCGGGGTTTTCATTTATAGTATATGTTTGTTGAGACCCAAAACAAATTATACACCTTGATAGACGTGGTACCAAAATAATACTACAATGAAATATTTCAAGGTCTTTGATGGAATGTTTTATATTAAAATAAAAGGAAGTGGGATGATAATTTTTAAAGAAAAGGTTGATGGTAGAGTCTCTATGGGATGTTTATCTAGAGAGAATGGATACAGATGATGAAAGAAGATATTACATAAAACTTTTGAGTATTAAGATATGAATTTTTTTGAAAATATGGGAAAAACGAGTTAGAATATTCAATTATATTGTTATTATAGCATAGAAAAAACAATAAGATTTTAAAAGAAATGGATAGAAAAGTTACTGAAATTAGATAAAAAACAATTGATGCTAACTCAGAATGCTATAGTGATGACGAATAAGGTGATGGTAGTAATAGAAATAAGTTTTAAATATTAAAGAAACATATTGAACTTGAGAATATAATTAGGAATTATAATGCACCAGTTCAAATAAGAAAAATACTAAAATTAGAAAATCAAATTTCTCTTGTATCACAAGTTGAAATTAGAATGGTGGATGAGGCTATTGAGAATGATGAATGGGTAAAATATATAAATGAATAACTCCATAAAATTTAGAATAACTCCACATGAAAACCTATTCCTATACTAGAAACTAAAAAAGCGATTGGTAAAAATGGGTTTTTAGGAACAAAATGAAGGAGAAAGGTTAAGTCATACAGAAAAAGGATAGACTTGTTTGAAAAGTATATTAAAAAATTAAAGGCATATAATTTGAAAATACATTTTCTCTAGTTTCCATAATTGAGACAATAAGGATATTCTTGGTAGTGGCAGTGCATAAGCATTATAAGGTTTATCAAATAGATGTAAATTTTACATTTCTAAATGTTGATATTGATGAAGAATAATTTATTGAACAACCATAAGGTTTCGTTCTTTAAAATGACAGAAGAATGTTTTTCATATTGAAGAAGATATTTTATGGATTAAAATAGGATTCAAGGGAATGGAATTCTTAACTTACTGACTATTTGAGAAAAATGGGGTTTCCCAAAGGTACTATTAAAAACAACATGTACTTGAAAATGATTTCTTAGACACACTGGTGGTGATAGTTTATGTGGATGACATAATTTTTTACAGTAATAAAAGTTTCTTATGTGAGGATTTTTCTATAAAAATGAAGAATCAATCTGATATGTCTATGATGGGGGAACTAAACTATTTTTTTGGGTTTAAAAATTGTGTAGAACTCATATCATATCTTCATTTCAGAATAATTTTTGATAAAATTTGTAATTTAAGAATCAAAATAGGTGTATACACCCATATATATTTTCATGAATTTAAGAAAAATGATCAAGGAAACAAGGTTAATTAGAATATTTTAGAAGCATGATTAGAAACGTGTTGTATCTCACATCATCCAAAACAAACATTTCCCATGAGGTGACTCTGTGTGTATGGTATCACAGTGAACTAAGGGAGTCACACATTTTTACAATTAAAATAATTCTGAGATACGTTAAAGGCACAATGAATTATGGGTTTCTATAAAGGTGTAGTGGGGATCTATATTTTCTTACATACACTGATGTAGATTGGGAAGGTGAATGTACATGTCAAAGATCCACATCAGTTGGGGTGCTCTTTATTGGTGATGGTTGTGTCAGCTAGTACATTAATAAGAAAAAAATTAGTGACCCTATGTATAGTTGATTTAGAGTATGCGGTTGAAACTCATGAAGTTACATAGGATTTATGGATGTAAGCTTAACTAGTATATTTGAGGGTTGATATTCAATGAATGTTAAAGATTTCGCGTGATAATCAAAGTGCAATTGATCTTTCAAAAAACCAATTCAACACTATTAGTATAAACATATTAACATTATATATCATTTTAACAAAGAAAAGGTGGGTTTAGGTGGAATCAAACTTATATATGTTTTTGAAAAATAATTACTTGTAGATATCTTTACAAAAGATATTCCATTTGACTAACCCATGAATCATCATTGATTCCACATAGGCATTATCAGATTATAAATTTATATTAAACCCAACTACCACTAAAACATAGGTATGTTAAATAGTGGAATTCTTAGTTCGAACCATAGGGAGAGCCTGAAATGGATAGTGAACTAGTAATTATACCTTAAAAAATGGATTTCTTATATTATTTTTAGAGTTTGGGTTAAAAAATAATCATATTGATTTACTTTATATGATAAAGGAGGGTTTTGAGATCAATTTTAGAGAGCTTATGTAAAGGGTATTCCTAAATCTAGCTTGCCCTCGTCATATGTATTAGGTTGAAAAGTAGTGAATAAGTCACCAATTGGTTATGTTAAAACCAATTGAATCTACCTAGATAGGAAAACACTCTTTAGTTAAGATGTGGTAACTAGTTTAGGTGAATTAAGATTATCTTTAAAGGAATAAAGCATAATAAGTTATTGGTAATAGTTTTCTTAACTCCAATTAGGCCAAGGTCCTTCTATTTTAATTCCTTAGATCAGGGTTATAAAAAATAATATGATAAACATGAGTTCTTAATCATAATTCATATACAAGGGTTACCAATCTTTTGATTTAATAATTCATTTGGTTTATGCTACTATACTCTCAACCCCTAATCCTGAGTGGGTTAGCCATGCTTGGTAATGAAAATATTAAATGAATAAGAGAACAAAAACACAATTGTCATATATTTAAATAAATTCATGATTAAATCAAGTAAAATAAACCAACATACTTACTTGGAATGGAGAAATGGAAACACATGGAACTTGGTATTAAAATAAAAAAGTGGAATTGAAAGAAGATAGGTTTGGAACAAAGAACGAGCAGTCCAAAATTCCTTTAGACGAAGTGTAACAAAAAAGTATGAGAATAAACCAAAGATAAAATGTGATAAACTAGGTTTAGAAAAGTATATAAAAGAATTTTTAAAAGGAAATTGGTCTAGGGACTTTATTTTAAACATCAGAGGTGTTGAAATATAAATAGTTTAATCAAATCATGATGTGTACTAATTTCACATCATGAATTAGATTTAATTTTTTATTCATTGAAACTTTCATGTCGTGTATCTGTGTTTCACATTATGTAATGGGATATTCAAATATTCTATTATTTCGAATATTCTGAACTTCATGGTGAATTTCACATATTGTGTCCAATTTTATGGGCATGGATATTAAGGGTTTCATGTCATGTAAATGATTCATATAATAAACTTTATTTAGATCAGAGGATTCATGACTTATATTACTTTTATAGGATCGAGGATTTATGGAGTGATAGATGGTAGAAAAGTTGACACTTTCATGTCATGAGTTACTTTCACATCCTAAACTTCTTCATCCAAGACATTCACAACTTGTATTGGTTTCATGGATTGGCCTTCAGTCTGCAGGGAGCCTATATCTAAGGATTATACATCATGAGTTGGACTCATGATGTGAATTTTCTACAAATTCTAAAATTTATTGTGGCACCTTATTTAAGTATTGAACTTTTATTTCCTATAAAAAACCAACCAAAATCCAATGAATCATACTATAAAACATGAAAAAATCCCAAATAAATTATTCTAATATATATATATATGAATTAATATCATAAAATTTATCCACACTTGACCAATTACTTATCCTCAAGCAAAAAATATCTCAATAAGGATTCCAAATGATTTTTTTAACAAGAAATGTGCATTAAAACCAAGAAAACAAAACAAAGTGCTAGAAAAATAAATATAATCCTTCAAAATAATTCCATTAGATAAAATTGGATATACATCATAATCAAGTTCTTTATTCAAATCAATTTTTACTTAAATTGAAAATTTTCAATTATTCCTTAGAAGCTATACCCATGTTTCAATTTACCTCACTATAAATTTTCTATCATCACTCAAGGTAACATGAAATTAAAGTTATGATCATATGATAAATACATGTTCCTAACCATAGGAATTCATTGGTTCTAACATGTCCACCCCATAAAGAAAAATACACAAATAATCATTAGGGCTTCAGCAATAAGGTTCAAATGACTCTAAGATTGAGGGTTAGTGGATAAATGATAAAAATAAAGCTAAAAGAGGAGGGTAAAATCTTAAGTACAATGCAAGATAATAATTAATAGTGAAATGAGGAAACACATCCAAAAAGTAGCATCTCCACACTCCCAAAATCTTAGGGTGGGTCTATGGATATACCATAAAAATGTAATGAAAGTATCCTATTTCTTCTTTTTCTTATCTTCTATTACTTTTTTTCTTTCAAAATTCATGGTTATAATAGATATCACATCCACCACCTAACCATATATGATATACCATGAGATTCATCAGTCCAGTGAAGGTGATTTTTGATCTTCCTAATGCACAACCCTTTTTTCAGAGATAAGATAATCATGAATGGTATATTAGAAGAACCATAGAACATATCATATAGATCATGTGAAAAAAACACCATATATATCCTTAATTTCAAGCATCCCATTCCCATCAGTCATGAATTCCCCCACACTTATTCAAGAAAAAATCATGAAATCATATGAAGATCAGCGTAAGAAGGGATAAAATGGGATTGTAACTTGATTCAATCCTAATGAGGTCATTCGTGGATTCTATGGGCTTAATAAGGAATAATGTATAAGAAGGTCTCTAGAAAAAATGGCTAAAAAATGCCTCAATAATTTTAATAGTGTATTTGTTTAGTCACAGCTTTGATAATATTCCAATGAAAGTTCTTACAGTCTTACATGATTTAAGTATCTCTCAAGTAATATGCTGAGAGAAGAATGGGAAAAAGTAGGTACAAAATCTTCTTGATAATATAAATACATATAAAAGGAAAATCACTCTGGGCATATTAACTAGTAATAATTCAATTAAAATAAATTAATAGAATTTATAATCAGAAATAAATTAATCAAATTAGAAATCATGCTAAAATTATAAGAAATAATAAATAATAGATTTTAAAATTTTCGATCCAAAATTTTTCTTTTATTTACATGGGTGAAATGAGATTTCAAGTTAAAGCATGTTTTAAATTAAAAATGTCTTCTGGACTAATGATAACAACAAAAAATTTAGGTTTAAATGTAATAAAGATCAATAATTTCTCCCAATACATAAATTAAATTGCATCCATATTGTTTTGGGAAGTGGCATGGGAGAGATAACAATGTCAGCAGAAAGAAACCTAAGATGGGAAGTATGAAAACAACACAGGTAATCAAAATATCCCTGCAAAAAAATTTCGCTCCATGGGGTAAAATGACGAATGTTGATATGAACCTAGGATACCAACAATAAATTTAGAAACAAAATATACATGCACTAGAGAAATGAGCAGTTCATAAGATATAATCAATATATAAGAAAAAAAATGTGTAGGTGAAAACAGTAGAAAAAAAATGGATATCATATCAGATATATGTGAAATAAGAAGAATAAAAACTAGGTACCTAGAAAAATAATTAAAAGGAAAACCTAGGAAAATAAAATACTTAATAGGATCAATAAAAACTAAAAAGATCAAAAATACAAGTTGTCTCCCATAAAATTCTAATAATTACATATTTATCCATATGGATGAACAAAGATCAATTGGTGTAGTCCATTGGTATAATTTTTCTCTAACTATTTATGGAACTGGAAGCAGTGTCCTCAAGATCCATTGGTAATTTGGTGGGGTTTGTCACCTCAAAAATGGTCTGATGAAGCAACTTTTATGGTATCTATAGAATCCATATAGGTTGTGGATGGTGCTCATAGGGAAGTAACTATACCATATATACATGAGGAAATACATCATGGGGAAGGCCATATGATATCCTAGTAGGTATCATAGGTTGCAAAAGAAAAATACAATCTAGACATAGAAACTGAATGCAAAAATAATAAATACAGTGTAAGAGAATCATTTAGAGTCAAAATAATATCATATCCCTTTTGTTATATAATTTAAATGAGACAACCATGGTAAGGTAATATTGGAAGATATAGAAATAAATTGAAAAAGATCAAAAAGGGAAGGGGTACACTAGGAAACAACTAAACAGGGTGGGAAGAATCTCTGTTACTAGCATCGGTGGTCCCCTCCTAAATACTGGGTGGCTGGATATACTCGCCATGTTGATATTAGTGATAGAGGTGGGAGAAGGTTGATCAACCAATAAAATAGGTACCATAGTGCTTGAAACATAGTTGGTCACCACTATTGAATCTAATATAGAGGCTGGAAGAGGCGAGGTGTCAATCCATATAGAGGTTGCATATCTGGATATGGGATCGATAAATGGTACCAAATGTGGATTTGGTATAGTAGGGCCCTTTCCCTATTGAGAATGCTACATCAAAAAATATTTCTAAAAAATAGGGTTAGTAAGATTTGGAGGGATCTCAAACATGGTGGGTGATGGTGATAATGTGGAAGGCGTGGGTATAGAGTAAGAAGATGGTCCGACCGTAGCAAAAGGTGGGTGGGTGTAAGGGGTGGTAACTAGATGAGATGGGCTAGTGAGAGGTAACTGGGTAGGCTTAGTGAAAAGAATGATAAAATTAAGGCATATCCACCTATGGTTCTCTATAATACACTGGATAATACCATAGTATCAATGTAACACATCCCAAATATCTGATGGAATGGGTAGGGTAGGCTCAAAATGGGCAGGGGGTGGTATCCTAGAGGAATGTGTGGAAGTTGTGTGTGTGGGGGGGTGGATTAGTCTTGGGATCAGTAGTAGGTGGGTGGGTGGTAGGGCCTTTGGCTAGGGAAATAGGAGTGGACACCTCATGAACTGTAGAATGAGAAGCTGACACCTCATCAACATACTCATCATACTCTTGAGTTCACTCATAACTCTTCTCATTCTTCTAAAGAAGCCCCATATTGTGGAGAAAAAAAACCAACCAACTTCACTGGTCCTAATAATGAAAGGGGATTATATGAGTCAAGGACTCTTAAATAATGACCCAAATGTGTAACAAATATCCTTCCCATCAAAGTGTGGATTGCCCTCATCACCCATGCCTTGTAATACAAGAAAAAATTGTCATTCCATGTTCACAGAGGGGCCACCCATGGCAGAAGCTATATGATTACCTCAATCAGGACAAAGACCCCATGAGAGTCACCTTGGTCCAACTGTGAATGGGATAAATCTCGATGAACAATCTATAGGGTGGCACCCCTCAGCTGGGTAATCTTCACCATGTGTGGGTCATGGAAGCTCTGAGGGTTATGGGATATAAATTCACAGCTCCTTGGAGTGTCCATCTTGTTAGGATCTAGTCAAAAGGTAGAATAGGCTGGAGAGGCAATAGAGTCAAAAGAATAAATACCTAGTCTAAATCTGAACTCACCCAACATGATCTCCCATGGCCTGCCACCAAAAATAAAGGAGACATGCATGATTTCAAGATCAAAAGTGGAAAGCAAATCAATGAACATATCCCATTGTGTTTATTCATTTACCTTGATGATTCTATAAATATGAATTCTGCTTTTGAACTTCATGACTTCCTTGTACATGAGGAGATTCTATAGAATTGAAAGGTTGGGGTCATATTTTTTTGCATGGTCTTGGCCTACAGATGAGCTAAGAAGACCTGAGGTTGGATATCATTGAACTAGATTCAAGGAGGATTTGTGACTACTGGGTAGTGGCTTGTGACTATTGAGAGGAATATTGGGAATGGTGGGAAGCTGTTGGAGTGAAAGAGCCTAAAAGGGAGGGATAAGTAAAGGTTCTGCTACTGGTGGAAGAGGATTCAACACTGAGCACTTGGGCATGGAGAGATTGTCATGCTGGGCCATGAGTTTGGATGACTAAAGGGTGCCATATCTTTGATGGACCATGGTTGGGATGAGAGGAATAGAGAGAGTGGAATAGGTAAGAAATCATGGATGAAAGAGGAGGGGGATGGTAATAGAGGTAGGATAGAAGAGGGAGTCTGAGTGGTGGTGGGTGGGGGAGAGTTCGAGCATCACCCATGAACCCTAGATTCATGACTAAAATAGGTGGCCCAAAATATTAATGTTATAATTCATATTTATTATGTGAATTATGAATGAAAAGATACTTTTCATCCCTACAAAACCCATGATGTGAAATATGTTCATGATGTGAATAAGGTATATTTAAAAACTCTTTTTTGGCAATGAGTTTCTAGCTTAATACCAACATCACTAAATCATCCTAATCTAATAAAACCTATTCTAACCTATGGAACCTAACTTGGGTCACCTCTTAGTAAATAATTTATTTATCTTTGAGAGCTAGAAAAACCTCAAATTAAATGAATTTTAAAAAGAGAACACACCCTTCTTGAAACGATTCTTGGTATATTTTCAATCATTGACCATTGACCTTAAATAGTGATCCATCACCTATTTA
Organism: Viscum album; assembly: GCA_963277665.1. Taxonomy (NCBI): domain Eukaryota; kingdom Viridiplantae; phylum Streptophyta; class Magnoliopsida; order Santalales; family Viscaceae; genus Viscum; species Viscum album. Next base: position 2,015,567,345 of record OY728153.1, on the reverse strand, counting down.
AATTCATGTTGATAAATAAGGTAAATCCTTAACCACCTAGAATGGTCCTAACCATTGGGATTTCAGTTTTCTAGGGAATAATTTCAGATGGGAATTGAACCCCATAATTTTTTCCCCGATGTGAATACCCATTCCGCGATGTGCCAGTCAAGCCACTAATTTTTTCCTTATAAACTTTTGAATTTTCATAACCATCCATTATAATCTCCTCCTTATCATCCATTTATAGTAATCCTTATTTACCATATTTTTTATCATCTAAGTGTAACTTTTTGATTTCCTAGTAAGATCAACGTTCTAGTTCCACTGGTAAATGATAGGATTTTATTTAAACTAGTCAAAAGGAGTAGCACTGATGGGTGTTTTATAGGATGTATGATACACCTAAAGTTCATCATAATTTTTGATAATCCAATATTCCCTACTTGTATTAATTGTATTTTCCATGATCTGGTTGATCTTTCAATTAGATAATTTTACTTGCCTTCTAGTTTGTAGGTGGTAGGGGTGCCGGTGTTATATAAAATCATGTATTTTTTAAGTATCCCTTTGACAATAGTATTAATGAAATGTATTTCCCAATCACTAATGAGTAATTGTGGGAATAAAAATTTGGAAAAAAGTTTTTCTTTATAAATTTCATGAAAACCTTGGTTGTTTTATGGGTGTTAGATTCTTCTTTAACCCATTATGAGATATAGTTCACACTAAATAAGATATAAAACTTTCCATGGGAATTGGGTAACAGAACCATGAAATCAATCCCCTAATTTTCAAATATTTCTATTTCTAGGATGTGATTCTAAGGAATCTCATTACATTTCCCAATGGTTTATGACCATTGGCATCGATCATAATTTTATACAAAATTCCTTGTATCCTAATAGATTGTAGGCTAGATAATCCACTTTATAGGATTTTAGACATAGTGCATTCAAGACCATGATGTATGCTAGTCAGTAATGTATGATAAATATCTAGAACAATTTGAATTTCATCCTCAAAAATGCAGCATCACATTAAACTATAAAAACAATGCTTAAATAATAGTGTCTCATCCTAGTAATAGTTTGAAGAATTGAATAAGAATTTATTCTTTTGATCAGAAGAGAAAGATGGATAGAGTGTACCCATGGCTAGATATTTTGATATATAACTAATTAATGGTCATTTTTGTACATACATATTGAACTATTAATCATTTTTAAAATCATATTTAATATCCATATCCTCTTCATCCTCGACATCAGGTAGTAGAAGTTTTGACATATTGTTAGTGATGCCATTTTCAGTTCTTTTTGTGTCTTTAATGATGATATAAAACTCTTTTAGTAGCTGGATCCATCATTTTAGTCATGTTTTGGAATCCTTTTTATTTGGAAGGTATTTCAATGCTACATGATCAGTGTAAAATATGAATATAGTGAGCGTGAAATATGACCAAAATTTATCAAATGTGAAAAAACTACCATCATCTCTTTATCTATGATCATACAATTTATCTGAGATTTATTTAGAGTATGGATAACATAATAAATAGGGAAAAAGATATTTCCAAATTGGTATCCTAAAAAAAAACTCATAACAAAGTCACTGTAATCATACATCATTTCAAAGTCTATGTCCAAGTCAGGTGAAATAATGACATGAGTGGACACCGAGGAATTTTTCAGAGTATTAAAGGCATGTTAATATTTTTCATTGAAATAAAATGGAATCTATTTAAATAGTAGGTGTGTTAGTGGTCAGGATATTTTTTCAAAATATTTAACAAAGTGGTGATAGAATCCCATGTGTCCCAGAAAAATCCTTATTCCTTTCAATTTTGTGGGTTTAGATAAGTCATTGATTACTTTGATTTTTTCTGGGTCAAATTCCATGTCATGTTTTGGAATTTTATTTTTGAGGAAGATTCCTCCTTGGACTATGAAATGATATTTTCCCAATTAAACACTAGGAATTTTTCATCATAGCATTTAATAAATAGTTCCAAATTTCTATGGAAAATATCAAAGGACCATCCATGCATAGATAATTCATTCATGAATATTTCTAGAAATTATTTTTCCATATCATAGAAGATATGTGTCATACATTGTTGGAAAGTTTCTAGTACATTGCACATTCAACATGAAATCCTTAAATTGGAGAAGGTTCTAAATGGGAATGTTAACATTTCTTTTGAAAAACAATCTAATTCAATAGTGATTTTATTATATCTAGAATATCCATCCAGAAAATAATAAAATTTATTCCTTACTAATCTATTAAAAACCTGATCCATGAAGGAGAGCAGGAAGTGTCCTTTTTAGGTATTTGTATTGATATTTCTATAGTAGACACATACTCACCATCTAGTAATGGTTTAAGTTGGGATTAATCAATCTTCATTGTTTTTAATAAAAATCAAGCTGCATTTATTTGGTACAACTTGAATCGGGATCACACAATTTCTATTAGAGATAGAAAATATTATATCAGCATCTAGGAATTTCATAACTTACTTCTTAAAAACTTAGTTCATTGGTGGGGTGATTCACCTATTGGGTTCATTTGGGTTTAGATCTTTTTTCTAACAAACTTTTATTAGTGTATCTTATAGGCCTAATCCCATTGATATCAAATACACCCAAGGATATTGAATATTTGTGCCTCTTTAGGACCACTTTTAGTTTCTCTTCATAAAATTGATTTAGTTCCAAGCTTATGATGACCAAAAATTCATCTTTAGTTTCCCATAATGAGTACTTCTGTGTGTTATATAGAGGCATTAATTCTTAATTTGGTGGCTTAATGACTGAGGGTATGAACTTTGGAATGGTGTATCTCATCAGAGGTTCAATGTAACATTCCTCCTAATATTCATTACACTCATCTTCACCAGGAGAAACATTATATTTACCATCCTCAATATCTTAAAATCATCCTTTCTTTAGTTATAAAAATGGTTTTATAATCAAACAAGTCACTAATTTTCTTAGAATATTTCACTAAATTGAACACTACCTCTTTATCACCAACTTTGAAGATAATATTTCCTTGGTTAACATATATTAATACTTATATAGTGTCAAGAAATGGTCTTATTATAATTATGGGTACATCACCTTATTCCTCCATATCTAGTATAAGAAAATTAGGATAGAATATAAATTTTCCAACTTTGACTAAAATATCCTCAAGAAGTACCTGAGGATACTTGACTGATTGGTCATCTAGATGAGTTTACACTCTATTGGGTTTCAGGTCTCGAGTCTTAATTTTTATAAGACACCCATTTTAATGATATTTATACATTCTATGAGATCAAACAAGGCCTTTCTGAAATTACACATTTCTATGATGCAGGTAATTGAGAAACTACCAGGGTATCTCATTTTTTGTGAGAGATTCTGCAGAATAACCACATAAAATTATTCATTCAATGAAATTAAACCTAATTCCTCAATTTTTATTTTATTATAGAGAATATCCTTTGATAATTTTTCATAATTAGGCATCTGGTCAATGGATTTTGTGATGGGGATATTTATGTGGAGGTTTCTAAACATTTATATGAATTTATTATACTGACCAGAACTGACCCCAGTTGCTTGGAACTGGTGTCTTATTACATTATAATGGAATTATTAAAATAAATTAGTATCTCAAAGGAATGAATATTTTAGTCTATTTATAAATTGAGATATATACATAAGTTCAACATTACAACTTGAAATGAAATACAACATATAAGTTTTATTGGGTATATCAAAAACTATAAGTTTATCACTATAGGTCATTCATAATAAACTTCTTCATGTCCTGAGAAAATGAAAAATAATAAAGGGGTGAGCTTAAATGCTTATTAAGGGTAAACAATGAAGCATAAGAAATAATAAACATAAAAATGAGGCATGGTGAATAACTAAAAACACATGCCTTTAAAAATTATAATTGAACATCATATTGTGGGAATAATAGTTGAATAAATTATGCCATAATAAAACATAATCATGGGTATTATACTAGTCGAATATCTACATGAACTATCAATTACTATTTTCATAATAAGGGAATGCATAATGTGATACATTATAACCATATTGTCAAGGCCTCATGCCAAGACCATAAATAACCATTTTGTCAAGGCCTCATGCCAAGACCTAGTTTGTCTCACGAGACCCACCGATGCACCAAGGAACTATAGTGTCCCCCAACCAACACATATTAATTCCAATTAATCCCTCATATTAATATGTATAAATATAAATAACATATACATTCATATTCAAACTAACATATGAAATGTAAATAACTTTCCTCAAACATTAAGAATTAACACTAACCTTTCAGAGTAAATTGGTGAATGGTTTTAAGATAGAATATACACAGTAAAACCAATCATAAAAAATTAAATTAAATATGTTAGATGATATCATAAAATATTAACTCCAATAATACATAATAATAAATAAGAGTATTGAAACTTATGAAGATACTCTTATAAAATCATCTAGTAATTCTTGATATAAATACTCTTTTATTTTGATAAGAAGAGTTCTTTTGGAAATGTCTTTATATAAAACCAGAAGTGAAGTAAGATAGTATTTTAATAATAAAATGAGTGATTTTAGAAAGATAATGGAAGCTAAAAATATATTATAGAGTGCCCTTGAAAATAGGTAAGATTTTGAGAAATTCCCTTGAATTGGGATTGTATTTCGGGAAGAATTTTTGAAAGATCCTTCTAAAACATAAAAATCCATATAAATTAAAGTATGATTATGGTTGAAACATAGAATTTAAAGGGTTACATATGAATAAATAATAATTTGATATAGGTAAGTAGAGAATAAGAGTAACCCAAATGAAATTGGAGGTTCGAGTATAAAACCCTTACAACTTTGTAATCAATTGAATCCTATGACAAAAAATTAATAATCATCATATGATAAATTTAATACATGAAAAAAAATATTCATGATATGAAACATCAATTGGTAGTATACATAAACCATACAAAAGTAATAGTAGTGAATATGGAATATCTCACAAAAATGGAAGTGAGATGAAGAAACCCTTACCTTAAGTCCAAAAGTGTTCTCCACTTGATCTTAATGAATTGAATAATAAAATTTAGGTTCATTAATTAATAATTAAAGAACATAATATACATGTAATTTATTTATTATAACCTTATTAGGTTCATTCATGGCCTTTTTATGGGTTAAGAGATTCAATTTCATTGTTTGTGAGCATTTTCTTCCTTGGTTTTCATGATCAGTTTACTTATATTCATGTAAGGATAAACATGTAGAATGAGAATGGTTGTCCAGAATATAAGTTGTATGTTATTAGTAAACAAACATATATTACATGGTTATAAAGTTATTTTGGTTATTGGGAGTGAAGATAAATCATTATATAAAATTTTAATGACAATTGTTTGGGTTAATTGGAGGTTTCTGATCACAACAAACTCATTTTGATTTATAAATTAATATTAGGTGTAAAAAGGATTAAAGAACCTTAAATAAGTTATAATACATATAATATAGTATAGTTAAATTATCAAAATGGTTTCATGACCATAATTGAAGAGGGTAATAGAAATTGAAAATCCATCATCCTTGAATGTGATAAATTATCACATCTCAGATGGTGTTTTAATTTATAGTATAAAAGAATGGGTAAGGAGAGATGATGAAGAATTATTAATTTATCATAAAAAAATTATAGTACATGTAAGGTACTGGATTCATCACAACATTTGGATTAAAGGAGATGATGAAAGAAAAATAAAAGAAAAGAACTTGAAATAAAAGAAATGAAAAGAGGAATTTACCTCTTGAAGTAATCTTCCTTGAGGGCCTCTTTAGGGAAGATATTTTGGTATTTTTATGAGACCAAGGGCTTATAGACGTGTGGGAAGATCTTGGGAGGATATTTGGCTATAATTTAGAGAAGGAACAAGGATTGAGAGGATTAAAGAGAAGAGGGAGTGAGGGGGGTTTTTATAGAGGAGGAGAGGAGGGGTTTTCCCATCATTTTAATCCTTATTTAATTATTTTTCCAAAGGAAACCAATAATGTTGATGATTGTGAACAAAAATAGTAATTAGTTCATGTGATTTCAAAAAAATGGTTATTTACATCAGATATGACTCAATCATGATGCATAAATTCACTTATTTAGCATATTTTGTAAATTTTCAAATTTCACTATTCACAAAATTTAAGTATTTCATAAAAATCCCAATAATTCACCCTAACAATTTTTCGATGTATGGAATTAAAATATGAAATCCATTTTATAAAAATAATTTTATAAATAATATAAATTTATTTTTTTAAAAAAATCATTATTTACTTGAAAAATACATATTTAAATTTAAAACTCATTTTATAATACTTTCAAAAATTAACTAAGGTCTTATTAAATCATCCTAAAATTATAAGACAAAAAAATATTTATTTATGAATACATTGTATGAAAATTATTTTTCTTTTAAATCAATTTATTAATTTAAAATTATAATTAAATATTTATTACTCACAAGAATACCAAAACTTAATTATTAATTTCTAAAATGATCTATTTCATTTATAAGGTCTCTAAATTTTATTTATACCTTCATGGGTGTGGTTACAATTCATAAGGGTCATATTAATTTTCATAAGGGTACATTAATATTCAAAAGGTTCAAGTTACTATTCACAAAAAATGAAAGTTGATCATATCAGACTCTAAATATCTTACTGAATGCAACCGTGTATGTCAGTTTTTAGAAATTCAAATCACAGAGGTGGTAAAATTATGTTTACTGGCTAAGTTATAAGAAAGTGTAGTTTTGTAGAGACTCAGTGTTTCATGAATTTATTTATAAATCTTTTAGGTGTCACATTCTCCCCTCCTTAAAAAAATTCATCCTCAAAATTACCAGAATGTTACCTCAAAAAAAGATTTGGGTAGTTCTTCATCACAAGTCCCTCAGGCTCCCATGTCGTCTCTTTGATTTTATGATTTTTACAAATTATCTTTACCATTAAATTCATCTGATTCCTCAACACCTATTCTTTAGTGTCCAGAATCTGAATAGGCTCTTCATAGTAAGATAGGTCAAGTTCCAATTCTATACCTTCAGAAGTGAGGACATGTGTTGGGTCTAGCATGCACATCCTCAACAATGAGACATGGAACACATTTTTTTACTTTAGATAGGCTAGGAGGAATACACAAATGATACGAAACAGATCCAATTCTCTCTATAATTTCAAAAGGGCTTATGTACCTAGGGTTCAGTTTCCCTTTCTTCCCAAATATTATAACAACCTTCCATGGAGAAACTTTTAAGAAAGCATGATCTCCCACTTGAAATTCCAAATCCTTCCTTCAATTATCAACATAGATTTTTTGTTTACTTTGATATGTTTTGATATGGACTTCAATATTTTTTTACCTTTTCTATTGTTTCCTCCACAAGCCCTGGGCTCACTAGATTCCTTTCACCAACTTCATCTCAACATGTTGGTGTACAACATCTCTTTCCATACAACGCTTCATATAGTGCCATTTGAATACTGGAATGGAAACTATTATTGTAGGAAAACTCCACCAAGTGTAAATACTGATCCAACATACCTTGAAAGTCAAGAGAGAATGATATCAACATGTCTTGTAAAGTTTGAATCATCCTTTCTGATTACCCATTAGTTTGAGGATGACAAGCAGTACTCAAACAAAGCTCGGTATCCAAATATTTCTGAATAATTTTCCAGAATTTCAATGTAAATCGAGGACTATGATAAGAAAATATTGAAATAGGTTCTCTATAAAGTCTTAAACCTTCATTGATATAGATTCATGCAAGTTTATCCGTTGGAAAATCCTCTCTTATAGTGAGAAAATGTGCAGATTTTGTAAGTTGATCAATAATTACCCATATTGAATCATTCTTTCTTGGAGTTTTGGGTATTCTAGTAACAAAATCCATAGTTATGTCATCCCATTTAAATGTAGGAATAGGTATAGGTTGAATTACTCCTCTAGGATGTTTTCATTCGGCCTTCACTTATTGATAGACTAAACCCCTTGATACATAATTAGTAATTTCCCACTTCATGTTGTCCCACCAGAAATGTTCCTTCAAATATCTATAAATTTTAGTGTTACCAGGGTGTATAAAGAAATTAGAGCTCTGGGAATCATCCAATAACTCCCGTTTTATCTTGGGTATAGAGAGAACACATAGCCTCTTCCCAAATTTCAGAATTCTATCTTCACATACGAAGTCATCAAACTTCCCATCTTTCACAACATTAATTTTATTTTGAAGGTTCTCATGATTAGGCTAAGAGATTTTAATCCTTTCTAATAAATATGGTTGGGAAAATAATTGAAAAAGTAATGATGTTTCACCTTCTTTGATAATTACCATGTCCATCCTTATTATATCCATGAATACAAGATCCCTTTTAATCCTCATTTTGTTTAAAAATCCACGATCCTTTCTTCTCAATGCATCAACTACCTTATTTTACTTTCCTGGGTGGCAGTGTATGGAAAAATCATAATCCTTTAGTAGTTTGAGCCATCATATTTTCCTCATGTTGAGTTCTTTCTGTGAGAAGATATACTTCAAACTTTTTTTTGATCTGTATATATCTCACATATTTCACTATAGAGATAGTGTCTCCATATTTTTAAAGCAAATATCACAGTAGATAACTCAATATCATGAGTAGGATATTTTTTTCAAGATATTTTAAATGACTTGATTCATAGGAAATAACTCCATCACTATTTATAAGGACAGAACCAAGTCCTTTCTTTGATGCATCACTATAGGTCATAAACCCATTATTCCCTGATGGTAGAGTTAGGATCAGAGCATTCACTAATCTCATCTTTAATTCTTAGAATCAGTCCTCATATTATTTTTTTCCATATGAACTTAACCCGTTTACGTGTAATCTTGGTAATTAGGTTGGATAAATGGGTGAAGTTCGGAAAAAACATCGATAATAACCTGCTAAACCAATAGAACTACGTACCTCAGTTATGTTTGTTGGAGTAGGACATTCTTGAACAACCTTTTTCTTTATAGGATCAATATATATTACATCATTAGAGACAATGTGGCCAATAAAGGAAACTGATTGAAGCTAAAATTCACACTTTCTAAACTTCCCATATAATTAATTTCTTCTAAGAGTCTTCAGAATAGCACAGAAGTGATTTTCATGATATTAGTATCTTTTGAAGTATACCAAGATATCATCAATAAATACCACTAAAAATTCATCAAGATATTCCTTGAAAACCATATTCATTATATCCATGAAGACAGAGGGTGCATTAGTCAGTACAAAAGGCATTACTGTAAACTCGTAATGCCCATACTTGGTTTTAAATGATGTCTTTAGAATATATTCCTTTCTTACTCACAACTAATGATATCTATATTGAAGGTTAATCTTTGAAAAATATTGGTCTCCATGAAGTTTATAAAATAAATCATCAATGAGAAGTAGGGGATAACTATTTTTTATTTTTATATCATTGATCACCCTGTAGTCAATGCACAACCTCATAGATCCATATTTCTTCTTAACAAAAAGAACAGAGGATCCCCATGGAGATACAATAGGGTTAATAAATCCTTTATAACTAAATTCTTCTAGTTGTTTATTCAATTTTAATGATTCCAAAATGGAAATTCAATAAGGAGTCTTGATATAGGCCTTGAACTAGGAATTAAATCAATAGAAAACTCAATTTTATGCTCTGGAGGATAACCATGTAAATACTATGGGAACACATCAACATATTATTGAATAATAGGTACGTCCTATATTTGAACATTCCTTTCCTCACCCATAGATATTGCATTCCACTCCTCCCCAATAATTGAATTCAGTAGAACTACTGGGGGTGGATCTAGATAAGAATTAGCTGGTGAGGTTTCTACTCTAAAGATAAGGGATTAAACACCATTCTCAAAAATCATAACTTCCCTCTTCTTGAAATAGATATTCACATCATAACATAAAATCTAACTCATATAAATGATTATTTCAATGTCAATCATGGGTATTATGATAAGTTTAGAAACTAAAGAACATTTATATGTCATGAGGGGGATTTATCGACACATCTTTGTTGTAATAATACATCCCATAGGAGTTTTGACCAAAAAATACTTTATTAAATCAAATTGAACATGTATAATTTTCTTGAAAAAATAGGAAGATATAAAATAATGTGATGATACAGAATCAAATAAAGCATTGGCTAAGTTTGAGGAAATGATTAAAGTACTTTCCACTACATCATTATGAACTTCAACCTCATTAGTTGTGACTGCATAAGCTTGGACTTACTCCCTTAGCCTTCTTTGGGGAACGTTTCCCTCAAAATTAGTAAATTTATGTGAATAATGTACCATCTATTTACAACTATAGAATTGAACATTGGTTGTTTCTTTCTTCCCCTTACAATCACTATATTGGTGGCCTTTTTCTCCTCACTTGTAACAGACTCCCATTCCCTTCAAGCATGTGCCAGGATGTTTCTTCACATAATTACTATAGGGTAAAAGGTAAAATATTCCCTTCTTACCTATTTCCTTATTTCCTTTTCCAGAGTTTTTAGTATCCCTCTTATTCTCTTGTTTTCCTTTAAATTCATAAGACATAGAAAATTCTTTTTTTGCCTTGATAGTACATGAGACTATATCTTCATATGATGAGAAATTCTTGGAGACTAGTTCCCTTTGCAGGAATGGTTTTAAACACAAAAATAATTGATCAATATTTTCCCTTGGATTATGTATGTAGTCTATATAATACCTTTATAACCATGTGAAGTTAGCTTCATACTTTTCAACATTCCCATCCTCTTTCTGCTTCATATTCAGAAACTGCCTTTCCATATATGCTCACTGTTCATGATGGAAGTATTTTTCTAGTAAAATTTCTTTAAAATACCTCCATTCCATATATTATATTTCTTCTTCCTCCTTTTTTTTGGATTAATAACCACCACTGATCCACATCTCCCAATAGATGATAAACTGCCATAAAAAACTTATCTCTTTCGTTACATCCCCAAGCGAGAAATATCTTCTCTAGGGAACTTATCCACTGCTTAGCTACAAATGGGTTTGTAGTCCCATTGAATTATGGAGGCTGTTGTCACATAAAGCGATCTAATATAGATCCTCCACATTGTGGATCATGATGATCCATATGGGTAAGGTTATTGTTCATAACCTGAGTCAGTTGTTCCAATATAGTTATAAGTTGCTCAGCACCAGTCATAGCTCTAGATCCAACATCATTATCTTACATAGGAGGGAAATATCTACATAAAATAGGCATTTTCATGTGGTTTCCATTCCTTCCACTAGGTTCTATTTCTATATAATGGAATACACTAGATTAGGTTATGAATCATAATGTATAATCTCAACTTATCAAACTACTTAGCATAAACTGAAATCCTATGTATGGATAATCCCATAATCATAAAAATGGTTTATTTGAGGAAAAATTTACATTTAAATCCTTTATAATGTCTTGTAAAGAAAATGTGAATTATCTTAAGCATATCCCTAGGAGTGTCAAACCAGGTGCGCAATAAGGCCCGTTTTCGTGTACTAAGATACCCCGGGTCAAGCTCAAAACTCTTTGTTGGAGTTTTCACTCCTAATTACATATGTTCCAGAATGACATCCACTTGTAGTATCTAGACATGGATGTATTTTCCAGAAATATCCACATAATATATTCCTTAACAAAATTCCAGGATGTTCTTGTATGTTCATCCTCAAAGACTATCATAGGGTTTGTTCCTTAATCTACATTTTCTAAATCTATTTTCCAAGTTTTCTACTAAAATTCCTCTAATACCAGTTGTAAATACCCGACCCCAGTTCCCCAGAGCTGGTGACTTATTAAATTAAATTTTCATGATGATAAGAAAATAGTATCCCAAAGGAACAAATAGTTTAGTAGATTTGGAAATCCAGATAAATACATAAGTTCAACATTACATATAGAAATGAAATGCAACATATAATTTTTATAGGGTACATCCAAAACTATAAGTTTATCCCTATAGGTAATTCATAATAAACTTCTTCATATCCTAAGAAAATGAAACATACGAAGGGGGTGAGCTTAAACACTCAGTAAGGGTAAGCAATGCAGTGAAATATATCATAAACATAAACATTAGGCATGGAGAATAACTAAAAGCACATGAATTTAAAAATTATACTTGAACATAATATGGAAGGAATAAGAGATGAATAAATAATTATATAATAAAAAATAATCATGGGTATTATACTAGTAGAATATCCACATGAACTATCAATTAATACTTTCATAATGAGGGAATGCATAATGCAGGACATCATAACCATACCGTCGATGCCTCATGCCAAGACTATAAATAACCATTTTGTCATGGCCTCATGCCAAGACCTAGTTTGTCTCAGGAGACCTACTGATGCACCGAGGGGATATATAGGTCCCCAAGTAACACTCAATAAGTCCAATTAATTCCTCATATGAATGGGGATAAACATAAAAAACATATATATTCATATTGAAACTAACATATGAAATGAAAATAACTTTCCCCGAACATTAAGCATTAACACTAAACATTCAGAGTAAAGTGGTGAATGGTTTTAAGATAGAACATCCATAATCAAAACAATCATAAAACATTAAATTAAACATGGTATATGATATCATAAAATATTAATCCAAATAATACATAATAATCAATAGGAGTGTTGAAACAGATGAAGATACACTTATAAAATCATCGAGTAATTCTTGAGATTAATACTATTTTATTTTGAAAAGGAGAGATATTTGGAAAAGTATTTGTATAAAACTATAATATAAGTAAGATAGTATTTTAATAATAAAATGAGAGATTTTAGAAAGAAAATTTTCTCTAAAAAAAAATTATAGAGTGCCCTTTAAAATAGGTAAGAATTTGAGAAATTACCTTGAATCGGGATTGTATTTCGGGAAGAATTTTTAAAAGATACTTTTAAAACATATAACTACCCATAAATTAAATTATGATTCTGTTTGGAACAAAAAATTTATAAGGTGTAATTATGAATAAATAATAATTTGATTGAGGTAAGTAGAGAATAAGAGTAACCCGAATGAAAATGGAGGTTTGGGTAGAAAACCCTTACAACTTTGTAATTAATTGAATCATTTTTCCTAGGATTAATAATCATAAAATGATAAATTTAATATCATGAAAATAAATATATTTATGATATGAAACATAAATGGTCAGTATACATACACCATACAAAGTAATATCAGTGAATACAGAATATCTCACAAAAAATGGAAGTGAGATGAAGAAGCCCTTACCTTAAGTCCGAAGGTGTTCTCCACTTAATCTTAATGACCTGAATAATAAAATTTAGGTTCATTAATTAATAATTAAAGAACCTAATATACATATAATTTATTTATTATAAAATTATTAGGTTCATTCATGGACTTTTTATGGGTAAATAGATTCAATTTCATTGTTTGGGAGCGTTTTCTTCCTTGGTTTTCATGGTTGGTTTACTTATATTCATGTAAGGATAAACATGTAAAATGAGAATGGTTGTCAAGAATATAATTTTTATGTTATTATTGAAAAAATATAAGATTAAATGGTTATAAAATTTATTTGGTTATTGGTATTGAAGATGAATCATTATATAAAAATTTAATGATAATTGTTTGGGTTAATTAGAGGTTTATGATCACAATGAACCCATTTTGATTTATAAATTAATATAATGTGTAAAAAAGGATTAAAGAAGATTAAATACATTATAATAAATATATTATAGTCCTTTTCAACCATAAAAATTGTTTCATGACAAAAATTTAAGATGATAATAGAAATTGAATACCCGTCATCCTTGAATGTAATAAATTAACACATCTTAGATGGTGTTTTCATTTCTAGTATAAAAGAAGGATAAATTAGAGATGATTAAGAATTATTCCTTTATCATAAAAAAATTCTAGTAAATGTAAGGTACTATATACATCACAACATTTGGATGAAAGGAGACAAGGAAAGAAAAAGAAAATAAAGGAACTTGAAATAAAATAAATGAAAAGAGGAATTTACCTCTTGAGGTAATCTTCCTTGAGGGCCTCTTTAGGGAAGATGTTTTAGTCTTTTTATAAGACCAAGGGCTGATTAAAGTGGGAGAGAATATTGGTAGGATATTTGGGCAGAATTTAGACAAGTAACAAGGCTTGATAAAAGTTAAGAGAAGAGGGAGTGTGGGGGGTTTTTATAGTGGAGGAGAGGAGGGTTTCCCCATTATTTGAATCATTATTTTATTATTTTTTCAAAGACAACCATTAGTGTTGATTCTTGTGACCAAAAAAAGTAAAAATATAATTTTAGTTTTAACCAATGGTAATTTAAATCATCCATGACTCAAGCATTATGCATAAATTCGCTTATTTAGCATATTTTGTAAATCATCAAATTTCACTATTCATAAAAATTCAAGTATTTCAGAAAAATCCAAAAATTTCACCCTAACAATTTTTTGACATGTATAATTCAAATATGAACTCCATTTTATAAAAATAATTTTCTAAATAAGATAAATTTAATTTTAAAATAAAATCATTATTTACTCAAAAAATACAGATTTAAATTTAAAACTGATTGTATAATAATTTCAAAAATTAAATAAAGTCTTATTAAATTATACTAAAATTATAAGAAAACAAAATATTTATTTTGGAATAAATTTTATGAAAATTAATTATATTTTAATTCAATTTATTAATTTAAAATTGTAATTAAATATTTATTACTCACAAAAATACCAACACTTAATTATTAATTTCTAAAATACTCTACTTCATTTATAAGGTGTCTAAATTTTATTTATACCTTCATGAATGTGGTTGCTATTCATAAGGTTCATATTACTATTCATACAGGTATGTTACTATTAATAAGGTTCAAGTTACTATTCACCATAAATGTAAGTTAATCTTATCAGACTCTAAATATCTTACTGAACGCAACCGTGTATGTCAGTTTTTTGAAATTCAAATCACAGAGGTGGTAAAATTATTTTTAATAGCTAGGTTATAAAAAAGTGATGTTTTTTGGAGACTAAGTGTTTCATGAATTTATTTATAAATCCTTGGGAAGTTATATTTTCCTCTCCTTACAAAAATTTCATCCTTGAAATTACCATAATGTTACCTCACAAAAATATTTTGGTAGTTCTTCATCATAATCTCCTTAGGATCCCATGTTACCTCTTCGATTTTAGGATTTTCCCAAAGTATCTTTACCATTCGAGTCGTATGATTCCTCAACACCTATTCTTTAGTGTCTAGAATCTGAATAGGATCTTCATAGTAAGATAGGCCAGGTTCTAATTATATACCTTTAGAAGTGAGGACATGCGTTGGGTCTAGCATGTACTTCCTCAGCAATGAGACATGAAACACATTTTTTTACTTTATATAGGCTAGGCGGCATAGCAAAATGATATGAAATAACTCTAATTCTCTCTAGAATCTCAAAAGGGCCTATATACCTAGGGCTCAGTTTCCCTTCCCAAATCTTATAACACCCTTCCAAGGAGATACTTTTAAGAAAACATGATCTCCCACTTGAAATTCCAAATCCTTACTTCAATTATAAACATAGTTTTTTTGTCTTCTTTGATCTACTTTGATATGTCCTTGAATATTCTTTACCTTCGCTGTTGTTTTGTCCACAAGCTTTGGGCCCACTAGCTTCCTTTCACTAACTTCATCCCAAATGTTGGTGTATGAAATCTCTTTTCGTACAATGCTTCATATGGTGCCATTTGAATATTGGGATGGAAAATATTATTGTAATCAAACTCCACCAAGGGTAAATACTAATCCCACATGCCTTGAAATTTTAGTGATCATGATCTCAACATGTCTTCTAAAGTTTGGATTATCCTTTCTGATTGCCCATTAGTTTGAGGATGATGAGAAGTACTCAAATAAATCTCAGTATCCAAAGATTTCTGAATACTTTTCAAGAATTTTGATTTAAATCAAGGATTGTGATTAGACACTATTGAAAGAGGTGCTCCATGAAGTCTTACATCTTCATTTATATAGAGTTGTGCAAGCTGAATTAGTGGAAAATCCTGTCTTATAGAGAGGAAATGAGCAGATTTTGTAAGTTGATAAAAAATTACCCATATTGCATCATTCTTTCTTTGAGTTTTGGGTAATTCAGTGACATCCCATTTCTATGTAGGAATAGGTAGAGGTTTCATGACTTATATAAGATGTTGTCTTTAGGCCTTCACTTATCGACAAACTAAACATCTTGATACATAATCAGCAATTTCCCACTTCATGTTGTCCCACCAGAAATGTTACTTCAAATATCTATAAATTTTAGTGCTACCAAGGAGTATAGAGAAATTCAAGCTATGTTAATCATCCAATAACTCCCTTTTCAGTTGAGGTATAGAGGTAACACATAGCCTCTTCCCAAATTTCATAATTCCATATTCACATAAGAATTCATCCAACTTCCCATCTTTCTCAACACTAATTTTCTTTTTAAGGTTCTTATCATCAGTTTGAAAGCTTTTAATCATTTATAATAAATATGGTTGGGAAATGAATTGAAAAATTAACAATATTTCACCTTATTTGATAATTCCCATCTCCACCCTTATTATAATTATGAATACAAGATTCCTTTCAATTCTCATTTGGTTTAAAAATCCATGATCCTTCCTGCTCAATGCACAATCTACCTTATTTTTCTTTCCTAGGTGGTAGTGTATCAAACAATCATAATACTTGAGTAGTTCGATCTATCACATTTGCCTCATGTTGAGTTATTTTTGTGCGAAGATATACTTCAAACTCTTATGGCCCATATATATATAATACATATTTCACCATAGAGATATTGTCTCCATATTTTTAGAGAAAATATCACAGTAGCTAACTCAAGATCATGAGTAGGATAGTTTTGTTCATGAATATTTAACTTCCTTGATGCATATGAAATAAATCTATCATAAGGACACAACCAAGTCCTTTCTTTGATGCATCACTATAGATCACAAACCCATCATTCCCCAATGGTAGAGTTAGGATTGGAGAATTCAATAATATCATATTCAATTCTAAGAAACAGTCCTCACATTATTTTTTCCATAATAACTTAACCCCTTTATGTGTAAGCTTTGTCATTGGGTTGGATAAACATGAAAAGTTCTGAACAAAATGCTGATAATAACTTGCTAAACCAATAAAACTACATACCTTAGTTATGTTCGTTGGAGTAGGCCATTCTCAAACAACCTTTGTCTTCACAGGATCAACAGATATTACATCCTTAGAGACAATGTGATCAATAAAGGGAACTGATTGAAGCCAAAATTCACACTTACTAAGCTTCCCATATAATTTATTTCTTCTAAGATTCTTCAGAATAGTGTGCAAGTTATTTTCATGATCTTTGTAGCTTTTGAAGTATACCAAGATATAATTAATAAATACCACCACAAAGTCATCAAGATATTCCTTGAAAACCCTATTCATTAGATCTATGAATATAGAGGGTGTATTAGTCAGTCCAAAAGGAATTACTGTAAAATTGTAATTCCCATACCTAGTTCGAAACGCTATGTTTGGAATATCTTCCTTCCTTACTCACAAATGATGATATCTAAATCAAAGTTTAATCTTTGAAAAATATTGGGCTCCATGAAGTTTATCGAATAAATCATCAATGCGAGGTAGGGGATACTTGTTCTTTATTGTTATAGAATTGATCTCTATGTAGTCAATGCACAACCTCATAGATCCATATTTCTTATTAACGAAAAGAATAGGGGATCCCCATAGAGATATTATAGGGAGAATAATTCCTTTATCACTCAATTACTCTAGTTTTTTCTTCAATTCTACTAATTCCACAGTGGCCATTCTATAAGGAGTCTTTGATATAAGCCTTGAACTAGGAATTAAATCAATGTAAAACTCAATTTCCTACTCTGGAGGATTTCCATGTAAATATTATTGAAACACACCAACATATTCTTGAAAAATAGGTACATACTCTATTTGAACATTCCTTTCCTCACCCATATATATTTCATTCCCTTCCTCCCCAATAAATGAATTCAGTAGATCTATAAGGGGGTGGATCTATATAAGAATCAGCTGGCAAGGTTTCTTCTCTAAATATAAGGGATTAAACACCGTTATCAAAAATCATAACTTCCATCTTCTTGAAATATATATTTTCATAATAATGTGAAATAAAAATCATATCAATGATTATATCAAAGTCAATCATGGGTATGATGATAAGGTTAACAACTAAAACACGTTTATGTGTCATGAGGGGGACTGATCAACACATCTTTGTTGCAACGATACATCCCATAAGAGTTTTTACTGAAAAATCATTTATTAAATAAAATTGAAAATGTATAATTTTTTGGGAAAACTGGGATGATATAAAAGAATGTGATGCTCTATAATTAAATAAATAATTATCTAAATTAGAGGAAATGATTAAAGTACCTACCACCACATAATTAGGAACTTGAACCTCAGCAATTGTGACTACATAATCTTGGCCTTGATCCCTTGGACTTCTTTGGGGAACATTTCCATAATGATTATAAAACTCATGTGCATAATTTTCCATCTCATTACAACTATATCATTGAACATTGGTTGGTTCTTTCTCCCCACACAATCACAATATTTTTGGCCTTTTTCTCTGCACTTGTAAAAAACTCCCATTCCCTTCAGGCATGTGCTAGGGTGTTTCTTACCACAATTACTATAGGGTGGAAGGTCAACTATTCCCTTATTCACCATTTCCTTATTTCCTTTTCTATAGTTTTAATCATCCCTCTTCTTATCTTGATTTCATTTAAATTCATAAGACTTAGAATTTTTTTTTCTATCTTGAAAGCATATGAGACTATATCTTCATATGCTGAGAAATTTTGGGAGAATAGTGCCCTTTATAGGAATGGTTTTAAACCATCAAATAATTAATCAATATTGATCCTTGTATTACGTATGTAGTCCGTAGAATACCTTTATAACCTTATGAAGTTAGCTTCATACTTTTCAATATTCTCATCCTCTTTTTTCCTTCAGATTCAGAAACTTCCTTTCCATATCTGCTCGTTTTTCATGAGGGGAGTATTTTTCAAGGAATATTTCCTTAAAATACTTCTATTCCATATCTTATATTTCTTCCCCTAATTTGTGTTTTGGATTAATGACCACCACTTATCCATATCTATTGATTGATTTTAACTTCTATGACAACCTTCTCTCTTTCGTTACATCCCAAAGTGAGAAATATCTTCTCTAGGGAACTTATCCACTACTTAGATAAAAATGGTTTTATAGTCCCATTAAATGATAGAGGATGTTTTCACATAAAGTGATCTAACATAGATCCTCCATTTTGTGGATCAGGATGATCCATACGGGTAAGGTTATTATTTTTAACTTGAGTCAGTTGTCCCTATATAGTTATAAGTTTCTCAGCACCAGTCATAGATATAGAGCCAACATCATTATATTTCATAAGAGGGAAATACCTAAATGGGATACACACATTAATGTGATTTCCATTCCTTTCACAATATGCCATTTCTAAATAATGGCATAAACTGGATTAGGTTATAAATCATAATGTATAATCTCAACTTAGCAAAATACTTATCATAAATTGAAATCTTATTCATGGATAATACCATAATCATAAATATGGTTTCCTTGAGGGAAAATTTACATTTAAATACTTCATAATGATTTGTTAAGAAAATTTTAATTATCCTAAGCATATCCACTAGGAGTGTTAAACTAGGTGCGCAGTAAGGCCCGTTGTTGTGTACCAGGATACCCCAGGTCAAGATTGAAACTCATTGTCAGAGTTTTCACTCCCAGGTTCATCTGTGCAAGAACCACATCCACTTTTAGTATCTATATAGGGATGTATTTTCTAGAAATATATACATAATACTTTTCCTTACCAAAATTATAGGCTGTTCTTGTATGTTTATCCTCAAATACTATCTTATGTTATGTTCTCTAATCTACATTTTCTAAATCTAGTTTCCAAGATTTCTACTAAACTTCCTCTAATACCAAATATAAAGACCCGAACCTAGTTTCCCAGAGCTGATGTCTTATTATATTACATTGTCATGATTAAAAGAATGTGTTATCTCAGAGGAATGAATAGTTTTGTAGATTTGGAAATCCAGATACATACATAAGTTCAACATTACAACTTTAAATGAAATACAAATATAAGTTTTATTGGGTACATCCAAAACATTAAATTTATCACTAAATGTCATTCATAATAAACTTCTTCATGTACTGAGAAAATGAATCATAAGAAAGGGGTATGATCAAATGATCATTAAGGATAAGTAATGCAGCAGAAGATATCATAAACATAAACATTAGGCATGATGAATAACTAAAAACACATGCCTTTAAAAATTATACTTAGAAATAATATGATAGGAATAAGAGATGAATAAATAATGTCATAATAAAACATAATCCTAGGTATTATACTAGAAAATATCCACATTAAATATCAATTATTAGTTTCATAATTATGGAATTCATAATGTGTGACATCATAACCATACCGTTGATGCCTTGTTCCAAGACCATAATTAACCATTTTGTCAAGGCTTCATGCCAAGATCTAGTTTGTCTCATGAGACCTACCGATGCATCGAGGAGCTATAGAGGGCCCTACTTGACACTTACTAAGTCCAATTCATTCCTCATATGAATGAGGATAAATATAAACAAAATATACATTCATATTGAAACTAACATATGAAATGTAAATAATGTTCCCCAAACATTAAGCATTTACACTAACCATTCAGAGTAAATTGGTGAATGGTTTAAAGATATTACATCCACAGTCAAACTAATAATAAACCATTAAATTAAATATGTTATATGATATCATAAAATATTAATCCCAATAATACATAATAATCAACAAGAGTGTTTAAATAGATGAAAATACTCTTATAAAATCATCGAGTAATTCTTGAGATAAATAATATTTTATTTTGAAAAGAAGAGTTATTTTGGGAAAGCATTTGTATAAAACAAAATGTTAATTAAGATAGTATTTTCATAATAAAATTAGTTATTTTAGAAATATAATGGTTTCTAAAAACAAATTATATAGTGTCCTCGAAAATAGGTAAGAATTTGAGAAATTCCCTTGAATTGGGCTTGTATTTCGTGAAGAATTTTTGAAAGATATTTATAAAACATATGACTAAACATAAATAAAAGTATAATTCTAGTTGTTACACATAATTTATGATGGGTACATATGAATAAATAATAATTTTATTGAGGTAAATATAGAATAAGAGTAACCCGAATGAAAATGGAGGTTCAGGTAGAAAACCCTTACAACTTTATAATCAATTGAATCGATGCCCCAAAATTAATAATCATAAAATAATAAATTTAATATCATAAAAATAAAAAGATTCATGATATTAAACATCAAATTTCAGTATAAATATACCATACACAAGTAATAGTAGTGAATACAAAATGTCTCACAAAAATGGAAGTGAGATGAAGAAACCCTTACCTTAAGTCTGAAGGTGTTCTCCACTTGATCTTAATGACCTGAATAATAAAATTTAGGTTAATTAATTAATAATTACAGAACATAATATAAATTTAATTGATTTATTATAACCTTATTATGTTCATTCATGGATTTTTTATGGGTTAAGAGATTCAATTTCATTATTTGGGAGCATTTTCTTCCTTGGTTTTCATGATCGGTTTACTTATATTCATGTAAGGATAAAAATGTATAATGAGAATGGTTGTATGTAATAGAAGTTTTATTTTATTACATTACAACTACAATATTACATGGTTATAAAATTCTTTTGGTTATTGGAAGTGAAGATGAATCCTTATATAAAATTTTAATGATAATTGTTTGGGTTAATTGGTGGTTTTTGATCACAACGAACTCATTTTAATTTATAAATTAATATCATGTGTAAAAAGGATTCCATAAACCTAAATAAGTTATAATACAATAAAATTTTAATGATAATTGTTTGGGTTAATTGGTGGTTTTTGATCACAACGAACTCATTTTAATTTATAAATTAATATCATGTGTAAAAAGGATTCCATAAACCTAAATAAGTTATAATACATATATTATAGTCTTTTTCAACCATAAAAATGGTTTCATGACCATAATTGAAGATGGAAATATAAATTTAAAACCCATCGTCCTTGAATGTGATAAATTAACACATCTCGGATGGTGTTTTCATTTCTAGTACAAAACAAGGGGAAATGAGATATGATGAAGAATAATTCCTTTATCATAAAAAAATTCCATTACATTTAAGGTATTGGAGTCATCACAACATCTGTATAAAATTATTTGAGGAAAAAAAGAAAAGAAAGGAACTTGAAATAAAAGAAATGAAAAGAGGAATTTACCTCTTGAAGTAATCTTCCTTGAGGGCCTCTTTAGGGAAGAGGTTTTGGTATTTTTATGATACCAAGGTGTTTTGAACGTGGGTAAAGATCTTGGGAGGAGATTTGGACCGAATTTAGACAAGTCACAAGGTTTGAGAGGAGTGAAGAGAAGAGTGGGTGAGGGGTTTTTTATAGTGGATGAGTAGAGGGTTTTCCCATTATTTTAATCATTATTTTATTATTTTTCCAAAGACAACCAATAGTTTTGATTATTTTGACAAAAAATAGTAATAAGTGCATTATATTTCTAACCAATGGTCATTTACATCATCCATGACTCAAGCATGATGTATAAATTCACTTATTTAGCATATTTTGTAAATTATCAAATTTCACTATTCACTAAAAATTCAAGTGTTTCAGAAAAATCACAAAAATACCTCATAAACATTTTTTGATATGTATAATTCGAATATGAACACAATTTTATCAAAATAATTTTCTAAATAAGAGAAATTTAATTTTTAAGTAAAATCATTATTTACTTAAAAAATACAGATTTAAATTTAAAACTAATTTTATAATACTTTTAAAAATTAACTAAGGTATTATTAAATTATCCTAAAATTATAGGAAAAAATATTTATTTAGGAATAAATTTTATTAAAATGATTTTTTTAAATCAATTTATTAATTTAAAATTGAAATTAAATATTTATTAATCACAAAAATACCAACACTTAATTATTAATTTCTAAAATACTATATTTCATTTATAAGGTGTCTAAAGTTTATTTATACTTTCATGGGTGTGGTTAATATTCATAATGGTCATATTACTATTCATAAGGGTATGTTACTATTCATAAGGGTCAAGTTACTGTTTACAAAAAAATGTAAGTTGATCTTATCAGACTCTAAATATCTTACTGAATGCAATCGTGAATGTTAGTTTTTCGAAATTCAAATCATAGAGGTGGTAAAATTTTGTTTACTGGCTAGGTTATAACAAAGTAGTGTTTTGTGGAGACTCAATGTTTCATGAATTTATTTATAAATACTTGGGGTGTTACAAACCCTCTATTTTTCCTTATCTATTTATCTCAGGGGAATGGAAGAGGTGTTCTGTTTGGTGGCAGTGCCACATCAACATATTTTTTGATATCCTACTATTATAATTGATATTTTTTATTTTTATCTACTTAGATTATGTTCTTTAATAGATTTGTGTGTGCTATCCTTATTGTCTTCATCTATAATCATGGAATTTGATTCAGGTTATTCCATCATCTTTTCCCCACATTTCTATGGCTATTGAAAGTTCATCTGTTTTATACTATGAAGGACAACATCCTTAGCCTCTTCTCTTGGGTGTGTCTCAATATTACCGGGAAATATACCTGGTAATCAGTTTGATAGGGTCATAGAGATATTCCCTACTTGGTGATAGAGGTTTCATAGAGTATCCCTTTGATTTTTATCTATGTTTCTTGAGTATTCATGCGCTTATCTAATTTTTGAATAAATGTAGAAAATATATTTTCAAGATTTTACTATTTAGGTGGGGATTATTTTGGACACCTTGGCAGAGCTTGCTGAAAGTGTTGTTGATGAGGGGTTGGAAAATTTTGAGCCCTAGAGGGAAAAAGTTATTGTTTAAGGGATGTTGTGGTCAAGGATCTAGATTCGAAGGTGGGTACCTAGGTGGTCCTTAATTTTATGGTGGATCTTTTCGACACCTTTGTTGATAATAACCTTGATTTGAATGTTGATTCCATGCTGTTCTCTATGGAAAAAAGGGTTTTTAGATTTTTTTGGTTGTTGATTATAATTAATTTAATTAAAATCTTGACTATGTTATTCTTATATTCCTACTTGAAATTACTAGTATGAGTGCGGGCCTCTACACATTTCACAATCTTGAATCTCCATGATAGGAGTAGGTGGTGGTGGGGAAGGTAGTTGAAAATTTTCAAGTTTTTTCATAAGGGATTTTACTTGGATACAATATGGGTGGTTTCTTTTAATTATTTAATTCCATGTCTAAGATATCCTATATCACTTTAATATAGACTATAATTTCATGGGACTCATCTAGAAGTGCTTTACCCACTTCTAGTTTTTTGATCATAAGTCCTCCATTAGCGGCGGTGTCAACCACATTTCGTTCCATGGGCTATAGACCTTGGTAGAATGTTTGAAGTTGTAGCCACACATTTAGTCCATGATGTATCCACTTCCAAGTCAACTCTTTGAAGTGATCCCAAAACTCCCAAGATAGTTCACCATCTTCTTGAGTGATGTTTTAGATATCATTCCACAATTTCCAATTACGTATGGGTGGAAGGTACTAGTTATGAAATTTATTTGCTAAATCATACCAAGTTTTAATGGATTTAAGATCTTGTATTTTAAGACAATCCTTAGATCTTTCACACAAGGATAAGGGAAATACCCTAATCATGATGACATCAGAAGATACACCTTGATTTCTAAAAGCATTTCAGACTTCTAAAAAGTTTTAAATATACTTGTGTGTATTTTCACTCTAAATTCCATTGAATTTTCTTATGTTCTAGATCATGTGAATGAGTCTAGGTTTTATCTCAAATGTATGTACTTGGATAGGAGGAAAAACAATGTTGGGTGCAACACCACTAAGGTATGAAAAAATATAATCCATAATGGTGTGCTCCAACAATAAAGGTGGAACTCATTTCCCTTCAGCTAGAAAATATTTGGAATTTTGTGGATTAGGTGGTGAAAAATTATGATGATCATCCATGATTATATGAAAACGTGTAGAAATATACCACTCGATTTCAAGGTTAAAATCAAGAGTTTATTGATGTTCTAAACTCATTGAACAATTTAGAGGGCCTTGAAACATGTATTAGAAGAAGAACTTAGATGGAAGTGTTAGTTCGCATGTGAAGGTTATAAAAAGAACTGGGAAGGGGGAAAGATCATGTGATGAAATCCCAGGTTTTTTCTAAAGGTCAATATATCGAAGAAAACAACTATTCCCCAATAATGGTGAAAAAATTTGTCTATCTTGCACAACTTCATTGATTTTTCATGAGCATGACCGGATTAGAAATTTATATTAAACCCAACTAGAACTACTACATAGGTATTTAGAATAATGGAAGTTTGGATTTGAACCCATAGGGAGATCTAGAAAATACTATTGACCTAGTAACTATAACTTAAAAATATATTACCCACACAATTCTTAGAGGTCAAGTTCAAAAATAATCAAATTGATTTACTTCAGATAATAAAGGAGGAATCAGGATCAATTTTAGTGAGCTTATGTAAACGTTATTCCTAAATCTAGTTGAGATGGTCTTATAGATTAGGTTATAAAGTAGCATGGAATTCATCAACTAGGTTTGGTCAAACCAATTTATTCTTCTAAGATAGGAAATCACTCTTTAGAATATTGGTGGTCATCAGTCTAGGCACATTAAGATTAACTTCAATGGAAAAAATCATCATAGGATATTATTCCTAGTATACTTAACTCCAATTAGGTTAGGGTCCTTATATTATAATTCCTCGGATCAAGGTTGTACAAAATAATATGGTAAAAATTATTTATTAATCCAAATTCCTAGCCAAAGGGTTACCCAAGTTTTTATTTAAGAATTAATTTGGTTTACACTACCCCTACTCTCAAACCCTAACCCTAAGCGGGTTATTCACATATGGTAACAACGATATTAAACAAATGAGAAAAAATCAACATGGTTGGAATATATATAAAGAAATTCATGATTAAATCAAGTAAAATCAACCAATTCACTTACTTAGAATGGAGAAATAGAAACATATTACAATTGGTATTGAAATAAATAAAGTGGAATTTAAATAAAAAAAGTTTAGGAACAAAGGTCAAGAAATCTAAAATTCCTGTGGATGAAGTACAATAAAAAAGTATGAATAAAAATATAAGAAAAATGGGAGAAAATAGGTTTATAGAATTATGTAAATGAAATTTAAAAAGGATATCGATCTAGTGTCTCTATTTGAAATTTTGGAGGTGATGAAATATAAATAGGCTAATCAAATCATGGTTTGTAAATATTTAATGTCATGAATTGGATTTAATTATCTATTACTTTAAACTTTCAAATTGTGTATCCATGTTTCACATCATGTAATTGGATCATCAAATCTTTGATTATTTTGTATCTTCTGAACTTCATGGTAAATTTCATGGATTATATCCAATTCATTAGGTACAAATATTAAGTCTTTTACATTGTTTAAATGATTCATGTCCTAAGAATTATTTGGCTTGAAGGATTCAAGACTTGTATTAGTTTCAAGGGATCAAGGCTTCATGGAGGGTTGGCCTATATAGAAGTCAACACTTTCACATTGTGAGTTACGTTTATGTCCAAAACTTCTTCATCTAGGACATTCATGACCTGTATTGGTTTCATAGCTCGACCTTCAGTCTACAGGGATCCTATATCTGAGGATTAAATGCTATGAGATGAATTCATGATGTGAATTGTATGAAATTTATAAAATTTATAGCAAAACCTCATTTGAATATTTAAATACTATTTCCTATAAAAACCATCCAAAATCTAAGTCTTCATCTTATAAAACATGAAGAAAACCCAAAGAAATGCTTCTAATATATATATATATATATTTATATATATGAATAAATCTTATCAACTTCAAATTTTGGTGCCATTCCCAGGGATCACATGACATGATTTATATTCATGACATGGATTTTCTATAATTTTTGAAATTTAAAGTAACACATGATTTGAATATTGATCTCCAGTTTTCTAAAAAACTAGTCAAAATACAAGGCATTATATTATAAAACATGAAAAAATCCTAAATAAATGATTCTAATATATATCTATGATTTTCGATAATCACCACGTGAAAATTTCTTGGAGTTAATATTTAAATTTTATGTTTAGTCTTCCCAGAACCCTTGAGCATGTGTTGCTTTGAGACCCCCCAATCATTAAATTATGTTGAAAAAGGGGGAGATATTTCCATAATGAAGGGGGAGTGTAAGTTACAGGGGGAGTTTGAAATATGAAGACGCTAAATATATTTTCTAAATGATGATAAACCATGGAAGGATATCATAATAAAAGTAACAAGGATAAAATCAGTGAGGAAGGTAGTTATCCAATGAGACTGCTATTGTGATTTGAGGAAGTGGTGTTCAAATAATTCTCCTCAGTGGTGGTGAAGGTAGTAACCCACTATAGTTGAAGTAGTGGTATTCAATATTTCTCCTCGGATATGATGAAATGATTTTGTTTCTTCAAAAATGATATGCCAAGGGGTTTTAATTGATTTTCAATAAATCCAATGGGGGATATTGAATAACCCCATGGTTTTGTGGCTTGGTTTGAGAAATCTTGAAGATCCCATGGTTCTTGGAGAGTAGTGTTGTTGTATTTTTTGACAACCTTATTTGAGAAAACCATAAGTCTAAAATTACTTGATCTAGTTTATATGGATTTAAATATCATTGAAGAAAGTTTCATTATTATATAAAGTGTTTTAGAGATAGGATGAAGGTTGGTTGAAGTTGTTCAGTTTGAGTTTGGGTGAATATAGGTTTGAATTGAATGATTTTGTAAAGGAATACTCATGTAGCTATTTTTACTATATAGAAAAATTACATAGCTGATTCATCCATGTAACCAAATGTGTCATATATCTAAATTACCGACATAGCCTATTTGGGTATCCACATATCCAAATGTTTTACATAGCATATTTTCAACATAGATGATTGAGAATTATATTACTAATTGAGAATCACATATCTATTTTCAATGATGTAGCCAAATGAGTCACATAGAAAAATTCTATTGAGAAAAACATAAATGATTAGGGATGTATCCAAATGCTAACTTATATAGGAAAATATTCTACATAGATGATTACTATTAATATCCACATATCCGATTATTATATATCCATTTTTTTCCATGTAGATGAATCAAAATCTTCACTATGGGCATATTGTATCTAAAGGTTTTCAGAATTCAAATATTCTAATGAGTTTTAGTTATAAATTTTCATGGATAGTTTTTAATGTATATACAATCACAGGCTTGAGTATCTAAATCCATTATAGAGATGTGGTTTTTGATCACAATTATGGATATTGTGGGGCTTTAATGATTGCATATTTGTCATTGTAGAAATTAAATATAGGGGAAAACTATTAATGTGTAATAAATTATTGACAGTGAGAGAAACAAATAAAAATAAGAGGGGACTCAAAAGCTAAGATTGGTTCTTCAAAAATTAATATCTGATGAAAATCTTGTATTCAAAATATTCAAATTGAGTCTAAGAATATTTTTTGCAATGACTTAAATAATACACTATGGGAAATAATTTATTGAATATTATAGAGGCTTGAGGAAGTAGATCTTCATTCAATTTTGCTGAAGTGACCTAGTTTTTCTAGTGATATTCTTCCTTGTGTAATCATATTTTGTACTTTATCATGAAGGTTTCATTTTGGGTGTGAATCCTAACATGAGTGTTGGGATGTATTAAAAATTATTATAAGAGGATTTCACTTGGGGATATAGTGAAAATAATTCATAGTTAGGGGGAATAACTATCCATAGAAAAGATTAGGATTCCTCATTGGATCCAAACCATGTAAAAATATGTGCATTCCTTTATCTTTAATTTTTTGCATGATTGTGCGAGGATGATTTTTTCTATGTTGAGTGGATCATACAATAATAAGTTAAAATGTTTTATTTTTTTAAAATAAATTTTAAAAGCACTCCACTGATTCAACCCCCCTTCTCAGTGGAGGTAACTGATCCTACCAGGAATATTACCCTTGGAATATCTTGATGGATTATTTATTTATTATTAGTTATTATTTTTTAATTTTTTTGGTTATATAAGAGAGGAAAAATAAGGAAGGACAAAAAATTTATGTTCAGAATTAAATAATGAATAATCTAGAAATAATACTAGTAATAAAAAAATTTGATCAATCAATGATTAATAAATAATTATAAATTAATTATGTGATCGTTTTAATACCCCTTGAAGGTTCCAAGCATAGTAGAAACACATATTGGTTGTATCAAACTTTGGTTTTTGTTGCATTTGATGAATAATATGAAATGTATATGATAAAGAACCCCATGACCAATAGAATTTAATTGATGATTAATTAACTTGTTAACACTCAAACAATAAGAAAAGATCATCACATATAAATTATAATTAGTTTATATATAGAATTATAATTAGCTTATCATTCAATTATTTATTCATTGATTATTTAGTTGACTTCTCTCATCACACTTTCATTTCATTGTAGGATCTAAGGTAAAATCCAACTGCTAGGGATCCAAAAGTGATCCAAAATCTTGTAACATAGTTAGAGAATCACCAGGGGATAACATGGTTGATTATGATCACTTTTATAATTATTTACTAATTTCAGTAAGAATCTCATACAAAGGATTCTTAGGAATCTATTGAAGGCTGTAATGGTTGGAGGAGGATTGGAACTCTTGTTATTGAGAAAGTTCTTGGGAGGATTCTCCCTAGGGATTGAGAGAATTTTCTCTAAGTTTTTTCATAAACAACAAGCAGTTAAACCTAGAATGTGAAATAATCAGGTTTTAATAGAGATAGGTTAGGGATAGAAATTTCACATAGGCCCTTAGAAAATCCCTTATTCCTCATTGAAAAAAATGTCTAATAATGATATAAATAATAATATTATTTTCTTGACATGCACTACACCTGTGGATAAATAAATATCATTTTTTAAATAAAAAAATTATTGTTTATTTAAGTGCTATTTATTTTATCATTTCCATTCGAACCATTAAAATTAGTCCGAAACCATCCTAAATATTTATCAAGCCCTAAATATTGACTATTTATTTAATAAATAAATATAACTACATTATTTTTTGATAAGTATGATAATTATTTATTCATTAAATATTGAAAATAAATATTTATTAATAATATTATTATTATTTAATTCACATATTTATTCTTCCAAATAAATCATGATTAAATCTTGATGATTGACCAATCCTAAATAATTATTAAATCATAAAGTGAGACTAATATTTATTCTAACTTATTAAATTCAAATAAAATTTAACTGAGATTCTGGTTACACTTAGTTCATGAACCTTTAGGCCCCTTTCTCAATGTAATTAGGAGAAACTTCATTAATTATAAGGTTAGAATCTACCAATATACCGATGCACCCATAGAGAAATAATTTAATAT
Source organism: Viscum album (assembly GCA_963277665.1). Taxonomy (NCBI): domain Eukaryota; kingdom Viridiplantae; phylum Streptophyta; class Magnoliopsida; order Santalales; family Viscaceae; genus Viscum; species Viscum album. The sequence goes on along the minus strand of OY728153.1, from coordinate 2,015,536,488 downwards.
TTCAACGATATACAACCACATATGAATGCTCACTATGTAATTTAATCTCATTATTATAATATCTCTAATCAAGATGATTACATGATGGTTTCATTAAACTGTGTACTCGACAAATCTTTCTTTGAATTTATAAAATTAAACCTTCGTATATAATACCATGAACCTGGATTTATTTAGGATATTACATTCCCATAAATGGATATGATATATCAACTAACATTAAATAACAAAAGGGAAAAATCATTTCTCACATTATTAATTAATGCAACATCACTTGTGGCACCCCAATGTATCATACCTTTTTAGGAATAGATATCATCACAGTTTTCATCAATAAATCGAAGTACATGACTAATTATATCTAATAAAAATAATAATAATATTGAAGTCTAAGAATCAATACACACATTCACAGATAGGGACATCCAATGAAACATATGAATGTGGATTTATTACCAATGGGACATTTTCTCATAATCTTTTTCACTGGAAATTACTAAGGGCATACACCATGAGAAAGTGTCTCGAAGTTCTATGAGTCACCACCCATGATAGCTTGTATAATTTTAATCTTGTAAAATGATATCATACAATTATAAAACATATATTTAATAATACTTTTGTGTCACATCTAGGTTATCATAATTTTGGGTAATATGTGTATTTCATGTATGTATTTTATGGTTTTTAATGTAGTATTTTTTATAATTCAATTGATATTCTTTCCAATTTTTCAATTTTGTACTTGTTTTTTGATCTTTGGTAGGATACGATGACTATTTGTAAAAATGAATATAATGAGATGAATATTGGAGATAAAAGACACTTCACATAGTGACACTTCATGTTGCAGTGTGACACCAGTATATTGAGGCTGTAAGCCAACATCATTTTTGGTGGGGTAGGCTATTAAACCTAGAGAAATACACTTTTAACATCATGTAAAAATTATATGGCATGAGTTCATCAAGAGATAATCTGGCGCCACTCATTGAAAGTCAAGAAGTGAATTTACATTATAAGAATATGTTACATGATATGTACATTATTCAGGTCATGTAAGTTTTGGGACAAAAGTATATTTTCAAAAGCTGCCACTTATACATATTATATGAAGTTTAAAGTATAAACATCATGAACCCATATTTAACAAAAATTTATGAATGATTCAAAAAATGTAAGATCTTATGGTATTTTTGACTGTGGACTACAATTTATACACTGGGATGGCTTCAAAAATTATTTCTGACCTAAATTATGACATAGAAATTGATCTATTATAATAAATAGAGGATCATTCCATAGTTAAAGGGAGATTTAGATACCAAATTCTAGGGTGAGAAGATGCGTTATAGCTGGGTCCTCCATTTCTTTCTCTTTAGTTTTATTTCATGTTTTTTTATATTTATTTACTTCCCTATTACCCTCTCATCACTAGGATGAGGGGGAAACCCACCCTGTGCAAGTGTTATATATCCAAGGGGGGAAGGTGTCATTGGATTTATTTGGTTTATTCTATTAATTTATCTGGTTTACTGTAATTTGTTTAATAAATTCCAATCTCTTTCTTTTTGTTTAATAATGAAGAATGGTTAGTAAATCTGAAAGGAACATTATAATTGCACAACTAGTTACCATGAATTAAATCATAAACATTATCACATTCAGGGAAGCTAGGTTTAAATATGGTGTCGAGACAAACTCAATTCAACAATGCCCCAATTACCTAACAATAGGAAAAGGGGGGTTACCACACTAAAGAGGGGATACCATGACCATTGGATATACCTCTTCCTGACTCCAACACTAAACATGGATTAATCAATTTATTTTCTAAAATAAAATTACATATGAACCTTTAAACTACAAAACCCTTACTTGATTTCAAATATGATTTTTATTAACAATCAATCTATTCCATTGTCAATTTTTTCTTCTTCAAATTAATCAAACTCAGTTGTTATTCAACCTATTTCTTAAAATCAATCAAATATAATATTTTTCTTAAAAAACCTAATTAAACTACTTTCACCATATATATGGGATTGATCTTGATCTTTCCTTTATATTAATTTTAATTAATTAAGTAGTATTGTTATGAGTTTTATAAATTTATATTTTCATTTGACCCAAGGGAAATAATGATTCCCTTTGGGCTTGTTAGTAGGGAAAAACTATGACATTTTAGTGTGAAAATTACTCTTAGGACGTTATCATTCACAATGTCACATAGAAGAACAACCATTATATGATAATAACTTTAATTACTTAAGAAAAAATTAATATAGGTAATCATAAATTACATAGAAGTTGGTCTTAGGGAATAAAATACAACATGTTTTCCATGTGTTTATGAAATCAAAATGGAAACCACTATACCTACTTCGAGCCTTGATCAAGAACCAATTATAGAATATTCAAGAATAGATCAGAATTTAAAGAAAATAAATACATCCTCTTGGTCATACCAAGAATGAGGAATAAATTTCATTCAGTCTACATATTCACTAAGGAGGGAAAAGTGCATGGGAATGGGACTGCATACTCCCCATGGAGGGATGATGCCATGTTATAAAGGCTCATTTAGATAACGAAATAAGGAATATCAAATTCCATTGGTTCCCATATTAAGTACATAAAAGAAACAATCTTAAATAACTATCTATCAAGGACCTATATATCAAAACCTAAAATTCTAGCTCAAATAATATATAACAATATATGTGCTCTTCCACTAGATTAAAACACACAAAAGTATATGAATAATCGGGATAAAAATGACCATAAAAAACAAGATAATCATATAAGCTTGTAAGAACCCCTAAAAATATAGTTAGATACCTATATAAAAAATCTTAACAAATAATAATAATCCCAATTCCCCTTTCAAATTATCAATATCACATGTATATCATAAAACAACATCATATATACATGAGATAGAGATCATAAGAAAGAAACCCATACCTTTTTAGAAGGAAAAATTGATATATTAAAATTTAAAATATGGATCTATTCAATAACACTAGACCTAGAATACCATCACCCAAATTCTTAAACAGATCACATGAAAATAATTTTAGTATAAAGAATGAAATAAAAATGGTACCTCAGTCGGACAACATGATCCTAATGCACTCCAATCATCTCTGAATCATTATAGCTCAAAGTCACAAAGTGAGGAACCCTATATATCATACACATGTGCACCCAATTCTTCTGGATCTCCACTCTTAAATTACTATGTGATAGCATGGATGAAACAAATGCTTCACACAATCCCTTGGATCCCATTAAGAACATGGAATCGATCCAAGAAGAAAGGATCAACCCAAACTTGTTTTCTATTTGATTTATCTCTATAAAAGCATGGGATAATGTAAGAGAGGAGAGTTAATATAAAAATTATTTCAAGGGTATTTCCACCCTATTCATGGATAATAAATGATCTTAAATATTTAGGTTTAACTATCTAAAATTATACTAAATACGTTAGGAAATTTAATCCTCTTAAACCAGACCATAATGAAATGAATGGATAAGTAAACATATTTTAAATGTCATGAATATTTCACCACTAGTATGTGACGTTATTAAATTCCATTTCATGAATTATGAACCATTAAATCGAACGGTTCCTCTTATAATCACAGAACAAACCTTGAACGCATAACATTAATTTGAAAAAATATTCTATCATATTAACTTTTATAATTAAATAACATGTGAATAAATTGGGAAATAAATTCCAATATTATTATTATAAACTTCAATTATATAATTGATTTAATTTTATTATGATCATTCACACTCAGATATTTACCAGCCCCAACATGTGGGGCCCACATCATCCTTAAACTCAAATTCATCCAAATTAGTAGACTTCTTGATACACTTTTCATGTTACCCTATATACCTTTATCTTGATAAAATTGTGTCATAATCATAGACTATAAGTGATTTCTTGCAACACATAATGGCCCTTAAAGATATAAGGATAAGTCATAACTATGACTAACTCCTATGAACATTTATCACGTAATATAATCTCTTTTTCACTTGATATCTCATAAAATAAGAAGCATAATTTGTGTAATAATTATTTAATTATTTAATTATCTTTATTGATTATATTAGATAGAATTTACTTATATATCATGGCCATGAAACTATTCCAATCAAGTGGCCAATGACATATTATTCCTTTATAAATTTTTAAATTCAATCTTTATCTTTCAATAAATGTCATACCACTAATGATGAACCTAACACATGCCACCTCACCACATATATGAAATATCATGGTTTTAATCATGCATCAAATTACATGATCAAATGATACATACTAATAATGATATTAGGTTAAGAGTCCAATACACATTATTGTAAATAGGAACATCCAATGACACCCAAAACATGCAGTGTTCCTATTATTGAGCCAGTGCTTATAATATCTGATACTTGAGATCAATAATCATAAAATTAATGAGAATAATTATGAATGATTATGATAACACAAGACCTAATAGTGATATATCTTCTATGTATCTTCAATATGATTCATCTAAACCATGGGATATATGTTTAAGACTACTATCATAGTATCATGATATTCTCATTATAGCTATAAATTACTGTAAAATTTTGATATAATAAATAATACCAGAATATTACCATGTAAATAGTGTACATAGAAGTAATATAACTATTATGATAAGAATTATTCATTCATAAATCACTATGTACATGATATTGTGGTCAAAAAGTAGTTCTTAAATTGGGTTTAGGGAATCCAAACTCACAACACTTCAACTTTTACTAGAGCCAAATTTCTAACCATTAACTTATTATCTCTGACATGACAAGATCATACTTCTAGGGAGTTATGGATTTAGTCATTAGGCTAGCCACATTTTCTTAAATAGTAAATTTTTTAAAGTTGGTGCCCTAGATACAACTAATTTTTACTCAAGATTACCTATATATTCAAAGAATTTAACTATAAAGAAAAATTGTATTTGTGGAGTTTTTTTTGAATGCATGGAAATTTTAATTGTGCTTATTTATTCATGATAGTTCTAAAACTGCCATCTATTTTCTGAGTCACTTGTTAACCAATAATGGTTTTTTGGTGGTTCTATAAAACCTCAATGAATATTTATTAGTAGTGGTAATGAAACCACTGCTAAGAAGAATAAAAATATTTTTTTGAATTATTTTCTACAATTTAGAAGTGGTTAGAAATATGGCCAATAAATTAGTGGTGGTTTATTTTATATTTTTTTTTCAAAACTAGTGGGGATTATAACAACCACTATTTTATTATTGGTGATTTATCATAATATAACAAATATTTTTCATTGAGTAACAGTGATTTAAACCCCCACTAATTATATAGTAGTGTTTTAAACCACCATTGATTAAAAAATAAAAGTAGTAAATAATAGAAGCCTTACACATATGCTACCACATGTAATATAAAATAAAAATATATCCATAGGGTACATAATTAAATAATTTTAGTATTAAAAAAAAACATAACATAAAAAAGACAACAATTGAAAAAATTACATCATAATATTTTTTAAACATACAACATATTTTTTAAGTTATATATTGAAAAATTAACATATATAACTTTTAATTACAAATACAACACATGAAAAGGGGAATACAACATCAATGCTAATCTTTTAAGTCGGGATAGCTACCCTCAATTGATCCATGCTCTTTATTTTACAATAAGAAACCAGCCTCTGGTGTATATCCTGTCTTCATCAAATGGGGTTTAGAATAAATATTAGTATTAATTAGATAGTTAATACACTATATATTTAAAAAAATTATCATAATAATATAAACATATTTATAACAACCTATACATAACTATACCATATGTTACATGATTTATGGAGTATATTTCATCACTTACATACAAAATAACTTTTTAGGTTTAGTGTTTTAAATAATTAAAAAATAAATTACATTAAAAGGAATAAATTTCCATACAATGTTCATTTTCCCACAAAACATGTTCTTTATAAAGACAAACTTGCTTCATTCAAGGTAGCTCCCATAACTGGAACTAAGAATTTATTAATGTTCCTACTCATCTACAAGCTCTGTGAATAAAATTTTAAAATACAAGATGAGTAAAATAAATATTAGTAAGGGAAATAAAATAAAATAAACCAATTAGCCTATTTTTAAACATGAAAAATCCATCTAAAAGTTTTCCTTTCTCATAATAAAAATTTGATCTCAAATATCCATTTAAATTACCTTGAAAAAAATTAAATTTCTTATTAGATTTCATAAAACATTTCATATTAAATCATAAATGAAAAATCAAAATCATAAGGGTTTCTTGGAAAACATGAAAACTCATGAATACCTTTCCTTTAAAAACAATATTTCACCTTCGTTTAAAATTTTCATAAACTTTATATAAAAACACATTCCCATTTTCTTACCTTTTAAAATCAAAATATTTCCTTTATAAACCATTGAAATAATATCATGTAGGTACCTTTGGATATTATCCTTACATTAACCCTTACAATAACCCATATAATGGAATAAACTGACCATATACTTCCCATATCTCTTAGAAGTAACCTTTCACCAGAAAACTCCATAACTTTATGTAATGCATTAGAGATCTATATTGGGATCACCTTTCATCAAATCTATATCAATACCACATTTAATAAATTTAAAATGTTCAATAACCATATAATGAATAAAATACATATAGATTACACTTTAACAATTAAATTATTTTGAATTGTAATCCAATACCATAAGCAATAACACTTTTAGATATCTCATATAAACGATAAGAAATTTCCATTTCTGAAGAAAAACCTATTAAAAATAAAATTTACAGAATATTGAGAAAAATATTTTCCTTGAAAATAACCATGTAAACTTGTAAAGTAATATTCAAATAAAATAATGGTAATAATGGTGGGAAAATCCATTTATTAGAAAATCATTAAAATAAATATTATTTTCACACTTTTATCAGGAAATTAAAAAATTAAATGAAAAAAAACATTAAAAAGATTAATTTTTAATAATTTATAAATAAAGTAAAAAATTGTTGAAAAATTACCTTTACAAACCTTTAAATTATAAATAAGAACATTATTGAAATCTTTTGAAAGAACCATGACATGGAAGAAAAAGAGTTGTACAAAAAACTTGAAAATAATATTTTTAAACTAAAGTTCATTAAATTGAGTCTCAACTCATTTCATTCATATATCTACCCTCATAAGTAATAAAATTATATTAATTTTATACTTTATTAATTAAATTTTTCATGTTCATTCCATTATCATTATTCCTTTTATTTTATTTTTTAACATGTTTTTTTAGTTTTTAAAATGGTTAAGTTCACGTTGGATGTTTTTGTAAGAACTCGAATCTTCGTTTCAGGTACAATTTTTCTTTTTTTGAAGTTTTTGAGAAAAATTATGTTTCTGGAAATTTTTGAAGTACACGCCGTGTACTTTATGGGTACACGTTGTGTACTCTTCTCCGACTCGAAGCCGCGTGCTGGCCGTGCCGGGCCACACACACGGTGTTTAGGGGTGACGTAGAGGCCGATTTTGGCGGAGTATGGAAAAAACCTAGTACACGCCGTGTACTTTTATTTTTTTTCATTAAACGGATTGGGGTCGTGCCTGACACACAAAAAGGTCTCCTTCTCCAGCTTCTTTGTTCGTGAGCAACCGTACGACTGCAAATCTTCTCCGAGCCATCGTGCCTCCATCCGATCTACGTTCCAGCTACCGCTGATTGCGTTGGGATCGCCTCAGTGAGCTCTTTCTTCTTCTTTAACCTTGTTCCATGATTCCTCCTAGTTTTCAAGTTATCATAGGTTGAGCGTTTTGACATTTTCTCAGATCTACGATGTTCTAGGGAGAATCGGTCATCGCAGTTCAAGCATATCAATCTCCTAGGATCGAGGTAGGTGGTTTGTGCCTTTCTGTTGAAAGTCGATGAGTATTTTGTGCAAATTCCACAAATTCCCTTGGGCGGGAATTTTGGGTTTCCTATTTTTCCCCTGCTATTTACCTTCTTTGCTTGATTGCTGTAGTAGAGGTTTATGCTTGTGAGTAGAGTAAATTGTCTTGTGCTTAGGTTGATTTGCCATGCTTGTTTTACCTTTTGGCATTTTCCAGTTTCCATGCCTAGTTGTAGGATAGTGGAACTGTTTCTATGTTATGCTGTTGAGCCTTAGATTGACAGCCAAGTAGTTCTTGAGGTTCACTTGGACATTGCACGCACGCTGAGCATGTTTATTTTCACATAGGACTGTGAGAACCTAGTGTAGTATACCACATGGAGAATATATGTAAGGTCTTCTCCAGAGTGTCTTTTAATACAATGCGATACCACATGGGGAATTGATGATGAGTGCTTCCTCAGAGAGTATATAGTTCCTTGACACAGTCCACAAGGGGAATGATACATTGAGTGCTTCCCTAGAGATCCTTTAGCACGATACGAGACTATAGGGGGAATTGATGATGAGTGCTTCCTCAGAAAGTCTATTCTTAGCTGAACCAGAGGGGTGAGACTGTGTGTGCCTCCTAGAGGGTTGCTAGAACTTGTAGGTTGAACCATAGGGGTTAGGCTGTGAGAGCTACCCAGAGGGTTACCTGTTTTCTTCTTGTTGCTGTTGTTACTTGTGTACTTTATATGCTAGAATTATGGATTATAGCTGCTGTGTGGTTTCTGTTACTGCTTCCTTCACTTTTACTTTCCTTGTATTCATTGACTATTAGGCACAGATCTTTGGGTGATTGTCTAATGGGATTGTATCTCACACCCCATTTGGGCCATGCTTTTGGGAACAAACAGACTTTTTTGTTACAGGAATAGATAAGGGCAAGCGCCCTTCTACTTCAGGTTCTTGATTGCACTGGAGCTGGTGAGCATGGGACTGAGCCGAGGCTTGCGATGATGAGGAGTTACTTTGTTTTCTTTTGCACTTTGTTTTTAGTTGTAATTCAGCACGTTAGTTTGTTTACTTCTTTCCATAGACATATGTACCATGTTTCATCATTATTATTTTTATACATTGCTTCCGCTGTTCAATTCAGTTGTTGTATGCTATTTATTGTTTCCATTATTGTGATTGGTTATTCTTCCACTGTATACTTTACCGAATGAGGGCATAGTTTCCCCACCAACTCACTAAGGCCCTCATTGCTGGTCAGCAGCCTCTGGCATTTGGGGAAACACACTTGAGGTCATGTGGCGAACTGGGTATGGGGCACCAGTGGAGGGGCTCCGGATCCAGGTCGTTACAAAGTGTAATCAGAGGGGTTCTTTTCTCTTGCTTTACCGTTTGGAGACTTTATCCAGGGATATGACAGATTCGGTACTTGGTATTAAGCTGTGCTCGGGAGTAGATAACCCTTGTACAGGGAAAATCTATACTACATTGTTAATTGCAGTTTGCTGGTTTTGAGATTTTACGGTTGAGATAATTTCACCTAGAGTGATTCACATGCTTTGTGTTGTTATTTTCTTGACGATTTTGGTTCTATTTCTGTCGCAGCCCGATGAGATGAGGGTATGCCATCTCATGCATCATATAGGCACTTGTAGAAATCACATGCCATGCATTCTTGCCCTGCCATATAGGGTGAATTAGCGATTGCATGCTGTTGTGATATACTTTGTGTAGATTATGCATGCTGTTGTGATAGATGCTTGATAGAATCTATGCTGTTATGTTAGAGAATTGTTTGTTTTGTGCTTTGATTAAAATGAATGACAAATTTTGGTTCTTAAGGTGTTATGGGACCTCATTAATCATAACTTGGTGGATCATGATCCTGTTTTCTCTTATATATGACTGTAGGAGATGCCAAGCTTTGATTCGCGGGGAGTATGGGCCCTCACGGATCAGAATTTGGCACCTCTTTGCCTTGTTTTTAGTGTTTCTTGGATTCTGTGCAGTTTCTGAGCTACTGCCCAGAAAAACCTCAAATACACGGCATGTACTTTTTGGATACACGCTATGTGGTTTTTAGGCCGTGTCACTGACTGTGTGAGCAGAACACAGTGTCGTCAAGGTAACTTCAGGAACACGTAGTGTCTGGAAGGCACACGCCGTGTAGTAGTGAGCCGTGTACCCGACCATGTCGCTAACAACATGGGTCGGGGAAGCTCGTGTCATAAACGATGTGTGTTGTATGAAAACGCTGTGTATCCTTATCCTCAGTACCTGGCCGTGTCACGAACAACATGGGTCAACGTTACCTTCTCTTCCACATGCCGTGTTGTTTTCGAAACACGCTGTGTAGTATTGTTCAGGTACCCGGCCATGTCACGAATGACACGGGATGGTGTCACCTTCACCTATGCATGCCGTGTTTGTTAAGAACACACCGTTTAAGGTTCATCCATGTAGAAGGCCATGTGTTTAACAACACGGGCCACCAAATCCTTGTCTAGTACACATCGTGTTTTGTTTAGAACACACCGTGTAGTCTCGGGTTAAGTCGGACCGTGTGGGTTAGTCGTGTAAGGAGACTCGGGAAGGGGAATAGTTTTCAAGTACACACCATGTGTTGGGTCAACACGCCATGTAGTTTGAGGAGTTACACAACTTGTAGGGAAGGAGCACACGCCCATGTCAGTGGTTTAAGAAGACACACTGTGTAGTTTTATACACGCCGTGTAGTCGTGTTTTGTAAACTTGTGTGTTTTCTTCCCCTGTTCCCGTTTTGTGCCTTTGTGTTCTATGTCCTTGTTTTTCTGATCTAAGGTGTGCTTTTGATATTTCAGAGATATGCCTCCTAGACGTCCTTCAGTAGTACGTCTGTCGTCAGGCAGTGATCAGACGCCTTATATGGCTGATCAGAGACTTCCTGCCGATCCTCCAGTCAGTCTAGCCTTGGCACCGGATGTCATACCAGTTGCAGGCACTGATGTGCAATTCAGGGAAGGTTTTTTGAGTATGATGAAGAACCTTCAGGGAGCACCGCCTCCTACCTCGACTATGGTAGATTTGACGCGGGTTTTTCAGCAGTATCATCCTTCTACTTTCTCGGGGGAAGGAGGACCTCAGGCTGTAGAGTCATGGCTGGAATCCATGCTGACTATCTTCGAGCATCTGGAAATGCCTCCAGAGAGGTGGTTCAAGCTCACCACCTAAATGCTCCAAGACTCTACCAAGAGGTGGTGGGACGTGATCTCATAGGTGGGTCACCATCAGGTTATGGATTGGGAGGAGTTCCAGCGCGTGTTCTACGACTACTTCTACCCGGAGACCCTGAGGACCGATCGAGCCTGGGAGTTCATGATCTTAGAGAAGAGTACTCTTTCTGTCATGGAGTATTCCTCTTGTTTCACTGAGCTATAGCGTTTCACACCCCTCTCGGATGGGAGTGGTGTGTTCTTAGCAAGGAAGTTTGAGGATGGTCTCAGGCGGGAGATCTGCTTGTAGGTGAATATCTTCTAGTTGACTTCTATCACTTCCATCGTCAACCAGGAACTAATTACGGAGTGCAATATGAGATACTCCAGAGCTGCGAGCCAGGGTGGTTATTCTTCCATAGCTAGTTTTTCTCTAGATGACATCAATAAGCGCCGTAGAGAGTCTATGCACGGTGATCCGAGGAAGCGAGATGCATCGTCAGGCAGCCAGCTGATATGCTACCAGTGTGGCCGGTCAGGGCACACGAGGCCGCAGTTCCAAAGAGACCCCGTGGAGTGTAGATATTTCCACAAGATGGGTCACCTTCAATGGTTCTACCAGGTTTTCTCACCAACAACTGGTGATCGGGGTTTTTCCATGACTACTTGTTCAGGAGCAGCCCCACCAGTTTTTCACCAGTTGGGGAACTGGAGTTCTTCCGGCCATTCAGGCCGAGGTGGAGGTCGAGACTGTGGTAGTCAGCCACTAGTCTCTCAACACCAGTAGGGAGGTTCAGCTCAGAGTGGTCAGCCAGGGGCGCATGGCCCTGGTGCAGGCCAGTCTTTTGCCGTGGAGAAGACTTATCAGGAGCAGGATCCCGACCCTTCTATAGTTCGAGGTACGATCTTAGTAGCCTCAGTTTTATCTTCAGATCTTTTTGATACTGGTGCTATGCATATCTTTATCTCTGTTTCTATCATGGAGAGCCTTGGGCTCTGCATCTTTTCTTCTACCGACTCATTGACACTAGACACACCGTTGGGGACAAGGACATCTAGTGTACGTTAGTGTAGAGAGTGCCCTATAGAGGTTGAAGGGTATCATTTATTATGGGATCTCTATGTCCTAGGGATGACAGGATATGATTTCATCCTCAGGATGGACTGGATGGTTCCCTTCCAGGCAGTCATCGCCTGTTATCACCACAAAGTGAGTTTCGTTTCATAAGAGGGTGAATCTTTTCTTCATAGAGGTGAATGGGATGTTTAGGCGAGTCGAGAAGAACTCGATCATCATGGGATAGGAAGGGTGACGACCCGGATTTCTAGTCTTTATCTGGATGATCAGGGGACTTCGAATTTGGACTTTCCTCCAGTGGTGGATTGTTTTGGGGACGTCTTTCCAGAGGAATTTTCAGGTTTGCCTCCAGAGTGTGAGGTAGACTTCTCAATTGAGCTCGTGCCAGGAGCAGCACCGGTGTCCATTCCTCCCTATAGGATGGCTTCACCTGAGTTGCAGGAGATCAAGAAGCAGTTGTAGGAGTTGTAGGTAGAGGGTTTCATCCAACCCAGTACTTCTCCTTGGGGTTTTCCTGTCCTGTTTGCGAAGAAGGCAGATGGTACCCTTCTGCTTTGTGTGGATTATCAGAAGCTGAACCAGTTGATGGTTAAGAACTGATATCCCTTGCCGAGGATCGATGACCTCTTTGATCATCTTCGAGGAGCCCAGGTGTTCTCGAAGATCAACTTGAGGTCCGGTTATCATCAGTTGTGCGTTATACCATCAGATATACCTCTGACAACCTTCAAGAGTAGGTATGGTCTATACGAGTATACAGTCACGCCGTTCGGTCTCACGAACGCGCCTGTAGTTTTCATGGAACTGATGAACCGAGTGTTCCATCCTTACTTGTAATCCTTTGTTGTGGTATTCATGGACAATATCTTGGTGTACTCTCACACTCGACATGACCATGCCACACATCTTGAGATCGTTTTGAGTACACTGAGAGAGAATCAGCTTTATGCTAAACTCTCGAAGTGCCACTTCTAGATGGATCAAATTCACTTCTTGGGTCATGTCATCTCAGAAGCAGGAGTATCAGTGGACCCATAGAAAGTGAGAGCTTTAGTTTCCTGGGAGCATCTGAAGAACTTTTTTGAGGTACGGAGTTTTCTAGGGCTAGATGGATACTACATGCGCTTCATTCAGGACTTTTCTCGTCTAGCAGCACCTTTGACAGGACTGACCAAGAAGGGGGAATAGTTCTTATGGTCATATTCTTGTGAGTCAGCCTTTTATGAGCTGAAGGGAAGGTTGACGTCAGCACCGATACTAGTCTTTCCAGAGCCAGGAAAGATCTATACAGTCTATTGTGATGATTCAGGTATCGGGCTAGGAGCTATTCTTATGCAGGGATATGGAGTCACTGTGTATGGGTCTCGACAGTTGAGGCCACATGAGAGGAACTACCCTACGCACGATCTGGAGTTGGTATCTGTTGTTCATGCCTTACGCTGTTGGAGAAACTATCTTCCAGGAGAGCACTTTTTGGTATTCACCGACCACAAGAGTCTCAAGTATATCTTCACTCAGCGTGATCTGAATCTGAGGTAGCGCAGGTGGGTCGAGTATCTCTAGTCATTTGATTTCGATCTTGCCTATACGCCGGGAAAGGGAAATGCAGTGGTAGATGCGTTGAGCAAGAGAACTCAGGTTCAGGCAGTTCAGGAGGCCAGTAGTGAGTGATATCTTATGGAGTTGTTCTCTGAGATGCATCTGGAGGTGCACGACAGACAGGGACAAACTTGCCTATCTTCTATATTTGTTACCTCTATAATTCTTGAACGAGTACGGATGAGGCAGCTATCAGACTCAGAAGGCTTAGTCCTGCGGGAGAGTGTGTCAGGAGAGGACCCTCTTCCTGGATGGACAATGGGCGATGATGAGATCTTGTGTTTCCAAGGACACATATGGGTTCTAGCAGACATACAAGAGGAGCTGATACGGGACTTTCATTCCTCAGTTTGGGCAGTTCATCCTGGTGTCACCAAGATGTATCAGGATCTTCATCGCCAGTACTGATGGCCAGGTATGAAGAAATATATTGTTGGTTTTGTCATGAGATGCTCTACTTGTCAGTATGTGAAGGCAGAGCACCAGCGACCAGCATGCCTTTTACAGCAGTTACCCATTTCGGAGTGGAAGTGGAACGATTTTGAGATGGACTTCGTGACTGGGTTACCGAGGTCACCCCGAGGGAACGATGCTGTTTGGTTTGTCGTCGATAGGCTCAAGGAGGTTTCTCACTTCTTTCCGATCAAGGAGAACTTTAGTGTTGATGATCTGGGATGACTTTACATCAGAGAGATCGTTCGTCTGCATGGAGTGCCATGCTCTATTGTTTCAGATAGGGATGCACGCTTTACTTCTCGGTTCTGGAAAGGAATTTAGAAGTATTTGGGTACAAAAGTACTTTTGAGTACGGCATACCATCCCCAGACTGATGGCCAGTCCGAGTGCACAATACAGGTGATAGAGGATATGCTCAGAGCTTGCATCATGGAACTTGGTAGTTCATGGGAGAAGCATATCCCTCTGGTGGAGTTCGCCTACAACAACAGTTTTTAGGCGACCATTCAGATGACACCTTACGAGGCTTTGTACGGTAGGCCATGCCAATCACCCTTATGCTGGTTGGAGGCAGGAGAGGCTGCTTTGCTGGGATCTCGTATTGTTCAGGAGACTTCGGAGCAGATAGAGTTGATTTAGAAGAGGATGGCTACAGCACAGTCTCAGCAAAAATCTTATGCTGATCAGCGGAGATGACCTCTGGAGTTCGAGGTCGGGGATCAGGTTTTCCTGTGTGTCGCACCGAGGTTGGGACACAAGATTATTCAGAGGTAGGGTAAGCTTTCACCATGGTATGTCGGGCCGTTTGAGGTTTTGGAGAGAGTTGGGTCGGTCGCCTATCAGTTGTAGCTACCCCAGAGGTACCAATCCATGCATGACGTCTTCCATGTCTCTCAGCTTTGGTGTTACTTTTCAGACCCATCTCATGTCTTTCAGCCTGAGGAATTTGAGCTCTAAGCGGATGCATCGTTTGAGGAGCATACCATTCGGATTGTCGATCGCAGTATGAAGGTTCTCCGTGGGCGGTCTGTCCCTCTTGTACGGGTGCTATGGCAGCATGGGCGAGTACAGGATGAGACCTAGGAGAGGGAGGCCGATGTATGATCGTAGTGTCCAGAGCTGTTCGGGGTTTCTTCTTCTGTGCCTCACTAGGGAAATTCGGGGACGAATTTATTTAAGGGG
The DNA here is from genome assembly GCA_963277665.1 of Viscum album. Taxonomy (NCBI): domain Eukaryota; kingdom Viridiplantae; phylum Streptophyta; class Magnoliopsida; order Santalales; family Viscaceae; genus Viscum; species Viscum album. The sequence goes on along the minus strand of OY728153.1, from coordinate 2,015,521,010 downwards.
GGAAGTTTGTAAGAACCCAAATCTTCGTTTCAGGTACACTTTTCCTTTTTCTGGAGTTTTTGAGAAAAATTAATTTTCTGGAAATTTTTGAAGTACATGCCATGTACTTTCTGGGTACACGCCATGTACTCTTCTCCGGTTCGAAGCCGTGTGCTGGCCGTGTTGGGCCACACACACGGTGTGTAGGGGTGACGTGGAGTCCGATTTTGGCGGAGTATGGAAAAAACCTAGTACACACCTTGTATTTTTTTTCATTAAACGGATCGGGGCCGCGCCTAACGCATAGAAACTTCTCCTTCTCCAGCTTCTTCATCTGTGAGCGATCGTACGACCGCGAATCTTCTCCGAGCTGCTGTACCTCCGTACGATCTTTGTTCCAGATGCCTCCGATTGAGTTGGGATCACCTCAGTGATATCTTTCTTCTGCTTTAGCCCTGTTCCATGATTCCTCCTCATTTTCAAGTTATCGTAGTTTGATCGTTTTTGACATTTTCTCAGATCTAAAATGTTATAGGGAGAATCAGTCGTCATGGTTCAAGTATATCGATCTCCTAGGATCGAGGTAGGTGGTTTGTGCCTTTCTATTGAAAGTCGATGAGTATTTTGTGAAAATTACACAAATTCCCTTGGTCGGGAATTGTGGGTTTCCTGTTTTGCCCCTGCTATTTGCCTGCTTTGCTTGATTGCTGTAGTAGAGGTTTATGCTTGTGAGTAGAGTAAATTGTCATGTGCTTAGGTTGCTTTTCCATGCTTGTTTTACCTTTTGGCGTTTTCCAGTTTCCATGCCTAGTTGTATGATATTGGAACTATTGCTATGTTATGATGTTGATCCTTAGATTGATAGCCAAGTAGTTTCTGAGGTTCACTTGGACGTTGCACGCGTCCTGAGAATATTTATTTTCACATAGGACTGTGAGAACCTAGTGTAGTAGACCATAGGGAGAATAGACGTAAGGGCTTCTCCAGAGTGTCTTTTAATATGATGCGAGACCACAGGGGGAATTGACGATGAGTGATTCATCAGAGAGTCTGTAGTTCCTCGACACAGGCCACATGGGTAATGAGACATTGAGTGCTTCCCCAGAGAGCCTTTAGAACGATACGAGACTATAGGGGGAATTGACAGTGAGTGATTCCTCAGAAATTCTATTCTTAGCGAAACCAGAGGGGTGAGACTGTGTGTGCCTCCTAGAGGGTTGCTAGTACTTGTAGGTTGAACCATAGGGTTTAGGATGTGAGAGCTACCCAGAGGGTTACCTGTTTTCTTCTTTTTGCTGTTGTTACTTGTGTACTTTATATGCAAGAATTATGGATTATAGTTGCAGTGTGGTTTCTATTACTGCTTCCTACACTTTTACTTTCCTTTTATTCATTGACTGTTAGGCACAGATCTTTGGGTGATTGCCTACTGGGATTGTATCTCACACCCTGTTTGGTCCATGCTTTTGGGCCCAAGCAGACTTTGTTGTTAGAGGAATAGATAAGGGAAAGCGCCCTTCTACTCCAGGTTCTTGATTGCACTGGAGATGGTGAGCATGGGACCGAGCCGAGGCTTACGATGCTGTGTATTTACTTTGTTTTCTTTTGCACTTTGTTTTTAGTTTTACTTCAACACGTTGGTTTGTTTACTGCTTTCCATAGAAATATGTACCATGGTGCATCATTATTATTTATATACATTGCTTCCGCTGTTCAGTTCAGTTGTTGTATTCTGTTTATTGTTTCCGTTATTATGATTGGTTGTTCTTCCACTGTATACTTTACCGAATGAGGGCACAGTTTCCCCACCAACTCACCAAGGCCCTCGCTGCTAGTCGGAAGCCTCTGGAGTTTGGGGAAACATGCTTGAGGTCATGTGGTGAACCGGGTATGGGGCACCAGTGGAGGGGCTCCGGATCCGGGTCGTTACAGTTTTAAGGACGTTCTATTTATAAGTAAAAAGGTAAAAGGTATCATGGTTCCATCATATAGAGAATTTTAATAGTATAATTTTTTTTATTATTTGACACTAATTTTTTTGAACGATCCATGAAAGGTAGATGTGGAAATGAAATACGTTGTATCATGGAGGTGGTATTATGCAAGTGCACACAAGTGATGTTTCCATTATTCCACTGAATAGAAAAGACATATGAAATATGATATTTTTCCTTTTCTCAAATCATAATTATATTATGAATGTAATATTTATCCATAATTTACATCATTATGACTAACCATGTGAGACATTAAGGAAAAACTAATCACAACACTTCATGGTGGTGGTAGGCTACACGCATTCATGAGTGATGTTTTCGTTTCTCATAAGATTAAAAATAGATATAAAATAGTTTTTATATAAATATAATAATATTTAATTATGGATAATATATTTATGTCTTATTTTATAGTGGTTAGAACATATTTTAAGGATTCAGAAGAAGATTTAAACTTGAAATAGGTTGGTTATAACTTTTACCTCTACCGTACATATCTCCCTTTATCTTAAACCTTAAGCCCTCTAGGATTAGTATTTTGAGAAGAATAAGGCCTATAGAATATGGGGAGGATATTTGGGTTGGTATATAATGAGATAAGTGGATAAAACGGTGTGAATAATTGGGGATAATAGGTTACCTTTTATAAGTGAGGAGAGTGACAATATTATAAACACTTTAAACTTTTAAATATAATAATTGTATTTCTCAAGGTCAATAAGAACCTAATGGAAAATTTAAAATCAAAGATAGGCTGAGGTATAAATAAACACAATGATTCACAATTATCTAAGTTATAAAGACATTTTATTCCTTATCTCTTAGTTTAACCCCTTGCTAACCCTTTAACCTTTATTAAAAGATAAAGTTTTTCCATGAAAACTATAAATTATGACTAAAAATAAAATTGAAAACATTACCAAATTTGAACCTATTAATTCAAAATATTAAATCCATTTTTAAATATTATATTTTTATAATTTTAATAAATTTATTTCAATATATTTACACCTAAATGAAAAATATTTTTTAGAAAAATATCATTTTAAGCAAAATAATGATTTTATAGAAAAATAAAATATAATAATGATTCTTATGGAATTATTTGGATTATGTTTAATAAAATAGGAGTTATTTATATTTAAAAATAATCCAAAAAATTGGACTTTATAATTAATTTAAAATAAATGATAGTTTTTATAAAAATTGGTATTTTCCTCTATTCAGTCAAAAATCAATCTTTTTAGAAAACTCTACAAATTTAAATCTTTGATAATTTAGATATGATTAATAAAATAAGTTTATTTTAATGAATTTAAAACTCTAAAATTAAGAAATTTAATTTTTAAATAAAACCATATATTTCATGGAAAACATTTCTACTAGAATAAAACCATTTCCTTTTCGATTGAAAAACCAGATAAAATTATAAAATTATATATGAATCCATAAAACACATTGATTAAAATTAATAAGACATGAAATTAATTGATTATTAACATCACTTGGGTTATCACAATATTCCCTTATTTTATAAATGGTGTCATAGTAATTTTATTCATTTCTTAAACAAGTGAGTGTATTTTTTTCTTATAGTATTTTACAATTTCCATGTCACTTATTCAATCATATGATTTATCCATAAAAATTTTACCAGATGAATTTAATTTTTATACCACATTTTCTATTTATGATCAATAATTTTAACTATTATTTCTATATAAGATATATTTTTCTATAACTATACCACTATAGGGATCAAAAAATGAGATGCATTAGGTATATACTTTCTTAGAAATGAAACATGTAACACATAATATACCTGAGATAAACTAAAATTTAAGGCTACCTAGTAAGAAACTGATCCCACTTTCTTTAGAATTTTATAGGGTTTAATTAACCGTGGGATCAAATTTCACTTTTTACCAAAATTAACAATACCTTTCTAAGGATACATTTTAAGAAATAAATGGCCACCTTCCTCTAATTAAAGGTTATTCCTCTAGTTATCTAAATAAATATTTTTCTTGATTTGAGCTACCATCAAGTGGTTCTGAATCACTTTTACCTTCTCAACCATCTCTTATACTAATTATTTTCCCAAAACTTTCCTCTCATTGAATTCATACCAATATATTGGAGTCCGGAATCACTTTTAATATAATTACTCAAAAGGTTCTATTTGAACACTAGAATGAAAATTGTTATTATAAGAAAATTAAACTAAAGATAGATGTTGATCCCAACCTCTACGATAATATGATGAGAAAGATCAAAGCATATCATTTAAATTCTAAATTTTACATTGTGGATATCCATCAGATTGTGTATGAAAAGATGTACTAAAATTTGATTTTGTACCCATCAACTTATGAAGTAATTTTCCAAAAATTTGATATAAATATGGGATCATGATAAGATAAAATGGATAGGGGAAATCTATTTAACCCTAATATCTCTTTAATATAAATTATAGAAATTTTATCAATAGATAATGTACTTGAATAGATATAAAATGTATAAATTTAGTCAAACGATCAAAAATAGCCCAAATCATATTATTACCCCATGATGTATCAGGTAATACCACCATAAAATCCATGTGTATATTCTTCCATTTTTATTCTGGCACTGGAAAAAGGATAAAGCATCACCTTTTATAGTTTTTATTAAAATTTAACCTAATTAGGAGTCAATAATTTCATGTTAAAAATCATCTATATCCTTCTTTATACCTTCCAACCAAAAATATTATTGAAGGTATCTATTCATCTTAGCACCGACAGGATGAAACAAATAGAGATTTGTGAGCTTCACTTAATAATTCCTTCTTCAATTGGGAGTCACTCAGAATGAAGAACCTATTTCTAAATATGATAACCCCTTCTTAATCACTATTAAACTTTGGAAAGTTACCCTTTTTGACTAATTATACTCTTTCTAATAAACCATTATATTCATTTTGAGAATGATTAATTATTTATAACAAATATGACTTTACTGATGATTGGGCCAAAAAGAAAGAGTTTCTACATACAAAATTTCTAGGACAATATTTATTAATTCATTAACTAACGGATAATGTTCCAAATGTATCATAGTTAGTCATGAATAATATTTTCAACTCAAGTAATCAACTACCTTTTTTACCTAGATGATAGTGAATTGTTAAATCAGAATTCTTAATCCATTATATCCATTTTATGTTCCTCTCATTCAACTCATTTGTGGTGAGTATATACTTTAAACTATTATGGTCAATATATATTTCTCATTTCTCCCCATATAGATTATGTATTGTTTTTTTAAAGAAAAAACTACTACATCCATCCCAAGTCATGTGTACGATACTTATGTTCATGGGTTTTCAATTGAAAAGATACACACACAATAATCCAATCATTTTTCATCAAGACACAACCAAGATCCTTTAAAGAAGTATCAATATTAATAACAAAATCCCCTTTTCTATATGTAAAGGCTAACAAAATATTATTAACTAATCTTATTTTTAATTATTAAAAAAATTCATCTCATTCCTTAATCAAAATAAACCCAATTCCCTTTAAAGTTAACTTAGTCAGTGGGCTAGATAACTGATAAAATTTATCAACAAACTATTTACAGTAACCTTCTAACCCAAGAAAAATTCAAATCTTTATGAAATTTTTTGTTCTTTTCCTCTCTTATACTACTTTAGTCTTAGTAGGGACAACTAATATTCCACATTTAAAAATAATATGTCCAAGGAAAGAAATCAGCTATAATAAAATTTTTTATTCACTAAATTCTCCATACAACCTATTCTCTTTAAATGTTTTCAAAACCATCCTTAGATGTTTATAATAATCTTAATTTGTTTTATAATATACTAGAATATTATTGATAAATACAACCACAAATTTATACAAATACTCATATAAAAATCTATTCATTATAAAAATAAATATAACAAATGCATTTGTTAACTCGAAATTAATATCCAAAAACTCATAATGGCTATACCTAGTCTGAAATTCCTTTTTTGTAATATCATCTTCCTTCTATTTTAGCTAATGGTACCTAGACCTGGGATCAGTCTTAATAAAAATACCATTCTCCCTAGAGCTGATTAAATAAGTCATTGATAGAAGGAAACTTATTCTTAACCATAATGTTGTTGAGTGATCCATAATTAATGAAAAGTATCATATAACCATCGTTATTTTTAATAAACAAAATTGTATCACTCTAAGGTAAAGAACTAAGGTGGATTAAACCCTTATCAACCACCTCCTATAAATTCTATTTCAATTATAAAAACTTAAATAAAGTCATTCAATAAGGAGGTTTTAAAATTTTATTAGCATTAAGAAATAAGTAAACAGTAAATTCAATGTCTTGATAAGGAATAAAACCTAGAAAATCACCAAGAAAGACATCCATATATTCATTTATAATTGAAATATCACTAATTTTAATGATTTACTTATTTTCAAAAATATGTAAAATAAAAATTTCACTTCTATATTTAATTAGTTTATCATCTTCTTGATATGTTATCAAAGGTATGGAATCGTTGTTATATAAAAATTGAAATTCACATTGAGGATTGAATGTGACTTATTTATCCCTAAAATCTATCTTAGTATAAAAAACTTAAATCCAATCCATACCTAGAATAATATAAAAATACAATAAGGCTAAGACAACTAGTTTTTTGGAAAAAACCATTCCACATATGATAATAGGAAGGTTCTTATAAATATATGTTACTTTAATTCTTACACTATGAGTTTTTACTAAAAGTTTTGTCTTAATTTATTATGATGATATTTACATTTTAATATAAAACTTTTCAAAAATAAAACAATGTGTAGATCCCAAATCAAACAAGAAAATGGAATAATTTGAGTAAACAAGTAATGTAGCTGTAACCACTTCATTTGATGGACTAGAAATTGAAAATGACTTTGCTACATCTTTATTACTATGTTATTGGTGATCAATATCCTTTATAAATTTATTGTAAACACATTATCATAATGGGACAACTCATTATAATTATTAAATTTAACTACCATCATTTCATTACTGGTCTAACCATTACCATTTCTCTTTTCTTTTCAGTCACAAACCAAGTGTCCTGAAATTCCACATTCATAAAACTTCCTAGATTTCATAAGTAATTCCCCAAAATTATTCTTACCACACTTATTATAACAGGGTAATTGAATTTTCTTATGTTTATATTTATTCAATGGATTATTCTCCATTGTGTTCTAAATGGATTATTTCTTATCAATATTATTGCACAACTCCACAAACTCCATGTTGAATATCTTATCAAACCAAAAAAATTCCCATAACTTCTAAATTCATAATTAACTGAGCCCTTAATAAAATTGGATTTAATTATAATTAAAATAGATCAGTTTTACTACCATGTTCTAGAATTAAATTTTGTGCATACATGACCAATATAGTAAAATTAACTTAATAGGAAGAAACAAAGTCATAATTTTTTTACTTTATATTTAGAAATTTTCTTTACAATATAAGTTTAATAAATTTAGGAAAATACTTGTAAATGTAGATATCTTTAAATACCATCCATTCTGTTTTCCCCAAACTGTGTTTTCCTGAATATCATCCAAGTGGAGACACTACAATACCTCATTCATGCCCCCCATATGCTAGAGGATATAGACTAATGATGAGGGTCTAAGCTTATAGTGGGGAGTCTATAACCTCAATATTCATATCCATACACTTTAAACATGAATAAAATATATCAACCTAGAGTATCAAGGAGATAAAGTAATGTAATGAAAATTATTATCCATGTCATACATGAAAAAAACCTAGGATCCAAATTTCGAAAGATAAACTAGAGTATAAAATTAAAATAAAATAAATAACAAAACATTATGGAAATCCTTTGGATAATGTCCTGGTACTATCACTAGATCCATTCTTAACAACTCAGCTATCTGCTATAGGCCCTTTGACCTTATTTGGATCCCTATCCATGAAGTCTGTATGCACATCAAGATGCGCGTGCAAGGTGTGAGTAATAGAATGTGACTTTAATATGTGTTCACAATTATAATAAGTGTATTACATGGTAAATACAAATTAATTGGATATAATTAACAATATATACTGATAATTCATGTACTAACCAAACCACCATGAACCCTGTATGTACTTGAATTGGTTCTATGCAAGAATTAATAGAAAAAAGGATGTCAAAAGTCACTAAGATCTATACCCAAGGCTATAGAACTTGTATCTCTATAGTCACAAGGCATAAAGTCGAATCGATCCACAAGGTTGTTGCATCCTGGCTCCACCATGGGTTTGGCCTCAAGACCATCAAGCCTCGTCATTGCTCTTAGGTTGGGCCTCAAGGCCATCGTATCCTATCTATGACTTAGGTCAGGCATAAGGCCATCATACCCCCAAAGTTTCTACCCTGGGTCTTGCCTCAAGGTTTTTATGCCCATACCATGTATTCAGGTCTATCTTCATTATCATTGCATGATGTTCATAGTCCCCCTCTAAGGGATAAACATATCACGATGGTCCACCTATCTTGAGTACCAAAATAAATACCTCCAAAGGCATGGAAATTACACATAACATGGTAGATCATATAAAGGAATAACATATTATGTCCTCATGGGAATCAGTGAAAACATACAAGTATATGTGATCAATATCAAACATGGTTTAACAATCTATATAATCATGATCATGGAATCAAGCATCATATATGGGTATCATAGGATATACACTCACACACATGCAATAACTATCAATCATGGTCAAATAATCTATTATAACATAAGTATCACATTAAGGAAACATGAATATAAAATATCCCCAAATGGTAATAAACCTCCCACCTTTAGCTTGTCAATGAAAAACTATGAACCCATCGAGAAAAGATACTCAATTCACACTCAAGATCTAATCAGATTGAGACCAATCACCTAGAATCCCTAGAACCAATCCCAACTCAAATATATCAAGGTCCTAGAGTGACATTCAAGAAGATTCTAATCCAATGGAGAAGGAACTACACCAATATACCTCTCAAGATCTTTCAACGATTCTAGAATTGAGATTGATCCTAGGAGGTGTTTCTAACACTCTAGATCCACCATCATTCTAAAAATGACAAAGAAATTCAATGTTAGATAGAATCAGAATCTATATATCTAAAAATGTCATACTAGATTTATGATTAGTCTCAATGGAATAAGGTTATATCTCAAAGAAACCCAATGAATAGAGTTTTAAGAATCAAATACCTAAATTAACAATCATTAATAAACTTGGATAATCCATAATCAACCTTGGATAGAGATAAAATAATTTAGGGATGGCTATGGAGTCTCTAGGTTTGAGAGATATAAATTTAGGAATAAGAATGGGTCAACAAGGGTAATTAATGACTGTTAAATTGTATTTTCATATCATTAATTCATACACAAATGGTTTGGTCACACATTTTTACAAACTGCGCACCAATCATGTGAGGAATTCTACCTCATTTGAACAAAAATATGGTTTTTTCACACAGTTTATCAAATTTTTCACCCACCATAATTTTGGCTACTGGGATGTGTTTCATTGGTTTTTAGGTGAGAACGTATGTTTTGATAAACTGCGCAACTTAACCATGAAAAACCCCAAGTTCCTCTTCTACTAGGAACATAGTTTCTTAGATGATCAGTATGGTTTGGGAAAACCATGATTCAACTATGAACCTTCAAAAAGGGATATAAACCTCTATGAAACCAACCCTAAACTCTCAGAACTTGCACCAAACAATTCATTGTAAAAAAACATGAATAAAGGCTAAAATTAACTCATAACTCACTTGAAAAATATTATTACATTATAGTCTCAGACTCTAAAGAATTTTCATCCCTAAGAATCATATCTAGGAATATTTTTGAAATAAATTAGGCCACTGAGATCAAATATCTTACTCCCATTCCCAAGATTCCTCCTGAATCTATCCATACCTCCATAGGACTTGAACAAGTGGCATTGTATTCCTTTGTAATACTTTCTCGCTCTTATCTATAATCCATATCAGGTGTTCCATATACTATGTGTTAGGATCCAGTTCATCAACCTCACATTTGAACAAATGTATAGGATTGGAAATGTACCTTTAGAGTTGATACACACAAAACACACAGTGCATACCTTAGAAGTAAAGTGTAAGGTCTAGACAGTAATTCAAAATCCTGATACACTCAAAAATATCTAACAGGAAAAAAATATTAGGGATATCTTTAATTTATTAAACAAACATCAATTCCTCAAATTAGGATTCACCCACAAGAAAACTACATAACCAATAAATATCTCTAAGGGTTATATCCTCTGGTATCTATATGATTTAAGCATGCTTCGAGCCATGTTAAAACACTTCATAATCAGATGCACTATCTTGGGGGTCTCCTATACCATGCTCATCCCTATCATATCCACCTCACTTGCCTTAATTCAACATAGTGGTGAATGAAACAATCGATGATAGAGATCCTGAATAGGTTCTATCTGAATAGAAATATGAAATATGTTATTAGACATAAAATCAAACAAGTATATATTATAATACCAAGATCCACCAAAATATAGGATGAATTATCACAACATATATTACAATATATTGATATTACTCTCTAATTGATGATCTGTATGTAGAAGATATGGTATAATCAGTTTCAACTGGGTACCCAACACCTTTTGCAAGCCCTTAAAAACCACGATGTGAAACATGAATCTATATTAGATACAAGTCTTTATGGAACTCTAAGTAATATTATAATTTCCTATAAATTTATCTTTCCCATATCACCTACTAAGTGAGTTGTATAGATCGACAAGAAATGAACAACTTTCATCAATCGATGAACTATCACCCAAACTATATAACAACACCTTGGGTTTGTGGTAACCCCATTAAAAAATCTATCATCACATCACGCCACTTCCTTATTAGAACCAAAAGTGTATAAATAAAACCACTATGATTTTTATTCTCAACCTTTATCCTCTGGTAGGTAGGGAATCATGAAAGAAAACCATTGAAATCTTTTTTCATGGAAGGCCACCAAAAATGATGTTATATGTCATGGTAAATCTTTTATAACCCTTGATGCACTTCCTATTTTGAAGAAAGAGAGTATCTAATTAGAACCTATATTATGAAGGATAACACCAAAACCCACCCATGTATGTTGATCACATCATTATTGTGTTATGACTATCCCAGATTTGGGTCACTCCCTGCCAATCATTCTCACATCACCACACACTCAGGATTTGACTCTTGGCCTATCTTTACCCGGTATACTAATGAATATGTGATGAAAAAAAGGTAAAAATGTCATAACTTCACAATCCTTAGATGAATCCAGAAGTTTCTCAGCCATCAAACACATTAGATTCTATTCCTATGGCAATTTCCACTCACCAAGCTCCTATAACCCTGATGTTTTCTTGCTAAGATAATATATAATGGAATTAAAAATTCTTATATCATAGGACATCTCAAATTTAAATTTTTATAGATACTCTACCCAATGAATCTTCTTAAAATTTAAATCCCTCTAAGAGAAGTTATATCAAAGGCTCTTATGGTCCATGTAAACAAAAAACCTATTATCAAAGAGATAATGTCACAAACATTTCAAAGCCTGGAAAAAAATTCCAAATCAAATTCATGAGTTGGGTAATTCCACTCATGGGGTCATAATTGATGTAACTCATAAGAAACTACCTAATCCATTTTCATTAACAAAAATCCCAACCCAACACTTGAAGCATCACATTACACTATGTATCTAATCCCATGATCCAGAAGAATTAAAACTGGAGTGGTTTTCAATATACTCTTTAGCTTAAGAAAAACTTCCTCACACTGATCAATCCATTCAAACTTAAAATCCTTATTGGTAATCACCATTATCAGTGATGATAATATGGAGAAGTCCCAAATGAACTATCAATATTATCCATCTTTCCCAAGGAAAATCTTGATCTCAAAAACATTTTTAGGGTGATCCCAAGACATCACCACTCCCACCTTCACTAGGTCTATATAAATTATTGAATCAAATATCACATGAAAAAGAACACATACCTCTTAAATCCAGAAGTTATACTTGAAAATATTGGTATAAAGATGATTCAATCAAAGTGTACTCAACATGATACCAAGGTGTTTGGAATGTAACTTAGAATCCTGTGAACATATAAGGATTTCACAAACAAATACCATGATGAAAGTGTTGAGATAAGTATAGAAGATCTTATTCATGAGATCCATGAACACCTTTGGGAAAATTTTTAATTCAGAAGGCATGGTGATTTATTCATATAATCCATATATACTCCTGAACATCATCTTAGGAATATCCTATTATCTGAAACGTAATTGATGGTAGTTTGAACAAAGATAGATCTTGGAGAACTTCCAAGATCTCTATAACTAATCAAAGAGATCATCAATCCTGGGTAAAGAATACCTGTACTTTACTATCATCTGGTTCTGATTCTAGTAGTCTATATAGATCCATAAACTACCATCTAACTTCATGGAAACCCACATGGAAGAACCCCAAGGTGATGTTTTTAGTCTGGTGAATCCCTTCATCTCTAGGCCCTCAAGTAGAATTTTAAGCTCTCTTAACTTGAATATTACTATAAAATAAGGATAAATCAAAATAGGATAATATCCTGTCATGATTTATATCTCAAAATTTACTTCTAGGTTATGAGTAAGACTTGAGAATTCATCTAGAAACACATCCTGGTAGAGATCGATAATAGAAGGAAAAAAGATAGTTTATTATTCGATTATGATGTGAGAGATAATCCTAATACTTGAGCCTTAATAGATTCAATATACTTCAAATATGGTCACACTCTATTGTATTTGACATCCTACTCACCAGTTATCAAAATATTCTCTCCCTTATATGGAATAAAGGATACCCACCTCTAATAATCATCGATGTAAACATCAATCCAATGGCCCAAAGGCCTTCATTTATTATTGATTTTGATAATACACCTTTCAAGGGGTGAGGTGGAACCCTTACAAGGCCTGTGGGCATAAGTATTACATGGAACATAGGCCTTAGAGGAATTAATTGTCTGTAGGCTTCAAAAATTATATACAACCCAGACTAACTACTTGAAACTACTCCTCCCCGACATCTTTATCGTGAAACCAGCTCTCCACCTTCGCATGACTGTTCGGCTAGGCTTTCCCATGCATGCATAGTCTTGTCCCGATGGTAGCTTCCATACCCTCTCATTCTTGAAATCTCTTTAGCTTATGCTATAGTGAAATCTCCTTGCTCCTCCTCCTTCTGAAGCTTGTTCCTTATTGGTTGTATGGTTTACATCTGCACTTAAGGTGGCCCAAAGGCCTTGAGGTGGCCCAAAGGCCTTACTAACCCGGAGGACTGGGTGGCCCAAAGGCCTTAAAGGACTCAGGGACCAAATCGGTGGCCTGAAGGCCCAAACGGGGGAATATTCCGAGCTGCTACAGTGCCAAACAGTGCCTTCTATAGTCCTGTTACAATACCTTCTACAGTTCTACACAGTTCCCTCTACAGTATTGCTACAATACTTCTCCATTACAGCTACAAACCCAAAAATTAGCCTCTTCCTAGATTTAATCCCAAGTCTCCTGGATGCACTTATGGAGTCCTCACCAACTGGGCTGAGGCCCATGTGCATCATTGACGTGAACATAAAATCTGGTTATCTAGTCAATTCCAAAGATCATATCAAATCTAGTCATCTCAAGTTTCATGAAATACCACAAATTCATATAGATATAAATATCCATAGGATACTTTTGAAATATCTAGATATGATGAACTTTTTTTACCAAGGGTGTTTCGATATAAATTAACTCAGAATAAAACATAATTAGTAAGTCAAGAAAAAAAATAACTTGAGTTGATATAAAATAATGGGAAGCATTAGTATAAAAAAGAGTGGTAGAAAGAGAATATGTGATCAAGTCTATAACTAAAATGGTTGATGGTTCCTCTCCATAGTCATTTGAAACTAGGTCCATCACAAACACTTAACCTATCTCATATCTGAAATCCTAACCCCAAGGTGCATGATTCTCTTGAGTAAATTTCTTTTTAGGAGTTTAAACCTACTACTGAGGACCTGGACTAGATTCTTAGGCCATTGTTTGCATCTTTCCTGCACCCCTATTGAAGCTTTACATCAAAAATATGGAGACAAAATGCTAGATATACCCCATCTCACCACTCTGCTAACACTTTCTATGAGGGGATAGAAGAAACCTATAGTAATGTTCAAACTTTACATAGTTAAAGAATTATAAAACTCCTCTTGAGGGGGATAAAGAATCCATACTATACTCAACCTATTTATAGATACCTCACTATATATACTTGGTCTTCATATTCCTATCACTATAAGAGACACTCACCATAGTAGTAGAAGGTATACACACTTGTCTATTGAATGATGGAAGAAGGCAAACTTCTCTATCATCCTCCAGGACCTTCTCAATAGTAAAGGCCTTTCACATAACCACTAGGCATGCCATTAATTCAAAAGTAGTAACTTACCATCAGATATCAGGATGAATACCAATCTCAAACTTCATGACCTTTTAATCCTTATTTATAGATAATATGGGAGAAAATAAATCATTTTGGTGAAATGAGTGGAGTACATAGATACCATCATGGATTCTTGGTGTAGAACCATGAATTACTAGGAACAATACAACTTTAGAATTTCAAAAAGGAAATATATTAAGAATAGGTATGTGAAGGCTTACCATGAAACACCCTCACATCTATCTTCTTTTCCCATGACACCTCACCATCTCCTAGTGGATCCCTAAATCATAAATGCCACTAGATTGGCCCATTGGTCCTCTAGTGACTTGACCAAGTTGAATATGAACACAATAATATCTATATAGTCCTCGATATCTTATGGTCCTCCAGTACCCTCAAAGGTTGTCAGATGTTGGAGATGGAAGTCATGGGAACATTCAAACATCTTTCTTTTTACTCCTTTTTTTCATTGGAATGTACAATCTAAAAGACTCCAGACTAAATTGGATCTAATGATTGAACCACTTGAGTAGGTGTGGAAGCATGCTCAGGTGTATCCTCCTGTATAGCTTATGGTGAAACTGGTGCGTACTCTCTTGAGAGAGTATTTAGGTATTTTTTATTTATCATTTTTTTGAAACTCCAAACAAATGTTTAGAATTACTAAATGATTTTCTTATGAGAAAAAATTAAGTAGTTATAAGGTACACTTAAGGTATTTCTATCAGAAGACCTATCTTAGGAGATACCTCCACAAGGTAAAACCCTCCTAGTATGTCTTGAGACTGGTACTTCATACCTACACATAAGTCACAATCACACACACACACAAATATATATATATATAGAACATAAAAACATGCTTAAGTTCAACTAATAAATGCCATTATAGATATATCACAATAATAGAAACATAGATATATCACCCAAAATAGAATAAAATTCTATGTCGAATAGATAACGTAAATCAGGACATTTAATTAAAGAACTACCATGAATTACATGATAGGTTTATATGTTAATTATGATCCTATGTGACTAAAAATGATTCTTTAACACACCCAATACCATAAAATTGTAATAGGAATCCTATAAATGGTAACTTGGAGGTCTATTACACATTATCTATATAGGAATAGTGAAACTCCCTTACTCAAGTTACACACAACCTATCTTCTTTCTACCATTTACCAGAATAAACAAAAATAAAAGAAGGGAAACTACTAAGATAGTAATTTTTAATTTCCCAACATGGGTTTTCCCAAATAACACCTGAGTGGAGATGCCACAAGACCTCATGCATTCCTCCCCACACGTAAGAGGTTTCTGACTAGTAGTGAGGGTCTAAGGGTGTAGTGGGGAGACTATACCCTTGGTAATAATATCTATACACCATAAAAATTAATAAAATATAATAACCTATAGTATCAAGTGACATATAAAGTAATGTAATAGAAAATATCACCCATGTCATACATGCAAATAACCCAGGATCCCAATGTGGAATTCCTAACCAGAGTATAAAGGTGAAAGAATATAAATAAGAAAACACTATGGAAATCTTCCAAAGACTATCCCAATACTACACCCAAATCCATGATCCATATTTCATTTATTTTCTATAGGCCCTTTACCCTTACTTATATCCCTAACCATGAAGTCTGCACATGCATTGAGATGCCAGCGTAGGGTGTGAGTAATAAAACCCAGTAGGGTACCACTAATTCATCCTTAACATGTGTTCACAAGTATAATTGGTGTATTTCATGATAAATATAAATGGTAAAATAATAATTAACAATAACATGTTGAGTATTCATGTGATAACTGAGAAACCTTAAGCCCTGACCATACTTGTCGTAAATTTGTTTCAAAAGGAAAAACAAAAAGGATATCAAAACTGACCAAGAACTATCCAAAAGGATGGTGAAAATGTCTCTCATCAGTCACATGGAATTGAGTCATATTTGGAGACAAGGCCATCACATCCTAGATCCACTATGGGTCAGGCCTCAAGACCATCAAACCCCTTCACCGGTCATCGGTCGGGCCTCAAGACCATCATATCCTATCTATTCCTTAGGCTAATCCATGAGGCTATCATACCAATGATAATACTATCATGGGTCTAGACTCAAGGTCATCATGACCCTACAATATGTTTAGGTCCATCTTCATCATCATCACATGATGTGTGCACTCTTCCTCTAAGGGATTTCCATATAATTATGACCCACCTATTTTGAGTACCATAAAAATACCTCCAAAGGTATGTTAATTATATATAGAAGGGTAGAACATATAAAGGTAGAACATAGAATGTCATTATGAGAATTAATACCAACAAACAAGTACATGCTATCAAATTAAAACATGTCCTAATAAGATACATAAGCATGATCATGGAATCAAGCATCATATATGGGTCTCATGGGACACACACATACACGCGATCACTAAAAAAAATGGTCAAGAAATCTACACCAAAAAAGGTATTATATCAAGAAAATATGATTATACAAGAGCCCCAAATGGAAAGGGACATCCTACCATTATCTTATTGATTAAAAACTTTTAACCCATCGAGGAATGATACTTGAGTCACACCTGATCTCTAAACATATTGAGACTACTCACCATGAAACCCTAGAACCGATCCCAAATCAAAGATATCAATGTATTGGAGTACGATTCAATTAGATTAAATTACATTAGAGAATGGACTACACCAATATACATCCCAATATCCTCTAATTATGCTATAATTGAGATTGATTAAAGGAGGTGATGCTGATACCATAGATCCACCACTATTCTATAAAAGATCCAAGAATTCAAAGTTAGATGGCATACAAATTCATAGATCTGACAATGGCATGCTATATGTATGATTTTTCTCAAGGTAAGAAGGGTAAATCTAGAAAAAAACCCAAAGAATGGAGGTTATTAGACCATATACCTTAATTTATAATCATAAACACACTTTGATCCACTATAATCAAGCTTAGATAGAGTTAAAATTATCGAGGGATGGCTGTGGAGTCTCTAGGTTCAAGATATATGAATTTATGATGATTAATGGGACAAAATAGGTGATTAATTCACATTAAAGAGTATCTTTATATCATTAATCCATACACACATAGTTTAGTCATATAATTTTCCAAATCATGTGACAACTATGCAAGGATTTATGCCTCTCCTAGTCACACTAACTGAAAATCATTTTTTTATTTTATAAAGCCGGCTTAGGGGTGTCCAGTGCCCAACCAACCTGATCTAGCAAACCATTACAAAGAGCACAACTAAAGAGAACAAAATTAAAAGTCGTAGTACCCGAAGTCTTCACCGCAACCCAAGATCGATTTATCTTCCCCAATTAATGATTCCCACTCTGAGATTCTCCAAAAACTCGCACTATGAACGCAGTTTCTAAGATTCTCCAGAGCAGCCAAGTCTGGTTAAGCCTTCTTAATCCCGCTGCCTCTCCTAGTCACACACATAGTTTAGTTTCATATTTTTCCAAATTGTGTGCTAGCCATGATATTGTCCACTGGGACACATTTTGTAATGCTCCAACCCCAGTTACCCAGAGTCGGTGCATTATTATGTACCATTGGCATGATCACAAAAGATCAAGTCCCGAAAGACTGATCAGTTTAGTAGCCTTGGAAATACTAGATACATTCACAAGTTTTATATTAAATTATAAAATGAAAAACAACAACAACATTATTTCCATAGACCATACTCATATACTCTTAGACTATCCCTATAGGTCAGTCATAAAATACTTCTTCACATCCTAGAAAAAATAAAACATAGAAAGGGGTGAGCTTAGATGATCTGTAAGGATAAGAATATAGCAGAAACTTTCATAAATAAGCATAAACATTTAAGGCAATGTATAAGACTAAAACAAAATCCTTTTAAACTTGAACTTCAGTATAATATGGAAAAGATAAAATCAATTAATGAAATTTACTTATTCACAAGGATATTCTACTAGTCGAATAATCACATGCAATACCAATAGACACTTTTATAATGATGGAATGCATAATGCCAGACTTTAGAACCACATAGTCAAGGCCTTGTTCCAATAATACAAATAAGATTTTATCAAGGCCTTGTTCCAAGATACTAGTTTGTATCATAAGACCTACCGATGCACCGAGGAGCTATAGCGGGCTCCACCTTTCACTTAATAAGTCCAATGCATTCCTCATATGAAAAGGTTTAAACATAACATAAACATTCGTATTAAAACTAGCATACTAAATTTCAATACATAATCCATAAACCATGAATGGTGTAAAAATAACACATCCACAATCAAACATATCATAAAACCTTCAATAAAATATGGAAGTTTTGTATCATAATAAATAAACTTCAAATAAGCTTAGAATCCATCAAATTATGTTGACATAGATGAAATCAAAACCTTTTTTAGAGAAATATCTGTTTTTATTTTGAAACCATTTAAAATTCATATAATTATAAAAGAAAACATTTATTTTGGAAATATTCTTATAAGCTTGTAAGGGAAGCTTTGACGATGTTATAACGACATAAAATAGACACACCCTCCGTAAAAGTTAAAAAAACATTCTTACCTTAATTTTGTCGAAAAGGTAATAAAGTAACTTGTTTGGAAAATGACAGAAAGATTCCTTTCAAAACATATAAGGTCAAATAAGGGTATAAATGACTTTAAACCATTGTCTAGTAAATACTAAAAATGTTTTGAAATAAATTTTTAAGAATCATGGATGTGGATGATAAAGAGTTCCCAATAGATAACAATGAATAAACAACCTTGGATAATGAATATATTGTGAAATTAACCCTTACCTTGTACTTTTCCTTCGTCGTTTCGGGTGTTAAATGATTTGTTTTCCTTTATATGCTTTGTTACTAAGTAATGTTTGTTATATATAGGATGTATCTTATTCATATTCAGAATTATATCTAGTATTTAAACATTATTTTTAATCATATAATGAAAATTATTCTTGAATGGATACGATGGGGAATGAATCTCATCACGTTCATGGAGACGGTAATCCGTAAGTACGCACGAGCAACAATATCATTTTTTTGATATTAAAATAATATATAATTGGATGTTATATCATATATAAAGAATAATTATCATGTTATATTTATTATTTAAATCAATTATACATCATTATTATACCCATCCAAATAATAATGTATTGAATAACAACTACACTACAACGTGGAGACGGTAAGCCGTACGTATACACGTATGGTAACATGTCATTCAATGGATGGATATAATAATGAATATGGTTGTACCATTTTTATAATAAAATCACAGTATATAGAATATACTTGAGTTATTATTTTAGAATGGAAACAACAAAGAAACATGAAGTGGAAGAAGAAAGGAACTTGAAAGAGGTGATGAAATATTTACCTCTACTTCTGGTTCTTCATTTTGATTTGATCAAAAGGGCTTATTAGGTTGGATTTATAACTAAATTAAGGCCTCTAGGATGAAGGGAGGACAACGGAGAGGATATTTGGGCAGGGGTTGGATGAGCCAAATGGCTTTTAAGGTGTGAATTCGAGAAAAGGGAAAGTGCCCTTTTATAAGAGGGGTGAAGGGCACCTTAGGAAAAGATTGAAATATTATTTTATAATAAAATCATGTTCAGTTTCTAATGACTAAAAAATAAATTATTTAAAGGATAAGGTGGGTATGAGTATAAATCCACTCAACCAATAGGTTTTAGACAGGTTTGGGTTACTATATTAACCTTATCTTTTATATTTAACTCTTAGTTAAATAGTTTGATATATTACCATGTCTCTTTGTATTTTTATATTATATGGTTAATAAACTTACTATAAACTTCCAATCGAACCTCAAGTGGTTAATTAATGAAATATATAATATTATTTAAGATCTTTGGATGAACATTAGATTTTTAGGAATATAATATAAATTAATAATATAATATTTGTTTTAAAAACTCTTTTATGTCAATTTTGACACTATTTTCTATTTTGTTTTAGTTAAATTTCTAATAGCATTATTTTTTCGAAAAAAATTAATTTAATCAATCCTAACATGTCACATTAACCAATAAAATTCATGGATGGCATAAAAAATTTTAAATTATATTTATTTTAACATGTATAATACCATTTATTTGATTCTTTCATTTATAAGGAAAATACTACATCATCATTGTGTCATAAATAAATTTAATTATTCAATGTCTAAAAATTATAAATAAAATACCATTATGTAGTAAATATTTTTATATTTATAATGAATATTTATATTTGAAGAGATAACATCTATAACCGTATGTAAAAATTGTTTTACTAAAAGATATATGCTTATGTCATTTTTTATTTACTTTAACGTGATTAATATAAAGTGTCATTATCACTTACAAGTGGCTCCATGGGGTACCAAAATTGACCCAAGGATTCATATGGTTGGAAATGTATTAGAAAATAGGGTTAGGACATGTGTTAGGGTAATTTAATATTATTATAATATTATTTTGTTTACCCTTATTTACCAGATTTATCCTTTAACCATGGTAAATAAAATATTTACCGAAGTAATTATTCAAAATGTCTAAAAATAAAAGTTACCTATTTACACAGTTTAGAACTCTTTATTCTAAATATGGAATCCTTTTTTCTAAATTCAAAACACCGAAGTGGTAGAAATTAATTTAAAATTAATTCCCGTTGTCAAAACAAAAAGCGTGTTTTTAAGAAATAATAAATATCAAAAGATTGACACTTAATTATGTCCAGTTTAAATGTGAAATCATGTCTAATGACCAAAATTGGATTAAATGGTAAAAATATAATCTAATTATAATTAAAAACAACTCAATATTATAATTTAGTACTACAAATTATTTTTATTAAAAAAGTTGTTTTTAATTAAAATTTAGTATTTTCACTATTCATCAAAAATTGAATGTTTTCAGAAAAATACAAAAAATTCACCCTAAGACAATTTTGATATCAAAAACAAAAAAATGAAGTCCATTTTGAAAGATAAAATTTATAAAATTTCAAAAAGTCGGTATTACTATTCATAACGGCTAGTTTGATTGGTTGTGGTGCGTTAGAATCTCAAAGTTGCGTACAACACAAGCTACTATATTATTCAAAGGGAAACATACCATGGAAGCTTGGGGTGTTCCATTCTCCCCTCTTTAAAATAATTTCATCCTTGAAATTTCTAGAATATTACTACATAAAAAGACTCGGGTGGTTCTTCATCATAAGTTCCTTGGGTTCCCACATTGCCTCTTCCATTTTCTAGTTTCCCCATAGAATTTTTAACAGACGAGTCGTCTGGTTTCTCAGCACCTGTTCTCTTGTATCAAGAATTTTGACAGGCTTTTCATTATTAGATAGATCAGGTTCTAGTTCTAATTTCTTATAGGTGAGTACTTGCGTTGGGTTAGACATGTATTTTCTCAATAGTGATACGTGGAACACATCGTGAACTTTGGAGAGACTTGGTAGAATTGCCAAATATTAAGCTACAACCCCAATTAGTTCTATAATTTTGAAAGGTCTGATGTACCTGGGACTTAATTTTCCCTTATTACCAAAACATATAACACCCTTCCATGGAGATACCTTCAAGAAAATATGATCTCCTACTTGAAATTCCAAATCCTTCCTTCAGTTATCAGTATAGATCTTCTACCTACTTTGAGCTTTTTTGATGTGGGTTTGGATTACCTTCAACTTTTCCATTATTTCCTCAACAAGTTCTAGGCCTACATTTTTTCTTTCACCAACATCTTCCCAACAGGTTGGTGTATGACATCTCTTTCTGTATAACGCTTCATATGGTGCCATATAAATACTTGAATGGAAGTTATTGTTATTGGAAAATTCTACTAGAGGTAAATATTGATCCCACATACCTTGAAAGTCAAGTGAGAATGATCTCAACATTTCTTCTAAGGTTTGAATAGTCTGTTCTGATTGTCCAACAGTTTGAGGGTGGTAGGTAGTGCTCAAACAAAGTTTAGTATCCAGGGCTTTCTGAAGACTTTTCTAGAATCTTGATGTAAAATGTGGATCACAATCAGAAACAATCGATAGGGGTACTCCCTGAAGTCTCACAACTTCATTAATATATAGTCTTTCTAGACGTTCAAGTGGTAAATCTTATCTTATAGCAAGAAAATGTGATGACTTGGTAAGATGATCAACAATGACCCATATTGCATCATTCCTTCTAGGAGTCTTTGGTAGTCCCATGACAAAGTCCATCGTAATATTATCCCATTTACACTCAGGTATGGGAAGAGGTTGCATGACTCCTCTAGGATATTTCCTTCCAGCTTTTACTTGTTGACAAACCATACATCTTGACACAAAATGAGCAATCTACCTCTTCATGTTGTCCCACCAAAAATGTTCCTTCAAATCTCTATACATCTTAGTGCTACCAGGGTTTATAGAGAAATTGGAACTATGAGAATCATCCAAAAATTCCATTTTTAGATCAGGTATATTAGGAACACAAAGTCTCTTCCCAAATTTCAAAATTCCATCTTCATACACAAAGTCACTCAATCTACCATCATTCAAATATTTAATCTTATTTTGAAACTCTTCATTATTAGTCTAAGAACTCTTTATCCTTTCTAGTAAAGATAGCTTGGAAACCATTTGAAAAAGTTTTGATGTTTCACCTTCCATGGTTATCCCCATGTCCAACTTTACTAGATCCTTATATTAGGATCCTTTTCAACTCTCATCTTATTCAGAACACCATGATCCTTTCTACTCAAAGCATCTACCACCTTATTTTCCTTCCCTGAGTGGTAGTGTATGGTGAAATCATAATCCTTGAGTAGTTCAAGCCATCTCCTTTTACTCATGTTGAGTTCTTTCTGTGAGAAAATATATTTCAAACTTTTGTGATCGGTATAAATCTCACATTTGTTTTACCATAGAGAAAATGTTTACACATCTTCAAAGAAAAGATTATAGCTGCTAACTCAAGATCATGAGTATGATAGTTTTTATCATGAATTTTTAGCTGTCATGATGCATATGCAATAACCCTATCATTCTGCATAAGGACACAACCAAGTCCTTTCTTTGATGCATCACTATAAATAACAAAACCATCATTCCCCGATGGTAGAGTAAAGATAGGAGAATTGACTAATCTTCTCTTCAATTATTCAAAACATTCTTCAAACTCTTTTGTCCAAACAAATTTGACCCCTTTACGTGTGAGCTTGGTTAATGGGTTATCCAATCGGAAAACATTCTGGACGAAATGGCGATAATAACCTGCTAAAAAAATAAAACTATGTACCTAGGTTATACTCGTTGGTGCTGGCCATTCTTGGATTGCCTTGGTCTTAGAAGGATCAATAGAGATTCCATCCTTAGAGACAATATGGCCAAGAAAATAAATCTCCTGAAGCCAAAATTCACACTTGCTAAACTTCCCATATAATTCAAGTCTTCTAAGAGTCTTTAGGATAATGCGCAAGTGATTTTCATGATTTTCTTAGCTCTTGTAGTATACCAAGATATCATCAATAAATACCACTATAAAGTCATCAATATATTCTTCAAAAACTCTATTCATTAGATCCATGAATATAGAGGGTGCATTAGTCAATCCAAAAGGCATTACTGTAAACTCGTAATGCCTATACCTGGTTTGAAATGCTGTATTCGAAATATCTCCCTTCTTCATGCAAAAATGATGGTATCTAGATCAAAGTTCAATCTTTGAAAAGTATTGAGCTCCATGAAGTTGGTCAAATAAATCATCAATGCGAGGTAGGGGATACTTGTTCTCTATTGTTATAGCATTGATCTCCCTATAGTCAATGCGCAACCTCATAGATCCATCTTTCTTCTTAACAAAAAGAATAGGGGCTCCCCATGGAGAAACACTAGGGAGAATAAATCCCTTATTACTAAATTCCTCTATTTGTTTCTTTAGTTCCACTAATTCCACAATGTCCATTCTATAAGGGGTATTCAATATGGGCCTTGAAACCGGAATTAAATCAATGGAAACCTGAATTTCTCATTCTGGAGCATGTCCATGTAAATCCTCTGGAAATAAATCAACATAATCTTGCGCAATAGGTACATACTCTATTTGAACATTCTTTTCCTCACCCACAATTATTTCATTCTCTTCCTCCCCATTAATTGAATTTAGTTGAGCTGCTGGGGGTGGATCTAGATAAGAATCAGGTGGTGATGATTCTTCTCTAAAGATAAGGTGTTCCTTATCATCGTCATAAAAAATAATAACCTCCTTCTTCTTACAATAAATTTTTGTATGATGGTCCGAAATCCAATACATACTGAGGATTATATAAAATTAAATCATGTGTATGACGATTATATTAGCAGATAAAGAAAATTTGTATGCTTTATTGGGAACTGATTCACAAAACTTTGTTGCAATGATACTTCCCTTAGGAGTTTTTACTGAAAACTCCCTTGTTAAGTCAAATTCAAAATATTTAATTTTCTTAGAAAACTGGGAAGATATGAAACAATGTGATGATCCAGAATCAAATAAAGCATTGGAAAAACTTGAAGAAACCATTAAATTACCTACCACTATATCTTTCAGAGCTTCAACCTCAGCGGTAGTGATAACATAAGCTTAGCCTTGATCCCTTGGCCTTTTCCGAGGTAAGTTCCCATGACACTTAGCAAATTCATTTACATAATGTCCCATTTCTCTACAATTTTAGTATTCAACATTAACAGCCTCTTTCTTCCCCTTGCAATCATGATCTTGGTGGCCTTTTTCACCACACTTGTAACAGACTCCCATTCCATTCAGACAAGTACCAGGGCGTTTCTTCCCACAATTACTACAGGATGGATATTCAAATTTTTCATTATTCCCCTTATTTTCATTTCCAGAGTGTTCGGAAGATCTCTTCTTCTCTTGCTTTGCTTTAAAGTCGCAAGACATAGTGAATTCTATTTCTCTCTTGATAGCATACGAGATAATGTCTTCATATCACAAGAAGGATTGTGAGACTAATGTTCGACGGAGAAATGGTTTTAACCCATCAAAGAAATGATCAATCTTACTTCTTGGGTTAATTATATAATCTGCAGCGTGCCTCGCTAACCTAGTAAAGTTAGCTTTATACTTTGCGACATTCTCATCCTCCTTTTTCCTCAGACTCAGAAATTTTCTTTCCATATCCACTCGATGGTCATGATGAAAGTATTTTTCTAAGAAAATTTCTTTAAACTCCCTACATTCCATAATTGATACTTCATCATCTTCCTTTATGTTTTGAATCAATGACCACCATTGATCAGCATCTCCAGTGAGGCGGTGAATTTCCATGACAAATTTTTCCCTTTCACTACTCCCCAAGGCATGGAATATTTTATATAAGGAATTTATCCATTGCTCAGCTAATAATGGATTTGTCCCCCCATTGAATGTTGGTGGTTTTTTCCTCATGAAGCGATCTAAAATTGATCCTCCACGCTGTGGATTAGGGTGCTCCATACGGGTAAGGTTATTATTCATAACTTGAGTGAGTTGTCCCAATATAGTGATAAGATGATCAACACCAGTTATATCACTAGTTCCACTATAATTATCTTGATCAGGAGAGAAATTCCTATATGGAGTGCTTGCATTGATACAGTTTCCATTCCTTCCACTATGTTTCATTTCTAAACAATGACATACACTAGATTAGTTTATAAATCGCAATACATAATTCAAAACTTATAACATACTAAACATAAATTGAACATTTTATGGATATAATCCATAATCATAAAAAAATTTTCATTAAGGAAGTATATACTCATAAACCCTTCATAATGGTTTGTAAATAAAATGTGAATTATCCTAAGTATATCCCCCGGGAGTGTCGTAACCAAGAGTGTAGCAAAACCCATTGTCATGAACCAGTACCATTAAAGTCTAGCTCAAAGTGGTGTTTTTGGGTTTTACCCCTAGGTACATCTGTGCCAGAGCTGCCTCTACCTACTCATATCCAGACAAAGATTTATTTCTTGGAAAACTTACAAAATCTCTATAGAACCAAAATTCTATGAAATTCTTCTATACTAATCCTCAAAGTCTATCTTAGGATAATGTGCTCTAATCAAATTTTTTCTAAATCTAGATTCCAAGGTTTGTACTAAACTTCCTATGATACCAACTGTAACACCTTGACCCCAGTTACCTAGAGTCAGTTCATTATTACGTACCATTGGCATGATCAGAAAAGATCAAGTCTCAAAAGACCGACCAGTTTAGTAGCTTTGGAAATACTAGATACATTCAGGAGTTTTACATTACATTATAAAATGAAAAACTACAACAAAATTATTTCCATATACCACAATCATATCCCCTCAGACTATCCTAACATTTCAGTCATAAAATACTTCTTCACATCCTGGAAAAAATAAAACATAGAAAGGGGTGAGCTCATATGCTCAGTAAGGATAACAATATAGCGGAAACTTTCATAAATAATCATAAACATTTAAGGAAATGTATAAGACTAAAACAAAAGTCTTTTAAAATTAAACTTCAGCATAATATGGAAAATATAAAATCAACTAATTCCATTTACTTATTCACATAGATATTATACTAGTCAAATAATCACATGAAATATCAATAGCCACTTTCATAATGATGGAATGCATAATGCCAAACTTCATAACCACATAGTCAAGGCCTTGTTCCAAGACTACAAATAAGATTTTTTCAAGGCCTTATGACAAGACACTAGTTTGTCTCATGAGACCTACCGATGCACCGAGGAGCTATAGAGGGCTCCACCCGTCACTTACTAAGTCCAATGCATTCCTCATATGAAAAGGTTTAAACATTACATAAACATTCGTATTAAAAATAGCAGATGAAATGTCAATACATAATCCATAAACCATGAATGGTTAAAAAATAACACATCCACAATAAAAAAATATCACAAAACCTTCAATAAAATATAGAAGTTTTGTAACATAATAAATCAACTTCAAATAATCTTAAAATCCATCAAAGGATGTTGACATAGATGAAATCAAAACCTTTTTAGAGAAATATCTCTTTCTGTTTTGAAATCATTAAAAATTCATATAATTATTAAAGAAACCATTTATTTTGGATATATTCTTATAAGATTGTAAGGGAAACTTTGATGATTTTATAACAGCGGAAAATAGCCACACCCATCATATAAGTTAAAAAAACATTCTAACCTTAATTATGTTGAAAAGGTCATAAAGTAACTTGTTTGGAAAATGACAGAAATATTCCTTTCAAAACATATAAGGTAAAATAATGGTATAAATGACTTTAACCCATTGTCTAGTAAATTGTAAAAATGTTTTGAAATACATTTTTAAGAAGCATGGATGTGGATGATAAAGAGGTCCCAATATATAATTACGTATAAACAACCTCGGATAATGAAGAGATTGTGAAATTAACCATTACCTTGTACTTTTACTTGGTCAAGGGTAGGTTAAACTCCTGTATAATGGTGAAATAATTTTTATTAAATTATAAAATAATCATATACATTAATATGATATCATATATGATCTTTTAATATTGCTTTGTTAATAATATTTTAGTATTATCATCGTTTCGGGTGTTAACTGATTTGTTTTCCTATATATGCTTTGTTACATAAGTAATGTTTGTTTTGGATAGGCTGTATCTTATTTATATTCAGAATGATATCAAG
Source organism: Viscum album (assembly GCA_963277665.1). Taxonomy (NCBI): domain Eukaryota; kingdom Viridiplantae; phylum Streptophyta; class Magnoliopsida; order Santalales; family Viscaceae; genus Viscum; species Viscum album. Next base: position 2,015,492,636 of record OY728153.1, on the reverse strand, counting down.
TATTTAAACATCAATTTTAATCATCTAATGAAAATTAGTCTTGAATGGATAAGACGGGGAATGAATATCATCACGTTCGTGGAGACGGTAATCCGTACGTACGCACGAGCGACAATATCATTCTTTTGATATTAAAATAATATATAATTGGATGGTATATAATATATAAAGAGTCATCATCATGTTATATTTATTATTTACATAAATTATACATCATTATTATACCCTTCCAAATAATAATGTATTGAATAACAACTACACCATGACGTGGAGACGGTAAGCTGTACGCACGCACGTATGATGACATGTCATTCAAAGGATGGATAGAATAATGAATATGGTTTTACCATTTTTATAATAACATCACAGTATATAGAAGATACTGGAGTTATTATTTTATAATGGAAGCAACAAAGAAAGAGTAAGTGGAAGAAGAAAGGAACTTGAAAGTGGTGATGAAATATTTACCTCTTCTTCGGGTTCTTCCTTTTGATTTGATCAAAAGAGATCCTTAGGTTGGATTTATGAATAAAGGAATGAATATAGGATGGATGGAGGAAAGATTAGAGGATATTTGGGTTGGTTTTGGCTGAGTCAAATGGATTTTAAGGTGTGAATTATAGAGAATGGGAAGTTCCCTTTTATAAGAGGGGTGAGGGGAACCTTAGGAAAAGATTGAAATATTATTTTATAATAAAATCATTTTCGGTTTATAATGGATCCAAAATTAATTATTTAAAGGATAAGGTGGTTATGGGTCTAAATCCACTCAAACAATAGATTTTACACAGTTTTGGGTCACTATATTAACCTTATCTTTTAGATTTAACTCTTTGTTAAATAGTTTGACATTTCCATGTCTCTTTGTATTTTTGTGTTATATGGTTAATAAACTTACAATAGACTTCCAAGAGAACCTAAATTGGTTATTTAATGACATATATAATATTATTTAATACCTTTGTCAGAACCTTATATTTTTAGGAATAGAATATAAATTAATAATATAATATTTGTTTTAAAAACTCTTTTATGTCAAATTTGAAACTATTTGCAATTTTGTTTTTATTAAATTCCTAAAAGAATTATTACTTCGAAAAAAATTCATTTATTAAATCCTAACATGTAAAATTAACCTAGAAAATTCTTGTATGGCATAAAAACTTTCAAATTATATTTATTTTAACATTTATAATACCATTTATTTGAATCTTTCATTAGTAAGGGAAATACTGCATCATCATTGTGTCATAAATAAATTTAATTATTCAATGTATAAAAAGTATAAATAAAATAATATTATTTAGGAAATAGTTTTATATTTATAATGAATATTTATAGTCGAAGAGATAAAATATATAAACCTATGTAAAAATTGTTTTACTAAAAGATATATGCTTTCGTTATTTTTGTATTTACTTTTCCTTAATTAATATAAAGTGTCATTATCACTTACAAGTGGATCCATGGAGTCCCAAAATCAACTCAAGGATTCCCATGGTCGGACATGTATCAGGAAATAGGGTTAGGACATGTGTTAGGGTAATTTAATATTATTATAATATTATTTTTTACCCTTATTTACTGGATCTACCCTTTATCCATGATAAATAAAATATTTACCGAAGTAATTATTCAAAATATCTAAAAATAAAAGTTACATATTTACATAATTTAGACCTCCTGATTCTAAATATTGAATCCATTTTTCTAAATTCAAAACACATAAGTGGTAGAAATTAATTTAAAATTAATTCCTGTTCTCAAAACAAAAAGCGTGTTTTTAAGAAATAATAACTATCAAAAGATTGACACTTGCTTATGTCTAGTTTAAATGTAAAATTACGTCCAATGAACAAAATTTAATTAAATGGTAAAAATATGATATAATTATAATTAAAAACCACTAAATAGTATAATTTATCACTATAAATTATTTTGATTAAAAAAGTTGTTTTTAATTGAAATTTAGTATTTTTCACTATTCATCAAAAACTGAATGTTTTCAAAAAAATACCAAAAATTCACCCTGATCTAATTTCAATATTTTGAACCCAAAAATGAAGTCCATTTTGAAAGATAAAATTTATGAATTTCAAAAAGTGGGTATTACTATTCATAACAGCTAGTTTGATTGGTTGTGGTGTGTTAACATCTCGAAGTTGCGTACAACACAAGATACTGTATTATTCAAAGGGAAACGTACCGTGGAATCTTGGGGTGTTACAAATTTTATATTTTGTGAGGTGATGGATCACTATTTGATAATCCGTTCACCTTAATCATGTTCCACACCTAATGCCTCTCTCATTGGGCACATGTTTTCCTAATGGATCAACATGGTTTGGGAAAATTGTTCTCTAACCTTTAACCTTTAAAGAGGGATCTGAAAATTTCAAAAACCACATATAAATTCTTGACACTCATCCCAAACAATTAGTAGTTCAAAAACACACAAATAAATACTAAAATTAACTCGTAATGAACCTAACAAATCTGAGGCCATCACACATTACATGACTCAATCTATTTATTTTACTTATTGTTATCAATAAAAGACCACCATTGATCATCTTCACCTTAAAAATGATAAATAAAAAGGTATAGATTTTGATGTTTTTAAAATCCTAGAACTTCAAATATAGTTTTCAATGAGTTAATCCATCCTTTAGCTTTCATTGGGTTGAGGATCCCCCAAAATCTAAAGGGTTTTTTTTTCATGTTATGATCCACTATTAACATATTATTATATAGAGATTATGGTAACTCCATTTAATTTGTACGTCCATTAATATACTATATCAATTTAGTTAAAAAAACTACAAACTAATCTATTCTAATTCCAACCATTCCAGGTTACTGGTTTATAAGCATATTATCCTTAGGATGCCTTTCTACCCCATCTTTCCTATTTAATCTATAAAAAACCATTATTACTAAAAATATATTAGATTATGTAATATAAAAATCCTAAAAATCTATCCCATGATAATGTAACCATATATTATAATCTCTTAAGTGTATATTTTAACACTATCCTAACCTATAAAGTAATTTAAAACTTTTCTCTGACACCAACTATATAAACCAACACATAACCATGCCATAAATTACATGATATATGGTGCATATTTCATCACATAGAGTCTAATGAAATTTTTAGGTTTATAGTTTTAGATAATTTGGAAATATATTACATTAAAAAGTTTAAATTTTTATACACTATCCATTTCTCCACTAAACATGTTTTTCAAATAAAAACTTGTGTTGTTAAAGATAACTCCCATAATAGTAAATACATCTTTACTAAAATTCCTAATCATCCTTAATCCCTATGAAAATATTTTGAAAATATTGGGTGATAAAAAAGATCAGTAAGGGATATAAAAGAAAATAAACCCAATAGTCTATTTGTAAACCAGAAAAATCCTTAAGAAACTTTTACTTTTTCATAATAAAAAATTGAGCTCAAGGTAAATCCAATATGAATATAAATTAAAATTATTGTAAATAAATTACCTTGGTCATCAATATTTGGGATCAACCAATATCATAAGCATGACTTAATCACTTTTTTCATCTTTAACATGTGTTTTCAAAATTTCATTGACAACAAATCTAACTTGATCCAATGAGATACCAAAAAAATATTTTCCTATTATAAATAAAATCCAAAAAAATACTTTGAAAATTTTAACCATCTCCCCCTTTTTATTTTTTTTGATAATAATCAATGAATTAAAATCCAATAAAAATTACTCCCGCTTATTGAAAATGAAATACAAATGGTACTTAATCTTCCATTAAACATGGGATCTTCCATTTAAGCTTTAAAACTTCCTTTTTGAATGGGGTCATATCCTTTCATTTTTTAAATATTTCTCCCCCTTGATACATGGGAAGAAAAACCAAGAAATATCAGCACCCCCTTAATCTTTATCTTACTATTGGGATTCCTCATGGGATTTAACTTCCTCTATGAGGATATGAAGGAAATTTGTTTTCTCATGTCTTCTCCCATAAGCCAACCTACATAATATTCTTTTACCCAAACACAAACCCTAATTTATAGAGAGATTAATTGAGTAAATTTACTATATTAAAATTGATATGTCTATAAATACACTAATCCTACTTATCCCAAGATTTGTGTGGGAAATAAGAGTTTTTATAGACAAAAACAAGGATGTCCATGTCACTCATGAATACCATGAAACCAAAAGATGATTTGAATTTTCAATCACTCAAAATAAAACCTATGATGTTAATTTTACATCACAAAAAACTATAATTATAAAATATTAAAACACTTATAAGTGATGATTATACAACTTTATGAATTAATTGAAACCATTTTTTAAAAATTTGACACCACTTGTTACAAGAGTGGTTCAATTTGAATAAATGAAACCACTTGAACTCCATGCCTTTCAGTTATTCACATGGTTCAAAAGCTTCTAATAAGGCTTAATAGCCTTTTATGTTCATCACCACTCCCCCCAAGTCTTTAATTCAAGACACTAATTTTTTTCCGCTCAATTTATGGAAGTCATATGATTTTCTCTCATCTCCATTGAAAGTTATTTTATAGAAAAATCACCCCATGGATCATATATCACCCTTAATTCTGTACCTCTTCATAAAAAATTGAAACTATGAAGAATATGGGGAGAGGGGTACCTCTAGCTTCCTCAAGTTTAAGAATAGGGATTTTCAAGATGAACTAACCCATCACCTTCCATATATCCTTTTTTACATTTTTTATATTTTAATAAAGGAATAAAATAATCTCTTCAAGTTATTAATCATCACTTGTAGCTGAATAAGTTGACCTCTAGACAAAAGATTTTACTTTAATTCTACCATTTGTACACTTCTCTTCATGGATATAATAATTGATATTCTTCCTTATATTGGTATTTTACACAATTTTTTAATCAATCACACTTGAAAAAGTAACTTCTTGTGCTTATTGAATAGTGTATCTCACCTTTGGATTTATTCTTCATTATATATTCTTATGTTTACCTTAATTTATTTGTGTGGAACCACTTTGGAAAACCTCTTCCTTGATGAAAAAAAGTTCCAACTTAGAATACTTATTATTTGGTGGAGATAACTTCATATTCTCTACCACCATTATCACAAATGGATAAACCTATTTTTTTCTTCCATATTTGCATTTGATACTTCCAAGAGCATTATTATAACAATATAGATTTTAGTGTTTGATATACCCTCTATTGAGGCTCATTTTCTTTCTCCAAAACATTGAACCTATTTTATATGTTAATAGGAATTTTTATAGGATATGAATTCTCCTTGAAAGTTATAAAATTTGAGTATCAATATATTGATTCTTTACCCTTACATGAATTACTTCAATTTCAACACCTTTCTATGTTATTGAGTTTAGAAAAAATGAGGCATTTATGATAAGAATCATACCTTATTTAGTCTTACATTGATTGAGATGTTGGAACTACTGAATTTATTATTACATAATTGGTATAATTGTCTTAGAAAAATATACTCATGATGTGTCTAAATCATCTACAATAGAAGCACTTTGGTTCCTCCTTTAATAGAACCATATTTCTATATTTTTCATGGAACAACTCTTTACTTCTAGATTTCAGATCTAGATTTCTCTTCATTTTTTCACATGTTGAGACTAAATTTATATGGATCTTCATAATATCAATTAAGGTGTTCATACTATCCTCTAGTTATCTGATTTTTTCATATTTAATATTCAAGTTGGAAATCATATCTTTTATATATGAGATGAAATCTCTAAAAACCCATTTTTTTGTTCATATTGTGTTATTAGAGGAAGCAAATTTCCTTTAATTCCATTTAAGTGGATATTTGTTTTCCAAAATCTTGGGAATGATCTTAAATAATATTGATTCTTTATTTATTCTTCATTCCCATTCATTTAATGTTGAAACTCAGGGCTAACTCATTATTATTTTACTTCATGTTCTCTAAGGAAAAATATTCAATCATTATGTAGTATACTCCATTCATGATACTTCATCAATATTTTTTGTCATTCAATTAGTATTACTTTGAATAATAACTTGATGTTGTTTCATATTCACCCTCAAAATCACATGTACTTTTCAAATTCAAGATATAATATAAAAGTTTATATTATTTCTAAAAATGAGGTTTATAATCATAAATAATATTAGGCTGATATTTTACCTTGGCTAGAGAACACAACATCTAGGATGATTTCATCCCATTATTATTCTTTTTTCTTTTTGACATAAGGTAATTTTATTTTGGATTATATTATTTTCCAAACATTTCTTGCAACTTAATCCACTTATATTTAGATAATCTACATTGATTTATATTTTTGTAGATATTTTTCTCAAGATCTTCCTTTAATGACTCTTTAAATAAATAATTACTTGAAATGTTTCTTTGACCTTTCTCAAAGATAATTTTGTGTTGGCTCAACAAAACAATTCCATATTTGATAACTTATTGTGGAACTCCAAGAGAACCCTACATAAAATCAATGAAATCTTTTTTCATTATTCTAAAATGATTTCCATCAGAGATAATATCCTTCATTGTGGATTCCATTTTTCTTTAATTTTTTTGATCAAGTTAGATAAATTTAAATCATAATAAAAATGAACTTATCCCTTTGATAATAATTTTATTCCCTTAATAAGGGATAAGGAAGATCACATTGAGGGGGGGATCAAAGTGAGAAAGATTTAAAAAATTTAAACACTTTAACCTTAAATATATCAGTTTACATATATGTATATTGACCTATCAACCTTGGGGGTCACTTGGATTAATCTAAACTTATACTTAGATATGATTCTAATTTCAATTAACCCATTATTTACTAGATTTTCTTTATATTTATTTAATTGTTTTTGTGTTCATGTATAAAGTAAATAGAGAAATGAGGGTTTACTTAGTTCACCCTTACTGAGCTACACCCAAGATGCATGTATCGAAAGTGTTCCATAAACCAAAATAATTATTAAGATAAATAATCATAATATGGGTCAATATTCTTATAATGGTTCAGGATAATTCAGTTCTTTTCCCAGACTCATTACCTAAAAAAGTTTTAAGGTCAACTCACTATCGCTGAAGTATCAGTGTAGGATGACTGCCAACTCATTGCCTACTCTTCCTCCTCCTTTACTTACTACTATAATCAGGATCCACACATATTTTATAGACATTTAGGTGTCTATATAAAAATCATTGAATGTATATTAAAACAAAGATAAATATTCTTTTATAGTCCCCTTTACTGCTCCTTCACAATATATGAAAAAAAACTTGATGTAATGCTTCTTTTTTCCAAAAAATCTTAGAAAAACCTTCACTTTATTATGGGAACAACAAAAAATATCATATTTGGTAGAATATTTAATGGTTTAAAATTCTTCAAGATACCATCCAAATTAATGGAACAAATATATCTTCCACATAGAGATCTAGATCTTCAATATAAGATTGGGTTTCCTTATATTATTTTTATCTATTTTTTGAATGTGTAATGCATACATAGATAATTCCCTCAATTATATCCCTTGACCTTCATGATATTTCTTGATAAATTTGAGATCTCATTCCCAATAAAATTCCACCTATTTTCACATAATTTTACCATTCAATTTTTCCATTAAACTCTATTATGATTTCATCATAACTATAGTGAAGGTAACTATTTGTAGATGTATCTCCCCTATTTTTAGTTTGAATTTAAATGAGATTAAAATAACCCTTTTAAGTTATATTTTAAAGTGATGTAACCAACCTTTAATAATTATAGAATAATGGGATAAAAATTTATCCCATGATTATTTATTTTTTTAACAAACAAATCATGCATCAACCAATTAATAACCTCATGATTTTCTATGCCAACCATCAACGTGACTTTCCCCATAACCTGGTGAAAAATACTTGGCCATTTTTCCTCTAAAACACTAAAAAATACATTCATGGTCCTCTTATTAAGTATTTTTTAGATTTAAACTCAACCTATCTACCATGACCTCCTTCACCATGGGAATGGTTTTTAATTTGTTATAATTCTTGTATTGAAAATATTTTATGTAGAACAAGGGTTCAACCATAGGTTATTCACTATGCTATGGTGTACAAATGTTTTATATTTTATACATTATTTAAATAAAACTATTAAATGAATCATGATACTATTGGAAATGTTGTATTTCACTTACACCTACCGACATGGTCACTTCCACTATGGCCATGGTTTCCAGCCTCTTTCTATTTTAGAAAGGTACACTAAAATTCCACCATGGGGACCACCTAGGTGTGATCCCTTTCTAGAAAACCATTTTGGGCATAATATTCTCAAAACACCCTCAACCATGGGTGTGGAAGTATATAGCCTCTTAATTATCTTTACCATAATCTACACCATGGGAATGGACTTACCCATGTTGTGAATTTATATGGAAACACTCCCTCTACTATGGTCGTAGCCTTCCCATCTTGGATGTATTTCACTCGCGTGTAATAAAACTCGTGGTGATTTACTTATAAATTGTTTACAGACTTATTACAATTGATCAATCACCTATCTATCAATAAATTTATTATGAATATTAATTAATCTTGTTTTCAATAACCCACATTATCCATCTCTATTTTGGATCAACAAATCCCTTAATCACAACTTCATCACTTTGTACATCTTCAACATGTGTTATCAACAGTGATATTTTCAAAAAATACAACTTGATTTATTGATTTTATAACACACATCTTGTCTAATAAAAAAAACAAAAAAAAAATACAATGGAATTTATATAAATAACTATTTACAACAATGTCATATAGTTACCACACACTTTAGAAAACAATGTGGGGGTAACTGTGTGCCAATACCCCAAGACCACAAGGTCTCGCATGAATTAATATAGAAATATAATGGTTTTGTTCCAAACCATGTTTCAACCATGTATGTAAAACTATTTGAGAATATACTGAATTGAAAACATCCATTCGATCAGGGACCTACACGGTTTCTCCTAGACCATGCATATAAATCATGAAATAAGAGGAAAATTCTATGAAAAATAAAAATTCAACCCAAAAATTCTAAAAATTTAAATCACCACAAAACACCATAAAATAAATAAAACAAAATTAAAAAAAGTTTTGAAATATCCCCACCATGCTACTTTATACCCCTAGAAAGTATTTAGATAAATAAGATGGATGAAAATAGAAATAAAATTCATGAGAACTTTATCAGAAGAAAAAAATTGACATGAAGCACTTCTAACACTACTAAGATGATCCTGAAAGGAAATTGTGACCTAACATAGTTCTGCCCAACAATTTATAATTCTTATAAAATGGTGGAAACAAAAAAACACACACCATAATAAGTAATGCCAAAAATAACTTTGATTCTACTAAAAACTAAAGAACCTTAAATACATTATAAATCTCAAGGTCTGTTAAACAGGAAAAATACAAACCCCAAAAGAAAGCTAAACTCATAAAAATGTCTTACCAACACAACATGGATCTTATAATTGGGTAACCATGTCCTACAGGGATAAACTGGGACCTCAACCACACATTTGTTTCTCATGAAAACCCATTAAACAATGAAAACACCCTCAGGTGATTACCGAAAGAAACACTAGTCCTAGCCACCTAAGTATGGATTCCAAGGTATCTCATGTTCAACCCACCAAGAAACCAAACAAATCAAGGAATAATCTCAAGAACACACCACCACCACTATATGAAACCAAAAAACAACCAACCTTAACAAGGCCAAACCATAGTCATAAAAAACACCAAGAATAAACAACCCAAATTCCTAAGGCACATCCCAATCATGATACTCTAAAGGGAAATCCATGAAACCATAACACAAAACCAAAACTCACCTCAAAACACACAAGGAAAATCAAGAATCTCTAATAAAACTCAACGAAATGAAGAATAATTAATACTCTCAAATGAAAGTCAATACCATACATAAATAATAAATCTAAAAATATCTATCACATACCGTAAAAAACCAAAGGATCAAACAAGTTCACATCTAAAAAAAGTCCATAAACAATAAATATCACCAAATAACCCAAAATAATCCCTAATATTTTCCTCTTTCGACACAAATTATCATAAAAACCCTTTAGGATAGCCCAAGTGGCCACCCAGATGACACAACCTCATAGGTTTTGAAATAAATAAAGATTTTCTCAAAGTAACCTAAGAAAAAATAAAACACCACCATTACATGATTTGAAAAAAAGGATAGTTTAATTCAAGAAGTTCTAAACAATGTCCTAGAACTAGGAGAAATTTGGACCCACCACCCAATCCCAATTTTGGGTAGAGTTGAAAAATGGGAGAAACACTTCTAGGAGATAGATAAAATCACCTAAAAAATACTTCTAATAAAGGGAATTTCTACACTTCTTTGAAGACTCCATAGGAGGCATAATCTAAGTAGCATCACAAAAAACCCAATAAACTCACACTCTAAAACAGACCAATTTTTTTTCAAATAAATCAGAAATCTTAAAAAGAATTCCCTTTATAAAATTTCAGTAAACATCCCATTCAAATCATAACCCTTTATTAAACCCCCTAAATTTATTTAAAATAACACTCCTCCACTTTGTAAAACACAAACCTTTATAAAAACCTAATTTTAAATTAAAAACACACAACCCTTTCCAAATTAGTTTACTTATATTGTATAAATCCATCACAAACAAAATGAAATTTATCATCAAAACATTTATTTTCCAAAATCTCAAACATGTTCAATGAAATGAATCCTATATTCTATTTAAAAATTCCTCAAAATTAAAAATATCATCTTTATAAACACCTTTATTTAAAAATAATAAATACACCTTAATCTAAAAATTTATCAAAATATTATTTTAAAAAGATAAATCCCATTGAAAACAACCCATAAATTTTTAAAAACATTTTTTTAAAATTAAATATTTTCAAAGAAAAAATAAAATATCCCCCTTACGATCCCAAAAATAATTTTTATAATATAAAATTGGATATTTAAAGCAATACCAAAAAAGGAACATAAATAAATCAAAACCAAACCACATAGAATTAATCTATATAATAGAATATCATTTAATTACACTCACATTAATAGTAGAAACCATTAGAGTAAATCCATAGATTAAGAGAACAAAAAAAATCTAGTGGAGAGCAAAATATATGAATAGTTTTTCCACATGGGCTGGAAAACCATGAAAAAATATGAAACAATCAATGAAATGGTTCTAGAACCAATTATATAGGCACCATATAGTTTTCTAGATCATGTAGAATTATTTTTGAAACTTTAGTTTCTCAATAATTTAAACAAAAATTTTTATTTTGACCCACAAAATCACCAAAATTATCAATGGGAATTTAATAACCATAAAAAACTAATAATTATTTAAAAGTAAAGACCCAAACTCCAATATACCATGGTAACTAAAGTTTTATCCCAAAGGGTGGTGACCAATCACCCATCCTATATATACCTCTTAGGTTCCAATGAAGACCTTAATCGTCTGTTTACCCTGATACACCCCAAATAACATGATTGGATATTCTGAACCTAGGATCAAACAAAATAACCTAGATTTTGATACCATTTATAATGAACCAACTTGAGTTTCCATTTGACCTAACATCCATCCTATCCTGAAACTTGGCCCGAAGGGAGTTCCTAATCCCCATGGGTAGGAAACTAGTGTCCGAGTATCAGAAAACACTCTTGGGAATGGTTTCAACCAATAAAATAAAATTAAAAAAATTAGAGTACATTAGTATAGATAAATAATAATCACACAACCAAACCACATGATCAAATGGATATATAGAACAAACACCAACACATAGAAAATTAAAACATATAAAGAAGAAATTGTTATAGATAAAACCCAAAATAATAATCCAAACCAAATCATAGCTTCCATATGACACTGGTTCACTCATTAAATACCATGAATAAAACCCTAACCATCTGAACACCAACCTATAAATAAAGGGAAAGAAAATATAAATAACTAGAAGGATAACATGAAAGACTGTATAAAATTAATTATGTATGTAGTGTTGTGAGTAAAAAATGCCATGTGAGATTTTACCGAAGAATTTTTTAAAATATTTAAAAAGGAAATTAATTTATGCGAGTTTTAGATATAATAATAAAATATATTTTATTTATAATAAAATTTCTTACGGACCAAATAATAAGAAATTATTTTTTTTATAAAATGATCCATTTTGGTTAAGAAAACAAAGATGAAGTAATTAATTTTTAATAAAAACTTTAAACAAATTTTCATTAAATTAATATAATCACTTTTAAATAGTCCTTTAAAGCAACACACATTATACCTAAATAAAAATTTTCCATTTAAAACACATTTCTTAAAGATGTTTCCAAAATTCTTTAGAAAACCCACTCATATCAAATAAATAAAAGAGAAATTGAGGGGAAATTTCTAATCAAATAAACATACAAGAATATGTAAGAAAACAAACAATAGTACCAAAAGTCAACAAACTGATGAATACAAAAAAAAAAAATCAAAGGTATTGCCTATATTAAACCACACATCAAGGAATTGGTGTCATGGGATCTACCTTAGGTCCTAAAGTGAGACAATACTAGACCTTACTAAACACATAACAACCCTCCAATATACATTATGTATTAAAAGAATCCTCTTGACTAGACATGACCAAACACTAATCTAAGACATAATATATCTAGTCCCATCCCACACTATAGGTGATAATAGCAGTGTACAAATAACTATTGTAGCACAAGTCTATACATCCCATTTAGCTACCTGGTTTCCCATGAACAAAACAAAAGTGAATGTGAGAAACAATATTAAATCAATATAATCATCAAAACAGGAATAAAAAATTAACATCACCTCCATCTTCCTCATAAGAAACAACCCTTAAGACCCAACACCAAATCTACACATACATAAAACACCACCCATTATAGAAAAACAAGAAAAGGGGATAAAAAATGCTTTAAAAAACCCACAAATTTCAAAACTATTGAAAGCTCAAAATCACCTTTTTAGAAACCAATATATATTCCAATTCTCTTTATAATAATTTGAAATCCATTTATTCAACAATTATTATAACATTGCATTTGAAACCACCCATGAAATAAATTTAAAAATCACCCCTATTTTTTAGAAATGTATTAAAATATCAAAACACTAACTTTTTATTTATACCATGACCTAAACATGGTAAAAATATTTATTTTAGAAATAAATTTAAGAAATTTATTTTCAACCCTTAACCCAATTACTCATCATTTAAAAAAACATTTGGAAACTTGAAAAGCCGTTATTCCAAGTGAGTAATTTCCTTAAAACAATTTAAAAAACATTTAGAAACATCATACATAGTTATAATTTAATTACCAAATAATTTATAAATCATAAATGAAACAATGAAATTTCAAATACCATAAGATCAAAAAAACACCGACCTCAAGAAATCAGTAATCATGTTCGAATGATTTGAAATGATTCACCTTTAGTGGAAGAAGAATAAATTCCCTAAAACCTTAAACAACAAAAAACCCCACATTAAAAATATACCCAATACCTAATATGACTATACTATCCCTTTAGGGTACCAATATGAAGTGGAATCAAGATATAATTGGGAAATAAGGAAGAAGAAGGAAGGGTATGGGGAATAGATTGGATTACCATAAGAAATACCTAATAATTTAAGTCTTAGAGGCTAAAAAATGGATAAGTGCGGGAGGTATAGATCTCCCATATAATTATTCAATCCTATAGAATGGATTAAAAGGAATAAAGGAATGAAAAACCCCTTAAATTAAAATAAAGGTGAAAAATAAAACTCAAAATTTTGAATCATGGAAACATACATGGTTTGGCTGCATGATTTGATAAACCATAGGATAATAATGCAGGCTATATTGGATACCCACAATGAACTCACATGGTTTGGATGAATAGTTATTAAACCATGCTCTAACTGTACATAACACCTATGCAACCATCTATAACACTACTGCATGGTTACCACATGGTTTAAAACACTTCACGGGCAAACCACGCACCAACATCCCATGACCACAAGGTCTCAAAACAAATTCCTCTATAACATGAATGGTTTGGTCTAAACCATGTGTCAACCATGAAAGTCAAACCATATAATAACAAAATGAACTAAAAAAGTATATTCCCTTAGGGGACCATATGGTTTCTCCTCACCCATGCACAAAAACCATTCATCCGAAGTAAAATTCTATAGAAATTAAAAATTCAACCCAAAAACTTCAAAAAATTTAAATCACCCAAAAATTTCATCAAATAATTAAAATTACAGTAACATGGGGTGTTAAAACCAAGATATTTACCATGGTATGAAACTGCCCATTTTTATTCCTAGAAATAATATTACACAACTCACTTAACTTTTTCATAATTTAATACTCCTTCTAAATATCTTAAGTAGTTAGACATATATGTTATGTATACTAGGATATTTTATATTTTTCCTTTAATATTTGACTATGGACACCAATTATTTTCTAGTATCACTAAGAAATGGTGATTTATTTTTCATTTCTCATTGTTAAGTTCTTCATTGATATTCTATCCACCACCAGTATGTCCATAATAGACATTTAAAATAAAAATCCTTCCATTTTTAAATAATGCTCAAAAATACCAAAACATTTTAACTCTACCAATTTTCATGTCCATTACAACATAACTGGATTCACTATAGTGTGGTGTTAACTTTAGAAAATGATTCATTCACCTATATTTTTATTTTTATATCCATTTAATTCTTTATAAGTATCTTCTATTTATAAATCCTGAATATGCTTAAATTATCATAAAATTTCATCTGTGGAGATCATTTATTATCTTTAATAAACTATTCATTATTGGAGTACTGAAATATATTTGAGAACCAAACTCTATATCTTAAATTGACTATCAAACCAATTTTAAAACTTTCAGAACATACCAACACTTTTGAAATATGAAATCATTAAATTCCTATCCTACATTACCTTGATACCTTATCAGATATAACAAGATCACCATCAAACTCAATTTCTACATATTTAATTACTTGTGTTGAATTAATATTTTCAACAAACCCAACACAAAAACTCATGTTTTTAACATTCTACCCTTTTTATTTTGTTGAAAATATCTATAAAATCTATACACTATGTATAGATGAGAATAATATCTCCCAATTTTCCATTAAATCCCACTTCCTCCACATTTTTTTATTTTAGAGTCTACCTTTCATGCCCTTTTTCAATTGAATAAAAATTCTCTTGTCACTTCTAAGTTTATATTTTTATTCTCTCCCCTCGTATCTTTGAATTCTATAGAGTGACCCATTAATATTTTCAACCCCTTTTTCCAAAAAAGAACCATTATAGATCATGATCCATATAAAGATATTATAAGGTCTATTTGAATCTTCTTGACTTATTATTTACAAATAAAGGGTTATTTTTTTCTACCTTTAACCTGAAATATTTTTCAGTACATTTAAAACAATAAGATGACATATAAAAACCTATTGGTTTTGTGAAACATTTGAATATATACTGTAAAAAACATAGGGTTAATATTTCAACCTCTAATCCTCTTATTGAATAAAATAATTCTTGATTTATCATTTATAATACTTGATCCACTTTTTACTCTACAATTGAAATTTACCCAATGAATTTCATCAAGTAAAATTTCCATTTGTTAATGAGTCATTGAAAAATTATCCTATCTAACTAAGTCAGAACTCATTATACGAAACAAGAGTTTAAGAAAACAATATCAATTTTATTCATGTCACCAAAATACTTCTAGAAACACATGAAACTAGAGATTCTTTTTTCTTTAATAAATATTCTTGTGATCTCAATCATAAACATGTGAGATCAATTTATATAACTAGTTCTCGATAAACCTATGGTACCACTTTATTTTTATTTCCTATAATATATACTGGGATTATATTCTATTCTAGATGAGGTTAAATAGACTTTGAGTACAAATAACTTACTCCCCTTGAATTCATTAAGCTCTTATCACTATATCTTGAAATAGTTTTCAAAAACGGGAACCACTTATTGGGAATGATATCCTCTTTTTTTATCTTCTTACTACCCTAAAAATAGCTAGTGAATGCTGCTTTTTAGTCTACAAAAAATAGATAAACAATAATATATGATACTACTTATTCAGTAATCTTCCCTCTCATTATCGTTGGTCTTCTATGACTTATGATATATCTAAATATCACTTTTTGATCTCTAATGGTGGATTTAAAGCACTAAACTTTGAGATATATCTTTTAAACTTCTATAACATAAAATTAGTCTCTATAATTTTTTTTTAATTTATCTCAACAAAAAAAATATTGATTTATCTTGGAAATCCAAAGTGGTTTCTCAACACCACTTTTTGAGTTAGATTTAGACCTTGATATCATTTTATATTTCTATTCAAGATAAATATCAACTTAGAACTTCAAGGACTAAAACTCCACTTTTATCCATTTATCTTTTTTCATCTCTTCACTCATATATTATTTTTTAGAACATAACTTGTATTATATTTTAAATACATATAATCCCATTGATTATATCTTTCCCATAATTATACAATATTTTAATCAATAATTAAATGAATTTAGTTATATAGGGATAGGGTACCCCCAAAATCCTCAAGGAGAATAGCGTGGATGGTCACAGTGGACCAACCATTTTATTATTAATTCTTTCATGCTATAATATTAGATATATTAGTAATAGAACTTGTAAAAATTTCCATGCATATGTTATGTATGAGATTTTTTATTTTTCTTATCTTGGGTTATATTTCAATTTTGATACTAATCCTACTAGTGTAAGTTTATTTCTCTGAGGCAGCACTAGTGTATCTTAATCCATGATTCATTGGACATAATAGGGATATTCCCTAAGAATCATCTTAGAAATATTTTTATTTTATGAATTTCTCTTGATATAAATATCCTCCTTATTCACAATAGAACTAAATTATATCATTTTTTCAAAATTTTATTTATTTATATCCATGATAGATGTTGCGAGGGAATCATCATTAGATTTTTATTGACCTTTCATTGAGTTCTATTTTTTTTTCTCTAAGTTAGTGAATACGTTTTCCATCTTAACATATTTACTTCTAGTGTAGGACCTCTCATTTTATATTATAGGAATGTATGGATTCTCGATGGCACTTTTTTTCTTTTTAATCTAAAACTCCTTACCAAGCATATAAGTTTAGTGAATATAAAAAATATCTCATAAAAAACATACCTCTTATTATTAATTTTCAGCTGAAATATTTTAATAGTAGAATTTATTTTTTATTTTAGCCCTTGGTCTTCTAGAAATACCCTCATAGTGTGTGCTATTCTTATATAATAACATCACTTTGTTGCTACATTTTTATGAGAGCCTTTATTTCTAGATATGGAAGGTGACTTCTATATACTTACATATTCCAGGTTTGAGCTTCCTATCCATCCACTTGTTTGAGTTTCTACTGAGAGGGATTTTATTCTTTTCATTATATGTTTTAATCCTATCCTCAAGCTCCCTAACCTTATCATCCTTATTCTTAAAACGTGTAGCCGTATCCTTTATCTATGACTCATATTCCATTCCATATTTTATCTATTCTTCATGTTATGTCTTGAGAGGGATGTTTCTAGCTTTCAATTCTTTCTCAATGACCAACTTATTTCTTATATCTTATGAAATAACTTCATGTAAAATAGTTTGATCATTTATTTTTTCACCCACCTTGTTTATATAAAAATTCAAGGACAATTTCAATCTCTTTAGGATTTTTTTCTCCACAAAAACATATTCTATGAATTATAGGTCCACTTGATAAATGATTTCCTGTTGATCCACCTTCTCACATATAGATTCATGATTTTCTTGATTACTCTAATAAAATTCACCATAACAATGACTAGATATTCTTTCCACTTATTCTATGATACAATCATTCTATCCAACTTTCAAGGGGGAATGTGAAATTTTATATTTTCACATATCTCCCAAAATATTGTTAGAACTAGATATAATAGAAGAGTTAAAACTATTCACCTAAATTGGATATTCAATCTTTATAGGATCATGTTTATAATTTTTATTTTATTTTTTCCTTTTGACATAAGGAAATATTCCATAGATCTATTTACTTATTTTTCATTACAACCATATTTTCTATATCACCTTGAAGTAAGTTATTTAACCTTATTTACTCCCATTGATTTACCATATATATAATCTCTCGAGTCTTAAAAATCTCAAATTAAGTATTATAATGAGTAATTTTCTTATATAATTCATGGAAAAGTGATCTTTACAAGATCTTATTTATCCCTACATCAACCATTCTTTCACTGTCCTTTTTAAAATTTGCATCTCAAAAAAATACTCTATGAACTCCTTGAAACAATATTATAGGAAATTCAAAATTATATTTTACTGTACATCATTGTTATTTTCTCCAAAAAGTAGAGGATTCATCATAGATTCCATCTATGAAAATACAAACAGATAGATATTAAACTATAGTTCATATCCTTTTTTCTCTGATACTAATTATTGTGACCAGGTTAACCCATGTTACCCTAAGAGGATTGGGGGGGGGGATGATTCACAGTGTTCTTAATAATTAATTTTTTTTTCATTGGTCCTTTTAGCCTCATGGATGTTGTTCCCATGTTAGCAGGAACATGTTTAATCTCTCATTTATACTATCACATATCAAAAAAAATGATAAAATATATGCATAATGTAAATCACTCTTCGTTCCTAATCTAGGAATATACCTTGAGGGGGGGGGGGGGGAGGGGGTGAATCATCGTATAAAGTTTTAAACCTTTTCCTTGATCAAAATATTGTTTTTTATTTTTAGAAACACTCTTCTATCCCTTACAAACACTTTGGATAAATAAAAGTAGAAAAGAATGAAAAATGGTGTTTTTTTCCTTTGTTTAGGAAAACAGGTTAATCTAAGGAGCATGCATGTAAATCTTTCTATGAACCTAAGACACTAAGTGTAATTCATGATGTATGATTACAAAATAAAGTTCTTGTACTGACCATTTGGATTCAATATATACATACTAATTTCCAAAAATTCACTATTATTATTCATAGAGAGGAAAAAACTACTCCATCTATGATGATATTATTCTCCATGAAATATAAATGAGATAATACACTGAGAATGGTGATTTGCTTCTACACAGTTTTGATAAATTTCCAGTTAGGAAAAAATCTTGAAATTACCTCGTTTGTTTTCACCTTAATATTTAAAAAATTAACTAAGAATACTTTTATATTCTACCCTCTTCCTCTCTTTCATAGAGATCTTTAATTCCCTTCTTCTAAGAATTGTTGTGTTCAGTTTTAGATAATTCAACAAACTTATTTTTATCTATATCTTGAGATCAAATATAATTATTATCTATTTCAAATATATTTAAAAGTGTCACAAACAATTTAGTGTGGTGATTAATAGACTTTTAATTCATTTAAAATATATTAAATATCAATCCATAACCGCAATTTGAATTTCAAATTGAATATACTAGGTTTTTGGAAACTACTTGACTATGGCATGGTCTTTCCATTTATGTCTTTTCCATATTCCCTTATGGATTCACTAGGGAATGATTCTTTCTTATATTACATAGTTAAGGTAAAACAAATAATATTGTGATGTGGTACCCAAAACTACTTAGAGTCATGGAATTATCACATATTAAGATTTATCATCTCTTGACCTGTTGTGGCATGGTTTATAGTCCCTTAGAGGGGTCTTCTGTAGACTCAAGAATAATTTTGTCTTTTTATTTATCAAATATACATCTTCCATCATGAACAAAACTTATGTTACAAGGACATTTTCTATATCCTATAGTTCTATAACATAATACTTCCTCATAGTGTAGATACTTTACAATTTCTAATGACATGGAAATTCATCTCAAAATTCTTATACGATGTGGTCACCTGATATTTTTCATGATGTTTCATCTCTTCAAAAATGATAAATGCATGATCCTTACAAATTATCTATCATCTTTATAAAAATAAAGTTTTTATGCTGTAAACTATTTCACTATGGCATGGATACCTTGAAAATGGTAGAGAGAGAGATCTACTCATCATATACCATGATTCAGCCTATGGTTATCTGATGTGGTTTATATCCTCCAGAAAGTTTTCTATATAAATAATTTTGATGTTCTTTAAAACTTTATATTACTTTCCAAAAATACTTAAAAAGTAATTGTCAATAAAAAATACATATACAACAAAAAAGCAATTTTTCCCACAATATTTCCTTTTAGTTTATTGATAGTTCTAAAGTAAATTCAATACTTCTTTGCATGTCAAATTTTAGAAAAATTTGATATAACCCGTACCACTTTTTTAATAAATTTACTTTAAGGAATGTATCAATGATTCACTAATCACAAAATCTAAGCCCACATGAGTCCTGTTTTATGCGAGAAACAAGAGTTTTATGTAAATATCCCCATGAACACCTCTAATAATTTCACACTTCATATAATTAAATTTTTACACACATAATAAAGAATTCAAGAACTTTTTACCTATCCAAACAGTTCCCCTATCTAGGAAAGAAAATTCATGAACATATTATCCCCTTAAAACATGAATATCGTGACATCCGAGACCCATACACCATGTTTTTTTAAAGAAAAACTTACTTTACATACCGGCTTTGATTCCTATCAAAGCGGCCCAGTTTGAACAATCTGTAATTACAAAATCAAAGAAATTATTGAGTCATTTTCATACCCAAATCCTTTTTATGTTTAATGATTAATAAAAATAGGAAAACATTACCTAAAAGAACCCATATCTCTCTCATACATTGGAAATTCTTCCCACTATACCCAAATTTTTCTATTCAATTATAAGTCTTTATAATTTACCATAAAATTCTCCACACATGATACCCTTCCAAATATATCATATGTATTAATCTTATTTATATCCTATGGAAAAGTAAACATAATAAGGGTGAGATTAGTTTCTTATTAAGATAAAGTGTAATATGGAATCTATTAAAAAAATAAACAAGGCATGACCAATATTGTAGGGATAATTAATGATCAAACATTCTATTTGAATTACAACATGAGAATAAGTTATTTACATGGATGACATAAAAATGTATATGATCCCAAGGAAAACAAGAAATGTTTTCATAATTATGGAATTCATAATTTATATCATTATAATCTTATTATGAAGCTCTCATTATAAGAAATCATATATATTATTATGGCCTCTTCCAAGATATCATAAATAATTGTGAAGACATACACTAAATATCCAAGCTAGATTGTATAATGAAACCTGCATATGTATTAAGGGGGAATTTAATATTAGATCCCACATTTCAGTTACTAAGTCCAATTCATTCATTATATGAATGAAATGAATAACAATACAAAACCTAATTAACATTTTTATAGTAATAAACTTGCATATTGGAAAACTAGCATACAAAAGTCCAATATCTACATAGTACTTAGTAAACATGCAGTATTAGTAAAAAACTATCCATATAGAACTAATGAGTATACATATTGTTAATGTTTTTCCAGTTGATAAATGAATTATCTTTCTTAGTAAACACCCCAATCCAATTTATGTAAAATATATTGTTTACATCATATAGAGTAATGGGTTTATGATTAAGTAAATACATAAAATGACGTGGAATATATCCATGATAATAATTAACATGGAAATAAAGTAGAATATAAATTAATGAAAATTGAAATTATTTCATTAAATATAATCTTGTTGGAAAATAAATAGGAAAATTTAATAGAATCTTTTAAAAATAGTTTTACTTCTAATATTTTATAACTTTTTTGAAAAAATGAAGTTAAAAGAAAATTTCAAAATTATTTTCATGAGATTTCAATAAGGGAATTAAAAAATTATTTTTAAAAATAATTTAAATAATTTAATATTTAAAATAATCCAAACTTAAATAAAAAAATATGGAATCAAAGATACAAATATACATGAGTTGAATGAAATCCTTTTTGGAAACTTATAATAAAATAATATCCTTTTCTTTTGAAAAATTCATAGGATAATGGGAATAAATATTACCTTAGAAAAAGATAAAAATTTATAAATAAATTTAAATCATGAATAATGTCCATGATGATGTGAAAATATGTTAATGTAAAAAACATTTAAAAATATAATCTTTTTACATTTTTTTAAATAAAGTAAAAAATGACTTGTTTAGAAAATGATAAAAAATTTAATTTTAAAATTTTAAATTGAAATTAAAATTTATTATAAATTTAATGTAATTATTCAAAAAATTATATAAAATAAATTTCTTAAAACAAAATAAATAATATAGATATAGAAGATAATGGTTTCTGACTAAAAAGGAGAAATAAGGTCAATTTTTTATGAAAAATATATTTGTAGTTATTGGTACCAAATAATAAAAAAAATTGGAAGAATACTTGAAAAAAATAAAAAATAACCATAGGAGAAGAAAATATATGGGGTTAAAAAGATAAATAACATATAATTCCCCCAATATAAATTGAAGTAAAAATAATCTCAATAAAAAGTGAGATTGTAAAATAAACCCTCATGATTTTGGTAACATTCAAATAAAAAAGCAATGAAATTTAGAATATGATATATTTATATAAATCCCATTAATTATATTAAATAACATATAAAAATATATTCATGGGTAAATAAGTGCACTATATAAAATAAATAATGTTGTATAATATTAAATATATCTCAAGGAATCAAAATTGACGCCGAAAACCGTTATCAATTTTATAACACTTAAATAAAAACATATTGAGAGATAAAAATTTAATTGAAAATTTAATTAACATGATTAAATAATTTATAATTATTTTATATTTCCAAAAGGGATCATATACACCATATAATGGAAATAGGTGGTAAATTCAAAACACATCTCAAAGAAAGGAATTTGAGATGTTAAATCCTTACATGGATTCTTGATTGGTCAGATGAGTTCCAACCTATTGTATAATTAATTTAAAATTATTATAAATTTATAAAATAACTTCATTTATACTTATATTACTATATATCATTCCATTATAATTTCTTATTACTCACTTAATAGCAACTCTTTGTTAAAATCAATATTTTGGTGTTAACTATTTAGTTTTTCATACATATTATGATTCAAATATTTATACCCTTATACCATATATGGGGGTTTCATCATCTATATAATGATCATAAATATTTAAATCATGAGTTTATAATAGTTTTTTAGTTTCATAATCACTTCATGGAACTTATGTTAATGGTTCACATGAAACGCTTAAAAGTTCCCTTTTTTGATGATTTTTAAATTTAACAATAGAATTGAATTTAAAGGTAAATATAATTTTAAATATCATCAAAAAATAAATGTGAAAAATTTACTTATTACATAATATTAATAGTACATAAAATTTCTTAATCATTTAGTACATAAAATTTATAACAATGTTCTTATATGTGGTAAAACTGACTGAAATAAGAACACCTTATAAAGGTTGAATGTGTAAGAAAATGTTATTTTATAATGATAACATCACTTTTAAAAAAACTTAATCCTTTTATAAATATCATATTTATTCATTAAATCTATCCTTATGACCAACCTTGTGGTATGTTAATGAAAAATGAAATGCATTGTTCATGGAAGAGATAGTTCTCACATACGCATGAGCGATGTTTTAATTTTCCAATGGATAAGAGGGTAATAAGGTAGATGATTTATCATATTTATAGAACCATAATTATATAATTAATTTCATATATACCCATAAAATCCATCTTTATAACCATACATGTGAGGTAGTGATGGAAAATGAAATACTTCGCTTCGTGGAGGCGGGATTCTGCACGCATGCAAGAGCAATGTTTTCATTTTCAATTAGATAGAAAGGGTATAGAAAATAGTTATCACATAAACATAATAAATATTTATAATATTAAATATACTTATGTAATCATATTGGTATGGTTATAATATATTTGAATATGGTAGAATAGAAATAAACTTAGAATAATTTTGTTAAGACTTATACCTTATCCTTTGATATCTTCCTTCAAATTACACCTTAAGCCTTATAATATTGGTCTTTTAGTGATAAAAAGTCCTATATAATATGGGGAGGAAAATTTGGAATTGAATTCGGAATATCTCACTATATATACACTACTAAATGTGTGCAGAGGAGTGAGGAGACGAGGTTTAATTTTATAATTAAGGGGAGTGACACTCCTGTAAATATTAAGAACTTTCAAATATAATAAATGTATTACTCATGAAAAGGGTCTAAAATTTAGTAAAATTTATAATATAAGATAATTTATGGTTTAAATCCACTCATATAATAAAATTTATACATGTTTAAGTGATATTTTAAGCATTATCTCTTAGTTTAACCCCCCTTAACCCTTTAAACCCTTACTGTGGTTATAGAATTTTTTAGTGGGTACTATTCATTATGACTAAAAAATGAAATGGGGATTATTTCATAATTTAGATATTTTGATGAAAAATATGAGATCCATTTTACAATATTCAATTAACTGAAGTGGTAAAAATTAAATTTAAAATAAATATGTGTAACACAATGGAAAACTCATTTATAAAAATGTTCTTCTTAATCATATAAATGATTTTATACCAAAATCATGAATAATGTTAATTAAAAAGGGTTTAATTGTGTTATTTTTAATAAAAGAAAAATTATTTTACTTTAAAACAAAACCAAAAACTAAATTAACCTATTGGGTACGTGATTAAAGGAGAAGAACCAAAAAATAGTTTTTATTTGAATAAAAACACTACAAAGATTTAAAAAATATCAAACATAGATTTATAAGTTTAACATTACATTTTTAAACTCATTATATTGATTATTAAATACATATTGTTTCTATAAAATAGGTTTCATAAACTTTTAATTCATTCTTATATCATAATAATGTCATAAAAGTGACAGTATGTGTAAAATCAATATTTTTCATTATTCACCAAAAAATAAACATTTTTAAAAAAATCCAAAAACTTAACCTTAAGATAATTTTTACATGATGAATTTAAAAATAATGTTATTTTTTTTAAAATTAAAATTATAAAATTTATAAACTTAACTTTTAAATGAAAATATGAAATATAAATAAAATCTAATTTTATAGAAAAATGACCCTTTTAAACATGAAATTGTCTTAACTTTATTTCATATCATTTACCAATGAGTGCTAATTTTTTTATTTTAACATTTTATTATCATAAGGTATTTATTTTTACCACCCATTTTAATAAATTATTATTCAATTTATTCCATTTTTCCATATATCTCATTCTATTTAACAAGATATTTATTTAATATAATACATTCTAAAATCTCGAGGTGTTATATTCCCCCATAAAGAAATTGAATGCTCAAAATTTTTGTCTCATGTATTATATAAAAGGTTTTAATTTTTTTCATAAGTTTCAAAAATATGAATATGGATTAATAAACAATTAAGTAAAATGGATACCTAATAATGTAACCTTAAAACATAATAAAATATAAGGAATGTGGAGTGAAAGATAAGTATACATAAGTGGAAATAAATTCCGTTTAATACAAATCGATTAAATTTACCTTTGAAAAGAACTTTGATATCTATGTTAAGACTAGGAAACCTACCATTTACTAAATATTTCTTAAACCATTCATTTACCATTATGATATTTGTACTTATGAATGAGTTTCCAAAATCATAGCTTGTTTGTTGAATAATATTTTCCATATAAATTCATTTTTCATGAGTTCGGAGGAATTATTTTACCATTAAGATAGAGGAAATGAAGAAATATATAATTAATTTATTTTTTTCGTTATATAATAAATATTTCATCCTATTTTTATGATTTGAGCTGTTTTCTATATACACATCATCTAAAATTCTAAATAATAAATAATCATGATAAAAATTTGAAGCCTGAAACACTAAAATGAAATTTTAACATATCATATGATCCCTAAAAGGGAATACAAATTGTTAATATTTTAATTATACATTTACTAAATCCAAAAATGGTTCGAATAAGTAAAGATAATGAATAAAACTTTATATGAATAAATAATACATTAATATAAAAATCCTTGATAATAATACCTAATGTTCAACATAAATCATCCCTATTCAAAAATATTTCAGGAAAAATTCAAAACCCAAAAATACAATATATTTTATTACATATTCTTCTAAAATTAACTTAAAATTTTTACCCAAAAAACATTAATCACTCAAAAATATACATATCAAAAATATATATTCACTGATAATAAGTTCTATAAAATATACTAATCTTTTCCCAAAATAACATAAATTATTGAAAACTAATCATATATGATCCTAAATTTTAAGTCAATATTTATTCCTCAAATAATATTATCCATTTATAAAAAAATTCCATACTATATAATAATTTATCATTCACTATAATTCCTATAATGTTTCCAAAAATATAGTAAAATTATTCTAAAATAAATTTAACCACCTAAACACCAAATCAATTTTTAATCCAATGGTTATCTATATTATACAAAATATTTTTTCAAAAATATAATAACCCCTTTTCTAAATTAATAAAACTTACATCTATACAAAAAAAGTATTAACCATAAAGGTTATGTGTAACTTTTAAATTATGTCCCAAATATCATTCTTTTCAATTAACCTTCATAATAAATCACAAGTTAAATATAAGTATTAAATATGCCTTAATAATATATTTAAAAAGACTCTATAAAAATCATTAATCTCACTAAAATATCATCATATAAAAACTTAAAAGGGTATCAATTAATTTAAACTTATGATCAATCTTAGAATTATTAACCAATGATCTAAAACTCTTAAAATATCCCCACATGTTAAATTCAAAACCTCTAAATTTATCTAAATCCTTCTTTGATACCAAATAAGACAACCTAGACATGTACATATGGATCTTGTGATAAAAATATACTCTTTACATTTTGGATTATATATTAAATAAAGAGACTGAATTTTAACAGTCTATAATTACAACATCAAATAAATTATTGAGTCACTTACATTTCCAAGAACTTTTTAGGATTATAGATTTAGAGAATTATGAAAGAAATTACTTAACATAACTCATATATCTCTCACCCAATATAATTTTTTCCCAACATAACTATATTTTATTATTCCATTATAAGTCTTCAACATCTCTCAAAAAATTATTCACACATGATACCCATCTATAAATATCATATATATTACTCTTGTTCATAACTTGAGGAAATGGAAACATAATAAGCGTTATATTGGATTCATAGTAAAGGAAATCATAAAGTGTAAGTTATCATACAATAAATAATTCATGGACAATATTATAGGAATACATATTAATCATATATTATATTTAAATTACAACATGAGAATAAATTATTTCTATTGATAATTAACAACATAAATGATCACACAGAAAAATAATAATTGATTTAATAATTATGAAATTAATAATGTTTAACATCATAATTTTATCATTAAGTTCATGTGGTAATACATCTTTCATATCAATAAGGCCTCAGCCAAGACATCATAAATAATCAAGCAAGAACACACTATGTACCCATAATAGTTTTTCTCATGAAACCTACCAATAAATCAAGAGGCCCTCTAATATTAGGCACCACCCATCACTTATTAAGTCTAATTAATTCATCATATGGAATAAATGATTAACAATACAATACATAATCAACATCCATAAGTAATAAACATTTATATCAAAAAATTATTATAGGAAATGTCAATATTTCCACATTACATAATCAACCTTCTGGAATTCAATAATCATCTGTATAAAACTTAAAAGTATATGAGTTTTCAAAGTTTCCCAAGTTAATAAATTATATATCTTTCATGTTAAACACACCTAATATAATTTATGTAAAATATACTGTTTACATCATATAGATTAATGGGTTTATAGTTAAGTCAATACTATAAATTATGTAGAATACATGCATGATAATAAATGACATGGAAATAAAAGAGACCATAAATTAATTATATATTAAAGTTTTTCATTAAATAAAATTATTTTGGAAAATAGAGAGGTAAATTGATGTTAATCTTTTAAAAAGATTTCTCCTTTAAAGATTTTATAAATTTATTGAAAACATGAAGTTAAAAGTCACTTTCAAAACTCTTTTAATAACATGAAAAGAGGACCATTATTTTTTTAAAAAATAATTTAAAATAATTCAATATTTTAAATAAATTATACTTATTTAAGAAAATGTGGAGTGAAAGATAAAAATATACATAAATGGAATGAAATCCATTTTGATAACATATAATTAAATAATATCATTTTATTTTGGAAAATCCCAAGATAATGGTAATAATTTTTACTTTGTTAAACCATAATTTTTTTAATGGAAGTTAAATAATGATGAATGACCATGATGGTGGGAAAATACATCCTGGGAAAAACATTTATAAAGAGATTATTTTCACATTTTTGTATAGAAAGAACAAAATGAATTATTTAAAAAAGAGTGAAAAAATGAGTGGAAAAATGAAAAGAATACTTTAAAAAAATAAAATAAAAATATAATAAGAAAATATTATGGTTTTATGAGATAAATAAAATATAATTATCTAATATTAGTTGAAACATAAAAATTCCTTATAAAATGTGAGATTGTAAAATTACCCTTACAGCTTTGGTAACTTTTTAATGAAAATAAAATGAAAGTTAGAACATGATACAGTTATTTAAATACCATTAATTTTATTAACAAATATGTTAAAATATATTCATGGTTCATTAATAACAAAATAAAAAATAAATCATGGTTCACAACATGAAACACATCTGAAGGATTGAAAATTAAGACCAAGATTTGTTATAAATTTTATAACACCTGAATCAAAACCTCTTGAAAGAGATAAAATGAAATAGACATTTAATTAACATTATTAAAGAGTTTATAAGTTTATAATCTTTAAAATAGGAATAATCTATAGTATATAATGGAAATATGTGCATCATTTAAAACATGCATCAAAGAATGAAATTTGTGATATTAAAACCTTACCTTGGATTCCCATATGGTTAGATGCATTCCAAATTCATGTTTGATAAATTTTGACTTATTATAAATTTATGATAGAACATATTCATAATTATATTAATATATATAATTCCATTATAATTTAATTTTATCCACTTAATAAATATTCATTGTTAAAGGCAATATTACTAAGTTAACTATTCAGTTTTCCACCCACGTTTTGATTCAACGGTTTCGGTCCTTGAACTTTTGTAATGGTTTTACCATATATATAATTTTAATAATTATTTAAATAATTATTTTCATATAGTTTTTGAGTTTAATAATCACATTATGGGACTTGTGTTAATGTTCACATGGAGTTCTTAAAAATTCCAATTTGTATGATTATTGAATTTTAAAAAAGAATTGAATTTATATGTAAGTAAACTTTTAGATATTACCAATACATAATTATAAAAACATAAAATTCATCACTATTACATAATATTACTAGTATAGAATATTCCTTAATCATTCATGGCATAAAATTTATAATAATATTCATGTTGGTGGTAAAATCGACCAATATAAAACTTGTTATAAGGATTGAATTAGTAAGAAAATTTTATTGAATAATGATAAAAACACTTTAAATAAAGATTAATAATGTTATAAATATAATATTTATTCATTGAATTTTTATTTATGACCAACCATGTGAGATGATAAAGAAAAATGAAATGTATTGTTCATAGAGGTGGTAGTCCGCATGTACGCATGAGAAACACTTTAATTTTACAACAGATGAGTGCGTAATAAGGTAGATAACATTTTACCTTAAAATATTTATAATAATTTCATAAATATATTATATATCCATTAAATACATTTTTATAACCATCCATTTGAGTCGGTGATGAAAAATGACATACATCACTTCATGGAGGTGATATTTCACACGTACGCACAAGCAACATTTTCATTTTACATTTAATGAATAGGAGGTATAAAATTATTGTTTCATAAAAATAATAATATTTATATATAGTAAATATATTTATGTTATTATATTATGGTTTTTATAATATATTTTAAGTTGGCAGTGGAAGAAATAAACTTGAAATATTTCGGTTAAGACTTATACCTCTTTCTTGAGTATCTTCCTTTGGCTTACAACTTAATCCTTCTAGAATTGGTATTATGGTAATAGAAATACCTATAAGATGTGTTGAGAAAATTAGGTAAGTGATTTGGATTGGGATTTTTAAATATAGGGTTCTTATAGTGTAAGTATTCTTAATCATAGGAGGTTCCCTTTTATAAGTAAGGGGGATGACACTCTTGTAAATATTAATAAATTTTAAATAAAATAAATGTATTTATCATGGAAGGTGGATATATTTTTGATAAATTTTAAATATAGGAAACATAATGGCCTAAATACACTCATATAATAAAATTTATACATTTTTATTTGATATTTTAATCCTTATATGTTATTTTAACCTTCCTGAGTGTTTTTAACCCTTCTCATGGTAGAAAAACTTTTAACCTGGTGACTATTCATTATGACTAAAAAAATGAAATGAAACTTGTTAAATAATTAGAATATGATGATCCAAAATATAAAATAAATTTTATAATTTTAAATTTTCATAATTGGTTAAAATTAATTTTAAAATAATTAAGCATAATTCAATGAAAAATAGTTTTTTAGAAAAATTCCCCTTTTAACCATAAAAATAATTTTATACCAAAATTAGGTATAATGTTGATTCCAAAAGAATTCATTGTATTATTTTTGATATTTTTAAAATTATTTAACTCTAAATCCAAAAAAATCCAAAGGAACTATATGAATACAATATTTAAAAATAAGAACCAAAATATTTTTTATTTGAATACAAACATTACTTAGATTTAAAAAATGTCAAAAAATGATTTTTGAGTTCAAAATTAATTTTATAATTTTATTATATAAATTATTTATTATATATTTTTTCTATATAAATGGTTTCATAAAATTTCAATTCTTTTTTATATCAAAATAACATCATAAGAGTGAGAATATTTATAAAATTTGTATTTTTCACTAAAATTCTATATATTTATAAAAATTTCAAAAATTCACCCTAATCTAGTTTTTAAATTATTAATTAAAAAAATTTATTTCATAAAATTATAATTATAAAATTTATAAACTTAGCTTGTATATTAAAATAAAAATTATAAATAAAAACCACTTTTATAGAAAATGAATCTATTAAACATAAAGTGTTCTTAACATTATTTAATATCATTTACCTATGACTGTTAATTTATTTGTTTGAAAATTATATAATCAAAATGTATTTATTTTTAGATTTAATTCTACTTAACTATTATTCACTTTAGTCTTGTGTTACATACATCACACACTATTTAATAATATATTTATTTAAAGTAATACATACTAAAATATCTGGGTGTTACACTCCCCTCCCCTTAAAGAAATTAATTTTTCACTATTTCCATCTATTTTTTTGATGGAAAATGATTTAGAATATTTTCATAATCAATTCGATGTGGTGGAGTAATACTTTGAAAAACATTAATTTTGAAGGATCTGTAACAAAAAAACCTTAAAATAGAGGAAAAGAGAAGGATGCAGAGTGAAAGATAAATATACAAAATCAGTAATAAATGACTTTAAATCCACATTTATTACATTTAATTTTCAAAAAAATATTTAATGTAAATGTTAATACTAGGAAACTTATAATTTCCTAAATATTTTTTAAACCATACATTTACCATTATGGGATTCATACATGTGAATGAGTTTTAAAAATAATTCCTTGATATATGAGTGATATTTTCCATATAATACCTAATAGATTCATATTCATATTAATTGATTTTGAGGAATTATTTTACCATTGATACATATAATATGAGTAAATATGCTTTATTTATTTATATTCTATAAATATAATTTCCAATATTGGTTGTATTTTGAGCTGTTTTCCATCTATTATTCATCTCATATTCTAAATGATAAATAATAATGATGAATTTATCATGCCAGAAGCATAATAATAAACTCTTAATAGATCATAAGATCCAAAAAAGTATGATATGTTATTCCTCCTATCTATAGATATTTACCAAACCAAAAATTATTAGAATATATAATGATAATGAACAAAAATTCACATGAAGAAAAAAAATTAATTATCAAAACCTTGACAATAATACCCAAATTTCAATATAAATCATAAATTTTAAAAACATGTCATGCCAAATTTGAAATGAAAAAATCAAACAAATATGATTACATATTCTTCAAAAAATAAACTTATCATTTATCCTCAAACAACATTAATCACTCATAAAGATACATACAAAAAATGTATATGCCCCAATCATAAATTCTTCAATATGTAATAATATTTTCCTAAAATAACATGAATTAACATAGTAAAATAATATATGCATCCAAAATATAACTAAATATTTATTATTAAAATAATCTAAACCATTTAGACACAAAATTCCAGAGTTTCTAATAATTTACCATTGACCTTATTTTTTTGTAATGTTCCAAAAAATATAGTGAAATTATTAAAATATTTATTAAGCCACCTAATAACAAAATAAATTTTTAATCCATTGGTTTTTTATAGTTTAAAACATATGTTCTCAAAAAATAATAACCCTTTTTTTCAAATTAAACATAATTACTTCAACATACTAGAATGTATTAACCATAAAGGTTATATATACCTTTCAAATTATGTCCCCAATAGCAATATTCTAAAATAAACTTCAAACTAAATCATTCTTTAAACCTAAGGGTTACTTATACCTCAATCATCTATTTAAAACAACTCCAAAAACATCATTAATCCCAAGATAATCCCATCACATAAAACCTCAAAAATGATATATATGCCTTTGAACTTATGATTAACCTTAGAACTTTTAACCATTGATTATAACTGAAACACTTAAAATATAACCATATAATAACTTCCTTACCTATAAAGATATCCACAACTTTCTCTAATACCAACCGTGATATCCTAGAACTATATTACCATATTCGGTGTTAAAAACATACTTTTTACATACTGGATTAGTTACTGAATGAAGTGATCGAAATGTTAACCATCCATAATTACAAAATCAAAGAAATTATTAATTCACTTACATAACCAAGACCTTTTTAGGTTTAGAGTATTAAGAATTAGAAAAAAAATCTTAACATAACCCATATATCTCTTACCCAATAGATATTTTCCCAACATACCTAGATTTTCTTATTCTATAATAAGTCTTCAACATCTCCCAAAAATTATCTACACATAATACCCTCCCAAATATATCATATATATTACACTAATTATTAATATGGGTAAATGTAAACCTAAGAAGGGAGAGTTCAGATGAACAGTAAGGGAAAGTGCATGGTGGATGATATCGTAGAATAAAAAAGGCATGACCATTATGGTAGAAATAATTAATAATCAAACATTTCATTTAACTTATAACATGAGTATAAATTTTTTTCATGTATAACTTAATTATATAAATTATAACATGTAAAATAATAAATTATTTCATAATGATGGAATGAATAATTTCATACATCATATTCTTATCATCAATTCATTGTTTTAGGACATCATAAATATCATCAAGGCCACACCCAAGACATCATAGATAATTGGGCCGGAATACACCACATACCTATTCTATTTTGTCTCATGAGAACTACCAATTAATAGAGGGTATATCTAATAATGGAACCCACCCACCACTTATTAAGTATATTATATTCATCATATGAAATAAACGAATAATAATACAATACATAATCAACTTGCCTTAGTAATAAACATTCATATTAGAAAGCTAGCATACTAAATGTAAATATTTCCATGGTACATAATCAACCCAACAAAAAAGACATAAATCATCCATATAGAACTAAAAGTATACATATTATAAATGTTTCCATGGATACTAAATTATATTTCTTTCATGGTAAACACCCCCGATATAATTTATTAAAATTGGGTGTTTACACTGTATGGTGTAATGGGTTTATCGTTAAGTTAATACTAGAAATGACATAGAATACATCCATGATAATAAATAAAAGGGATATAAAAGGGACCATAAATTCATTATAATTGAAATAATTATAGTAAAGACAAGTCCTTTTGAAAACAGATAGTAAAATGGAAGTGAATATTTTAAGAAATGAAG
This sequence comes from Viscum album, assembly GCA_963277665.1. NCBI lineage: Eukaryota > Viridiplantae > Streptophyta > Magnoliopsida > Santalales > Viscaceae > Viscum > Viscum album. Next base: position 2,015,458,106 of record OY728153.1, on the reverse strand, counting down.
CACAATGTGCAACCTAGGTTCAATCTCTTAAGGAAGTTGCTCACACAACACCAAATTCCAATTTTTATAATTATTAATAAATTATAATAAAACAATATATAATAAATTATATAATAATAAAATTTGGGGATATAAATTCATGATATATATAAATATAAAAATTAAAATGAAAACAAGAATGAAAAACACAAAGAAGTTAAAAGAAAAAGATGTTAGTAAGAAATGGAAGTTGTTCAAGGTAGTTCACAATGATTTTATCACTATTATTAAAATAAATCTTGATATTCTACTCAATATGGATATCAACCTTATAAATCAATACCCTCCCATTTTACATTTAAATACCCAAATTGACCCTCTGCATGTGGGATAAAACTCTATCTCATCATCACTACAATGTCGTTCCACCCCATATGTAACATTATAATGATGAAAGAGAAGAATAAATATGATTGATACAAAGAACTTAATAATAAGGAAAATGGAGTGAAAAAATCCCACAATCAATTTTATTACTTCCAATATATTATAATAAAACAAATGATACATTTATGTATAATAACTGAACCCCTTCACCAATACTTTCCTTTGAACAGGAGTCGAAGTTAGTTCTCTATTTTTCTAGAGATAGAAAATCATGCTGAAAAAAAAGAGAAAATGATAAAATTAGAGGAATATAAAACTAAATTAATATATATTTAATATATAAAATTTTATAATAGTATCATGTTTCCCAAACTAGCTTCTAAAATAGAAAAATCTTTAATATGGAAAGGTGATGCATTTTAATAGTAAAAAGGGTGGCCAAACTTCCCTATAATTTAGGCCTCTAATATGTTGAGAATATTTGGGGTCATAAATAGATGCATTTGGGAAAGTAGAATTAATTTAATATGTTAATATGTATATCCTATGTCTACCCTATGAGTTTAGTCTCATTTGGACACATGTATGGAATGTTATCACCATATTACTAAAGAAAACATTTATACCTTAGAAGACTCTTCAGATTCAAATGGACCAATTTTCTATTAATTAACGACAAAAAATTAAGATGAATATAGAGATTCCATAGTTAAATAAAATTTTCCTCCATATGTTTTATATCTCCATCCAAAATTTCTTCTCATTTGGACCTTCCATGTGTAAGACATGGACCCATATTCAATATTCATTCAATCCAGAAACATATTCCAAAGATTTATTATGAAATTTATTTGTAATTTGTAATATAAGAATCATATTTGGGTAAAATTGGATGAAATTTATCCCATAATTCTTCCACTCCTAAAAAATTTATTTTATAATTTTGATGTGTTTGGAAAATTTCATAGCTAAAATACCATGCAGCTATAAATTTTTTTCAAAAATATAAAATAAACCTTTTTCACAATTAATCACAAATTACTAAAAAAAAATAAAGAATGTGATAATTTGACTTAAAATACCACATTAGTAGGACTAAAATATTGAATCCCATAATAATTTTTTTTTGAAAATACGAGCTTCATCAATTGTAACATCCCGTACCTTGATGTCACTCAAAAGTTCTCCAATCCTGGATCATCACATGGTCTCAAGTATATCTACCCAAACACCAAAGGTTGCTGACTAGTAGTTAGGGTCTAGGTGTGTTAGTGGGGATACTACAACATCATCACTAGATTACACATAGTGGAATATCAATATCAAACCAATAACGTAAACAGATATAATAGGTAGGAAATTGATAACTAAAAAAGAAAGGAATATATAAACAAAACCAAAAGAAATATCATACTCAAATGATGATAATGATACATGTTATATGTCTAACAAAACAACCAAAATATGTACACAATAGAGTATTACAATGAATTTATCCAAAATTCAAAAGAGCAAAGGTGATATATCAAAACAGTATCGCGAGCCTTAGCTCAGTCCCATTATCCCTTGCTCTTAAGAAGCTATCAACAAACTGTGTTAGGGTGATTTCCCTTATCATTTTATGAAATCATATAATCTATTTAGGTTCCCCAAAGGAGGCCCAAATATGGTGTGAGATAACATCCCGGTAAGCAACTATCCAAGATATATACATTTTATAGTGTGCAATATAACAAGCTAAGCAGGTAAATAGTAAAGAAAAGTGAAGTGCCCATGGAACGTATAGTACCAAGACAGTGATAATAAATAGACTCTCAAGTCTCCCTGTAAAACAAGTGTCTACTCCTGTATCCAGGAAAATAGAACAAATAGAAGTAAACCAAATGACCTTAACATACATCCATATGTATCAAACAACCATAACCTTGCTGTATATCAAGAGTGAATCACAATACCACAACCATGACATAATAATCAAAGTATGAAACCACAAAGGGCTGGATCCAATGTTTCAAAGACCAAGGAATCCCCATCGAATCCCAAGCGCTTCTCGATGGAAAATTTGTATATGCACTGGTTGGAGTCCTAGGAACATGTCATAAGAGACAAGTCCTATGTGAGTCCAAGAAATACAGATCCAAGGTGTAGTAGGGCACAAGTAATCCCATAGAATCAAGACCCAAGGGGCATAATGAACTTATAAAATCCACTACCGAATTCAAGATTTATAAGGAGCTGTCTATGGCATCTATACAATCATTCAACCATTAATACAATTTTCATAAATTATACACGAGTCTACCCACTCATGTAATCAATTTAAATTTCATCACATAACATGGGTATACCACCCATTTATCACCATTCACAACTAAGCATATCACATGGGTATACCCACACATTCATCACAATTCAAATTTATGGTATTTAATGAGTATACCCACCCATAATCCATTATAAGTATTAGGTTACATTCAATGAGTATACCCAATCATTAACCAATTTCCAAACAAACCAATTAATCCATTCCCAATGAAATATTAACCATTTGATCAATTCAACAATTAACCAATTCAATTCAACATTTAATAAAATAAAAAAATGTGGAAACCCATCACCTAAAAAAGAAACTCAATTCTGTTTAATCATAATTAAACTCCATTTAGTTAGGAAATCTTGAGAATAGATCCTATAGATGGTTCAATAAGGAATAAACAAGGCTTATTCTTATAGAACACCCCATGGGTGACCATGTTTGGGGAAATAGCCATCAAAACACCTCAAAGAAACCTAAGGGAATCCCTAACAGGTCCAAGTTCATTTAATTTGATTAGCTGATTCAATTTTGGGGCTGCACTGGAAAGTCCGGTGGGAAACACAACAACCGATAGTTGGATAAAGCACAAAAACTCAAGAAATGTATAGAACACCTACCTCAACTCAATAGCGGATTGATCATCCTATATCAAGTCCTGATTCGACTCATATTATGTGAAATCTGAATAATATATGAAGAACGAGAAATTAGGGCATATGAGTCTAAATCTAAACAGCACAACCAATAGCCAAAAGAATGAGGAAGGGATAAAAAGGAATTTAGATCTTATAAATATAGATATGATAAGACAAAATTTTCTTGAAACTAAGATTAGACGAAGTATTTTTCTAAAATCCTTGGTTAGACTCCATTGAGAGCTTCCAAAGAGATCCTTTTATGTATGTAGGAGGAAAAGTGGATTCAGGGTTTAAAAAGAAATTTAATTAATTTAAAATTATTGAATTTATCAAAATATCAAGGGCCACATGATTTAGGGTGAACGGTTTAGAAAATAATAAGTCAACCATGCATGGCTTCCTATAGGCCAAGGGGAACCTGCATGATTTATCTGCATGGTTTGAAAACTATATGGAAATCGTGTGAAAAGCCACTGTCTAGTTCTACAAAAAAATTCGTCCTAGCCACACAAACTTGCACCTACTATCACATGGTTTCCTCAAACTGTTCCCCCCATACTCCCCATCTATCCAGCCTCACATGGTTTAGTCAAACCATGTGTCCTTCCCTATACAGTTTTCACTTATTTTGTTCTAAGAATAAAACACCAAAAGCTCGAGTTATGGGTTTCGAACATGCCCCAAACACCCCCATTACACCCATGAACTCAAAGAGTAATCACATTATACCATATTTAAGTATTCAAAAAGAAAAATAAGGGATCCACACCTTATATGAAAATTCAGGTTACTACAATCTCCGCCCTTAAAGAAATACATCCCTGAATTTATTTCTGAAGGGTGGTAAAGATTATTCTAAGAACAATTATGGCCACTAAGAACGTATGTCAAACTCCCGCTAACAAGTTTGATCCTATAAACGACCTTGATGTCATAGCATCCATACTAGAGGAATAGAATGACCTTAGTGAACCTTCATGCTCCTATAAACTATACAAATCAGATGCTCCTCAAAGGATGCATCAACCTACAATTTATCCTCCTCAGGATAAAATGCATGAGATGGGTCAAAATGACAATAGAACAACTGAGATCCATGGATGAAATTGCGCATGTCCTAGTACCTCTGAGGTAACTTCAACTGATAGGGTACCGATCCAACTTTTTCTAAAATATAAAATGGACCGACATATTACGGTGAAATATTACCCTATATCCAGATCCGTTTGTGTCCTAGCATTAATGAAACATGAAAAAATACCCGATCCCCACCCTCAAAATCCATAGGTCATCTACGAAAATTGCTGTAAGACTTATGTCAATATTGTTTGGTATCCATCTGGTACTGAATCAACTCGACGAGCTCATTAGTCTCCTGAATGAGACATGGTCCCAGTAAATATTCCTCACCTTCCACTAATCAACATAGTTTTGATCGTCATGTCATACCATACAAATCCACATTAGGTTCCACATGTATCATCACAAGATAACTTTTATTATAGGATAATTTGACTAGGGGTATATACTTCTCCCAAGAGCCCCCAAAATTCTGGATGCATACTCACAGTATTTCCTTTAGCACCTGTATCATACACTCTGACTGGCCATCAGTTTGAGGGTGGTATGCTATCCTTAGAATAACCTATACACTTAGTACCCTATGAAAATTCTTATAGAAATGATATGTAAAGTAGGTATCTTTATTAAAAAGGATAGTGCATGGGACCCCATGGATTGGTACTATCTCACCGATGTACAACCTCCCAAGTTCATCCACACTAAAGGTATCCTTGATCAGAAAGAAATGAGAAACCTTCATGATCCTATCAACAAAAACCCAAATAACATCATTACCTTGAGGCAACCTCAAAAAACTACTCATGAATTCCATTAAGACATCATCCCATTTCCACTATGTAGTGGATAACGGTTGTAAAATCCTAGATGGTCACTGATATTCCTCGGTCACCTGCTAATAGGTGGAACACCCTGCAAAAAACTAAATACCTCACACTTCATACCTGGCTTCCAGTACTGATGGCGTAAGTCACGATACAATTTGGTGACTCTAGGCTACACTGCCCAAGATCAGGCATAAAATTCTCACATAAGCTCCTCACATATGTCTTCTTGAACCCAAAATGACCATGGATGTTCAAAATCCCACACTCACCTACAGTCCAACCATGAGGTGGATCCCCATTGGCCACACTCCCCTGAAGGACTAGGCCCTCAAAATCCAATAGCTATCTCATCCTTACTTTATCTATAAGGGTAGAGGTAACAACTAAGGATGATAGATAAGTCTATTCCTTTCTATAGTTCTCCACAAAGTGCATATCAGAGAACAAATCCACGAGATGCCCTCACTACTAGCCTGTTGAACTGCCCATATTTGAGTCTTCATGCGTAGTGCATCAGCCCCTGCATTTCCTTTATCAGGCATGTGGGAAAGATCAAAGTCAAAATACTATAAGGAATCCACCTAACTTCATTTCCTAAGATTCATATCACACTATATAAATATGTACAAGATGATTTTGTGGTCCTTGTACAGAAAAATACTTTCCCAGAAATTAATGTCTTCAACAATGTAAAGCATGAATGACTACAGCCAAAATGAGAACATGCGTCGAATAATTACTCTCATGCGACCTATACTGTTGAGAACTGTATGCCAAGACTCCCCCTTACATCATCACTTATCCCAACACAATACATGATGCCTAACAATATATAGTGTAACTCTTTCCCTATTCTGGTATTATCAGGACTGGTGTTGAAGTTAACCTCCCTTTCGACTCATGAAATGTTGTCTCATAGGAATATAACCATACAAACTTGACATGATTCTTAGTCAAGCCCATAAATGGCACTGCTATACATGAGAAGTACTATATGAAGCTAAAATAGTAACCATATATCCCCAGAAAAATTTATATGTCAAAAACATTTTTGGGATACTCTTAGGAAACTACGACTATCACCTTCTCTGGGTCCACTGATACTCTTATCTTTGAGATAATGTGACCAAAGAAGTTAATATGATCTATCTAGATGTGGTACTTTGTGAGATTATCATATAACTAATTCTATTTCATTGTATACAAAATGATCTCATGATTTTTAGCATGGTCATGTCAGTTATGATACTACACCAATATATCATCCATGAAAACCACTACAAACAAATCCATATAAGGATGAAACACTTAGTTCATATACACCAAGAAAACCGCTGGTGCATTCATGAGACCGAATGACATAAGTAGATAATAATATAGACCATACCTGATAAGAAAGGCTGTTTGGGGTATGTATACAGGCCAAACACAATCTTAGTGATATCCAAGCCTCAAATCAATTTTCAAGAACACCCGAGATCCTCAAATCTGATCAAATAGGTAATCTATCTATGGAAATGGATATCAGTTCTTAATCTTACATTGGTTTAACTTTCGATAATCTAAAAAATTACTAAGGTAACTATCCTATTTTTTCAGAAAAAGGATTGGTAAACCCCACCAAGAAGTACTGGGTCAGATAAACCCATTTTCCTCCAAAACCTCTAGCTACCTCTTGAGCTCTTGAAGTTTCTTTGTATCCATCCCATAAGGAGGAATGGATACTGGTCCAGATCCTAGAACTAGATTGATGAATAATTCCATCTCTCTTTCAATAGGTAATCCAAAAAATTAATCTGGGAACACATACTTGAAATGATCAACCATTGGAGAAAATTCCTCCTGATGTGGTCCCTGATCATCTAGATAAAAATTAGCAATATGGGCTATCATTCTGCCCACTCCACGATGCTCTAATCCATCTTGGCCTACTTGGACATCCCATTCACCCTTTTGCGTATACACTTTACCCTATAGTGATGTGAATGTCACCCTACGGTGATAACAGTACAGATAAAATCAATAAGACACTAGCCTATCCATCCCGAGTATAACGTCAAACCCAGTCATCTTAAGGAAAGAAATATTCTAGACGAATTAATAACCACCTACCTCAAGGGGTAACTCCCAGAACTGGTGAAAATTATCTATTCTGATTCCCAACAGTGTGTCTAGCATTAAAACTCCATTATAAGACTATAGATCAAGACCAAGGCTTTTCACCATCTGTGAAGATATAAAACTTTGTTATGAACCTTTATTAAAAAGAGAAGATGAAATAGTAGAGGATATTAGGATCATACGTATCTTCATAGATGATCCAACACCCTGATCCTTGGGGTAGGATATATAGAATAGAACTAACCTGTACCATGACCCTATGCCACCACCTCACTACCTAGAGTAGGCCCACTCTAATGTTTTGGTGTAACTGGTGTCTGGATACCTCGACCACGACCACCACTACCTCAACCCAATCAACCAACATCACTTCAACTCCCTACCTAACATAAAGATGAGGAACCTAATCCTGAAATCAGATCTGACCGCCTACCACTCACAACTATAGGGAAGGTCCTGAAGAAATGATGCACATGGCCCATCTTGCCATAAGATCAATACTCAATTGGGTTGCAGTCACACTGATTCTTTACATGAACTCACCCACCACACTAATAGTAGAACAAATATCTACACTAACCACAAACTGACTAGTTCTCATCTAATGGGAAGTTTAAAAATAGTTCTTCCTTTCTGAATACGTCAAACCACTGGGTCACAAAATAGAATTGCCCTGCTCTATACTCCTAACTTCCCACAACATCCACTCTGTAATTAGTGTCTAATTCCCAATTTTAGTGATAGAGGTCAACCTGAAGATTGTGACCTAAGATCTAATAGAATTTAGGAGACCTTCTTCAAATAATCTCACCCTTGATAGCTCACCTATAAGGTATCTCAGCGCAAAATGATGTAGCTCTATAATGCAAGATGAGTGCTCCATAACCATCATCGTTCCCTATTTTAGATGCTTAAACACACTAGCATGATCTGTTCATAGAGTATTTATGTATAAAAAGTTATAGAATTATGTTTTGAAATCATCCCAACCCATATCTCATAGCTTGTTATCCTAGTTCGGTACATCCCACCAACACTTTGCTACCTCATGTAACATATATGTCGTAAGATTTAACCTCCTCCTAGGAGGAATCTCTAGATGCTCAATGATTTATAGTGTAGTCTCAAGCCACAACTTAGTAGACTATGGACAACCTTAGCTTGAAAATGTGGTAGAATTATGTTTTTGGAACACCTAAATCAGTTAATATATAGATAAGATAGGATGCGATGCTCCTTGATAAGTCTGCATGAAGCAAAAGAAATCCTCACAGAACTGTGCCTCAACATCTGTGTCCAGAACAATAGCTGGTTCCACTGCTAGCATTAAAGTAGGATCTTCTAGTAACCCATGGCCCACCATCTCTGGAGTTTGGTCATCTCCACCCTCCTGGTGCACCACTGGAGGTTGTCGTGGTGTCATATATCTACAATTCCAAATGCACTCCTCATAAAATTAAAAGATAAAAGATCATAGATCAAACACATATGATAGGTCAAAAACCTTATAAAACTAATTCAAAACCCTACAACATACTTCTAATGATAGTAATGTGAAAGGACCATCCATAAACACCACAAGAAACACTGCATCATTCCCACTCTAAAACTGGGTCTAGGTCATGTTTTTGTTTATCATTTCAAGTTTCCATTTCATTTTAATTTTAATTCACATTCAATTGTTTTCACAAATCCATTACACTTTCCCATTTTAATTCATGATCATTAAAATTTATATCGCAATTCAAATTTAATGGTTGACCCATGGTTTTCCAAATTTCAATCCCTAACATCCCATAACAACTCGTGAACCCAAATTCAATGTCCATATATTCTATACCAAATTAATTAAATTTAGAAATTAAGTTAAATGCGAATAAATTACAAGTCCATAAGGGCCCATAACACCTTATAAACTGAAATATGATGTCACTTTCTCTATCCACTACATGAAATCAATCAAAACAACAAACACATATATCATAGCACTTATCACAATAGCATGAAATGTGTAATGCATCCTAAATGGAATAGCATAATGCATGGAATGTGATTTATAGCAAGTTACTATATAATTAATGAGACCAAATACCCTCATCTCATAGAGTTGAAACTAAATATAACCCACAATCACATCAATAATAAAAACATAAATCAAGTACATCACCCAATGGTATAATCAAATCAATTGTAACTGTCAAACTTCAGAAAATAGTAATTTCACTTGAGGCAATTTGGATTTTCCCTGTACGCGGGGTATCTACTCTCGAGAATAGTTCATAACCAAACTCCATTCCTTACTATACTTGTATATTTATTTAAACATTAAGAAAAACTAGAAAATAAATGTCCTATAATACAACTTTATAATGTCCCAAACCTAGATTTGACTCAATAGTTCCCTGAGTCTGGTTTGTCACATGGACTCAGGTGCATCTCCCCAAATGCCAGAGGATGAAGAATAATAGTGAGGGCCTAGGTGTGTTAGTGGGGAGACTACTCCCTCATCACCGGAGTATACACAACATAATATCAATATTAAAACAATAGAAGAAACATTTACAACATGTAAACAACTGACAACTGAACAATAAAATAATTTATAAACAAAACCAGAAGAAATATCATACCCAGATGATGATAATGATACATGTCATATGTATAAGAAAACAACCAAAAAATGTACACAACAAATTAGTACAATACATGTCTCCAAAATACATAAGAACAACAATGCTATCTCCAAACAACATCGCGGGCCTCAGCTCAGTCCCATGCTCCTCTACTCCTAAGCAATAATAAACAACCTATGTTAAGGTGATTTACCTTCTCATTTCCTATAATCATATATTTTTTTGGTTTCCCAAAGGGAGTCCCAAATAGGGTGTGAGATAACATCCTATTAATCAACCACCCAAGATCTATACATTTCATGGTGTGCTATATAACAATCTAAGCTGGTAAATTGTAAAGAAAAGTGAATTTCCAATGGAATATATAGTCCTATGACAATGATACTATCTATCCTCTCAAGGATCCCTACAAAAAAAGTGTTAGCTCCTATATTTAATAAACTATAACAAATAGAAATAAACCACATGGTAGAAGAGCACTAGTTTACTATCAAGTCCTGATTCAACTAAGATTAGGATAAATATGAATAATGTAATAAAAATGATAAATTAAGGTATATGATCCTAAATAAAAAAAACACAACTAATATCCCTAAGAATGACGAATTATTAAAAAGAAATTTATATCTTACTGATGCAATTTTGATGAGACAAACTATGCTCGAAATTGAGATTTGCTGAAGGATTTATCTCAAATCCTAGGTTAGACTCCTTTGAGAGTTTCCAAAGAGATCCTTTTCTATACATAGGATGAAAAGTGTATTTAGGGTTTAAAAATAAATTTAATTAACTTAAAATTATTAAATTTATCAAAATAGTAGGGTTAGCATGGTTTGGAAAATTGTGTGCCAACCGTGCACGACTTTCTATTGTTCAAGGGGCACCCGCAGAGTTTACCAGAATGGTTTGAAAACTATGAAGAAGACACGTGAAAATACATAGTTCTACAAAACTTGTAGTATTTACCACACAACCATGCACCTCCTCTCACATGATTTCCTCAAACCATGTATCCTATACTCCCCCTCTGTCTACCCTCACATGGTTTAGTCAAACTGTGTGACCTGTACTACACAGTTTTCACTAATCATGTACCAGGCTTAGAACACCCAAAACTTAGGTTCCAAGCATCGAACAAGCCCCAAAAACCCTTGATACACTCGTGAACTCAAAGGGTACTCACATTAGGCCATATTTAATCATTAAAAAAGAAAAATATGGGATCCATACCTCATACAAAAAACTGGTTTCTAACATCAATCACCTACTATTAAACATTTAAATCTTGTGTAATCTAATGAAATTTACTGTCAAGAAAATTATCATACCTAGGTTCCTATAAACATTCTATAAAATAAAAAATTTAAAAATTCACCCACTTCTAAATATATCATGCCTTCTATATTAATTTATCACACTTCCTTTATTTAATCCATGTTCAAGTTCTATTTTCAGAAGTGAAACAAATATATCTAAGTGGAATTAAAAATTCAACAGGAAGTAATTTTTAATTATCACTCTTCTCTAGGTTCCTTACATCCAAGTTAAATTTTTCACATCCTTGATAAAAATAAAATGAAATTATTATAAATTAATTACCCCATTATTCATCCAGTGTTCAATATTTCCCTCACCTAAATGATGTTTTTTTTCATAATTATACACTTATTGAATTTTTCCCATCCATGTCATGTGAAATTTAATTATTGGATTTGACAATGGAATCAGTATACCCACACACCTAATGCCTAATGTCTTAGATATTAATCATGGGATCCAAATTTCCTATTTTACTCTTGGTTTAAAAGAATTATATGACTATCTATTGGGATGGATTCCTATGGTGTAATTTTTTCACAAAAGAAACGTTAATTAGGTTCAAGCTAAAAATTAAAACTTTCTCATATTATAATTCCAATTATATAGTGATATCTCCAATCACACACCCTTTATAATATATAAAAAAAATTCCATGGAAAAAGTAAAAAAATTCACTCAGTAATCATATAAATTTAGTATCTTAAAAATATATTAAATTTTAAAAACTATTAAGACATTTTTCATTTTTCAAGATAATATTTAAAGCTCAAATTTCTAAACCAAAAAGAACAAAAAAATAAAAAAATAAAAAAAATTCAATAATAACATAGAAAAAATGGGAATACCTATTTTTTTAAAATCGGTTAAAATCCCCCCAAAAATAATATTTAACTACCCTTTTATTTATTATCAAATAGAGTTTAGAAAGAAAATGGTGTAAAAAAAAGAGGTAAGAAAAGATAAAACTTAAATTTATTTTTTAGTGGTCAGATTAAGTTTTTCTCCTTTATTATACCACTTGAAAAATAGAAATAAAAAAAATATTGAAAAATTGTAAAAATAAATAAATAAAAGATAATAGTAAAAGATGATATAACTTGGTTTAAAACCTAAAGTGTACATTGGTTTTTGACAGCCTATAGTTGGTTGTTATGGTTATCACCCAAAATCTGATGGTGGATGTGTATTGTGAGACTTGAATCACCAAATTTTTTTCATCAAAACATTTATCCCTTCACAATGGTTTTGGAATAACCCATGAATATAGTACAATAGATCTATCCCCTTAACAATATATTAAAACTTACTAGGTGGGATAAGGAAAAAGAATGGATCCTCATTTACTTTAGCCACAACTTCACTGGACACTTATTTAACCTCATAATATATGGAATACTCATTTAAAGTTCCTTTAGAAAATCTGGTGAAGTTAATATTAGTGAAATGTTAAATTTTAATATAATTAAATCATGTTGAATCAATATAAAAATCTTCTCGTTTATGTAGTTCAGCTTGAAAATTGATCTCTTTAGGCAGGGTTACTGGTAACTCGGTCTCAGAAGCTGTAACTTATTCTTCATCACCATACTCCAAGGAAACACATGTGTTATAAAAATATGAAAATTCAATGTAGAGGGATATATTTAACAATTAATTTTATATAAATTAAAAAATAAATGAGTTTGAATGAATATTTTATTCTGATGTAATCTTAGCTTCCATTTCATATTATCTACTCCACACCTCTTTGAGTAAGTTTGTTGTGTGTGGATGAAGGTTGTAAATGACTTCAAAACTTTTTTAAAATTAAAAAATTTGGCGGTGTGCTCTTTCAAAGATAGATATATGAATAAAGGTACTTATTTTTCATTAAAAAAGGGAGAATCTCATATATTTTTGCTTCTACAAAATTAGCCCAATATTCATCCAATTCATATTGATCTCCCACATTCACATCAGTTAGAGATTATTAGTATTTAACCTCATTTGTAAATGTTAAGAACATGTTTAAGACTATTTCCATCATAATTACATCCTAATAATATTCTTCAATCATAAAATTTTAAAAAAATATTTGAGTCTTCCTTTTGTTTATTTTATTTATGAGTTGCAAATTTCTTGAGGAAAGTTGATACAATTTACATTTAATTCCCTAGCTCTTCAATAATTTTTTTTATTCTATTAAAATTAAATAATCCATGATTATTACTTTGATGAATAATTAAAATATTTAATATTCCAACCATATGAAAAATCACTTTTAAATTCAATCTTCTAATAATGAAAATAACGACATTTAATGATTTTTTTTATGTTTTGAAATTTATGTTTATTTTAATTTTTTTATTTTTGAAAAAGAGTGTGTGTAAGATATTAGCCTCCTTGGATATGATGAAAAATTTATAATAGATATTTTTTATCAATCACTAATAAATAAATTCTTATTTTTATAAGAATGAAGCATAGTGTGCACCATATGATCAATCTCTCAAGGATTCTTGTCACACAAAATTGAATTCCTGTTGTCAATATTTATACAAAAGTATACTAAACTAGTATATATTATCTATATAAGAATATAATGGCATGGTTAAAAATTAACGAGGTATATTAATATAAAAAATTAATATGAAAACAATAATTCAAAATAGAAAGAAGTTAAAACATAAATATGTTAGTAATAAATTTTAGTTGTTCACAGAGTTCATAATGATGTTATCATCATTCTTAAATCACTCTTGATATTTTAATCACTATTGAGATCAAAACTATAACTCAACACCCTCCTAATTTAAATGTTACTACCCCAAACCAACCATTTTTATATAGTATAATAATCTCTCTCATTATCACTATAATGGTACTCCACCTCGTATATAGAATTATAACGATGAAGGGTGAACATGAATAATAATTCCACATTAGGGGAAAGGGAGAGACCATATACTGACATGTGACTATCTTGGAGTGTGAAAAAACAATTATTTAATAAGTTAAAATACAATATATTGGTCAACCTAGGTTTTATCTAGAGAGGATTTCACAACATTCAAAATTTTCACTTTAAATTAGATGAAAAAGGGGGTGTTTTTGAAATTATTTAATTTTGAAAATAAAAGAATGTAATGAAACATGATATTGAAAACATATTGATTAAGAAATTGAATAAAAATAGTGATATGATAAGGGTGACCGGGTCAGGTTTTGGTCTCCCAATTGAAAGGCTATGCTAGTTCAAGTTTATTCAACCCTCTTCTACTAAATCAATTAAAGTGACATTTCACAATCGATTCCTCTCACTACCTTGGTCAAATGGTTATGGTGAGAATAAAACTTTCCAAAATCCCAACTTGTTCTACCCTCCTTCACATGTGTGAGAGAGTTATAATGAATATCCTTAATCGACTTCAGAAATACCTATTTGGTTTTTTTTTATCCCAAACAATCAAGAGTGTCCACTACCCCTCCCACATGTATTGAAAATCACTAAGTACTTCACCAATAATACCTGGTATATTACATTGTATATAAACTAGATCTTACTGGAGGTATATAATGATCAACAAACAAGTGAATAAAAATAATATAATCTAAGAACAAATATGATCGTACCTAATAGTAAAAACTACTATTAGAATATTGAATCCAAATTAACAGAAGAAATAAATAGATTTTTATTAAATGAATTTCAAGAACTTGAACATTAAAAAAATAAAACCACCCATTCCCCTAACACTCATAATTTCCCCCCTAAATGTGAAGGGTATCTAATAATAAGGGGGGATAATAAAGAATTTAAAAACTAATAAAAGATAAAATTAACATCGTAAAATTTATTCTCTAGAATCTATAAGTTAAATGTTTGCAAATCCTAAAATTTCCATGGTTCCTTATTAAGTATTGTTCAAATTTATGTTGGATGTATAACCTAAAAATTTCAATTCATTTTGACACATGTATGAAAATTTAAGACTAAATTAATTAAGTTCTCTTTTTATTTCCCAAAATATTCTTAATCTTCCTCCACTTTGGCATGTGAAAAGGATGTCTTAATGATCATAGTTCACCATGGAATATGAGCATGTTTTTTTATTCCTCTTTCATGTACAATTCGAATCACTTAATTTTTTTTACATAATCCTGATATATTAATCATTTAATAAAGATTTATCCATTCTATCATCTGAAAATATTTTACGTATTGATTGATTTATTTGTGACTATGGAGTTCGAATTAGCACTAAGTCCAATTGAAGAAGTTAAAGACCCCAAAAAAGGAATCCTAAAAAAATAATTCTACAATATGGATCAATATTGAAAAATTTATGATCGAAATAAAAAAGTGATAAAAAATAGTTAAAATTATATAACTTAGTAATTTTCAAATTTAATTTAAAAACATCCCCATAATCAAAAAACAATGTAATTTAGCTCAAAATTGATAAATTAGTTGGGATTAAATCATTGAAATATGAATAAAATAGGAAAATATTATCTATATCACATACCAAAACCACATTAATTACTTCAAAAATCTTATAATAAAACAAATAGAGATATTTATTCATAATAACACAAATAATACACCACTAATTTCCTTTGAATAAGAGATGAAGTTAGTTTGCAATTTTCATTGAGGCATAAAAGAATGGTGGGGGGAAAAGGATATAAAATTAAGTAATAAGGGAAATATGAAACAAAAATAGTATATATTGAAAATATATAAATCTATTATAGTATCATGTTACCCAACCTAGATTCTAAAATAGAGAACTCTTTGAAATAGAGAGGAGATACATTTTTATATGAAAAAGGATGGCCAAATTTCAATGTAATTTAGAACTTATAATTTTTTCACATGGTTAGGGTAGTAAATGAATGAATATAGGATAGTTTACTTCATTAAAGTTGTTTGTATTTGGGTCCTTTTTATACCCTCATTTTTTAATTCTTTGGACAGATTTAGTGATTATTGTCACTTCATTACTAAAGAAAAAATACCTGCCCATCAAGATCTTCATATTCCAATGCACTAATTTTAGATGCCTTAATGACCATTAAGGAAGTATAATATCATGGATAAATAGTAAAATAAAGTTCATATTCTTGTTTTATATCTCCATTAAAACTCTCATCTCATTTGGACCTTTTATGTGTGATATATGGTCCCATCTTTAAAATTTTTCAATATGAGTGCAGATTTCAAGGCTCAACTTGTGAGATTTATTTGAGCCTTATAATGTTGGATTAAAACTTTTATACAATTTTATAAAATATATCTCACAATATTTGGAAGCTAAAAAAGTAATCTCATAATTTTTTGAGTTAGAAAAATATATAGCTGAAATACCAAGCTGATATAAAAACTCTCAAAATTCAAAAATAATCCCTTTTCATAATTGATCTCAAATTATTCAAAAAACATAAAAATGTAAAAATTTCCCTTAAAATATAATTTTTTTATCAAAACTTTTAATTATAGAATAATATGTATGAAAATATGAACTTAATCATATGGTAATGAAAAACCAAATGCATTGTTCATGGAGGCAGTAGTCTGCACATACACACGAGTGATTATTGTCACTTCATTACTAAAAGAAAAAATACCTGCCCATCAAGATCTTCATGTTCCAATGCACTAATTTTCGATGCCTTAATGACCATTAAGGAAGTATAATATCATGGATAAATAGTAAAATAAAGTTCATATTCTTGTTTTATATCTCCATTAAAACTCTCATCTCATTTGGACCTTTTATGTGTGATATATGGTCCCATCTTTAAAATTTTTCAATATGAGTGCAGATTTCAAGGCTCAACTTGTGATATTTATTTGAGCCATATAATGTTGGATTAAAACTTTTATAAAATTTTATAAAATATATCTCACAATATTTGGAAGCTAAAAAAGTAATCTCATAATTTTTTGAGTTAGAAAAATATATAGCTGAAATACCAAGCTGATATAAAAACTCTCAAAATTCAAAAATAATCCCTTTTCATAATTGATCTCAAATTATTCAAAAAACATAAAAATGTAAAAATTTCCCTTAAAATATAATTTTTTTATCAAAACTTTTAATTATAGAATAATATGTATGAAAATATGAACTTAATCATATGGTAATGAAAAACCAAATGCATTGTTCATGGAGGCAGTAGTCTGCACATACACACGAGTGACATTTTCATTTCCAGTGGATGTGTGGGTAAAAATATAGATATTATATTATCTTGTGAGAAGAATAATTATTTCATAAATATAATATATATAAATTAAATAAATATTTATAACCAACCATGTTAGGTGGTAATGAAAAAGGAAATACATTTCATTGTGAAGGTGATATTCCGTATGTATGCATGAGTGGAATTTTCATTTTCAATTTAATAGAAAGGAGGTAAAAAATACCTATTAGTTAATAAAATAAAATTTAATTATATTAAATATAATCATTTTCTTATATTATTATGTTTATAATATAATTCAAGTAGTTATAATAAGAAATACACTTGAAAGAATTCAGTTAAGACTTATACCACCTCCTTTGATATCTTCTTTTAGATTACACCATAAGACTTATAATATTGGTCTTTTGTTGAGACCAAGACATCTATTATATAAGAAGGAAAGTTGGAAAGTAATTTTTTTGGTACTAATAAAGATATGGTGATCAAATTATGTGGAGGAGTGAGGATTAGAGGTTCCTATTTATATTTGAGGGGAGTGATGCTCTTTTAAATATTATGAACTTTCAAACACAATAAATTTATTTCTAATGGAAAGTAGATCCAATGTAGTATAATTTTGAAGATAAGATAATATATGGTTAAAATAAACTCATACAACAAAATCAGACATGTTAAGTGATATTTTATGTTATATATCTTACGATAACCCCTATTAACCATTTTAACCCCCATAGTCGTAACAAACTTTTTATTATGGTAAATATTAATTTTTAATAAAAAATGAAATGGTAATTATTAAATAATTTGAATATACTGATACAAAATTTAAAATTATTTTACAAAATTAAATTTCTATAAATGTAAAAAATTAATTTTTAAAATATTACACATTTTACAATGAAAAATAGTTTTTAGGAAAATTCCCCTTTTAAGCATAAAAGTTATTTTATACCTAAAATAATGTATAATGTTTATTAATAAGTAATTAATATTATTATTTTTAGTAAAATGAGACTTATTTTTATTTTAAACTAAACCAAAATCTAAAGTAACCTTGTGAATACTTGATTAAAAGAGAAGAAGTAAAAAAAGTTTTAAATTGAATAATAACATTACTTAGATTTCCAAATGGTAAAAAATTGATTTCTAAGTTTAAAATTACATATATAAATTAATTTTATTACTTATTAAATATATATTTTTATATAAAAATGTTTTTATAAACTTTAAATTCATTCTTACAACATAATTATGTCATAAACGTAATAATTTTTGTATAGTATGCGTTTTTCACTATTGACACAAAAATAAATCTTCTCAAAAAAATCCCAAAAATTCACCCTAAGATATTTTGAAATGGAAAATTAAAATATAAAGTTAATTTTATCATATTAATATTATAAAATTTGTAAATTTATATTTTAAATGAAAAAATATGAATAAAAACCATTATTATAGAAAAATAACCCTTTTAAAATTAAACAATTCTTAAATTTATTTCATATAATTTACCAATAAATGTTAATTAATTTGTTTTAACTTTATATAATCATAATTTATTGATTTTAACTTTAATTAAATTTAGTTTTAAAATAGTACTATTCACTTTAGTTCAGTTTTTTGCATATCACACACTATTCAAGAAGATATTTATTTTAAGTAACACATGCAAAAATATTAGGGTGTTACAAAAATATTCTCCCCATTTGTTAATGAATACAAAGAGAATATCATTGAAAGTTCATAATATAGTGTTATAAATTCAAGAATTAAATCCATAAAAGAAATCAGACCTTTATTAAAATAGAAATTACCACTATGGAGTGGGGGTTCTTGTTTTCAAACCATCTTGAGAAATAGATTTAGTTAGACTCCAAGATCCAAATGATGCCATTAAAAATCCACCATGGCTAGTGCCTTTGTCATGATATCCACCACTTGATCTTGAGTAGACACATAATCTAATTTTAATGATTATTTCTAAAACATTTCATATATGATATTATATTTAGTTTCAATGTGCTTGGTTCTCAAAAAATGAATGATATTTTTCTAAGATTTATAGTATTCAAGTTGTTACACTTAATAATAATAGGAGATGCCACTTCAAATCCAATATATTTAACCCATTGTTTTATCCATATCAATTGGGTATAAAATTGAATGGATATTATATATTCAACTTCCTACACGGTCAAATAAATTTAATCTTTCTTGTTACTTAGATAATTAATGCAAGATATTACTATATACAAAGCACCGCCAACATTAGATTTTTGATCATCTAGAAAACCTGACCAATAGACATTAGTAAATCCCATGATATTTTGTAATGATTTTTTATAATAAAATAATCCAAATTAAACTCCATTAATTATACATCTAATAATTCATCTCATAGATTTTTTATGAATTTATTTATGGAAACTTTGATTACAGGAATATTAAATTGTGAAAAATATAATATCTAATTGAGTTTCTATCTAGTAATTCAAACTTCCAATGATTTTCATAAAAAATTTCATATAAATATTATTTCCTTCCTCATCCTTTAAAAAATTCACCCAGGTGGCTACTAGAGTTTTCATTGGCCATTAATCATATATCTAGAATATTTTAGAACCTCCTTTGTATATTTTAATTTGAAAATAAATGTCTTATAATCTCTTTGAATTAATTAAAAGCTAAGGAAAAAATGATAATTCACCAATTAGAGACATCTTGAATTCACACCTCATGAGTTATAAATTTTTTTTACATTGGTTGTCATTTGAGAATCCAAATATGATTCTATAAACATATATAATCATCAACACACAGTTACCTTTATACTTCTTGATGTAGAGGTTGTAATGAACCCATTTTCTTTCAAATTTGAGACTAGTTAATTACTGATTAGGCCATGAGTACTTGTACCTTGGTTCTTATTTTAGGTAATGTAAAGCCTTATATAATCAAAATTTTTTTAAATCATCATGAATGAGAAACCCATATGGTTGTTTAATGGTGACCTCCTAATTAAGAAATCCATTAAGGAAGGTTGAATTTATATCTATTTGATACACTCTAAAACTCAATTTCACTACCACAACCAAAAATAACTAAATAATCTCCATGTAATAAATAGGTGAAAAATTATCTTCTACATCAATACATTTAATTTTATAATAAAAATTGTATACTAAATACACCTTTTTATAAGAAACCTTCCCATCTTCATTGAGTTTATTTCAGAAAACCCATTTGGTTTTGATTAAATTTTTATTCTCTGGTCTAGGAAAAATAAAACAGGTCTTGTTCTTTTTATTTTGATCAAGATATTCATACATATCATTGGATAATGATAATACTTAGTATACTATGTATATTTTTTATATTCTACCTAAGATAAGTAAGATGTATGCAGTTAATCCTTCATCCTCCTTGTTTGAACCAGGACTGTCTAGCCACTCGAAATATTATTCTTAGTGTTTTTTTACCATGTTATATTTTCAGTTTATATTTGTTATTTATAAAATATTTTTCTCATAACTAGATCTCTAAACTAAGGTTTCTAAATCCCCTTGATCTCCCCTTTATCCACATACTTCTTTATCAATTTATTTTAAAAAATAGGGATATTTGTGTGTGAAATTTTCTCACTAGAATATAAAATCAATTTTTCCATTTTCAAGAAATATTATGTTTCTACAACTTTTATATGTTGGATTTAAAATATTTTCCTTATATATTTAATATATTATTAATTATCATTACTCTTGGATAAATATCCATGTAAATAACCTTTATCACCTTCTGTTTCATACTTTATATTCTTTTCTTTATTGATAATAAAACACATACTTTCAAAGTAACGATACTATTAAGGTGTCAATTTATTACCATAAAAAAATTCACAGGGGTCCCTATACATATTTTGATATATCAAGGACCTATTTCATATATACACCATGGTGAAAATTTTAACCTTTCAATAAATCTCTATAAGTTTCTTCTATATAAGTATTTTCTGGGATATGTTGTTTATAATATAGTTTATTATCTCAATTAATCTATTTTTTTATGATTCATCACCATTGAAACCTAAGGTTGAATCCCATGATTTTCTAGATATTATTACACTTGGTTTTTAGAATTTTTTTTCCATTTTTAGTTCTTATTTTAAAATTGTGTACACTAAATATATTTTTATGTTGCCTATGACATTTAGTGATGCACTTGAATACCTCATATTTGTGTAATATAGATATATGAAAATCCAGCATATTATAGTCATGAATAAATAAAACAATTACATCTCCCATACAAGTATTTGGGTAATATTGTCCAACACACATCTACATAGACTAGATCGAGAATCCAAAATGATTTTTCTTTATTTATGTTTTTGGTCTTCTATACGATGTTCCCATTTTGATAATAATTACATGTATTAGTGTTATCACATGTGAGATTAGAAAGGCCTAAAAGACCATAGTTCTTACCCAAGTTTTCAAAACACCTTTGGCTCAAATTACCTAGCCACTTATTCTACAACAAATTTTCCCATTCTTTGAAACAATGCAGTAAATTTCATCAAAAATAATATAATATTATTTTTGATTCATCTACCTTTCAAAAAAATCAAACCATATCAAACCATATTTTTTCATTAATTCTTATTAAATTCCACCGAATGTCCTAAATCATCCAAATTGATCATGTTTAGTATATTTTGACTAATCCCATAAAATAAAATAAAAAACATTTATCTCAATTATTTTTTCATAACTTTCACGTTCTTAGAGCCAATAATTTTAAACCATTCATTAGTACCAATACAAACAACTATATCTTTATCATATTTGATTCCTATGATAATACATTTATTCTCGATCATATGAGAAGTAAACCCACTATTAAAAATCCATAATCTAGAAATTTTCATTTTCTTGAATTCAATTTCATCCATGTTTCCTTTCTCAATACTCTTTATATTTACTACTGACCATTGAAGCACATTAATTAATAATGGAGAATCATAATACTCTATTGGTTCATCTAATTCCTCTTTATTTTGAAAAACTAAAAATATATTTTTAATTTTTGGATTTATTTATGATGTATCAAGCTATTATTTTCCACTTTTTCCCCTACTTTGGAACCTTCCATTGAACCCTTAATGCAGAATAGGTTGGATTATACCCAAAAGCTTCACACCAAATATAATGACCATTAAAAATATTAGAGAAAGTTGAAAAATTTCTTACCAATTTTTGGTGTTATTGTTCTTTAAAAACCTATTAGTAATAGAATATATATATTGATAGTTTCTCAACTTTACATAATTATAGAAGAAATTTCTTGATGATTTTCACCCTTTGATATTTCACAAGTATTATTTTGAGATTACAATTAATTAAACTTCCTTTAGGGAGTTGATTCTTATGGTTTTGTATCAATCATGCACGTCTAATTCTTATGATAATAATGCACACCGTTTTTTTGATTTTGAAGTAATACACTTTTGGGATGGAAATAATTTTTTAGTAGACTCCCCAATGACTTCTTTAACGTGCATTAGGTTAGGTGTCTTTTAAATATGATGCCATATTGGGTGTAAGGAGTCTTTTTTTATCCTAAAAATTTCATTGAAAAACCATAAATAACCCTTGGAGTTATTAAATTATTTTACTCTATCCTTCATATAAATATTTATGCCAAATTATGATCCAGGCTTATTATTAAACTTTGACATTAAGACCCATTGATTTTTCCAAATTTTCATAAATTATAGATTTATCTTTTTCAATCTCAATTTTTAGTTATAATTTTTATTTCTCATGTTACTCCATATAGATCTTAGAATCCTAAACCATTATATTTTCATTCTTATAATTGGATCTCTATATATTAATTTCTCTATGGGATGCATCAAGAACAAATTTTCAATAAATTCTTTCCTCGATTTAAACATATCCATCACTATTATCATCTACTTTTTTACTTTCCTAAAATATATAACAAATAATATTCACCATGGTATCTATAGTCTTTAACCTAATTTAGTATAGTTTCTTATAATGTTTCATCTTCTTGAGAAATAATATTCTTTCTCTTGAAGAACTAACTCTATGGGCCTTTCATTCCTTTCACTTCCTTTGTAGATTTACTAGGAGGAACTTCATTTTCATTATAATACTAAAATTTTTGGGACATCTACTCAAAATATGACCTATTTTATAGCATTTAAAGTAAGTGAATGGACCATGCATTTGAATTTTCCTTTACCTCTTTTTAGATTAGTGGTAATAAATTACATTATCTCACTGACTACTTTATTATCAGGATATTCCTTCATCATGAGTTTATTTATAGCCTTAAATCCTATATCCTAAGTGATACCCTTATTCATATAATGATTATAATTATTAATCATATTGCATGTAATGAGAGTACTATATAAACTATCTGATTTTATCTTCTTTGGGTATTTATCTTCTAGCACTGATACGTTCACCTTGAGATGTAGATGTATTATTATCATGATATTTTTGGAAATTTTTACATTATTAAGATTTTATCCAAATATATGAATGTACTTAATGAAAATATTTAGTTTGTAAAATAATTTATCAAGTACCTAATTTTGGATTATTCTCAAATATTAATGCTTGTTCTAAAATACTTTCACTTCTTTCCCTCAAAATTTAGAATCACCTTAAAAAATATCAAGAAGATTATCCCACGTATAATGAGAGGTTTTAAAAGAAACAAACTTTGTGTATATTGGGTCTTTGAAAGATCCCTCTAAAGAATTGGTCACCTTGGAATCTACATCAAACTCCTTATATTTACCTATCCAATTGGAATCCACTCTTCATACTTATCTAAATTCAATACATAGATTCCATTAAAACATTTTCCCCTAATGATCAAAATTATTACTACATCTAGTCTTTTTATAACTAGAAATTATTTCCTTTAAAAATGGGTATGAATTTATGATTAAAAACTAAAACTATGCTTCAGATAGATAAAATGCTTTACCCCAAACCCTTTATTTGAAATCACTTATCTCTCCCTAATCCAGTAATATAGCTTGAGAGGGAGGTATTGAATTAAGTTGCAGAAGTTTCAAACATTATCCTTGATCTCAATATTGTTATCTATTTTCAAGTTTAATATTTTCTACCTTATATACAATCCAAAAATGATGTAAGTAGTAAATAATGACCACATTTTTTTACTTGGTTCACCCAAATGGGATAATCCAATTATAATGAATAGAAATTTTCCCATGCACCTAAGACACTAAGAAAACTTCTTGATATCAGATTACCAAATAGAGCATCCATACTGAACCTATAGATCCACTATCCACACAATAATTTCAAATAAATAATTTTTATTTTTCATAGATAAGAATACAATACTCCTTCGATGATTATATTCTTCTACATGAAATATAGTTGAGAGAATACACCTTTAATGGTGTTCACTTATGCACTGGTCAGATAAATTTCCAATGAAGTAGAACACCTTGAATTCCCTCCATATTTTTCACCCTTAACTTTCCAGAATTTCATTGTAATACCATGAGATTATACCCTCTTCCTATATTACATAGAGATTATCCACTTCCCTAATCCCATGTTTTTCCATGTTTAGTTTTAGAGAATTTAGCCAATCTATTTTGATCCAAGGGTGGGGATCAAATATTTTTCTTCTCTTAATATGAGATCCTAACAAATGTTTCCCAAAATTTAATATGGTTATTAAGATACATTTTGTTCACATCAAATATTTAAATCCTAATACAGTACCACACTTTCAATTTCTAGTCGAATCGACCAGGTGTTTGGAAGGTTCCTGACCATGATATGGTCACATTCCTTTATGTATTCACCACAACATAGTTTTTTAATCTACAATATAGTCAAGGAAAAATATATAATATTTTGGAATGGTTCCAAAAACAATGGAAATGTATTCCATATTTTACCATATCCACTATTCTTACTAAAATAACATCCATATTAATATCCTAGAATCGTGACACAATCTCCTATGATGATTATCTATCTATTTACCTACTATGGTGTGGTACATAGTCCCATGATGTGGTATCCTATAAACACAAGAGGAATTTACATTTTTGATTTTTCAAATATATATCCTTCATGGCTCAAAAAACTTTTTTTGTGTGTGGAAATATTTTGATTTATATATTTTTGTGATGTAGTACTTCTCTATGAAATAGGTACATCAAAAGTTACAGTGATACCAAAATTTATCTCAACCATTTTTTTATTTTGATACATAGTTATATGGAGTGTAGGGTCTATATCTTTAAAAATGATAAGGTAATGATCCTTATAATGTATCCAACATTCCTACAAAAGTATATCTTTACGACACAACTTATTGCACTGTATCATAAAAGCCTTAAAAATGGATGAGAGAGAGATCAAGCCATCACATACCATGATACAACCTATAATGATATGATATGGTTTATATACTCTAGAAATAATTATCTCTTGATTCATTCAACCTTCTTCAGCTTTAAACATTACATTCCAATAATCCTTTAAATATAAATTTCAACAAATACAATCCATATGAAACACCCAAATAATTGTTTCTAAAAAGCACAATAGACATAGAAATTTCAATTGGTTTAACACTAATGGGATAATACAAGGATCATACATAGGTAGTGTGTCAATGTACAAGAATATACCAATACATAATATATTCATTAAAAATAGTTTTCAAAAGGAAAACTACCAATCCAAGGGAACTAGACCTTCTTTTTTATTTATGTATTGATCATAAACAAGGCTTGAATAGTTTATATACTTATAGTTATTATTCAATAGTTTATGGACTTATTGATTTGTATTTATTTATTTTTTGGATTTTTTTAAATCATAGATCCCGATTTAATTCTTATTTTTACTTCTATTTGTTTTACTCTTCCATATTTAAATACTAATGAGATCAACACAAAATTATATTGGCTGAATATCTATTTTTCATGTAATTACAGTAGTAGAAATTCCTTCTTCTATATGTGGATAATTCCAAACTATAATATCCAATTTCCTTCAATCTATATTATCTATATGTATTTTAATTATTCTCTTTACCTTCAGTATCCTCTCCTTGATCTGTACGAAATATGACTATGATATTATTATTTAGCACTCCAACTTTCTCTAAACTGAATTTTTAAATGATTCTTTGAGAGGTCCTTATTATTTATATCATGAATTCAGATATAAAATTATATTCTACATATTTACAAAACTTATTCAATCATTTTTATAATAGTATATAACTTCCATTACCTTCCCATCAATGGTGTAAATCACAGCTTATTATTATAGGCTCTATGATCTCACCAAGTGTCTGACACAAATTTAGTATAATCAATCATAACTCTTTATTTGGAATAACTTATCTAGATATTTATTTATAATTTCCACCATTTAATAAAAATGTTTGATTTTTTTATCCAAGTTTTGGTATTTTATTACATGGTAACATACAAAACACATGTTTTATGTATCAAGATTAACTATAATCTCAAAGATGCCTGGAATAATCTTCTCAAATACAAAGTCTTATAGTGTTTTTAAAATATTATCTTTATCAAACCAAGTCTGGTATTATGAGGTACAATGACATTCATGACATAGTTATATTATAAAAAAACACCCTCTAATAAGAATTGTTCCACACTCACATTCCTATATTTCAAAATTTTTATAAATACTGATTATTGAAACATTCCTCTCTATGAAACTGTTCTATTTAAGTGATCATTTTTATCATTCTTATTTACAGTTTATAACAGCCTTCAAAATGACCATATTGAGTCTCCCCATTTTACATAGGGATTTTTTAATCCCAAAATGATCTCTACATTGTTGTGGTCCCCATCGCCTATTTGTTTCAAGCTAATATTCATACACCATGGTATTCAGAATTTCTAGCGGGACATGTTGTATATATTTTTTCCAAATCTCTAGGTATCCCATGATATTATCTATTTCCATTCCTATGAAATTTCATTTAGCATAGTGTGGCACGCATATTCTCCTAATTTCAAAGTCACCATGGTCTTCACCATGTTGTGGGGCTCTCTATTTTGATTCATATAAATAATCTTATTGAACTCACTTCTATTTTATACAATTTAATACCCCCTAAAAACAACTTATAAATCTCTCAAAATATGTTATGAATACTAGTATATTGTCTTTTTTTTCACTCTTAGACCATAAATACCACGACTTATCTAGTTTCACCTTGAAATGGTTATTAATTTTTAATTTCCACCACAAGTGCATCCATTATATAAATTTTAAACTAAAATCATTCTATTTTTAAATAGTAAATAAAACTCTTATAGAAACTTAATTCCATCTATTTCTATGTCCATTATTGCTTAACTAGATTTACTATGACATGGTGTATACTATGGAGAAGGAATATTTCTAAATCTTTTTTTATTTATCTCTATATAATTCATTCTAAGTTACACATATTTTAAAATCCTAAATATGATTGAATTATAAAAAAATTTACTTCCCAACCACCAATGATTGTCTTTTATCAACCATTAATCATTGAAGTACAAACTCTTTTGGAGGACCAAACTCTATCTCATGAATAAAATATCATATCTACTTCAATTTTTTTAGAATATATCACCACTTTTAGAATATTAAATCTTTACATTCACCTTTTATAATTCCTTGATACATTACCAAATATAACAAGATTATACTCAAACTATGTTTCTAGGTATTTCATTATTATCATCAAATTTTAATTTCCAAAAAATACAACAAAAAAACTCATGGTTGTAATATGATCACACTTACAATTTTACGATGCATAAATCAAATACAAAACTCATGAATTTATTCATTTTACCATTTCATGATTGTTAACTATACCATGTGATTGTATAACATCCACACATTTACATAATAACATAATTAACCTTAAAAGACAAAAATAAATAAATAATTATGTGTTCATGAGTTTTATTGTAATGGTTGGTCATTTGATGGATGATAAATCAAATGAGACCCTAGGGGAATTACTTTACCTATACATACACTTGAGTTCTAATGCCTATAAAACTCCAATGAATTTTCTTGTTTCATTTTACATCGAATTTGAAACTCAAACCCCATCATCACTAACTCCTAAAATATTTACAGTGCATACACACATGCAAGTAAGGGATAACTCAGGATGCATGATTATCGATTTGTCATTCAAATATGGACACACAAACCCCTATACATTTAAAAATTGATGAATGATACATAGATTGTATATAAGTGATATTTAATAATTATTACATTTTAAAATACAATGATTAAATTAAATAAATATATGTTCATCCATGTATATGATTTTTCATAACTCATGATCAGTCTAAATGCATCAATATTTCATAAAAAAAATTAAATATTATAATATTAAATGTGATATATTTTAAAAAAAAACTGAAAAACATTTAAAAACTTTTAATTCTTAAACAACATATACAATGAAACCCTACTTTTTTAAATAAATTTAATTTTTTAATTTTTTTTATAATTTTATGGTTCTATTTGGACCCAAAAAAAGTCCCAAATAATTACCACACCATTTTTGGGTATATTTAGGCTAGGATAATCAAGTTTGGCGTGACTAAGTTGAGAGTTAGGTCATAGGTGGGGCATGAAGATTGGGGGAGGTGAAATTCCAACCCTATTCTAAAAATTTAGCATCCATGATTTATGGGATCTCAGTTGTGCACCACCCCTGATCAACTGGGTGGTGTGGTTTTACATGTTGGGATGCACCACCTTACATTGATTTTTTTTCTATTTCTTTTAGTCAACCACATACAATTATTTTTTCACCCACCCCATTTTTTTCTTCTCCCATCCAACCCCTTCATATTTTTTAAATAATATTTTATTTTAATTAAATATAATAAAATAAAAAAGTGAAAATAAATCTTTAAATGTGCATTTTATGCTTGTTTAACTTTAATTAATGTGTTGTCGATGGAATTGGGATTTTATTAAATCCCTTTTTCCATATTCTAGAAAATTTAATTGAAGTTTCAACCTAAATTTATACATGATAGATCTGATAACAATTGTAGGAACCCAAGTCTTAATGAAAGCATAAAAATATGTATTTTGAAAATTTATGTATGGATTTATTATAAAACACTAGATTTAAAATAAATGTTCCCAAATTATCTCATATATCACATTAAAATAATTGAATTATGATGAATAAAATAAAAACGGTACCTCAGTGGAATGAAATGATCTCAGATTACTCCAATCATTTTCATATTTTCATAGCTTGAAGGAACTAAGAGAGGATCCCTATAGATCATTCACATGTACCCCCAAATAAAATTAATATTTATATCATGGAAAAATTAGTGCTTTATAACACCCCTTAAATCACTTGAAGAATAAATACTAGATCTTAGAATAAAGGATTGATCTGATATCGTTCTTCTTTAAGTTTCTCTCTCTAGAAGACTCACAAAAGGGATGAGAGAAGATCACATTTAGAAATTCTTGAAAGGGGATTAACTCACTATTAATGGATCAAAATTAGCTTAATTAGTATATTTTAACTGTCTAAATTTCACTTAAGCACTTAGAAAATTTAAAAATATTAAATTAGATCAAAATGTCATGAATGACAAAGTAAAAGTATCATAAATGTTTTGGATATTTCTACAATGGCATGTGACATTATAAATTACATGTCATGAATTAAAAGATATTAACATGACCCATTCCTCCCATAATAATTTAACAAACCCTGAAAATTTAATGTTTATTTGAAAAAATATATTTTATTTTATTTACTTTTATAATTAAATATCTTGTTAATACCTTATAAAATAAATTCAATTATTATTATTCTAAACTTGAATTATATAATTGAATTAATTTACCTGTGATCATTAACACTATGACATTAATTGATCCTGGATTGTGGGGCCAACTTCATATTTTATATATAATTAATCTGAATTGGTAGAACTTCTAGATACACTTTGTGTGTGACCCTCTAGGTTCTTATCATGGTAGTAATGAGTAATAATCATAGATAAAGAGTGGTATCTATGAACACATCATAGACCATAGAGAGATGAGGATAAATCATAGATATGACTACCTTCTATGAACACTTACTATGTAATATTATATCTTCGTCACTTGATATATCATAAAGCATGATGCATACTTTGTGACATTATCCTTTAATGAATTATTTATCTTTGTTGACTACATTGGATGGAATTTCCTTCATATACCCTGAACATGTATTTAGTTTAGGTATTATTATCCTAGTAAAGTGTCCAATGATATATTCTTCCTTTCAGAAGTGATAAATTAAATATCGATCATTCAATCAATAATATACCAAAAATTATGAACTTGATTAATGATACCTTTACTCACATATAAAAGGTCACAATTTTCATCATGTATCAAAGAATATGTTCAACTGATACACATTAATAATGATCTCATATCACAAGAATAATAAAAATTATCATAGATAAGAACATCTAATGGCACAAAAAACATTTAATTTTCCTATTGGTGGTATTGAACTCATGTTCTCCTCTACTCGACATCATAAAGTGTGAACTTAATAAGAAGATGTCTCAATGCTTATGAGATATTGACACCTGATAGTCAGACATCTTCTATGTCTTGTCAGTATGATGTATCTTGACTATATGAATTATGTTTAATATTACTATCATATTATAAAAAGATTATTGTTATATCTAGAAACTATTATAACCCTTTTATATAATGAATAATCTAATTAAATTACCATGTAAATAGTGTATACATAAGTAATAACACTATTATGGTAAGAACTAATAAGAATATCTCACTGTATAAAGAATATGATAATAATTAAGTACTACTCAATTTGTGTCTAGGGAACCCAAACTCACAACACTTAGAAACATGATAAAATCTGTTGAATAATATCATAGAAGAATGTAAAACATAATATAAATAACAAGTGGTATAGTCACATAAAATACAAGAAAATAATTTCGATCAAGCATGCTCAAAAGATAAACTGATTTCACTATTTATGTCTCAAAAAATTTCATGATTTTATCTAAATAAACACCAATGAGTACAAAATTGAGAAGGTATCACCCACCCTCATTAGGTAAACTCTAAAAAACTCTTAGGGCCACCCTGGTTTAGGTATTAAAGAACCATTCCATCTCAAGGAACTTCATCTGTAACATCTCAAGATTTTAAATGAATAAAAATAGATTAAACAAAATATATAAAATAAAAAACTAAGATTATATTATAATGTAACACCCTAATAATTTTTGATATATATTTTTTAAGTAAATTTTATTTCTTTGATAGCTTGTAGAACATGAAACCCTGAGTCTAAATGTACTATAATAATGTATACCATTATAACCTAGCTGTTAAATTGGAATATATGGATAATACAAAATTAATTATGATAATTTTATTTTTTAGACATTTAAAAATAAATTAAATATATATCTATTGATTATAAATGGAATAAGAATTATTTGAAAGAAAAATGAATGTTCTTTTTGAAAAACTGTATTTTTCTAAAAGACGGTTTAGTCATGCATTGCCCAAGTAATTTAAAATTATTTTTTACTAATTATATATAATTTATTTTAAAAATTAAAATTTATTATTGAAATCATCAAGTAAAAATTATCTTAGGGTTAAGTTTTGATTTTTTATGAAAAGTTTCATTTTTCAATGAATAGTGAAAATACTAATTTTTATTGAAAACCACATTTTCATTTAAATAATTTACAAGGTTAAATTGTAATTTAATTTTTTTTAAAGTAAAATTAGTTCAATTAAATTAAAATTTAACTAATTTAGTTCATTTTAATCAATTTTATATTGAATTTTGATGTTAAAACCTTCTATACTTATGAGGCTTTTCTCTTTGGATACCTCTATTCTCATCGGGTCTGCAGGTATAATTTTAAATTAGATTCTACCACTTATATGAATTGAATTTGAAAAAATTGATTTCATATTTTTAATCAGAAAAAATTATATTTTATTATAAGATAAAATATTTTTTTTACTATTATTAATAGTAAAATAATGAAAAATTAATTACCGCAGTTACGGTAAAATATAATTTTTTGAGGGGTTAAACTTTAAAGATAAGGGTTTAAATGAACTAAAAACTTATAAAACACCATTTTTATGACTATATTTATACGTTATAACCTCTAAGGGTCTATAATATCCCATTTTGGGATGCTTGTGACATGATAAAAACATGGGTGAGATTGAATATTTTCAAAAATTCCATGCGTGTCCCCTCCCCCACTTATAAATGGACACCCCTCTCCTCCCCTCTTCACACTCCAAAATATTTTTGGTTTGGAAAATACCTAACCAAATCAATAATTTAATCCCCTACCAACATCCTATATTCCTTTTTTTATCATAAATCTAACCAAGTAAGGATTTTGGTGCAAACCTAAAAAAGTTGTCTGAAGAAGATGTAACGTTCTTAAATGAGATTTTTTATTTTGTTTCTTATTCTATCCATTATAATATTATTAAATTGTGATTATATAATAAAATAATTAAATTAAATATAATTATATGTTATTATTTTTAGTTCATAACCTATATCCTTTTTATTTTTCATCAAATGGTAAATGAAATCGTCGGTCAAGTGTATGATAGACTACAACCTCATGAACTGATGAAGCTCATTTCCCATCAACACGTCTCAAGATTGTATATAATGATGGATTTAATGTGTGTGTATATATATAATATTTATTATATTACTATAATTATAGAATTATAATATCACATATACCTTCTTACTTCCCATGATGCTTATAATATGGTAACATCGCTCGGGTGCACGGTGGATTATCATCTCGCAAAGCGATGTGATTTTTTTTTCAATTACACTTTTCATGGAAGATAATAAAAATAAATTTATTAAATATAGGTGATATATTTATTTTTTAAAATTAATATATCAGATACTTCCTTACCCTTTCACCCATTAAGGAAATGATAATGTCGCTCATGCGTATATATGACCTACCATATCCAAGTAGTGATGTGATCTATTATCCATGTTTAAATTTCAATAATGATTACAAAAATGTTTATGATAAAAAAATAATATTTATAAAATTAATATATTTATGGATATTATGGAACTATATAATACATGTAAGAACTAGAACTTTTGTGACAAAACACACATGAGAAAACAAGGTAATTAACATTTGAAACATTGAAAATAATGAAATATTATTAACAAACAGGTGATAAAATGTTATAAGGGGATTATATATGATATTATAAATAATAATAATTTAATTTCATAAATTATTAACTTTATTTAATCCAATATACATGAGGTTAAAGCACGTTCAACCAAAAGGATGCATGAGGTTAGGGTCTTCATCTCAATTTCTATTAATTATGTCATATTGTAAGGTTATACATCTAATTTATTTTATATGGTTTATATAATACCCCTTTTACATGTAATATATTTATTCCTTAATAATTCATGGTATTTTAAGTTTCAATTTTTAATATTTTATCCTATGGAATTTAAATTCAAAATTACAAAGTGGTAAAGAATTTCATAACTCAATTTATTTTTAGTGGGTTATATTACTTCTTTGTTGTATTTGATATTATAAGATTATTTTTTTAATGAATTTGTATTTTATTATTATTTTTTCCAAATTATTTTATGAGTATGTAAATATGATACACATAATTTATCCATTTATTTATTATTAATTTAACATTATGATCTTTGTGTTGGTTTATTTCACAATCTCTTTTTAAGCAGGGTTGTTAATGCTTGATTTTAACTAGAAGGAAGGTATTTGATCATTGTATAATAAAACCATTTAATTTTATTCTACTATACTTATTAAAAAAAATTCATGTCATTTTACAATATTCTGCTCTTCGGTACATGAAATGATTGAGAAAATGGTTTTAATAAAATCTGAATTCATTTCTCTCTTCGGTCGAAAATCATTTTTATTCCAAAACCATTTTTTATAAATTTTTTTAAATTTATTTTTTAAAATTATCCAAATGATTTATTAAATAAATTTTTATCCATGTTTGAATTTATACATTTTTTTAAAAGGAATCATCCTGAAATTTTTGAAAAGAGGCTCATTTCCCTTTTAACAAAAAATTTGAAAGGAATATTTGTTTTAAAATGTATGACATGTACATTTTCCTTAAATCATGAACAATAAAGGTTATAAATATTCATTTTAATTTTCAGAGGTTATTTTAAAATTAAATTATTTTCAAAATATTTTGTGATCATTTATTTTTTTTAAATATTTTCAAAGTGAAAAGGATATTTTCCTCAAGAATATTTTTAATCAAAATTTTATAGTATTTTTATTCATCAATGACATAAAAACATTATTGTAATCATGATAAATTAGGTATATATTGTATTGATACTGTCTATATTATTTA
This sequence comes from Viscum album, assembly GCA_963277665.1. Taxonomy (NCBI): domain Eukaryota; kingdom Viridiplantae; phylum Streptophyta; class Magnoliopsida; order Santalales; family Viscaceae; genus Viscum; species Viscum album. The sequence continues at coordinate 2,015,423,030 of OY728153.1, read as the reverse complement.
AATAGATGGTTTATGATTTGTTTGAATATGTAAAGTATTTAAATTATCTTTCTTGATTATTTTTTGTAATCATTAAATTTCCAACAAAATATTTATCGTATTTTTATCACTGGAAATTAAATTTCCCATAAATATCTATATTATTTATCATGGATATACTTATTAAATAAACAATATATTATTTCTACATATGGTATTTTACTTTTAATGTTTAATGACTGACTAGGGAAATTATTGTTAATCCGTATTCGTTTCTCGATAGAAGAATTTGTAAATAAAGAATATTGTTAATGAATTAAATCAACTATTCAATATATGAGTAATGATTTGGACATGAAGATATAGGCAGGGCCTAATTATAGATATCCCATCGATGCATCAGCAATATCAGGAGATGAGTCAATTAGAGAACCTTAGTTAAATGTGTTTCTAGTGTATACCTACCCATAAATTTTAATATGTATTGTGAAATTTATTAATAGTAGAGGTATCATGAATCCTGAGATCATGACATCCAATAATTAAGAATTTCCTTCACCAAGAATTCATTTATTATTATCCATGATATTTTCACAATTATAGTATCTCTGGATTCATTTTATTCTAAGTTTTTTATTAAATGGAACATGTTTTAATTATTTAACTTTCCATATTGATTATGACTTATCCAATCATGAAAGTCATATTATTGATTAAATGGAATGTTTATTCAGATATTTACCTTTCCATATTGATTATTCCTTACCGACTATTCTTTATTTTCCCATGATAGCTTCCTCTATACATAACCCTTACCAAGAATTTGTTCTCACCCTTATTTTGTTTCCTTTCCCAAGAATCTATAAAGTTTACTATGAATGATATGTAAGGATCTGATGAAGAAAATAATGATATTGATGAAAAAAATAGTGTATTCAAATGTAATATTAGAATCATTTATGTACATATTTTAACAAGACAAGTAAACTATTTGTTCCTTTGGGATGCGATCACTTGTATCTTTTTCCAATTTTATAAAGAATAAAATGGCTCTGGGTTACTAGGTTTAGGGTCTCTATGGTTGGTATTAATGAAAATTTAGTAGAAACCTTGGGAAATATGTTAAGAAAAACATAAATTAGGTAATATAACCATATGATAAATTTTGAGGATAAGTACAAATGATAATCTTAAAGATTTGTTAAGGAAGAGATTATGTGTATTTTTCTAGCAATAAATCCATGTATGGATACTATAAGTGGACGTGGTTATGTAATAGTTGTACCTAGGGGTAATAACTCCAAAAGAGGCATACTGTTCTTAACCTGATCATCTTCTAGTTCACAACAACTAACCTTACTATGCACCTAATTTGACATTCCCAAGGGATATGATTAGGATAATTCAAATTTATTTACAAAAAATTATGAAGGATTTGAATAGATTATGAAAATTAATGACCTAGGTTAAACCTAAGGTGTTTTAGATTGAAGATAAGGTTTCATGTTTTTTACATCCTATAAATGATTATATGGTTTTCCCACTATGATTATTGTTTCCCACACTACATTTTTTTGGTTTAGTAAATGGATGTAACTCGAAATAATCATGTTAAAATTGAACATAAATGAAAATGTAGTAACTTTGAGAAACCAAATGGGAGGATGATAAGAGTGAAAGATATCATGATTAATCATAATCAATAATCCTGATATAAAACTAATGACCTATGACTTAACAAAATACTAGACTCACTAAATAAGAGAAGTATAGAGTTCTCTAATAGCTTGAGTGGGGGTGACCATGGAGAAATTAAGGATAAATTTACTTAATGTTAGAAATGTGGAAAGAGACACCTAAGAAGGTGTCTTAATAGACTGGGAAAATTTTTCATCTGGGGAAAAGAGAGGAATAAATAAATGAACTGTCAAGAAAAATTAATACTATAATAGAAGTAAAAAAATTACATCAAAGGGATCCATTTTTAGATCATTGTATTGAATATGGGGAACCTAGTAACTATTTGAGTCAATTACCTCTTCAAAAGGTTAACCCCTAGAATAAGGAATGACCTATGTTAAAATAAAATGGTTGAAGTATTTATTTATTGGGATTCAAGAATTAAACTGTAGAAGTATTTTTACAAATGTTATTTTGTTTATTAGCATCATCAAATATTTAAGGAGTGTGTTAAATTTTAACACCCTATATGTCTTCATTAACTTAAGAGTTATTGATACATCATGAGATTATGTGTTTAAGATTGATATTAAGTTCAAAGTCTTAAATACCCATTTAAAAAATTTTTGTAGAGAGAATATTAAATTATTATCAATATTTTTGTAAAACATGTATGGAAATACAACCCACTAGTTTAGTATATTTTTTAGTAAAAAAGATAATAAATAGTACATTTAATCTTTGTGGGAATAAGTTTAAGCTTGAGGATTTGTCTTATCATTTATGTTGAAATAATTATGTGTTATTAAACTTTTATAATGTTATAATAATAATATTAATATGGTTTTAAAAAAGGATGACCCATATACCAGGTAACAACCCATTGCATACGGTGAAGGCCATGGAACTTGAACCCATAAATGAAAGACGATAAGAGTTTAACAGCTACCACTGGACTAAATGATGCTTTAGTTAATATTTTTGTAATTTCATGAATTTAACCAAGGTAAAAACCATTTTTTTCTTTTTATTCCAATTGCTTAAAGCGACCCAGGGCGCTTTCCCGGGCAGTCTATTGCGGGTCTCAAGAAACAATTTTTTTATTAAATGGTTGCATGAGATTTATGAAAAATAATACACCATGATCTGGATTAATGTTCAGGATAAAAGAAATTAAATGGTTTAAAATAAATAAAAGAAATTTAAATAAATCAAAAAAATGAAAAATGAATAAAAATAAATAATAAAATAAAAAGCGTTTAGAAGAAAAGTGAAAATAATTAAAAATGAGATTAACCCATTATTATTATTTATTTTCTCTTTCCCTTTTATTTGTATTTTATTTTATTTTATTTTATTCCTTATTTATTTATTTTCCTTTTAATTTTTTCTCTTCTATATTTATTTCATTTATTTTTTTCTCCCCTCTCCTCTCCTTCATCTCCCTCTCGTGCGTTGCCCCCTGTCCAGGTGGTGCGCCACCCCCCATATCCGCTTCAAAAGCCTATTTTACGTCAGATTCTCCTTCATTTTCAATATAATTGGAATAAATATAAAACTCTCGATAAGGATTTTCATTGGAACCAATTATTTTTTGGTTTCATCCTCTCTTCATTGCATAATCTTTCATGGAAGGTTTTTACCCGAAATTGGGTTTTTTGTTAAATCCTCTAATTTCTTCTATTTTAGGTCAAATCAAAGGTTATTGTGGGATATGGAGTATAATATGAATATGAAATAGGGTCACTATGTTATTTGTCATCAGTTTTTTTCTTCTTTTAATTTTCAATATCGTGCTTCTTGTTGGTTCCTATTAGAAAATCCCAAATAATGTGTACTAATTTAATTAAACTATTTTGCCTTGATATTTGTGACCTTTATTTAAGTAAAACCCCTTCCTAGGTTGTTTTCATCTTGATCGACACCCCTTTGGATGAAATGACATAATATGCTTGTTTAACTCTGGATTTGAACCTTTAAATTATCATTTGCATGTGCATGTGAGATAATTTGTGTTGTAGTTTTAAATTGGAATAAATTATTTAGGACGAATCATAAGCCATGAATTTGGTTTTACTTTGATTTTATTTTCCTAAATAATCATTTCTATATATATTTTTTTCCTTTCAATTATTAAATGTTGTTTCCTCTTCTTACATTGATAAAGTTCTAGTTTTTATAAAATTGTGTTATTATTATTAGCTATGATTATCAAGCTTGAATATTTTGTAAGAAAGTGGTATTAAATGGGGTTTTAAGGGTTGCAATCAATAATTCTTTCTCTGTGATATATTTATTCCTATTTTTTGTTTTAAATTAAATTGGTTGGGGAGAGAATGTGGGTCCCATATTAAGAACACACAATTGGACTCTTCATTCATGATAGGTTACCAGACAACGTGATGAGAAATCAATGTTTTAGGCTCACCAAAAAGGTCTTTCCTCAGGATTTTAACTATAATACTAGTTGATACTAGCTCCTTAAGGGGAATATGAGGAATAAATCATTGAAAAAACTTCTATTCCAAACATCGACTGATACTTGGTCCCTTACATGCGATAATCGGGATGGAATCATAGTTACCATACCACAAGAGATACTTGTACTTTTGAAAGAATCACCTTGGAAAGGCTTGGTGGCATTGGATATTTTAATTGGATGTATCATAGAAATACCTCAAGGATGGGATTAGATTGCACTTCTAAATTTTTAAATTTTAAATATAAATGCATGTGATGCTTTTATTGATACTGCATAGAGTGTCCTTATGATTTGGGATACCATTCTTGTGCCTTTAGAGTGTATGGTGTTAACATATGGATTAGACCCCAAGCCAAAGCACAAGCTTGGGGGTATGCCCTTTTCTTTGGTCCATCATGTTACTTAGGCCCTGCTATGTATATATATATATATATATATATATATTCTTTACCAAGTATCTCATTTGGACTTCCATCTTAGGATGAAGTAGGTGGTATGGGATGAGTGTCTGTTTAGGAACCTAAACAAAGTTACAATTTTTATTTATTTATTTAAATTTCTTAATTTTATTATTCGTTGACACACTACTATTTGTCTACAACATGAAATGAAAAGGTCTTGACACCTTGGGCCCTGAGCTACTGAGATTATATATCACACCCTACTTAGGAACTGTTTGGTATCTGACTAGACTTTATGTTTGTAGGTATAGATACATGGAAGCATGGATCTCCCAATTTTTGATTGATTTTCTATTTTGGATGGAGATTTGGGGGCATAGGACTAACCCTATGCTTGAGATTATGTGTCCCAATTTTGATCATTTGAACTTTTTGTTATCATGCATTCTATTCTTGTACCCTATACCCTAAAATTTTATTTATTCACTTTTGGAATCATACATTTAAATCATCATGGTATCTATTAGGACTATTCATTTTCCACAATTATTTATTTTGTTGGGTCATTTATCTATTTCATCTACTGTCTAATTTTTCTTTATGCTTCCTCTAGTTATTAGTTATATTTTTTAGAATTGTGTAATACCTTATCCTATGAGGGAATAGTCTCCCTATAGACTTACCCAAGACCCTATATACTAGTTGGCAGCCTCTGGAACTTGGGGAGATGTGCTTGAGGTCTTATGGCCCACCATCTTGGGGCCCGGTTTAGTGTCACTCGAGGCATGGTGCTACAAAGTGGTATCAGTGGAGGTATTTTTTTCTTCATTCTTAATATTTGGGTTAGATAGGAGACTTGGACATAGGAATTTAAAATTTACCATATTCATGGATACAACTAACCCATGTATAGGGGAACCCCAAATTTCTTGGGTTGGGGATTTCATTTATTGATTATGATATTTATTGTTGATATGACTTCAACATTCGGTGACACACTTGTTTTATGTTGTTACTCATATCGGTGTTATTGAGATAAAGATTTTGACTATTGAAGCCTAATGAAATGAGGGAATTGCATTTACATGCATCATATTAGGAACCATATAGATTAAAATGACATGCATATTTCCATGCCATATCTACTTTCAGCATGCATCTTCCTATTTTCATGTAAGTGTTGTTGTGTTTAGTTGTAATATCTTACAATAATTTTTTGTTATAAATATAATGGGTGTATGTGTCTTAGTGATCCATCTAAGATCCTTCTCTTTCTAACTAGACTCGGTTCTTGGAACAGGCTATATATTGTGTAAAACTTAGAGGCGAGCCATGTACCTACCCCTTTATTTGTTTTACTCACCTATTGTTCCATGTTCAAGGAGACCTTGAACCTTCCATTTTCTTATTTACCCTTTACTTTTTTACCTAATATTCAATATAATCTCATCTAAGGAGTGTGTTTGGAAATTCTAGAATAATGCTTCCATGACATCTTCGTGCCGTACGCCCGGAGAGAAGTGATGACCACATTTCGGAGTTGGTGGGTACGGAACCAACTATAGTTCCTCCTGTAGTGACTCCTATAGTGGATCCAATAGTGCCTCTTGTGGTATCTCCTTATATTACATTGGGAGCTGATGCCCAATTTAGGGATAATCTTCTTAGGTTCATATAGTCTGTTCAAAGTGTTCTAAGGCCTACCCCGACTATGGAAGAGCTTACGTGAGACTTTCTGTAGTAGAATCCTCCCACTTTCTAAGGGAATGGTTTTCCCAATGTTGAAGATTCATGGATAGAATACATGGAATCAACATTTTACCATATGAATATTCTTCCAAAGTGGAGGGTCAAACTTACTGTATTTTGGATTTGTGACTTTGCCAAATGTTGGTGGGATGCCATTTATCAGAAAGACCAACACTGATACATGGTTTGGGAAGTATTACAAATAGATTTCTATGAAAACTTTTTCTCACAGACTCTAAGATACGATTTTCCTAGAGTGTTCTTACATATTCACCAGGGATCTATGATAGTGGTAGAGTATTATACTCATTTCACTGAGCTCCGATGATTTTCTCCATCTATGAACAATGATGCATAGACGACTGCAATGCATTTTGAGGTTTGACTTGGATATTCTATCCACTTGTAGGTGAACATATTTTGTTTGTTTACTATTATAGAGATCATAAATCAGACTCTAATTATGGAACAAAATCTCAACGAAACTAATCCTGTGATCCCGGGCAGTTTAGTTTCGAGGTAGGGCAATGGTTCTTCAAGCAGTAAGAAGTGCTGTTTTGAGGGTGCATGTGGGGAAAATGTTATCCAAATGAGACATAATGATAGAACTATCATATGTAATTAGTGTGATAAGATCTAACTTAATAAATCCTAGTGCATGAGGAACCTGATGGAGTGATTATCTTGCAGAAAAATGGGCCACCTTATGCATTTTTGCAATTATTTCACTTCAGTATCTAGTGATAGGGGATCCGTTCTAGCACCTCCATCAGGTATGGGATCCATGGTTCCATGCTTGGCTGGGATTTTATTTTCCATTATCCAATATAGCCGAGGTATTGGAGGATATGGACAAGGAAATCAAGTTCCAGAACTCCAGTGTTAGCAGAGTGGACCTACTCAAGATGGTTAGGCGACATCTCAGGCCCAAGGTTTATACCATATGTATGCAATGCATCCAATGATAATAGAGAATATTCTAGGGCCCTTGAAGGTTAGATTTACTATCCTTATGGTCTATACTTTAGTTTCTACCCTTTTTGATAATGGTGGTCCACACTCTTTCATATTAACTCTGAATGTTGAGAGTTTGGGTCTTGCCATTGATTACTTATGTGGTGTTTTGTCTCTCGACACTCCTTTAGGGTCTGAACAGAGGGAATACACCAATTCCAGGAGTTCCCTCTTGAGATAGATGGGTACTGTTTCTTCTAGAATTTCTTAATCTTCCAGATGACTGGATTTGATGTCATTCTTGTTAAGGATTGGCTCATTATTTATCATGAAAAAGTAGATTACTATTTTTGTCGGGTTTCTTTTACAGCTCATGAGGGTAGAATTTATATACACAATGGAGAATGGGATATCAAGGAAGATCGAGTTGGAACTAAGTGTTCTGGTATGGGAAACTTTATAACTCAGCTAGGAAGTCTCTTTATAAGCGATCATGTTATGCATTTAGTGGAATTACCTCCCATTATGGACCGTTTCAAGGATGTATTCCCTGATGATTTATTCATATTACCTCCTATGAATGAAGTTTAGTTCACTTTGGAGATAGTGCCAGGTGTAGCACCAATTTCCATTCCTCCTTATAGGATGACACCTACAGGGCTACATGAACTCAAGAAGAATCTTGAGGACCTCGAGGCTAAGGGTATTATCAAACCTAGAACTTCACAATGGGGTTCACCTGTCCTTTTCACCAAGAAGATGGATTTTACCCTCAGATTGTGCATGGATTTCCATATTCTGAACTAGATTATGGTAAATAATCAGTATTTGTTTCCTTGTATAGATGACCTCTTTGACCAAATCTGAGGAGAAACTTTTTTTATAAGATCTATCTGAGGTCGGACTACCATCAGGTGCATGTGAGAACATTTCAAATACCATGTATAGATTTATAAATAAGGTATGAATTTTATGAGTTTTTTGTTATGCTGATTTGGTCTGAAGAATGTGCCAGTAGTTTTCATGGATCTAATAAATTGGGTGTTATACCCGTACCACTATTCCTTTATGGTAGTCTTCATAGATGAAATCTTGGTGTATTCATGTTCCAAACATGACTATAAAACCCATCTTGAGATCATGATGAGTACACTGATAGAGCACCACCTATATATGAAGATCCGTAATACCAATTTTGGATCAATAAGGTCAACTTCTTGGGTCATATCATATCTGAGGCAGGTGTATCAATTGACCTAGAAAAAGTGAGTGTAGTAGTCTCTTGGGAACAACCAAATAATGTTTTCTATATACATATTTTATTGGGGATTTATGGATATTAAAGGCATTTCTTCTAGGATTTCTCACACTTAGAAATGCCTCTTATGGATCTGAATAAGAAGGGTGTGTAGTTCATCTACCCAGAAGTTTGTGAGAAATATTTTTAAGAGTTAAGGAAAAGAATCATGTCAGCTCTAATCCTGATTATACATGATCTAGGTAGGATTTATACTACTTACTGTGATGATATAGGAGACATACTAGGTTCAATTGTGATGCAGGGTGAATGAGTAGTGGCTTATGGATCCCGCCAACTAACGCCTCATGAGAAGAACTATCCTATGAATTACCTCAAATTTATATTTTTGTTTTATGATCTGTACTGTTAGAGACACTAATTTTTGGGAGAGAGTTTCATTTCTAAAATGGATCATAAAATCCAAAAATATATCTCCACATAGAAAGACTTAAATTTGAGGCATCATAGGTGGGTTGAATACCTACAGTCATTCGACTTTGATCTTGCATATACCCCTGGAAAGGGTAATGTCATGGATGATGCTTTGAGCTATAAAATGTAGATGAAAGACGTCCAGGAAGCCAACATTGAGTGGAAGATTATGTATTTGTTTTCTCGGATATATCTAGAAGTTCAGGAACAACACAAACAACCAGTTATATAAGCTCTTGTAGTGATATAAACTCTTCAAGATCAAGTCCTCATGCAATAGTTATCTGATATGGATGGGATCATTTTGAGGAAGAGCATCATAGGAGAGAACATGCCTCCTGGTTGGGTTGTTGATAGCAGTGAAACTATACTCTACTGTGGACATGTATAGGTCCCTTCTGATATCCAGGAAGATCTTATAAGGGAATATCATGCCTTTGTTTGGGCAGTTCATCCTAGTATTACCAAGGTGTATAGAGATATGGATAGTCAGTACTGGTTGACTGGTATAAAGAAGAAAATAGTGGGTTTCATTACCCGGTGCTCCACCTGTCAGCAGGTTAAGGTAGAGCACCAACAACCTTCTAGAATCCTATATCCTCTATCCATTCTTGAGTGGAAATGTAATGACATCACCATGGATTTCATTACATGATTTATGAGATCTCCTCAAGGAAGTGATGCCGTGTTGGTGACTGTCAATAGTTTAACCAAAGTTTCACACTTCCTATTTATCTAGGATATCTTATCTATTTATGTGTTAAGGATGATTTATATTCCAAACAGAGTTCAACTTCATGGAATTTCCTATTCAATTGTGTCAGACCAAGGAACCCATTTCATGCCTCGATTTTGGAAAAGGTTTATAGAAGGAATTGGGTTCACAGGTTCTTTTGAGTACTTCATATCACCCCCAAACTGACGGGTAGTCTAAGCAGACTATTCAGGTGTAAGAGGATATACTGCAGGCCTATATCCTTGAATTCGGAGGTTCTTGGGATAAAAATATTCCTCTAGTTTAGTTTTCCAATAATAACAGTTTTTAGGAATCAATTAAAATGGATCCATATGAGTCCCTTTATGGTAGACCATTTCATTCACCGCTATGATGGCTCTAAGCAGGCAAGGTAGCTCTTCAAATTCCTCATCCCATTCAAGATACTTCTAAGTATGTCTAACTATTTTAGAAGTATATGGATATAGATTCTTATAAAATAAGTATTATACCAATCTTCCTCATAGACTCCTAGAGTTTTAGGTGGTACATCAGGTCTTTCTGCGTGTTTCACCAAGGTTGGGTCATAGGTGAATCAGGATAAAAGGGAAGTTATCATCGAGATATGTTAGGCTGTTTGAGATAGTGGAAAGAGGTGGTCTTGTATACTATCAGTTACTATTACCTTAGAGGTACCATTCCATGCATGATGTATTCCATGTATCTCAACTTCGATAGTATCATCCAAACCCTTCTCATTTGTTTAGTCTTAATGACATCGAGCTTGAACCAAATGCATCTTTGACTATCATCTGATTTGTATCGTTGATCGTAGCATGAAGGTTATCTGAGGAAGGTCCGTTCTACTGGCCTGGGTTCTATGGAAGCATGAACATGTTCAAGAAGAGACCTGGGAGGGGGAGACTAATGTACATTCACTTTGGCAAGAACTCTTCTCAGACGACGTTCCACTACCCTCGGAAGGGAAACTCAGGGACGTGTTGTCTTAAGGAGGGGAGGTTGTAATGTCCCAAATTTAACCAAGGTACAATTTTTTTTATCTTTTAAGTCCAATTCTTTAAAGAAATCCAGGTTATATGCCTTTTTGGTATGTTGTAGGTCCTGAGTAGAAAATATTTTTTTAAATGGTTGCATGAGATTTATGAAAAATAATACAACATTCCCTGGTGTAATTTTTAGGTTAAAAGTAATTAAAAGGTTTAAAAGAATTAAAATAAATTTAAAGAAATCAAAATAAATGAAAAAGGAATAAATATAAATAATAGAATAAAAAATAGTTAGAAGTAAATTGAAAATAATTAAAAATGGGCTTAACCCATTATTATTGTTATTATTTTATTTCTCTTCTCCTTCCCATTTATTTTATTTTATTTTATCCTTATTTATTTATTTTTATTTTACTCCTCTATTTCATTACTTTTTGTTCTCTCCTCTACTCTCCTTCCTCTCCCTCTTTTGCATCACGCCCCCTGTCCAAGTGGTGTGCCACCCCTGAATTTTCTTTGGAATCCCACTACACCTTTGATTCTCCTCTGTTTTCAATGTGATTGGAAGAATTGTAAATCTATTAGTACAACTTATCATATTTACTAATTAGTTTTGGGTTTCATCCTCTCTTTGTCACACAATCTATCATAGAGGGTTTTGACCCAAAATAGGGGTTTCTATTAAATCCTTTTATTTATTTAGTTTTATGTCAAATAAAAGGTTATTGTGAGATGTGGGGTATACTACGACTATGAGGTAGTGTGCCTATGTTGTTTCCTGTCATTTTGATGCTTCGTTCAATTTTCACTATTGTGATACTCGTCGATGGCTACCGGTGAATCCCAAATAAAGTGTATTAATTAAACTAAAATGTTTTTCCTTGATCCTTGTGACCTTTGTTTAAGGAGGACCCCTTCCTAGGTTTTTTTCATACCATTAGAGACCCCTTTGAGTGCAAAGAAATAATAGGTCTACTTACCTATAAACATGAACCATTAAATTATAATTTATGCGTGCGTGTGAAATAATTTGGGTTGACGTTTTAAATTGGAACAAGTTATGTTGGATGAATCATAAACCATGAATTTTGTTTTCCTTTGATTTTATTTGCATATATAATTATTGCTATAAGTCTTTTCATGTCTTGCCATTATTAAATGCCATTTCCTCTTCTTACACTGTTAAAGTTCCAGTTTTATATAACATTGTTTTATTATTATTAGCTATGGCTATTAGGATTGAATAAATAGTAAGGAAGTTGAATTAAATGGGTTTTAAGGGGTGAAATAATGAATTTTTTCTTTGTAATATATTTAGGCCTCTCTTGTTGTTATAAATGCAATTGGGTTAGAGAGAGAATGTGGGTCCCATATTAAAATCCCACAATTGGACTCTCCGTGCTCGATAGGTTACCACACAACGTGCTGGGAAAGCGATGTTTTAGGCTCACCAATAAAGGGATTTCCCTAGGCTTTTTACTATACTATTGGGTGATATAGGTTCCCTAATGTGTAGTTGAGGTTGGACCAATTGAAAAAATGACTATGCCAAGCCTTGGATGATATTCTTCCCTTATGTGTGAGAACCAGGACGAAAGAATAGTTACCATACCACAAGAAATACTTGGAATTTTAAAAGGATCTCCTTAGATGGGCTCAGTGGCATTGGATATTTTAAATGAATGTGCTGTAGTGATACATCAGGGATGAGATTAGACTCTAATTCTGAATTTGTAAATTTTAAATATAAATGCATGATATGATTTTATTTATAGTGTATAGAGTTTCCTTATGATTTACGATACCTCTCTAGTGCCTTTAGTGCATCTGGTGTAGAAATATGGATTAGACCTCAAGACAAAGCACAAGCTTGGGGGTATGCCCTTTTCTTTGGTCTTCCATGTTTCTTAGGCCCTGTTATGTATGTATGTGTGTGTGTATATATATATATATATATATTCTTCTTTACTAGGTATCTCATTTAGACGTATGGCTTAGACTGAAGCATGTGGTATGAGATGTGTGTCCGTTTAGGAACCTGGACTAAGTTACAATTATTTTTTATTTATTTAAATTGAATAATTTTATTATGAATTGGAACACTGCTACTTGTTTAAAACATGAAATGGAATGGTCTAGACACTGTGGGTGTCGACCTACTGAGATTATATCTCACACCCTACTCAAGCACTATTTGGTACCCAAGTAGACTTTATGTTCACCAGTATTGATACAGGGAAGAATGCCTCTCCTGATTCTTGATTGTTTTGCTATTTTTGATGGAGATTTGTAGGAAGAGGACCAAGCCTATACTTGAGGTGTTTTTTCGTATTTTTGGTCATTTTGTAGTTTTTATTAGCATGAAATCAGTTCTTGTACCCTATTCCCCTACACTTTTATTTATTCACTTTTGGAATCATACATTGACATAATCATGATATATTTTATGACTATTCCGCTTCTATAGTAATTATTTATTTTTTGGGTTATTTATCTATTTCTTATATGATCTGTTTTTTTCACTATTCTTCTGCTACTTGTTACATATATTATTTACCGATGTGAAATACCTTATCATATAAGGGAATAGTCTCCCCACACACTTACCCAAGTCACTTGATGTTGTTATCTTCATTTTTCATTTGGGAAGAGGCACTAGAGGTCTAGTGGCCCACCATCTCAGGGTCCGGTTCAGTGGCACTCAGGGTAGGATGCTACAATGTTAATATTTTTACTTAAATGATTTTATGAATAAATATTAATTATGAACCAGAAATGTTACTAATAAGGTTTATATATTAATAAATTGTGCTCTCCATATTGGTTTTATAAAATATTTAGAAATAATAAGAAAGAATTTTCACTCTTTTAAGGCTATTATGATCCATTGGAATTTAATTTTAGTGCTTCAGGAATAAAAAGAATTAATTTTTTATATTTATTTATTGGAGTAAGTGATGAAGTGGAAATTGATTGAAGCACCCCCAAAGAATGAAACTATGAGTATGAAATATAAAGAAATTAATTAAGAATATATCCTTATATTATATATAGTAAAATAATTCCTAAACATTAGGAAAATGTTCTTAAATAAATTTTTTCCTATTTCCTTCATATCCGATGAATCAAGTTTTTTGACTCTTCAAAGATTTATGGTTTTATGGTTGTTGAATTTATCTTGATCATTCACATTCTTGTGATTACTGACCTCTATCACCCTCTATCATTTTTTTAGAATTAAAATTTTCTTCTTTGTAGATATATTCACTTCCCACATTTGTTCTCCAACTTGGAAACCTTGTTATTGTTTATTCTAGATGAATTTTAAAATTTTTTTTCACCTCTTTTGAGAGAAATTTTTGTTAAATTCTTTTATGCTGATGATTTTCAAAAAAGTTATTTTCACATTTCAAAACATTGATTACCCATGTTTAACCTTTAGAGTTTATGTTATCTTTGATGTTGAGGTAAAATAATTTTCACTCTTTTATGGATCTTATGATTGATTAAAATTTAATTTTAGTGCTTCAAGAAAAAAAATCCTTTTTGATATTCATTTATTAGACTAATAAGTTAATTGGAAATTGATCGAAGCCCAACCAAAGATTAAATTGTGATTATGAAATAGAAATATATCAAGTACATATATTTCCTTATATTATCAGATTGTAAAATAATTCCTCAACTTTTGGAAAAAGATATTGAAACAAACAATTAATCATATTATCTTTATATCTGATTAATCAATAGTATTTTAAATCATCACAGATTTATGGTTTTATGGTTATTGACTTTCTATTGATCATTAATATTATTGTGATTAATGGACTCTATTACCCTCCACCATTATTTCAGAATTAAAATTTTATTCCATGTCCATAACTTTACTTCCCATATACATCCACCTATATGGGTACCTAGTTATTTATTATTTCTTATAACCTTTCATGTTTATCTTTATCTATTTTAAGTGTAAATTTTTAATTATTTTTATGATTTGGGTTTCCATAAAAGGTATTTTCACATTTAAAACCCTTGATTACTGAGGTTTAATATTTAGGCTTTATATTATCTTGTATGTTGAGGTAATTATGGGTTATTATACTTTGGAAATTTTATAGGAATTATATTAACGTGGTTTGAAAAAAGTGTAACCTACATTCTAGGTAACAACCCATTTCATCTGACGAAGGCTGTGGGGCTTGAACTCATAATTAAAGATTGATAAGGGTTTAAAACCAACCACTATCCTACATGATGTTTTTAGTAATATGTCATTTTTTTAATTAAACGATTTGATTAATAAATATTAATAATGAGCCAGTGGTGCTAATATTAAAGTTAAGAGATTAATAATTTGTACAAAACATATTTATTTATAAAAATACTTAGAAATAGGTGGAAAGACCCGTCACTCTTTTATGGATATTATGGCCCATTAAAAGTTAATTTTAATTCTTCATGGGATGATTTTTTTGATATTAATTTCTTAGAGTACGAGATGAATTGGAAATTGATCGAAGCACAACCAAAGGATGAAATTGTGCTTATGAAATGGAAATATGTCAAGTAAGTACATTTCATTATATTCTTATATAGTAAAATAATTCATTAACTTTAAGAAATAGATCTTGAAACAAAAATGTTATCATATTACCTTTACATATAATGAATCAATGGTATTTTAACTCATTACAGATTTATGGTTTTTTGGTTATTGATTTTCTTTTGACCAATCACATTCTTGTGATCAAAGAGATTTATCACCCTCTATCATTATTTTGGCATTACAATTTTATTTCATATTCATATATTCAATTCCCACCTATTTTGTTTTACATGGAAATCTAGTTATTTTTTATTCCATATGTGCTTTGATATTTATATTTACCTATTTTAAGAGGAATTTTTTTAACCATTTTTATAATGTGAATTTCGAACAAAGTAATTTTCACATTTTAAACCCCTGATTACCAATATCAAGTTTTAATTTTGAAAACACAATTTGTTAAAGATCGGGGGAATGTAACACCCAAATATTTTAAAAGAAGAAAGTAATATTAAATAGAGTATATGAAATGAAACAATAAACTAAGATGATAATTTCAAACCCTAATACTTTATGATAGATTTCTTTTTAAATAAATTTTATTTTTTAGATAGCTTACAGAACATGTAACTCTAAGTCTAAATGAACCATAATATAGTATACCATTATAAAATAGCCATTAAATTGTCGGGTATGAATATTAATCACTAAATTATGAAAATTATTTTGTTTACAATTAAAAAAAATCATTTATTTTCAACTTATTAGAAATAAAATAATAATCAATTGAAAGAAAAAGAAATGTTTCCTGGAAAACTGTATTTTCTAAAAGACGGATTAGTCACATTTTTTGACACTTAATTTAAAATTAAATTTCACCAAATATATAAAATATTTTTTAAAAATTAAACATTATTATTTAAATCATAATATAAAAATTTTCTTAGGGTGTTTTTTTGGTATTTTTCTGAAAAGTTTTATTTTTAAATGAATGGTGAAAAAATGTTGATTTTTATTGAAAACTACCTATTTTTTTATATAATTTACAATGTTAAATTATGATTTATTTTTTTAAAGTAAAATTAGTTCAATTATGTTACAATTTAACTAATTTATGTCATTATAATCAATTTTATATGTAATTTTAATATTAAATCCTTCTATACTTATGAGAATTTTCTCTTTGGAAATCTACATTCTCATTGCGTTTGCAGGTACAATTTTAAATTGGGTTTCTAAAATTCTATGAAAATAATTTGAAAAAATAGATTAAATATATGTAATAATAATAATTTATATTATATAATAATTTAAACATAATATTTTAACATTATTAATATTAAAACCAGCAAAAATTAATTATCACTTTTATGGTAAAAACTAATTTATTGGGAGGCTAAAATAAAGTATAAGGGTAAAAATGAAAAAAACAACATTTAAAAAACCCATTTTATGGAAAGCGTTATACATAATAACCTATTATAGTTGATAATGACTCGTTTTATAGGCTTTTTTCATGATAGAACCGTGGGTTTAATTTAATTATTTCAGAAATTCCATGTGTGTCCCCTCCCCCACTTATAAAAGGCCACAACTCTACTCCCCTCTTCACACTCCCAAATAAATTTGTGTGAGACAATACCTATCCAAATAAATTCCTTAATAATATAATAACATAATTGATCCCCTTTTTTAATCATAAATCCCTCATAGGAATGTCTTTTGTGAAAACCCAAAGAAGTTGACCAAAGAAGAGGTAACGTTCTTAAATGATATTTTTTATTTTGTTTCTTCTTCTGCCTAATTAAAATATTAATAAACTATAATTACATAATAACATCAATTTATTACATATAATTAGGTATTATTATGAGAATTAAATTACCTGTATTAATATCCCCTTCTATCAAATGGGAAACAAACCTGTCAATCGTGTGTGTGACAGACTACCATCTCACAAACTAGTGTAACTCATTTTACATACAAAAATAAAAATATTGTATATAATAATAGATTTAATGTATATATATAAAATTTATTATATTATTATACTTTGATAATTATAATATTATATATAACATCTTAATTTTAATACCGTTTAAAATACGATAACATTGCTCATGTGTACGTAGAACTACTGCCTCGTGAAGCGATGTGATTATTTTTTCACTTATGATTTTTATAGAAGATAATAAAGATATATTTTTTGAATTCATGTTATATATATTAAATTATATTTATTTTTTTTAAATTATTATATCACCCACTTTCTTACCCTTTTACCCATTAAGAAAATGATAACGTCACTTGTGCATACATACGTCCCACTGTCTCCATGATTCGATGTGATCTATTATCCATATTCAAAATTAAATAATGATAATAAAAATTTATCTAATTAAAATAATTATTTATATTATGTAAATATATAATATTCTCAAGAACTAAAGCTTTCATGATAAAACACTCATGAAAAAACAAGACAATTAGCACCCGAAACAATGAAAATAATGCAATATTATTGAAAAATAAGTGGTAAAATGTTATAAGGAGATAATATATGATATTATAAATATGAATATGTGTATGTTATTAATTAATAAAATTAATAAATTCATTATAAATGATGTTAAACAATGTTCAACCAAAAAGAAGCGTGAGGTAAGGGAATTTGTCTCATTTTCTCTTCATTGGGGAATATTGTAATTTTATGCGCATAATTTATTTTATATGGTGTATATACTAAACCTTTGAAATATAATATCATTATTCCTTAATAATTCATGTAATTTTATTTTTTATTTTTAATTATTTCCTCCCATTTTATTTTACTTGAAAATTACTAAGTGGTAAAGAATTTCATAACTCAATTTCTTTTCTATGGGTTATATTACTTCTTTGTTTTCATTGATATTCTAAGTATATATATGTAATAAATTTTGTTTATATTATATTTTATTTACACTTGTTTCATGTTGATTTAAATTTGATACACATAATTGATTCATTTATGAATTTTCACATCAACATAATGATCTTTGTGAGGTTTTATTTTACAATATTATTTTAATCAAGATTGTTTATGTTTGAATTTACATGGAAGTAAATTATCTGATATTTGGTTAATAAACCTTTTTAATTTTCCTATCCTCTAGATATTCATGAATTTTTAAATTAATATTAAACCATTACTATATTTGGTAATTAAAATTATTTATAAATTGTTTTTAATAAAATATGACTTTATTTCTATCTTCGAAAAAAAATCCCTTTTCTTCCTAAAACATGTTTTATAAAAATGTTTTTACCATTATCCAAATGATTTATTAAAGAAAATTTTACCCATGTTTTATTTTTTACATTTTTTTGAAATGAATCATCATAACATTTAAAAAAAGCCTATTTAGATTTTACTAAAAATATAAAAGGAATATTTATTTTAATGTTAATGACATGTATGGAATTTCTTGATATCATAAACACTATTTTTTTAAATATTCCATTATAAGTTTCAAAGTTCATGTTAAAGGAAAATTATTTTCAAAATATTTTGTTTACTTTTAGTTAAAATATTATTTTCAAAGTGAAATGGATATTTTACTCAAGAATGATTTTAATGTTATTTTTATGGTATTTCTATTCATCAGAGAAATCAACACTTTATTGTACTCATGATACACTGGGGATATGTTGTATTGATACCATATTTATTATATTTCTAGATGGTTTATGATCATTTTGTATTAACATTCTCTTTCTTGATTAATTTTTGTAATCATTGAATTTACCTTGAAATATTCACTTTGTTTTCATCATTGGACATTAAATTTACCCTAAATATCAATATTATTTTCATGGATACACTTATATCTTAAACAAAATATAATTTATACATATATTATATTACTTTTAAAAGTTATATGATTGATTGGGGAAATTATTGTTAATTTTTATTTCTTACTCGATATAGAAATTTGTTGATATGGAATATTATCCATGAATTAAATAGATTATTATATATATGAGGATTTATTTGAACATAGAGATATGGGTGGGGACCTCTTATAGACACCCCTTGATGTATTTTTATTCTCATAAGATGAATCTTTTGGCTATCCTTAGTTAAATGGGTTTCTGGTGTATACATACCCATCAATTTTAAATTGTATTATGAAATTTATTGATATTATTGGTATCATGATGCCTAAGATAATGACATATAATAATTAATCATTTCCTTCAATAATAATTTAGTTATTATTATCCATGATATTTTCACAATGATATTATCTATGTATTTATTTCATTCTCAGTTTATTGATTAAATGGCTTGTGTTTTTAGTTATTTAACTTACCATATTGATTGTGCCTTATCAAATCATGATAGTCAAGTAATTGATTAAATAAAATATCTGTTTAGATATGTATGTTTTTATATTTATTATAACTTTTTGATTATTTACCTTTTCCAAGAAGTGTGCTATGAATGATATGAAAGTATATACTAGAGGGAGTGATGATATTCTCAAAAAAATTCTTATATTTTGTATACTAAATTTTAATTTGGGAACTATATATGTATCTACTTTACCAAGAATAATAATCTATTCAGTCCTTTGAGATGTGATCACTTTTATCTTATTCCAGTGTAATAAAAAATTTACTGGCTCAAGGTTACCGGGGTCAGTTCAGCTACATCATTAATAATGATAATGCCTTTACAAATCATTATTACTTTTACTATACACAAATCACCCTAGGATAACCACTTATAAGCCACCTCATAAATGGTGAAAAAAGATATTAAACTCTAATTCTCTTCTTAGAATAAGAAAAGAATTGATTAAAATTTTATATCTCACTAGGGAAGCAATATGCTTCACTAACCACCTCACTTTTATTAAATTTAATCACTTTAACCTAACTCATGACCCAAATGAATCCCATTTCTCAAGTTGGAATTGTAATATTATATTTAATTGAAACTCAAAAAGATATGAAAGACCCAATTTAGGGTTTAAAACCATATATGGTGTCTAATTAAATTTCTAGGAATACCTCATTCTATGTTAGAGTAGGTACAAAGCAATAATATTAAAGTTCTAGGACATAGAAGAAGTGGGTTAGGCCTATTCCCACAAATTTATTTTCATCAATTTATTTAGATAAATCCTCAGGTAATTATGATATAAACATGAAAATATTTTAAGATAGGATATTTTTCACATATAATTTAAAATTAATTTATATGACCAAGAATTTACTTCCCTTGGAATTCTTTATTCATTTTAAAATTGGTTGACCATTCTTGTCATACTGTCATTATGAAAAAATATCTAAGGGTAAAATCCCTATAGTGGTATCCACTAATGCTATAATAACCTCATAACATCAACATATAATCTTTAAGTTCTAGTGTGGATGATTATAACACCATGTTTCATTCACCATTATCACAATAAGAATCCCTTGTGGACTTTAATTGTTCTCTCTAGTTTTTTTGGTCTTGATAGGGAGGAGGAGGGATTTTACACTTCATTATCAAGATATTTCTTGAGAAATTTCTCTCTAAGGACAAAGAGAATCATCTAAATAATATTTTCCACAATCTTATATACCCATAAAATGATATAATCAGGTTTATATATCTACGTTAAAGAATTATTTTTTGGAAAAATTCACTTAACTAGTCTCATAATCCTAAATAAACCACATATCAAATAATAATAATAGTAAGAATAATAATTATAATACTAATGAAATTATTATTTTCTTGATGCATTAAAAACTCATATATATTCATGTAACATTTCTTAAATAAATAAATTAGTATTTAGTTAAATTTTATTAAATAATATATAATATCTTTTAGCCCCTTAACCTTGAATAATAAATATTTATTAAATTAATAAATATCAATTTATTATTCATTCAATATATAAATAATTATTTTATTCACTAAATCATGAATAAATAATCATTGAATATTAAAATCATACATACATATATATATATATATATTCTTTTGAATAGATGATGATTAAACATTTCTAATTAACATAACTCACATAATTATTATTCCCCATAACACTAGAATAATACTTATTCTAATGTTAAATTAAAATTGAAGCTAAATGAGGTTATATATACACTTTTTGTGTTACCCTCTAGGCCTCTTTATCATTGGAATTAGTATAATTATCCTAAATTCTAAGATTAATATATAGAAATATGCCAGGGAACACAAAGAGAAATATGGAAATGTTGTAATGAAAACAAACCCCTATAGACACTCACTATGTAATTTAATCCCTTTATCTTGATATTTCATCAAGAATGTTTTATTACTTGTATTATCAATCTATATTCTTGATATATCTTATTTTAACATTCCTAAAATTAAATTTTCAATAAAACTACTCTGGATATGGTCTTAATTAGATAGTTTCATTCTAATCAAAGTGTCCAAGATATCTACTTATATTTAATAAAAAGGGAGAAAACCTTTCTTGACTTATTAATTAATATCATTTCACTTATGATGCACCAAATGTATCCTACCTCACCATAAGAATCTGTAATCTTAGTTTTCATCAATACATATAAGTCTGAAATTCATGACATATATTAATAATTATCTCAATTATAAGTTCTCAATTATAAGGACCAATGAACATGTTCATATATACTAATATCTAATGACACATATAACATGTGGAATTACTACAGGCAGGTCTATTCTCATAACCTCCTCACTTGTAGATTACCAAGTGTGAACTTCATTATAAGTCTTAATGTCTTATGAGACCGATTTCCTATATTATTAATGTCCTATGAGATAGATTAATTTTAGGAATAGAACATGTATTTAAGAATATCATCAAATAAATCCAAAGTTCTCATAATATTTGAGAACTTCTATGACCTTTCAATGTAATAGATACTCTAAGAACATTATTATATTGATGATATGTAGAAGGAAAATCCTAATGTGATAATATATTTAATTAATATTCATGTTTTTTAATATAGAAGTTATCAAAAGTACAAAGTAGTTGGTCCTAGAGAACCAACTCCAAAAGAATCCAACTAGCACTAGAGACAACAAATAACAACTTGGTGTCCACTAGATCTCACATGATATTCATTATTCTACTAAGATAATGATATAGTAAAAGGGTTTTCTATATTACAATCCATGGAAAATATAATTATTATAAACTTTAATATTTTATAAAAATCCATCAAGAGATGATACATCTAGAATATGTTATTTATCCATTTGTACAAACTTGGATCTTTGGAGAGGTCCACCACTGCAGTAGTATCACAATATAATGTGATAGGGTATTTACTTCAAGGAACCATATCAAGATCCTTGATGATGTTATATATCCAAACTAGTTATTTATCCACATAAAAAGGTGAAAAATTCTCATAATCAACTATAGAATCAGTGAACACTGGATGTTTTAATCCCTTAAACTCACAGATCCTTTGTTAAGACAAAATACATATCTTAATTTAAATTTTAGATCATTCAGATCTATCTAGAAACTAAAATTTGTATATCCCTTCAAGAATGTTTCCTAATCTCATACACAAACCAATAACATGTCCATAGTGTGACTTAGATACTTTAGGATATTCTTCAAAGTAGTCTAATTATTATCTCATGAGTTTTCTTGATATCTTCCTACCATGATCAAGGAATTGGAAACATCATTCCTGGTACACAGCATAACAAACATTATATAACCTATTATAAAATCATAAGAAATTATTATAATTATCTATATATTTATTTTTTTGTTTGAGGAAGCATTTTCTAGGAAATATATATCCCAGGTGACACTGACAAAAATCCCCTCTTGTATTGTTCCATTAGAAATTTGGTCAATGTATTTACCCTAACTTAGTCTAAGAATCCTCTTAGATCTATCCTGAATGATCTTTATACCTAAGATGTAGTATTCCTCACCTAATTCTCTCATAGAGAAGAAATTGTTCAAACACATCTCAACAAACTATAAGAGTGGTATATCATTTGTAATTAGTAACGTGTTATTGACATAAACTACTTGGGAAATGACTGCACTCGAACTAAACCTTTTGAAAACACATGGATTACATTTGTTTTTATGAAATAAAATTACATTATGTATTCAAGAATGTGAATTTTACATTATCTAGATACTTTATTTAATATGGAAATGAATATTTGATACTTTCACAACTCATTTGAATTCTTATGTACCATAAAACCATATAGTTTTCTCATATAGAAATCTTCCATAAGATTCCTATTGAGGAAATATTTTTTTGAACCCAATCTAACAAATATCATAATCATAGAAATAAATTATAGGAAGAAACATTCTGATAGATTTTTATATAGAGACTAATTAAATGATTTTATTATAGGTTATACCTGGATGTTTATTAAACCCTTTAACAACATAGATTTCCTTTTTGGTACTAACTTTACCTTCCATGATTGGTTTATTCTTGAATACCCATTTTCACCCAATAACATTTACATCTATTGGAGGGTTTACTAGAACCTTGAGTTGGTTATGATACATGGGATTCATCATAGAACTCATGAATTCTTTCCATATTATAATTTTAGAGACAATTATAACTTCATTTTAGGATATTGATTAATTTTTATCAATTAAGAAGGAGTAACCATTATTTGTAAATAGAAAACCATATATCTCTGGTTCTATAACCTATATATTGATCCTACATAGAACATGTATCTCTAAAATAATATCTTCAATGGCAGTAGAAGATTAGTGCAGGGGATGAATGGGATTCTAGAAGAATACTGCATGTAGAGTGGTCAGGTGGTGAACCAGAGGAAAATATTGTTTTATACATCTAAACATATCACAGAGAACAGGGTTAGAAATCTTGAAGACATATTAAACATGAGTAGGGGATCCTTTCCTATGGAGTACCTAGTGGCACCAGTTAGCCCTCACTCTCTCAGGATTCAACATTTTGACAAATTGGTTACTAAGATCACAGGGTGCATCTTCAATTGGAAGAACAGATTTTTGTCATTTGGTAGGTGCATTATCCTTGTGAATAGTGTTATTGTTTCTATTCCCATGCATGTTATGTCCACTTTGAAGGTACCCATTAGTGTTATCACAAAATTGGAAAGGATAATGGTGTCCTTAATATGGGATGAGTAGATGGAAGGCAAGCATCACTGGGCATCTGGAAAACGGCTTGCAAAACCCCTCTCAGATGGGGGAATTAATATGAGGAGTATTTCTTTGACCATGCAAGGTCTGCATGCTAAACTTGCATGGGAGGCTATGGAAAGAAGAATAATTTGGGGTAAGACAATGTAGGGAAAATATGGAGTTAATGTGGATGAGAAGAGAGTACGACCCTCTAAGATTTGGAAACTGATTCACCCTTACCTTGAGGTCTTGCATCAACACTCTAGGTGGATGGTGGGAAGTGGTGACATTAATTTCTAGCTTCAAGATTGGGGGGCTGGGAGGTTGTGGTTTCCAAGTTTCCCTACACCAAGTATATCATTCCAAGAGGCTAGCGGGCATTCTGGTTTTATTCAGGACATTTTGGATGATAGTCAACGGGCTGTTTTCAATAGCATTGTTATCAATGATGAGCATGATAATCTCATTTTTACAGGTTGTTTGTCAGGTGTGTTTTCTTTAAAGGCTTTTGCTCAGGTGAGGAGGGATGAAAATTATTTTGATACTTTGGGTGAGACTATGTGGTGCAAAGAGGTCCCTTCAAAATTTAATTTCTTATTATGGAGGGTAAGGAACCGTACCTTACCTACTGATGAAAACATTCGGCGTATGGGTGTTAGCTTTGCCTCCAGGTGTTGGTGTTGTCGGGAGCCCAAAACAGAATCTTTGGGGAATTTGTTTTTAGAAAGTGAATGGGATAGATGGATCTGGTCATTGGTTGGTCCTTTCACTGGGTGGAATGGACAGGGAGGGATGGTGGAACTCTTCTTAAGTTCATGGTTTCAAGGGGCGGGCGATCACTGACCTGAAAGGAAGGCACGAGCTGTTTTGGTTTTAGCAGGATGCTATACCCTTTGGAGATAAAGAAATGAGGTGCGGCACAAAAATTTCAAAAGGTACCCAGGAAAGTATTACTTTTAAAATGCAGAACTTGTTGCAGGACTTGGTTCAGGTGTGTACTGGCTGCGATGATGCACCTTCGATGAAAGCCATGCTGCCCGGTTGTTTACTGTCTAGCTGAGGCAGGGTGTTGGGCCGTGGGCACTGGGTATGCTAGAATTCCCTTCAATTCGGACTAAAACTCAATATAGATGGATCTCTTGTAGGGGGGGAGATGAGGGGTGGCGGGGTTATTCGGAACTGGGCAGGGTCTGTTATTGCAGCATTTTCTGCTTTCTATGGTAGGGGCGATTTTTTCCAAGCTGAAGCCCAGGCTATGCTCACAGGTTTGGAGTTGTGCAGGCAGTGGGATATCAATGTTAAAGTGGTAGAAATAGACATTTTAATGCTATTCAAAGCATTTATAGGTACAGGTCGCATTCTATGGAATAGTATTTATATCATCAGAAAGTGCAAGAAGATTTTGGGGAACTCTATTGATATCAATCATACATTGCTGGAAGGGAATCATGTGGAAGACTTCTTGGAGTCTATAGCTACACCCAATCAGAGTATGTACTTTTTCCTTAATATAGGTTCTTTTCCTAGTGAGGGTTTGAAGTTTGTGATTAATGATGCTTTGGGATTGCACTTTTTTCGTCCTCTGTGATTTTCTTGTATTAGTTTGTATTTTAAAAGGCAATAAAAATGTTAGTTTTCAATCATTCAGTCTTCATTAAAGTGAATCTTCAACTCCCAATATAATTATGAGATATTATACTTATAAAGGAATATGTAATGTCTTATCACTATTACCTTATTTTATAAGCTTTTTAATAGAAAATATCCCATAGTTTCTATCATGAACACCTCCAACCAAAGATACCTCAATGAGGGGAGAGATAAAATAACCCCTGAGTCCTATATCAAATAGGCCCCGAGTTGGAAACTAGCACCATGGGTATCAAAATATCATAAAATGAGAGGCATTATCCTCTATAATAATATAATATCATGAGATATGATTAATCATCCATAATAAAATCCATGATATAATACAGAAAGAAACCAAAAACATCCCACAATGAATTTATAAATAAAATAGGTACAAATAAAATTATACAAAATTAAATATCCAAAAGTAAAGATAAAAAAGCAACAAAGTTACTATATAAAAACTTCCAGGATTATTCTATCTAGCATGATCTATGTAATCCTCCTAGAAACCTTATAATTAGTTTATATACATTGGATGAGAATACAAGTATACTCAGTAGGGAAAAAAGTCTGCCATGCACATATGAAATAAGATTAATAATGAACCTATGAGAAAACAGTAAAACCAATAGCACCTAAACAAGTAAGCTATCCACACCAACCTCACCAAGTCACACTCACCAAATACTGAAATCCAAGTATAATAACCCAATAAGAATAATATCGATTAAGAGAATCCATAACACTTTATCCTTAATTTTTCACTCTCACACCCCATCATCGTATGTTTTGGTGCACTCATATCTTTAGAATAACATATAACAACACCCCACAACACGGTTACATAACATCATAACCGCAGACACCCGATCCACTGCCCTATAGCACAATCACATCTCATCTCACCCATAGACACCCGAGACATCACATCACAACCATAACCATATTTTTAGGGTATAATGAACATAAAGGAAATTATCCTCATTCCCTCCCCTCACCATGTATAACCCCTACCATAAGTTGCCCCATAGCATGATCATATCACATCACACCCAAAGACACCTAGGCCACCACCCCATTACACACTCATATCACATCCTACCTGAAGACACCTGGGCCATCATCTCGTGCACTTACAGACCTCCAACCATCACATATTGTACATATCTACTCACTAAGAAGAGATATTAGAGAAGAGTGGGTAACCATCCATTTATCCTTGTCACTAGGATGTCGGAAAAAACACCCTCCATATGAAAATATGGGTTTTGGAACCTAGTGATCGACATGGGTCGGGTATATATATAAATCAAAAGTATTAAAAATATATATCTACATATAGCCGCACAGAATCCCAACCTATGGGTTCATTACAAAACACTAACCAACTCACAACATCTCCACTTTCACTACCACCATTAAATGTATAACACCACACAAACCACAAGCCAAAACTCACACCACCAGCCAAATCCATTATCCACCCATTCATTTCATTATTTACCAACAACCACAATTAACTACCCAAACCATCATTTATTTGTTCATTAGTAATTTCCATACTATTAACCAAACCAAACCCCATCCATTTCATACATGATTAACCACTTATTCCATCACTACCTGAGCATCAAGCACAATAAAACCACACATCACAAGAAACTCATAATTACCAAGGAACCATCTCCTCACTGCCCTAAAATAATGGTAAAAAAACCACCACCTCACTACAAAAAAATCATGTCCAAACAAACCATCACCCTACTGCCCCAAAATCACATAAAAAAACCATCACCCCACTACCCCAAAATCATGGACAAATAAACCACCACCCACTACCCCAAAATCATAGACAAGTCACCATTCTCCCCAAAATCATGTCTAACCAACCCAAAAATCACCCCAAACCAAATCCCAACCACAAATCACTACCCCACTACATGACCACACATCACAACACATCAAAGATCATTTTATTGATTTATCAAAGGAGATTTTATCACATTTCAGTTTATTTTAGGGGTGTTATTAAATAATCCATAAATCCTTGAAAAAAATTTTGTTAACCAAATATAAATTGTTAGAAAATTTCCATTTTAGGAGTATAGCACAAAAACTGCACAACAAGGGCTCCACAAAGCATATTAAACTTCTACAAAAAATACACTCTAATGGACACAATTTTTAGTGGGGAATTCAGCACGTACATTCAAAACATCACAATAATCTTAAATCCATAAAAGAATGAGAATCATTCCCCTTTCCCTTTAATTTCAATTAACCAATTAATTCATCTTTTTAGGCTAACTCAAAACACCCATATAGATAAAAATGAATAAAACACTCTTGTATGATACAAATAATTGAGAAACAAGGGATTCCCTATATCAAAGAAGATTTAGCAACTTTCTATGAACTGTTGGGTGAAGAAGAAACAAAAAAAACATGACCACATGAAAAACCCATGAATCAACCTACACCACATCAAGAGATATAAAAGACACATCTCAACTCAAAACCCAAACAAAAAATGCACCGCCATATAGGATTCGCAAGAGAAGAATGGAAGTAAAAAAATAAAGAATAAGAGAATGGATTACCACCATTCGCCAATGAGAATCCATCAGAACCAATGGATTGAATTAGGAGGTAGGGGGTTGAAAATCCCCCAAGAGCCACCTGGTTTCTCCCAAAATGAGAGAGAAAAGAGGTGAAACCAAATAAAGAGGGGTTTGAGTAAAATACCAATTTAAAACCTAGATCTTGACACCTTCACATCATGTTACCCATTGAAGATGTGAATTTCAAGGGATTTTATCAAAACCAAAATTTGCTGAAATTCACATCTCTTGGGTCTGATTTAACTACACATCATGAATTACTTTCATGACATGAATACATTTCAAAAATTCTCCCATCATCTCACATAGGATGTGAATCCAGCTAAATACACAAGTTGTGAAACAAAAGTTCATGTCATGTAAACCCTTCATAATCTAAATATTCAACAACAAATATGCTATACCTCAAAAAATCCTCTATCCTCTTCTAAAACAGCCCCAACACCCAAAACCATAAAAGTAATAGGTTGTGAAGGAACATTCCATTACATCATATGATTCTCAAATAGTTCTTTCCCTTGATAATCCAAATCCAATCTTATAAGAAAAGGGTTTTTAAAAACCACCCTAAGAGATACCACTCAAAGATATTGTTACTCCTCAATGATGCCATCATTCAAACATCCCAAATGAAACACCCACAAAAGACACCAAAAAACCAAAAACTAACTCCCTTCACACAACCACATCACCACACAACCACTGCACAACCATATCAATCTCTACATAGACCAAACCAACAACAGATAAAACCAACAAACCACAGCACCCCAAACACATGAATCTAGGAATTCCATCCTCCATATAAAGATACTATCCTATCTAGGAGACCCTAATTCTCCCACATGAGTTTAATCACATCATACTATAACATGTCTCGATTAGGAATTAGGACCTCCCCTTTTCATATGTATGAATTTTATCACACAACATACATTAAGAAAATATAAAATCTCATAACACAAAAATATCCAAACATTACATCATAAGGAAAATAGAGGAATGAAAAACTCAAAACACCTATGGGTACTTGGAACACATCTCTGTATCTCGCTCCCAAGTACTCTCCTCCAAGACACCATGCCTCTACAAAATGAGAACCAATGGAACGATCTTTCTAAAAAACACCTTCTCTTGAAGATCCTTCATCTCTACTGTCCAATCCATGAACATCTATTCATCCTCAATATCTAACTCTCCCCAGTCAATGACATGGGATTCATCATGAAGATACCGAAAAATATGGGAGGCTTAAAAGAATCCATGGACCCACTCTTTCTATGGTGTCAAAATCAACTGATATTTCACCTCTCCAACTCACCCCAACACATCAAAGGGAACAAAAACACTTGTAGAAGGATTACTCCCCATGAAAAACCTATACTTCTCATGTCATGGAAAATCTTTAGGAACATGTGGTCCCCATTATTGAACTCCAAGGGCCTCCTCCTGCAATCAGAATAAGACTTATTATATTCCTATATCGCTTTAATACTCTATCAAACCAACTAAACCTTTTCTATCAATCTCTACACCACATCAGGACCAGTACATTCTGCCTCCCCAACCTCTATCCAATACAATAGAGAACAAAATAGTCTCCCATACAAGGACTTAAATGGGGAAATGACGGTGGATGAGTGATAACTGTTATTTTAAGAAAAATAAACCAAGGGAAATTATTATGCCCATGATCCACTGAAGACTAAGATTCACACTTGAAATATATCCTCCAACATCTAGATGGTCTACTCTATCTTTCCAACTATATAGGGGTGGAAAACAGTTCTGAGGTGTAATTGAGTGCCAAAATCATGATGCTATCCCATCCAAACTCATGAGGTAAAATCTGTTTCCAAATCGGAGACAATGGACCTAATAACTTCATAAAAATTCACCACATAATCCACATGACTCTTAACCAAATCATCCATAATACTCAAGTAATTTATTATAAATAATTGGTCCAATTTTCTCAATTGATCCATGATCACCCAGATAGAATCACAACTTCCCTAATCCTGGGGTAACCCTATGATGAAATCCATTGATATGTCATCCCATTTTAACTTGGGAAATTAAAAAGGCTGAGAAAAATACCAGGAACATGATGCTCAACATTTACCTGCTGGAAAATAAAACACCTCACCACAAACTCTTCCACTGCCCATTTTGTCCCAAGCCACCAAAACTGTATGCTCAAACTAAGGTACATCTTGGATACTTCTGGGTGTACCACCAAAGGTGAGATATGGGTATAAAAAAGGACTCCCTAATACATCAATACCAGAAAAAACAATCTCCTATGAAACAACATCGGTTTTTGACCATCCTCAGACCACCCCCCAGAGCATCACTATGGACAAAATGATCACATTTCACCTCTACCTCCAAGTCTCCCCACTAATACTCATCCACATACCACATAAGGTAAGACTTCACTATCATCTAAGAAAATAACCTCTACCACATAAGATAAGACTACACTATCATTTGATAAAAATAACCTCTAGAATCTACCACCCTTATATCTAAGTGTAAGGCTTCAAACTCCTCCATCACTCTCCAAATATCCTTGGAATCATGAAAAAAATCCTTGAATTAATTTATGCTCAAAGTTTTGGTCACAACATTTCAATTTCTTGAGGTTTAGAAGATATAAAAATCATAATCTTGAGGAAACTCCATTCACATATGCTGCCATAAATTTAGATCACACTGAGAAAAAATATATATCAAACTATTATGATCCATGAAAACCACAAAGAACTCCCCAATGAGTTAATTCTACTAAAACTTCAACGAAAATACAACCTTTTCAAGATCTAGATCATGGTCTTCATAGTTATGCTCATGGGGATGCAACTACCTAGACCCATAAGAGATAAGGTACCTCTTTTTCATCAACACACACCCTAATCCTTGGTGGGAAGTGTCAAATAACACCTCAAACATCACACCCTCCTCATGAAACCGAAGAAATGGAACACTGAATAACTTTATCTCCAGGTAAGTGAATGCTTCATAACACCGATCTTCCCACAAAAATTCCACATCCTTCCTAGTCAATTGTATAAAAGGGGATGAAAATTAGGAAAAATTGGGCTCAAACCTTTGATAATAGCTTATAAGACCAAGAAAACTATGAACCTATTCCATGTTATTGGCTGTTTACCATGAAAAGACTACCTGAAATTTCAACAAGTCCACTACCACACCCTACTAAGACACCACATGCATAAGGAAATTCAAATATTGCATACAAAACATAAAATTGGACAAATTTATATAGATCTGGTGTCATCAAATATATGGTGAGACCACTATAAGATAATTGGAATGATCTTCCAATGACTTTGAGTATATAAATATGTCGTTAATGAACATGACTATGAACTGGTCCATGAATTCATAGAACCAAAATTTCACAAGTCCCATGAGCATAGCTGGTGTGTTTGAGACCCAAAACAACTTAAATACAAACTCAAAGTTCCCATACCTATAGATGAAGGTAGTATTTGGGATATCTCCCTCATTCACCCTCAATTGTTGATATCCCGACCACAGATTGATCTTAGAAAAAGAACTCACCCCTGTTAGATAGATGAAAATATCATCTATCTTTGGAAGAGGGTAATAGTTCTAGACTGTTACCCAATCTAACCTTTGGTAGTCTTTACATAACCTCAGATTACCATCCGATGTTTTTGTGAACAACATCGAAGCACCCCATGACAACACACTTGGCTAGATAAGACCCTTATGTATCAGATCATCTATCTTAATTCTCAACTCCCATAACTTATAAGGTTCCATCCGATAAGGATCCATTAAAATTAGAGAAGCACCAAGATAAAAGTATATCCTTAACTCAACATCACATTGAGGGGGTAACCACACAAACTCCTCGAAAAAAAATCAAGAAAACTGAAAAACCTAGGGAACCTCCACCATCTGAGCCTCTACTAATTTCATAGACTACTCAACCATCAAATTAAGAAGGGGATCCTCATTCCAAATACCCACCTAATAACCCTGGTCTCTAATGAAAACCATGTGCTAGACATCAAAATATGAGAACATGACTCTCATCTACAAGTTAATAATATATTGTATGAAATCAATATAATATATTACAAGGATGAAATCTTCTGGCTATATGAGTAGCAATAAAATATACTCACAAGACTGATATGGCCCCATCGCCAGTTTACAGCCCCGACACACATGAAACAAGCTAGTCTGGCATCCAACTAGCATAATAAACACAAGGGGACCAAGAAGCCTCTCTACATTTAGTCCCATATAATGAAATATATTGTGTAAGAAAAGGACTATGAATCCCCTACATTAGAAAAGGAACAAAAAAAGATAGAAAAAAATGAGCATACCATGAACAATCTCTTCCACATCAAGCACCACTACTTCCACTACCTGCAACTAACCAAGCCTAGTTCCTCTACCTCTCTAATGATGAACACATCTTTGAACATGCTCGATTGAGGTCCTTGAACACGAGGAATATCCAAAGGTCAAATTTTACCAACTCTATTTCCCCTCTACAGAGCATAAGCTGACTACCCTTGCTAATGAAATAGTATCACAAGAAACTACTGTTAAGGTTGGAACTGAATCTATCCACTTTCACTAAACCGAGATCAAATAACCCCCGAGCACTAATTTTGATGATGGACACAAACCCCATAGAAAAAAATAGTGGATTTATATCCCTAAGAAAAGAACAAAAACCATTGGCCCTAAAAGGATGCAAGGGAAGCTTCTGAATTTGACTCCCCACTAATCGAAAACTAATGGTCCAGGTTCCTAAGACCTTCCATGGACAACCCTGCTCATTGGGGGACCCTACTGATTCCCCTGTCACTATTAACCACCTTAAAAGTGAATCCACTTGATTACATATTCCTTCTTTTGGACCTCAAGATACATTGAAAAAATAAATGGAGTAACTGTATACTAGATAAAAGGACAAAGTACCTCCTCAATACATCTCACATGAGACTCCTCATATATAAAAATATTTGGAAGAAAGTGCATAAGGTCATTGAACTTGATTCCCAACTCCGGAAATGACATACTTCCTTTCTAAAGAGAAATAATATTCTACCTCTTCACTAACTTCATAGTGAATGAAATGAACTCTAGACTAAACTCTTTCTAAAGGATAACCTAAGAAACATATGCCTCCTTTCACTCACAAAGATACATCATCCCCTATTGATATGAAACTCCCCAAATTTGACTAACAACTAAAGAGACATAGTATCCCACTGGGTCCCGAATCAAACTGAAAGTGATCTTGTGCTCATCTTGAAACCTCTCTATCTACACATCCAAAACAATGGCTTTATACTTCCCTAAATCCTATTACTAAAAAGAACTAAACACCCTTATAAAAGCCTCATACTCTTCTACAAAATCAACCCTACGATAATCAACCATATCAGCCTACTGAATCTTAATTGTTTAAGGCACACATAGATGATGGCTAGGATCCATATATAAAAGAAAAAAAACAATTTCCTTTGATTGCTAGTGTAGAATTTTATTTAAATTCATTATAATTCACATAATTCATTTTAACCTTCCAAAAACAACCCAACTCAAATTTGAACACAATTCATCATCATTCATATAACTCTTTTAGGTCTCCACCCCATAAATAAGTCCACCTTAGATGGTCATTCAAAAAGGGAAGAGTTTGTGAACTAGATCACTAGGGACCATGAAATACCTTATCCTAGACAGTATCTCTGGCCTATGTCATGCACCAAGGTCAACTAGTAATATTTCTATACCAACCCAAGAAATCTTTACCATGCATAACTCTAAAATCCATCCCATCTCTCAAACATATTCCTTTGACACCACTCTATTAATACCTGCTCCTTTCAAAGATTTCACAATGAGGGGAGTGAGATAATGACCTATGGGCCCCACCTCTAGTAGTACTTGGGTTGGAAACTAGTACTATGGGTATAAAAGTATCATTAAATAGGTGGAATTACCCTCTATAATAATATAGGATCGATAGATAAGATGAATTATCTACAATAAAATTCCTAGAATAATATTAAAAGAAACTAATACCATCCCACAATGATTTTATAAATAAAATAGGTACAAATAAAAGATTTAAAATTAAATACCTAGAAGAAAAGATAAGGTAGCAACAAAACAACTGTCCAAAAAGGTCTAAGTTAGTATTGTTCCGAATGATCAATGTAATCCTCCTAGAAACATGAAATATAGTTTATATAAATAGGGTGAGAATATAAGTATACGCATTAGGAAAACCAAAGTATATCATGCACATGTGAAATAATAATACTAATTCACCCATGAGAAAATAGGAGAACCAACACCCCCTATACAAGTTAACTATCCATCCCAACCTCACCAAGGCATGATCACCAAATAATACAATCCAAGTATAATACTATAATAAGAAGCATATAAATAAAGGGTACCCCACACCACATTACCACTTTCATTACTCTATCACACCCCAATTTCATACATCCTATCACTCCCATATCTTATAAATAACATATATCACCACCCCATATCATGATCACATCACATCACACCTATATACACCCGGGCAACTTTCCCATAGCACAGTCACATATCATCTCTCCCACAAACACCTGGTCCATCACATCATAACCCTAACCAGAGTAGTAGGGCATCCTGAACATGAAAGAAATCAACCTCATGCCCTCCTCCTAACAGACACGACCCCTACTATAAAATTCCCCACAAACATCCCACCTGAAGAAACCTGGGCCGCCACCTTATAGCACAGCCACATCAAATCCTACCCAATGACATATGGGCCATCACCTAGTATACTAAAAGACCTCTGACCATCATAATATATTCATTTATACTTTCCTAGAAGAGATATCAAGGAAGGGTATGTAGCCAAACATCTATTATAATCATCATGATGTTGGAAAAAACACCCTCTATATGATGATACAGGTACCAACACATATTTGTTAACGTACGTGGGATACATTTAAAAATAAAAATGAATATACAATATATATATATATATATATAAACATAATACCATCCTATGGGTTCATAAAAAAACACTAACCAAATCTCAATTTCCCCACTTTCACTACCACCACTAAATTCATAACACCACATAAAACACAAGCCATATCTCACATCACCAACCAATTCCCTTATCATACCCTTATATTTCTTTATTTTAAAAAAACCACATTTAACCACATAAACCATCATTTATTTGATCATTATAAATTCTCATCCCATTAAACATACCAAATCGCAACCATTTCAAACATTATTAACCAGTTATTCCATCACCACCTGAGCATCTAGTACAATGTAACCACACATCACAAGAATATCATCATTCATATAAAACCATTTCCTGACCACCCAAAAAACACATCCAAACAAACCATAACCTCTCCAATCAAAAATCATAGAAAAAAAACCATCACCTCATCACTGAAAAATCATAGACAAACAAACAATCACCCCACCGCCCAAAATCACAACCAAACAAACCATCACCCTACTGCCCCAAAATCATAGACAAACAAACCACAACCCAAATTCCCTAAAATAACAAAAACAACATAACTTTTCCACCCCCAAAGCACAAAAAAACCACGCATCACCCCAATCAACATTTAAACCACACATCACCTACCCACAACACGACCAAACATCACTACACATCAATACCATTTTTTAGATTTAAAAAAGGGTATTTTTAAACCCATAAATCTAGGGGTAGTTATATTATTAAAAAAATATAAGAGTTTATCCAATTTCCATTTTTGGGTGATATTATAACAACCACACAATAAGGGATCCAAAAAATGTATAAAAACAATGGAAAAAAAATCCCCCAACGAACATACTTTTTAGTGGGTAATTCATTCCGTACAACTACTACATCACAATAATATCAAAGAAATAAAAACGTGAGAATCATTCCACTTACCCCTCAAGTTTCAATTAATTATTTAATTTAACTTTATTAGGCCATAAAAAACCGTCCCTAATAGATAGAAAAGAGTAAACCGCTCCCACATGATACATACAAGTTATAAATGAGGGATTACCTACCTCAAAGAGGTTTTTCCAAATCATTGCATACTCCCATAAAGAATAAAAACCCACAAACCATAAACACACAAAAAAAACCCACAAATTTATCTATACCACATCAAGGGTTGTCAAAAATGAATCCCTACTCACATACCAAACAAAAGACACACCACTATAATGTATCAATGGTTGAATAATGAAAGAAAAACAACTAATAAAAAGATAAGGGATTACCCCAAATTGCTAACATGAATTAATCAAAATAAAGGTTGAAGGAGAAGGAAGGGGAATGAAAATCCATTGAGATCCAATTAGGGTTTTTTCCGAAATTTGAGAGAATTTTTTTTGACTAAATGAGGAGGGGTTTATCTAAAAGACCTATTTAAAACACAGAACTTTAAAATTTAACATATTGTAACCCATTCATGATGTGAAATTCATGGGATTTTAAAAAAACCAACTTCTACCAAAATTCATGTCAACTCAACCTTATTTAACTACACAGTGTGAATTAATTTCATGTCATGAATATTTTGCATGGATTCTTCCATATTAGCACACAATCCATGAATTTCTTTCATGGATTCTTCCATGCACACACAAAATCCATGAATCTATAAAGATATAAAAGTTGTGAAGCACCATTTTATGTTGTGTAAACCTTTCACAACATGAATATATCATAGAAAATATACTACACCTTAAAACCTCATGAATCCTCCTTTGAAACACCTTCAACACCCATAATTGGAAATGTAATAGGACATGAATAAATGTGCCATTATATTTTACTTCGGATATCATATATAGACACACTTTATTCCCAAAGGTGTTAGTTTGTTTCTAGATTCGACCTTAAATTTAATCTCATTTTTCTCTTTAATGGGAGAACTATGTAGTGAATATACTTAGTCTATAACTCATATCCCCAAAAGGATAGTGAAATATAAATATGAATCATCATAAACCTCACTATTTTCCATAAGGAGTGATTCTTCAATTAACGGAAACCATTCCATTGTGGTTTATATAGAGGAGATAGTTGAGATAGAATCCCAAAATTCATTTGATAATTAATAAAAACTTTGTTAAGATATTATACACCATAATTTGAATAGATTTTTTTTATTCTTATGATTTTGATTCCCCACATTATTCTCAAAACACGTATTTTTTTTAAAATTATTAAAACTTATACGTCATTAAGTAGACATATCCATGTCCACTTAAATATTTAGCAAATTTAATGATATAAAACTATCCACCTATAGATTCCATCAGAAAAGATCTATACACATCTGTATGAATTAATTCAATAATCTCCAGGGAACTTTAACCCTTTACACCAAATTGATATTTAACTATTTTTCCTTATAAAAAATAATGACACTTACCAAGCGGATTTAGTTCAAAAGAAACTAAATACATATCTTTATATAGCTTTGAAAAGCGATTCTCATTTATATAACCATGTTGATGATGCTACAATTGAGTGTGATATTTTTCATGTGAACATGTTTTTTTATTGATTTCAAACAGTTGTTTTTCATATTCTAAAACATAAATACAATTATTAATATGTTACACTGTAAATAATTCTATATTTATAAAATCGACATATTTTACTACCAATATTGAACAAAAAAACATCCATATCTGAACTTGACATGAATATACTTTTTTTGGTAAAAATATACATGTGATAATAGTTCTTTAAGACTAAAATCCACCATGTTGGTAATGTAAGGTTTTAGTATCCTATAGACAATGTAGTAGGTTTGGCTCCTTTGGTAGCTCAAAAATCCACCTCATATCTTACAATCTTCATGAATATACTTGGTTATTATTTTCAGATACAAATTTAAGCACCAAAATCTATATCTAATAAAGAAGTTATATAAATGGATATGTTACATTAAATAACAAATTCACTTGATGCTTTCCAATGTTTCTTTACTGAGGCACAATCCTTCTTTCAGTGGTACTTCTTGATACATAGAAAAATTCTATATCTTGTTCCTTAGTATGGATTTGGATCTTCCTCCTCTTAGTCAGGTTATAATAATAATCCTTAAACATATAATTAGTCTTTGGGCCCATTACCTTTAGCTTTATCATTTTCACTATAAGAAAACAAGTTTTTTATGCCTCATGTTCTTATAAGTACAATGGATTAGAGTAAGGTGCCCTAAAAGAGACTTATCAATGTTTTTCAAATAATAATTCAAAATAAAACAAAAGAGGTCCTATGACAGTGAATAAATCATGAAGTCATTTCACAAATCCAAAGGTATCTTAAAACCCAAGATGCATAAAAACTCAATGTAGCAAATTATTTTTACTAGATAAGGTTTGTAAGATGATAATTATCCAAGATTTCATATGAAATAGGCCTTGAGGATCTCATTCCACTATGGTCTAGCTTTCTCTTAATAGAGATCATGAATATGATATAATATCGTAATTTTATCCATGTTTTTATAATGCTTATGGATATCACTACACCTTGATGACAACATGATGCACTAAACATCAAATGCATCGTCTACATATTTATAGAAGACAACATGTTTCTCCTCACTAGGATCTTTAGAGGGATCTTTCTCTAGAATAGGGGACTTCAACACATAAAATTTCTATTATTGGCATAGTATGATGTGAAAAAGCCTATACCAGTCCAATAAATTCACACCTATGAGGATATTATCTTTATCAAATATCCATAACATAAAAAATTTGAAGGTAATATTAATTTAAATTTTAAATAAAAAATAAATCTAGATTTTAATAAACTATCTTGATTTCCAAAATGTGATCTAATAAATTTTATTTATTAGTATCAATCTCTTTTATTAAATCCCAATATCCTTCAAAATTGGATTCAAAATATTTTATTATGTGGATATTATAGTAAAAAAGATATATATTTCCATTATCATAATATATACCTAGGACTAAAAAATTATTAAAATTTATTTATGTAGGTGATCTTTATATCTACATTAACTCATAATTTAGTGGTATGTTAATTAAAATATATAATATTGAAATATTGGTATCAGGTTTCCTCAACACTTACCTCCCAATTACAAAAAACTATTTATTAATAAATAAATCCTTGATGTGAACTTAGTTAAGTCAACACAAATAATTATTTAAAACCACATGATAATTGAAAGTACTTTGAGTTGAGAAATGCAAGAACTTTTAACTATGGTTATATTTTAACTTAATTAATGGAAGGTCAGGTGTAACCTAATATTTTCTTTAGGTATTTTGAGATTATTCCAAAATATTATTTATTTTATCAATTTTCAATCTTGTTAATATTATGTGTATTTTTTATAAATAATTAATCATTTATTGATAAAATAATTTATGTAAAATCCATTAATTTTATTCCATATTACATACTTATTAATTCATTTAATTCATGTGATCATGTTTGACATACAATAAACATGAATCACATCAACAAATAATTAACCATGTATTGGATAGAATTGAAATAAATATTTTTGGCATGATCATGTGATTTACCAATGGTTTTTTTGAGCATAAAATAAACTAACCATTTGACCCAAGGTGAATAAACTCATTTAATTGAGTTTTGTTTGAGTTATAGTATTCCAAATTTGACATGTGTATCTCCTTGTTTGTTTTCACCTCGACCCCATCTAGAATATTCTCCACTCATCCTAGAGATGATTACTTTACATATGTTTACTCACATGTTGGAGAGGGTAACTTGGGGTATAATATTACATAAAAGAAACTATTGAAATAAAGTCCAATACATAATAAAGAGGAGGGAATCATTCATATATCATCATTTTAATTTAACAATAATTATCATCAAACCCATGTAATAATATTTAAATCAAAAAAAACCCAACACACACATAGGTTAGTCAAGTTCATGATCATCCACACATAAAACAAATATGAATTTTAAACTAGGTAAAATTAATTTTACCTTATTATTTATTAAAATAAAATTTCGGAATCAATAAATTAATTATCTTATTAATTAATATATCTTTTATTTTAATTGTATTTCCCAATAATCCAATATATTTATCTCCAAAATAAATTTAAATAAATTAAAAAAATTAATTTAAATGAAAATTAATCCATACATGATGTGTATTGATAAGGAACCCAATTTACACCCATTTGTCTAGGCTTAAATTCTATCTTGAATTTTACATGACTTTCACTGGTAGAATCACAACATGTGACCTTCTAATCTACATGGAATGTACTATCACTCATATAGCTTGTGACGATTATCTTTATGATTATTATTGTTTAATTTTCACTAACACAACATAAAACATACACATGATGTCATGATATGTCATGGAATATAGTTCTGTGTGTCAAGTTGTGTAGTTAGTATGATGTTTATGACTACAAGAAAAACCATTAATATACATGGTTTATACCATTTGTAATTTATATAAATTAAATGTTGTTTAAAATGAACATACATGATGAATAGTTCAAGAATAAATTTTAAAATAATTAGATTATTCATTTATCCACACAACCCACTAGAAACCATTCAATGTGTAATTAATTAGAAAACCCTACCAGACAATGTGTACACTAGTTAAAAACACCATGTAGTTTGGTTTTAATAATATAATTAAAATTTATTTCATGTAATTAGTTCTTTTGGAAGAAAATTTCTTGACATGTATTTTATATAAATGGGTATGAGTTACATGATGTGTATATCTCACTACACATTGTGTACTTGGTTCTCCAACCATCTGTAATACATGCCTAAAGACTCAATATTTTGTCACATGGATATTTATGTGTTATATGATGTGTACTCCAGATACATACCATGAAATCATAAATAGAATATGTTTCTCAATTGTTATTAAATACAAAGTGTCTAATAAATAAATTACTTATACTTTTACCACACAACTTATGTGATTCCCTTGGGGCCTAACTGTGTGGGGTTACATGATGTGTACATATTCTATAATATATTTGAACCTATCAAGATATGTACTATTTGGACAATAAATATACATCATGTAATGAAACATTTTACTTTTATCCAATGTATTGTTCCATAATTTATACAACTCATCCTAGTGTGATGAACATGGGTAGATGAAGTGTAGTTTTTAGTTACATTTTGTTTATCTGTGTTCTTCAACCTAAACCTCTAGCACCTCTAGATGAGGTCTTTAAATTTTTTTCATCTATTATTGGCCTATTATCTGTCATATTAAATAGAACAATCATTTTAACCTGACTTTTGAATTAGTAATGAAAAATTTAACATGAAAAACTAACAAAAAAATGAGTAATTCAATAAAAAAATTATAAATTAATATGTGAAAATTATGATAAAACTTTAAGGTTCTAGGTCAAAGAATAAGTGGATTAGGAACATTACCAAAAATGTATTTTAATTGTATTAATTGTGTAAATCCTTATAACATGACTATAACATCATTTGGTGATTTAAATATATGATCTTTTTACATATATTTTATAATTAATTTATATAATTAAAAATTATATTTGCATGGAAGTATTTCTTTGTTATAGAATTGACTACCCACTTTTATTGTATTATCATTGATAAAAAATATCCAAGGGTATAACCCCACTAACAGTGTCTACATGGGCTCTATAAACTTTGGAAAATCACCATAGCATCTTCAAGTACTAGTGTAGATGATCCTAACAACTTTAATCATTCACCATTGATCCAAAAAGATTAAATTCTTAACTTTAAAGATTATATATAGTTATTATAGAAACAAATTCATTTTACACATGTTATCACATGATTTTTAAACATAAATATATGATAAGTATGACCAAAAGATCATGAGTCCTAGTGTCTTTGGAAGAATAGGTTCATGATACATCAAAAAGAAACCTTAAACATGAAATCCTTATTTTATTCTCCATAATGATCTCCTAAATCCATTTTATCTCCTAAAACTACATAGGATAACCTAGGTAATACATAAAATAAATGGGTGAGCTAAAATCCCATTAATGGAATAAACATGATAAGGATATATAACATGTGAGTCAAATGTATAACTTGATATCATAAAAGAGAAGGTGCATGATTAATCACACGGGGGAATAACATAAATAACATGGTATCAAAAGATAATTGAATCATAGGAATTTTTATTGGAACATATAACATGACATAATTATGAGTCAAGGCTAATTATCTAGACAATATCACATGGCAGACAAAGTCCTATAATGGATTTGTTTTACTCCCTTATCCTATACA
Organism: Viscum album; assembly: GCA_963277665.1. Classification (NCBI taxonomy): domain Eukaryota; kingdom Viridiplantae; phylum Streptophyta; class Magnoliopsida; order Santalales; family Viscaceae; genus Viscum; species Viscum album. Next base: position 2,015,379,916 of record OY728153.1, on the reverse strand, counting down.
TGTCTTCTCATGATACTAAACCTTTAACTAATGCATTGGATTAATATATTGATGAACCCATAATAACATGTTCATGATTATCTGTTCAAGAAAAATGGAATCAATCATAAGGAATAATAGTACTAATTAACCACGGAATGAAAATGAGTTTCGTAATCTTGTCTCATATCATAATCAAAGGAAATTTCCTAATTAAGGAATTTGAAAGATGAAGCTAAGACATGTATTTACCTATAAAACATATCAAGTATAATCTAGGTATATTTTTGAGAGACATATATACATAATTTAGTAGAAATAAATAAAATAAAAGTTTGTCATAATTGATGAAAATATATTTAAAAGATTATATGTAATATTTATTGAGGAAAATACCCTATTAAATTTGAAATAACAACTTCAAAATCTATTTTTTTAAAATACTATAGAAAAATATTTATTTAAAAAGAACCATTAAAAATTATAAATAAATATTCAAAGAATTAATTGGTCATGAATATAGTAAATTTTGTACATTCTATATAAGATAAGAGAAAACATTACATTCACACTTTTGTAAAAAGATCAAAAAGTAACTTATTAAGAAAATGATAAAAAGTTTCATTTTAAAACATTTTTTAAAACATAAATCATGGTTAAAAGTGTCTTTTATAAATCATTGGATAATATTAGAAAAATTATTTAAATTATTTTGAATAATATCTATAGAAATGTAAGATAAAGATTCAATATCTAAATGAAGATACAAGATTGATATTTCTTACACAAATTTTTCTTGATGTTTATTTATTAAATAAGGGAGGAAATAAAAACCAAAACATGAAAAAAAATTCATGAATAAAGGATAATAAATGGGTTTTGGTTCAATAAAATAATTGTATATTGTTTTCCGTAGTGGATTCTTTATCATATATAATTTAGAAAAGTAAAAATATTGTAATATAAACCTTTACCACTTTGTTAACAATCAAATAAAACCTACTTGGGTGAAGTAAAAAGAATTATTACTTTAAATTCTATGAAGTATGAAGGATTCATGATATAACATGTATAAGGGGTAGTATATATTCCATATAAATGAAATTGGTATATGAAATTAAAATAATCCCTAATCAAAATAAATTGAGATGAAATACCTTACAAAGATTATGTCATTGAAGTGAGAATTAATCTATGATTGTTTCTGATGATTTCCATTGGGGTGTTCCTACCTTAAATTCATGCTCTTCAATCACACATTTTTTTGAATGTGTGAGTTATTGTTTATTGACAGGCATGTTGTGCCCCATATTCCCTCTTTCCAAAGGTGTTCATAAATCATCACTCCTTCAGTGATGCCTACTCCTTGGTAAAAATGAGATGATAAGATATCAAATACTCCTTCCATGTATTAATCCTTTTAATTAATATCATAGTCTAGGTATACATAATATATTTGAGTCATAGTTTGTGAAACACTTTCCTGGTGCCATCTCTTTATGGATGCTGGTTAATTACGCTGCTTCTGTCTGCACATTCCAAGGGGTCTAGTTAGGGTAGCAACGTTCATTTAGAAGAGTATTCATGTTGAGAATCAGTAGATTATCCTAGTACTAGAACAATGTAAAACCTATATTCTTACTCTTAATAGGGCTTCTCAAGGGTATGAAACCCAAGGCATCCTATGGTGATCATAGGGTATCTTATGTAGGAGGCATATCTTCTGAGGTTTTCCTCAGGCATCCCATGTTTAACAGGGGATAATCCATGAGTTTAATGTATTGAGGAGATGAGAATAGATTGAATAATATTTCCCATGGAGATGAATAAGAGAGTTGGATCCCTAGGAGGGATCACCTATAAATTTTACCATATGGATAGATCAAAGTGTCCAATGAGAGAGGACCCGGGATAGTGTGTCTCATAAAGGGAAGGTTTCACACCATGAAGGCTGACATAAATACCACTAATGGTGGATTAGGGAAGTTCACCACAAAGAGGGGGAAACTAAGGTTTACTATTGGTTGGGATTAAACTTCAGGGAGGATTCCTACATACCTTTTGTAGAAGATAGGGATCAAAACCCACATATTTCAGAAGGATAATGGTTCATAGGGCTTACACATGGATAGTTTCCCTTCGTAAGAGGATTTCTCTTGGTTGGATGAATGAGGATTGTGTAGGGATTATGAATGGTTAGATTCCTGAGTGATACTAAGAGATGTGATTATGTGAAGGGGGATTATGCACTAAGATGACCTAGATGGATGGCATGATCTCCCTAAGACATGGCGGATCGAGAAATAATTAGGATGTATTTGGAGGTAGGTGAAATGGAATGGATAGAGTAGATGAAATATGAAGGGAGATGGGATTAAACCTCATGGAGACTTTCTACACACCCTATAAAGAGGACATGGATAAAAGTCCACTTAGTTCATATGGGGTGATGAGACACCTAAGAAGGTGGCCTATGAGAATGAAGCGTATGGATGGGGACTCGAAGGAAGTGGAACCTATGGGCTAGGGCATGATCCTTATGAGATATGGTGGTTTAATAGAAATACCTGGATGAGAATGTATGATGGTATTGAACCTAAAAGATGATTTCTACATACCTTGTGTAGAAGATAGGGATAAAAGTACACATAGTTATGGAATGGGGCATAAAATTAGGGTTTACACATAGCTATCCCTGAGATATGCTGGAGATTAGGCATGGTTCGAAGACTGAATGAAAATGAGGCATGTGGTTGGGGATTACACACTAAGATGATCAATTGGATAGAGGTGGATGAAGTGATTGTTGGAGTTGGTGGCCTAGAACCAACTAATTTTTACTTTATTCATCAAAAAACACCTTATCACATCTTGATTATTCTTCTGCGTGACAATGCATGTGATAATGTCATAAGGATAATTTTTTTTAAAGGGTTATAACAGATCCCTGCTATGATGAGAACCCAGAAGTTCCATAACACTATTCTTGAATATATGTTCTATGGACAGATGATATTATTTGAGGGACACAAATAATACAGGCCATTAGGGGTGAGGACTCATAAAACTTTGAGGAACCTTCTCATGGTGTGTGCCCTTGGTAATGTCCAAGAGGATATTATGAGAACGAGACCCTCTAGTAGGAAATCCACATTTCATAGTGTCATTGGATTTTCCTATCTACAAACATGTGTATTGGTCCTTAGAATTTAAGATTATTATTAATGGGTATTACAACTCGTGCACTTAGATGTATTGACGAAATCTGTGATGACACACTGTTCGTAGTGAGGTAGGATATGCTGGGTGCATCACGAGTGATATTGCATTAATAGATAATGCGAGAAAGGATTTTTCCCTTGTATTCCATAATAGAAGTAGATATCTCAGGGCCTTTGATGGAATTGGTATAGTCTAAATAAATCCATTTCCATGGTGAGGAATGGGAAAGTTTAATTCCAGAAAGTCAAAGAAAGAATATTCGATCACATGGGTTGATGGCCCTAGAATGCGACCCTCTTGATTCGAGATATCTTGACAAAGGTATTACATTACATGGTAAGTGTTTGTAGGAGGTTACACATCATTTAAACATTAAGTTCTTTATTTATGGGTTCCTTGGCATTTTTCTAGACGCTAACCGTGGACTTTAGGCAGGCTCTATATAATTCCACCTAGAAAGAGGCCTAGAGGGTCACACACTAAGTGTGTCCAATTATCTCAGTTAAATATTAATTTAACAAGTGGAATAATGATTATTCCTGACGTTGTTTTAATAATTATTCAAGGATGCCTGATTGCATTTATTTCGACACTGGTAATTCGATAGAACATATTGTGGGTGAAATAATATATTTATTAGCGAGTAATGCAGTGATATTTATTTGAGAAATAAATATTCATTATTCATGGTCTAATAAATGTGGTGGAGGAAATTAAGAAAAATGGAAAATAAAAATACACGCCGTGTATATTAATATATACACGCTGTTCAGTTTTTCTAGGAATTTATGAGAAATAAAATTATTTATTTAATTAAATAATATTAGGTGTAATTCGCTGGGCACATGTCAAGTAATAATAATAGCCAACTATTTTTATTAATCATGGGGTATTACAAAAAATTAAATGAAATGAATAAATTCTTTGGGGTAATTAATTCATTTTCGTATTCTATGTAATTAAAAATCCCAATTATATATTTCTCATTAGCCTAGCCATTTTGAGTGGTGGTGCACAACGGATTTGGAAAAGCTCTCAAGCCAAGAGAGAATTATTTTTTCCACCAAGAACGCTCTCAAACTATGAGAGAGAGATCCACCTCCATCGGATCAAGGCAATCAAATATGGACATCACAAGCGAAGGCTCTTCTATGCTAGCACCCAGATGTCCCTTCACTGACATCCAGAGATACGTAGAGCACTTGTGGATCACCACTAGAGGAATCCTACAATTGGATTCTACAACGCAATGAAGGATCACATCAGATCATGACCAGAGAAATAAACGAAGAAAGAATTCCATCAAGGTAATTCTTGTCAATTAATTTAATTAATTATAAAAAACATATGATGATCCTCTATATGGTTCAAGGACCCCCCTCTTTATTTCTTGTTCTTCATTATATTCCAAATATCTAACGTTTTATTATCGTGAAGGATCTCAGATTGATCATTGTTAACACTAAAATTAAAGTTGGGGACACCCACCAACATGCTTCCGCTGCTCCTAGAACCTACAAGTGGTATCATAGGAGTCATATCGTTGATTATAATTGTTTATTTTTTTTCATTAGTGATTTAAAAATTTAAAAATTTAGTTTTTTAAATTCAAGTTAATCATTTTTTAAATCTAAATCTCGAGATCTCCTCTCTCGTTTCTCGTTCACCTTAAAAAAACAAAATTTTCTTTTAATTTTGATTGAAATAAAATAGAGGATCCCATCTAGAGGTTCCAAACATTCATGGCCATATAACACCAGAATAAATGGTGGGTATTCAGAAGTACACACTATGTAGTCTAGGTTCAATGCATTGGATTGGTCCTCCAAATCAGGCCGTGCAAATGGATCCTATCAAGTCTTTAAGACTTGGTGTGTTGACCAGGAACAAGTGGCACACAGTTTTCGGATTACATGCCGTGTGGCCCATGGAACACGACGTGTATTCCCTTCAGGTTAGGGTTTGACTATGTACCCCTACATGGTTTGCCCAGCTGGAAACCATGTAACGCAGATACTACACAACATGTGTCCCATTGAACACCCCATATACTCTGAAAATTTCCAAAGTACATCAACACGCCATGTCCCCAGGTGTGTAATTTGGAAGGATGATGAAAAAAAGTTCACGCCGTGTAGTTAGAACTACATGCAGTGTACTCATCCAAATTACGTAGATTTATTAAAATTTATTATTATATTATACAAACCCTTGAGACATGTACCATATTGTAGGCATAAAGCTAAGGCATAACATGTGATAGGTTTTTTATATATATGTGTTTAATTTAACATCTGCGTAATGTTCATTTATACTCATTGGGTAGTTATGAATAGGAATTCATTGGGTTTCCTCCAAGGTACAGGTTACGTACAAAGATAATTTTAAATAAATTTATTTGTTTAAAATTATGATGGATGAGAATCTCAAGGAAATTTAGAAAAGGGTTTAAGATAAAAGGATTCATTAATTAAAGATAATTAATTGATTTGAGTGTGATTTATCTTAAGCAAGAATGATTAAATAATTGAATGCTAGTTTTATTTATGCGTAAATATCATTGCATGCATGGATGATCATGAGCTAGAACAAGACCTTTGTATCTGAATGGTTTCTTTTAATTAATTTATTTAATTTAAATTTATTGGCCTGTGAGCCTTCTCTTCATTAATATGTAGGGATTGTACGCCCAAGGTTTATTTTATTTAAAACCCCATTTACCCCTCAACTGCATGTGATATAAAATCATATATAATGGATAGAGATCCTAATCTAGTGGAGCTGACTCAAGTTAGGAGCCAAGGTGAAACCAATCCAAGAAGATACAAAGGTGGAAAAGTGGAAAGCTATAAACATGAACCAAAAAGGTTTAAAGTGTTTCTCCCTTAGGTCTTGGGTTAGTTTATCAACTTCTAGATAAAATAACCAATATAAAAAGTTCATGATCATACCATTTATTTCATTTCTATCAGTTTCATGTTTTATTTATTTTGGGTGTGTTGTCATGATCACACAATTAATGAATTAAATAAGCATGCAGGTTGAAACTAAAATAAGACTGACATATGCATAAAATATTATCTTAGACATGGTTAATCACTTAATTATATCCCAATAAATAATAAAAATCATGTAATCAAAGATAATAAAATATAAATTTATGTATAAAGATAAAAATACCTCAAATAAATACTAAGTCGGTATATCCTTCCATAATCTTAGTTAGAATCAAACCATAATTCAAAGTTCTTGACCAACCCTAATTGGGGTGATTTAAATTATAGGGGAATTCTAATTCAAGGTTTTGGGATGACTTGACTTGGTTCATATCAAGGGTTGACTTCCAAAGTAGGACTTGGTGTGACCAAGTGGAAAAGGTTGAGGAAATCCAAAATAAAAGGATTTCAGGATTGGGGAGTCCACTCAATGGATCAAGGAGTTGCGAGTTAATATAGTTGGAATTTAGAATTCCTACCTAAAACCTTCAAGTTTATTGACCAACCCTAGTTGGGGTAATGAGAATGGAAATATGGATCCTTCCCACTAGAATATTCAGGAAACAAAATATTCTGAAGTCAATGTTGAGGGCTATTGGATTTTGATAAAACAGTGGGAGACTAATAAGAATTAATTAATTAATTTATCTCAGTTTTATCATAATAAAGTACGAAAACCTTGATCATCTTAATTTGTAGAAAAGACAAGAAGATTACTTAAAACATATCATTTTGAACCATACTTGAGAAGGAAAACCTTATCAATGGAACCAATTTCCTAGAGTTCTAGAGGTGTTTACGCATCATCCTTCACCACGAGAGGAAATTGTATGTGTTGGAAGAGCCTATTCTAGTTTCTCTTGGGGAAGAGTCCAGTGATGAAGAAATATCTCTCTATATAAAACATATAGATGATGCCACAAATGTCCAATGTTTCATGCTATCAGCCATGTCTAATGGGCTCTTGAAGCAACATGAAAACATGGATGCATATAGCATGATGTATCACCTTAAGGATCTCTATCAAGAGAAGGTGAGACAATAGAGATATGAGATCTACAATTCTTTGTTTAAAAATAAGATTGGAGAGTCTGTGCCAGTTTGCCTCATTTATTCAATCTTATTGGCTACATTGAATGCCTAGATATCTTAGGGATTAATTTCCCGAATGAGTTGCGTAGAAATATCATCCTATCATCACTGCCCAAGATATTCTCTAGCTTTATTGTCAAATATAACATGAGAAACAATGAGAAGAGTCTATTGGAACTTCTGACCTTAATTCGTCAGGTAGATAAGGACATGGGGCATACAAACTTGCAGTCCTTTTGGTGAATAAGAAAAGGAAGGAAAAAACAAAGGGCACAAGGACTTATAAATAGTCTGAAGCCCCCCGAGCACCATCCCTCCAAGAAGGGGAAGATCGAGAGGCAGGGAAAGTAATGGGAGGCGGTATGTTTTTCATGTGGTAAGCAAGGGCACTAGAAGAGGAACTGCACCCAGAAGCATGGGGATGCTAAATGTTCATTCGTTATTGAGTGTAATATTTCCATTTCTACACATTGGGTATTAGATATAGCTTGTGGGGATCACATATGTATTCAAATGTAGGATCCAAGTAGATTTAAAAAGATTTCCAGAGGAGAGGTGGATCTTTGAGCTTCCAATGGCATGAGGTTGGCTACGTTATCCATTGGATATTACCACCTCTTATTTCCAACTAGGATGATTTTGGTTTTACATAACTATTATTATGTGCCTAGTGTTACCAAAAGCTTAAATTCTTTATCATGTTTGGATATGGATGGATTTATTTTCATGTTTGGAAATAAGGGTTTCTTATTTTATAAGAACAATATATGTTATGGTATGGTGCATTTAAATAATGGTTTATACGTATTAAATTATTAAAATGAAGTGTTGGAAATCAATAACAAAACAAACTCACATGACTCATACATCACCCAGTTGTGGCATCACTGTCTCAGTCATGTAAATGAGAAGTACTTGACAAAGCTCTGCCAAAATGGATATTTAGACTCTACTTAGATAAAACCACTTGATAGATGTCACTCTTGTTTATAAGGTAAAATGAAGAAGTCACCTTTCGGTGGACAGGGTGAAAGGGCCATAGAGCTTCTAGGATTGGTGCACACAGATGTTTGTGGACCATTTCCAGTAGAATCTAGAGGTGGATATTATTACTTCATTACTTTTACTGATGATTTATGTAGATATAGATATGTCTACTTATGAGGTATACATTAGAATCCTTAGAGAAATTTAAGGAATTCAAGAATGAAGTAGTGAATTATCTTGGTAAGAAGATAAAGAATCTTCGATCGGATTGAGGTGGAGAATATCTGAACCAATAGTTCATCGATCTTCTACAGGAGTCTGTGATTATATCTCAACTCACTTCTCCTAATACACCATAGTGGAATGGTGTTAGTGAAAGGATGAACCACACCTTGTTGAAATGGTGAGGTTGATGACGAGTCATGCAGATCTTCCATTATCCTTTTGGGGATATGCATTACAAACTGTAGCATAGACATTAAATTGAGTACCAACTAAGGTGGAAAATTGAATTTCTTCTGAGTTATGGAATGGAAAGAAACCCATTTTGTCTCACACACATGTATGGGGATGCATGAAAATTTTTAATTCCTTATCAGGAAACAAACTAGCACCCCGGGGCAAGAAGTGTATCTTTATAGGATATCCCAAGGAAACAAAAGGATATTACCTATATAACCCTTCAGACAATAAAGTGATTGTCGCTAGACAAGCCATCTTTATTGAGAAGGAGCACATCCTTAAAAAGGATAGTGGGTGAAAGATTTACTTCAACAAATATGACTCTCAAGATACACAGCAGTTGGTATAGAAACAAGTTCTACAAGTCCCCATGGAAGAGGTTCCAGAAACACAAGTACTGCGTAGGAGCTCAAGAGAGGTAAGAGAACCAGAGAGATTTGGTTTCCTAGTGACCGAGGATGGTGAATCATTATTTTTAGACAATGAAGAACCTCTCTCCTATAAGGAACCCCTAGAGAGCTCAGAAGCTGCAAGGTGTCTAGAAGATAAGAATTCTGAGATGGATTCCATGTATCGAACCAAGTCTGGGTTCTGGTCGATGAGCCAGTTGATGTAAAGACTATTGGATGAAAATGGGTATTCAAGAGAAAACTGGACATGAAAGGTCAATTTAGCACCTATAAAGCAAGGCTAGTGGCTAAAGGATTCAGACATCATCTAGGAATTGACTATGATGAAACCTTCTCACTAGTTTCCATGTTTAAATCCATAATAATCGTACTTCCCATATCAGCTTACCCTGGCTATGAGATTTAGAAAATGGATGTCCAAACAACATTCCTTAACGGGAACCTTCATGAAGATGTCTATATGACACAACCAGAAGGGTTTGTGACACCAGGTGAAGAAAAAGGGTTTGCAAGTTGCCGAAATCCATTTATGGATTAACCCAAGCATCCAGGTTGTGGAACATATGATTTGATGAAACCATAAAGGAATTGGGTTTCATTAAGAAAGAATGTGAGCCATGTGTTTATAAGCGGTTTAATGGTAATACGGTCATTATCCTAGTAGTATATGTTGATGACATATTGCTTATTGGAAATGATGTACTAGTCTTATAGTTAGTTAAGGACTGGTTGAATAAGTGTTTCTCCATGAAGGACTTGGGTGAAGGAGCCTACATTCTAGGGATCAAGATCATTAGTGATAGATCCAAGAGGCTGCTTGGACTAATTCAGGGTACATAAATTGACCAGATACTAGAGAGATTTAGTATGGAAAAATCTATGAGAGGATTGGTTCCAATGTCACATGGTCTATATATTTCTTAGAAAATGTGTCCTAAGAAATAACAAGAGAAAGATAGAATGAGTAAGATCCCATAATCTTAGACTATAGGATCCATCATGTATTCCATATTATCTACCAGGCTTGATGTTTCCTATGTACTGAGCATGGTAGGAAGATATCAAGCAGATCCAGGACAACATCATTGGACTGCTGTTAAGACTATTCTTAAGTATCTGAGAAGAACTAAGTATATGTTCCTGGTGTACGGAGGAGATGAGGAGCTTGTCATCAGAGGGTATACTGATGCTGGTTTTCAGATAGATCAGAATGATCTGAAGTCACAATCTAGATATGTTTTCTATGTTAATGGAGGAGCTGTGCGCTGAAAGAGTTCAAAGAAGCTAGATTTTGCTGATTCTATAATGGTTTCTGAATATATAGTGGCCTCTGATGCAGCCAAGGAAGCCTTTTGGATTTAAAACTTTGTCCAGGAGCTTGATGTGAGGCCTAGAAGTAAAGATCCTATCACATTGTATTGTGATAATACTACAGTGGTGGATCTTGAAAAAGAACCAAGGTCACATCAATATAGAAAGCACATATTCCAGAAGTATCTCATATTGAGGTATTTCTATCAAAGGGGTGAAGTTGTAGTGAGCAGAGTGTCCACATAAGAGAATGTGGTAGACCCCATGACTAAAGGCATATCTCAGCAAAAACATGAATATCATGTGAGAGCTAGCGGGTTAAAGGTTGTTAATAGTTGACTCTAGTCCAAGTGGGAGTTTTTTGGAGTTGGTGGCCTAGAACCGACTACTTTTTACTTTATTCATTAATAAATACCTTATCACATCTTGATTTTTCTTCTGCGAGACAATGTATGTGATAATGTCCTAAGGATAATCGTTGCATTAAAGGGTCATAACAGATCCCTGCTATGATGAGAAGCCAAAAGTGCCATAACACTTTTATTTAATATATGTTCTATGGATGGATGATGTTATTTTAGGGAAACAAATAATACAAGCAATTAGGGTGAGGACTCATAAAAATTTGAGGCACCTTCTCATGGTAATGTCTTGGAGGAAATTATGAGAACGAGACCCGCCAGTAGGAAATCCACATTTCATAGTGTCATTGGATGTTCATATTTGAGGATGTGTGTATTGGTCCTTAGACTTTAAGATTATTATTAATGGGTATTACAACTCACACACTTAGATGTATTGAAAAATATATGATGACATACTGTTCGCAGTGAGGTAGGATACTTTGTGTGCATCACGAGTGATATTACATTAATAGATAATGCGAGAAAGGATTTTTCCCTTATGTTCCATAACAAAAGTAGATATCTCAGGACCTTTTATGGAATTGATATAGCTTAAATATATCCATGGCCATGGTGAGTAATGGGAAAGTTCAATTCTGGAAAGTCAAAGAATGAATAATCGAGCATATGGTTTGATGGCACTAGCATGCAACCCGCTTGATTCAAGATAGCGTGACAAAGGGATTACATTACACGGTAAACGTTCATAGGAGGTGACACATAGTTTGCAACATTAACTTCTTTTTCTATGTGTGCCTTGGTGTGTTGCGAGATGCTAACCTTGGACTTTAGGCAGGCTCCACCTAATGCCATTGAGAAATAGTCCTAGAGGGTCACATACTAAGTGTGTCCAAGTATCTCTATTAAATATTAATTTAAAAAATTGAATAAAGATTATTCTTGACTATGGTTTAATAATTATTCAAGGATGCCTGATCAAATTTATTTTGATTCTAGTTATTCGAGATAATATATTGTGGGCGAAATAATTTTTTAATTAGCGAGTAATGTAGTGATATTTATTTGAGAAAAAAATAGTCATTAATCAAGATCTAATAAATGTGGTGGAGGAAATTAAGAAAAATAGAAAATAAAATACATGTCGTGTATATTAATATATACATGTCGTGTAGTTTTTCATAGAATTTATGAGAAATAATATTATTTATTTAATTAAATAATATTAGGTGTAATTCGCTGGGCACATGTCAGGTAATAATAATAGTCAATTTTTATTATTAGACACGGAGTATTACTAAGAATTAATTTAAATGAATAAATTCTTTTGGGTAATTAATTAATTTTATTATTCTATGTAATTAAAAATACTAATTATATATTTCTCATTAGCCTAGCCATTTTGAGTTGTGGTGAAAAACATATTTGGAAAATCTCTCAATCCAAGAGAGAATTCTTCTTTCCACCAAGAACGCTCTCAAGCCATGATAAGAGATCCACCTCCACCGGATAAAGGCGATCAAAGGCGAACATCGTAAGTGAAGGATCTTCTGTTCTAGCACCCAGATATCCCTTCAGTGACGTCCAGAGATACATGGAGCTTTTGTGGATCACCGTTAGAGGAATCCAACACTTGGATTCTATGACGCAATGACAGATCACATCAGATCATGACTAGATTCATAAACGAATAAAGAATTACATCAAGGTAATTCTTATAAATTAATTAAATTAATTATAACCCACATATGATGATCCTTTTTATGGTTTCAGGACTCCCCTCTTTTTTTTCATTCTTCGTTCTATTACAAATATCCGATGTTTTATTATCGTGACGAATCTCAGATTGGTTGTTGTTAATGCTAAAATTAAAGTTGGGTACACCCTCCAATGCGCTTCCACCTCACCCTGAACCTATAGTGATCTCACTGGGATAAGGGTGAGGTGATGGATGAAGTGATGGAAAATGGATCAAAACAACCTATGGAGGTGGATCCAAGGGATGTGTCCAATAAAGTGAAGATGTCACATCATCAAGGTACACCCCTAGGAGGGAGCAACTGAGTTTACATGTGGTTGGGATTGAACCTCAGGGAGGCTTCCTATAAAACATGTTTAGAAGACAGGGATCAAAACCCACACAGTTCAGATATTAGAGGCAAGGGTATTACTCTAGGAGGGATGCACAAAAGAAGGGTTTCGCGGTCACTACTTACCTTTAAGCCCACGTGACTCATGCTCAGTTTGATAAACAAAATGAAATAATAGACCAGACCATCACATCATAAAAGATGTGTCAGTAAGCGATATTGTGGGGTTCATGAATATAAGTTTCCTGAGGCAGATCTCATTCAATGTGAAGAGGATCTAATTTAATAACTTCAATAGAGATGAGTGGTCATGAAAAATACCCGATTCATGTCATCCCATATACATATGGGGTGATACTACAGTTTAACATCATCTGCTGAGGATGATAGGGCTTAGCAGTATAATGTCCCACATCTCAGATGGTGAGGACTCACTCCTTAGACCTTGGACTTACATAACTGATAAACAACCACACTTGGGGAAGGGAAGACACATCAATGCCTAAAGGGAGTACTATAGAGGAGTGTTCAATAGTTGGGATCCATGTTAGTGTAGCTCTGAAAAAAAAGAAATATCAATTAGTTTACCTATACAAAAAAGAAATAGGCAGGACAACATACGATGTGACACCACAAAACGGACCATGAAATCACTACACACAAACCTATAGGGCTGCATGGAAAAGGTGAATGAAAAATTTGGGAGTTTCATGAAAAGGGGGATCAAACAAAATGATTTTGAGTAAAGACAATCCATGGAACATAAGGGAAGTGGTGCATACAATATTGGAGGCTTGCACACAAAATGAAGGGGATTGAGCGGAAGAGGCGATGTATAGGATACAGTTTTGTATGGAAGTTGGGTATTTTTTGTGCACTTGCCTTAGGATGAAAGGAAATGGGTGAGGGTCAAGACCTTGTGGGCCCACGTGAAGGGGGACCCATAGGGGACCTATCACACAAGATCCTATACCTTGAGTGATCCATGGATTGTGAATTATCATGGAAGAGGTGGTCTTGCATGCATGGGAGTGATGATTAAAATTATGGATCATTTACCTGAAGGAAGGGGGTTCCCTTATCTATACAGGAAAAATACATGGAGCTAGAATGGAAGAATCGTGATGTGGAAGTGGGATTTTTATGTCGCATTGGGTGTGAAAACCTCTTGCACAAGAATTTAAATCATACTCATAGTCCTTGAATCTTGCATGCGACTCCCTTTTCCTTCTCAGAATGGATCATTGAGTCAAAGGGTTTCTCCAGTTTTCTTAAAGATGACCATTTTTGGACTTATGAGAAATTCAACAACAATAAAATTCCCTACTCAGAATCTAAGATGAAAGTGAACCAGAAGGTCGGGTTTCAAGTGAAAATTTGAAAGGAACGATGCATTTGGGGTGGAGACTGCATAATCCAAATACCAACAAATAAAGAACCTTACAGATGCATGGAATACCATGTCTATACAAATAAATACGTGGGGTGGGTGGGGGGGGGGCTATGCATAGTACTTTAACTTTCCATATGATAGGTAATTTCCCCCTCATGCATGTAAGTTTTTTAATCCTATGTGGAAAACCAAATCTCGGTCATGATTTTCATGTAACAACAGAATTCTTGTGAGAATTCTACTTGGATGGAAGTTTCTATGGCCGTCATCCAATCTTATGTACAAGGAATAGTTTTTCATGATAGACCTCAATTTTTCATGCCCCAGACTTAGTGTTTTCAATACTCAATCGACATGGTTTGTAAAAAAAATGTTATTGATTGGGAGGCTTCCATTTCTACATGAAGGGAAGAGATGACCAGGAGTCCCAAAATACCTCACGCTAGGAGAGTTATGTCAGATAATCAGATGCTCTTGGGAATTTTGATACAACTTCAAAAAAATTACCTCCTAAGAGAAAGTCTCGCACTATGGAACTTCAGGACACCAGATAAAGTAGCCATCTCAAGATTTGAGACTGGATCACCATGGGCATGGGTCACATGTGAGGATATCCTCTAGTGGTACAACATTACTGTTCATGGATACCCTTGTTTTGAGATTTATGAGATTTCCATCTTCGTCCTGAATTGGAGAACCAGGAAAATCATGGGAGATAAACCAGTTCCTAAGAATCCATTTCCCACTATGCAAGAACCTTCTAAAGTAGTATAATGGATGAAGTGGTCTAGAAAAAGAACCAAAATATGAGTTCTGGAGGTAATTTTACAAGTGAATGGGAGTGGGTGTACTAGGTGCGCCACACATGAAAGGAGTTTAGAGAAGATCTACACCATATCAGGTTGTTTGAAGCTGTATTAATATCTCAATTCCATATATTCCATCAACAAGAATTGGTACTAGAGCTGATCAACTGGTGGTCCCCTAACTCAAACACATTCCACCTCAAAATTGGTGAGGTTAGATTCAATCTATGGGACATCCATTGTATCAGAGGCATTCCACTAGAGGGGACCCAATACGATGTGTTCCTACCAACAAATAATATCATGGTTGATAGAGCAAAAAACCCCATCAAGACATGGAATCTCTTAGATGCGGGGAAGGAGAAGTTGTGGATTGAATACATACTAAAGGACATCCCTTACTGAGTATGGTTCAACCTATTATTTAAGAGGGATAAGAAGGTAAGGATGCTAGGATTAGGTAAGTAGTTCCCAAACATATCGTATAGGGGAAAGGCAGGATCATATTGGGTGGTCCTGGAGGTAGGACAATATCAAACATGGGGGTTCATCATGGATGTGATATGAGACCCACGAGTATTCTATGATTCCTTTATTACTACCTTCCTAAGTGGGTGGCTATTACAGATAAGGGATATAAGGATAGGTGTATGCCCAGAATCCTTGGTGATGATGGGGATCATGGAAGCCTAAACAAATATTAATATGGGAGTCCCTGTCATAGCAATACTTTATAGTATTTTGGGGCACATATTAGGGGGAGGCATGCCCAGAAGAATATATAGAACATTCCATATTTTTTATGGCTATATTTCATCCCTATTTGGTGTATATTATTTCACAAATTCCATTCTTCATCCAGGCAATGGACTATGACCATATATTCTGAACATAGATGGGGTTTGTCCGCTGATACTCAATGATGAAGGGGTCAAGAACTAGATTGGTAATCCTGAAAATTTAAACATAATTCCATTATAAACTCTAATCATCCACTTATTGGATGACCATTGAGGTTTACTAGATACAATAACCCATATTTATGGAAATATCCTTTGTGAATCATAATTTCCATCCCAATTTTCCAGACAGTTCTGATACCTTTAGCAGTTATTGAAGAAGATGTATACAAAAGTTCATGAAGAGTGGGAACCCTGCATCCTCCGTTTGTTTTGGTGTATTATAATGACTTCTAGATCTAGATAAATCATCAAACTTCCATCTATAGATGTTGATTCAAACATATAAATAGAATATGATAAGCACTGGGTGGTGGAATAACTAAAGGCAATTTTGAAAAGACTTATTCGATAGATCTAGATAACAAGTGTAGGGATAGAGTAGAGTAGAGGTAGATGGGGGGCCACCTAGGATGTGAGTTAGGAAACACGGGTGGCACAAACCAAAACCTCAGTGGTGGGAATGTCATAGGGTGTGGCTGCACCTCTTCCTTCTAAGGAGGGGTGGCCCTGGAGGTGGCCTCGAGGACTAGCTAAAGAAGCTTTGAGGACTAAAATATGGTATCTTTTGCAGCCAACCATTTATTCCATTTCCCAACCCTCTGGTCTACCTAGAGAAAGTTGTGGAAATTATTATCAATTGAAGACCTATGTAATAGATTGAAATGTGGAAGGCTTGAAATTCCAGAGGTCGGGTTCATTCAAGTAGTGAACATGTGGGAATTTCATTGATGGCATTCATACCTAACATAAATAGAAGCTAATGGGTACCAATGGGGATAGTACAAAGAGGCACATCTTCTGGTAAAAGCGATTATAGTTCAAGAGAATGATTAGGAAGAGATGATGATCGAAGAAAAAAACTGATGATGAAAATGAAGAGGAAAAAGAGGAAGAGGAAATAGAGGATAAGGAAGAAGATGAAGAATAATAATAAGATTCTGAGTATGAAGATACTGATAGTGGGAAAACCTAGGGGAAAAAATCTCATACAGGGAGTCCCTAGAAGAGTGACTAGATTGCGGGCTCTAACGAGGATCTTTTGGAACACCTCATAGTAAGTCTTAACTTGTAGCCCCCTTTCCCCTTTCCTTTTTAAAAAATGGATCCACTAAAAGAAACTCATCCTTTATAGGAGCACACTATTGTGGATCAAGAATCTCCCATAGTAAAAGTTCAGAATGCACCAATGGATGTGGGGGGGGGGGATATGGCCGACATATATAGAGGAGCCAAGAAATGAACCGATCGTGACCAAGGTGACTAGTGGTGGGCCAGCTGAGGGGGTAAAAGTGATACTCCCAAAATTACAAGAATGATCCCATTTTCTAGAGGGATCCAGTTCCAATCATTGAACTAACAAGTCTCGAAGGGTCCTCATTAGTGGAAGTCCTTATGGTCACTTAGGAACTTGATCTATTGGTTCTCATCTCTCGTAATTATCCACCTTAAAATTCCCATATTCATCACTTGGGGATCATACTGATTGAGGTTCCTATTCAATTCAATGATCGTGAGACTAAAAGTCTAGAAAACTGACAAGTCTAGGAAATATATGGGACCTATTATAAAGAATGAACCTATCCATGAGGATCCAATAATTCAATCTAATATGTACTTGGAAACAGATGAGTGGTAGGTTGCAATAGATATGGATGATTCTATTGAAAGGGAAGAGATCAAAACTGTAAAAGGTGAGGCTGATGAGGAGGAACTAATTGAAGATGGTCTTCCATATGTCATAGAGCCTAGTCCCTTAGAGTGGATGCCGAAGGGAGACCCTATTATTGGAATTAATTCCATTTTCCGTGAATATGATCCCATAAACACTAAGGAGATGAATGAATCTGATCCTGATGTAGCTGAGGAAAGTCACATGATTCGTCTTAGAGAGTGGAATTCTATCAAGCACTTCGGAAAGGCCCCAGATGCACAATGGGTGGGCCAAATTGGGTAAATTCATATAGAGACCCAATCTTGACGTACATGGACATTACATTACTTTTACAGAATACTTAATACATAACAAAAATAGACACCAAAGGATCGTAATTGTTTAGTGTCTTTGGAAACTCAGAACATAATCTTCTAATCATGGTGAAAGATCTTCAACATCTTCTATAATGATCTTCTCTTTTTTTCTTACCTAAAACCTTTCATTATATCCTGGGGAAAAGAAAACATATAAAGGGTGATCTCAAATACTCAGTATGGGTAAGAATGGAGAAAATAGAACAAACCATATACATTTGAACATAAAAACATGAACATAATGTTTAAACATCAAAATCTTGAGCAATGACATAAAACATGGCAGTACATAAGGCATAGATCACAATGGAACATCAATCATGATAAAATAGCTTGGAAATAAAACTTGTAATTGTGGAAAAATATTAACCACATGATATGATTTCCATATTAGCTGAGACATTACTATCAATACAATCTTATTGGAAAAAGTCTTTTAGTGAACCGAGTTTACTCCTCATCCCAGTCCTGTATCACTGAACCGGATTAACTTTCCATTCCCACCATGTCTATCTCATGAGATATAAATCTTTACCCAATGCATTGGAGGAAGATATAGGTCCCAACCATCTCATAATGAAGTCATTATTATGTGTTCCACAACATAAACATAAATCATTCATCATAACCCAAAGAATAAAATGGGTTTCATAAACATCATCCCATCATAACATAATCCATATAAAACAAATGGATATAATTTCATCATAAGAAAAGTGAAACCATGTAAATCATAGAGGCATTATACTTGAAACATACACATATGAAAACAATGTTATCTTAGATAGAAAATGGTTTTGATGAAACACTTGAAATGAATTATTGAGGAAAATATCCTTTCTTCTTCAGAATCATTTTCTTTTCACAAAATGCCATGCAATTTTAAAGGAAAAGGATTTTGTTGAAATTAGTCATGAAATATCGTAGAGTAAGCATCATGAAAATAAGGTGTTATAAAATTTTAAAAATATGTTCATGCTATATAAGTTAAAAAAACATTCTCCTCGTACTTTTGTCAGAAAAGTCAAAAAGTACCTTGTATGGTAAACAAAAGAAAGATCCATTCCATACGATGTGGTAAAAGTAAAAAAGGGTAAAAATGACTTTAAACATACATGGAAGAAAATTAAAAATTTTATGAAAACATTTTGAGAACGTATGGACTTGTATAGTAAACATAACCCCCGTAAATACTTATGAATAAACAATCTCAGATAAGAATGAGATTGGAATAATTATCCCTTAACTTATGTCCAATTTCTTCTGTATGTATCTGAGACTCTTGTATAGTGGGTTTAAATATATTATTAACTTGTAACAGAACCACAATAATATTTATGATATCATATATGATTCACTTACGACTTTATATTATCTGTTCATTTGTCAATTCCATGTTAAAGCAGCGTTTTGAGTAAAATCGTTTCATTTACCGTCCGTGTTTTGACTTGTAATTATTAATATGATTACTTAGATCATGATTAATTAATTCCAGAATATAAAACATGATTTATATATAATATATATTCAGAATTTACATATATATAATATATCGATAAATGGAAAGAAATACACCATTCATGGAGACAGTAGGCCGTACGTACGCATGAAGCCTGTTTTTCGTTTCCTTATTGAATTGAATGGAATTAAGTAGATGAAATACATATATATATATATAAATAAATCCAGTAGAATTATTATGTCATATGTTTCATGATTAGTTATTATATATACTTTATAATCATTATTGAATTGTTAACATGGAAAATGAATCTCATCGCGTCGTGGAGACGGTAATCCGTACGTACGCACGAGTGATGATATCATTACCATATTTATTGAATGGAATTGAAGTGGATGATATAATATCTTATAATCACTATGATGTTATAATAATCATATATAGTTATTCTTTACATCATTTTACCCATCCAAGTAAGGTGGTGGTGGAAAAACTGATTACACCACGGCGTGGAGACGGTATTCCGTACGTACACACGTGCGGTGATTTCGTTTTCCATAGGATGGATAAAAGGTGAAATAGGGTTGTTTCATACTTATAATAACATATAAGTATATAATTAATACTGATGTTATTACTTTATAATGAAACAACTAAATAAGATCAAGTAGAAGAAGAAAGAAACTTGAAACAGTCGGTAGAAGAGATTACCTCTTCTTCGATGCACCTCCTTTAAACTTCTTCTTAGGGCACTAGAGTTGGTCTTTTGAGAAGTCCATAACCTCTATGATATAACTAGAGAGGTTTAAAAGAGTAATTGGCAGGGGTTTTCCAACCTTAAATTCTCAAAAGGGTGTGAAGAGAAGAGGGAATGGGTGCCCTTTTTATAAGGGAGGAGAGGGGCACCTTTGAAAAAACTTAAAATATTATTTTATAATAAAGTCATAGTCAGTTTATAATAGTTCCAAATTGATTTATTTAGAAGATAAAGTGAGTATGGGTCAAAATCCTCTAAACCAATAGGTTTTAGACAATTTTAGGTTACTATTTTAACCTTATCATTTAGAATTAACTCTAAGTTAAATAATTTAACTTTTACTGTGTCTTCATGTTTTCTTACACTATATGGTTAATAAACTTACTATAACAAGCCAAAAGAACCCCAAGTGGTTAATTATTAATATATATAACCTTATCTAAGTAATTTTTACTATCATTAGATTTTTATAAATATAATAACAATTAATAATATAATATTTTTTTTAAAACTATTTTATGTCAATTTTGACACTATTTGGAAATTGATTTTTGTGAAAATCTTAACAACATGATTAGTTCAAAAAAGTTAATTGAATCAATACTAACATGTCATATTAACCTATAAAATTAGTTTAATTCATAAAAAGTCTAAAATTACATTTATTTGGCTAATTATAACATCAATTATGTTAATATTTCATTGAAAATGTTTTAGTTATTAAACTTTGATTTTAACTATTTTAACTCTTCTTTAAATAAAATAATAATAAGTGTCTTAATCTAATCCAAGTACACCTAAAGGGTAATATTTTATTCCTAAGGTTGTTTTTGGTCTAATTACACTTATCCAATAGAATTAGGACATGTGTTAGGGTAATAATAATATCATTTTTACCCTTAATTACCCTATTTACTTTTAACCGTGGTAAATAAAAGTAAAAAGTTACTATTCAACAAAAGTTATTTTTATCTTATTGAACCACATTTTACACCTTTATATTAACTATGTCTCTCAGATTTTCGAAATTCCCCTCATAGAAGTGGTAATATTATGTTTTATGTAAATTTTCAAATTCTCATAGGAGGTGGGTAAAAGACGGTGAAAAGTTCAATAAAAATTTTATATATCTAAAATTCTTATAAAATGACTTAAATGAATTACATTGAACTTATATAGGTATTATTTATCAATTTTTAACTAAAAGAAATTTAAATAAAATAAATAATTATTTAAATAAAAATTCTGTTTTTAAATAGTAATTCAGTGTTTTCACTATTCATCAAAAATTGAAAGTTTTCAGAAAAATACAAAAAATTTACCCTAGGATAATTTCGATATTCTGAATCCAAAAATGAAGTCCATTTTGAAAGATAAAATTTATAGAATTTAAAAAAGTGGGTATTACTATTCCAAACGGCTAGTTCATAATAGTATTATAATAATACCTCGTTTAGTGAAACTTGGTATTGCGTACTACACACGCAATCAAAGAAGGTCTTGATTGTGTGTAATGCAAGCTAAGTTAGGGATGCGTGTAGTGAAATATCCGTTTGGTGTTGCGTATAACATAATAAAAACTTATTTAATTTATACATTAAAAAAAATCTATACTTAATATTGTGTAGAATAATTCCCACAAAACGAACTTGAAAATGTGTGTAACACGAGCCAATAATAGTGTTGTGTATACTGAAAGCTAATACGGTGTTGCATATAGTACAATCTGATCTTGGTGTAGTGTATAACAGAATACATCAAAGAAATTTAAAATAATATATCTAATAAAATCTCAGGGTTTTACATTCTACCCCCCTTATAATGAATTTCGCCCTCAAAATTCGTCGGGGTTATAAATCATTTACTACTTGAAAATTTCATTCGTAAAAACCCAAATCGTAAAAGAAAATACGAAAACTTAATTTTAAAAAGTAAAGTAAGAAATGTAATGGTTACCCAGATTAACACATCATTGGGTTTCCACATACAAGAACATAAGTGGAAATATGGATATAGAAGAAAAATCTAACAATCAAGTTCTGATGGAGAGTGGTAGAGGACATGGATATGAAAAAGACAATAATCACAAAGCCATAAATTTGTGATGATTTAAGGTACCATCTGATTCATCGGATATAAGGACACTAGGACAACATTTTTTTGTTTTCAAGATCATTCCCCTAAATATAAGAATTTCTGAATTAAAAGAAATACTTACTTGATTTTGGTACAATCTTACTGTTGTTTGTGCCTTGAACAATTTCCACTTCATCACTTAAAGAAATGAAGTTGAATTTGTCTTCCGTGAAGTATTAGAAGATCATGCGATAGAATGATAAGTCATTACATCTGTCTCAAACAAAAGGATAACAAAATTTATTAAATATACATAAGTCAATCTATAGTGAGATTAATCGTATATGGTTCCTAAACTGGACTTATACTTCATATATCATACCTCTTAATATAATAAAACTAGTTTCTACTGACCAGGGACTTCATGTAGGCCAGAGGTAGGTGATAAAGGCCTGTCACACTTCGATTGTGGGTTCGATTCCCACATCCTTGTCCGATGTGACGGGTTGTCGCTCGTCCTATGGGTTATCCTTTTTCTTAAACTATACTATTATAACATTCTAGAAATAATATTGGAAAACAAGTTCTATCCTTAAATAATACTATCTTATGTCCAACATAATCCATTCCAATCTTTAGGTTTATCCAAAATACATCTATCCAATCTCATAATATAAAGAAAATAATTACTTGAAAGGTCACATAACAAGCATGTGAATACCATCATTTATCCCCCATATATCATAAGATATATCTTGTTGGTCACATTCCAAACATGTGAATACCTTAATCATGTATTCTTTTGAAACATGAATTACCATAGAACCTTAGTGAAAACATGAATGCTGTCAAAAGTTATCTCTTTCCACATACCAAAAAAAATCCCAAAAATTCTACCTACTCAAACCATGATATCAATTTGTCCTTATATCAGTCATGAGCTCATTAATACTATCAAACATATCATTATCTCCTTATCCTTTCATTATGCACATATAATATACCTTCCAAAAATATTTGAATAACCTTTCATGGTTACCGGTGCCATTCAACATATACTTTCAAATACATTATAAAAAACAATAGAGTAACAATCCTTAGATGTTTCATTATTCCATAATACCATACATTATTCTTGATAAACATGCAATCATTCCACTACCTTCATAAACCATTGACCTAGATTCAAAACTTCTTTCATCTCATATATCATTTGTAGTCTCTTCATCATCATCCACATAAATACTGCCCATATGACCATGTTGATTCTCTTCATGAGATTTTCTCTTATGGAATTGGATTTAATAATGCCCGTACATTCCACATTTAAAACATTTAACCATTGTTTATGTCTTAGCAATACCATTATCCTTGTCCATTGTGTGAACTAAACCTTTTTCTTTAGAATTAATGGCTTTGTGTCCTTCTTTTCTACACCCAAAGAATCTTCCAGTTCCTTTGAAACATTCTCTCTGATGCCTCTTCCCACATTATATACATGAGGGGAATTGAACTTTCTTTCCTCTATGATCATCATGAAACTCCATCTTTCTCTTAATAACTGAGTTGGGATACTTACCAAAGTTGAGATTATTGATCATACTATGATGTTTCTGTTTAGGAATAATAACGATATGTGGACTTCCAGATTCAATTTCATTTGGTTTATCATGAAGAATATCATTCCATTTTCTATCATATCCTCCATTATCGTGAATCTTCCTATTTCCAGCCATTTTCTAAAACCCAAAAAGAATAGCGTGAGAGGAAAAAATCATAATCAAGGTGGAGTAACTTCAATATATAACATCTTAAGTTAAATTATAAGATCGTTACTATAGTTATAGGACTATAACCTATATGTATACTTAACCTTAGAGACATCCCTATACATACCTTAGAAATATCTCTAGGGATTTCACTAAAGTTTTCGCATCCTAGTTTCCAATGGTTAACTAAACCTTTCCTCTGATTCCAACTGTAAAGACCCAAGATTGACGTACATAGACATTACATTAATTTTGCAGAATAATTAATACATAACAAAACCAGACACCAAAGTATCGTAATAGTTTAGTGTCTTTGGAAACTCAGAACATAATCTTCTAATCATGGTGAAATATCTTCAACATCTCCCATAAAGATCTTCCATTTTTTTTTCTTACCTAAAACCTTTCTTTATATCTTGGGAAAAAGAAAACATATAAAGGGTGAGATAAAATGCTCACTATGGGTAAGCATGGAGAATATAAAACAAACCATATACAATTGAACATAAAAACATGAAGATAATGTTTAAACATCAAAATATTGAGCAATGACATAAAACATGACAGTACGTAAGGAATAGATCATAATGGAACATCAATCATGATAAAATAGATTGGAAATAAAACTTGTAATTGTGGAAAAACATTAATCACATGATATGATTTCCATAGTATCCAAGGCATTGCTTCCAAGACCATCTTAGTGGACAAAGTCCCTTACTGAACCGAGTTCACTCCTCGTTCCAGTCCTGTATCACTAAACTAGATTAACTTGACGTTCCAGCCATGTCTATCTCATGAGATATAAATCTTTAACCAATGCATTGGAGGGAGATATAGGTCCCACCTATCTCATAATGAAATAATTCTTACGTGTACCACAACATAAACATAAATCATTCATCATAACCCAAAGATTAAAATGGGTTTCATAAACATCATCCCATCATAACATAATCCATATAAAACAAATGGATATCATTTCATCATAAGAAAAGTGAAACCATGTAAATCATAGAGACATTATAATTGAAACATACACATATTAAAATAATGTTATCTTAGATGGAAAATGGTTTTGATAAAACACTTGAAATGAATTCTTGAGGAAAATATCTTGTCTTCTTCAGAATCATTTTCTTTTCACAAAATACCATGAAATTTTAAAAGAAAGGGATTTTGTTGGAAATAGTCATGAAATCTTGTAGAGTAATCTTCATGAAAATAAGGTGTTATAAAATCATAAAAATCCATTCATGCCGTATAAGTTAAAAAAACATTCTCCTCGTACTATTGTTGGAAAAGTCAAAAAGTACCTCAATTGGTAAACAAAAGAAAGATTCCTTCCATACGATGTGGTAAATGTAAAAAATGGTATAAATGAATTTAAACATACATGGAAAAAAATTAAACATTTTATGAAAACATTTTGATAACATATGGACATGGATAATAAACATAACCCCAGTAAATACTTACGAATAAACAATGTTGGATAAGAATGAGATTGGAATAATTATCCCTTACCTTATGTCCAATTTCTTCCGTATGTGTCCTAAACTCTTGTATAGTGGGTTTAAAAATATTATTAACTTGTAACAGAACCATAATAATATTTATGATATCATATATTATTCACTTACAACTTTATATTATCCATTCATTTGTCAATTCCATGTTAAAGCAGCGTTTTGGGTAAAATCGTTTCATTTATCTTCCATGTTTTGACTTGTAATTATTAATATTATTACCTAGATCATGATTAATTAATTACAGAATATAAAACATGATTTATATATAATATATATTCAGAATATGCATATATATAATATATCGATAAATGGAAAGAAATACACCGTTCATGGAGACGGTTGGCCGTACGTACACAAGAACACTGTTTTTCATTTCCTTATTGAATTGAATGGAATTATGTATATGAAATACATATATATATACATAAATCCAGTAGAATTATTATGTAATATATTTCATGATTACTTATTATATATACTTTATAATCATTTTTGAATTGTTAACATGGAAAATGAATCTCATCGCGTCGTGGAGACGGTAATCCGTACGTACGCACGAGCGATGATATCGTTCCCATATTTATTGAATGGAATTAGAGTGGATGATATAATATCTTATAATCAGTATGATGTTATAATAATCATATATAGTTATTCTTTACACCATTATACCCATCCAAGTAAGGTGGTGGTGGAAAAACTGATTACACCACGGCATGGAGACGGTATTCCGTACGTATGCACGCGTGGTGATTTCGTTTTCTATAGGATGGATAGAAGGTGAAATAGGGTTGTTTCATATTTATAATAACATATCAGTATGTAATTAATACTTATGTTATTAATTTATAATTAAACAACTAAAGAAGAGGATGTAGAAGAAGAAATAAACTTGAAAGAGTCGGTAGAAGAGATTACCTCTTCCTCGACACACCTCCTTTAAACTTCTTCTTAGGGCACTAGAGTTGGTATTTTTATAGGACCAGAACCTATATGATATAAATATAGAGGTTGAGAAGAGGAATTTTTAGGGTTTGGACGAGCTTCAAGGATCAAAAGGGTGTGAATAGAAGAGGGAAGTGGTGCCCTTTTTATAAGGGAGGAGAGGGGCACCGTTGGAAAAACTTCAAATATTATTTTATAATAAAGTCATATTCGGTTTATAATAGTTAAAACTTGATTTATTTATAAGATAAAGTGGGGATGGGTCAAAATCCTCTAAAAAAATATGTTTTAGAAAAATTTAGGTTACTATTTTTACTTTATCATTTAGATTTAACTCTAAGTTAAATAGTTTAACTTTTATCATGTCTTCTTGTTTTCTTACACTATATGGTCAATAAAATTACTATAACAAGCCAAAAAAACCCCAATTGGTTCATTATTAATATATATAACCTTATATAAGTCGTGTGGATGAATATTAGATTTTTAGGAATATAATAACAATTAATAATATAATATTTGTTTTAAAAACTATTTTACGTCAATTTTGACACTATTTGGTAATTGATTTTTGTGAAAATATTAACAACATGATTAGTTCAAATAAAGTTAATTGAATCAATAATAACATTTCATAGTAACCTATAAAATTATTGGAATTCATAAAGTCTCAAATTACATTTTTTTGGGTATTTATAACATCAATTATGTTAATATTTCATTAATAAGGTAATTACTGCATCATCATTGTGTCATAAATAAATTAAATTTTTTAATGTCTAAAAATTATAAATAAAATACCATTATGTAGGAAATTTTTTTAGATCTCTAATTAATATTAATATTATAATTTATCTTATGTATAACCATATATTAAAAAAGTTTTAGTTATTAAACTTTAATTTTAACTATTTTAACTCTTTTTTAAATAAAATAATAATAAGTGTCCTAATATAATCCAAGTGGACCTAAAGGGTAATATTTTCTTCTGAAGGTTGTTTTTGATCGAATTACACTTATCCAATAGAATTAGGACATGTGTTATGGTAATAATAACATAATTTTTACCCTTAATTACCCTATTTACTTTTAATCATGGTAAATAAAAGTAAAAAGTTACTATTCACAAAAAATTATTTTTATTTTATGGAACCACATTTTACTCCTTGATATTAACCATTTCTCTAGGATTTTTGAAATTCCACTCACAAAAGCGGTAAAATCAAGTTTTATGTAAATTTTCAAATTCTCCTAGGAGGTGGGTAAAAGATGGTGAAAAGTTCAATAAAATTTTTATATATCTAAAATTATTATAAAATGACTGAAATGAATTTCATTGAACTTATATAAGTATTATGTATCAATTTTGACCTAAAATAAATTTAAATAAAATAAATTATTATTTAAATAAAAAGTCTGTTTTTAAATAGTAACTCAGTGTTTTCACTATTCATCAAAAATTGAATGTTTTCAAAAAAATACCAAAAATTCATCCTAGGATAATTTCAATATTCCGAATCCAAAAATGAAGTCCATTTTGAATGATAAAATTTATAATATTTCAAAAAGTGGGTATTACTATTCAAAACGGCTAGTTCATAATAGTATTATAATAATACCTCATTTAGTGAAACTTGGTATTGCGTACTACACACGCTATCAAATAAGGTCTTGATTGCGTGTAATGCAAGCCAAGTCAAGGCTGCGTGTAGTTAAATCTCCGTTTGGTGTTGCGTATAACATAATAAAAATTTATTTCATTTATACATTAAATAAAATCTATACTTAATGTTGCATAGAATAATTTCCACAAAACGAACTTGAAATTGTGTGTAACAAGAGCCAAGAATAGTGTTGTGTATACTGCAAGCTAATACGATGTTTCATATAGTACAAGCTAATCTTGGTGTAGTGTATAATAGAAGACATCAAAGAAATTAAAAATAATATATCTCATAAAATCTCGGGGTGTTACAATTTACTTATGGTTATAGTACCTATGCATTATAGGGGTGAATGCTCAAAATATGCATCCATTAGTATGAGAATATCTAGATGAGAATATGTGGGAAATTATCCAGCACTTTTATGTTTCTTGTTTTAAGGAGAAATATGAAATCATCCAGAAGATATAGGAGGATGAACAAGATATCCATTACCTAGAAGATTAAATGAATGAGCATTCATCCTTTATCACTAATCAATCAAAAAATTTCATATGACTGAAGGTACAATTGGTGGAGACCCAAGAGTTGCTGAAAAAAGTTAGTCATCAAGTGGATGACCTACGAGTTGAACATTACCAAGCAAGAATCAGGGCTGATGAGATTTTTTCTGAAGCCATTGATAAAGAGAGGGAACTTAGGTGGTGATAGAAAAATATGGAGGCCACGCATCAGAAGGTGGTAGAGTTGAAGCATTACATTGAAGGTGATGATCTATAAGGGATATATTTTTTCAAACTTATGAAAATTACTTGTTTGTTTTGATTTGGAATGCTTGAATGGACACATTATTTCTTCCTTTAATTGTTACATCTCTATCATATCTATGAGGAAACTAATGATCAGTCCCTTAGCTCACACGGGTTATGCCTGGTGTGAGAAATAAGGGAAGGGTGAATAATTGTTCACTTTTTATGACAGTTTCAAATAATCATCAAACACTTAGGGTCACCTTTTGTTGACTGACCACCGATATCATTCAGGTCAATAGGGGTTATGTATGGAGAATATGTCTCTCAAAGTAGCCAATTTTCCTTTCCTGATGTGCTCTAATTATCGAAAGGGTTAAGACTAGGGGCATTGGAATCTATTGGAACAAAGAGGAATGATAAAAGTGTGAATCATGATACCCCAAATTTGGAACACTATGAGAGTGATATCATGATATAGGAAAACTTCTAACCATGTTCAAAACACATTACCCATATTGATTAGCCTAAAATGGAAACAAACAAATGAGGGTCGACTGTTGATCATGTTCGAAACATGGGACCTATATTGAATTTTCATCCAAAGTATTCTAGGGCATTGGAATAGGATGGTAGTTGAGCTGAAGTAGCATGGAAACAGGCCGTTAGGGTGTCCCTTCAGACATAAAAGTGGATGAGGATCCAAATAAGGGGAACACAAAGTATATGAATGGATTGATTGAATGTTTTAGTGGATTCCAACACTCTCAAAATTATGCCTCCATGGATTAGAACACATTGGAGTGAGCATAATAATATGAGAAAAGATCAAACCTATCCTCCAAGAGAGCATCGCTTCAGATGTCGTGTCACAGAAGAAGATGTGGACGATGTGATATATGATCAACATAGAGGTAATGCTTGAGTTTCATTGCAATTTTATGTCATGAAAGTGAGGGTAATTCATAATAAGTTTAACATCATATGGTTAGGATGATGCATGGTACAATTTAATGTTGTGTGATCAGGATTCCCTATAGTTTAATGTAATGTGATTAGGATGTTAGACATAGTTTAAGGTCATACATTTGGGACCCTGGACAATAGTTTAAAGTCATGTTACATGAACTATGAAATGTTTTAAAGTATCTGTGTGGTGTATAGAGAATAAACCCAGCATGAATAAGGGCCAATAGAGGCATGAATACAACAACAATACAAAGAAACATATGGGAAGAAGGCATATGTGATGTGGAAGGAGACAAACCCGATGTGAATGAGGTCCAAAAAAGCCCAAAACCACACCACATATCCTAGAGAATCTCATAGTTTAGGTTTATAGAGTTTGTACTGTGAATCCCTCATATGGTTAGACCACATCAGTACCCACCCTAATAGAAATAATAAGACCACATAAGCCATGCTTAGTGTAGGAAACAAGGAATGGTACAGAGGGTTTACTTGATATGTGGGAGATCACATCGAAGGTATAACCAAGGATGGATTCCCACCATGATATAGGAACATGGATGGGAGGAAAGTTGAGTATTTCAAGGATTGGATAAAAGGACAACTTGTTGTTAGGGTAATCTATTGACCATATTCAAAATACAGGGTTCAGTAAATAATGGGGAGAGAAAATATGGGATCAAATATTGACCAAATTTGAAACACAAGGTTCACTGTTTAATGCCAAAGATCCATTAGGGTGTTGATTCAGGATGGGAGGTGAGCCAAAGAGCCATGAGACCATCACCATTAGGGGGTCCATTTGGATTTGAAGGATGATGAAAACCCCAAACCAAGGAGGAATTGAAGTGTGGAATAAACATATTAGGGATTGGGATTCATACCTGAGTGTGAAAATAGTTTAAGTTCATATTCCACGAACAATGGAAAACATTTTAAAGTCATGTTTCTTAGAATAATGAGAACAGTTTTGAGTCATGCTACCTTAAATATTGAAATATTATCAGTCTTAGGGTATGTATAAAACATGTGGGAGATAAAACCCAAGGTGAATGAAGCCAAAGAGTCTCACATGTTTCATAAACACATTAAGATGAATAGATGCCAAAGGGGTGAAAAGGGTTAATAATCATGTGGTTAGGCCTCAAGACAAAATGTTTGGGCGTCTCTAAGTATCCCCTAAGGATGAAAATCAAGTAATACATAGTTTTGGCAGGAAATATCTCCATGCAGGTTTGAACCATACACAGGGGAAAAGGTCATTATATATATTTTTCTTTGTTTTCCTTCTTCTTGTTTTGAGTCGTTAGACTAAGATGGGAAATCCTGGCATCACTACATATACTATAAGGATGAGAATCAATCCACACATAGTTCTAAAATTCATCATGGTAAATGAATACTTCCAAGGGAGATATCTTCTCAAGAAATAACACCACAATATGGTGCCATTTTTCATCGTGAGTCCAAGACAATGATGCCACATTTTAAGTTAATATGAAAAGACAAATCCATGCATTCTAACGTCATGCGGTAAGGATTCTAATTGGGGGAGAGGTACCCCAAAGGGGATTCATGTGGATTAACAAAATAACCTTATGTGAATGAGGACCGTTGAGGCCCACAACATACAACATGTTCTAAAGAGAACCATGGAAAAGATCTTATTTTAATGCCATAGAGTTTTGAACATAGGGGATCATAGTTTAGGTCATAGAGTTAGGATCATAGGCTCTTCAACTCCTCTATGTGGGTATAAACCCTACCGAGAACTCCTAATCCCACATTATCTATGCTGGTGTGGAAAATAAGGAGTGGTGTTAGGATTTTCCTATCACATGTAAAAGTGAACAACAAGGGTGAGGAAATACCGAGTTAAGAATTTTCCAAAAATAAATACATTCCCGATCAACATGCACAAATGCATGAGGGGAAACACCACGGGTGTTAGAGTTATACTAGAAAAAATGTAAGTGGGGAGGATGTAAATAAAAAATATTGAGGTCCAAATCATGGAAGGGAAAACTGATAGGCATGACCATTATTGAACATATTCACAACACAAGGTACACAACATCACCAGTCAAGGGTGGGGCATAGAAACAAATAATCAACTGTTAACCAAATTCGAAACACAGTATCCACTAGTGTTGGCCTAGGATGAGAGGTGATCCAAAGAAACATAACCATAACCAGTAGGGGGTTTGTCTAGATATGGAACATGGTAGAAATTCAAACTCGGAAAGACTCGAAGTATGAAGATAGGTCAGGGAATTGTTTATGTGGAACTCATTCCGTAGCCGGAACTATTCACCTGATTTGGGCCTTCAGGCCACCATTTTGGGCCTACAGGTCTGAAGGGCCTTCGGGTCATCAATGGCCTTAGGGATATAGGGCCTTTAGGCCAAAAAGACCACGGAGTAGCATAGTTCACACAGAACAAGCCCTAGAAGAGGATCAGAGCAACAAGAGTAGCAGCCACCAGATGCAGAGCTAACAGGATTGGAATAATGAGAGGGTATGACAGCTGCCATCGAGACCATGCACTGTGCATCTTTGTACGAGGAAATGCTATCCGATAAGCAATGCAAGGTGGGGAGCTAGGTGATCAATGATGCAGAAGCTGGGGAGGGGTAGTTCAAGTGGGCTGGGTCTATGGGTTATGTATTAACCATGGTATGCCTCTGGGCATTCGGGTCATGTATTACAAGTGTAAAGACCCGTAAAATTCAAGGGAATTTTTTTCTTAATTTCCTTTGGGATTTTACAAGAACTCATTTTCTGAAGGCACCTGATTCCGAGGCCCGGTGTGCCTGTAATTTTTATCCGAAGTTTAGATTGGGTATGTTCATTGAACGAACGAGCAGGTTTTCCTAACTTTTGAACCGGTGCTCGGAATCAAATTCTGAGGGCACCGATGAAATCGTAGTGCCAGTAATTGCATAAGAACACCTTTTTAGAGGTTGCGTATGCTCGGGAGGAGTTGTTAAAAATTGTGGAAGGTAAAATAAAATTGAGCTACAATTTAATTTATTTTTAAGTAGTTATATCCTTTGAGTGGAAGTTGGGGAACTACCCATGAGAGGTTTAGTGGGCGGTGGGGCCCACACGAACCCCACCCCTTCATTTTACCTAACTCCCTTAACCCTCCATTTAATATGACAACATAGGTTTAATTACTTAAGTTATTTCTTTTTTTATGAATTTCAAATGAAATATTGGCTTGTGTGTTAATTAAATAAGACTAAGTCTTATTTCGTGAGAAGTTAGTTCATTGAGTGAGAGGATTTGGAGAGGAAATACCTAAGTTCCGAAGAACATTCTTCCTCTTTGAAGAACGTGAAGAATGCACTGTCGCCGACGAAGAATGCCGACCTCCGACGACAGACGACGGTGAGAGATGCCTTCCTCGAAGATCGACGACGCGACGCCGTGTACCATGACGCCAACGACCCTCTCCTTCCGCGATGCCTTCTTCCGCGACGTTCAATTCCGAGATGAACCTTCATTCAATGATTTCATCGAGGTAAGGGATTATTTGTTTTTGTTCATGAATACTTCCATCGCCCTTCTTCATTTTAAAATTGGACCGCCTGTTATCGCAATAACGAGAGGAGGTCGGACCGCACGAACACGACCGAATCTCCTCCCCCCTTGATGCTTGAATTTGTTGCGGCACGAGCAAGGCAGCGCGGTGCCATTGCACCGTGCGGAAATAATAAAGAATGGGCGGAGAAGCGCGGTGCCATTGAAGTAGAACAAAGCCATGGCGCCGTCGCGCCACACCGGAGAACCTCGAAGAGGCCGCGACCGGAGCGGTGCCGCGGCGGAGGGGCGCAACGCCGTCGCACTGCACTGGTCGGACCAAGGCCGCGGTGGAGCAGGGAGCGGTGGCCGGCTTCCGGCCACCAGAGCCGGAGGGTGGGACCGCGGCGGTCCCGCAGCAGCAGCAACCGGCTGGCCGGATCGGGCTGGCCGGTCACCGAGAAGTCCGGGGGTCGTAACCCCCGACTGGCCGAAGGAGCGGCCCCCCACATGGGGCCCGCGGTTACACCAACAAGGGGGAAGCGTGCCCCCCCTTTCGCTCGGCCATTTCGGCCAAGCCGCGCCGGCTGGGCCAGGAAACACCCACCAGGCCGGGCCGCGTCCTAATGGGCTGGACCCGGACCCAGGTCGGGTTGACCCGGTTCGGGTCGACCCAGGTGGTATCGGGCCGGGTTGGACTGAGCCCGAACCCCCTATTCACGGACTTCTTTCTGTCTTTTTCCCATAACATGGGATATGGACCTCCGAACGGCGCACCTTCAGTTGCGAGGCGATCCTTTGATTGAGACGGTCGTTTCGGTATATTACACTCAAGGTTTCAGAGAACTTTGGGTACGACCGAGTTGGTTCGAACACGAAACCAACCGGGCCCTCAGAGTAGAAACACTTATAACTTGAGCTCTGGATGTCTGATTGATGTGTCGTTGACTTTTTTGGATTCCTCTTAGTGAGACATACCTTTTGGTTTACTCCTCTTGATGTTTGGACACAACTGGAGTATGGACGGGTTGGTTTTGACTTAAAAACCAACCAGGCCCCTGGGACGAAAAAGCCAATAACTCTCAGACCGGGCGTCCGATTGACGCGCCGTCTGTCACGTTGAGTTCCTTTTGACGATTCGGAACTTTTGGATACATCAACTTCGGACTTCGTGTCAGTTGATGTATCAGCCCCTCGGCTCGTGGAGTGGATCCTCCCCGAACGAGCTTGCTGTGTGTGGGAACCCTAGAGCTAGCTGTGACTGCGACAACGATGACGACTGTATAGAAATACTCCGTGGATTCGATGGCTACGACTACAACACTCAGAAATCCTTTGTGGATCAGTGCTACCGATCCTATGTGGGTCAGCGCTCATCGGTCCTGTGTGGGCCAGTGCATACCGATCCTGTGTGGGTCAGATCCTATGTGGGTCATTGCGGGGGTTAGTAACTATCGATCCTTTGTGGGTCATTGCAGGGGTTAGTACCTATCGATCTTTTGTGGGTCCGACATCTTAGACGATTCAGTGGCTACACCTGATCATCTCTATCATCTTAGAAAGAAGTATTCCTATGTGAGCTGAGTCTTGACTTTCAATCTTTATCTTCGATAAGATTGACTTGATATCTTGTGTGGATCACGTTATGCTTTCCTGTGTGGATTGGATTGTGTTTTCCTGTGTGGACTGGGTTGTACTTGGGCTCGGATGTTGGAGCCGAAGTAGAATTGATGACTTAGGTATATGTATGGGCATATATGTAAGTAGTGTTGGATGTTACTTCGTGATCTTATCTTTCCTTTGTGGATTATCATTTGTGGATTCTAGGAGACCTTCAGGGGTCTCGGGGTCCCTACTGAGTAGCTTATACTCACCCCTGCATGGGCTATGCCCGCACTACGTTGTGTTGGATGCAGACGACGGACGACGATGATCGTGGTGGAGGCTTGTGGAGCAAGTCAGTACCTGGAGGTGGACCACTGGTCGGGACATACACGGAGCGGATGGCTGGACCCATGGAGCTGAGGAGGCTATCTGTACCCACCCTTTAGGTGGGACTTCCAGTGGATGGCTTGACGTTGCAGATTTACTTTTCAGTTGCTGTAATTTCTTTCCAGTTGTACTTTATTTTCAGTTTGGGTTTGTATTCTGGCCCACTTACTTTTCTGCACTTACTATTGTACCCAGTTTTACTTAGTGTTTAATTCTACTTGCTTGCTCTGTGGTGTTTGTTTACTTTATAAAGGAAATGCCTTCCCTTTTTTTATCGGGAATTATGCCTTGGTGCTAGTCGCCAGCCTCTGGCCTATGGAAGGCGGGCTTGCGGTAGTCACGGCATGGGCCCCAAGGACGGGTCGTGACAAATTGGTATTAGAGGAGTTTGGTTCTACTGCAGAACTCAGGACTCTGATCTTTTTCTATATAAAGAAATAGTGTTAAGAGTATTGAGTGTGGTTATCAGTCCAGGGAGTCCAGTGTTGGTGCAGCGGCCCACGTATCTGTAAACCAGGACCCTGACTTCTGATTTCTGACTCAATGCACGAAAACATTGATTGCTTGTGTGTTTCAAAAGTTTTCTTTGTGATTACTTTGTGTCAGCTCAACAAATATATTGTTTGACTGTGGAACACCTGTCTCTTTTCAGGATGGCCCCACGACGGTATCCAGCTAGGGTTCCAAGTTTTGTACATGATGACAGCCCACCGAGCGATGAGGCCTCGGTGCAGGGCCCTATTACTGCGGAGGCACCAGCGATACCACTACCCGCTGATCCACCGATTCTATCAGCCCCAGCCGCTGAGAGTGCACGTCGCCTTGGTGCACTGCATGGGTTTTAGCATCAGAGACCGCCCAGGTTGCACTGGGAGACATGCCCTCAGGTAGCTGGGGATTGGATGGAGGTAGTTGTACAAGTTTTCCATTTGGTAGGGACACCAGCAGACCTCATGGTGATCCTTGCAGCGAGTCTCCTCCACGCAGAAGCAGGCAGATGTTGGAGCTTTATGCTTGAGGTGCATGATGAGGTATATCTCCTCTGGACAGACTTTGAGAGCCTCTTTCGCTCGGAGTTCGTCCCAGGAACCCTCTATGCGGTGTGCATCCAGGAGCTACTACAGCTGCGGCAGGGAAGCTTGACGGTTGCCCAGTACTCGGCAAGATTTACCAATCTCTCACGCTATTCAACAGAAACGATACGAGACCCATTTTTCTGGGCCCGGACCTTCGAGCTAGGACTGAGGCATGAGATCAGGGCAACACTGATCTCCCTCAGCATTCTGACACAGGCAGGAGTACTGGAGCGAGCCATTCTCATTAAGAGCTTTCTTGCTGAGCC
This sequence comes from Viscum album, assembly GCA_963277665.1. Taxonomy (NCBI): domain Eukaryota; kingdom Viridiplantae; phylum Streptophyta; class Magnoliopsida; order Santalales; family Viscaceae; genus Viscum; species Viscum album. The sequence continues at coordinate 2,015,343,034 of OY728153.1, read as the reverse complement.
TACACCAGCAACGAGACCTACCGCAGGGCGGCACGTAGCAGATTCTTTTGCAGTTGGAAGTCGACGGATGACACATGGGTCCAGGTGGACCAGACCCTCAGGAAGAAGACCTCAGGACACTGGTTCAGAGGTGCGGGGCACACAACACAGAGCCAGTCTAATGATAGGCAGACATTTATACGCATGCGGTGGGCAGGGCCACATGGCTCTTGACTGCCCAACCCGCCGGGCAGAGGAGCAGAAGACGGTTGAGGGACCACCCAGGCAGAGGCAGAGGGTCGACCATGACAGTTCGTAGGGAGCAGGAAGACGAGGCAGAGGATCAGGCCAAGCAGCAGGTGGTGGGCGACGCTTTGAGGCTCTACCACCACCACCACCAAGAGGTCCACCCCCGACCACAGGGAGCTGGTGGGCAGAGACAGACACAACTTTAGGTAGCGGAGGCCTATGACCACGACACGCCTGAGATGATTTGAGGTACTATCTATGTCTACTCCACCCTTGCTGTAGTTCTTATAGACATAGGAGCGAGTCATTATTTCATTGCCGCTGCCATTGTTTGAAGATCGGAGATTCTGATGGATCCGTTGGCTCGATCTTTACGGCTAGAGACTCCTACGGAAGCAGACTCGACGATTACGCACTGGTGCAGGCAGTGTGAGCTTACTCTAAGAGGCGAGAGCTTCGGTTGGGATCTTCTTGTAGTGGCGTCGAGGCCTTATGACGTCATCTTGGGAATGGATTGGTTATCTACAGTCCATGCTCAGATCGACTTCATTAGGCGCAAGGTGCGATGTGTTCGCACCGATGGGAGCAGGTTCACCTTCACCGGTGAGAAGGGATCCTTTGCAGTGCAGGATGGACTCATGCAGAGGATAGGATAACCCATCACTCATCAGTTGGCTAGCCTCATCCTTGGAGCAGTTGATGTGCAGAGTCCGAGCTTACCTGTAGTGGTGGATCAGTATGCAGATGTTTTTCCCGACGATGTTCCAGGACTACCTCCTTGCAGAGAGGTATAATTTTATGGACCTGTACCCCAGGAAAACCCTGATATCCACCCCAAAATATTGGATGGCCCCCACTGAGCTTCGTGAGATACGGGTACAGTTGGAGGATTTGCAGGGCAAGAGATTCATCCGACCCAGTGTTTCACCCTGGGCTTCCTCGATATTGTTCACCAAGAAGGCGGACAGGATCTTGCGACTTTGTGTAAATTACTGTGGCCTGAACCAGGTGACCATGAGGAAAAATTATCCCCTACTAAGGATTGACGACCACTTCGATCAGCTCAAGGGAGCATGGTGGTTCTCGAAGATAGACCTCAGTTCAGGCTATCATCAGCTCAATGTTCAGGACGAGGACGTGCAGAAGATGACATTCAGATGTCAGTATGGCCACTATGAGTTCTTGGTTATGCCATTCAGCGTAACCAATGCTCCAGCAGTGTTCATGGGCCTCATGAACAGGATCTTACAACCTTACCTCGATCGATTTGTCGTGGTCTTCATTGACGACATATTGATATACTCGACGACTGAGGAGGAGCACGCCCACCACTTGCAGGTTGTACTGTACAAACTCCAAGAGCACCAGATTTATGGTAATCTCTCGAAGTGTCAGTTCTGGATATGTGAGGTCATCTTCTTGGGACACGTCATCTCTGAGATGGGAGTTTCAGTGGATCCTGCGAAGATCGAGGTAGTGCTTGCTTGGGATCCACCTGGGAGCGTGACGGAGGTGCGGAGTTTCATGGGACTAGATGGGTACTACCAGAGATTTGTGAAAGACTTCTCCAGAGTTACGACACCACTTTCAGCTTTGACGAAGAAGGGGAAACCCTCTGTGTGGTTAGACAGATGTCAGTAGAGCTTCCAGGAGCTGAGACAGAGATTTAACAACGCATCTATCTTGAGGCTACTGAAGGAGGGAGTAGGGTGCATAGTCTACTGCGATGCATCAGGAACCGGACTCGGATGTGTCCTGATGCAGGATCGGGTAGTGATCACCTATGGATCACGTCATTTGAGGAAACATGAGAAGAACTATGCTACCCCTGACCTGGAGTTAGTAGCAGTGGTCTTTGCTCTGAAGATGTGGTGACACTATCTGATGGGAGAGCACTTTATAGTCTACTCTGACCACCAGAGTCTCAGGTACATCTTCTCACCGAAGGACCTGAACCTGAGACAGCGGCGATGGCTCGAGTTCTTCAAGGACTATGACTTTGAGATAGTCTATACTCCTGGAAAGGGGAACGTAGTAGCCAATGCTCTCAGCAAGAGGATGAGCATTCAACTACTTGGGGAGGCGACAGAGCAGCTAGCTGCTTTTCAGATATCCTTCGTGGAAAGTGATGAAGCAGGCTTCCTATAGTCACTCACAGTCACTCCTCCACTTCTTCAGTGGATCAGAGAGGAACAGCGTCGGGACATTGACTGTGAGACGCGGCGTGCACAGATATCCTCAGGACGATCACCTGATGAATTCTCTGTGGGAGGAGAGCACACCATCCTTTTTAGAGGACGTACTATGGTACCAGTTGATTTAAATGAGGAGTTGCTGAGGGAGTTTCAAACTTCCCCTTTAGCGGTACATCCAAGAGTGGAAAAGATATACCAGGACCTTAGACGACATCACTAGCGTCCGGGTATGAAGAAGGATGTAGCAGAGTTTGTTTCTCAATGCCTCACCTGCCAGCAGGTGAAGACGGAGCACCGGGTACCAATAGGCTTGGTACAGCCCTTGGAGGCCCCGGAGTGGAAGTGGGATGGGATGTCTATGGACTTCGTGACTGGACTTCCACGCACTTCAAGAGGTCACGACTCCATTTGGGTGATTGTCGACCGACTCCCCAAGTCGGCTCACTTCTTACCCATCAGAGATCAGGGCTCAGTGGAGATCTTGGGACGCCTCTACATTCAGGAGATCGTACGGCTTCATGGTGTTCCATCATCTATCATATCCTATCGAGATTATCGCTTTACTTCCCGGATATGGAAGGGGTTTCCGGAGGCATTCGGGACACAGCTACGTCTGAGCACCGCCTTTCACCCTCAGACGGATGGTCAGACGGAGAGGACCATTCAGACTCTCGAGGACATGCTCCGCGTATGTGTCCTCGACTTTTGTCGCAACTGGGAGGACCACCTACCCTTGGTGGAGTTCACGTACAACAACAGCTACCACTCCACCATCGGTATGGCACCATACGAGGCGTTGTATGACCGACCATGTAGATCACCGCTGTGTTGGACAGACCCTGGGGAGTCAGCACTTGTGGGACCAGAGATGGTCTAGGCTATGACGGAGAAGGTCCAGGTCATCCAGGAGTGAATGAGGACATCTCAGAGCCGGAATAAGTCTTATGCTGACATGAGGTGGAGGCCACTAGAGTTCGAGGATGGCAACCACGTCTTCTTGGGGGTCTCACCTCGATGTGGATTATAGAGATTTGGCCGTTGAGGCAAGTTGTCTCCATGCTTCATCGGACCATTCCAGGTCCTCAATAGGATGGGAGAGGTGGCTTACCTCCAGGCTCTACCACCTTAGTTTCACCGGGTGCACGACGTCTTCTACGTATCTCAGCTGAGGAGATACTTGCACGACCCGACGCATATCATCGACCATGGGGAGCTGGACATTGATGATGGGGATAATTTTGCAGAGGTCCAGGTGGAGATCGGGGATCGATAGGAGCGGGTCCTACGTGGATGGTCGATTCCTCTAGTGTGCATCAGATGGCAGCACGGGAACCTCTAGGAGAGAACTTGGGAGCGGGAGGCTCAGATGCATGCACAGTACCCACATTTGTTTCCCTAGTTTTTGATGTATCTTTACGGAGACGTAAATCCCTGAGGTGGGAGTAATGTAAAGACCCGTAAAATTCAAGGGAAATTTTTTCTTAATTTCCTTTGGGATTTTACAAGAACGCAGTTTCTAACGGCACCTGATTCCGAGGCCCAATGTGCCCGGAATATTTATCCTATGTTTAGCTTGGGCAAGTTCAGTGAACGAACAATCGGGTTTTCATAACTTTTGAACTGGTGCTCAGAATCAAATTCCGAGGGCATCGATGGAATCGCAGCGCCAGTAATTGCTTAAGAACACCTTTTCTGGGGTTGCGTTTTCTCGAGAGGAGTTGTTAAAAATTGTGGAAGGTAAAATAAAATTGAGCTACAATTTTATTTCTTTTTAATTAGTTATATCCTTTGAGTGGAAGTTGGGGAACTACCCATGAGAGGTTAAGAGGGCGGTGGGGCCCACATGAACCCCACCCCTTCATCTTCCCTAAATCCCTTAACCCTCCATTTAATATGACAACATAGGTTTAATTACTTAAGTTATTTCTTTTTTTTTTGAATTTCAAATGAAATATTGGATTTTGTGTTAATTAAATAAGACTAAGTCTTATTTCGTGAGAAGTTAGTTCGTTGAGTGAGAGGATTTGGAGAGGAAAGCTCTAAGTTTCGAAGAATATTATTCCTCCTTGAATAACGCGAAGAACACACCATCGCCGACTTCCGACGACGGACGACGGTGAGAGACTCCTTCCTCGGAGATCGACGACGTGACGCCATATACCACGACGCCAACGACCATCTCCTTCCGCGACGCGTTCTTCCGTGACATTCAATTACGCAACGAACCTTCATTCAAAGATTTCATCGAGGTAGGGGATTATTTGTTTTTGTTCATGAATACTTCCATCGCCATTCTTCGTTTTCAAATTGGACCGCCTGTTATTGCAATAATGGGAGGAGGTCTGACCACATGAACACGACCGACTCTCCTCCCCCCTTGATGTTTGAATTTGTTGCGGCACGAGCAAGGAAGCGCGGTGCTGTTGCACCGCACGAAAATAATAAAGAATGGGTGGAGAAGCGTGGAGCCATCGCACCACGCCGTTGAAGTCGAACAAATCCGCGGTGCCGTCGCGCTGTGCCAGAGAACATCGAAGAGGCCACGACCGGATTCTGGCCACCAGAGCAGGAGGGCGGGACCGCGGCGGTCCCGCGACAACAGCAAACGGCCGGCCGGATCGGGCCGACCGGTCACCGAGAAGGCCGGGGGTTGTAACCCCCGGCTGGTTGAAGGAGAGGCCCCCCACATGGGGGTCACGGTTACACAAACAGGGGGGGCAGCGCGCCCCCCCTTCTGCTGGACTGTTTCAGCCGAGCCGCCGGGCCGCGTCGGCCGGCCCAGGCCGCGCCCACCGGGATGGGCCACGCCCTAATGGCCTGTAACCGAACCCAGGTCGGGTCGACCCGGTTCGGGCCGACCTAGGGGGTATCGGGCTGGGTCAGACCGGGCCCGAACCCCCTATTCACGGACTTCTTTTGGTCTTTTTCCCATAACGTGGTATACGGACCTCCGAAAGACGCACTATCAGTTGCGATGCTATCCTTGAATCGAGACGGTCATTTAGGTATATTAAACTCAAGGTTTAGGAGAACTTTGGGTAAGACCGGGTTGGTTCGAACACGAAACCAACCGGGCCCTCAGAGTGGAAACTCTTATAACTTGTGGTCTGGATGTCTAATTGATGTGCTGTTGACTTTGTTAGATTCCTCTTAGTGAGATAGAACTTTTGGCTTACTCCACTCGAGAGTTGGAAGCAGTTGGAGTACGGCTGGGTTGGTTTTGACTTAAAAACCAACCGGGCCCCTAGGACGAAAGAGCCAATAACTCTCAGACCGGGCGTCCGATTGACGCGCTGTCTGTCATGTTGAGTTCCTTTTGACGATACAAAACTTTTGGATACATCAACTCCGGACTTCATGTCAATTGATGTATCAGCCCCTCAGCTCGTGGAGCGGACCCTCCCCGAACGAGCTTGTTGTGTGCGGGAACCCTAGAGCTGGCTGCGACTGCGACGACGATGACGACTATATAGAAATCCTCCATGGATTCGACGACAACAACTACAACACTCAGTGATCCTGTGTGGATCAGTGCTACCGATCCTTTGTGGGTCAGATCCTATGTGGGTCAGCGCTCATCGGTCTTGTGTGGGCCAGTGCATACCGATCTTATGTGGGTCAGATCCTGTGTGGGTCATTGCGGGGTTTATTACTTATCGATCCTTTGTGGGTCATTACGGTGGTTAATACCTATTGATCATGTGTGGGTCCGACGGCTTAGACAAATCAGTGGCTACCCATGATCATCCCTATCATCTTACGAAGAAGTATTCCTGTGTGAGATGAGTCTTGACTTCCAATCTTTATCTTCGATAAGATTGACTTGATATCCTGTGTGGATCACGTTATGATTTCCTGTGTGGATTGGGTTGTGTTTTCCTATGTGGACTGGGTTGTACTTGGGCTTGGATGTTGGAGCCAAACTAGAATTGATGACTTAGGTATATGTATGGGCATATACGTAAGTAGTGTCAGATGTTACTTCGTGGTCTTATATTTCCTTTGTGGATTATCCTTTGTGGATTCTGGGAGACCATAGAGGGTCTCAGGGTCCCTAATGAGTAGCTTATACTCACCCCTGCACGGGCTATGCCCGTACTACGTTATGTTGGATGCAGACGACAGACAGCGCTGATCGTGGTGGAGGCTTGTGGAGCAAGTCCGTACCTGGAGGTGGACCACTGGGCGGGACGTACACGGAGCGGACGACTGGACCCGTGGAGCTGAGGAGGCTATCTGTACCCAACCTTCAGGTGGGACTCCCAGTGGACGGCTCAACGTTGCGGCTTTACTTTTCAGTTGCTGTACTTTCTTTCCAGTTGTACTTTATTTTCAGTTTGGGTTTGTATTCTGGCCCACTTACTTTTCCGCACTTACTATTGTACCCAGTTTTACTTAGTGTTTACTTATGCTTGCTTGATCTGTGGTGTTTGTTTACTTTACAAATGCAATGCATTCCCTTTTTTTATTGGTAATTACACCTTGGTGCTAGTCGCCAGCCCCTGGCCTATGGAAAACGGGCTTGGGGTAGTCACGGCACGGGCCCCGAGGACGGGTCGTGATAGCAAGTCAGTCAGACCTTGTGACTTAGGCCTACAGGTCATGTATGAGTTCCCCTTCAACCCTTAAAAGGGATATTATCCATAATAAAATAAAAAAATAAGGGCTTCGGGCCATTCGGGCTATGTGGAACTCGACACTTTAGGTATCACACCCTAGTGCATCAGAGCATGTCAGTGGTAGGACCCAACTAAACTCAGGATAAAATACCCTAGTATCAAAAATAGTTTAAGGTCATTATTCATAGACCACACACTCCTAGATTAAGGTAATATAGTTTGAACTATAGATGCCTAGTTTAACATGATATGCATGGTAAAATGATGTTACTTGGGTTTATGTAATGAAACTAATACATTTTATTATATTTTAATGTCGTGTTTCATAGACATGTGGCACTTTACTTTTAAATTCATGTAGAACGGACCATCACTATCATGTATTATAACATCATGCAACCAAGAAATATAACATTACATAATTTACTGTCATGCAACCAGGACATTTGGAAAAGAGTTGTGACCTGGAGGAGAAGTGCGTGGCATGAAAAATAACCCAACGTCAATGGGGAACCAAGAGATTCACATCATGATATGCACTCCCAAAGAGAAACCCAGGCTAAGTTTCCAAAAGGTTTGTGATCCCATGACTGGTCCTGAAGACAAAATATCGGGGGCATCACTACATATTTGATAAGGATGAGAATCAATACACATGTAGTTATTGAAGATGGAATGAAATATGACTAATGACTGGGGAGATATCCTCTCAAAGTATAATATTGGGGTTGTCACATAGTTTATCATAATGTGACTAGGAAAATGGATATCTTTGTTTAAGGTCATATATATCAAACCATAGGATGAAGATAGAGACGTGTAGTGTAGTTCTATGAATAAATCTAATGTGAATGAGGACCGAAGAGGTCCAAAACCTCATGACACATTCTTTAGAAGAACATGCACATAGTTTAACATCATGTTCTTGGGATGTGATATGTGACCCAGTTTAACATCATGGAACTAAGATAGTGCATCACAGTATAATGTCATGTTTCAAGGATGAGTTTGTTTAGTTTAACGTAATTCAATAAGGATGATACTACATATAATTTATGTTAATGCTTCCTGGACCAGTGAGTTATAGTTTAAGGTCCTAATGTTATGTCTATTGGGGATCCTAGTTCATGGTCATAGAGTTTGGAACCTAGGATCTCTTTACGCGAAGTACTTCTTAAGGAGATTATCATTGGAGGGAGGATTGATCTTATCACCATCCATGGTGACCAAATAGTATGAACCATTGGTATAAACCTTGTGGATGGTATAAGGTCCTTCCCATTAGGGATCCAACTTTGGTAGTTTCCTACTCTGTATCATTGGAATCCATAGAGACAATACCATCTCACCTTGAAGGAAGGATCAGAGATGAACTTTCTCATTGAGAGCTCTAGCTATCTTATTTTGGTTCCTCTATAGATTATGAAAGGCATGGAGGCTGTTATGGTTGAGGGCTATAGTTCAGCTGGGCAAACTTCTAATATATTTTCTGATGTGTACTAATCATAGAATGTTGTGTGGAGTGATGGAAACTGAATCTCAATGGGTAGGAATACCTTTACTCCATACACCAAGGAATTTGGAGTCACTTGAGTGGAATTGCGAGTCATCATCCAATAATCCCATAGAGCATTGGGGAGCTTATCGTGCCAAATTTTCTTACTCTGAACCACTATCTTTTATATAATGTTGGATGGGGTTTTGTTTTATGCCTCTATCTATCCATTTTCTTATACATGGTAGAAAGAAGTGTGGTTAGAATGGATGCCATACTTATCATACATCTTCTTCAGATCACCCACCTAGAAGTTGGTGTCGTTATTAGTAAGAATAGTGTGAGGGACTTCGAATAAATGGATGATGTTGGAGCTCATGAACAAAAAAATAGAATGAGCCTTGAATTTATTGAGGGGTAATGATTCTCCCCACTTGGAAAATAAATCCTTTGTGTTCATAATGATCCTACATTGGAGAGTTGTCATAGGTTGATATGGTCCAATGACATCAAGCCCCCAAACTACAAATAGATAAGAGTAATTTGTAGTATGGAGGGGTTCTAATAGAAAATGAAAAATATTGGCATAAATATAACACATGTGCTACCTCTTGGTGAATTTAATTCAATCATGAACCATGGTGGGCCAAATATATCCCAACCTTTGAATCTGTTGAGAGAGTTTCAACTCAGTTTGATGAACACTGTAGGACTCGTAGTGAACTTCATGAATAATCTAGGGAATCTCATCTTTTTGAATACAGTGGAGTATACTTCAATAAAACCCACATTTTTAGAGAGTTGTATCAATTTTGAGACCAATATAGAGTGTGAAATGAGTTGTAAGACTGCAAATTTTCTAAAGTTTGTATTTTTCTAGCAGGAGAGTTTCATGATAGAGATACTCAAAGAAAGGAGTAGTCCAATCAAAGGCTTCTTCAACTATAGGGGGATATAAAGGAACCAACGTGGAAGCAATAGTGGTATAGTGATTTACCTTCTATATGTCACCATTATTGGAAGTGATAGGAGCGATGAACCTTCATTATAGCACATGGATGAATAGATCATCTTGGTTAGGATCTATAAGGGATACAACTAAACTAGCCAGGGAATTGAGTCAACCATTCTACAACCAAGTAACACGAGTTACCTCTATATGAGAAGGGAATTGTGCCACCAAATGGTGAGTGTGATCTAGAAAAAGCATGAGATTTGGATTCCTAACAATGTAGTCACCATTGACCTACTTGATGACTAGCTCATAGTCCCCCTTCACAAGCTAGTGGGGAATATCAATCTCGGGAGCCATAATGAGACTAGTAATGAGGACCTGATATTCTGAATCATTATTGGAAAAACCCTATGACAAAAGGAATGAATAAGCATCAAAAACTGTGTCGGAGTGATGAATAAAATCCATATTCATCCTTTATTGAGACTAAGGTCATTGATTTGTCTTCCTGTTGGGATTCTGGATACACCATCAAAATGCATCTACCATATGGCATGACTTGGTCCACTGAAAGGATTGAATCATCTGGGAAATCAGTATCCATAGGAATTTCCTCATGGGTTGGATGAGTGGATAGAAAGTATTCCAATTCCTATACATTGACGAGCATCTATATATTTAATCTGACGTTGAACTTCTGAATAATCACTACCTAGTGTGATAGCTAGTCTATCAACATTGGGCAGTTTAGGATGTTTTTAGCACATTAATAGGGGAAACTAGTTGTATATCATGATGATTCAAGTATTTATAAAAATCATACAATGTGAAAACTAGTGTGACACAACTTTTATCGATGAGATAATATCTATAATCTGTATTGAGGAGCATGAAAATGAGATAGTAAAAACTAATATCTATTTCTTTGTTGTTCTTATAGTTGAGCAGGGCAATAAGGGATCATTCTAGGGCGGTCACATAGAGGGCCAATGACTTCATGGAGATGATTGGCATCAAAACAAGTGGCTATAATTGATACTATTTAATCTTCTCAAACATAGTCTGACCCTCTTCATTCCACTGATATACAACACCTTTCTTCATGAGCCTAGAAAAGTGATTACACTTACTGGCTAGATTTGTAATAAATCTTTGTATGTAGGATAAGTAGACTTAAAGTTCTCAGAGATCCTAAATGATGGTTAAAGGGGGAATGTGGATTATATCCTTGATCTTCTTTAGGCCAATTTCAATTCCCCTATATCTGACAACAAAACTAAGGAACTTTCCAGAGGTCAACCCGAAAGTAAATTTCAAGGGGTTCATCTTCAGGTTCTGGGAATGAAGGAAGCCAAACAATTTATCAAGATATCTAAGATGGTCCTAAAGATGGTATTATTTAACTACTAAATCTTATACATGAAATTCCACTAATTTCCCAATAATAGGTTAGAATATGTGGTGCATAGTACACTAATAGGTGGATCCTAAATTATTTAGAACAAAAGGCTTTACCTGATAGAAAAATTTACCTTGTGATTCCCTAAAGGTGGTAGACTCTTCATCTTTAGGGGACATATATATCTGGTTGTACCCTGAATACCTATCCATAAAGTAGAGATCCTAAAATACAGCAGCGATATCAATCAATAACTCCACCACCAAAAGGGAAAAATCATCCTTCAGGCAGTGGCGATTGAGATCCTATAAGTCGATACAGACATTGACCTATCCTTTATTTTTCAATACTGGGAAGATATTTTCTATCCACTTGGGGTAATGAACTTCCTTGACAAAATTGGCTTTAATGAACTCATAAACTTCATCCTCATCCATGACATCATGGGAGGTGTACATCTTCCAGGGAGGATGCTTGAAACCAAGATGACTCACTAGGAGGCCAAGAAAGTGGATGAAAACCTAAGGGTCTATCCCTAAAATATTTCATAGATCTAAGAAAACACATCACGATGTGGCTTTATGAAATACACATATTGTTGTTTTTACTCGATAGGTATGGATTCACTGATCAATGTTGGCCTTAGACATGTCTCAGTACCAATATTCACATGTAACAACTCATTGATGATGGTGGAGATTCCTTCCTTGAATGTGGGAGGAGCATCTTCCTAATCCTCTTCATCTTCTGAGGTAGGGGAGTTGATGAGAGGAGACGGTCCACCTGGGCCGAATAAATTTGGGGGAACATTAGTGTTGGATTGAGCAGTGGTGGAATCTTCATCAAGAGACTCCTGCACTATGAAAAAATTGAAAAAAAATACGTTGAACTGATTCCATCAAGCCTTTGTCCAATGGGTTCATTATTGATGTAAAAGTAATGGTGATAGGTTAGTTTTTTACGGTTCAACTTGGTTTGGTGTAACAGGAAAGTATGATAGACAATTGTATCCATGTGGTGAATATCTCAATAATTGATAGGTATAGGGGATTATGGGATGACCTATGATTGAATCATGTAGGAATATGAGGTAATATTTCATAATTCATTGAACCAAGGGACATGGAAACATTTAATCTTAGAAACACCTTGGAGAATGCATACTTGGCCATTAAAGGAGTGCTTGAGGCACTTGTGATAGGAGGAGGGGACTACTGTGTGCAAATGAATCCAAGGAATACCCTTAAATTAATTGAAGTGGTGTAGTATAATATAACCACAAAATCAGTATCTACTATTAGGATACTGATCTAGTTCTTTAAATGTTATTTCCACATGATCTTTGTTCGGTCCTGTTGTAACCCTGAATCTTCAGGTTATAGGGGCTCAAATCTGCTACAAAGATTCCTAGCCTGTGGAGCGTCTGTGTAGGGATAAGAGTTATCCCAAAACCTATGTAAATGAGATAGAGACATAACTCAATGTCATTTAATTGGGCAGTGATGTACAACAGGAAAATATACCCATGAACCAGAGAACTCTCATTTACAAGGGATTATCTCATATCTTCAAAAAAATGAAGATCCTAAAGAATAGATAGTTAGGCAAGAATGATGGAGAGATGCTTCAAAACATTATAATTATGTTGTAGGCACACATTTATACCCACATGGGGTCATTCTGTGGTGGGAAGCATGATAGACATTGCAGGAAGAACTATAGAATTATGGTTGTCACTTTTAACATTCTATAGATTAAATGAGCTACTAAGAATCACCACTAGCTAAATACTGGATGATTGAGACCCTAATGAATGCAGTTGATCATGATATGAACAAGGAATTTTTGGATTGTCAACAATAACATTCAATAGTGGTGGTGGATCTAGCGAATTGGGATGGAATGACTGGGCCTACAGAGTTCGACACAATGCCTACTGTCTAGTCTTGGTGGCATGAATGACCTGACTTGGAGCACTAGGTCGAGCATTCTAGTGGCTTTCCCGTCCTCGTATTCTTCTTTGAATGTGATGAACAAGGACATTCAGAGGGTTTTTCTGATACTCCTCATCAATAGGGACTATATAGGGATCCACAATTTTGATGGTATTGATAGAAACACACTCCTGATCATCATGAGAGGAGTCTTCTACAATAGAATAGACCCTGGGTTTAACTCCCATTTACTGGGGTATAAAGTCACATAGTGTATAGGATAGGCTCGACATTAGAAGGGGAATTTTCATTCCCTTGAGTCATCAATGCCTACTCTTATGAGATGTTGAGGGTTGAGAGGTGAATGTAGAAGTAGCTACTGAAGAAGTAATAATGACTAATGGAGGGCTAGCCCAGGTAAGAATGAATGATGCCATGTGCATGAGAAAATACCTTATGATCCAACCATCCTTCATACTTTTGAGCCTTTTGTATGGATACTTACTTCCACTAACCACAACCTTCACTATCAATATTAGGATCAAAATAGATATGTGAAACCTATGATGAGAGTTCGCCCATCCAAATCCACCACTGTCTATCTGGTATTAGATCAAGTACTTGAACACATATCACTACTTGATGGTGTGCCCAAGGAATATGTGGCAAGGATAGTAGTCAGGGAAAACTAGTGAGGTTATCCTCACAAGTATTTATGAAATTGGTGAGTTTTAGGAATCCTTGATGCATAGTACTGTAGAAATAACTGGTAACCTTGGTATCTGGGAAGGAATAGTTCAAGTTTCTCTTGTCTGGAGGGGGAGACCTGGGAGATGTATTTTAGCGAGGAAGTGGCCTCAGATGAGAATCCAGAACCACATTCTCTCATTTGGGTGGTGGTGCCTATCAAGAAGGTGCCTGCTAATTCTAAGGGTGATGAGGAGGTTCCCATTGAGGTTTCTGTCATTTATGGGGTATTTCTTGGTGAGTTTCTTCTAGAAACAACTCTACCGGTTTTGGAGCCCCTACCTACACTTTAGCGGCTGTCTCTATCTTGATGGATCTTCTTATAGGGGCTGGAGGCAACAAGGGATGTGCCTACTTGTCCTATTAAAAGGATTCATCTAAGAGTTGATCCTTATTAGTGAAATATAAGAATACACCTTGGAAATTTTGAGTAATGTGGGTGGGGAACAATTCAGTCTTGGCATTCCCGACACACATCATCAACATATGCTCTTGAGTTAGAGGCATGTTGAGTGAGTATGCGAGGCCTTTACACCTAGAAATGAAGTCTATGATGCAATTATCGGGACATTTTTTTTTCTTCAAGAGGTCAAAAATACCCATTTTTTTAATGGTGGAGTTAAACTAATAAATAAGTTTCCTGTGAAGATCTTCCCAGCTTGTGATAGACCCAATGGGTAACTGGTTATACCAGACAAACACAAACCCTTCCAACATCTGTACAAAACATCAGAGCGTGGTGACCTCCTTCTGCTCTGGATTTCCCAACATGGGTAAACACTTGGAGATGAAGTGGGTTAGATGTTTTAGTGTGTCGCTAATCCTATTAAATGGGGAATATGCCTGATTTCCAAAATCTGGGGGTGCTTGTATGTCATCCACCCAAACTAGATATGGATTCCTATCAGTTGGGATTTCCACCTTTTGCATCTACAGGGAATCGAGATGAGTAGTGAGAGTATCTATCACATTATATTGGTGGGGGTTCCTATCTTGTATAGGATTCCTGACCACCAATTCATTAAAAGGCTCATCAACATGGTAGGTGGTTGCAATATCTCATGGAGGGGATGATGAATAAGCAGGTGGAATTGCTAGTGGAGTAGCTGGATCTGGATCCCTAATGAAGTTATCATGGTGATAGGGTGGATTTGGTGACCCATATAGTGATCTATTACCATAGGCTCGAGATTATACTTTGTTTGGATATGTGGTATCACCAGGATCAAGTGGGGGAAATTTTAAAAAAGGATCCGTGGCTACCCCGACTGAGCTGGTAAAGGAGGAGCATGATCCAATCAGGGATCACATAATCTAGACGTTGCTCAATGCGAAGCCCGTTAATGATCCTATGTTTATCGATAATATAATATTGTAAAGAGGTGATTGTGAGGTCATCCTATGACCTTAGCATGATATATGATAGATCTAAGGGCTTGATCACTCCCTAACCTTTATCAATATTCCAACCAACATGTAAGTGTGTAGAGGGTTCTTCTAGGCTGAGATTCTACCTATGAAGGTGAGTGAAAATATCTAGAGGGTCAATAAGATTCTGATCCACCCCAATCGAATAATCCTTAGAATCAAAACTTAGTTCAATCTCCCCTTCTTTGGGAAGCATAATCTTGGTCATATTTACTGTGACAACACCTGAAGTGTCCTCGATGTCGCAAAGTAAATCTGGCTGCCGATTGATGGGTCTGAAGTAGAGAGTGGCATAATGCACCCATCTTGAGACTTTCACATGTGAGGAAACTTCTTCATTGACCACGAAGAGTACTATAAATCTCTAAATGCATTAAAGTTAAATGATTTTGTGTTATCCATGTGATGTGGGATGTTGTGCCACTGGAAGTACTACTAACTCAACCATGTGATATTGTTGACCAATATTGTAAAAGTTTACTTGACTCCTTAGATAGGTCACCCAATGGTTGAGGAGGTAGAAATACATCACCCAAGTGGGCCAATAGATTCACATAACCTCTTACTCAGTGAGGGACTACATAATTTCGATGTCGGGAGCTTCATTTGGACAGAAAAATTTCAACAACTGGTCGATGGTGAGAGTATCCCAAAAGATTCCCTGATCGGAAGTGGTCCCTGACTCTTGGATTCCCTAGTATCTGATCTATACTGATTAAAAATCTAGAAGTGGAACATATTTCGGCCTTTGTAGTGGTGGAAAGTATGGTGGAGAGATTACTGCATTAACTGAATGATCAACGCATGCTGAGTTGTCTCTGGGAAGCGACATCGACAACATCATCACATCACTGTAGGATATGGTACTGAACGCTAATTCATGTGTGATGGAAACAATAGTTATTTGTGGGTCCAATAGGTACTGTCAATCTATAATATCCTAGAAAAATTCTCTATGATCTCAATTAGAGGTAGAGTATGAAGATGGTGGTGAAAGAGATGTATGCACGATGATACCTTTCAAGGGAGACAAATCTTCCTCCACCCGCATATATTTGTGAAGGAATTTATGGATCTGGTGCACCTCACCTTCTGGGATGATGAGGTTCACTTATTGGGCCCCTTCCCAAGACTCTGATGCATAATATTAGGGGGAAGGATCCCTCATTGGGTCCTATTCAAGATTATAAGCTGAGAAAAAGACTGGATTGACTGCAACTTGGTACTTCCTGGAGTTATTCCATCCATGATGATAGTTTCCCCTTATACCCAGGTATAGTTCATTAGAGCAGGGAACGTCTTCAGCATGAGTAGGACCTTCATGCTACTGTTTTATTTCATGGGGAGGACATCCTCTTTGGTGATCTAAGGTGAGGGGGTCACCTAGGTGTATTTCAAATGGGATATATAGAGGACCTCCTTATCGGCTATTGCTGGAGTGGGGAGGACCTTCTCTCTAGCTGTGGGAAGCATAAGGAAGACCTTCATGCAGATGGATATTGACATGGTATGGAGGATCTCTATTAGAGTCATTAGAGTCATAGGGAGTACCTCCATGTTAGTTTTTGGAGGAGCGAGGAGTACCTCCCCATTGGTGAGATGAGTTGTGAGGAGGACCTTCATGACTGTAACATCCCAACCCAGCTTACCATCGAACCGGTGGTTGGACTGGTAGGTCACATGGCCTCAAGTACGTTTCCTCGTACGCCAGATGCTGCCGACTAGCAGTGAGGGTCTCGGGAGGTGATTGTGGGGAGACTATACCCTCATATTAAAGTAACACAGCGGTATTATCAGAGTAAATAATATTCAATAGCAGAAGTAGTAAAAAATTGAAAGGAAGAATCAAAAGATAAAAATAACCATTTTATAAAAGGCAGCAAATGCCAGTTTACAATGAATGCATTTACAGATGACAATACAGTTATGAAAGCATGAATCAATACAGAATGCTTTATAAACAATATAAAAAAATAATGGACAGTAAATCCCAACGACAATCACCTAAGAATCCCAAGCTCCCACTTGGTCCTTTGCTCCTAGATCCTCAGGTACAAACAACACAGCACACAACCTAGGTCTTGTAAGCAAGAAGGTCTACTCAGGTACCCCAGTGCTATGGCGGCTCGAGTAGGGTGTGAGATATAAATCTCAGTAGGCCGGCACCACCGGTGTCAAACCCAATCTAGACAGTGTATAATAATTATAAAATGAGTAGGTATAGCAGGATTCAATAAGCATAAAAACATAGAATAACAACACCCATCCAGGTTTCCCAAAGGAAACCTGATGGCTATACCAGCTTCGGCTCGTTGCCGGTAAAGTAACCTGTTCATGTCACCATATATATATATATATATATATATATATATATAAATTCATTTAGGTCATATATGGAGTGGGGTAAGAATTCATCCCACCTATTAATAAGAAAAAGTGGGCACGGGGTAAGAATTCCTCTCATCCCTATAAGTCAACTAGCAAGGTGTAAGAATGCCTCCCTTCCATAAATCGGGATTAGCGGGCATGAGGTAAGAATGCCTATCATCCCTATAATTCAACTGGAATGGGGGTAAGAATGCCTCCCATCCAAATGCATATCGAGATTAGTGGTCATGAGGTAAGAATGCCTCTCGTCCCTATAAGTCAACTGCCATGGGGTAAGAATGCCTCCCTTCCATAATTCAAGATTAACGACCACGAGGTAAGAATGCCACTCTTCCCTATAAGTCAACTGGAAAGGGGTAAGAATGACTCCCTTCCATCACATTCATAATACTAGCATGGGGTATAACTGCCTCCCATCCAGACATGTAATCATCACTAGGTGGCCTCAACCAGCACTCACCTTTATTATCATTCATTATGTGGCATTCGCATGTGCGCACTCACAATACAAACATGTCTATAGTATACTGCTTATGGAATCACCTCATAAGCATTCAAATAATCATAACACATACACATAAGTGAACACATTCACGTTCATTCTTAAGGAATCCCATCTTATGTATCTAAAACAAGACATTCACATATTCATTTTACTAACATAACCCATGCTCATTACGTTATCCCAAGGCATGATTGTACCACCCAAGTCTGTTCCTTCCTAGTTTCACCATTCCATCATAGAGGATACGTTTATCATTCATTAACCCTTTGATACCTTATAGAGGTAACAAGTCATTTTGTCTTAAGTCATCCCACTATGGTTATCATCTTACTCAATTTTCCTAAACATGGAAAATTGACCCAAACATAAGCATCACAGCCATTTCATTCCCTTTGTCTCAACAAAGTGGGTTCACATATAAATAATCAAAAAGGCACCACAATAATACATCAGGAAAGCATAAAAAGTCTATCACTACTTTTTTATCTTGAAGATATCACACCTCTAATCTAGGGGTTTTGTTATTAAATCATTAGTTTAGTGATCAGGAAACCCCTTTATCTTATCCTGCATTTCACACTCTTTTCCGGGCAGCGTTTAATCAAAACCAAATTGCAGAATTAAAATAATAAGGCATTGCAGTATTAAACTGATTAATACTTACTTCAATTTAAAGGGAAAGTAGAGGGAACCTACCTCAAGGTGGATTCATTCATCCACTATGGCTCTTGGATCTTTCTAACTAAGAGTCGTCGCTGCTCCCCCAAGAGGCATACATGACTTCACATATGACCTATTCCTACACAGGTGAGCCGCCTAAGATCAGGAAAAGAGAATCTAATCAGAACCCGCCAACTCACTAAGAAAAACATACCAGGACCCTTTAGAATAACTAAGGCATTAGTTTAGAAGCTGCGAAAACAAGACACGGGTAATACCCTTACCTTAGAATCAACTCGGTGGACTGAAACCACCGCAAACCACCTCGCCTTCGGCAGAAAATGCCCAAACTCGAACCCAAGGGTCCCGAGGAAACCTTGGAACAACCCTAGCACGAAGGAAAAACAAGAATCGAGAAACCCCCAATACCTAGGGTTCGACCGAATACCATGGGTCGACGGATAGGCTGAAATCCGGCTGGAAAACAAGAGGAGAAGAGGGAGAGAACCTTACCTCGGAGATTCGAAGAAGGAACTGGAGGAAATATGTGGGAGAAAACGAAGAAAGAGGTGGCCGTAGAGAGGAGGAGCTCATTGTGCGAAGGGGGGAGACCTCTCAGGTGTGGGGTCGCGCGACTCAGATGAGTGAGGGTGAGGGAGGTTTTAATTTTCTTTTTATGTTTTTATTTTATTCTATTTTAAATTTAATCAATTTATTTAAACAGACTGGCCCACATGGTTTGATCCGCACGGTTTTCTAAACTGTGCGCAAACTGTACGACACCATCTGTCTAAGAGAGATCCCTCACATGGGCTAGGCGCACAGTTTGAGAAACAGTGCGCAGCCCGTGCGTAGGCCACTGCCCACCTAATTTTGGCCACACGGTTTGGGCCGCACGGTTTGGTCAACCCGTGCGCCAACCGTGAACCCTCTGTAGTTCCATAAAAACTCGGGTCCGGCGCTTCCGAAACTTGCCAAGCCACTTGGGGAACTCCTCAGGCCTTTTCCCAACCACAAAACCAAAAAAACAAAGCGTTTCAACACTTGTAATTCCGTTCTGAAGGTCGGTTTTAAAACAATCCATTCATAAATTGAAAAAGTTCAAATTCCTTCAGGTTTTAGTCCGGTTCAAAATGTGGGTCATTACAACCTTCCCACCTTAGAACTTCTTGTCCCCAAGAAGCCTTCAGGAACAACATACACATCGCCCAACCTACAAGGGCCATGAAGCTTCGTTAAAACAATCACGTTGTATTCAAAACATCCAACAAACCCTTAAGCATCCATTAAACACTACGACGCTTAAGCCCCAAAAACTCGAGCCGACACTCATTTCCCAAACGGAACACCAAGACGGCTCTTCCCGAGCCCATCTACCCAGAGGTACGAACCCATTGTCATCTCGCCAAGCTTCTAGCCACAGGTACTTCCCACCTTAGATTTTTAACATTAAGTAACCAACTCCAAACTATGGTTCGAACCATCATTGGAATTAACTTTCAAAGAATGCCCCAACCGTTCCCATGACCCTCCAAGCGTGATTTGAAATAGATCAAATGGTCAATTCCCCATCGAACTCAAGGCCCAAGTCGAGATGGTTGTTCATATTAGGCACATGCTAACACAAACTGTACTCATCTCTACCTGATGACATGCTAGAGAATAGTATGTCACTAACCGTAGACATTAAACAAGAACCTTGAGTCAATACATATCTAGCTGACTATTTATAATAAATCTCGGCCTAAACGGCCGACATATTTTAAACAGAACCACAATGACTTTATCCAAGGCACCTTACGTTTAGAACAAAAACGTTCATCGAAGCCTACAATCGACTTCCGATGAAATTTCCAAGATCAAACCATACAAGAAACCATGCATCCCATGTGCAACGCTGAAAGAGAACCATCCGTTCAAGCCCAACAGCTTCAAAACATTAGCACGGATAAGACCAACGCTCTCTTAGTTCATCTTGGATTAGGACAAGATAGGGGACATGTTCGTCGCTAAACAAAATACACTAAGAGGTTTGAACGGATTCCAGTTAATCATACCAGACTACTGGAAGGAGGAACAATCAAACCTCAGCCTATCGACTTCAAGGAAGGAACTCGGCTTCACCAGCCGACACATCCACACATTTTAAACTTGCATGTCACAAGGAATTCAGACACGACCAAACCATCTTCAAAGGCATTCCAAGAAGCATCCATTCCACATGAAGGACACATTTACCAAATTCTATGGGACACACTCCTAACCTTAGGAGTGTCCTAGTCGCTAAAGGGAAAGGTGATAACCTAGCCGAGCACAAACACGATAGTACACAAACACCACAAATGATCATGTGATGGTCCTCCGCCACAATATCATCACCAAACAATAAAGAAGATCAAAAACAAGGTGCCAGTGTGTCAAAACACAGGAGTCATTCGAAAGCCATACCAAACTTTGGGACGAAACAATTCTTTAACGTCGGGCCACTCTACTGAGGAGATGACCCAAAGCTGCAACGAATGTCAAAACCCAATGACCACCTGTCTGAACAAGGGTATCATTAGAAAAACAAGTGTCCAACAAGGGACGATGGAACCCGAACAACACTTCACATCAGAAAACCCATGGTACAAGCAAGGCATTAAAACGCTAAGGGTGATACCAACCATGGGCTAGCCCCTTACGAAGATCAAACATCGACCCTAATGTCGGGTCATGCGAAACAAAGTCTCTAGGATCAAAATCCAAACATCAAGCCACCACTAAAGAAAATGAATCCTACCGAAACACCTACGGTCCCATTCCAAGGAAACTCAACAAGAATCTCAAAACTACCCCTTACAGTAGGGTTTCAATGCACCACCATGTTTTCCATTACCAATCCCTTAAAATTTTACCCCTTTTAAACTCTAACCATTTAAACAAAAGGGTGACCTACTTGGGTCCATTTGAACATTTAAAAGTTAGCCAAAACCTTTAAATTTAGAAATTAGGAAACATTTTCCATTTAATCATTTCAAAATACAGCAAGACTTTAAATTTAATAAACGTTTTCATTTCCCAATTCATGAAGCACCCATACACTTCATGGATTGAAAATTAACTCCCCTTTTTATAAAAACAATATTTACTTTAGCATTTTAATTTCCACACCTTTACATTTTTATCAGTATCCCTACAAATGTATTTACATCATGCACAGAATGGTTTTCATATACGGGTTACCCCTTCCCAGTTGTAAGGCACCCATGCACCTTACAATCGAAAATTGGTTCCCGTTCATTCACAACCCAGGTACAACCAAAGAAAGACATGACATCATAAGAAGTAAAAACAGAACATGTTATATCACAGAAGCATGTTATAACACATAATAATGGAATATAATCACTTAAGCATAATACAGGAAAGCTAAGATGCAACTACATGGCGTGGAACATGCATGAAATGTTAATTCATATGTGCCTAATATGATGCATTGAATGCAGCTTTATTTCTATATCGGGCCAAGGGTAAAATTAAAGGAATTTCATAAACCATTAGAAGAAGAAAATACTACAGTTACTCAAGGTGAAATCATATCAATTGTAATAGCAAACAAAATGAAAAAAAATTCCCAACCCAAGACACTTGGTTATTTACCGTACGTGGGGTGATCAGTCCCAAGCACGACTATTAGCCAAGCACTGAAAATTTCCTAATCTTATGTCTACCAACCCAAAACAGTAAGGAAAAAGAAAAAAAACAGCCTCTGATACCACTTTGTAACGTCCTGGACCGGATTACCATCGAACTGGTGGCCGGACCGGTAGGTCACATGGCCTCAAGCGTGTCCCCCCGTATGCCAGAGGCTACCGACTAGCAGTGAGGGTCTCAGGAGGTGATAATGGGGATAATATACCCTCATATCAGAGTAACACAACAGTATTATCAGAGTAAATAATATTCAATAGCGGAAGCAGTAAAAAATTGAAAGGTAGAAGAAAAAGGAAGGAAATAACCATTTTTTAAAAGGCATCAAAATCCAGTTTACAATGCATGCATGTACAGATGATGATATAGTTATGAAAGCAGGAATCAATACAACATGATTTACAAACAATACAAAAAAATAAAGGACAAAAAAGCCCAACGGCAATCCCCTGAGCATCCCAAGCTCCCGCTTGGTCCTTTGCTCCTAGCTCCTCAGGTACAAACATCACAACACACAACCTAGGTCCTCCAAGCAATAAGGTCTACTAGGGTACCCCAGTGCAATGGTGGCCTGAGTAGGTTGTGAGATATAAATCTCAAAAGGCCGTCACCACCGGTGTCAAACCCAATATAGATAGTGTATAATAATTAAACAGTGAGAAGGTATAGCAGGATTCAATATGCAGAACAATATAGAATAACAACACCCATCCAGGATTCCCAAAGGAAACCTGACTGCTATACCAGCTTCAGCTTGTTGCTGGTAAAGTAACCTATTCATGTCACCATATATATATATATATATATAAATTCATTTAGGTCATAGATTGAATGGGGTAAGAATACCTCCCACCTATTAATAATAAAAAGTGGGCACGAGGTAAGAATGCCTCTAATCCCTATAAGTCAACTGGCAAGGGGTAATAATGCCTCCCTTCCATAAATTGGGATTTGCAAGCACGAGGTAAGAATGACTATCGTCCCTATAAGTCAACTGGAAAGGGGTAAGAATTCCTCATTTCTATACATGTATCGAGATTAGCGGGCATGGGGTAAGAATGCCTCTCGTCCCTATAAGCCAACTAGCAAGGGGTAAGAATGCCTCCCTTCCATAATTCGAGATTAGCGGGCACGAGGTAAGAATTCCTCTCATCCCTATAATTCAACTAGAAAGGGGTAATAATGCCTCCCTTCCATCACATTCATAATACTGGCATGGGGTATAACTGCCTCCTATCCAGACATGTAATCATCACTGGGTGGCCTCAACATGCACTCACCTTTATTATCATTCATTATGTGGCATCCGCATGTGCGCACTCACAACACAAACATGTCTATAGTATACTGCTTATGGCATCACCTCATAAGAATTCCAAGAATCATACCACATACACATACGCGGACACATTCACATTCATACTTAAGGCAACCCATCCTAAGTATCTAAAACAAGATATTCACATATTCATTTTACTAACATAAGCATGCTCATTATGTTATCCCAAGGCGTGGTCGTACCACCCTAGTCTAATCATTCCTAGATTCACCATTCCATCTTAGAGGATATGTTTATCATTAATTAACACTTTTATACCTTCTAGAGGTAACAAGTCATTTATTCTTAAGTCATCCCACTATGGTTATCATCTTACTCAATTTGACTAAACATGGAAAATTGACCCAAACATAAGCATCACAACCATTTCATTCCCTTTGTCTCAATAAAGCAAGTTCACATACAAAGCATCAAAGAGGCACCACAACAATCCCATAGGTAAGAATAAAAATTCTATCACTACTTTTTATCTTGAAGACAACCCACCTCTAATCGAGGGGTTTTCTTATTAAATTTTTAGTTTAGTGATCAAGAAACCCTTTTATCATATCCCGCATTTCACACTCTTTTCCAGGAAGTGTTTAATCAAAAACAGATTTCATAATTAAAATACTAAGGCATTGCAGTGTTAAACTGATTAATACTTTGCTTCAATTTAAAGGGCAAGGAGAGGGACCCTACCTCAAGGTGGATCCACCCGTCCACTCCAGCTCTTGGCACTTTCTAACTAAGAGCCGATGATGCTCCACCATGAGGCATATGTGACCTCACATTAGACCTATTCCTACAAAGGTGAGCCTCCTAAGCTCCGACAAAGAGAATCCAACCCGAACCTGCCAACACACTAAGAAAAAAATATCAGGACCCTTTATAAAAATTAACGAAATTAGTTTAGAAGCTATAGAAACAAGCCATGGGTAATACCCTTACCTCAGAATCAACCCGGTAGACCGAAACCACCGGAAACCGCCTCGCCTTCAATGGAGGATGCCTAAACTCGAACCCAAGGGTCCCGAGACAACCTTTTCACAACCCTAGCACGAAGGAAAAACAAGAATCGAGAAACCACCAATACCTAGGTTTCGGAAGAATCCCACAGGTCGACGGATAGGCCGAAATCCATCCAGAAAACAAGAGGAGAGGAGAGAGAGAACCTTACCTTGGAGATTCGAATAAGGAACTGGAGGAAATAGGTGGGAGAAAACGAAGAAATAGGAGGCCATAGGGAGGAGGAACTCATCGCGCGAAGGGCGGATCCCTCTTGGGTGCTGGGTCGCGCAGCTCGTACGAGTGAGGGTGAGGGGGGTTCTAATTTTCTTGTTAAGTTTTTATTTTATTCTATTTTAAAATTTAATCAATTTATTTAAACAGAACGACCCACACAGTTTGATCTGCATGGTTTTCCAAACCATGTGAAAACCATGAGGCACCCTCTGTCTAAGAGAGATCCCTTGCACGGGATAGGCACACGGTTTGGGAAACTGTGTGCAGCCCGTGCGGAAGCCATTACCCACCTAATTTAGGCTGCATGGTTTGGGACTCATGGTTTGGTCAACCCATGTGCCAAATGTGTGCCCTCTGTAGTCCCTTAAAAACTCAGGTTCGGCGCTTCTGAAACTTTTTGAGTCACTTGGGAAACTCCTCTGTCCTTCTCCCAAGCACAAAACCAAAATAAAAAAGCGTTTCAACTTTCGGAATTCTATTCCGAAGCTCGGTTTAAAAAAAACCCGTTCAGAAATCGAAAAAGTTCAAATTCCTTCGGGTTTTAGTTCGGTTCAAAACGTGGGTCATTACAACCTTCCCACCTTAGAACTTCTCGTCCCTGAGAAGCCTTCAGGAAAGACATACACATCATCTAACTTACAGGGGCCGTGAAGCTTCGTTAAAATGATCACGTTGCGTTCACAACATCCAAAACACCCTTAAGCATCCATTAAACCCTACAACACTTAAGCAACCAAAACTCAAGCCGATGCTCATTTCCCAAAAAAAACACCAAGACGGCTCTTCCCAAGCCCATATACCCAGAGACATGAACCCGTCGTCATCTCACCAAGCATCCAGCCACAGGTACTTCCCACCTCATATTTTTAATGTTAAGTTACCAACTCCAAACTACAGTTCAGACCACCTTTGGAATTAACTTTCAAAGCATGCCCCAAGCGTTCGTACGACGCTCCTAGCGTGACTTGAAACAGATCAAACGGTCGATTCCCCATCGACCTCAAGGCCCAAGTCGAGCTGGTTGTTCATATTAGGAACTGGACGATAGAAACCGCACTCGCCTCTACCTGAAGACGTGCCAGAGAATGGTATGTCACCGACCACAGATATTAAACAAGAACCCTGAGTCAAGCCATCTTCGGATGACTATTTACAATAAATCTTGGCCTAAACGGCCAACGTATTTTAAATATAACCACAACACATTTCTACAAGGCACCTTACGTTTAGTACAAACACGTTCACCAAAGCCTACACCCGACTTCCAATGATGTTTTCAAGATCAAACCATACAAGAAACCACATATCCCATGTGCAACGTCGAAAGAGAACCATCAATTCAAGCCCAACGGCTTCAAAGAATTAGCACGGATAAGACCGATGCTCTCTTAGTGCATCTTGGACGAGGACAAGATATGGGACATGTTCATTGTGAAATAGAATACACTAAGAGGTTTGAACGTATTCCAGTTAATCATACCAGACTACTGGAAGGAAGAACAGTAAAAACTTAGCCGTTCAACTTCAAGGAAGGAACTCAGCTTCACCTACCGACACATCCACACGTTTTAAACTCGCATGTCACAAGGCATTGAGACATGACCAACCCATTTTCAAAGGCATTCCAAGAAGCATCCATTCCATGTGAGGGACACATTTACTAGATTCGACATGATGCGCTCCCAAAAATAGGAGTGTCCTAGTCGCTGAAGGGAAAGGTGATAACCTAGCTGAGCACAAACTTTCTAGTACACAAATAGTGCAAACGATCGCGTGATGCTCATCTACCACAATCACATCAACAAAAAACGAAAAGGATCCAAAACAAGGAAACCAACGTGTCAAAACACACGAGTCATTCGAAATCCATCCCGAACATTGGGACATGACAATTCTTTAACGCCGAGCCACTCTACTGAGGATATGACCCAAAGCCACAACGAAAGTCAAAACCCAATGACCACCCGCCTGAACAGGGGTGTCATTAGAAAAACAAGTGTCCAACAAGGGACAACGACACCTGAACAACACCTCACATCATAAAACCCATGGTACAAGCAAGGAATTAAAATGATAAGCGTGCTACCAACCATGAGCTAGCCCCTTACGAAGATCATACATCAACCCTAACAACGGGTCACACGAAACAAATTCGCTTGGCTCAAAAGCCAAAAATCAAGCAACCGCTAAAGAAACTGACTCCTACAGAAACACCTACGGTTCCGTTCCAAGGAAACTCAATGAGCATCTCAAAACTACCCCTTACACTAGGGTTTCAATGCACCACCACAGTTTCCATTACCAAGACCTTAACATTTTACCCCATTTAAACTCTATCCATTTAAACAAAAGGGTGACCTACTCGGGTCTAGTTGCACATTTAACAGTTAGCCAAAACCTTTCAATTTCTAAATTAGGCAACATTTTCCAATTAATCATTTCACAATACAACAAGCCTTTACATTTAATACGGGTTGCCATTTCCCAATTCATGAAGCTCCCATACACTTCATGGATTGAAAATTAACTCCCATTTTTATCAAAACCAGATTTACTTTAGCATTTTAATTTCCACACCTTTACATTTTTATCAGTAGCCCTAAAAACATATTTACATCATACTCAGAATGGTTTTCATATACGGGTTACCCCTTCCCGGTTGTAAGGCACCCATACACCTTACAATAAAAAATTGGTTCCTGTTCATTCACAACCTAGGTACAACCAAAGCAAGACATTCCATCACAAAACATGTTATATCACAGAAGCATGTTATAACACATATGCATGGAATATAATCACTTAAGAATATTATACAGGAAAGCTAAGAAGCAACTATATGGCATGAAACATACATGACATGTTAATTCCTATGTTCCTAATATGATGCATGGAATGCAGATTTCTTTCCATATCAGGTCAAGGGTAAAATTCACGAAATTTCATAAACCATAAGCAGTAGAAAATACAACAGTCACTCCAGGTGAAATCATATCAACTATAATAGAAAAAATCATGAACAACAATTCCCAGCCCTAGCCACTTGGTCATTTCCCATACGTGGGGTGATCAGTCCGGAGCACAGATATTAGCCAAGCACTGACACTTTCCTAATCTCCTGTCTACCAACCCAAAACAGTAAGGAAAAAGAAAATAAAAAACCTCTGATACCACTTTTTAATGTCCTGACCCCGCTTACCATCAAACTAGTGGCGGGACCGATAAGTCACATTGACTCAAGCATGTCTCCCAGTACGCTAGGGGCTTTCGACTAGTAGCGAGGGTCTCAGGAGGTGATAGTGGGGAGACTATACCCTCATATCAGAGTAACACAATAGTATTATCAGAGTAAATAATATTCAATAGAGGAAGTAGTAAACAATTAAACGATAGCAGCAAAATACAGGAAATAACCATTTTATAAAAGGCGGAAAACGCCAGTTTACGATGCATGCATGTAGATGTGACGATACAGTTATGAAAGTAAGAATCAATACAGCATGATTTACAAACAATACAAAAAAGAAAGGACATCAAAGCCCGACGACAATCCCCTGAGCATCCCAAGATCCCGCTTGGTCCTTTTCTCCTAGCTCCTCAGGAACAAACAACATAACACACAACCTAGGTCCTGCAAGCAAGAAGGTCTACTCGGGTACCCCAGCGCAATGGCGGCCTGAGTAGGGTGTGAGATATAAATCTCAGTAGGCTGGCACTACTGGTGTCAAACCCAGTCCATACAGTGTATAATAATTAAATAGTGAGCAGGTATAGAATGATTCAATAGGTAGAAAAATATTGAATAACAACCCCCATCTAGGTTTCCCAAAGGAAACCTGCCGGCTATACCAGCTTCGGCTCGTTGCTGGTAAAGTAACATGTTCATGTCACCACACACACACACACACACACACACAGATATATATATATATATATATATATATATATATATATATCCATTTATGTCATAGATGGAGTGGGGTAAGAATTCCTCCCACATATTAATAAGAAAAAGTGGGCATGAGGTAAGAATGCCTCTCGTCCCTATAAGTCAACTGGAAAGGGGTAAGAATTACTCCCTTCCATAAATCAGGATTAGCGGGAATGAGGTAAGAATGCCTCTAATCCCTATAAGTCAACTGTAAATGGGTAAGAATTCCTCCCTTCCATATGCGTCTCGAGATTAGCGGGCACGAGGTAAGAATTCCTCTCATCCCTATAAGTCAATTGGCAAGGGGTTAGACTGCCTCCCTTCCATAATTTGAGATTAGCAGGCACGAGGTAAGAATGCCTCTCATCCCTATAAGTCAACTGGAAAGGGGTAATAATGCCTCCCTTCCATTGCATTCATAATAATGGAATGGGGTATAACTGCCTCCCATTCAGACATGTAATCATCACTAGGTGGCCTCAACATGCACTCACCTTTATTATCATTCATTATGTTGCATCTGCATGTGTTCACTCACAATACAAACATGTCTATAGTATACTGCTTATGGAATCACCTCATAAGCATTCAAAGAATCATACCAAATACAAATAAGCAAACACATTCATGGTCATACTTATGAAAACCCATCTTAAGTATCTAAAACAATATATTCACATATTCATTTTACTAACATAAGTTGTGCTCATTACGTTATCCCAAGGCATGGTCATACCGCCCTAGTATGTTCCTTCCTAGTTTCACCATTCAATCTTAGAGGATACATTTATCATTCATTAACACTTTGATACCTTCTAGAGGTAACAAGTCATTTAGTCTTAAGTCATCCCACTATGGTTATCATCTTACTCAATTTTCCTAAACATGGAAAATTGACCCAAACACAAGCATCACAGCCATTTCATTCCATTATTATCAACAAAGGAAGTTCACATACAAAGCATCAAAGAGGCACCACAACCATCCAGTAGGAAAGAATAAAAATTCTATCACTACTTTTTATCTTGAAGACAACGCACCTCTAATCAAGGGGTTTTATTTTTAAATCGTTTGTTTAGTGATCAAGCAACCCTTTTATCTTATCCTACATTTCACACTCGTTTTTAGGGAGCGTTTAATCAAAACCAGATTGCATAATTAAAATAATAAGGCATTGCAGTATTAAACTGATTAATACTTTACTTTAATTTAAAGGGCAAGGAGTGGGACCCTACCTCAAGGGGGATCCATCAGTCCACTCTGGATCTTGGCACTTTCTAACTAAGAGCTGCTGCTTCTCCCCCACAAGGCATATGTGACTTCACATACAACCTATGCCTACACAGGAGAGCTGCCTAAGCTCTGGAAAAGAGAATCCAACCCGAACCGGCCAACGCACTATGCAAAACATACCAGGACCCTTTAGAAAAACTAAGGCATTAGTTTAGAAGCAGCGAAAACAAGCCACATGTAATAACCTTACCTTGGAAGCAACCCGGCGGATCGAAACCACTGCAAAAAACCTCACCTTTGGTGGCTAATTCCCAAACTTGAACCCATGGGTCCCAAAAAAACCTTGGAAAAACCCTAGCATGAAGGAAAAATAGGAATTGAGAAACACCCAATACCTAGGGTTCAGTCGAATCCCGCGGGTCGACGGATAGGCCGAAATTTGGCTGGAAAACAAGAGGAGAGGAGGTAGATAACCTTACCTCAGAGATTAAAAGAAGGAAGTGGAGGAAATCAGTGGGAGAAAATGAAGAAAGAGTAGGTTGTAGGGAGGAGGAGCTCGTCACGTGAAGGGGGGAGCCCTCTTGGGTGCTGGGTCGCGTGTCTTGGACGAGTGAGGGTGAGGGAGGTTCTAATTTTATTTTTATGTTTTTATTTTACTCTATTTTAAATTTAATCAATTTCATTAAACTGACTGTCCCGCATGGTTTAATCCACACGGTATTCTAAATTGTGCACAAACCATGCAACACCCTCTGTCTAAGAGAGATCCCTCGCATGGGATAGGTGCACGTTTTGGGAAACTATGTACAGCCCATACACAAGCCACTGCCCACCTAATTTAGGCCACATGGTTGGTTAACCCGTGCACCAACCGTGCGCCCTCTACAGTCCCTTAAAAACTCGGGTTTGACGCTTCCAAAACTTGTCGAGTCACTTGGGAAACCCCTCGGGCCTTTTCCCAAGAAAAAAAACAACAAAGCATTTCAACTCTCTGAATTCCGTTCTGAATCTCAATTTTAAAAACAACACGTTTGGAAATCAAAAAAGTTCAAATTCCTTTGGGTTTTAGTCTGGTTCAAAACGTTGGTCATTATAATGACAATCGAGCTAAACATAAGGAGGACATTGATTCACGCTTAAATTTATCCAATAGATGAAGGTAGAATGGTCCTTGTAGTCTATCTTTGGTTGTGGAATCCACTGAGACCTAAGAAGATACCTAAGACAGACAACCTATGAGGTAGATTTTTGGATATAAAGTGGAAAACATGGTTTTGATTTTGGATGGTTTTAAAGAACACTAATAAACCTAATTGAATTGAATTCAATGAAAATGGGTTTATCTTAGGATTATGCTCTGGGTGGATTGAATGAATTTCACTTCTTTAGACAATTTTGGTTTTATTAATTCTTGATGAATCTATTCTTCAAAAATAACACTACCTTCATCATTTTCTGGTTTGGTACTTAATAAACATAATTAATAATCCCCTATAAACTTAGAGAACCAAATTCATGATCTCTCCAAGGTATATGGTCATTTATTACTTCAATTTAGCTTGCTCAAACACAGTGAATATGAAGAGTAGAAATAAATGAAGAATGGATGTCTTAAATTAATTATCCAATTAACAACAATTCATTCATAAAATAACATTCAACCCAACCTTTTCATCCTCCTACTATCAACACATTAAAGGTTTATCCCTCCATTAATGTTATACTCTCAATGGTGGGTGGAATATGTCTTACAAGTATTGGATTGAGAAATTAAAACTGCGTAAATAACGAGCACTCCTCCGTGTGTGTGAATGAAATTCACACCTATGTGTGAAATAATTCACCACAACACAGAGATATCACTGTGCTTTGTGAAAATGAATTTTTAATAAATGAAATGGAAATTATAGAATAGAAATATGTTGATTAAGAACATAGAGATACAAAAAAGAAACTTACATGGAAATTGAAAACATTACAAAGGAACTTTGGTAGCATAACATTACAATGAAACAAGAAACAAAAGATAAATATTTGATCCCAATTACCTTTACCAAAAGCTCCTTATATAGGAATATTCAGAGCCTTAGATACACCCCCAACAATAAATTACATCTCCATTAATTGGGAGAGTTAAAATGAGGGTGAGAAAATCAAGGGAATTTGACGTTTTGAAGTTGACCCAGAAATTCATCTAGATTCGTACACCATTTTGACATGTGATGCTATTATTGAAGGGGCCCAAATAAGAAGGGGCCGTAGAAGCTAAATAATATATTCCATCTGTCCTCTGTGATCTGTAAAAATTTTAAGAACTTTGGTGCAACCGTTTGGATGTTATGGCCGAAATGGTGGGACAACTTTATGTGCATTCATATCGGGCCCACCATTTAAATCTCACTTTAATATCCCTTTATCATCATGAAAACTTCAGAATTATCTCTGGCCACAGTTTAATAAAATGATCCTCATATTTTTATATTTCTAATGTAAAAATTTGAGCTTCATTAGGCTTGGTTTGTGGGCCCTACATTTGTTTGATGGGCCTTAGGTCCATTATGCATTCTCCAGAAAAGTTATGCATTCATCCCCAAAAATCTCTATATTACATTGGGATTCATCCATCAATACTAAAAGAAAAAATGTTCAAACAATGTGTTCAATAATATACCAAAATATAAAATTCATAAAATAAATATAATGTTGTCCACAAACATATGAATGATTAGGCCCAAATTTGCATTTTAAACTTGAATTGCATTTAAGTTGAGAAATGAAGTTCTATTTTTATAATGCACTAAAAATTATGTTTATGGACTTTGAAACACATTATTATTAAGATATTGAAAATGAATATTAGCCACTTTTCGTGACTAATCACACCCCCAACTTGAGTTTTTCTAGTCCCGAGAAAAATATATTACAAATATGAAATTTGAATCCCCTTTTCCAAAAACATTTTAATACACATTCCTCACCCAAATAAATCATACCAAAAAAATTATGAAACCCATAAAAATTATTTAAAAAAAGCTAGGTCGAAAAGCATATCCCAAGCCCAAGCCCATTCTTTGTTCAAATTCATCACCACATTTCATCCAATTTAAATTAAGAATGATAATGTGTTGTGAATCACAAAAGATATGGGGCCCATTTTATTGTTCAAGGGGAAAAATGGAAGTGCTAGGTGGGAATCACATTAAACCTTAAGATGAGTATCCAATTTTTTTTTGATTTTTTGTTTGTTTTTTTTTAATTTTTTTAACCACAATTGATATGAAAAGATTAACTTTGGGCAAGAAAACTATGGAGTCATGATCCCCAAGTTCCAGATGCCACACATATTGTCAATTCCATGCTCTACAATAGAGATATAAAGCCTAACTCTGGGTAAGAAAAATATGGAGTAATGATCCCCAAGTGCCGGATGCAACGGATTTGGACAAAACATTGCTCTATGTGGTCATTATTTTTTTTTAAATTTGTTTTGTTTTTTTATTTTTTGTTTTGGATACTAAAATTAAACTAAAAGTGAACCAAGAACCCTATTATATAATGAAAGGGATCCATGAACTCAAATTTACACCCACGATCCTGTAGACGTGCATTGTGGCAATTTTATTAAGAGGATGAAAATGTAAACCTTAAAAAATCACATCGGACAACCTCACTTTCCAAAAACTATTCCCATGAACTTAAACTTGCATTAAAACCAGAATCAAGTCATAAAAAATTATTTGATATCCAATTTCATATTTTTCAATGTGTTTTATCGTGTTCAAGGTTAATGGAATTTTTCTTTCCATGCATGTTCTTATTAAACAAAATCATTTTTTATTTTATCTCCCCCAACATAGAATAACACTATCCCCAGTGTTTAAGGAAAAATTAGAAGGGGGTATGGGAGAGTTGTTCAAAGAGGAAATTTAAAATGATAATAATTTAATTAATTCACCTGGTGGTTGATGATGAAAGTGCGTTCCACAGTCTCCCTTCAATCCTGGATTCGAGTCTCAACGACTTGGATGGCTGTGATGGGCTTTTCCCCACGACCTACGATATGTCCTTTTAAATCTTTTTAACCTATAAAATAAAACAAAATAAATGGATGATAAATTGTCTTATTTTTAAATTTCTGGGTAAGGTATTACTCAGAGACCATTCCACGTGACCCGGATGAATATGCCACTCCCCTTTTATACCCATCTATACTCATAATATAATAACAAGTCAACATTCTAAGGTACTATCATATTATGAGTTTGAATTTTTTAATTTTTTATATATAAAAATGATTTATTAATCCTATTTTAAAAATAAAGATGATTTATATGGATTGGAAACACGAAACCACAAAAAAACACACAAAATGAAATAAAAAAGGCAGAAGCCGGGTTTCCTCTCGGAAAGTGCTTAATTTAAAATATTTAGCTTGACTTGAACCCCCAAACTTATCCAATTCCAACTTTCAAAATCTTAATGAAACCATATTTCTCCATTTCAACTTTATTGAGATTTATTATTTTTTTAGAATCTTTTCCTTGTATAAATCCATGTTCTAAAATAAATCTGAAGATACAAGGAATGTCAGAAATGGTTGATCTCGTTCCATTTTTTGTCTTTCCTAAGACGTCAAGGTTCAATCTAACATTATTTCTTTCATGAGAAGAATGAATGACTAATGTATGGTCATGGGTATCATCTATGATGTAATTCTTGTGTGGGGAAGGAAGGATAATGATTTTGAGTTCTGGTCAATTCCAATTTCCTAATGAAGATTGGCAATTTGAATGAAAGCCAATTTCATCTCCAAACAATTCAGAAAGAATTGGTTTCTTTTGAAAATATGATTCATCTCAAAAAGTGTCTAGTTGAATTTAAGGAGTGTGTATGGGATCAATTTTTGGTATTTCTGCCAATTGTTCAGTGATTGGTGTTTTTGAAAAATCATCAATAGATAAATATCCAGGACTCTCCATCCACAATGTCAAATTTCCCTCTTGTGAATACAAAAAATCAATTTCCTCTTGATTTAAGCACCCATCAACAATTACTTTATTATCTTCAACTATTCCAAATCCAATGGTTGGTTCTTCAATAAATTCATGTGAGGTTTGTGGGAGACAAGATTCTTGTATTAGTGATGAGGAAGAGACAACCTGAGTAGGAATGGGTTCAACAACCTTTTCAATGATTTGTAGTTATACTCTTAAGGATGAAACCTTGGAAGTCATTATCTCCATTTGCTGACACAATTTCTCAAGTAATGGTTGTGGATAATGATGATCAAGTTGTTGAGATAGATGGTCTATTACAGGAGGATAATTAAGTTGTTGGAATTCCACAGGAGAATGTTCAGATTGGCCTTATTGGGATTGAAACTCATTATAGGTTGGAATTTTTTTGTAGAGAATAGGAGTCAAAACATTGTGGCTTAATAGGTTGTTGATTTTACCATAAATAAAAACTAGTAATTTCATTGTACATTACAATTGGTGTGGGGTAGTCAAGGTAGGGAGAGGTTCCCCATATTTGGCTTTTTTCAAAATGGTTTCCCATAGAAGTGAAATCGGGGGAGAGAAAATAGAATTGGGGTGAGAAAAAGATGTTAGTGTCTAAGATAACTTACTCAGGTCCCCAAAAATGGTGCCAAAATTTTATTCACACTAAAATTTACCCAAGAGATGAAGGTAGAATGGTCCTTATATACTAGCTTGGGTTGTTGAATCCACTGAGACCTAAGAAGATACCTTAGACACACAACCTATAAGGTTGATTTTTGGCTATGAAGTGGCCAACATGGTTTTGATTTTGGATGTTTTTTAAGAACACTAATAAAACTAAGTTAATTCAATTCAATGAAAATGGGTTGATCTTAGGATTATGCTCAGGGTGCATTGAATAAATTTTACTTCTTTAGACAATTTTGGTTTTATTAATTCTTGATGAATCCATTCATCAAAAATAACACTACCCTCATCATTTTTTGGTTTGGTACTTAATAAAAACAATTAATAATCCCCAACACACTTTGAAAACCAAATTCATGATCTCTCCAAGGTATATGGTCATTTAGTACTTGAATTTATCTTGCTAAAACACAGTGAAGATGAAGAGTAGAAATAACTAAAGAATGGAAGTCTTAAATTAATTAGCCAATTAACAATAATTTGTTCATAAAATGACATTAAATCAAACCTTTTCATCCTACTACAATCAAACCATTAAAGTGTTATACCTCCATTGATGTTATACTCTCAATGGTGGGTGGAAGATGGCTTACAAAAATTGGATTGAAAAAATTAAAACCGTGGAAATAACGAGCATTCCTCCTTGTGTGTGAATGAAATTCACACCTATGTGTCAACTAATTCACGAAAACACAGAAATATCACTGTGATTTGTGAAAATTTAGTTTTAATAAATGAAATGGAAAATATAGAAGAGAAATATGTTTATTAAGAATATAGTGATACAAAAAAGAAACTTATATGGAAATTGAAAACATTACAAAGGAACTTTGGCAGCATAACCTTACAATGAAACAAGAAACAAAAGATAAATATCCGATCCCAATTCAATTCACCACCATATCCTTATATAGAAATATTAATATATTTAGATACATCCCCCAAAAATAAATTACATCTCCATTAATTGGGAGAGTTAAAAGGAGGGTGAGAAAATCTTGGGAATTAGACGTTTTGAAGTTGACCCAGAAATTCATCCAGATTCGTCCACCGTTTTGACGTGTGAATTTATTATCGAAGGAGGCCGAATAAGGAGGGGTAGTATAAGAGAAATATTCTCGTAAATTTGTCATATATGAGATGTAAACATTTCAGGAACTTTCGCACAGCCTTTTAGAAGTTATGGCCAAAATGGTGGGACGACTTTATGTGCATTCAAATCGGGCCCACCATTTAAATCTCAACTTCAGATCACTTTATCATCATAAAAACTTCAGAAGTAGATCTGGACACATTTAAATAAAATTATCCTCATATTTTTTTTTCTAATTAAAAACTTTGAGATTCATTGGGCTTGGTTTGTGGGACCCACATTTTTTTGATGGGCCTTAGGCCCATTATGCATTCTCTAGAAAAGTTCTGCATTCATCCCCAAAAATATCCATCTTCCATTGGGATTAATCGATCGATAATAAAAGAAAAAAAGTTCCAAAAAAAGTGATCAATCATATCCCAAAATATAGAATTCATAAAATGAATATA
Organism: Viscum album; assembly: GCA_963277665.1. Classification (NCBI taxonomy): domain Eukaryota; kingdom Viridiplantae; phylum Streptophyta; class Magnoliopsida; order Santalales; family Viscaceae; genus Viscum; species Viscum album. Next base: position 2,015,305,829 of record OY728153.1, on the reverse strand, counting down.
ATGTTGTCCACAAAGAGATGAATGATTGGGCCCAAATTTCCATTTTAAACATGAATTGCATTTAAGATGAGAAATGAAGTTCTATTTCTATAATGCACTAAAAATGATGTTTATGGACTTTGGAACACATTATTTTTAAGATATTGACAATAAATATTATCCACTATCAGTGACTAATCAGACCTCCACTTTTTTTGAAACTAGGAACATGGGGAGGACCTCAATTTTGGGTGTGAGAGTAGGGAGGAAATCCACTCTAGCTGAATATTGCACAGGGAGGGACTTCCTACTGATTCTCATTCTCAAAGACTTTCCCATAACGACTGCTGGGGACACCAGTAGCTGGTAGTGTCAACCCAACTTTTGAGTGTTGAGAGCTCGATCCCAACGGGGAATCGAGGATTCCTTGATCTATAGTAGAAGGTACTCAGTGGAGTTCACTAAGGGTGGAAAGGACCATGGGAGCTATTGTAGATGATTCCCCCGGATGAGCATCCTCCTAAGATTTGGCCTGATGTTGGAATAGGGTGAATTATATCAGGGCCAACTGATGTTATTAATATTTTCATGACTTATTATATTCTCCCTTTACTTATTTTATATAAAATGTGCATAATTTGTGTGAAATATTAATGTTTTAATACTAAGTATTATTCTTGAGCATTTTTTGAAGAAGTCCAATTGATTTAGTTTAATATTTTGTTTATAAATATCACCATAATGATTCAAATTGTGTGGTTCTTGATTTTTATGATTCCTAATTCAATATCCAACATTTCATTAGAAGGGATCATGTGTCAAATCTTCAGTTTTAAGCCTCATATGGACCACACAAGAAGGCCCACAAAATCTTTGAGGAAACTGGAGCATCCAAGAAAATTGAATTACTAAGCTCAATAATAAAGTGAAAATTAATTAATTATACTAAAAAATTCATAAAAAAAATCATGTATTAAAGGATAAAAATTTCAGAGCCCAAATACTTGAACAAGGGGCCCAACTAATGCTTTGAAGTCCAGCCCACCATTCTGTCTGGGAATTAAATTTCAGACACTATTCATGACATATATCATGATGTAATTATCAAATAAATCTGATTATATGTAGTGTAAAATAGGAGGTATATGATGCAGACATTTTTGAAGAATTCATTCAGATTTGAAGTCATCTTCTTATTCAAAAACCCATTAACATTTTGAACTTCAAAAAGTTTGGATTGAAATGGACAGATTAACTTTGTTTAAGAAACTGGCCATAACTTTGGATCCTTAAGTCCAATGGCTACCAAAGTTTCTTAGTAGACATAGGATATATTTATCTACAACTTGTAAGAAGATCATATTTCGAGATTCATCTTTATAATTTTTCAAATTGGCGATTCAAGTGGAGGGTCAGTTTTGGAATGGAAATAGCCCACAACATTGGGCTATAAATATATCCCCCTCCTCTTCTTGCAAAGGGTTGGAATTTAAGAGAAATTTAGGATAGGTTGGCACAACCAAGGCTCTGCCAAAGTATTGGGAGGATCTTCCATACTCAAGTATTTACTTAACCATTCCTCCTTGCTTCCTTTCATTTACTTTTGTGTTGTTCTTTGTTTGTAATAATGTAAGTCTTTTTTTTGAAATTCCGTTTTAATGAATGTTTATTCTTAAATATCTCTTATTCTTATCAAACATCTGAAGTTTCATATTAATTTTCTTATAATTGTTTAAATAAAGTTGAACCCCCTTCCCTTATTTTGTTTTCTAATTCAATCTAAAGGTTGTTTCTAATTCTGATCACCCTTTGTGTGTGTGTGTGTTCGACGCACAAATCTTTTCTTATCATGTTATTTTTGTTCTATTTATAATTCATCACCATTAAAATATATTACAAGATTAATAAATATCTTAATGGATGAGTAATTATAATATTTTGGTGAATCAAAATTTAGGTATGTTAAGTGATTATGATTATTTTCTCAATGAATATTTTTCAAATTAACATTGTGTATGTTGGACTTAACATGTCATGGATTAATGATTTGTTTTGTTTAACGTGCGATTTCCATGGATTATTGGATCCATAAATACAATACCATCAAAAAGATCTAATTGATATTAGAACCCTAAGTTAAATTAAATCTTGGATTAAATCCTTAACACTTAGAAATTCAAATCAACGTTATCTTGTGAAGTGGGTGTTAATTTAAATGCAATATAAAGCAAAGATCAAGGATATCACAATCTTAACTCCCTAAAAATGAACTCACCCCAATCATTATAAATTTGTTAAATCACTATTAACCAATCAATCATTTCATAAGCTCTGCAAATATACCCCCCCAAATCAGAATACAATCAACTAAAAACAAACAACTATTAAAAAGTATCATCACCAATGATTTGAACCCAGTGCTGCTATACACATTAGCAGAGCATCAGAACTTTGACCGGTCGATAGGTGACAATCGACCATGATTTTCAACAACCGAGAAGAGTAATTGTCCAACTATTTCTCATCATGAATAACCAATTGGTAGTGTTGTTGATATGACCTTGTGGGACCCATCCTCATCGACCCCCAGGTGGTGGTTGTTGTTGGGGTGAATCAAGAGTCACCCACCTCTTGGGAAAAGGGGAGTGAGTTGAAGGAGCACTCCAGGGATAGACTCCCAAAGCAGTTCATTGTTAGAGTGGGGAGTAGCAACTCCCAACACAACCCTTATGGGTGGAAGTGATGGAGAAGTGGAAAGTCCTCTAGGTCATAGTGATCCATGTCCCTTGTTGTGATGACCCCATCTTTCTTATACCATTACATGAGGATGTCCATTACCATACACTAGATGATCTCAGAAGGAGAGATGGGGAATGGGAAACCAATAGTTAATGAAGTTGTAAACATCCTTATGGAGTAAAGGTTTCACAGGATTACTATGTTGACATTTCCCCTTCCCCTACATCTGTGAGAATTGGGTGGGCGATATCCTGCATCTTGGGTCTTACAAAGTAGGAAGATTCATCTATCAGTATAGATACAAGAAAAGCAATGTCCAATTCTACAGCATCATCCAATCTTCTACAAATAGAGCGAAATATCCATTATGATAATGCCACAAATGGTATTCTTAACATTCAACTTCCCCAAATGCTGGCGAGTTCCACACTAGGCCCACTATTTGCTTATTAGGCCTTGGTGCCAGATATCTGGAGATAGTAACATGCTAATCCAAATAACTGATGACTTGAATGATACTAGACCTCTATTAAGAATAAGAGTTTCATTTTAGTTTCACCATTTCTATTTCTGACACTTTCTATTAGGGAACACCCTCACTTTCTTCACTCTCATGTTTATGGCATGTATGTGTCACTATTCACTGATGGGCACATTGTACCCAACATTACTGCTTTATAAAGGTGGGTGAAATTAATCACTCTCTTAGAATTGTTTTCTCCTTGATTGAAATGGGATGATGGGATGTCAGTCCATCCTTCCATTGATTCCTCCTTGGAATTCATCTCTTATTCATGGTCACCCTCATAGATTTGAGTCATAGGTCATGAAACTCATTCATGATGCCATCTCTTCATGGATTTATTTAATTACACTATTTATGCCTGGAAATTCCAATGGGTGAATTCAGGGCAACAACCTTTGTTTCATAGAGTATCCACATTATGCATTAGTAACATGTCTTAAAGATGGAACACTGGAACACCTGTATTCTTCCTATTAAGAGTAATTCTAAAGGGAGTGGAACTTGAGGCATCTTATGGTGATAATAAGGTATCTTATTCCAGAGGCATGTCTTCCAAGGGTTTCCTTAAGCATGCCATGTTTACATGGGTTAGACAATGAGTTTATTATCTTGTAGAGATGGGATGAGGTTAACCAGAATGTACCATGGAGATAGATCAGAGAGGTGGATACCTAGGAGGGATCTCCTCAAAATTTTATTGGATGGATGGATAAGAGTGCCCAATGATAGTGGGATTGGGATTTTGCATCTCATAAAGAGAAGGTTTCACATCGTTAAGGCTAATATGAACACCATTGAGGCCAGATCCGGGAAGTGAAAACCAAAGAGGGGGAAACCAAGGTTTACCATTGCCTCAGATTGAACCTCAAGGAAGACTCGTACATACCCTATATAGAAGAAAAAGATCAAAACCCACATAATTCATAAGTAAGATGGTGTATGGGAACTACACATGTATAGATGCCCTTTGCAAGAGGATGAAATTTTTTTAGATTAATGAGCATTGTGTGGGGATTATTCATGGTTATGTTCCAGAGTCCTACTGAGAGCAGTGATGAGGTGAATAGGGATTATACACCAAGATGGCCTAGATGGATGACATGATCTCACTGAGATGTGGTGGCTCAAGTAAGAATCATGATAGATATAGAGGAAGTATAAATGGAATGGGTGGAATGGATGGAGCATGATGGGTGACAGGATTGAAAATCAAGGAGGCTTCTTATGTACCAAGTTTAGAGGATAGTAATCCAAGTCTATGTAGTTCATATTGGGTGATGATATGCCTAGGAAGGTGGACCATGATAATGGAGCATATGGATGGGGACCCAAAGGAAGTGAAAACTTTGGGATGGGGATTGATACTTTAGAGATGTGGTGACTTGAGGGAACGACCAAAATGAGAATGGATGATGGGCTTGAACCTCAAGGAGGATTACTATATACCCATTGAAGAAGATATGGATCAATGTACACATAGTTTTAGAAGATGTCATAGAATTTGGGATTACACATGCCTAGCAGCCCAGAGACATTCTGGGGCTTATGCATGGTTAATAGCCTGAATGGAAATGAGGCATGTGTTTGGGGATTATGCACTGAGATGGCCCAAATGGATGGAGGTGGATGAAGTTATCTCACTGTGATAAGGGTGGGGTGATGGATGAAGTGATGGGGTTTGGATCAAAACAACCCATAGAGGTGGATCTAAGGGATGTTTCCCATAAAGGGACGATGTGAAATCATGAGGGTATATCCCTAGGAGGGAGAAATTGAGTTTACTAGTGGTTGGGATTGAATATTGGTGAGTCTTCTTACATACCCTATTCAGAATACAAAGATCAAAATGTGCATAGTTCAGATATGAGAGGTATGTGGCTTTTTTGAGGAGGGATTCCTGGAAGAAGGGTTTCATGGTCACTACCTACCTCTAAGATCATGTGAGTCATGCTCGGTGTGAGAAACAAGAAGAAGAAATATTCCAGATGTTCATGTTGTTAAAGATGCGTCAACACGCGATGGTGTGGGGCTTACCCATAGAATATACCTAAGGTGGATCACATTCCATGTGATGAGGATATAATTCCATAACTCCCATGGAGATGAGTGGGTGTAGAAAATGTATGAGGCATAGACCACCATGTTCATTACATGGGGTGAGGCTACAATTTAACATCATGTGCTGAGGAAGATATGGCATGGCTGTTTAATGCACTATAGCTCAGATAGGGAAGAATCACTCCTTACCCCTTGGACTTATAAAATTGATACCCACCCACACTTGGGGAAGGGAAGAAATCAGTAATTCCTAACCGGAGTGGTGCGTAGGAGTGGTTGATAGTGAGGTCCATGTTAGTGTATCTATAAAAAAATCAATACCCATTAGTGTACCTATTTTAAAAAGAAATTGGTAGGACAACATAAAATGGGACACCACATGAGGGACTAGGAAATCACTACGCACAATCCTAGATGGATACAAGGATGAGGTTCATGAAAAATGATGGAGTTGCACAAAAATAGGGCTCAAACCTAATTATTTATAGTAAACTCAAGCCATGGGGCTTCAGGGAAGGGGTGTATGCAATATTCGAGGCTTGCACGCAAAATAAAGGGGACTGAATGGAAAAGACGATGTACAAGGTTATGTTTTTATTATAAGATGGGTCTTTTGCTCACACTTTCCTTAGGATGAAAGGAAATGGGTGAGGGTCAAGGCCTTTTGGGCCCATATAAAGGGGGAACCATAGGATAAATTCCATAGAAGATCATGTGCCTTCAGTGATCCATGGATTGCACGCTGTCGTGGAAGAGGCAGTCTTGCATGTGTGAGAGAGACAGTTTGAATTTCGTATTGTTACCTTGAAGGAAGGGGCACCCTTATATATATATAGGGAAAATACTTGGTGGTGGTGTATAATAATCATGACACAGAAGTGGTATTTTGATGTGGAATTGGGTGCCTAAACCTCTTTCTTGTGTATTTCCATATTATGTGTAGTCTTTGAATCTTACGTGCTACTCCCTTGACTTTATAGGAATGGTCTGTTGAGTCAAAGGGTGTCTTCCGTTTTCTTAAAGTTGACTGTTTGCAACCTCAAGTAGAATTAGGTGCCAAAAATAATGTTATTCTGTGTGTTAAATGTAATTCCACATAAAAAAATATAAATAATATTTAATATAATCAATTGTCATTTCACATACAATCTTAGCATATCAATTTCAATAAAGAAGTAATTTAACCTAATGAAATAAATTGATTTATAAAATCCCTTACCTTGAGTTCGAATCAACACATAAATAATTTATCTTCATGAATAATAAAAATATATTGATTATTTACTTGATTAATAAAAATTTTCATGTTTATTATTCCTGTTATTTTATTTATTACCATGTAAAAATATATATTCTTAATCAATTAAGTTCATGTCAGACATTTTGATGGTATTATGTTCTTGTGTCTAAAATGTATTTGATATGTTAAATATGGTAAAATAGTTAATTGGTAAATCATATATATAATAATAATAATAATAAAATAATTATAATTTTTATACATAAAATATATTTTTTAAACCAAATGTAAATGATTTTTATGAAAAATAAACTATGTTAAAATCATGGAGACGGTAGGTCGTACGCACACATAAGTAACATTTCCATTTTTCAACGATCAAGATGAAAAGAATATAAGTTTTATTTTATGCTTATATAATGATAATTTTATTATAAATATAATATTATTTATTTAAATACACTTACATATTCCATACTTGTGACACAATAATAAAAAATGAATCACATCACTTCGCAAGATGGTAGTCCACTGTACACACTAATGATGTTTTCATTTTATAATGGATGGTATGGTAATAACTTATATGATAAATTAATTTTTTATAATGATTAATTTTTTATTAATATCATAAATAAATATTAAATCCATTATCATGAATATTTTCGAGAAGCGATGATAAAAAAATTAATTACATCGATTCATGAGGTGATAGTATACCGTACACACGAACAATGGTTTCATTTTTCATTGGATGGAAAAGGATATAGATGTAGGTTATGAAATTAATATGATAAAATATCAATATATTGGATATAATGATGTTATTATATCATCATTATTTAGTAATATTTTATGTATGTGGAAGAATCAATAAATAAAGTTTCTTGGTTAAGAATAATACTTCATTTTGATACCACCTCTTTAAGATTATACAAAAAAGCCTCCATAGATTAGATATATGATTATAACAAGTATTATAGGACATGTTTAGATAATTATGTAAGGTATTTGGGTAGGTATTGTATAAAACAAAAGTCTTTTAAAGTGCGTAAAGTAGAAGAGTTTAGGTTCTCTTTTATAAGTGAGTGGAAGAGGATTTTTTGTAAATACCCAAAACTAGTCAATAATGGGTAGTCACTCTCAAGGAATGTTCCTAAAAAATTTATAAAAAATGGATTGGAGGGGTGATATGGTCTATGAAAACCTCAAATATTCTAAAATTAACATTTTTAAACATGTTACTCTATTTACCTCTAAGGTTACTCACTTTTACTGTTTTAGTTTTTTCACCACAATAACTAGATTTTTTACTACTTTTTCTATTAGTTATGAAAAAAATTACGTTGAAATTATTAAAAAATATAAATTATGTTGACTAAAAATATGAAATTATTTTTATCAAATTCAAATCATATAATTGAATATTTTCAATTTAAAATTAAACCAAAAAAATATGTTTCGAAAACAATTTTTTAAGAAATGCATTTTTCAAGAAATAAATGATCTCATAATAACTATATAACTAGTAATCATAATTATAAAAATTTAAATACACATAAATATATTTATATTACATTAATTCTATTTAAATATTTCCTTATCAGGGGTTATTTTACGTAATTAAAATAGATAAAATTTATTAACATAAAAACAGTTTGCAGAAAATCGCAGTTTGAAGCATAAAAATAAACTACAAAAATTATGAAAATCTATGATTTAAATTAAATTAATTATATTTTTAGCAATAAAATAGTTTATATTTAAATTTCGGACCAAATAAAAAATATAAGTTAATTTTGAAATTACTTTATTTAATGAAAAGAAATGAAAGTATTTGAAAAATCAGTAATTTTTACCATTCAAAAATAAATCAAACATTTCAAAAAAATCCCAAAAGTTAACCCTAAGTTAATTATTATATGATTATTTTTTTTAAATTTTAAAAAATATCATTTCCAAAGTTTCCAAAACTAATTTACAATATTTCCTCACGAAAATCAATAAAAATCATTTTTCAAGGGAATATATTTTTTATAGAATAAAATATATTTATTAAATTTTGAGTTATTATTTCTTAACCATTTACCAATAAAAATATATTGAGTAAAAAATTTATATATATTTGATAAAGAAGTTAATACTATTTATGCCCTCTAATTTAATGGCTATATTATAATGACCATATTTAAATAATAATATTTCATGGTTTGTTTATGCTCGGTGCCATGTATTGTATATGATATTGAAGAAAAGATTCTTATAAAATATTGAGGTGTTACATTATCCAATATTAAATAAATTGAATCCTAAAATTTTTAACTTGAACTTGGTAATAAAAGTTTTTACATTTGAAAAATAATTTATTGAAAACCCTACTTCATAAAAAGGTTAATAAAAATTTCTCTTAAAAAGAGGGAAAGGGAAATATGGAGGTCATTAAGATTAATAAAAAACTATGTTTCCAAATAATTTAACATTAATGGGTAGTAAAAATATAGACATAGAGGAGAAAACTAATACCCAAGGACTAATAGAGAGTGATATAGAATATTGATCACAAGAAAGTGAATGATCATAAGAAAGTTAACCACCACAAAACCATAATCCCAAGATATTTGAAAAGACCATAAGTTCATCATAAATGAAGGAATTTGTATAATTTTTTTTGTTTCTAGATCCATTCCTAGATTTGATGAACTTCTTTTCCATACCAACTAAGAACATCAGGAAATATAACCAAAAAGTATAATTTCATCCTTTAATCAGTTTCCACCATAGTGTCATATTCTTTCCCAAACGATGAGTATTCAAGATGATTTTTTCATGCCCAAATCACTAAAATTAACTTCAAATAGATATAATTATCCAAAAAGGATATAAATTCATTCCTATTATCTTTAGATACTAACCAAAACCAAAATGGTTTGCACAAGGTATGATAGTTCCCAAAGTGGATAACACTCCATATGATGAAGTAAAACATTAGTATTTAATGCCTCAATAATAAAACCAAAAGTTCATTGTTGATCATTTAATAAACAAGTAACCTTAAAATTATTCAAAATATTATTAAATAAGGTTGAAACCTAGAGATTTGAATTATTTTCTCACAAATTAATCCTAGATAAATTTAGCATTTATCTAAAAATAAAACCAATCACTCTTGAAGTCTCAAACCATTTTTTCCCCAAATCATATATGATAATAGTTACTATAAATAATATGAATTCCCATAAAAACATAGTAAAATCATAAATTTTCCACAATACTTAGATGCTTCATGATTATTATAACCAAAACACCAATGATAAAAATACTTCTACAACATAATTATTCGATCCCAATACATATATACACCAATATTTTCATCTCAATGATTAGTATAACATAGGTCCTTCCATGTTCTCAGAGTTAAACTTTAGAAGAGGGAACTGTCTCGGATAATTCCTTGGATCCCCATGTTGTAGAAGTATTTTTTTATTAATGGTGTTTTGGTTATAATAATCTTGAGGAATTTAAGTATATAAACTAATATTTTTATCTCAATTATTAGGATAACATAGGTAATTCCATGGTCTAGGAGTTAAACATTAGAAGAGGGAGTTGTATCAGATAATTCCTCGATTACCCAAATTTAATACAATAAACTAAAAATGGATCAATAGGATGAAATTTATTTTTCTTCATTGAACTCCTCATATCTGCCCGAATATTAGTTGATCTATTGTAACAACTGGGTCCTGGTGGAAGCATAGACACCAAGCCTTAACATGGTATCAGGTCCTGGCCCGCCAGGTTCCACTAGTTGCCCCGCAGACATGTGATCCCCACCCAAGGTTCCACCCACATGCCTGGATAGGTCATCTCACTAATGTCATTCCCTATAGGCCAACACATGTCCTTTCGAACATGCTTTATCCTCACTCACAGACACCCTGAGAAACTTCCCAAAAGGTCGCCCATCTTGAAAACTACTTCAAGCCAAGCATGCTTAACTGTGGAGTTAAACTTTAGAAGAGGGAATTGTATCGGATAATTCCTTGGTTCCCCACATTTAATACAATAAACTAAAAATGGATCACTAGGATGAAATTTATTTTTCTTAATTGAACTCCTCATTTTTTCATTAATATTCATTGATCTATTGTAACAACTGGGTCCTGGTGACAGCACAGACTCCCCGCCTTAACATGGTCGTCGGGTCCTGACCCACCAGGTTCCACCAGTTGCCCCACAGACACGTGGTCCCCACCCAAGGGTCCACCCACATTCCTGAACGGGTCATCTCACTAATGTTAGTCCCCACAGGCCAACACATTTCATTTCGAGCATGCTTTCTCCTCACTCACACACACCCTAGGAAACTTCCCAGAAGGTCACAATATTGATAACTACTCCAAGAAAAACATGCTTAACTATGGATTTATAATCAGGTAGGCTCCTGAAAAGAAAGGTGTACCCTATTGACATGAGTCATATCATTTATCCATTTAACCCTTTATCATTTTGAGGTGTTACAATCACCCCCCCTTTAGAGAACAACATCCTCGTCGGGTCCTGACCTTCCAGGTTTCACCAGTTTCCCCGTAGACACGTGGTCCCCACCCAAGGGTCCACCCATATGCCTGAACGGGTCATCTCACTAATGTCAGTCCCCACAGGCCAACACATGTCCTTTTCAGCGTGCTTTGTCCCCACTCACACACACCCTGGGAAACTTCCCCGAAGGTCACCCGTCATGATAACTACTCCAAGCCAAGCATGCTTAACTATGGAGTTCTAATCAGGTAGTCTCCTGAATAGGAAGGTGCGCCTTGTAGACATGAGTCATATCATTTATCCATTTAACCCTTTATCATTTGGGGGTGTTACAATCACCCCCCTTTAGAGCACAACATACTCATTGTGGGCCCTACATCTCAACCCAGGAAGTGCAACACACTTAAGGCTGGGTTCCTCCTCTGATACCAAATGTAAAAACTGGGTCCTGGTGACAGCACAAACACCTCTCCTTAACATGGTCGTCGGGTCCGGACCCACCAGGTACCACCAGTTTCCCCACAGACACGTGGTCCCCACCCAATGGTCCACCCACATGCTTGAACGGGTCATCTATCTAATGACAGTCCCCACAGGTCAACACAATTACTTTCTAGTGTGCTTTTTCCTAACTTACATACACCCTGGGAAACATCACAGAAAGTCACACATCTTGATCACTACTCCAGACCAAGCATGCTTAACTGTGGGGTTTTAATCAGGCAGGATCCTGAAAAGAAAGGTGCACCTTGTTAAAATGAGTCATATAATTTAGAAATTTAACTCTTTATCATTTGGTGGTGTTACATATATTCCCTTCTTTTACATTAATAAATCATCTTCAAGTTCCTTTAAGAAAATTTTCACAATGCCTCTTCAAAAATTTTTGACATGTAGGAAATTTAATACTCTTTTATTTATAAAGTTTAACACATAAACTTTCATGATATTCCATCCTTCTCTTATTTGATATGTTTAGAAATTTAGCTATGTTTTAGCAATTAATTTTAATTCAAGGTAGCTCATTTGGAAGGATCAATAGATGTGTAACTTCCATTACCATTAGGCTAAGAATCTCATTAGGTAAATCCTTATATTTCCCATCACATTGGTTATCAGAATTCATTATCGTATTTCATTCCATTAACTAAATATAATAAAATAAAAATGATGACAATGAATTAAATCACAAAATGAAAACTCATAGTTCTATATGTAATAACTTATAAATGATAAGTATATGCTAACTTATGTGTATCTAAATCTCAATCTAGGTTTTTTATATAAATTCTTACTATTAGTTTTTTTACTTGAAATCTATTTTATAACCTTTATAATGGTTCATAAATAGTTTTTGGATTTCCAAAACATATCCCCATGGAGTGTCAAATGAGGTGTGCAACAAGGACTATTTATTACCCCTATGCAAAATTATGCCAAAGCCACATCTAATTGTAGTATCTAGACATGGATGTAATTTATTGAAATCCACCCACTCTATAATTCAAAAAAATTACAAGATATTTTTATATACTTATAATTATCCCTAGGGTTCCTACTAAAGTATTGGTCTCACCCAAATTTACCCACGTTTTTAGGGTTAAGCGGTCAATTGTAGAGTATCTTTGGTTGTCGATTCCCCAGAGACCTAAGAAGAAACCTATAGACACACACATTCTATGGACTGATTTTAGATATCATGTGGACAAATTTGGGTTTATTTTAGATAATTTTAAGTTAACACTACATTAATTATGTGAATTCAAATTACGAGAAAGGTTGATCCTAGGTTATTATAAGGGGTGGATTTGATGAGATTATTTTTTTAACAATTTCAAATATTCGCGATGGGTTTATTCACGAAGATAAAACAACTTCATCTATTAATATTTTAATACCAAAAAACCATAATACTAATCAACTATACACTAATAGGATGAAATTTATGAGCACTCCAAGTTAAAGGTTCATATTAGCAATTGAAGTATGTGGCCTTAAAATTCAACAAGGATTAATAAGCTTTAAAATCATCAAATAAAAATATCAATTAAATGAAGTGATTAGACATTAATGGGATGATAAATAACATAAAATACGTCCCATTTATACTCCATTAGATCAACCCATTAGTGGGTTATCCCTCTATTTATGCTAGGGTTTCAATGGAAGTGAGAAGTAGACTCATGTGGGAGGAATTGAAGAAGTAAAGAAAATAATAAAAAGAAAATGATCACTCCACTATTGGGTGAATAATTTCACAAGTTTTGGTGTGAATAAATTCACAACATGAGGAAATAATATAAAAGTGAGTTGGATATGAATATAATAATATGATAAGAATAACTTTTATTAAGAAACTAGGATGAATTAAAACAACTTACAATTGAGGAAGAACATTACAAAGGAAAAGTGACCGCATAACATTACAATGAAAGAAGGAATCCAAGATGGATAAATCCTCCAACATCACTACCTTAAATAGGAGTTTTGGGATCCTTAATTTCATCCCTTATTTTTAAAATTCTCCTCAATTAATGGTGGTAGGCCAAGGTGGGTGAAAAGTTGCGGTAGAGTGGACTTTTCCACCCTTGACAAAAAATCCGATCCAACTTGCATTCCTTTGACAGGTGCATCCAAACTAGCATCACAATGACCGACTTATGGTGGTACATATAATAAAAATATTACAAAATGGATGTCCCCTGACTTTATGTAAAATTTCATCCAAAATTAATATTCCGTTTGCGATATATGATTAAATTTGTGGACTGTTTTTATGGGACGCTGAATCTGGCCCAATATCGTATCTTCAACTTGGGCTGCTTGTTACTCTAGTTAATGATCTGAATTTTCATTGTCCAATGTTAAATAAAATGTTCCCCTTGATTTAGTATATCTTAAGATAAAATTTCAGAATTATTTGGCTTTTATCATGGCCACTACAGTCTCTTTATTGGGCTGTGGTCCATTTTACTTTTCCCAGAATGTTTTTTTGTTCAAGGAAATCTTTGGTGGTCTTCAATGTGAATATTCAAGTGCTAAAAAAACATGAATTTTTCCTTATTGAATGGGAGAACTTAAAATAAAATATGAAAAAAATAAGGATCATTGGGTATTTTATATGGTGTTAAAAAATATACCATGTAATAGCGCATTTTAGGAAGGAATTACAATTATAATATGAAATATTGTTCAAAGTGTAAAATGCACTAAAAATGGTGTTTTTGATTAATAAAGAACATGAGTATTATAATATAAACAATGAATATTAGCCTCTTTCAGTGGATAATCAAGTACTCAAAAACTAATCCACAAAACAACCAAACCTTAATCTGATTCCAACTATTGACACCCATGACTTTTACAAATATTATTACATGATTTTTAAACATAAATATCTGATAAGTACAAACCAAATATTGTGAGGACTAATAAATTTTTAATACTTGGTTCATGATTCATAAAAAGAAAATTTTCATAATGAAATCCTAATATTATTCTCCATAATAAGTTCCTAAATCCATTTGATCTCCTAATACTATATAAGATAACTTAGGGAATACATAAAATAAGGATGTGAGCTAAAAATCCCATTATGGGAATAAAAAGGATAAGAAAACATATCATGTGATTCATAGGTATAATATGGTATCGTAAAAGATAAGGCACATGATTAATCACATGGGAGCATAACATAAAGAACATGGTATTAAAACATCATGGAAATATAGGAATTTTGATAGGAGAATATAACATGACATAAACATGAGTCAAGGATAACTTCCTAGACAATATCACATGCTAGAAAAAGTCACATAATGGATTATTTTTACTCCCTAATCCTATACATATCATATAATGAGAAAAAATATTTAACCAAAACATTGGAGTGCTATCTAGGTGAACCCATGATAACATGTTCATGATTGTGTGAAAAAAATGAAATTAATTAGAATTCATAAATATAAGAATTACCCATGGAAATAAAATTGGTTTAATAATGATGTATCATATCATAATCAAATGTAATTTATAATTAAATCATTCGAGAGATAAATATAAGGCATGTATTACTCTATCAAAGTAAGGTAAAATAATCTAGGTATATATGTGAGAGACATAAATGAAAAATTTAGAAGTAATCCATAAAATAAAAATGTTTTTATTCATTGATGAAATGTCTTTAAAAGATTACATGGAATATTTATTGAGTAAAAATACCCTTTCCACTTTAAAATCGATTTGTTAAAATATAAAAAAATTTCTAATATATTATAGACGCAATTTTCATTAAAAATTACCATGTAAAATTATAAGTGAATCTTAAAATAATTGAGTAGTAATGTTGGTGGGAAATTATGTACATGACTTATAAGTTAAAATAAAACATTCTATTCACAATTTTTGTAAAAATGGTAAAAAATTACCTTTTTTAGAAAATTATAGAAAGACTCCTTTTAAAAAAATTGATAAAAATTAAAAAATGGGTAAAACTGTCTTTAATAAATCATTAGAGGATATTAAAAACATTATTTAAATGATTTTAAAGAAAATATATATACATGGAAGAGGAATATCCATGATCTAAATGAAAAAATACCTCTATTAGTTACAAAAAATTTTATTAATATTTCTTTATTTATAAGGGAGGAAATAGAAAAAAATGTAAACCACTTTCCTGATAAGAGGAGAATTAATGTTATGTGTTTCATGAAAATAATTGTATATGATTTTCCCCAATATAACCTTGAACATAAATAATCTTGAAACAGAAAGAGATTTTAACCTAAATATTTTACCTCTTTGGTAACTTTTGAATCAAATCGCCTTGGATGAATTAAAATGAATTTTAACATAAAATACCATGAAGGTTGAAGGATTCATGATATAACATGTAAAATGGGAAATATGAACACCATATAAAATAAACATTTGTGTAAAATTAAAATAATCCTTAAATAAATGAAATTGAGATGAAATACCTTACAAAGATCATGTCTTTATGTGAAAATTAATAAATGAAGTTATTATGTGTGTCAAATTTAATTACACATAAAAAAAGTGTAAATAAAACATAATATGTTAAATTTTCATTAATCAAATATTCTTATCATATCAAATATAGTGAAAAACTAATTTAACCTAATGAAATAAATTGAGTTATGACATATATTAACTCAATTTTGACTTGTAAAATACATGATTTATCATCTTGAATAGTAAAACAATTTAATTATTTAATTTATTAATAAAATTTTCATGTTTTAAATTCTATTTATTATATTTATTTCTATTATATATATATATTTAATTAATTGAGTTCATGTAAAGAATTTTTATGGTATTTAGTTCATGTGTCTAAAATGACTTCGATAGGTTGAATATGGTAAAAGAAGTCCTTATTACATAAACTATAAAGAAATAATCATGAAATAATTATAATTTTTATACATTAAATCTATTTTTAAAATTATCTACGAAATATTGTTATGAAAAATGAACTGTGTTATAATCATTGATATGGTGGTCTGTACATACGCATGAGCAACATTTTCATTTTTTAACGATATTGGTAGAGAGAAGTTAAGTATTATTTTATCATTAAATAATGATAATTTTACCATAAATATCATATTATTTCTTTAAATAATGTCACACATACCATACATCATACTTAGTAATAAAAAATGAATCACATTGCTTCACATGGTGGTAATATGTCTTACACACGAACATTGTTATCATTTTGCAATGGATGGAAAGGGAATAAGCTATATGATATATTAATTTTAAATTTTTTTAAATATTTCATGAATATCATATATAAACATTAAATATATAATCAAGAAGTTTTATTAGAGGTGATTATGGAAAATGAATTACATCATTTCATGAGGCGGTAGTCCACCATACACACAAATGATGGTTTCGTTTCCCATTTCATAGATGTGGATATAGATGTAGGTTATTAAATTAAAATAATAAAATTATAGTTTATGGAAGATAATTATGTTATTATATCATAATTATTGAGTAATATTTTAAGGAGGTGGATGAAGAAATAAAACAAATATGGTTGATTAAGAATGATACCTCTTCTTCAGAGCACCTATTTATGAAAACTATATTTTTAAGCAGAAAGATAATCTTATACCAAAACTATGAAAATTGGTGATTAAAAATAAATTATTCATATTATTATAAACAATACTTAATATGTAACTTTAAGGTAAAATAAAAATAATAATTTAACTTTTAAATTACTTGACTAAATGAAATGAAATGATAATATTTAAAAAATCAGTAATTTTAACTATTCACTAAAAAACCAAACATGTTAGAAAAATACAAAAATTTTATCCTAATTTAATTTTGATATGTTTATTTTAAAAATAATTTTATTTTTTTAAAAAATAAATTTTCTAAAGTTTATATATATTAATTATAATATTTTCTCACCAAAAGAAATTTAAATCATTTTTGAAGGAAAAATATTTTTTATAAAAAAAAAATGTTTATTAAAAGTTGAGTTCGTATTTATTAATTATTTATAAATCAATTTATACTTATTTTTACCTTTATATATATTTTATAATTCATATAATACTATTTATACCCATTAATTTAATGTCTAGGTTATAAATATCATATTTGAATAATAATATTTCATGATTCATTTAAGCTTGGTGTTGTGTGATGTATATGATATCAAAAATATAATTCTTTTAGAATAAGGGTGTTATAGTTCTCTTGGTGTTCAAAGGGAGGTGGAGGATTTCTATCTCTTCATTACTGAGAGTGTTATTTAGAAATTTCTCTCTAGGTCTTTATATAATTCTATTTATCCACAAAATGATATAATGAGGATTATATATATCTTCTAGAGAATTAATTTTTTGAAAATGGCCCTTAACTAATATCTTAATAATAAATAGACCCCGTGTTGAATAATAATAATAATAATAATAACAAGAAAAATAATAATTTTTCCATGATGTGACCAAATCTCATAGATGTTTAAATAACATATCCTAAATAAATAAATCAATATTTATTTTAATAATAGTAAATAATATGTCATTTCATTCAAACCATTAACTCAGCCCATCAATCCTCCTAAATATTTATTGATCCTTGAATAATAACTATTTATTTAAATAAATATATCAAACTATATCATTAAATAAATAAAAAAAATTTATATTCTCTAACTCACAAATAAATATTTATTGTATATTAAAATCACATATATATTATTTAAAATAATAGGTGATTGGATATTTATGATCAAAATAACATTCATATTTTTTATTACTTAGGAATTGAGAATAATATTAATTCTGATATTAAATTCAAAGAGAATAATAATTAGGTTCTAGATATAATTTGTGTGTGACCGTATAAAAATATTTTTAGAGGCATTACGATAGTTGGTATAAATCCCAAGATCATTATTTCAAAATATGTCAAGGAAAACATAGAGAAATATGTGAATTTCATAATTATAAAAAAATAATAAGGATGATAATAGTTTAATATAACCCCTCTATATCGATATCTCATCAAGTAGGTTGCATTACTTGTGTCATATATCTATATGATTGATATATATTTCATTGAATTTCCTAAAATGAACTTTTAGATAAAACATCAATGCACAAAGAAATTATTAGAAAGTTCCATTATAATTAAAGTTCTTAAGATATCTACTTAAACTAACTTGGAATGGAGATATCCTTTCACGACTTATTCATTATCAACATATCCCTTATGACATTCCTAATGTATCCTACCTCACGAGGATAATATGTTGTCATGATATTTAACAATATGTCTAAGTGCATGATTCATTATATTAATTAATAATAAACTCAAGTCTAAAGACTAGTACACAAACATACAAATATAAACATCTGATGAAACTATAACATGTGGAATTAATATATGTGGATTTGTTCTCACAATCTCCTCTCTTAGAGATTACTATATGTGAACTTCATGATAAGAATTATCAATATCTTATGATCCCCCTATACTTGATATATTACATCATTTGTGTGCCAAAATATAGATATCATCCAACTATATAACGTGTATTTAAGAATATATTCATTAAACTCAATGGTTCTTATCACATATGGGAGATGTTATGACATTTTGATGTGATTAATAGCACAATAACATTTTCAAATTAATTTTATGTAGAATAATACTCATTATGTGATAAGATATTTCATTAATATTCATGTTTTTTAATATTTAGGTAATAAAATTTAAAAGTATTTGGTTCTAGGGAACCAAATATAACATAAAAAACATCATATCACATCTAATATATAATTCAGGGAACTATAAAGGCATGTTCCACCTCACAAAAACATGGTATAACCCATCGATAAAAAACATAGCCACATGAATCCACTCACTATATCTTTATATCACAAAATAAATGAAAAATCATATAAATTGTAGGAAAATATAAGGGAAAACCTATTTTCTACTATTAAGAGAAAACCTATTCGATATCATGTGTTAAATCACCCTTTAACACATGAAATTAGATTAGAAAGAAAAAACCACTAGAATTTATAGATTTAGGATAATATAATGAAATAATTGAGATAAGTAAGATAAAAAATGGAGTTTTAGGACTACCATATCACTAGGATGAAATTTCTTTAGATGGTTTGATGAACAAATAAAAATTGGAGAGGATTGAAGAAGAATAAGTGGAGATGAGGAAGGAAGGGGAGGGGCTAGAGGTCCTTGAGTTTTTAACTCAAAAATAAGAAAGTGACATGTATGTGTTTAATTAAAACAAATTTACTAATTTAATTAAAATATTAAAAAATAAATGTAGGTCCATAAGATACTCAATTCACTATTATCAGGTGGTTAATGGTTCTATTGAGATTACCACCTTCCTAGTTCCCTCACTAGGTACTTGGTGAGCCTCTATAGTCTTATATTTCCTGACACCTTCCTCTAAACCTTGTATTTAACCTCTCAATACCATTATATATCCATAAAAAAACATTAAATCCATCCGAAAATTTAAAAAATCTTGAATAAATATAAAATAAGTAAAATACCATAGATTTGAATCAACTCTATCCCAATTTAATCAAATTCCAGGAAAATATAAGGACACATGTCATTAAAAAATCCCCACCATACATATTATTTTCCCTGTGTACCTATGGAATTTCTCTAGAATCAACTCAGTCACATGAATCAATTTTCATTATCATATTATCATCCTGTAAACATCATAAATGTGTTATATTCTTATTCCTAATAATGGAATTATTTTCAAATCCTCTTCCTTCAATCCTTAATACCAATTAAACATCAACCAAATTATGAATTTGATAATAAAATCATTTCATTGTGAAGAAACACTAATCCAAATAGTCAATATATAATTCACATAATTGGTTTCTCTTGAATAAACTAACAACATATGCACTGAGATACCATCATGAAAACTTCCTTTGACAAGTTCATTTATAAAATATCTTACCATAAATTCCAAAATCATGATATATGACTACATTATTATATGATATATTAGTTAACATTTGTAGTTATATTAAAACACTACCTAACTATCCATACTTGATTATCAAATTTTGGACCAAGATCCAACAAACTAGATAGTTCATCAACTTGTTGACATCACTATAAATTCTTCTTAGTGATAAATGACATATTCTAACATTATATTGAAACTATAAAAATTCAATAATCTACCTATAAATATCCAAATTTGGTTACTATTAATTAATTAGATATTTTATTAATAATATACCCATTCATCCTACATATTCTACCATCTGATTCCCATAGAACACTATAAGATTAAAACTAAAATATATAATTCCCTTACTTTCTAAGCATGGTTAACACATTTATATCTAGAGGTTGATCAAAAAACCCAATCAATATATTCATGGGTTCACCTAACACATCACCCCTGATTTTCACTCCCACAACCCTTCCTCATAGGTAACCCCTCTTAGTTTATCAATGAAGAAAAGTATGACTCATGAATCCCTCCTCCAAGAGGCTACGAGTTGGTGACTGTCACCGAGGGTATAAAACACACAAATGATAGATATTACCATCATAATAAAAAGAACATATAAAGAAAATTACAAATTAACTCCATAATATAAAATAAAATTCAATATCCCATAATACATGTAATTTCATAAATAATTAACTCCCCTATAATGAAATACAAAAAAGAAACTCCTATGAATGAGACACAACAATAGTTCCTAGACTTGAGATAATAATGTTTAGTATAGTAACCAAATTCATTCTAGAATCCTGAAAAATAGTTTTATATATAGGGTGTGAATATACCTATTTACTTAGTAGGATCCTCTTCAATACATCTGATATAAATGTGGTAGAAGAATACTAATGATTAAATGAATAAAAAAAAGAAACAAAATTCATGTAATCTAGGGAAACTATTATAAAAAATCAATGAATATTACTCCCCCAATATTACTTATAAGTATAATAACATAATATTGAAATAATATATAAATAAGGTACACTAAAACCACTTCCTCAATTATTTTTTACTCACATTACCCATTGAAAAATGTCTTGTACTTTTATCCCTTCCCAAACCATGAAATCCTACATCATATTTCATACCACAACCACATACCGCATAGCATATTCTCATCATCAACATTATATATCCACCACTATATTCCATATCCTAGACACATATCACATTCCCATCATAGTTTTATTTACTTAACATAAAGGAAATACACTATGTGTAATCCTCCTACCATGAATGATAGCCAACATATATTATTATATAAAATACATAACCAAGTAAAATAATATATTACATACTCAAACTTCCTACAATTTCAACCAATATGCATAAAAATATCTTGATCCATCACATACCATACCACACTTAGAAATAGGAGAGGGTAAAAGGGAGTATTCATACATCTATTCCCTTGCTAACCAAAATATTTCTGGAAAAACTCAGACCTAAAAAATTTGGGTGACAAAAAGGTTATTAAACTTGGGTGGGGTACATAAATAATCACATGGAAGATATAATATAAAAAATTTCAACATATAGGACAAACCTAATGGTTCATAGAAAGACATCACTACTAAAGACCATAACCAACACTATATCATCATTACCATTCACTAAAATTGTCTCCATATCTACAACACAAACCATCCCCAACCTTCATAAAATATATATAATAACTCTTATCATTTCTCATTTAATAATATAATTATCCATTTTCAATTTTACCATTTTACCAGCCATATTACATTAATATTCCATTCATTTATAAATATTTAATATCAAACCATTCATTATTTTTAATAATAACCTCATCATCCATTACCATCTTTCAATTTATTTCATATTATTAAATGTTCCCATTACATCATTATCAAAATTAAGAAGATTTTATTTGATAAGTATAGAATAATGCAAAAGCAAAGAAGTCAGTGATGAAAAAAATATTTAAACCTATGGGAATTTTCCATAACCAATCCCAAAAAATCAGAAGTAAGGGATCCCAAGATATAAAATGAAATTAAGTCAACATATCATGGGATAATGTAATTAAGAAAATAAAAAAACTTATTAACTTCACACAAAGTGTGAATAACCTCAACCTAATCATTTATAAGAAGCTTAATTCTCTATATGAGGTAACTAATATCCTATGGGATGGAGGCAGACTTTTGAATAGATTTATGGATAATCCATGAGTCCAAATACACAAACTATATTCATAGATTCCTATCATAGTAGAGAAAAATACCATTGATAATTTCATGCGCCTCCACTAGAATAGAGTCACCATGAATGTAGAATTTAGAGAAAGAGGTGATGACTGAGCCCATGGGGTCACTATCACACCACCACCCGACATGAGATCATTAATGAAAGAACTATTAATGTTAAGTTTTAGTCCTTTAATAGAAGGATACCATTTCATAATTATTACATGCATATTAATATTATGAAGAGAGTGGGGAGACATTTTTCAAGACACAAGAGTTATAAGATAAAGAGTTCACATCCACACTTCCAGATCTAGAACCGAAATCCATCTGTGAGATGACGGTTCTGCCATGGAGATCATTATTCTTAGAATTCTAGATGATCTAGTAGACCATCACCAGGAGAACCACGCAAGATTTCTACTCATTATTATTTTTCCCAACTCCTAAAAACCTGTAATGATTAAAATCAATGATTTTTGAACTCTAGAGGTAGAAACAAAATAATTACATAATATTCGTCCATATTGTTCCCACCCACTCACTTTGATAAAAATAAATGAACTGTCGTTTGTTCCTTGGGGTCCCTATATTATACACACCTTGAAGCAAGGGAAATTCCCTTACACATGAATTATTTATTAGTAGGGATTTCATGATCCCTAATATGCCATACCAAGAAATATAATTTTTTTGGGAGCTCATGACACCAAAGGATTCCCTCAACTCATCCTATACAGATGAATAATGTGTTAGAGAGTGATATGACATGGCACAAAAAAACTGGATGAGGATATCATGTAAACCAATTTATACTGATCGTTCTTTAGGATAATAGTCTCAAAAAAATTGAGATTATTTAGTCTCTAAATTTAATGAATAAAATATGGGTATCTAACATCTTGTTAGAAGGAAATGTTTGGAGTCAAGAATACCAAAAAATGAAGAGCATTCTCATTTATGGTTCTAGAAATTTATTTCACCATAATGAACTATCTCAAATGCTGATGGATCGTATCAACATGAACATGAATTATTTTCCATATCCTCAAGTTTTGGCCACTCTACTCATCCAATATCAAACCTTAATTGTGAGAAATGAAAATTGGACACATGTATTTTCCCTCCAAAGCCTCACAATACAACTTATCTTGCATGCATTTCATGGTTTAATTTACACTTATGATATTAATTCCCCCACCTCGAGGTCATTTGAAAACCTCTACCACATTTCTCAATGATACAACCTTCATTGTACGAATCCATAATAAATTTTACCATGATATTATCAATTCTTATTAACACTATTTTGGTAAAACTAGGGGTGGATATGATGTGAATTGGATATAGAAGAAAGCAAATAATTAAAAAGAGTAATTAATCCTCCAAACAAGAGAAAAATATTCTATCAATTAATGATGTGGTTATAAACTTTATCAACTAAATAATCAAAGTGATGGATATAGACTATTCCTAGGGAAAATTGGGTTCCCCAAGTATTCCATTGGGAGATTCACTCTTCTAACACTGAGATAATTATCAATATTTTTGGACTGTATCTCTGAGTATTGGATGGAAATATAATTGTTACTTTTATCTTTGTTGATAATTTGGACAATCCCCTTTAAGCACTCATCGAAAACCATATTAATATTTCAGAGAGATCTGTAATTCCCATTGAAAAAGACAAAAATATCAACCACAAAGAGAAGATATGAAATACCATTAAAATTTGACCTACATTAGAATGGAAACATATTTCCATAAGAAATGATCCTTTTGATATATCTATTATGATTGTATTGAAATAGGATAAAAATACTAGGTGATATAGGATCTCCTTTCCTAAAGCCCTTGAATGACTTAAATAACCCACACTCTTTTCCCATGAGAGTGATGAAGAGCCATAAAGAACTATATTACCTAAAGATCAAGTACAAAAACCCAAATTATATAAACCCATCCTCAAAATAACCATGATTATGAAACTCCATTCCACTCTATCGTATGACTTATCTATGTTGACCTTGATTGCAATGTAAGATACTAATGTTTCAATATTTACATCACTTACCATTTCTTGAGCTAGACCAATAGCATCTTAGATAGACCTTATTTTGATAAAATCATGTTGTTCCTATGAAACCTATTTATGAAAGTAAAGATAAATCCTTCTATTAATTATTCTAGCAAGAACCTTATAAGAAAAACTACACATACTTATGGGTCTAACTGCTTGAAAAAATATGTATTTTTGAACATCAGAATAAGAACCATGATTATAGAATAATCCAACCTTGGTATTCCACTACCATTAATGAAATTATGGATGACCCCCAATATCTCCTTGTTAAATATATCTCAAGAAACCACATAGAAGGATCCGAAAAAACCATCATATCCTAGAGAGATCCCCAAGTTGAGGGAATAAACCACCCCCACACATCTTTCTCCTTAGGGATGCTACCAAGAGAACAATTTATCAAGTCAGTCACTTCCCTGAGAATAATATCAAGGATGTTTAAATTCCCTATTGGGTAACAAGACATTATAGAGTGTTAGATTTGGAAAGCAATGATTTGAAATGGGACTCCATCAAACATCTCACCAAATCCATGTTATTAATATAAAAATGTTATCCTATATAAATATTAGGGACAAAAGTTATGTTCTTCTCTATGATACAATAATACAAATAAGATGAATTATAATATCCTTCCAAAATCCACAAGGATATGTATAATTCACAAGCTAACCTATCCTCTTCTAAGATCATTTCCAAAAACTAGTTTTTAGCAACAAGTTCATTGAACATGGAATAATCCCAGTATTCCTCTAAACTAGCCTCCACACACTCGACATCCTCCTTTATTACCTCTTACCCTACTAGTCATTAAGGGATATTATTACTACACATTTTAAGATCAATTTTTAACTAACTAATTTTGTTTTTAAATCCCACACATGATCAGTCCTTCAAGGAATTGATCCAAGATATATGAACCAAATTGAAAAAGTAGGGATCTAAAATCCACTAGCTAGAGAAGAAAAATAAATTATTTCCACCTCTACTGGAATTGAGAGAGATAAGGATCGGAAAGTGAGCAGATATGGAACAAACAATATTGGATGTTATATAATTTATAAATGATGATAAGGAAAGAATATTAAAAAAACTCCAATCAAGAATAACCTAGGTGTAATAACTACCTTTCTGATTACTGATCCATGTATACTTATTACCTGAATAACCTATATCTAGTAAACTATTGTCTGATGTGAAGTGGGAAGAATCCTATCTAGATTTATAAGGCACATGACCATGACCTTTATACTCTGAAGCATCCGAAAATGTATTAAAATAACCTCAAAGAATCTAATAATAGTACCTTAGGTTGAAATATCAAGGACCATGACATAAAAATTCAATCTTTATGGAGTCACATTTCTTTCACACAAAGGAGAAGTTGAAAAAGTGATTTCCCATGTAGAACTTTATAGAAATATGATTGTTATAGATTTTGAGCTATTCAAAATTAACAAAGTGTCTCCAAATTAACCACCTGTGTTTTTAATTAGGGCCACCGTGTAAGTTATTATATGTACCTTGAATCTGAGTGGGATCCTAGACTCTTATAGGCTACTACTTGGGTTCCAATATAGTAATAATAGATGTTGTATGATGATGTGATTCAATAACAAGGAAGTTGGATTTCATTGGGGCATGTAGACCATGAGAATTCCAGATGATGAGGGGAATCATTTAATGATGGAATGTCTAGAATTGTACATAGGTGTTGAGAGGATCCTTGGAGGCCTTGAAGAAAGATTAAGAAACTCATGTATAGATTGGGACTTGGTGTATATACCAATGGATGAAGAAACATAACTACAATCCATTTGAAAAACAACATCAGTAACATGAGAAGGAATAGGCGATTATGACCAGACTTCAAAATAATTCTATGTAGATATGGGAGAAAAAAATGAGGATTCCAGACCTTTACCTTTAAGATCAGTCAATGATGGAAAGGAGAGATCATCCTAATTTTCACTTCTCAGTTCATTCCATGATCCCATAGGTAAAGAAAGAGGGAAAAAATACAGACCACCATAAAGAATACATGGCTTTAAGACCACCAAATCATGTTAGGTATCCTCCTCATAAGCCAATGTAGGTTGGGGAGATGAGAGATCTACAAGAAATGGATAATCCAACCCTATGTTAGAATAAGATGGATTACCTGCCTTTTATAAGGACTCCTAAAATGATTGAATATAATATTATAGCTTTATAGAAGACTGGTATAAAGCTATATATTTTTTATACATATTACCTTACCTAAGAGATTTAGAAGGACATCAAGATCTTATGAATAATGAGATGGAATTACCATGCAGGTGGCATAGAGAAAAAAACTAGTCCGAGAGGGAGAGTGGAGAAACTACTTCCAGGATACACTCTCTCTAACATGGAGGTGAATATGTGTTGGAGGGGGAATGGAGATATTGAGTTCCACATAGAATCAAGCCACTAAAGTGTCAAGGATATGAAGAGTGGTGTCTTCCATGTAGAGAAACAAGCCCATGGAGTGCTTGATCCCTTGAAGAAAATCTAGATTATAGAAGGGAAGAGGGAGATTGGGTAACTAAATCTAGATAAGAACCTTGGGATGATACCTATAAAAATGAAAATCCATAATCCATAAAAATAGAGAGAAACACTGTATTCTAATAGATCTATAAGTGAGATACCATAATTTTATTAAATATACCCTAGAGGAAGTGACCACATATAATGATCTAGAGTTTAGAACCAAAACCCTTAACATGTCATCAAGACCCTAGGTATAAATGGAGTTCTGGAAGAAATAAATCAAGGGATTAAATAGCCTAAAATGGTCCACTAGGGTCCACTTAATGAGACTCTCTTATTCTAAGAATGATTAACTTGGGAAGATAACCCCCTGGAATCCATCCTCCAAGAATGACCTGGTAGGATCCATCGCTATTTCCCGAAGTGGATGAGGAGGAGATGACTGAGGAGAAGTTTAGAGCAAAATATATTTGAATAGAGAACCCTCTTAAGATTCCCCTTTCACTATGTAAGAGATCAACCCTTCCTGGGGAACCAACACTAATTCTTACAGAACACTAATATAAGGTAAATAATTAGGCTCCGTTGCCATAGAGGGACGCTCCACCACATATGAATATGAAAACGAGATAGTAACGTTCAAAAAATTTTGAATTGAGGGGGGCATGTGGGGTGTGTTCTCTCCTTAAGTGTAAAAATATCTATTCATAGATATTAATTAAACGTTTAAAAATCATTAAGCCTATTTCTAATTACATAATTCATTATATCCAATCATATTCCATACCTCCATAAATTTATGACACAATCTCTCAACAACCGACTAATCACCACATGAACCACCGCACAAAATATGGAAAAAACTAAAACTACCACCATGAATCCACTTATATTCTTCATTACTTTCATATAATCAATTTTGTATCACATAACAATACATCTAACAATTCCAAATTAGCATCCACACCTCCCCATGCCAACCACGACCAACCAGTTATAACACTTTATTTTTGTGAAACAAAGACCCACACCTAAAACCATAGAAAAAAAAACCTAACCAAACCATCATATCCAAAACAAGGTTATCACAACCAACAACAACAAACAATAGAAAAACCAATAGAAAAACTAATCAAGAAATCACCATTTTAATAATTATTTTCATGTAAATCATTTGTGGCCAACAAAAATATAATTACCAGGTTTAAATGATTATCTTTTTATGAGAGGTGATTCAATATATTTAATCACATTAACCATACACATATCACAGAAGAAACTGAAAAACTAAATTAAAACCTCAAACAATCGTCAATCAAAATCAATATCATGGAATCATATCCAACACAAATGAATCACCCGTACCCTTCAATTTTCATTATCCCATTTCATTATATTCAGAAGTATAATCCTTACCATTCACCCATGGAGAGAAAAACCATGATAATTCTATAATTTAAACAAAATTAAGAAGGATAATTCTCAAATTACCTACCACAACCAAACCATAGACACCCACTACACAAGATCAAAGGAGAGGAATATGATCACAAGGATACGACTCAAAATCCACCATAGAGTTATTACAGATTACTAAATATATAGCTCTGAACACCTAGTGTCAAAAGAAAATGAAGGAATATAAAAATATTTATATGTGATTTTAAATTTATACTAAAATAAGAAATTTAAAGAGTTATGCAATGACAATTCAGGATTATGCTTTGATGGGGATAATTCAAATGAACCTCTGAAAATCATGCCACTATCTACATTATATAACCCTATTTAAAACATATTCAACTCACAAAATTTAGTACAATTGAGGAATTTAATGAAATAATGAGTATTGTGGGACTATAATATCTATATTTTAGAAAATTTTATTGGGGACCTCAAACCAAGAAACAATGAAAGAAAATAACCATGATATATTGATACTAAAAAAGTCAGAACCACTAAATCATCCATATAAGGATTCAAACTATGATAGTTGGGGCCACATCATGATTCAGACTCATTGAAAATTAAATAAACACTACAATCCCCTTCCCCACTATGATGAAATCTACTCATGTCATTAGGTTTTTATATATAATTGTAACTAAAATCCTCACAACCCTTACATATCATTATCCATAATTCCATTAACAGAACCCCACATGTCATGACCTGAAGAGGTAAAAAGTAAATAAATAATATTTTAAATCTATACATAAGGTTTTCCTTTATAAGGTAAGATTTTTCACTTAGAAAAAATTCTCCTCAAACCCTTTCACACCATGAACTAGTATACCATTATGTGAATAACATTCCTACTCAAAATTGTGTTTCCCCAAACTCTTAGGGGTTATATCCCACTTCATGATTCAAGGAACCCAACATGAATAACCCCTTCATATTATGACAAACCAAAAAAATATTCTCTTAAAACTAACCCTTCACTTCATGACACCCATGTTCACATTAAAAAACCTTTTTTATCCAACCTTAACCCAACACCTCCAATAACCAAAAGTTATAATGTTTTAGGATAAGAGGGTTTTAGACTGAAGTGACTAGGAGATCGTGTAGGAAAATTTAGGTAAGGGGGGTTAATCTGTGATAAACTATTTTAACAAATTTTAATTTCTCACTTAATTATATCCTCTTCATATTAAATACTATATCATAGTAAGGATGTATGGATCTATTAATTCAATCTCAATGCCTAACAACACAAGAAAAGAAAAAAGAAAATAGGAGATAATAGCACCTATGTTTTTTACAAGGTTCATTCCCAATGTGGGTACCTAATCGTTTATATGTTTATGAAATGTTTTTAGACACAAATATTTAATTTATAGTGAATGTGAATAAAATAAGATGAGGGTAGTTTTTTTCCATGAATCTTGGAAATATGAATCGACAATTAAAATATAAGTCCAATTTACATTATTGATTCTTTGTAATGAAACAAAAAAAATCTATAGATAGGTCTTTAGACTCACTACTAGTTAGATATTATTATAATATATTAATCTAGTCTTTGATCTTGGATTATAATCATATCTTATAGTATTCAATGGTTTTCCTCAAATAACTCCTAAATAATATATTAATTATTTCTTAAATGACAAAACATCAAGGTAGTAAGATATTATTCTTCAGGAAACAAGTATTTGAAAGATTGATTGTATTAATAAACATTTCTTATTAATCAGCCTCATTCTTCATCTCAAAATAATAATGATCAGTGTATGTAGATAACCATATACTCTATGATCTCTTCCTCCTTAGTTTTTTAAGGTGATTCAAAAAATAGGTATTGAACAATAATAATAGTGTCAACCACTATTCTTTCCATTCTATGATATAATGATATTATAGGCCAATAATCAACAACTAATTCTCCTTAATATTATTCATTCTTATTATTTATCTTTATCACAAAATACATTCCTTCCAGGATATCAGCAAACCATATCTTTGATAAAATAAATGTATTCTTTCTGAATTCAGCATCACGTTCCCTATTATTCTTTAAGTCACACAATCTTCAATTTTTCAATAATATAAAATGCATGAAAAAATATTCTTATAAAATTTATATTTATTCATTGATCCATGAGATTAATATTTTATATATGTAAAATATAGAAATATATTTAATATTGATTTTAGTGTTTTCTTCTATATTTTTATTAGGTGATATTTTCATTTTTCAAAGCATCGCAATGAAAGTTTCTATCCATCATATATTCATTCAAACTCATTTAATCCTGGAAAATATCTCTACTGAATTTTTCAGGATAATAAAAACTTATTTATCTTCAAATATTCCCTATAATCCACAAATATTCAATCTTAACATATTTATGAAAATATACAGAAATAATTTTTCATGCTGTAGAATTTTATTTTACAAAATTATTTCATTTGTAATTATAGAAAAGACTTCATCTTGAAATTTAATTCTAGAAAATAATAAAAAAAATGATCTTATTCTCATTTCATAGAACAATATTTAGCATGTTTCTCATCTCTCACGCTTCTAAATTCTTAATACTATTTTTGTATCGCAATAATATTTATAATGTTTATTCCATTGAAGAATAGTTTCTACATCCGAATATTTTATTTATAGATGTATTTATAGAATTTACCATCTTTAAGAAAAAAACCCTTTAAAAAGTGTAAATGAATCTTATCATTTTTTTAATTCCATTCATTTTCCAAAATTTTACTTCATAATAACAAGTTACACTTACTTATGATTCAAATAAAACATATGTTTTCTTGAAGAGGATATTATGAACTTAGTGTGGCTCCTTGGTTATCCTTATAAAATATAAGAAGAACCATTATGAATTCCCTATTGAAACTTAGGATCCTTTAGATGACTCTTAAAATTTTTAATTTGACCATTATGAATTCAAAGACGACTCTTACATTTGGCCTAGATAGCTTAAAAATAACTCTTATGCACATTTGTTTTACCATTAATTTTTTCCATATGAATCTTACATTGTTTAAAAGTTTTCTATTTTTTTATTCTTCATGAAATTGTTCACTATATTCTTTAAAATCACTCTTATCTTCCTAGGGTATACTTTTAAAGATTTTTCTAAACTTTATTTCTCACTTATGAATGAATACTATGAATTAAAAAGGTATTGGAATTTTTAATTTTTATTATAAAATTTATAATTCCAAAATTCCATAACATTATTAAATCCTTCAAAAATAATCTAATAAAATCTTAGGAAATTTAAATCTAACCGCATTATACAATCTTAAACACCCTCAACAACATTTTTGCACCTTCATCTTTGATATGTTTTCCATTGATTAATGTAGTCTTCAATGCTAATTTATCCATGGATTGATGCTATATATTTTATACATATTATTCTACTTTGAGTAAAAAATCTCAATCTATTCATTATTCAATTTGGAATACTTTATAAATATAAATTAGGGAGTGAATTATCCTCAGAAACACTTATCATTCACATGAGGATCAGTTCAATAATTATCTAATGTATGAGATGATATTTTAAAGATGTTTATTCAAATAAAAAATAATAAGAAATAAATAAGTATTATTTATCCATCTATATATAAATAACAACTTATGTAATAACTAGGCTCTTCCAATATTACCAAATCTTTAACATATATTGGCTTTGTTCATATTTGATATATTGACAGCAAATAGAGCCAATTTAATTCTTCATTAAAATAGAATTTAGCGCTCATATCCCCCATTTTGATTTTTATCAAATACCCATATTAATTCAAAATTAAATATTTCTTTCCCATATTTAAAATAAATAAAAAAGGTTATAATATAATTTAAATTCATGCTTATCTCTAACTTCATAAATATTAAAATCGTCATCTTATATCATATATTCTTTAAATTTTTTGACAGTTAAAGTTAGATTCACTTAGTATAAGGGTGTAATAACATTTTACTTTGAAATGAGAAATAAAATAATGCACTCTAAGTTGATTTGATCAATTCTTAATACAGAAAAAGTGATAGATAAATCTTGATATCATTATATCATTATACAATCTATTGTGTGATACCAACTCTAACATCATATGGTAGGGGATGTATAAATATATTTATAGTGAAGTTTAAAACCTAAAATCAACTTCAATAAACACATAAATAAAATAAAATTAAAAATTTATTTATTCTATAACACCATGGGATTTTAAAAGAACACTATGGTTGATAGCGTATACAATACACAATACCGAGCTTAAATGAATCACAAAATATTATTATTTAAATATAACCCTTAAAAAATAGATATTGAAGTGGTAGGTATTAATAGGGTTAAACACATTATAAAAAGTTGTATAAAGGTTTTATATAATTTATTTATTAATAATAAATAAGTACTTATTTTTTAATAAAATCATTTTATACTAAAAAAATACATTTTATACAAAAATGGTTTTATTTTTATTTGTATGGGAATTAAAATTAAAATATTACAATTTTTGAAATTATATTTTATTAAAATAATATCATTTTTTTTAAATTGGAATATAAAATTCAAATTCAGGTTATTTTTTTTATTTTTCCAAAAAGATGAATTTTTCAGTGAATAGTAAAAAATACCATTTTTTCAATTACTATCACTTATTTTAATGGAAAAATCCCCATATTATTTTGAAGTTGATATTAAATAAATATAATTAAACATTATTTATAATTAATTTAATTAATTACGTATTAATAAAAAATATACTTGATGTTAGTATGAAAATAATGTTAGACTTAAAAATGCATTTTGTTTCATAAATCGATTTTGTCATCACACTTTACGGGATAATTATAAAATGAATTTCTTGTAATTATAGATATATAATTTGGTAAAATAGATTCCATGTTTGTAATTATCAAAATTAATAATTTCTAATAATGAAAACTTAATTTTTGGTTATAATTAATAACAAAAATAGTAAAAATTTATCACCATAATGAAAGATTAAATTTAAAAATTAAGGTTAAAAATACTATAAGAAGGACTAATATTTTATCATACCACCTAATTTTATCTAAATTTTTGAGTGTATTATTTTTTAATTTCCTTACATTTCTTGAATACATGGCTATATGGTGGCATATTTCTTTGATTTTGACCTTCATAATATTTAAGTAAATGAAAAAGACAAAAATATCACTTCCTTTATTTTAATAATAATATTATATGATAGGGATAAATAAAAAACATGTTCAGTAATAATTAGGAATTTTATATATAAATATTATTTTTACCATGGTATTTTTTTTAATTTTTATTAATGAAATATTTACCTTAAATGCTTTCAAAATGCTGAAATAGTATTTATTCAATTAATAGAAAAATAAAATAAATGATTTCAAAAATATGAGAAGCTATATAATTTTAAATAATTATTATTTTACATGAATTTTTTAGATAAAATTAACTTTTTAGAGAGGTTTAAATGGAATAAATTCCAATTAATTTGTTGTTATGTTGTTTTCAATGTCAAATGTATAGTTCCGATAATGATATTAATGATATTTTAAAATAACTAATATTTTACTAAATAATTTAAAAAATACTAAAAATACTATCACTATCCAAGGGATTTTTATATGTTTATAAATATAAATCATGGTCAATTAATGGATAAATTGTCTTTTTATAGTCACTATATTGATCCCTAAAGAGTAAAAACTTTGTTATCACACTAATTGTCACAAAGGGTTAACACTGATTAAAACAAAGAGATAAGTATAAAAATATAATATAAACATATTTAAATTTTATTTTATTAAAATATTTTGACTCATCCTTATCCTTTATTTTAATTATATCCATATGGATTTTTTTTGATGAATATTAATTTATATTATTTTAATATTTTATGAAATTCCAAAAGAGTTCCTCCCATCACTTATAAAAGGGAACCTCGTATCCTCTTTTATTTACAATTCATAAGAATTTTGGTTTGGCATATCCATTAAAAAATATCTTCCTTAATCCCCTTACCACTTCTAAGATTCATCAGTTTGATTATAAATCCCTTCTAGGAAGGCTTTTGGTGGAAACCTAAAGTGGTTTTCTGAAGATGAGATATCATTCTTAAACGAACATTTTTTTATTTATTCTTTAGAATATTTTAAATATTATTAAAAAAATATGATATAATAAAATAATTTTTAGCATATATTTATATTTTATTATGTTAATGGTATAACCCAAACCCATCTTCTCTTCCATCAATTGGTAAAAAAACCATCGTTCTTATGAACGGTGAACTACCACCTCACAAACCAATATAATTTGATTTCTATCATCAAATATCATGAATATTTATGATGATGGATTTATTTTATATATCTGATATTCCTGAAACATTTATAATTATTTAAAAATAATATATCATATATTTTCTTACCTTTAAATTCCTTAAAATATGACAATGTCTTTTGTGTGTATGTGTGGATTACCACCTCCACGAAGTGATGTGGTTCATTTTTTATTAATGTATCAAATGGATATAACATATGAATGTATTTAAAGAATTAATATTATTTTTATTATATAATAATCATTATATAAATATAAAATAATACTTACCTTCTTTCCATCATGATCATTGACGAATAGAGATGTTACTCATGCATACGTACCTCCTCAATCATTTTTTATTATTTTGGAAATCCACTTTTTGGTCAAGTAGGAACCTAACAAACCATACATTTCCACCCATAAAAACCCCCAAAACTAGATTTAAAAATCAAATTACACATTTCCAAATTCAAAATTAAAACTAAAAGTAGTTGTCACTACCTCGGGTGACATCCTTGTCCCATCTTCACACCAGATCAACGATGAGGAGACTACCAGAATCCAACTTCATCATCTTAAAATCACCACCACCATCATAAAAAAACACACAAGCTAGACAACACATATCATTAGAAATCTCAAAAAGATGAACATCATCAAGGGAGATAACAACACCACCACCGTAGAAGGCCAAAACAGATATCCACATCCATCAAAATAGTTCACCTTAGAAGAACCTCACCATCATCGACTGAATATCCTACCACTCCCATGAAAACCTACCAAAGCCTCCTTGGAACCATATCACCCTAATGAATTGGGAAGGAGAAATGGATCTGGAATCCATAGCAGAGTGGGAGCCGATAGACCTCTGCAGTGAGCAACGACAAGGCCAAACACCAGTAACCCCTTGAAGAAACTATGTTGTGGAATCATAACACCCTTCATCTTCAATAGGATGAAACGACAGAAAGGATAACACCATACCATTTGATTAACTGGACAAAAACTAGGGAAATCTCCAGCCGAGATAAGCCCCCAACTAAGGGATTTCGTCTCAAATTCTATTCATCAAGGCATATTTTAATGTTATTCACCTAATTTATTTTATATTATTAATATGTTTTCAATTTTACATGTTATATAATTAATCATTAATACATAACAGTATTTTAAGTTTCAACTCAAATTATTTCATCCAAGGGGATTCAAATTTAATGTTACCAATTGATAAGTGTTTTATAATTCAATTTTATTTCATTGTGTTATATCACTTCTTCATTGATTATATTATATAACGAATATGTGTGAAATTTAATTTGATTTATTTATGTTTTATTTCCACTTTTCCTTTTTGGATTTTCTTTTTTACACATAATCACTTAATTGATTAACTCTTACTTCAACTTTATGATCATTGTAAGTATTCTTCATCTCAAATTTCCTTATTTGGGACATATGTTATGTAATAAACCTATCTTCTTTTATGAGGTGTGTATAGTTCCCCTTTGATATTTTATATCATGATTAACTTTATATTCATGGTATTTAAAGATTAATTTATGTTATTTATTCCATTGGGAATATGTTGTAATGATACCATGCTTATTTTTTCTCTGGATGGCTTATGATCAGTTTGACTTGGGATAGTATTTTCAATTCACATGATTTTTCTTCCTAGATATATGGTTTTTGAATACTATATATGGATTAAGGTGTATTATTTATTCATATGTTGAATGAATTATACTCATTAAGTAATGGATGTTACACAAAATCACATATCCCATCAATGCATCAGTAGGTATCTAGAGGCAAACCAGTTAGCTGTCCTTATTAAATGGGTTTTTTGGTTTATACCTACCCATAGTTTAAACTTTATTAACAAAAGGCCTTGAAGGAAAGTTTCAGATGTCCAATATTATTAATTCCATAATTATAAAATAATTTATTGATTTATATGAAATTATTTTTAATAATATCTATGGATGAGTCTCAATCTCATGTGATTATTTATATGGAATCATTTTTTCTTCATTTACTCATTCCATATTACTCTTTATGCTCAAGTTATTGATTAAATGGAATGGGTTTTGATTTATTTTTCTTAAAATATTGATTATTATTTATTTACTCATGATTTATTCTACTATACATAACCCTTACTGAGCATCTAAGATTACCGTTATTTTGTTTCATTTCCCTAGGATATAAATAAATAATCATTTAATGAGTTCATAGATCTAAAATATTTAATTCCACTATGTTTTATATTTTTTTGTTTTAAAATATAGTTCAATATTCAATTATATATCTTGTTTACCAAGACTACTAAACCATTCTTTCCATTGAGATGAAATTCCTTGTATCTAGTACCAATGCAATAAAGAAACTACCAATTCTGGGATACTGGGGTCAAGGTCTTTATAGTTGGTATGAGAGAGAGTTAATTAGAAACCTAAGGAATAGATTTAGGAAAACATAAATCATGGAACATTACCACATGAATAAATTTGAGGATAATTATACGAATAGGAGAATATACTAATTTTCTAGAAATTTATATATTATGTGGTTTTCCTTGAAATACATCCCTATCTAGAAACTAAAAGTGGATATGGGTTTATAAAATATTCATCTAGGGGAAATAAAACCAAAAAGAGTTGACAAATATATCTCAATCGTCATTCTGGTGCGTAGTGAGCATACCCTTACTATAAACTTGGTTTGACAGTCTTGGGGGGAATGCTTGGGTTAATTCAGATTTTTTTTATAAATGATTATGTTAAATGATAGAATAGATACTATGGAAACCTATTATATCCCCTACTAATATGCAATAAACCTAAAGTTTCTTTGGTTGATATGTATAATGTTGATTATTAGTTTAAATTAATTGACACCCATTTTGAGGTTTTATGTGACTATAGTTTAACATGATTAAGGATATTTTGGAAAATATTTATTTGGATAATACACTTTTTTTTAGTATATATTTTATTGATAAGGTTATTTTAGGAATAATGATTTCTTATTTTGTGGACTTAAGTTTAAAGTTATTGATAATAATTAGGGTTAATGTGATCATTGATGTTAATCCTATAATAATCAATTAAGATTATTTGATTTTTTTTAAAATAGGTTGTATAGAAACTCTTATAGGTTAAAAAGTTATTTGATGACTAATGTTATTGTTTAATATTTTAATTATATTTTTGGAAACATTATGGTAATTATTTTGATATAGTTTCTAAAAAAATAAAAAATTGTATGCTAGGTGAAAAATTATCAAATAAAGCAAGGTTGGGACTTGAAATCACATATAAAGAGTGACAATGGTGAACTGTCTACCACTAGACTACACGATATCTTGTTTAATATGATTTTTTACATAAAAATAATCTTATGGATAAATATTAAAACTGATTTTTGAAGAATATTATAAGAAAAAATAAATTTGAATATTTGTGATTTTGAGGTGATTAATGAAATTTAAGTAGAGGTTTTATTGGATTGTGGTTATTGTGGTTATTTAGGATATATGGTTATTTATTTGTGAACTAATATAAGTTAAACCTTTGGTGTTATTTTATAAATTTTGTAGTAAATTGTATTATTTCTTCATGTGAAGGATTATATATTTTGGGTATTATATTAGCTTATGTTAACCATTTCAGTTTTTTCAAACTTATAATGACTTGATGAATAGATTTGTTTTCCTTTTTCAAATCATTTTATCCATTATATATTGTTTTTAGTGCTTGAGGAATAAAAAATTTATATTGAATACTCATTGGTTAGAGTAGAAGATGATATTATGCTAAAAATTGATTAAAGAATGAAATCATACTTGTAAAGTAAATATATTTCTTTATTTTATTATTTCACATGGAACATGAATACCTTAAAAATAGGAAAATGATCCCGAAACAATAATGTTATCCCATTACCTATATTTTTGACGAGTCAATGGTTTTTTCACACCTCAATGGTTTATGTTTTTTTGGTTTTTAACTTTCTCATGATCATTTAAATTCATATTATCAATGATTTATATCACCCTCCATAATTATTTGGCCTTTATGTTTCTTTTTCATGATCATATTTTAAATTCCCACTAATGTTATCCTATTTGGAAACCTAGTTATTTTATAGACTTCATATTTTTGTTTTTCCTCTTTTCAAGCGAAAGTTTTATTAACCCTTTTTACTATGTGAGATTTCGATAAAGGTATTTTCAAATGTGAAATCCATTATTGCCGATAATAAGTTGAAATTGTGAATATACAGTTTATTGAATGAGGGAGAATGTAAAACCCCAAGATTTTAAAATAACACTATGCTTGATAGCATATATAATATGAAACATTGATCATAAATAAAGCACAAAATATTATTATTTAAATATTATCATTATTACATAGATTTTGAATTGGATGGTATAAATAGGGTTAACAATATATTGAAAAAATATATATTAGTTTTATATATTGTATTTATTAATAATAAATAAGTACTTAATTTTCAGTAAAATCATTTTATACTTCACCAATACATTTTTTTTTTAAAATGGTTTTATTTTTAGTTTTTTGTGCAGGAATTATAATTAATTTTATCCAATTTTTTGAATTTAATTTAAGAAAATAAATAAATTTTTAAATCATTATATCAAAGTTAAATTTGGGTGTTATTTTGGTATTTTTTTGAATGATTGATTTTTAGGGAATAATAAACAAATACCGATTTTTCAAATAAGGTCATTTGTTTTCATTGAAAAAGCCCCATAATATTTTTAAGTTGATCCAAAATTAATATAATTATCATTTAGATATGAATAATTTAATCAATCACATACTAATAAAATCTATACATGATCTTAGTATAAAAATACTTTTAGAATTAAAAAGGAAATTTTTTCTTCAGAAAACTATTTTTTTCACACATTGTGTGAAAATTTTAAAATGAATTTCTTCCAATTATAGAGATTTAATTTGGGTAAATATATTAAAAATTTGTAAAAAAATATTTAATAATTTTGAATAAGTTCAAATTAATTTTTGGTCACAATTAATATTAAAAAAAATAAAAATGTATCACCATGGTAAAAGGGTAAATCATGTTTTTGTGGATATAAATTATATGATAAGGAATAAACATTGACCCTGAAACGTGCCTTTTTCCTATAGGATTAGTTTTTATCATCCATTTTTCATCACACCCTCAAATATATTACCACTTGGTTTCATATTTCATTGATTTTTATGTTAATAATATTTAATTAAAAGATAAAGAAAAAATGTCACTTTCATACTATTAAAAACTATTATTTTTTATAGGGATAAAAACAATTTGTTTCAGTTATAAAAAGTCATTTTGAAGATAATTAATTTGTTTAACGGTAATTTATTTATAATATTAAGTAACTAAATATTTATGTTAAATTTTTACATAACGATGACACAATATTTATTCAAATAATATAAAAAAATAAATGATTTTAAAAATATTAAAAGTAATATAATTTAAAATAATTATTATGTTCCATGAATTTTTGAGATAAATGTAACATTTTAGATATGTTTTAATGGAATATATTATAATTCTTTTTTTTCTTGTTGTTTTATAAATTCAAATTAAATGAATAGTTTATAAAATTTAATTAATGATATTTGATCATAAATAATATTTTATTAAATGATTTAAAATTAATAGAAAAATAATATCTCCAGCCAATTTAATTTTTTATGTTTAAAAATATCAACTTTGGTTCATTCATGGACCATTTTTTCTTTTATAGTAACTATCTCGACTGCTAAATATAAAAAACTTTGTCACCACAATAATTATCAAAAGGGGTTAATAGAGGTTAAAACAAAGAGATAAGGGTAAAAACTAAACTAAACCTGTCCAAATTTTATTTTATGTTATTAATTAGACCCACAATAATACTATATTTTAATTATTTCAGTCAATATCCTTTTTATATGAAAATTATTTATATTAATTCATTATTTTATGAAATTTCCAAAGTACCCCTCCCCTTATAAAAGGGAACCTCCTCTCATCTTTTAATAACAATTATGAAGCCTTTTGGTTCAGCTAATAACTATAAAAATCACTTTGTTAATTACCCTCTTATATTTTTAGATATTATTATTTCAATTACAAAATCTACATCAATCTCCTCTTCCATCAATGGAAAAAAAAACCATCTTTCATGTGTACACCGTACTACCACCTAGCGAACTGGTGCAATTATTTTTCCATCATCACCACTAAGAACTATTCATGATAATTTATTTAATTAATATATATAATATTCATGAAATATTTATCATTTTTAATAGTAATATATCATATATCTTCTTAATTTTCCATTCTTCAAAATATGATAACATCATTCATGCATACGTGTGGATTATGATCTCCATGAAGTGATGTAATTGTTTTCATTAATGCATCAAATAGATGGTATATATAAGTTTATTTAAACTAATAATATGATATTTATGATATAATTATCATTATTTAATGATAAAACAATACTTATGTTCTATATGATGATCATTTAAGAAATAAAATGTTACTCGTGTGTACGTACGACCTACCATATCCATGATTTTAGTATAGTTCATTTTTATTAAATTTTTTAATGTATTGTTATAGAAGTATAATTTATGGATAGAAATAATAATTATGTCATTCTTATTATTCTTGAGATGAAGGAAACATGACTATTGGCACCTCCTTGTGTGGAATGTGTTTGACACACTCTTATTTTAATGGTTACAATCCATGATTCTTTAAGTAAAAATTATCAAAATATTGTATGATAGAAATTTATATGGTAAGACTCTTTTTATGAAAATTATGCTAAGTTTTATGTAGATTCACCATTAAATGGGTGTCACTACCAGATCTTTCTACCATCAGCCGAGATCTACTATTCAGGCAAGTCATCTCCAAGCAAGAGTCATCCCTAAGACGACATACAGTCAGACTCGGAGTCACTACCAGACTTTGAGTCACTGCAAGTCTAAGATACCGCCAAATGCTTAGTCACCATTATATTCTTTCTACCATTGCTGTCCAGTGAATTTAGTGTGAATTTATAAATGGATATTTTTATTCAAGGATGATTTTACAAATTCATCCTTATATAGTCAACTTCGATCCAAGTATTGTAGATCTTCTCCAAAAGATATTGCTATATATACGTGAAGGAAATATATCTCTATGTACATGATACATAAGACATATATGATGATTATTGATTGATAAAATATATAGAAATTTTTTTTCTTGAATATGTGAATCCCCAAAATCTTACTGATTCATGTTCTATAAATATCAAAGACACATAAGAGAAAAATTTGTTACAATGATTGATTGAGACACTGTAAGAGATCAACTGAAAAAATCATAAAGATTCATAAGATCCTCTGTTCTGCTCAAATTTTCAAGACTAAATTTCAAAATCATTACCAACACTGATATGGAGACGTTTAACATTATGAGCATTCCATAATAAGCATTACAATTTTATTTATTTCACTTGCTGTTTATTGTTTCTCTTTTGAGGAGCATGTTGTTACTCTGTTATCAAACAAACAATGTATCCTAAAACTGACTGGAGAATAATTTTTATTCTTTCTGTCCTTTATATATATTTTCCCACAGTGGTTTTGGAAGATGTATTTGTGTGGCCTATGATACCTTTACTTTCTATGTATAACTATGGAAGAGGCTATTTATGCTGGACATCCTGTAGCTATTGTTTTTTTACCTAATACAAGTTTTGGATTTGATTTATTATTATTATAATCATCTTGGTAGTAGGTGATTTCCAAGTGGATGGGGATTAAGTCTCATATTGAGAATGAACATCTTGTTTATTATATTGTGATATTATGTTTTTTCATTATCTTATCCTTGATTATATTTAATCAATAAAAAATAATACATTTATAATTAATCGTAACCAGTGTTTATATTTTTTTTCTAAGTAAATTGATTTGAAAATATAATGTAATACTAAAAATTATTTTAGCTGAGACATAATCACTATTTGAGAAATCTTATAAAAGGATAGATCTTATATCGATCAAGTATTTTGGTTAATTGTCCAATTTTTTTTATTGATTGGATTTTATTTTAATTTAATCTTTTAAAATAAATTTTTGTAGGGAAATAAATTCATCCCTCTTAAGTTACTCACTCTGACCAACATTTGGTATCAAAGTATTTTTTAAATTAACTTTTCAACTGTGATTTTATTAGTATTCTAATGATATTAAAAAAAATTTCAATTCTAAATTTTAATTCGTTATGGTTAATAGAAAAAATGATATGCTACCAACAAACCTCCATATTATAGTGGTACAAATTATGTTCAATGTAAATTCAAAATGAAAATGCATTTTGAAATTTTGGTTTTGAAATTTTGACTTTAATAGAAGATCAATATGAAAAAACACAAAATTATGGAATTACATGGAGTAATGATACAAAAAAAAAACATAAAATAGTAATAAAAAAGATATGAATGCTTTGTTATGTTCCTTGGGTGATGATGAAATTAATATAATATCTACTTGGGAATATTCTTTTGAAATATGGGATACCTCATCTATTTCACATGAAGTAACATCAAATGTTAAAAAAATGAGACTAAATACTTATAAAATCAAGTATGATACTTTTAAAATGAAATATGATAAACCTATTTCTGACATGTATCTTAGGTTCAATGAAATAGTGAATACCATGCAATCACTTGGAAGATAAGTGATAGAAAAAGATCACGTGATATGATTTATCATATGCTTACTAGACAGATGGAGAGGAACATCTATTTCAATTATAGAATCTTGTGATGTGAGTAAAAAACCTTTCAATATATTGATAGGAAAATTGATGATGTTTGAAAAAGAATATAATGTAAAAAAAGATCGTTGAATATTAACCAAAAAGAAAATTTATAGCCTTTAAGACTACTACCTCCAGACAATGATAAAAAGTACAAGTTGAAAATTCCAGTGAAAAATAATTTCTAGATGACTGTGATGAAGAGATGACCCATATGGCTAGAAGATTCATGAAATTCTATAGAAAAAATAATTTCTTCAAGAAATAAAATTTCAGAGAAAATTATGATATCATTTGAAAGTTGAAAAAGGATTGGAAAAAGGATGACACTCAAAACTAAATCACCTTCTACGAATGTAATAGGAAAATACATATTAAAACTAATTTTATAAAATTCAAATATAAAATTAAGTATAAGGATAAGGACAGAATTTTAAAAAAAGGCCTTAAAAGAAGTCTGGAGTTCCCCCAAAGATAACTTGAGTGATTCAGACACTAATAAAGAATATAAGTCTAATAGAAAGAATATGTTCTTTTTGTAAAACACATCAAAGGTTTAAAATATTCTTTTTACTTATCCTACTAATATTTTAAACTATTCTTAAAATAAAGAGAAT
The DNA here is from genome assembly GCA_963277665.1 of Viscum album. NCBI lineage: Eukaryota > Viridiplantae > Streptophyta > Magnoliopsida > Santalales > Viscaceae > Viscum > Viscum album. Next base: position 2,015,261,041 of record OY728153.1, on the reverse strand, counting down.
GATGATATTGAGGAAAGAATGGAAAATGAAGATCTGTATGATTACTATAAAATTATAGAAGATATCCTCCATGATATAAAATATAAATATAAGTCTCTTATGAAATAGATTGATCTGAAATTAAATATTAAAATGATCCTCACTGTTGAAAAAGAGAAAAAATTTTAGTTGTTGAAAGAGAAAAATTTATTAAATTTTTTAAATGAATAGCTAAATAAAGATATAAAAAGGTTTAACAATGGTAATAAAAATTTAACTCAAATACAGCGAAATAAAGTTTTTCTCAAGAATATTACTGTCATAGTTTATCAACCAATAAAAAGAAAAATTATTAAAACATGATTTAAATCCAGTACCTGTTCTAAAAATTCATATACTAATAATACCTACTCAAATGGACCTAATAAATAATTTATTTTTAGAAGCTTACAATATATTTATAAGAAACCTGTTATGAAATTATGGGTGAAAAAATATCTTATTACTAATATAACTGGACCCAGAAGGGTTTGGGTATCAAAATTATTTTTGGCATAAACTTTGTTTTGTTGGAAACCTCTATGAAAACATCCAGTAAAATCATATGGTATCTGGATAGTGGATGTTCCAAACATATATCGGGTGAGTATTCAAAATTTATGAATTGTATCAAAGTTGATGGTATTTATCTCTAAAGAGAAAATCATCACACTTGGCCAAATCAGTAATTCTAAATCATTATTAATTTATAATGTTTTATATGTAGATGTTTTAAAATATAACCAACTTAAAATTTCTCAATTATGTGATGATGAATTTTGTGTAAAATTTGAATAAAATTCTTGTTTTGTTTTTGATGATAAAGATGTCTTAATTTTCACTATTTTAAGAAATGAAAGTATTTATTCTATTAATTTAAATGTTTAATATTATAAAAATATTTATTTCTAAAGTTCCTTTCACAAATAATATTGTATTTGTTATAGGTGACTCGACCATTACAATATTCATTCACTTAGAAATCTAACTGGTAAAGGGTTAGTTAGAGATCTACCAAAGCTTGAATTCTCAAATGATAGAGTTTATTATCTCTAACAAAAAGGAAAACTTCATAATATTTACATTAAATCTATAAAGGATATTTAAACCTTATAACATCTAGAGTAAGTTCATATGAACCTCATTGGAACTTCTAGAGTTTCTATTTTAAATGTAAAACATTTTTTCTCTGTTCTTATAGATGACTTATCTAGATTCACTTGGGCATTCTCTCAAGTTCATAAAATTTAAGCTAGTTATTACTTAATTAAGTATTCCAAATATATAGAAAATCTTAGTGGAATTAGGATTAAGACCTTAAGAAGTGATCATGACTAAAAATTTGAAAATAAAGACTTTGAATCATTTAGTTCTCAAAATGGTTATAATCATAGATTTTTTACTCCTAGAACACCACATAAAAATGGTATGGTAGAAAGAATAAATATAACTCTTTAGGATATAGACAATACAATGCTAAATGAGTATGAACTTCCTATTAAATTTTTGATAGAGGATATTAACATAGATTATTATACAATAAATAGTGTATTAATTATACCTCTCTTAAAAAGAACACCTTATGAGTTGTAAAATAATATAAAGCCAAATGTTAATTGTTCCAATGTTTTTGGTTGCAAATTATTTATTCTAAATGTAAAGGATAGTTGAGATAATATTTATTCCAAGAGTAATGAAGCAATTTTCATTAGATATTCAACTTCTAGAAAATATTATAGACTATTTAATAAGAGAAAAAAATAACGGAAGAGTATATTCACATTAAATGCGATGAAACCTTCCCCAATGAAGCTAAAAATATCATATAGAATCTTAAAGATGATCTTTAAAATATAAATCTAAATTCCAAGCCTTCTGAAGGTTATGTGAAACAACTAGGAAGTTCACCCAGTGAACTTCCAGAACTCGAACATAAAGAAAATCTTGGGATACCACCCCTCTTATTAAAGACCTATTTGGACTCATAGAAACCACCATTTAGATGCTGTTATAAGAAATATAGATAGAGGAACGCAAACTAAAGATTCCCTTAAAAATCAAACTAAACATCAAGCCTTCTTGTCACATATTGAACCTAAGAACATTAATGATGCAATCAATGATGAATTATTCATAATATCTATGTAAGAGGAACTTAATAAATTTGAGAGAAATAATGTTTGAGAACTTGTTGATAGACCTAAAGACACCTTAAATATTGGAACTAAGTTAGTGTATAGAAACAATGTTGATGATTCAGGTACTATAGTAAGAAACAAATCTAGACTAGTTACAAAAGGTTATAATCAAGGATAAGGTATTGATTATGAATAAAAATTTTCACATGTATCTAAACTTGAATCCATTAGGATAGTTCTTTCATACGCACCACATTTGGATTTCAAGTTATATCAAATTTATGTTAAAATTATACTCTTAAATAGATTTATAATTGAGGATGTTTTTTTGAATAATTCCCTAGATTTTAAAATACAAATTTTCCAAATCATGTTTTTAAATTTACAGAAGAATTATATGGTTTAAAATAGGCTCCAAGAGCTTGGTATGATAGGCTTACCTCTTTTCTTATTTCAAAAAGTTTTTTTAATAAAATAAAACTCATCCAACTATTTTTATAAAAATAATTTCAAAATATGTTTTAATAGTACAAATATATGTTGATGATATTATTTTTAGATCTACTAAAGATTCCCTATTTATTGTTTTTTCAAAACTAACATAAAATGAATTTAAAATGAATTTATTGGGTGAACTGAAATTATTTCCTCGATTTCATATTTTCAAAATAAAGAAGTAATTATCTTTAAAAAAAGTAAATATACTAAAGATATTTTAAAAAGGTTTGTCTTAGATATCACTAAAAGTAGTGTTAATACCATGAGAACCACCTATAAAGTATATATTGATGAATTTGGGAAATCAGTATAACAATTTAGATATAGAGGTATGATTGGAAGTCTTTTATATTTATCTACTAGTCAGACTGATATTATGTTTAGTGTGTGCATGTGTGGTCGCTTTTAAGGAAATCCAAAAGAGTCAAATTTATTAGCCGTCAAAATATTTTTTAAATTCCTAAAATATACGACCAAGTTAGGACTATTCTATCAAAGAGGACATGATTTTGTTTTTGTAAGTTATTAAAATGATGATTTTGGTGGTTGTAAGTTAGATAGAAAAATACCGTCAAGAACATGTCATCATTTTATAAAATATCTAGTATCATGGTGTAGTAAGAAACAAAATTCTTTTACAGACGGGCTCACAAACAAGAGAACCAACCAGGATATTATTTGGCAGGAAGACTTTACTGGGGATTTGATTCCTCTTTTTGATAAATATTTTAATAAAATTCAATCTTTCAAACTCTTGTAATCCTTTTTTTCTATATTGAATAAATTTTTCTTGGGTATCTGATTGAGGAACCACTATCTTAATATATATATATATATATATATATATTCAGAAAGCCTTTGAATCATGAAATACTAAACTATGTAAAACGTGAATTAGGAATGTTAATTATTTGTTGACAAGTCACCATTGATGAGTCAGTGTTGATGAGTCAGCATTGATGAGTCACCATTGGAAAGTCATCATTGATGATTCACTGTTGACAAGTCATCGTTGAAAAGTCCCAAATGGAAATTCAACATTGGAAAGTCATTGATGATGAGTTACCATTGATGATTCACCATTTGTAATTCATCATCAATGAGTCACCATTGATGAGTCACCGTTTAAAAGTAACCATTAGCAAGTCACCATTGGAAAGTAACTGTAAAATTATTCACCATTCCTTTTGTGTTACCATTTTTTATTACATTTGATATTATTTTCCCAATTAAATATTTATTTTCTTAAATTTATTATTGATTTTTGGAATCCGAAGACAATAAATCTATCAGGACAAATTAAATCAATTTACTACATATTAAACCCCTGAAATCCAGAACCTTTGCTTTCCTCTTAGAATGATCATATTTCCTTTCTAACTTGAGCCTTCAACTAATCCTAATGGCCCATGTGAATCATGTAACATAGTTAAATCCAGAAGAGATAAAGTAATCCAAGAAACACAACATATTTTCCAACAGTTTGGATATTTTTTCACAAAACCTACATATTGAAAAATAGGTTGTCAAAGTAGAAAAATAAATCAATGAGTAATGAATCCCATATAGAAATATTCTAGTATTGAAGGTAATAGAAGAACATAAATGGATAAATTGGTTCACATTAAATCACTGAGTTTATTATGTAGGGTTAGTCTATGATTTCTATCAAAATGATGAGTTTATTTTCATGAAGAAAGTGGATATGATAAAAAGTCTCATTGATGGAGAAGATATTTATATCTTTTAAAAATAATGGGAAAATTGTCTTAATGTACTTCATAAATTGGTATATAATGATTTTAAAGGAATTAGTTGAAGTGATAGTGAAATATTCTATTATGAAGAGGAACTTCTATAGTTGAATAGAGATGGTACCCAGAGGAGACCTAAAGATTCTAAACTCGATGCTGAATGTAAGCTGTTGTTTAAATTTGTATATTATTTATTTTTTATTAAAAATGTAGATACCAATACCATGAAATATGATGATGTTTATTTTCTATTTATGATGAAGTAAGGTAAAAGGATCAATCTGTGTAAATTTTTGATGATCCATATATATGAGATGTACAAGAAGAGATCAAGATAGAACTCATTAATATATCCTAAGATGATTTCCTACATAGTATATGCTAAGGGATTTGTTAAACAAGGATAATAAGATGAAGATAATTATGGTGGTTTTTCTTGTCAAAGACAATTTTTAAAAGTGTTAAAGTGCGAAGAAATCCAAGGAATAAATGACGGGTAAGAGGGAACAAAAAATTGTATGATAAATTCAAACCTGTTGATCATCCAATAATACCTAAGGACATGGTGGATCCTAGTCTTGAGCTCTATGAGTTAGTTGATTACTCTAATGATGTTCATAGTTAAAAAGTAGAGAAAGTAGTGAAAGAAGAAGAAGATTTTTCATTGAAAGTGGGGAGTGATCCAGATATTATTAATCTTCTCCTAAAATTTTTGTTAGATATATTATCCCACAAGGTTCTATACCTACCTAAGGATATCTTTTAGATGAAAATGATAATTAGTAAACTAAAATATCTTAAGAGGCTCAGTTTAAAAATCTTCCTCCAAAACATCAAGTGACCATAATGGTTATGAGAATGGCAGTGATGAAAATGATTCTAAGGAAGAATAAAATGATCCGGATCATGTAAAATTAGATAGAAATGATAGTAGGTATACTAAGGTTCATGATGATGAAAATAATGACGATGGATATAATCATAGAGATGATAGTGACACTAATCATAATTATGGTAGTGATACAAATGAAGATGATCCTACTGATCATGATCTTGAGATGTTTCAAATTCATCCTTTATTACCAATGGTATCAAGTTCACATAGAGGTGAGAATCCTTCTAAAGATACCGAGATATCTGATTTTACTTTTTTTATTTTAGAATATGTCGAATATGTTAGTGGGGGGGGGGGGGAAGGGAGAATCCAAATACAATTGATCTCTCAGAAAAACTGGTTCAATTATAACTAATAGATAATATACAAATAGCTCATAAAGAACCAACCCCTTCTATACCTGAAGTTGGTCAACCCCTTGAAGTACTGAGAGAATCATCAATTATTCATTATACAAGACCTAAAGTTAGTTATTTTAAATAATGGGAGATATATCTTTGTTTTTTAGGCTTGGTTTGAAATATAGTGATTCAGATGATGAGCATGAAAATATTATCATAGGATAAGGATCCTTAGTGGATCAGATCGATCATTTTATGGATTTGTAACATTTTACTCGTATGGAAAAATATATATTAGTTGAGGATGAAGTGCCTCATAATCAAAGAGGCCATCTTAATACTCAATATATTATAGTTTCTAATGTTGTGACACAATATGATTTGGAATCTTTCAATAAAATTTCAATTATAAATTGGAATCATTGAGAGGGAAAATAGTTTCATATTTAAAAAATGTTTTTAGCTCTCAACCCTCTCTAGTTTCTAGGTTTAGTGAAGAAAGCACTCAATATTTGGTTGAGTTGGTTATATCTCATTTAAAAACAATAGTAATATTTCATATTTAAGAGCTTGAAGTGGAGAATAAAATATTATCAATAGTAGTATAATGTTTGAAAGCATTAGTAGAGGGTCTAAATTCCTCTTTTTAGAACATTTAAATTCTCTTTCTAAGATTTTGGAAATCATGACTACTGCTACCTCTATATCATCTAAACCTCCTCCTACTCAAGTAAAGATTGATAGATATATAATCAGAAAGATAATCAGAGAAGGGATAGGTAATTATTAGGGTTATGTGACCACTCATGAGGATCAGATAAGATAGATACATCATCATGAAGAGCATGTTTATAAGATGATAAGTGAGTATTCCATTTATCCTATAACTAATAAATACATCATCAAGAAATTAATAATGTATTATTTTTTAAGGATTTATAAAAAGCATGAGATGTCTGACAACTTCTAATTTATATTAGAAAATTTGATTTTTCCACCACTGACTAGGTCTTTCCAAGAATAAGTGAGTCAACTGAAGGTTCTCACACCAGTTTTGCAGAGATTCATGGAAGAGAAGAAGGATTTGTTTAGTTATATGTAAAGGGGAGGAAATATAATTATGGATTTTATCAAAATTATAAAACCCTTATTACATGTACATAGTACAACTATTATTACAATAGAGGAAATTTCCATGATAACAGTTCTTTCATATACAACCACAAAGCCAGTTTGATATAGACCAGTAGTGATTACTCAGTCTGATGGTCTTCTACCCCAACCATTTTAGCCTATAATTTTATCACCAGTGGAAGCAATCAAAAACTTGAGTCCAATTATTATTCTATAAACTCTTCCTCCTACTAAATAATCCCTTACATTACCACCTATTCTCAAACTTTCACTACTACTATCTCCTATTAGGAAAAAACAAGGGAAAAGGGAAAGAAAAAGTTGATCAGCCTCCAACCTCTAACCAGTGAATATGTTTAGATGCGGTCTTTTGATAGGGGTCAAATTCTTTTTTCCTTTTATATTTATATTTATGTACTCAGTTTAACTTTGTCTAATATTAAATGTCATATCATAGTGTTATTCTAATTTACCTTATTCATCTTTATTTTATTCTTCTTTTATTTTTGAAAATCTCAAAGCAGGAGATAAAACAGTCATTTATTTTCTAACATGAATATTATGATATTTCTATTTTTTTATTTAAGTAGTTTATATCAAACATATATATTCTAAAATTATAATAATATCATATTTAAATCACATAAATCTCTAATTATATGTATTTAATTATTTAGTACATGTCTTGTAAAATTATAGGTTTTTTAATCATCCAAATGGGGGAGAATATTAACACCTCATTGTGTAGAATGTGTTAAACACTCTCTTATTTCAATGATCACAATACATGATTATTTTAGTACTAATTATCTAAATGTTTTATGATATAATTTTATATGGTAAGACTATTTTTATGATAATTCTACTAAGTATCATAGTGAGTCACCATTAGCTGGGAGTCCCCACTAGAACCTACTCCCATCAGTCAGGAGCTACCGCAGAGGTGAGTCACCAAGAAAGATTCACCACCAGGATTGTTACCACTAATATGAGATACCTTCATACTCTGATTCACTATTAGAATATGAGTTACTACTTGTATGATATACCTCTAGATATTGAGTCACCACCAAATTCTTTCTAGCATTACTATCTGAGGAAATTGGTGTCAATGGATCAACAACTATTTTCTATTCAAGGATCATCTTACTAAGTCTTCATGAAAATAATCAAAGACGGTATGAGTATTGTGGATATTCTCCAACTGATGATGCTATATATAGATAATAATAAATATATCTTTTTACATGATTCTTACGACATGTACGATGATCACTAACTAAAAAAACCTATGGAAAAGTGTGCGATTGAATATGTGAATCCTCATAAGATTACTGATTCACGTTCTGTGAATATCAATGATAGATAAGCATAGAAGTTTTTACAAATATTGATTGGGAAACTAATAGAGATCATCTGAAACATTCCTATAGATTCCCAAAATCCTCTTTTCTCCTATAATTTTGAAGAACGAAGCTCGAACTGCTTACCAACACTAATATGAAGACTTCAAACATTTTGAGCGTACCAAACTAAGAAATATTGCTTTATTTATTTCTCCTTTTGTTTATTGTTTTTATTTTGAGTAGTGTGTTGTCACTCTATTAATAAACACACACTATCTCTTTCACCTAACTCGAGAATACTCGATATTCTATCCTTTATTCAAATCTTATTTTCCCACTATGTTTGTGGAAGAGGTACTTATGTGGCCTGTGATATCTTTACTTCCCACATATAACTATAGAGGAGGCTATTTAGCATGGAAAATATGTAGCTATTATTTGTTTACCTAATCTGGGTTGTGAATTATTGTTGCTATTATTATTATCCTTTTAGCTGTAGGTGGTTTACAAGTGGAGGGGATTAAGTCTCATCTTGAGACCGAAACTACTGTTTATTCCATTATGTTATTGTGTTTTGTTTATTTATCTTTTCCTAGACTATTTTTAATCTATAAGAAAACTAATAATTTGATAATTAATCTTACCTAGTGCTTAAAGTTTTCTTGTCTAAGTAAATTTATTTCTAAAGCTAAGGTAATCCTAAACATTATTTTAAGTGAGACATAATCACACTTTGAGAAATATTTTAAAAGGAAAAATCTTATATCTATCTGATATTTTTATTAATTGGATTGTTTGTTTTATTAAGGATATTTTATTTTAACTTATTCTTTTTAACAAAATTTTTTATTGGTAACTCAATTCACCTCCTCATAAAGTTACTCACTTCGACCAATAATTATTATTTTTACCGTAGGTAACCTACCAAATTCATTTTGGAGATATGAACTAAATATCATGAAAACATATGATCTAAACTAAATTGACTAAATAAATAAATAAAATATAATAATTAAAAAAGTAAAAGGAATAATGAAATTGAAAAATATTATTAATTACATAAAAAATTAACATAAGTTTATTATTTAGGATGATAATGAATGCACCTGATGAGTCATACCTAAGGCAAGGGATTCCTCTCGATTTATTTTGATTGTGGAATATTCTAATGTTATGCACCTAATTTATTTTATATGGTGTATATGTTTTCCATTATATGTGTTATATCCTGAATCATTAATTCTTCATGGAATTGTACATTTTAAATCATATTACTTTATCGAAGTTTAATTGTCATGAATGTCAAAATGTGGTAAGTGTTTCCAAACTCAATTTTCTTTCATTAGGATATATCACTTATTCATTTATTATATTTTTCCATTATTTTTGTAAAATTTACATTTTATTGATTTATATTTTGGTTCCAATAATTTTGTGTGGATTTATATTTGGTTCACATAATCTCTTCATTGATTAATTCTCACATCAACGTTATGATCATTTTAAGGTTTCTTCATCTCAAATTTTCTTATTTTGGATATATGTTATTTCATATAATTATATTCTTTTATGAGGTGAATATATTACCACTTTGATATGATATATCATGATTCCATTTATATTCATGGTATTTAATTATTTTCTTGATGTTATTTATTTAATGGGTATTATTATTCAAAATTTACCACAGCGATACAAGTTTCTTTCCCAATATTATTTTTATTACAGATTATTTATATTTAAGTCTCCACTAGTGGAAATATATGATATTTTTATCTTTAAAAAATATATGTTCTCTTATAATTTTTATTTTTTAAAAAATTTATTTTTATTTTGATTTTCCAAATTTAATTACTGAAAAGGTAAAAATATATATTTTAAGAAAAACATACTTTATTTCCTATTTATTAGAGAATAATTTTCTTCCATGACTATTTTTTCTAAAAATTCATTCAATAATGTTTTTAATACACCTATATATTTTTTAAAATACATTTTTACCATGATTAATGTTTTACAATTTTTTTTAAAAATGAATCTTCTTTTTCATTTTTTGAATGATTCAATTAATGATTTTTTATAGAAAATTTAAAAGTAATATTTTTTAATATACTCTACATGAACAGAATTTCATGTCATCATGATCACTCAATGCTTTGAATATTCTTTAAAAAATTACCATGGTTATTTTTAAAGAAAATATAATTTATAATATTATGGACATTTGTTTTGTTTTTAAAAGTAAATTTGAAAGTGGAAAGGGTATTTTCCTCAAGAATGATTTTAATGATCTTTTTATGATGATTGTATTCCTTTAAAATTGTAAAACTTTTATTATCCATTGAGATTATGTTGTAATGATACCATCCTTATTATTTCAATGGACAATTTATGATTAGTTTTTCTTGGAAAAACACTGTCAGTCTTCATGCTAGTTCTTCTTATACATAGAGTTTTTAAATAAGGAATATTGATTAATTTGCATTTTTTATTCATAAGATGAATGAAATAGACTTATTAAGTGATAGGTGGGACCCAAACTTAATATCCCCTTAATGCATCAATAGATATCATAGGGAAAAATAGTTTTCTAGAATTATTAAATTGTTTTTTGGTGTATTCCTACTCATTGGATAAACTATACTCACACAAGGTCTTGATTGTAAGTTTCTGATTTCTTACATTATTAATTCCATCATTATGAAATTAGTTATTGTTGTCTATGTAATTTTTTTCAATAATATCTATTTATAAGTTTCAAGACTATTTGAATATTTATATGTAACAATTTGATCTTTATTTACTTCTTCCATATTATTATATATGCTCATGGTAATGGTTTAATGGAATGTGTTTTCAGTTACTTAACTTTATTTATTTATTAATTTTTTATTTTCTCAAGATAGATTATTATATAAATAACCCTTACTAAACATCTGATCACACCCTTGTTTTTCTTCTTTTCCCTAAGATATGAAGTAGGAATCGTTGAATGTGTTCAAGGATGTATGATATTCACTTTCACAATATTTTGTATTTTATGTTTTCAAATGTAATGAGATATTCAAGTATGTGTATAGTTTAACAAGACTACTAAACAAATCAATCTTTAGGATGTGATTCCCTATATCTAGTTTCAACATAATAAAGTAACCACTGACTCTGGGTATTGGGGTTGGGGTCTTTACATATCCATATTTTCATATTTACAATCAATCCTTAATAATTATCATTGATTTAATCACAAATATATTTGAAATTTTGGTTTCTATACCTCAACCATTAATTTTATATACTGTATAATATTTTAGATTCATCATAAAATAAGAAAATCCTGATAGAAGTTCATTTTCTTTACCACACCCTCAATGGATGTTCTATATCACTCATCATCACAACTTATATTCTTTAAATAAACTTTTGGAACTCTTTGATACATTCTAAATTATTGCTAGGAGTCATCAATTATAACAAACCATGATGGTTTGTTTATCATTCTATATAGTTATCACAACGTCTTGTTTTCTTTTAATTATTAATATTCAATTCTTTATACATTGATAAACAAATAAACAATTATGGAAATAAGGTTGATCACAATAGGCATTTAGTGTGAGAAACATGGATATGAATTATTTATCACCAAAAAAAGTTGTTTTATTTTTATCTCTAGGTTAATAATAACTATTAATGTTTGTATATCCTTTGATTTTATAGAAGTGAATTTCATCAGGCAATATAGATTTACTGTAATTATTAACATTTTACATATGAGGGTTCATCTTCTTAACACGATCCTTCAAAGAACACACATATTTTGATGATATGTTTTCTTTCTCTATCATTTCTTCTTAATCTAGTAGGATAACCATAAAATCTTTTGAGAGTTAACAAAATTACTCTTCCCTCTTACACAGTTCTTCAAGAACTCTTGTGTCATCCTTTTCTGAAAACCTCTCATGAAATTCAAGTCCTTATTCATATAGAATAACATTTTTTATTTATCTATTTCACATACCTATGATTTATCAATTTTATATACATTTCTAATTGTAATGTAGAAATGTTTAGGTACTACTTTTTAAAACTCAAATATTTCATGGATTTTTACCTAGTTATTTCACATTCTTTATATTGCATATCTTGGGTAACTCCTATAGATCTTTTTCTGGGATATCATATTTTAAACCAATCCTATAGTTTCTCTCCTGGATCAATTACCTTATTTTTTCTAGATCACTTATACTTTTTATGAATTCCATGGACAACCTATAATGTTCTATGTTATGACATTTTTCCCATAGTATAAGAATCCTCACTTTACTCAAATATCCTTATTATATATATTATTGGGTCTATTTTTAACACTTTTTTACACATTTATATCTGAAAGTAAACCCATAATATTTTATTTATTTGTTCATCCTTTATTTTCATATTTTTTCATAATAACATGTATTATGCTTTGATGGTTAATACCATCACTCATTACTATTATGATTTTTTTTATTATTCTCAAAAAAAGTTTCAATACAGTAAATCATGTTCTTTATAAATAGATTTATTTTTATATGTGAATTATATTTCTATATAGAAAGTTTTGTTTAGATTTCTGACCCAATATCCCTTGATCTACTCCCTCTAAAATATTTAGTTTTTGAAAAATTATGAAAGAACATATATGTTATTATTCTATAATATCCTACAATATCAACAATGAGTAATAAGTATTATTATACTCACATTAGTTTTAATTTAGAAATATTTATATCATTTTTGTTTTTAGAAAAAACAAACCTTTTTTAGGCTTACTTTAGGAAGAATACACTTCTAATCTTCTTCACATCCACCTTCGATAATATGGTTACTTTTTCAACATTTTTCTCCTATATTTTTCAAGATTTTGAATTGTAATATATATAAGAAATTGAAATAGCATTAGGACTTAAAATATTTTATGTGTTATGGGTTATGTTTTTCTGTGATCTTATAATAAAAAGATATTAATATTATCTCAAGATATTTATTCAATTAATATGAGCCTTTTCAGAGAAAATTATCTTTTCAAAAACTCATATAGTATTAATTATCTTCTCAGTAGTTTGTGAATATTATTCATGGGTGTTTTATAGAATTCTTAATTTTATTATCAACTGAATAAAAGTAAGATTAAGAATGTTCATTTAGTCTTTTAGAGTTTTTACCCTATATTAAAATCCATTTCTTATCATATCTATATTTTGTTCATGTATATGATTTTATTTTTTCAAGGAGTTAGAAATAACCTTTACTCATATGGAATTTATCTCCAACTAATCATCTTTGACACCCATTGATCCTTTATGATTTTATTTCAATGCATGGATTCTATATTCACCGACTTTGATAAAATTATATTTATAATTATTTTATTTATACAATTATTATTAATATGGGTTATATTTTTAATTGAAACATAATATAATTGTTTCATGGTTTACCAAATTTTGGATGATAAAATTTCATTACTAAAACTTATTTCTAAATTCTTTTTCCTTACCCACTTTATCGATAACAAGATGTGTGTTTTACTCATCTAGTTCCTAATTAAAAACAACTATTTTTAGGATTTATTAACCATGAAATTTATTTAGTAAATCCTTAATCTCTTAGTAGTAATCTTGAACTGATTTTGTGTATTCATCCTCTTAACTATATGAACTTGATTCTTCAAGAGGATGGTTATCAATAGATTCAATATGATAACTACCAACATTAATAACTTTAAATACTGGTGTTTAATATTTTTTATTTGAAGTTTTTTCAATTTATTTTCCCCCTTTTAATTAATATTTTTCAAGATTTTAGTTGAGAACTTAAAATTTTTATAAGTACGAATGAAAACTAAATTTTATATTTGATGTACTTCAGAAATTTATTTAAATTGAATTTCCTATAATTATAATACAACAACTAAGAATTAAATAGATCCAATCACAGAAAAATTGGTTGTATATGATACCAATTTAATTTCATAATAAATCATGAAAAAGCATTTAGAGGGGTGAATCAGGGTTAAACTATTCTAATAAAATTTAATTTCCCTCTTAATTATCCCATCATGATATTGGAATCCCAATATTAGTTATGATTTATGAATCTATTAATACTTTATCAACACCCAAAACCATGTTAAATATAGAAATTAAAGAAGGGACAACATCACACATGATTTTTATAAGGTTTAGTCTCAATGTGGGTACCTAATACTTTCTATTTTAGGTAAATTTGTAAGTAATATATACTAAATATATAAAATAAGTGAATAAAAAAAATGAGGGTAGTGTTCTTCTTAGAATTTTAAAATTATTTATAGGAATTTAAAAGACAAGGTAAGTGTACTAACTCATGTCATTATAATGTGACATCAACTATATTCTGATAGCTCTTCAACCTCTTGATATGTTGAATATTATTATAATATATCACTATAATATTTAAGCTTGGAGTATGCTGGTAATTTCCTATATTAAATGATCATCCTCAAGAACCTCATAAAAAAGATCTTATTTCTACTTCAAATGATACAAAATCAATGCAATATTAATTTATTACTAAATGAATACATCTTCAACTAATAAAATGTATTAAACAAAATCAAATTATATTCGAACTCATTATTCACCTCAATATTAGTGTAATCAATGCATATTTATTACTAGATAATCTATGATATCTTTCTCCTTATTATTGTTCAAGAGATTTTACATAAAAGTATTGAAAAAAAGTAATAGTATCTACCTCTCTTATTTTTATTCTATGATATAGGGATACAATAATTTAGGTCTTAATGCCTGCTTCACCTTATTATTCCTTCTTATTAGGCTTCCTATACACACATGATCTTTATTCAAGAATATCATCTGCCTCTCTCTTCGATAGAAAAGATGTACTTTGTTTTAATTCAGTACTAGGTTATCTATTTTTCTTAAACTCATATAAAATTCAATATTAAAATAGTGTTTGATGCTTGAAGAATTTATTTAATAAACTTCATATTTTAAATATAGAAATATTTTCAATATTAGTAGAAAAATATTCTTCTATATTTTATCTAGGTGATATTTTCATCATTTAATATGGATTAAAAGAATCCTCCCACTCTTATATTTTAATTAAAAATAATTTAATACAATTAAATATGTATATTTAATTTTCCAAGATATAGTAGGATTATATCTCTTAAAATCTTAAACATAATTCATAAATATTATAAATTCACATCATTGTGAAAATATATAATAATAATTTGTTTCATAGTGGTGGTTTCCTTCAAGGAATGTGTGTATATGAATTAATAGTAAAATAATTTTATTTCACTTTAATTATTATATTGTATCGTGACATGATCTTCTTCTCATTTCATTGAAAAAAATTCAAATTGTTTCTCATCACTCAATCCTACCAATTCTCAGTACTTTTCTTGAATAAAAATTGTATTCATAATGTTTATTACACTAAATAATTTTTCTTGTGATGACTTGAATTAAGAATTCATGTATTTCACATAATTTTTATAATTAAAATGTTACATGTCATAGTAACCACACAATCCCAGAACCCAAAGTTTTAGTGAATTTAAATATTAGAATTTATTTATTCACTATTACATCAACATATCCCACAAACATATCTACATGAAATTATATTCTACAAATAATTATTTATATAATATCCAAGAGAAGTGGAATAAAATAAAAGGAATAATATCAAAAATAAGTAAGGGAAAAATTATCAATGATTCATAAAGGGGTTAAATCATAAGCATTTGATAAAAAAAGATCCTGGTATAAATAATTTATTAAAAGGAACATGAAATCAGAAGAGTTTTCTATAAAGAATGATAAAAGGACATATAATCTAAAATGATCAAACATATACCCCATCATAAATGTGTGAAAAAACAAATAATCATAAACTATTATAAGAACCTATAAATTTAGTTTAAAATAACAACAAACTCGATATATTTCTAAACATGTAACACCGTGATTTAAGTGAATTGAGATATATTATAAACATATCATTATTTAAATGTGACTGTTATAACCTATCCATTTAATTGATTGATATGAATATGAGTAAAATCATTTTTAAATAAATTTATAACTGTCCCACTAAATACAAATTTATTGATTAATTTTTAATAAATAAGCTCTCAATTTCTATGAAATGCATTTTATTTTTGGTAAATAAATTTTCCAAAAAAACTGCTTTTATTTTTTTCTATGAGAAAATATTATAACTAAATTCTATATTTTAAACATTTTAATTTTTAAAAATAATATAATTTTTTTAAATCAGCATATTTAAATTAGTTTATGGTGAAATTTTTTATTTTTCTAAAAATGTTGATTTTTCAGTGAATAGTGAAAAGTATAGTTTTTATGAAATTTGATATCATTTATGATATCACTAAAAAACGAATATGTTATTAAAATTTATGAAACTTATTGAAGGAATCATATAATATAATATACTAAAAATATAATACTCACATAATTCCTAACAAATAATTTATAATATTTTTCATGATAAATATGAAAAACATTTTCAATGCAAAGATAATACTCTTGTAGCCCTAGAAAAGGCACATTTGGTGTTATAAAACAAATATTTGAGGTGGAATCATTTTAGTGAATTTTATATTAAATATTATTTATTATTGATTATTTGTATGTATATATAATAATTTTGTAGTTTTATAATAAGTGACTTATCTAATTGCTTGTGCAATTTTTACAAAAGGCTAAAAAACTAAATTAACATATTCATGAAATAAATGTGAGTAAATAAACATATTTAAAAAAAGTATTAAATTTTATTTTGAACTTGATTAATTTATTTTTATTATCGTAAATATTTTATAATTTTAGGGATGAAATAATTATATTAAATATGTATGCAATGCCGACACTATCCTTGTGTAATAAGTAGAAAAATCATGTGAATGATTTTAAAAACTATAAAATTAATATTTTTTTTGGTGGATTTATAGTGTTTCCATAATTTTTAATGTAAATATAATGTATTATATATGGTTTAGTGGTTTATATTATAATTAAATTGTTATCTTGTCATTTCCAATGTCAAATTATGTGAATAGTTCTTAAAAAGACTTTAATAGTATTTTATGTTTGTTTCCGATGCTTTCTCCAGGGCGAGCGCATTCGTCTGCTCGGGCGCGACGGGCGCGACTTTCTATGTTGCCCCGCATTCCCGCTTTCCAAAGGTGGGCGACATCCGCTCCTTATTTAGGGACGCCTTCTCCTTGATCGAAACCGTGATGATGTGATGTCGGTTCTTCATTCCGTGGATTCCTCCTCGGAACTCGTCACCTAGTCTGGGTCACCCTCATAGATTTAATACATTGTTCTTGAAACTCTTCCTAGTGCCATGTTTCCATGGATGCCGGTTAATTACACTGCTTCTGTTAGGACATTCCAAAGGGTCTGGTCAAGGCAGCAGCCTTCAGTTGGGGGAGTAGTCACGTCGAGATATCATTAACGTGTCTAAAAGATGGGGGATTGGCGTGTCTATTGTTGGCCCCTTATTATAGGGCTTCTCGAGGGCGTGGAAGCCTGAGGAATCCCACATCGAACGTGGGGGATCATATTCCATAGGCATGCATCTGAGGTTTTACTCAGCTTCCCATGTTTAACATGGGGTATGCCGCGAGTTTAACTTCTAGCGGAGACGGATCGGCCTGATCAGAACACTAGCTGGAGTGGATCAGATTGAAGAATCTTTCTTGAGGGAATGCCAATATCGGAGCCAACCCATGGGAGGCTTGCTGAATTTTGTGGAGGGGAATGGGGTGTCATGATCTCACTGGGATGTGCCGGCCTAGGTAAGAATCAGGGTGGATTATGGGGAATTGCATGGGCGCGGTCGAAACGACCAGGTGGTGGGATTGAACCTCGTGGAGGCTTTCTATGTACCATGCCTTAGCACAGATCAAAGGCCACATAGTTCAGGTTGGATGCCAGAAGTCCGATGTGAAGGAGGACCAGGGGTCCAGGTGGTGGTGGGATTAAACCTCGTGGAGTCTTCCTACGTACCATGCCTTAGCACGGATCAAAGACCACGTAGTTCAGGTTGGGTTTCGTCGGTGAACCGACGTGAAGGTGAACTCGGGGGGTCCACTGGTGGTGGGCTTGAACCTCATGGAGGCTTCATACGTACCATGCCTTGACACAGATCAATGTCCTCGTAGTTCAAGATGGTTTTCATCGTCAAACCAACGTGAAGGTAAATCCAGGGGGTCCACTGGTGGTGGGATTGAACCTCGTGGAGGCTTCCTACATACCATGCCTTGACATGGATCAAAGTCTTCATAGTTTAGGATGGTCACAATGGATTTCCGATGGACCGGAATGCAGTTTAGCATCATCCGGGATGAAGGCGTGTCACAGAACTGACATGGAGAAGGACCTTGGTCCAGATGGTGTGGGGCTTACACTCTAGGATGCCCAAGTGATGGTGAACCGACGTGAAGGAGGTCAGAGTGACCAACGGGTGATGGGCTTGAACCTCATGGAGGCTTCCTACATACCATTCCTTAGAACGGATCAAAGACCACGTAGTTCAGGTTGAACGCCGGAAGGCCGACGTGAAGGAGGACCAGGGGTCCAGGTGGTGGTGGGCTTGAACCTCATGGAGGCTTCCTACGTACCATGCCTTAGCACGGATCAAAGACCACATTGTTCAGGTTGGACGCCAGAAGGATGACGTGAAGGAGGACTAGGGGTCCAGGTGGTGGTGGGCTTGAACCTCGTGGAGGCTTCATACATACCATGCCTTAGAACGGATCAAAGACCACATAGTTCAGGTGTGTAGTTTACCATCATGCTGGACAAGGGCATATAGTTTAACGTCATGCTGGATGGGGGCATACAGTTTAACGTCATGCTCGATGAGGGCATATAGTTTAACGTCATGCTGGATGAGGGCATACAGTTTAACATCATGCGGGACGAGGTCATTTCCATGATCGATGCTTACTCTAAGCCCACGTGAGTCATGCTTGGTGTGGGAAACAAGAGGCTGCAGAGACCTGACGATCACGTTGCGAAGGGTGAATCCGTGAGAAGTGAAGAGGGGCTTACACGTTAGGCATACCATGGTGTTGGGACTTACTCCAGGATGGAGGCCCATAGTGCGGCAAAGCACAGAGGGAGAGGGATTTGGGACCTAAGATGTAAGGTGCCTCGTTCCCTATCGCGCCCTCCACCGGCCATGTCAGTGGGGATGTACGGAGGTGCATGGGTGCTACCTTCCGCAAGAGGGGCTAGGGGGATAACACCAATGTGGTTTTACTTCTCCTGTGGATATAATCCACTCCAATAAGGAGGATATCATCCTATGTGTGGGTGATTCCATTCCCATGGAGACGAGCGGCGTAAAAATGTCCGAGCTGGGAGGACCCTACGTGCGAGGCATGGGGTCAGGTCACAGTTTAACGTCATGTGTTGAGGAAGAGGTGTTTGGTAGTTTAACATCCTGCAGCTCGGATGAGGAGGGTCTACTCCTCACTCCTAGGACTTACATGACCCGTACCCTCTACCCCTTGGTGGAGGGAAGGTACCGGAAAAGCCATGGTGGGGGGGGGGGGCAGAGTGAACCATAGAGGGGCCCACATTTGCGTGGCTATGCAAAGAAGCAATAGCCATAAGCGTGCCTATGCAAAGAATCATTAGGTGAAGAAACGCTATGGGTGGTGTCGTCCATGGGACTTTGAAATCACATCATGCAAACCTGGAGGGTCACACGGGAAGAGGAATTTCCAAGCAGAGGGGTCCACAGGTAGGGGCCTTGTAGGACTCTGGTGCCTTGCATACTGGAAAACACTTGCGAATGGGTGTGCTTCATGAATTAGAGTGCCTTGGCCTTATCATGGGGTAGGGGTGTGAATGGGAGGTGCTTCGCGAAGTGGAATAGCATTCTCGGAGAACCGCCTTGCGAAGCGGAGGTTCCTCGTGAAGCATGGTGCTGCTCAACAATGTGATTCACGATGTACAATTATCTTGCCTTGGTATATGGATAACATGTACAATATGGGTGTTTTGCGAAGCATGAACGCTCCGTGGCTTCCCGGGTCCCCTTGGGGATCCCCTTCCTTCATGTAGGCCCTTAGGCTTCGCGAAGGGAATCCCTCTCGGAAGAGGGGCTCAAAACAAGACAAGGCGAAGGGCTCTCGAGAAGCAAAAATACCTCGTGGAGCTCAAGATTCCCGGGGCGAAGGGTGCTTCATGATTTGGGAGCTGGGAAGCTGAAAGGTCAGATTGTCCGTCCCCGAGAGATCAGGGGGAGCTCGGTATTTATAGGCAAAGGGTGCCATGAAGCAGAGCTCACGCGGCACAAAGAGGAAGCGGTTGCTTCGCGGAGGGTCGTGAACGTCAACCGAGTTCGCAGAGGGTTACCACCTCCTCTGATTCACGGAGGGTCATGAACGTCAGGGGGCTCACGGAGCATTACCGCCTCTGGGGTTTCGTGGAGGGTTGCGAACGTCAGGAGGCTCGTAGAGCATTACCTCCTCTGGGGATTCGCGATGGGTTGCGAACGTCAGGTAGCTCACGGAGCGTTACCGCCTCTGGGGCTTCACGGTGGCCGCATTGCTCGGGGGAGCTCTGCGTTGGGGCTTCGCGAGGCAGTGCACGAGCTTTTTTTCCTTCTTCCCTTTGTGTCCAATATTTTGGCGCCAACAAATCCCCCCTCATACTTGGAGCCGCGGAGGGATCAAGGGTCGAATTCTGAGGTAAAATCACCAAAATTATCGGCAGTTTACGGTGCTGGCTCGCGAAGAGGGAACGCAATGGGAACAACAACTGCGCAGTCCAGACGCGCAGCGATGTGCGGCGCAGTCGGGATGCATCGTGAAGCTCCGGGGTCGCCGCCTATAAATAAGAGGGATGAAATCTCTTTTTTCCTTTCATGACTTTTTTCCTTTTGCGCTCTCGACTTTGCGAAGCTCCGCGTACCCCGCGTCCTCTCTCCACAAATCGAACTTCGCGGTGAACCGCGAGTCTACGACTCCTCGACTGCCCCAATCGAACTTCTACTTATAGGCAGAGGCCAGGCTCCGCATCTTGGATTTGCGCCAGAGCTTCGCAAGCGATCTTCGCGAGCAACCTTCGCGAACCGACCTGAAATTTTTTCGAATTTCGAAACCGAAATAGCCCATCAAAAAGCTGTGTTGGGTGTGCTCGTAGACACCGCCCAAAGGGATGAGATGGCCAATCGTCTGGGACTTGGAGAGATGGTCTGAAGTCACTCGGACCATATTTCTTTGACAAACCTCCTATCAAAAAGCCAAAATAACTATCCACTATGCAATAAGCTACCTTTGTATGGCTTCGGGTTGAGGGATTATGTCTTCATTCCGGAGGCGAGTAGGGACGAACCAGTTTGCTGGTTCAGGAGCACGCCATGCCAACGCCAATGGTTCAGGGAGGCCGATGTTCATTCATGGGAGGACTTCACACCTGTCACCTTAGACTGCCTGTACAACCATCTAAACAACATCGACGAGGAGCCACTGCAACCGGAGACATCCCCTCCCATGTACCGCACCAAACTGAAGGTGGCTCTGCAGGATCTGAAAAAGGGGTGGTCCGATGAGTGGGACTTGCACCAAGGTGGTAAATTCACCAATGACTGGGCATGGGCCTACTGGGTAGGTGCCTCATGGGAGGAGAGTGGGAATGTATGAGGCGGCATGGGCCTCCCAAGTCCACATTTTTCAACTGAAACAACTGATGCCGGAGTTGCTGAGCAGATGATTATCTAGGACCAACACGTTTCACCTGCACCATGGGGAGGTGGGCATCAGTCTATGGGATGTCCATCAGATTTTGGGGGTACCGATCTTGGGGGCCATGTATGATGAGTTCCTCTCCGTCATGAGCGCATGGGAGGATCCGGAGCAGATGCTGAAACTGGTGTCGGCACTGATGGCACTAGTCCCTGGATAGGACAAGGAGGTGGTGAGAGATGTCCAGTTTAAGAAGTGGTTCAAGTGGTTCCTGAACTTCCCAGAGGATCAAGAGTTACCTCCAAGGACTCGAACATGTCCGAAAGGGGATCAACGGGGCAAGGAGCACTCGTTTAGGCGGCTCTTGGAGGACAGCCAATGGAAGACTTGGGGATTCAGTGTTAGCACTGAACAAAACCAATAGTCAGGCTAGTGGCGTTCATCGCAACCCTTATCTGCGGTTGGATCCTACCAGTGAGGGATACTAACATGGGGGTGCGGCCCAACTTGTTCATTATGTCCATGAAGGGCTCCTGAATGAGGGAACCCGAGTTAGGGTCTCCTGAATAGATTTTTTTATCTATAGTAGAGGGGATATATTTATTTTTCTTCATTATTAGACTTGATACATAAGTTCTAGGAAGCACTACATATACCATTTGAGAATATAATTAATCCACACATAGTTTTTGTAAGGCTCCCTATGTAGGTTTGATCCGTACAAAAGGAGGGTGGCATTTTGATGTTATAGATGTGACCACGATTGGAGATCCTGATATCACTATATATCCTATGATGTATGGAATCAATCCACACATAGTTCTTGAACCATGGTATGGTGGGATACATGCACAAGAAATTATGACCCCATCATGAATATATTGAAATATTATGCATTTTGTATGTTGTCAAATAAGGACATGAACCATGTAGTTTTAAATCATACAGTAAGGAAGATGTTGTATAATTTAGCATATTGTGATAAGTACATTAGGCCATGTAGTTTAAAGTCTTACATATCAGAATATAATTTCTTGTATTTTTGGGTTATACAACTAGGACCATATGATGTTCCTTTTTAAGGTCATGCATACAGGACCATGAGGCCATATAGTTTAATTTCATATAGTGTGGACATTGGTGTCATGGAGTTTATCATCTTGTGACTTTTTTGAGATGTCATTCTTTTTTAGGTCACAGGAAAAAGGATTACTACATTGTTTAACATCGTGTAATAGAGACGTCCCATGATATTTTATCACATGAAGTATTTCTTGAGAAATGTTGTGTTGGTAGGGGCTATAATGAGGTTTGTATCCATCGAGGTAAGGGAGTAATCTCTATTAGAGTGAAACTTGTGTATAGAATAGGGTACGCCCAACTTTGGATCAAGAATTTAAGGCTTCTTACCTAGTATCATTAGAGCCCTTAGGGATTGTACTAGTTCTCTTGGAGGAATGAGTGGAGGTGTAATTTCTTTGTTAAACGCTCATACTGTACAATTTTGATGGACCACTAAGTAATGCATGGTATAAAGTATTTTATCATCATGTTGTTCTAATTTCTCTAGTCATTTTTTGGATTTCTCATATATGGATAGATAATCATAAAGGAAAACATGGAGTGAAGTAAATTGGACTTCAATAGGAATGACTATCTTTATTCCATATATGAGTGAATAAAATGTCATCGACTTGGATGTATGAGTGGTAGTCAAGTAGGCCCACATGGAATGAAAGTGCTTATTAGGATAATATTTTTTATCCTTATCTAACACATTCTATATTATATTCGGTTAGATCTTATTGAATTCCTATTTATTCCCATTTTCTATAGTGTGATAGTGGGATGTGCGGTTAGATTTGATAATATACTCCTAATACAGCTTTTCCAAACTAGTAGAACAAAAATTGGTATTGTTGTCCCTTAGTATTGTATGAGGGACAAAAAATATATTGATGATGTTGGATTTCATGAATCTGGAAATTCTTTTTCCCCCTAATTATTTGAGGGTTATTACCGCAACCCATTTGGCTTAGAGTCAGTGGCCATTAGGATGTATTTGATCTACTTGGATGAAGCTGAATTATATAGTCTTACAATATGCACACAACATATGACAAATGGACAAAATTATTTAGCTATGTGTAGTAACTATGGGGGTTAATGGATGATGCTAACATGAACTTGAAAGGAATGAAACTTCTTGGTGAATTTTTCACAATGCAATATCAGAGAAGGCCATAAGTATCCAATCCTTAAACTTTTATTGGTAGGAATGGACCCAAACTTGTTGGATCCACATACTACTATATGTACTTATTTCATGACATCAACCGTCTCTTCTCCACTGATACATCAAACAAGGACTCCATAAAGGCCACATTTATAGAGTAATTTCTGGTGATATGTGTCATAAAAAAGAGTAACTTCAATTTCTCATCATCATATTTTCTCTTTTCTGGCTTAATCTGGTGAGAGAAATCCATTTTGAAGGTAGTCCACAATGGGTATCATCCAATCGGTGGTAGGATCGTCTGGTTTGGGGATGGGGATAACATTAATAATCTATTTCATGATAACATGAGAAAATTGTGGGACCATTCATCGATGTGCAATGATGATGACTATTTCATTCTGAACTAGATATACAAGGGTTATGGATATATTATCCAATGCATCAGACTATGAATTTTTGGATTATGGAACATGATTTAATGGTGGATATGAGGGAAAATCTACCATTATTTACCAAATATAGTCATGTAAAGAGATTAGATCTTCCTTTCAGAAATCATAATCTCTATTGATCTATTTTATTACCAACTATGAATCACCTTTCACCTCTAGGTGGCCCAAAAGTATTTTAAGTTATAGTTTTAATCCTACAGTGGGTGAATGATATTATAACTCATTGTTTGTACAACCTTCTAACAATAATAAGTAGTAAGGAAAGAAAACCTTTACTTGATAAATGATAAATACTCCCAATATAGATTTATTGAGCTTGGGGTGTTATATTATCTTCCCTATTGTAATTATAGATTCATTATCAAAATACCTTTCCCATTTCTATGGGCCATCATGAATAGAAAAGATCTCTTCATCCGAAAATTTAGTATTTAATAATGTTGATTCTCTATATGGGTGTTCTATATTAAAATATTTCAAATCCTATCCATTTTAAAATTTATGAGTCATAAACTTTAAGTCAAACTGATATAGGATAACTACACACCTTTCAAAAAATCTTGTCTATATAGCATGGATAAGGATACATATGTGCAGTTTATTAAGAGAGATCAAATAAAACTTATGGTGATGTAAATAGTGCTTGAGTTTATAGTCCATGAAGATTAATTCCATATAACTCTCTAGATATTTGAATAATGAGTATTAGTATCGATCATGGTTCGAATGAGGTAATATGGTCTATTTTCTTTACGAGTGTCATCCTTTTATGCAAGGAGAGTGCCATGTGACCATTTTAGGGCTATCATGTATAGAATTAATGGATCCCCCTCAATAAGTGGAATCAAAACTAATAGAATCATGAGATACTTCTTGAGGATATAAAATTATTACTGACAAATTTTGGTTCATTGATATGTGATCCTCATCTTCATAAACCTCATTATGGAAAAAACATACCTACAAGGTTGGATATAAAGTCTGGAATTATGGAAAAGAGTCCTTGTAAATCCCTCAACTATTTTAGGTTTTGTGATAGTGACATATTTTGGATAACCTTTTTATTCTTAAAATAAACTTAGATTCCCTGATGGCATATGAAAAATCCAAGAAATTTCAGTTTGGTGACCCTGAAAGAAAATTTTAAGGGGTTCATCTTTAGGTTTGTCCATCACAGTTTGTTTATAAAAGTCTCAAGATCATCCAGGTGTTCTAAACACTATCGAGACTTAACCACAATGTTTTTTATTTATCATTTAACAAACATTCCCAAGAAGGGTTTGGATATGTTATTCACGACATATTGATATACATCAATGACATTCTTCAAGTCATATGGAATTAATCGATGGAAAAATACTTTTTGTGGGGCCCTGAGGGTGTTGAATTATTCATCTTATTGGGAAATTAGGATTTTATTATACCCTATATAGCCATCCAATAAAAAGTTTTATTGATATCTAGTTTCTTCATCAATCAGTATCTATGTGACTAGAATTGGGAAATAATCTTTCAGACATTGTCGATAGAGAAATATGAAGTCGATACAGACCCAAATTTTACCATTCTTCTTCTTTATCATAACTATGTTGTGAAGCCATGTCATATAATATAATTAATTAATGAAATTTTGTTTGATAATATTATAAAAATTATCCTCAATTTTAGTGGCATGATTCAAGTGTGTTGTTATAGATACTTGTTTGTAACCCTGGTGGTTCCCTGGTAAACCCAATTGGTGAGTGGCCACCTCAGGATCATGACCTGATATCTCTATTTAATTACAGGTAAACAAATACTGATGATTCTTAAGAAATGAGGTGTGTACCTATTTTTCTTTGGAATACATAGTTTCACTAATCAAAGTGGTCCTTGTCTCTTCATATTTATGTATATTTTTTTTGAATTCATCAATTTGGGTAGAGACACATTCCTCAAATGGTGGGGAGGAAACCCTGAGGTCTTCCTCTTATTTATCTTTTTCTTTATCTTCCCCTCTATACCTTACTCATATATAAAGTAGGTAATGGATTAAGAGATATATATTTAGGAGGGATCAAAACATTTTACATCAAGGAGATAAAGTGACTCCCTCTGAACCTTCTGAAAAAGTGGGGCCTTTTTAAAGATCTAGAGGGGATGGAATAGGGGATTCAAAAGGATTACATTCATCCTATTTTGGATTGACTGGTGAGTTTGGGATCTATCAGTGTTCCATGGATGGAAAGGGGGCATTTTCTGTTGAGTCAATAAGGTTTTCCTTATGACTTTTCCATTCCTTCTTGTTTTGAAAATCACAAACACCTTATCTTTAAGGAAAATTGCTTTCTTAAGGAAAATTGCTTTTATAAGGAAAATTGCTTTCTTAAGGAAAATCGCTTTTATAAGGAAAATTGATTTCTTAAGGAAAATCGCTTTTATAAGAAAAATTATCCTTATCATATTTTCATTCATATTTTTCTTAAGTATAAGTTTCGGATTCATTTTCTCGGAATCATTGAAACTTTGATATAAAGAATTCTGTTTTAGAGTTCGGATTCTGGACAAGAACTATAAGGAAGTTTCATTCCGAATTCCGGATATGAACTTTGACTAAGTTCTATTCCAGATTCAGGATACGAATTCTGAAGAATAATTCTCATTACGAATTCTAATGAAGAAATCTCATTCCGAATTCTCATTATGAATTCCAATGAAGAATTCCCATTACGAATTCTAATGAAGAAATCTCATTCCGAAATCTCATTACGAATTCTGATAAAGAATTCTCATTACGAATTCTGATGACGAATTCTCATTACGAATTCTGATGACGAATTCTTATTACGAATTCTGATGACAAAGTCTCATTACGAATTCTGATGATGAATTCTCATTACGAATTCTGATGATGAATTCTCATTACGATTTCTGATGATGAATTCTCATTACGATTTCTGATGACGAATTCTCATTACGATTTCTGATGACGAATTCTCATTACGAATTCTGATGACGAATTCTCATTACGATTTCTTATTCCGAATTCCTATTCCGAATTCTCATTCCGAATTCACCTATTAAACAGAATCTGATTATCATTATTTTATACACTCTGAATTTATTCACTCCGAACTTTCACTCCGAAGTTTCTATTCCAAACTTTTATGTTAGAGTTTAAAACGATGTCGTACATTCTGTTACACTTGTTTTGTTATAAAACGATGTCGTCTATTTTTTTATAAACTAACCGTTGTCTAAGTGACACGTGTACAGGTCCCTCCGATCTTTAAGGAAAATATGACCGTTGGAGAAGGAGCCGACCTTACCTATAAATAGGAGCTCATTTGAAAGAGCTCGGTGCTGATGGCTGATGCTGAAAGCTGATTGCTAAAAAAGTGCTTACATGCTGTTGAAGTGATTTCTAGAGAGAGAGTCTCTTATTAACTCTCAAAGCTTCGTGCGACTCCGAATGTTGGTGATTACATTCGAGGGCTTCCAGGGATAGGAAGACAGAGGTGCCGACTACCTTAAAGATCGAGGGCTTTCTTGCTGAGAAAGACAGAGGTTGCCAACTACCTTGAAGTTGAGGGCTTGCGGGGATAGCAAGACAGAGACTCCGATCTTCGTATCGAGGGATTACCCTGGTGTGGGTAAGACAGACTTGCTTGAAAGTATAAATCAAGGGACCTTTATCCAAGGTTGTTGGATACCCTTCTCTTTGGGTTAAAAGACTTTTATCTTGTTACTAGTAGTTTTACTACTTGTTTTTTATTCCGCTGTAATTTGTATCTTAAGGAAAGTATAACTTTCTTATACTTCCTTACTTACTCTGATTCATTTAGATTCTATACGCTTTAAGGTATAATCTCATATTGTAACTTTTGTTAAGTTTCAATTTCCAGAATCATATTTCCGGAACCTACTTTTGGAATCACTTTCCAAGTTCAGTTCGGTGTTAGAGGTATTGTGAATTTACTTAGTTTAACTTTGTTAAACTTAGCTCTTTCCTTTTCTTAAGGAAACTTTAGTTTTTCATAACTAACTTTAAAGGTTCCAAATGAATTTTTAAAGTATACAATTCACCCCCCTCTTGTATATTGAGCATCTCATATTATATTTCGATCCTACAATTGGTATCAGAGGTTGGAAACCTCTTACTCTATACCATCCTTACATTTGGTATCAGAGCCAAGGTTACTGAAATACTTGTACTCACATACAAGTTTTTATTGCTCACTTTTCTATTCCGAACTTTGCCATTCCGATATATCCATTCCGAACTTTTCTCATTCCGAACTTTGTTATTACGAATCTTTTGCTACTAACAAATTTGTGTGCAAAGTTATTTTTAGTATGGCAGGAATTAATGTTGGATCTATTGACAATATGAATCCTACAAGACCCCCAATCTTCGATGGTAATGATTATGAATACTGGAGAGATCGTATGAAGACATTTGTTATCAATACTGGAGTAGATAACTTTGTGGTGCTTACTGGTGATTATAAAATTCCTGACAAGGAAGTCAGAACCTTTACTAACCAGGAGAAGCAAGAATATCAACTCAATTATAAGGTACACAATACTTTATTATGTTCAATGACTAGAAATATATATAGCCAAATTTATTCTTGTGAAGAAGCTAACTGTATATGGAAGAAGTTAGAGGTTACACACTTTGGAACTTCTAAAGTGATTGAGACTAGAAGAGCTATGCTTAGAGATGAATATCATGGCTTCAATTTTCCTTATGGAGAACCTATCTGTAAAGTTAAACAAAGATTTATGACTATCGTCAACAGTCTACAATCTATGGGAGAAAAAGGTTTAGATGATGAAGCTCTTGTGGACAAGATAATCAATATTATGCCCAATGAGTGGGAATCCAAGAGAACAACTATAGATGAGAACAGGAAGGTTACTCAAATTACTCTTGATGAGATTTTTGGAACTCTTCTACAACATGAGACCAGAATGAAGAGAGATGCTGACAACATCAAGAAAAAGAATGGAAATGGTACTGTTGCTTTTACTACAACTTCAAATCAGATGAAAGCTAAGACTCCTGAGAGAGTAACCAGATCCAAGTCTAAGAAAGTCTTTTTCCAATCTGAATCTAGTGAGAGTGAAGTCTCAGAAAATGAATTAGCCAATCTTGCTCGAAGGATGAACAAGATAGCTGGACAGAGAAACTTTCAATCCAAGTATAAAAAGAAGGATAAGAAAGATAAGAAAGATGGAGAAGTAACTTGTTATGAATGCAAAAGAGCTGTACATATTAGACCAGATTGCCCTATGCTCAAAAAGAAAGAAAGAAAGGAAAGACATTCAGACAGGAACAAGAAGAAGTATTATAAAGCCAAAGCTAAGAAAGTTCTGAAAGCTAATGACACCTGGAGTGCCAGTGGTGGTGACTCTTCAGATGAATCTTCTGAATATGAATCTTCAGGATAGAAGAATCTTGGTCTTATAGCCAGATTACCTATTAATAATCATTGTCTTATGGCTAAGGTACGAAATGCTGAATCATTGACCAATGTTTCTTTAAATCCTAATGATAGTAAGTATTATAACTCTTCTGATGAAGAATCATCTTCTGATGAGGAAAATACTTTACCTACTTATGAAGAAGTCTCTAGATTTGCTGAACTTCTTGAGATTGAGAATTCCAAACTCAACAAGAAACTGGATAAGGCAAACTCTAGGAATTCTATTCTTACTAAAGAGATATCAGATCTTTCTAAAGATCTTGATAAGAAAAATGCTGATTTTGAAAGTATTTCAAAAAATCTTGAGGAAGTAAATTCTGAGAAGAATAAACTTTCTAAAGAATTAGAAAAAGTAATTTCTAATAAAAATGTTTTCGAGCCTAACTCTAGTTCAAAAACTAATGATTTTGAGGATAAAAACTTGGTTGTAAAACTCAAGTCCGAAATTTTTTCCTTAAAGAAGTGTTTATAAAACTTTACCCATGGTAAAGAAAATTTTGATAAGATGTATTCCCAAATACGACCTTTAAGAAATAAATCCGGATTTGGTTATACCCATGCAAAACTAGTTTTCAGTAACAATTATTTTGTTCCTCAAAGTGCCCCATTTTGCACTAAATGTCAATGTGGTGGTCACTGGGAAAAAAATTGTTCCTTAAACAAAACCCAATCCTTAGGTTTTCATAAAGCTTATTTTTCTAAGAAAATGTGGGTTCCAAAAATTTTATTGTCTGGAAATCTCGGATCCAAGCAAGTTTGGATTCCGAAAATCTAACTGTGTTCTTAATTTCAGGAAAATAAAGAAAGTTCCAGCAAAAATATATGGTACATGGATAGTGGATGTTCCCGGCACATGACTGGTAACAAAAGCTTTTTTGAAAAGATTATCAAAACGAAAGGAGGAAAGGTAACTTTCGGAGACAATTCTAAGGGAGAGATTGTTGGTATTGGTAATATAGTTCTTTTGGGTAAAACTTTGATTTCAAATGTTCTTTTTGTTAAAGGTCTTAAGCACAACCTCATTAGCATAAGTCAGTTATGTGATGAAGGTTACCTTGTGAATTTTAGGAATGATAAATGCTTAGTTCACAATTCCAAGGAAGAATTTATTCTCTCAGCCAATAGGCAAGATAATGTTTACACCTTAAACTTAGAAGACCTAAGAAGCCAAGATTTACCTTGCCTAAGTGCAATGGAAGATCACTCTTGGTTATGGCATAGAAGATTAGGACACTGTAATCTTAGAAACCTATGTAAAATCTCTAAGAAGAAACTAGTTAAGGATCTACCAGAGCTTAGATTTGATTCTTCTAAAGTTTGTGATCCTTGTCAATATGGCAAGCAACATAAATCTAGTTTTAAGTCAATCGGTGAAGTCTCAACAACTGATGCATTACAGTTGGTGCACATGGATCTTTTTGGTCCAACACAAACTGGAAGCATTGGAGGCAAATACTATGTGTTTGTTCTAGTTGATGATTACACTAGATTTACTTGGGTCTATTTTCTAGCAAAGAAATCTGAAGCTTTTTCTTATTTCAAAAGTTTTAGAGCTCAAGTTAAAAATGAGAAAAAACTTCCATTGAAAACTATTCATAGTGATCATGGAGGAGAATTTCAAAATTCTGATTTTGAAACTTTTTGTAGTAAGAAAGGTATTACTCACAATTTTTCAGCTCCTAGAACTCCTCAACAGAATGGTGTAGTTGAAAGAAGAAATAGAATTCTTCAAGAGATAACTAGAACCATGTTGAGTGAATATTCTATTGCTAGACATTTCTGGGCTGAAGCTGTAAGTACTGCTTGTTATACTATAAATCGAGTTTTGATTAGACCTTTTCTTAATAAAACTCCTTATGAGTTATGGAATGGTAGAAAACCAAGACTTTCCTACTTCAAGGTTTTTGGTTGCAAAGTATTCATTTTGAATACTAAAGATAACTTACATAAATTCGCACCAAAGTCTGATGAAGGAATTTTCTTAGGTTATTCCACAACCTCTAAGGCTTATAGAGTTTTTAATAAAAACACTTGTACTGTTGAAGAAACAGTACATGTAATATTTGATGAGTCAGATCCTTTTGTTTTTAAACCATCTCAACCTACATCTTCGGATGTGTTTTCAAAAACTGATTATCAACCTTTGATAGAAGAACCTTCTGATAAGGAAATTGTTCTAGAAGATACTTCTGAAACATTTACCCCAGAAGACTTTCTACCCTATGTTGATGAACAGGTTTTACAAAACCCAAATCAGGTGTTTCTTAAGAATCATCCCAGTGATAGTATCATTGGTGATGTAAATCAACCTGTAAGGACTAGAAGTTCCTTAAGAAATGAAGTAGAACATCTAGCATTTCTTTCCAAATTAGAACCTAAAAGCACTGATGAAGCTTTAGGTGATGATGATTGGATTAAAGCCATGAAAGATGAACTAAATGAATTCGAAAGGAATAAAGTCTGCACCTTGGTTGAAAGACCTAAGGAAACTTCTGTTATTGGAGTAAAATGGGTCTTCATAAATAAATGTGATGAAAATGGAGTCATTTTTAGAAATAAAGATAGACTTGTTGCTAAAGGCTATAATCAGCAAGAAGGAATAGACGATGAAGAAACCTATGCTCCAGTAGCTAGACTTGAATCTATCCGTATTCTACTTTCCTTTGCAGCATTCTTTAATTTCAAACTTTTTCAAATGGATGTGAAATGTGCTTTCCTTAACGGTTATGTTCAAGAGGAAGTTTTTGTTGAACAACCTCCTGGCTTTGAGGATACAAAACATCCTGATCATGTTTTTAGACTTACCAAAGCTTTGTATGGCCTTAAACAAGCCCCACGAGCATGGTATGATAGACTAACTGGATTTTTGCTTCAAAATAACTATGTTAAGGGAAATGCAGATCCAACCCTTTTTATAAAGAAAGATAAGAAAAATGTTTTGATTGTTCAAATTTATGTTGATGACATTATATTTGGTTCAACTCAGCAATCTTTGACTGACTCTTTTGCTAGTCTAATGAAATCTGAGTTTGAAATGAGTATGATGGGTGAGTTAACATTTTTCCTTGGTTTTCAAATTTCTCAAAAACCATAAGGAACTTACATATCTCAACATAAGTATATTAAAGATCTTCTTAAAAAGTATGGTTATGACAACACTAAGAGTATAAGTACTCCCATTGGTACCTCAAACACGTTAGATCTTGATGAAGCTGGGAAACCAGTAGATCAAACATCTTTTAGAGGTATGATAGGAAGTCTACTTTACTTAACAGCTACTCGACCAGACTTAATGTTTTCAGCATGCTTATGTGCAAGATATCAATCCAATCCTAAGGAATCTCACTTAAAGGCAGTAAAAAGAATTTTTCGCTACCTTAAGGGAACCATGGATCTAGGATTATTTTATACTTCGGGAAATGATTTTGTTCTAAAAAGCTTTTCTGATGCTGACTTTGGTGGATGTATAATGGATAGAAAAAGTACATCCGGAACTTTTCATTTCTTAGGAGATTCACTAGTTTCTTGGTCCTGCAAGAAGCAACATTCAGTTGCACTCTCCACTGCTGAAGTTGAATATGTAACAGCTGGAATTTGTTGTGCACAAGTGTTGTGGATGCAACACACACTCACAGACTATGGCTTGAGTTTTACTAAAACTGAAATTTTGTGTGATAACACAAGTGCCATTGCCCTAAGTAAAAACCCTGCACATCACTCTCGTGAAAAACACATAGATATTAGGCATCACTTTCTTAGGGATCACACACTTAAAGGAGATATTATTCTTCAGTTTATCAGAACGCAAGATCAACTTTCTGATATATTCACAAAATCTTTGCCTTCTGATAGATTTGAATATATTAAACAGAAGTTAGGAATGATAACCGTAAGGTAATCTTTCTTAATTAACTTTCTGCTGAAAAAATCTCCTTACAGTAATAAACTCCTTTTCATAGGGGGAGTACATTTGGTTGTTTAAAAAAGTTTTTCAAAATTTGTTTTCAAACTTTTCGGAACAAAGATTTCCGGAATGAAAACTTCCGGAATGAAAATTTTCCAGAATGGATATTTTCGTACAGAATACTTCTGGAATGGAAGTATTCGTATTGAAAATTTCCGGAATGAAAAACTTTCGTACTGGTATTTTCATAACGGAACTTTCGTACTGAATCTTCCATAACAAGTTTTTTTATTTACTTTTTCGTATTTAGTTTTTCGTATTGAGTTTTTCGTATTGAGTTTTTCATATTTCGTTTTTCGTATCAACTTTTTCGTAGTCGTCTTTATATTACCCATTACGAATAACTTTCCTAAGCTAATCCGAAAGGTATGATTTCCTTACTGAAGTTTTCGTAATCATATTTTACTTACTGGCAGTTTCTTATATTTTGTTTTCGGTTTTTGGATTTCTTAATTCTTTACTTTAATAAAAACCTCAAAAAGATCGGATTCGAGCTCTCAACCGTCAGATTTGATCTCAGATCATTCTAAACCGTTAGATCAACCGTGGAAGGTGAACGGTCATCCCATTGCCTATATAAAGGGGACCCAATTTATTGTCCCACATCGGTTTCAAGCTCTTGCGTCCTGAAGCTCTGACTCTCCGATTTAAGGCCGTTCCGAACCACAGTTTTCTCCACTCCGAACTTCAGTCTTCTCCATTCCGAACTTCCCAGAGAACTTCTAATCCGAATGTCTGCAGAGTTAGCTTCTCAAGAAATGTCTTCAACCAAACCTATATCTCAGTGGTTAGTATACGATTCTATCATTTCGAAGAATATCAAGTTTAATGGCTGGGAGGATGTTGCGGTATCAAAAACCGGCAACCAAGATGAAGTGTACTCAGATTTGCTTGTTGAGTTTTATGAGTCAGTTGCTTTCTTCGAGGAAGATAATAGAGAAAAATTTTCTTTCAAATCGTATGGCAAGACATATAAGCTTTCTTACACCAAGGCTGCAAGCTTGGTAGGGTTAAGTTATGAAGGTGAAGCTGAGTTTATTTCTCACGTATTTCCAGAATCCAAGGCTAGTTTCAACAAAGAGAAAGCCTTAGAAACTCTCGGATTGGATGATGACAAGGCTCCAAAAATTGCAAGCCTATCTACAAACTTCCGGCTTCTGGAGTTATGGGTGCAAGGGCTTATCGTACCGAGAAAAGGTGATAAGGATAGCTTGAAGAAGAGCGAGATATATATCTTAGATTTCCTGATAAATCTAAGGAAGTTTAACTTGATGAAGCGTATTCTTCTTAATATTGGAAATTTGAAGAAGGGGAATCTGAGAGCTCAGATCGTTATGTACCCAGCAATATTGTCAAAGCTCATAGTTCGGTGCCTAGAATCTTTCAAGGTAGCCTGCAGTTCTAAACCAAGGGTTTGCAAGATCATTTTGCTCAGCGATGGCACTCTTAAAAGGATGAATATAGCTTTTGACAAGAAGTCTGGTATGTTTATTGATCTACCTCCTCAAGTAGAAGTAGCTCCGAAATCTGCTGATCCGGAATCTTGCAAGCCAATAAGGAAGAGAAAGCTGAAAGAAGTGGTAGTCGAAGCCGAGGAACCCAAGTCTAAGGAAGTTCACTCCGCACCACCAAAGCCTAAGAAGAAGAAGACCTATCCTGATGAGGTTTTTTTCTAAGTGGAGAGCTGATAAAGAGAAGAGGAAAGAAGGGGATCCGCAGTTCGGTTTGGACCCTGCGGAAGCTAAGGCTCTGAAAGAGAAAACCGCTGATGAGCTTGAGAAGCAAGCAAAGGAGAAGAAACTTAAGAAGAAAATGTGAGAAGCCGAGGCTGTGCAAGCGTTGTTAAAGTTCAATGAAATGTTTTCAGCAACAATTCCAGTTCCGAGATCTTTCTCTCTGGAATCTCTACCTGAGACTCCAGGAAAAAATCTTGATGCTCCAGAAGAGAATGTTGCTAAGAATTCTGAAGAAGTAGAGCAAGTGGAACAAGTTGAAGAGGCTGCTGAAGGAAGTGGTGAGACAGGAGATGTGCTAAAACAAGTAGATGAATACAAGGGAACTCCTTCAGAACACTTGTCACTCCAAACATCTGAAGCTCAATCTTCGAAGCTTGTTACTCCGACTATAGAAGAAGAGAAAGGTGAAGAAGAAGTTTCTTATCTGAGAGAAGAAGAACATATTTTACTTGATGTTGCTCAGAAGGAAAATATAGAAGTTTCTAATGAGGAAGATAATATTGTTCAAGTCTCTGATAGTGAGAAAAAATCTCCGGAACAGGTTTCAATTCCGGAAAAAGATAAGGGGAAACAAATTATTGCTGATACCCCGAGTTCAGAAAAGAGGATGAGGAAGGAAGCTGGTAGTTCTTCGAAAAGAAAGTTGGAGCTTATTGAGGAAGAAAATTCTCCGAGCAAGATTTCAGATTCGGAGTCATCTTCGTTGGGGCATGATTTTGTTGTCCAATCTTTGAAGAAGTTGGTAGGAACCATTCCAACCTTCTCTAGTATTGACTCTAGATGCCAGATGCTCCAACATGCGTTGAATCAGAAAACCGACTCCGTATCGATGGTTATGGACAAGTGTGTTGAGATTGAAGCTCAGTTCAAAACATTCTTTGTTGGTTACAAAGCTCATAAAAGATCTTGTAAGAGGATGACAAGCTGGTCGAAGAAGAATGTGGAAGAGATGAGGTTGCTTGATGAGTTTCAAGATAATGTTAAGGATGCCTTTAAAACCGAAGACAAGAATATTAATGAGCTGACTGCATCCTTCGAAGAGAAATTGACAGAGGAAAAGAACTTTCGGATTCAGGAAGTGAGAGATCTGAATGGAAAGCTCAATTCCGTTAATCAAAGTTGGAAATATGAAAGGGATTATCGGATCGAGTTTGAAGAAAGGATGAAGGCTCAGGAAGAGAAGATGAAGGCTCAGGAAGAAAATTTGAAGGCTCAGGAAGAAACAATTGAAGCTCAGTCCGCAAGAATAGTCATCTTAGAGAAGCAAGAAGAAGAAGATCACAAAGACTTAAAGAAGATCAAGACGATTCTTAAGGGGCTAATGTCGAAGGAGAAAGATCCGAAATAACCAATCCGATCTTTTTGTTGTATTTTT
Organism: Viscum album; assembly: GCA_963277665.1. Taxonomy (NCBI): domain Eukaryota; kingdom Viridiplantae; phylum Streptophyta; class Magnoliopsida; order Santalales; family Viscaceae; genus Viscum; species Viscum album. Next base: position 2,015,223,888 of record OY728153.1, on the reverse strand, counting down.
TTTGTTGTCGAGATTTCAATTTTAATGAAAGTCGTACTTGTTATTTCTATTGTTGTCATTACTAATTTTTCAGGTACTTTGTTAAGTTTTTCCATTCCCTCCAATTCTTTTTGAAAATCACAAAGGGGGAGAAGGAAAAGATCCTTAAGAAAAAGAGGAACTCTAATAAGAGTTTATCAAAGGGGGAGAAAGAAAAATACCCAAGGAAAAAGAACTCTAATAAGAGTTTGTTTAAGGGGGAGTTTTTCTTAAAGAAGACCTTCTTATGAAACATCACTCCGGAAATATGAATACGATCCTTAGAGTTTCAAATCCTAAGGGGGAGTTAGTCGTATTCATCTATATCCTTAAACCAAGGGAGATAAGTTTTAATGTGTTTCTTTCTTATTGGAATAGCTTTTTCGTAAGGATGTTTGTGCTTTCCAAAAAGGGGGAGATTGTTGAGTCAATAAGGTTTTCCTTATGACTTTTCCATTCCTTCTTGTTTTGAAAATCACAAACACCTTATCTTTAAGGAAAGTTTCTTTCTTATGGAAAATTGCTTTCTTAAGGAAAATTGCTTTTATAAGGAAAATTTCTTTCTTAAGGAAAATCGATTTTATAAGGAAAATTGCTTTCTTAAGGAAAATCGCTTTTATAAGAAAAATTATCCTTATCATATTTTCATTCATATTTTTCTTAAGTATAAGTTTCGGATTCATTTTCTCGGAATCATTGAAACTTTGATATAAAGAATTCTGTTTTAGAGTTCGGGTTCTGGACAAGAACTATAAGGAAGTTTCATTCCGAATTCCGGATATGAACTCTGACTAAGTTCTATTCCAGATTCAGGATACGAATTCTGAAGAAGAATTCTCATTACGAATTCTAATGAAGAAATCTCATTTCGAATTTTCATTACGAATTCCAATGAAGAATTCCCATTACGAATTCTAATGAAGAAATCTCATTCCGAATTCTCATTACGAATTCTGATAAAGAATTCTCATTACGAATTCTGATGACGAATTCTCATTACGAATTCTGATGACGAATTCTTATTACGAATTCTGATGACAAAGTCTCATTACGAATTCTGATGATGAATTCTCATTACGAATTCTGATGATGAATTCTCATTACGATTTCTGATGATGAATTCTCATTACGATTTCTGATGACGAATTCTCATTACGATTTCTGATGACGAATTCTCATTACGAATTCTGACGACGAATTCTCATTACTATTTCTTATTCCGAATTCCTATTCCGAATTCTCATTCCGAATTCACCTATTAAACAGAATCTGATTATCATTGTTTTATACACTCTGAATTTATTCACTCCGAACTTTCACTCCGAAGTTTCTATTCCGAACTTTTATGTTAGAGTTTAAAACAATGTCGTACATTCTGTTACACTTGTTTTGTTATAAAATGATGTCGTCTGTTTTGTTATAAACTAACCGCTGTCTAAGTGACACGTGTAAAGGTCCCTCCGATCTTTAAGGAAAATATGACCATTGGAGAAGGAGCCGACCTTACCTATAAATAGGAGCTCATTTGAAAGAGCTCGGTGCTGATGGCTGATGCTGAAAGATGATTGCTAAAAAAGTGCTTAGATGCTGTTGAAGTGATTTCTAGAGAGAGAGTCTCTTATTAACTCTCAAAGCTTCGTGCGACTCCGAATGTTGGTGATTACATTCGAGGGCTTCCGGGGATAGGAAGACAGAGGTGCTGACTACCTTAAAGATCGAGGGATTTCTTGCTGAGAAAGACAGAGGTTGCCAACTACCTTGAAGTTGAGGGCTTGCGGGGATAGCAAGACAGAGACTCTGATCTTCGTATCGAGGGCTTACCCTGGTGTGGGTAAGACAAACTTGCTTGAAAGTATAAATCAAGGGACCTTTATCCAAGGTTGTTGGATACCCTTCTCTTTGGGTTAAAAGACTTTTATCTTGTTACTAGTAGTTTTACTACTTGTTTTTTATTCCGCTGTAATTTGTATCTTAAGGAAAGTATAACTTTCTTATACTTCCTTACTTACTCTGATTCATTTAGATTCTATACGCTTTAAGGTAGAATCTCATATTGTAACTTTTGTAAAGTTTCAATTTCCGGAATCATATTTCCGGAACCTACTTTTGTAATCACTTTCCAAGTTCAGTTCGGTGTTAGAGGTATTGTGAATTTACTTAGTTTAACTTTGTTAAACTTAGCTCTTTCCTTTTCTTAAGGAAACATTAGTTATTCATAACTAACTTTAAAGGTTCCAAAGGAATTTTTAAAGTATACAATTCACCCCCCTCTTGTATATTGAGCATCTCATATTATATTTCGATCCTACAATTGGTATCAGAGGTTGGAAACCTCTTACTCTATACCATCCTTACATTTTCATCCAATATTATACCAATTTTTGTAAAATCCATGATCTTTTCAACACTGCCTGACTCATTTATCATGAATGATTTCATGAAGGTTATAGAATATGTGTATGAATTTTGGACCAGAATTTTATTCTATGGATATGAAATACATATTTTTACATAATAAATTTTAAGGGATTGGGTGAGGAAATTTCTAGACCATTTTGGGCTATGTACGAAGTGACACTGTTAGTCATGGGTTTATTCCCTTCCCTGTAATAGAACCTTGAATCAATGTAATGAGTTTCACAGGATTCAAATTAGGATATATAACCATACAATGTCTTAATTTTTATGTTATTGCAATATTTGAGGCATTAGTGATAAAATGGGGGGATTTGTTAATATTTGTGAAACTATAGTCCTCCCAAAATAACTCTAAAATCATTGTCATGAAAAAATAGAAATTACGAGTAAGATACAAGGTCCCCAAAATGAGATTTGAGATAGATATCACTGAGAGAGTTTTCTATCGCTTATCATAAACCTGTATCAAAAAAGTAAAGGGGTATAATTGGACCTTACTGTAATTCAATCGATGATGTGTTCAGATAATAATGAGATTTACTCCTGACCTATTTTCAATGAAATTTTTTTGGATATCAATGTTATTTATCTTTCCAAATATATACAAAGGTTTGATATGTCCTTTTATAATGGAATATTGTCTCAATCCATGAATGATATTATTATGTGGAATTATGTAGGATCTATATTTTCATGATATACTTCTGTAGTGGAAACATTTACTGAAAATTATGTAGGTCTTAGAAAAGCCTCAATGAGGGCTTCCCAGAGGACTTTTGATAGAATTAGAGGATCCAAGATCGACAAATTCACTAGCACTGGGGACAATTTATTTAAAAGTTCATACTTATGGAATAAAATTTTGATCTTCTTAGCATAGGGATTCACATTTTAAGGAACTTTAGGAATTGAAGTACTTTATATAGGTGGATCAGACATTGGAACATGAGTTGGAGGAACTTATGTCCTTGGTGGGCTAGGTCGACTAGGTCTTCCTGCACGATGAGAATTATTTTCAAAAAAATCCCCTATAGTCAATATTATAAGATGATTAGGTCATAGTGACCCTTATCATGTGTTGGATAAATTTCTCTATCTTTATGATCTTTTTGGAGGGTTTTCCCATGTGTTTTGGCTATGAATATAGTCCAAGTGGGGTTGTTTTTGGAGTATTGATTTTCTCCAAGATTATGTCTTACTTTGTATCCTTGACCTTTGTAGCCTATTACCATAATTACCCAATAATATGTAGATAAATTAGGTTCATATTCACACTAATAATCTTATAGGAGATACATTAGGTGAATTACATTAATGGAACAAAAGATAAACTGCTCTTATGATGAGGACTCTATCTTATGGGACACCTTTTTTTGTACCATTTGGTGGGGTAGTGTCTGCACTTTTGGGAATGAAGGCCTGAAGTCTAATAAAGTAAAAAACAAATTATGACTTGCTATAGTTTCTTCTTAATGTGTTTTATTTTCATTTTTATGGTTATTCTATTTCTAAGAAAAATATATTTTGGAAGTCTATGGCACCGATGGAGTCAGCTGTGTCATAGAAAAAGTGTCCAGAATTGTAGTCGGTCGTTTCCACTACACTCAGAGGACATCCTAAATTTTTTATTTATTTTTATGACTATAAAATTGTGGAACATATTTTTAAATTTATTATTAAATTACTTCCATTCACCCTATCCCTCGGGATCGGTAGTAGAAACACATGCTACATGATCTGGTGGAATTCCCAACTTTACTTATCCAGATTCCACAATTTTTTATAGAATGTCTTAAAAAATGAATTCTTGAATAGTGTTCCATGATTTATGGTGGAAGGGGAATAGTTTGGGAGATCTTAGAGACCATCCTAATAAGGACTCTTGAGCTTTGAAAACATGAGAAAGTTGTTTTACAAAGGTGCATTGAAGTATCTAGGGACTTTGTCATCTGATAATGAATAATCCTTCTTCTTTATCTCATCAAAATATCTTTTCTTCTGATACCTTCACTCATCCTGAGGTGGAATGTGTTGTTTCTAACGTTCAGGGGGAGGTGTTCTGTGGTATGGAAAGGGTTTCAGAGATGGATCCAAGAAAATGGATGAATTAAACATAATAGTGGAAGCCTCTTATTTACATGTTATCTTCCCTTGAGCTTATAGAATTACTCAGGACATGGCCTTCCTGAGAAAGATATAATTTTCCATTCTCTGAGCTACTACAATGGGATCCCAAAACCCTCCTTTTTTATTTTACATGGATGAGTGGTGTATCGAATGTTTCATATAGGTTCGCTTTACACAATGAAAAAAACCATCCTTATTAAGATTTAGGTTCCGGAATTAGGTAAACCATTTCCATTGTGAAATGAAATACAAGACCCTATAATTATCTCACTATTTTCAGTTTGATAGGTTTAAGAATATTGTATTCTTTTTCATTGATTTTATCCTAAAGATAAACATCATCGACATAGGTCCTTCCATCCTATAATTGAACAAGATAGAAAAACATTGATCCATACAAAGTCGGGTCCTTATAATGTTATTAAGAGGAATTTGAGTTTCACTACCTTTTGTTATACATGTATCCCCATCGTGGATTCATAGAGGGAAAAAAATACATCAAATTCTTCTTTTAATCCCCCAAACCATTAAAAAACAGATATGTGGGGTTCCCAAAATTTAGAGGGGGAGTGGTCAGATCTACCCATTCAAGGTAATGACTCTTTTTGGATGCACTGGTTCACAATATTTTTCCACAGTTTCTATAAAATCTTTCAACGACTCAATATTATTGAGGAGAACATGAAGGGAGTCTGGTTGAATAGAAGCTTGAGATGGGGTAGCAACAAGTAAACCAATTTGTCAAGACACTACTCATACCCGTGGTTGGTAACCTGTGAGGGATGATCGATGAGGATGTGTTTGATCCAAACGAAGTTGTATATCTAGGGGGGGATTCTTATTTCTCACAATCATGGGGTCTAAAAATATTTGTCTTCAATTCTTCTCATTATGTTTATGTTCTAGTTATATTTCAGCTTCCAAGGTGAACCCTCTTTATTGATGTAGACCTATTGGGAGTGAAAGTTAAGGATTTTTTCTAAGAACATATATGGTTGGAATGTTTTATTAGATTATTTCTGCATTGAGTGTTATTAAATATTTTATCTCTTCTTATTTTAGAGAAAATATTTCCTTGAGTGTGATAGGTTTAAACTCTTCGGTGTGTGGGTGAAGATATACCTTACATTTACCCTTCTCTATGGTGGATGCTCACTAATGGGAAAAAATAGAATGGTTGACGGAATCTAGAAATTTGGAGGAATCATCTAGTTCTTGGTAAACACATATCCTTTGATCATTTTGGTGTGAACTATATTATGAACAAAAACATCCTCCTCTTTCTCCTCCATATTGGCCTTTTATTCTATAGGTTCTATATGGGTGGTGTTAAGGACCTTAATCTATGTGTAAATAATTCTCGGAATTTCATTAGTTTCTTTATGATACTTCCTATTATTGTGCCCTTAATGAGGCCTCTTCATCTCCACCATTTGACCTTTTGGGGCCTTTTGGTGAATGGTAATCTGAAGAGAATCTCTAGGAATTTTTGTGTGTGTGTTCCCAGGGAGGATACTGGGTCACATGATGAGATTTAATGGGAGGATTCACACTATGTAATTCCCCCTATTTGGAAGATTAATGACTTCCATTATGGAGAAGTTGGTTGAGGAAGAAAATCCCCCAGCTATTTGGGCTAGGGTTTCCCCTTCTTTATTTCCACAACCTTTTGAGCCTAGGTTGCTAACCTCGATGGTTGTGTCAAAAAATCCCCCATCCCTGTTGGATAGGGTTGCTCCTAGATTTCTATGGATATTACTACGAAGACTGATTTCTTGATTTTATAAATCCATATTCAAATAGGGTATTGTTTTATTTTGTAGTTTCACATAAACCACCTGCTTCTTAAGGCATTTGTAATATTTGTGACATTTACGCTATCTGAAAATTGACTTCCCTTAAGTGCAAGGCTTGATGAATATTTTAAGACTACAGATAAAAAATTCTTCAATAGATTTTTATCTACTAGAATATTATCAGTGAGAGTTGTTCAGGGCCTGTCTTTACTAAGTGTAACATCTATCATGAAAATAGTACGCTTGTTGAAGCATCCCTAATGCTATGAGATTTCATGATGTCACTTTTTATAGGATTTTTTTGATTGGGGAGCATTCTGAAATATAATTATCCTTATTCACCCATCCTCTAATATGAAAAATATATAGGGTATCTGTGATTAGTGGAAGAAATTATTTTAATGTGATGTGTCATTCACACTGATGGGATCCTTACTATTCTCCCAATTTTGGATATTGTGAAGATATGAGATCCACTAAGAAAATTCAGTGATGTATCCATTGTATTACCTTGACATGTATTAGATATTCATTGTAAGGTCATAAATTTTCTCCTAAATGATGAAGAGTGTTCCATATATTTAGGAGGATTTCAGGCACAAAATCTTCTGAAAACACCTATATATTTCTATAATGGGGCATGATTAATGGGTAAAACATGATATGTATGTTGTCTTTAGACAAGTTTTTCCATATGTTCAATAATTATTCTTTATATTTTTATAGAGGTTCCTTAACCTAGAAAGACCAAAGTGGACACTCCCTTACTGCTTTATTATAACCAAAAATATTTTTAGGGACTTTCTAAATCATATTGGAAGGAAGAAGTTCTAATGGTGGTTTGGAGAATGACCATCACCTTGGGTTTTATTCTGATTGATAAATGATTCCAGTTGTTAATGACTAGTGAGCATACATTAATGACCTCATTTTTTCACATGCCTAATTATAGGAGGTCTTTATCATCCTTAAATCACCAAGGTCAGGAACTTATTGATGAAGTGAAATGTTGTTATGGGGAGTATTATAATTGTGTCTTGAAGTTTTTCTATGAGGAGAGTTCATAAATTGTATACCATGGAGAGTAACATCAGGAAAGATGATTGAAAGAGGAGGAAATTATTACTGTATAATTTTATAGCCATGTAGAGGACTATACTGGCTCTCATCAGGAGATGAGATCTTAAGATCGATTAAATTCTGGATATGATGTAAGCCTTCATGGTGAAATGTATGGGGAGGACCTCCAGAACTACTGCTATAATTCCTATAATTTAACAGCGAGAGATTAGGAACTTGAATTTCCATAGATAAATGTTTTAGGTATTAAAGAACTCTATCATTAAGAAGGGAATGATTTTAGATCAGATATTCATTTACTATTTGTCAGTGAAGAGGATTTTTTTGAATTCCACCTTACGAGTGACTGAGAACACTTTCTAGGGATAATAGTTTTCATATAAGGAATCATTTTAGGTTATCTCCCATGTTACTATTGGAACTATTTGGAAGGTTTCTAGAATTTTACAGGGGTTTAAACCTACCTCAACGTTTCCATTATAATAGGTTGATTACCTTTAATTGGAATGAGGGTATGAACCCGATCTGATTGTCCAAATATTACAGGAAAATTTATCCCAAGACCATTCTGGATGAGAGCAGAGGGGTGTGTCTACTCCGAGGTGAAATGTTTTTTAGTCACCCCATTTATGGGGATGAAGTTGTGTGTCTTCCCCATAATGACATGTTGACGAGATACCCAAATTGTGGGGACATAGTTGTATGTCCTCCCTGATGCCACATTCATTGATGTTATGATTTTTTAGAAGGGTTTTAAGATGTGGAAAGGAATTAAAATCTACCCTTTAATCATTTTTATTATGTTCTTGGTATCTTTAGATACTAGAATGGGGATGTATTCCCATTGTATGGCTAGTGAAATGGTGTGTTTCTACTCTTTTCCTCCATTTCCTACTGATAGATACTGATAATACATAGGTGTGGGGGTAGATATTTGGGTCTGCTCCTTATTTTTTGTTGGGAATTTTCCTTTGATTTCTCCAGATTCTTCCAAATGAGGCTAATGGAAGGATTTATTGATGTGGGTGGGTGTGTGCCCTTTCTTGTAGTGTGCTATCGAATTTGACTTGTGGAATTAATTTATATGGGAAGATGTTTACACCTGATCATGGGTTTTAACCTTATTTTATTGGTGGGATTATTTGGAAACTGTCAGACGAGACTGCTGGCAGGATTCACTGATGTGGTTAGGTGTTTGTTCCAACTCATGGTTTGCTGTTGAATTTGATTATCAATGTTTCTAGGTGTGGGAAGCTAGTTTTAGCTACACATTGATTGTCACTGTATTTTTTTGGAGGGATTCTATGAAGGGGAAAGTGGTGTATCCCTATTACCAATTGACTGGTCACTGACCTTAGAGGTCCATCTAACATGCCTAGGTCTGGATGACTAGGACCAAACTTTTGAGGATGACACCCTCATCATACTGGGGATTCAGTACTAGGATGTGTTAGCTGCGATGACTACTAGAAAGAGCCCTTTGAATGGAACCACATTTCTTTTAGTATAGTCCATTTTTTCCTCCTGATATGTATCCCTATGATAAGGTAGGATCTAATCACTTCATTATAGGGATAATATCCCGAAACAGTTATAGATGGAGACTGGTGCCACTTGATTCTAGACTTCCAGCCATCACTGGGTGGATGATCGGTGGGATTTTTCAGCTACAGGGTCTATGAAATAGCCTACAGGGTTGGGATTATACCATATTATTGTAATATCAGACCGTCACACTGGATAAAAGTGTTGAAGATGACAGGTGTGTGAAATATTTCTCTATTTAGTTGAGGACCCAACTTTTGCAGTAGTTGATGCACATGTCTGTGAGAATTGGTATGACACCATTTACATAGAAAGTAGTTCTTATCAAAGGTTCCAAAAATATAACTGTAAAACAAAAAAATAAAACCCCATAAATTAAGAATCTCAATAAATGAACACATTAAAAATTCAATTCCTTGTTTGAAACTTTTTTTTTATTTTGATAGAAAAAGGGGCCTGGTTTGTGGGTGACACCATCATATTGGATAATCATTCATGTTGGGTTTACCATATTTTTATTTCCAAAAAAATAATTTTTTCATAAACAATTTATTATGGGGGTTTGAATATTGCATAATAATCCAGGTTGGTCTCAATATTTATGAATGGATTATAATAGGTTTTTTATTGGTTCCAGAAACACCCAATAGTCCCCTTATTTGAGACGTTTTACAAACATTCTTTCTAAAGGTAGGTGGTTGTTTAGGAATGGTACAAGAAGGGTTAGGTAATCACATTGGTTGAGAGGATGGGATGTCCGACTCATCACAAATTTTTGTGGGAATTATTTTCTAATCTATGACCCTCTTAAATATATATGACATATTTTAAAATCTATCATTCATTCCGAAGAATAACATGGGTTTACCTCATGCTAATAATAAATTATTAACATGCATGGAATTTAGAATCATTTGTATGTATTCTAGGTTCTTTATCTATGGAGATATCTAAATATATACAAGGTTCTCCATCAATTTACCCTTTTATAAATAGATTAGATATTATTTTATCATTTATTATTATGATTCTGGTTTTAAGCCACATAGTATGGCTATCTAGAGTTTATCATTAACCAAGGAGAAGGGAGTTGTTTTGATTTTGGGATCAGACCCATAATATGGGAATCCTAGGCATCCTTTTGGAAGGAATAAAAACCTATGTAGTTTAGTTCCACTTAATAGGACACAACATAACTTCTGAGTTCATGTGATGAGGACCAAGATGTAAAGTTTAACATCATGATAAAATGACATCTAGAAGTACGGTACATAACAAAATTTTGGTGTGGGACTTATGCTTAGGCAGACAATGAACCTGAAAGGAATATAGGATCCAAGGTTAGATAAAACCCGACTTGGAATGTGATCAATAAATAAATAGAATTAATTTGGGGTGTTGAGTTTGAACCTCCAAGAGGATTCCTACATATCCAATTTTTATGGGAATCAAATCCCACATAGTTTGAATGGGGTTGAGGATCCATGACTTTGTAGGTATTCTATTGGTTTTTCCTATAGGCAATACGGTCCATTGAGAAGATTAAGTTGAGGCTAATACCGAATAGGATTACCTTGCCTTGTTTAATTGGGAATATGGATCCTTTGAATATCCAGGAATGGTTTAAGGATTACACCGTATATGAGAATTACCGATGGGTTTGATACATGAATTTGGGGACCCATGCATATGGAGTCCCTATAAAGGAAGATGATAGGATGATCTGGGAAAATATTATCTATCGAAACATGAATCTGACAGTGTATATGTCATGATCCTAAAAAACATCTAATCTCTCATGAGTCATGATCAAATGTGAGAAACAAGAGGAGGCATAAGATCTGTAAAACCACACAATCTCTTTTGTGCACTAGTGTATGAGGGCATGGTGATGGGAGAAGAAGAAAGGAATTTTATATTCCTGTATCCTCTACCAATTAGTATCTCGGATAGTCAGGGGATATGAACCATAAGAAAAGGTCTGAGGATTAATACATGAGGGATAACCTGCTATAAAACCACACAATCTCATTCATCTTCTGGTGGTTGAGGGTGGGGTCTTGGGAGAATAATAATGTTATTTGACATGACAGTCAATCTACCACTTTGTATCCAATATAGTCACACCAGACTACCCATTTGGCTATGACCCATAAGAAATAGCCATGGGCTTACTGTAGGAGGGACACTCAGCTCCTAGTCCTAAACAAGAGAGGAGGATAACCCACTAACACTCAAAGGGAAAGGACACCATGATCCTCTTACTCCATATCTGGAACTATAGGTCTCTATTCATAGAGATAACGAGGGAAGAACATGTAAATATTGATCTTGTCTAAGACTATGAGGTCATTAGAATTGGATCCAGGGTTGGGGTCCTCATGACGAATGAGATTTATAACTACATTCACCACGAGGACCCCACCCACCAGGTGGGACATGTGCAAGACAACCCTAATAGAAGGAATTCATAACTGAGTGGGAGACACACTAATGCTCTCTTCACCATGGTTGTGAACGTTTGGATGATTTTATGGAGGCCTTGATATGGTCTCCCTTATATGTGATTCCCAAGGAAGGAGTGTAACATCCCAGGTAAATGAAGAATAAGACATATTTCATATTTATTAATATTTGTAAATTAAATATTAATTTTACTTTAAACTGGTTGCTATGTTCGATAGCGTACCCGATACGCAACAACGAGTTTCTTTGAAAACTTATGTGGCACAATAATAATATAATATTATTATTTTAAATGGTATTTAACTCCTAGCCGTTTTATTGGCAGGAATGAATAACAACTAACTACAATATGATTATACATGATTTTTAAATGTTTTTACATTATCCAATAAAAAGTTATAGGCTTAAAATGTGAATGAATCTAATTTTAAGCATATTTTACATTAAAAGGCCGATTTGTCACCTTTTAATGGAAAACCCTCTTTATATATAGTTTTTGTCACTTTAATACATTCTAATTGAACAAATAAAATCCTTATTTATAATGGGGACATCAAAATTTAATTTGTGTAAATTTTTGGAATTTTTCCGATATAGTTCATTTTTTTAATGAATAGTGAAAATATTGTATTTTAATTCAAAAGTGCCTTTTAATCTAATTTATTTATATGGTTAGATTATATTTTTAGTTGGTTTTAAATTGAAATTAAAATATATTTTTACTATTTAATCTAATGTTGGTCATTGGAATTAATTTAACTTTGAAATTGGACATAAACAAGTATTAGTCTTTTGATAGTTATTGTTTCTTAAAAGTACGCTATTTGTTTTAACAACATGAATTAATTTTTAAATAAATTAATGCCAATTATAGGATTTTAATTTTGAGAAATAGACATCAATTTTGAAATCATATTATCAAATAATGCTTAGGCTGAATTTTGGTATTTTTTTCTGAAAAACTTGAATTTTTTGATGAATAGTGAAACAACTTAGTGGTAGTTAAAAAAACTAACATTTTCATTTAAATGAAAATTTACCAATTTTGTGAATTAAATTTAGAAAATCCAACATATATGGTTGTTATTAATAAGTAAAATGTGGTTCAATAAGATGAAAATATTTTTTGATGAATATTAACTTTTGACTTTTATTTGCTGCGGTTAAATGTAAATAGGGTAATAAAGGTTAAAAGCATATTATAATGATTCAAAATTATCTTAACACTTGTATAAACCTTATTGGTTGAGTAATTTATGACCATGTTCATCTTTGGGTCGATTTCGGGACCCCATTGAGCCACTTGGGAGTGATAATGACAATTTAAATTAATTAACTTAAAGTAAAGGAAAATATGAAAAAAGCAAATATATTTTATTAAAATTATTTTTAGAAGGGGTTATATAAATTATCTTTTTGTCTATAAATATTAATTGGAAACCTAAATGTATTTCCTACATGATATTATTTTTTAATAATTTTTAGACATCGAATAAATTAAATTATTCAGGACACAATAATGATGTAGTATTTACCTCATTAATAAATAACATTTTTAACCAATTCCACACACTTCTCAAGTGATTTGGATCATCCAAAATCTGCCCAATTAAGCTCCATACATCCCTCTCCTCCTACTAGAATCCTTACTATAACGACCCATACTTTACATACATTGTTAATACTTCAAAATTGAAACACACTTATTACAACATATGAAAAAACCACAAAGGACCGTATAGGTATAGTGTCTTTAGAAACTAGGAAACATAAACAACTGGTTCATAAATCTTCTACAGTGTCTCCCATTTATTTCATCATATCTAGGGTCCCTTTTAGTATATTCTACTTAATATCCATCTTCCTGACCTGGGGAAAGTAAAACATAAAAGGGTGAGCTCAAATGCTCAGCAAGGGCAAATAAAGGAAATAAAAATCATATCCTATCTTTCTGAAAATCAAAACCTGCAAAAGAGATCATAATATCTTAACATGGAATAAATCATAGAAGTAAAAATGAGATCCCCATAATCATAACATAAAACTTGAAACTTTGTGGCATGCACACATAATCATGGAAAATCATTTCTTGTTAGTCATGACTCATTGCCAAGACTATCTTAGTGGACAAAGTCCCTTTCTGAACCGAGTTCACTCCTCGTTTCAGTCCTGTATCACTGAACCGAAATAACCTTCCGTTCTAGCCATGTCTATCTCATGAGATATAAAATCTTTACCCAATGCATTGGAGGGAGATATAGGTCCCACCCATCTTATAATGAATCCTTTCTTATGTGTGCCACATATTCATAAACCATACATCATAGGGTAACCCATGTAATAAAAATGGGATTCTTAAACAACATGACATCATAAAACAATTCATATAAGATAAAGGAATTCATAAAAATATTTCCATCACAACATAATCAAATCCATGTAATAATAGGGATAAAAACAGAACCCTATATTATCTTAGATGGAAAATAATTTTCATAAAACATTTGAACTCCATTCTTGAGGAAAATATCCTTTCTTCTTCAAAAACACTTTTCTTTTCTTAAAATGTCATAAAATTATAAACTAAAAGAAGTTTATTACAAATAAACTTGAAAACTTATAAAGGAATATTCTTGGAAATAATGTTTTAAAAATCCATTCTTGCCGTATAAGTTAAAAAAACATTCTTCGTACTTTTGTCGGAAAAGTCAAAAAGTACCTCGTACAAAAAAAACGACAAAAGATTCCTTTCATATCCTTTACTAAAAACTCACCGAAGGGTAAAAATGGATTTAAACAATTGTAGGTGGATGTAAATAATATTACATATTGATGAAACATGGATCTGGATAATAAAATACACCCCAGTAAATACTTACGAATAAACAATCTCGGATAAAAATGAGATTGTGATATTTCCCTTACCTTAGGTCCGATTTGCTTTGTATGTGTCCGAAGCTCCTGTATAATGGTTTAAATAATGTTATTGACTTATTCCAGTATCATACATATTTATATGATATCATATATGGTCATATTCTTAGCTTCTTGTTAGTAATATTTCATTGTTACTTGTTACTCAGGTCTTTATTGCCTTTTGTTCTTATGCGTGTTTTGCCGAATACATTCTTATTCTTATTTTAAGGTTATAGATACCTTATATCCAGAATGGTATTAGTGTAATATATATCATATTTATTCATTCAATTCATTTATATAATTACTATGTAATGATGATCATGTAGAACGAGTCGCATCACATCGTGGAGACGGTATTCCGTACGTACGCACGAGTGATGATATCGTTCCTATGATCGTGGAACTGTATTGGAGTATATATATATTATTTCAGTATCAATATTACTTTATAATAATCATAAATACTTACTCATTACACCATTATAACCATCCTTGTAAAGTGATGGTGGAAAAATAGATTACACCACGGCGTGGAGACGGTATTCCGTACGTACGCACGCGCAGTGATTTCATTTTTCCGTAGGATGGATAGATGGTGAAATAGGGTTGTTTCATACTTATAATAAAATATCAGTATATGAGTGATACTGATGTTATTACTTCATAATGAAACAACCTAAGAAGAAGAAGTGGAAGAAGAAATAAAGATGAAAGAATTGGTAACGGTAATTACCTCTTCTTTGAAGCGCCTCTTTGAGACCTACTCTTAGGGCACTAAAATTGGTCTTTGAGGAAGACCAGAACCTCTAGGATTATTCTAGGGAAGTGGAGAGGAGAAAATGTCAGGGGTTGGCCGAGCTTGAGTGCTCAAATTGGTGTGAGGAGGAGGGGGAGGAGGTGCCCTTTTATAAGGGAGGAGAGGGGCACCTTAGGAATATCTCAAAATATTATTTTATATTAAAGTCAAAATCGGTTTATAATGGTTCCAAAGGGTCTTATTTCGAATCTAAAGTGGGGATGGGTCTAAATCCTATAAAACAATAGGATTTAGACAAGATTAGGGTATTATTTTAACCTTATCAATTAGATTTAACTCTAAGTTAAATAATTTAACTTTTACCATGTCTTTTTGTTTTCTTTCACTATATGGTTAATACACTTACTATAACATGCCAAAAGAACCCCAAATTGTTTATTATTAATATATATATCCTTATCTAAGTCATTTGGCTGAACCATATATTTTTAGGAATAAAATAACAATTAATAATATAATATGTGATTTAAAAACTATTTTGTGTCAATTTTGACACTATTTGATATATGATTTTTGTGAAAGTCATAACAGAATTATATGTTCAAACCAAGTTGATTAAATCAACACTAATATATCATAGTAACCTAGAAAATTAGTTTAATTCATACAAAGTCTCAAATTACATTTATTTTGGTGTTTATAACATTAATTATGTCAATATTTCATTAATAAGATAATTACTACATCATCATTGTGTCATAAATAAATTAAATTATTTAATGTCTAAAAATTACAAATAAAATACCATTATGTAGGAAATCTTTTTAGATTTCTAATGAATATTTATAGTCGAATTTATCTTATGTATAACTCCATATTAAAAATGATTTACTTATTAAACTTTGATTTTAACTATTTTAACCCTTCTTTAAATAAATTAATAATAAATGTCCTAATCTAATCCAAGTGGGCCTAAATGGTCATATTTTATTCCTAAGTTTGTTTTTGGTCGAATTACATTTGTCCAATAGAATTAAGACATGTGTTAGGGTAATATTAATATCATATTTACCCTTAGTTACCCTATTTACTATTAACCGCGGTAAAAATAGTAAAAAGTTACTATTCACCAAAAAATTATTTTTATCTCATTGAACCACATTTTACTTACTGATATCAACCGTGTCTGTCGGATTTTTGAAATTCCATTCACAGAAGCGGTAAAATTAAGTTTTATGCAAAATTCAGTTTTTAACCAACCACTTAGTGGTTTCACTATTCATCAAAAATTGAAAGTTTTCAGAAAAATACCAAAATTTCACCCTAGGCTAATTTCGATATTCTGAGTCCAAAAATGAGGTCCATTTTGAAAAATAAAATTTATAAAATTTCAAAAAGTGGTTATTACTATTCATAACGGCTAGTTCTAATAATATTTTAATAGCATATCGTTGTTTAGTGAAACTCGGTATTGCGTACGACGCAAACTATCGAGGAAGGTCGTGATTGCGTGTAAAGTAAGACAAGCAAGTGTGTAGTGAAAGATTCCTTTGATGATATAAAAACAAAATATTACTCATAAAAATCTCGGGTGTTACATTCTACCCCCCTTAAAAAGAATTTCGCCCTCGAAATTCGTCACTTTGTAACAAACAGATGAGGATACTTCTCCCTCATCATATCCTCAAGCTCCCATGTAGCTTCTTCACGTTGGTGGTTCCTCCATAAAACTTTCACCAATCGAGTGGTCTTGTTTCGTAGGACTTTTTCGCTACGATCCAGAATCTCTATCGGCTGTTCTTCATAAGAAAGATCTTGCTCCAGCGGTACAACTTCTGAGCTGAGTACATGTGAAGGATCTGGTATGTACTTTCTCAGGAGAGATACATGGAACACATCGTGAACTTGATAGAGATTCGGTGGAAGCGCCAATCGGTAAGCTACCTTCCCAACACGATCCAGTATTTCGAAAGGACCGATATATCTAGGGCTCAACTTCCCCTTCTTTCCAAATCTCATAACCCTCCTCCAGGGAGATATTCGTAAGAACACTTTATCACCCACTTCAAACTCTAGGTCTTTTCTTCGGTTGTCGGCATAACTTTTCTGTCGACTCTGAGATGCTCTTATGTGTTGTTGAATAGATCTGACCTTTTCTACCATTTCATCAACGAGATCAGGTCCTAATAGCTTTCTTTCCCCAACTTCATCCCAGCAAGTTGGAGTCTTGCATTTCTTTCCATAGAGAGCTTCATAAGGAGCCATCTGAATACTGGAGTGAAAGATATTATTATAAGAAAATTCTACCAAAGGTAGGTGTTGATCCCAACCTCCATTGAAATCCATAGAGCAAGCTCTCAACATATCTTCTAGGGTTTGAATTGTTCTCTCAGACTGACCGTCTGTCTGGGGATGATAAGCAGTGCTGAAACTCAACTCTGTATCCAGAGTATGCTGAAGACTTCGCCAGAACTTCGAGGTAAATCTCGGATCCCGATCAGATATAATAGAAAGTGGTACTCCATGCAATCTTACCACTTCCTTTACATATATCCTGGCAAGCTGATCTAGAGAGAAATCCTCTCTAATAGAAATGAAGTGTGCAGACTTTGTAAGACGATCAACTATGACCCAAATAGCATTATTGCCTTTGGATGTTTTAGGAAGTCCTGTGACAAAGTCCATAGTGATGTTTTCCCATTTCCATTCGGGTATGGGTAATGGTTGTAACATCCCCTTAAACTTCTGTCTCTCAGCTTTAACTTGTTGACAAACCAAGCATCGAGAGACATATTCAGCAACATCTCTTTTCATGCCATCCCACCAGAAGTACTCTTTCAGGTCCCTATACATCTTCGTGCTTCCAGGATGAATAGAGAATGAAGAACTATGAGCCTCATCCAGCAGCTCCTTCTTTAATTTGGGGATGGAAGGAACACAAACCCAATTCCTGAACTTTATTATCCCATCACAATAAAGGTTGAATTCAGGAACATTTCTCACCTTCTTTTGTAACTCAACATCTTCTTTCTGTGCCTCTTTAATCTTCACATGTATAGATTGTTGAACATTCATTTGAGAAAGATAAGATTTTTCCCCTTCCATTATAATTCCAAGATCCATCCTTTGTAAATCCATAAATATTGGATCTTTTGTGATCCTCATCATGGATAAACTAGCATGGTCTTGTCGACTTAATGCATCTGCCACCTTGTTTGCTTTCCCAGGGTGGTAATGGATTGAGCAGTCATAATCCTTAATCAACTCCAAACCATCTTCTTTGGCGCATATTCAGCTCCTTTTGTGTGAAAATATACTTTAAACTTTTATGATCAATATAAATATCGCACCTTTCACCATAAAGGTAATGCCTCCAAATATTTAATGCAAAGATTACCGCAGCCAACTCCAAATCATGTGTTGGGTAATTTTGCTCATGGATTTTCAACTGTCGTGAGGCATAAGCTATCACCATATCATTTTTCATAAGAACACACCCCAATCCCTTCTTGGATGCATCACTGTAGATCACAAACCTTTCTCCACTACAAGGCAGTGTGAGCACAGGTGCACTGGATAACCTTCTTTTCAACTCCTTGAAATTCTCTTCACATTCCTCTGTCCAGACAAACTTAACTCCTTTCCGAGTCAACTTGGTGAGTGGATTAGATAATCGTGAAAAATCTTTTACAAAACGTCGATAATATCCAGCCAAACCAAGAAAACTTCTAATCTCAGTTACTGTTGTTGGTCTCGACCATCTTTCGATAACCTCTGTTTTTTCTGGATCCACAGATATCCTCTCTTTTGAGATTATGTGCCCCAAAAATGCAACTTTTTGAAGCCAAAATTCACACTTGGTAAATTTGGCATAAAGCTTCTCCTGTCTCAGGGTCTTCAATATAATTCTCAAGTGATCTTCATGCTCTTCCTTGCTCTTTGAATAGACAAGAATATCGTCTATAAAGACTACCACAAATTGATCAAGATAGTCTCTAAAGACTCTATTCATTAGATCCATGAAGATAGCAGGGGAATTAGTAAGACCAAATGGCATCACTATAAACTCATAGTGTCCATACCTTGTAAAGAAAGCCGTCTTTGGTATATCCTCCCTTTTGACCCTTAATTGATGATACCCTGAACGAAGATCAATCTTGGAAAAGTATTGAACTCCACGTAGTTGGTCAAATAAGTCATCAATGTGTGGGAGAGGATATTTTTTCTTGATAGTGATCTTGTTAAGTTCTCGATAATCAATGCAGAGTCTCATTGATCCATCTTTCTTCTTAACAAATAGAACAGGTGCTCCCCAAGGTGACGCACTAGGGCGTATGAATCCCTTATCAAGATTCTCTTGGAGTTGCTTCTTCAATTCCTGCAACTCAATTGGGGCCATTCTATAAGGTGTCTTTGAAATAGGCAAAGCACCCGGTACGAGTTCTATTGAAAACTCAACTTCACGATTTGGTGGAAGTCCTGGTAATTCCTCCGAAAAGACATCATCAAACTCCCGTACAATGGGCATATTCTTAATCGTGAGTTTCTCACCAACCATTTGAGATAAATAACCTTCATTTAGTGGAATCAAGACCCATAAGATGGAAGGAATTTCCACTGGAAGGTTATGTGCATCCTTGCATTGATAGACGATCGTAGATTGATCTGGAATATGAAATGTGACTTCCCTTCTTTGGCAATTGATATGAGCTCCATGTAGAGAAATCCAATCCATGCCAAGAATCACATCAAATTACACTAAAGGAAGGATCACAAGATTTGCAGGAAGCACTTTCCCACAAACTTCGATCGGAGAAGAATTATAAACTTTTGATGCGACTGTTGTGCCATTAGGTGTTGTCACAGCTAACTCAACATCTAATTGTTGAGGTAATATGGTGATAACCTTAGAAAATTATTTAGAAATAAAAGAGTGGATGGATCCAGAATCAAATAAAACATTTTCTACTTTAGAGTGGATGGTAAGTGTACCTTTCACCACTTCGTTATCATACTCCACATCGCTGATAGAAATTGCATGTGACTTTCCTTTGTCTTTAGCCTTAAGATTTTGTTGACGTCGACCATCATCATCAACCCTTGGATTTGGGCATTGATTGGCATAATGCCCCATCTCCTTGCACTTGAAACATTGAAGTGTAGTAGGTTCATTCTGTGTATCCCTTCTTTTGTTTGCGTCATTAGACATCTTCTTCCCATTATCACGGCATTCAAATGCCCGATGACCTTCCTTTCCACATTTAATACATTTACTTGTCCCTTTAAGACAACTCCCTCCATGTTTCTTTCCACACTCTGAGCATAAGGGAAAGCTCAACTTCTTTTCAGTGTGCTCTTTAGATTTTCCTTTGAATTCCATATTCCTCTTCTTATCAAACCCATGTGACTGATGGGTTACTCCAATCTCCATCTCAACTTTGAGTGCACATCGAACGATTTACTCGTAGCTATTGAAGTCCCTTATGGATAACGCCCTTCGAAGACTTGGTTTTAAGCCACTAAATAATCGATCGATCTTACTCTCAGGTTGGATAATAATACCAGAAGCGTACCTTGCAAGTCTTGTAAAATTTGCTTCATAGGTACCAACAGATTCATCATCCCTTTGCTTCAGTTCAAGAAACTCTTTCTCCATCTTTGTTTGGAGAATACGAGGGAAGTACTTATTGAAAAATAAGTTCTTGAACTCGTCCCATTCCATAGACTCAATTTCATCCCTTTGCCTCGTATTCTTAATAAGATTACACCATTGATCATCATCTCCTTCCAAACGATACACTGCTAGGATGACTTTATCATGTTCATAACATTGAAGAACTGAAAATATCTTTTCAGTAGTACTAATCCATTATTCAGCAACTAATGGATCAGTAGACCCGCTGAAAGAAGGTGGATGCTGCCACATGAAGGATTCAACAGAATGTTGCTCCTTCCTTTGCTCGTTTGGAAGTCCTACATGATTCATAGCTTGAGAAAGTTGTGTGAGCATGGCTACAAGATTTTGCATTCCAGCTCCAATATCGGTTGGTTGCTCAGGGGGACAATCATTGCATTGCCCATCGCATTCCGCATTAACACGGTTCCTTCGGGTTCCAGCCATTGACTAAAACCAAGAAGAATAGTGTGAGCAACACTAATTATAATAGGAAAACCACATAATTCAAGAATAAAATTTCCATGCTTAAGGTCTTATCCTAGGGTATTCATGACCATTTCTAAAACACTAAGATTGTGTTCTATTCTTAGACTTATCCTTAGGCTTCTTACTAAGGCTTTGACATCCTAGTTTCCAAAGGTTGACTATAACTTTCCTCTGATACCAACTATAACGACCCATACTTTACATACATTGTTAATACTTCAAAATTGAAACACACTTATTACAACATATGACAAAACCACAAAGGACCGTATAGGTATAGTGTCTTTAGAAACTGGGAAACATAAACAACTGGTTCATAAATCTTCTACAGTGTCTCCCATTTATTTCATCATATCTAGGGTCCCTTTTATCATATTCTACTTAATATCCATCTTCCTGACCTGGGGAAAAGAAAACATAAAAGGGTGAGCTCAAATGCTCAGCAAGGGCAAATAAAGGAAATAAAAATCATATCATATCTTTCTGAAAATCAAAAACTGCAAAAGGGATCATAATATCTTAACATGGAATAAATCATAGAAGTGAAAATGAGATCCCCATAATCATAACAGAAAACTTGAAACTTTGTGGCATGCACACATAATCATGGAAAATCATTTCTTGTTAGTCATGACTCATTTCCAATACTATCTTAGTGGACAAAGTCCCTTTCTGAACCGAGTTCACTCCTCGTTTCAGTCCTGTATCACTGAACTGAAATAACCTTCCGTTCCAGCCATGTCTATCTCATGAGATATAAAATCTTTACCCAATGAATTGGAGGGAGATATAGGTCCCACCCATCTAATAATGAATCCTTTCTTATGTGTGCCACATAATCATAAACCATACATCATAGCGTAACCCATGTAATAAAAATGGGATTCTTAAACAACATGACATCATAAAACAATTCATATAAGATAAAGGAATTCATAAAAATATTTCCATCACAACATAATCAAATCCATGTAATAATAGGGATAAAAACAGAACCCTATATTATCTTAGATGGAAAATAATTTTGATAAAACATTTGAACTCCATTCTTGAGGAAAATATCCTTTCTTCTTCAAAAACAATTTTCTTTTCTTAAAATGTCATACAATTATAAACTAAAAGAAGTTGATTAAAAATAAACTTGAAAACTTATAAAGGAATATTCTTGGAAATAATGTTTTAAAAATCCATTCTTGCCGTATAAGTTAAAAAAACATTCTTCGTACTTTTGTCGGAAAAGTCAAAAAGTACCTCGTACAAAAAAAACGACAAAAGATTCCTTTCATATCCTTTACTAAAAACTCACCGAAGGGTAAAAATGGATTTAAAAAATTGTAGGTGGATGTAAATAATATTACATATTGATGAAACATGGATGTGGATAATAAAATACACCCCAGTAAATACTTACGAATAAACAATCTCGGATAAAAATGAGATTGTGATATTTCCCTTACCTTAGGTCCGATTTGCTTTGTATGTGTACGAAGGTCCTGTATAATGGTTTAAATAATGTTATTGACTTATTCCAGAATCATAAATATTTATATGATATCATATATGGTCATATTCTTAGCTTCTTGTTAGTAATATTTCATTGTTACTTGTTACTCGGGTCTTTATTGCCTTTTGTTCTTATGCGTGTTTTGCCGAATACATTCTTATTATTCTTTTAAGGTTATAGATACCTTATATCTAGAATGGTATTAGTGTAACATATATAATATTTATTCATTCAATTCATTAATATAATTACTATGTAATGATGATCATGTAGAACGAGTCACATCACATCGTGGAGACGGTATTCCGTACGTACGCACGAGTGATGATATCGTTCCTATGATCGTGGAACTGTATTGGAGTATAAATATATTATTTCAGTATCAATATTACTTTACAATAATCATAAATACTTACTCATTACACCATTATACCCATCCTTGTAAAGTGATGGTGGAAAAATAGATTACACCACGGTGTGGAGACGGTATTCCGTACGTACGCACGCGCGGTGATTTCATTTTTCCGTAGGATGGATAGATGGTGAAATAGGGTTGTTTAATACTTATAATAACATATCAGTATATGAGTGATACTGATGTTATTACTTCATAATGAAACAACCTATGAAGAATAAGTGGAAGAAGAAATAAAGATGAAAGAATTGGTAACGGTAATTACCTCTTCTTTGAAGCGCCTCTTTGAGACCTCCTCTTAGGGCACTAAAATTGGTCTTTGAGGAAGACCAGAACCTCTAGGATTATTCTAGGGAAGTGGAGAGGAGAAAATTTCAGGGTTTGGCCGAGCTTGAGTGCTCAAATTGGTGTGAGGAGGAGGGGGAGGAGTTTCCCTTTTATAAGGGAGGAGAGGGGCACCTTAGGAATATCTCAAAATATTATTTTATATTAAAGTCAAAATCGGTTTATAATGGTTCCAAAGGGTCTTATTTCGAAGCTAAAGTGGGGATGGGTCGAAATACTATCAACCAATAGGATTTAGACAAGATTAGGGTATTATTTTAACCTTATCAATTAGATTTAACTCTAAGTTAAATAATTTAACTTTTACCGTGTCTTTTTGTTTTCTTTCACTATATGGTTAATACATTTACTATAACATGCCAAACGAACCCCAAATTGTTTATTATTAATATATATATCCTTATCTAAGTCATTTGGTAGAACCTTAGATTTTTAGGAATAAAATAACAATTAATAATATAATATTTTATTTAAAAACTATTTTGTGTCAATTTTGACACTATTTGATATATGATTTTTGTGAAAGTCATAACAGAATTATATGTTCGAACCAAGTTGATTAAATCAACACTAATATATCATAAGAACCTATAAAATTAGTTTAATTCATAAAAAGTCTCAAATTACATTTATTTTGGTGTTTATAACATCAATTATGTCAATATTTCATTAATAAGATAATTACTGCATCATCATTGTGTCATAAATAAATTAAATTATTTAATGTCTAAAAATTACAAATAAAATACCATTATGTATGAAATCTTTTTATCTTTATAATTAATATTTATAGTCGAATTTATCTTATGTATAACTCCATATTAAAAATGATTTACTTATTAAACTTTGATTTTAACTATTTTAACCCTTCTTTAAATAAATTAATAATAAATGTCCTAATCTAATCCAAGTGGGCCTAAATGGTCATATTTTATTCCTAAGTTTGTTTTTGGTCGAATTACACTTGTCCAATAGAATTAGGACATGTGTTAGGGTAATATTAATATCATATTTACCCTTAGTTACCCTATTTACTATTAACCGCGGTAAAAATAGTAAAAAGTTACTATTCACCAAAAAATTATTTTTATCTCATTGAACCACATTTTACTTACTGATATCAACCGTGTTTGTCGGATTTTTGAAATTCCCTTCACAGAAGCGGTAAAATTATGTTTTATGCAAAATTCAGTTTTTAACCTACCACTTAGTGGTTTCACTATTCATCAAAAATTGAAAGTTTTCAGAAAAATACCAAAATTTCACCCTAGGCTAATTTCGAAATTCTGAGTCCAAAAATGAAGTCCATTTTGAAAAATAAAATTTATAAAATTTCAAAAAGTGGTTATTACTATTCATAACAGTTAGTTCTAATAGTATTTTAATAGCATATCATTGTTTAGTGAAACTCGGTATTGCGTACGACGCAAGCTATCGAGGAAGGTCGTGATTGCGTGTAAAGTAAGACAAGCAAGTGTGTAGTGAAAGATTCCTTTGATGATATAAAAACAAAATATTACTCATAAAAATCTCGGGTGTTACACTTACCTTAGGCAGAAGGCACTTCAAGAAGTCCTTTGGTTCAAACCAAAGGGAGTTACCCAAATTAAAGGTAACAGTTACTCTTAAATTGTTTTCTTTTTATTTTACTTCTCCAACCCCTAAACTATTTTTATTCCTTTATTTTGTAACAACACCAGTATCCTCAATATTCTATCATTTTTTAGAAGGATTAGAACTACACTTACACACACCTCCATCTAATGGATGAAGAACATAATGTTTATATGGATGGAAAACTAAGGCCTCACAAAATGATGATTGTTCAATTAAATCTTAACACCTATCATGGTGGACATTTTGATGGAACTGTATTTATATATGATATATATTATGTTTATAATTTTCTTATTCTTCTGTACTTCCCATTTATAGCACGCCTTTATGGTTTCCATAGTGGGTAAATATGATAATCTCATTTGAGGAAGTGCGGACTACCGCCCCCTCAAAGTGATTTGATTCGTTAATGCGTTATGTGGGATGTATAAAGGATGGAGTTAATTATATTATATATGATATTATACTGGAATTATAATATACCTATGTATCATTATGTTTTATTTCCATTAAAATAAGAAATAGAAATGAAAGTAGCGTTCATGCGTACGTACGGCTTACTGTCTCCATGAACGGTGCATTTCATTTCTTACCTCTAAATGTTTTGTACTATTATAAAAACATGTATATGATGGATATATATGATATATATGATATCCAAATCATGAATATCATTCTGGATATAATGAACCATTTTCCACATGGACAACTTGTAAATATAAGGTGTTCATTTTTTACTCAAGTACCAAATATCGACAAAATGAACGTTATTAACTTAAATGATTGCATAAATTTTATAACATGGTAATAAGTGATATAAAAGGAATAATAAACTTGAAAAGGGTTCTTAAGAATATATAAATTAACTTTAGTTTATTATTCAAGATATTAAATAACGATCGAGTCAAGTCGGTCACGAGGTAAGGGACTTCATCTCAATCTCCTTTCATTGAGGCATTTTTAGTTTTATACACGACTCTATTTTATATGTTATATAAACCCCATTGAATTTTCAGTTTATTCAAAGGGAATATTTTTTATACTAATAATTTTACTAAACAAAACAAAAAGGAATGTTTTTTTAACATAAACCGTGACAACGACCTTTTCGCCGCTGCGAGTATTATTTGATCTTTGGCTTCCATAACAAGCCGAAATGTTTTTAAAAGGAAAAATAAATACCATATACTATTTTTAAGTATTTTGGTATTGAAAATGATTTTGAGAATGGATTTATTATTTCAATATCTTGAAATGATATTTTATTATTTTAATTGTTGATGCTCCTTTCGCCACAAAATCTAACGATTGGAAAAGGGGATTACCTTAACTCAAAGTGATTCAACCTTTGGACAAATATCAAAAATTGAAAAAGGAAGGAAGAAGAAGAATGTTGCACAAGGGTCGCGCAAGTTATACGATGGTCGTGCAAGTACACTTGCACGCCGTAATGGTCGTGCAAGTACACTTGCGCACCCCAAGTGATAACCGCCCGGGGTCTTCTCCAGCCTATAAATAGACCCTGTGGGCCCCCCATTTCAAGAGGATTTTTTTTCCAGAAAATCCGATTTGAGCTCCCGCAACCCTAGTATCTTCTCAAAGCTTTAAAAACACTTCTAAGGTAATTTCTTACCTAGAACGGAAGATTTAAAGAGGGGGAGGAAGGCCTAAGTGTTGAAACTCATCAACACTCGCGCGCCTGAGTTGCCATCCCTTAAGGGAAATGGCCACACTTGCATGCCGCCTAACTCCTTCAATAGAACTTGCGCACCACTCTTCTGGAAGAACCTCAATGGTTCTAAAGGCTTTAACCAAGTGTCGCTCAATTATTACCCTGCTGGTTAACCATCGTGCAAGTACCCATGTGTCGTGCAGGTATACCTGCACGACCAGGACTTGTGCGCCCACGCAGTACCTGTGTGCCTGCCAGGACTTGCGCACCCCTGCCTTTTTTGGGTGCCCTTCTTGCCCATTTCACCCCTCTTAAGCCATTTCACCTCTCCTATTCAATATTCAGTCTTCAAGAAACTCTTCAAAGCCATTTATGGCATGATTTCTTGATATTACTTCCTTATCTGAAAGGAATTCTGTGGAATATCTCTCAAAACCTAGTGATATACACATCTTTATGTAACTAAATATTAAGATTTCATTCATTAGACCTCATCATTTAAGATGAGAGAACTCTTTTAACCTAGGCCTCCTTTTTAGGAGTAATCCCCAGTCATAATTTCCAAATATGGGCATCCTCCTTAAGAGTAAGCCCCAAGTCCTCATTAATTTGGGCATCCTTTTCAAGAGTAAGCCCCAACCATAATTCTCTTAACCTGGGCCTCCTTTTCAGGAGTAAGCCCCAGTCCCCTAATTTGGTCATCCTCCTCTGGAGTAAGCCCCAACCATAATTCTATTAACCTGGGCCTCATTTTTAGGATTAATCCCCGGTCTCAAATATAGGCATCTTATTCAGGAGTAAGCCCCAAGTCCCTTAATTTCTCAAGTCCCTTAACCTGGGCCTCCTTCTCAGGAGTAATCCCTAGTCTTAATTCCTCTTAACCAGTCCTAATTTACCTTTGATCTGGGATTCCTTCTCAGGAGTAAACACCCAATCATAATTCCTCTCCAAATTTGGGACTCCTTTTTAGGAATAAGCCCAAGTTAGAGTATTCAAATCTTGATGAAGCACATATACCTTTATGGACCCTGTTCCTAGATTTCTTCCTTAAAGTAAATCTTAATATTTATTTATCTGGGCAGTCATACATACATAAGTCCCACATTATTTCTTATGATTGCATCTTTCGTGGCACAATTTTATGATTATTACCAATACCTATTGTTTCTCACACTGAGAATGACTCACGTGAGCTTAGAGTGTAAAAGTAATTATGACATCCTTCTTTGAGCCACCAATCATAAACACCATACTCCCTTACTCAAACTATGTGGGTTTTGATTCCTTTTCTAAACAAAGGATATGTATGTAGCCCATCTGCAGGTTCTATCCCAACTCTGAAATAATCCATGTCCTTCTGAATGAAAATAAACTTCAAGTGCCCCACTGAGTGGATTTAAAACCAGCATGGTCATCATAATGACCAAGATACTTCTATATAACTGTGTTGAAGGATACCATTGATCAAGAATCTATAATAAATATAGATGATTCTCTATTGATGAATAACCTCAAATACATATAAAATATTCTCTAAATTTCCTACATATTTAATCATTGATTGTCAGATCTGAAGGAAAGTTCATTTTATACTTGGTAATGTAATAAGGATTCACGAACATAACTTAAATATATAAAGAGAGTCCCGGAGTAGACAATAATTCCCCTAAAAAAGGTGTGATGAGTCCGACCTCCCATCCTCTTGACCAATGCAAATTCATAAGCCTCATCATTCCACAAACTAATGAGCGCCTACCTTTGAAAAGTAGGTCCAAATGGATGTGGAATCATTGGACGTTTCCGTTTCTACGAACAAACCCATTATAAACCGATTGGAATGTTTAGACCTTGAATCAAGGAGGTCATCCCCAAATTCTGAGGGAAACAAAAAATAGTGAACCCAATGTGAAACCTTAACCAAGTTAAAATGATGTTTTAGCTATTTGTTAGGCCCCTATTTAAAACTCAATGAGAGGGCCATAAAAAAAATCATTGAAATATATGCTCATGAAAAAGATGTAGTAGATGAATTTATCTTGATTACATCTGTTATATCAAATAGGAACTCTTTTCCAATATCTTCTACATTTCCAGAATGGCTGCTATCAAGTTCACCCCTGTGAATACCGCTGCTGCGAATGCCCCTACTGCTACTCCTGCTAGATCGTCGTCCGCTCTGAGGATGACATCACCTGATCAGCATCTTCAACGTTGGGTATCAAATGCACTGGTTAAGGAGTATCGTCAAAACAGTACCATCCCAACTCTGGAGGCTGCCCGACAAGCCCTCCAAGTGAGCAACTCACACCGGTCGTCCGAACAACGACGACCAGTGATCAAAAATCAGGTGGTTCTAACCACCGTCTCCAACTGTTTTGGGTAGTTATCCCCAGAACACAATCACCATTCACTCCCATATTCTTGGGAGGTGAATGAGCAGGTCCATTAGGTCCTTAATTCAAGGAAGTAGGAGTCCTTCCTGAGGGATCCCATCAACAATCGCCGCCAAAATCGTGCGAAAGTGCGCCCTCAACATGATGAGTGTGTCGAATCCAGGAATTTGGCTCAGGTTCCTCGAACCCAAGCAGGCAAGACGAATTGCCAGAGGCGAAATCTGGTTAACAGTGAGCAGGTTCTCATCTCTACCATCTCCGGAGAATTCCACCAACCTAACTTGGTGGTAAGCAATGAGCGGGCACACACTCCTACCCATTTTAATTCCGATTTCCAGAAGACTCGTCTGGAAGCATCACACCAATCCCGCCAGGCAATTCCGGTGGAGTATTATAGGCAGGAACATACACCTGTTTATACATCATCAGCTAGTTAGTAGACTCGTCTGACTACATATGATGGAGATTATCAACCATGTTCGGCGAAGTAAAATCAGCAGGCACATACACCTGCTAATACTAATCAAGCCTACCAACAGTCTCGCTTGGTAGCACACAGAGAAGTCATTCAGAAAGCTCCGGTGACAAACAGGAGGCAGACTCAACTCTCTGCCCCCACACTTGAGTACTGTCAGGATTCCCTGATAGGAAAAGCAGGACAGGAGCAGGCACATACACCTACTCCAATCACGGAATGGACGTATATCCCCGTTCCGGCAGTTGAAGTCACCAAGCATATTCTATCAATGGTGAAAGAGCAGAAGAAAATTCCTACTAATATTCTGGATTCCTGTCAGGATATTATAACAGCTTCAATAGAATCACAGGGAATGACACATAAATATATCCCTACCAGTGGAGTGACACATCAACAGTTCACTCTCGAACAGACACACACATCTGTTCCAGTCCAAGAGGGTTTTGGGGCATACTCCCCCATATCATACAGACAATCAATTCAGGCACATACACCTGATTTGAGTGGTGATTGTCAGCCTAACCTGATCATATTTCCTGATCAGGCACATACACCTACTTAGAGCAGCCACTTTTGTCAAAAAGTGGTTTCCAAAGTGAGTAAGAAGACATCTAAGAAAAAGACCCACCCAGGACAGTCAGGAGATCAAGATCCAATCTGTAACAAGGCCTTGCTCGATGCTAGAGTTATTGAAGCCCTCATACATTTATCTGTTGGAATTCAAGATTCTAGTCTTTCATTTCTCAATAGTGGGAGCATTAATTCCAAAGTCCTTCAATATACACTTCCTCATGAAGGCTTGCTTCATAACAATTCTGTCGATCTCAAAGCTTCATCTTCAGATGAGAGCCACAGGAACCCTCTGTGTGGTCAGAAGACCAAGGAGCAAGAGATCTCATCTTTTGCTATTACCCATTATGGTGGTCCTCCCCATGATGATGAGTTTCTATGTGAAAGTCCTCTTCGTAGTAGTGATGCAAATTGCTCGGAAAATGCTCCAGTGGACAATGTAGTTACAAGAACGCCCTCTTATCTTAAGGAACTTGGAAATTCGAAACCAGTCATGTCTGATGCTTCATCGCTATCCATTGAAATACTTTCTCAATCAGAAGATAGCCCAGGGTGTAGGTCATTCTCCTAACCACCCCTAAGTCATGCATCTTCTAGTTTGATCAGTGATTTCTCTACCATTCATGTTGAATCCAATGAAACAACAAGGAAGCATCACCTCTGGTTAAAACAGGTAGAATAATCTTCATCAAATGATAAAGAGGAAATGCTGAACATGAGAAAACAACTGGAAAAAGGTGAAGTACCAGTCATGTTTTGGCCTCTGGATAACTCTCAGTATGAAATTCCAGTAATGTTGACAGAAGATGGAATTCATGATATTCGTCTCAACATATGGAAAACTCTTTGTTTGTTGAAAAAGAAAGTATTATCTTATGATGAATATAAAATTTTTGTTAAGATAATATAAGGTTTACAACGCCAAAATGACTGGGAATCTCTATCAGTCTCTCGATATCCGAAGGCTGAAAAGCAGCAGAGAGCCCTTCAGCATTCATGCCTTGGCACACTAAGAAAGTTGTTCCAGTTAATTGACAATGCCCCATCTGGTATTCATGTCAGAGGATGGGGTGTTCATGGAGCACTACATTTCACGGTGCACTCCAGTCAGCAAATCCCACCGAAAATGGTCTCATGCAATGTTATTGCCCATGGCTGACCACAGTCAATGGGATTTTTTTGTAATCAAAAGCTTGCCCACGAACAGGCCTCAACTAGTTCCTCTCAAAATCAAGAATACAGAGAACAAGTTGTTGAATTACTCCTGTATCAAGCAAACAAGAATATTGAACATGCCTCTCGTATGGAGCAAGAACATCGTCAAGTGACAGAAGTGTCGGAAATCATCTAACGGTCTTTTGAACTAGGTGATAAAAGTGGATACAGGTTAATGCATCCAGCTTATTTCCAGACTAAGGTTCGCAAGATTAGGAGAGATTTTAAGAAAGTCTCAGACATAGCATGTTAAGAGCCACCCCAGCTTGCCAGACTGGGGACTCTTTTAAACAAACCCTCAGAATCAACAAATAGGATTCGAGGAGTTGATCGGGAACAATAAGAATAGCCCCAGTCCACCAGACTGGGGACTTTTTCAAATCATGAATCCCCTCCTAAGAGAAAGTTGATATTTTCTCGATTGGGGAAGAATACTCAAGGGGAACGAAAAGCCAAATTATTAGGAGATTCCCTCCAAATTACAGTTCGTGAAGATGTACATGAGGGATTGAATCAACAAAAGGAAATGTCTCATCAAAGACATGGAAGAAGACAATATCACAGAAATTCTGATAGAAGGGATTCGATGCATTATGCATCAATCAATGTCATCAATACCGTTGTTGCTGATCCACCAGATGAGGCTCACTCAGGGGAATCAGATGAATAGGTTCCTGCTCAAGAAGATGTATGCACCGACACAAATGAAGAAGGTGTGCGTACACGAAATCAAAGGGTTACTCGGAACCTAGGTAATCCTTCAAGTAACCCACTTCCCCCTCTCCAAAAAGGATCCAACAAAGGGAGGGGAAAGAATCAGGTTACATATCCTTCTTCTAGAGAAGACCAATCACTCTCACTAGAGAAAAGGATTGCACAACAGGAGGAAGAAATGAAGGAATTAAGGAGGTTGAATGCAGAAGTACTTCAGGGTAGTATTATTCTTAAGTGTGCTGGAGTCAGTCAGCCAAGGGAATTTGTTGCAGCTACTGAGATGCGTCAAGAATATCCTCCTCTATCAGTACCCCCTTACAGGTATAATCCTATGGGTCAAGTGCAACAACAGTTGGAAGTGCTACCACCATTTGCAGCACTAACCACAACATATGTCCAAGCTCCAGTCATTGCACCTACCCAAGTCCAAATTCAACAGGATGTTTCTCAAAAGTTAATAACTACCATTTAGTCATTAACAGATCGTTTTGAAACTATGGAAGCCAACCGTGCGCAGGTTCAACCAGAAATGAAATTTTACCCTGAATGGGTAGATTAAATCTCTCCTCCATCCAGTTTTGGAAACCCTGTATTCCCTATTTTCAATGGATCAGGCGACCCTGAACAACATTTAACACATTACGTGTCTTGTTGTGATCCTATGATGGGAACTTCGGAGCAGTAAGAAGTAGTAAAACTCAGATGCTTTGTACGGACCTTTCAAGGACCAGCATTTGTCTAGTATACAAGCTTACAATCCCGATCAATTACTGGATGGGAAGATCTCCATCAAAAATTCCTTCTTCAGTTCAGCTCAACTTTTCCAAAGACAACAGTTTTCGATCTTACAAACTGTAAGCAAAGAGAGAATGAAAGGGCCTCATATTTCATTGGTCACTAGAAGGGATTAACATATTACCTAATCTCAATACTCCCTCAAGAGAAATTGTTGACAATATGTGTGGAAAATTTGCGTGACGAGTTACGCACGCCATTGATCCCTGTGAAATACACAGGATGGTTTCGAGACCTTACTTTAATCGCTCAGCCGATTGACGATTCCCTGATACGGGCTAAGGCTTAATCTTGTGTAATTCCATCAACTATAGGAAGGAGAATGGGTAAAGCAGAAACTGCTACAGTTATGCTTAAACAAGCACCTGTACCTATTTCTACTTCAAAACCTTCATCTTCTCGAAGGGATCCACCTCCTAAGCACGAACAACAATTATCGTTTTGTCCAGATGATCAAAGAGATCAAATATGAAAATAATTTGAGGATCTGAAGAGAAAAACATACTCTTTCTGAAATGAACAAGTTCCTAGTTACTTCATTTCGGCTCTGGAAAATAATCTGGTTCAATTACCAAGGCCCAAGAGGCCAAATAAGGAAGGAGATGAAGACCGTCCCAATTATTTCCATTTTCATCAAATGTTGGGGCATCCCATCCAGGAGTGTTTTTTCTTCAAAGACCTCCTGCAAAAGATGGTCGACTCAGGACAAGTCAAACTGAAATGTTCTTCAGCTCAGGTAGCATGTGTTACTACTATAGTTCCAGAGGAGCAAGGATAATGGAAAGAAGTCAAAATAAAAAATTCACAGAATTATGATGATTGGATGGTTAGAAAGACAATCAACCAAACTCATGCTATATTGCGAACACAATTAAAGAAACCAATTGTGTCTTCTGCCATGAATGTTGTGGAAAAACCGTCTTCGTCATAGGGAAATTCCTCAAAGAAACAACATGATTCAAAGAAAGAAAAAGAATCAGAAGAATATGAGTATGTGTCAAAGACTAAGTTGTATTTGACTCTAGAAGACTTAATTCCATCTACTTCAAAGCCACTGGCACCGCCCCACCAAACGACACAACCTAAACAGGCTAATCAAGTAGAGACTTCATCAGACGAAGAGTTAATCTTTAGTTCTGTTAATATGCTTCAATTAACGGATCCATATTCCAGTCGCTGTTTCAATTTTGATGAGCCTGAATTCCCTGTATCAAACAGGGGAATCAGAGGAAGTTCCAGAGGCTTAGGATATAGGGGAAGACGTGGGTCTTTCAGAAGTCACTATTCCAATTCAACCCCTGCTAGAACTATGTACGTAGCAGAAACTCGTGGTAGATCCCTTCAACGAGCTCAACAAGAACAAGAAAGTACTTCTACCAATAACAAATTCAGTCCTGGAATAGTTATTTTGGAGGACCTTTTGAAGGTTCTATCTTCTTCCTCTCAATAAGTAAATGGATCTAATCGATCTAATCTTCAAAAACTAGGAATATTGCCAACTCCTATCCCAATACAAGATGCATCAACTTCCAAAGCATCTGCTTCTAAGGTACCTTCTAAACCACATATTACTATTGGGAAACGCAGATCTATGGATCAAAAGTATGATGTATTGAAATACTTGGCCCAAGTACCAGCCAAGTTATCAATTCTGGATTCTCTGAATCTGTCAAAAGATCTTCGGGAAGCACTCATTGAGGCTTTGTCGAGTCCTCAGGAGTTTGAAAATGAAATTGCTGCAGCTGAAGTCTATCACATAAGGAATAATCCTGCAGAATGCCATGCAATAATATCTTTTACTGATGAAGATGAAGATGATGTTGTGCATGGGCATATTAGACCTTTTTACTTATCTGGACAGGTCAATGTCGTAGATGTCCAAAGAGATTTCATTGACAATTGTTCAGGAGTCAACCTCATGCCAATTCGTACACTTTGTCGATTGGGACTCACGGAATCTGATTTATCTCCTTCCACCATGATGTTACAGGGATATGATAAAAATGAACAAGAACCACTGGGCGAAGTTACACTAATAACACAGTTTGAAGATCTTGTATCCAATTCAGATTTTATGGTTGTTGATCAAGACTCATCTTTCGAAATCTTGCTTGGAAGACCCTGGCTACATCAAGATGCGGCTATCCCTTCATCATACCATCAATGTCTCAAATATTGTTTCGATGGTCAAGTTGGGACATTTTATGGTGATAAGGCCCCGTTCAAGACATGTGAGTCTCAATACATTAAGGTGGAATTCTATCACATGATGGGAAGGGAGAAATCCACAACAAAGGAGATTACCAAAGTTAATGCTCCATATGGTTTGGAGAAGATTCCAGTAAATCCATTTACACATGTGAGTACAGATTATGTGTTGCTTATCAATCAAATTGACAAGATAGAACCAAATAAAAATACACTTATAAAAAGATCCATAATTTCAATTACGACAATCGAGTTAGACAACATGGGAGAAATTGGTAACCCACCAAGCAGTGATGAAAGCACAAATGGTGACGTCTTCATTTCATCTGCTAAAATCCAACAAGTATATACTTTGTCAATTAGGCCAGAAGAAGATATGGAAACGTCGAAGGTGAACAATGATGTCGATTCTCAATCCATCATCTCCACTTTATTACCCAAAGATGACCCTTCATCATCAATCGGGTCGGAAATGGAATCTTCTTCTTCAAGATATTCAAATTTTGACATCTCTTCTGATCATGAAAATTCAGCTTTATCATCTACTATGCAAGTAGAAATGGAAGAAAAAAAAATGAAGAAGAAGAAGAGTAAGATCTCAGAGATGCTCCTCCAGCATTTGAAGAGGGTATCTCTACCACTGTGGATGAACTCAGAGAAATAAATATGGGTACAAAAGAATATCCACGCCCCACTTTAATCATTGCGGACATGAATCTTGAAGAGAAAGAGATGTATATTTATTTTCTAAAGAAAAATAGAGATATATTATCTTGGAACTATATAGAAATTCAAAGGCTTGATCCTGATGTTTCTACTCATCATTGGGGTTTACCAGAAGAATATCGAGGATTTAACCAAGCCACGAGAAGAACACACCCAACTTATGCTTCCAAAATTGAAGCTGAAGTGGATAAGCTTATCAAATCTAACTTTGTCAGAGAAGTTCAGTAGCCCAAGTGGTCGGATAATATTGTCCCTGTAAAGAAGAAGATCAGACAAATTAGATTTTGCATCGATTTCAGAGATCTTAATCGACATTGTCCTAAGGATGATTTCCCAGTTCTGATTACAGAACTTTTAATTGATGCAACAGCTGTCTATGAAGCAATTTCCTTCATGGATGGATATTCCGGATATAATCAGATCCGAATGGCCCTATAATATGAGGAATCCACAGCCTTTAGAGCCCCTCAGGGTGTGTTTTGCTACCGGGTAATGCCCTTTGGCTTAATGAATGCAGGTGCAACATATCAGCGTGCCATGCATCGTATCTTCAAACCCTTATTAGGGAAGTTTTTTGAATGCTATGTTGACAATTTGGTGGTTAAATCCTAACAATGTTCTAATCACTTGGCTGATTTGATAGTCATATTCCGCAAGCTTCGACAACATAATTTGAATATGAACCCCTTAAATTGTTCTTTTGGGGTAACCTCAGGAAAATGTCTCTGCTTTGTTGTACGCCATCGTGGTATTGAAGTCGATCCTGAGAAGACCAAGTCAATCCTTAGTATGTCTCCTCCTCAAAATTTGAAAGAATTAAGAGGAATTTAAGGACACTTAGCCTATATTCAGTGTTTCATTGCCAATTTGGCAGGAAAAAGTTTACCCTTCACCAAATTGATGAAGAAAGGAGTCACTTACCAGTGGACTGAAGAATGTCAAGAAGCATTTGATATTCTCAAGAAATACCTCTTGAGTCCACCGGTACACATTACACCTGTTGAAGGAAGACCACTTATCCTCTACGTGACATCTCTAGAGTGATCATTGGGTGTCTCTCTTGCTCATAAGAATGATGCTGGGAATGAAAACAGCCTCTACTACCTCAGTCGGACTATGCTTGAAGCAGAAACCCAAAATTCAAGTATTGAGAAGTGCTTCCTGGGATCAATCTTTGCAGTTCAGAAGTTGAGACACTACCTACAACATCACGAGGTCCAATTGGTATCTCGCAATAACCCGCTCAAATTCATCCTTAGTCATCTAATTCTTATAGGACGTTTGGAAAGGTGGACAGTTATTTTGCAGGAATTCGACATTCAGTATGTCTCTCAAAAGGTGATAAAGGTCCAAGCTCTGGCTGATTTCCTGGCTAAACACCCTTCAGTGGAAGACATATATTTAGATATTGAACTCCCTGATGAGGAATTCTTCTCTATTCAAGAAAGTCCTCAAGCATGGGAAATGTATTTTGATGGTGCTTCCAGAAGTCCAATAGGGAGGAAAATGGGAAATCCTAAAGTCAACAAAGTTGGCTTAGGAATTGTGCTCATTTCTCCAGAAAAGGCAGTGTTACCTTATTCCTTCTTATTGTGGGAAGGTGGTACCAATAATGAAGCTGAATACAAATCTCTCATCCCAGACTTGGAATTAGCGCTTCAAGCACAAGTGAATCACTTAAAGGTGAAAGGTGATTCAAACCTGGTAATCAAACAAGTCAATGAGGATTATGCCATCAGAAAAGAAGAACTAATCCCTTTGTATGATTAAGTCAGAGAGTTAATGGAAGAATTCCCTTCAGAACCGACATTTTATTATGTCCCAAGATCACAAAATGCTCAGGCTGATGCATTGGCTAATATAGCCACAACTCTGGCAGATCCAAACTGGGACAAGACAACTATCAGTATTGCCCACCGTCATGAAATTTCACCTTATGTTCAAATCATAACAAAGGAAATTAATGAAATTAGTCCCATTCCTGAACCGTATGGTCATACTATAGGATGGATGTCACCTATCAGGGAATACCTTCAAAATGGAACACTTCCACTTGATAGAGCCGAGAAAGAACAAATCCGGCGACGTGTGGTCAATTTTACTCTTTATGAAAGCCCAGATCACCTAGAGAAAATTCTCTACCAATGTGGTTTTGATGGAGTTCTCTTCAGATGCATTGATGGTGAAGAGACAATGGCTATTATGAAAGAAGTGCATGCAGGAGTCTGTGGTGCCCACCAGTCTGGAGATAGACTGTCTGATCAGATTCGAAGGCTTGGATACTTTTGGCCTTCAATGATACAAGATTGCGTTGATTTCACAAAGAAGTATCATTCATGCCAAGTACATTCCAACTTCATTCATCAACCTCCAGAGTTTCTTCATACAGCTAAATACTCATGGCCATTTTCCACATGGGGAATGGATGTGGTGGGACCTGACCCTTCGGCTATGGCCAAGCAGTTTAAGTACATTCTTACTGCTACTGACTTCTTTTCCAAATGGGTAGAGGCAATACCTCTCAAGGAAGTCAGTTATAAATGAATTGTTAGATTCATCAAGTCTAACATCATTACCAGATTTGGTGTCCCTCATACCATATTGTTGGACAATGGCACCAACTTCTATTCATCTGAGGTGAATAAGTTGTATCAAGAATACAACATCAAATCCAACCATTCATCTCAGTATCATGCAGCGGCCAATGGCTAGATAGAAGCCTTCAACAAGACTCTTTCAAATATACTGCAAAAGATGGTGGATAAAGATAAGAAGTCATGGCCTGATAAACTATTTCATGCTTTATGGGCTTATCGGACTACCACCCACACTGCAATGCAGTCAACTCCATATTCATTGGTATATGGAACGGAAGTAGTCTTTCCAATTGAAGTTCAACTACCCTCGCTTAGAGTTGCCATTTTTGATCAATCATCTATAGATGAACAATCTCAAAATCGATTGAATGAATTGGAACAGTTAGATGAGAAAAGATTGTGCACTTTTCACCACTTGGAAGTCTATCAGAATCGAATATCACGAGGTTTTAACAAAAAAGTTCATCTTCGTTCATTCACTCAGGGAGAATTGGTTTTAGTTATAAAAAATTCAATGATACCAGGAAAGAAACCTCCCAAGCATGATCCAAAATGGGAAGAACCTTACTCAATACATAGGGTGTACTCCAATGGAGCTTATTCATTAATCTCGATGGATGGAGAACTCATCACTACTCCAACCAATGCCAGATTTTTGAAGAAGTATTTTTTATAAACATAAAATATATCATAGGTGGTCCAGTATGAACTTAAACGGCACCACCATCCAACAAGACGTTAAATTGCATCATCAATGGTCCATGCATATGGCCCTAAACTATTTGCACATACGTCCAACATGACGTTAAACTGTGTCCCCTTCATCGTCCTTGATATATGACGTTAAACTATACAACAATGGTCCATACATATGACATTAAACTATTTGTATCCCTTTAGTATCACATGACGTTAAACTATGACGTCCTAACTATATGATTCTAAACTGTACAGAAGTCCCTTACGTCTAGCATGACATTAAACTGCACCATCCACGGTCCATGCATATGACCTTAAACTATTCGCACTTTCGTCCAACATGACGCTAAACTGTATCGTCCCTTTTTCGTCCAACATGACGTTAAACTCTGAAAAATGTCCCCAATACGTCCAACATGACATTAAATGGTGTACTCTTTTGTCCTCACTGCATAACATTAAACCGCACAGTCCCCCTTTTGTCCAACATGATGTTAAACTATATTGTCCCCATCGTCCTAACTATATGACGCTAAACTGTACAGAAAGTCCTTGATACATCCTACATGACATTAAACTGTACTTTGTCCCTGCTACATGACACTGAACTATGCAACACCAATAGTAATAACTTCAATACTTTAAACTACATAGTCCCTTTATATGTACTACATGACATTAAACTATGCATCGTTAAGGTTTTTGTTACCTCTTGTTTCTCACACAGAGTATGGCTCACCTGAGCTTAGAGAAAACCTCAACCATAACACTCTCTCTGGGCAACTAACCATGTGTAAGTCCCAACAACATCATTTTTCGGTCGTTGTCCCCAAGAAAAACATGATCATTAATTCATTCGTTAATCGAACTATGAGGACTTTGATCCTTTCCTTCCAGGCTGGGTACGTAGGCAACCTCCCAAGGTTCAATCCCAAAACCAATCTCTTCACATCGGTTCACCTCCATCTCATACGATGTCGATTCGTGAAACCACCCCTAGAATCAATATCTTTACATTGGCTCACTTTCGTCCTTATTATACGATGTTAAACTATAGAACACTTTTGTCCAGTATGACAATAAACTACAATATTCTTTGATACCCTCACCTGAGAGGGAACCATTATTTACATTGATTTTCAATCATGTTTCATTTTAAAGACTACATGCATACATGGCAATGCCTGATCCTTTTATCTTGGGTTAAACCATCATTGCACTAAAGTCCCCTTTCACCCTTCACATGTACAAACCAAATATGAACAGAAGGTATTTCTATAACTACGTGGGATTGATTCACATCCTTATGGGATACGTAGGAACATTCGAGTGTCCCTCGAATCCATCCCCAAGTCTTTGGGCCTAACCCCAAATTCCACTTTCAGTCCCCTGGCTGAAAAGTCCATATGAAAACACACACTGTGTATTTCTTACAATGGTCCAAGCTCTATGACCTAAACTAAGATCTCTAATCTATTTGTCCCACATGACGTTAAACTGTAATTTAAGAACTATGTATGGCTTGATTCCCATCCTTATGGGATATGTAGTGAAGTCCAGCATTTCAATTCGGGACCCAGCCACAACATGATTATGGTTAACATTGATCTGTGTATCTTTGTAATATCCATATTTATGTGTCATAATCATAACCTTAAATATTTTCAGATCTTCATAGCCGTTTTCTTGACTTTTATTCAAAAAAATGTCAAATTTCTAAGATTTCTTTTACCTGACTATGCAGCACATGACCTTAGGCCGCCTTGCATAAACAGTCTACATAACAGACTTGTCAGCCAAAAGATATCATTATTTGACTATGTAGCCAATTCCCTTAGGTGGCCCTGTATAATTCAACACCCTAACGGGTTTGTTAAATAATGGTAACTTCATTCTTGGGAAGAATGCCTCTTTTTTCCTTATTGGTCTTAAATGACAGTATGTAGGGATCCGAAAAAGTAGCCATCCATAACATATTTGTCCCATATCCTTTTTCATGATTTGAAAGTATTCAAGTCTATGGTTTATATTCTCCTTCCCTACGTTTGGGTCAGACCTTCGTAGGAGTGATATCCATCCAGTTCTTCGATAATCTTGTTTGGAAATATCTTCTCCATATTCAAGTACCTATTTCCATACAGTAAGCTCTATACTTTGGAAAATTTGAATCTCCATAAACTTTCACTTGCTTTTAGCACTAGGAAAGTAAATTTCTGAGAGTTCTTTTTCCTGACTATGCAGCACGTGCCCATAGGTGGCCTTGCATAAACAGTCTACATAACAGACTTGTTATCCAAAAGATACTATTTATTTGACTATGCAGCCAATGCCCTTAGGTGGCCCTGCATAATTCAACCCCCTAACAGGTTTGTTAAATAATGGTAACTTCATTCTTGGGAACTACTTCTTCTAATTCCTTTTATCTCTTTTTCATATCATTCCTCAGATCCAAATATTCTTAAGTCATAGTTTACATATTTTACCTCATACTTGAGTATGATAATATGTTTTCTGATAAATTGTCAAAGAATTGAGTCAATTATAATTCATTCGGTCAAAGCTATTTCGACATTAAACATTAGCCTCTTTATGTCTGACGTGCATGACTTTAAACTTCCCACAAAAGGTATGGGAACTCTGAATAAAAGTCATGTTCCAGCTTACTAAACATACATTTTGTATGATTTAGGTAATATTGTGAAATTAAAAGATTCAATGTTTGTAGGGTTATTTATAATAATCCTAGTAAAAAGAAATCTATGCTTACTAGGCACATTGTCTTAGGTAAAATTTAAAGTAGGTAGCGAAAGAATACAAGCATAAATGATTGAAGATAAAATTATTCTCCATTGATGCACAAGAATTAGAGGGCCATCCACAGATTGGAGCCTCTTCTCATTTTCAGGAGATTTCAAAAGACTATCAACATAAGTCTTCACTTGATGTACAATATCCCGAGCTTCATCAGCAGCTACTTGAAGCTCGTGCACTCGACCAGCTTCACTCTACTTAGCTTGATGGAGTTCCTTCTTGTCATCTGCAATGGATTTCATACCATTCATTTGAGCTCCCTCCAATGAATTATTGAGCTGATCAAGTTCCCCAGTAACAACATCTAACTATTGCTGGAGTTTCACCTGCTGGACGACTTTTTCATTGATTTTATGCTTCATCTCCTTCATCTTGGTAGCATAATCAGCCTCAGCTCGGGATACCACAACCTCAAATTCGCCGATGTTAACTGAAAGTTTTACCCTGGTTAGATCTTCATGAAAATTTTTCTCTTGCTCCCTCCTGAAGATGACCCGTTTCACCATGGCATGGATCTTTTCATATCCAAAACCGCCAAGTCCTAGCATGAAAAACTGGGATGACAATCGAGGGATCTTCGATGATAGCTCTTCTAAAGGCACCTTAGATATGATTTTCCATATGTTGTTCCAATCCTTGCGTCGTGAAAATCTAAATGATTTAAGTACCTCTGGGTCTAATTCAATATCATCATCACATGGGGGCAAGTAATCTGGGATTAATGCACTTAAAGAAGTGCCCTGTTATGCTCCTCCCCCCTGACCTGTGCTTCTTCGCTTTCAATTCCCGTTGGGGAAGTGGCTGAGGCATCACCTCCAGATATAGCCACTGTAGTTGATGGCCCTGCATAATTAATTGAAAGCTTTGGTTAGCTTCAAAGGATAAAAAAAGAATCAGTTGTCTTTCAAATTAAGTAAAAATCACAAATATTGTTATCCCTTACCCGACGGTAGATCAACTACCTGAGAATACTCCTCCCCATCTTTCCCAGTCTCAACAGGATCTTCAAGACGGGTCTTAGGAGGGTTTACTGGGTTTAGCTCTACTTGAGCTAATGTTTCTGCAATGGTAGGGTTGACATCAATGTCCACACCCTCTTCAGGCATTGGAAGTTCAGCAGCTTCTATGGATGGAACTGCATATTATTTTTAGTCTTGATTAGAATTGTAAATTATAAGAAAATTTACTGGGTGAATGATAACACTCACGCCCAAGGTCTTCTAAGTCACATGATAAATTAGCATGATCATAAAATTCTTCGAAAGACATGCCACGATTCATCATTTCATATAATGATATTTCGGAATCCTGGTTAGTCTCACCAGTGGGAGCATTTGATATGTCTTCTTGACGACTTACATCCTGTAGCCCCTGACCCTGGACAACATCTTTAGATAAAATCACGACATCAGTTGCAACAACCGCCAGAAGATCTAATGAAAGATTTGAACTTGAAGTATCACAGAATGGAATCCAGTCAGTGTTTCGTTCAACATTTTTATGAAGCATTGTTGAATTACCAGAAACAGGTTCTTCTCTTCTTGCAACAGCAGCAGGAGGAATACTGGGAACATATGCTAGCTCTTCTCCAGGAGCAACCAAGTCAGCTTGAATATGTGATTGTTCCACAGCACCCTCCGTAGTCCTCAAAGGAGGATCAGTCCTTTCCCTCAGAGGGGAAATTGAAGAAGCCCCTGCAATCCCAAGGAAAATGAGAAATCTTTTCATGGTTTAGGAATCATGATTATCTGAATAACTTACCACTTCTAATGAAGTGTTTAGCTATGGTATTCGTCCTATGATGTTTTTTCTTCTTTGGCTTTTTGGGATTATCAGCAGTCTCCATTATAGGTACCTGGATGAGAGAGGGGAAAGCCATGTGCAAATCCTCATCCATAACCTGCTGGCCTGGAGATATATCGCCTGGTTCACAAGGAGATTCAGCAACAGCCCCGATGGCCTTACCACCAGGGATATACTGTGGAGAAGGAACCTCAGTAGTTTTGGAAAGCTGCAAGATGAAGAAAAAAATTTCCTTGAATAACAAAGCTTCAACTAAAATCAAGTTGCAAAGAAAATAAAGAAAGAAAACTTACATCTGCAGGAGCCACATACTCATGCCACTCCTCATCAGTGGCACTGTGA
Source organism: Viscum album (assembly GCA_963277665.1). NCBI lineage: Eukaryota > Viridiplantae > Streptophyta > Magnoliopsida > Santalales > Viscaceae > Viscum > Viscum album. Next base: position 2,015,179,695 of record OY728153.1, on the reverse strand, counting down.
TCCATCATTTCCTTCACCTTCTTGGTGATAGGGATAGAATCATTGGTGGAATATATGTAGGTCTTCAACTATTTGACATAGGCTCTTACTTCATCAGGGTTATCCTTGAAATGAATATTCACAGGAGTCTGAAGAGTCCCTATTCTAGGAAGACGTAACCCTTCAAATAACTCCATCCAGATAGTTTCAGTATCGCAGTATACATCCCACCATGTCTGGATGGCCTCTGGTCGTAGATATACAGGTGTACTAGAAGGTTGTGAAGAGGGTCCTACAACCTTGGATTTTAGTTTCTTTCTAGCTCCTGCAACATTAAAAAGAAAATGAAAACTTATTACTCTATAAAGTTACTTGCAATTAAAATTGCCTCAATAAAGTAACTCACCGGGAGTTGATGGAGTGGCTCTCTTGATTCCGACAGGGGGATTATATACAACATGGGGCTTTTTTGACACATGTTGTATCTCCTGAGAATCTGATGAATCAACCTCAGTTGAAGAACTCGGTGAACCAGCTTTAGGAGTGGAAGAATCATCTACAACCTGAATTGTTTCTTTGACAATGGTTCTCTTCTTCTTCCCAACCCGGTCAACAGTTTTATTCAATATGGCCTCAGGATATGATTCTATCCAGTTTTAAGCATACCATATGGTCAAATTGCTTACCGCTTCAGTATTTGGTAAGTCAAAGACTGCCCCAGTCCTTTCCATAGCCATTAACAACCATAGTTGCCGAGCAACCATTGGATGCTGCTCTGATCTGGCGTGCACTAGAGGAGATACAACAGTTGTTTGCAGACACTTGAATTGGCATGAAAATCGATATGGAGCATAGGCCTCACATATAATTTCCCGATCAATTCTGGTGTCCAATACACCATCTCTGTAGGCCAGCATATAAGACCTCTGTTCCAAGCTGGCTGATCCATCGTCAACAAATCACCCTGTCGGCGGATTTCCATAGGGAAAGAAGTGGAATTACTTATGCATACCCAGCCTTGGCCTAATATCGTAAGCATTGAGGTACACAGGAGAAATTCTAAAGAAGGCCTGAACAGATGGCCTGAAAGAACTTCTGGGAATCTGTATTCTGTTTTGAACAACATATGTCCGGAAGTGAGTGGCGATCCATCCCATAAAATTTGGAATGGTCCCACTAATCTCAAAGGAGACTTACCCATATAGACATCGAGTAAGCTCCTGTGAATATTTGCCAAAACTGGTGTAGCCAACCCCACCATCTTCCTCTCAGCCAAATTGGATGCGTTAACGAAGGTCCCTGGCCTGCCGCCTCCCTTCGAATCTCTAACTGGAAAAAGATAGACACTGAGCCATAAGGCTAAAAAGCCTTCCAGAAGGGCCTTCTTCAGGATTTTATGATTCACTTCATACCCCCATTTCTTAAACTCTCCTGCTTCCAAAGTCGGCCATGATGTGCCAGGAATACCTCTCTTATCTACTCTAGGGCGGCTAGTAGGACGAGTACCGGTGGGCCCCTTTTCCCTCTTCTTCTTGAGAAAAACATTCATCCATTCCTCTAGATGAATATCCCTTCTAGAATAAGTCTTTTAAGTCTTTAAGATTTTGATCTTAAGATAAATCTTCAATATCTCTTGAACCAAATCTGGAGCCTTCTCTGGATCATTCATGGTTGCATTTGGAGGGACGAATTCATCATACATATCACCCAGGATTGGAACCCTAGAGATCTTGTAGACATCCCACAAACTAATTCCTACTTCTCCATGTGTTAGATGGGAAGAATTAGCTTCCGGGCTCCAACAGCTAAGCAATTCCGGTGCAAAATTATCATTCCTTTAAACATATGTCTGCCCAGCCCAGATAGCTTCATAAATTGCATCTCCCTTCAGATCCTTGATAAACTCTTCAAAATTTTGTCGCACCCAATAAGCCCACATCCATGTTGGATTCACCCCTCCTCCAGAATGGAATTCCCATTTCTCCTTCTAGCATTTGGATTGATCCATCTGAGAGTTTCGAAAGATTGAAGGATAACAATGTGGTTGCAGCTCAGGCTTGTGAAGTTTTAGATCTGGGGCACACGAGCTATGATGCATTATATAAGCTTTATTTACTGTTCCAGCATTTGAAAATGTTCCTAAGATTAAGGCATTCGCTGAAGAAAAGTTGGTATATGACCGAAACCAAGAAGGAGGGAGATAGTTCTTTGCCTATAGAATATTGACATCTTGCAAGTGACCATAGCCATACAGAGGCAGATAGATGCTGTGTGGGAAATCACGATGATATTTCTTCAGATTCTTTGCCAAGTCCTGAAGAGTGATTTCGCAGATGGAATAACAATCATGGCCAACGATGTCCATCATCTCATCAATTCTTTTACTCACCAGTTCATCAGCCGTTCTGATTATCTTTGGATCCATTTGATATGCACAAAAGTTGAATAATTAACTCTTAAAGTATGTTAATTTTTCATAAAAGTTTTGAAGGATTTGAAGAAATTGACTAATACATTAAGGTGCACAAGTCCCATAGTTGGCGCGCAAGTATTCTTCTGTTGCGCAAGTATTGGTCGCGTAGGTATCACCGTGGAAGTCTAAATACCTTAACAGCAGCGCGACACAAGAAAAAGAAGAGCGGACGAGCAAAACCCGAGAGCCAAGCTACACGCCGAGAGCAAGAAGTCCGTGAGAGCTGAGTGTGTTGCGTGGAATGAAGCCCCCTATTTATAGACACAGCCATGAACCTGCGTTCCATACCCTGCGCGATCAAAGACCATATCCCTGCGCACCAGGCCCTGCGCGCCCGAAGCTCATTTGCGCTCTATACCCTGCGCGCCCCAATTTCCTTTTGATTCTCGATTTCCTCAGAGTCAAATATGCATTTATTTTGTATCCAACTCTGAGGGGGGAATTTTGTTGACACTCCTTTCATCACAAAATCTAATGATTGGAAAAGGGGATTACCTTAACTCAAAGTGATTCAACATTTGGACAAATATCAAAAATTGACAAAGGAATAAGAAGAATGTTTCACAAGGGTCGCGCAAGTTATACGATGGTCGCGCAAGTACACTTGCACGCCGCAATGGTCACGCAAGTACACTTGATCACCCCAAGTGATAACCGCCTGGGGTCTTCTCCAGCATATAAATAGACCCTTTGGGCCCCCCATTTGAGGATGAATTTTTCCAGAAACTCAGATTTGAGCTCCCGGCTCCCTATTCTCTCTCAAAGCTTCCGAAACACTTATAAGTACACTTGCGCGCCGCCTAACTCCTTCAATAGAACTTGCACGCCACTCTTCTGGAAGAACCTCAAGATGATTCTAAAGGCTTTAACCAAGATTCGCTCAAGTGTTACCCTTCTAGTTAACCATCATACAAGTACCCATGTGTCGCGCAGGTATACCTACGTGACCAGGACTTGCGCGCCTACGCAGTACCTGCGCGCCTGCAAGGATTTGCACACCCCTTCCATTTTAGGGTGTCCTTCTTGCCCATTACACCCCTCTTAAGCCATTTAACCTCCCCTATTCAAGATTCAGTCTTCAATACATTCTTCAAAACCATTTATGGCATGATTTCTTGATTTGAATTCTTTATCTGAAAGGTATTCTGTGGAATATCTCTCAAAACCTAGGGATCTACACATCTTTATGTCACTAAAGATTGAGATTTCATTCATTCGACCTCATCATTTAAGATGAGAGAACTCTTTTAACCTGGGCCTCCTTTTCAGGAGTAATCCCCAGTCATAATTTCCAAATATGGGCATCCTCCTTAGGAGTAAGCCCCAAGTCCTCATTAATTTGGGCATCCTTTTCAGGAGTAAGCCCCAACCATAATTCTCTTAACCTGGCCTCCTTTTCAGGAGTAAGCCCCAGTCCCCTAATTTGGGCATCCTCCTCAAGAGTAGGCCCCAAACATAATTATCTTAACATGGGCCTCCTATTCAGGAGTAAGCCCCAGTCTCAAATATGGGAATCTTCTTCAGGAGTAAGCCCCAAGTCCCTTAATTTTTCATGTCCCTTAACATGGGCCTCCTTCTCAGGAGTAAGCCCCAATCTTAATTACTCTTAACCAGTCCTAATTTACCTTTGATTTGGGATTCCTTATCAGGAGTAAAAACCCAATCATAAGTCCTCTCCTAATTTGGGCCTCCTTTTCAGGAGTAAGCCCCAAGTTAGAATATTCAAATCTCCATGAATCACATATACCTTTATGGACCATGTTCCTAGATTTCTTCCCTAAAGTAAATCCTAATATTCATTTATCTGGGCAGTCATACATACATAATTCCCACATTATTTCTTATGATTGCATCTTTCATGGCACAATTATCTGATTTTTACCAATACCTCTTTTTTCTCACACCGAGCATGACTCACTTGAGCTTAGAGTGTAAAAGTAATTATGAAATCCTTCTTTGAGCCATAAATCATAAAAATCATACTCCCTTACTTGAACTACGTGGGTTCTGATTCCTTTTCTAAACAAAGGATACATAGGTAGCCCATCTGTGGGTTTGATCCCAACTTTGAAATAATCCATGTCTTTCTGAATGACAATAAACTTCATGTGCCCCACTGAGTGTCTTTAAAACCAGCATGGTCATCATAATGACCAAGATAATTGAATATAAATGTGTCGAAGGATACCATTGATCAAGAATCTCTAATAAATACAGATGATTATCTGTCGATGAAGAACCTTGAATACATATAAAAGATTCTCTAAATTTCCTACATATTTAATCATTGATTGTTAGATCTAAAGGAAATCTCATTTTATACTTGGTAATTTAATAAGGATTCATGAACATAACTTAAATCTATAAAGAGAGTCCCGGAGTAGATAATAATTCCCCTAAAAAAGGTGTGATGAGTCTGACCTCCCATCCTCTCGACCAATGCAAATTCCTGAGCCTCATCAGTCCACAAACTAATGAGTTCCTAACTTTGGAAATTAGGTCCAAATAGATGTGGTATCATTGGATGTTTCCAGTTCTACAAACAAACATGTTAGAAACTGATTGGAATGTTTGAACCTTCAATCAAGGAGGTCATCCCCAAATTCTGAGGGAAACAGTAATGTGGAAATGTTATCTTACCTTTATTCTTATGTTATGTGTTATGATCAAATTATGGTTCTTGGTCATTATTTACATATACGGGTGGTTCCGTGATAAACTTAGGGTGGGTGACCACGAGATAGCTCTCCAATGTATTGGGTAACGTGATAGAGGTAAACGTTAATGTGTCTCCTAAGAGATTTAGGGAATATACTATGATGGGTATTCCAAAGTAACTCCCTATGTAGCTGTGATAGCTACAATGTAAGTATGATATGGATGCCACATGTTACCTTTATGATTAATGATTTCTATGTGTCTTTCATAAATCTTATGATTTCTTGAGGTTAGTAAATGATTTCATATTTTTCATGTATTCATAAAAAATGTTTTCATTCTTTGATTTATAACCCTTACTGAGCTTTTTATGCTCATCCAAAGTTTTGAAATGTTTTCACAGGACTTAAAGATGAATAGGGTCAAGGATGGGATCAAGGAAAAGTAATGATGTCTAAAACATGGAAATAGACATGACTCTTTTTTTCAAGAGTTTTTATTTTATGAAAAAATGGAAACTGTGTAAATATGTCTACCTTGTAATATTTTGAGATGTAATAGTTATGTACTAATTCTATAAAATTATAAACCTGAAAAGATCCTCAATGTGAATTATTTATTTAATTCAATATTATATAATGTTTAAGGAAAGGTCCTTATAGATGGTATCAGAGGTCGATTTAGATAACATTAGGTGTTTGGGTATTGTTAAAGTAATATCCATAAAGTAATTTATGTTAATATAGACATCATATAACATTTTTAGATTACCATGTTGCTTCGCCTAAGATATTTTTGTGTTCAGAATGGTTTTCCGCAGAGGAAACATGGAAGCTGTGTTGGGACGACATCAGGAGGAAGAAAACCTTCCAAATCAGCAACCTGAGATGGTCGGAATTGGTACTGAATAGTTTGTTGCAGTGATGGCAGAGTTGAATCAGGATATAAATGATGGTGGTATCCATGTTTGAGATTAGCTAGATCAACCACAGATAAGCATGTCAGTAGTGGAGCATTTCATAAGGCAACATCTACAATCATTCAGAGGATCATCTAATCCAGTGCTAGCATAAGGGTGGATTAAAGCAGTGGAATAGATTTTTGATGTCATGGGTTGTTTAGAATATCAAAAAGATAGTCTTCCTGTTTACTGTTTTGAAGGTGAAGCTGATCAGTGGTGGTCGATGGTGAAAAATATCAGGGATTGTGAGGAGATTGATGCTCTTGATTGGGATGAGTTCAAAGGTATGTTTCTTGAGAAATATTTTCCTAAGTTGGTTCATCTTAGGATGGAAAAACAATTCCAGGAATTGATGCAGGAGGATGACTCAGTGGCTGCTTATGAAGAAAAATTCACTCGACTGGTAAGGTATGCTCTAAATTTCGTATGAGATCTTGATAGTAAAATCAACCGTTTTTACTCGGGATTAAATCCAAAGTATCGAAGGGATTTAGCTTCTCATGAGTTCAAAATTTATGAAACAATTTTTCATTATGCAGAGAAGGTGGAAATGGAGTTTACTGATGATCGTGTATTTTTTTGACAAACAATAGAATAAGAGGTCGAGGTGGCAGGTGAAAGGGAATAACTCCTCAAAAAAGTCGGATGGTAAGAAACATAAGTTTTCAGTTTGTGAAAATTGTGGTAAAATGAATGCTGGGGAATGTCTTTTGAATTCTGGTAAGTGCTACCAATGTGGTGAAATGGGGCATAATGCTCATAATTTCACTGAAAAAGATCAGGGTAATTGTAAGACAAAATCTGATTTATAGTCAGTAAAACGTTTTAAGTGAAATTAAATGGGTCATTATGAAAATGAGTGTCCAGCAAAGAACTCAACCGAAGTAAAGCTACCAGAATACAAGCATAAAGGGGTGTTGAAATCCTTTCCAACTACTTCAGCAGATGTTGGGCCATCAAATGAAGTTGTGTTAGATACACTGTTTGTTTGTTCAGATTATGCCAATGTGTTGTTTGATTTAGGGTCTAAAAACTCTTTCATTTCTGAGAATTTTTCTAGTAAATTGGGAATTCCATCTCATGATATGAATACTGAACTTACGGTAAAAACACATGGAGGAAATGTTGAGACAAAAAGAATAAATAAGAACATTCCTATCCTTGTGTGCAGAAAGAATCTACCTGCAAACCTTATTGTTTTGCCTCTAGTAGAGTTTGATGTTATATTGGGCATGGATTGGATTTCTGTTTATCATGCTAAGATTGACTGTAGAGATAAAGATGTTTCTTTTCAGAATGATTTTCAGTTTGTATAGAAAAATGAACCCTTGTTGTTGATAACATATCAGGAAGCTGAGAAACTAGTAAAAGATGGAAATGTATATTACCTTGCACATATTGTTGAAAACAAAGGAACTATTCAGATTAATGATGTACCAGTGGAAAATGAGTACCTTGATGTTTTGTCGGATGAGTTTCATGGTATTATACCTAATCAAGAAGTTGAATTTACTATTGACTTAGTTCATGATGTTAAGCCAATTTCAAAACCCCCTTATCGAATGGCTAAAACTGAACTTTTAGAGTTAAATAAGAAATTGCAGGAGTTATTAGATAAAGGTTTTATTTGACCTAGCACAACAACATGGGGTGCTCCTGTATTTTTTGTTAAAAATAAAGATGGTTCAATGAGACTTTGCACTGATTATAGAGCAGTGAATAACATCACTATTAAGAATAAGTATCCTTTTCCTCATATCCATGATTTTTTTGATCAGCTCCAGGGAGATCAGTATTTTTAGAAGATTGACTTGAGGTCAGGGTACCATCAGTTGAAAGTAAAGGAAGCAGACTTTCCAAAGACCTCGCTCATACAAGATATGGCCATTATGAATTTTTAGTTATGCTTTTTGGGGTGACCAATGAATCTTCTGTATTCATGTATCTTATGAATAGAATTTTCTGTGAGTTCTTGGATAAGTTTTTGGTTGTGTTCATTGATGATATTTTAGTTTATTCCAAAAGTAAGGAGGAACATGAATGTCATTTAAGGGTTTTATTGCAAACCTTAAAAGAAAATAAACTATTTGGCAAATTCAGCGAGTGTGAGTTTTGGTTACAACAAATTTATTTCCTTGGTCACATTGTTTCATAAAATGGCATAACTATTGATCCTGCTAAAATGAAAGTTGTTGAAGAATGTCCAAGACCCAAAAATATAACCGAGATTCGTAGTTTTCTTTGTTTGGAAGGTTATTACCGAAGGTTTGTTGAAACTTTTTCCCAGATATCTAGTACAATGACTAAGTTAACTCGAAATGGTGTTAAGTTCATCAGGACAAAATAATGTGATGATTGTTTTCAAGAATTGAAAAGAAGATTGGTAAATGCTCCAGTTTTGGAACTACCTTCCAGAAATTGTGAGTTTGTTATCTACAGTGGTGCTTAGTTGAAAGGATTGGGTTGTGTCCTAATGAAAAATGATGAGGTAATTGCTTATGCTTCACGTCATTTGAAACCACATGAGTTAAATTACCCTGCACGTGATTTGGAATTAGCTTCTGCTGTTTTTGCTTTAAAAATTTGGAGTCATCATTTGTATGGAGTGAAGTTTGAAATATATACTGATCACAAAAGTTTGAAGTATATATTCACTCAGAAATAATTGAACATGAGACAGAGGAGATTGTTGGAATTAATCAAGGATTATGATTACACGATACTTTATCATCTGGGGAAAGGAAATAAAGTTTCTGATTCTTTGAGTCATAAAAGTAATACTTCATTAACCATGTTACATTTGGAATGAGATCATTTGGTTTTTGATTTGATGAAATTTGGCATAGAATTTGTTATTGCAGGAAAGTATTCTTTTTTGTTTCAGGTGTCAGTGAAATCATCTCTATCAGACAGAATTAAGCAAGTGCAGAAGGAAGACAATGAGTTGTAGAAAAAGGTTGTGTTGGTTCAGAAGGGTAAGTTGCCTGATTTTTCATTGATAATGATTGTGTTTTGAGATTTGGAAAGAGATTATACGTTCCTTGTGATTCACAGTTGAAGAATGAGTTGTTATGTGGAGCTCATAGTTCTCCGTTTTCAGTTAATCCTAGTAGTACTAATATGTACAAAGATCTTTGGGAGTATTACTGGTGGGATGGAATGAAAAGAGATATTTCTGATTTACTGTGAAGTGTTTGAGTTGTCAGCAGGTTAAAGAAGAGTGACAGTTACCCAAAGGAATGCTTTAGCCTTTACTGGTTCCAGAGTGGAAATGGGAAAATATATTCGTGGTCTTTGTTGTGGGATTACCAATGACATCTTGAGGTAATAATGAAATCTGGGTTATAGTTGACTGATTGACTAAATATGATCATTTTCCTCTTATTAGAGATACTTTTTCTCTAGATCAACTTTCTCGGTTGTATGTTAAAGAGATAGTCAGGTTTCTTAGAGTTCCCCTCTCCATTGTGTCTGATCATGATCCCAGGTTCACTTCTATCTTTTGGAAAGACCATCAGAAGTCATTGGGTACTGAATTAAATTTTACTACATCTTTTCATCCTTAATCATATGGGAAGTTAGAATGAAGAATTCAGACCTCGGAGGATATGTTACGTGCTTGCTCGATGGAATACCAGGGAAGTTGGGACAAACAGTTTTCTTTGGTTGAATTTTCTTATAATAACAGCTTTCATTCCAGTATAAAGATGTCTCCATTTGAGGTATTATATGGAAAGCATTGTCGAACTCCAGCATTCTGGGATGAAGTAGGTGAAAAGAAGTTGATGGGACCATAATTGGTATAAGAGATGGCAGAGAATGTTCAGTTGAATTAGAAGAACATGAGAATAGCTCAAAGCAGATAGAAAAGTTATACAGATAACCGAAGTAAGGATCTTTCTATTGAGGTAAGCGATCATGTCTTTCTCAAAGTTTCTCCATGGAAAAGTGTGACGCGTTTTGGTAAGAAGGGAAAGTTGAGTCCAAGGTTCATTGGACCTTATGAAATTCTAGAGAAAGTTGGATCAGTTGCGTATAGAGTGGTTTTACCTCCAAGTTTATCCTAGGTACACAATGTTTTTCATGTTTCGATGTTGATAAAGTATATGCCAGATCCATCTCATGTTTTGAGCCCAGTGGTAGTTTATTTGGAAGAGAATCTCTCTTATGAAGAACAACCAGTTCAGATTCTTGACTATAGAGAGCAAGTGTTGCGGAATAAGGTGATTCACCAGGTAAAGGTTTTGTGGAAAAACCATATGGTTGAAGAGGCTATGTGGGAATCTGAAAATGCTTTGAGGGATAAATACCCCCCACTTATTTTGATAAGTGAATAAAAATTGTGAGGGTTAAATTCCCAAAAGGGGGAAGGATGTAACATCCCAGGTAAATGAAGAATAAGACATATTTCATATTTATTAATATTTTTGAATTAAAGATTAATTTTACTTTAAAGGGTTTGCTATGTTTGATATGGTACCCGATACGCAACAACGAGTTTCTTTGAAAACTTACGTGGAACACTAATAATATAATATAATTATTTGAAATGGTAGTTAACACATAGCTGTTGTATTGGTAGGAATGAAAAAATATAACTACAATATGATTATACATGACTGTTAAATGTATTTACATTATCTAATAAAAATTTAGAGGCTTAAAATGTGAATGAATCTAATTTTAAGCATAATTTACATTAAAATGCCGATTTATCACCTTTTAATGGAAAACCCTCTTTAAATATAGTTTTGGTCACTTTAATACATTATAATTTACCACATAAAATCCTTCTTTAGAATTGGGACATAAAAATTTAATTTGTGTAAATTTTCAGAATTTTTCTGATAAAGTTCATTTTTTAATGAATAGTGAAAATATTGTATTTTAATTCAAAAGTGCCTTTTAATATAATTTATTTATATGGTTATATTATCTTTTTAGTTGGTTTTAAAGTGAAATTAACATATATTTTTACCATTTAATCCAATGTTGGTCATCGTAATTAATTTAACTTTGAAATTGGAAATAAACAAGTATTAAACTTTTGATAGTTATTGTTTCTTACAAACACACTATTTGTTTTAACAATGGGAATTAATTTTTAAATTAATTAATTTTACTTATATATTTTGAATTTGGAAAAATAGACATCAATTTTGAATTCAGAATATCAAATAATTCTTAGGCTAAATTTTTGGTATTTTTCTGAAAAACTTCAATTTTTGATGAATAGTGAAACCACTTAGTGGTAGTTAAAAAACTGACTTTTCATTTAAATGAAAATTTACCACTTTTTTGAATTGAATTTATAAACTCCAACATACATGGTTGTTATCAAGAAGTAAAATTTGGTTCAATAAGATGAAAATATTTTTTTGGTGAATAGTAACTTTTGACTTTTATTTACTGCGGTTAAAGGTAAATAGGGTGATTCAAGGTTAAAAGAATTTTATAATGATTCCAAATTACCTTAAAACGAGTCCAAACCTTATTGGTGGAGTGATTTACTACCATGGACATCTTTGGGTCAATTTTGGGACCCCATTGAGCCAATTGGGAGTGATAATGACAATTTAGATTAATTAACTTAAAGTAAAGGAAAATATGACAAAAGAAAATATCTTTTAGTAAATTAAATTTTAGAAGGTGTTATATAAAGTATATTTTTTTATATAAATATTAATTGGAAAGATAAAACGATTTCCTACATGATCGTATTTTTTTTATAATTTTTAGACATTGAATAAATTAAATTATTTATGACACAATAATGATACAGTATTTACCTCATTAATAAATAATTTAAATAAATAAGATTATAATGATTAAAATATTATCCAAAACATTTCCAATTCTGATTGGACTATTTTATTTAGACCATGAGTCATATTATATATGACTATAATGATCTTTTGACTTTTAGAAACCTAATATAATTATATTATAAAATAATATTTTTACACTTTCCAAAAGAGCCCATCCCCCCCCTTATAAAATGATACCATTTATAACTAATTCCAATCACCTCTCAATCCATTTTTCTCATCCACACTCTGAAAAATTAAGCTTACTACATCCCTATCCTCCTCCTAGAAGCCTTAATATAGGCATAAGTCACTTCAAGAAGTCCTTTGGTTCAAACTAAAGGGAGTTACCCAAATTAAAGGTAACGATTTCTCTTAAATTGTTTTCTTTTATTTTACTTCTCCAACCCCTAAAATCTTTTTATTCCTTTCTTTTGTAACAACACAAGTATCCTCAATATAATAGGACATTGTTATGATAAGTATTCGAAGTACACTTACACACACCTCCATCTAATGGATGAAGAACATAATGTTTCTGTGGATGGAAAACTAAGGCCTCACGAAACGATGACTGTTCAATTACATCTTACCGCATCTCATTGTGAAAATTATGATGGAACTATATTTATATATGATATATATTATTTTTATGATTTCATTATGCTTCTGTACTACCCATTTATGGCACACCATTATGGTTTCCATAGTGGGTAAATATGATATTCTCATTTGAGGAAGTGCGGACTACCGCCCCCTCAAAGTGATTTGATTCGTTAATGCCTTATATGGGATGTATAAATGATGGAGTTAATGATATTATATATGATATTATATAGGAATTATAATATACCTATGTATCATTATGTTTTATTTCCATTAAAATAAGAAATAGAAATGAAAGTAGCGTTTATGCGTATGTACCGCTTACCGTCTCCATGAACGGTGCATTTCATTTCTTACCTCTAAATGTTATGTACTATTATAAAAACATGTATATGATGGATATATATGATATATATGATATCCAAATCTTGAATATAATTATGGATATAATGAACCTTTGACCACATGGACAACTTGTAAATATAATGTGTTCATTTTTTACTCAAGTACCAAATATCGACAAAATGAACGTTAATAACTTAAATGATTTCATAATGTTTATTACATGGTAATAAGTGATATAAAAGGAATAATAAAATTAAAAAAGGTTCTTACTCAAGTATAAATTAACTTTAGTTTATTATTTAGGATATTAAATAACGATCAAGTCAAGTCAGACACGAGGTAAGGGACTTCATCTCAATCTCCTTTCATTGAGGCATTTTTAGTTTTATACATGACTTTATTTTATACGGTGAATAAACCCATTTGAATTTTCTTTTTATTTAAAGGGAATATTTTTAATATTAATTGTTTTAATAAACAACAAAAAAAGAAATGTTTTTTAACGTAAGCGGTGACATTGACCTTTCCACCACTACGAGTATTATTTGATCTCTGGCTTCCTTAAGAGGATGAAATGTTTTTAAAAGGAAAAATAAATACTATATAATCTTTTTACGTATTTTGGTATTGAAAATTATTTTGAGAATGGATTTATTATTTCAATATCTTGAAATGATATTTTATTATTGTAATGTGGAAATGTTATCTTTTTTTATGCTTATGTTATTGTTATGATCATGTTATAGTTCTTGGGCATTATTTACGTATACAGGTGGTTCCATGATAAACCTAGGGTGGGTGAACCCGAGATAGATCTCCAATGCATTGGGTAATGTGATAGAGGTAAACATGAAAGTTTCTCCAAAGATATTTCAGGAATATACTATAAGGGGTATTCCAAAGTAACACCCTATGTAGCTGTGATAGCTACAATGTAAGTATGATATGGATGCCACAAGTTACCTTTATGATTAATGATTTCTATGTTTCATTAATAATTATTATGATTTCATGAGGTAAGTAAATGATTTCATGTTTTTTTGTATTTATGAACAAATGTTTTCATTCTTTGTTTTATATCCCTTACTGAGCTTTTTATGATCATCCCAAGTTTTGAAATGTTTTCCCAGGACTTAAAGATGAATAGGGTCTTGGATGGGATCAAGGAAAAGTCATGCTGTCTAAAACAAGGAACTAGACATGACCCTTTTTTTCAAGGGTTTTTATTTTATGAAAAAATAGAAATTATGTAGATATATCTACCTTGCAATATTTTGAGATGTAATAGTTATGTCATAATTCTCTAAAACTCTAAACATGAAAAGATCCTCAATGTGAATTATTCATTTAATTCAATATTATGTAATGTTTAAGGCAAGGTCCTTATAAGGAGGTTCCTAACCATTGGTGGAGTGAAAGTGGGATTAGAAGAGGAAAGCATAGGTAAATGCTGGGTGAGCCAAAGGGGCCTTGTGCAAGGTATGTCCAGTGTGGATCTGAAGTGATTCAAACAGGGTAAGGCCTACTTGCAATAAGGGTGTATCATGGAGGATGGAAAACTTGTGAAACAACACTTGGGTCAAGTATTGACTTATTCTACAATGTTCTCCTCAAGTGTCCCCAAAGGTGTCTTACATAGCTCCTAGTTTTAGGATTGCGACTTATTTCTAGTTTGTTCTTTATTTGTTAACTGAAAATTATTATTTTTAAAACATAAACCCATTTTAAGGACTAAGGGGGAACCCATCATGACATTAAATACTTAAAAACAAAAACCACAACACAAAAGATCAAAATTAATTAACAACCCAGATTAAGTATACAAAGAAAATCCCCTACCCCGAATCAATAACGTTAAGTCCAGCTTCCACCTACTCATTACTGCTCGGCGTGATGTATTCTGTAGAGATGCATGAGCCTAATACTAATGGAAAAATCCATACCCTCTCAAACATCTAAATCTGGATAGAAATGGTCAGGTGGAAACTCTATGTTCTGAACCTCATCTGGAGTAGCCCCTTAAAGAAGGACTGGTTGTATAGTCTCTTGAACCATGGACCATATTCCACAAAAGATATCACACCATTAAAAAATTCATCACAATGGAAAAAAAATTTAAAATTCAGAACAACATCATTGAAAATGTCTTCATCCTGGTCACTAGAACCATCATTAGAAGAAATCCATGCTACAAAGATTGTACAAGACTCCCTATAACACCATAGATAAAAATGAGAAACCTGTATATCTAGACACTCCATGTTGTGTGAAACCTTGAATTTTCTACCCATGGATAGATGAACCAAGTACCACACTGAAGGATCTTCATCGATGAGGGGTTCCTAGCTAATCTGGACCAAAAGTGTCACTTTGGGCATGAAACTGAGAAAATCTCTACTGAGGAAGAACCTGCAGCTAAGGTCGAATTTAGAATACTCATGGGAAGCCAGAAAGAGGGAAACTAGTGAGGACCAGGGGTAGGGACACACTGACGACATCGAATCCATGATACTAACAACAAACCATACAACAAAAAACCTCCACATGAAGAAACCCCCAAATCCAAATTTTGAAAATCCAAAATTATTGAACAATACAAAATAAAATAGGCATTTTATTGTAGAATTCATTGAATGTAATATCTGAATCCAAGCTACGTCAGATCATAGATCCTTTGAGAGAAGTAGAACCCCGATGCCAGGAAACCCACACTTCCATCACCGTCTCCCAAAGATAGAACTAGACACCACAACAAAATGAAGGCCACCCTCCCAAAGCAAGACAGATTCCACCAAGTGTTGGAAGGATTCCCCATCACAAGCACTCATGGAGGAAGAAATCCCCACCAATAAGGAGGTGGTGTGGAGAATCCCTAGGTGTGAAGCAGGGAGAGATCCCTAAATCATTCATTCTTGATGGGGGGAGTGGTTCCTCATGAATTTATTTTATTATTCACATTATGGGGGGACTTTATTCCCACTTTACCCCTTTATTCCTTATTCTATTAGGTTTTGGAGAGCTACCTGGGTGGTTTTTAGAGATTGGGTAAGGGACTAGGTCAAACAGATATTTGAGACTTCTCCAAGAATTGTTTTTATTTAAATGATGAGCCTCAGGTTGCTATTTATAGGAACAAAAGGACCATGGGTGAAGTTGTAATCTCAATTAGGTGTGTTTCATAGGTGTTGCATATATTTATGTATTTTATTCAGTGGTCTGAGGTGGTTTCCCATAGGTTTTTTATCCATAATATATTTACCCTCTTTTCTTCTTTCTATATCTTTTCATCTATGTGAAAAAATAGTGTCAAAAAAGGTATTATCTGAAATGGAAAATTAATTACCCTGAGTAAAAATTAAATCATAATAAAATATTCCAAATAGATATTATATATACCATATAAAAAATGTTTATAATATAAAACATGTCTACAGAAAGGAAATTTGAGACAAAAATTAATCACTTTTGATTCTTGGTATGCCAGACACACTCTAACCCAATATAGATTTAACATAACCTTATTAATCACATATCTTAGAACCTTATTCATGTATTTTACCTATTTTTCACTCCATTTATATTCATTTACTACACCTATTAGTTCATTAAAGATTATTTTCAACATCAAATGTTAGTAATATTATTTGTTTTGAACATGTTTTTTAATGATGATGTTGGATATAATTTATTAATAAAATATTCATAATTCATTGACTACTAAAGATAGTGGAATTATTGTATTTGAACATTTTATATTGTAATATTTTCATTTTATGGAAAGAATGGGTATGGTTTGTGAAAATGGAATTCATACTAAACTTATTTTTGGGTAATTTGGAAATATAAATGAGTCTCTTTATATAGATCATTAATTTTTTTGTGTTACCCTTAATGAACCATGTTAATAACATAATTACCATTAAATATCATATATTATCTATGATTAAGTTTTCATAGTCACCCATGATAGAAATTTATAACATTATTCATGTAGGTGGTTAAACTGACCCAAATAAGAACATACTATAATATATGGGTGAGTATGAATATAAAAGTGATTATTTTATTATAATATAATTATCAAATAATTTTAATGATATTATTTATGTTTTATGAAATTTAAGAGTCTTATTAGGGGACATGTGAATGAAAATAATAGAGAAGAAAATTGTAGGGAGTTACTACTCACATTGAGGGATTGATTCTTCACTTATAGGGCCTCTAGGAAATAGAGGAATTGTAAAAATTTCTTGTGAAAAGAGGATAAAAAAAGATGAAGAGGGATCTCACAGAGGAAAAATTTCCATGTATTTAAGATTAATTCTAAGGAATAAAGTGGTTTTTAATGTGTAGAGGAGAGATCCTTTTATTGGTGAAAATGAGGGACATTTCCTTGGAAAATATCAAATCAGATGGGAGTTATGTAAATAAATGTTGGTGAGAAATATTTGGTTGGCTTAAAATACTAACTAAGGTCTTATAGAAAGTGTTTTTATAATTTTAATTATAGAAAACTGAATCCATTTCAAGTTAACCATTTTAACCTTGTTTAAATATTTACCATGGTAATTGTTTTTTTACTAAACATATATGATGACACATTTTACAAAACTTTGACATGATGATTCTAATTTTAATCCCTTTAATATAATTAAATTCTAATATATTAAAAAATTAACTATTAAATTAAAACATAATATTTACAGAAGATACATTTTTTGGTAGAAAAATGAATATATGAATATTAAGTGTTATTATTATTTCTTATAAATAGGTAAATAAATATGTATTGATCATTATTTTAGATTTATTATTTAAAAATGATCAAATTATTTTAATTAAATAATAATAATATAACACTTGTGAAAAAATTATTTTAAAATAACCTTTTACCTTTACCATGAAAACTAACCTTTACCATGATAAATTATTTTTATGTATAAAAAATAAAATTTATATATGTTATTTAATTTTATTTCTAAATATGAAATATATTTAATTAGATTAATATTTTAAATTTTATAAAAGTTAATTTTAATATAAAAAATCATAAAAACATTTATTAGAAAAATTAATTTTACGAATAAAAAGAATTTATTTATATTACTTTCCGAGGAAAAATATTTCTATTAACTTATTTTTCATGTTATCAATATATTTTTATTTAAAACTCTATTATTCTTTAAATGAAATTTTTTTTTCAAATAATAATTGTAAAAAATTTCTTAATTTATAGAGATAGATGAAATAATGAATATAAATGTATCATTTATTAATAGTTACTTTTTTATATCTTTCTAAATTCTACTTAAAAATTTATTAAAACCTCAATATAATGGTAAGCTAAACATTGGTGGTAGTTATATGTGGTGATTCCATTAGCATGGATCTATTAGTGATTTCTATGATCTTGAACTTCTCCCATAAATGATATTTCTAAAGCCTTATTTGTTTATTTTCAGTTTAGTCTTGGTCTAGGGAAAACCCTAGCGACTCAACCTCTTTTCCAAGATTAGAAAAATGATACTCAAAAGGAATTATTCTAATATATTATTTCATTTATTCTCTTTTAAAAAAATATTTCATAATGTGTTTACTTATATTTATACAAACCAATAAAAAATATATGTTATAATGGTCAATTTGTTAATAATATACCTCTTTAATTATTCTCATGTTTACTGATGTTACCAAAATTTGTATAATCCTAATGACTATATAATATCATGAACTATATATCCTCAACATCTATATCAGTCAAATGACCATATATTCCCAACGACCATGTATATTTCTTTATATATCCTCACATTCATTTCTATAAACATTCATCCTCTTTGTTTAATTCCCTCTAAATATTCGTATAATATTTATAATGCTTATACAATAATTAATAGTTGTGATCCAAGTGATTATCTTTATAGAAAATCACAAGGATAAAGATTTTATTTTTGCATTATTTTTTTTACTAATGAATTTATTCCACTTGTACTTATCTTAATGATGCTTCATATTTTATTATCATAATATATTACTGTTTATATATATTTTGGAATATTTTATCCCAATAAAATTTATTGTAGTTAATTTTATGTTAGTGTTGCCTATAAAATATGATATTCAACATTGTATTAATTTATTAGAATAATAAATAGTAAAATCTTGGGGTTTTACATTCTACCACACATAAAATAATTTCTCCTATGAAATTTCATTATTCTAGTGAAAAAATAAGGTTACTTATTCTATATTACATCTTTGAGTTCCCATGTATCTTGTTAAAACTTATTATTTCACCATATAAATTTGGCCAAGGGAGTTTTCTTATTCTAAAATACTTTATCTCTTCTACCAAGGATCTCCACTAGTTTTTCCTCAAAATATTGGTCATGTTCTAATTGTTTAGATTACATGTTTGGTACATGTTATAGATAACATTTTTTTTACTTCCTTAAAATTGATAAATGGAACACATAATGTACTTGAGAGAGGTTTGGGGGATGTGATAACAGAAAACATACTTTCCTTAAATTATTAGGAGTATCAAAGGGAATGATTTATCTAACTATTAATTTTCATATCATCTTAAACCTCATACCCTTTTCTAATTCTATATTTAAAGGATAACCATGTCAAAAAATTTAAACACTATATATCAGCAATGATCATCAATATAGATCTTCTTTATAAATTGTACTTATTTTATTTTTCATCAAATTGATTAGACCATTTCTATAATTTTCTAGATAAGGTCATATCTTAATAGAGACCTCTCTCTAAAATCACCACCACATGTTAGAGAACTACATCTATTCCCATACAGAGCTTCATATGTTACAATTGGATGGTAGAGTAGAAACTTATATTAAATAAGAACTCAACCATATGAATTTGTTAATCCAAACTTTATTTAAAATCCATTGATTTGGATTATAGAATATCTTTAAATGTTTGAATGATTATTTTAGATTAAACATTAGATTTATGATTATAGGAAATTCAAAACTCAAATATATATCTAATTATTACAAAATACTCTTTTAGAATTTGGATATGAACCTCAGATCTCAATTAAATACAATTTAATGTGGTACTCTATACAACCTTATCACTAAAATTTTGTATAACACAGAAAGTTGATTTCTTGATAAATCATATCTAATAGTATTAAAGTGTTCTGAACTTGTAAACCTATCCACCACTACCCAAATAGGATTATATCGTTTATAATTATTAGGAAGATAAGTGACCTAATATTCATTGATGTTCTATTATCTCTATACTGGTATAGAAATGGTTTCATCACCCCCTTGGACTTTTTAACTCCACTTTAACATATTGGCATACCAAGAACTGAGATACATACTTTACAATATCTGTTTTCATATTGTCCAAACAAAA
This sequence comes from Viscum album, assembly GCA_963277665.1. Taxonomy (NCBI): domain Eukaryota; kingdom Viridiplantae; phylum Streptophyta; class Magnoliopsida; order Santalales; family Viscaceae; genus Viscum; species Viscum album. Next base: position 2,015,159,465 of record OY728153.1, on the reverse strand, counting down.
TTATTTCTTAATATCTATATAAATATTTTTTATTTTAGAACAGATATAGAATCATGGGCTATTTGAATCATCCAAATAAATCATTATTTATCTTTGGTATTTCATGTACACATATTTATTTCCCAAATATTATAACACAAACATTGTCAAAGTTGAACTTTGGAATAATTACTACAGTCTTCTATAACTCCATATCAAATTTTCGGGCCTCCGTGATCTTTAAAAATATATATAGTTGAGAAATAATTTTGGAAAATTAGGATTTCATCCCTTCCCTTATGACTTCCATTTCCATACATTGAATATCTAGGAAGATTAGGTCCCTTTAATTTCTTATAATGTGTAGGTTATCATGATCCTTTCTACATTGAGCATACCCAACATTTATTTCATTCCTTATATAGTAGTGTTTGGAGGAATCATAGTTTCTAATAAACATTAACAATCTTCAAATTCACATGTTAGACTCATTCTATGTGAATATATACTTCAATATCCTTTAATAAGTATATATATCACACTTTTCAAAATCAAGGTAATTCCACCAAATATTTATTGAAAATATAATTGTCACTATATTCAGATCATACATCATGTATTTTTCTTAATGGTTCTCAATTGATGTGATCCATAAGTAATTACCTTATAATGTTTCATCATGACACATTCCCAACATGTCTTTGAAGAATCAATGTATATTGGAAACCATTATATAATGGTATTTAAAGTGAGTATAAGTGAAGTGAAAAACGTCTTCTTAATATCCATGAAGTTTTCTTCACATTATTCTATCTTGAGAAACGTTAATCACTTCTATGTTAACTTAGAAAGTCAATTTAACAATCATTAAAATTTTCTCACAAAATTTTGGTAGTATACAGAAAAACTAAGAAAAATATAGATCTCTATCATAATGGTTGGTATAATTCATTATTCAATAACCTATTTCTTTGAATGATCAGTAAATATACCCTCTATTATGATTACATGACCTCAAAAGGATAAATTTTGAAGCCAAATTTCACACTTGATAAACTTTCCATATAGTTTCTCATTTCACAAGATCTTTAGAATACTCCTCAAAGTCTTTTCATGTTTCTCCATGATTGTAGAATATATAATAATATCATTAATAAATATCACCATAAAATTTTGAAGGTAATAAATAACGACTTTATTAATAATATCCATGATAATTTTAGGGGAATATATGAGTCTTAAAGGTATTACTATGAATTTATAGCACTCATATGTCATATAGAAAGATATATTGGGTATACCTTATATGTATACCCTTAATTGATTATATTTAGAGGAAAAATAAAATTTTGAGTAGTATTTAAACACTCTATGTTAATAATAAAGATAATCAATAGAATATAGTGGATAGTTTTTATAGATTATTTTTATTAAGTTCATAATAATCAATGGAAAGATGCATCGATCCATAATTCTTCCTAACAAAGAGTATTAGTGCACCCAAAGGTGATGTACATAAGAATATAAATACCCTGTATAAATTATCATGAAGTTACTTATTTATTTCTTTTAATTAAAGTGGTCTATTCATTAAGTAATATTTGATATTAGTGTAGAACTAGGAATGAGTTCAATTGAAAACTTAACCTCACATTTTGGGTAAAGACTGGGTAGTTATTTAAGAAAAAAGTCAACATGATCATGTATGATTAGAATGTGTACAATGTTTAATTACTCCCCAACCATTTGAGCCAAGGGTATATCATTATTGGGTATAAAGATGCATGTTATAGGATTCCATTCTAAAATAATTTTATAATCAAACTTGATATTTTTAGTTGTATGATTTGGGATATAAAATGAGATTTTCTTATCCTAAAAATTGATATGACCTCTATGTAGGGAGATCCAATCCATTAACAATATAAAATAAAATTATTCTAAGATAAAAAAGTAATTATAATGACAAAAAATCAATTATAGAATAATTGTAACCCTTTAATACAATTAATTCACCACGAGGTGTTTTCACTAATAATTCCAAATTCTAATTTGGAGTTGGTGAATCCACATTATTTGAAACTTTCTTTGATACAAAAGAATAAAATGAACTAAAATATAACTTGACATTAAAAATATAGAGTGGAGAATAAATGTACATTAAACCAATCCACTTTCATGCTTCACTTAAGCAGTAGTGATTTCACAAGATTTTATTTGTTCTATTATTTAAGGAGGATGCTGATGTCTATTATCCTCATTAGCCCATGGACAGGGAAATTGAATTGTGTAACCCCCAAACACCTTATATTTGAATCATTAGAGTGTGAGTAGTGTATTATTTGTTACTATGTTTTTATTTATTATTTATTGGTCTCTTCATTCCACTTCAACAATCATGAGATTGGTGTCCAATAATTATTGACTTAAATCCCTTTCTGGTCCCATTTAGGATGTTTCTATAGGGATTCAACCCAAATTTTTGTCAAGTAGATCGTTGTTTTTTCCATTCATGTTATCTATCATCCAAGTTTTTATACAGTTCCATTTTACTTTTCTTGCCTCTAAATTTGAAATTATGAGGTTCTGAAATTTCCATTTCCACCTTAGGCTCACATTAAGAAACTTTTTATAGTTAGAGAATTATCTTATAACTAATTCCCTTCAATTACTTGGTTTTAATCCACTAAATAATCAAAAGAAATTTATTTCAGTGTTATTTATAAAATTAGAGTCATACTTTGCGAGTCTCAATAATTTTTCTTCAAAAGTGACAATGGATTCATCATTATTTTTTAGTTCTAAGTATTCTCACTCAGTTTTCATATAAAGGATCCAGAGAAAATATTTGGTGAAAAATATTTTCATAAACCCCTCTCATTACAAATTTTAAAATTTTCTTATTTCATTTCATTATTAATGAGGGTCCACCATTGGTTAGTCTCAACCTATAAATAATAAATAGCTTAAAAAAAGTATAATGGTTTGAGCAGTAGACAATGGAAAATATCTTCTCAATTGCATTAATCCATTTCTCAATAACTATTAGATTAAAAGACCCACTAAAGGATGGTGGACCCTATCACATGAAATTTTTAATAATAAGTTTCCATATACTTAGTGTGTTTGGGATCTCAACATGGTTCATTTTATTATTCATTTGTTGAAATTATTGGGTGAGCATTTCGATATGATTTTTCACTCCCACTACCATCTCATTTAGTTGTTTGTTTGGAAAATCAACCCATTTTTAATCACACCATTTGTTAACATGATTCCTCAAATTTCAATTCATTCACTTAAAAGAAAATAAATTTAAGGATGAGAATACTTAATATAATAAGCATACAAAAAAGAAAAAATTAACTTAGAATGAATGATGTATATACCCTATCTTATTAATTTTCTAGGTTTCAATCTAGGCTATCCATGGATATTTTTTTAGATTTTCTATCATATATATACATATATATATATATTACATCACTAAATTATAATATACCATAACTATATATTCAAATCATTTATAATGGTTCATAAAGATCATGTGAATCAACTAAATCATATCCCATAGGATTTTCAACGTAAGAGCGTAAATAGATCTAGTTATCGTGCACCAAGTGAGGATCAAGTTAATACCCAACTAATATTTTCAGGGATTATTACCCCTAGGGAAATATATTCTAGAGAATGCATTTTCTTGATGTTATTTCTAGGAAACCACACACTACTTATAAAAATTTTAGGATCATTTCTTATATTTAGACTTTTCCCTTGGGTTTTCACTAATGTTTTATGTTCCTAATCTCCAGAACGTAACTATATATTGATTTAATACCAACTAAGATGACCCGAACTAAACATGAATACATTTCACATAATTTTCAAAATTTAAATATTTCATTTCAAAATAATAAAAAAATACTAGAACAAAAAGGTATAGTTTTTATAGATATTAAATTCTTATTACACACTATTACTTAAATATATCCCACGAACATCTTTATATAAAACATCATACTATAAATAGTATTAAATATAATTTACTAAGGAAGTAGAAAAAAATAGAAGTAATGATCTCAAATAATCAGTAACAGAAAACATATCAAAGATACATAAAGGGGGCTGATCATAAGCATTTTAGATGTTAGTGGGGGAAATATATTCTTAAAAGGAACATTGGATCAAAAGAGTTGTCTATAAATCATATGAAAAATGTTTATATAACCTCAAATGATCAAACATATACCATGGTATAAAATTAAAAAAACAAAAGAAAAAAATTAACGGTCACGGAAGATAACATATGCATATTGAATAACATAGAAATATTCCCAAAACATAAGCATTTGAAATAATAAGACTGTGAACAAAGCTAAATGAAATCATGTCCACACATAAAGTAGTGCACATAGATAATGTTAATCATGACCATGCATAATGTTAGGAATATAGCTAACTGTAGTGACCCAACCCGAGATAGATCAGAGCCAGTTCTTAATATCAATTACATTGGAAATATTGTAGGGAATCAAATCCTAATGGACTGAGAGTTTAGTAGTCTTTGTAAACTAGATACATAAATGAGTCTTGTATTTTAAATTAATACACTAATTACAAGATAATATTTTCCTCTAAATAACTTCGAGTATAATTTTATTCCATCTAGTATATACCTACATATTTTTTATAGTATGATTCTTGGATTCTTGGGGAAAGTAAAAATAATAAGAGTGAGCTCAAATGTTTAGAAAGAGTAAAGTATAGCATAAGCAATAATAAATTAACAAGAATAGTCAAAATATAGATGTAAATTACTAAACACACATGCTATGTTATCAATAAACTGATTGTAAGTGTATAAAAACAATAAAAAGGTAATAAATAGAAACAAATTCTATTCATATAACTAGATAAGGAAAAATAAATATGGCAAGGTAAGAAACTGAAGAACATTCTATTTAATCAATGAACTAAAAATTAAATTTATCCATAGATATTTCGACACAAAATATCATGGATGAATAATAATTGAAAATAAATGAGGTAATTGCTTAATTATTGGATTTAATGTTTCTAAGATGCATGGAAATAATAATGTCAAGACCTTTCACAAGATATTTTAGCATATTGGGTAAAAACCCATTTAAAGCGGCTATCCAACTAACTCATCCAATGAGACTAAAGATGAATTTAGAAGATTGCATTAACTGGTCCCCAACCCATATGACATTCCTTAAATGACTTCCAACTCATTTATTGCATTTCCAAAGCATTCATTATATATTGAATAATCAATTTAACAATCATCCTTATCAAATATCCATATGGAGTAAGAGATAAAAATTTATCAATATTTACCCAAATAATCAAATAAAATTTAAAGTGAACACCATATAAAAAATGATATATGGATTAAGAAATGAATATATCCATGCTAAATGATATGGTAAATTAGGGGAAATTTAGTGTTCCATGATCATAGAAAATTGAATTTTTGAAGGGGACAAATGAAATCAAGGAAGTGAATGTGAATACTATCCTTAGACAAATAAATCATAAACTATCGAGAGAAATACCGTGGATTTTATCAATACAATATACCCCAAGTAGAGTAAAATGAAGGGTTGTTGTTGTTAATGAATAAAAATATAATAAAAAGAGATTTAAAAAATTATTGAGGAAAACATCTTTTCCTTGAAATGTATGAAAAAAAATTATTTGAAAGAAATTATAAAAACATATTCTTTAGAAACTAGCCATTTAATCATATAAAATAAGCTCTGATAGAATGATGGTAGGTAAATTATTAAATGTTTTTCAAGTTAAAGAGAACATTCCTTTTTCCTGGTAAAAGGTTAAAAAAATTCTATGTTTGAAAAGCGACCAGAAGATCCCATTGAAAACATTCGTAAAAGAAAAAAAATGTAAAAATGTATTTACGAAATCATTTTAAAAACATTTTTCAAAACATTTTAATAAAACATTGTTTTTATAAGAAAATAAGTTCTCTGACTAAAGAGAGAAATGAAGTTGGGTTTTCTTAACAACATTTTCGAAAATACCTTGACTACCAAAAATGGAAAAAATGGAACTAATACTTGAAAAATATAAAAAATAATCAGAGTATTGTAAAATTAAATGTTTTATTGAATAATGGTCATATAATTTCCTTGAATGTAATTACCATTTAAATACCATTAAAATTATTCTTGAGGAAAATAATATTCAAAAATTACAAAGTCACCCATACCACATTAAAACATTTTAAATCATAAACCTAATGAAGGAATAAAATTAAATGATAGTTATAATACTATGAGAGTATGGATATTTAATATATTTCATTTAAAAGGCATTTATGTACACTATATGAACAAAAATATGTGTATAACAACAAATAAATCTCAATGGAATGTAAATTGAGATGAAATCTATTACCTTGAGTTTCCTTTCAGTTTAAAATCCTATAACTTCCTATATAATAAACATTTTTTAAATATTTATTTTCTTTAGAAACTTTATAATGTTTATAATTAATTTATTTCACCTATTACCATGTTGTATACAACAACTTATACAATTTTATTTACATCGGTTGTTTGGACCAAATTCCGTTTATGTTTCAAAAATGACTTCGGTGGGTCAACTATGGTCAGAGGAGTTAATATATAAAATATTCATAATAATAATCATAAAATTATAATAATGTATATAAATAAATTATATATTTTAAAAAAATAATTAAATAGGTTTATGAAAAAATGAATCAACGTTACAATCATGAAGATGGTAGGCCGTACATACACATGAGTAACGTTCTCATTTTTCAATGATCATTATGGAAAGAAGGTAAGTATAATAATATATTTATAAAATGATAATTTTATAATAAATATAAAATTACTTCATAATATATATCTATATTTAAAATTATTGTTATGTAAAATGAATCACATCAGGTCGAGGTGGTAGTAGTCCACAATGTAAAGACCTGTAAAATTAAAGGGAAAGTTTTTCATAATTTTCTTTGGGATTTTACAAGAACGCAGTTTCTGATGACACCTGATTCTGAGGCCCAGTGTGCCCGAAATCAATTTCCTAAGTTTAGATCAGGTACGTTTAGTGAACGAACGAGCGGGTGTTCCTAACTTTTGAACCGCTGCTCGGAATCAAAATCCGAGGGCACCGATGGGATCACAGTGCCGGTAATTGTTTAAGAAACACCTTTTTCAGAGTTTCATTTGCTCAGGTGAGGTTATTAATTAATTGGGTTAACTAAACAATAAAATAAAATATTGTGCGACCGATTTTATTTTTATTCTAAGTAGTGATAACCTAGGCATGGTGGTTGGAGTGGGACCCACTGATATCCTAACTCCTAGGTAGGATATGAGTGAGGTGGGGCCCACACAAGCCCCACCCCATTTATTTCCCTTTTCCCTCCCACATGCATTTAATTTTGTAACTCACCCGCACCCCCCCTTTTAAATGCCAATTCAACTCTTGTGTTTAATTGGATCATTTAACGCCTCATTAATTGGTCAATGCACGTTAATTAAATCGTGATTTAATTTTGAATTTCAAATAAGGGGTGGCATGAGTAATAAAATAAGGCAATGCCTTAATGTTTTATTATTGTTTCGTTGTGCATGAAGGATTGGAGAGGAATTACTCAATCCTTGGAATCCTCATCTTCCTCCTTGAAGAACACGAAGAACACACCGTCACTAACGAAGAACGCCGACCTCTGATGAAGACGATGAAGAACGCAAGTTCCTCGGAGATCGACTATGTGACGCCGTGTACCGTGATACCGACGATCCTCTTCTTCGCGACGCCGTGTACTGCGATGCCGAGGATCCTCCTTCCACGACACCGTCTTCCGCGACACCTCCTTTTCCCGCAAAAAACCTCGTTCGACGACTTCAGCGAGGTAAGGGGTTTGGTTTAATTTAATTTATGTGGATTATATCCCCGACATATGATTAAATTGTTGAAAGTAGTTCGAACAACTAACGCGGTGGGTGCGGACCAACGAACAAGTCCGAACCCGCCGATTCACTGTTCTTGATGCGCGGAACATTAGGCGACGATGAAACGGGACTGTTGAGCGATTGGAGGCCGTCACAGTAATCTACGGGTCCCGAGACGACCCCAGGCGCAGATGGGAGAAAGAAATGACCACCAGAGTGGCTCCAGTGGCCCGCGGACTTCACCGGCGGCGCGGGCCGCCGGGGCGGCCGGCACCAGCCGGCCGCCCGGAGGCGGCAGTGTCCCGGTGCGCCACCAGGAGGGACCACCGCGGTTGAAGCCGTGGCGGCAGGCGACCGGGTTCCCGTGGCCGCGCGAGACCCAGGGGGGAGACGCGGTGCCCAGCGCCGCATCCGCTGGCAAAGGAGCGGCCCCCACGTGGGGGCCGCGGTTTCAATCAAGTGGGGCAACCCCCCCCCCCCCCATTCCGCTCGGTTCGGCCAGCGCCGTGCTGGCCGCATGCGGGCCGCACCCGCTCCAGGCCATCCGGCCGCCCAGGTTAGACCGGCCGAACCGGGCTGGGCTGCGCCGCACCGATGGGGCCGGGCCTGGACACGGTTCGGGTTGACCCTGTTCGGGCCGACCCAAGGGGTCTCGGGTCGGGTCGGTCCGGGCCCAAAACCCCCTAAAACCTGACAAGTTCGTTCTTTTACCCATATCGTGGGATACATAATTATGATCGACACACCGTCAGTTGCGTGACGATCCTTGGAATGAGGCGGTCATTTTGGTATATTAAACTCAAGGTTTCTGAGAACTTTGGGTACTGCCGGGTTGGTTCGAACAGGAAACCAATCGGGCCCTCGGAGCAGAAAAACTTATAACTTGAGCTCCAGACGTCCGATTGACATGCCGTTGACTTTGTTGAATTCCAATTAGGGTGACAGACCTTTTGGATTACCCCACACAATGTTTGGATGCAGTTTTAGTGTGGTAGGGTTGGTTTTGACTTAAAAACCAACCGGGCCCCTGGAACGAAAAAGCTAACAACTCTCAGACCGAGCGTCAGATTGACACGCCGTCTATCACATTGAGTTAATCTTGTCGAGACGAAACTTTGAGATACATAAAATCTAGGCTAAGTGTCAGTTGATGAATCGAACCCCTTGTCTTGTGGAGTGGACCCTCCCGAAATCAAGCATGCTGTGTGCGGGAACCCAAGAGCTGGCTGTGACTCCGACGACGATGATGACTGCACTGAAATCCTCCGTGGGTTCGGCAGCGATGAAGACCATACTGAAATCCTTCGTGGGTTTGACATCAATGAATACTGCACAGAAATCCTCCGTGTGTTTGGCAGCGATGAAGACCGTACTGAAATCCTCTGTGGGTTCGACGACAATGAAGACTGCACTGAAATCCTCCGTGGGTTCGGCAGCGATGAAGACCATACTGAAATCCTCCATGGTTTCGACGACAATGACTACTGTTCTTGTATCCTACGTGGGTCTGGCTATGTTTGAATCTGTTCTTGCTATCCTACATGGTTCTGGCAGAGTGGCTGGTCTGTATCCTATGTGGGTCCGACAGCTTAGCTGGTTTAGTATCCTACGTGGGTCCCAGCTTAGATGAATCAGTGGATATATCTGATCATCTCTATCACCTTACGAGGAAGTATACCTGTGTGATCTGAGTCTTGAATTTCAATCAGTATCTTCGATATTATTGTCTTGATTTCCTATGTGGATTGGGTTGTACTATCCTGTGTGGATGTGATCGAATTTGGGCTCCGATGTTGGAGCCGAACCAGAATTGATGACTTATGTATATGTATGAGAATATACCTAAGTAGTGTTGGATGTTACATCGTGATTGTATCTTTTCTTTGTGGATTATCCTTTGTGGATTCTGGGAGACCTTCGGGGGTCTTGTGGTCCTTACTGAGTAGCGTATACTCACCCCTGCATGGGCTATGCCCGCACTACGTTTTGTTGGATGCAGACGACGGACAATGCTGATCGTGGTTGAGGCTTGTGGAGCAAGTCGGTACCTGGAGGTGGACCACTAGGCGGAACGTACACGGAGCGGATGGATGGACCTAAGGGGATGAGGAGGCTATCTGTACCCACCCTTCAGGTGGGACTTCCAGTGGACGGCTCGACTTTGCTGCTTTACTTTCAGTTGCTGTACTTTTTTTCCAGTTGTACTTTGCTTTCAGTTTGGGTTTGTATTCTGGCCCACTTACTTTTCCGTACTACTTTTGTACCCAGTTTTACTTATTTTTTACTTCTGCTTTCTTACTCTGTGGTGTTTATTTACTTTATAAAGGCAATGTCTTCCCCTTTTGTTGGTATTTACTCCTTGGTGCTAGTCGCCAGCCCCTGGCCTATGGGAGGTGGGCTTGGGGTAGTCACGACACGGGTCCCGAGGACGGGTCGTGAAAAATTGGTATCAGAGGAGTTCGGTTCTACTACAGAAATCAGGACTCTGATCTTTCTTCTATGTAAAGTAATAGTGTTAAGGGTATTGAGTGTGGTTATCAGTCCAGGGAGTCCAATGTTTGTGCGGCGACCGATGTATCCGTACACCAGGACCCTGACTTCTGATTTCTGACTCAATGCATGAAAACATTGATTGCATGTGTGTTTCAAAAGTATTATTTTTGATTACATTGTGTCAGCTCCCTAGGTATACTGTTTGATTGTGTCACACCTGTTTCTTTTCAGGATGGCCCCACGATGGTAGCCAGATAGGGTTCTGAGTTTTGTGCGAGCCGACATCCCACTGAGTGATGAGGCCATGGTGCAAGGCCCTTTTTTAGCAGAGGCACCGGTGGTACCTCTACCCACCAAGCCACCGATGCTACCAGCCCCAGCCGCTGATAGTGCACGTCACCTTAGTGCACTATACGAGTTTCTGCATCAGAGACCACCCAGGTTCCGCAGGGAGACGAACCCTTAGGCAGCCGAGGATTGGCTGGAGGCGGTTGTACGAGTTTTTAGGTTAGTGGGGACACCAGCTGACCTCATGGTGATTCTTACAGCGAGCCTCCTACACGCGACAACAGACAGATGGTGGAGCTTGATGCTCCATGTGCACGATGAGGCATCTCTTCTCTGGACGGACATTAAGAGCCTCTTCCGCTCGGAGTTTGTCCTAGCCACCCTCCGTGCGGTGCGCATCGAGGAGCTTCTACAGCTGCGGCAGAGCAGCATGATGGTCGGCTAGTACTCGGAGAGATTTACCGATCTCTCTCTCTATTCGACGGACATGGTACGAGACCCATTCTTCCGAGCCCGGACCTTTCTAGCAGGGACTGAGGCATGAGATCAGGGCATCGATGATCTCCCTCAGCATTCCGAAATAGGTAGGAGTACTGAAGCGAGCCCTTCTCATAGAGAGCTTTCTTGCTGAGCCTACGCCAACATCGATACCTAACGCCGGGCAGCACGTAGCAGAGTCTTCTGCAGCTGGCAGTCGATGGATGACATAGGGATCCAGGCGGAACTGACCATAAGGCAGATGACCTCAGGACACTAGCTCAGAGGTGCGGGGCACACGGTGCAGATCCAACCTTCCGAGGAGCAGGAAGTGCTACGCATGCAGTGGCTAGGGCCACATGGTTCGTGACCGCCCGACCCTCCGTGCAGAGGAGCAGCAGACGGTTGAGGGGCCACCCAGGCAGAGGCAAAGGGTCGAACATGGCTGTCCCCCGAGAGCAGGAGGACGAGGCAGGGGAGATGGCCGAGCAGCAGGTGGTGGGTGATGCTTTAAGGCTTTACCACCATCACCACGAGGAGGTCCACCTCAACCACAGGGAGCTGGCAGGTAGAGACAGGCTCAGCTTCAGGCAGTAGAGGCCTATGACCACGGTGCGCCAGAGTTGATTCGAGGTAAAATCTATGTCTACTACACCCTTGTTGCAGTTCTTATAGACACAAGAGAAAGTCATTATTTTATTTCCGCTGCCCTTGTTCGGAGCTCGGAGATTCCAACGAAGCCATTGGCTTAATCCTTACATCTAGAGACTCCTACGGGAGCAGACTCGACGATTACGCATTGGTGCCAGTAGTGTGATCTTAATCTAGGAGGTGATAGCTTCAGCTGGGATCTTCATGTAGCGGCGTCGAGGCCTTACGATGTCATCTTGGGCATGGATTAGTTATCTACAGTCCATGCTCAGATCGACTGTTTTAGGCGCAAGGTGCGGTTTGTACACACCAACGGGAGTAGGTTCATCTTCAATGGCGAGAAGGGAGCCTTTGCAGCACAGTATGGAATCACGTAGAGGAGAGGACATCCCATCACTCATCAGTTTTCTAGCCTCATCCCAGGAGCAGTTGACGTGCAGAGTCCTAGTTTTCCTGTAGTGGTGAATCAGTATGTGGATGTTTTCCCTGACGACGTTCCAAGACTACCTCCTCGCAGAGAGGTAGACTTTTATATTGAACTGTACCCCGGGACAGCCCCGATATCCACTCTAGTATATCGGATGGCCCCTGCTGAGCTTCAAGAGCTACAGGTACAGTTGGAGGACTTGCAGGGAAAGGGATTCATCCGACCCAGTGTTTCACCCTGGGCCTCCCCAATATTGTTCACCAAGAAGGCGGACGAGAGCTTGCGAATGTGTGTCAACTATCATCGCAAGAATCAGGTGACCGTGAGGAACAAGTATCTGCTACAGAGGTTTGAAGACCTCTTCGATCAGCTCAAGGGAGCACGGGGGTTCTCCAAGATAGACCTCATCTTAGGCTATCATCAGCTCATAGTTCAAGACGAGGACGTGCAGAAGACGACCTTCAGATGTCGGTATGGCCACTATGAGTTCTTGGTTATGACTTTCGGCATAACCAATGCTCCAGAAATGTTCATGGGTCTCATGAACAGGATCTTTCAGCCATACCTTGATCGATTTGTCGTGGTCTTCATTAACGACATTTTGATATACTCGACCAATGACGAGGAGCACGCCTACCACTTGTGGGTTGTACTAGACACACTCTGAGAGCACCGACTTTATGGAAAGCTCTCAAAGTGTCAGTTCTGGTTATGTAAGGTCCACTTCTTTGGACACGTCATCTCTGTGGTAGGAGTTGCAGTGGATCCTTCAAAGATTGAGGCAGTTCCAGCTTGAGAGCCACCCAGGAGTGTGACAGAGGTGCGGAGGTTCTTGGGTTTAGCTGGGTACTGCTGGAGATTTGTGCCAGACTTTTCCAGTGTTGAGGAACCACTCTTAGCTTTGAAGAAGAAAGGGAAACCCTTTGTGTGGTCAGACATATATCCGCAGAGCTTCCAGGAGCTGAGATAGATATTGACCAGCGCGCCTATCTTGAGGTTACCAGAGGTGGGAGTGGGGTACGTAGTGTACTGCGATGCATCAGGGACTAGACTCGAATGTGTCCTAATGTAGTAGCGGGTCATGATCGACTATTGATCACGTCAGTTGAGGAAACATGAGCAGAACTATGCTACCCATGACCTGGAGTTAGTAGAAGTGGTCTTCGCTCTGAAGATGTGGTGACACAATCTGATGGGCGAGCAATTTATAGTCTTCTCTGACCACCAGAGTCTAAGGTACATCTTTTCACAGAAGGACCTGAATATGAGACAGCGGCGATGGCTCGAGTTCCTCCAGGACTATGAATTTGAGATAGTCTATACTCTTGGAAAGGGGCACATAGTAGCCGATGCTCTCAGCAGGAGGACGGGCATCCAACTACTCGGGGAGGCGACAGAGCAGCTAGACGCTTTGCAGATATACTTCGTGGATAGAGATGGTGTAGCCTTTCTTCAGTCACTCACAGTCACTCCTCCACTATTGCAGCGGGTCAGAGAGGCACATCGTGGGGACACTGACTATGAGACGCGTCGTGCAAAGATATCCTCAGGATAAGCACCTGATATATTCTCTATATGAGGAGAGCACAAAGTCCTTTTCATAGGATGTACCATGGTACCAGTTGCTTTACAGGAGGAGGTGTTGAGAGAGTTTCACACTTCCCCTTTAGCAGTACATCCAGGAGTGGTGAAGATGTACTAGGATCTCAGACGACAGCACTGGTGGCTGGATATGAAGAAGGATGTGGCAGAGTTTGTTTCTCGATACCTCACCTGTTAGCAGGTGAAGGCAGAGAACCAGGTACCAGTAGGATTGGTATATCCCATGGAGGTCCCGGAGTGGAAGTGGGATAGGATATCTATGGATTTTGTGACTAGACTTCCACATACTTCCAGAGGTCACGACTCCATTTGGGTGATTGTCGACTGACTCACCAAGTCGGCTGACTTCTTACCCATCAGAGAGCAGGGCTCGGTAGAGAGCTTGGGATGTCTCTATATTCAGGAGATTGTACGGCTTCATGGTGTGCCATCATCTATTGTCTCTAATCGAGATGATCTCTTTACTTCCTGGCTTTGAAAGGGGTTGCAAGAGGCATTCAGGACGCAGCTACGTCTGAGCATTGCCTTTCACCCTCAGACGGATGGTTAGACGGAGAGGACCATTCAGACTCTCGAGGAAATTCTCCTTTCATGTGTCCTCAACATTAGTCACAGCTGAGAGGACCACCTACCCATGGTGGAGTTCACGAACAACAACTGCTACCACTCCACCATCAGGAAGGCACCATACGAGGCATTATACGGCTGACCTTGCAGATCACCTCTATGCTGGACAGACCCTGGGGAGTCAGCTCTTGTGGGACCAGAGATGGTCAAGGCCATGACAGAGAAGGTCCATGTCATCCAGGAGTGGATGAGGATAGCGCAGAGCTGGCAGAAGTCTTAGGCTGACAGAAGGCGGAGGCCACTAGAGTTCGAGGATGGCGACCACATCTTCTTGCGGGTCTCACCTCAACGTGGATTATGGAGATTTGGCCGGGGCGGCAAGTTATCTCTGTGCTTCATCAGACCATTCTAGGTCCTCAGCAGGATAGGTGAGGTGGCTTATCTCCTGGCTCTACCATCTCAGTTGCACCGGGTGGACTACGTCTTCCATCTATCTCAGCTGAGGAGATACGTGCATGACCCGACACATATCATCGACCTAGGGGTGTTGGACATTGACGATGGGGTGACTTTTGTGGAGGTCCCAGTGGAGATCGAGTATCGATAGGAGTGGGTCCTACGTGGGAAGTTGATTCCTTTAGTGTGCATCAGATGGCAACACGAGAACCTCCTGGAGATCACTTGGGAGCGGGAGGCTCATATGCGTGCTCAGTACCCTCATTTGTTCCCCTAGTTATGATGTATCTTTACAGGGGTGTAAATCCCTGAGGTGGGAGTAATGTAAAGACCTGTAAAATTAAATGGAAATTTTTTCTTAATTTTCTTTGGGATTTTACAAGAACACAGTTTCTGATGGCACCTGATTCCGAGGCCCGCTGTGCCCGTAATCAATTTCCGAAGTTTAGCTCGGGTACGTTCAGTGAACGAACGAGCGGGTTTTAATAACTTTTGAACCGGAGCTCGGAATTGAAATCTAAAGGCACCGATGGGATCGCAGTGCCTGTAATTTCTTAAGAAAACCTTTTCCAGAGTTTTGTTTGCTCGAGAGAGGTTATTAATTAATTGGGTTAACTAAAGAATAAAATAAAATATTGTGCTACAGATTTTATTTTTATTCTAAGTAGTGATAACCTAGGCATGATGGTTGGAGTGGGACCCACTGATATCCTAACTCCTAGGTAGGATATTAGTGAGGTGGGGCCCACACGAGCCCTAGCCCCTTTATTTCCCTTTTTCCTCCCACGCGTATTTAATTTTGTAACTCACCCGCACCCCCTTTTAAATGCCAAGTCAACTCTCGCATTTAACTGGATTATTAAATGCCTCATTAATTGGTCAACACATGTTAATTAAATCATGATTTAATTTTGAATTTCAAATAAGGGGTGGCATGAGTAATAAAATAAGGCAACACCTTATTTTATTATTGTTATTTCGTTGTGCGAGAAGTATTGAAGAGGAATTGCTCAAGCCTTGGAATCCTCATCTTCCTCCTTGAAGAACACGAAGAACACACCATCACCGATGAAGAACTCCGACCTCCGATGAAGACGATGAAGAACACAAGTTCCTAGGAGATCGACGACACGACGCCATGAACCACAATGCTAACAATCCTCTTCTACGCGATGCCGTGTACTGTAACACCGACGATCCTCCTTCCGCGATGCCGTCTTCCACGATGTCCCTTTCCCGCGACCAACCTCGTTCGACGACTTCATCGAGGTTGGGGGGTTGGTTTAATTTAATTTATGTGGATTATATCCTCGAAATATGATTAAATTGTTGATAGTCATTTGAACCACTAACGCAGTGGGTGCGGACCAACGAACAAGTTCGAACCCATCGATTCTCTATTCTTGATGCACGGAATGTTGGGCGATGATGAAATGGGACCGTTGAGCGATTGGAGGCCATCGCAGTAATCTATGGGTCTCGAGACGACCCCATGCGAAGACCGGAGTAAGAACGGACCACCGGAACGGCTCCAGTGGCCCACGGACTTCACCGGTGGCGTCCCAGCGCGCCGCCAGGAGGGACCGCCGCAGCTGAATCTGCGACGGCAGGCGACCGGGATCCCGTGGCCGCGCGGGACCCAGGGTGGAGACGCGGTGCCCAGCGCCACGTCCGCTGGAAAAGGAGTGGCCCCCACGTGGGGGCCGTGGTTTCAATCAAGGGGGGAATCCCCCCCTTTCCCCTCAGCTCGGCCAGTGCCGAGCTGGCCTCATGCGGGCCGCGCCCGTGCCGGCCCAGCCGGCCGCCCAGGCCGGGCCGGGCCACGCCGGCGGGGCTGGGCCGCGCCGGTAGGGCCGGACCACACCCACCAGGCCGGCCCACTCCCTAAGGGGCCAGGGCCAGACCCGGTTCGGGTCGCCTTAGTTTGGGCTGACCCAGGGGGTCTCGGGCCGGGTCGGTTCGGGCCCAAAACCCCATAAAACCGGATAGGTTCATTCTTTTTCCCATATCATGGACTACAGAACTCTGATCGATGCACTGTTAGTTGCGTGGAAATCCTTGGAACGAGAAGATCGTTTCGGTATATTACACTCAAGGTTTCTATGAACTTTGGGTATGTACGGGTGGGTTCGAACACGAAACCAACAGGGCCCTCGGAGCTGAAACACTTATAACTTGAGCTCTGGACGTCCGATTGACGTGTCGTCAACTTTGCTGGATTGCTCTTAGTGAGACAGACCTTTTGGCTTACTCCGCTCGAAGTTTGGATGCAGTTGGAGTGCGTTTGGGTTGGTTTTGACTTAAAAACCAACTAGGCCCCTGGAACGAAAAAGCCAATAACTCTCAGACCGGGCGTCCGATTGACCCGCCGTCTATCACATTGAGTTCCTCTTGTCGAGACAAAACTTTGAGATACATAAAATCCGGACTACATGTCAGTTGATATATCGACCCCCTTGGCTCGTGGATCGGACCCTCCCGAAATCGAGAATGCTGTGTGCGGGAACCCTAGAGCTGGCTGCGACTACGAAGACGATGATGACTGCACTGAAATCATCTGTGGGTTTGGAAGCGATGAAGACGATACTGAAATCCTCCGTGGGTTCGACGACAAGGAAGACTGCACTCAAATCCTCTGTGGGTTCGGTAGCGATGAAGACCGTACTGAAATCCTCTGAGGGTTCGACGACAATGAAGACTGCACTAAAATCCTCCGTGGGTTCGGCAGCGATGAAGACTGTATTGAAATCCTTTATGGGTTCGACATCGATGACTACTTTTATTGTATCCTATGTGGGTCTGGTAGTGTTTGACTCTGTTCTTACTATCCTACGTGGGTCTGGCGGAGTGGATGGTCTCTATCCTATGTGGGTCCGAAAGCTTAGCTAGTTTAGTATCCTACATGGGTCCCAGCTTAGATGAATCAGTGGCTATATCTGATCATCTCTATCACCTTACGAAGAAGTATACGTGTGTGAGCTGAGTCTTGACTTTCAATCAGTATCTTCGATATGATTGTCTTTCTTTTCTATGTGGATTGGGTTGTACTATCCCATGTGGACGTGATCGAATTTGGTCTCGGATGTTGGAGCCGAACCAGAATTGATGACTTAGGTATATGTATGGGCATATACCTAAGTAGTGTTGGATGTTACTTCATGATTGTATCTTTCCTTTTTGGATTATCCTTTGTGGATTCTGGGAGACCTTCGGGGGTCTCGGGGTCCCTACTGAGTAGTGTATACTAACCCCTTCACGGGCAATTCCCAAACTACATTGTGTTGGATGCAGATGACGGACAACGCTGATCGTGGTTGAGACTTGTGGAGCAAGTCGGTACCTGGAGGTTGACCACTAGGCGGAATGTACACGGAGCGGATGGCTGGACCCGAGGGGCTGAGGAGGCTATCTGTACCCACCCTTCAGGTGGTACTTCCAGTGGATGGCTCGACGTTGCTGCTTTACTTTCAGTTGATGTACTTTCTTTCCAGCTGTACTTTACTTTCAGTTTGGCTTTTTATTCTGGCCCACTTACTTTTTCGCACTACTTTTGTACCCAGTTTTACTTAGTGTTTACTTCTTCTTGCTTACACTGTGGTCTTTATTTACTTTATAAAGGCAATACCTTCCCCTTATGTCGGGATTTACGCCTTGGTGCTAGTCGCCAGCCCCTGGCCTATGGGAGGTGGGCTTGGGGTAGTCACGACACGGGTCCCGAGGACAGGTCGTGACACACAAATCAATGAACGACATTATCACTTTTCAAGTGTGTGAAAGGGTAATAAAGAGAATTATATATATTATATTTCCAAAAATATAATTATTTCATGAATACCAAATATTAGTTTTTATGTCACGTATTTTTAATTAAAACCATCCTTTATTTGATCCATCTATAGTGTGAATGAATCACATTGCTTTAAGGTATAAATAGTCCACACTTCTTGAAACGATGTTATAGAATATATAGAAAATTGAAATTAGAATATTTTGTGTTATAATATAATTAAAAATGAATAAATACATAATAAATATCTTATATAAAATATATAAATTTATTTTCCTTCATAATTTACACCATGAGAGGTGGTAACATAAAAATGAACAATCATTGTTTTGTGAGGCAGTAGTTCTCTATACACATAAACAATATGTTCCTTACACATTAGATTGAAGTGTGTTTATGTTTTGGTGAAAATATAAATATAAAAACATCCTATTATATTTTGGATACTTATTTTTATTAATAATCTGAGGATAAGTAGATTTAAAGGGGTTTATAATGGAAATGAAATGAGACACCTTAAGACAAGATGTTACCTCTTATTCTGGTAACTCATTTTGGTTTGTACAAAAAGGAATCATTGGATTTGTTCCTTACAAAGGGGATGATTCTAGGATTAGTGGAGGGAAGTTTTAGATATAATTTTACTGATATTTTTTGATCCAAAGTGTCTTGAGATGTGTGAAGAAGTGGGAGGATATGAGGACTTTTGTAGAGGTGGATTAATGACACTTTAGTTATATTTTGAAAAAGGAATTCCATGCATATTTTTGAAAATGAATGCGGATCCACTAGTGTAACCATATATAGAAAAGGAATGATAGTGTCTTAATATATAAATAAAATGGATCTTTTACAAGTGTATAGGCCATTTGGGCCATTTTAATTAAGGTTTAGTCCACTATTAATCTTAGTTTTTCCTTAATCATTGTAAATAATTTTAATTACATTCACTAATATTTTTGGTCAATAAATAATTTTAACTTATTATAAATTATAAATTATTATTATTATAAATATTTAATCCATTTTTCAAAATTCCAACTATATAAGTAGAATAAATTAATTTAAATTTAATCCCATAGATAGGACGACAATGCATGTTTTTAAAGTCAAAAACATATGAATGTTTGCTATGTTTTTATAGTAAATATCGAAGTCGAATTGAATAAAATGAATAAAATTATATTAATGGATAAAAATATTATATAACTAAACTTTAAAAAAAATTAAAATTTAATTAACCGTATAAATAAATTACATGGAAAAACAATATTGAGTCAAAAATTCAGAATTATACAATATTCATTAAAAAATGAAACTTCAAAGAAAAATAAAAAAGATCACCATAAGTTAATGTTAAATTTTTTCATAAAAATATGAATTTTATTTTGACATATTAAATTTATTAATGTGTTATAAATTCTATTTAAAAAGGGTTCCCCATTAAAAGGTGGTAAAAGTGCATTTATAAAAATATAGGTTTTTATGTTTAATATAGGGTTTCTTGTTATCTAATGATTATCAAATATATTTAATCAATATAAAAAATATTTGATTTAATATATAGTATATATATCACATTAATATCACTCTGTAATTGTAATTAATTTAATTTATTAGGGGAAAGCAGATTTGTGAGCATAAAATAATACTATTTTCATTTGAATTCAATTAGTTTTCATAATCATTTCTACTTAATTTATAACTAATGAATTCATTATATATTTTTTTAAACCATATATTTTTATAAGTTATTTAGAAATATTTATAAATTCTATTTTATTTATTTTTATATTAAAAATATATCATTTTAATATTATATTTTTGTTCGCTTAAACTCGGTCTTGCGTGTAACACAAGCCATTGAAGAAACTCATTATTGAAAATTTCGTATGATAACTTAGCATCTCATGCATTGGAATCAATGAAATATATTGTCTTAATATAAATTAGTAAAAATATTATAAATTCTAGGTATATTATATTCTTTTAATTTCATGGTGTTTTATTTTATACATGATATCGAATATAGTGTTCCTACTTTAGTTTTTTAGGGCATTACACTCCCCCCACTTTAATTAAATTGTTTATATACAATTTAAACTTGATATTGGTGATATATTGTTTTATATTTACTATTTTTAAATCCAAAATCATGATAATGGTACATAAAACATCCTGTAGATAAGAGATAATGAGAAGTACAATGGTCACATAGACTAACATAAAAATCGGTCTCTAAGTAGAAGAACATTAGTGGAAAGTATAGATACTTTCTTGGAGTAAAAGCATAAATATTTATAGGTATTGACTGAGGTAATCAATAAAAATATTTTTAATGATTAATATAATTATTGATGTCCTCAAATCCATAAATAATAGATAATTTAGAAACCATTAGTTCAATAAAAATTATGGTATTTGGCCAAAATTTTTCCTTGATAATTTTCCTAATGTCGGGAAATTCATTTACTGCCTAACGATATAAGGAAATTTTATTACATGATATATTTTTATAAACTCAAGTTTATCCTTTCGTTGTTCTTCGATCAGATTTATAATTCATATAAAAAATTAATTTTGATACCTCAAGAATTAAAGTACATTTTTAAAGGATCTTGGGGCCCATAAAAGAGTGAAATGTCTAGATATTTTTCTCTAACTATTTTCCAATACTAATTATGAAAAAAACTTCATCTCTAAAAATAAAATTAACACTAATGGTTTATCATTAATATTTTTTCATCAATTTTTTTAACTAAAAACAATGAAATTTTAACTAGGACATTGCGTAGGTCAGTGGTTGGTGTGAAACCATTATCGTCATTTAGTCAAGGGTTCAAGACCCATGACCTTAATAGATTTTCTTGGTTACCACCTAGATTATAGGTTTTTATTTTCTAAATCCATTTTAATATAATTTGAGAAATAATTATGATGGACATCCTTGAAATTTAGTGAATCACTAAATATCCTTTTAACTATGATTTTCAATACTACCCAAATACATAAATACTCCATCCATTTTATTTTAACATAGTTCCATCCTTGGTCAAATTTTTATACATAATACCACATCTAGGATTTATAAACCCTGACACCATATCTTCAATATAATACAAATTAGGTTTAACCTAGTATTTTTGTTGTCAAAATCCTTCATAATGGTTTGTAATGAAAATGTGAATTATCATAAGTATATACCTCAAGAGTGTCATACCAGGTGTGCAACAAGAGCCCTTATTGTGTACCAGGCCAGGTCGAGTTAGGCATGCCACAATTTTTTAGAGTTTAACTATAAGGTACATATGCGCTAGAACCATGTCTGCTTGTAGTTTTCTGATAGGAATGTATTTGGAGGAAAACTATATAATATCTATCTAACTGAATATTTGGGATTTTCTAATAAAGTTATCCTAAAATTCTACATTAGTGTTACATTATCTAATATATATTTACTTAAATCTAGTTCCCAAGATTGGTACTAAAATTCATTTTATACCAACTATTTCTACCTGACCCCAGTTAGTCTGGATCTAGTGTCTAATATCAATTACATTGGCATGATTATAAGGATTCAAATATTGAAGGATCAAGAGTTTAATATTCTTGTTAAACCAGATACATACATGAGTCTTTTATTAAATATTAATACACTAATTACTAGATAATTTTTTCTTCTAAATAACTTTGCGGATAACTTTATTGCATCTAGTATATCCCGACGTATCTTTCATTGTACGCTTCTTGGATTACTGGGGAAATGAAACATAATAATGGAGAGTTAAAATGCCCAGTAAGGGTAAAGTATAATAGAAGCAATAGTAAATCAATAAGAATAGTAAATATGGAAGGTAAAATAACTTAACACACATTCCATGTAATCAATGAACTAAATGGAAGTGTGTAAAAAATATTGAAATGTAATAACAAGAAACACATGCCATTAAAATAACTAGATAAGGAAAAATAAATATAGTAAGGTAAGAAACTGAAACAAATTACATTTAATTAATGAATTGAAAATTAAATTTATCCATATATATACCGATGCCAAATACCATGGATGAATACAAAATTAAACTAATTGAGGGAAGTTCCTAATTATCAGACTCTAGGTATCTTAGGTACATGGAACCAATATCATCAAGTCCTTTGGAAAGACCATTAATCATATTGGGTAAACCCCATCTAAAATAGCTAGTAAACTAACCCATCCCATGAGAATACCAATGCATCATGGGATTTTTATTAATCGGTCCCCAACCCATATGGTTTTCCTTAAACATTCCCCGACCCATGTATTACATTTCCAAAGTATTCCTTATATATTGAAAAATCAATTTAATAATGTGACTTATAAAATATTTTTAAGGAGTAAGAGATACAAGTTTATAAATATTTAACCAAATAATAAAATAACATTCAAATAAAGCACTATATAATAAATGATATACTTTTTAGGAAATGAACATATCCATGATAAATGATATGGTAAATTATGGGAAATTCAATGTTCAATGATCATAGGAAATTGAATATTTAAATGGGAGAAAAGGAATCATGTAAGTGAATACTACCACTATCCTTGTCCAAATCAATCATATACCATCTAGATAAAGATTAAGGATGGAATCAATAAAACATACCCCAAGAGGATTAAAATTAATGGTTGTTGTTGTTGATGAATATAAATACAATAAAAATATCTTTTAAAAACATTCTTTAGGAAAATATCCTTTTGTTTTGAAAAACATTTTGAAAAAAGTTTTTTTGAAAATAAATTCTACAAAAATTTTCATTAAAAATTAACCATTTACCATTAAAATTATGCATCCAAGTAATGATGTAAGGAAAATCCATACATGTTATACAAGGTGAAAAGAATATTCCTTTTTTCCTGACAAAAGGTTAAAAAATGCCTTGTTTAGAACATGACAAGAAGATTTAATGAAAACATTGGTGAAAGAAAAAAATAGAAAAATTTTATTTAACAAATCATTTAATTTTTTTTGAAAACATTTTAATAAAACATGTTTTTAGAAGAAAAAAATTTCTACAACTAATGAGATAAATGAAGTCAGTTTTTCTTAAAAACATTTCTAAAAAACCTTGAATACCAAAGAGTGTAAAATGGTACTAATACATGAAAAAGATCAAGAATAACCAGATGAGAGTAAAATGAAATGTTTTTTTGAAAAAAAAATTATATAATATTCATTAATGTAAATACAATTGAAATATCATTAAAATTATTGTTGAGGAAAATAATCTATAAACATTCAAAAGTGTCCCACAACAATTTGAAACATTTTAAATCATAAGTTTGATGAAGGAATAAAATTTAATGAAAGTTATAATATCATGAGAGAAAGTAT
Organism: Viscum album; assembly: GCA_963277665.1. Classification (NCBI taxonomy): domain Eukaryota; kingdom Viridiplantae; phylum Streptophyta; class Magnoliopsida; order Santalales; family Viscaceae; genus Viscum; species Viscum album. The sequence continues at coordinate 2,015,135,384 of OY728153.1, read as the reverse complement.
ATTCCTGATATATTTTTTAAAATTTCATTATATTAATCATATAAATGAAAAAATCTGCCTAAAAAAAATTAGACTCAATAGAATTTAAATTGAGATGAAATCCATGACAATGAATTTCCTTTAGGTTGAACGTCCTCTAAATTCTTTTATAGTAAACTTATGTAAATTATTTAATTTCAGAATAATATTTTTAATATTTTTCATTAATTTTATTTCACTTATAACCATGTTATATTAAAATACTTAAACAATTATATTTACATCGGTTGTTTTGACCAAATTCGGTTTATGTGTCAAAAACAAATTTGGAAGGTCAACTATTATAAAAGGGATAGATATATAACATCTAAAGAATAATAATTATGAAATAATTATCATGTTTATACATGAATTATACCTTAAAAACAATCAATAAATATGGTTATGAAAATATGAATCAACATTATAATCATAGAGATGGTAGTTCGTAGGTATGCATCCATAATGTTCTCATTTTTCAATGATCTTTATGAAAAAAAGTGAAGTAGAATATTATAATTAAATAATGATAATTATATCATAAATACCATATTATTTAATAATATAAACATATATATATACACAATTCTTGTGATGTAAAAGTAATCATGTCATATTGAGGAGGCAGTAGTCCACATATCCATGAATGACGTTGTCACTGTTTAAGTTTGTGAAGGGCTAATAAAAAATTATATAAATTATATTTATAGAGATGTAATTATGTTATTAATATAATATATAGGTTTTTATTTAACATATTATTAATTAAAACCATATTTTATACATTCTGTGTACAATGTGAATGAATCACATTGCATTGTCGAGGCGGTAGTCCACACTTCCACAAATGATGTTATCATATTTATAAAAAATATAAATAATAAGGGTAAATGTTATAAAATAATTAAATAAGCATAAATATATAATAGATATCATATATAACATATACAAATAGAGTCTCCATCATAATTTCAACCATGAGAAGCGGAAATGAAAAAATGAACAATAATCGTTTCGTGAGGTGGTAGTTCGTCATACACGTAAATAATATGTTCATTACACATTAGATGAAATTGTGTGTAAGTATAGATATAACAATAAAAAAAGTATATATTAGATAATTTTTTTAAAATAATCATATAATAATTATATTTTAAGGGATGGAGAATGTAAATGAAACTAGAGATCTTGAGAGAAGATGTTACCTCTTAATCAGGAAACTCCCTTTGGTTTGTTCCAAAAAGATTGCTTGGATTTATTCCTTCCCATGGGGAATATTATAGGATGAGGGGATGGTTTTAGAGGATATATGTTTTCATATATTTTTGGATACAAAATTTCTTGAGAGGTGTGAGAAAGTGGGGTGATAAGTGGCCTTTTATAGTGGAGGAGGAGTGACACCCTCGTAATATTTTGACAAAAGAATTCCTTACACATTTTTCACATTTCTAGTGGATCTAAAAATAAAAACAATTATATAAAATGGATTATAGGATCTACATATTTCTATAAAATTTCTCTTTTATAAGTTTATAGGTCATTTGGGCCCTTAATATTATGGTTTAGTCCATTATTAAGCTTAACTTTTCCTTAATCATGGTAAATAATTTTAATTACATTCCCGAATATTTTTGTTGAAAAACTAATTTTATATTATTAGGAAATATAAATTTTTATGATTAAAAATATATAATCCACTTTCATAAATTCCAATCACATAGGTGATAGAAATTAATTTAAATTTAATCCCACAGATGGGATGATAATGCTGGGTTTTAAAGTAAAAATACCCAAAAGTTTTATATGTTATAGTAGTCAATTTAAAAGTAAAATTGACTAAAATGACCTTAATTGAATTAATTGTTAACAATATTATACAATTAAACTTTAAGTAAAATTTGAAATTTAATTTAACCTTATATATAAATTATATGAAAAAGTAGTTTTGAGTTAGAATTAAGTATTTTCACTACTCATTAAAAAATGAATGTTCATAGAAAAATACCAAAAATTTACTATAATATAATTTTTATATTTAAATTTAAAATATTAAGTTTATTTTGACATATTAAAGTTATTAAATTGTTAAAAGTTATATTTAATGTGGTTTCTCTATTAAAATAAGGTAAAAGTTCCTTAATAAAAATATAGGTTTTTAGGTGTAATATTGGGTTTGTTATTATATTATAATTATCAAATCTACTGGATGAATAAAGAAAATATTTGATTGAATATATAGTTTATATATCACTTCAATATCACTATATAATTGTAATTAATTTAATTTATTAGGGTAAAAAAACTTTGTGAGTATAAAAATAATAATATTTTTCTTTAAATTCTACAATTGTTCATATTCATTTTAATTAATTTTAACTAATTAATTCATTCTATCTTTCTGTAAACCATATATTTTCATAATTTATTTAACTATATTTATAATCAATAGTCTATATCTTGTTATATAAAATATATTATTTTAATAATATATTATTCTTCGGTAAAACTCAGTCTTGCGTGTAATGCAAGACACTGAAGACACTCATTGTTGCATATATCATATTCTAACTCAGTGTTTAATGAATTGAAAGCTATAAAATATATTTAATCCTTTTTAAATATTAAATATATTATGAATTATTAGGATATTATATTCCCATACAGACTTGGTGTTGTGTTTCATAAACACTATTGAATATAATGTTCCTAGTTTTGATTTTTCAGGTGTTACACTAACCGTAATCATGTCCATGCATAAAGTTGCGAACATAGCTAAACAAAATCATTTACACACAAAGATTTGTGAAATTAAATAACCATAATCACATAAACACTTAATTTTGTGAACACATCTAACCATAATCTGGACCATTCCTAAACATTTGAACATATCTAACCACAATAATGTTCACTCATAAACATGTGAGAATAGTTAACTACAATCATAGCTACATATAACACTATTATATAATTAAATATAAAAATTTACCATTTCATTATAGTTATATATAGTAAACCACCCATAAAATAATGATAAATGATAAAAATTTGTGCTGCATGAAATCAATCATTCACAATATCATTTAAAACTCATGTAATGAAAATGGGTTTCAAATTTTTTTGAAATGGAATTTTGAAAAATGAAATCAAGAGATAGTTAATATAATACCCAAAAAATAAATCTCCCAATGGAATTATATAAAAAAATCACATATAGTATAATTGTGAATATTATATATAAAATATGGAACATTTAGAGATATATTGGAAACTTAACATGAAACCCTAAAAAGAGATTTAATAAATAATTCACAACATTATTGTAAAAAGAATAAGTTACAAGTAACTTTCAATTTTTTTTAGTTTGTGAGAATAAGAATTTATAAAAAAATTATTTTTATATATTTACCAATAATGGTACCTTAAAAATAAATAAAGTTGATGTTTAGAAATTTGAAGTGGAAGATACAATATTAATGAATGAGAAATGAAATTCTTTCTTAATTTTTTAGGAATTTTTAGAGAAAAAACTACCATGATTAAAAAGTTATAAAATATAATTTTGAAAACATATAATCATATATATAAATATAAAAGTAAGTGATAAATATTTATCTTTCAAAATAAGATAAGAATATATTTTTTTGAATGATATAATATGGCCCTAGAAGAGAGAGCTAATTTAAAGGATGTAAATTATTCTCAAACAAAATTATATTTTTAAGAAGAAATAAATATATCAAATAAATATCATTTTTTTAGAATAATAAATACCCCCTTAAAATGAGAAAATAAATTCCAAAATGATCAAAGGATAAAATTAGTCAATAATATAGTAATGGATTTCAAGAAGATATGTTACAAATTAGTTAAAAGAGATTGATTTTACAAATCCTCTAAGAACTTTGGTAATCAATAAAAAAATACTTCAAAAGATAGAGAAATAAATCTAATATTAAATGACATGAATAAAAATATTATCATGATAAAATATTCTGAATATGTATTATATGCACCATATAAATGCAGTAGGTGCATAATACAAAACATGACTCGGAGTAGGAAATTTGAGATGAAAACCTCTTAACGTGGATTCCTACTATAACAGACACACACTAAAATCCAATAAAAAATAAAAAAATATTAATAACTTATTTCAGATCATTATTAATTAATTTTACCCATTATAATATTAATTTATATTCATTTACTATATATATATATAAGTTAGTTATTGTTTATTTTCATCATTATATGTTAGTACTTTTGTTTATTTTGTACATGTTTTGTAATAAAAATGTTGGTTATCATTTATTGATATCAGGTTAATAATTACCATATTATTAAATGTATTGGAATAATTTTGTTTCAATTATTTATTTGTTCCCATAAAACTTAATTGAAGACATATATTTGGTTTTTGAAAATAGAATTCATGAAGAACTTATTTTCGATAATTTGGTGATAACAACGAGTTACTTTATAAAGATAATTTTTTTGTGTTACCATTAAAAAATCGCATTCATAACATAATTTTTTTTTATCTAACAAAAATTATTACCTATAAGTAATTTTCCACAATCGTCCATGGTATAAGTTTATAGCATCCTTATTGTTGGTGGTTTAACAATCCCAAATAAAAACATGCTATAATCTATGGGTGAGTATGGCTATGGAAGTGATTATTTTATTATAATAAAATTGTTACTGGAGTATAAGGATAATATTTTGATATTTTTAAGGTTATTAATTTTTCTTTATAAGTGTTTTATGGAAAATATATAGAAGAAAATGTTAGGGAGTAGATAATACCAATGTCAAATGATTGATTCTTTCCTTAGAGGGTCTCTTGGAAATGAAGGACATGGGAAAACCACTTTGGACTAAGGCATTCTATATTTAGAAGGGTTTTATAGGAGGGGAAAAAAATTTCATTTGATTAAAGTGTAATCCGAATAAATTGGGTAGTTTGTAATGGGTAGCGGATAACTTCATTTAGAGGTTTAAATGGTGAAAATTACCTTGAAATCTTAACTTATGTTACGGGTAAAGATGTAATCACATGGTATCTAGGTTATTTAGGTAAATAGATAATGTAAATACATGGGGGATTGAATTAAAAACCAAAAAGGTATTCTATAAAGAGTTTTTATGGTTTTGGGGTAGAACAGAAGTAATTGGTCCCATGACCAACAATTGAAATTCATTAACTTCATTATATTTGTATTTATAATTAGATGAATTGAAAACCTGGATTCCATAAGAAAAGATCATAAAACTACATTTATCATTATTTTTATTTAGGATAAAGAGTTACCTATACAAATAATTCATTCTTCATTGGTGATTTAGTTGAGTCTTATTATTATACATCTATTATGTTTGACCAATCAAGTGTATATTCCCTATGTAATGATCCACATGTGTTCAATAAACCCCCAATCATCACTATATAGTTATTTATATTCTATCATGGATGGTTATAATGATGATATAAATTGTAATTGATTGAAATAGAATTATTAGAGATGAGAATAAAGCGCTCTAATAGAAGGGTTGAATAACTCTCCCTTCTTAAAAAAATTAAAGAGGAACATCCCTCAAGTGATTGAGGGTATTATTTTTAGATTGTATTATGATAAACAACAACTATTATTTCATTGTCTAGAGAGTATATTAATAGTGTATCTATAGACTTGGGTTTAGATAATAAAAAATTTCATAAGGGACTTTATTTTTCTCTTAATTTATAAAAAATACCATGTCAAAAGGATAATCCTACTAATATTAGTTACATAACATGTGATAAACTCATGGAAAATAAATATTACTTCCTTGAAAAAATAAATTAACATTTATTAAAATGATATATAATTTCATTCCTCACAAGAATATTAAACTTTGTCCACTAGTCCTCCTCAATATTTACCAGACTATAAATAATTTCTATTTATTTAAATAAATAAACATTGCAAAATTACTTTATGATAAGTAAATAAATATTATATTAACTTAAGTAAAACATAAATTTTTATTAAATATTCATGTAACTAAATAAATCAACATATCATACCTTATGATGAAACCAAAGATAGATTAATATTATTATGTTCACATATTGGAATAAATATTTACCTAAAGAATAAATATTTATTTAATATTAAATTCATTTAATATCCTCTCAAATAACTCATGAGTAAATATTTTTGATTTACCATAAAATAATACTTATTAAACAAATTATAAGAATAATATTTATTGAACATGTTCAATTCATATACAATTTTAATGAGTTTTGGGATAGACTTATTGTGTGACTCTCTAGGCCCCCTTTCATAGTGGTGTTAGGTAGAACAACAAAATGTAAATGGTTAGAATCTTGAAACATTTCAAGGAACCCAAAGAGAAAAAACACAATGTTTCACAAATTTACAAACTCATATGAATGTTCACTATGAAATATAATCCCTTTGTCCTTATATCTCAGTTAAGTAGGTTTCATAACATGTGTCATCAACCTATATGTTCAACTTTTACTTATTTGACATGAATGAAAACAAAAACATCAATATCACACCATGGGTATGGATTTATCAGACTATTCAATTTTAATCAAAGGGCCAATGATATATACATCCATTATAGGGAATTGAAAAAAATCATTATTGAATTATTCATTAATTCCATATTAAACAAGGATTACCCTACACATCCTACCTTTATGTGAGAACTTTCCATCAAATTTTTCATCAATACATCAAATTAAATGACTCATGATATTAATTAATAATAATATCAAGTAAAATTAATATTTATCACATTTGTATATAGGAATATCAAATGACACATAAAACTTGTGAAATTCCTATTGGCAGGTAATGCTATCATAACCTATTTCTATTGGAGATTACTGAGGAAAAACTACAAGAAAAGAGGTATCAATTTATTATGATCCTCAAACCCTTTTATATTGTATCATTTATGTCCCATAAAATAATATCATCTGTCCATAGAAAAAAAAAGAATGCTATCATAGAACTTTAATTCTCTCACCAGAGAAGGGAACCACAATGAAATTTTATTTCAAAAATAACCCTTTAGAAATTATCACATATATTTCATGAAAAATATTTATTATAATGTACAATATATTAATTGATATTCTATACTATTAATATTAAAATAATCTAATGTTCAAAGTAGTTGGTTCTAGGGACACAACTCTATAAAACTCCCAATTTCACTAGATCCAACTGCAAATAGTTTAACTTGTTAACCTTATAAGATAATAATGGATATATTTTGATATAGATGTATAACTACTGAGATCACCATGATACGCATGGTTATTCTACTTAGTGCATCCTCATATTTAATATAAAATCCCCCAATATCTAATATAAAAGAGTATGTAAATTTTTTCCTATTTTATCCCTAACATCATGGATAATACATTAGTTAATATTCATAATGATATGATTAAAATTTTAATATCTAGGAAGAAATTCAAAATTTGGGACAAGTCATTTCTATAATTTCTTCTTAAACAATAACACAGTTTTCAACTTACTTGGTTAAATGTAAATATGAAAACTAATACCTATAACATGATTTACACTTGAATATTACTATATACTTACTATTATTATAGATCAAATTTATCTTATAAATACTTTTTATATGTCGCATAAACACTAATATTCCAATTTATCCAATTACCATAACTCACCCAGTTTTTATTTCAAAAAAAACTATCAGATAGTTCTTATTTTTAGTCTATACACCTCTCCGAGTCTTGTTAATCATTTTGATTTTATTATTTACACATAGTCAATATAAAATTGAATTATATTTCATTGAATTTGAGATATATTTATAGATTAATCTTAGGATTATTTTTTATATTCCTCAAAAGAATACCATGTGACACTAGAAACAATTTGGGTAAATTATTCCATCTTGTATTTATTTCAATTGTGTACTATGACTCGGATTTGTAATCAACTAAAAATAATAAAGTTGACCATGTTCCATAGAAGTTGGTTTTATACAAAATTCAATTTTGGATAAATTAACCTTAGTCTTGATTAATATAAAACTAAATCCATTCATTCCATATGTTTTCAAACATGTTTGTCCTAGAAAACTATAGTTCTCACACTTGTATTTTTTAGACACTTAAAAATATTTCATTTCAAATGAATATACTGTGATAATTATAAATTATTTGACCCATAAATGTTTCCTTGAAATTTTCATTGTATATAGTATTTATTTGATGTTTCTAACATATATATTCATGGAAAATAGACAAGATACATAATGATACATCCATAGGAGGTGGCATTGGCATATGATTCCTAATATAATGATAATAGTAGCACTAAAAATTAGAAATCAAAAGGCTTTAAACATTTTGGTTTGGTAAAAACAATAAATCCATATTTATTCCCCAATTACACTATTAATTTATAGTTTTTATTGAATACCCACTGATGAATTGACATCAACCACCAACTGAAAAGTAAAACTAGGTAAATAGAGTCGATTTTGATTTCATATGAACATGTAAATCCTAAATATTTTCAACTTAATAATCTATTTAGAATTTATTATTAAAATGGACTAAAATATATCAATCATTGGTGAATATAAAAACATAGCTACGGGTTTAATCATAAAAAATTGTACATTTCTCTAGAATAATTCCTTAAACTAACCCATATGGAGTTCAATGTTATTATGAGAACTTGGGCATATGGTTCCAAGATTCAACTAAAGTGTCACTTTATCCTATTATCTCAATATATATATACTCCCCTTGTAGAAATATTGTTTTTATTATTAATATGTTTTCTATATTGGGGATGTTAATATCCTTAGTAGAAATAGGTTCATTAACTGAGTTTCACCTTATGTATTTAATGATGTAAAAATTAATCTTTAACTAACTTTACAAATGGAACCCATGAAATACTTGAGGCTATGAAATATTGCTCTAATTTAATATCATTACACATATGATATCCCCTAGTAAATGTCGTTTTAATATAGTCTTTTAATGAGTTTGTTTAAAAAACATATCTGGAAAGGAATAATGAATGACTGCAATATATATAAGCATCATCATTGATCTCACCTTATGTTACAACCATATCTAAGATGTGAAAGAGGTTTTGTGAGTTTAGTAAAAACTTTATTCTATATTTAAATATCAAATATAACTTGTCTAATATATTATCTTACAAACCCATATACGGGACCCTATATATTTTACCAAGTTCATCAATTAATTCACTGATCATTCCAGAAATTTCTTAGAGGAGTCTCATGGAGTATATGAATTTACTTCTAACTTTTACTTTGAATTGTTCAGTCTATAAAGCTTAAACTAAATTTGTAATCTTTATGGTTTAACTTTATAAACAATGGTTTGTTAGTCTAAAATATATGTATGTTATATAGCTATGTTTTTTATCTCTAATGATTCTAAATATTATACTGGATATATATTTGAAAATTTATAGTTTTACTTGAATAAGAGTTATTTTTCCACAACTGGGTATGAGTTTTATAACATTTTTACATCATTTTTTTTCAATTTTGTATGTTTATGATTCAATTTTTACTAAACTATTAATTTTGTTTATTTTACCTTAACAAAATTAATTTCAAAACAAATAATATCATCTTGTGTTGAATAGAACACAGAAAGAAATGTTTAATAATTATTAAAATTAATAATAATTCAACAAGAATCATTTCATTCAGAAATCAGACTTTATGTGTTTCTTAGATTTGATATATAAATAATCATTTCTCAACAAATGGTGGAAACAAACTTACTTATGAAGTCATTTGTTTCTCATAATTGAAGTAGGATTCATTTTTCCCTTTTTTGGGAGAACACACCCTATTTATTATAATTTATCATTTTTTTCGCTCTACTGACATAAGTTTCACCCTTTATAGGCTACTATGAGAACACATCATACTTCTTTGGTTATTTTATTAAAATAAAAATGGATTAAATTTACAAGAATTGAGATATAATCATTTCATGCTATGATGAATATATTCTTATAGTATATGAAAATATTCAATCATTCTTTAATTCAATGTAGTTTCCTTCAATATGACCTTTCTATCCACATGGGAAACAAATATCCATATGATCACTACACCCATTTAATAAATATTTTTATGAACTAATGACCTAGATTAAATCATATAATTTTTAACCATTCATTATTATATCATTCACTATAATGGTTGTGGAATTGAGTTCCCCATAACTCTTATTTATCTTGCGAAGCTTATTTAAAATATTCTTTACCTATTCATCCATATTGTTCATCTCAGAATCTAAATGAATATGGAAAAACAACAAGGTAAGGATTTTAGTATGAGATTAATGGATAATTTATTATCCATATAGAAGCCTAAACATCAATAACTAGGCAATGTACTATAGTATATTAAACACAGGATTAGTAGATATGTATCCTCTTATATTTTACAATAGATTATTGTAATGACAATATCATTTATCTAAATACTATACTTCTCATTCTAAATAAATAAATGATAAGATATCATAGTATATGTATCCATGTTCTTAGGTTTCATTATCAGTTCTCTAGACACAATTTATATCCCAATGCAATAAAAAATTAGAGCATTGATATGTACCTCATATGAATAACCATCTCACTTTCACTTGTGTGAGGTGGTTGAAAAAGCATATGGATTTACCGCACATTATATGAGTTTTACTATAGTATTTAAATGTATAAAAAATAGTACCATACATTAGAATAAACCCGAGATAAATAAATATTTATATTTTCAAGTAATTAAATAAATAATAACCTGAAAAATAAATATTTATCAAATATGGAACTCATATAATATTCTATCAAATAGATAGTGAATGAATATATTTGATCAACCAGAAATGAAAAATTATTAAACCAAATATGAGTATAATATTTATTAAATATGTTAAATTAATATAGAATTTAAATGATCTTATAGATACACTTAGCGTGTTTCCATCTATGTCCCCTTTCTCATTAGAATTAATTAGAACAACCTAAAGTCCATTGCTAGAATATAGTAACATGCCAAGGCATCTGTAAATAAAAAACATAATGTTATAACAACTTATAACCTCCTATGAATGTTTAATATGTAATATAATCCTTCCCCCTATATCTAATTCATGTCTGTTGCATCGTATGTGTCCACAACCAATATGCTCGAATTCAATTTCTGTAACTTTCAAGAAAATGAACTCATTGATATCAAAACTTGACTAGGTATTTATCAGATAGTTATATTTTAATCAAAGGTCTAGAGAAATATAATTCTATTATACGGGTGGGGGGAATTATTTTGTAAATTATTCATTAATTCCATATTACTCGTGATGTACCCAACATATCCTACGTCACCTCAAGCATATATTGTCACTGGTTTCATTAATACATAACTGTAAATAATTCATGATATTAATTGATAATAATTTAAATTATAAAGACCATTATAAATTCCTATATATTTTAATATCCAATGACACATAGAACGTGTAAAATTTATATTGGTAGTTCATGTTATCATTAATTCCCCATGAAGATTAACAAGGATGAGCATCATGAGAAGAAGTCATAATGTCCTATGAGTTTCCTACCAATAATAGCCTGTATCATTTTTCCCATTAAATGATATCATCTAAGCATAGAAAATGGATTTAAAAATACTATCATAACACTTTATGGTTCACATCATTGTGGGGAACTGCCATGACCTACAATATATGCCCTTATGAAAATATCACATAGATTTCATGCAGAAGAATGATCGACAAATGATAATATATTATTTTATATTTAATTTTATGAATCTTTTGGTAATATAATGTTCAAATTAGTTGGTTCTAGGAAACCAACTCCAAAATTTGTATCATTTTAATTATCTAAAATTTAAGAGACTTCAAGATGCTGGTTTTTATAGATTTTCACATTGTTTAAATATATAAAATAGTAATTTTTTGATAAGAATAAAATATTACATCTCTTATAAAAATCCAACATGATGATTATAAATTTTTACCCCATTTAATGAAAATCAATTCCTAGATCTGAGAAAAATAATCATTAATTTAAAATATAATATTTATATAAATAACCATTTTTATAAAAATGAATATTTAAAAATTCAGTGTTCTTATTATAATTTCCTTTAAATTATTAATAAAAGAGTTATAATCATTAAGTTAAAGTTTTTATTTAAATTATATTTTTTTATTTTATTAAGATAATAATTTTATAACACTTCCAAAAAAATTATTTTAAAATAACTCTTTTACCTTCACTATTGCAATTAACTTTTTCTTGAGTAACTTATTTTTATGCAAAAAAAAATAAATCATGAATTGTTAACGAATCATTTTTGAAAATATAAAATATGTTTAAGTATATTGAATTTATAAAATTGATAAAATTTAATTTTAATATAAAAATGAAAAAAACAATTTTTAGATAAAATAATTGTTCAGTAAAAAAGGAATTTATTCTTATTCATTACAAGATAAAAATATTTGCATTAATTTATTTTCTATATTATAAATAATATTTTACTTTTAACACATTTTTTATTTAATTAAATTCTTTTTTTTAAAGTGTAATTTAAGAAAAAAATCATTTATGTTGAGAAAATATGCCATAATGAAAATATATGTGTCATTTTGTAATAGTTACATGTTTATATCATTCAAACTTATAATTAAAAAACCCTTAAGAACACTGCATATGACTAAAGGGTATGATAAGAAACAGTGGATATCATGGGTGGGGATTTATATAGAAAAGATATTATAGGTATTTATATGAGCTTAAACTTCTCATGAAAATGATTTCACTCAAGACATAATTATTGAAGTTCAGAATGGGATTGGTCTATAGAAAACCCTAGTGATGCTACCTCTTTTACAAGCTCAAGAAAAATGATACTCATAATGAATAATTCTAATATTTTATGTCATGTATTATCCTTTATACATATATTTCATAATGTGGTTACTTTTATTTATACATACCAAAAGACAACTCTGTTATAACAGTCACATTTTAATAATCTATCTCTTTAAATATTTATATGTAAAGCGATGATATGAAAATTTGTATAATCATAATGATAATATAATCCCAATTTCAACATATTCCCAATGAAAATATAATTCAAATGACTATATATACCCAATGATTATATATATTTCAATATATACCCTCACTTTCATAACTGATACCTTTCAAAGAATATGTTTTCTTCTCTCTAAACATGTTTATTACATTTATAATTCTTAGTTTCCTTTTAATAGTTGTGGTGAAGGTGATTCTATTTATATAAAATATTGAGAATTACAATTATATATTTATGGTATTTTTATTTCTTTATAATTTATTAAACATACCATTTTCTTAATGATTTCAAATATTAAATTCCCAAAACATGTTAATGTTTATCTTGTTTATGGTTATTTTATATCTTTAAAATGTATTACAATTAATTTCATTTAAGTTTTGATATTGAAACAAACTATTCATCATAATATATATTTAATATTAAAATAAATTGAAAAATATTGGGGTGTTATTATTCTTGCATTGATAGATTTGATTTCTAGATGAGTTTTTGGAATTTTTTATATTTTAGAAAACAATTACTGCACATGAATAAATTACTTGTATGGTTTTATGTAATTAAATTCCTTTTATAAAGTTACATTTCATAATGGAAATTTAACATTATATAATTGTAAAATTGTGCTTAATGTTATCTCGATATGAAAATTATATGCTCAGTTTGTCTCTCTAGTTACCTTTACAAAATTAGCGAATTAACCTTATAATTTCCTAGCTGACCTTTATGATCTTTCAGATAATTCTTATAGTTTTTTAATTGGACCTTACAAAATAAGAGATGGATCATATGGTTTCTCCAAATATCTTCCAAATTAATCTTATTCACATAAAAGTTTCTCATATTTTTTTCTAGATAAATCTTATGTTACATAAGAGTTACCCTTTCATTTTCAAGCATCACCAAATTCTTCACTATGAGCTTTAGAATCCCTCTTACATTATGAGGGTATACATTCAAGATATTTTTAAACATTATTATTCACTTATAAATATATATTATGAATTCATTTACATTTTATTCTTTTTCATTTTCCTTGAAATTTTATAATTCAAGTATTCCAAAACTATATTAGAGACTTGACATACCATCTCCAAACATCCCTGGAAAGTTCAATCCATCCATCTTAAATAATCATAAAAAACCAAAATAATCTTTTCACACCATCATCCATAAAATATTTTCCATTAATTGTAATAGAATTTAATGTTTAATCATCTCGGAATGGGTGATAAATATTTTGGCCATATTATTCACCTTTAAGCATAAATCTTTAAGATATTTGGTATCCAAGTACTTAACCTATATAAATCTATAGTAGACAATGCATTCTCCTCATCATAACTTATCATTTATATGTGATTAAATTATATAATTATTTGATACAATTTATTCTATGTTTAATGTTTTTATTCCAATACTGATAACACACTGTATAGTCTAGTCTAGAAGAAGTTGGTGGCTGAAGTTGAATCTACACTCCATGTATGGAAATACAACATGCTGTGTATCCAACCAACTAACCACTGACAAATTGAAAGACATTGTGGGGAATGGTTGGCCACCCACAGAGGGAGAATAACATGTTCTCATTAGATACACATTATTTTATGGAAAAGATGATTTATTTTGGTGTTTTGGTGATCTTCATGATATTCTTTCCAAAGTCACAAATCAAGAGTGATCCCAATGAAAATGAAGATATACACATTGTGTACCTTTTCCCGAACATAGTTTGGCCAAAATGAGTACACACCCATGTATCCAGCCAACTCACACACACCGTGTACTACATGATAACATGCCATGTAGTCCCTTATAGAAGTGATTGGTGGTTGATGTTGATTATACATGCCATTTATGGTATCAATATATACTGTGTATCCCGCCAACCGACCACCGATACGTTTGAAGTCAATGGAAAACATGGTTTTGCATCTACTATCATAGAAACCGAGCAATAAAAAGTTTACCTAAGTACATGGAGTGTAATTTTTGGTACAGAACCTATAATATAAAATTCTAAAAATAGAGATGCAGAACTTCTAATTTAGGTTGGACACTTTAGGGGGAGGTTCTACCAGTCAATCGTTCGATCTCCCCTAAATCCAATTTGAGTTTTCCATTACTTTTTTCAATTAAATTTAGTGTAATTACCTTTCCCCTTTCTTTCCTCTGATATCAACGGTAGGTGTGGAGTTTATACTCAACCAACACACTATGACTGTGCTCATAAGAGTGTTGTGTTCTAGTGTTGTGGTTGAAATAAAATTAAGGATTTGTTGTAATTCGAATCCTAGTTTGTTTATTTTATTATTATTTCTATTTTATAAATCCTTTAATGAGTTAAATTCCTCAATTAATGTCGGTGTTGTGTCAGATCAAGAATGATAACAATGGTGATAACTAAAGGAGTTTTAATAGGTGAACCCATGACCATTGGGTGAGGTTGTTTCCACTATTTTAGGGGTATATAAAATCAATGTGTTTTAAGAAATTAATCACTAGACGAGGGGATTAATAATTGAATTATGTAATATCTTATTTTTAGAATAAGAAACAACAAATTAGTTTAATTAACATGGTAAAAATTTATCATTTATTATTTAAATGATAAGGAATGATTATTATAAAAAAAAGTAATCAAATTTCAACCCAGTAATGTTTTTTTCTTATTGTTTAGTCACTTTTTCTGATTTAATTTAATTTTCACAAATATTTTCACTGTTTTAATTCTTCATTCCTTTCAAATCAATATGGATAATTGACTAAAACTCTACAGAATTGCACTAAATCATTGTTTCTCTATTTTTCCTTTGGGATTGACCTAAACTACCACTGAATATATAGTTAGTAGATTAGAAGTGAAAAAAATAAATACTTGCAATTTTCTACACATTATGACAGAAGTGGTCAAATTATGGCGTTATTGTCAGGATCGAGAAAGTAATAACATGAGTCTAATTTAAGGTTGGTTTACCGAGAGTTTTTCCATTTTATTTTCTTCAGTATTTTCATAGGACCCTCGAACCTACTTACCTATGATTTTTTATTCATCTAGAAATTTGTACAATCCACCGAGTGAGGATTTGATTCGCATGATCCAATGATTTTGAACTCCTACCTAGAAAAGTATTATCCATAAATGAATGATGGGTTTTAATATGAGAGAAAACCATATAAATTATTCACCCACCTGTCTATTATTCTTATTTGGAACCATTATAGGGTAATACAAAAAGATTATTATCAATGATGGAGAAAATTACTACATGCCAGTTATACCAAACTGAAAATTTTGGCCAAATTGGAAATATGGTAGAGAATCTCTCCAAGATAATTTAAATTTTGATACTTTGGTTGAGTTTGAGGCCAGGTGTTATTATTACTTATTAACTGAGTAATAATGTTATGATGTGAAACACACATGTTATACATTACAAATTTATGAAAATAAATTTCAAAACTCAAAATATAGGAAATCACCCGAAGGTGATTTGGGATAATTCGAAGAGTTATAGCCCAGGGTTCAAAACACCTAGGATCAAACTCGACTAATCTCCCTACATCATCCCAATCATTAAAAATTAAAACCACATGCTATGAATTATTATTTTCCCCATGTATTATTTCACATATACTTTAAATATTAAAAGTAAATAAAAATGTAAAACATTATAACCTTCGCTCCAGTGGTTGAGGGAATTCATTTGGACCATTCATTTGAAAGTTCAAATCATGCCACGAGTATCAGACCAAAGGTTGTAGTTCTCTTTTTAAATTTTTAGAAAACACTACATGCATTTCTATGGAACCCAACATGTATAGGTTTATTCTTAATTTATAAATATTTATTTATTTTTATTTTTAATGATATAATAATTATTAGTATATAGTTTTTATAATAATGGTATAATTAAATCTCTAACATGGAATGTGTAAACCTAGACACACCATGTGCACCATTTATAAAATCTGGGATCCCTAATTGAATAAATACCATGTCATGAATCTCTCTATCTTACTGTTTTCATATTCCTAAGGCTTCCTCTATATGCCTCTTCCACTTACCACCCTAAATCCCACATTACGGTGTGATTCAAACCCAGTTTTCATCCTAATTTTGTTCCTCGACCTAGGTATGTGCTTCTATAACCCATATTTCTGCATTTTACAAGCATTTTTTTCGATTTATGGATCAAGGGAGGCATTTGACCAAGCCTGAAATTCAAGTTATTTAAGGATGAACACACGTCATGTATTATACGTACACAACAACACACACTCTATTTTTAATATGAAAAATAAATGACATGTACGTTCAATATACACCATGTATAGTTGTTTCTATATAGCTAAGTTGACCTCGTGTACTGATACAGTGTTTAGAAACCTACACGACAACCAAACTATGTAGTGGTTCTTAAATGAGTTGGATGTATCTATGTTCACTCATGGATTGGTTTCTCATGTCCCAACATAGGACATGTGTGTTCGATACATGTCGTCTACCATTATTCCGACCTATCCATTGGTAGAAATCGTGTAAGGGAACACATGGTTTGGACCCCATGTTCTCACACATGGCATGTGTCCTCAATTACATACCGTTTACTACCCATTTTTTAAACTCATTCCCACTCGGTGTGTTCCTCTAGAATACGTGAATTGAAAAACTGATACCAATACACACCATGTACCCTAGAGTTACACATCATGTACTTTTCTTTTGCGTATTTTCTCATTTTTTCTTTTATTTTCATTTTATTTTCTTAGGTCCTTTAATTTTATTTCCCTTATAGGTCATGGAAGATAGAGATATATCTAGTGGGAAGCAAGCCACGTCCTATACTGATGGGGAGTGGCCCATACATTGTTAGATATGACTTTGGACACTAGTATCCCATTCTGTAACCAAGACATCCCTGGTGTCACAACCGCCAGCTTTGGCGATGTCTTCCCTCTCATCCTGACAGCCACATCTTCCAAATCATCCTCTTGTCCAATATATGTTGAGTTCCCTCCTACCATGACTTATGGGTCTAGTATCGAAGCACCTATTAGCATGGTGCCATCAGATGCGATCATTCCCTATAAATAGCTTTAACAACCTTAGAGCCTACTATAGGAGATGCTACTCCACCCGCATCCGATGGAGATGAACCTTCTATGATAGTAGATGAGTTTCCACCACAACCATCACTAGCAGCTGCCTGACCTCACTCACACCCCAGCCAAATTTCTGACAAGAAAAATCTTATGGAATCAAGGCTATGGAAAATTTCATGCCACACCAATCAATTGAGTGGTCAATTACTAGAAATCAAAATTCCTCACCGTATCGACATCGGGGAAAAGATTTAAGAGATCCTTTGGAATACACATCTTCTTGACACACTGTAGGTCATAAATACTACACTTTGATATTTATTTTTGGGGTTCATTGCTTCCATCGAGTTTGATGGGCCTTTGTACCTCTAGACATGCCCCGATATGGCTACTCCAGTTAGATTTAGGTTGGGCATGCTATATTTTTCTCTTACAATGTCTATGTTTGGTCGAGGGTGCAGCTTCCACCCCCATCTAGCCATCCCACCCCCTATTTCCACCCCTACCTACCCTTAGTGCTATGACCTCATTGCTATGTGGTGGAAGCTTGTGGGGGAATGACCATAAGTAAACCCCACCTCCTAGAAGTGTACTCTCATTATTTCCCCTCCCCTATGTTTGATCCATCATTACTTCAAGCACATTATTTTCCCCCATTATGAGGATATGGGTTCCATTTCCTACTGTGACATGGGGATCATCACCTATATTATCTGACATGATTACCCAAACCTCCCTTATTTATCTACCTCTTATTTTCATTCCATTATACCTAACCATTAGGGAAACCGAAACTATGATTTCTATTCCACCTAGTTGGCACACTTCCTGGGGATGTTTGAGCCATATCTCCCTCACAATCGCTTAGGATATCTTATGCATATGGAATTCTTCATGATTATCCACATGAGGATGGTCAATCATTAGGGAGACAACTATGTTCTCATGTAAGATTCCCATTTCCTACAAGGGTGAGAGATGACCCACCTTCCCCTAGTGGTGCTGCTAATCAAGTACCTCCCCCTCCACCAGTAGACCTTCCTTCTTCCTCTCTTCTATATTCGTCTTCTTCCATACCTTCATATTTTGGCCCATCCACATCCCCACCTCCTCATACACCCTCAAATGATATCCCCATCTCCACCATCCTACCTAATATGGATTTTCATCACGCTTACAAGACTCATACATAGGCATAGATGGAGAGAAACCAGATCCTCATTCTCCAACACTTCAGCCTTCTACTTCCACCAACACATACTCCAACATATGATCCTGCACCTTCAACAGTGCCATATTAGTCTCTATATCTGAACATAGATTCCATTATTCTCTCCACTACTAGACTAGATTCCATTACTTTTGCTTCCACCAGAGCTGTACCACTCAAGCTCATTACCTAGAGTATATATCTAGTTCCTTCAACTTCTACTACCACAACCCCTGCTCTACCAGATCACCCTATTACTGATGATTCCTCTTCTAGGTCCACATATTGACTATTTCTCCACATATATTTCATTATATATATATATATATATTAATATAATTTTGATGTGATGTTTTATGTGGATGTTTTTTATATTTCATCGACAATCACAGGTACTCTAGAGCATTAGGGGAATATCCATTCCACTTATTTTCATATTTTTGAGCTCACCATAAGGGGAGTATAGTGTTTTTGTTTATTTCCATCTCTTTAATTTTATTTCGCTATATTATTTCACTTATTCCCATAACTTTGTCCCACTTATGTTTTCCCACATCCTATTTTCTTATTTAGTGTTGCCCTTGGAAGACCTTGTGAATTATTTGGTGTTAGGTAGAGTCTCTTGACTATATTGGAATTTTCCCTCCAACCCATCTAGGGGACATCATTAATAGTTGAAATATTATAAAATGTGTATTTTTTTGTTTAATTATACTTATAAATAATAAATACATAAATGATAATTTTAAAAGTTACATGCTTATTTTAATTATTAAAGTATTTTAAAATGATTTCTGATATAGTTTGATTTTTGATTTAAATTATTATCCATTTTCATTTATTAGTCTACTCATTTTTATTCATGTAATTACTTGATTTAACTATTTATTATCCTCATTCTAGAGTGGTATTATAAACCATTTTGATATATTCTTTATTATACCCTTTTTCTTGAGAGATTCTTGGGATATGTATGACAACCAGAAAATGAAAATTTTTCTCTTCATATCATGAATATTTTGATTCACATTAAAATGACTGAGGAATTTGATTAATATTTTTATCCCATTTGAAATTAATACAAACCCTACATATAACCTCCATGAAACCCATAGAAACCATGAATTACTATGATATGAATCCACATTACAAGCCAATTTATCCTGCATGCACAAATTCTTTTATGATTTTGCATGAATATTAACTTGAAATTATAAGAAATAGTTTGGATATTCATGCTATATTTTTGTGAGAAACCATGAATTTAAGTGTTGGGGTGAGTGCATCTTTTTTATTTGGGAATAAGGGTTCCAAAACCACTATTCATTATATTCTTAGGGATATTTTTATATAAAAAGATAATAAAATAATGAAAAATTGAAAAGAGGGACCATATTCATTCATTGAACTTATTGTTGGTTTACAAAACCATATTAAAAAGGGAATATCAGGGATATCATAAACGTTGATAGATCTTGTTGGGAATGCATTATCATTGAGCTTGTTCATTGAATATAATGATTTATTATTTAGGAATTTATCCTCTTTTTCCATGCCTCTGAGGTTGTTATTAACATCATTACCTATCTACCTTGACCCTTAGAATCATTTTGACCATATTGAAACCCATCATGATTTTTTTGATTCAATTTATAAGTGGAAAATGAGAATACTTAAAAGCCTATAAATAGAGTTTATTTTCTTGAGATTGAGTATAACTCTGATTAAATGATCTTGAGTCATGAGTGTGTTATTTTCTAGTGAGTTAAATCATAATGTGGAATGTGTATTTATGAAACTTTGAACAAGGTAAATAAAATAGGATGAAATACATTAGTTTTATTACATTGGAGGTATGATTAGAATATCTTTTAATTTGAATTTTTTTTTCCTTTTGAAATCTTTTGCTATGGCTATAAAATTTATAAGTGTAATTAGTTGAATTCCTCCCTTTTGAGAGTTCAAAATCATATTAATTAGATGATGATATTTTTCGTGAGGTTAAGAAAATGATTAAGTTTGGGGTATTTTTATATACCCAATATTTGTAATCATTTCTATACATTTTATTGAGTAGAAAAACATGTTCTCACCAGATACACATTATTTTATGGAACAAATAATTTATTTTTATGTTTGTGGTAATTTTTGGGAGATTCCATCAAAAATAAAAAATGATGATTGATTAGAAACAAAATAAAGATATAGTCGATGTGTAATTTATAAACACACACAATGTACCTTTTATTAGACATAGCTCATCCTGAATGAGTTCATACCCATGTAGCTAGCCAGCTCTAACACACTATGTACTTCGTGATAACACACCATGAAGTACATTAAAGAAGTGGTTGGTTGATGACGTTGATTATACATGATATTTATGGAAGAAATACATATAGTGTATCCCAAAAAAATACCACCAATATGTTCAAAGTCATTTGGTGGCATGGTTGTCCACCTACCAGCAGAGAAAACAAGCAATTACAATTTGTCCTAAGTACATATCGTGTAATTTTGGGTACAAACCATGTAATCCAAAAATATATAAATAAATAGATAGCCCCTGAATTCATGTTGGACACTTCAGGGGGAGGTTCTACCACTCCTTCGTTCGATCTCCCCCAAATCCGTATTGAGTTTTCCTTTCTCATTTTAAATTCTATTCAGCATTATTCCCTTTCACCCTTTATTTCCTCTCATATCCATGGCATGGGTTGAGTTTCTTCTCATCCTAAAAACTATGACCATGGTTATAAGAGGGTAGTGTCCTTGTATTGGGGTTGTAATTAAATTATTGATTTTGGTAATTATTATTCTAGTGTGTGGATTTTATTATGATTTCTATTTTACAATTACATTAATGAGTAAAATTCTATAATTACTATTGGTGTTGTGTTAGATCATGAATGAAACCAATGGATATAACAAAAGGAGTTTCAATAAGTGGACCAATGATAATTAAGTGATCTTGTTTGCACAATTTTAGGGGAAAATAACTTCAACATGTTTTTAGTAATTAATAACCAGACCAAGGGATTAATCTTTGAATTACGTAACTAATTATTTATAGACCAAGGAATAATGGTTCAATTGAATCCCCATGGGAAAAAATTATTATTTATAAATTTAATACTAAGGAATGATTATTTTAATAAATATTAATAGAATTGCATCTTCGACATGCTGTTTATGATTATTTTGTCATTTTAATTTAATTTTCACAAATAGATTCACTATTTCAATTGTTCCCTTCTATCAATTTTGTCTGGATAATCGAATAAAACAATTCCAACTCACACTGACACTTTTTTTCTCTATTTTTACTATGGGATCGACCCCGACTACAAATAACTACCTAGTTATTCGGATTAGAGGGGAATGAACAAATACATCCAATTTTCCACACCATAAAACATTAGTGGTAAAATTTTAAAACAAATAAGAGAACACTATTTTTTTTCCCGTCTATATATAAAAAACATCTTATGTAATTATTGGGTTCTTTATCCATCACCCATTCATCAATATAGATTGATGTTATTCCTCTATGATATATTAATAATATACAAAACTAATTCAAGTATTCATCATAATATAATTGGTCTATTAGTACTGTAATACCCCATGATTTCATAGTACGTTATTCAATAACTTTCACTACATGCAACACTGAGTTCTAGCGCACCATGACTTACCAAACAAGCCTTTAAAAAGCGGTTATGAATAATATTAACTAAATTTTTAACTTTAGATAATCCTTATAATTTTATAATTCATATCATTGTTTTCTTAGACATAATGTAAGAACAAATATATTTTTTTTTCTGATAAAAGAAGTATTTTTCAAAAAATGCAATTTTAGATCCTTTTAATGGAGAATCCTTTTTTAATCAAATATTTGAAACTTTTATATATTCAATTTGAAAAAATAAACTTCTTATTTATAATTAGTACATAAGAATTTAGTTTTAATAATGTTTTGGTGTTTTTCTGATAACTTTCATATTTGGGTGAATAGTGAAAAATACTATATTTTAACTGAAAACAACTTTTTAAATAAAAATAATTTATATTGTTAAATTATAAATTTTAATGGTTTGGAAGTATAAATAGATTATATCCGTACCATTTAATCCAATGATGGTCATTGTAAGTAATTTCACTTTGAAATTAGACATAAACAAGTGTCAAACTTTTAGTTGTTATTATTTCTTAAAAATAAGCCTTTTGGTTTTGACAACGGGAATTAATTTTAAATTAATAAATGCAACTTCTATTTTTTTAATTTGGTAAAATAGACTTCATTATTGAATTCATAATATCAAAATTATCTTCGGGTAAATTTTTGATATTTTTCTAAAAACTTTTAATTTTTGACGAATAGTGAAAAACACTGAGTTATAGTTTAAAACCAAATTTTTATTTAAATAATTATTTATTTTATTTAAATTTATTTTATGTCAAAATATATACATAATACCTATATAAGTTTAATGTAATTAATTGGAGTCATTTTATAATAATTTTAGATATATAAAAATTTGATTGAACTTTTCACCGTTTTTTACCCACCTCCTAGGAGAATTTGAAAATTCTCATAAAAAATAATTTTACCGCTTCTGTGAGTGGAATTTTAAAAATCCAAGAGACACGGTTAATATAAAGGGGTAAAATGTGGTTCAATAGGATAAAAATAATTTTTTTGAATAGTAACTTATGACTTTTATTTACCGCGGTTAAAGGTAAATAGGGTAATTTAAGATAAAAAGTATATTATAATAATAAAAATTACCTTAAAACTTATCCTAACCTTATCATATGAGTCATGACAGACCATGGTAATCCTTGGCTCTATTTTGGGACCCCATGGAGCCACTTGAGATTGATAATGACTCTTTAGATTGTTTAATTTAAAGTAAAGACAAAAATGACACAAACAAATATCTTTTAGTAAATTAATTTTTTCATGGGGTTATATAAGTTATATATTCAACTATAAATATCCATAGGAAAGCTAAAAATATTTCCTATATCATTGTAGTTTTTTTTATAATTTTTAGAAATCATATAAATTATATTATTTATGACATAATGATGATGTAGTAATTACCTTATTAATGAAATATTAAAATAATTGATATTATAAATACCAAAATAAATATAATTTGAGACTTTTAATAAATTACACGAATTTTATTGGTTAATATGACATTTTAGGATTGATGAAACAAATTTGGTTCGAATTAATAAAGTTATTAAGACTTTAAAAAAATCAATTATTAAATAGTGTCAAAATTGACATAAATGAGTTTATAAAACAAATTATATATTATTCATTGATATTATATTCCTAAAAATATAAGGTTAGGAAAAAGAACTTATATGATGATAGTTATGTCATTAATTAACCACTTGGGTTTCTCTTGGTAGTTTATAGTAAGTTCATTAACCATATAATATAAAAATACAAAGAGACATGGTAAATGTCAAACTATTTAACTAAGAGTTAAATCTAAAAGATAATGGTAAAATAGTGACCCAACTTTTCTAAAACATATTGGTTGAATGGTCTTCGACCCATAACCACATTAGACTATAAATAATCCAGTTTTGAGCCATTATAAATCAAATAATAATTTATCATAAAATAATACTTTATGTTTTTTCTAAAGATCCCCTCCTTTCCCTTATAAAAGGACACCACTTCTAATCAATTACTCACACCTCTAAATTCTTTTGGCTCGTCAAAACACTGCCCAATTAATATCCCTACATCCCTATCCTCATTTTATAAGCCTTACCTTAGGTAGAAGGCACTTCAAGAGTCCTTTTTGGTTCAAACCAAAGGGAGTTACCCAAATTAAAGGTAACGATTTCTCTTAGCTTCTTTTCTTTTATTTGACTTCTCCCACCCCTAAACTCTTATTATTTTTTTATTTGGTAACAAAAAAAAAATCCTAAATATACAGGTATATAGTTATGAGAAGTATTCTAACTTCACTTACACACACCTCCATCTAATGGTTGAAGAACATAATGTTTCTGTGGATGGAAACCAAACGCCTCACGAAACGGTGACTGTTCAATTATCTCCTACCACCTCTCATGGTGGCCATTAATATGGAACTATATTTAAATATGATATTAATGATATTTATTTTATATATAAGCTTCTCTAATTCCATTTTATAGCATACCATTATTCTTTTCATGTTGTATATATATATATGATAATTTCATTTGAGGAAGTGCGGACTTCTTCCCCCTCAAAGTGATATGACTCGTTCATACCATACATGGAACGTATAAAGGATGGTGATAATGAACATAAGTAACAAATATAAGATATTATATTATACTGGAATAATAATATACCTATGTATCATTTGGTTTTTATTCATTTTAAAATGAAAAATGAAATGGAAGTAGCGTTCGTGTGTACATACATATTACCGTCTCCATGAACGTGATGAGATTCATTTCCCCATCATATCCATTCAAGGATAATTATCATTTTATGATTATAAGTAATTTTTAAGGACTTGATATCATTATGGATATGAATAAGATAAAACCCATCCATAACAAACATGGAATACCTAACGAAGCATATAAAGGAAAACGAATCAGTTAACACCTGAAACGATGATAATACTAAAATATTAGTAACAAAGCAATATTAAAAGATAATACATGATATCGTATTTATGTATATTATTCTTGTATAATTTAATAACAATGATTTAACTATTATAAATGAGGTTAACCTACACTCTATCAAGGAAAAGTACAAGGTAATGGTTTATTTCACAATCTCTTCATTATCTGAGGTTAATTATACATAATTATATACTGGGACCTTTTTATCATCCACATCCATCTTTCTCAAAAATGTATTTCAAAACATTCTTAATATTTTAAATAATATTAGTTAAAGTCATTTATACCATTGTTTTACTTTTTATAAGATGTTTATAAAGGAATCTTTCTGTCATTTTCCAAACAAGGTCCTTTTTAACCTTTTTGACAAAATTAAGTTAAGAATGTATTTTTTTAACTTATATGGTGGGTGTGGAAATTTTCTACCATAATAAACTCGTCGAAGATTCCATTAAAAGCTTATAATAATATTTTTAAAGTAAATGTTTTCTTTTATATTTATTTTACTTTTAAATGATTTCAAAAAAAGAGATATTTATCTCAAATAGTTTTGATTTCATCTATGTCAACATCCTTTGATGGATTTTAAGCTTATTTGATGTTTATTTATTATGATACAAAACTGCCATATTGTATTGAAGGTTTTTTGATATGTTTGACTATGGATGTGTTATTTTTATACCATTCATGGTTTATGGAGAAAGTATTGACATTTCATATGCTAGTTTTAATACGAATGTTTATGTTATGTTTAAACCTGTTCATATGAGGAATTCATTGGACTTAGTAAGTGACGGGTGGAGCCTGTTATAGCTCCTTGAGGAATCATTAGGTCTCATGAGACAAACTAGTGTTTTGGCATGAGGCCTTGACAAAATCTTATTTGTAGTCTTGGCACGAGGCCTTGGCTACGTGGTTATGATAGTCTAGCATTATGCATTCCATCATTATGAAAGTGGTTATTGATATTGCATGTGATTATTCGACTAGTAGAATGTCCATGTTAATAAGTAAATGGAATTATTTCATTTTATGCTGAAGTTTAAGTTTAAAAGGATGTAGGTTTTTTTATACATTTCCTTAAATGTTTATGCTTATTTTTGAATGTTTCCACTATATTGTTATCCTTACTGTGTATTTGAGCTCACCTCTTTCTATGTTTTAATTTTCCTAGGATGTGAAGAAGTATTTTATGAATGACCTTTAGGGATAGTATAAGGGGATAAGAGTGTGGAGACAAGATTTTTTTGTAGTTTTCACTTTATGATGTAATGTAAACTTTATGAATGTATGTAGTTATTCCAAGGCTACTAAACTAATCGGTCTTTCAAGACTTGGTCTTTTGTGATCATTCCAATGTTATGTAATAATGAACTGACTCTGTGTAATTGGGGACGGGGCGTGACATATATTCATTACATTAAATACCTATAAAAAAATTCTAGGATTCAAGAATCAAAACTAAACTCAAAAAGAAAATGAAAACCACCTACCCAAAACACCTTGGGAAATACCACTCAACAGTGAAAACAATAAAGCATAACGATGTATAATAAATAAGTAATCATAAATAAAATAGAACCAAGTCAAACATATCATATTTAATTCCAAATAAGGTCAAAAAATATTTATATTCTAAGTACACATCTATGACTCCCATATCCACACACATTCCTCTAAGACACCATAAAACTATAAAACCCAAACAAAGGGAATAACATGGCCATGCATCGCCTTCTCTCAAAGATCCTAAATATTAATAGGCCACTCCATGAAAGTTTCATCATCATACATATCAAACTATCCCCAATAAATGATATTGGAGTCACATTGAAGATATAAATGTAGCTATGGAACATGGAAATTTTTGGGATCATGTATAGATGTTGGGAAGAAATAACCAATATACAACCACATCGACATGCTTCAACACCTCAAAGAATTGATAAATATATTGAAATCTGACTATGTTAGCCATACCTACCCAACCTATGACGAGGGGAAAATCTCAAGAACACATACCAACCAACATTAAATTCATTAGATATCCTCTTATAATCAACAAAAAAACTTATTACAGTCCCACACAACATTCATATACTCTTGAATCATCTAAATATTATTGGCTATTTTCTGCCCCACATTTGGTCCAAGAACTAATAATTCCATATAATTGGTCCAACACAATAGAGATATATAATAAAACACAAAAAAATCCATGAACTAATCCAATAAAATAAAAAATTAATAAATATTACTATAGTAAAATTCAACCAATGATAGGCGATTAGCCCATATTCATCTAAAATGAAAAACATAGTAACACAGCATACCACACGATCTGACTACCCTACCGAGGATGGAAGGTAATAGTAATCTTATTTTAGAGAAACAATTATTCTAAAGACATTTGTTGGATCATATAGTAAAAAAGATCACAATCAAAGATGATGATACTTGATACACATGAGGATTTATTATCTCTTCCACATACATCATTTCTAAGACAACTATAACAATCAAATTTTTGATTACTAAGAATTGAGAAAAATTTGTTAACTGATCCAAAATCACCCAAATAGCAACAAAACCTCCTCAAGATTGGGGAAAACCAATGATGAAATATATAACAATATCCAACCATTATTAATTGAGGATATAAAATAGATTAAACAACCCATAATGAACACAATTATCTTCCTTCACATACTAAGAAACGAAAAATCCTGATGCTAACTCCCCCATAGACCACTTCATCCATGTCAATTGGAATCAACTGCTTATGGTTTGATCCCTATTAGATAAAACAAGATGAATTTACAATGTTGGGATATTAAACTCATATATAAATAACTATTTCACCATTGACAGAACAAATATCCTCCCTTACAATGACAACTGATGATTATCTCCCACTGATCACCCCTTAAGAGAATTACCATGGAAGGCATGATCCCATTCCACATCCACCTCCCAGTCTCTCATTGAGACTGATCTGATTACTAAAACAATATGAATTCATGATCACCTGATATAAGAAACCACTACCACCATCCTCCTTTGTAACAAGTTTCATCATCACATTCTAATTTATCACCCCCATATATATTTGGAATCCCAAACAACATCTCCTTTTGATATTCTACTCAGCACATAAACAACTACATTCCCATTACTTGAGGTGTAAGAGATATTAAATTTATTATTTTACATGAACTATAACCACTTCCATTTATATAGAAACAAATTTAAATAAGAAAAAATATTCCTCAAAATATTGTTATATGTGGAGACCAAAAAGTATTCACCAAGGAGGTAATGTTGCAATAGCATTAGAGAAAACACAACTGTTTCCAACCCAAGTTCATGGGAGACATAGCTATAATCATGGGTACATAGTTTTATAAAACCACATGAGATTATTTTCCTATAAATAATTGATAAAATTTCCAAAATGATATTGGAAAATTCATGGAAAACCTTCAATATATTTTTTTTCTTCTAGAAACCAAAGTAAAAGAGCACATATCAATTTCTCCATCAGGTTGTCAAAAGATGACTAAAATTGATTATTCCATATAAAATCTTGGTCCCTTTTGGTTAAAAATATTAAATGGGTTTTAATCCATGATAAATAGAATATTAAAATTTTATAATATCTCACATTTCTAAGGAAACTATGTATACCTACAATATTCCAGGGATCATACCAAGAAATAAATACCTCAATATTCAATGGATCAATTGATACTCCCTTCCAAGGGATGACATGACTAAGAAAATGAACATCTAAAATATAAATATTTAAATTATAAAACATCACACATATATGGTGGTGACAAATAACATTTAAAATATCCCTAGGATTCCCATTAATTCTTCAATTTCAGGTATACAATGATTTCATTGATGAAAACTACCACTGATTGATCCAAGAAATCATAGAACATAGAGTTAATGGATCCCATAAAAACATATAAGTAATTCATGAAATTAAATGGAATATCTAATACATTGATGTTCCTATAACAACATCAGAAATCAATATATAATTTATCCTCCTCATTTATAATTATTTGATGATATCTACACCAAAAATCAATATAAAACCTAGTTTTATTCCTTTAACTAATCAAAAAAACACCTATCAACAAAAGAAAATATTTTTTCTTTAAAATAACTTGATTTATCCACTGGTAGTCTATAATAAACCACATAACACAATCTTCCTTCCTAGAAAAAAATTCTGGAGTACCCCATGATGACACACTCGTATGAATGAAACCCCACTACCATTAACCTGACTCCTCAACTGTCACAACTCTAAAGGTACTGTCTTGTTTGGATCCATCAAAATCGAAGACACACTGGGATTTCAATCTATACAAACATCAATATCATGTAAATTTTGTAGAATCAAATCCCTTTGGAAAATACATTTGAAATATACTTAATGACATCAGGGAGAACCATCAACTACACCCCCAAAAACAACAAATTCAACTTTAATAACTAAGGGAATATAGGCTCTGAATTCCCTTAACCAATATGATTATCCCACTCACTAATTAATACCCCCAATTTTATCTTTAAATCATAGAACATAATTTTACATTAAAAATAATCAATAAATGAATACACAAAATATAAACAATCCATACTACCTTTGAAATCATTTGGTTATATTTTTAGAAATAAGAAATCCCCCAACGACCAGTACTTACCCAATATCATCTCACAACCATGGAACACATAAATAAAATGAGATAGACCTAAAACTAACGTAGTCGTCATCAAGGGATCTAGAAGCCTCTCCCCCTTGAGTCCCAAGGAAGAGACTATAGAGGGTGCAATATTGGAGTGTAAATTTCTAAAATCAAGTATAGTGAAATCTAGATGAGATGAAAAAGATGATGGTACCATAATAAAAATATGTACCACCTAGTTTTTGAATATAATTGTTTCTGTGAATAAATATTCCCATAACCTCGGCCTCATTAAACTTATCAATAGACACCTCCAAATCAATAGAAAAAACTCTTTCCTTGAGGATTAAAAACATCTTGGGGATATACTTTGACTACCTTATATTACATTTACGAAATAAAAACCTAACAACCTTGGTACTGATAAGGTCTTTAAGAAAACTATAGTTGAAGCTAAGATGGGATATTCCCACCTATTTCTATCTAGCTAATGAGAATGGTTGGACACTAAAAATTCTAATGACCATAACCCTCACAGGTGAAACATATTGGTGTAGATCTCTATATGGTTGCAAGAGTACTACCATATCTAGAGAAACATAATATATACTAATGATACTAAATTAATACCATCCAAAACCATTAATTCCTTGACATATGAGACCATCCATACATATCTCTACTAATTAGAAATCCATGATGACTCCCCTCTCGTGTTGACCCTAACTGTGCATATGTCTTGTCAATCACCTCATCCTTCTTTAGCACAACTTGATACATATCCAATATAAATAATTTTAATTTCATATTTTATTGTGAGATAACACACATCCTAAAGATTATGTGATTTGAACTCCTCATCTATAAAAGGATTGGGGTAAAGACAAACAAGGTCATTGAATCAAATACTGAGCTCCCATATTCTTAGGATCCTTTATTAAAGAGAGAGAAACTATTTCCTCTCCACCAAGTTCACCAATGATAAAAATAACCATGCACAAAAATTGTTCTAAAAATCACCCCATTAAATCCCCAAATCCATGTTCTCTAAGAAAAATAGAATCTACCACTAGAACACAACTTCTCTAACTTTATTAATAATTAATGAGATCCAGTGTTATGACCTAGAGCATATAACATTTAAAGAGATATCTATCTCCTCTAACCAATTTTATAGATCTAAATCATAGACACTCCCCTCATACTGCGCTAAACCTTGATACTTGAACTCACAAAACATCCTAATCCAAGAATCATCCTCCATAGCCGGTCTAACCCTCCTAGAATCAAATATAGAATCCCGATACACCTCTCTAATCTAGATTACACATGGATTATGAACAAGATTCATCTATATTATTAATATAGAAAACAAATATGTTTAGTAGCATGAAATTTATATAGGATCATTTAATTTGATACATTTTAACTTTCCAAAACAACCCCACCTAAAAAAAAAGAGAAAAAAACATGATACATGTACCACATATTGGTGTCTACAATAAAATAATAATTACCAAAAAAAGAGTGTTCATTATGTTTAAGGTTCTTATGTTAGATCATAAGGGGCCTTAATCACTGGTGTTCTATACAATAACCATTTCTAAATCACACACTAGGTTTGAATAATGTTGTTACCCAACAAAATCCATCAATTCCTGATCAATTCCTAAGTATAGTCTCCCTCCCAACACCTATACATAGCTTAAATACCATTTTTTCATGACATAACCCCACATGGAACCCTTCCTGATCCAATAATGACGATGAGTATAAAACATTACACCTCCAATAGGCCACGAGTTGGAAACCAATACCAAGGGTATAAAACAACCAAATTAAATGTGTCACCATTATAATCCCATGAATATATAAGTAAAACTACCAATTAAATCCATAATAAAAAATGAAATCCAATATCCAATTATAAATGTAATTTTATACAGAATCAAACATCAAATAATGAAATACTAAAGGGAAATGAATTCAACAACATATCCAAACCTCAATATAGTAATTTATAGATCTATCACAGTCACTGAATCACTCCCTAAAACTAAAAAAATAGTTTTATAAATAAGGTTTAACATGCATGAAAACTCGGTAGGATCCTACTAAATACCTCTGTGAAAATGTAGTAGAATAAAAATAATGATTTAGTAAATAAATAGTAGAACTAACATGCTCATAATCCAAGATAGTTATCACCCAACCTAACTATGGATCACTTCCCAATTGTTTTGTCTCTCTCAAATCCTACTGAAAAACATCCCATTTCTTCTTAATTTTCATATGAATTAAGTTAAACATCATATCTCATACCTCTAGCATATAATAAACACCAAATCATCATTGTCATCATTATAAATCCACCAAAAAATTCCATTTCACAACAACATACAACATTCTCATTATAGTAGTGTATCATGAACATTAAGGGATACCACATTGTGCCCTCCTCATACTATAAATGACCCCAACCATGTATCATCTTTTCAATCACATAGAAATTTCATCCATTATAGTACACAATTAATCCTTAATCCATTACAAATCATATGAATATACTCACCCTGAGCAATCATAACCTGTTCTACACATATAAGGAAGAGAGAAAATGTATGATTAGTCAACCACATATCTCCTCACTAAAATAGATATTGGAAAAAACATCAAAAAAATTCAAGTGTTAGTTAACTTATTTGAATTGGGTGCAGTACATTTTAAATCAAATGGAAAATAAAACATATATTATAGCTACACACAAAACCAACCTAAGGGTTTATACCAAGAAACCACTGATATGGGTCATAACCATTACCATATCATCACCACCACTAAATTTTAACCATTGATATCTCATTAAAAAACTATCTCCACATTCCACACAATACAATCATTACAACACTCAATGTTATCCATTTAATAATATAATTATCCATCTCTATATTTACAACTCTACTAGATATATGAAATCCATTATTCCATTAATTTACCCATATCTAATGTGAAACCATTCATTATTTATTAATAAAAACCACATTATCCATAATTATCTTTTAATTTACAACTCATTATTCAACATTTGTCTAGGAATCTATGACACAATCCCACAACCAAAAACCAATGACCAGATGAACCACCCTACAACACATTCTAGTTGTGAACATTTTCACCATGAGGCCACTTCCTTTCCATATAACCACCCATGAAATCATTTAAAACCTTATAACATCACATGCACCACTCCCACATCAACAACCACACCTCCAAATACCGACCATAGAAAACTAGACAAAACATCCATTACACAAAACATAACAAAACCCTAAAACTAGATACAAAAATACCAAAATGAAACCATCCTAAACACTCTATAGAAACACCAAACAATAATAAACCATATCCAAACCTATATAAAATCACGTTAAGAAATGAACCTTTCGTTTCATTCTTTTCATGTAAATCGTTTGTGTCCAATATAAAAATCATTAGCATCCTTAAGTAATTATCCTATTATGTGAGGAGATTATATAAATCTTACCATTACAAAATTACACATATCACAATAGTAATTATAACATTCAACAAAAACATAAAATATTAATCAATCATAAGATATATCATGGAATCATATAAAATGCATTAAAATAATCACTTCACTAAAATTCAATTTAACTCATTTCATTATATTAATTTGGATAGTCATTAAAATTCACCAAAGGAAGGAAAATGCATGATACTTCTGTAATTGTTAAAAATTAAATAATGATAAGACCTGAATCCCCCACCTCAACCAAATCATTGACATTCACTATGCAAGATCAATTAAGAGGAGGATGATCACATGACCATTAATCAAATTCCACTAAAGAGGGCATACATATATCTAAGTATAAAACTATTAAAAAATATTATTTAGGATAAAATTAATAAATATTGAATAATTTTTATTGGATTCTGAATTGATGATAAAATAGAAATTTTAAGGAGTCAATAAGTGACAAGTCAATACCACACCATTATGGAAATTTGAATGAACCTTTGGAGATCATGCTATGATCTACGTTATCAATACCCATTTAAAACTCAATCACCTAACATAATTCAATATGGTTGGGGAATTTCATGGTGTGATAAATATTATTATTTCATTAAATTATAATTCTAATAAATCATGTAAAGGAACTTGAACCAAGACACAAAGTAAAAAAATCACCACAATATAATAGTATATAGAAAAGTAAAACAAAAAAATTATCCAAATAGGACTTGATTCTAGGATAATAGGGGACATCACATAATGGATTATCATAAAACATTAAAAAGAATCTCTAATACTATTCCATGTCAAAACATAACCCCTTAATTTGTGAGAAATTTATAAGTAAAGGCAAGTTAAATCCTCATAATCTTAACATATCATTCTTCAAGTTGTGGAAAACGCCACTCAAAAAACAACCAGATGTGAAGAAAAGGTAATATGTAACATTTGTAATCCATACATAATGTTTTACTCTAACATATAATGTTTTATGAATTTTCAAAATTTACACCAAAACCTTTCATGCTGTGACCTAATCCACGATAATATGCCCAGAATTATTTATTAAAAGAGCATGACACCCAAATATAATGGATTACACCCCATGATGTTATATAATAATCATTCCCAGACTCATCCCTTCATAGAAACACACAAAAAACTATATAACTAACTTCTATAATGACAATCCCTTCATGCGACACCATCTATATCCATGCTCTAATACAACCTTTCCTCCAACCTTACCTTGATAGTTTTAACACCAAAATGACATAAAGTAACGTTTAAAGAAGGTTCATTCTATTATTATCACCAAATTAGGGATTTATATTTCGAAATGAATGGATTGATGTTCCATCATATCCATAGAATAAACATATATCCCAGGTTTACAAGCCCCTTTTAAAATTTCTCCAATGGATAGTCTGGTCCAAAACATTAATTTGGAGGAATATCATAAGTGGCGTATAGTGATTAAGTGTAGACCGATGAAGAAGTGAGGATATTAATAAATTGATTTATTTGTATGATCCTAAATATACCTTGAAATTATACTTATTTTGTTAATGCACCAATTTTTTAAAAATATAGGAGTTCTAAAAACCCATAAAAGATGGTGATGCCCTGTAAATGTTTTCATGATAATTACTTATAGGAATAAATGGGTGATTTTAGCTTTTAATCGCTGCTTGTTTTCTATGTCTGATAACCCGTAAAAAGTGTTATTACGAAACCAAAAAATATAGTAACATTCAAGTGATGGAAATAGTTGATGCATATTTTGGGGATGCATGTAGGGAATTTTATGGTCTTTGCTTGAACGTTAGTAAATAGAGCCTATAGAGACACATTATGATATCACTATCCTTAAGAGTAGATTCAACCCCAATGAAATTATTATTACAATGGGTTACAATATAGTCCTTCTTATGACATAATGTAATGTCAATATTATAAATTTGTAATTAGTGGTGAGAAACCCTTAAAGAATCTTTGGAAAAAATAGTCTAATGAAAGAGATTTATTTTTATGAACCAAGATAGATCCTTTGATTCTTGTAGAATATTTGACATCAATCTCAATATTTTATATGGTTTGAAGTGATTGAGATCAAATTGAATTTATATTTCCCTCAAATGATGAATCTATTTTATAATAATTAATGAAACCCTTTAGATAAGGTATCATTCCCCTTAGAATTGGGTATACAGATATTCTTGAAAGATAAGACTTATCTAGATTAATACTATTATTCATATTATAACCAACCAATAATTATTATAGATCACACTAAATAGTGGATGGATGTGTTATTTAGATAAAAAATAATATGATTGATGATACAGATCATACCCATTTAGTTAATTGGGTTAACCCACATGGCATACCTATCTGGTCCTACTTCTGAAATGGCGTGACCAACCGTTCCATCAAAAAAAATAATGGTACCACTATGTGCCAGGCATGAACGCACTATGTGAAGTACAAATTGTTCTATAAAAGAACCCCATTTTATAATTTTCCATGAACATGTTCATGAGTGGATAATGTATTTCTCTAATCCCTCAGTAAATTTCCTCATTACATTAAACAATGACAAAAGGGTTACCCTTTATTAAAGAGACCCCACACCAATCCACTTTCAAATGTGGTATTCCAAAAATATTCCCCCATTTAAAAACCAAAACAAAAAATATTTTCATATATTTTTAAAACATATATCAAATAATCTCCTACCATTTTAAAATATTTAATACCACATTTTTAAAATATTTAAAATCATATTTTTGAAACAAAACATCATACCCTCTTTGAATGAACATTCATAAATAAAGTTATCTCCCGATTTGAACCTTAATATAGTAGAGATAAGTAAAAGACAAATAGATAAACATATGGAAACTAACTTGATCATATAACTCTTTTCACGATACATATTCATCCTACACAAGTCTATTCAAAATCCTTTGTTATTTATATCCTCATAGACAACTGTAAGAATGTATTCCTTTCTTGAGATAAAAAATATTTTACCTACATAAAATTTAGGTTTAAATTCTTAATTATGACCTAATAGGAGTTACTTTTTTAGTAATGAAGGTATTAGGGGTTTTTGAGGCTTGTTTGGATCCTAAAACCCAACTTTTATGGTGAAATAGTGCTGTCTCACGATTAGTAGAAACTTTGTATAGTAGGCCGCATGGTTACAACTAACCATGCGAGACCTAGAAAAAGAGAAAGAGGAGAACACACAGTTTGTAATATCATGTGATTTGATATGCACACCCATGTAGTAGCCTTTGAAATTTTTGATAGTGGGATGAGACACATTTTGTGCATGGGTTGGAAAACTGTGTGCACTAACCGTGTGAAGTGCCCCTACTTACAACCGTTTGCGCATGATTGGTGCATGGTTTTTCTAACCACGCAAAAAAACCATGAGACCCTATATTTTGGGTTAATTTATGATTTTCCATTAATTAATCTTATATTTGAAACCTTTTTGTGTCATTTATTTCACAATGCAAAGCGTTGAGATTTGATAGTTCTCCTTGATGACTAAACTAGGAATCAAGGGATCTCTTTCCGAGCTAAAAATAAAGATCCTTCAGAGGATCAGATCTATCTATGCAAGATATATATTTATTTTTTTCCATTTTTAATTTTATTTGGTATTATATGAGCTAGTTAGGTGAAAGATAAAAATCCATATTTCTAGGTTCTTAACCTGTTTTTTTTTCACCTGATCTGAGTCGAATCAGAATTAATACTGGACAAGAACTCCACTATAGTCCTATGCTAGGTGGTCTAGTGATTTTCCCTAAATGTAGAGTTTTATATATATATTTTTTCTCTGAACACCTTATTTTATGAGAGAATCCATTGAAATGGACAATATTTGGTTTAAATGAATAGGTATAACCTATGTAATTAATGAGACCATTGATAAATGATTAATAGTTTTGAACCTTGAACTAGAACCACCCTTGGGTGTGTTGTATAATTAATTATACAACCATGACTGCTATATGAGTTTGAATACTTTTTTATGTTGTTTACTCCTTTCTATGTGATGTTAAAAGACGAATTGTAAAGTTTAATTGAATTGATTAAATAAAGGGAATGGAATACCATGTCCCTAGGATTGTCCATGTGGAATCTTTCTTAAGAATGAGTTGATTCCAATATTGATACGCCCATGTGAGATAATTGAGAGGCTATGCCTTGTCGTCTTATCTCATTCCTTGATCCATCTTATAAGGTGATGTTTTGGGAATATTATTAAATTATTTTGATTTAATTATTATTTTATACTTTGGGTGACACATGGGTTCATATATTTATTCCATTGACATACTCATTTGGCTATGCCTTTCTTTTTCTCGAGTGAAACTCAGAATACCTAGTAGACTACCATGGATAGACTCATGGAGATGATTATCTATATGCCTGAGTGACACTTAAAACTCTTATGGATATCTATGGATGGAATCAGATGGAAATTGAGCATATATGCTATGGGTGAAACTTGGGATCCCTTGGTGGACTTCCAAGGATGGAATCAGTGAGCAGTGATGTTATACCACACCTAGAGAGATACCTGGGATTTGATGAGGATCTCCATGGATGGGATTATAGGGTGTTGGATCATAATATTCTTTGAGTGATAAATGGATTCCAAAAAAGTAATGACAAGGATAGGCTCGAGTTCTTAATTCAATAATTAATGTAAAGATTTATATGATGAATCTTCCCAGAAAAAGAACAAGCTCAGATTCGACCGGCGACTTACACTTTATTGATATCCGGGTCATGTATCTCTTAATTGTTTATCATATAGGGGATGTTGTAATATATTCAAGGTAACGATACTTATTTATTAACTATTACTAATTAATTAAATAAATCATGATTATAAATTGGTACATGAAAGACTATTTATTCAGTGACTTACCAACTAAGGCTGAACTAGGTAGAAAAGGATGGGTGTCCCTAGGAACCTGGACCATTATGGGTTGTCTAATCTCAATACTTCCTCAAAACATTCTATTAATACATGAACACTATTTTAATTACATATACATTTATTGGATGACATTATACCTTTCAATGGTTGCCTACTTGGATCATATCTCACACCCTATTCGGGCCAATGATGTGTAACTAGACCAACTATTTGGATGCAGGTAGAAATTACGGCATGCACCCATAGTTCAATGTTTGAATTTGATTGCTTCTTAGGGGCATGTTACCATAGAACCTAGCTGAGGCTCATAATATGATATTTTTTTGCCTTTCTATACTTTTTTTCTACGTATTTTAATGATTCTATGTATACCTATTTTGGATACTTTGTAAACATTTGAGATGAAATGTTTGATCATCATTTCATATATGAGTTTTCATATAGTAATATATATATATATATTGTATTTTGATTATTTTTTGACAAATTTATGGATTTTCTAATTATCTATTATTCTATATCCATTGTGCTACACTCTGAGGATGAAGGAATAATATCCCCTTAGACACACCTTAGGAGCTAACTTTTAGCAGCTGCCTCTAGAATATGGGGAGATGTGTTTGAGGCCATGTGGACAATCATTCTAGAGGAATGTTTAAGTGGAATCCTGGTTCAAGACATTACAAAGAAGAGCCTTAATTTATAGTTTTACTTATTATTTGAAAAAATAAAAAGGGATAATAAGGAATTTGAAATTTCTAATGAGTTGTTCCTTGGAACAGCTCACCCACATAGAGGAAAATTCCAAATATCCAAGAATAAAAATTATTATTTTCTGGATTTTAGCATTTATAATTGATTTTATTCCACCATTGGGTGATGATCTTGAATTATGATGTTATTATTGATGTTATTGTGGTTTCTATTTTTCTGTACCAAATGAGATGAGGGTATTCCCTATCATTCATCATTTAGGAACCTTCATATAGGATGAATTTCTTGATTTCATGCAATTGTGATGTGTTTCGTGATTATAATACCTCTTCTGTGATATATATTCTATGAAGGGAATTGGAAAAAATGGTTAGTACTTAGACTTCATATCATAACCTAAGCAGCATTTTCCTTATTAGGATACAATAGATACCCTAAGCATCCAATTGTAGAATATTAATTAATGGACCTCGAGTCAAATGGGTTATAACATATTATGGCGTAGAGTATATGGAAGCCATATTTTAGTTGAAGAGGAGTATGGGCCCTTATGGGTCAGAATTTGGTGAACCATTTGGTTTAACCATTTAAAAAGACATGTGACATAATCGTAATCAATATGTGAAATAAAGGGAAATGAAAATTGTTTATAAAAGTGAATTTGAACCAGAATCATCCTTTGTAGTGGGCAGTTGGTAGTTTATATTTATTTTATTTGATCTATTTGATGGACAGACCTATCTCAAGAAGAAGGAATAGAGGTATTATTTTTAAATAGAATGGTTGTTTGCTATCAAATTTCAATATCTGCACTTTTAGATGTGAACTTTGATAGCAATATTTTTAGAGGTGTGTGTTTTTAATTGTAGAGAAATGCCACCATGATGACCACTAATCATTCACCCAGAGGGTGGAGAAAAATACACTCCGGTAGTGGTGGGATAGGGGATTCCGTTGGATACTCTTTTAGTGAAAGTTGAGAACCCAATAGTTATACCAAAGCAAGTAATTAGGCATTGTTCCATGAAGAATTTTTATGTTATAGGAAGACCATTCTGGGATCACCGTGACTTATCCAAACTATGGAAGAGCAGATATGTGAGTTCAAATAGTAGCATCCACCCACTATTTAAAGGGGTAGAGTACCATAGTATCTGGATGAATGGCCAAAGGCAATGATATCTATCTTCTATAATATAGAGATACCTCTCAAGAGGAGGGTAAATCTTGCAACATCTATACTGTGTGATTACTCCCAGAGATGATGGGATGTCATTACTCAGATAGATCATCATCACGAGATGGATTATATGGATTTCATATGGAAATATATGATAACCTCTATCCCGAGACATTGAGGGCTGATAGATTATGAGATTTATGCATTTGGAGTGGGGCACATTATCAATCATGGATTATTTATCCAATTTTATAGAGCTACAGTTCTTTCCACCTATTCTAAGGGGTGATGAGTTATCTAAATCCAGTATATTTGAGGATGAGATTAGGTATGAAATCTGA
The DNA here is from genome assembly GCA_963277665.1 of Viscum album. Taxonomy (NCBI): domain Eukaryota; kingdom Viridiplantae; phylum Streptophyta; class Magnoliopsida; order Santalales; family Viscaceae; genus Viscum; species Viscum album. The sequence continues at coordinate 2,015,093,727 of OY728153.1, read as the reverse complement.
TCATAGGAGAATTTTTCTCATATGACTATCATTTGATGAATAGTGAATCAAGAACCTACCATAGAGTGTAACCTGAGAGAGGATGGGGTACGAGCTACGACAGTTTTATACCTATATCTGGTTTGTTATCAACTTCATGTAGGAAGAATCATCTATAGGTTCAATGCAGTGATATTAGTAGCCATATAACATACTCAGGTAGCCATGTGAGGTTCCACCGGTGTGGTGGACTAGGACATACAAGACTTTAGTGATTGAGAGACCCAGTCGAGTGTCGATCTTGTGGAATGATGGGCCATCTAAAACTCTTTTGAAATAAAATTACTCCAGAACATAGTGACATAGGTTCTTCACTAACTCAATATACAGGAGTAGTGTCAACAACTTCTATTTCAGTATGGAGCTGGAGTACATCCTACCGATCAAGCCAAGGTGGTTGTCATGCCCATGGTAGTCAAACCCATTATTTGTAGCGATAGTAAATAAGATCTGCTCCGAGTAGCTTGGTTGTATCATTAGGTCAATGATCATGCAAGATAAATGTAGTGAAATTGACACATGAGGAGATGAATATCAGGACTTATACTATGAGAGATACAATTCTAGTAGCCAATTTTTTAGAATCTTCTCTTTTTTTATATAAGGGATTCTCAGATATTTATATTTGTGCCTGTTGTGGAGAGTATTAGGATTAGTGTTCTATGTTTTGATTGTGTTATGACACTTGATACTCCTTTGGATATTTAAACATTAGAGTTAAATTAGTGTAGGGAGTAGACCCTTAATATTGGTGGGTTTCACTTGGTATAATACCTCTTTGTCCTCGAGATGATAGGTTTTGATGTCATTCTCAGGATGGAATGGTTGGTTTCCTTTTATGTTTTAATTTATTTCAATCATTGAAGGGTGAAATTCACATCACCCGAGGGATAATATTTTATTAAAAAGGGTGAGAGGGATGTCCAGGAAACCAGAGCTTCTAGGGCATGGTGGGATAATATCCCAGATCACAATTTCATATCTCGATGATCATGGAGCATTTGAGGATGATTTTACTACGATGATTGATTATTTCAGGGATGTTTTCCTAAATTAATTTTTAGGAATACCACTAGTGAGAGAGGTAGAGTTTTCTATCGAGGTAATTATAGGAGCTTCAATGCTATCCATTCCTCTTGACAAGATTACTATTACAAATATGAAGGATCTCAAGAGGAATCTAGAGGATATAGAGGCAAAGGGGTTTATCCAAACTAGTACTTCATTGTGGGGTTTGATGATCCTTTTTTTTTCAAAAATGTGAATGAAAATCCTAGGTTATTTGTGGATTATCTGAAATTGAACTGGCTGATGGTTAGGAATCAGTATACTCTGTCGAAGATAGAAAAACTTTTGGATCAGATCTAGGTAGCTTTGGTGTTCCATAAAATTGATTTGAGTTCTAGATATTATGAGGTTCATGTTGATGAATCTCACATACCTTTCACTAACTTCAGTAGATGGTACAGTCTAAATGAGTATTTGATCATGCCATTCGGTCTCACGAACATGCCAACATTTTTCAGGGAATCGATGAACCAAGTTTTCCATCCCTATATAGATTATTTTTTGTTGTTTTCATGGATGATATCTTAGTGTATTCTCACACTCAACACAAACATTCCATGTATCTTGAGATCTTATTGAATACACTGACAGATCATCCGTTATAAACTATGCTCCCAAAGTTCCAATTCTAGATGTACCAAATTCACTTATTAGGACACATTATCTCAGACATTTGGATATCAGTTGACTAAGAAAAAGTTCACCTCTATAGGTTCTTGGGATCATCGCAAGAATGTATTTGAGATATGGAGTTTATTAGAGCTAGTAGGATATTACAAGCATTTCATATATGACTCATCATGATTGGAAACACTATTTACAGGATTTACTAAGAAGGGTTTGAAGTTTTTATGGTTGGATGTATGAGATTAATCTTTTTAAGAGCTAGAAGGGAGGTTGAATTTAGTTCGGATAAAAAAAATTTTAGATCCAAGAAAGAGTAACACTGTTTTCTATTATGCATCAAGAATCAGTCTAGGAGAAATTATTATAACGGGATATAGAGTCATATCATATAGCTCACAAAAATTGATGCCACATAATGGGAATTAACAGACACATGATCTTGAGTTATCCACAATTATTCATGAATTTACTATTGGAGACATTAATTACAAGGAGAAAATCTTGCGTTGTATGTAGACCACAATAGATTCAAGTACATATTTGCATAGCATGACTTGAATCTGATGTATTGATGGTGGGTAGAGTACCTAAAATCTTTTTACATTCATATTGACCATAAATATAGTAAATAAAATCCAATATAAGATAAAATTATCTAGTGGACTCAGATATTGGAAGTTCAAAATGCCAATAGTGAGTGTAAGCTTATGGATTTTTTCTCTCAGATGCACATGAAGGTACATGAAAGTCAGTGGAAGCCATTTCTATAATCTTTACATGTGACTAATACTCTACTAGATAGAGTGAGTACAAGGAATAAATCGACTTCAAAGGGCATAGTCCTACGAGAGAGTGTGGCAGGTGAGGACCCCTCTCATGGTTAGACTGTAGTAAAAGATTAAATTATCCATATTCATGGTCACATGTGGGTTTCATAATACATGCATGAGGAGATGATTCTATACATTCGTGATTCATCTTAGGAAAAAAATCCTGACATCTCTATAATGTATTAGGATTTACCTAACCAATACTGGTATTCAGGTATGAAAAGAGATATAGCCGGTTTTTTGATGAGGTGTTACACCTGTTAGTAGGTGAAGGAGGAACACCAGTGACTATCTAAAATTTTATAATAGCTTCTCATTCCAAAGTGGAAATGGAACAACGCTATGATGTATTTCATGGCTAGTTACCAGGGTCACCAAAGGGAAATGATATTATATGGGTTTTTGTGGACAATATCAGAAAGTCTGCTCATTTCATACCTATCGATGAAACCTTTTTACTAGATGATATTGGGAATTTGTATATCCATGAGTTAGTATGACTTTATGGGGTACCTCATACTATTTTTTCAGATATGGATTCCAAATTTACATCATAGTTCTGGAAAGCGATGTAGAGGAAATTTTATACATAGGTGCTTCTGAGCACAACATTCCACCCTTAGACTGATGAACAATGAAAATGTATGATATAGGTGATCAAGGAAATTCTGCAAGCATTTACCCTCTATTTTTGGGTCTCTTAGGAGTGGAAGATACCCTTGGTTGAATTGGGATACAAAAATTGAATTTAAGAAACTCTTAAAAGAGTGACTGATGAGGCTTTGTATGGTAGGCATGATGATCACCGTTGTGCTAGTTAGAGTTAGGAGAGGAAGATATGACTCACCTTGTCTTGCATTGGAGACTAAAGAGAAGTTTCAATTGATTCAGAAGAAGATGTCTACTACACAATATAGATAGAAATATTACATAGATTGAAAATGATTTCATCTATAGTTCAAGGTTGGGGATCAAGTATTATTTCATGTCTAACCGAGGTTGGGACACAGTAGGATCTTGAGATAGGGTAATGTTTTCCATGATATGATGGTATGTTTTTTATTTTGGAAAGAGTCAAGATGGTATCATATTGGATTCAGTTATATTAGAGATAAAAATACATGCATGATGTATTCCATGTATCTCAGCTGTGCAATTATCATTTAGACCCATATCATGAGTTTCAGATCAAGGAGGTTGTGTTGTAGATAAATGAATCTTTTGAGGAGCATCCTATTCATATTATAGATTGTAGCATAAAGGTTCTCTGAGGCCAGTCAATTCCTCTAGTATTGGTACTATGTCAATGTGACTATGTATAAGATGAAACCTAGGAGTAGGAGACTAAATCATGATTACAATGGCCAAAGTTCTTCACAGATTATGCTTCACCACCATTGGAAGGGGTATTCAGGGATGAATTGCTTCAAGAGGTAAAATTTATAAGAACCTAAAGCTTTCTTGATGTAAAAAATCTTGTAACTTATGTAAATTTTAGTTTAAATGATTACTTATGACATAATGTGAATTATTTTTGGGTTCATAGATATATCATGGGTATCTATGGTTTGTTTGAAGCCCGAAATCCAACTTTTGGGTTGAAATAGGCCTACCACATGGTTAGTACAAACCATTCGAGGTAGGGAGGATAGTTACTATAACCATACGAGACTTGGGAAGAGAGTAGGTGGAGCATGTGAAGTATGAAAACTTTTTAATTTGAGGTTCATTCATGTGTAGTAGCCTCTTTAGTTTTTTACAGTGGGATGAGATACAATTTGTACACAGTTTGGGAAACAGTGATAACTAACCATACGAATTGACCCTCTTTATATTATTGGGAAAATGGTTAGTGCACAGCTTGGACAACCGTGTAACCAAACCATGAAATCCTGAATTTAGGGTGAATTTAAAATTTTCTAATAATTAATATTATATTTCAGACCCTTTTTCCTCATTTCTCTAATGTAGGAAAACAATAATATTTGGGAGTACTTCTTGAAACCTAAACTAGGAATCGAGAGATCTCCACCATCCAAGCTCGGAATCAAGTGAAATAAAAATAATAAGTTCTATCTAAGTAATATATCCATTTTTTTGTAAGTATTAATTTGGTATTGAATCATTTTATGCTATTTAGGTGAAATCTAATATGCCCAATTTTTAGGTTCTTTGTTTGTTCTTCATTTTTCTTCTGATCTGAGTCTAATAAAGAAATGATACTGGATGAAAAATCCACTACAGACCTATGAAAGTTGGTTTCTTGATTTTCCCTCATTGTTGAGGTATTTTTATATATGTTATTGTTCTACAAGCCCAATTTTCTGAGCTACACCCCTGTAATGGAATACAGTCCTTGGTTAAAATGAATAGGTAAGATCTATAAAATTAATGAGACCGTTGATGAATGAGTAAAGGTAAGATCCTTGAACTGGATAGACCCCTTGGGTGTGTTTTCTTATTAATTAGACCACCATGGGTGGTATAATATTTTTAATACCTTTTTGGTGTGTCGTTTACTCCTTTCCATGGGATTTCAAATGATGAATTGTAATTTGTAATTTATTTGATTAAATAAAGTGAATGTATGACCATGTCCCATAGGGTTGGTGATGTAATTTCTTGATTAATCATGGTATTCTTCCTATATTGATATGCCCATGTAATATAATTAAGAGGATAAGTCTTCTAAGCTTATCCCATGCCTTGAGACACCTTATGGGGTGAGGTTTAATGTAAATTATTAAATGATATTGAATGAATGTTTATTATATGATTTTGGGGACACATGAGTTCATATATAAATGCCATGGATGAACTCATTATACTATTTCCTTGCTTACGTTTGAATGACACTTGGACTCCCTAGTGGACTTCCAAGGACTGAATTCGGGGCTGATCCTCTATATGATAGAGGGACACTGGTATTTCTTATAGATTTCCAAGGACGGACTGAGAGGGAAGTTGATTATATATTACAGGGGTGACACTTGGTTTTCCTTAGTAGAACACCAATAGAAGAATCAATGAGAAGTGATGTTATACTAAGCCTAGAGAGATACCTGGATTTTAATGACAATCACTATAGATGGCCTTGTAGAGTGTTGGTTCATGATATGATTGGAGAAATACCTAGATTCAAATTAAGGAATGAAAAGTACGAGATGTGGTTTATAATTGAATAATTAATAAAATTATTTATTAGATGCATATTCTGAAAAAACAAAATCTTTGATTCAGTTAGTGAATTAAAATTTATTAATAGCCTGATCAGGAATCTCTTGATTTTATATCTTACAGGGGATGCTGGACTACTTTCTAGGTCTTTAGATCTGTTTATTAAATTAGACTAATTAACTAAATGAAACATGATTATAAAATTTTACAGGACTGGATATTTATTTAGATACTTATTGGAGAAGTAAAAAGCAGGTAGCAGAGTAATGGAGTCCATGAGTACCAGAACTATCAGGTTTGTTTAGTTTATTACATAATTTACACATTCTATTACAACCTTCACACTATTTTTTTTATATATTCACTGACTAGAAGGAATTAGACATTTGGTTGGTTTCCTAATTGGATTTTATCTCACACCCTATTTAGTCCACTTATGGGTACCTGAATAGACTATTTGGATGCAGGTAGGGATCAAATAATGTGACCATATTTCACTGCTTGACTTTGATTACTGCTTAGAATAAGGGGAGCACAAGATCGATTTGAGGCTCGTGATGATATATGGGATTTTTTTGGCCTTTTTTTAATTTTTTTCCATGTATTGTACCCATTCCATGTATACTTATATTGGATAATTTTGGGATTTTTTACATGAAATATATGATCATCACTTTATGTATGAGATTGCTTCTAGTATTGTTTATTTAAATATATCTTTGATGTTGTATATTGTCTAATATATTTAATAATTCCAATAATTATATGTTTTATTTATCCACTATTCTACACTTTATTGATGAGGGAATATTCTCCTCATAGATTCAACCTAGGACCTCGCTATTAGTCGACATCTTTTCATGATTGGGGAGATGAATTTGAGGTCATGTGGCCAACAGGGCTCATGGAACCATTTTGTGGCATCCAAGTTCCATAAGTTACGACAAAATTATTGAAAAGTTTTAATTATTCTTTCATGAATTTTTGATATCCAAATTCATAATCTCTCTGGAGAGCCCCCCCCCCAATATTCACAAAGTTGAAGTAAATTTTCCCCTTGTTTAAACAATTTTTTATCTCCTTGGTTCATTGAGAGTTTTAAAATCACCCTCCTTTTACCATGGCTTATAAACAATAATTTACTAGGAAATCATATACCTTTGGTTTTTTCCTCAAAAAATGTGATGGAATTTAATATATTTAACTAACACATGAGATTTTATCACATGTTAAGTTGAGGTCCCAACATTATTAAATTTATTTAATAATACTTTAAACCATACCTTATGGATTTATTTATGATAAATCACTTAGAAGTATTTTTCATAGAGGATATACCAAATTCTGGATCAATTTAAAAAGAATATAATTATGTCACTGTCCAATATCAATTGCCTCACATAGCTATTCCTAATACTATTGTTTCACAAATTTCTATTATAAGTATTACTATATATCCTTGGAAACATTTATTGTCTATAAAAATGTATAACAACGGGAGACATTAGAATATTCTATAATTTTATATTTGATAAAAGAGTTCTTATGTGTTCTTCTTCTATTCTTGTAGCTTCTATATTATGAAACATAGAATCCATAGGAGGGTCTATTATACTAGTTGATTTCTTTATTCCCTAAAATATCAATCCACTTCTATTGGTGGGAGTATATTACTCAAGAGGGGGGGGGGTGAACTAAGTAACTATAAAAATTTCTGATTAAAAAGTATTTCTAAATGGTTTCCCCAAAAGGTTAAATAAAGCCCAGTTAATCAAGGTTATATGGTTATAAAAGCTTGAATATTTAAATAACTTATTAAAATATTGATTAGTTCTCAGTAATCTTAATGTCAATTATTAAGATTGATTTTGAATCTATTCTATTAAGACAATACAATTATAAATTCTTTCCAAGATTTACTATCAAAGTGAATTTAGTGATTTCCAAATTATATTGTATACCAGTAAAACAGAGAAGACTAAATTAAGCAGCACAACGGGTATGAAACAAGTGGTTCAGTCTCAAGCTGAGACCTAATCCACTCTACTAGGTGATCACCAACTACCTTTTAGTTTATAAAATTAAAAATGATCCAGACCCTGGATCGGGGTTAATAATAGTACACAAGACTATCCAGGCCACACATGGACCTTTTCTATAGTTATTCGTGGGTAAAAACAACCAGGCCACATAGGGACATCTTCCACACTTGTCATTGGTATAAATAAGAGTAAAATAATTTTTGAGTAAGGATATCCTATATCCTTCAGTTTAATGCAGGAGACAGAGTGTGTGGTAATATAGATACACAATCCACTCGAAAGTTAATAAAATGATACACATCAGAGTAGAAATATTGAGATAGGTTTATAAGTGATCCTAGTGTTAGTCTTTGTAGGTTTGGACTTCTGATATGAGGAAAATGTACAACTCAAGTCCTTGAATGGAAACCAGAGTGTCGCAATTTAGACAGATTCAACTTGTGTTCTTCGTGGTGTTTTACAGTGTGAATGCAAAAATGTTCTCGGGATTCTAGGATTCCAGTATGATTCATGTTTTCTTCAGCAGAGTAAAGTTTCATGAGAAAATTCTCAAAGTGTATTCTATTATCATGTTCATGTCCACCATCTTGTTTTATTTTTCAGTATCGTGATACTACTCTTGCTTATGTCTCCTTTTTGTTTATGGGCCACACTTCTCATTTATCTTGGAGTGCATGTGTTTGAGCCGACAGGTTGCATGTATTCTGCACATCGTACCTCGTACTGTCAAGGACATGTCTGCAAAAGAAAAATTAATTAAGTCAGTTCATTAAAATCTTCAAATATGACCATTAGAGATTAAATCATAAGATGAAAAAACATATTAGAGAACGGTGTCATAGTATGTCATTGAAATAGTGTCTCCTTCACACAATGTGTGGATTGGTCACGGTGCCTTGTCGTCACGGTGTCTCATGGTCATAGTGTCATGTTCACGGTGTATTTTTCATTGTTTATTGTTCATGGTATCTTGTTCACGGTGTCTGCTGGTCACTCTGTCTTGTTCACGGTGTCTGTTGGTTATGGTGTCTGGATGTCATGGTGTCTACTGGTCACAATGTCTGGATGTCACAGTGTCTGCTGGTCACGGTGTTTGGATATCACGGTGTCTGCTGGTCACAGTGTCTGGATGTCACGATGTCTTCTTTTTCACTATGTCTAATGAATTAGGGAAATATCTATATTCAGACTTAAGTAGTATTATTTATTAAATGAATTAAACTTAATCATTTTTCAGAGAAATCATTATAAAGTAAATCAAAATATAGTATGTAGTATCAAAACTGAGTGTATAGAACTTAAGAGCTTTGGATAGCTTTTACTAAGATACTAGACATTTGATGTGCGATAGATTACATAGATTTAAATGGATTAGAGAATAAATAGGATTTGGGATCATTAAAACATGATTAATACAAGAGGAGTCCAACAATATCCCCCTTCTTAAGGATCACAAATCATGTAACTTTAGACTATATATTTGTTCTAACAACATAGTTCGAATGAGCATATAACATATATATAATGAATTCTATCTTCGATATATTTCTCATATTTGTCTAATATATACCTGTCTGTCTCATATATATATCCCCCTTTTGGGATTATAAAAAATTAGTAGGAAAAATAAAGAGAAAGAAGACAAGAAAAGATTATAATGTAGTAGATAAAAAGAGTGGAATTACAGAAAGTAAAACAAATGAAACAAGATTACCTTCAAAATAGAGTAAACACTATCCTTCTTTACTGATTGGTATTCTCTTTGCATTTAGCAGCAGCATCAGAAGAGGAATCCATAGGAGCATAAGTTGAGGTAGAAGAAGGGAGTGAGATGGTTGATAGAGAAGGTAAAGGAAGGCCTTCAAAGACGGAGGGAGCCAAAATAGGTGCAGTAGAAGTCCAAGGAATCTATTGATCAAGGATAATAGGACTAATCTGACTCAATGCCTGACCGATAGACTTAGAAGTGGAGGCTAGGGAATAGGTGAATGTAGGCAGAACAAGTCTCAGAGGTGTAGCCGTAGGAGAGACAATGGCTGTACTCTAGACATGAAAATAGGGCCTTAGAAGTTTGATAAAATAAGCAATGATCTCTCCACCATACTGAATAGCCTTCTCAAAGTCATCCCTGTTTTCCACAAACTTATCCAACAGACGAGTGAAATCTGTGAGCTTTTGAACTTGGGTCTTGAAGGATTGAGTAACAGGATGAATCCTCATATTTTATACAAGATATTTAAACCAATTGGTCTTGTCAGTCATTGATAAGATTCAGTTGAAGTAGAAATACAATTTTTTAGAAATTTCTTGCTGAGAATCATTAGAAAGTTTTGAATGGATTTTGATGAGATCAAGAACTCTGTCACTGTTGTTGATAAATTAATTTAGAGAATCTATATTGAAGCCAATAAGCACAGTCTAAAGTTCTTTTTTGACCACTGTTTGGAGCAGGTTACTATCTAGAGAAGGTTGAGATGATTGTCCAGATGCATTAGAATCCTTGACAATTGTGGTAAGAGATTTTAGTTGATTCAATACTTTTAAAACGTATACTCAGCAGTGAGTTTGTGAAGATTAAAAACAAGCTCTGTCATCTCTTTCACAATCTGTTTGTTCCTTTCAGCAACCTTTTCATCTAAAGAAGCTAAATGAGGTTGAATTTGAGAGACAACATCCTATGGGGTTTGAGGAACAACAGATTATATGGGATGATAAGCAAGCTCTGATCTCAAATGCATGTCTTTCTGCATTTATTCAATCATACCTCTTAGATGCTTCACTTCATTACTAAGTAGTCTGTTTTCAACTTAGACTTCCTGAATCTCAAGAAGCATTTTGGGTTGAATCTACAAAATAATTTTCTCCAACAACAGTGAGGTATCTCTCTCACTTAGTTGTGTTACTAAAGGAGGTTGGTTATTTAAGAGTTTTTCAACTCCATCCAAAAGGGTAGATCCAATATCTTTCAGATCATCTTTACCCACTAAGGACGGTTGTTTTGATGAAGGATCAGAAATAGGGACTGATACATGATTAGGTTCTTTATCAAGGGAAATATTAGCGATAGATTTTAGTTGGAACATAGTAGAAAGGTCAAGGGATTTTACTGAAACTTTTTGAGAGGCATCCAAATCATATAAACTAGAGAATTTATACCAAATATTGACAGGGATTGAAACTATCAGGTTTGGTACTTTAGTAGATTCTTGATTTGGTGTTTTCTCCCCCTCAACAGTTGCATCCTTCTCAGGAATGAGAAGCTTAGGGTCATGATATAATTCCACAATCTCATCTCTTAGTTCCTCTCTTATTTCTTGCCTATCCAACTGAAAAGCTAGCTCCATCCTTTCCTCAACCAAATGAATGACTTCAGGAAAAAATTGTTCCATTGTGAGTTCTTCAAGGTCAGATTCTTTCATAGTAGGAAATTCTTCTTCTATGGGTTCTTAAACAACATTATTTTTGGTTTCTTTGACAAAAAATTATGTTTCAACCTTGGGTTGATCTTCTTGATTAACAAAATCTTTAGAAGTAGGGACTTCTTCTTCACATATTACATGAGGGACATAAGTAATGTATTCTATATCAGAAACAGTTTCCTTGGGGGGGGACAACCTCTTCTTCTTATTCTTTATAACACTCAACAATCTCACTTGATTCTACACTAGGATAAGAAATATCTCTTGGTCTTGAGGGATGTTCTAATGGATTGAAATATTCATAAATTCTGTTATTGTCTTCCACCAAGGCCTTTTTCCACGGATTGCAATTGATTTTCATCCTCTTGATAGTGACATTCGAAAGACATAACTCAAAATCCTTGATAAATTCCTCATTAGGTCCAACCATACCTTTGGCATGCAGCATGGCTGAGATAACCCTAGAGTAAAATAGGGAGGTTGACTTGGATGTGGCTTTCATCTGTTCACACATATGGTGTTTGATATGCTTACAAAGGTTTATCTTATGCCTATTTTTCATAATATGAATCAAAAACACTTACTGATATTTTAGAATAAGAAAATCATCTTTTATAGGACTAATCAGGTTCTATATTAACTTAAACAACAGTCTTGATTCTCCATCTAGTTCGGTAGTAATGGCTCTTCTCTTGGTTCCATTTCCAATTAAGCTTTTTAGATCACCTTCCGACATAAAGAACTCACTAGAAGGTAGAGGTACTCTCTGATAGTCTTCATCGATGCCTTCATGAGGTATCCTAAGGCATGCAGCCCATAACCTCGATGAAAATGAGCAATTCTAGCCATTTATCCATATTTTCACAACATACCCATTTTCAGAATCAATGGAGAACTGAAGATATTGATATAACTGAGCCACTAACTTAGGATGTATAGGTATATCTTAATTCAAAAAGCACTCTAACTATCCTTGATATTTTAAAACTTTTAGAACCAGAGACTTACTTAATAGAAGCCATTTAGGTAAATCCTCTTTCTCAGGTACGACAACTCGGCTTACCAGATTTGGGTTTAGAGGACCTTCGGGTGCTAGCTTGGGTGCGATTTTCTTCTTCTTTGAGCTACGTTTCTCAGGAGTCGCCGATGAAGGGTGTTTCATCCTAGGCATTCACTGAAAGTTTGAGAGAGAAGGGTTGAAGGGTTGAAGAAGGTTTACACATCTGATTGATTAGAAGAGAGATCATGTGAAGGACATGCGATACTTAGTTTATTTTATCACTTAGGAATTCCAAATGTCGCAAAAGTAAAAATGAGGGAAAATAAAGAGGTGATATGAGTAATTACTGCGATATGGTTTTTAATTCGTAAATAAAAATCATAAAGAATCATTATGGTGATGTTATATCGGGTCTTTATGGTGAGATAGTGAACGAATGTTATGGTGAGATGGTGAAAAAACTTCACGGTGAGACAGTGAACGAACTTCATGGTGAGATAATGAACATGAACTTCACAATGAGACATTAAATAACCTTTGCAGAGAGACAATGACTATCAGACAGTAGTCACGAAAAATGAACTGTGAGACCGTAAACATGAAATAGTAAGAGATACAATCATAAAACATAAAACAGTAAAATATAAACCAATAAGATAATTTATAAAGATTTATCATGCCTAATTAATGTATGATGTTTTCAATTATTTCAGAATTTAGTGGTTTGGTGAATATATTATAAATCCGATACTCAGTACCATTGAATTCCAAAGTGATATCACCATTTTGATAATGATCTCTCAAAAAGTGATGTCTTACATCAATATGCTTTTTCCAAGAATGTGAAACATGATTTTTTGAAATGTTAATAGCACTTGTGTTTTCACAATTTATAGGTACATGCTTGAATTGATATCAATAATCTAGTAATGTGTGCTTCATCCACAAGATTTGGCACAACAACTACTAGCAGCTATGTATTCAACTTCTACAGTAGATAATGCAACTGAATTTTGTTTCTTACGACACCATGATACTAGTGACTTGCCTAAAAAGTGACATGTTCCAGAGTTGGTTTTTTCTATATAACATACATCCACTAAAGTCAGCATTAGAATAACTAACTAATTCATATGATTGTCCTATAGGATATAACAATCTTAGACTGGGTGTATGCTTGATGTATTTGAAAATTCTTTTTCCCGCATTTTAATGATATTTCTTAGGATTTTCTTAAAAAAGAGCACACATATACACACTAAACATAATTTCAAGTCGACTAGCAGTTGTGTGGAGTAAACTTCCAATCATCCCTATATAAGTGGTTTGTTCAACTGATTTTCCATCTTCATCAAGATTCAACTCATGGGAGTGTCACTACTTTTATAGCTAGCCAAACCAAAACATTTTATAATATATCTAGTATATATAATTTGAGTTAAAATAATACCATCATTATTTTGAAAGATTTTAAATCCGAGAAAGAATTTTAGTTCGCCCACTAAACTCATTTCAAATTCATTTTGCATAATTTTAGAAAAATCAACACATAAATAATTTCTTGAAGATCCATAGATAATATCATCTACATAGATTTGAATAACTAAAACATAATGCTAAATTCATTTTATAAAAAGGGTAGGATCAACTATTCCTTTTGTAAAATCTTTGGAAATAAGAAAAGTACTCAACCAATCATACCAAGCTCTTGGAGTTTGTTTCAAACCGTATAAAGTTTTTGATAATTTAAAAATATCATTTGGAAAATGGGGGTTTTTAAAACTAGGGGGTTGTTCCACAAATACATACTCAGCTATATACCTATTTAATAATGCACTCTTAACATCCATTTGATATAGTTTGAAATTCCGATGTGCAACATAAGCAAGCAGGATTATTATGTCTTCAAGTCTTAAAACTAGTTAAAAGGTCTCCTCATATTCAATTAATTCTTCTTGACTAAATCCTTGTGCCACTAATGTAGCCTTGATTCTAACTATGTTACCAGCCTCATCTACCTTGATTCTAAACACCCATTTAGTGCCTATGGTGAATGCGTCCTTAGGTCTTTCAACATGTTTTAAAACTTTATTCCTTTCAAACAGATTAAGTTATTATTGCATGTCCATCACCCAAAATTCATCATTAATAGCATCATTAATGTTTTTGGGTTCTTGTTGTGACATGAAGACTCGATGTTCAACCTAATTTCTAAGAGAAGCTCTAGTTTTTGTTCCTCTGTCTAGGTCTCCTAAAATAGCATCTTATGGATGGTTCTTAAGAGTTCTAATAGCTCTTGAAAATAAGGGAATAATGATTTTAGGTTCACCAACAGGTTTAGGTTCATTATGGCTTGATCTTAAGGAATTTCCAGAACTGGAAGTTTTCATAGATTCTTTCAAAGGATTATTTGAGGATTTTGGATTAATGTTCAGATTTGATACATAATCCTACATGTTCTCTAGAATGTAGTTAGGCTAATGTGGATCTAATTCACCAAATTTTACATGGACAAATTCTTCCACACATTTTGTTCTTTTATTGAACACTCTATAGGTTTTAATGGACATGGAATATACTAAAAATATACCTTCATCACTCTTAGATGAAAATTTTTCTAGATTTTACTTAGTATTATGAATATTAACTTTGCATCCAAAAACATTGAAGTAGTTAACCTTGGGTTTTTTATTGTTCCATAACACATAAGTGGCCCTCTTAAGAATAGGTCTGATTAACACTCTATTGATTATGTAGCATGATATATTGACAGATTCAGCCAAAAAATAAATAGGTAGGTCATATTCACCAAGAATTTTTCAAGAAATATCTTGAAGGGTTCTATTTATTCTTTATATAACTACATTTTGATGATGTGTTCTAGTGGTAGAGAAATTGTGACTATAACCATTTTGTGAGAAAAAAGGGGAGTTTTTTTTTAATATACATTTTTTCAAAATTTTTTTTTTGAAAATACATCTATGTTAAAAAATTTTATTTTTTTACCCCCCAAAGGCGGCACCTGGTGTGCCGCCTTTGGGGAATTTTCCTCCCAGGGCAAGGCGGCACATGGTGTGCCGCCTTTGCCCAAAAATAACCGCAAAGGCGGCACACCAGGTGCCGCCTTTGCCTAAATATTTTTTTTTAAATTTTTTTTTTATTTTTATTTTTTGTTTTGTTTTGTTTTGTTTTTTATATATATATATATATAAAACAAAATTTTTTAGCAGAATTTTTCTGCTATTTAATATCCAGCGGTTCTGCCATTACAGCAGTCTGGATTCTGACTGATACCCTCACCCAGGACTCCCTTTTATAAGGGGGTTTGCCCTGAAAACAATACTGCATTTCCGATGTGGGATTCTGGTTCTCCTTTTCCTGCACAGTACATTCTGCGTTTCCGATTTGTGATTCTGTTTCAAGTACGCGACTTTGAAAGACTATAAAAGTTAAACTATAAGACCAATACAAATGAAACTTTAAACACTGAGTAAACATATAAGAAATAGTTGAAAACAAAAATAATTTCATAAAAAATGTTGATACAGATTAATTTATAAGCTTTCAAAACCACCTACTTGAAACTTAAACATATTTGAAGTACGTGACTTTGAAAGCTTATAAAAGATAAATTATAAGACCAATACAAATGAAACTTTAAACATTGATTAAACATATAATAAATAGTTGAAAACAAAAATAATTTCATAAAAAATGTTCACCAAAAACAATTTATAAGCTTTCAAAACCATCAACATGAAACTTAAAAATGTTTCAAGTTCCCGACTTTGAAAGACTATAAAACATAAAATATAAGACCAATATAAATGAAACCTTAAACATTGATTAAACATATAAGAAATAGTTGAAAACAACAAAAACATCATAAAAAATGTCCATAAAAATTAATTTATAATCTTTCAAAACAGTCTACTTGAAACTTAAAAATGTTTCAAGTACGCGAATTTCAAAGACTATAAATTGGCAAGAAGAACATATTGGATGACACTAGAGAACCCATAAATGTTCCCATGGTTGGGAAGATTCAACCAGGAAATCTAATCATAATATTCAGTATGTTCTACCTAACTAGGTTGGAACTTTATTCATGTACATGTCCACTTCCATGTAAGTTCATAGAGAAGAAAAAAATCCATAAATCCCCAAACCATAGATAGGATATAATACTAAACTAGAAAGAAATTTTTCACTAATATAGGTAGACTATAAGCTCCCCAGACCTAAAAAACACTATCCAACTAATAGAAGATTTGATTATATAATTCTCAGAATTGATGCCAAATCTAATAATATCCCAAATGACTCCTCTCACATCTAGAACGTGAATAGAAATGACCAATAAAATCCAATTCAGAGGCCACAAAGACATGATTTGAGAAAACTAAAACCCATCACCATTTTAATTGAAACCAGTACTATCCCTATAGGGGTGAAAATAATAGGGCACCCAAAATAGTTTTTAGAACCACATAAATAACATAAAAACCAATACAGTTCTACTCTACCACATGTAAAAATCCTTAATTCAAGACCATATAAATAGGACCTCATCCATCCTCTTGGAATAAAACCTATATCCAATCAATACCTCACACATTATAATATACTAAAAGGTCCATCAGACCTAATTAAAACTTTACTTAATAGAACTCATTTGTTCTTGACATCCCCATAGGGTCACCATATCATAATGTCTATAAAAAAACTAAACTTTGAGAAACTGACTAATAAAACACAACCATGAGACTACAATATCCTTAATTATAGAAAAAATCAAAAAGAGAATAAAAAAATACACCATGGTAATTCTAAGTCATTCCAAGAAGAAATCCTACAGCCCCTACTTGGACCTCACACCACACTTCCTTTAATAGGATTCTAAAATAAAAACCATGAAGGGGTCCTCCAAAAACCATTGTAAAAACCAAATATAATTATATAATATATCAATAATTTCCTCATATCACCACTTCATCCTCACACCTAAAATTCATAAGAAGTAAATGGTGTGTTCATCATGTATATAGAATGTTCCTCCTCAATCCTTACCTTCTCATAAAACTCTTCCCAACCTAACATGTACATCCAAATTATATGGAATGTCTCCCTTATACATAGCGTGCATATCAAATGGGGTACCTTACCATGTACCAAAATTTAATCTTTCCATGTTCCAACATGGAATCCTTCCATGTTCCAACATGGAATCTTTCAATGTTCCAACATGGAATCTTTCCATATTCCAACATGGAATCTTTCCATGTAACACATATAACTACTTTCTACATATAATAAATGGGATATGGTGATGTTACTTACATGTCAATATTCCCCCACATAGGGTATCCAAAAAACTAAAAATCCACACCCATATCTACTCTAAATTGAATTTCCCAAAAAAGAAAATAGTGTATCCACAAACCATTATTCACACGATTAATCAATCACATGTGTTGATAAATGCCAATGAGAGTCAAAGTTGAGGTAGATCAATGAGAAATCCCTATAATTTCAATCCATCGAAACAAGGATCCAATCCATCAGCAGCATATGAATTTTTCACTCTCAAAGATAGAGAGTAGAGAATAATGGTGGATTCCACAACAATAAGAGATATCCACATCGAAGGAAGAATAATAACATCCATTGTTACTTTGGTATAAGAATATTACGGGTTAGAGTGGTCAAAATAATCTACTGAGAGCCTAAAAAAACCAAAGTTTCAAATTAGAGTTGATTAGGAGGAGTTAGTGTAACATCATATCCTGGGTGCCATAAAACCAGTGCCTCGGTTAGGAAAGGCCTTCAGTGGAAGCACTAAAGTGAGAAGGAAAGAGGCATTGTAGGTGTGCATGAATTATAAAATATTTTCATGAAAATTAAATAACACTTACATAAAATTATCATGGAATATTTTATATTTGTCTTTTTTAAATAAAATTGAATTGATATTCCATTAATTTTATATACATAAATATTGAGACCGATCTAGGTAGTGTTTCAGAAGATATATAACCATGTTATGAGTTTTTTGAGATTAGTCCAGGAAATTTTATGTTCAATGGATAGTGATAAAGATAAGGTCATTGAAAAACAGTTGCCTAATTTCATTAATATTGTACATGGGTAGATCATGTGCTTTGGTTTGTTTTTTGAGAAAGACTATATACGAAGGTTTTCCAGAAATATAAAAATTTGATAGATATATTTAGGAAAAAGTTCATATATTGTGTGATTTAGGAATTTTGAAGTCTTTTTTGGGACTCAGATGTAGAAGAGGTCACCAGTGGGACTCTCGAGTAGGCTTATGAGATTTTAGAATCACCATGGATATAGTATAAAGATCCACCTATGGGAGTTAAGAGTTGTTAGTGAAGGTGGGAGCTTGTAATTTATAGTGGGACTCTAGATATGAAGCACTATTGGACTTATTTTTTATGGGAATACAACTTTCCCATGTTGTAACCGACTAAAAAAAGTGAATAACCTTTATCAAGGTGTAATAAATGGTTATAGTAAGGAGTAGGCCTTTGTAATGAACCTAATATAATCCCTGTGTTTTTCATTGATTTTATTTTTTCATTCAGGCGGATTTTCAGAATTTAAGATAAGGGATAGATAGTTTAATCAGTCATAGATTTTAGATTACAGAATAGTGAATTTTTAAAACAATGTACTATGGATTCACCCCCCCCCCCCTCATTAGAACCCAACTGATCCTTGGTTAAATCAAATGGTATCATAAAAAGATCCCCTCTCATGATAAGAAAACATTATGAGAAATGAAGGATCATAATTTAGTGAGAAACCATGGAATGCCTAATTTTAGGGAAATAACTACCATACATAGAGGAATATTATACTCTTTTCCTTCAATCGCTTTTCTTATAAATGAAAGACGTATCAACCATTAGATTACCACCTATTATTAAGTATTATTATTGTACTAAATCTAAAATGATAAATCTTGAAGTTGATGGAAAATATCATAATTATACCCTAATGGATTTATCAAAAATGTTATACACTAAAGCGATGGGTGTTGAAACTACCAACGATATTTTAGACAAACTAGGAAGTACTTATGAAGGAAATATTAATGTTAAGAGAGATAATATGAAAATACTAAGAATAAAGTTTGAGAATATTAAAATGGTCGATGATGAAATCATTGATGACTATTTCATTAGGTTCAATGAGATGGTATGTAATATCTATGGATTTGGTTAGAAGATATAAGATTCAAAAATTTTGAAAACACTTTTGATAAATTTCCCTATATGATTTGATGCCATGGTTTTAGACATGGAAGATAGGGAATATATTTCATTAGAGGAGTTATATTTTATTCTCATAGATTATGAAATGATAAAGGAAATGAGTTTCAAAAAGAAGATATAGATTATATATCCTTTGAGGCTATAAGAAAAAATAAGTTCAAATAATTGGAAATTGGGGAATCAATTGATTCTGATGATGATGAATTTGATGAATACATTAATGAAATTTATTCACCTATTTAAAGATGGATTATATAGGGTAAATGAATTTAAAACTAAATAAACCACTATGGTGATGAATCTATAATTTCATTGGAATCTTTTCCATGAATTTTATAATGAAAATGGATAATTTATAATTTGATAAAAAAAGTGAGAATCCTCTAAAATAGAAAAACGATATGAAGAAGACGTATCATTCTAGTAATAGACATAATAATTTGATAAGAAATTATTTAAAAGATAATTCATCAACTAGTAGTTCTTAAAAATATGAATTTAGTTTCATTAATCAAGTTGAGAAATTTTCAATTTATTCATATAGTAATGATAATGGTAAAGCTAGAAAATACAATAAATGGATATTAAAAGATGAGTTGGAATATTCTCTTGAGAAAACCACACAATGTTGTATCATTATGCCTATAATTTTTATTAGGATCATAAGAATATTATTCTAATAGATAAGTTAAAAGTGGGAATATTTTAGTATTAAAAAATGTAGTTTAAAAGAAATAAACTAAAAAATAAAAAACTCTTACATTTTTTATTGGACATGGTTCTCAGTCCAATCAAATAATCATAAATAGAAACAATTTGATTAAATCAGAATGTAAAAGATCAGAGTCTATATGAATCCGAGTAATCAGAGTACAAGAATCATAATCATGATAGATTTTATTAATTCAAAAGTTTTGTTATTATCAAAATCATATTAATATGGATAAAATCATAATAAAAATACTAATATGATGTTTTGAATTCAATTATATGTGTGGTGGAAATATAAAAACTTTTTACAAAAAAGAAATACAATTTTATACAAAACAAATAATGACTTTCAAAGCCATTAAAAGAATAATGTCTTTTAACCTTAAGAGAATCGTATTCTATAACCAAAAAATAAAGGTGTCCCTTATTTTATAATTATAAGAAAGTCTATATTCTCATAAAAAAGAAATACCTCGATATAATGAATGAAATGAATCTATCTTCCTATCCAAAAAATCCATAGATACAATGATCCGATTATCTATCTACCTAGCCCTAGTATCCCTCAAACTGATGGATCAGATTCCCTATTCAAGTAAATTGTTCTGAAATATTATAAATTAATTTTTATGGAAATTTTTTAGGATGTTTTTGTTGTTTTCAACTATTTCTTATATTTTTAATCAATGTTTAAGGTTTCATTTATATTGGTCTTATATTTTATGTTTTATAGTCTTTCAAAGTCGGGAACTTGAAACATTTTTAAGTTTCATGTTGATGGTTTTGAAAGATTATAAATTGTTTTTGGTGAACATTTTTTATGAAATTATTTTTTTTTTCAACTATTTATTATATGTTTAATCAATGTTTAAAGTTTCATTTGTATTGGTCTTATAATTTATCTTTTATAAGCTTTCAAAGTCACGTACTTCAAATATGTTTAAGTTTCAAGTAGGTGGTTTTGAAAGCTTATAAATTAATCTGTATCAACATTTTTTATGAAATTATTTTTGTTTTCAACTATTTCTTATATGTTTAATCAGTGTTTAAAGTTTCATTTGTATTGGTCTTATAGTTTAACTTTTATAGTCTTTCAAAGTCGCGTACTTGAAACAGAATTACACATCGGAAACGCAGAATGTACTGTGCAGGAAAAGGAGAACCAGAATCCCACATCGAAAATGCAGTATTGTTTTCAAGGCAAACCCCCTTATAAAAGGGAGTCCTGGGTGAGGGTATCAGTCAGAATCCAGACTGCTGTAATGCCAGAACCGCTGGATATTAAATAGCAGAAAAATTCTGCTGAAAAGTTTTGTTATATATATATATATATATATATATATATAAAACAAAACAAAACAAAAAATAAAAATAAAAATAAAAATTTTAAAAAAAATTATTTAGGCAAAGGCGGCACTTGGGGTGCCGCCTTTGCGGTTATTTTTTGGGCAAAGGCGGCACACCCGGTGCCGCCTTGCCCTGGCCGGAAAATTCCCCAAAGGCGGCACACCAGGTGCCGCCTTTAGGATGTAAAAAAAAATTATTTTAAACCTGGTGGTATTTTTAAGAATTTTTTTTTGAAAAAATGTAAAAAAAAATAACCCGAAAAAAGGGTTCAAACTCTTGATTTTCAAACTAATAACCATGATCAATTCTTAAGTATTTAATTCTAAGTCCACTATGATTTTCCACAGACTTGGCATATTTAGTAAAATAGGAGTAGGGTTCACTTTTGTTAGATATAAAGAAGGTCCAAGTATATCAAGAAAAGTCATCTACAAGAACATAAACATACTGATTACAATTTACACTAGAAACTCTATACGGTCCAAATAAATCCATGTGAACCAGTTTGAGAGGTTGAGAAGTTGATACTTCTTTATTTGGTTTGAAGGAAATTTTGTATTGGTTTCCCTTTTGATAGGGATTACACACTTTGTCATTTGGAAACTCAAGTGTGGGTATGTCTTTAACTAGTAATTTTCTAGTTAGATTTCTAAGGGAGTGAATATTATAGTGTCCTAGTCTTCTATGCTAGAGCCATGAGTCTTTATAAAATACACATAAACATGATTAATTTTGACAATCTAAAGAATATAAGTTAACAGAGTAAACGTTTTCATTTCATAATGAAAAAACCCTAATTAATTTTTAAAATTAATGACATTGCAAGAATCATCTTCAAATATAACATGAAATCCATCATCACATAATTTTGAGATACTAAGAAGATAATATTTTAACCCATCAATAAAAAATACTTTAGAAATTAAAACTGAATAAGAGTTACCAATTTGGCCAAGGCCAATGATCTAACCATTGAAATTGTCACCAAATGTGACATGTCCTCCATTTATTTTTATTATATTCTTGAAGCATGAGTAGTCTCATGTCATGTCTCTTGAACATCCACTGTCCATGTACTATACACATTTACTGGAACTCTTTAAAAATCTTTCATACAAAAAGATTAAGAAAAAATATATTTTTGGTACCCATACTTGTTTGGGTCTAGTAATATAAGTAATAAGTGCATTAGGAACCCACATCTACCTCATAAGTTTCCTATAATAATTCAGTAAAGTATTTTAAAAATAAAATCTATTTGTTCATGAAAAAAATGAAATGGTAGAAGATGTATCATAAATATAATTAGTTGATTTGTGTCCAGAACTGGGAGTAAAACTATATGTCCTAGATTTTTTTAACAAAATTTGTTCTACCAAGATTTCTTTTGATAGGTTGATAACCAATTCCATTGTTGTATTTAGGGGAAATTTGTTTTCTTATAATTTGAGTAAGGGTATTCTTCCCATTGGTAAAATTATCATGGTCATTCTTCAATTTCTCATTAGACATTTTTAATTCATTGTTCTTTTTGAGCAGTTGATCATTTTTTTCTTTTTCAGTTATGAGTTTATATTTAACAGTCACAGTAAGAGAATACTGTTTCTTTAAGGATTTATATTTTTCTTTTAGTTCATTGCATGTTTCTTCAATCATGTTATTTTATTCAAACATTAGTTTATTATTCATATTTTCAGAGTCACTCTCATTTTCAGAATAGTATGAATTATGTACATCAGAGTCTAGTGTTTCCTCAGATGTGTTTGTCATAAAACTCATTTTGGATTTGTTTTCCTGTTCAACATGTTATGTTTCTCAGTCACTTGAACTGTCCTTAGAAGCAATCCAAGTTGCCTTCATGGCCTTTTTATGCATTCTGTCCTTGTCCTCATATCTTTTTTTTAACTTGAGCTTTAGATAGTTTGCCTTGATATGTCCTTTGTAATTACCTCCATAGCAGAAAATCTCATTATTCTTTTCACTTCTTTTACATTCCTTCTTCCAATTTCCTTTTGGGTCATTTTTTACCTTGAAGTTAGGTTTTTGAAAATAGTTCTTCTTCTTGTAAAATTTCTTGAATCTTCTATATAATTGGTCCATTTCCTTATCACTATCAGGTGATGATTATTTACTATTGGAAATTTCTAAAGAAGATTCCAATTTCCCTTTGTCTTTGTATTTAGAGGTGGTGGTCTTGAATGAAACATATTTCCTCTTTGGTTCATCCTCATCTTCCTTGTTGACTTTCAGTTTCTCTTCACACATCATCAGTTTCCAAATTAGTTCTTTTATAGGTATCTTACTGATGTCACATGATTCTCTAATAGAGACAGAGGTTCCTTATAACATCCTGCCTTTTTATTACATACATTTGACAAAAAGAGGATATTTAAAGTCTAGTGTCTTGGAAATCAGGTTCATAATACATGAAAAGAACATAAACATTCTTCTAAACCACTTGTAAGGCTTCATCAAAGGTTCATCCTATGTACATTAATTGCATCTCATATCCTGGAGATAGACATCAAAAGAAAGTGTGAGCAGATGGACCAGTAAGGGTAAACAAGGGATTAAATGTACTTGTGATATCAATAAGAACTTGAATAAAAACATAAATACATAAGAAATGGAATAATATTCATATCATAAAGAAAAGAACTTGAATATAACACAAAGACATGAGAAATGGAAGAATAGGCATATCATAAAGAAAAGAACTTGAATACAACAGAAAGACATAAGCAATAGAAGTATAGGCATATCATAATGAAAATAACTTGAAACATAACTTGAATATGTGTCTAAAACATTTAATTTTGACATTCATGAACATATCACCAAGGTCCATCCCAAAAGTGTCATAAAAATTACCAAGGTTATTCACCAAGGTATCGTGAAGCTTGTCATCTCTAGAGATTAAATCTTTACCCAATGCATTAGAGCGCTATAAGGTCCAAACCTTAATATTTCTTTACTTACATGTGAGCCAAATAGATCATATTCAAACATTTAATAAATAACCCATATAGAATAAAAGAAATGGGTTTCATTTCAAAATCATGACATTTTTAAAGCTCTTAAAAATAAGATCATTATATCATTTATAACCCCTGGAAAGGGAGTGAGGGTTATATGTATGTACATTACAGCATCAAATATATCATATTTATTTATTTATGAACACCCATAGAAATGAAATAGGTCTAGGTATTGACATAAATAAACAAGGGAATTTCTTGAGAGAAAGAGACAGAAATTTTGAGATGAAATTTCTGTAGCATAACGGCTATATAAAATGGTTTTAGAAAACATTGAAAAGAGAGGGGACAAGGGTCACCCACTGATAAATAATTCATAATACAGTATGGGTAATTAATAAGATCAAGGTATGTATATTTAAATGACATACCACATGAAAAAGAAACATGAAAGAAAAGAGAAGATCTGATTCCTTTTATGAGAAATTCGGCAGCCTAACGACGTCACCTAGAAATTTAGGAAACAAATTGATGAGAGAAGAAAGGGTATCTCATAATTTGGGCTTGAAATGTAAAGTAATAAGAACATATAATAACATAAACTCAAAATTAAGAGATGGAAAAGATAAGACACAACATAAAGGAAGTCATGACTTAAAAGAGGTGGGTGAAAGAATCCCTTACCTAGAAGAGTAACATCGAAAGCTTGGAGGTCAGGACCATGGAAGGATGGAGGGAACCATGGGAGGACTCCTTGGGAGGTAAAGAGACCATAAATTCGTTGGGGAGGATTTGGAAATGAAATGAATGAGGGAAAGTCTTGGTATTTATAGGATAAGTGAGGGGACAAAACATTAATTTCCAAGGGACACCTCATCGGTGGTATTCGAAAAAACAATGGGCTTTCCCATGGTATTTTCCACTTGGGACACCTCATACCTTATCTTACTATTCATAAGTTGACTAAAATTATTTCATAATGATTACATCCTTAATGATTTCATTAAACACCCGAAACTCAAAACTGTATTTTCACTATTCACCAAAAATTCAACTTTCTCAGAAAAATCCCAAAAATTCACCTAAACCAAATATCGATGCTCTGATTTCAAAAATGAACTCCATTTAATGAAAACAATTTTCTAAATATTTTTTTTAATTTTAAAATAAAAACACTATTCACTGAAAATTCTACTGTTTCAGAAAAATCCCAAAAATTTTCTTAACCTAATATCGATGCTCTGAATTCAAAAATGATCTCCATTTTATAAAAATAGTTTTCTAGATATTTTTAATTTAATTTAAAAAAACACTATTTACACAAAAAAATTAATACTTAATCAGTGCTTTCTGGAACAATTATTTACCTATTTTATTGAATCAAATTACTTAATCAAGGTTCCTAGATTATATTAATACTTTATTAAGTGAGGTAACTCAATCCATTTGATCACATTACTAATCATAAGCATAAAATCAATATTCATAATTTACTATTCATAAAAAATTAAGATGATCTTATTAGACTCTAAATTTCTTACTGAACATAACTGTAGAAGACAATTTTTTGAAAACCATTACACATTATTAATTATTTAAGGTTTACATGAATATTTTTAAAATATCATTTTTCTAAAATTCATCAGTAATATGCATACTATATTTATCTGGACAATTGTAAATTCACAAACTTCACCAAGAAGAAATCACATTTTTTATTTAAATCAAAGGATTACACAAGGCAGATACGGTGTCGTTACATAGCCCCTTATAACCCCAGCCTAGGACCTAAGTGTAAGGTGTGCTAAGGTGAGAGTATCCAAGGGTGGTTCGACCAACATTACTTGAGTAGTGATTTCTATCGGCTTGAACTTCTCGCGAAGGCGATTCCATTCTAGCTTCACACGATGAAGTTCGGCTTGGGTTTGGTCCAGAGCGAAGCCTAATGGTTCTACCTCCATCTCGAGTTTTGTCAGATGGCCTTCGATCGGCTCGAGACTACTAGATGGGGCCATCAAATCTTCTTTCTATATTAATTAATCAAGATCACTTGTATTTATAGACAATAATCACAACATTTAGTTTACAACGGTCATATAACAGTCGAAACCCAACGGTCTTATTTTAATTATACTAATTTTATTAAATGAAATAGTTTCATTGAGTATAAAATAAGATAACACACAAAGTTAGGAAAAAAATTTGTTCAAAATTTTGGGTCGTTACATTCCTCTCCGTCTATTAGGAAGACATCTGAGAATTTTCATGATTTGTTCATTGGTAGTGACTTCTCTTCCCAGAGAAATCATTGCATTGACAATCTCATTGAACCTAAGATACATGTTGGAGATAGGCTCATCAGGTTTCATTTTAAAGTTATCATATTTAATAGTATAAGTATTAAGTCTCTTTTCTTTTACACTATATGTTCCTTCATGTGAGATAGATAGAGTATCCCAAATTTCATGGTTAGTTTTACATGCAGAAATTCTATTGAATTCTTCATCTCTTAAGGAGAATTGTAAAACATTCATATCTTTGAAATTGTTTTTGTAGGAATTTTTGATAGGTTCATCCCATGTGATTCTATCAGTTGTAGGAATATTATATTCATATATAATGGAAGACCAAATTTCAAAACCCATACACTCTATGTGCATTTTCATTTTAATTTTCCATTGAGGATAGTTGGTTCCATTAAAGAATGGTGGTTTGTTGGTTGTAGAACCTTCAAATCTATAATCCATAATACATAAATACTTTGAAATAGCTATAAATTTATAATTAATAGATATTTACAGATCTTCAAAGTACATCTACAATAACAGTTGAATAAGGTTAAACAATGTCTTCATAAATAACATTTGATACAAAATGTTCGTCGAAGTAGATTACTCAAGAGGGGGGGGGGTTTAATTGAGTAACTATAAAAATTTCTGAATAAAAAGTATTTCTAAAATGTTTCCCAAAAAGGATAAATACAACCCAGTTAATCAAGGTTATATGGTTATAAAGGTTTGACTATTTAAATAAATTCTTTGAATATTGATTTGTTCTCAGTAATATTAATTTTAGGTATTAAAATATCTTTTGAAGCTATTATATTAATACAAGAAAATTATAACTTGTTTCCAAGATTTACTATCAAAGTAAATTTAGTGATTTATGAATTATAGAGTAAATCAGTAAAATAGAGAAGACTAACTTAATAAACACAACGGATATGAAACAAGTGGTTCAGTCTCAAGCCAAGACCCGATTCACTCCACTTGGTGATCGCCTGCCACCAAGAATTTTATATAAATAAACTTGATCCACACCCTGGATCGGGGTTAACAACAGTACACAAGACTATCCAGGCCACGTAGGGACCTCTTCCATAGTTCTTTGTGGGTGAAAGAAACCCGGCCACACAAGGATCTCTTCCAAACTTATCATGGGTATACACAAGAGTAAAACAATATTTGAGTAAGGATATCATGTATCCTTCAGTTTAATGCAGGATAAAGAGTGTGTTGTAATACAAATACACACTCTTCTCGAAACTTAATAAAATGATACACAATAGAGCATAAATATTGGGATTGGTTTAGAAGTGCTCTGAGTGTTAGTCTTTACAGATCTAGACTTCTGAGATGAGGCAGATACAGAACTCAAGTCCTCGTATGGAAAACAGAGTGTCACAAGTCAGATTGATTCAGCTTGTGCTCTTCACGGTGTTTTACAATGAAAATGTGATGATGTTCTTGGGATTCTAGGATTTCAGTATTATTTGTGTGTTCTTCAGTAGATTAGAGTTCTATGAGAAAATTCTCTATGTGTATTCTATTATCATGATCACGTCCAACAGCTTGTTTCCTTTTTTAGTATCATGAAACTACTCGTGCATATGTCTCCTTTCTGTTTCTGGTCCTTGTTTCTCTTTTATATTGGAGTTCATGTGTTTGAGCCAATAGGTTGCATGTATTCTATACCTTGTACCTCGTACTGTCATGGACATGTCTACAAAGGAAATATTAATTAAGTAAGTGAATTAAAATCTTCAAATATGACCGTTAGAGATTAAATCATAAGACGAAAAAACATATTAGGAAATAGTGTCACAATATGTCATGGAAACAATGTATCCTTCACACGATGTCTGGATTGGTTACATTGTCTGTCTGTCACGGTGTCTCATGGTCATAATGTCTTGTTCACGGTGTCTGGACATCATTGTGTCTGCTGGTCATAGTGTCTGGATGTCACGGTGTCTGCTGGTCACTGTGTCTGGATGTCACAGTGTCTACTTGTTCATGGTGTCTCATTACTTAGAAAAATATCTATGTTCATACTTAAGTAGTATTATTTATGAAATAAATTAAACTTAATCATTTGTCAAAGAAATAATTATAAAGTGAATCAAAATATAGTATATAGTATCAAAACTGAGTGTATAACACTTAAGATCTTTGGATAGATTTTATGAAGCAACTGCACATTTGATCTGAGATAGATTACATAGAGTTAACATGTCTTAGAGACTAAATAAGATTTGGGATCATTAAAACATTATTAATACATGAGGAGTCCAACAACCTCAATGTGTGAAAATCCAACCACTCATAGAAGAGTGATCATGTATATTTGTTATCAATATTAAATCATAAAAACCCTCCAACAACCTTAGATTTACACTATAACATATAAATTAATCCATAGTACCCATAAGATATTTCTAAACTATTTTAACCACATCCCACTATGCATAACCCATATGACTTGTACACCTACTCATATTTCCAAAAAAATATGTTATATTAGATCTTTTGTTAGTAATTACATATGAAAGAGGAGAAAGAATCCTTGTATATTATATTTTACCAACCTACCTACATTTATTTGGTTTCATCCTACACATACAAGTACATGGGTATAAACTTGTGAAAAATCTTATTATTCAACCCCCTTTAAAAAGTTTTTAATATAATGAGATTAAGAATGAAAAATAAAATTTTCATTACTAGATATTTTGATCCAAAATATTTCATTTTCATCACCTAAGAATTTAAATTTAATTTTTCTAGATAAAATTGTAATATACTCATTTATTTTATTTATAAAAGTTCCAAACATTATCATGTCATGAACATATAGGCAAATAACCAAACCGTTGTTATTATGGAACCTATTATAAGCATATTTATCATCTTTGTTAACTATAAATCCATTTAATAAAATAAAATTATTAAATTTATCATGAAATTGTTTTGGATCTTGTTTTAAAACATGTAGGGACCATACCAATTATAAAACATTATTTTCTTCCCAAGGTACATCAAATAGTTTCATTTGTTCCATATATATTTCTTCATTTAATTCAAAATTTACAAAAATATTTTAACATCAATTTGGTGAATATAAATATTATATATGGAAGATAAAGTGAAAATAATTCTAAATGAATTAGTTATATCTATATGAGTATAGGTATCATAATAACAAAGTCATTCCTTTTTAGTAAATCCCAAAACTATAATTCTGGATTTTTATTTTTCAATTATACTATGAACTTTATTTTTTCTTATAAATACCCAGTTACAATATAATAGCTATGATCCCCTAGGAATATCAAACAATATAAAAGTATTATTATCTGGTTTATAATCCATTTTATTATTTATATATTCCTTAAAAAAATACTCATTAGAATTTGATATAGATTCTTTGATTGTTTCTGGTTTAGTCACTGTATTAATAAAAAAAATGTTTGTGTAACAATATTTCATTAATTTATTTGAAAAGTACATATAGAAATTTGATCTATATGACTTACATATATTTTACTTATATGGAATTACTCAACCATACCTTCTAAAAAAACTAAATTATTTGAGAAATATTCTTCTATTTGGGATTGTATTGATAATGTTGTAATCCTAGATTCATCAAATATAGTATCTATTGATTCAATAAATCTGTCAATAACTAATACATCACAATATTCTTTAATAAAAAATCTATAATATTTTTAATTTTACATATATCCAAGAAATCATTAAATATTATACAAAACAATTCAGTTTTAGGTTTATTTACTCTTATAATTTCATTACTACTAAAAATATTTAAACAATTTATGTTTGGTTTCCTATATTTCTACAATTCATATAAATTCGTTGATTCTCAATTTTTAGAAATCCTATTTAGAATATATCTTTATGTAAATAAAAATTCTCCACAAAATTCTCTTGAGAGACCTTAGATAAACATCTTAGAATTTACTATTTCAAATAATGTTTTCTTATTTTTAGGTGCTATATTATTTCTTTTGAGGTGTCCATGTATTTTTAATTTCATTGGTAACCCCTTGGGACTCAAATAATAAAGGAATATAATATTCCCTTCCCCTGTTATATGTTAAGATTTAAATTGTAATCCCTAATTGATTTTCTACCTCATTTTGATAGATAAAAAATTTATTTATAATTTCATATTTATCATATAAAATAAAGGCATTGAAAAATATCAATTAATAAGAAATAAAATTAAAAAATTAACTTTTACTACGTATGGTGGTTGTAACATAAAAATAGCCCACATCAATTTTTATTAATTATAATAAATTAATTTTCTATTATATTTTTGTAAATGGTTTCCTACCAAATTTATTTTTCGTACAAGCCACACATTTATTTCCATTTTTATCCAAGAAAGGTAAAAAGTCGATTTTGACATTTTTTAAATTTTATTATTGTTTAAGTGACCTAAATGATTATTCCATAAATCCAAATACTATATAATGTAATAAGAAAAAATATTTTTACTTAATTTGAATATTCCATAATACATGTGACTCTTTCCAACAAATATCCAACCCTTGGATATGAAAAAGGTTTTCTACTTGAAATATAATATTGACCACATAAATATTTAGAAATAACATCGAAAACAAAATTACTACAAAGCTCTTGTACAAATAAGAATTCAATAAAACTGGGAACCATCATGATATAAACTCAATATTGATCACACACTTCCATTTTATGTTAATGATTATAGATTTCCCCTTGTAGAGTGATATCCCATCATTTATCAATTCCAACCTATTAAAAAGAGTTATTTTATTTCACATATTTCGTGTAGATCAAGAATCAATCCACAAAGAAGTGATATCCTAGAGAACATTGGATTTTAGACCAAGGCTATAAACTATTTTTTAGGACTATTGTTGTTTCTATGTTTTCTATTCATAAATATGATATTCCCAATCAAAGTGCCTTTACTTTCCATATAGGTAACACATACAAATCATCTTATTGAATTGATCCTTTAATTTTAAAAGTTATTTTGTATGTTTTTTCTATTTTTGGATCCAAATGGACTCGCTCCATCCTCTATAAGGACCTTATATTTATCATTCATTAGTTCATTTTCCTCCTCTGGATTTTTATATTACAATTTAATTTATAGGTATTTGAGTAACTCATAAAGGGAAGTATGTAACTTCTTGTGTTTTAAAGAATGTTCAACATTCTTCCAAAAGGAGTATGTTTTTTTATGATTTCTGTAATAAGAATGAAATAATCCATGTTATTCATATATTAACATAGATGTTATAAGATACATTGTATTTTATAGAATTTATATATGAAAGATTGTTATATACCACTTTCAATGAAATAATATCACATAATCGGAGTTGTTTTCTTATTGAACCCTTGTAAATATACTTTTTTATTAAAGAATCAGTAAAATAATTTTTCTTTAGTAGTTATTGGTATATAAAAACAAAGTCTTAATGAAAATGTAAATTATATCAATTTTTGAGTTCTTAAAACATTAGAGAAATATATTCCCAAAGACTGTATTAGTTTTTCTCCTTTAGAAGCATGGTAATGTAAACACCGATACTTGAGTGAGCTATGATATCTCCCACTAGGTTCTAAAAGACTATAACCCATATTAGACACATCAAACATAAAATATATCTTCATAACATGGAAAAGGAAACATAAAAAGTGGTGGGATCAGATGATCAATAAGTGTAAATAAGAAATATTTATAGCATAAATATGAGCATAAGGGTATGAGAATACGATCATATAATTTTAAGATCATACGCTACATATCAATGATTATAAACTTGAATCATGAAATAAATATTAGTAGTTTATACGGCCTGAATCATAAGTAAATAAAGAGAATAATATATGAAAGAGTAACATGGTAGTAAGACATTGAAAATGTGGCAAGCACATAATCATTTAATATAATTCTCTCCAAGTCAATACATATTTTAAGAACTTATCAAGGAATCATGGTGGCTACACCAAGTGGGAAGGAAACCCCCCCATCCATAGTTACAGTCTTTTTTATGAAAGGGATTGGGTTTCCCCATTTTCCCATTGTGGATTAGGTTTCCCCATATTGCGTTATTGGATCATGTTTCCCCATATTCTATCTTAATGGTGACTACACCTACTAGGTAGGAAAAAAAATCACCAAACATAATACTTTACTTTTAAGTGATCATGTTTCCACATATTCCAATAGTGAATCAATCCCATCAACTTGATTCCCATTATTATATCATGTGATATAAATTTTTGCACAATTCATTAGAGGGAGATATAGGTCCCACTAGTCACATAATAAAACCATTCATACATGTACCATAAGATAATAAAATTTTCAACACATCACGACCCATAAAAAGAGATGGGTTTCATAAACATAATATCATAACCTATTAAATAAAATGGGTATCATAAAAATTTAATCACATCATAAAATATATAAAAGAGATACTATTCATAATAATTCATCAAATCATAACCCATGAAATGAAGAAGGTCTCAAAAGAATATAACATGTGGGAGTGAAATGAATGTCATAAATATAAATCTATTAAGACACAAAAAATAAATGAAATAAATGAAATAATATAAATGATATTATTTGATAATGTGCCTAGTAAAGTTTAAACTATTACATAGGATGACATATTATATGAAGAAGGATTATTAAATATCACTTTAATATTTCATAAGTAATGTGGATTTTATTTGAAAATCATTTTCGTAAAACCATTTCACAAATAATTTTATAGTTAATAAAGTTATAAAATTTCATTTAAAACATTTATTAAGGAAACAATATTTTTTTGAAAAACCATTTTCCAAAAATACAACATTTTGAAAACATTTTCCTTTTAAAAAAACTTTTAAAAGTCATAAAGGAGGCTTGAAATTATTTTGAAATACTATCTCTTTGAAAACACCTTGAAAACCCATAATGAAATTTTGAAAAACAAATTGAAAATAATTTTATTTTAAAATAAATTTAGTAGATTAAAAATACAGTTTGAAATAATTTTGAAAATAATTTTACTTTAGAACTTATAAAATAATCTTGAAAACATTTTAAAAACCATTTTTCCTAGAAAATTTATAAGAGATGCTTGAAATAATTTGAAACAATTTTTAAACATATAACATTTTTTAAGAAACTTTTTTGTTGAAAACCATTTTAAAATAAAAAAATTCCTAGAATTCAGGAAAAAAATTTTATTTAAAAATATTAACATTGTAAACTTATAAAGGAAACATCAAGGAAATAAAAGTCATAAGGGCAGGTATGTCTATATATGCCAAACATTCCTTTTGAATCTTAAAAGTTTAGAAAACATCCTTGATAAAAAAATCAAAAGAAGATTAATTTTAAAACCATTTCATGAATATGTAGAAAATGGTTCAAAATTTCCTTGAAATATCCTAATATAATAGTAAAAAAATTTGAAAACCTTTTTATAAAACACAGTTTTGAAATATTTCTGATTCCGACCAAAAGGAAAAATAACGTCAGGTTTTTATACAAATATTTTATTAATTTTCATAAGTAAAAAAGAGTGAAAAAATTGTACCATTACATGGATATAACATGAATAAAATATTTTTAAGAAAAATTTTAACATTTCTTGAGATATATATTGTAATAGTTTCTCAATGGAAGCATAATCATAAATGATCTCGATAAACGATGATATTATAGCTATAAAGCGTTACCACTATGGTGACTTTGAATCATAATACAATGTAAATAATAAAAGTAAACAAATATTGAAGTATAATTAAAATAAATATTTTCATTATGTTAAATTTAAATGGTAATATATACACCTCATAGAAAAAAGGTGCATAATATGGCTTGTGTCTCGAACAATGAAAATCGAGACATAATTACTTTATTGATTTGGGAACTTTTGAAACATAAAACCCATAAAATATATATCATAAAACTTATATGTTAATACCAAAAAAATTAATTATAATAATCATAGAATAAATCCTCAGGATGTATACACACTACCAAAATAAATGATCGGTTAATAAGACATGTATCTTGAGAAAATAAAAAGTGAGATGCAATTCCCTTACCTTAACTCCTGAATTTTTGTGTACACGTTCAAAACCCATGTAAAAAATATAAGTTTATTAAAAATATTTCCAATAGAAATATTATTATATATAATAAAATATATTATTCACTTATTACATTATATTAACCAATTATTAACAATTATAGGTTAATGTAATGTTTCAGGTAAAAACAGTTTTGTTTATAATACATGTTTTGACTTGTTTTTATTTATCCTCTTACAAAGACGCTTGTTTAATAATTCTAAAAATGTAAAAAATTATTTACATATCACCTATATTAATTCTATAAATATTTACATCAATCTATAAAACATATAATTATTAAACAAAATGCATCGTTCATGGAGATGGTAGGCAATATGTATGCATGAAAACTGCTTTCATTTTATTTTCATATTTAAAGAAAGAAAATACATAAAATATAAGTATATATAAAATATAATTACAGTATAATAATTATTCACTATATACCATATAATTTTAAAAAACCCATCATTAATATATTTTATGTAATGTGTGAACAAATCACATCAATTTGAAGAGGTGGTAGTCCACATGTCCACAAACAAATTTCTCATATTTACAAAAACTGGAAAGTGTGAAGGTATGCGTTATATAATAATTAAATAATCATAAAGGAATTATAAATATTGTATATATAATATAATTTTACTTAATAAATTCTCAATACATTCCATTAAAAGTGTGAATGAATCACATCGCTTGGGGAGCCACTAATCCACACATTCACAAATAAAGTTATCATATTTATACAAGATTGAAAGCAAGAAGGTAGGTTTTATATAAAAACTAAAGAATAATAAATAAATAGTAAATAAAATTTTTATTTTATTGAAATATTGTGTTCATCATAATTACTAACCATAAGAGTTTCTAAAGGTAAAAAAACCACATCGTTTCATGTGGTGGTAGTTCACTGTACACAATAATGATAAATTTGTTACCCATTAGATGGAAGTTTCTGCAAGTGAAGGTCAAAACCATAGAATTGAAACATAAAAGAATATTTAGAATAATGTTGTTATTATATGATCATATAATAATAATAGTTGTGGTGGTGGAGAAAGAAAATAAAATAATGGAGCTTGGGGATGGATGTTACCTCTTCTTTGGGTAAATCCTTTTAGTTTTCACCAAAGGGATTTCTTAGTTGGATTTCTTGTAATGACCAAAACTCTAATTAATAAAAATTCCTCTTGATATGATTAGATGTCTTATTATATAAAATATTTATATAAAATATGAAATTATTTTATTTTATATTTTTGTATTTTTAAAATACTGTAAAGAATTGTGTTCATTGCTAATATAGTCGTTTAACGGTGATCACATGATTAGTATAAATATAGGGCTTTAACAAATCCAATTTACTCAGATGAAGGAAGAGATAGCCTCATCCAATAGACTTTCCCCGTATGAATCTCATTTGTTAGATCTAGGAATGTAGGTGGCTTCATTGGGCTTCGCTTTTGACCAATCCCAACTTGTGCTTCCACATGTTAAGCTCGATTGGAACTACTTATGAGAGAAGTGGAAGTTGATAGAGATTACCACCCAAGTGATGTTATCCAAGCCACCACAAGAGTCTGTCACCATTGCACACCTTACCCTAAGATATTATGTGGGTGTTATAAGGTGTAATGTAAAAATTCCTTAAAACTATGATTATGTGCATTATTTATTTATATAATAAAGAATATACATTCATTTTATTATTGTTACGTTGTTAATAGTTTTTAAAGCACAAATAGTATTTTTAGTTAATGTTCAAATAAGGAATATATTCTGATAAATTAATGTATTTTTTAATTAAATAATATTTTTCAAAAAATATTAATAAATTAATTTTTATTAGGTATAAATGATCGTATAATTTTTAGGAATATAATTGTAATTTTAATTAATGTTTGAAAGCTGTTTTTGTTAAAACCCATGAATTTTTTATAAAAGTTGATATTAATTTTAAAAGTAAAATTTAACATATTATGAAAATTATTTAGATAAAATGAATATTTTTTTGGAATCTGGACATCAAAACTATGAAATGGTGAATTTTTCATAATTTTCTAAGACTGTTCAATTTTTGGGTAAAAATTAAATTCTGTTTATAAATATATTGTGTTTTATGACATCATAATGACCAACTAGTGATTTAATAAAATACAATAAACATTATTTTCGTCAAATATATGATTTAAAAATAAAATAATGTGGTTTTTGGTTTGTACAATTTATTTTTCAAAGCTTTAGTGGACCCTCGAATACTTATAAAACATTATAGCCTATTAAATTGATTACCTTGAGAGTGTGAATCACCTCCACATAAGCAAACCTATTATTTTAAGAAGTTAGGCCATTGGAATTATATAATATTGTTTTACATTCCCCTTTGGAAAAAACAATGGGCTGGTTTGTGGTTTTGATTAGTTTAATGTGTGGTGTCCCAAACCAAAATAATAAAGAATTCCCCCTCTTTCCTATATAAACCCACTCAATCTCCCACTTCCTCTTCACTAAAAGAATTTGGAGTTCATCAAAATTCTTCCCTACTCTATATAGAATCCTCCCAAGGAGCCTTAGGATCCCAAGAATCCTCTCTCAATCCCCTCCCAAGCCTTTGGAATCACGCTTCCATGTAAGGGATTCCTTCCATTCTCATTTTATCGAAGTTTCTTAATGTTGTTATGACATTTTATTTTCAATTATAAATGATGGGGTATGGTTTCTAACCTCCCCCATACATCCCTTTTTATGTTTTAATGATAGGATACCCATTTATATCCATTAATGCCTTCCATGTACACTCGTTAATATGACGAAATTCCGTAAGGAATTTCTCTCTCCTCCTTTACATTCAAGCAATTATTTTGTATTATGCACCTAAATTCCACTAAATATGTTGGGAAATGTATCTATTTGACTCTATTACAATCAATTTCATGTACATATGATGATACACCCATTTTTCTCTCATTAACCATTTTTATGAATTCTTACATCTCGCCGTTGTGCTGCCAAAATTGCACCGATTTTCCAAGACAATGTCATTGTGTAGTGAATACAATGCCCATTTCTCTATCAAGAGTATTCAAATTTATGAAAATTTACATTTTGATCATAAATTTTCATGTATCTATTCTGCATCCCTTTATTTAAGAATAAATTATGATGATTGTTTCCATGTTTTTTGATCCATGTGGCACACTTATGCATGAAATGAAATTTTTTAGAATGGTGCACCCTAATAGCACTCCAATGCATTGGGGAAAGTATAATATCATGATACATCATGTGAAATGGATGTTTACTATTGAAAATTCAAGTAAAACTGGGGTCTACTCGTGCTCCATGTGCAATGAGTGTTTACTCATTCTCTCTATGTAATGAGCCTTAGCTCATTCTAATTCCATGTTAAGTGTTGTTTCCATATTTCCATGTTATGATAATCATGCTATATCATGCCTTTATGTTCATGTTCATTTATTCTCCAATGATATACCTATTGCCTAACATGTATTTAATTCTTCATGTTATTCCTTTTTTACTCTTTTAATGTGATTTCTAGGTCACCACTTTCACATGTAGGTCCTCTGGTTATCCCATGAAATGCTAAGTATGAGGGAATTTCATGGTTATATAAAAGAGGTTTTCAATAATGACGTTCTCTATTTTATGTCCTAAGTTGTTATGTAATGTTCCTAATCCCAAAGACAATATACCTCTCGATCTTCTTTGTTGTATCAAGTGAATTTTATGTAATAAACTAGTTTAAGTGTGTAATAAAGAGAAAGGTTGTTGTAGTTGGTATCAGAGGATAGGTTTAGTTATTTTTAGGATTAGGATTAGAAAACCCTAGTGAAAGCCTTAGAGATTAGATTAATTATAATAAAAACATTCCTAATTTTTGTGTAGTATTGAGTATGTGGTTATCAAGAAAATTCATCCTTTTCTGGATACAAGTAGGTTGAGGTAGCTTTGGCACAGATATACCTTAGAGTGAAAACTACGACAAGGAGTTTCGGGCTTGACTCGAGGTATCCTGGTACATGACAATGGGATTTGATGTACTATCGGTTATGACAATAATGGAGTATATTCTTTTGTAAATTCACTATCTTAGTATGAACCATTATTAAGGGAATAAAAAAATTCCCCTAAGAATATATGTTAGAAAGAAAATCATGGTTAACATAGAATGAAACCTATAAATTCATAAGTTAAGGAAATAAAAGCTATTTTTAAGTCATCTGTTTTTCCCTTGGATTAAACTTTATGTATTACCCCTAAATTTTCTTTAATTCCCGAAAATGGCTGGTAATAGGAGGAGTCAGGCTAACAACATATGTGAAGATCAATGTGATGACTGTTCTAATGAGATTTCCAATATGATGGGAGCAGGAATCTGGAATCTTTATCATGATAATATATCATTTAACTCAAGATTTGAACAGAAATATGGGTCAAGAGGAACATTCAACCCCCCCCCCCAAGAAATAACAAGTCGCTATCAAGAGCTCCATGTGACAAATGCATCGTACTTTTAATGGATCATATGATCCCTCAATCACTGAACAATGGATCAACTCAATTGAAATGATCTTCTCCATCATTCAATTTTCCAAACAAGAGAAGATTCTTCTGGCTGCTTATTATATGGAGGGTGAATCTGATCGATCATGGACATTGATAAAAAATACGAAGCTTGATGTAGAGATTGAGGCATTGGAATGGAAGGATTTATGGAAAGTGTTTTTAAATAAATATTTTCATCACACCCTATGTATTAAGATGGAAAGTGACTTATTTTACCTGAAGAAAAAAGATGATAATTCCATGAGATCATATGAGGAAATATTCCCAAGGCTTCCATGATATGCCTCCAGTTTTGTCATTACCCTCGAATGTAAGGTTTACCACTTCTTTGGTGGGATGAAACTTATCCTACAGAAAGCTCTAGTGATCCTTGACTTTGACTGCTATGAATAAATTTTCCGATGTTCCCTCAAGGTCGAAATAGAGATCAGTGAATCTCAGGGGTATCATGTGGATAATATGTGTAGTGTGGATTTAAATTTTGGCAGTCTGATGGATAAATCTAATGGTGATATGAAAATACAGCATCCCACTTGCCAAAGGTGTGGAATTAATCATGCAAGAAATTTCCTGAAGGGGACTAGGAAATGATTTAGGTGTTGAAGATAATGGGACCTAGCCATTAACCACTGACAAGAGAAACCCACGACTGCAACAGAGGAGAGGAATGCTCCATTAAACTCTCAATGAATTTTTTATTACTT
The DNA here is from genome assembly GCA_963277665.1 of Viscum album. NCBI lineage: Eukaryota > Viridiplantae > Streptophyta > Magnoliopsida > Santalales > Viscaceae > Viscum > Viscum album. The sequence continues at coordinate 2,015,053,449 of OY728153.1, read as the reverse complement.
CAAATGAAAATAACCAGAGAACCTTGAAAATCAGTGCCCTAAGATAGGTGTTTTTAGAAGCAACCAACAAACTCCAAGGCCGCAAGGCAAAGATTTTTTCATCACTACCGCCAAAGTGAACCCCAAAAATGAAGTGGTGATAGGTACACTAGTTATTCATTCAAGGATAGGGAACATATTTTTTGATTCTGGTTCAACACGTTATTTTATATCCCAAACGTTTAGTATAACAATCCCAACATCGCCATAAATCACTGAAGTGAAGATGTCAGTGAGTATAGAAAATTGGGAAATCATTTCATCCCATGAATATAAATCATCCACTTTCATAATTTTTGGATTGAACTTCCCAGCGATCCTTTTCATACTTCATCTAGTGTAATTTGATGATATTCTCAGCACGGATTGGATTTCCATATATAGATCCAAAATAAATTTCCGTGAGAGGGAAATCACTTTCCATATCGAGAATGGACCTCTAATTCTATACAAGTGCAAGGAGGAAGGTGAATCTTATTTATAACCATCATCTCAAGCATGGATATTAATACCCTATGATCACAGGTATCTAGCTCAAATGATTGAGTCTAAGGAAGAAACCATCCTTGAATACATGCCTATTGTGAAGGGAATTCTCTGATGTTTTTCCAGAGGAATTTCCTGGTCTTCCTCCTAGAAGAGATGTTGAATTTTCAATTGACCATATTCCTGGGGCGTTTCCAATATCCAAGAATCTGTATAGAATGGATTTTTTGGAGCTTGAGGAGCTGAAGAAATAACTACAAGAGAATCTGGATAAAGGGTTTATAAGCCCAAGTGATTCACCATGGGGTGTACCAATCCTATTCATCAAGAAGAAGGATGGGTCATTGCACCTTTTTATTGATTATCGTGAGATCAATAAAATCTCAATAAAGAACATGTATCCTCTTCCATGAATTGATGACTTGTTCAATCAGCTGTGTGGAGCACAATACTTCTCCAAGGTGGACTTGAGATTGAAATTTTATCAAGTAAGGGTGAAGAAGGAAGATATCCCCAATAGTTTTTTACAAGATACAAGCATGATGAATTCATAGTAATTCCTTTCATACTCACTAATGATCCAAAAATAATTATGGAATTGATTAATAGAGTCTTTAGAGATTACCTTAACAAATTTATGGTAGTCTTTATAGATGATATTCTAATATACTCCAAAACCTAGGGGGATCATGAGGAGAATCTAAGAACTATACTAGAGACCTTGTAGAAGGATAAAATCAATGAAAAGTACAACAAGTGTGAGTTCTAGTTAAAGGAGGTATCATTCTTGGGTCACATCATCCCAAGAAATGGGATATCTGTGGATCCGTCCAAGAAAACTACAATTGAGGGATGGATGACGCCAATATCATTAACTAATATCTGTAGCTTCTTAGGGTTAGCTAGATATTATCGACGATTTGTGAGAACTGTCTCACGATTGTCAAACACTCTTACCAATCTAACCCGGAAGGGATTTAAGTTTGATTAGTGTGATGAATGTGAAGAATGTTTCAAGGAGGGGAAAAAGAGGCTTATGACTATGCCATTTCTTACATTACCCACAAGTGGGAAAATTTTTATGGTATTCAGTGATGCTTCAAAGAATGTCCTGGGTTATGTGTTAATGAAGAATGACAAAGTCATTGCCTATGATTTAAGGAAATTGAATGTTCATGAGCAGAATTATCAAACACATGATCTCGAGTTGGCTGTAGTGATATTCACTTTAAATATTTGGGTGCATTGCCTCTTTAGGGAGAAGTGTGAAATATATACTGATCAAAAAAGCCTCAAGTATATATTCAAACAGAAAGATTTGAATATGTCCCAATGAAGATGGTTAGAGATGATAAAATATTATGACTTCTCAATCCATTACCAACTTGGGAAAGTGAACAAGGTGGAAGATGATCTAAATAGAAAGGATCCAATGATTATGTCATAGATGAGATTTGAGAGGGATCCAATCTTCCTAGATTTTATAAAGATGGACATGGGAATCATAAATAATGGAACATTATCAATCCTTTCAAAAATGATTGCTCAACCGTCTCTTTTGGATAGGTTCAAGGATGCTAAAAGAAAGGGTGTGAAAATTCTAAAAAGTGTGGAAGCTATCAGAAATGGGAAATCCATAGAGTTCATTGTTGGGAAGGATGTAATTGTGAGATTTGTGTCACGATTATGTGTACCATCTAATCCAGAGATAAAGAAGGATCTTCTGAATGATGCACATAGCTCAAACTTCTCTACTCACTTAGGGAGCACAAAGATGTATCGAGATCTATGAGAAATATTTTAGTGGGTCAATATGAAAAGGGAGATTGTAAAATATAAATTATAAAGCCTGGTATATTAACAAGTGAAGGCCAAGTGGAAAATGTCTAAAGGGATGATGAAACCACTACCCATACCAACATGGAAGTGGGACAACATTACCATGGACTTTTTCACTAGACTTCCAAGGACATCCAGAGTAAAAAATGCTAAATGGGTCATTGATGATCATATTATAAAGACATCTCACTTTTTCATGATTCAAGAGGACTTATCATTAGATTAAAAAGGATGGATTTGCATCAAAGAAGTGGTAAGGATGCATGGAGTACCACTATATATTGTATCCGATCGTGATCTGAGATTCACGTCAATGTTCTGGAAAAGTGTCTAACATGATATAAGAATTGAACTAAACATCTGTACAACATATCATCTTCAAACTGATGGCCAATATGAGTGAAATATTCAGAAACTAGAAGATATGTCAAGATCATGGTTTATGGACTTAAAAGTATGTTGGGACCAACATCATCCACTAGTTGAATTATCATACAATAATAGTTTCCACTTGAGCATTCGAATGGAACCATATGAAGCTCTTTATGGGAAAATGTGTAGAACACCAGTGTGTTGGGATGAAGTTTGTGAGTGTAAGCTTCTAGGACCTAAAATGGTTGAAGAAATTGTAGAGTAGGTGGAAACCATTCAGCAGTATATCAAGGCAACCCAAAGTCAACAGAAGAGTTTTGTAGACAACCGTCGATGAGACCATGAATTCAAAGTTGGTGACAAGGTATTTCAACCTATATATTTGTGGAAGAATATCATGAGGTTTGTAAAGAAATGGAAGTTAAGACCTAGGTACATCGATCCCTTCAATATTATTGATTGTGTTGCGGCTACGGCCTATCGATTAGCACTTTCACCTACTATGGAAAAAGTACATGATGTATTTCATGTATCCCTTTTAAGGATGTACATACCATAACCTTAATATGAACTCTTTCTAGTGGTAGTATATTTATAGGATGATCTTTCTTATGAGGAGAAACCAGTGAAGATCTTAGATTGTAGAGAAAAAGTTCCACCAAATAAGACAATGCCGCTCATCAAGGGGTTGTGGCATAACCACAAGTTTGAATAAGTGACATGGGAATAATACCAATTGATGAAGCAGAGTAAACCAGATCTATTTTAGTGTGGTAAAATGAAATTTCAAAGGATAAATTTCTTAAGTGGGAATATTTTAACGACCCAAACTTTCATTAATGAAAATTCCTCTTGATCGGATTAAATGTATTATTATGTAAAATGGTTATATAATACATTAAATTAATTGGTTTTATGTTTTATGATTATTAAAATACCATTAAATATTGTGACCATTTCAAATATATCCATTTAACAATGATCACATGATTAGTATAAATATAGGGCTTTAACAAATCCAATTTACTTAGACGAAGGAAGCGATGGCCCCATCCAGTATACTTGACCTGTATGAAGCCCATTTAAAGGAGATTAGAAGGTAGGTGCCATCATTGGGATTTTATCTTGACCATGCCCAAGATGAGCTTAGATATGTTAAGCTCGAATGGAACCACCTCTAGGATAAGTGGACATTGATAGAGATTACCACCCGGGCGATGTTATCCGAGCCACCCCAAGAGTCCGTCTCCATCGCGCACCCTACACTATGGTATTATGAAGGTGTTATAAGGGGTTATGTAACAAGACCATATCACTATGATTATGTGCATTATTTTTTTATATAATAAAGAATATACATTCATTTTATTTTTGTTACATTACAAATAGTTTTTAAAGTCGTTTTTGTCAAAACCCATGAATTTTCAATAAATGTCGGTTTTTATTTTAAAAGTTAAAATTAAAATATTTATAAAATTATTTAGATAAAATGAATATTATTTTTGTAATCAAGATTTCAAAAATTATCCAATGGTAAATATTTCAAAATTTTCTAAGACAGTTGAATTTTTGGGTAAAAATTAAATATCGTTTAAATATATAATGTGTTTTATGACATCATAAAGACCCAATAGTGATGTAATAAAATACTATAAACATTATTTTCAGAAAATATAAGTTTTACCTTTAAAATAATGTTATTTTAGGTCTTTTTCTTTATTTTAAAAAGCTTTAGTGAACCTTCCAAGACATATAAAACATTTTAGCCTTTTAAATTGATTTCCTTGAGAGTGTGACTCACCTCCCCATAAGCAACCCTATTATTTTAAGACTTTCGGTCATTGGCCTTATATAAATTTTTTTTCCACTCTTATTTGGAAAAAACCATGGGAAAAAAAAGGTTTGTTTTGTGGTTTTCATTAGTTTAATGTGTGGTGTCCCAAACCTAAATAAAAAAGAATTCCCCCTCCTTTCCTATATATACCCACACAAGATCTCACTTCCTCTTCACTAAAAGCCATTGAAATTAGTCCAACTTCAACCATCATCTATTTATAATACTCCCAAGGCATAACAGGTTCTCAAGAAGCCTCTTTGAATCCCCTACCAAGCCATTGGGATCACACATCCAAGTAAGGGATTCCTTCCATTCTCATTTTATCCAAGTTTCATAATATTGTTATGCCATTTTATTTTCAATTATAAATGTGGCGGTATGATTTCTCACCCCCACCGTAACACCCTATTTATTTTTGAATGATATTATACCCCTTTATCTCTCATTAATTCCTTCCATGTACACTCGTTACTATGCTGAAATTCTGTAAGGAATTTCTCTCTCCTCATTTACATTCAAGAAATTATTTTGTATTATGAATATAAATTCCATTAAATTGTTGGGACATGTATCTATACGACCCAATTACTATAGATTTCATGTAAATATTATCAGACAATCTTTCTCTCACATAAAACATTTTTATGAATTCTTACGTCACACTGTTACGCTGCCGAAATTGCACCGATTTTCCAAGCCAACGTCATTGTATAGTGAATACCCTTACCATTTCTTTATCAATGGTATTCACCTTTATGAACACTTACATATTGATTATAAATATTCATGTATGTATTCCACATCCCTTTATCATGGAATAAATGATGATGATTTATTCCATTTTGTATGATCCATGTGTAAAACTTATGCATGAAATGAAATGTTTAAGAAGGGTGTCCCCTAAAAGCGCTCCAATGATTTGGGTAAAGTATAGTATCATGATACATCATGTGAAATGGGTGTTTACTCATGCTAATTCAAGTTAAATAGGGGTTTACTCATGATTCAGGTGTAATGGGGGTTTACCCATGCCCCACGTGCCATGAGCCTTGGCTTATGCTAATTCCATGTTAAGTATTTTTACCCATTTCCATGTTATGATAACCATGTTATATCATGCCTTTATGTTCATGTTATTTTATTATACATTGAATTGTCTATTTACTAACATGTATTGTATTCTTCATTTTATGCGTTGTTTACTCCCTTACCAGGCTTTATAGCTCACCCCCTTTTATGTCACAAAGCAATCCAAGTCGCCACTCGACCTCGCGCCTGACCTGGTTCACGACAAGGCCCGAGGGGAATAATATATGTATAAGTTTTATAATGAGACTTCCAAAAAATCTTAATATATTATTTAACTATATAAATAAATTAGACGAAAAAGTAGTTCTGAATTAAAATTTAGTATTTTTTTAATATTCACACAAAACTGACATTTCTAAAAAAACCACAAAAAATTAACCCTTTTATAATTTGGGCATTATTAATACAAAAAGTAAGTTTATTTTATAAAATTTAACCAATTATAGTGTCAAAATTTAATTTTATTATTGCTCATAGAAGGACATAAAAAGCAGTTCATTTGAGAAAATAGTATTTTCAAACATACAAATATTTTACCAATATTAGATATTTTATTATCAATATGTTATATATATATATAAACATTATAAATAATTTGTAAAAATTATTTATCTATATTCATCTTACTAATTTTGACACCTATTTTATAACTATATCTTTTAGATAATTATAAAAATAAAATAATTTTTCATAGAAACTAGGTTTTGTGTGTAACATAAGACAAGTCGGTGTTGGGTGTACCACAAGATAATATAAGTATTTAAAGTAGTGTATAGAAACAAAAATTATTAATTTAATATAAAAAATATATTTAGTTTTGTGTGAGATGAAAAATATCAAAAAGGATAAATTAATTGGAGAAAAACACAAAATCTTGGTGTGTTACATGGTAAGCATCGAAGAGATCATGAAATAATATGTTGAGTATATGTCCACGACACATGAGATAAAACTTTTCCCATATTTTACACATGAGTAATGTTTTAATAATATCATATTTTCACATGGGGGGATAAATATTTGAGAGTATGTACTCCACTTTGATAATAAAACATAGAAAATTAATCCTATTTTCATACTGCGGGAAATTGATTCCTTAAAATTTATCAACCTTCATTTTATTTTTGAGAATTGAAACATAGATTTTGATATAAAATACTCTTAATATAGTTGGGGATATAGGTATGTAATGGTATAACCTTATCATAGATGGTATTAATTGAATCCTATCAAGTAAGTTTATGATGTTTCTCTCTTTGAGAGTAAATTCCCCCCAAATTAACTGCATAATGGGATGTAAGAAAATCCCAGTTTTTATTAAATAGTTCCAAATTACTCTACACTTGAACATAGTGGTGATTATCCCTTGAATAATATTTGGAAACTAGAGTGAAATGAAATAGCTTTTTTATTTCACCCCCAACAAAGATCTATTACTACTTATAGAAGGCTTGAGAGGAATCCCAAGTTTTTAGAAGGTTTAGAGTGGTTGGGATCTAATTGAATTGATATATCCACATATAGAGGATCTATTTTACAAGTATTTAATCACACCTTGAATTTTTTTATCATAATACCTGGAATTATGTCGACGCCTATTATAGAGAGGCATGTATGACCTGAATTTATATTGTTTTTGAGATCTAACTTGATCAAATAAGTTGCCTAGATCACAACCACTTGATAATTGATGTGCCTATTAAATCAGACATTACCTGATCTATGATCTATATTATAACCATTTGGAAATTTTAATTTACCTAAATCACATACTTGTTTTGACCACAACCCAAACCATAGTAACCGACCAATCCTTTGAAAAGATGAAGGCACCTCTATGCACCAACATGGTGTGTTTGGTGAAAATTGCAACATCAATGGTCCACAATACACAATCATGGACACACATGAATTCATGCATGTATAGTATAGTGAAATATCCCTTAAGATTTTTACTCATTATTTATTATTTTAAATAATGATAAAAGAGTTCCCCTTTATCAAGGAGATCCCACTTGAACACACTTTTCAATTTGGGATTTGAAAATTTTCCCCATTTAAAAACGAAAAAAATATATTTTTGAATATTTTTTAACAAAACAAATCCAAAAAATAACAAGATTAAAGAAGGATTTTCTACGAAGAAATAAAGGAAAAAATTTCTATATTAAGTGAGGGTAATGTAGTATGAGAAATCCACCCTTCCCATGCTATTCTAATTTCATGAAAAAGCCCCTTAAATTGTTTTGGTATTCATTAGTATTCAATAATGATTTTGAAGTAATTTTTTTACCCATGTTTATATCTTTATTTAATAAAATTTAATTATCATAATATTTGAATTAGTTTTATATTGAGAGTTTCTATGGGTAAAAGGATAGAGCTAAAAAATCATTTATTTTCCTCAAAAGTCTTTTTCTACTATTTTCTAAGTTTTTCATTTCAACCTAGTTGTGAGAACTATTTTTTTGTGGCGTATAGTTTCATAAAAATACTCAACTTTAATTATATATCATTAAAGAATACAAAAACTGAACACAATGAAAAGAAATTTTTTTGAACAAAATTATATGATAATTGATGTGAATTAAGAACTATGAATTGTAATTTAATGGGTTTTACAAATAATTCATAGAAAAAATGATAAGAAAATTGATATTGAAATATTTTTTACACTAAAACCATTTTTTATTAGTATACATTGTACAATATGGAATTTAAAATTATGGAATATATGGTAAAAACTATATTCAAAATTTTCACTTATTTTGAATAATTTAACCATATTAATCATAAGGGAATTGTATTATTAAATTCATATTTAAAGGGATATGACCTGATGAATTATGGCCTCATTTTTGAGTTTCCTATCTAGTTTTTAATATATTTTTTTGTTGGATACCTAGGTTTTCTATGGTTCTAGTTTTTATTTGGGTATTTGGTTGTACATTGGTGTTACCATTTTTAATATGATATATGATCTCTTTGACTATAAAGAAAAAGTTTCTCAAACAAAAAAGGAAACAACTATTGTAAATGAATTAAATGATGATAAGGATGTAAACCTAAGAGATATTTTTTTATTATTATAGTCACCAATCTACATGATATGAAGACTTAAAATTTTTTGGTGTTAAATAATATGATATAACTTATTTAGTGACCAAAAAGGGGTGTTTCCGTTTGAGAGATTGACATGGTGACATTCATACTTTAGTTTAATTTATTGGAAGATTTAAAAAAATCTTTTAGGGATGATCATGACTTGTTAATTATAATTTTATTATCATATAATATCTATCAAATAAAATAAATCTTATTGAGTTATATGTTTTTAAATAACCACTCTATGTCTCTGTTAATGTTTTAACATTTATGGAGATAATTTTTTCAATTGTTTTTAAAATTGATTATTTTTTGGAGGATTGATAGGATGATATAATATTGATCCTATTAATTAAGGTGATTCAATTGAAATTAGTGTACATATTGGCATTAATCAGGTAATAAATTATGGTATAATGATAAAAATTCGTGGTATTAATCAATATATTTAATTTAAATAAGAGATAATGCTAAATTTATATTATTTTAATGGATATATGAAATATTAAGATAAATATTGTTGGTGCAGGATGTGAATTAGAAAATATTTTAAAGTATATACCACACTTACCTATAATGTCTATGTGAATTATTTTGGTTCTAAAAACTGAGAAATAATTTGATAGTAAGAAGTTGTTTAAGATTTATAATGGGGAATTAACTCATAATAATAATAACGTAAAGGTTTTTAGTTTAAGAACACTAAAATATTCTCATGAGTTTTGTGATGTTATTAAAAAGTTTAATAGTTCCATGTTATCAAGGTAGAATATGGGAATAAGGGATTTAATGGTTTTAATAGTATTATAGTCAATTAAAAATGAAATAATTAATTTACATGTGACAATTAACTCAAGTTATATTTTTTATTAAGTGGTGAATGAATATCCTTACCTGAACAATAAAATGAACTAAAATAAAACTGTAATTAAAAACACACAGTAAGGTAACTAGAAAGGTTTGTGTTAAAAATGTATATAGGAATTTCAAAAAAAAATACTAATGGAAAGTTGTATTTTAATAAAGGGTTGTTTTATAAAACATTCTTGCAATTAAAATGTATTAAATCTTTCATAGATATGATGAATTAGAATAACAGTAAGGTGGATAATAATGAAAATAAATTCCAATAAGATAAATTAAAACACTATGTTGGAGATATTAGGGCCTCATAAATCCAAGAAGATTATACATGCATCATCATAAGTGAAACATTTATTTCCATTTTATGATATTTTTATCTAAGAACATGTTAATAAAAAAATATCATATATTCCATGGAATTAAAACTCAATTTCTAAAATTATATTTTTATTGATATAAGTTTCTTTGTTGGTGAATTAGTTTCATTATAAAAATATGATGTTACTGTATCTATTCATTAATTTTAAAAAAACCATACCATGGATTCAGTGAAATATGTGAATCATTTGGAGTAGTATTTCATTAGAATTTATGGTTAACCAATAAGAAATGATAAATTTTATAAATGAAATATTATTATAAGGTCTTGATTAGATTTTATATGTCTTATTATTATTGGATATAATATTAATGAAACTTTATTTTTTAAAGAAAAAAGGGATTAAATTGTCACAAATTATAATTAAGTGATGGATTTATATTTATCTATTGATGATACATGCCTTGATTATATCAGTTGTGGTTGTGGACCTTTCACTTAGTTATATGGAATGGATATTGTCTTAGAATATAAAATCCTTTTTATATATTTTTATGTTCATCATAATGGAGGATTATATTATCTTCATTTAAGGCCATAAATTTAACACTTTTAACATCACATAATAGGATTATTACAATTAGTTTTGATAATGTTTTGGTATTCATTAAGAATATGATATCACTCTATATTAAAGAGTTGTGTCTTAAGGACTAAAGGTATGTGACTATGGTTCAATTCCATGGAATTATATTAATTTCAGTGTGTTAAACAATATACTTAACCTGAAAAGGATCTTTAGTCATGGGGTTATTAATTCAGTAGTAATTTTAAAAAATATCAATTTTGTTGAGAATGAGATATAAGGGCATTATAATTCCATTAGTAATGATAAATCATGATAGTTAATGTATTTCTTAGAGAACTGTATTGATAACCTGTTACTGGGTAGGGAATTTTGTTAGCACCAATGATCGAGATCCAAGTGGTTGTATGATGATGATTTGAGTACCAATTGTTTCCACCAAAAAAGCTATAAAAGGTGATGAAAAAACATCATTTATTGTCTTAAGGATGATATTTTCTAGTGGGCAGAAGATGAAAAGAAACCAAAAGTATCTTTTTTTTGATATATTGGATAATCTTTTTGAATTTAACAAACCTTTATTTCTGATGAAATTAATGATAATAATATTAATATTATATCTCATAATATGAATATTATTCTAGGTAAATAAATTCATGATTCTAAATCCCACACAATTTTATAAATTGTTCAACCTACAGAATCCCAAGGGTTGGATGGTTTTCATAAAATATTTTTAAACCAGTATTAGAAAATTATGGGTTTTTATGTTATTCTCTTGATGAATATGTTTTTGAATAGATATGAATAAAATTATCTATATAGTAATATCTCAATGACACTGTTTCCATAATCTATAGAGACTTAGAATTTTGTAACATCCTAGACAAGGTTCCACATAACCAATACCTAGATCCAGTTCATCATGCGACCTTAGGAACTCCCCCCATTCACGAGTGGCCACTAGCTAGAAACGAGGGTATAATAAGGGATATTGGAAGACAATAACCTCTTTAATATATTAGTAAAAAAATAAAAATAAAAATGAACAATAACTAAATTGGTAATAATCAATAAACAAACATCATGTAACCAATTCCTAAAACTGGGAAAATTTACACTACAAAATATAGTAAAAATTTAATGTCCTACAAGTTTCATGTTCCAAAAAAGAAATTGAAAATAAAGACATAATGAAAAATAAAAAATGGGTCCCAAAATCCGCCCAATCCCCTTATCCAGGTTCCACCCCAAAATCTTGACTCAACCATCTATCATAGGTCCATTTCCCTTATCCTATCATAAAACCATGAAGCGTGCTCGGGTACGTAAGGTGGCTTGTGTAGTGGTGGGTACAAATCAATAGAACACCACCAACGATGTCTAAATTAATATCCACTCTAATAATAGAGTATATAGTAGTATAAATGAATAATATAAAATAAGTGAACAAAACAAGCCTCATAGATAATCAGTTGTTAACCATCCCGATGTGGTTCTACGTTCTAAAAGTACACACGAATCACTAAACCAGCATCCGACCATGCCAGAAGTCCAAACCATATACAATGAGGTATTAAACATATAAGTCACAAGGCAATCCATTACTTAATTCCTTATAAATCACTATACCTTGGAGCCTCATTCCAGGTAATCTCACCATATCCAACCATGGGATCTTGGAGATCAGTCTAGAATCCAAACTATGCAATGCATATATGGGGGATAGAGCATCGATTAGACAAGAATACGAAATTCATCAGTGATTCAAAGAGCATATGTTTATCCTACCCCAAGGATGAGGGTCCTCAATCCAAATTCCGAACAAATCATTAATCCACACTTTCCATAGTTCATCATTAGTTACATTTTCATAATAAATAACAATAAGGATATGAATTTTAATTTATCATAATCTCCATGGTTAATTACATTCCACACCATGAGCTTAGTTTCCATACTAGTCTAGCTAAACATTTATTCATAATCACAACCATAAAAAATCTATTATCCCATTTATCAACACAAGCATACCCCTTTTAACTATTATCACATTTACCCTTAAATATCTTGTAGACCATTACATTTTACAAGTTATTCTATATAACCCCTTATGAAAATGATAATATACCAAAAATCAAGTGAAACCATTTTAATCTTATTAACCCTCCAATTCATCAATTAAAATTTCATTTCACTATTTTAAAAGTGTTGAAACACCCTATGGTTGGCCTTAGGTTGGGACTTATAATCATTAACAGACACGAAGAGGCCTATAAAGGGTCTCACACATCAATTTAATTATCAATTTTATTTTATTAATCAAGAATAAAAAAACAAAATAAGGAGGTTATAATGCCCTGACCACAAGTATGGGAAGAGGTGGCATGAATCCACTATGATGTTGTCTTCCAGCCTTCACCTATTGAAAAACCATACATTTTGACACATAATCAGCAATATCCATCTTCATGTTGTCCCACCAAAAATGTTCCTTAAAATCCCTAAACATCTTAGTGCTACCAAGGTGTATATAGAAATTAGAGATATGAGAATCATCTAACAATTCCCTTTTTAGACCATGTATATGGAGAACACAAATCCTCTGCACAAATTTCAAAATTCCTTCTTCATATATGATGTTAATTAATCTCCTAGTATTCGTTTCTTTGATTTTTTTTTGAACCTCCTCATCATCAATCTGGGAACTTTTTATCCTTTCTAGTAAAGATGGTTTGGAAACCATTTGAAAAAGTATTGATGTTTCAACTTATATGATTATTCCCATATCCATATTTACTAGATCCATTAATATAGGATCACTTTAAACTCTCATCTTGTTCATAACTCCATGATCCTTTCTGCTCAAAGCATCTTCCACCTTTTTTAAATCCCCTAGTGGTAGTGTATTATTAAGTAATAATCCCTGAGTTGTTCAAACCATCTCCTTTGTCTCAGGTTGAGTTCTTTATGTGAGAAAAAATACTTAAAAATATTGTGATCACTATATATATCACGTTGTTACCATATAGATAGTGTCTCTATATCTTTAGAGAAAATATTATAGCTTTTAACTCAAGATCATGAGTGGTGTAGTTTTGTTCATGAATTTTTAGCTGACATGACACATAAGCAATAACTCAATCATTCTACAAAAGGAAAATACCAAGTTATTAATTTGATGCACCACTACTAACTGACTGAAATTTAACATTTTAATTGATTCTGCATAAGGAATAATAAAAGGGATACAAAAAAACACATCATTATTGTCTAAAGTAATGCAGGTCCATCACATCATTAACACCAAACATCATCCCCTCACAAGGAAAAGATACAATGTTAAATAATTAGTATGTACTTTGATTTGAGGTTTTCATATATTCCAAAAAAACCCACCACCATGTTACCCTGCCTCTATGTGTGAGAGACTTCAATATGATTTCCCATGAGGATTTTACATTTCTGGATGATGTATTAAATATTCTAGGGAAAGATGCCTTTTTTCTTGTAGGGATTTATATAGAATCCTGGATTCTATATCCACCATATTCAAAAATATTAAACATTGATTTCATATCTCCAGGTCCTCAACCAAAACTTGAGCCTCCACCTACAGTACATCACCTCTTCAGTATGCGGCTGTCAATGCTGAAATTAATGTCCCCTATTAGTTTCTAGAAACACCTCCCCCACGTATCTCCCCACTTAGAAGAGACCCATAAGTTCTAAGTTTGATCCCATGTCTAAGAGGATTCCATCGTACCTAGAAACCTTGCTCTGTAATGCAAACATGGTTGTCAACTAAGAGGCTCATAATTATATAATTCATAGATGGTGTAGAATGATAGTCGAGACTCAATTTGACCAGATCTAGAAAAACATTTTTCATTTTAAATATTATACTGACCTGAGATCCTTGGAAGTTATTATGGAGAGTCTCATTTATAGCCTTACATATTACCCAATATCCCGTAATGAGGATGACCATCCTAGCTTTCCTCATGGCCGCATGCATACTAGCTCTTATAAACCACAGACTGAGGATGTTTTCCTGCACCCCACCATATCCATCCTAGTCAAGGAATGCACCAAAGGCCTTCCATATCCCTCTCACCCATTCACTATCATAGAAAAGGTTCCCAACTATTTAACGGTTAAAGGACCTTGAAAACCAACACCTAGAATCCATGTACACTCCGATGTGTTGAAAATTATCATTAGTGGGTAGGGATTTATTCCTCACAAAACACAACAAAAAATTGAATTTGGAGGGAAGATCCTTGCACCACAGATTCTCTCCCAACAGATCTTCATTTGAATAGTCGCTTATCACATATGAAAAATATTTTATGGAGAATACACCTGATATAGAACCCCTGAAAATGAGTCTATCAAGATCATCACTAGAAACAATGTTGTTGAAAAGGGTTGGTTGGCTCCCATCCGGAATGGCCTAAATGAATCTGAGACAAAAACATTCCTCCTTAAAAGACATGTCTAGGGTGGGGTAGCCCATGAAGCATAGACTGTCCCCCCTTCAATCCTTCTACCAAAAATTGATACTCCCTCTTCCCCCAACCCACTGAGAGTGGTGTTGCAGGGTCTCTATGTAAATAATAACCAAGCTCCATATCTGAGAAGGTCATGTTCTATGATAACTCACGTTCAGGTCATAAATATTCTACATTATCCTACCCTAAAGAGATCTAACATCTATAGTCTCCCAAGAAATATTGGGATGAATCCCTTGCATGGTTGAGCAGACAGTCCTCATATTAATTCCCCCTTCAGAGAGAGGTCTAGCAAGATGTTTCCTTGATTCCAAGTGATGCATGCCTTCAATCTACCCATCCCATGGGAAGGGAACCACAATCCTCTCCAAGTTGATAATCAGAATCTTGGGCACCTTTAGGGTGGAAATAATGTGAATGGTAACTGAAACCATAACACAATTCACTAGG
Source organism: Viscum album (assembly GCA_963277665.1). NCBI lineage: Eukaryota > Viridiplantae > Streptophyta > Magnoliopsida > Santalales > Viscaceae > Viscum > Viscum album. The sequence continues at coordinate 2,015,037,949 of OY728153.1, read as the reverse complement.
GTAATGCGACCAAAAAAAGATACTAATTTGTTTTTATAGTTGTAGATATGCCATGATATTTTGCTTATGAGATTATCAAAATGATGAATCCTAAGGGAAGGAGGACTAACCAGTTCCCTAAGATACTCCAAGGGAAGGGATCATCTTTTCATACACATGCTTACTCTAAAATCCCTCTCCCTCCTTTATGTGATCTTCAAGTTTGTATAAAAATGACTTTTCTCTTTGTTCACCACCTACCCACTCCACATGCAGTATTCCCCAAAAATCCCATTTTACCCCTACACTGACCTTATACTTCCATTGAAAAAAACAATTGTTTCATCCGCAAACATAAAGTGAGAGATATCCCTTATGTCATGACTGTTATGATAGGTGAGGATTTTACCCATGTTGAGGCTCTGGTTAATATACCAGTTGAGATAATTTTGAGAGAGTATGAAAAGAGTGGGAGACAAAGGGTCCCCTTTCCTAAGACCACAAAAACCTTGAAAAACCCAAAATGCGTACCTAGAATCATGTTTTAAACCCACACTGAGATGAAGCAATGGAAAAGAAGGTCACTAGTCCAACTAGAGAACCCCATACAAGCCAATAATATTTTGAAAAAAACCTCGTTCCACCATGTCACAAGACTTACTCCTGTCTAATTTAACAACCAAATTTTCCCCGAAATACTTATTGTTGATTCCATTTACCATCAATTGGAAAAATCCTATCGCACCCTGAATTGACTGCCCTTTAATGAAACCATGTTGTTCAAAAGCTATCCATGTGTCCAAATGACTAGCCATTTCATTTTTGAGTATACTATCCAGAGTCTCTTTCATACGTCACTATAAATAAAAAAACAATCATTCCCTAGTGGTATAGTGAATATAGGAACACTGACTAATCTTCTCTTATTATTCAAACTCTTTTTCCAAAAAAAATTTAATCCCTTTACATGTGAGATTGGTTAATGGGTTAGCCAATCCGGAAAAATTCGGGACAAAACACCGATAGTAACCTACTAAACCAATAAAATTGTGTAACTCAGTTATACTCATCAATTCTGGAAATACTTGGATTTTCCTTGTCTTTGAAGGATCAAAAGGGATTACATCCTTAGATAAAATATGTCTATGAAAAGAAATCTCCTGAAATAAAAATTTACACTTGATAAACATATCATATATTTCATTTTTCTAAGAGTTTTTAGAATAATGCACAATTGATTTTCCTGATATTCATAGTTTTTGGAGTATACCAAGATATCATCAATAAATACCACTAAAAAGTCATCATGAAAATCCTTGAAAAATCTATTCATTAGATCAATGAAAATAAAGGATGCAATAGTAAGTCCAAAAAGCATTATTGTAAACTCATAATTCCCACACCAGGTTCTAAATGCCATCTTTGAAATGTCTTCCTTCTTCAAATAGAACTGATGATACCTAGATCGAAGTTAAATATTTGAAAAATATTGAGGTCTATGAAGTTGATTGAATAAATACTCAATGTGAGGTAAGGGTTACATTTTCTATATTATTATATCATTGATCTCTCTATAGTCAATGCACATCCTCATAGATCCATCATTATTCTTAACAAAAAGAATAGGGGGTCCCCATAGAGAAACACTTGGGAAAATAAATCCATTATTACTCAATTCCTCTAATTTTTTTCTTTAGTTACACTATTTCCAAAGTGGACATTCAGTAATGGGCATTCGATATGGGCCTTAAACCATGAATTATGTTAATGGAAAACTCAATTTCTCATTTTGGAAGACGTCTAGGTAAATCCTATAGAAACACATCAACATAGTCTTGTATAATAAGTACATACCCTATTTGAACATTCTTCTCCTCACCCATAGTTATTTTACTCCCATCCTCCCCAATAATTGAATTTATTAGAGCTACAAAGGGTGGATCTAAATTAGAATTAGATGGTGATGTTCCTTCTCTAAAGATAAGGGATTATTTATCATCATAAAGAATTTTAACCTTCTTATTCTTATAATAAATTTTCACATCATGGTCTAAAAGACAATCCATATCGAGGATTATGTCAAATTTAATCATGGGTAAAAAAATAAGATCAGAAGATAAAACACATTTATATTCCATAATGGTAACTGATTGATAAATCTTTTTTGCTATGACAGTTCCCTTAGGAGTTCTGACTAACAACTCCCTTGTTAAGTAAAATTGGAAATATCAAATTTTCTTGGAAAACTGGGAAGATATGAAAGAATACATTGATCCATAATAAATAAATCATTATCTAATTTTAAGGAAATGATTAAATTACCTTCCACCACATCATTAGGAACAACAACCTCACCAGTTGTGATCGAATATGCTTGGCCTTACTCCCTTTTTCTTTTCTAAGGTAAGTTTATTTGATGCTCAAGACATTCATTTGAATAATTCGACATTTATTTACCATTTAACATTGAACATTGACATTACCTTTCTTACCCTTGCAATTACGTGCTTGGTGGCCTTTTTCTCCACACATGTAAGAAACTCGCATCCCATTTAGGCATATACCAGGGGGTTTCTTCCCACAATTACTATAGGATGAAAATTAAACTTTCCCTTATTCCCCTTATTTCCATTTCTATAGTGTTCAATAGATATCTTATTCTCTTGCTTCACTTTAGAGACATAATACTTAGAGAATTTTTTTCTGTCTAGATAACACATGAGAATTTATCTTCGTATGATGATAAGGACTGCGAGACTAATGCTCAACATTGAAATGGTTTTAAACCATCAATGAATCGATAAATTGTTCTTCTTGGGTTACATATATAATCTACAACATGACTTTATAACCTTGTAAATTTATCCTCATACTTTGCAACATTTTCATCCTCTTATTGCCTCAGACTCAGAAATTATCTTTCCATATCCACTCGATGTTCATGAGGAAAGTATTTTTCTTTGAAAATCCCCTTAAACTTCATCCATTACATATTTGATAATTCTTCATCTTCCATTTTGTTATGAATTAATGACCACCATTGATCTTTATCTACTGAGAGGTGATAAAATGTAATGACAACTGTTTCCCTTTCACTACTTCTAAAATACTGAAATATTTTCTCTAGGGAACTTATACATTGCTTAGCTATAAATTGATTTTTAGTCCTATTTAATGTTGATTGTTTCTACCTCATGAATTGGTCAATCATTGATCCTCCACGTTGTGGATTAGGGTTCACCATATGGGTAAGGTTATTGTTCATAACATGAGTGAGTTTTCCCAGAATGTTTATATGTTGTTCAGCACCTATTTCATCACCAGATCTACTATAAATATCTAGGACTGAAGGGAAATCCCTATATGGATTGTGTGCATTGATACGATTTCCATTCCTTCCACTATGTCCCATTTCTAAATATTCGAATACACTATATTAGTTATTGAATCATATTTCATAATTCCAAACTTTTAAAATACTTAACATCAATTGAACAGTTTATGCATATAATCCATAATTATAAAAATGTTTTCTCTGGGGAAGTATTCACTCATAAATCCTTTATAATGATTTTTAGAGAAAATGTGAATTTATCTTATGCGTATCCCCTAGGAGTGTCAAACCAGGTGCACAGTAAGGCTCGTTATCGTGTACCAGTATACCTAAGGTCAAGCCCGAAACTCCTTGTCGGAGTTTTCACTCCTAGGTAAATCTATCCCAGAACCACATCCACTTTTAGTTTCCATAAATTTATGTATTTCTTGGAAAACCCACAGAATATCTACCTTACCAACTTTTTTGGATGTTCTTTTGTACTATACCTCAAAGTCTATCTTAGGGTAATATTCTCTTATAAGAGTTTTTCTAAATCTAATTTCCATGCTTTGTACTAAACTTACTCTGATACAAAATATAATTCTCCAACCCTAGTTACCCAAAGTTGGTGAATTATTATATAAAAGTTTCATGATCACAAGAGATCAAGTCCTGAAAAACTGATTATTTTAGTTGCATTGAAAGTACTATATACATACATAAGTTTTACATTACATTATGAAATAAAAAAACAAAGTTGTGTCTCCTTTGAAAAAAATAATATCCACTAGACTATCTCTATATGTCAGTCATAAAATTATTCTTCGCATCCTAGAAGAAATAGAACATAAGAAAGGGGTGAGATCAGATTATCATTAAGGATAACAATATATGAGAAACTATCATAAATAAGTATAAACATTTATGGAAATGTATAAGACTAAAATACAAGACATTTAAAATTAACATTATGAATAATATGGAAAAGATAAATCAAATAATTCCATTTTATTATTCCCATGGACATTATACTAGTTGAATAGTCACATGTAATATCAAGAGCTAATCTTATAATGATGGAATACATAATGCCAGACATCATAACTACAAAGTCAAGGCCTTGTTCCAAGACTATATATAAAAATATTTTCAAGACCCTATTCCAAGACACTAGTTTGTCTCATGTGACCTACTGATGCATTGAGGGGATATAGAGGTCCCCTCTTATCACTTAATACATCTAATTCATTCCTCATATGAAAATGGTGAAACATAACATAAACATTCATATTAAACTAGCCTAAGAAATGGTAATACATTAACCAGAAACTGTGAATGAAATAAAAATAGAACATACACAATCAAACATATCATAAAACTATTAATACAATATGGAATATTGTATCATAATAAATTATCATCAATTAAACATAAAATACAATAATAGAAGTTGACACAGATGAAATCTATCAAAAAACTATTTGAGAGAAACACATATTTCTACTTTGAAATAATTTAAAAGTTTCATAATTATAAAATAAAAAACATATTTTGAAAATATTTTTATAATCTTGTAAGGGAATTTTTGAAGGTATTATAATGGCAGAAAATATGCACACCCACCATATATGTCAAGAAATATTGTTACCTTAATTTGTCGAAAAGGTCATAAATTACCATGTTTGGAAAATAACAGAAAGATTCCTCTCTATTTTTTTTTTATAAAAAGTAAAAAAAGGATATAAATAAATTTAACCCATAGTCTAGGAAATAGTAAAAAAAATTTGAAATACATTTTTATGAAATACAGACATGGATGATAAAGAAGTCCCAATACATACTTACGTATTAACAACCTTGGATAATAAAGAGATTCTATAATTAACCCTTACCATGTACTTTTCCTAAGTAAAGGGAAAATTAGAAACTTTTATAATTTTTAAATAATTTTTATTAAATTATATAAGAACCACATAAATAAATATGATATCATATATGATCATCTAATATTGCATTGTAAATAATATTTAAGTAGTATCATTATTTCGAGTTTAAAGTGATTCATTTTCTTTTATATGTTTTGTTCTGTAAGTCATGGTTTTTATGGATAGGATGTATTTTATTCATATCCATAATGATATTAAGTTTTTAAAAAATATTTTTAATCATCAAATGAAAATTATTTTTGAATGGTTATAATGGGGAATGAATCTCATCACGTTCATTGAGACGGTAAGTCGTATGTACTCATGAGCGACAATATCATTCTATTGATTGATAAATTGTATATAATTAGATGTTTTATTATAAAAAAAGAATAATTAAAATGTTATATTTATTATTTAAATCAATTATAATCATTATTATACCCTTAAAAATAATGAAGTGCTGAATAAAAAACTACACCAAGACTTGGAGATTTTAAGTCGTGCGTACGCACGTATGGTGACTTTGTCATTCATAGGATAGATAGAATAATGGATATGGTTTTAACATATTTATAATAACATATATGTATTTAGAATGTAATTTTTTTTAATATTTTAGTTTGGAAACAACATAGAAAGATGATGTGGAAGAAAAAAAGAACTTTGAAAGAGGTGATAAAATAATTACCTCTGCTTTGGGTGCTTCCATCTGATTTGAACAAAAGGGATATTTAGGCTGAATTTATGTTCAAATTAATGCCTAAAGGTTTAAGTGAGGGAATTTGGGAGAATATTTGGCAGGGTTTGGATGAGACAAACGTCTTTTGAGGTGTGATTTTAAGAGAAGGGGAAGTACCCTTTTATAAGAGAGGTGAGGGGCACTTTAAGAAAAGTTTGAAATATTAACTTATTATAAATTTATTTTCGATTTATAATAAGTTAAAATGGATTTATTTCAAGGATAAGTAGAGGATGGGTCAAAATCCTCTCAAAAAATATGTTTTAGACATGTTTTGGTTACCATATTAACCTTATCCTTCATATTTAACTCTTAGTTAAATAGTTTAACTTTTACCATGTCTTCTTGTATTTTTATACTACATGGTTTATATAGTTACTATAAAATGCCAAGAGAACCTATAGTACTTCATTAATAAAATATCTATCATTATATAAGTCCTTTGGACTAATATTAGATTTTTTTAAATATTATATCATTTAATAAAATAGTATTTGTTTTAAAAACGAATTTATGTAAATTTTGACACTATTTAGTATTTAGTTTTTGTGAAAGTCATAAAAACATGATTACTTCGAAAAAAATATTGAATCTACCCTATAATGTCATATTCACCTATAAAATCCATGAATGTTATAAAAAGTTTCAATTTACATTTATTTTAATATTTATAATGTCAATTATTTTAATCATTCATTAATAAGGTGATTATTGCATCATGATTGTGCCATGAATAAATTTACATAGATGATGTCTAAAAATTATAAATAAAACATTATGATGAAGGAAATAATTTTATATTTATAATTAATATTTATAGTCAAATTTATATTCTGTATAACCATACATTAAATATTGTTTAATTATTAAAATCCGAATCTAACACTTTTAACTCTTGTTTAAATAAAATATAATAAATGTCGTAATCTAACCCAAATAGATCAGAAAGGATGTTAGTTTTTTCCTAAAGTAAATTTTGGTCGAAAAACACTTATCCTATGTAATTAGGATATGTGATGGGGTAATTTTATAATATTATAATAGTATTTTTACTATTAATTACCCTATTTACTTTTAACCTTGGTAAATAAAAAGAAAAAGTTACTATTCCCCCAAAAAATATTTTCATCCTATTGTGAGACATTTTACTTACTAATGACAGACATGTCTTTCATATTTTTAATATTTAATTCATAGAAGCGATAAAATTATGTTTTTTGAAAATTTGTAAATGTTCCTAAAAGGTGGTAAAAGAGAAGTTCAATAAAATTTTATATATCAAATGTTAATATAAAATTAATCCAATGAATTAAATTGGAATAATATAGGTATTATATATCTATTTTGACTCTAAAATAAATTTATATTAAAAAATAATTATTTAAATAAAAAGTCCATTTTAAACAACAATGTAGTGTTTTTCACTATTCATCAAAAATTGAAAGTTTTCATAAAAATACCAAAACATTACCCTAAGATAATTTTGATATTATAAATCCAATAACGAAGTTCTTTTTGAAAAATAAAAATAATAATATTTAAAAAAGTGGGTATTACTATTCATAACTATTTTAAATGGTTAGTTTGATTGGTAGTGGTGTGTTAGAACTTGGAGCTGCATACAACACATGCTATTTTATTATTCAAACAGAAGCAAATCGTGGAAGATTGGGGTGTTACAGAAGTTCCATGGCACAACCACATACATGAGAGTAACATCAAGACTATGGGAGAAAGTTTATAATCCACCTAACTCAAGACCATAGAAAAGAAATCACACAAAAATGGCCATTTATTCAAACTAAATGAATCACCAACACCAAAATATAGGATTTGATTTAAAAAGTAGGGTTTAAGAGTTTTAGAATAAGAGAAAATAGCCAATCATTTTTATTTCAGAAAATAGAATAAAGATGTCTCAAAAACATATAGGTAGATTTGGATCGAATAAAATGAAACTAAAAATGACTAAGAATCAAAGGAGATAGATCATTTGAATAGAGGAAAGCTCTTGGTTCACACCCTTTGAAGTTTTTGAATAAATTCATTGAAAAATTGAGGAAGAAACATTTAATTTATGGGGGAAAATCAAAATTTTCCTACTATTAACATGACATGAAATTAGGTCGCATGGGTTTCCCAACCGTATGAAAATCGTACGGTTCCCACTATATGAGAGGAAAAAGAGTTTCATAATTTAATAGGATTCTTACATTTTTTGGAAAACCATGTTGAGGCTACCAAGTTAGATCCAACTAAGAAAAAAATTGTTTCATGTCCACCTTTCATAGATTACAAACCATTCACCCCCTCATAAAGGCTGCACAATTTTGGTGAATGGTTTGTTCTAAATGTACCCTACCATTATCCTTAAACTGTGTGGTTATTTTTCCTCATTTTTCATTTCTAAAATCCCCATGGAACTCCTGAGACCACTCCTATTATGGGTAGTCATTCCATTAACCAATTCAAATGGAGTTAAACTAAAATTTAAACAAAACATACAACATTAAAAAATTACTATATTACAACTTTCCCACCTTATAATAGCTTATCCTAGAGATATTCTACCATGACTCTATAAAACTATATACTAAAGTGTTTATTCTACTAGACCCACATACTAGCATCTCTCTCCTTACTTTATTCATGAACCTAGCCATGCTACCACAACACTCAAACCAATGAAATAGTATTCCCATAATCATTTTATCACTGTGATCCACAATAAAAATCAGATTCAACTTGAAGGATGCATCATCCTAAATATAAAAATCATTAATTTAAATGAAATGAGATAGGAAAATTTAATATTTATGAAGATGTGATACATGAAAAACATAAATAACAGAACAATAAAACTATTGATGATCCAACCAGTATTTTACTATGCTAATCCTCTCCACAATCTCAAATTCCCCCATAATCCTAGGTGCCAATATTACCTATTTCAGAATTCAAGAGTGACCAAATCTCAACTACACCTGAAAGAATTCACTATCATCCACTAAAAAATCAAGATCTTGATGATGTCATTAAACATATAATTTCTATATACCGAGTCTCATAGTCGTACATTTCTGAATTAGAAAAACATGCTCCAATGTCTCTTATAATAGGCTTTACACTAAAATATCTAATTCTAAGTCTTCAATATAACACAAAGGTGATCAACATAGAATACCACATAGTGCCTCAAATGATTATATATAGATAATCTTTTTATAACTATTATTATAGGATAAATTAACCCTAAGAAGGTTCTTATCCCAATTTACACCAAAATTTTGGATGATTTACCACATCATGTCCATTATTAGATGAATATAACATTTTGATTTCGTTTCTATCTATGGGTGAAATTTTTTATCTCAAAAACACTTGTGTACCAAGCATCTTATGCAGCCCTTACTAAAATAATAATGTAAAAAATGGTCCATCATCTGGAACGATAATCCAAGAAACGTTGTTCAAATTCACCATCTCTCAAACATATAGTTAAGCCAAATAATAAATGATGAATGTCTCCCAAATCAGAAGGAAATGGGATACCTTTATCAACCAATCCAAAATCACTAATATCACATCATTCTTATAAGGAGTCCTCAGAATACCTACCAAAAAATCCATCATAATATCGTCCCACATTCATTTTTGAATGGGGAACATATGTAACAGACCTATATGTCATTGATTATTATCCTTCACCTGATGAAAGGTATAGAAATGTGTGAAAAAACCCTTGATCTTCTTCTTCATTCCTAGCCACCAATACTATCTATCAAAGTTACAGTACATTTTGATCAAACCAAGGTTCGCTGCCAACTTGAAATCCTAAACATTTCCCATCAAATCCTTTCTCATACATGTAATCAAAAAAATAAGGCCATTAACATGTATGGCATAAACATCATCGATGGTTAACATAGGAGGGAACTCTTCACCTTTTTGGGTTTGGAAAAAATTCAAGAACTCCAAACCTTCATGGATTTGGATAAAATTTAGGAGATCTATATCCTCGTACTACTTAATTTTTAACCGGTATAGGAGGGAGATATAATATTTAAGGACATAAGTTTCATCAATCTCAGTTCCTCTAGAATTCCTATATAAATCCCAATGAACAAGCTCATCATCTTCCACTCAGAACTAGACTCTTGTTCTACATGAGTATATGTATTTCAACTTAAATATTTAAGAACACTGTTTCCCTTCCTCGACTTATAATCTTTATTATAATCAAATAATTTCATAAATTCAACCCATATCCACTACTATATAATAAAATCATACTAGTAAGAGATATATTTTAGTTTTTTATTATGATTATACACTATAAAATTCTCACATAGGAGGCAATTCCACAAAAATATTTGGGAATGAACTACCAAAACCAACTCGAGATCATCTATTGGATAGTTCTATTCATGTGGGATAAACTTCATGATCCACATGACACAAATCTATCTACCTTCATCAACACTATCCCAAGTATGATCTTGTAGGCATAATAGTAAAGGATATACTCCTTACCTAGTTTCGGAAAGATTAAAATTGGTGTTGTAGTCAAAAGCCTCTTCAATTTTTAAAAATCATTCTCACATACTTCCAATAATTTAGAATTGACTACCTTCTTGGATATGGTCGAGAGTGGAACCACAAAGTGAGAGAATTATTTAATGAAATTAATAATAACACACCTAACCCAAAAATATTCAGCTATAAAAAAATTCCTAGGACGCTCCTATGAAAAAAGCTCAGACATTCTATGTGTCTACTAGCACACTTTCCTTAGAGATGATATATCCTAAGAATTGAACCTTATCATCCCAAATGTGTCACTAGGATAGCTTATCATATAAACTATACTCTTTTAGTCTAATCAATATAACATCAAGATGATTGTAAATGATCACAATGAGTCTATGAGTTTACGAAGATATCATCAATAAATACAACTTGAAATTGATCGTTGTACATGTGAAGGATTCATTTTATCAAATCTATAAATAGAGTAATATAATTCATTATCATGAAATACATAAAAAACTCATAAAATTTATAACTTATTATAAAATCTATAGATTGAATATCATAAGGTATCACTCACATTTAATTTTTCTCCAATATCAAATAATTTATTATAGATCTCACAAGAACCCCTCCGATAGAGAAAAATGTCATAAATTCATGATAGAGGTTACCAACTCTTAATCATAATATGGTTTAACTTTTGGTAATATATACATAAATAATGTTCTAACAACATTCTTGGTGAATAAAACATGATATCCCCAAGGATATATATTTTGAAGGATAGAACCTTAGCCTACAACTCTACCAACTATGGTTTAAATTCTAAGAGTTATACTGGTTCCATTCTGTTTGGTAGAATAGAAACTGGATTAGTTCAATGCATCAACTTAATTAAAAACTCAATTTTCCTGAAAGGTGAAAACCTTGAGAGCTCCTTAATAAATACATCTTGAAACTAATCCTCTATTGGAGGGAAGACATCAAGTTCCACTCCCTCATCATCAAGAAGTATAATCACAACCTGTCTTGTAATCTTACCTAGTTTCTAATGAATTATACATGCACAAATTGATTGAATATCCCATTCCCCTAGAAATATATATATGTTACCCTTAAGATACATGAAGGTAACTTTTATTTGGAAACAATAAATGTGATCCTGGTATGATAGGAACCAATACATTTTCAATATCATCTTAAACACCAAAATCTCAAGCATAAACAATTTATAATGAAAAAGGTACTCACCAACCTCAAGTGTACACAATTTACAAAGATATTTATCCTCTGATCTCACTCATGAATTCATTTCAATCGACATAACCTCACACATGAACTATATCACTAGATCCAAATCCTTCATAGGTTGATAAGATATAAAAAATGATCAGATTATCTATCGAATAAAGCACCAGAAAACATGACATATACAATATTTGGACCTTACAAAGTTGAAGATTCAATGTCACTACCACTAGGTGTAGGATAAAATACATATAGCTGAACTTTCCCTCTTTTGTGTGATCATTTCTATGTCCCATGAATTTTTCTACTTTACGGATAAGGATGCTCTTGTCATGGAACACATAATCCTACACCCTGATTGATATGTCTAGTACAACTCCAACCGCTATAGTGATATCAGGTAGAATATCCCATGATGATGATCTATATTAGCCTAGGTCCTCTGTAACTACCTATCTACTAAGGGTTCCAATATAACCTCTATATGGGTCCAACTTTAATGCCAGATTGGCACACTATTGGTGGTTGGGGACATTGATCATGCATGTGACCCAACTAGATGGAGAGATATTAGAACACTCAATCAATGCAATGAGAAGAAAATGTTATCCACTAGACACTCTTTCCAAAACTGACGTGGTGAAAAATATCATAATGATGATTACTACTATCAAAAGATGCATAACATGATCACCCATCTGAAACATTCTTCCCACAAATAGAAGCCTTATTTAGGTTCCCCACAAAAATGAGAGATAGATTCACTACCTTATATATATTTTTAAAATAAAATATATATTTCCTAGTACATGATTTCACATATAAGTCCATCAAAAAAATTCTTAATAATGACTTCCTCATGTATTTCCAATGTTAGATAAAAACACTTAAATTCAATGAAGAATTTAATATAATCCCCTCTTGACATAATTTCTTGGGTAAATCTCTTAAAATAAATATCCTTCTATTTCCTTAGGGTCTCTAGGTAAAATGGTTCCAGGAACTGCTCAAAAATATCCTTCCATACCATTCCTTCCAGCTTCTCATCTAGAGCTAAAATATCCCACATGCGCTTCACTATAACTTGTAATATATAAGATTTTAACTTTAACCACTTATCCATAAGAATCTATTTTTGATTAAAAATCATCTATATAGATTTAATCTAGATCTCATTCACATCATTTCCACCCTATCTAGAGAACATCATAGGATGCTGCAACTGGGAATATATTTTTCAGATAAAACATACTCATCCCAACCCACCATAAATCTCTTTCCTTAAAATCCAAGAAATTATTTAAATTCTCATAGAAGTTCCCTTCCACCCAATATGTTTGAACTAACAGGGTCTGTGGTTCCAACACCAGAGGCACATTATATCATCTCCCTACTAGAATTCAACATCATTGTGGAATATTGGAAAAAATAAAAAAAACACATTTTTGGTATCGTAAAATGTAGCTTCCATAGTTATAAAAATAATTCTCAAAACTATTCATAAATATGTTACTTTTTATACACTATTGATATGCCCATAACTACAACACCATCGCTACCCTCAACCATCCCTATCCCAGTCCATGGAGAAATTAAGGTAAAACCAACATCTATAATTTAAAAATATTAATTTTACACCATTTTGAGTATTTCAATAAACTTTTTTGATTTAGAAAATCATATTACCTTTATCAAGAACAATTCCCATAAAACCAAAAAAGAAAAAAAATCATTTTCAATTCCCACAACCCATCTGGTGCTTTCTCAAGTGTTGTTAATTAGATACCTATCACATAAATATCCAAGTGCCTAAAATGATGCATGTACAGACAAGCCTAGTGCCACACTATCCCATGAGTAAAATATTATAAATCAATAAAATCACACAAAAAGTGTATCACCCAAGGTGAAATAACATTCAAATATAACAAGCAAACATCAATAACAAAAATCCCACCCTAGGAACTTGGGTTTTACCTAGATCACTGATTAACTACATCCATGTATGATATCATTTCCAAGGACCCTATTATCCTAGTATATTTTATAGATACACCAAATAGTAAATTAATATAAAATAAAAACCTTCTTTATTACAACCTTTTAACATCATGGATTGGGTGCCACATAACCAGCGCCCCTATCTAGTTTATCATTTGACCTCATATGTGCCTCCCCATACACCAGATGCTACCAACTAGAAGCTGGGTTCTAATGAGGAAACTATGGAGACTATACCCTCTTTAATAGATTAGAATAATAGTATAAATCAAAATTAAGATTAACTAATGTAGTCATAATAAATAACCAAGAATCATGTAATTAGTTCCCATAAAATAATATTGTAAACATATCATGTCATACTAGTTTCTTATTTCAAAAGGATACCAAAAAAACAGATATGATTAAGTCCCCAAAATGGGTCCCAAAATCAACATGATACCCTCATCTATTCTCCGTACCCAAATAACAGATCATCCATATATCATAAGGCCTTTCCCCTTATCTGGACCTACAACCATACAGTCTTATTAGGTACCCATGGAGGCTCAATCTGGGTGCGGGTAAAACATTGTAGGCCACCAAAAATGGTGTCTTAAGAAATATTAAGTCTAACAATAGTGTATTTATAATTATAAATGAATAATAACAAAGTGGTGAATAAAACATGTTTTATAATTAATTAGTTTTTAAGAACCCCCATGCGATTCTATATTCTATAAACAAACCAGACTCACCAAACCATTATCATCCGACATAAAAATCTTGAAACATATAATATGGGGGACTAAACAATTAATCCACAAGGGATTTAATTAATAAATTACATATAAATCATTGTACCATGAAGACTCTGTCTAGGTACCCATACCATATAAAACCATGGGATCTTGGATAATTCGTCTAGACCACCCCAAGGATGAGGAGCCGCAATCAAACATCAAAATGAACAATTAATCACACTTTCTGAGGTTTATCATTGGTGACCTTTTAATAAAAAGTAACAAAAGGGTGAACCTTTTCATTTATCATCATATTCATTGTTTCTTATATTACACACCATTAGTTCAATTTCTATACTAGTCCTTCTATCCATTTATTTATAATCACAACCATTAAACATTATATTAACCCATTAATCAAAATAGGCATTCCACTTTTACCCTTTATCAATATTACCCTTAATCATCTCATAACTCATTACATTTTATATGTTAATCCAAAATAACCCTTATTCTATGGGATAATATACCAAACATCATGTAAAACCGGTTTAATCTCACAAAACATACAATTCATCAATTAAGAAGTCAATCCAACATTTTCAAATGGTTTACACACCCCAAGGGTGTCCATAGGCTAAGTCTTGTAATCTTTAATGGACCTGAAGGGGTCCATGAAGAGTCTCACATATCAATGTATGACTAAATTTTAGTTTCATAGAACAGACAAAAAAAATAGACTAAGGAAGCACGTAGGAACACAAACATACAAGAGAGTAACATCAAGAATATGGGAGAAAGCTTATGGACCACCTAACTCAAGCTCATAGACAAGAACATGATAAAATATGC
Organism: Viscum album; assembly: GCA_963277665.1. Classification (NCBI taxonomy): domain Eukaryota; kingdom Viridiplantae; phylum Streptophyta; class Magnoliopsida; order Santalales; family Viscaceae; genus Viscum; species Viscum album. Next base: position 2,015,022,631 of record OY728153.1, on the reverse strand, counting down.
ACGTTAGTTTAATCTGAAACAACCATTAACACAAAAAATTAGGATTAATCAGAAAAAGTAGCATTTAAGAGCATCAAAATAATACAAAATCGCCAACCATGGTTATTATAGAAAATATAAAAAAGGGGACTAATATATTTACACATATATTAAATTATCACTAAACGAAATTCCAATATAGTAAGAATTTAAGCAGTTTGATCGTTTAATGAGAGTGGATATCCTACTTCACACCAATTTTTATTAGGGAAGAAATTGGGTGAAATCCTAGGGTAGAAAAATTTATGGATATGAGGGGAAAACCATAATTTTCATACTTTTGATTCTACATATGGTTTGGTGCATAGTTTTCAAAACTATGTACCAACTATATGTTTCCCTCTATACTAGAGAAAACTGAGAATCTGAGTTTTTTGGGTAGACAGTATGGTTTTCCAAACTATACAGAGGCCATACAGTTGGATCTGTCCAAGACCATATGGTTTCTAGGAACCCCTTGTATGGGTTGCAAACCATGCATCCCCCTCTACACCACATGGTTATGGAACATGGTTTGTTCTAACCATGATTTAGTGATTCATCCTAAACAGTGTGGCTCTTTTCCCCCTTTTTTGTGTCTCGATCCCCCTATATAATCCTAAGAACATTCAATTTTTTTGTGAACCATTCCATTATCAATTTCAAAGGGAGTTAAACTATAATTTATACAAACCATACCACACCATAGGTTTTTGATCTTACAAATCATGGAATATTATATAAAGACCTAGAATTTTCATATAAATTTCTTTTAAATTATTTGGGATTATTATGAGTCTGTGAAATTTTATGATGCTTGATTTCGAGGCCTAGTGTTCCTGGAACCAATTTTTGAACGTTTTTAAGGTACACTCAGTAAACACATGGGTGGGATTTTCTATCTTTTAAACCGGTGATAGGATTAAAAATATGAGCGCACTAATGAATCTACAACGCCGTGATTTTCTTATGAGAGGATTAACTTAGACCATAGTAGGTCGAGTGAAAAAGTTAGTTTTTATGATTTTTAAATAATTAATAAAATAACAATATTTTTATTTTTTTATCCTACCTCCTGTTGAGAAGAGGTGGTGGGAATGAAGGGATGTCAAGCCATTTAATGTCTTGAATCTTCTATTGCATAAACACACCATTGGGAATTAAGAGGTTCATTAATTATGAACTCATTAATGAACCTCATTAATTCATTCAATGCAATACTCACCCTCCCCCTATACTTAAATGGAGCTTCGGTTGGGGTTTTTGACATGACTTCATCAAGTGAGGAACCTCTGGAAAAGTACCGCAACATCTTCCACTGATGAAGAACAGAATCTCGGACAACAAAGATCTGGGATTTATGAATGAGTGCGAATTTATCAAGCAAGGACTCTTCTCCCTCCACGACCGTGAGATCACCTCCATTTACAAGGTAGGGGTTGTTTTATTTCTAAATTCATGAGAATTATTTCAATTCTATATTCATGAAGAATGAAGAATCATGGATGTTCTGAATGATATTAATTTATCATGTGATTAATTGTTTATTAGTCGCTTGATATAATGTTAACGTGGTGGGCGTGGGACAAACAAATAAGGCCCGAACCCTCCGCACTTTCACTTTTGTCGTGTTCTTCACAAGTGAATTTTTAATTTCATGGCAACCCGAAACGGAGGGTCACACTGTGACAGTAGAATCTTGGAAGTCCTATAGGCATAGATGTGAATGAAAACAGAGCTCCAATGCATTGCCAGATCCCCATGGAAGAATTTCCAAAATGACGGCACTAGCGATTGGCGCTGGTGGTTGAGGGCAGCAGCTGACAACTTCCAGTCACTGTGGAAGAGCAGTACTGCACAGTGCTGCGGCAGACCGAAGGGGTGACCGGCCCTTGGCCGATCGCATCGGTGGAAAGAAACACACTGTCATGTGCCTTAGGAGGAGGCCATGATATCGAAGCCGTGGAGTGAGGTGAAGGTACCCGCACCTCGCGGGTGCTGCTGGCAGGGAGGCGGCGCCACATTGCTCCGTCGTTTCAAAAACCAAAGGACTTTTAAGCCAATTGAGAAAGTGGGAGTGGACCCCTCTGTGCAGGTCGCTTGGCTAGCAGACTGACCCATCCCTTGGAATGGATTTCCCAGGGGGCCGCACCCAGCCGAGGTGGGCCAAGCTGGTCCATAGCCCAGCGGGGCGAGCCCATGACCCAACCCACTCGGACTGGACCCGGACCCATTTCAGACCAGATAAGCTTAAAAATCCATATCTCGCAAACCAGATGTCCATTAGATGAACCGTCTATAGTGTTAGAATATTTGGAATGAGATAGTAATTTTAAAATACTTCACAAGTGTTTTGGATAATGTTGGAGTATGCCCAGGTTGGATAGAACCTGAATCTCAAAGGGCCCTCGGAACTAAAATGCCCATAACGTATAGACCGAGAATCTGGTTGATGCGCCGTCTGTTGCATTGAAACCCATATGACATGGTAGATCATCAGGCTACTTATTTTTGGGAATTTGTTCTGGATGGAATAAGTCCGATGGATTGAGGAGAGGATTATCCTAGAATCAAGCATGCTTTGTGTAGGAATCCAGTGGTTGGCTGTGAGGTAGAGATTGGAGAAAGATATTGTTGAGGTTAGTACCTAGAGATCCTGTGTGGGTCACCACCGAGTGATCCTGTGTCGGTTAGCACCTAGAGATCCTTTGTGGGTCAGCACTAATCTTGTGTGAGTCAGTGCTTAGCGATCCTATGTGGATTACCGTATACTAATTCTATGTGGGTCAGATCCTATTTGGATCCGCGCTCATCGATCCTATGTGGGTTAGTGCATATCGATCATGGGATGGTGGATTCTGTGTTGTTCAGTAGGGGTTAGTACCTACCGATCCTTTGTGGGTTAGTAGCAGTTCCTCTTAATATAATAAGATGATCTAGACTTATGACTAATCATCTGTACTTCTGTACTTATGCTATAACTAGTTTGAGCTTAGTCTTTTCCTTTGTGCTATGTGATTGAGATAATGATTTGTGATTTTCCTTGGTGTAATTCTATGAAACCATCAGGGGTCTCTGGGTCCCTACTGGGTATTTATTTACTCACCCCTTTGTGGCCTTCGTCCGCACCATGTTGTGTCTTATGTAGATGATGGGCAACCTTGACAGAGACTTGGAGAGCCAGGACATGATGGTCGATAATGGAGACAGTTGATGTAGAGAGCTGTGGATATTATTTGTACCTACCCTTCAGATAGGATCCCTGGAGGATGAACTCAGGAATGTTTCCTTTTTTTTTTGTTTTATTCTATCATTCAGTTGGGCTTGTATTTCAGCACCTTTACTTTAAGTACACAATTTTACTACTGTAGTTTTACTTCATGGTTTCATTTAGTTGTGTTCTTTTACAATGTGTTTGTTCATGTTTAAAGAAAATGCATTCCTATTTTAGGGTTATGCCTTTCCGGTGCTAGTTGCCAACCCCTGGCCTATTTTAGGTGGGCTTGGGGTAGACATGTCAAGGGCCCAGGGGGACGGGTCATGACAATGTGGTATCAGAGGAGTCTGTTCTACTAAAGAACTATGAATATGACCTTTCTAATGGATAAATAGTGTTAAGTGTTTTGAGTGTTGTTTTCAGTTTGGGGAGTCTAGTGTTTGTGCGGCAGATGACGTATCCATACACCAGGACCCTAAATTATGATTTCCAACCCGGTGCATGAAAACACTGATTTCTTTATGTCTTGGAAAAGATTACCCTTTTGATCTATTTTGAGTCAACTCACTAAGTACAACTTATTGGATGTGGTGCACCTATTTCTTTTCAGGATGCCACTACATAGACAACCATCCAAGATTCTATAGAGAGTACACGATGATGGCCCACTGAGAGACAATGCTTCGATGTAGTGAAATCTTAATGTGTTGGCAGCTTCGGGTGGTGTACCAGCATCACCACCATTCAGAGGGTAGTAGTTTTCACCAGACCCACTAGCAGACCATGCACACCGACTAAGCATGTTTCATGAGTTCTAGAGACAGAGGCATATTATATTTCAAGGTGAGACATATCCCGAGGTAGCTGAGGACTAGATGGAGTTTATGTCACATGTTTTTCCCTTAGTTGAAACACTATCATATCATATTGTGATTCTAGTTTATAGCGTATTATAAGTCACAATAGGGAGACGGTGGATTCTGGTGATCCATATGAAAGAGGAGGTGACAGTCTCCTGGTTGGAATTCAAGACCCTCTTCAGGGCATATTTCGTACTAGCGACTTTACACTCAGTGAATATCCAGGAGCTGTTTCACTTAAATCAAGGAAGCCTATCAGTGGACCAATACTCAATGAGATTCACACACCTCTCATGCTACTCCACTGACATGGTATGAGACCCTTTATTCAGGGTCTGAAACTATGAGTAGGGTCTCCATCGGGAGCTCAGAGCACCAAGGATATCGCTCAATATCCCAATGCAGGCTGGAGTTCTCGAGCGCTCATTATTGGTGGAGATATTCTTAGCTTAGTAGGCATCTATGGTGAGAGCCACCATAGAACAACAGGTAGCTGAGTCATCTGCAACAGGGAGTAGGATGACGATGAAGAGGTCCAAGTGGTCCATACCATCCAAGGGATTACCCCAGGATGTAGGGTCAGATGTACGGAGCTCATTAGGTGGAGAAGGCCTACAGAGAAGTAGGTCGTGCTTCATGTGCGGTGGGCAGGTCCACATGGATTGTGACTTCCCAACCTGCCATACCGATGATCAGTAGACGATCAAGGGACTATTGATGTTGTAGTGAATTTTCAAATGACGAGGTCCATAGAGTGATAGAAATGGAAGAGGAGCAGGTTTTTCAGCTGGTGGTGCATGGCAGTTTGAGGTTTTACCACCACCACCCCTCGTGGTCCACCCCCACCACAGGGAGAAGGTGAACATGGGTGAGCTTAGTTTCAAGCAGCAGAGGTCTACAACCATGACGCTCCAGATATGATTAGAGGTAAGATCTGTGTCTATTACACCCTAGCTACAGTTCTTATAGGTATAGGTTCCAATCACTTTTTCATTTCCATGACTCTTGGTCGGAGCTCAGATATTTCGGTAGAGCCATTGGCTCGATCATTACGGTTAGAGACTCCTACGGGAGATGATTCGATGATCACATATAGGTTCTGGTAGTGTGATCTTACTCTAGGAGGCGAGAGTTTGGGATGGGATCTCTTAGTAGCAGTGTCAAGTCCTTACGATGCCATCTTGGGTATGGAATGGTTATCTATAATCCATGTGCCGATTGACTATTTTAGGTGCAATTTTTGGTGTGTCTGTGAGGATAGGATCAGGTTTACATTCACTGATGAGAAGGGAACCTTTTCAGCATAGTATAGAATTTTTTCGAAGGAGAGTTCAGATGATCACTCATTAGTTGGACAACCTTACCCTTGAAGTAGTTGATGTGATGAGTCGAAGTTATCATGTAGTTGTGGACTAGTATGTGGATTTCTTTTTTGATGATGTTATGTGACTACATCCTCAAAGATAGGTAGACTTCTATGTCAGCCCATACCCTGGGATGACATCGATATCTACACCATCATATCGGATGGCTACCTCGGAGCTTCTTTAGTTAAGGGTACAGTTGGAGGACATGTAGGGGAATGAGTTCATAAGGCCCAATGTTTTCCCATGGGAATCCCTGTTATTGTTCACCAAGAATGAAGATGGGATTATGAGGCATTGTGTGGACTATAGGTGCCTAAAGCAGGTGACTGTGAAGAACAATTATCCACTCCCAAGGATTGATGATATCTTAAACTAGCTAAAGGTATCTTGTTGGTTTTCAATGATAGACCTCATATTAGGCTATCATCAACTCAGGGTATGAGATGAGGACGTACTGAAGAAATCCTTCATATGTCAGTATGACCACTATGAGTTCTTGGTGATTCCCTTCAGCATAAGCAATGCTCCATCAGGGTTCATGGGGCTCATGAATAAGATCTTCCATCCTTACCTTGGTCTCTTCGTGGTAGTCTTCATTAATGACATTTTGATAGACTCGACGTCAGAGAAGGAGCATGCCTTGCACTTATAGATAGTTCTGGATACACTCTAATAGAATCATCTTTATGGAAAGCTCTCAAAGATCTAGTTATGGATACAAAAGGTTCACTTCAAAGGAAACATTATCTTATAGGCTGGAGTTGCATTGAGTTTGGAAAAGATAGAGGCATTTCTTGTGTGGGAGCCACCTAGGAGTGTGACTGTGGTGTGGAGTATCCTAGGATTTTCTTGGGTACTACTATAGATTCGTAAAATACTTTTACAAATTTATGACACCATTTTAAACTTTGAAAAATAAGGAAAATCCCTTCATGTGGATGAAGAAATTCCAACATATTTTTCTGGAGCGGAGGCAAATACTGATGAGTGCCCCCATATTGAGGCTACCAGAAGAGGGCGTTGGGTATGTTGTCTACAACGACACATCAGAGACTAGACTAGGTTGGGTCCTAATACAGGAGAGAGTGGTGATCACATAAGACTCATGAAATTTGAGACAACATGAGTATAACTATGCTACCCAATACCTAGAGTTAGCAGTAGTGATCTTTCTGCTAAATATGTGGAGGAAGTACTTGATGGGCGAATGTTTTATAGTCTAATCTGATCAAAAGAGTGTCAGGTATATCTTCTCACAAAAGGACCTGAAAATGAGACAAAGATTATGGATAGAGTTTTTCTATGACTCTAACTCTAAGATAGTCTACAATCCTGGGAAGGGGAACATAGTAGCAGATGAACTCAGCAGGGGGTATGATATACAGTTGCAGAGTGAGGTAATAGAGAAGCTAGCCGCGTTGTAGATATCCATCATGGATAGTTATTGAGAAGATTACCTCCAGTATATGATAGTTAGTCTCCCACTCCTTCAACAAGTCAGGGAGACACAACTTGGGGACGTAGACAAGAGGCCCGATGTGCTCAGATATCCTCAGGACTAGATCCTGATAGATTTTTTAATGGTGGGGTACACATCATCATATTTAGAGGATGAACTACGGTTTCGGTGACACTAACGGATGAGGTTTTGAGGGAGTTCCATACATCCATTTTGGTGGTACATCATGGTGTGATAAAGATTTACCAAGACTTCTGGCATCAGTATCGGTGGCCAGGGATGGAGAAGGTAGTGGCAGAGTTTGTATCACGATGCCTCACTTGTCAGTAAGTGAAGTTTGAGCATCAGGTAATAGTAGGATTAGCTCATCTACTTGAGGTACTAGATTGGAAGTGGGATGGTGTATCCATGGACTTATTTATGGGGCTACCACGTACTTCTAGGGTCACGATTCAAAATAGGCGATCTTTGATTGACTCAACAAGTCGGCCAACTTCCTACCTATTTGAGAGAAGGGATCAGTAGATAGCATGGGATATCTCTACAAAAAAAGTGATTCTATGGATTCACGGGGTTCCATCGATGATTGTCTTAGATCAGGATGCTCGTTTTACATCCTAATTGTGAAAGGTATTGTAAGAGGAGTTTAGGACTCAGCTATGCTTTAGCACCGCATTTCATCCTCAAACATATGTTTTGACAGAGTAGACCATACAAACACTCGAGGACATGATTCATGATCATGTACTTGGTTTGTTCCATATTTGGGAGGACCACCTAGTACTAGTGTAGTTTTCATACAAAAAAGTTTATCAATCCACCATCGGCATGAATTTCTTTAAGTCCAGGTATAAGAGACCTTGCAGATCACTTATGGGTCTAGAATTGGTACAAGCTGCCGTAAAAAAGGTACGAGTCATCCAAGAGTGGATAAAGGCTGCATAGAGGAGGAAAAAGTATTATGACAATAGGACACATAGAACATTAGATTTTGAGGAAGGAGACAGTGTCTTCCTACAGGTCTCACCTCGACGAGGATTACAGAGGATTGGCCAGGGCGACAAGCTATCTGTGAGGTTTATCAGACCTTTTCTGATCCTCAACAGTGTAGGTGAGGTGGCATACAGTCTATCTATTCCCCCATAGATGCACCAGGTGCATAATGTTTTCCTTGTGTCATAGCTGAGGAGGTACATGCTTGATCCATCACATGTTATCGACTGGGGTGAGCTAGAAATCATCGATGGGGAAACATTTGAGGAGTTCCCGATGGAGATAGAGGATCGATTGGAGCGGGTATGCCATGGGTTGTTAATTCCTCTGGTGCAAGTTTGTTTCCAGCATGAGAATCTCTAAAAGATCACATGGGAGTTGGAGGCTCAGATATTTTCTTAGTACCTTCATTTCTTCCCCAAGTTATATTGTAACTTTCTAGAATGAAAATCCCTAATGTTGGGAGAATGTAAAGACATGAAAATTCCATATAAATTTATTTTAAATTATTTGTGATTATTATGAGTCTGAGAAATTTTAAAATACTTGATTTAGAGGCCCGGTGTGCCCGAAACAAATTTTTGAACTTTTCTTGAGGTACGTTCAGTAAACACGTGGGCATCATTTTCTATCTTTTGAACTGGTGCTCATATTAAAAATTTGAGGGCACTATTGAATAAGCTGCACCGTGATTTTCTTAAGGGAGGTTTAACTTCATCCACAGTAGGTCAGGTGAAAATTAGTGTTTTTGCTAATTTTAAAGAAATAAAAAAATAAATAAATGTTATGTTATTATCCTACTTCTAGTTGAGTGGCGATGGTGGGACCAAAGGGTTTTCAATACATTTAATGGCTTGAATCTTCAGTTGTGTAACCACACCATTGGGAATTAAGAGGTTCATTAATTTAAAACTCATTAATGAACTTCATTAATTATTTGGATGAGTTACTCACCCTCCACTATATTTAGATAGAGCTTGGGTTGGGGTTTTTGAAACGACTACATCAAGTGAGGAACCTATGGAAAATTATTGCATCATATTCCACCGATGAAGAACAGAAGCTCATATGGTTATGATCTGAGATAGACGAACACCGACGGTTTCATCAAGCGAGGGCTCTTCTCCCTCCACAACTGTGACTTCACCTCCATTTACAAGGTTGGGGTTTTTTATTTTTAAATTCATGAGAATTGTTTCCTTTCAGCATTCTTGAAGAATGATAAATCACAGAAGTTTTGAATGGGATTAATTTATCTTAGTGGTGAAATGTTTATTAACATGTTTATATAATGTTAACATGGAGGGTGTGAGCCAAATGAACAAGGACTAGACCCTCTGCCACTTCACGTTTTTTCATGTTCTTTGTGGATGAATTTTGAATTTTATGGAAAAGCAAAACGGGGTGTCATGCTATGATGGAGGCATCCCGAAAGGTCCATAGGTGTATAAGAGAATGAAAATGGAGGTCTGAAGCATTGCTAGAGCCTCACAGAAGAAGCATCGGCACGACGGTGCTGACAACCAGTGCTAGAGGATGAGGGTGGCGGCTGAAAAATGCTGACCACAGTGGAAGAGAGGAACCAAATGAAAATGCGACAGACCGAAGGGGTGGACTGCCCTCAACTGACTGTGTTGGTGAAAAGCGATGCGCCTTCGCATGCCTCAGGAGGAGGCCGCAACATCAAAGCTGCGATGATAGGTGAAGTGTCCCACACCTCGTGGGTCCCTTTGATAGGGAGGTTCCGCCATGGGGAGCCTCCATTTCAAAAATTGTCTGGATTTTAAGCCATTCAAAAAAGGAAGTGCAACCCCTTCCATGCGGGTCGCCCAGCTGGTGGACCCTGCAGCCATTAGGAAGGATTGCTCGGTGGGCCGTGCCTAGCCTAGGAGGGTTGAGCTAGTCTGCGACCCCGTGGGACCAGCCCACGACCTAGCCAGCTTAGGCTATCCCAGCTGGTTCAGGCCAGGTTAGGTCAACTCGAACCTGGTCGGGCAGCCTAGGTTGGGGTGGGTCTGATCGGTCTGACCAAACCCAGACCCATTTCGTCCTAGATACGCTTAAAAGTATTTATCTCACAAACCAGATGTTCATTTGACAAATCTCCTGTGGAGTTGGAATCTTTGGAATGAGAAGATTCTTTTTAGATACTCCACCTTGGTTTTGGATAATTTTGGAGTATGGCGGTGTGGGATTGAACCAACATCCAATCGGCCCTCTACACTAAAATGACCACAACTTATAGACTAGGCGTCTAGTTGACGCGCCGTCTATTTCATTTGAACCCCTATGAAATGAGAGATAATTGGGTTACTTATTCTTGGGAATTCATGATAGTGTAAATATGAACAATGTCTTGAGGATAAGATTCTCCCGGAATCAAGCGTGCTTTGTGCAGAATTCCCGTGGATGGTTGTGTGGTGGGGATTGGAGGAAAATCTTATGGTGGTTAGTATCTAGAGATCCTGTGTGGGTCATCACCGAGAGATCCTATGTGGGTCTAAACCTAGAGATCCTGAATGGGTAAGCACCAATCCTATGTGGGTCAGAACATAGCGATCCATTGTGGGTCAGCGCATACTGATCCAGAGTGGGCTAGATCTTATGTGGGTCAGCGCTCAACGATCCTGTGTGGATCAACGCATATCAATAATGGGTGAGTCAGATCTTGTGTGGGTCATTTTGGTATAGTAATTATCGGTCCTATGTGGGTTAACATTAGTGGATCTTAACAGAATAAGATGATCTAGCCTTACAACAAATCATATGTACTTATGTACTTATGTTATACTTGTTTTGAGCTGAGCCTTTTGCTTTGTGATTTGTGATTAAGATCATGATTTTTGGTTTTAATTTTTAGAATTATGAGTGACCTTATGAGGTTGTGGGGTCCCTACTAATAATTATTATACTCACCCATGGACGGGATTTTCCCACACCATGTTGTGTCTTATGCCGATGACGAGCACCCTTGACTGGGACTCGGGGAGTTAGGACCAGACGGTGGACGATGTTGATAGTTGACGTGGAGAGATGTGGATAAGATATATACAAAAACATATGGTAGGATCCTTGGAGGATGAAATCAGGAGTTGTTTCCAATTTTTATATTGTATTGTATCTTTAAGTTGGGCTTGTATTCTAGACCCTTTGATTTCAGTACACACTTTTACTACTGTAGTTTTACTTTTTGGTTGCATCTTGTTCTGTTCATAGACCGTGTGTTTGTACAGGTTTAAAGGCAATGCCTTCCCTTTTTAAGGATACAATTTTCCAATTCTAGTTGCCAACCCCTGGCCTATGGAAGGTGTGATTGGGGTTGTCACGGAACGGACTCCGGGGGATGGGTCATGACATATTATCCTTTGAAATATCATTTAAAAGATTTTTTCAAATGTATTGGATAATAAGTTGCAATATGTTTTCCACCCCTTATTAATGAAATAAAGAGATCCAACATTCTAAATATGATGATCATAAATTTTTTGATTATTTACTATGAAATATTTCATTCCATGAATCCCCTATTGATTTCAATGAAAGGGTAAATATAGTTAAAACATTATATAATATAATCCTATGATATAGTGGGCCAACGAAATCTTGATGTTTTCTTATATTTGTATTGGTCTCTTGATACCTAGGTGAATAATTTTATAATATGTGTTTTTGAAGATTTTTTCAAGGTTTTTATGCATAGTTCCTTTACTAATCCTGTTCAACCATTATGGGGGCTTCTTTAAGGAACTCCTATGTCTCCCTATTATTTCATTTTAATTAAAAATTCATTTCAGTGATTATTTAAAATTTATCATTTTAGGGATCAATACATGGAGCTATTTTGAATGAGAGTGGTTTTTTATTACTCATCATTTTTCAGTGGAGATTATATATAATTATCAAGAGATACTAGGGAGATTTTCAAGTTATCAATCATCTAATCAGCCGTTATTATATAAATTTGGGGGAAAAGCTTAATTTAATAAAATTTTAAAAATATTTCAATGAAGGGATTATGTAATATTTGAGGAATTAATTTTATGTTATAAAGAATTTATGATAGGTGAAAAAACATAATTTTTTTTATTAACTATAGTTATTTGTAGTCTAAAATTTATGTTGTTCAATTGATTATTAATCAAGTCTGGAAACAGATTAGTGTCTAGAAAAGGAAATTCAGATAAATGGTTTTAAATTATGTATGTATTAAATCAGTATCTCAAAATATTCCATTATACAATATGAATTTATCTATATTTAATGTTTTCTTGATTGATAAATTCCAATAATTTTTAAAAATTCCGATAAAGGCTGGTTGGTGGGATAGATAAAAAGACAGTTAACTTAGAGTAAATTATGTCTACCTAAAGTTGTATCTGAAAATGGATTTTGACAAATGAGAATGTATAATGAAGATATATAAGATAATAAATGTTAGATGACGGTTTCTTCTCTATATTATATTCCTCCCCAAGTTTTAAAATCAATCCATTTCTTAAAAACTAATTTTCCCCACATTATTGTTATCCCAAGCCCAAATTTCTTACAGAGAAGTATTTATTTATTTATTGAGATTACTAATGAAGTTTTTTATCATGGATTTCATATGGATATTAAAATAATATTTATTAATATATGGGGTTATTTAGTATCTATTAAATTTTTATATCAATCATCATTACTCCAATTTTGAATGATTATGTGCTTCCTGATCTCATAGAAGATGATCTTTTAGGTTAGAATTTGGATAATTTCTTTAAGATGTTTAATGAGAGATATATAAATTTGATGATAAATATTACTATTTTATAGAATGAGGAGGATATACGCATTTATAGTGCTACAAAAGGAATGAAAATTAAACTATGTAATATGGTTATTGGTTAGAGATGGTAAGGTAATCATGAGGCACTAATTAGGTTTATAAAAGTGTGTGTTGGGTATATTTCCATTTTAAATCTAAACAATTTTTATATTATGTTTGTAGAGATAACTTACATATTGGGTATTTTATATACACATGACATATTGATCTGACTCCAATTCTCTCAATATGAAATGAATCATATAAAATTACCGTAAATTATTTAATCAATTTTCTATCACTTCAGCTAATTTAGTCTAAATAGGGAAATTCAGTTTCTTATGATATCCATGCTCTTATAATTTTGGTAAATGGATATATTAACTAGTGAAATTTTGTTAATTTTAAAACATTATAGGAGTTAAAGTCTATTACATGGTTCATATGTGTTTTAACCAAGAGTTTGTGTGATGGATTTATTAATAATAATTGTAGGATTTGTTAAAAAACAAAAGTAACTGGAACCCTAGTAATCTTATGGTGATATAAATTAATGTAAATATGGTTACTATATATGGAAACTACATCTAGTGAAATATGGAAAAGTAACTTAAGTATACTGGTGAATATTAAATATCTGGATTGGATGTATCAAATAATATAGGATGGCCTTGTGGAAATATGATAGTAAATAAATGTTTTTTATTTCAATATATCAAGGATATGGTTTACGATTAACTAGGAATTATTGTTTTAATCAAGACATGGAGTGTGATACTAACTAGAAAAGCCATGGAAGGTATGATGTGTATAAAAATTTCTTCTAGTATATGATATTAGTAAAACTAGTGTGAGATCACGCAATATCATTTTGAGTAGAATAATGGTGTTTTGATAAAGCAAGATCAAATCAGGATACAATAGTGTATATCTCATTGTTATGGATTTCACATTAAAATAATATTATACTATACAAGATTAATTATAGATAATGTACACCATAAGAGTTTTATCTTTTCCATAATTCATTTCATATATGCATAAGATTCTAGGTAAATGTATGTTTTAGGGTGTTTCATGTTGCAATAACATTGCATGTTCCTTGAAACAAGAGGGATCACCTAAAGAGGATCTTTAAAATATTTGGTGTATTCCTTTTTTGAGATTATTATTTCATTATTAAATGGATTTGTGTTTCACCCCAGAACTGATCATGAATTATTGTACAGAAATGCTATGAAATATTAAATATCTCTACATTTGATATGAGTCAGAATAAATCAAGTCTGTTTAAGAGTAAATATTGAGTTCTGGATTGTTGGAAGAAACAAAAATAGAAAGGCAATGCCCAAATTGTCTCCTGTAATAGTATATAAAGATTCATCAGAATAACTATTTGATTACCATGCCACAACTATATGGAACCTTAAAAAATGAGAAACATAGAAGATGTTAATGAAAGAAACCTACCAAAGTATTCTAGTTTCGTTGTGAGAGGAATGATTTTGGAACAATGGTGAAAAAACCTAAAATATGTAGAAATATAAGGGGATGTCTCAACTAGAGGAACACATGACATTGGAGGTTACCATTTAAGTATATGTAGATGATAATAATTTGATCTCTAAAGAGTTATAAATAAGATTTTATATAGATTTTATTGATCTATAATCGAGTTAATGGTTCTTCTTTAATAGAGGTTTTCATGCTATAATTTGGATGAAGTTAAATAAGATCAAACTATAGTGAGGTAAATCATTCCATGATGATTCAAGGAATATAATATCTTGACTATTTCATTGAGATTTAAAAAGAGAATTACATGGCTTGAGATTTAGGAGTTTGACTTGACTTCAAGAGGCATGTTATGACTAGTATAAATTACTATGAATTAAAGATTAATATTGACATATTATAAGATTTATTTTGATCCTAAATAGTAGATTAAGGGTTTGAGTCTTAGTGTATGTTTATAAAACTAAACACAACAATTTTTGAAAGTGTGAGAACATGTGCATTACTTCTATCTCAGATTTAGGGAGATAAATAAGAAATGATAGAAAAGATGGAAATGAATTTACTATTACATTTTATACATTATAATATAATAAGAATAATAGAAACAATATTTTAAATCGATTTTAGATCATAATAATTTCAGATCTAGTTTTTTAGAGAAGAAGAATACTATGCTTGAGTTCTTTTACATTATTTGGATGATTGAAGAGTTGAAGATAGAGAATAATAAAGATAGTTACAGTGTGGAATTATATTCTTCTATATGTGGTTATATGATTTTGTAATTATATTGGAAGATAAATAATCTAACATATAATTGAGAGGTAATTCTAATATGTTTTTGTAAGACCAAGTCTCAACTATCACTTTGGGGATTTGTTCTACGGAGGTTTGGAAACAAAATTCTGTGGAGTATAGCTGAGTATCTAATATAGAGTTAAAGATGCAATTTTTTTTTAATAAACTATACTGTTATTGAATATAGATTCATGTTTGTAAAATTTTTAAGAAACCCTCTTATATATAAATTGATAAATCCATCTATAAAGTAGTGATCTACGAAGAAGAAGATGGAATGATACTTGGGTGATCACTGAGTGTTCCATAAAATCTTTAAATGTGGTTCACTATGGAATAAAGTTGTTATGATTAAAAATTGATTCCATGAAAAGTAATTATAGTAGATTTTGGAAAATCTACACATAATTAGTGTGTTCTACTGGGACACAGCTCAGTGTGGGTGAAAAAACTAAAATTATTATGTTATTTGTTCATTATAATAATAAATATGTGTTATATGAATTTGTGAGAGTGTGATTAAGTGAATGATAGATAAAACATTTTGTTTACAATAATATATCAATATAAAAAAAAGGAAAACATGACCAAGGGAAGTAATTTTTATTATAAACCTCCCCCCCTCATAGGGAGAATTTATTCAACTTGGCTCCAAAAAGTGTTATAAAATCTAATAGAGTTTGATTGGAGGATAAATATTATATCCACCATTACTTATCACACATAAATTCTACATCTTACTAGATTAATATTCATGACATAACATTAAAATCCATGCTATAACTATAAATATATATTGAATTTGGAAACTCAGTTACATAAAACTCTAGTTCATAATATATCTACATCATCTCCCACTTAGTTCTTCACAACTAAAACCCCTTATAGGCACATCATACATAATAATTTTCTTCATATCATGGGGAAAATAAATCATAATATTGGGTGATTTTATATTCCCAACAAGGGAAAAATGGAGATATCAATGATTATTTAAATATAACATGATGATAATGGGTGTGAGAGTATCAGCTCACCCTATTAAATTTATACCCATAAATTCTTAGATCAAACCATGAGTCATGGAATAAATCCTGAAAGTTATCAAGGGATGAATAAAAAAGGTATCAAAGAACACAGACCTTGAGAAAATAACATTTATTTAAGATATTTTCATAAAATGGTTGAATGATGGGTGAAATAATAGCAATCATTGAAAAATTCTATCAATTATACCTATGAAGACATTTATAACTTGTTAGGATTAGGTTAAATTCACAAATACCTACCCTAATCTTGGGATAATCTCTTGTTTACCCTCTTTTGGGAATAGAATAATCTCTTATGTACCCAATTTAATGCTTGTGATAACCTCTCGTGTACCCTTTGATCTCATATAAAAATAATATTTAACCTATTCATTGAAGTGATATATTATCCTGGGTCCACCCAACACATAATCATAAACCAATTCATATGTATTCCCCTAAATCATAAAAATATTCATTATAATATAAACAGTGGAAAAAAATGGGTTTCAATGATATTTCAGTAACATAACCAAAATACATCAAAAGAAAGAATAAATATGGTATCATTGGATTAGATCTTGAGTAAATGTTAATTAACATTGACACATGTTAGCATAGATAAAATTTTCTTATAAAATATAATTTAAATATATCCTAAGGAAAATACACTCTTCATTTTTAAATCATATATTAAAATAAATTTTTTCCAAAATGTTAGGGAAAAAATTTATTTGAAAACAACCTTTCAATCATTTAAAGGAATCTATAAATCACTGAGCAGTAAAGATGATGAAAAAATTTATTCATTTAATGTATGGTGAAACAAATATTCCTATAATTTTTAGTAAAAAGCAAAAAATTACCTTATTAAAAAAATTAGAATAAAAATACTTTTAAAAAAATGTGTGAAAAATTAAATCATGGGTGAAACGTAACAGAAAAAATATTAGAAAAAATATAATTTTTTTTCAAAAAAAACTTCATAGAAACATAAATATGGAAGAAAATGAATTTTGATCAAAGATATAAATAATGCTGTTTTTCCTTAAAAATAATCTTTTGGTATATTGGGTACTTGAATTGAGAAAAATGAAAAGGAAACATGCATTATCAAGAAATAACTATAGGTTAATAAAATTAATGGGTATTTATTAGAAACGAATTATAAAATTTTCATAAATGGATATTATAACTTAAAAATTATTGATTAAAATAAGTTTGAAACATAAACCCATTACCACAAGTTTTAGTTGCTTTGAAAGCACTCTAACCGCATGTATAATAATTTTAAAATTGTGATACTTATATATTAGAATAATTTAAACACATATAATATAATATATGTTCCCATTATAATATATAAACTCTAATTTATTAAGAATTTCTCATTAAAATCATCATTCCAATCTGATAACTTTTTCCTTTATCCGGATAATTTTGGTTTTGTTTTTCCAATACTTTTACTTGGTTTAAGGTTCCATAATATCATAATATTAATAATGATATAAATATATTATATATTAATTATATCCATATTTATGGTTATCCATAAATTATAGATTTAGAAATATGAATTACACTGCTCATGGAGATGGTAGACCATATGCACGCATGGAAGGTATTCTCACATTTTGAATGATGGAATGAAAGAATCATAAAAAATAATTAAAATAATAAAATATTTAATATATATTATTTATAATATATATTTATTATATATATCCTTATTACCATCCATGTAAACCAGAAATAAAAAATGAATAACATCACTTCACAGATGTGGTAGTCTCTAGGTACACATGAGAGAAAATATCATTTTCTAATAGATAAGATGGTGAGAATCTAGATAAGATATAAAAATTAAATATGCATAATTATTTAATAAATATAATTAATAAACATATAAAACATCTTAATCACTATATATTAAATATAGTGATGGAAAATGAATTGTATTGCTACGTGGAGATAGTCCATGCATTCGCACGTGTGATACTTTCATATTTCCCAATTAATAAAAAAGACAGTTGATAATGGAAATAAAATAATAAATATAAAATTTTATTATTTTACGGATACTGAATTTATTATTTTATTATTAATACCATATATTTAGATGAGGTAGAAAAAGTAATAAATTGAAAGAGGTTGGATAGGGTGATTACATCTTCCTTAGTAGGCCTCCATTACATCATTTTATAAGGAGCCATGAAATGGTATTTTAAGAATATAATAACATCTAATTTATGTATTATAATTTTATAAGATAATTGGATATGTTTTGGTCAATCTAGATTGGTCAATGTGGTGTAAAGGGAAGAGAAAAGGTGTGTCCTTTTATAAGGGAGGGCCAAGACAGACTCTCAATTACAAAAAAATGATTAAAATATAAATCATTCATTCTCAATCCAAATTATTCCCAATGACCATAGAATGTAATAAAAGAGTATATGGTCGAAAAATCATCATAAAATTAAATTTATGTAGGTTTTTGTGTCCTTTTAAACCTTATATTTTGGTTTAACCCCTTGCTTAACAAATTTTAATCTTAATCGTGCCAATGCCTTTTTCAATATCAAATGGTTAAAATTTTATATATAAGGTAAAAATTGGATCTTAAATGAACATGTACTGAAATATTTATAAATTTAAAATCCAATTTTTATTCATTCATGATATTTATAATTTTTAAATAATTTAATTAAATATTTTTATCATAAAATGCTATTAATATCATTTTTAGAACTATTCATGTAATTTGACATTGAAAACTAAATTAAGACAATAAAATTTGAAAATAGAAAGTTCACATATCTCTAATTTTTATATTAATCAATATGATTCTTTTTTTACTAAAACACAGCTAAACAATATCACTTTTAGAGTTTAAAAAAAAATAGTTGATTTTTCTATCACATGCATGAGCAATGTGTCAGTGTTGTGTAAAAATTCAACGTAATTAATTAATCAATAAAAAATAAAAATAAATTATGATTATAAAGATTTATTATCTATTAAAAATAAAGAATTATAAATTTAATAATCCTAATTTTTATTTTTATGTAAAAAGTTTTTATTTATTAAATTCTAGACAGATGCATTTTGGTACTTTCTTTACTTAAAAAATATAAATGTAATTTTCAATGGAAAATAGAACAACAATGACATATATTATAATTTGGGATTTATGGGGTAGAATTTATTCCATCCTATGAAATAAATACATGTTTTGGGTTGATTTTGTGACCTTATCATATGGTTTTAACCCCGTTTTACCCATTTCACCATTACTGAGGTGATTAATATTTACAACAGTTAGTATTCTAAATTCACCAAAATAAGTGGGAACTATTAAAAAAGTTTCAACCTCTAAATTCATAATATTAAAACCATTTCTAAAGATTAAATTTATATAAGGGGTATAAATTTATTTCAAAATAAGTTCATAAGATGCGACAAAAACCGTTTTTTTAGAAATACATTTCTAAGCATGAAACTAGATTTATTCTTCTCCCATTCATATATTAATCATTATATGAATGTTATAATATTTTTTTTGAATATATGAAATTTAAATTTCATTAAAATAATTCTAAAATAGTGATTAGTTTAATTGATTTTGATAAAAATACATTACTCGTATTTTTTTTTTCAAAAAACATTTTTATTATTTTCAAATGATTTTTATTCTCATTTGTAATTAGTTGATAAAAAGTGATTCCCTTTTATAAATATAAAATCCATAAATACTTTATAATATAGGTTGTCCTATTTATACCACCAATCCAATAACTAGGAGATAACATTCACATTAAATAATAATATTTGAATAATATATAAGAGTGCTTTTATACTCGTTATTGTGTTAAAAGAAATATATCTAAGAAATACAATTTATTTATAAACAAATATATCATAAAATCTTTGGGTTTAAATTCTACCCCCTTAAAAGTAATATATCCATTTAAATTACACCACTCCAATATAGGAAACTAGGAGTATATCTATTTCATCATATCCTCGGGTTCCCAAGTAGCATCTTTGAAAATATGAGTCCTCTGGAGAAATTTAACTAGGGGAGTTTTCTTTTTAATGATAAATTTGTCTCTTTGATCAAAGATTTAACCTTTTTTTTATTTTTATAAAAAAACATGCTTCAATTGTATGAACTCATATTTCATTACATGTGAAGGATCATATATGTACTTCCTTAAGAGAGATAAATAAAACACATCGTGGGCATGAGAGAGGTTCAGCGGTAGCACCAGGTGATAAGCTACCATATATATTGGATCTAGAATACTGAAGGGAAGGGATAAAAATTACCTTCTTTTTTAATATCATAATAATATTAAATGGGAAAATTCAGAGGAATAAATTGTCATTAATTTTAAATTTTAAATTTCTAAGACATTGTTTAGAATAAATTTTCTATCGAATCTGAGCTTCCAGGATATAATACTGAATGTATTTGAATTTATCTACTATTTAATTTTCCATGTCAAGTCATAAATTAGATCTTTATCTAACTTTATCCAAACACATTGGATTTATACACTTATTCTGAATTTGGATTCGTAAGGATCCATATGAATACTCAAGTGAAAGCTATTACTATAAGAATGTTTGACTGAATGAATGTGTTAATCCAAACCACCAATAAAATACATAAAAGGAGATCTTAATATATCCTTTAGAGTTTTCATGGTCCCCTTATATTGACCATATATATTAGGATGAGAAGTAGTAATGAAACATAACAATGTATCTAGATCCTACTTAAGAACTCACCGAAACATTGAGGTAAACCTTTGGTCTGGATTAGATACAATAGATTGTAGTACTACATGAAACCTTACCACTTCATTAATGTATATTTTATAAATATGATTTAGAGATAAATATTATTTGATATTAATGAAGTGTTATGAATTCATAAGGCGATAGAGTACAATATAAATAGAAATATGGTATTTAGATGTTTTGGGATCCTAATGACAAAATACACGGTGATGTTTTTCCATATCCATTACAGTATGAATAATGTTTGTAACATCCCCTTAGACTTATGTCTCATAGAATTAACTTAATTACACACCAAGCATTGAGATAAATACTCTATAATATCTATCTTCATGTTATCCCACTAGAAATACTCTTTCAGATCTCTATACATTTTCATACTTCCTATATGAATAGATAATGTTGATCAATGAGCTTTAATCAACATATCCTCCTTCATATTTCGTATTGCTGGTACACATACATAGTTTCAAAACCTTATAATTATATCAGAATCAAGGTCGATGTCTGAAACATTTCTACACTTGTTTTCAAAGTCTACATCTTCCTTATATGCCTATATAATATTCATTTAGATAAAATATTGAACATTAATTTGAGAATGATAATATTTCTCCCCTTACTTAATGATTATAGATCCATCCTTTTGAAATCCAAAAATATTATATCTTTTGGGATCATAATCAAAGAAAGACTAGATTGATCCTTTGAACATAGAGAATCTTCCACCATGTTCACTTTCCCAGGGTGGTAATGTATTGGGAAGTCATAATCTTCAATCAACACCAACCATATTCTATGGTTCATATTTAAGTAAATCTATGTAAATTCATAATTTAAACTTTAAAGATTAATATTTTTATAAAATATTTCTATATAAAGATAATATCTATATATCTTTAATTAAAATTTACCATAGTTAGCTTCAAATCATGAGTTGGGTAATTTTTATCAACAACCTTCAATTGTCATGAGGCATAAGCTATCACCATATCATTCTACATGAGGATGAATCGAAATACCTCATATGAAACATCAGTATAAATCCTAAACCCTTATCCACTATAGGATAGTGTAAGAATAAGTTCCCTGACTGACATTCTCTTTATTTATTTGAATTTTCCCTCACACTGATCTATCTAAAGAACTTTTCTCCTTTCTATGTTAATTTGGTTAAAGGATTATAAATCCATGAGAAATAATTTATAAATAATCGACAATATCCATCCAAACCAAGAAAAATATGGATCCCAATCATAGTGGTTGATCTAGGGAAACATTGAATAACTTACACCATTGATCGATCCTCTGATATACCCCTCATGAGATTATGTGACAAAAGAATGAAAAATTTTGTAGACAAAATTCACAATTTGTAAATTTTTCATAAAAATTATCCTAAATTAAGGTATTATGTACAATTATTAATTTGTTTTCATGCTCTTAATTTAACTTTGAAAAAATAAGAATATCAACTATAATGGCTACCAAAAACTAAACTAGGTAATATATAAAGACTATATTCATTAAATATTTGAATAGAGTAGAGGATTAATTTTTAAAAATTGGAATACTGATAAATTCATAGTGTCCATACCTTGTATGTAATGATATGTTCTATATATAATCATTATTAACCCTCAATTGATGATTTTTATAATTAATTTCAATCATGGAAAAGTATTTAAGTACGCTCAGTTCATCAAACAAGTTAGAAATATAGGATAGTGGAAAATTGACCTTGAGTATGATATTGTTCATCTCGAAATATTCAATACAACATCTCTTTGATCTATCTTAAGTCTTAATAAAAGAATAGGTGAACCCCATGTTGATTCACTACCATAAATTAATCCCTAATCAATATTCTCTTAGTGTTGCATCTTTCATTCCTACAACTCAATCCATGACATTCTATATGGATTTATCAAAATAGGTATAGCACCATGTATGATTTCTATTGAAAACAAAATTCAGGGTACAAAGAAATACTAGGAAAATCTCCTAAAAAGTAATAAAAATACTCATGTACAATATGTATATATTTTATACTGAGATTATCCATAACCATCTGAGGTAAACACCCCATTTAAATAGTAATACAGACCCATATAATGAATTTAATTTTTATCAAAAGTACATAATTATTACCACACTAATAAATGATCATATTTTGGTTTATAATATCTAATTTTAATTCCCTCCCTAAAAAATTGATGTGGTATTTTTGTAAAAAAAATCCAATCCATGCCAAAGATAACAAAAAATTAAAATAGAAGGATAATATTGAGATTTGTAGGAAGAACATTCCCAAAAACATCAACTTGAGAATACTTATAGTTTGAGATTCGATCATCATATCTTTATGGGGTTTCAATTATAATTCAAAGTCTAATTTTTGGGTTGCTATTTTGACAATGTTATGAAATTGATTAGATATAGATGGGTGGTTTGATCTAGAACTAAATAATACAGTAAAAGTTATAGAGTGAATGATAGGTATTCCTTTCACTACATCATTATTGTACCCCTCATAAGAAATAGTGATCTCATTATATTTCAACTTATATAGAGGATTAAGAGGTTTTATATGTGAATCCTCATCATTAATATTTAGGTTTTAGAATTGTATAGTATAATATCCACACTGCATTCATTTGATACAACATAGTCTGAGTGGTTCATTCTATGGTACTTTCACTATTTCATCAGATAACTTATTCCCATCACTTTGGCATTCAGTTTCATGAAGACCATAATTTCCATAATTGAAGTATTAACTAGTCCCATTAATATAATTTCATCCATGTCTCCTTCAACACTTTGAGAATAATGGAAGGCTCTTATTTTCTATACGTGGTTTATATTATTAGATTTTCCTTTTAATTAGGTATTTAGTTTTTATTAAAAACTCTGAGATTGATGGGTATCTCGAATCTCCATTTCCATGTTGATATCACATAAAATTATTTCTTTATATCTACTAAGTGTCTTATGGATAACATTGATTGGATACTTGGATTTAATCCACTGAATAATCAATCAACCTTACTTTTAGGTTGGATGATAATATCAGAATTTTAAGTATCATAAAACATTACTCATATTAACATATATATTCATCACAATTATTACTTAGATCAAGATAATAATTCTCCATTTTCATACAAAGAATACGAGGAATGAGTTTGTCTAAAAATTAACATGAAAACTCAACCCACCCCTTCTGTCAATTTATTCCTCTTAACTCATTTTCTTTATAAAATTCTACCATTGATATGATTTAAATTACAAATGATAAATAGTTAACATAATAATTTCATACTACAAACACTAGAGAATAAAAAATATCTTTTAAATTATATCAATCCATTTATTAGTAACTTTTCGATTAGTAGACCCACTAAAATAAGGTGGATATTCCCTCATTAAGGACTCAATAAAACGTTTTCCCCTCAATTTCTCATCTAGATTCTAAACAAAATTCATTGAATGAGAATGTTTTATAATTATATCAAAGATATTTTATATTTCAGATCGCATAACATTTTGTTACTAGGGAGGATACTCATTGCATTTTCCATCACATTCAATATTAAGATGGTTTCTTTGGGTTCCATCTGTTGACTAGAACCATAAAACATAGTGTGAGAAAATATAATTCAGGTGGGAAACCACATAATCATGAAAAATAACTTATAGGAATTATATATAATGAATCCTATGTTTAACATAGTCCATTAATGGTAATCATATATTCAAATTCTTTATAAAGGATTGAAAATGAAATGTTAATTATCCCAAACAGATCCCCCAAGAGTGTCAAACTAGGTGAATTGTAAGGGCATAATCACCATTCAATAGAATGATAACCAATATTTACTTGAATAACTATTTGCGGGTTTATTATCCCTATATGACTAATTTATAAAAACCATATACACTTATGGTGTAAAATATGTTTTTTTCGATTAATAAAATACCCGCTTTTGTTTACTAAAATATTGGACTTTCTCTTAAAGATATGATTTTCCTAAGAATTCTCACTAAAGTTTTATCAACATTGTTTCTAAAGGTAACTAAACCATACTATGTTACCAACTATAGCAACCCATACTTTTCATACATAAATATTAAAACTTGTTACATGAATATTCATGACATAAAAATAAGACACACAAAATAACCATAAATGTTTAATAAATTTGGAAACTTGGATACATAAATATTTTTTTCACTATAGATGTACTATAATGACCCTGACCCCAGTTTCCTAGAGGCAATTCCTTACTTTACTAAACTGGAAAAATATTCAAGGAATCACATCCGAAAAGACCGAATAGTTCATTAGTTTTGGAAAACTAGATATATACTCAAATCATACATTACAATTGAAAACATAAAATATAATATGGAAATTATTTTGAGAACCCCATTGTTATTATATCTAACCTTGTATATCACTCATGATAAAAATGTTTACATCATGGGAAAAAATAAAAAATAAGAATGGGGTGATCCCAAATGCTCAGTAAGGGTTAAGTACAGTGGAAGAATTAATAAATTATAAATATTAATTATGAAAAGGTAAATAACTAACCACATTATATTTATTCAATCACATGATCATAATATGGATAGAGTAAAATATTATCAAATAGTTCGACATGAATCATCACATGAGATAGAAAATTAACCATATGTGTAATTCTAAAAAAATAATCCCATCGAAATTAAATAATAATCTGATAATGAGGGAATGCATAATGGTGTACATCTAAAACTCACTATCAAGGGTTAAACCAAAAAACTATACCTGAACAGGTAATACATAATCTAATTCCCAAACTAGCTTGTGTAATGAGATATAACAATTCATCGAGGGGATATAGTGGTACCCACTCATTACTTACTATGTCCAATTTATTAATTATATAAAATTGGTAAAAAATAATCAATATATAAATTTTTATTGAAACTAGCATATAAAATGTAAATAATGTTCTTCATTATGTAAATATAATCACAAAAAATCCAGAGTTATATGATGAATTGTATCAAAACAATATATCTCCATTCAAATTAATAAATAACCATTTAATAAAATATAGTAGTGGTTATACTAAGATATCAACCTCATAATACAATTCATGAAAGGTTGTTTACATAGATGAAAACAATTTAAATAAGATCATTGAAAAATACTTGTGGAAAATACTTTTTTTCACCTTGAAACCCACTTATTATTACAATGATGAAAAATTATAAAAACAATTTTCCTAAAAATAACCTTTTAAACTTTTAATGTATGCTTGAAATCATTAACAAGTCATAATAGTTAGAAAATATGATCATTCTGTTTATGTTAAAAAACATACTTCTATATTTTAGTTGGATAAGTCTCAAAGAACCTTTTTTCAAAAATGAAAAAAAAATTCCTTTTAAACTATTTTTTAAAATGGAAAACATGATTAAAAATTAATTTAAACAGTTATCGATGATTATTAGAAATAATTTTGGTAATAATTATAGAAAATTGAAACCTTCAAAAAAAAAATAGAATTTTGGGGAAAACATTAAAAACATATTTTTTTTAAAAAGAATTTCCTTTATAAATATCTTATCCTTGAAATGATCATTAATTAAATGAAATGAATATTTGCATTTGATGTAAATACACATAAAAAATTCAAATAAAATATAGGATATCCAGTAGTCATTTCACAAGTATAATTAGTATGACATAATCAAGGAAGTAGAAGTTCAACCTAAAGAATAGAAATAGGGTTAAGAAATACCTCACTACTTTGTAATTAGTCGACTTATATGCCCCAAAAAAGTAATATTTATAAAATAATAAATTTAATATCATGAAAATAATATGATATTTGATATGATATTTCAAAGTTCAGTATATACACCACACACAAGGAACAAGCGGTGAAAAATACATATATCACCTAGATGTAAAAGTGAGATGATAAATGCTTACCTCAGGGCTTTATATAGTTTTATATACTTAAACCTCATGTATATTGGTGAAAATAATTTTATTAATTAATTAAATAAATATAATTATATTTTTAACTTGTTATAATGTAATTCTATAACATATCACCATCCATTCATTAATAAAACCTCATTAATTGCATTGTTTTGGGTGGGTTCATTTCGTGGTTTCATGATCAGTTCATTTGTGTATATTTATAGATTTTATTGTCAAATGGAAATAAAAAAACAGAATTTAAATGAAATTGTATTCATTTAATTCCCAAATTTAACATTTTTTCATTATCATATTTATTTCTTACTTGAAGATAATTCATTTTATAAAATGTTAATGATAGAGGTTTAGTTTATTTTTGGCGGTTTCTCAAAACACCACAAACTAGTTTCATTTTATTTAATATTTTGAGTATTTATTAGTTAAAGATCATGAAATAGGTTATTATATACCTATTAAATTATAAATTAGCTATAATTTAGGTTTTATGACAATCCATGAAGGTGGTAATGGAAAATGGAGAAAAATCATTATTCATAGAGGCGATTAATTGGAATTACATGGACAATAGTTTTATTTCATCGAATAAGAGAAGGTAATAAAAAGGATGGATATAATATATTAAAATATTGACATAAAATTACATTATATAAATGTTTAATTAATTATTATTCTTTGATGGATGGAGGGGATGGTGAAAATGTAAAAAAATTAAAATAATAGAGATGTTTTAAGAAAAATAACTATTTGATATCAGCACCTTAAAGGACCCCTTGAAGTCCTTGGATTTGGTATTTTTGTGAAGAAATCAGAATGTTGACATGGGGAGAGTGAGTATTAAAAAATATTTTAGATATTTTATGATATTCAAATCTTGTAGGTTGAAATGGGGTGGTATTTATACTTGAGGAAATGTGGGTTTACGTGATTATATAATGATTGTTTAATGTTTAAAGACAACCACATTGAGGTGGAATTAATTTACATGAATTTAGATGATCATTAATTATTTAAAGGTGGGTTAGGGTTGTTAAATACCTCAAAAACCCCTTAAATGTGGTAGTTTTTTCATATTCCAATCTTTTACCTTTTAACTTTAACCCTTTTAATTATTTTACCTATGTTGATGTAATGAATTTTTTTACCTTGTTAAATTTTTTATGTATAAGATATGACCTTAGAATAAAATTTGTGGCTTATTATACAAAATATTTAATCTATTTTATAAAATTAAATTCAAGTAATTTTGATAAATTATATTTAAAAATAACCCCATAGACACAATAAAAAATTCTTGGTTTTAAAGTGGAAAAAATAAATGTTTGAAATATTTTTATTTCCAATTTCTGTGTGAAAATTATTATGATGAAAAAATATATTTCTTGATGTATAATTTATTTAATTATAATTTTATAAAATTAAAATATTATTTAATATTATAAATTATTTATATAAAAATATATTTTTTAATTAAAATGCATTATTTTCTACTTTTCCTCGAAAAATGAAACTTATGTGAAAGTACCAAAAATTTACCCTAATATAATTTTCGTATATTTATTTTATAAATTATGTTTATTTTATAGAATAAAATTTATAAAAGGGTCAAAATTTAGTTTTAAATTAGATGTTCCATTAAAAGTTGGAAAAATTTCCTTTTAGAAAAATATAGCTTTTATTCTTAAAATCAGATTTATTATTAAATTAATCTTATAATACATATCAGATGAGTTTAAAATACTTTGGATGAATATATAACATATAAATTTAATTAATATCATTGAATAATAGTTATTATTGAAATTTATTAAGATAAAATACCCTTATTGTCATAAAAATAGTTTTTTTTTATAAAAACACATCCTTTATATTCAATTGGTTTTTATTTTTATTTATAATTAATTGGTAACCATTTCATTAATTTTATAAAAATTCATAAAAATATATTTTCATAATTTAGTTAATCACATTAATTTTGACCATTCCAAAGGCTATGTGATAAATATCATAATTAAATAATAATATCAAATAATTTGTTTAAGCTCGTTTTTATGTGTAATATAATCTATTGAAGAAAATGTTTTTTAAGAATAGATATAATGTAGAATCATGGGGGTATTATATGTCCATTATCTCTCACTTAGTTCATAAAAACTGGTACCCTTCTTAGACACACCATAATTAAAACATTTCGTCATATCCTGGGGAAAATAAAACATAATAATGTGTGAGATTAGATGCTCAATAAGAGTAAAAAGGGAGATATCAATGATAATTTAATAATAACATGAGAATAAGTGTTATGATAACCTTATATTAAAATTTTAAAATCGTATCAAGTAAATCCTATATCATAACATGAGTCGTGGAATAAATCCCATTGGTTCAAAGACAAAAATCATAAGTGGATCAAAGAACACAAGCCAAGAAAACATAACATTGAAAGAATATCTTATTACAATAGTGTGGAATAATCATAATAATATAAATCATATGTCAAGTATTCCAACCATTACATTCATAACATTTTAGTTTTTTGATAATATCATGTGTACCTTCTTTTGTCTTGGGATAACAACTCGTGCACTATCTTATGAGGATAGGATAACCTCCCATGTACCCTATTTTGGACTAGGGATAACCTACCATATACCGTTTTATCTCATAAAACATTATTATTTACCCATTTTATTTGAGGTAAATATAATTTCATTCCCACCTATCAGAAAATCATAAATCCATTCATATGTATGCCACAAAATCATAAAAAAATTCATCATCACTTAACCCATGGAAACAAAAATCTGTTTCATTAATATTTCATCATCATAATAATAATCCATCAAGGGAAATAATACATATAGAATAATTAGATTAGATACCTATAAAATCTTAAGAAACATGAATATATGTTATCATAGATGACAAATTCATTAAAAATCATTGAAATATTTCCTGAGAGAAATACCTTTTACATGTTAAAATAATAAATTAAAATACAAAAATTCCCAAATATTATTGAAAAAGTTTTTTTTGAAAGAAAATCGGAAAAATTTAATGGAATCTTCAAAAGATTGAGTAGTCATTATTTTTGGGAAAATGTTTTATGTTGTGTATGCAAAAACAAATAATCCTTTGACATTTTTGGTAAAAAGTCAAAGGTACCTTTCTTAGAAAATAACAACAATATTACTTTTAAACATTTTTTTTTGAAAAAATAATAAAATATTAAAATTAATATAAACAATCCTATAATAAACATAAAAACATCTTTGAAAATATTTATATAACATATGTATATGAAATAATTTGTTTTGACTGAGGCACGAAATAAATTTTTTTCCCCTTAAAAATTGTCTTTCGGTCTCTTGAGCAATTAAAGTGTGGAAAATGAATGTAAAATATGTATTATAAAGAAATAAAAATTGTATAATAAGATTAATTAGAATTTATTTGTAATGAATCATATAATTCATTCAATGGAAATGTAATCATAAACAATCCTGATTAAAATGAGATTGAAACATATACCCATCACCTCATGCACAAATTACATAGAAAGAGATATAAAATCTTATATAAGGAATTTTATTATAGTTATACACTATAATACTTTACATAATTATAATTTTATATATTATCCCCTCACAATAGTTCAACAATGATTTATTAATAATTCCGTATTGAAATCATCATTTCCTAGGGTTAACTATTTTATTGTTTATGAGTATTTCATTTCGGTAGTTCTGATCCTTATATATTGACCGTGGATCCATCATATCCAAAATTTTAATAATTATATAAATATAATATATATTCATTATATTTATATTTATATTTATCTATAAAATTATATAGGTAAATAAAATGAATTACCCCATTCATGGAGTTGATAGTTCGTACATACACATGAAAATTATTTTCACTTATTGATGTATAGAATGAAGGAAATGTAAATAATAATTCACTTATTCAGAATAAAAATTATATCATATATATAATATATGTTTATTAAATATATACTTATTACTATCTATGTAAATAGAAAACAAAAAATGAATCACATTGCTTTGGGGATGTGGTACTCCATACTTATTCATGAGAGACATTATTATTTTCCCACGAATAGGAAGGTAATAAGGTAGATCAGATATTATAATTATATAAGGATAATTATCTATCATATTCTTGGGGTACTATAGCCCACAAAAAAATGAATTTATAATTTTTATAAACATTTACATGATTTTTCTGGTTATTGCACAACCACTATGTAAGTGTTGTGTAAGCATTTAAGGTGATTATTTCATCAATATAATTTTTAAATAAATTACCATGATAAAATAAATTGATTTAATTTGAAAATAAATATTTATAAAATAATTTATCATCTTTCAGTAATCATTTAATATTTTATATATTTTAATTTCTGGAGAGTGATATTTTGGAAATTTACCATGTTTTACAATATTACCCTCACCAAGGGGAAAAATATTTACAATATATTGTGTTCATATTTAATAAAATAAAGGGGAATTATTTACTAAATATTTTAATCCTAATTCCAAATATTGAATCCATTTTTTAGGATTCAATTTTTATAAGTTATAGGAAGTAAATTTAAAATAAGTTCACACAATGTGACAAAAATTGTTTTTCAATAAAAATTATTTTTAATCATAAAACAATATTTAATATTTTCCAATTCTTAAAAAAAGTATAATAATGTTAATTTTTTATTGATTATATAATATAACAATTTCAATAAAATCAATCATCAATTGGTATTATTTTAAATAATTAATATAAAAACACATTTCATGCATTAAAAGGTTTTTCAGA
Source organism: Viscum album (assembly GCA_963277665.1). Classification (NCBI taxonomy): domain Eukaryota; kingdom Viridiplantae; phylum Streptophyta; class Magnoliopsida; order Santalales; family Viscaceae; genus Viscum; species Viscum album. The sequence continues at coordinate 2,014,990,917 of OY728153.1, read as the reverse complement.
AGACCATTTATTTTTCTTTCAAATATTTTTTATTTTAATTTATAATCAATTTATAACCAATTAATTCATTTTATACATGTTTAAATAATAACTTTTTACTAATTTAGTTAGTCTAATTCATATCCTCTAATCCAAAATCTATGTGATAAATTTCATATTAAATAATAATACTTCAATATTATATCATAATTTGTATAAAGCCGATGTTTCAAGTAAATAAAGATATCAAAAAATGGAATTTATTTATTGAAAAAAGTTATAATAAATTATTTACTAGTTAAAAATATTTATATTTATTTTTTATTATTTCACATATGGATTTGATGATAAGGCCCCTTATTTTTAATTATACTTAGTGTGATGGCTTGAAGAAAGAAATGCGATGGATTCTAAAGGTTTATGGTGATGATATAGTGTACTATATGTGGTGAGATTCTAATTTAAGCAATCATGTTCAAATAGTATGTGATGTAGAGACATAAAACAATATTAAATAAAGCTCCATCTAATACAATATTTATAAAATATATTCATTGTTGTAGTGCTTATGAAATATGAAATTTTTTGATGTTATTTATGGGAAATTAATGGCACATAAGGGGGTAATAGATTTTACCTAAATAGAAAATTAACTTATTTAAAATAGAATAAAAAACAAGAAAACCAGAAGAATACTCACAAGGGGATGTACTCTCTAATCAAGGTAAATAATTCTAATTATATTGATAATTACGGTTATAACAATGATTTGAAATATTTTTAAAAATATAGTAATATATATTTATCCTTGTTTATTGAAGTGAGATTTTATTTACCTGAGGAAGGGAGAGAGAAATCAAGTCATAAATCTAGTGAATTTTCTTATAGAAACTAATATGTGATCCAAGAATTGTATAATAATTTATATCAACTAGATATCATTAATATGGTGGAATATATATTCATATTATATTTGGATTTATAGATAAAATGTATACTCAAGTAGAGGTTTCCTTGAATAATGACATTATAATAATTAGTTAAAAGATGAAAGGATGAAGTAATATACTTGGATAACTTTTATATGATATATAATAACATATGTCCATGGAGAAGGAGTTTAAATAAAATGTTATCTATATTAATAATCAACCAAAATAGAGGAAAATATCTAGAAAATAAGTTGTCTCATGGATGGATCACATCATTAACCAATTTAAGGAGAATGATATAAATATAAAGGGGATCAAAGAGTGGTTTAAAATCTATAACGAAAAGGGTGAGATGAATCCCTAATAGACCATGTCATTTGAGGTCCATGATGGTGATGAACTTGAATTAATAATAAGGATTAAATTTCATGATAAATTTGGAAGTGAATTCTCCCAAAGGAAGGTGGATATAGTGGTCTAATACTATTGAATAATGGGTCACATCATTAGTGTATTTCTAAAATCCCAAGGTCTCAATGGTTGAATTAAAAATGATGTAAAAACTAATTAACTAATACTTTACTACATCAATTATATTTTTAACAAGCAATATTTTACAAAAAATATTTTATAAATATAGAGAGGAATTATAGTTGAAGTTATGGAGATTCATGGAAGGAAACTTCAATTTTTATGGGAAAAATAGAGGAATTAATAGAAAGAATAAGGATATGTCATATTGAAAAACTAATTCATATATTTATAATAATATGATGATGGATGGAAATTAAGAGTCCACCATTAAATAATTAAGGAATATTCAGAGAAAACCTCATAGAGGGAACAAAAAAATTATATTAAGAACAAAACGAAGAAATGTCATTTATAAAATGATGTATGTGTGTGTGATTAATGAATCAATAAGAATAAACAAGTTTTAAGTATTTTTAATGGTCATTATAGAAGTGAATAATGAGGCATTCCTAAGTGTAATAATAAATAAAAGTACAAGGAACGTGGATAAGACTAATGGTAGGGGCATCCTACAAAATAGGAAATATGATGAATTATGAAACTCTAATTAATTAAATTAAGAGACATGTACAAGTGATGTTTGTCTCACAAAAAATGCTAAATATTGTGCCAAAAATACTGATTATATTTTATAAAATATTTAGAGTGAACTATATACAAGTTATATTATAATTATAACCACACGATATTTTTCAAAGTAAGTTAGATGTAATGGGCTGGTTCACCAAGACTAACCATGAACCTTAACTTAAAGATGCTCAAGAAGTATCCCTTCCAATATAATTTATTATTTATATTTACTAATGAAGTAGTGGAGGTTTACGGTGGTTACATGATGGATGATGTGTATATGCTAAATGAAGATACATGAGAAGTTATGTTAGAGTAGGTACTGATGATTTCAATGAAAAATTTAGAATATTATGTAAGATTAGAGCAATTTGAGTAGTACATTTCAAAATATAGAATTTTAATTAGTATCAACCATGAGAAAAAAATCATGTGGTTTCAAATATCTATATATGTTTTAAAATGGAATCAAGTAATAGGCCTCATTTTGAGGTATCCAAACCTGAAATAAAATAAAATACAGATTGAGGGAGAACCAATTAAATTCATTTAATAACAGATGTTTTATTTATTTATTATCAATAATTTTAGCATAATATGATTCTATTTCTAAAATGATGCTATAATTTGACCCACATGATGTACAATGACAATTGGTACAATAGGTTGTAAGTGGTGCTAAACCTGAATGAATTCATAAGTAGAATGATATTAAAATTTTATGGGTTATTTCTTTTATCTATAATAAAGGAGTATCATGTTCTAAAGATCATGGATGTGATATGGTATCATAATTATATCTTAATACATGACATTAATTAGTGAAACATATGGTATAAATCAAAACATTTTTTCATTATAGCTTATTTACAAACATTATTTTTTATGTTTTATTGATATCATCGGGTGTTTTATTAAAATAAATAAATAGAAAATTGTGCATGATTTTATGGAATTTGGTGGGTTAAATCAACAAAACAGATTCTATTGACTTGGAATATAATTTCCTATATTCAGTTTCAATTTTTAATATTATATTATATTTATGGGTATTTTATAAGTGGTAAATTAGCTTAGTAAAATCATTGAGAGAATAGAGAAACCTGTGAATTATTTTGAAACCTTAAAAAATGTAGAAATGTTTTCCATAAAATTATATATGTTAATGTTGAAAAAAACGTTCAGTAATTGTATAGGACCAATATGTTTTCAAAACGTATAAAGATCTATCAATTATAAGGAATGATTTGATAATGTGAAAAATAATCTGAAGGATTTAGATATGAAGTTGGGTTGGAAGTGTTCTAAAGATCCTAAAGGTTTCGATTATAATATTACTGTTTTTTATAGAACCTAGTAGTTTTGGATTTCAAAAAATGTTTTTGATGGTATAGAGTTTTATAAAAAGGGGTACATATATGTTTCTTTATAAAGGTATAGTTACAACTCTCTTAAATTTGTAATTAATTTATTAATATGGAAATTGATTATATTTAGAAAACACATCAAAGGGGAATCCAATTATATCTAAATTATGGTTGAAGGATTTTTTTTATAATGGGGAATTAGAGTTGATGAAGATATCCTTAATTATTTAAGAGATTAATGAGGTGAGAATGAAAATAAAAATCCTGAATAATTATACATTTTGACTTTTATTGATAATGAGTTAGTAGAAAAAATCAATAATAAATACATTCATATTTTTAAGTATTTATATTGATATAGTAGAGTAATATTTATGGTAGTACTATCAAAAAATATAATGTGGTATAATGTTTAAACTAAGATGTTGAATTTTTTATTAATTAACAATAATTGTTGGGCTTATTGATAGCTAATATTGGTTAATAATCCTAGCTAACCAAAAAGTGATATGATAGAAAATGGATATGGTTACTATACATGGGGACTATATCTGGGGACGGATGGACATGAAAATAAATCATAGAGGAGATTATAATATATCTACAGTATATGTCTTAATTATTTTATAGTGGATATATGGAGTTGTGATAGTAGAGACACATTTATATTTTTATATATCAAGGGTATTGGTTTTGGTGGATTAAGAGTTGGAGTGGAAGTAAAGGCTTGTAATCTGATACTAAATCTAAAATTGATGGAAGGTATTATGTGAATAACATGATCTAATATGTCATATTATGGTTGAATAAGTAGTGGGATAATTTATTAATTTAGAGAGGGATGAATTTTTTTTGGTGAAGGAAGAGCCCACCATGCTAAAATATAGTATACCATGAAATAATGGATTTAATATAAGAATAATATTATGATATGTATGATTACTTATGTACAATCAACAAACAAGAATTTTTTCAATGTTACATTGGTTTTCACATAGGCATAGAATTATAAAGAAATGTATGTTGTGAGAACTATCATATTGTGATAAATTTCCATGTTCAATGATACTTTATGTTTCACCCTGAAGAGGACCCCATGAAATATTTTGTTTATGCTTGTTTAGATATTGATGTGGCATTGCACCATAGATTTAGGTTTCATGCCACAACTAGTCTTGTATATGTGTAAAGGAAGGATATAAAAGAGTCAACCCAGTGATAAAAGTCACATGTAAGAATAAATCAAGGTTGTGTAAGAGTAAATTTAGTGTGATATATGGATTTTTGTGCCATGATGAGAAATAAAACATCATAATGGTCTCAAGTAAGAGTAAACTGAGAGTTCATAATAATTTTTTGGTGAGTTTCATGCCATAAATGAGAGATCACATAAAAAATATGAGAGATTGTGAAGAAGATAAAAAAGGATCAAACCAAAACACTATAGTTACACTGTGAGAATTATCATTTTGGAATAATTTCTTTAAAAAATAGAGGATTTAGAAGCACAAGACCATGTTATAACTATATTACCATTTCATAATTAAGGTCAATGGCCCAGGATAAATCTAATATCAAATTTCAATTCTTGGATAGTTTTAAATAGGAATATTCTAGGATATTTTGTATAAATAATTGAATATATAGTCACACTATAATTGAGTGTGACACAACAAAATGTATATAATTTAAATAAGATAATTTTTTGGTAATGGTAATTATGGTGTTTTGAGATAGTTTTTAGAATATCATTTTTTTGAATTAAAAAATATAATGATTTTACTTGTGATTAATGGATTTTAATCATATGGAAGAGTCAAATTTAGACCACTCTAAATGAGGGAGTCATGTGGCTTAATATTGGTGACTTAGAAGGATGGTGTTAGTCCTAACAAGTATATAAAGGGTTAGAGTCTTTGGGGAAGTTTATAAGAAAGAACAAAATAGTTATGAAATGTATGAAAAATGGGTGCTTCCCTTCTATATTTCATTTTAAGAGAATAATAACATAGGTGAGGTAAAATGGAAAAATACACTATTATATCTATTTTATTAAATTTGAATAAGAATAATTGATTTGTGATTAATATTTTATTTTCGATTATAAGAACATTAAATCTATTTTTCTAGGGAAAAGTAGAAGATGTGGATTGTGGTTTATTGCTATAGTATATGGATAAGATAGTTTAAGACAATGAATAATTAAGAGCATTCTACTACTATCTTTATGTATAAGAGGTTAGAAACCACAATGATTATCTTGGGAGATAAATAATAAACTCTCATTTATCATATAGTGTTGGAAGAGAATGTATCACCTCTTACATTAGGGTGTTGATCTTATCTTACTATAGGGGGTTGGAAGCACAATGAAGAGTAGAATTACCAAGAAACAATTAAAGACATAAATATTCATGCTTTGTTAGCAACATATGTTGATTTAGAGAATAAATTAATGTATATAAACCTTTTAATATACCCTCACATCTATAAACTTTTGAAAAATTCCTTAATGCATAATATAGAGTTGAAGAAGATGGATTGATAAAGTGGTGGGTAGTAAGGGATCCCTAATATTGGGAAAGGTAGTGTTCCTTATTATAGATTAATCATGATTGAAACTTTATATCCACCAAAAGTGAGTATATTATATTTTATAACATATACCCATCACTAGTTTGCGATCCTTGGATGTATCCTAGTGAGGGTGAACTAAATTAAATTCTCATGTGATTTGTTATTTTATTTATTAATATGTAATGGATACATTGAAGATATTTTCATCAAGTGTTAAAGAGAATAAAATTTTACCCTGTAATGAAGGAATGATATTCGATAATGAGGAAAAAATGATCAAGGGAAAAAGTTTTAAATGAATAACACGCTAATTCACCCCCCCTTTTTGGGTGAAATAATTCACTGTGGCCCCAAAAAACATTGATAATGAAAAAGGAGTTTTTGTTTAATTGGGAGGTTTTAATTGATAATGCTAAAATTTATCAGGCTATGACTCAGGTTGAAATATTTCCTAGGTGTTAGAAAAATGGTCAACATCAAAGGATGGATTCTACTATAACATGGTTGGATCCTCAAACTAAAGGTTTGATAAATGTTATTGTTGAATTTTTTTTATTCTTGTATTACAATTTTATTTGTTGGGAGGAATTTAGAAATTAAGGCTATGCATACATTATGAAAAAAGATTATTTCAAAAGGGAGTCCTCTTATTGAAGAATTTTTGTAGGTTTTAATAGTTTCTTAATTAAAAAAGGATTATAAGTGACATCAGATTTCCACTAAATCTAATTTTATATCCCTAGTTTCCTTGATCAATTTCTAAAAAAAAAATTCAATCCATTGGGACTTCTTATTAGTGATATTTAATGATCATTATCGTTTTTAATTTGTTAGTTATCTACTGTTTTAAGAGATATTACAATATTGTTAAACCCATATTTATGGGATTGGTAGCAGGTCTCAACTTATGGTTTGACATGATTTTGTGTCTCCTTCAGTGATTCAAATTGTGCTTAAATATTTGGATATCTAATGGAATTTTATGAGTCGAGAATAAAAAATACCCTAATAAATAAGTCATAACACATTTATAGTAGTTAAAAAATATATACATATAAATAAATATGAATTAAATTTTATTGAATCATTTTTGAAGCTATATATTCAAGAATATGACTTGATGAATATATATATATATATAACTATTTGAATCAACTTAAATTGTTTGGGAAATATTATATAATTTTTTTTCTTCTACTGGGATTAGTTTTTATGGTTTAATAATTCATAACCATCATTATAAAGAATAAATATTTAATTGAATATAAATCCTAATTAATATTTCATTATCACAAAACATGATTGATTAATGTAATGTTATAGTAAAAACAATTAAACAAGTAATTTTACATATTAAAACCACATTTTTATTTTTATTTTATCAATTTAAAGTCAACATTATGATTTTTTGATTGCATAAAAATTACTAAGATAATGATTGAACTTATTTTTTTGGTTCTCATGTTTTTTATTTATATATGATGTTTTATTGTATATATATATATATACACATATATATTTGTGACAGTTGATTTATTTTTTTCTATGATAACTATTTATTTTATTTTATTTTATTTTATTGTGTTCACTAGTTTATTTCAACCTTTGGTTTTGATATTTAATGTAATTGTTTTTCACACATACTTCATTCATTTAATGAACTAATTAGTTGATGTTTATTTTTAAAAAAGATTAAGTTAGACAATAATGAATATCAACTACTTAGTTTTGTGTAATATAGTGGTGTATTGATCATAAATACTTTTTCAATTTCTCCCATATGGTATTCTATTCTAAATCAGTTAGATTAAACTATTCATGTTTACCTTTTGAAATTGATTGTGCACACCCCTAGTTATGGATTATCCATTCCTTGAGAGAGAGTGAATGAATGAATCCATAAATATTATATAATTTTTTTTAATGAATGGTATATCATTGAGTTTTTAATGTTTAGTATTTAATAATATTTAAATATGTTTTATTTATTATCATTTTTAGTTGTGGTCTACTCACATTGAATGGTTCATGTTACTACAACACTAATATAATAAAATGCTATTATAAAAGATTTTTTTTTGTAATTAAGAATAGAAATAAGATAAATATAATTAAATGATATATGGAATAATATAAGGGATAAATGTAAGGTATCAAGATGTCCAAACTTATTCATCCCCATGAACATTTGAAAAATATACCTTATCAAGAAATGTTAAATTTAATATAAATAATTAAGAGTATAAAACTTCTATTTGTAGATGATTTAAAATACCATAAAATTATTTATACAATACTTATTTTTTATAAATTTTAAAATAATAATTATGAATCATAATCAAGAAAATAAAGGATTAATTATACAATATTTTCTTACTTTTAGATTTACTTGTTAACTTCCTAACTAAAAACAATCATCCAATATTGATTTTCTATTAATGAAATCATTGTATGAGGAAATTATCTTAGACATTACTATTTATAGCCCCAAAGAATCCTAGTTTGTATATTTGTTAATAAAAACATAATTTTTAGTCATATCCTATAAGGAATTGGTTACATAAAAATTATATTTATAAATCTTTTTAACTCTAAAAAGTTTTTATCAAAACATAAAAATTAAATTAACAATAATACATAGGTAAATCTATGATTTTTATGAATATTTAGTTTTGAGAAACCTACCCTTGATATCTTATTAGTTACAAAATTATATCAACAAAAGAAAATAAGGGGTAAAAAAAATTAAGAAATAAAAATTACGAAGTTTGTTTCCCTCTTTCAATCATCGAATATCCTTGGCCAACTCCCTTATTTTTTTTGTCTATCTTATATTCTTATTTCACATTAATACCCCTCGAGATCTTCCACCTATTCTATAGTTCCATTAAACTATTCTATCATTATATTATCATCTCCCATTGGTTTTTATTTGTATTAGATTCATATTAAATTAAAGTATTCTAGGAGGTATAATATCCCAAGGATCATGCCTTGGATCTAGGGTCTCCAAAACACTTCATGAAAACATCCCCATATGCTATAGGCTTTTGAGGGTATAATATACATAATGGAGGGAATTTTTTATAAATATAATAACGGTATAATAACATAAAAACATAATTATCAATATATTCATAATGGAATAAATAAAAAATAAATAGATAAATGTATCAATAGATGATTTAACCAGTTCACTGGCTATGCCATACCAAATAAGTCATATAAATAAAAAATCCTTGCAAAAATACTTAAAGGGAAGATGTATATATGGTATAATAAAAAACATAAAATAATACAAGATTTGAGACATGTTTATACCTTTCTACTGATGCCCCTACTCTGAGATACTCAATCAATAACTATTTTCACCAGTTGAATTACCCTTTCATTTAATTGTATAAAAAATATTAAATCTTTCACATCTATTAACGTGTAAGTGAATGGTTTGAGTCCATAGACCTAGAAAGATATAATAATAATTTCACTATTATATATTTTAATATAGTATGCATGCTTGTGACAGATTGTTATTAATATCACTCTTAGTAAACTCCCATGTTAGGTTATCATGTGCTATCTTGACAACCATGACACGTGGCCATACCAAATTTGGTCACATCATGTATATCACCAATATATATATCTCAATATATAAAATAATTATCTACACATAATAAGTTATCAAAGACCAACCCTAAAGATTTACATCATGTAGTGATCCAATGGATTGAATGAAGTGTCAACACCGCTGATCAATAACAGACCTGATTAGCCAATCCTTTTAGATCCATTTAGTCCATATTAACCTCAATAAATATATGTCTCATACCACACTAGTTCAATCTGATACCATTGATCACATATCATATAAATCAATAATATTCATATATCTCACTATTCACATATCCCATACCCCGCTAGTTTACCTAGACCCCACTGGTCCTCCTTATCCATGTTGATCATATCTATCATTACTCACTTTTTTAATATGATACCATATGTTATATTTCTCATATCCCACTAGAATGTATCAACCCCACATGCCGTACTAATCGGTTATTCTAATGGATGATCTCCAAATGATGAGAATGGTTAAAATCCAATGACTCTTACAGTTTATCTCATTCATAGACCCTTTAAGAATTTATAATTACGGATCCAATGCACTTTCATAATCTTAGACCCTTCGGTTTCTAACCCATGAATCCAATGGTTGTTTACCAATGAACATGATGGTCATTTCATTATTATCCCAAAGTCCTCATTTAATTCATTATCAATATATAAATTCAATATAAATAATAAGTTTATAATACACTATAAGGGACCCAGTTTCCCTCTAGGAAACTTTATTTCTCATTAAATAACTCTCACAGGAGAGGTTGTTTTTTTATTACCCAATTTCAGTACTAACAATTGACCCAAATGACTAATTTCCTATCAAATATACATTTCCATTCATGGATCGTTCAGTGAATTCATTTCTTATCCACCATCACATTAATCAAACATCAGTTATGTGATTTATTTAGACCTAATGGATTATACCAGTGCATTCAAGAATTTATTATTACTCAATCCTATCCATTTGGTTCCTCAAATTGGGTTCCCAAGTCTTTCCAAATAATCCTCACATGAATCATGAAATAGGTCACCATATATTGTATAGATCACTTACATGAGTATTATTAGAAGCATCTGCCATAATATTACAAACACAATCCAATCTAGATGGATGAATCAATGAAAACCTACCAAAATTGAATAAAACTTTACTTATAAAAATGTAATACTAGATACTGAATGAAATTAAACAACTCAAGTGGCATTATTTTGGATGTTTCATCTAAACCCAACTCCCAATTATGGATCATGATTTTATTCAGTAATATAATTTATTACTCTAATAAAATCAATTCTGAGAGGAAGAACTAAAGGAAGAGTCTCTAATGTTGTGATACTTGGGTAAATTCCTCCATCCTAAATTTATAAAATTTTAGGCTTAAAATACCAATAATTCCCAATTTAAAATATGGGTTGACGGATCATAAAAAGAATAGTTGAACTTCTTGCTTTTTTATAAGTCTCTATATTCATATAAGACACCAATGTATTATTTATGGTGGAGGAAGTATCCACTTCCACAACCACTATACATTTTGTGGCCTTTTACTATAGTTACTGTGGTACTCCCACAATAAAACTAAATCTAAGTTTCCACTATTTATATTTTTTCATCCTCTAAGCCTCATAAAATTCATCCCATAAGTATAAATTTAAATATTTAAATTTATAAATTCAAAAATAATATAAAATAACATAATATTGATCTGTTGAATATTATAATGTACACACCATCAAGGTTCTCAAACTCGATATGAATCATGTGATGCCTATAAATAATAATTATGACCATTTTCTTATATATATACATCCCATTATCATATATACTCCTAGATATATCAATGTTTATAGAACATCCAAACTATATTTTTCACACAGTGCATTTATAATTTGTACTATAATGAAAATTAGTTACTTCTCAAATGACACATATGACCCAAATTCCACTCTATCACATTATATCACATGTGATGGTTTTGGTAAATATCTACATATCTAATTTATATGAAATAATCATTCATTCTACTAAACCATATACTAATATCTATTATATAAGAAAATAAGTTGACCCACTGTTGGATCTCAAAAATACCCATAAAATGAGGCGATAACTTTCTCAGTTTTCCCATTCAATTCATGTACCAAATTTGGTAATACATTAGGAAATTCATGATCTACCATAAAAAACTCGATTATTTGATGTATTCAATCTATATATGATCACTATATTCTCTATGAAATATTCAACAAGTTATTGATCAATTGTAGTCAATCAATAGTCTCCGTTACACAGCTTGGCCCAACTAGAGATGACTCCCTAACCTCTGTATAGTATGTGGGAAATATTGAGGGTCTATGATACAAAGAAAAAGACAAAAAAATCTAAATTGATTCTCGATAACCATTATTATACACAAACTCCCCTAAATTAATTTGGTCCTCCCATTCACCCACTAAGTCAAAAATACACATGTATAAAATATCATGAAACCCCTGAATAGTACCCTGAGTATTAACATAAAAATGTCTATTATAAGATGTATTTATATTTACTTGAGTTCACAATACCAGTTTCATTAAGTTATTTAAAAGTTACCTAAATCTCACATCACTTTCAGATGTAATTCTTCACAACACTATATAATCTGACCATCTCCCAATTGTAAAAGTTTCCAGTATTTTAAAATGATTGAGTATCTCATACATCCAAGAAATGATCTATATTTGGAAAATTATCAATGATAGTCCATACCACATATCTTCTCTTAATATCTATTAGTAATCTAGTTACAAAATTCTTTGTTTTCTCATATTACATCAACATGGGAATATAAAATGTCTATAATGTATCTAATATCATCTAATTATATAACTATATTTCATAAAATTGAGTCTTATCAACATAAATACCTCTATATATTACTATGTAATTAGTTTGAAATATAATATTTGTTAGAAGAACTAGTTTAAATACCTTGAGGGGGGGGGGGGGTTGAATCCGAGAATAATAAATTAAAACAAACACCCCTTCAGATAAAGTTTTGTTGTAAAAAACACTCTTCTCTCCCTTTTCTAAAGAAATGTATGAAGGGAAATTAAATTAGCCATGAAACACATCAATTCTACTTGGTTCACCCTCACTCAGATATGTCAAAGGAGTATACAACTACAATTTGCCAATATCTCAAATTTACTAAGGATCACTACCAATTCAAGGTTCAAGATATACAAATTATATACCCCAGATAATCGCCTATAAAATGTTTGGGGATATATCACTTCTTCCCATGGGGCACTAACTTAGTCTCATTTTCAATGGTTCACTTCTAGTGGAAATAATCACCTTCTTCCACTTCGATTACACACTACTCTAAATAGGATTTACACGCCATTTATGGACATGTAGGTCAATTCATTAACAATAATTAATACATCCTCAAATATAGGTAGATTCTCTTTTGATGTTATACTTTCATCCACTTTATGAATACAACTTCACCATTGATTTATTTGGAAATACATTTTCAAAACATTCATGATATTCAATGATTTTCATAAATATCACCACTTTCATAAGGATCAAATGGCCTTTGTGAAGCACCTTCCTTTCATGAAGCTTATACGGCCTTTTCAAATCACCTTGTTTTGATAAACCTCAAATACTTCTAAAAATATCACATATCCGTCATGAATCTCATAAATTTCGGTTTGATTTTTATAGCCTTCACAAACTTCTATACTTTCATCATGCACACAAATTTCAGTTGTCTTTAATAGCCTACATGAACTTCTTTTCTTTGTGAAACTTTTCTCGATGACAACCTTCATGAATCACCTTTATGAATCCAGAGTCTTAGAATCTATGCTATGTCATGATCTAATTTTCTAAGATGGATAGAGTAAAATTTATAGGAATATCCTCTCATTCTAGAATCTTCCATCTGTGTCATCACCTTTTTGTAAAGCTATCTTATGTCTTTCATGATTATTGATGTTTTGGGAAGCACTGGGGAAATATCATATTTGTAAAGATTCCCGTAGTCATGAAGATTAATGTCAATACTTCATGCATTCATGATTCTCATTCAGGGTGATCCAGACCTTCATAAAATACCCTTCTCGAAACACAATATTAATTAAACTCATGCCTTTTCCATATTTGTATATGGATTTCATGGAAATCCAACTTTCATGATGACTATGAAATTGTCCAAATTATGGACCCCAAAATTTTTCCAAACACTAGGAAACAACACCACATTGTGTACTTAATTTTCTGTACCACTTCCAGGGAATCTATTCATTTTTCATGGATTTTGTTAAAATTTGTTGTCAACAATCTCTTTAGAAATGTAATGACCCAAATGTTTTGAATAATATTTGTTTCCTGAAAATGTGTATTATATTATATATATAGAACAAAACTATATATCACTAATAATGAAGTGTGTTTATTTTGAAACGTGACTATCATGTTTGGACCATTATATGACCATTCATCAATTATGACTATTGTTCAACATGACAATTTGAAACTAAAATCTTAATAATAAATTTAACATTATAATTATTGTTTATAAGTCGAAATGACAAAGGAAAATTAATGAAAAAGAATAATCGATGGACTCCTCCAGTAGATTCAAGCCTTACAATATCCATTTTTAAGAGCCTGGGGAGGAGGTAGTGTCATTGGGGTTCACTATAGACCAATTGCATGCTGAGCTTAAACATGTTAATCTTGATGGAGAACATATATAGCTGAAGTTCATGTTAGTGGAAAATACCACTTAGTCGATATTAGCTGAGCCACCCCAAGAGTGTATCACAATTGAAATATTCACCCATAGATAATTTGATGGTTCTATAAAAGTTTATGTGTTGATTACCTAGTTTCGTAATGTTTAATACCATTGTATAAATGAAATTTTTATTCCATCATTTCTGTTTTAAGAATAGTTTTTCTCAATATAAAATTATGATGAATTCGATAAATTTATTTTTTTGGGGAAAAAGTGTACTTTTAAGAAATATATAATTTACTATATTAAAATAATTTTTTTATTAATAATGTGTATCATAATTAATTAGTTTTATAAAAACACTATTTTTAATTAAAAATGATAAAATATTTTATTTTTTCCAGTGTTAAAAATTTTACAAAGCATATTTTATCATTTATTGTGTTTAATAAGTGATTATTATTTTTTGACAAAAGTAAAATTAAACATATTCAGAGAATTATTATGGTAAAATAAATTTAATTTTTGAAAACAAAACATCTATATTAGTTTAGGGTGAATTTAAGAAAATTTTATAAAATACTTTTGTTTTTCGTGAAAAGTATAATACAGTTTGAGTTATTCTATATGCTTAATAAAATAATAACTATGTAATAATGATTTGATGAGTAATATAAAAAACTTTGGTAAAATATTTTGGATTTAATTATTAAAATAGGTGTCCCATGTTTCCAATACCATAATCAAATACCATGAAAAAACCGAAGGTTTTTCCAGTACCACTACTAAGCGGTCCAAGGAAATTAATAAAACAACTTCTTAAATTCTTCAATGAATAAAAACACATTTATTTATTTAATTTAATTTAAAATTCATTATTCAATAAGGAGTTATATTATTACCTCCCATGGAGTCCTTCCCAGGTGTTCCCAAGCCCCCAAGGTCCCGATCTTCTAGTTTATGTGTCACTCTTCAAGGTATGGAAAATCTCAACTTCTCTTTTCCTTTAAAGTCATTTTTCTATGTAGAATGACCATGAAATTCCATTAATAAGTTCATAAATTAATTTTAATATATCCCGTTATTATATTAAGCGTCTTTTGTGAATGTTATAATCATATACTTTCTCTTTTTAATATATCTTAAAACCCGATTTCATACCTGTTATGCAGCGGAATTCTCTTCTCTAAATTCCTCTCTTTTTCATTTTCATTATGTGAATACCCAAACCTATTTATTTTATAGGGGTATTCAACAAGATGTAAAAATTATTTATTTTATTCTTTAATTTATATACATAAAACTATAATTCCCTTTTCTTGGGTTATAAGTGACATAATGATCATGTTTTTATGAACTTTTTAAAATTCCATGACTTTGATATGAAGCCCATTTTTTATTCTCTTTGGGTTATTTATGAGATGTCTAATTATAATATATGTAGATCACATGAACATTAATACTTATTAATGGTTCACCCTGATATCATTCCAATACATTTGGTAAATAATTTAACCTCTATAGATGGAATGTTTTACAATAGCATGGTGAATAACATTGATAATTATTATGAATCATTGATGATAAACCTTGGTGATATGGTTATGAATTACACAATTAATTTTTTTTCCATATTTCCATGTTATGAATCATGTTATTATTGTTATGATATGCCTCTTTATCTTTCCTTTATGCATTTCATAAAGTTTCTGTTGATATTCCTCAGGATCACAAGTAGATTGTTCCCCTTGTTTTCCATTACTGAGCCTTGTTCTCACCCTTTCCTTTTATATATGTCCCTAGGTTATGATATTTAATCAATTTACATAGGATTAAACTTTAATAATACTTTCATGTGGATTAAATTAATGTTTTATTTTTCATGTATTATGTATGTTGTTTCCATGAAACAATACTTTAAATGTTCCTCTATTTTTATAAAATGTATTGAAAAGTTATATAAGAAAATAGTAGGATTCCATAGTTGGTATAAAAGTAAGGTTAAATTATTTGTGGAAATTAGGATATGAAAATATTAGGAAGAGACCTAGGGAAATGATTAAATATAATAAAACTTCTTGGTATTTTGGTGAAATATTATGTAAGTGGTTTTTGAACTAATAAATCCCTATATGGATATGAACAAGTGGATGTGGATCAAGAACGGATATACCTAGTAGTAACAACTCTCACAAGGTACATCGGGGCTAACTCAATATAACCCGATATACAAAAATAGGCCTTGATACAGTTCTGGTTTGATACTCTCTGGGGATATGTTTGGTTAATAACAAGCTTTTTATGATCCATTATGAAATATTTATAGAAAATTTAATTATTTTTAATGAATATCATGTTTAAGCATGATGTTTTATGACATAAAATTTCCCCAGAAATTATAATATTTTTAAAGAAACATGTTTTAACTATGGTTTTCTTCTTTTAGAAAATGGAATTAAATAGGATAAACCATGTTAATGGTGAGCACAATGGACCTGGAACTCACGACCATCTCATGGAAACCAAAATGTAAAAATCTTGACAATAGTGGATCAAATTACTCGAGTTATGAGAAATAACATTAAACAATATGGGAGTCTCGATTCACCTCAAAGAGAAATTTTTTGTTGAGTCCTTTATGCACCAGGGACCACATAATTCGAGTGGATATACTGACCCATTGATTACTAAACAATGAATAATATCTACAAAAAAGATCTTTTCTATAATATGTTGCTTTCAACAAGAGAAATTAACCCTAAAAATGTACCGCTTAAAGGGAGATGTATATCGGTGGTGGAAACTAGTTAAAAACACAAAGCCAAGAAGGGATATTGATACAATAGAGTGGGATGAGTTTAGGGGAAACTTTTTCAAAAATTTGTTTCCCCATTATATGATAATTAAAATAGATAATTAATTCATAGAGTAGAAACTAAAGAAAAATGAATATGTGGGAAGATATAAGATAAACTTTACAAGACAATCATGTTAAACCTCTATCATTATCTTGGATCCAAATGGGAAGGTTTATAGATTATTTAGTGGACTAAGTGCCCATATACAGTATAATCTTTCCAATAGAGACTATGAAAACTACTAGTAGATAGTTTAAAGTTCTATGAAGGTAAAACTGGTGTGTAGTGAGACGTAATGTTCTCATAAATCTAATGAAAAGAAGGGAACATTGGACCCAAGATTAGGTAGGATCTTTGATCAAGGAAGGAGAGGAATTAAAGTGAAAAATTCCAAGTTCCATAAGAATGAGAAGAATAATTTAGGGAACTAATTTATTTGGAGAATAAAATGTTACAAGTGTGGAAGAGATTTTATATTGCTCGGATCTACTATTGTGAGGTGAAACAACAACGTTTCAACACAAATGACATAAGGAAGATGGTTTAGTATTTTCTTGAAGTCCAATGCTTTATGTGTGGACATCTTGGCCACTTTTTCAATCATTATCTAAATATGATGGGAGTGGGGGGGGGGGGGGTCGCCATAAACATCAGCCTAGAAAAAATTGAGAAAGGTTATTATTTTCTACCATGATGGTCGAATTTTAAGCACTAAATGATATGGTGTCAAGTACATTCAGTGTTATCTCAAATCTACCAAGTACTTTGATTGATTCTAGTCCTACACATCCCTTTAGTTAATACATGTTTGAAAAGAATATAGAATCAATCCCTGAACTGTTATAAGGATAAGTATCAATTAGGACTCCTAGGGAAATTATCAAAGCATCAATAGTGTATAGAAACTCTAGTATTTACATTTTAGAGCATAATATCATCACAAATCTAGTAGTCATTCCCATAATGGAATTTGAAATTATACTATTGATGGATCAGTTCTCAAAGTAAAGTGGAAAGATCAACTATATAAGCACTAAAATCTTAGTAGTCATGAATAGACAACCTTTGGTTGCCTTAAAAGAGAGATATCTCACCCTGAACATTATCTAAAAGCTCATACCATGACTTTTTCTATGTAAATGATCGGTGAATATGAATAAAGAAATTAAATTATACAAATATAGAATGTCCCCATGGTTAAATAATAGAATGATTTATTTCTGGAAGAGTTACCTATACCTTCTCTAGAAAGAGAAGTAGAGTTCTCTATTGATCTCATGTCTGGTTCCAAGCAGATTTCTAAGACCCCATATATAATAGAAAATGTGAAGATGGAGGAATTAAGAGAAAAACTCCAAGATTCTTGGAGAAGTGGTTTATCCAAAAAAGTGTGCATCCTTGGGTAGAACCTATTATATTTGTAAAGAATAAGGATGGATAAATGTGGCTTTGAATTGATTATAGATAACTCAATGGGATTATAGTGAAGAACAAG
Source organism: Viscum album (assembly GCA_963277665.1). Classification (NCBI taxonomy): domain Eukaryota; kingdom Viridiplantae; phylum Streptophyta; class Magnoliopsida; order Santalales; family Viscaceae; genus Viscum; species Viscum album. The sequence continues at coordinate 2,014,972,239 of OY728153.1, read as the reverse complement.
TACCCTCTTCCAAGAATTGATGATTTATTTGACTACCTTCAAGGTGATAAATTCTTCTCCCTGATTGATATTCAATCTGGATATCATCAATTGAGGTGGAAGAGAGAATATATTCCAAATACCACCTTCCATTCAAGATATGTTCCTAATCAGTTTCTTATTCCCTTTTCCTTGACTAATTCACCTGCTATATTTATGGATTTGATGAGTAGAATTTTTAAAAAGTACCTCTGTAAATTTATGGTAGTTTTTAGGATGAAAGTTTGATATATTATAAAACTAGAGAGGTTCTTCAAGATCATCTGAGGGTTATATTGAAAAATATGTGGAAGGAAATGTTCTTTGGAGTGTTTAGGCAGTGTGAACTATGGTTATATAATGTTGAGTTCTTGGGGAAAATTGTAACCAATGAAGGGATATCTTTTGGCCCTGCAAAGACAATAGTTGTGCAGGAGTAGCCTCATCCTACAATAGTAACTATGATTTGTAGTTTACTTGGTTTAGAAGGATATTATAAGAGGTCTGTGAAAATTGTTTCACGAATTTATAATCCAGTAAACCAAGTTAACTTGAAAATGTGTTATGTGTATCAAGAACAATGAGTGTAAAGAATGTTTCCAAGAGATGAAGAAGCTATTGGTTACTAAACCCTTGTTACCTATAACCACTATCAGAGAAGGATTAGTTAATTTTAGTGATGAATCTATTAAAAGGGTTAGGTGTATCCTCATGGAAAATGAAAAAGTGATTACTTATGCATCTCGATAGTTGAAGTCTCATGAGAGGAACTCTTCTATGCATGACTTGGATCTAGCTGTAGTTTATTTCTCTACGAATATATAGAGGGACTATCTCTATGAAGAGAAATGTGACATATACAAAAACCATCAAGGTTTTAAGTATATTTTCATGTAAAAGGAATTGAACATGAGATAGAGGTGATGATTAGAACTTATTAAAGACTATGACTGTTCAATTCATTATCACCCCTGAAGAGAAAACAAAGTCTCTGATGATTTAAGTTTGAAAGACCATGTTGTTTTGGAAATGATGAGGATTAAAAGAGATAATTTGATCAAAGATCTATTAAAACTGGACAGATGAATTGTATGTAAATGTACATAATCAAACCTATCACAAATGATTTCTCAAATATCAGTACTAGAGATGATCCTTTTTTATAGAACAAGATAGAGTCTATTAATAATGGGAAGTTTCCTGAGTTTAATATTGATCATGAATGTGTATTGAAATTCCATTCAAGAATATGTGTTCCATCTCTTTTATAAATAAAGTGGGAGTTGTTGGATGAATCTCATAGCTCTACTTTCTCTATACATCCTCAAAGCATGAAAATGTATAAGTACCTTTGTGATCACTATTGGAGGGATAACATGAAAAGAAATATTGCCAACTATACTATGAGGATCCTAGTGTGTCAACAAGTGAAGGAAGAGCGACAAGTTTCTAATGGGGTAATAAAGCCACTACCCATACCAACATGGTAGTGGTATAATATCATTATTGAATTTTTCACTGGTCTCCTGAAAACATCCAATGGAAACATTGTGATATAGGATATAGTGGAACATCTCACCAAGACAGACCATTTTATCTTCATTATATAATACTTAACTCTTGATCAAATTTCTAGGATTTCTATGAAGGAAGTGATAAGGATATATGGGTTACCACTTTTTATCAATTTAGATAAAGATCTAAGGTTCACATCAAAATTATGGAGATGTCTTTTATATGCTTTAAATACTGAATTGAATTTCAATACCACCAGTCACCCACAAACTGAGGTCTAAAAAGACTATTTATAATCTCAAGGACATATTAAGAACATGATCAATATAATTATAAGTTGGATTGGATCGACATCTCTCAGTATTTGAGTTCTCAAACAAAAACTCACTCTATTCCTATATTCAAATGGAACCCTACAAAGCTCTATATGGGAAACGATGTAGAAATCCTACTTTTTGGGATGTAGCTGGTGAGAGAAAGCTTCTTGGACCTCATATTGTGAAAGAGATGACAAAAAAGGATTATCCCATCCAAAAACACATGAAGGCTCATTAGATTCAATAGAAGAGTTATGCTGATAACCGTCGAAGGGACTTGGGGTTTTATGTTAGAGATAATGTCTTCTTTAAAATTTCATCTTGGAAGAGAGTCACGCAGTTTGGGAATAAAGGGAAGCTAAGCCCAAGGTACATTGGCCCCTATGAAATCCTTGATCGCATAAGAGAAGTGGCCTATCAACTTGAACTTCCTCCAAATCTGGCATAAGTTCATGATTTTTTCAACATAACTCTCTTAAGGATGTATATACCAAACCCTTCAGATGTACTGAATCCTAATGTGGTACAATTGTAACATACCCTCTATATGAGGAGTATCCGGTAGAAATATTAGACTGTAGGGACATGTTTATTAGAAACAAGATGACCCACCTCAATAAAGTGTTATAGAGAATTCAAAAATATGAATAAGCCACATGTGAACTAGATGAGACAATCTAGAAAAAGTACCCAAAACTTTTTTCAACTGAGGGAATAAGTTGAAGTTTCTGGGATACAATTTATTAAGGGGGGGGGGGAATGTACAGAACTGAACTTTTTGAATAATATTTTTTACTAATTTTTTTTATTGTTTTATTTTATACAAAACAAAACTATATTCTTCTAAAAATGAAGTGATTATATTTTGAAATGTGAGCATCTAGTTTTGACCATTATATGACCATTATTCAATTACGACCATTGGTCAATATGACCATGGGAAAATAAACACTTAATAATATGTTTAACCTTATAATTATTTTTTATATTTAGAAATGATAATGGAAAATTAAACCAGAAAGAAGATTAAATGGCCTCATCCAGTAGAGTCATATCGTATGAAGCCCATTTTTGAAAGCTTGGGAAGGAGGTAGCATCAATGGGCTTTACTCTGGACCAATCCCAAGATGATCTTCATCATGTTAATCTTGAACTAAGTCACCTATGAGTGATGTTAAAGTTATTTGAAATTAATACTTGGGTGATGTTAGCCGAGATACCCCATGAGTCTATCACCATCACACACCTCACCCTTAGGTAATATAAATGTATTATAAGGGTTATGTGACAAGGACCTAGTTATTTAAATTGTAATCCCAGTATATAAATAAAATTATTATTTTATCATTTTAGTTTTATGAATATTCTTTCCCAATATAAAAGAATGATGAATTTGAAAATTTGATTTTTACCGAAAAAACTAAATTTTCAGAGATAAATAAATTGTTATATTGAACTAAAGTTTTTTAATAATTATTATTATAATTATATAGTTCTATAAAAATACTCCATTTAATTACAAATGATATAATAATTTTATATTTTTTCAAGTGTTTGAAACATTACTATGCATTTTACTAATCATTTTTTGTCCGCTATTATTTTGAATAAATAAGTATTTTTATAGCTAAAATTTAAATTTATCATATTTAGATAATTATTATGATAAAACGTACGTCTATTTTGAAATAACAATGTAAATATTAACATATAGTGAACTTATGATAAATTTATAAAATACAATATTTCTTCATCAATATTAAAAATTCAATTTGAGTATTTGGGTATGTTTGATGACATCATTACTATGTCATAATGATGTAATGAGTAATTTAAAATTATAGTTGACTAATTTGGATTAATATAACACAATATGTGTCTTATGTGGTCAATACCACAAGAAAATACTAGGGGGAAATCCCATGGATTTTAAAATACCACTATTGAGGTCACCAAGGAAATTAATAAAAAACTCTTTCACTTTTTCTACAAATACATACCCATTTATTCATTTACATTCATTTCAAATTAATTATTCACAAATATATGATTGTTTTACCTCCCAAGGAGTCTTCACAATTTATCTTTAAGCCCCCAAGGTCCCAATCTTCTAGTTTTAGGAGTCACCCATCAATGTAAGGGAAATATAAATATCTCTTTTCCTTTTAAGTTCCATTTATATGTGGTATGTATTTCAAATGTACATACTATTTTATTATATCCATATTACTCTATAAATTTACCTTATTAATATTATTTTATTAATTTGAGACCCTTTTACCTCTCTTTTAAATGTTTTCTAAAACCTTGTTTTGAACTCGATATGCTACCAAATTTATTCTCAAAATTTCTACGTTTTTCTCAAGAAATTATTTTATTTTCATTATGTGTATATTTAAACCTATTTATTTTATAGGGATATTCAAAAATATTTAAAAATTATTTTTTTAATTTTTGTAATCGAAAAACAAAAATCCCTCATTCGTTTTCTGTGGGTTATTAATGACATGATCATCATGTTTTTAAGAATTTTTTAAAATACCCTGATTTTGATACAGAACCTGTTTCTTTTATTCTCCATGGGTTATTTATGAGAGATTTAATTATAATCTATGTGTATCAAATGAAAATTAATACATATTTAGGGTGTGACCTGATATTTCACTAATTATTTGGGTAAATAATTTAATCTCTAGAGATGATAAGTTTTATGATATCTTGGTAAATAACCTTGGTGATGTTAATGAAACCTCAATGATAAAAATTGGAGATATTCTTATGAATGAATGGATTAAATTTTTTAGCCAAATTTACATGTTATGAATCATGTTATTATTATTATTATATACCTATTTCTATTTCCTTTATTAATTTACTCATGTTCTTATTGATATTCTTCATGATCATAAGTAAATTATTTCCATTTTTTCTCTTTCTAGGACTTATGCTCACCATGTGATTTGATGTTTTTACCCATGTTATGAGATTAAATAATTATACAAGGTATGAACCTTGGATAATCCTTTAATGTTGATCAATTGAATATTTTATGTTTTCATGTATTATGTTCCTTGTTTCCAAGAAAATAAACTTTAAGAGATCCTTTATTTTGTACACTATAATGAAACGTTATGTTATAAAAGATGGAATTCTATAGGACATCCACAACTTACCCTGAAAACCTACTTTTTCAAAAAACAAACTCAACCAAAAAATAATACAATGTAACCTTGCTGGATTTTTTCCAACAATCTAACCCCATGGGTTTGTTGAAAACTCTTCATATTTTGATACCTCATTGAGGCTTCTTGTATATTCTTCCTTTATTCACATCATGTTATTCAGATATCAACAAAATATTTACTCAAAAAACACTCTAAGACCACATGATCCATTATCAATGTGAGAAATAAGAGTATCATGAAAATTTGTTCAATGGATTCCAAAATGAGTCAACTGATTTCATCACGAACCCCATATTTCATAATATAAAACCTTTGATTTATAATATTTAGCATCGTCAGATTTAACACCCCATACTTCACTACCAAAACCAATAAAATATTTTCCTTACAAACCTCATATGTATTTATATATATCCTTTGATTGATCATCTTTATCATCTTCAAATTAAAAAATCCCTATAATTTACATCCACATATCAACATCTCCACTTGTATTAATGAAGCCATTTCCCCCATTTTATATCCAAAATTCCTCCATCTTTGTCAATGAAAATGAATGACACATTTTTGTGGTATAAAATAGGATAAAGAATATAGATCAACACATTAGGGAAAAACACATCATACCTTGGGGAGAGGGGGTCCCATATGCCCTTGTTTTTATGTGTAGGTAGTTGACTGAACTCTTAAAGCCCTTTGATGTTGTTTAGACCCTTCATTGGGTAAGGACTTTGTCCAATTTTTTGTAACCTATAGTCTTTAAGCACATACTCCAACTTCACAAACCCATGCTCCATCTTCTCCTAGATAAAATGATACATGATTTTAGTTTTCATTGTCCTTTAATGATAGACTTGATTTGTTATAAGATTTTCAGTACTTGAATTATAGTAATGTATTCTGATTAGAGACTTCACATCATCTCTAATATAATCAATCTACTACTTCATCCACAATAACTATGTTCATTTTTGATTAATATCAATATACATAGCTTCTGTTGTGATTAAAGTAATTAAATATTGTTTCTTTCTTAGACAATAAATACACAATCTACCAAGATTGAATGAACCACTTGATGTTGATTTTATATTATCTACTAATCTGGCCCAATATACATCTGTACAACAAAATAACACTTTATATGATTTTTAATTGTATAAAAAATAAAAATCCACCATTAGCTTGATATAATAAGTATTATTTTCTCTTAAATCAATTGGGTTTAATTTGGATATCTTGGATGAATTTTTTCTTGGCATGTTAAAAACGTACCATCAGGTATTCTCATTGTCATGTAATGTTGAATTCCAATAATTTTCTTGTATTCTATGAAATTAACTCCATTGCCTTCATCATCCCATGATAGTTACAACTGGGTATCCACAAGATTAATTATCTCCATGAAATTATCCATTAAAAATATTTTAAAAATATCTATGTCATATTTAAATTGACAAATTAATGTGTCATTATTTTATATTCCCACCTATTAACCAAGGAAAATCATCATTTCACCATTCAATATCAACTCAAATTCAATTTTAAGGAATTTTAAAAACTACTTACATTGTGCTTCATCTGATCCAGAAAATATAATTTCAATGACATACACTAGAACCATAATCCTTTTACTAATATTATTTGGGACATAAATATTGTATTGAACTCCACCATACAGAAAACTGAGCTTCTTGAAAAGATGATATAGTCTTGAAAACATTGATCTTGGTGATATATTTAAATTATATAGCCCCTTATTCAATCTAAAAAATGAGTTCTCATCTTCATAAATGAGAAAACCATCTGGATTTTCAATATAAACTTATTCTTCCATAAACCCGTTTTGAAATTCTAATTTTACATCCATCTAGAAAAATTTGAATGTTCTTTTCACTAATGTGTCCAAGAATAATATGATCATTTATATCCTCTCAATAGTTTTAAATATTTCACCTACATCAATACCCTCAATTCTAGAGTACCATTTTCCCACTAGTCACGCTTTGTTTTGAATAATTGTGCGATATTTATTCATTCGGTTGAGAAAGACCCATTTGGTACCAATTAAATTCTTATCTATTGGTATCAAAACAATCTACCATGTTATATTATTTTCTATTATTTCAAGATCTTACTTCATATCCTAAACCTAGTCACTATATCCAACTACTTCCTCAAAAAAATTAATATATACCTAAGATAGGAAATATTACTTCTACATTAACTTCATTATTCTTGTTTGAACTGTTGCTTTTTGATCCCCAATGATGTTCTATCTATCAATATCATCATGAACCATCATATATCATATTTATATGTATTATACTTCCTAATGTTCATCAATGATAGCTTCGTATGAGTCATTATTTTCTACTTTAACTCTTCTTGATGTGTTTACCTCCTCATAAGTTTCATCAGGGAACTGGTCACTATGTTGTTGAAGATTCTGTTTATCTTCTATAATAGTGAACTAGTGACATTCAACAACCTTTCCAAGACACTTTTATATAACATCTATATTATAAGATGTATCCTAAATATCCATGAATTATCCCCTTATGTCTACATGACTCAAATTCCATGTGATTCTCCTCATTGAGAATACAGAATTTGATTCCAAATATTTGAATGTATTTCAGGGTTGACTTCTTCCTATACCACATCTCATGCATGCATTTTTTCCTTCAAACACAAAAAATCCGTATTATATATGTAAACTGATGTCAAAACTACTTCTCTCCAAAATTTATATGGTAGGTCATTTTCAATAAGAATTGTTCTCACCACATTGTTGATGATCCAATTTCTCCTAACAACCACTAAATTTTGTTGAGGGGATATTGCTACTCAAACTAAATTTATTATCCTATCCTTGTGAAGATAATATTCCACTTTGATATTTGTTAATATCATACCATTATTTGTACAAAAAATTGGAATCTTATATCCATGCACCCTTTTAGATTCCCTCTAATATTGTTTTTTTCTACTGAACACATAATATTTGAGGGAAATGAATAATTCCCTTGACAAACTAAAAAATTCATCAATTAAAAGTGCCTAATACCATTTCCCATTAATGTATCATGGTGTGATATGCACACATACATATTCAAGCACTAATTCAAGCACTGTTTTTGAATTTGGTTTATTTTCCTTATACGTCTTTATGATAATCTTACATTGTTGAAAAATATAACACATATGATTATTATAATTTGATAGATTAGGGAGATATCGATCATTATTAAATTTCACTAGATCTTCCAAAGGTGGTTGAAATAAATGACTATGTTTTTTATGCCACAACATGTTTTCTTCCTCCCTAAAAAAAGAACATATCTTCTTCTCCACTTATAATGTATAGATTCCCCTAAATTATTCTTAGCTATAGAAAAAATACACCATATCTTACTTTGATGATAAACATTTTATAGTAAATCATATTCCATGCCCTGAGTTACATAGTTGTTTGAATATAAACATGTTGTGTTGGGACCTTGAAAAACAATGAAATTAACACATCTCAATTATTTTCTCCCAAATTTGGATTTTCCCAATCCAATAATCTTCCTGCCTTCATCATTTCTAAATTTTAAAACACCTTCATTGCCCTATTTTATTCCCATAAGAAGATATTTATTTCCTTTAATATGTGATGTTCATTCACTATCAAAGATCCATACACTATAATTATATGATGCTTTAAAGGAAATCTTTGCAACCTATGCCTTCTCATCTATTTTCTTTTTGATTTATTTTTTTGACATCATACCTAGTATGGATTGATAATCTTGATCTTCATTAGAGTTTGATGAAAAAACATCATCTTATAGAGATGAAAATGTATTTTTGATTTTCATCTCATTTGATGATACATTAAACTAATTCTTATGACAACATTAACTATGATTGAACAAATTTCAATGCATTTTTTATGAGAAATATATTGCCTTGTGTCTGAATCCTCCACACCTAAAATAGTGACCATCAAATGATATCCTATAATAATGAGCTATGTATGGATACCTCTATTGGTCTTACTCCCACAAATATTTTTTTTTCTATGGAACATATATTTTAATAATGTCCCATATTTCCACAACAATATCACCTGATACAAGGTATATTTTCTATATTATTGTAGTAATAGTCCCACCTTGTGTCTTTTGAGTCATTAAATGTTTATTTGAACCCAAATAAAACTTCAATCTCATATTAACTTCATTTTTCCTAAATTAAACTATTAGTACCTTCTATTTTCAATCAAGCCTCATAATATAAGTGTTGTTAGGATCAATAAATTTATTATACTGAAATTATATTGGCTATTTCACTACATATTTGAACTCTACATTTCCATTTTATATTACATTTGAGACTTTCTTTGATGGAGTCAGAATCTTCTCTTAATATTCTACTTTCATCCATATATTGAAAACTTCCACATCAAGTTTTTCGATACATTTTACTTGATCTCTTTTAGTGTTATTCAGTCTATCAATTTCACTTTTTTCATTGATTTTGAGTTTTTAATCAATATTATTTTTTGAGTTATCTATCAATGGATAATTTAGGTTTTCAATTTCTTTATTTAGCTCATACTTCTCTTCTTCCGGCTACTATATATAATGTTTTTCCTCAGGAACCCTGATGTATTATTTCTCCATTTTGTATCTCTAAACATATTTCACATCAACATTATATTCTAATTTATCATGCATATCAACTCTTACATAAATTTCTTCTTCCTTATTTTCACTTCCTTCCCTTTTTTGGGAACTACCAAAAACATCCACCATATCATTTTCTCCACAATCCTCGAATCTCTCCATTTATTCAACCTCAAATGTTTCTTAAATATCATTTTTCTTGTGAAACAATATTCTTATTTTTGAATAATTTTTTTATAATATTCTTACTTTTCACATAGTATGAATACTTCTTCATGGTAATTTTGTACCTCATCCTGTTCATCTTCTTGAAACTTCTTAGTGGACAATGCTACAAGGTGTCCAACATTTCCTCATTGAAAGCATGCAATAGGGAGTTTCCTTTTGAAATTAAATTTTCCTCTTTAAGGATTTGAGTAATGGAATGAAATCACCTCATCTATAAATTCTTCTTCTTGGCTATCTTCAATAGTGAGTTTTTCCCTAGCCATGAATTTCACTTATTAGGACTTCCTTTTTCCCACAGACTCATTATCATCATTTCTAATCTCTTATGCAGCAAGAGTATTAGGCAAGCTATCCAATTTCTTCTCCTATGGACCATTATCCTCAAATATAGAAGCATTGGGATTAATCCTCGGTGAAGGTATTCTCAAAATGTGCTTGATAATATTTATATCATCAATAACGTTTCTGAGACCATGCATTTATTCCAAAAAAAATCACTTGGTCAAATAATGCATCAATAGAATCATTCGGGTGAATTATAATATCCTCATACTTATTCCATAGAATCTACATATTTGCTCAATGACTTTCGAGTCACCCACTTAAATAATCAAAAACTATTCCCACATAACATGTTATGATTTAAATGATATTACCATTGTATATATTTCATTGGATAAGGATCCTTTAAAGCATTTATTATTTTGGCATCGAAATAAAATTCACTTCATTGGAATTTTGATGAAGTAAAACTATCTATAATGGCTGAAATACCTTCTATAACTATTGTAAAGACATATATTTCCAAATATAATAAGTATTACTTCATTTTATTCCTCTATAATTGAAACTTTCAACCATAAAATATTAGAATAAAATTTTTATTTACAACCTCCACTGAAGCCATTTTAGAAAAACACAAAAATTTACCTTTGGTTTTGATACCAATTGATAGCCCAACTAGGTTAAATATCCATGGGGTAAATTTTGGAAGAACATATTAAAAAAACATCCCCATCGAATCTTGATTCATTATTAAAAACTCCTTATTCTCTCCCTTTCCTATTGTAATGTATGAAAAGAAATTAAATCATGAACGAAACACAACGATTTTACTTGGTTCATCCTCACTGGGATATGTCCATGGAGAATACTAAAACAATGTGCCAATGTAAGAAATTTACTAAGGAACATGACCAAATCAAGGTTTAGGGTAGATCAATTATATGCCCAGGCTCACTGCATATAAATGTTTTGGGACAAATCACTGCTTCCTAAGTTCTAGTCCCTCAGTCTCTCTTTTGATGGATCAGTACTAGTGGAATGGATCAAATTCTTCCTCTTACTTTTCGAACTACTCTGGAAAGGATTCAGAACAAGTATTTGTACATGTAGGTCCATTCATTTAAAATAATAAATACATACTCAGTTGTAGGTAGATGTTCTATTTATGGTCTACTATCATTCACTTGATGAATACTAATTTACCATAGTTTTACTATGAAATACCTTTTCCAACACTTTAGGGATTCTTAACTATTTTTTTGATGCTCAACTCTTTCAAAATTGCTCAAACAACCTTTATGAATCACCTTCCTTTCCCAAAGCTCAAATAACTTTCACGAAGCACCTTCCTTTCAAAATGATAAAATAATTTCATGAATATCATAGCTTTCAGTAATATTTTTATAGACTTATAAAACTTCAATACATTAACTATAATCATAAATATAGGTCATCTTTTACAGACACTGAGAAAATCCTTTATTTTCAAACGTTTTCATAATAACAACCTTCACGAATCACCTTAATGAATCAGGAGCATTAGAATTATTGTCAAATCTATCTCTAATATTTTGTTGGATTGAAGGCCTATTTATAGGTGTTTCCACTCATTCTGGAAGCTTCATTACAAGTCATCATATTTTTGTAAAGATCGCCCATCTCATTCATGATGCTCCCCATTTCGTGAAACCCTAAGGAAATTTCTTGTTTGTGATTCTTCTCGTAGTCATGGATATTACCATGAATACTTCCCACAATCTCAATTCTCATTAATGATGATCCACACCATTGTGAACCCCCCTTATTGAAACCTATTCTTTGTGAAACTAATAACTTCACTATAATTTAGTTATTATTTAATGGAAACTCATCTTTCGTGATGACTGATCCATTCCCCAAATTTTGGAGCCCAAAAATTTGGAAAATGCTGGGAAAGGACACCACCTTGTGTACATAGTTTTATATACCACTTCGAGGGAATCCATTCATTTTTCATGGATCTTTGTCAATATACATTTTCCAAAATTTCTTTGGAACTCCAAAAGTGACCCTTAAAACCCAATTTGTCATCAAACACAATCAACCCAAAAAAATGCAATGTTACTTTGACGTATTTTCTCCCATAAATCTACATATATAATTGTATGTCTTGATAAATCCAAAATAAAGACCCATTGTTAAAATTTAAACTATCACATCACCTTATCTTTTTTGTATATAAACACCACCAACATACTGTATAGTAAAAAAATATTTTGATTATGAAGTCCAATCAAACAAATGATCCCCACCATTTAAAAACATAGACACCTTGATGTAGATATGAATGTCCATAAAATATTACGTTTACCATGTCCAGTGTAGTAGAATTCATATCGAGCGTTTCCGAAATCACCTCACACAATTTCCTAACCACATATGGATGCATCTATAATAGTTGACACATCAACTTACATTCCCAATTCACCTCTAGTTATTTAGTTTCAGTAGGGAAAAACCTTATCAAAATATAATAGAAATTTACCATTAAAATAATTTTCTATAATATTAAACTAGTCAATTGAATTGAATAAAAATAAATGAAGAAATTTTATCTTTTTTTATAAAAGTTGATTAATCAATGTACTTATACAAATTATTGATTGAGATACATCAATAGAAAATATTATCCTCCTTATAGGTTAAGACATATACTAATATTAATCTCCTAATATATATTGTAAGGACACTCTCTTCCTTAAAAACATCTACAACTGAGATAAAGAGATGTAGATAAAGAATAACATCATGTCATGGAAATTCTTATACAAAATTTGATAGATCTCATACCAAAATTTTACAAGGATTGAAACACATTACATAGCCTATAATGATACCTAATAGACTCCCATTCGTGATTTTAATACATATCTAGGTGATGTTTGTGTTATGTTCCATGTGAAATATTTATTCCCATTCACATTTATATTGTTTCATAATGAAAATATGTTACTATGGGTGACAAAACAAATTTCACCAAATTTGTTTGTGTGGTGAAAATTTTATTTGTATGTGGGAAATTGTTTTCCAAATAAGTTCTATGTTATTGTAAAATGTTCTTTTCTATAATTGAGGTAATGTTTTTGGAAACAATGCATCTATTTTGTGGGAAAAAAATTCTATGTTCAAAACTATTTTATATTTAACATGTCAAATCTATGAAATTATGTGTTTTATTTGATCTTTTGGGCCATTTATATGATTTGGATCACTTACCTATGTTGACCTATAATGCATTTTTTTCTTTGAAACAAAACTAAAATACCGCCATCATCCACTATTTATACAATACTCAGCACACAAACTACAAAAATTTGTTAAATAATATTTTAAGGATCTTATTTTTATATATATTGATTGTTATATTTTTTAATATGATTTTAGGAATCAAAAGGATCCTTTTGTGACAAAAATTATAAATATGGTTATCCATCCATTGATAGTGTGATTAAATTGCACAACCTTCTCTTTATAAAACATAATTAGGATTTAGAGTTCATAATGATTAAGATTCTAGGTAGAGAAAAGATAAATAAATAGAGATAAGAGTAAATTTAAGAGTGTTTCTATATTGTATGCAAATTTTTATAGATAAAATAAGTTTATTTTCAAAATATCTCTACCCTTAATTATCTCTACAATTATTTATATTATGTTTTACCTTAAATAAATTAATGAATGTATACCAAAGAGTATGGAATAAATTATAAATATCATTATTTTTTTTCATGTTTCAATTCATTTTCATGTAATATATTCCTTGTTTTCTTACTGTTGAAAAAATCTATACAATCATGAGAAAATAAATAACAATTTTTTTAAATATGATATTTTTCTCTATTATTAATTCCAATTTTTATTTTTTTGATTATTATAATTTATTTGGATTGTATTTATGTTGAATTGATAAATACTAAATATCACACACTAGGTTCTTCATTCCATCTAGTATAGAGAGAAAAAATCCATCATTATCTTAATCTTCTATAAAAATTTCTAAATGTATTCAAATTAATCTAAATTATAAAATGAAATCAAAATAACTTGTTACTTATTTTTAAAAAACCTTTGAACCTTTGAACAATTCAAAGTTATCTTGTATTTTAAATTCATCCATTTCTATTTTTTCCAACTCTTCAGAATCATAAATATTGTAGAGACTTTGTTTTATTGTAAGACTTATATTTCTAGAGTAACACGGTTTGACGACATGAAATTTCATGGACCGATGTCACTGAAACTAATTTAATAAAAATAGTAAGTATATTTTATACTATGAATGTGATGGAAATGGGATAAATCTTAAATGGTATCCTAGATTAGAAATATGAGGGTACAATTGAGTCCAAAATGTGGTGCTTACCCAAGGCATGGCATAACTTTTGTCGGTGAGAGACTTCTGTGGAAAAAGTCACGGGAGGGGTGGTGCTGATCGTAAATATAATAATTTAAATTAATTATATTATATCAAAAATCATATAAAATAACTTTTTAATGGTGGTTCAGATTGTAAATCTGAGAAAGCCATTGATTTTGTAATGAGATGTTTTACCTAAGCGCAACCTAAAATGAGAAGGCACAGGATGTTAGGATTCCATGACTTCAAGTTGGTAGCGATGAGTGGTTAAACTAAACCTAATCACCTATTATAAATAAGTGATTATAGGTATTTTTTTTGGTTATACCCTTACCTTTCTTTCCACCTACATCTCTCAATACCCATTCCTTTGTTCAGTGAATCAAGAATGACCATCGACGAAGCTTTATTGGGCGTGTTCACCAACGACGATCTGAACCAAATTGAGGTAGGATTTTTTTTTCTGAACCCCCATTTTCAATTACTAAATTACTATTGAATTTTTTGTCTACTTATCCACTTTGATCATCAAAATAAATGGCCAAATGAACACAACCATCTTCCGACCTCCATTTTGAATCCCATATTTGTGCTTTCTTCATCCGTTCATTGTGGAATTATTCGTTATGTTTTTGACGCATCAAGTCATAAATGGATTATTGAGTGGGTCTTAGTTATGTGAATAACTCGGCCCATGGTTTCCAAATACATGTTCATCCCATTCATTAGGAAACCATGGGTGGCCCGGTGGTCTATGTAATGAACAACTAGTGGCCGACTGAGGCCCAAAAAGCGGGTGGTATAGATGAGGAAGTCAGTGGCGGTGGTAGTTACACGGAGTCGAAGGTATTGGTAACTTGGAATTATCTAGGGAGGAGAATCAGTAAGAAGGGCATGCAGTATGGATGGTGAGCAGGGAGATAGAGTCAGGAGCGACGACGGTAGCGTGAGGTGCGACCCGAGGTAGCAACATCATCGCGGATTGTGGAAGGAAACCGTGTTGATACGGTGATGACAGAGAGGCTAAGGCATCCTAGTGGGCTTTTCTAGAAGTGAGATGGGTGGGAGCAAAGGGGGATGGAAGAAGCGGGACATTCTGGGCTAGAGCGAATTGGGTAGGTAGGAGTAGGATAGGCCGAGGTGTGCCAGACTGAGTGGGCTAGGCTGGTCCTCAGGCTACAAGTTCAAACAAACATATATCCTAAAAGAATCATTCATTTTACGTGTTGTCTATGGCGATGCGAACCTACTTTTGAGATATAAACATTGAGGCTATTCTGGAAATTTTATATTTCAGTCTCATGGCTCGGTTTCATAAAACACCTAAATATAATAATAATAATAATAATATAATTATTATTATTGTGGATTTTTGTACCAGACCAAACTACAACACATTACATCTGATTGAAATGATGTCTCCAACATTCTAACCCTGAAATTAAGGATTATGTTTCAAGACCAATTTCAGGTGTTTAAAATACAATTTATTTGTGGGCCCCATGAGGCCCGATTTTGGTGTTTGTAGTGAAATGTGACTTTTTCACTAAGTGTACATCATGGATAGATGAATTGATGATCCCATGTGGTTTTACTTGGGGATAAAAATGGTGGGATTTGTATGATGTGTTAAGGGATTGAGGTTTAGGCCCCCTAAAGCATCATTTATGTACTATGATGAGAGATGAAACTTATTCATCGGGTGTCTGATTCAAATTAGTGAAGGGTGAATCCTATGAGTATTTCTGCAAGGATTCCAATGGTGTGATCTGTTTGGTTATTTGGGTTTTTTTAAATAGTCCTATTGGTAAAATTACATTTTTCCCTTTATATTAACAATGATAATTATGCGCTCCTCAACCTTTTTCCAAGATATTCCATATACTCTGGGAGTACCCTGGAATACCTTGCGGTACCTCTATACAATTTAGTAGCTGAGTATGACTCGGTACCTAACCCTTGGATGAGGTAGGGTTACACGTTATGTGGGTCTCAAATGAGTCAAGTACCACATTATTAATCTTTTATCCCTCATATATCATTATTTTGGACTCAGATTTTGGTCCATGAGTAGCCTATCCTGAGTGTTTCTCCACATAGAAACGCAATGGTTCCCGCCATAGTGTCTTTTGAGATATAATTCAAGATATTTCAGATCTGACCCCTATATGAGAAATTCTGAAGGAAAATAGTGACCAAAAAGGATTAATAGAGAAGTACCAAACTTACCATCTAACTAGGATGGGAAATGGCGTTCCCCAATGACTAGAGTGTTGACCCACATCGGCATGGGTGGAGGTCCTCTAAAACTATTTCCATGTGTTGATTCCCCTAATGTACTAGGGTTCATATCCCCAATGACCATAGTGGAATCACCCAGATACACTAGGGTATGCATCCTCTACAGCTACTTGTTGGGCAGTACCCTCCATCGTATTACCTTTCAGTGGGGTTGCATAGTGGGTCCCCATCGACTCTCGATTGTTTTTATTTATGACTCAGTAGGTTATAGATCCCCGATGACTAGAGGGTAATACCTAAAATACACTAGGGAACGAGTCCTCTATGGATACTATTATAGTGGGATCCCCCTGAATTACTAGGGTTTCAGTCCTTTACTTTGAGTTTTCACCATACATCTATGAGAATTAGTGAAGAGACATGGGTTGACATACCTTTAGACTCACATGTAAAAGGGGTGCTTTCCCCACAAATAAGCACACTTATGACGCGACCTAAAACCATGTGGGTGAGACAGAGCAACCCAAAACGGATAGTATCAAGGTTTGGTGATAGAGTCCCTTTGACTTGCATGTTCATAGCAGACATGAGGGATATTGGGCATTGTTGGTGGTTACTTCTAGAACTATTTGTGACTCTTCTTCTTAGGATGAGCTATGAGATGGAGATCCCCTTACTCCATTAATTGAGATTCTTTGACTATATATATATATACATCCTATTTAAGTACCCACTCTTTAGATTTTGGTTAATATCATTCTAGGAGAGGTGAATACGTCCAGGGTATGCCACCTTGTTTTCATATCTAGATACCCATAGTTAGACGAGTCTACTCACCTAATATAGGTAGCAAAGACCTGATTCCTAGTTCACCTTATCACTATTTTGATCTATTTGTGTATAAATGATTTTGATTTCACTCTTTATTTGGGTTGAGTAGTACTCTTTCATTGTACCCTATTCTATCTTCTACTTTCCACATTGATTTTACCTCTTACTGCTCCCCCTTCACCTTTTTGGGGAATCCTACTAAGTATGCTTATACACATCCATACATGATCATTTACCACACGTATCATTCCTTATGTAGATAATAGAGATGTTGATATTTATTTTAGAGCTTCTTAGAGATACTGGGTGCTTGGACAGTGTATGGTGGTCATAGCCTAGGATCTAGAAGTAGGGATCTCTCAACTGTGTTACTTTTCTAGTTATTGTCAGGTTGTGAAAATTTTTTTGGGCATGCATTTTTTCCCTTTTCCTTTTCATTTTACATATCATTACTCATACTGATTATACATTGATTGATAGTAGGTTTCCTTTTATATAAGTGTTGTATCTTTTGTCCCTTTTCCTCTATACTTTTTCACTGACTTGGATGTGTGCCTGTATATATGTACATAGGCAATGGCCACCCAAATTTGTTTTTGCCTTTGGTTCTTGTTGGAACCACCTATCCTATGGAGGCGGGATTGGGGTTGTTGCGGCTCATGCACCATCATGGGCTGGGTCGTGAAAAATTGGAATCAGAGGTGTTTGGACCCTTGGGATGTTGTTCAATTGTTTCCCAAAAAAGCAATTGTTTGGGTTTTGTAAAATATTGTCAAAGTTTATAGAGTGTGACTCTAAGGACAGGGAGTCCAGTGATGGTGTGGTGGCCAACGTTCCCATTCATTGAGACCCTAACTACCCTCTTGTTAACTGAGCATGCTGAGATATTTTTTGTAGGGTAGTTTGGTATATGCATCATATAGGATTGAGTCTTTTCCTGTCCTTCTTGATTCAGCTCCCCATTGTTATATATAAATCGGCTCAATGACTGTGGTTGGTCTCAAAAAATTTTGAGAAACCCCCATGATGATAGCCTACCTGGATACTAGCTAAGGTATGTGAAGGCAAACCGATGAGTGTTTAGGCCTTAGTTCAGGGTCCATCATGTGATCCCCTTTATCTAGGTGGTCTAGTAGTACCACCTCCACCTATTGAGTAGTAGATATCCTAGAAGAGAAGGCTGGGGATATGGGTAGGCTGATCACACTCCATGAGTTCTATAACTAGAGACCACTGATGATATATGGTGTTCCAGATCCTCAGGCAGCAGAGGATTGACAAGAGTTAGTGGCACAACTCTTTAGGATTTTTCAGAAACTGATGAATCATATGGTTTATTTAATATCTAGTCTTTTCTATGAAGTTGTTTGATGTTGGTGGAGCTTTGTTACTCAGATTCATGATGGGTTATCACTCTTGTGGGATGAATTCTAATAGTTGTTCCATGAGAATTACTTCCCCTACTTATTATTCTCAAATCAAATTTTATAGCTTTAGTTGGGATGGATAACGGTGGTAGAGTACATATACAGGTTCACAAACCTGACTTGGTACTCTATAGACATGATCTATGATGGTTACTTCTGAGCCTAGAAATTTAACAAGGGACTCCACAGAGATATCTATGTCAGTGTAGTACCCTTGTGAATCTCCACCTATGCTGTAATGCTAGAGAAAACACATGGGAAAGATAGAGTTTTTTCACTGGGGTTCCAGTTAAATAGAACTGACAGTGGGAGCAACATATCTAAGACGTCTGCCACAGCTAGCAGACATTAGTTGGCAGATCCTAGAATTTGGATGCCTCCCCATGAATAGACTTAGGGACATGGACAAGGATAGGGTTGAACACTGGAATAACCAGGGGAGGTATGGTGCTATGATTTTGAAGATCGAGGTCACATGGCTCAAGAATTCCTATCAATAACTACTAATCATCCTAATCAGGTATCAGATGGACCACCATGGAAGAGAGTACCATGATCCAGGATTCCCTAGGTGGGGACAAGGTCATCCTTTTGGATTTGGTTCTAGAAGAGTAGGAGGAGGAGAAGTGGGTCATGGACAATTCTATGAGGTCCATCCACCCCCACCACTAGGTGAACGAAATTTGGCTCGAGGAGATGGAATATTGGGTCATAGACAACAACATTCTTTGGATGTTTACAATCCTACAACGTATGAGATGATAAGAGGTAAACCCTATGACTTTTATACTGTTTTCAGTTTAACTTGTAAGTCACTTTGTGATGTACTCTTCCCTCCCAGCATCTTATTGAGGTTTTATGGTGGTGATGTGGGGAGTCAGTGTAACCCTGTGTCAATGTTGTTCATCACATATTTGAATGAACGAAGAATATGGGTCCCCTACAACTGAGATGTGTTATTGTGAGGTGAGAAAAAATGTGAGATAGAGTCAATACTATCCAAATTGGATAGTATTGGGGTGTGGTGGAAGATTCCATCTAACTTGTGCGGTCATTACAGGTTTGTGCAGTGGAGTGTTGGATCAAGACTTGACATTGTTAGCTTAGTTTTTCTGCTTGAACTCCTTTTTGTTAAGTTGATAGTAGTGGGTGTGGAAGAGTGTGTTTTTTGGTGTTAATATAATTCCAAAATATTCAAATACACAGAGCATATGCCACATGATTTTTTTTTTATCTCTTTATTGGTGGATGAGTTTACTCACCTATATTGTTTGTGGGTACCTTTGGGTACTCAACATTCAAATACAGGTTGAGGTGATTGAGAACCCTTGAACAGAATAACAAAAATCACTATGTGGTACTGGAATTAGTAGTCTTAACCTTGAGGATGTGGAGACACTACCCTTTGGGAGAGAACATTTTGGTATACTAAGACCACCAGAGCCTCTGGAACATCTTCCCTTAGGGAGACCTAAACATGAGAAAGCAACACTGTTTGGAATTCTTACACGACTTTGACTTCAATATAGTTTATACTCAATGAAATGGAAATGATGTATTTTATGCCCTTAGTAGGAAGTACCATGTTCACTTAGTGTGTAAAGTTCCAATGTAGTTAGATTCCCTGTATTTGAACATGGTAGAGTCGGAAGGTGTAGTATTCCTTCAGTCAATAGTGTTGACTTTTTCGCTTCTCAGGTGTGTGAGAGAGTCCCATTTTTAAGGCACTGACATTGAGATCTTGCGTGATCATATATTAATATGTGAAAACCTAGATGGATATTATGAAAGAGGGAATCATGAGATCTGATTCAAGGGACAAATAGTGGTTTCAGTCATGATGTGGGAGGAGGTGATGCTGGAGTTCCATACTTATCCTTTAGCTATACATTTAATTGTGGTGAAGACATACATGGATCTTCATCAATAGTTTTGGGGGTCCTAAATGATTTTAAGCGTAGCTAAGTTCATCTCATTATTCCTCGCATGTTAGTAATTGAAGGATGTGTACTAGGTTTTGGTGGGTTTTTTTTAAGCCTCTTGAGACCCCAAGATGTTAATGGGGTGAAATATCCATGGAATTCATCATAGGGTTTCCACACACAGTGAAGGTCCATGATGCGATATGTGTAACCCCATGACCCCAGATGCCCATAACTGGTTCCTAAAACATGTTTTGTAATTTTTTTTATAAAAATATTCTGATAAAATTATACATTACATATCATCACAGAAGATCTTCTTGGTCTAGGTTCTAGAAAACTAGACAAAACTGATACTTTTTTAAAAAAATGAATGAGATAAACTCCATTATGCTACCACCACATAGAATAACTCAAAGAAAAAAATTCTGATAATCCTGTAAAAAAATAAATTATAAATTTATGGTGGGTGTTAAAATTCCCAGTAAGGTTTTTAAAAATAAATAATAAAATCCTGTGTATAAACATCCCTTTAAAATTATTAAACATACATAAAACATTTCATAAATGAAAACAAAATTTCTTGTAGTTTGTTATCATCATTTTTCAAAGGTTACTAGAAATTATTTTTATGCTAATCTCATACACATGAATTTATATATTTTTTAAAGACTATATATAAGAAACTTTTTTTAGTACACATACTTGCACAAAAATTCATGGAATACTGCATATAAGTTAGGAGTTGATCAAAATAAATTATGGGTTACATTATAGGTTGTTGGTACAAAATAACAAATTAAATAATACTTTTTTAGATTTGCATGAGAAAAAATATCATTAATCACTTATCACATAAAATTCAATTCATGAAATAATAGATGAGTTTCTAACTTTTGTATTTAAGTTCTGATAATAGATGCAAAACATTCTTCATAAATTATTTCCTCAGTACTTCCATCACTATTTTATATGAATTTATTACCATAATCATATGTAAAAAATTTGTGACCAAGGATATTATACCAGTCAAATGATCACATGGTTTATTAAATACAACTCACATAAAAAGAGAATGCATAATGTAAGACATTAAAAAACATATCATCAAGGACTCAAACAAGATGTCTAAAAATGTTTACGTCCTTAGACAAAACAATATCTAAAATATTGGTAAGGCCTTGACCAAGTCTTTATCTATTTGTCTCATGTGACCTATAAGTGCATCTAAGGGCTATATAAGGACCCAACCATCACATAATATGTCATATGAAATCCTCATATGTATAAATTTTTCTTTAAATAAAAGTTTCCCATACCACTTTGATTTATTAAATTAAGTTCTTTATTCAATGTTTCCCAAACCACTTTGAATAATTAAGTTATGTATTTTATTCAACGTTTGTCATACCACTTCGAGTAATTAAATTATCTATCATATTCAAAGTGTCCCAAACCACTTTGAATATTTAAATTCTCAATTCATATGTTATCATAAGAGATAAATTTCATTTAGCAATTACTGTTCATATTCTTAAATAAAGTGAATCATTCCTCAACTATAAACAATAATAAAAAAACTACATGGTTTGTTAGTTATAATTTAGGATATGGCTATAAAAGTTTTTATTTACAACATGCATGGACAAATATACGTACTATTGTACATGTGATGATAACTAGTGAACATAAAATAATATATTTTTGGGGGTTTTCATATAAAATAGTAACTCTTAAATTCAAAACCCATCTTCCATTAAAGTAGAAATTTAATATACTAAAATACATGTTTTTAAATTTAAGTTTGTTATCATTAATGTTTAAACCATATAATGATGAATCAAAGTGTCAAATAGAATAAATCATAAACTTTGATAACTTATAGTATTCATTATGGAAGATTTTTGAAGAATTAAAATATAATATTTATAAATATAAAACATTCATTTCATGTGAGATGTTAAAATAAAATAAAATATTTAAACTCACTTCAACACATGTATTCATTAATGTGTATATATAAGCATTAAGAAAAAGATAATTTGAGCCTTTTATCCAAAAATTATAAATTGAGATGCATGAATGTAATGTTAATTGTAAAAACAATGGGATGGCCTCTTTTAAAAATTTTAGGCACATAATACAAAAAATATTTTTGTATTGTTTTGAAATATAAAATTTTCATTTTTGAACATATAATCAATGAAGGCATGTATTTGAATCATCGAATTCAAGGGTTGATTACAAATGTAAAACATGTATAAATATAAGAACTTATATTTCTTTGAAAATTATCCTATTTTTATTTATCATTATATGTATAAGATTATATAAATATTCTTATTTACTAAAATATTTGGAAGAAATCAAAATATAACTTCCAAAAAATAAAATTATAACCAGGTGAATACCCTCAAAGCTTATTAAAATGAAACAAAACATGTATATATGTATTTTTGGATCTTATATATACATGTAACTTTTTCTACTATGATTAAAAGAATAATTATAAGTATAGGGATCACCATTAAAAATAATTGCTTCTCTTAATAAGAACTGAAACTTAATTGTATTAGGATAAAAAACTATATACATATATATATATATATACATAATAGTATATACATATATATAAATGTATGAGTTTAGAAACTCAAAAATCACTCTTAGTAAACACTTTACAATTATTGTATGCATCAAATCATTAGTTATATACTGATAATCATCACTAGAAAAACCCAAAATAGGTTAGGATTTGAAGATTATATAAAACTTTATATGCACACATGTGTATATAAGGTGTTTTCACATCAAAAAACATGGCTAAAATAAAACATACTTGACCTCAAAGGTGAGGTTGAGCCGAGAAGAAGATGATGGAAGGTTGGGGAGGAGAAACCTCATAGGATTATGTTTGAAAACATAAGTTTATATAAACTATATATAATCATTTTTATATACTATGGTTTAATCATAAAGTATAAAAAAAGAAACATAAAAAAAATATGGAATTAATTAAATAAAAATATAACATGGATGATGATTAGTAAAGGATGATAATAAACCGGGTTGATTGATGCAATATAAATATAGTTAAATGAATCATTAGGGGAATCTATTGGTTCATATTAGAATAAAACTGACCATGTCTTATCCTTGGAAAAGAAAAGAAAAGTGGGGCCTTGGATTGGGGTAGAGGGTCATGAGTAGAAGTGGAGCAGTAGAGGAGAGGAGGAGTGTGATGTAGACTGGTACAACATGAGAAAGAAGAAGAAGAAATGAAGAAGGAAAAAAAATAATGGACGTCTATGATTGTCGTAAAAATATCGGATGTTTGTAGTGGATATAATTGTTTTAAAATAATATGAAAGGATGAGATTAGATCTGGGTTGATCGGACGGCTATGTGGGGTTCCAGAAATTTAAAAACAAACGAACGATTGAGATCAAACATGACTGGATTAGATGGTTGAGGAAAACCGAATCAATAAGAAGTGTCAGTGGAGTTCGAAGGATAAACTGGTTCAAACAATGAGGTTCTTGCGCTACAGGATCAGATGGCCTGGATTACATCTCCTTGAATAATTTCCATCCCACATCAAAATGAGGGGAGTTTCTGGACAGCCTTATATAACTCAATGTGATTTCCTTAGTTCTGATGACACAAACACACACAGTGGGGTCCTTATACCTGAGATCCCTACCTGCAGGACTTGCCAACCCTCACCCATGCTGGTACAAGACTTGGCTCACCCCATGCCCTTTCTTGACCAGACACTACACATGGGCCCATGCACGACTCAACCGGCAGTTTGCATTCCCTAGGCCTAGATTTAGTTACCAAAGTAAAATGGCCACAGACCATGAGGGATTTTCCTTCAAGGTTGTCCTTGGTTGGATGTTTTCTCACCAAATATTTATCAAAAAAACATCAATAAACACAAGAACATATAGAGCATATATATTAATGTTTTAAAAAACTGAACATATGAATATATATGTTTTAATTGGGTAGTCACCAATTTTTTTTAAAGTTTTAAATAGAGAAAGTATATATTAATTTCCTTATATATATTCTACCTCATGGTTAAACAAAATTCTAAATATCATTATTTTCATAATTTTGTATACATTTTGAGTTTTAAAGCATTATATGTTCTAAATCTAAATACATCCTCAATTAAAAACCATATTATCATTTAATGAAGATATAAATTTAATATATGTAAATCATTTTTAAACATATGAAATTACTAAAACACTTCTATAGTTAGAATACTTAAATAATAAAAATACTTAATAAATAAAGTATTTTACAACTGCTATTATAACCAATGGTCAAATTAAAAACAACGGTCACCTTAAGACCCCAATGGCTACTTAGCCGTATAAATACCCATTCGTGGTGTTTCAAGGATCATGATCATTTCTTGTTCTAAGAGGATGGTGTTCTGCGTTACATTGATGATTAGTACTTTTTCAGTAGTACTTTCCATTATGGTTTTCATTATGATATACTCAAAGTATGTTCACTACTTAATTGGTCTAGTTGATGTGTTTGGTGGCCTTCTGGGGATCCTCATAGGCTTCTAGTAGGTATTATAGGATATTTATAGTCTTTTTTCTTTATTTCAAGGTAATCTTACAGTTTTTCTATTGAATAAAATGTGTCTTATATCATTCTGCAAGCATTTGTCTTAGATGGAACCAATATAAATAAAAAAACAATAAAAATTCTTATAACTAAAAAAATACTATTATTACAAATATAAATATTATTGAGGAATGAAATTATCCCCACTTAATGGAATTGTGCCCTCACAATTCTATTATACCGTTATTCTTCCACAACACCAACCCACAGACTTAACCCTTGATGTCCCAACAAAACTTTTTTTAATTATTATTAACTAAAACAATTTAATGAAAATATTATTTAATATATACCTTCACTAGTTCCACCACCATGGATAATCCTCTAATGACCTCAGGTGGATTCCTAGGGTAGTTTGTAGTTCCTAAATATCTCTCGTCCATATACACCTTGAGTAGTTATGGTCAATACTATGGATAAAAAACTTGGGTTTCTAGAGGAAGGTATGGGAGATATGGATATCAGAGATATCAACATGGACTCATTCCTTATAGATATGTTTAACTATATCATGCTAGAAAATTATGATGTCATAGAGTCTTCCATACATACTAAAACTCAGAATCTAGAATATATAAGCTGCTCGAAGGTCACCCCCTATTGCAGCTTCCTATAATTTTCTTAATGGCTAAATAATTATCAAACAGAGTGAAACATAGGAAGAGATCTTCATGATACTTTACCTTATACCAAAATTCTAAGAATTGTTCATTTTCCATATGGTGATAGACATAACTATCTCCTTGGTAGAACTGATGGATTTTTGGGCAGATGGACACTTGGTAGAGGTTTTTGCAGATTGGATAGAGAATTTTAAAAGGATGGTATGCTTATGAACATGAATTGACTATTATGTTCTCAAGTAATTCATTAGATAGAGGAAAAAGGTTTATTGGTGAACCTTCTCCAACCATTTTAAATTTTTTGGAAAATGTTATACTCAACAAATCATAACTAAATTTTTGGTTTTGTTCTAATTTTCCAGAATTGTCTAGATAATTCCTTTGGTACCAAATGTAACGTCTCAACCCCAAAAGACTAGATCCAGTTCCTAAAACATGGTGTGAATTTCTTTTAAAAACATATCCAGATAAAATTACAAATCACATCACATCACATATAATCTTTCTGGTATAGATTCTAGAAAACCAGACACAACTGATACTTGTCTTCAAAACTGCACTTGATAAACCCCATAATGCTTCCAACACTTAGAATAACTCAAAGATTAATATTCTATGAATCCTTTAAAAAATAAATATAAAACATAGGGTGAGTACAAGAATGTATAGTTAGGGGTTTTAAAAATAAATAATAAAATCCTTTTTATAAACATCGCTGCAAAATAACTAAACTTACATAAAAAATTTCATAAAAGAAATAAAATTCTTGTAGAATGTTATCATCATTTTTCAAAGGTTACTAGATATTATTTTTAGAAAAATATCATACACAAGATTTATGTATTTATTTAAAGGATATAGTTAAGACACATTCCAGAGTGTGCATACCTATAGAAAAATACACGGAATGATGCATATAAGTTGGGATTTGATCAAACTAAATTAATGGTGACATGCAAGGGTGAAGGTACAAATTAACACATGAAATAATTCTTGTTCAGATTTGGATGATAAAAAAGGAAACTAGTAGGGAGGTTCCTTCTCTTCGCATGATGCTCGCGAGGCATCAAGGCACCCAGGTGGTTGAAACTAGTGAAAGAGGACATTGGGTCTGATGGAACCACCCATCCTGGGGTCTCAAGCTTAACAATGATGGGTCTTGCAGTATGGTTGTCTCGCGAGGTGTTGGGGATATTCGGGACTCACATGGTTTGGTCTGGTTGGCCTTCTCCTCTCACCAAGGTAAAGGTTCCTCTCTATCGGTCGATGCGAGTGGTCTACTACTGGGTCTCTGTCTCTGCCACTATGAAGGTATTGCAATTTCAGAGGTCGAAACATGTCAAAAAATTCCCAATTATTTAATACATAGATTTTTCCCTACTTCTTGGCCTATTATCTATATGATCATAAAATGTAGAGGTATGATCATCAACACCACCAAAGTGCGGCACTCCTGGTGAGAGGGAAACCAATTTGCAGACCACCATGATTATTTAGAGGTCATTGGGCCTGACTCGATCTATTTATATAATGTCTAGACTCTCAAACTTAAAGGGGTTAACCTTATCGGTGGGGATTCCCTCATCCATCACAAATTCAGACCTCCATTTAACCCTTTGTTGAGTGGTTGTGGGGTTGAGGGGTTGGTTGTTGTATTCATTTTCATTAATAAAAATTGAAATTATGATGATTATGACAGATGAATTTCTAACAGTTGTATTAAAGTTCTGACAATAGATGATGATCATTATATATAAATGATTTTATTAGTACTTCCATCATTATCACATGTTCATTTATTAACAAAATCATTAGTAAAAAATTCTTGAACAAGGATATTCTACTAGTCGAATGATCACATGGTTGATTAAATATTACTCACATAATGAGGGAATTCATAATAATGGAAATTCTGAAACTTATCATGATGGCCTTGGAAGAGACGTCTAAAAATGATTAAGGCCTCATCCAAATCCATATCTAAAAAATGAGCAAGGCCTCGTCCATGACCATATTTATTTCTAATGAGACCTATCGATGTATCAAGGGGTTATAGCGGGCCTCACCCATCAGGTAATTATTCTTATTCAATCCTCATATGTCTAAATATTTCTTTAAATAAAAGTTTCCCATAACACATTGATTTATTAGATTATGTCATTTATTCAATGTGTCTCATACCACTTTGAATAATTATGTTGTTTATATTATTCAAATTGTCCCATACCACATTGAATAATTAAATTCGTAATCCATAGGTTATCATAAGAGATAAATTTCAATTTTCAATTACTTTTTATATTCATAAATAAAGTGAATAATGAATTTACTATAATCATTAATATAAAAAATGCATGGTTTTTCAGTTATACTTCAGGCTATGGATATATAAAATTTATCAATGACATTCATGGACAAATATATGTACATTTGTACATGTGATGAAAACTGGGGCACATAAATAATAGACTGTTCGGGTTAGTCACATAAAATAATAAGTCTTAAATTCAAAACCCTTTTCCATTAAAGTTGAAATTTAATATACTAAAATTTATGTTTTCGTATTTATGATATTTATTATTCATGTTTAACCAATACACTGATGAATGGAAATGTCCAATATATTAACTCATTAATATTAATAACTAACAGTATTCATTGTTGCAGATTCATCATGAATTAAAATATAATATTTATAAATGTAAAACATTCATTTCATGTGAGATGTTAATACATAAAAATATATTTTAAATCACTTCACCACATGTATTCATGCTTGTGTATATATATGAATTAAACAGAAGATAATTCCAAAATTTTTATCCTAAAATTTTAAATTGAGATACATGCCTATAATATTAATTTTAAAAACAAGTTGATTACCTATTTTAAAATTTTTGGGCACACAATAACAAAACAAGGTTTTTTATTTTATACCAATATAAAATTCTCATTTGTGATCATATAATCAATTAAGACATGTACTTGAAACAAATAGTCAAAGGGTTGATTAAAAATGCAAAACATATAGAACTGTAAACACTTGTATTTCATTACAAAGTAGAATAAGTTGATTTATAGTTTTGTAAATAAGATTATATAAATATTCTTATTTACAAATATATTTTCAATAAATCAAAATATAAATTTCCAAAAAAAATTATAACAAGGTTAATACCATCAAAATTTATTAAAATTAAACAAAACAAGTATATATGTATTTGTGGTACTTATATATAAATGTAGGTTTTCTATCACGAAATACAAGAATAATTATAAAGACATGGATCACCTTTAAAAATAATTTCATATCTTAATAAGAAATGAACCATAATCGGATTAGGTTTAAAAACTATATACAGATATATATATATATATATAATTGTATATACATATATAAAAATGTATGAGTTTAGAAACTCTAAACCCACTCTTAGTAAACCATTTAAAAGTATTATATTGTAACACCCGAGATTTTTATGAGTAATATTTTGTTTTTATATCATCAAAGGAATCTTTCACTACACACTTGCTTGGCTTACTTTACACGCAATCACGACCTTCCTCGATAGCTTGCGTCGTACGCAATACCGAGTTTCACTAAACAACGATATGCTATTAAAATATTATTAGAACTAGCCGTTATGAATAGTAATAACCACTTTTTGAAATTTTATAAATTTTATTTTTCAAAATGGACTTCATTTTTGGATTCGGAATATCGAAATTAGCCTAGGGTGAAATTTTGGTATTTTTCTGAAAACATTCAATTTTTGATGAATAGTGAAACCACTAAGTGGTAGGTTAAAAACTGAATTTTGCATAAAACATAATTTTACCGCTTCTGTGAATGGAATTTCAAAAATCCGACAGACACGGTTGATATCAGTAAGTAAAATGTGGTTCAATGAGATAAAAATAATTTTTTGGTGAATAGTAACTTTTTACTATTTTTACCGCAGTTAATAGTAAATAGGGTAACTAAGGGTAAATATGATATTAATATTACCCTAACACATGTCCTAATTCTATTGGACAAGTGTAATTCGACCAAAAACAAACTTAGGAATAAAATATGACCATTTAGGCCCACTTGGATTAGATTAGGACATTTATTATTAATTTATTTAAAGAAGGGTTAAAATAGTTAAAATCAAAGTTTAATAAGTAAATCATTTTTAATATGGGGTTATACATAAGATAAATTCGACTATAAATATTCATTAGAAAGATAAAACGATTTCCTAAATAATGGTATTTTATTTGTAATTTTTAGACATTAAATAATTTAATTTATTTATGACACAATGATGATGGAGTAATTATATTATTAATGAAATATTGACATAATTGATTTTATAAACACCAAAATAAATGTAATTTGAGACTTTTTATGAATTAAACTAATTTTATAGGTTACTATGATATATTAATGTTGATTTAATCAACTTGGTTCGAACATATCATTCTGTTATGACTTTCAAAAAAATCATATATCAAATAGTGTCAAAATTGACACAAAATAGTTTTTAAATCAAATATTATATTATTAATTGTTATTTTATCCCTAAAAATCTAAGGTTATTCCCAATGACTTAGATAAGGATATATATATTAATAATAAACAATTTGGGGTTCGTTTGTCATGTTATAGTAAGTGTATTAACCATATAGTGAAAGAAAACAAAAAGACACGGTAAAAGTTAAATTATTTAACTTAGAGTTAAATCTAATTGATAAGGTTAAAATAATACCCTAATCATGTCTAAATCCTATTGGTTGATAGGATTGCGACCCATCCCCACTTTAGCTTCGAAATAAGACCCTTTGGAACCATTATAAACCGATTTTGACTTTAATATAAAATAATATTTTGAGATATTCCTAAGGTGCCCCTCTCCTCCCTTATAAAAGGGCACCTCCTCCCCCTCCTCCTCACACCAATTTGAGCACTCAAGCACGGACAAACCCTGCCATTTACTCCTCTCCACTTACCTATAATAATACTAGAGGTCCTGGTCTTCTTCAAAGACCAATCTTAGTTCCCTAAGTGGAGGATTCAAAGAGGCGTTCCAAAGAAGAGGTAATATCCATTACCGATCTTTTCAATTTCTTTCTTCTTCAACTTCTTCTTCTTTAGTTGTTTCATGATAAAGTAATAACATCAGTATTACTTACATACTGATATGTTATTATAAATATGAAACAACCCTAATTCACCTTCTATCCATCCTACGGAAAAATGAAATCACCGCGGGTGCGTACGTACGGAATACCGTCTCCACGTCGTGGTGTAATCTATTTTCCACCATCACTTTACAAGGATGGGTATAATGGTGTAATGAGTAACTATTTATGATTATTATAAAGTAATATTGATACTGAAATAATATATATATACTCCAATACAGTTCCACAATCATAGGAACGATATCATCACTCGTGCGTACGTACGGAATACCGTCTCCACGATGTGATGCGACTCGTTCTACATGATCATCATTACATAGTAATTATATAAATGAGTTGAATGAATAAATATTATATATGTTACACTAATACAATTATGGATATAAGGTATCTATAACCTTAAAAGAAGAATAAGAATGTATTCGTAAAAACATGCATAAGAACAAAAGGCAATAAAGACCCGAGTAACAAGTAACAATGAAATATTACTATCAAGAAGCTAAGAATATGACCACATATGATATCATATCAATATGTATGATTCTGTAATAAGTCAATAACATTATTTAAACCATTATAAAGGAGCTTAGGACACGTTCAAAGCAAATTGGACCTAAGGTAAGGGGAAATATCACAATCTCATTTTTATCCGAGATTGTTTATACTTTGGAATTTACTGGGGTGTATTTTATCATCCACATCCATGTTTCCTCAATATGTAATATTTATATCCTTATAAAATAGTTTATATTCAATTTTACCCTTCGTTAAATTTTTAGTAAAGGCTATGAAAGGAATCTTTTGTCTTTTTCATACGAGGTACTTTTTTGACTTTTCCGACAAAAGTACGAGAAGAATGTTTTTTTTAACTTATACGGCAAGAATGGATTTTTAAAACATTATTTCCAAGAAGCTTCCATTACAAGTTTTCAAGTTTATTTTTAATCAACTTCTTTTATTTTAAAGTTGTATGACATGTTATGAAAGGAAATTTTTTTTGAAGAAGAAAGGATATTTTCCTCAAGAATGGAGTTCAAGTGTTTTATCAAAATTATTTTCCATCTAAGATAATAAAGGGTTCTGTTTTTATCCCTATTATTACATTGATTTGATCATGTTGTGATGGAATTATTTTTATGAATTCCTTTATCTTATATGAATTGATTTATGATGTCATGATGTTTCAAGAATCTCATTTCTGTTACATGTGTTATGCGATGATGTATGATTTATGATTATGTGGCACACATAAGAAAGGATTCATTATAAGATGGGTGGGACCTATATCTCCCTCCAATGCATTGGGTAAAGGTTTTATATCTCATGAGATAGACATGGCTGGAATGGTAGGTTATACCGTTTCAATAAAACAGGACTGGAACGAGGGTGACTCGGTTCAGAAAGGGACTTTGTCCACTAAGATAGTCTTGGCAATGAGTCATGACTAACAAGAAATGATTTTCCATGATTATGTGTGCATGCCACAAAGTTTCAAGTTTTATGTTATGATTATGGGGATCTCATTTTCACTTCTATGATTTATTCCATGTTAAGATATTATGATCTCTTTTGCAGGTTTTGATTTTCAAAAAGATATGATATGATTTTTATTTCCTTTATTTGCCCTTGCTGAGCATTTGAGCTCACCCTTTTATGTTTTCTTTTCCCCAGTTCAGGAAGATGGATATTAAGTAGAATATGCTAAAAGGGACCCTAGATATGATGAAATAAATGGGAGACACTGTAGAAGATTTATGAACCAGTTGTTTATGTTTCCCAGTTTCTAAAGACACTATACCTATACGGTCCTTTGTGGTTTTGTCATAGGTTGTAATAAGTGTGCTTCAATTTTGAAGTATTAACAATGTATGTAAAGTATGGGTCGTTATAGTTGGTATCAGAGGAAAGGTATAGTCAACCTTTGGAAACTAGGATGTGAAAGCCTTACTAAGAAGCCTAAGGATAAGTCTAAACATAGAACACAATCTTAGTGTTTTAGAAATGGCCATGAATACCCTAGGATAAGACCTTAAGCATGAAAATTTTATTCTTGAATTATGTGGTTTTCCTATTATAATTAGTGTTTCTCACACTATTCTTCTTGGTTTTAGTCAATGGCTGGAACCCGAAGGAACCGTGTTAATGTGGAATGCGATGGGAAATGCAATGATTGTCCCCCTGAGCAACCAAACGATATGGGAGCTGGAATGAAAAATCTTTTAGCCATGCTCACACAACTTTCTCAAGCTATGAATCATGCAGGACTTCCAAATGAGCAAAGGAAGGAGCAACATTCTGTTGAATCCTTCATGAGGCAGCGTCCACCTTCTTTCAGTGGGTCTACTGATCCATTAGTTGCTGAACAATGGATTAGTACTACTGAAAAGATATTTTCAGTTCTTCAATGTTCTGAACATGATAAAGTCATCCTAGCAGTGTATCGTTTGGAAGGAGATGCTGATCAATGGTGGAATCTTATTAAGAATACGAGGAAAAGGGATGAAATTGAGTCTATGGAATGGGACGAGTTCAAGAACTTATTTTTCAATAAGTACTTCCCTCGTATTCTCCGAACAAATATGGAGAAAGAGTTTCTTGAACTGAAACAAAAGGATGATGAATCTATTGGTACCTATGAAGAAAATTTTACAGGACTTGCAAGGTACGCTTCTGGTATTATTATCCAACCTGAGAGTAAGATCGATCGATTCTTTAGTGGCTTAAAACCAAGTCTTCGAAGGGCGTTAGCCATAAGGGACTTCAATAGCTACGAGGAAATCATTCGATGTGATCTCAAAGTCGAGATGGAGATTGGAGTAACCCATCAGTCACATGGGTTTGATAAGAAGAGGAATATGGAATTCAAAGGAAAATCTAAAGAGCACACTGAAAAGAAGATGAGCTTTCCCTTATGCTCAAAGTGTGGAAAGAAACATGGAGGAAGTTGTCTTAAAGGGACAAGTAAATGTTTTAAATGTGGAAAGGAAGGTCATTGGGCATTTTAATGCCGTGATAATGGGAAGAAGATGTTCAATGACGCAAACAAAGGAAGGGATACACAGAATGAACCTACTACACTTTAATGTTTCAAGTGCAAGGATATGGGGCATTATGCCAATCAATGCCCAAATCCAAGGGTTGATGAAGATGGTCGACGTCAACAAAATATTAAGGCTAAAGACAAAGGAAAGTCACATGCAATTTCTATCAGCGATGTGGAGTATGATAACGAAGTGGTGAAAGGTACACTTACCATCCACTCTAAAGTAGCAAATGTTTTATTTGATTCTGGATCCACCCACTCTTTTATTTCTAAAGAATTTTCTAAGGGTATCACCGTATTACCTCAACAATTAGATGTTGAGTTAGCTGTGACAACACCTAATGGAACAACAGTCGCATCAAAAGTTTATAATTCTTCTCCGATCGAAGTTTGTGGGAAAGTGCTTCCTACAAATCTTGTGATCCTTACTTTAGTGGAATTTGATGTGATTATTGGCATGGATTGGATTTCTCTACATGGAGCTCATATCAATTGCCAAAGAAGGGAATTCACATTTCATATTCCAGATCAATCTACGATTGTATATCAATGCAAGGATGAACATAACCTTCCAGTGGAAATTTCTTCCATCTTATGGGTATTGATTCCACTAAATGAAGGTTATTTATCTCAAATGGTTGGTGAGAAACTCACGATTAAGAATATGCCCATTGTACTGGAGTTTGATGATGTCTTTCCGGAGGAATTACCGGGTCTTCCACCAAATCGTGAAGTTGAGTTTTCAATAGAACTAATACCGGGTGCTTTGCCTATTTCAAAGACACCATATAGAATGGCCCCAACTGAGTTGCAGAAATTGAAGAAGCAACTCCAAGAGAATCTTGATAAGGGATTCATACGCCCTAGTGCGTCACCTTGGGGAGCACCTGTTCTATTTGTTAAGAAGAAAGATGGATCAATGAGACTCTGCATTGATTATCGAGAACTTAACAAGATCACTATCAAGAACAAATATCCTCTCCCACACATTGATGACTTATTTGACCAACTACGCGGAGCTCAATACTTTTCCAAGATTGATCTTCGTTCAGGGTATCATCAATTAAGGGTCAAAACGGAGGATATACCAAAGACGGCTTTCCGTAAAAGGTATGGACACTATGAATTTATAGTGATTCCATTTGGTCTTACTAATGCCCCTCCTATCTTCATGGATCTAATGAATAGAGTCTTTAGAGACTATCTTGATCAATTTGTGGTAGTCTTTATAGACGATATTCTTGTCTATTCAAAGAGCAAGGAAGTGCATGAAGATCACTTGAGAATTATATTGAAGACCCTGAGAAAGGAGAAGCTTTATGCCAAATTTACCAAGTGTGAATTTTGGCTTCAAAAAGTTGCATTTTTGCGTCACATAATCTCAAAAGAGGGGATATCTGTGGATCCAGCAAAAACAGAGGTTATCGAAAGATGGTCGAGACCAACAACAGTAACTGAGATTAGAAGTTTTCTTGGTTTGGCTGGATATTATCGATGTTTTGTAAAAGATTTTTCACGATTATCTAATCCACTCACCAAGTTGACTCGGAAAGGAGTTAAGTTTGTCTGGACAGAGGAATGTGAAGAGAATTTCAAGGAGTTGAAAAGAAGGTTATCCAGTGCACCTGTGCTCACACTGCCTTGTAGTGGAGAAAGGTTTGTGATCTACAGTGATGCATACAAGAAGGGATTGGGGTGTGTTCTTATGCAAAATGATATGGTGATAGCTTATGCCTCACGACAGTTGAAAATCCATGAGCAAAATTACCCAACACATGATTTGGAGTTGGCTGCGGTAATCTTTGCATTAAAGATTTGGAGGCATTACCTTTATGGTGAAAGGTGTGATATTTATACTGATCATAAATGTTTAAAGTATATTTTCACCCAAAAGGAGTTGTATATGCGTCAAAGAAGATGGTTGGAGCTGATTAAGGATTATGACTGCTCAATCCATTACCACCCTGGGAAAGCAAACAAGGTGTCAGATGCATTAAGTCGACAAGACCATGATAGTTTATCCATGATGAGGATCACAAAAGATCCAATATTTATGGATTTACAAAGGATGGATCTTGGAATTATAATGGAAGGGGAAAAATCTTATCTTTCTCAAATGAATGTTCAACCATCTATACATGTGAAGATTAAAGAGGCACAGAAAGAAGATGTCGAGTTACAAAAGAAGGTGAGAAATGTTCCTGAATTCAACCTTGATTGTGATGGGATAATAAAGTTCAGGAATCGGGTTTTTGTTCCTTCCATCCCTGAATTAAAGAAGGAGCTGCTGGATGAGGCTAATAGTTCTTCATTCTCTATTCATACTAGAAGCACGAAGATGTATAGGGACCTGAAAGAGTACTTCTGGTGGGATGGCATGAAAAGAGATGTTGCTGAATATGTCTCTCGATTCTTGGTTTGTCAACAAGTTAAAGCTGAGAGACAGAAGTCTAAGGGGATGTTACAACCATTACCCATACCCGAATGGAAATGGGAAAACATCACTATGGAATTTGTCACAGGACTTCCTAAAACATCCAACGTCAATAATGCTATTTGGGTCATAGTTGATCGTCTTACAAAGTCTGCACACTTCATTGCTATTAGAGAGGATTTCTCTCTAGATCAGCTTGCCAGGATATATGTAAAGGAAGTGGTAAGATTTCATGGAGTACCACTTTCTATTATATCTGATCGGGATCCGAGATTTACCTCGAAGTTCTGGCGAAGTCTTCAGCATAATCTGGATACAGAGTTGAGTTTCAGCACTGCTTATCATCCCCAGACAGACGGTCAGTCTGAGAGAACAATTCAAACCCTAGAAGATATGTTGAGAGCTTGCTCTATGGATTTCAAATGAGGTTGGGATCAACACCTACCTTTGGTGGAATTTTCTTATAATAATAGCTTTCACTCCAGTATTCAGATGGCTCCTTATGAAGCTCTCTATGGAAAGAAATGTAGGACTCCAACTTGCTGGGATGAAG
The DNA here is from genome assembly GCA_963277665.1 of Viscum album. Classification (NCBI taxonomy): domain Eukaryota; kingdom Viridiplantae; phylum Streptophyta; class Magnoliopsida; order Santalales; family Viscaceae; genus Viscum; species Viscum album. The sequence continues at coordinate 2,014,934,702 of OY728153.1, read as the reverse complement.
TTGGGGAAAGAAAGCTATTAGGACCTGATCTCGTTGATGAAATGGTAGAAAAGGTCAGATCTATTCAACAACACATAAGAACAGCTCAGAGTCGACAGAAAAGTTATGCCGACAACCGAAGAAAAGACCTAGAGTTTGAAGTGTGTGATAAAGTGTTCTTACGAATATCTCCCTGGAAGAGGGTTATGAGATTTGGAAAGAAGGGGAAGTTGAGCCCTAGATATATCGGTCCTTTCGAAATACTGGATCGTGTTGGGAAGGTAGCTTACCGATTGGCGCTTCCACCGAATCTCTCTCATGTTCACTATGTGTTCCATGTATCTCTCCTGAGAAAGTACATACCAGATCCTTCACATGTACTCAGCTCAGAAGTTGTACCGCTGGAGCAAGATCTTTCTTATGAAGAACAGCCGATAGAGATTCTGGATCATAGCGAAAAAGTCCTACGAAACAAGACCACTCGATTGGTGAACGTTTTATGGAGGAACCACCAACTTGAAGAAGCTACATGGGAGCTTGAGGATATGATGAGGGAGAAGTATCCTCATCTGTTTGTTACGAAGTGACGAATTTCGAGGGCGAAATGCTTTTTAAGGGGGGTAGAATGTAACACCCGAGATTTTTATGAGTAATATTTTGTTTTTATAACATCAAAGGAATCTTTCACTACACACTTTCTTGTATTACTTTACATGCAATCACGACCTTCCTCGATAGCTTGCGTCGTACGCAATACCGAGTTTCACTAAACAATGATATGCTATTAAAATATTATTAGAACTAGCCGTTATGAATAGTAATAACCACTTTTTGAAATTTTATAAATTTTATTTTTCAAAATGGACTTCATTTTTGGATTCGGAATATCGAAATTAGCCTAGGGTGAAATTTTGGTATTTTTCTGAAAACTTTCAATTTTTGATGAATAGTGAAACCACTAAGTGGTAGGTTAAAAACTGAATTTTGCATAAAACATAATTTTACCGCTTCTGTGAATGAAATTTCAAAAATCTGACAGACACGGTTGATATCAGTAAGTAAAATGTGGTTCAATGAGATAAAAATAATTTTTTGGTGAATAGTAACTTTTTACTATTTTTACCGCAGTTAATAGTAAATAGGGTAACTAAGGGTAAATATGATATTAATATTACCCTAACACATGTCCTAATTCTATTGGACAAGTGTAATTCGACCAAAAACAAACTTAGGAATAAAATATGACCATTTAGGCCCACTTGGATTAGATTAGGACATTTATTATTAATTTATTTAAAGAAGGGTTAAAATAGTTAAAATCAAAGTTTAATAAGTAAATCATTTTTAATATGGGGTTATACATAAGATAAATTCGACTATAAATATTCATTAGAAATATAAAAATATTTCCTACATAATGGTATTTTATTTGTAATTTTTAGACATTAAATAATTTAATTTATTTATGACACAATGATGATGCATTAATTATCTTATTAATGAAATATTGACATAATTGATGTTATAAACACCAAAATAAATGTAATTTGAGACTTTTTATGAATTAAACTAATTTTCTAGGTTACTATGATATATTAGTGTTGAATTAATCAACTTGGTTCGAACATATAATTCTGTTATGACTTTCACAAAAATCATATATCAAATAGTGTCAAAATTGACACAAAATAGTTTTTAAATCAAATATTATATTATTAATTGTTATTTTATTCCTAAAAATCTAAGGTTCGGCCAAATGACTTAGATAAGGATATATATTTTAATAATAAACAATTTGGGGTTCTTTTGGCATGTTATAGTAAGTGTATTAACCATATAGTGAAAGAAAACAAAAAGACACGGTAAAAGTTAAATTATTTAATTAAATCTAATTGATAAGGTTAAAATAATACCCTAATCTTGTCTAAATCCTATTGGTTGATAGTATTTCGACCCATCCCCACTTTATCTTCGAAATAAGACCCTTTGGAACCATTATAAACCGATTTTGACTTTAATATTAAATAATATTTTGAGATATTCGTAAGGTGCCCCTCTCCTCCCTTATAAAAGGGCACCTCCTCCCCCTCCTCCTCACACCAATTTGAGCACTCAAGCTCGGACAAACCCTGCCATTTTCTCCTCTCCACTTCCCTAGAATAATCCTAGAGGTCCTGGTCTTCTTCAAAGACCAATCTTAGTTCCCTAAGTGGAGGATTCAAAGAGGCGTTCCAAAGAAGAGGTAATATCCATTACCGATCTTTTCAAATTCTTTCTTCTTCAACTTTTTCTTCTTTAGTTGTTTCATGATAAAGTAATAACATCAGTATTACTTACATACTGATATGTTATTATAAATATGAAACAACCCTAATTCACCTTCTATCCATCCTACGGAAAAATGAAATCACCGCGCGTGCGTACGTACGGAATACCGTCTCCACGCCGTGGTGTAATCTATTTTCCACCATCAGTTTACAAGGATGGGTATAATGGTGTAATGAGTAACTATTTATGATTATTATAAAGTAATATTGATACTGAAATAACATATATATACTTCAATACAGTTCCACGATCATAGGAACGATATCATCACTCGTGCGTACGTACGGAATACCGTCTCCACGATGTGATGCGACTCGTTCTACATGATCATCATTACACAGTAATTATATAAATGAGTTGAATGAATAAATATGATATATGTTACACTAATAACATTCTGGATATATGGTATCTATAACCTTAAAAGAAGAATAATAATGTATTCGGCAAAACATGCATAAGAACAAAAGGCAATAAAGACCCGAGTAACAAGTAACAATGAAATATTACTATCAAGAAGCTAAGAAAATGACCATATATGATATCATATCAATATGTATGATTCTGGAATAAGTCAATAACATTATTTAAACCATTATACAGGAGCTTCGGACACGTACAAAGCAAATTGGACCTAAGGTAAGGGGAAATATCACAATCTCATTTTTATCCGAGATTGTTTATACTTTGGCATTTACTGGGGTGTATTTTATCATCCACATCCATGTTTCCTCAATATGTAATATTTATATCCTTATAAAATATTTTATATTCAATTTTACCCTTCGTTAAATTTTTAGTAAAGGATATGAAAGGAATCTTTTGTCTTTTTCATACGAGGTACTTTTTGGACTTTTCCGACAAAAGTACGAGAAGAATGTTTTTTTAACTTATACGGCAAGAATGGATTTTTAAAACATTATTTCCAAGAAGCTTCCATTACAAGTTTTCAAGTTTATTTTTAATCAACTTCTTTTATTTTAAAGTTTTATGACATGTTATGAAAGGAAAAATGTTTTTTGAAGAAGAAAGGATATTTTCCTCAAGAATGGAGTTCAAGTGTTTTATCAAAATTATTTTTCATCTAAGATAATAAAGGGTTCTGTTTTTATCCCTATTATTACATTGATTTGATCATGTTGTGATGGAATTATTTTTATGAATTCCTTTATCTTATATGAATTGATTTATGATGTCATAATGTTTCAAGAATCCCATTTCTGTTACATGTGTTATGCGATGATGTATGATTTATGATTATGTGGCACACATAAGAAAGGATTCATTATAAGATGGGTGGGACCTATATCTCCCTCCAATGCATTGGGTAAAGGTTTTATATCTCATGAGATAGACATGGCTGGAACGGTAGGTTATACCGGTTCAGTAAAACAGGACTTGAACGAGGGTGACTCGGTTCAGAAAGGGACTTTGTCCACTAAGATAGTCTTGGCAATGAGTCATGACTAACAAGAAATGATTTTCCATGATTATGTGTGCATGCCACAAAGTTTCAAGTTTTATGTTATGATTATGGGGATCTCATTTTCACTTCTATGATTTATTCCATGTTAAGATATTATGATCTCTTTTGCAGGTTTTGATTTTCAAAAACATATGATATGATTTTTATTTCCTTTATTTTCCCTTGCTGAGCATTTGAGCTCACCCTTTTATGTTTTATTTTCCCCAGGTCAGGAAGATGGATATTAAGTAGAATATGCTAAAAGAGACCCTAGATATGATGAAATAAATGGGAGACACTGTAGAAGATTTATGAACCAGTTGTTTATGTTTCCCAGTTTCTAAAGACACTATACCTATATGGTCCTTTGTGGTTTTGTCATATGTTGTAATAAGTGTGCTTCAATTTTGAAGTATTAACAATGTATGTAAAGTATGGGTCGTTATATATATCCATCAAATCATCAATTTTATACTCATAATCATCACTTGAAAAACCCAAAATAGGTTAGGATTTGAAGATTATATAAAACCATATATATACACAAGTGTATATAAGGGGTTTTCACCTAAAAAAGAGGCTACAATAACACTTACTTGACATCAAAGGTGAGGTTGAGCTGAAAAGAAGATAATGGAAGGTTGGGGAGGATAAAAACCCTTGGGTTATGTGTAAAAATAGAAGTTTATATAATATATTTTTATATATTTTTATATACTATGTTTCAAACAAAAAATATAAACAAAGAAACATAAAGAAATCTAGAATTTTCTAAATCAAAATATTAAAAGGATGATAATTAGTAAAGGATGATAATAAACTGGGTTGATTGATGTAATATAAATATATTTAAATGAATCATGAATGGTAGTTAATTTGATCAGATTAGAATAAAACTAAACTTTTCTTATCCATGGAAAAGAAAGGAAAAGAGGGGCCTTGGATTGGGGTAGAGGGTCATGGGTTGAAGAGGAGTAGTGTCAGAGAGGAGTATTTTGATGTAGACTGGTACAACATGAGGAAGAAGAAGAACAAAGGAAGATGGAAAAAAATGTATTATTATGATTATCCCAATAAGATCAGATAGTTGATGTGGCTCTGTTCATTAAAAAATACGATGAATTAATGATATTAGAAATGGGTTGATCGAATGATTATGGGGGGTTCCACGGTTTTGAAAACACTAGAACGGTCGGGAATAAATGTGTCCAGATCAGACAGTTGAGGAAAATTGTGGCAATAATAAGCAGCGGTGTAGTTCAAAGGCTAGACTAGTTCAGACGGTGAGGATCTCGAGTGGCGAGATCGGATGGTCAGGATTACATCTTCTCGAAAAATTAACATCTTAGATCATAATAGGGTGAGTTTTGGTACCACCTTATGTAACTAGAAGCCACTGCCTTCATTTGGATGAAAAAAACATGCATAGTATGGTCCTTATAAATAGGTCCCCACCTGCGGGCCTTGGCCCACCCTCACCCGCGCCAGTGCACGACCTGGCTCACCCGCTTCTCAAACCCAACCAGGCCCAACACTCAGGCCCATACACAACTCAATATGCGATATGCATTAGCTCAGCCTATATTCAGTTACCAAAGTGAGATTCCCACTGACCTTGAGGGCTTGGCCATCAAGTCTGTCCTTTTTTGGATGGGTACTCACCCAGTTTTTATAAAACAAACTTCATTAAACACAAGAATATATATAACATATATTTTAATGTGTTAAAAATAAAACATATGAACATATATATTTTAATTGTACACTCACCCAATTTTTTTTATTTTTTAAATATATGACATATATATTAATTTCCTTATTCTTCCTTATGGTTCAAAAAATTCTAAAAATCATTTTTTTCATATGTTTGTACACATTCTTATTTTTAGAACATTATAAGTTCAAAATATAAATTCAACCTCAATTAAAAACCATGTCATCATTTAACCAAGGTAAAATAGTAAAACATGTAATGAATTTTAAAACATTTGAAATTCATTAAATACTTATATACATAGAATACCTAAAATAGAAAAAAAAAATAATTAACAATTAAAATATTTTATGACCGTTACCAAATCCAATGGTCAATTTAAAAACAAAGGTAAACTTATGAGACCAATAGCTACATATCCATATAAATACACATTCATGGTATTACATGCATCATTATTATTTCTTGTTATAAGAGGATGGAACTCTAAATTCCTTTGATGACTAGTACTTTTTCTATAAAACTTGACATAATGTTTATATTGTGAATGAATCAATGGATTTCTTCTACTTACTTTGATTAGATGGTGTGTTTGGTGGTCTTATAGTGACCCTTATAAGTATTCTAGTAGGTATTGTAGGATAGTTATGATCTTTTGTCCTTATTTCAATATAATGTTACACTTTTTTAATTGAATTGAATGTGTATTAATTCATTCTCAATGAATTAGTTTCATATGGACCAAATATAAATATAAACAAAACAATAATAAAACTAATAAATAACAAAATATTTTCATAACAAATATAAATATGTTCAGGGCATCACAATCTGGTAAATATTAAAATGACTCACGGAGTTGTCACACTTCCTTTCGATTAGGGAGTAGAGTTTAGTGGAGTGTTTGGGGATGTTTTACGTTTGAGAGATCATTTTCCTTCATGAGGTTCCCTCGATGATTGATTCCGATCTTGATGTGCGGTTTACTTCATGATTTTAGAGAGGCCTAGATGAGGCATTTGGGACCCTGTTGTGTATGAGTAAAACATTAATCCTTATAGTGATGGGTAGATCATGTACACTATATATTTTTTGGAGGGGTTCTTTTTTTATTTATAAAATTAACAATTACCATTTTGGATTTGGGAAGATCCCTTTGGATGCGCCCGTAAAGGGCTCCCGACCTAGGTTTTTCTCTCATCATCGCCGCTCCTTCACTACGGAAGATACGTCATTTCTCCTCGCGTTCGGTGGGTTTATGTAGGATCTCCGCAGTTGTGGTGTCTGGAGGGTTTGTGGTCTTCTCTTTTGCTGTGGACGTTTGGTTTGGGCTTCAGTGGTGGCTGGTTCAGATCTACGGGTGTAAGACCAATCTGCGTCGACGACATACTCTTCGGAGCGCTCCTGGTGTTGTTCTCGACTTCTTGCTGTTGTCTTGTCGTGATCTTTTTTCAGTGTTGGGGGTCGCGCATGTTTTTTGACGGTTTGTGGGGTTCCTTCTCTTCTCCAGTGAGTTCATTGGGGTTTTGTTGTGTCTGATGTGGTCGTTTGTTTTGGTGGCGGTAGGATCTTCCGAGTCGGGGTGATGCTATGGTGCCTTTTCTTATGCGGTTTGATTTGGTTTTCGGTGAAATATCTTTTATTCTCTTTGATTTTTGATGTTCGTGATGGTTGCTGGGTGGAGGTTTTGTTATTTTATCATGGAGGTTTTGCTCTGTTCTCTTGGTGTTTTGGGTGATGATGTTGGTGATCTGGTGTTGGGATGTTTCTCCGATGGTGATAATATTGATATCGGTGAAGCTCGCCAGTGAAGACGACGACGGTTGACGGTAGACGACGACGGTCGCCGGTGAAGAAGACGACGGGAGCCGGTGAACCTCATCGGTGTTCCGGTGAAAGTGGGTTTCTCAGTCACCTTGGGGGCATATCTCGAGGATGATGATGTTGTGGCTGGCGATCTTGCATTTCGAGGCCGGCACGTGGGTTCGCGGCCCGGGATGTTCCATGGTTTCCTTCTGTTTGGGTGATATTTGAATTTTGAAATGTTTGGTTGTATCTATGGGTCCCAGCAACCCTTATAAACCGGCTATCTGATAATGTGGGAAAAAATGATTTTCAGGTGTTGGAGGATATGCCGAGAGATTGAATATTTGATTCATCCAGTGTTAGGAGGATCACATGCCTTTAGTAGAGTCTGCATACAACAATAGCTACCAATCTACCATCAAAATGGAAACTTTTTTGGCCCTATATGTGAGACCTTTTAGAACACATTTTTGTTGTATAGAGGTTGGGGATTTATCCCTCATGCACCTAGATTTGGTGCATGAGTTGACAAAGAAAGTTTAGGTCATATGTGGATGGATGAAGATGGCTCACATACGATAGAAATATAACATAGATCACTATTGTAATAACTTGTAGTTCAAGCAGGGAGACCATGTCTTCTTGAGAGTCTCCCCCTTATGTGGAATGTTGTGGTTTAGATGGAGTACCAAGATAACCCCAATGTTTATAAGGATTTTCAAGGTCATGTGGAGGGTTGGAAAGGCTCCAACCTCCTTGCACTACCCCAACAACTAGATAGGGTGCATGAAATTTTCAACATGTCACATTTGAGGTTATAAATGCATGAAACTATGCATGTTATCGACAAGGGAGAGCTAGATATTGAAGATGCAACAATCTTTTTAGAGAACTCAGTGGAGATCGTGGATCGATAGGAGCGGACCAAACATGGAAAGACCATCCCTTTGGTTTGTGTACTATAACAACATGGAAACATGTTAGAAAGGTCATGAGAATGAGAGATCCAGATGTAGGCCCAGTTTCTTGAGTTTTTCTCTTAGTTTTTTTTTGAGGATGAAAATATTTTTGTATGAAATTATATAGAGACCTGGTTTTTCTTTGTAACATTTTGAAATATTTCTATATATATTTCCAAAGATAGGCACTGAGAAAATGTGCGATTATGAGGCCAGATGTACCCAAAATTAATTTTATAAAAATATTAAGTTTATTTTATACTATTAATGTGATGAAAATTGAATAAATCTTAAATGGTATCCCCGATCAGAAATCTGAGGGCACAGTTGAGTCCAGAACACGAAATTTCTCTATGCGAGACATAACTTTTGTCAGCATAGGACTTCTGTTTAGAAAGTCACCAGGGGGAGGAGTGTAATGATCAATAAAATAATTACAATTAATTTTTTATCAAGTACATTATTTCAAATACATTTTGAATGGGGACTCTAATTGCAAATATGAGACCACCCTTTATTTTGTAAAGGGGTGTTTTAACTAATGGTGACCTAAAATGAGAAGGTGTAATATGTTATGATTTTGTGACTGTTGGTGTATAAAGATGCATGTATACCCTAATCATAATCACCTATTATAAATAGGTGATTATTGGTTTTTGTTAGGGTTGTACCCTGACGTTTTATCCACTGATGGCTCTCCCTCTCTATTCCTCCCTTCTATGAATCAAGAACGAACATCGACGAAGATTAGGCAGGCATGTTTTTCAATGTTGATAAGAACAAAATTGAGGTAGGAATATTTAAATTTTATCACCCCCATTATCTATACCTAAATTATTCAATAATTTTTTGAAGATATGTTCACTTTGAAAATCAACGGCAATGAAAAAAAACATGACCATCGACCAACCTCCATTATGAATCCCATATTTTCATGTTTTTCATTAGTTCTTTATGTAATTTTTTGTTAAATTTTTGACACATAGAATCATCAAAAAATTACCAAACAAGGATTAGTTTTGTAAAGATCATGACCCTGTGTTTCCATATATGTGGTCATCACATTTTTGGACAACTGAAGGAGGCCCAATGGTCCATAAAAAGGACCACCAGTACATCGGTGACTGAAGATGGTTGGAGGTGACCCTTGGAGTGGGTGGTGGTGGTTTAAGTAAAATGGATTTGAAGGTGGAGGTTGTAACACCACATTCTTTTATGGTACGCTTCTCTTTGAATAATGCAAAAGCGTGTGTTGTACGCAACATCGAGTTCTAACACACCACAACCAATCAAATTAGCCGTTATGAATAGTAATACCCACTTTTGGAAATTTATAAATTTTATTTTTCAAAATGGACTTCATTTTTGGATTCGGAATACTGAAATTAGCCTAGGGTGAATTTTTGGTATTTTTCTGAAAAACGCCATTTTTTGATGAATAGTGAAACCACAAAGTGGTAGTTAAAAAACTGAATTTTTCATAAAACTTAATTTTACCGCTTCTGTGAGTGGAATTTAGAAAATCCGACAGACACGTTTAATATCAAGGAGTATAATGTGGTTCAATGAGATGAATTTTTTTTGGCGAATAGTAACTTTTTACTTTTATTTACCACGGTTAAAAGTAAATATGGTAATTAAGGGTAAAAATGATATTAATATTACCCTAACACATGTCCTAATTCTATTGGACAAGTGTATCTCAACCAATAACAACCTTAGGATTAAAATATTATCATTTAGGTCCACTTGGATTAGATTTGGACATTTATTATTATTTAATTCAAAGAAGAGTTAAAAGAGTTAAAATCAAAGTTTATTTATTAAAACATTTTTAATATAGGGTTACACATAAATTAGATTATAAATATTCATTAGAAATATAAACAGATTACCTACATAATGAAATTTTATTTATAATTTTTAGACATTAAATAATTTAATTTATTTATGACACAATGATGATGCAGTAATTACCATAATAGTGAAAAATTAAAATAATTGATATTATAAATACCCAAATAAATATAATTTGAGACTTTTTATGAATTACACTAATTTTATAGGTTCATATGACATGTTAGGAATGATTTAATTAACTTTTTTCGAAGTAATCATTCTGTTATGATTTTCAAAAAAATCAATTTTCCAAATAGTGTCAAACATGACATAAAAGAGTTTTTAAAATAAATATTATATTATTATTTGATATTCAATTCCTAAAAATCTAAGGATTAGACAAGAGACTTATATTATGATATGTGTATCATTAATGGAACTCTTGGGGGTCGCTTGGAGGTATATAGTAAGTTTATTAACTATATAATATAAAAATGCAATGTGACATGGTAAGTGACAAACTAATTAACTAAGAGTTAAAACTAAAAGACAAGGTTAGTATAATGACACAAACCTGTCTAAATTCTATTGGTTGAGTGGTTTTTGACCCATCCCCACCTTAAACTTTAAATAATCCACTTTGGATCCATTAGATACCGAATATTAATTTATTATAAAATAATATTTCTAGTTTTTCCAAAGGTGCCCCTCACCCCTCTTATAAAAGGGCACTCCCCCTTCTCATTAATTCACACCTTCATAGAATTTTGGTTCGGCCAACCCCTGCCCAAATACTCTCTCAACCTCCCTCACTTCATCCTGGAGGCCTTACTTTAGTCAGAAAGCCAACCTTAGGAGCCCTTTTGATGAAATCAAAAGGAAGAACCCGAAGAAGATGTAATGATTTAACCACCCCTTTTCAAGTTCCTTTCTTCTTCCACTTCTTCTATCTTTCTTATTACCATTATAAAATAATAAATCAAGTATATTATATATAATTTGATATTATTATAAACATGGTACAACCATATTTCTGTATTCTATCCATCCTTTGAATGACATGTCACCATACGTGCGTACGTACGACTTACCGTCTCCACATCATGGTGTAATTGTTATTCAAAACATTATTATTTGGATGGTTATAATAATGTTGTGTAATTCATGTAAATAATAAATATAACAAGATAATTATTCTATATATATGATATACCATCCAGTTAAATGTTATTTTAATATCAAAAGAATGATATTGTTGCTCGTGCGTACGTACAGACTACCATCTCCACGAACGCGATGAGATTCATTCTCCCTCGTATCCATTCAAGTATGATTATCATTTGAAGATTAATAATAATGTTTAAGGACTTAATATCATTCTAGATATGAATAATATACAACCTATCCATAACAAACATGGCTTATATAACAAAACATATAAAAGAAAATGAGTACGTTAACACCTGAAACGACGATAATTCGAAAATGTTATTAACAAAACAATGTTAAAAGATCATATATGATATCATATTAATATATATGATTCTTGTATAATTTAATAACAATTATTTCACCATTATACAGGAGATTAACCTACCCCAACCAAGTAAAAGTATTCGGTAAGGGTTTATTTCACAATCTCTTCATTATCCGAGGTTGTTTATACGTAATAATCTACTGGGACTTCTTTTTCATCCACATCCATGTTTCTTAAAAATGTATTTCAAAAATTTTTTACTATTTACTAGAATATGGGTTAAAGTCATATATACCCTTGTTTACATTTATAAGTGGTTTATAAAGGAATCTTTCCGTCATTTTCCAAACAAGGTCCTTTTTAACCTTTTCGACAGAATTAAGGTAAGAATGATTTTTTAACTTATACAGAGGGTGTGTCTATTTTCTGCCATTATAAAATAGTCGAACCTTCCCTTATAATATTATAAGAATATTTTCAAAGAAAATGTTTTATTTTTTAAATATATGACTCTTAAATAATTTCAAAATAGAAAGAGATATTTCTCTAAAAAGAGTTTTTATTTCATCTATGTCAACATCCTTTGATGGATTTTACGCTTATTTGAAGTTGATTTATTATGATACAAAACTTCTATATTATATTGAATGTTTTGTGGTGTGTTTTACTATGGATGTGTTATTTTTATACCATTCATGGTTTATGGATGAATTATTTACATTTCGTATGCTAGTTTTAATATGAATTTTTATGTTATGTTTAAACATTTTCATATGGGAATGTATTGGACTAAATATGTGACAGGTGGAGCCTCCTATAGCTCCCCGATGCATCGGTACGTCTCATGAGACAAACTAGTGTCTTTGCACAAGTCCTTGACAATATCTTATTTGTATTCTTGGCACGAGGCCTTGGCTATGTGGTTATGATAGTCTGGCATTATGCATTCCATCATTATGATAGTGGTTATTGATATTGCATGTGATTATTCGATAAGTGGAATATCCAGGTGAATAAGTAAATGAAATTATTTCATTTTATTTCTTCCATATTATGTTGAAGTTCACGTTTAAAAGGCTTTTGTTTTAGTTATACATTTCCATAAATGATTATTCCTATTTATGAATGTTTCCGCTATATTGTTATCTTTACTAGGCTTTTGAGCTCACCACTTTCTATGTTTTATTTTTCTCAGGATGTGAAGAAGTATTTTATGAATGACCTGCAGGGATAGTATGAGGGGATAAGAGTGTGGAATATGGAGACTATATTGTTGTAGTTTTCATTTTATGATGTAATGTAAAATTTATGAATATATCTAGTTATTCCAAGGCTACTAAACTAATATGTCTTTCGAGACTTGATCTTTCTTGTGATCATGCCAATGTTATGTAATAATGCACCGACTCTAGGTAACTGGGGTCGGGGCATTACATTTGGTATCAGAGGAAGTTTATTACAATCCTTGGAAGCTAGATTTAGATAAACTCTTATTATATCACATAGACCTAAGATGGATGTTGAGGATTAGTATAGAAGAACTTCCTAGAATTTTGGTATTGTAGAGATTTTTTGAGGTTTTCGAGCAATACATCCATATCTAGATACGAGCAGGTATTGGCGGATCTGGAATAGATGTACCTAGGGGTAAATCCCAAAAAACACCGCTTTGAGCTGGACTCAAACGGGAACTGGTGCATGACCACGGGCCTTGTTGCACTCTTGGTTACGACACTCCCGGGGGATATGCTTATGATAACTATCATTTTCTTTGCAAATCATTATTAAGGGTTTAGGAGTATATACTTCCTCAGAAAAAACATTTTTATGATTATGGATTATATCCATAAATAGTTCAATTTATGTTAAGTGTTTTATAAGTATGGAATTATGTATTTTGATTCATAAACTGATCTAGTTTATGCCATTGTTTAGAAATGGAGCCTAGTGGAAGAAATGGATACCGTATCAATGTACACACTCTATATAGGGATTTCCCGCCTGCTCAAGATAATTATAGTTGATATGGTGATACAACTGGTGCCGATCAACTTATCACCATACTGGGACAACTCACTCAGGTTATGGATAATAACCTTACCCATATGGATCACCCGGATCCGCAGCGTGGAGGATCAATGTTAGATCACTTCATGAGGCACCAACCACCAACGTTCAATGGGAGTACAAATACCTTAGTAGCTGAGCAATGGATAAATTCACTAGAGAAAATATTTTAGGCTTTGGGGAGTAGTGAAAGGGAAAAAGTTATCATGGAAGTTTACCACCTCACTAGAAATGATGATCCATGGTGGTCATTGATTCAAAACACGAAGGAAGATGATGAAGTATCAAATATGGAATGGAGGGAGTTAAATGATCTGTTTTTAGAAAAATACTTTCCTCGTGACCATCGAGCAGATATGGAAAGACAATTTCTGAGTTTGAGACAAAAGGAGGATGAGAATGTCGCAAAGTAGGAGGCTAACTTTACAAGGTTATCAAGGTATTCTGTAAATTATATATGTAACCAAAGAAGTAAGATTGATCATTTATTTGATGGGTTAAAACCATTTCTCTGTCGAGCATTAGTCTCACAATCCTTCTCGTCATACGAAGACATTGTCTCATGTGCTATCAAGACAAAGAAAGAATTCTCTAAGTCATATGACTTTAAAGCAAAGCAAGAGAAGAAGATATCTGCTGATCAATTTGGGAATGGAAATAAAGGGAATAAGGGAAAATTTGAATATCCATCATGTAGTAAATGGGGGAGGAAACATTCTGATACTTGCTTAAAAGGAACGGGAGTCTATTACAACTGTCGTGAAAAAGGCCACCAAGCTCGTGATTGCAACGGGAAGAAGGAAGCTACCAATTTCCAATGCTACAATTGCAGGGAGATGGGACATTATGCAAATGAATTTCCTAAGCATCAGGGGAACTTACCTCAGAAAAGGCAAAGGGATCAAGGCCAAGCTTATGCTATCACTACTGCTGCGGTAGAAGCTCCGAAAGACGTGGTGGCGGGTAATTTAATGGTTTTCTCAGGTTTAGAAAATGCATTATTTGATTCTGGATCATCGCATTGTTTCATATCTTCCCAGTTTTCTAAGAAAATTAGATATTTCCAATTTGATTTAACAAGGGAGTTGTTAGTTAAAACTCTTAAGGGAAGTATCATTGCAATAAAGTTTTCTGAATTAGTCCCCATTAGAGCACATAAATGTTCTTTATCCACTGATCTCATCATCATACCTATTATTGAGTTTGATATAATCCTTGGTATGGATTGTCTTTCAGACCATGATGTGAAAATTTATTGTAAGAAGAAGGAGGTTAAATTTTTTGATGATGATGATAAGGAACACCTTAGCTTTAGAGCAGAATCGTCACCACATAATTTTTATCTAGATCCACCCCCATTATCTCGACTAAATTCAATTATTGGGGAGGAAGAGGATGAAATTATAGTGGGTGAGGAAAGGAATGTTCATATAGAGGATGTACCTATTGTGAAAGAATATGTAGATGTGTTTCTGGAAGATTTACCTGGATATCCTCCAGAACGAGAAGTAGATTTTTCCATTGATTTAATTCCTGGATCAAGGCCTATATCGAAGACCCCTTATAGAATGGCCACTGTAGAATTAGTTGAACTAAAGAAAAAACTAGTGAAAATTGAGTAATAAGGGATTTATTCACCCTAGTGTTTCTCCATGGGGAGCCCCTGTTCATTTTGTTAAAAAGAAAAATGGATCTATGTGGTTATGTATGGACTATAGGGAGATCAATGCTATAATAATAAAGAACAAGTATCCCCTACCTCGCATTAATGATTTATTTGACCAACTGCATGGAGCTCAATACTTTTCAAAGATTGACCTTCAATCTGGATACCATCAGTTGTGTGTGAAGAAGGAATACATTCTGAATACATCATTTCTAACCATGTATGGGCATTACAAGTTTACAGTAATGCCTTTTGGATTGACTAATGCACCCTCTGTATTCATGGATCTGATGAATAGAGTTTTCAAGGAATATCTCGATGAATTTTTGGTGATATTTATTGAGGATAACTTGGTAAACTCCAAAAGCTACGAAGATCATGAAAATCACTTGCGCATTATCCTGAAGACTCTGAGAAGACATGGATTATATGGGAAGTTTAACAAGTGTGAATTCTGGCTTCAAGAGATTTATTTTCTTGGCCATATTTTCTATAAGGACGGAATTTCCATTGATCCTTCTAAGACCAAGGCAATCCATGAATGGCATGCACCAACGAGTATAACTGAGGTACGCAGTTTTATTGGTTTGGCAGGTTATTATCGACGATTCGTCCAGAATTTTTCCCGATTGGCTAACCCATTAACGAAGCTCACACATAAAGGGGTTAAATTTTTTGGATAAAAGAGTGTGCAGAATGTTTCGAAGAACTACAGAGAATATTAGTCAATGATCATATATTGACTCTACCATTGGGGAATGATGGGTTCATTTTTTATAGTGATGCATTGAAGAAAGGATATGGTTGTGTCCTTATACAGAATGATAGGGTTATTTCTTATGCATCACCACAGTTGAAAATTCATGAACAAAACTATCCTACTCATGATCTCGAGTTAGCAGCTGTGATCCTTGCTTTGAAGATATGGAGGCACTACCTTTATGGTTAAAAATGTGAGATTTATACAGATCACAAGAGTTTGAAGTATATTTTCTCACAAAAAGAACTCAACATGAAGAAAAGGAGATGGCTTGAATTACTCAAAGACTATGATTGTACAATACACTACCACCCAGGGAAAGCAAACAAGGTGGAAGATTCTTTGAGCAGAATAGATCATGGAGTTTTGAACAATATGAGAATTGAAAGGGATCCAATTTTGATGGATCTAGTGACGATGGACATGGGAATAACCAGGGAAGGGGAAGAATCAATGATTTTTCAAATGGTTGCCAATATATATTTACTAGAAAGGATTAAGAGTTCTCAGACCGATGATGAAGAATTTCAAAAGAAGATTAAAGTTGTGAATGATGGGAGATTGAGAGACTTTGTGTATGAAGAAGGAATTTTGATATTCGGGAAGAGAATTTGTGTTCATGATATACCTGATCTAAAAAGGGAATTGCTAGATGATGCTCATAGTTCCAATTTCTCTATACACCATGGGAGCACCAAAATGTATAGATATTTGAAGGAACATTTTTGGTGGGACAATATGAAGAGGGAGATTGCTGATTTTGTGTCAAGATGTATGGTTGGTCAACAAGTGAAAGCTGGAAGGCAACAGCCTGGTGGAGTATTGCAACCTCTTCCCATACCTGAGTGAAAATGGGATAATATCACGATGGACTTTTTCATGGGGCTACCAAAGACTCCTAGAAGGAACGATGCAATATGGGTTATTGTTGATCGTCTTACCAAGTCATCACATTTTCTTGCTATAAGAGAAAATCTATCACTGGAACGTCTAGCAAGACTATATATTGATGAAGTTGTGAGACTTCATGGAGTACCCCTATCGATTGTTTCTAATCGTGATCCCCGTTTTAGTTCAAGATTCTAGAAAAGTCTTCAGAATGCCTTGGATATTGAACATAATTTTAGAACTTCCTACCACCCTAAAACAAGTGGACAATCAGAACGAACTTTTCAAACCTTAGAAGACATGTTGAGATCCTACTCACTTGACTTTTAGGGTATGTGGGAACAATATTTACCTCTGGTAGAATTTTCCTATAACAATAGCTTCCATTTGAGTATTCAGATGGCACCATATAAAGCGTTATATGGAAAAAGATGTCGCACACCAACCTTCTGGGCTGACGTTGGTGATAGAAAACTTGTAGGCCCAGAACTGGTGGAGGAAATGATAGAAAAGGTGAAGGTAATCCAAAACCATATCAAAGAAGCTCAAAGTAGGCAGAAGAGCTATGCTGATAATCGAAGGAAGGATTTGGAATTTCAAGTTAGTGATCATGTTTTCCTGAAGGTATCTCCATGGAAGAGAGTCATATGTTTTTCTAAGAAAGGTAAATTGAGTCCCAAGTACATCGGACCTTTCAAAATTCTAGAACAAATTGGGGTTGTAGCTTACCGTTTGGCAATGCTGTCAAATCTCTCCAAGTTCACGATGTGTTCCACGTATCACTATTGAGGAAATACATGCCTGACCCAACACATGTACTCACCTATGAGGAATTAGAACTTGAACCCGATCTGTCTTATTGCGAAGAGCCCGTCAAGATTTTTGATACGAGAGAACAAGTACTGAGAAGCCATACGACTCGTCTGGTAAAATTCTTGTGGAGAAACCATAAGATGGAAGAGGCAACATGGGAACCAGATGAACATATGATGAAGAACCACCCGAGTCTTTTCATGCTGTATTATTCTAGAAATTTCTAGGATGGAATTATTTGAAGGAGGGGAGAATGTAACACCCCAAGCTTCTACGGTACGATTCTCTTTGAATAATGCAATAGCGTGTGTTGTACGCAACATCGAGTTCTACACACCACAACCAATCAAACTAGCTGTTATGAATAGTAATACCCACTTTTTGAAATTTATAAATTTTATATTTCAAAATTGACTTCATTTTTGGATTTGGAATACCAGAATTATCCTAGGGTGAATTTTTGGTATTTTTCTGAAAAACTTCATTTTTTGATGAATAGTGAAACCACTAAGTGGTAGTTAAAAACTGAATTTTCATAAAACTTAATTTTACAGCTTCTGTGAGTGGAATTTCAAAAATCCTAGAGACACAGTTAATATCAAGGAGTAAAATTTGGTTCAATGAAATGAAAATAATTTTTGGTGAATAGTAACTTTTTACTTTTATTTACCACAGTTAAAAGTAAATAGGGTAATTAAGGGTAAAAATGGTATTAATATAACCCTAACACATGTCCTAATTCTATTGGACAAGTGTATCTCGATGAAAAACAACCTTAGGAATAAAATATTATCATTTAGGTCCACTTGGATTTGATTAGGACATTTATTATTATTTAATTCAAAGAAGAGTTAAAAGAGTTAAAATCAAAGTTTATTTACTAACTAATTTTTAATATAGGGTTACACATAAGATAAATTAGATTATAAATATTCATTAGAACGGTACGAATATTTCCTACATAATTATATTTTATTTATTATTTTTATACATTATATAATGTAATTTATATATGACACAGTGATGAAGTAGTAATTACCATAATAGTGAAAAATTAAAATAATTGATATTATAAATACCCAAATAAATATAATTAGAAATTTTTTACGAATTAAACTAATTTCCTAGGTTAATATGATATGTTAGAAATGACTTAATTAACTTTTTTTAAGTAATAATTCTGTATAAGTTTCAAAAAAATCAATTTTCCAAATAGTGTGAAAATTGACATAAAAGAGTTTTTAAAACAAATATTATATTATTAATTGATATTCAATTCTTAAAAATATAAGGTTAGGCCAAGAGACTTATATAATGATAGTTGTATCATTAATGGACCACTTGGGGGGTCTCTTGGAGGTATATATTACATTTATTAACTATATAATATAAAAATACAAAGTGACATGGTAAGTGTCAAACTAATTAACTAAGAGATAAAACTAAAAGATTAGGTTAATATAATGATCCAAACCTGTCTAAATTCTATTGGTTGAGTGTTTTCAGACCCATACAAATCTTAAAATTTAAATAATGTACTTTGGAGCCATTAGAAACCGAATATAAATTTATTATAAAATAATATTTCTAGCTTTTCCAAAGGTGCCCCTCATCCCTCTTATAAAAGGGCACCCCCCTTATCATTAATTCAAACCTTCAAAGCCTTTTAGTTCGTCCAACCCCTGCCCAAATACTCTCTCAACTTCTATAACTTCATCCTATAGGCCTTCCTTTAGTCAGAAAGCCAACCTAATGAGCCCTTTCGATCAAATAAAAAGGAAGAACCCGAAGAAGAGGTAATGATTTCACCACCCCTTTTCAAGTTCCTCTCTTCTTCCACTTCTTCTATATTTGTTATTACCATTATAAAATAATAACTCCAGTATATTATATATACTTTGATATTATTATAAACATGGTACAACCATATTTCATTATTCTATCCATCCTTTGAATGACATGTGACCATATGTGCATACGTACGACTTACCGTCTCCACGTCGTGGTGTAATTGATATTCAAAACATTATTATTTGGATGGTTATAATAATGATGTGTAATTCATGTAAATAATAAATATAAAATGATAATGATTCGGTATATATGATATAACATCAAATTAAATATTATTTTAATATCAAAAGAATGATATAGTCGCTCGTATGTACGTACGGACTACCGTCTCCACGAACGTGATGAGATTCATTCTCCAACGTATCCATTCAAGTATAATTCTCATTTGAAGATTAATAATAATGTTTTAAGGACTTAATATCATTCTTGATATGAATAAGATACAACCTATCCATAAAAAACATGACTTACATAACAAAACATATAAAAGAAAATGAGTAAGTTAACACCCGAAATGACTATAATTCTAAAATATTATTAACAAAGAAATGTTAAAATATCAAATATGATATCATATTAATATATATGATTATTTTATAATATAATAACAATTATTTCACCATTATACAGGAGGTTAACCTACCTCAACCAAGTAAAAGTACAAGGTAAGGGTTTATTTCGCAATCTCTTCATTATCCGAGGTTGTTTATACATAATAATCTACTGGGACTTCTTTATCATCCACATCCATGTTTCTTAAAAATATATTTCAAAACATTTTTATAATTTACTAGAATATGGGTTAAAGTCATATATACCCTTGTTGAATTTTATAAGTTGATTATAAAGGAATCTTTCTGGCATTTTCCAAACAAGGTCCTTTTTAACCTTTTCGACAGAATTAAGGTAAGAAATATTTTTTAACTTATACGGCAGGTGCGGCTATTTTCCGCCGTTATAAAATCGTCAAATCTTCCCTTACAAGCTTATAATAATTTTTTAAAAGAAAATGTGTTATTTTATAAATATATGACTCTTAAATTATTTCAATATAGAAAGAGATATTTCTATAAAATGATTTTTGATTTCATCTATGTCAACATCCTTTGATGGATTTTATGCTTATTTGAAGTTGATTTATTATGATACAAAACTTCTATATTGTATTGAATGTTTTGTGATATGTTTGACTATGGATTTTTATTTTTATACCATTCATGGTTTATGGATTAAGTATTTACATTTCGTATGCTAGTTTTAGTATGAATGTTTATGTTATGTTTAAACCTTTTCATATGGTAATGCATTGGACTTAATATGTGACGGTTGAAGCCCACTATAGCTCCTCGATGCATCGGTAGGTCTCATGAGACAAACTAGTGTCTTGAAACAAGGCCTTGAAAAAATATTATTTTTAGTCTTGGCACGAGGCCTTGGCTATGTGGTTATGATAGTCTGGCATTATGCATTCCATGATTATGAAAGTGGTTATTGATATTTCATGTGATTATTCGATTAGTAGAATATCCATGTGAATAAGTAAATGGAATTATTTAATTTTATTTCTGCCATATTATGTTTAAGTTCATGTTTAAAATGCTTTTTTTAGTTATACATTTCCTTAAATGTTTATTTCTATTTATGAAAGTTTTCGCTATATTGTTATCCTTACTGGGCATTTGATCTCACCCCTTTCTATGTTTTATTTTTCCCATGATGTGAATAAGTATTTTATGAATGACCTGTATGGATAGTATGAGGGGATAAGAGTGTGAACTATGGAGACTATATTGTTGTAGTTTTTATTTTATGATGTAATGTAAACTTTATGAATGTATCTAGTTATTCAAAGGCTACTAAACTAATCGGTCTTTCGAGACTTGATCTTTCTTGTAATCATGCCAATGTTATATAATAATGCACCGACTCTAGGTAACTGGGGTCGAGGCGTTACACATGTCATGTGGAGATGGGTGGTGAGGATGATTGGAAAGTGGGACATGTGGTATGGCTGGAGATCAGAGTGATGGATCTTAGAGCGGTGGCGGTGCTGTGGGGTGAGAAACGAGGTGGTGAAAGCTTTGTGGATCATAGCGGGAAGCCGCGTTGAAGAAGAGATGACATAAAGGATGAGGTGGCCAAGCGGGCTAGACCAGGAGTGGGCTGGGCTAGAGAAAAGTGGCCCAGATTGAGTGGTCTAGTCTAGGAGTAGGTTGGGCTAGAGTGGAGAGGGCCAGTGGGAACAGGTCAGTCGGAGGTGTGTTGGGCCTAGCGGGTTAGGTGGGTCTTCAGGATGTGGGTTCAAACCGCCATATCTCCTAAAAGGACATTTGTTTTTTCTGCCATCTAGAGATACATAATATTACATTATATATAGAACTTTTGATTCTTGTTTGGGAATTTTATATTTTGGGCTCATGGATTGGTTTCATGAAAGAGATAAATATAATAACAATAATATAATTATTATTATTGAGTATTTTTATATCGGTCCTAACTCCAACATATGATGTCTGATTGATGTAAATTTAGTGGAGTCACAAACCTCAAATTAATGTGGACATTTCAAGATCAATTTTTGGTGTTTAAACTAAAATTGATGTTCGAGCCCCATAAGGCCAGTTTTTGGAATTTACAGTGAAATGTGACTTTTTTCAGTAGGTGTATATTTGGAGGAATGAATATCCCATCTTCTGTTTTTTATGATGATTGCACTGGTACAATCAATTTGATTTGTTTAAAGGTAAAGGCATGGGGCCCGTGAAGCATTAATCAAGTAAACTGTTGAGAGGTACATCTTCTTCACCAGTTCTCCAATTCGAGTGAACGAATGGTCTATCCAATGTGATTTTCTGTAAGGATCAAAACAGTGTGATCCATTTGGCTCTCTGGGTCTGTTTAAAGAATCATTTTGGTAGAATTATGTTTTCTCCCTTCATATAAATAACGAGGATCATGTGCTCATCATCCTTTTGTACAGATATGTCATGTACTCTCAGATTACAATAGAACACCTAGGGGTATGTTTATATAGTTTAGTACCATAGTATTTCAATGTCCCCAACTAGGAAATGAGGCAAGGTTACATACCAAGGGTTCCCCACATGTACTTTGTACCACATTTTTAATATCATGTCTGTCGTATCTCCTATTATTTGACATGGTTTTTGGCCTTCAATATCGAGATACGATGTGAGATGTTATAAGTATGATTCCTATACCAGTGATGATTGATGATAGTAGTGATCATACATGATTACTATAGTAGTACCAGGCTTACACTCCAGGTGGGTTGGCCAGTGTCATTCCCCGATGACCAGAGTGTCAAACCCCATCGTTATGGATTAAAATCCTTTGTAGACACTTTTGGGTGTTGATCCCCCTAAAATTCTAGGGAACAGATCCCAAATTACCAGAGTGGAATCCCCCTGATGCACTAGGTCATAGGTCCTCTATATCTACATGCCAGAAAGTACTCTCCAGTGTATTTCCCTTCAACGGGGCTAGGTAGTGGGTACCTATTGACTCATGGGTGTTGATCACCCTAATGCACTAGGGCATGGATCCCTAATTACTATAGTGGAATCCCCCTCACACACTAGGGTCCATGTCCTCTATGGCCACAATTAGAGTGGAATCCAATTGACGTACTGGAAAATGTTTCCTCTACTTCGAGTTTTCAGCATCCAACTATACTGATCAGTGATGAGACATGTTTTGACATTCCTTTGGACTCACTAATAATAGGATCACATTCCCCACCACGATGCATCCTTGTGACATGACATAAAACTATATGAGAAAGACAGAGCCACCCAAAGAAGAAATTATAATTGTGTGATGATTGAGTCCATTTGACTTGCGTGTTCAGGGAAGACGT
The DNA here is from genome assembly GCA_963277665.1 of Viscum album. NCBI lineage: Eukaryota > Viridiplantae > Streptophyta > Magnoliopsida > Santalales > Viscaceae > Viscum > Viscum album. The sequence goes on along the minus strand of OY728153.1, from coordinate 2,014,911,207 downwards.
GTGGGATGTTGGGTATCATTGGTGGTTACTTATGGAACTATTGGAGACTCTTCTTCTTGGGCTGAGCTGTGAGATAGGGATCTCCTTACTCTCTCATTCGATCTTCTTTGACTAAGAATATATATATCCTATTTCAGTACCCACTCCTTAGGTTTTGGTTACTCTCCTTCCAGGAGATTCAAAGACGCGTGGTGTATTCCACATGCATTCCATGGATATCTTCTCGTGGTTAGAAGAATCTACTCTATTACTATAGGTAGAGAAGAATCAAAAATAATTTCACCATTTCATATTTTCGAGATCCTTGTATTGGGATGAGTCATTATTCACTGTCATATTGGGTTGAGGTATTCTCTTCAACTATACCTTTTTCTATCTACTGCATTCCTCTTCATTTGTATCTCTAACTACCCCCTTCACTTTTTGGGGAATCCTACTATGTATGTTTATACTCACTCTTGCATGGTCCTTTACCACACGTATCATTCCATATATAGATGACATAAAATTTGACCGTGACATTAAAGGAGGTTTGAGATATGGGGTACTTAGACCACATACAATGGTCCTAGCTTTGGATATAAGAGCGAGGCACTCTCACCTTTTTTACTTTCTCATTTGTTTCCTAGTTGTGAAAATTTTATAGTTTGGCAGGTATTTTACCCTTGCCCTTTCAGTTTACATTTATGCACTAGTACTGATCAGAGGTTGATTCATATTTGGTTTCCTTTTAAAGAAAAGTGTTTTATCATTTGTTCCTTGTACTAAGTGCATTTTCATTGAGATGGTTGTGTGTGTGTATAGGTACATAGTAGAAGGCCTCCCTGAGTTTGGTGTGCCTTTGGAACTATTCAGTAGTCCTTGGATATGGGGTTGGGATTGGATTAGTTGCGGCTCAATCCCAAACATGGATTAGGTTGTGAAAAACAATTTAAAGGATATATAAATGGAAAAAATTTAACTCACAAAAAATAATTTACTTTTTATGATAATAGTAAAAATGCACCATGAATATTTAATATGAAAGTAAAAACTCTTTAAAACATGTATTAATTGAGATTAAAAATATAATTTGAACTAAAATTCCTTGGGAATGGCCCCATATATCACAAGTCTCTCAGATTCAAAATAAAATAACATTATGTTATGATTACACTTTTGGATCATTTTTTAAATTTAAATTCATCCCCTCTCTTATTGATTTAGTTATTTTTATTTACTATTACTAAATTAAAACCATTTCCTTTGAATAATCATTAAAGAATCGCTTCTCAAAAAACAATGTTTTATATTTATAAAATTACCCCCTTTGAAAATAAAATAACAAATAAATATTAATGGGGATGGAAATAAAACCTTAATATTGAAAATTTAATTATAGGATAATTAATTTTAGAATCAAAATTTTAAAATATTATTTGAAAAGAATATATATGTATAAAAAACCAACTTTCTCCTTATTCATATGAAATATTAGTTAAAAATTAATTTTCTATATGTTTTCATTGATGAAGTGGTCATTTATATAAAAATATTTTTACTATTAATACAATATTATATCCTTGGAAATAATTTATAACCCAAAAATTAATATAACTATCATACATATCAAACAATATTTTTTTTTCAAATAATCATGTTATAAATTTGTGCATATCATCCAAGTAGATGTATAGTACATGAAAAAATAGTTGGATCGAAAATTACTTAAAGTAACTTATTTTTCTATAATTCTATGAAATGCATATCCTTCATAATAGAAATTCTATACCCAATATCAACTTCTAGTGATCACAATTGATAACCCTATTATAATATATATATTAGTATAAATAATGAATCCAATTTATTTAATAAAAATGTTCCTAACTCATTGTACCTTTCATGTATCTTAATATACTCACTATAACAATATAGTGTAAATCTTTTTTACTACTTTGAAATTGAGAAGATAATATTACAAAAAACAATATAGCCGACCTTGAAGAGAACAAGTATAATTTTTTTTAACAAATATGATTATTCAATTTTTAGTCATAATTATAACAATTTCACATTTTTAGTTTAAAATAAACTTTTATACATGTACTAATATAGTTTTATTTATTTACATAAAAACATTTTAGAAACCCCTAAACATATTTCTCACCTGATGAGAGAATACGTTCATTAATTTATATGTTTTAATATTACATAGAAAAAATCATCTCATTGGGCAAGAAAATCTATAAATAATTTTTTATTTAACCATTAATATACTTAAAACTATGTGTCCCATGTTAATATTATTTCATAAATATATACAATTATAATAATTTTATTCACTTATCTTTTCATTTTATTTGATTTTTTCACTTTTAATTCCCTAAAACTTACCTCTTTTTAATATTTATCAATCATAAATTATGATATTATTAATAATTTATTTAATTTAAAAAATAATTTTTCAATTAACAAATATATGACCCATTATAATCCAGAAAAAATTTAACTTATTATTCAACATAGAATTACTCTACTATATCCTGATTAAAAAATGGAGGCATCATATCCATTTGATCAAGAACCAAAATCCAAAATGGTTTTTTTCTTTACTAGATTTGGGATAAAACATTATATCAAATATATCACTTAAACAAATCAATTTTAATGATCAATTTTTGACTGATTTCGTATGTTCCTTGTTGTTCATATGCAATGTGAGTTTTCTGTGTTTTATGAAAAGTATAATTTTAAAATCACCACTACAAATATGGAGTGTATCAAACTTTATAGACAAATAAAATATACTCCATTCATGATAAATCTTGAGAATTTATTTAGGAAGGGAGTTTTTTCTATGAGGGAACATTAAAAAAATAACATAACCAATAATTTCGTCTATTAATTAATCCCAATCACTAATAATGTATTCATGGACCATTACCTCGGGTATAGTGTAAGAGAATTAGAAATAATTGGGATAAGGTTGAAAAATGGGGGATGCACCTCGTTTCTAGGACTTGATTGATGAGTGGAAGAACCGCCATCCAAGATGAGTGAAGAATTTGGTGTTTCAATTCATACAGTATTTTCCCTATGTTTAAGAGGATAAGATAGATGACCTGATTCAAACCCAACCTTTACATCTAGGGAGGGGAAGTCTTTGAACATTTTTTACATCCTTCCTTGGAAGAGGGTGAATCCATCCTCATCAAACACCACTTGTTTACCCTTCTTCACAGGAGAGTAACGATGACCCGTCATATCTAGAACCACAGTAGAAGACACCAGCGATGGCATACCCACCCAATACCCACACTGAACACATGTTCATCCCGGGTAGGACAGTGTGAATCTAGGGTAATGGAAACCTAAAAATCCCATTTTTCTGGCAGAACTTCAGTCTAAGAAGCCTACAACAGGCCGCTTAGGCAACTAGAGATCACCAGAATTGGGGTATGAGAAAAAGAGGGAGCCGACATCTACACTGAGGGTGGTTGAAGCGTAGGTTCCTCATTAGAAGAGGGGGCCAGATTAGAATAGGGAACCACTATATAAACCAAGTGTGGATGCAGTGTAGGATTCTCATTCATAGGGGGGGTCATCCACTTGAGAAGCTGGGGGACCACTTCGACGATGGCCTGCACACCTATAACATCTAGGTCTCAACTCCCCTTAATAGAAGCAGACTTAACAGAAGCCCACAACCTCCTCATAGCTGATTCATTTCCAGAACCCATCCAAACCACCCACATAGATCCAAATATGGTGAGGAAGAACCCTTTAAATATCCATTTTGACACAAACTCATGCATACTAGGGGTGAAACACTCAAGCGGTAGAATAATTACCATGAAATAAATATCTAAGATGATCGTTTCTACCCTTTAAGGCACCGGCATTCTAGAAAGGTAGAGGCAGTTTGAGAAGGTGGATTCACATGGTCGAGCATTGACAATCGTGTCCCCTATTGAAATCAACCATCCACCGATGGAATTATGGTTACAGGTTTGGAAGATCAATCATCCTATATTGTTAATCTTGGTCACTTTATGTTACATTAGATGTAAAGGATTATCTATTGTTCTTCCCATTCATTACAATATGTGAGAAGGAGTAATCTAAAGAGAAATACACTGTAAAAAATGATTCTTGATTCTTGATCGACCCTACATAACAGATATAACCATCTATTTGTAGATTCATTTCTATGGTTATAAAATATCATTTAATTACATAATGAATATTAAATAATATGACAAACCTTATCTAACCCTATTCTATATAATAATAATAATATCATTTTAGGGCATTCACCAACTGATGCAATGGTAAATATTATTTTTATATCATGTAATTTAATATTTATCATTAGTAACTATCTTGGTATACTCATCCTACTCAACATTTATCGAATACCTTAATAAATATTTAACTAAATATTTTATTGATCAATAAAAATTATATTTAACGTCTGGTGAATAAATATTTATTAATTATTCAATAAATTAAAAATAATATATTTGTAGTTTCAAGAATAAATATTTATTAAATATTAATGTAGTTAAAAAAGTTTTTATTAATTAATTTATAATCCTTTATTAAATTTTGAAAATTTTCAATCCAAAAATCATGAATAAAATCATTCCATGTTCCTGAGAATAATATTTATTCAAAAAATTAAATTCAAATAAAATTCAATTGAGATCAATGGACAAACCTATTGTATGACCCTCTCGGATTAATTCTCGTTGGAATTAGGTGGTATTACATAAACAAAAAGATTAATATCTGGAAATGGGTGATAGAACCCATGAAAAAGAATTTAAGGTTTTAATTTCTAAAACCACACAAGAATTTTTATTGTGCAATATAGTCCCTTTGTTACTATATCCCATCAAGCATTCCACACACACGTATCATCAAACTTTTCACATTATATGCCATTATTTGACTTCCTATAATAAAATCATCCTTACACCATTTCCATATAATTTATTTTGAAGGTTCTATTTCAATAAAAGGGTTGAGATATCAAATTCTACAGATATACAAGGGAAAATTCGTTCCTTGACTTATTCATTAATAATATGTCATTCATGATTCACCCAACATAACCTACTTCCTATAAACATATGGAATCTTAGTTTCGGTCTTTACATCAAAGTATGTGAGTTGCGAAATGAATTAATAATATTATTAATGATTAAGTAACATTATACACAGTGAAATATAGGAATATATGATGACACATAAACATTGGATATTTTAGAAGCATATATGTTCTCATAATTTACATCTAAGATATCAACAAGTGTAAACTTCATGAGAATAATTTTTCTCTTCTTATGAGTAATCAAAACTGATAGTTAATATTCTATGAATCCCATCCTATTATGTTATCTAACTATAGAACCATATTAAAAAATTTCCTCAGGGAATTTCAAGGTTCTCATCATTATGGGGAACTTCTATGACATTTTCAATGATAATAATACTGTCGATAATTATTATATTAAAGACATGAAGAACAATTAAAAACATGTAAAAATATGTTTTTATAATCTGAAATATTCAAATACATTAAATAAAATATATAAATAGTTTGTTCTATAATACCAACTCCAATAGACTCCCATAATGACTAGATCCAATTACTTATAAATTTATGTCTTATAGACCTCACATGATGATCATTTTTCTAATGAGTTATGTATTTAGTCAAGATGTTTTCTATATTATCCTCTACTAAAATTCAACTCACATCAAATTCACCATTTTTAGAAAAATAACTCATGAGATGATATTTAAGAATGATATTCCTTTACTGATGTGACCTTGGATCCATTTAAATATCCTCCACTATAGTATTATCATAATAAATTGTGATTGGGAAATTACTTCAAGGTACCACTTCAAGATTAGGGAAGATGTTATGTGTCCAGAATAATTCTTTAGCTACTTTAAAATTCGTAAAATTACTATAATGTACAGTATGATTTGTGACCATAGCTTTCTTTGATCTCTTCCAGCTCACATAACCTATATTAAGAGTGAATATATATCCCAAATATGATTTTTGATAATCTTGATCTCTTTGGAAACAAGAATATACATATCCTATTTTGAATTTTTCCTCATATCCTCTATAGACAGGGAATATATCCTTATTACACATTAGATATGTAAAGTTAGTCTTGACTTTTGGACAATAGTGGTTACCTTGGTCAGATCAATATCTTCCCACCACACATATAGTGTAAGTGACATCTTTCCTAGTACATAACATAACATACATGGATAACCCAATCACCAAGGAGTATGGATTCCTTTCTATCCTATATCTACCATCACATTTATAAGGACTCGTTTTTTTGAAATATCAATTCAATGTTATGATATTAAAAATCACCTCTTGGATTGTTCCATATTAAATTTCATAGGTATATTTTCAATATATGTACTTTCAAATAGTCCCAGAAACCTCTAATAATGTCATGATTAATGTTGATCCAAAGAATATTTACTACTTCACCAATTTCATTCCTGTATAATAATTTTTTTCGCCATGAAATAATAGATTGTATGGATATTATCTCATTTCCCATACTTAGTATGTCATCGATATAATCTATTAATAAAATTATCACACTCCCACTAAACCATTAATAGACACAAGGATCGTATTCCAAATTTATGAATCAAAATAACATTATTGACTCATCAAAAAAATGTTACATGACCTAGATACTTGATTTAATCCACAAATGGTTCTTTTCAACTTGAATACACTGTTTGAATCCTTTGAAGTGACAAAACCTTTGGGTTGTGTCATATAGACATCTTTATGAAGTTTCAAATTTTGGAAGGATATTTTGAAATCCATTTTCTAAATATCATTATCATTGTAAAAACACTATAATTTATAATTATGATATATTTTAACATATGAACTGGTCAAAATATTTCATTATAGTCCATACAAAGACATTGTTTTCAACCTTTTCTAAACAATCATTCCTTATAAGTACCAAATTATCAATCAATTTCTAGTTTCTGATTAAATACCATATTTCATACCATCAAAAATTACATAGACTAGAGGATATACCCAAATCTAGTCTTGGTTTTGGTACATGGAATATATTTTGGAATTCATAGCTTCTTACTATTTGGAAATATCTATGGCACTTACTACTTCCATTAAGGTTACATGATCATTTTTATCATCTAATAAGGCCTCACAATCCTTAGTGACCATAAAACCATATCTTCCATTTTATCTAACCTTTTTTATACTCTTATATATATATTTGGTCTTGGGAACTTATTCTTCTATGGATCGTTTTATAATATGTTCATATGATAACTCTTGTGTACCGCGATCATGTAATTCATCATAATCTATCTCTGTCCCACAATCTATTTTAGAGATGTTCGCATTATCAAGGAATATGGCATGTATTTCCACTATTACCTTTTTGTATGAGGGGTTTCATATGTAATATCACATTGTTTCCTTTTGTTATCCTATAAAGTTACACTTTGTTAATTGAGGAGATAAATTATTTCTAGAATTGGCCCTAACAAATTCATTGCATCCCCACCCATGTAAGTATGATAACAGGTGTTTCATTCCACTACATAATTGATACAAAATATCATCTGCCACTTTATTTTGAACTTGGTTTAGTATTTTTGGATACTATATGTAATGTTTATCACCAAAAGGATAATAAAAAGATCACATGATTCACCACTGATTTCACCACTTCAAACAAGGTGTGGTTCCTCCTTCCGATTACACCATCCCACTGATGTTTATACAGAGTGAGTTGAGATATAATCCCAAAATCTTATAAGAAATCAATGAATAATTAAATAATATATCCTCTACCATAGTCTGAGTGGAGTTTGTTAAATTTTTACCATGATGGTTCTAAGCATCACTATTTTATTCTATGAATTTTTCAAAATAAATCTATTTGTTCCTTATTAATTAGACTTATCAATATCTACTAATATCATCAGTAAAAGTTAATAATTATGAGTATGCACCCCATGATTCACCTAGAAATGGTCTGCACACATCAATATGAAATAATTCAAGAAACTCCTTGCCCTTTAACCTTTTACACTAAATGGGTATTTGGTCATTTTTCAATGTAAATATGTGTGACATAGACCAAGTGGTTGTAGTTCAAAAGGACCCGAATATACATAATATTTTAATTTATTAACAAAATTTTCATTTAAATGACCTATCCAGTGATGTTGTAGTTGGGTGTGTACACATCATGTGAAAAATTATCATTATTGATTACCATCACATAGATTGTGTAATATAACACATAAAAAATTATTTAAATTCACCTTACCATTAAAATGTTATATTTATAAATAAAGAAAAATTTATTCTAAATTATGAATGTAAATATACATAGAACAGGTATGGATACATAAATAATGATTTTGGTAATAGATTCACATAAAAAAAATTAAAACCATGATCATTCCCATCATCAACGTGAGTTGGTACTCCCTAATAGAAAAACAAAATTAGGTATGGATCCATTGGATACTCGTATATCTATCTTTCCTGGGGAAATATTTTAGAATCTACTTAGTTCATGTATTTAAATACATATGTGAGAATCAAATACTATATCTAATGCACATTTTTTGAAATAGAAAATCTTCACTTAATATAAAATTTACCTCATGTTTCCCCATTCTTTTTCCTGAGGTTATTTATCTTCTTCTATTGGCCCTTCATGCCACATGAAAAACAAAAAACACATTTTTCCCTTGTTTATACCTTGATCCTTCTCTTCTTAGATGCACATTTCAATGAATATTTATATTTATAGATCATCACCTTGATTTTCTGTTTGTTCACCAAAATTATAGATGTATTTCCATGATTCATTTCCATCTCAACTTGGTGAAGCAATGTGAGATAATATAGAAGATACTTATCTATTTTTTTCATATTATAAGTTTCAACAAAACTATATAATTTATAAGGGATGGATGAAGGAATACGTTTGGTACACATTTTAGCAATAATCATAAACCTTAGAACATCTTAGAACTCAATGTAGGCAATACTTTATAATATGTAAGGCCCAACTAAAAAATATTCTCCATGTTTAATCTAAAATAGTCCTATGGATAACTCAACACATTCTTATCTTAATCTTTTATGATATAGAACAATGAGATTTTAGAGCATGTTATAGGAATCCATGCCATCATGTGACTTCAGTGGTTCATTAGAAATAGATGAAAACATTAAACACTGTATTTCAACCATGTGATTCATATGATTATCATAGAAAAAAATCCTCATAACTTTCCTCCATTGTATGTGGATCAGGTAGGGAGGACTCTAGAACATAAGATATCCATTCATGACACAACATAACCCAGTGGTGTCTAAACCATTCCTGGAAGGTACTACTAGTAAGGAGATGGTATTTTAAAAAAATTAATCATATGGATAATGAATTTAATTAAATTTATGTTATTATATAATATTAAAATAGAATATTAATGGTAATTTTCTTGATTATAATTAATGTGGGACATAATAAAATAAATTATATTAAGTCATCCACTATTTTACCACGTCCAAACAAACCTCACCATTGGACATAGAATGTCTAGATTCTGGGTTATTCAAGTGTAAAATAATGATAGGCCCTTTATTATAACCATATAATGGGATAAAACAATTTCTTAAAGGTAATTATGTTAGAATGTCTTTTCCAACTATGGTCTTACAACTCCTTGATCCATTGAGCGGACTCTCTAATCCATTAATATAGATATGTATTTCTTTAAAAATTGTCTCCAAGTTACATAAAGTATATTATGGGATACTTCTATTTAGGTAAATTTTTTAGGTCAACCCAAATATTTCATATAAACCCCATGATAAATGTAAGTATCTTAAAATGGTTAGGTTAAACACTTAGTTCTATGGACATCATACCTAATCAAGTAATATAAGTCATGTTATGAATAAGTATTAATTTGAATGGTTTAATTTTCTATGCATAAAATTTTATAGTTTTATCCTTTCTATATCTTCTTAATATTAAGTAGATTTTAGTTGAGTGATTAACCATGTTTCAATAAAATAGTTATGTTTAGTCCATTTATATAAATTCCATACTTGTAAATGATTCCATCTATTTATGTGATCATGGTATTAAATCTATAAAATAAGTAAGTCATAAGAAAAATATAAATAAATAAATAAATTACCTTATACTAGGATTATCAAATGATTTATTTATTTATTTGAAAATAAATAAATCTATGAACATTGGGGAAAAATTATTATTCCAGTATTGGAATGAGTTGTTACATTCAACCTATCCACCTGTGTATCACATGCGTTGGTTTCTTCTCGATTCCATCTTAAATTGACTACTTAAACCTTAGGATAATTCTTTTATTACATATTTTTATAAATAACACACAGGTTAGGGGATACAAAGGATTAGTTAAGGTAATTTACATAAAAAACCTTGGATACATAGGTCTTACTTAATAGAAGAGGTAGGGATGAATCGAAGACCAACATATTTAATTTAATAATAAATAGTTGCACAACCCATGTAATAAATTAAATTAAATGAACCAAAACGTACACAAGATTCGTCCAAGATCATGACCATTCATGCAAATTCAATATATACACAAAACTATACTAGCTAGAATTTACTTTAATTAATTAATCATTATTAAGAGAAAAATTCTTGAATTAATTAATTCCATTCATCTTAATGAGCATATGATGTATCTTGGAGATACCCCTCAAAAATTTATTCAGGGAAAATAAAATGTCATAACCAATAATTACAGATAATTTAAATAAATTAATTGATCATTTATTTATTCTTCAAAAACATTATTACATAGTAAAAACAATATCACTCCAATAGTGAAATTAGATTTTAATGATCAAATTAATTATTTTAGAATAATTTAAATATTTATTTTTTTGGGAGACTATATAGAGTATACTTTTAATCTACACACTATGTTCCTTATCTTATGTGTATTTTGGATAAACTCCTAGGGCCTTAGCATGTATGCCTATCAAAGGACTTGATGTGTACTTACCATCTACACACCGCGTCTTCTAATTTCCACGTTTTTTTTATTCCATGTGAGTAAATAACATATTGATTTACTCATCATGTTATTTTAACAAAAACCCACATGACATGTATTTCATTTACATGACCTGTGTTCCACTTGTCATATGCCAACATAACCCTTCTAATGACTTCGTGTTTTATAGGAAATTATAAATTAATGATTTATACACCATATAAGATGGATATATATTGTTTGTTTCATTAAATATTCGTGATTTTAGGTTCATGTGTTTAGAAAAATTTTATTTGACCCCATAGTTAATGAAAATTTTGTTTCCAAACCATGTATACTATACAATGGGTATGCCAGTTAAATGCCCTGTAATTTGAAAAACTATGTGCCCAATTGGCATGGTCTACACCTAGTTTTTAATAAATACAATATCTATAATAACTTTTTGGCATGTAATGAATCCCATGACACATCCAAGTGTTGTAAACATGGGTATACGACATGCAACATAGCTGCATTCCATGTAACACAATCAACCGACCAGAAACATTGGCACCTATTGATGGAATATTTGATCATTCTCTATATATTTTTAGCCTTCATTAAAATACGATTCTTAAACAAAGAATAGTAAAATGTCAAAATCATGTAAATAAAAATCATAATAATTAATTAATAATATGTGAAGAATATATCTAAACACTAATATGAATAATCAATCAACAATAAATTAAGTAATTATAAATTTATACATGGATACTCTAATACCACATAAATGTTTCAGATATCGAACAAGCACCTTTTTTATGAGAAACCATTAATATTTTTTCAAATTTGATGGATCATTATCTAATTTTGATAGATGTAAACATCATGAATAATGAATGTTTTCCCTCAAATATCGATTTTGAAATCCTAGAACCCAATGAGAATATTTTTCATTTTAAATTTATAATTAATTTAAATTAGACTAGAAAAAATACCACATATTAAGATATTTTTTTTGATAATGATGTTGGTCACGTAATACCCTTTTCATAATACTATCATTATGTAAGTATGACCCAAATTAGAGACCCTACAGCAATGATCCCCACATGGTCCTTTGATCTCCGAACAACACTGATGGACTGTCGAGTATTAGTGTGAAAGATTGATCATCTTGTGTTATTGATCTTGATCACTTCCAATTCCTTAATATTTAAAGGGTTATCACTCATTCTTATCATTATTGACAGGATGAGAATCGAAGCATTTATAATGAAATTCATTTAACACAATAATTCTCAATTCTCAATTAACCCTATAAAATAGACATAACTAACTATTTATAGAGTTAGGATTAAAGTGAGAAATATTATTTAATTACACAAAGACTGTTAAATAATGTAATAAACTTTATCTGACCCCATTCTATATATTAATTATAATAATATTATTATTTTATGATTTCAATTAACTGGAATAATGATAAATATTATTTTATAGTCATGTAAACTATAATTTATCACTGGAAAATATCTTGGTCTGCTCATCCACCTTTATTATTATTAAAATATTAATAAATGCTAAGTCAAATATCTTATAAATAAATAAATATCTATCAACATTCAGGTGAATAAATATTTATTAAATATTCAATTAATAAAATAAATGTTTTTTTTCACATTTTGGTTAATAACTATTTATAAAATATTCACGTAATTAAAAAAATTATTTATTAATGGAAAAATAATTATGTACTACCTTGATAATATTTTTGATAAATATATTCAAAATAGAATTATAACTATTTCTTGAAAATAATATTTATTTTAATAATTAAATTAAAAAAAAATTTATTTAGATAAAAAAAATATTTAGTGTATGAACCTCTAAGTTTCTTTCTCCTTAGAACTAGGTGGGCTTTGATAATGTCTGAGATTATTGTCTAGGAAGAGGTTGAATAAGAAAAAAAAAAATAAGTTAATGTCAAAAAATTGAATTCCAAAAATTAATGCTTACTGTGTAGTATTACTCATTTATTTAAATATATAATCAAGCAGGATAAACACACATGTGAAAACCCATTGTGCTTCATATGGATTTCTTTGACTACTTGAAATAAACTCATCATTATACCTAGACTATGGAATTTAATATGATAGTTCAATTTCAATAAAATTCATTATATATCAAACTCAGTAAATATAAAAGGGATAAATAATTTTTTGAGTTATTAATTTATAACATGTAATTAATGAAACACCCAATGTACAGTACTTCCCGTGGACATATAGAGTCACAATTTTGGTCAGTACATCAAAGTACGCAAGTCATTAAAAAATTAATAACAATCTTAAAGTCTAAGGATGATTACACATTCTAAAATATAATAATATTTGATCACATATAAGCATGAAATATTCCTATTGATTGGTATATTATCATAATATTCTATCTTGGAGATGACCAAGTTTGAACATCTTGAGAAGATGTCTCATATGCTTATGTGTAATTTCACTAGATAATGAACATTCTCTGTGCCCCAAAATAGAAAATTATCTAACTATATAACTATATTTATTAATATTGTTGAGTCATTTTAAGGTTCTCGCCATATTTAAGAACTACTATGAAATTATCAATGTGAAAAATACACCAGGACATTATATCATTAAATTCATATAGAACAATTAAAAATATTATTTAATATGTTTTTATTAAAACAGAAATATTTTAATACATGTAATCCCAAGTACAAATTTCTTGTTCCATAACACTAACTCCAACACATAGACCGATAATAATTAATTAATACAAGTCAAAATAAATTAAAAATTATAAGGAATGTGAAAATATTCTTTCATGTTCTTTTATCATTGTTTTTTCTTCCACTATTACTATTCATTCAATTTTATAATCATGTTTCATCATCATTAATAAAAAAAATAATTCAAGTGATAAAAATATATATTGAACTCATGAACAAGAAGGTGTTTCCCACTGTTTCTTTATTTTAAATTAGAAACAAAAATTATTCCATGTCATATAAGATTAGTTCACCAAAATACAGTTTTACATTAAAATACATGAAAACATAAGAAATTTGTTATTAATAATCACTGGTTTTGAAGAAACAAAATCAAAACAGTGAATTAATGTATTAAGAATATAATAATATAAATTAATGACTAATTTTGAAAAAATTTAAAATTAAAATATAATTTAAAAACAATTGATAATGGAAAAAATATTTATGTACATTACATAAAGATAAAGCTATATAGCCAACACAACAATATACTTATTTGGAAAAAAATATAATATAAAACATAAAAAAAATAAAAAAAAATTAAATAATCAATTCGAGTTAGAGTTATTAGTAGTATAAGAATTGATTACAAACTATTATCTATGGGGGATAAACTCTAGACAATTAACAATGACAATACATATCATACGGAAAGAAATAATAAAGATGAAAAATTATAATGGTGCTAATAATTGTAGTTTTTCATTACATAATATTAATTAATATTTAATATACATGAATTGATTAATACAATTCTCAATAATGATCAAGTCATAGTAGAATCACTATTTTAATATTTCCCTCTAGACATGAGCCCCAAATTTCAAGCAGGATGAAGAAAAAGGTAGTAGTGGTCAAGTAGTGCGATGGAACTTGGAATGATGTTTAGAATCAGAATAATTTATAAGGATCTGTCTCTCTATCTCTATATAGAATTAAAACTATTCCAATTACATAAATTATAGACAATGTAGATCAATCAATTTTTTTAATAAAAATATGTTAGATTTTTTTAGAGGCACATAGACAATAAAAAATCAAATAAACAATTTATTGATGAAAATAAATTTATCCTTTTGATAACCCAAGGTTATGATGACTTATATAAGACACATATAACAACCCATACTTTACATACGTGGTTATTACTTCAAAATTGAAGCATACTTATTAAAACATATAACAAAACCAGGAAAGGACCGTATAGGTATAGTGTCTTTAGAAATTGGGAAACATAAACAACTGGTTCATAAATCATCTACGTTGTCTCCCATTTATTTCATCATATCTAGAGTCCCTTTTTAGCATATCCTACTTAATATTATTCTTCCTGACCTGGGGAAAAGAAAACATACAAAAGGGTGAGCTCAAATGCTCGTTAAGGGTAAACAAAAGAAATATCAAACATATCATATTAATAAGAACATAACATTTTGAAAATCTTATCCGGCAAAAGATATCATAACATGGTATAAATCATAGAAGTGAAATTTAATCCCAATAATCATAACATAAAACATGAAGTTTTGTGTCATACACACATAATCATATAAAATCATTTCTTAGTAGTCAAGACTCATTTAAAAGACTATCTTAGTGGACAAAGTCAATTTCTGAACCGAGTTCACTCCTCGTTTCAGTCCTGTTTCACTGAACCGGTTTAACCTTCCGTTCTAGCCATGTCTATCTCGTGAGATATAAATATTTACCCAATGCATTGGAGGGAGATATAGGTCCCACCCATCTCATAATGATACCATTCTTATGTGTTCCACAAGATCATAAAGCATACATCATAGCATAACCAATGTAATAAAAATGGGAATCTTAAACATCGTGCCATCATAACATAATCAATATAAAATAAAATTAATTCATAAAAATAATTCCATCACAACATTATCAACTAAATGTAAAAATAGGGATAGAAATAGAGCCCTATATTATCTTAGATGGAAAATAATTTTGATAAAACACTTGAACTTCATTCTTGAGGAAAATATCTTTTCGACTTCAAAAACATTTCCTTTTCTTAACATGTCATAAAATTTTAAACTAAAAGAAGTTGATTAAAAATAAAATTTAAAAATTTTAAAGTAAGCTTCATAGAAATAATTTTCTAAAAATCCATTCAAGCCATATAAGTTAAAAAATAACATTCTTCTCGTACTTTGGTCGGAAAAGTCAAAAAGTACATCGTACGAAAAACTACAAAAGATTCCTTTCATATATTTTATTAAAAACAAACCGAAGGGTAAAATTGGATTAAAAAAAATGTATTAGGATATAAATAATATTAAATATTGAGGAAACATGGATGTAAATGATAAATATTCCACAGTAAATTCTGAAGTATAAACAATCTCGGATAAAAATGAGATTGTGAGATTTTCCCTTACCTTAGGTCTGATATGCTATGTATGAATCCGAACCTCCTGTAATATGGTTTAAATAATTTCAATTGACTTATTAGAGAATCATATTCATTTTTATGACATCATATATGGTCATATTTGTATCTTCATACTAGTAATATTTCATTCCTACTTGTTATTCGGGTGTTTATTGCTTTATGTTCTTATACGTGTTTTGCCGAATAAATTCTTATTAATATTTATAGGATATAGATATATCATTTAAAGAATGGTATTAGTGTAATATATATCATATTAATTCATTAAATTCATTTATATAACCATAATTCAATGAAGATCATATAGAACGAGTCGCATCACATCGTGGAGACGGTAGATCGTACGTACGCACGAGTGATGATATCATTCCCATGATCATGGAATTGTATTGAAGTGTATGTATAATATTTCAGAGTCAATAAAACTTTAAAATAATCATATATAGTTATTTATTTGAACCATTATACCCATCCAAGTAAGGTGGTTGTGGAAAACATATTACACCATGGTGTGGAGACGGTATTCCGTACGTTCGCACGCGGAGTGATTTTGTTTACCGTAGGATGGATAAGAGGTGAAATAGGGTTGTTTCATATTTATAATAACATATCAGTATATTAGGGATACTTATGATATTAATTCATAATTAAACAACCAATGAAGAGGGATTAGAAGAATAATGGAACTTGAAGAAAATGGTAGAAGGTATTACCTCTTTCTCGAAGTGCCTCCTTTAAACTTTCTCTTAGGGCACCAGAGTTGGTATTTTGAGAATACCAGTACCTATAGTAGGTTTCTGAGGAAGTGGGAAAGTGAAATGGTCAGGTTTTGTCTAAGCTTGAAGGCTCAAATTGGTCTAAGGAGGAGAGAGAGGAGGTTCCCTTTTATAAGGGAGGAGAGGGGCACCTGTGGAAATATAAGAAATATTAGTTTATATTAAATCCCAACCCCACATAAAAAATTCAAAAATGACTCATATCCGAAGCTTAGATGATATAGAGTTGTAATATCATCAACCAATATAATTTAGACATGTTAGGAATTTATTTGAAACATTTTCAACTTCATTTATCCTTATTTATAAATTTAATGTTATTTGTGGTAATAATATTCTAAATTTTAAATTATTGTAAATAATTACATATGTGTTCTGAGTTTTCCATAATTTGACACTTTATAAAATTTTAGACCATATAAATTTTAGTTTATAATTTTTAAATATTTTTGTGATTTTTAAACAATTTTATAATATGTTATTTTTATAAAATAACAATAGTGTCAATTTTGACACTATTGATTTATTAGAATTTAAATAAAATATATAAAGAAGATATGTTTAAAATAAAAGTTTTAATAGATTCATAAAATGTTATATGTATCTAGAAAATCAGTGGATCACATTAAATAGTTCATATAATATTTATTTGAATATTTTTATAACCATTTATTTGATATTTTAATTAATAAAATAATTTCAACATCACTATTCTTTCATAATTAATGATAATTATTTAATGCCTCAAAATTCTAAATAAATTCATATGATGTAGATAATTTTATTAGATTTCTTGATATTATTTATATCCGATGTTTCATGAAGTTTATCACTAAATTAAAATTATTATACTTATAAGCTTTAAGAGAGTGACATATTGTCACTTTCCTTGGTTTTAATAATAGTTTTATTATTTCGTGCTCAAAAGTCCATGAAATAAATATAGTCCATCCCTTAGGTGATATGGTTCGACTTTGATTCATCCAATAGGATTTTGTCAGGTGTTAGGGTAATTTTATAATCTTATATTTACCCTTAATTACCTGACTTACCTTTAACTATAGTAAATAAAATTTACCATAGTTACTATTCATAATGCCTAAAAATAAAAAGTATCCTATTAACATAATTTGTACCCACTGATTCCAAATATGGAATCCATTTTTTAAAATTAAAAACACATTATTTTCAGTAATTAATTTAAAATTAATCCCGTTGTTAAGAAAACAGGTTTTAAAAGTTAAAACATTGCCAAAGGTTGAAATGTTTTTAACTATGAATTCAATGTGAAATTAATTATAATGACATAAATTATATTAAATGGTAAAAATAAATTCTATTTATAATTTAAAACCATTCAATATTATAATTTAACCATATAAATTATCTCAATGAAAAATTTTGTTTTCAATTAAAAATTAGCGTATTTTTACTATTTTTCAAAATATGAAAGTTATCAGAAAAATATCAAAAATTTATCCAAAGTAAATTTTTATATCCTGATTCCAAATAAGAATTATATTTTGTCAAATTTAACTTATAAACATGTCGAAAACTATATTTAATGTGGGTGCGCCATCAAATGGTGGCAAAACTGCATTTTTTGAAAAATACTAATTTTACCCAAAAAATTTATTTTGTTCTCTTACCATGTTCTAGAAAATGTGTAAGTTGAATAATAATGTTATAAAATTCAAAATGTAGTTAAAACTATTCATAACATCTAGTCCATAATAATATATGTTTGTTTAGTGAAACCCGCTATTGCGTACTACACACGCTATCGAGGAAGGTTGTGATTGCGTGAAATGAAATCCAAGTCAGTATTGTGTGTTGTGAAAGGTTCCTTTGGTGTTGGATATAACATAAGACATAAAAAAAATTCTCATAAAATCTCAGGGTGTCACATTCTACCCCCCTTAAAATGAATTTTGCCCTCGAAATTCGTCACTTCATTACGAATAGATGAGGATACCTCTGCCCCACCATATCGTCAAGTTCCCAGGTAGCTTCTTCTAATTGGTGGTTCCTCCATAAAACATTCACCAAGTGAGTGGTCTTGTTCCGTAGGACTTTTTCTCTATGATCTAGAACCACTATCGGTTGTTCTTCATAAGTAAGATAATGCTCCAACGGTACAACTTCTGAGCTTAGTAGATGTGAAGGATCATGTATGTACTTCCTCATGAGAGATACATGGAACACATCATGAACATGAGAGAGATTTGATGGAAGCACCAATCGGTAAGCTACCTTCCCAACACGATCCAGAATTTCAAAAGGAACGATATATCTAGGGCTCAACTTTCCCTTCTTTCCAAATTTCATTACCCTCTTCCAGGGAGATATTCGTAAGAACACTTTATCTCCCACTTCAAACTCTAGGTCTTTTCTTCGGTTGTCGGCATAGCTTTATTGTCGACTTTGAGCTACTCTTATGTGTTGTTGAATAGATCGGACCTTTTCTGACATCTCATCAACAAGATCAGGTCCTAATAGCTTTCTTTCCCCAACTTCATCCCGGCAAGTTGGAGTTCTACATTTCCTTCCATAGAGGGCTTTATAAAGAGCCATCTGAATATTGGAGTGAAATCTATTATTATAAGAAAATTACAACAACGATAGGTGTTGATCCCAACCACCTTTCAAATCCATAGAGAAAGCTCTCAACATGTCTTCTAGAGTTTGAATTATCCTCTTAGACTGACCATCTGTTTGAGGATGGTAAGAAGTGTTGAAACAGAACACTATATCTAGAGCATGCTGAAGACTTCGCCAAAATTTCAAGGTAAACCTCGGATCCCGATCAGATATAATGGAAAGTGGTACTCCATGAAATCTTACCACTTACTTTAAATATATCCTGGCAAGCTGATCAAGAGAAAAATCTTCTCTAATAGCAATGAAGTGTGCCGACTTTGTAAGATGATCAACTATAACCCAGATATCATTATTTAATTTGGATGTTTTAGGAATTCCGGTTACAAATTCCATAGTGATGTTTTCCCATTTCCATTCTGGTATGGCTAATGGTTGTATCATTCTCTTAGACTTTTGTCTCTCATCTTTAACTTGCTGAAAAACCAAGCATCGAGAGACATATTCAGCAATATCTCTTTTCATTCCATCCTGCCAGAAGTACTCTTTCAGGTCCCTATACATCTTTGTGCTTCCAGGATGAATAGAGAATGAAGAACTATGAGCCTCATTCTACAGCTCCTTATTTAATTCGGGTATTGGAGGAACAAAAACCCGATTACTGAACTTTATTATCCCAACACAATCAAGGATGAATTCAGGAACATTTCTCACCTAATTTTGTAACTCTACATCGTCTTTCTGTGCCTATTTAATCTTTATGTGTATAGATGGTTGAACATTCATTTGAGAAAGATAAGTTTTTTCCCCTTTCATTAATATTCCAAGATCCATCCTTTGTAAATCCATAAATATTAGATCTTTTGTGATCCTCATCATGGATAAGCTAGAATGGTCTTGTCGACTTAATTCGTCTGCCACCTTGTTTTCTTTCCCAGGGTGATAATAAATTGAGCAGTCGTAATCCTTAATCAGCTCCAACCATCTTCTTTGACGCATATTCAGGTCCTTTCGTTTGAAAATATACATTAAACTTTTATGATCAGTATAAATATCAAACCTTTCTCCATAAAGATAATTCCTACAAATCTTTAATGAAAATATTACCGCAGCTAACTCCAAATCATGAGTTGGGTAATTTTGCTCATGTATTTTCAACTGTCGTGAGGAATAAGCTATTGCCATATCATTTGGAATGAGAACACACCCCAGTCCCTTCATGGCTGCATCACTGTAGATCACAAACATTTCTCCACTACAAGGTAGTGTGAGCACATGTGCACTGGATAACCTTCTTTTCAACTCCTTGAAATTATCTTCACATTCCTCCATCCAAACAAACTTAACTCCTTTATGAGTCAACTTGGTGAGTGGGTTATATAACCTTGAAAAATCTTTAACAAAACATCGGTAATATCCAGCCAAACCAAGAAAACTTCGGATCTCAGCTACTGTTGTTGGTCTCGACCATCTTTCGATAACCTCTATTTTTGCTGGATCCATAGATATCCCCTCTTTTGAGATTATGTGTCCCAAAAATGAAACTTTTTGAAGCCAAAATTCACACTTGGTAAATTTGGCATAAATATTCTCTTTTCTTAGGGTCTTTAATACAATTCTCAAGTGATTATCATGTTCTTCCATACTCTTTGAATAGAGAAGAATATCATCTATAGAGACTACCACAAACTGATCAAGATAGTCTCTAAAGACTCTATTCATTAGATCCATGAATATAGCAGGGGAATTAGTAAGACAAAATGGCATCACTATAAATTCATAGTGTCCATAACTTGTACGGAAAGTCTTCTTTGGTATATCCTCCCTTTTGACCCTTAATTGATGATACCCTGAACAAAGATCAATCTTGGAAAAGTATTGAGCTCCACTTAGTTTGTCAAATAGGTCATCAATGCGTGGGAGAGGATATTTGTTCATGATAGTGGTCTTGTTAAGTTCTCGATAATCAATACAGAGTCTCATTGATCCATCATTCTTCATAACAAACAGAACAGGTGCTCCCCATGGTGACACACTAGGGTGTATGAATCCTTTATCAAGATTCTCTTGGAGTTTCTTCTTCAATTCTTGCAACTTTATCGGGGCCATTCTATAAGGTGTCTTTGAAATAGCTATAGCACCCGGTATAAGTTCTATTGAAAAATCAACTTCACGATTTGGTGGAAGACCTGAAAATTCCCCTGGAAAGACATCATCAAACTCTCGTACAATGGGAATATTATTAATCGTGAGTTTCTCTCCAACCATTTGAGATAAATAACTTTCATTTAATGGAATCAAGTCTCATAAGATGGAAGAAATTTCCACTGGAAGGTTTTGTTCATCCTTGAATCGATAGAAGATCATAGATTGATCTGGAATATGAAATGTGACTTCCCTTACTTGGCAATTGATATGAGATCCATATAAATAAAAACAATCCATGACAGGAATCACATAAAATTACACTATATGAAGGATCCCAAGATTTTCAGGAAGCACTTTCCCACAAACTTCAATCAGAGAAGAATTGTAAACTTTTGATGTGACTGGTGTGCCATTAGGGGTTGTCACGGCTAACTCAACATCTAATTGTTGAGGTAATACAGCGATACACTTAGAAAATTTTTTAGAAATGAAAGAGTGGGTTGATCCAGAATCAAATAAAACATTTTATATTTTAGAGTGGATGGTAAGTGTACCTCTCACCACTTTGTTGTCATACTACACATCGCTGATAGTAATTGCATGTGACTTTCCTTTGTCTTTAGCCTTAATAGTTTGTTAACATCGATCATCATAATCAACCCTTGGATTTGGGCATTGATTGGCATCATTCCCCATCTTCTTTCACTTGAAACATTGAAGTGTAGTAGGTGCATTCTGTGTATACCTTCCTTTGTTTGCATCATTAGACATCTTCTTCCCATTATTTAGACTTTCAATTGCCCGATGACCTTCTTTTCCACACTTATAACATTTGCTTTTCCCCTTAAGATAATTTCCTCCATGTTTCTTTCCACACATTGATCATAAGTGAAAACTCATATTCTTTTCAGTGTGGTCTTTAGATTTTCCTTTGAATTCCATTTTCATCTTCTTATCAAACCCATGTGACAGATGGGTTACACCAATCTCCATTTCAACCTTGATAGCACATCAAACAATTTCCTCATAGCTATTGAATTCCCTTATGGATAACGCCCTTCGAAGACTTGGTTTTAAGCCACTAAATAATTGATCAATCTTACTCTCAGGTTGGATAATAATTCTGGAAGAGTACCTGGCAAGTCTTGTAAAAATGGATTCGTAGGTACAAATGGATTCATCATCCTTTTGCTTCAGTTCAAGAAAATCCTTCTCCATATTTGTTCGAAGAATACGAGGGAAATACTTATTGAAAAATAAGTTCTTGAACTCGTCCCATTCCATGACCTTAGTTTCATCCCTTTGACTTGTATTCCTAATATTATTCCACCATTGATCAGCATCACCTTCCAAATTATATACTACTAAGATGACTTTATCATGTTCTGAACATTGAGGAACTGAAAATATCTTTTCAGTGGTACTGATCCATTGTTCAGCCATTAATGGATCAGAAGACCCACTGAATGAAGGTGGACACTGCCTCATGAAGGATTCAACAGAATGGTGCTCCTTCCTTTGCTAATTTGGAATTATTGCATGATTCATAGCTTGAGAAAGTTTTGTGATCATGGCTACAAGATTTTAGATTCCAGTTCCCATAACGTTTGGTTGCTCAGGGGGACAATCATTGCATTGCTCGTCGCATTCCTCATTAACACGGTTCCTTCGGGTTCCAGCCATTGACTAAAACCAAGAATAATAGTGTGAGAAACACTAATTATAATAGGAAAACCACATAATCAAGAATAAAATTTCACACATAAGGTCTTATCATAGGTTGCTCATGGACATTTCAAAAACACTAAGACTGTGTTCTATTCTTATACATATCCTTAGGTTTCTTACTAAGGCTTTCACATCCTAGTTTCCAAAGGTTGAATATATCTTTCCTCTGATACTAACTATAACGACCCATACTTTACATACATGTTTATTACATCAAAATTGAATCATACTTATTACAACATATAACAAAACCATGAAAAGACCGTATAGGTATAGTGTCTTTAGAAACTGGGAAACATAAACAACTGGTTCATAAATCATCTACGTTGTCTCTCATTTATTTCATCATATCTAGAGTCCCTTTTTAGCATATCCTACTTAATATCCTTCTTCCTGACCTGGGGAAAAGAAAACATACAAAAGGGTGAGCTCAAATGCTTAGTAAGGGTAAACAAAAGAAATATCAAACATATCATATTCATAAGAACATAACATTTTGAAAATCATATCCTGCAAAAGAGATCATAACATGGGATAAATCATAGAAGTGAAATATAATCCCAATAATCATAACATAAAACATTAATCTCTGTGGCATACACACATAATCATAGAAAATAATTTCTTAGTAGTCAAGACTCATTTCCAAGACTATTTTAGTGGACAATGTCCATTTCTGAACCGAGTTCACTCCTCGTTTCAGTCCTGTTTCACTGAACCGGTTTAACCTGCCGTTTTAGCCATGTCTATCTAATGAGATATAAATCTTTACCCAATGCATTGGAGGGAGATATAGGTCCCACCCATCTCATAATGATACCATTCTTATGTGTGCCACAATATTATAAATCATACATCATAGCATAACCCATGTAATAATAATGGGAATATTAAACATCGTTCCATCATAACATAATCCATATAAGATAAAAGGACTTCATAAAAATAATTCCATCATAACATAATCAAATAAATATAAAAATATGGATAGAAATAGAACACTATATTTTCTTAGATGGAAAATAATTTTGATAAAACACTTGAACTTCATTCTTGAGGAAAATATCCTTTCTACTTCAAAAACATTTTTCTTTCCTAACATGTCAAAAAAAATTAAACTAAAAGAAGTTGATTAAAAATAAACATGAAAACTTGTAAAGTAAGCTTCATGGAAATAATGTTCTAAAAATCCATTCATGTCATATAAGTTAAAAAAAGAACATTCTTCTCGTACTTTGGTCGGAAAAGTCAAAAAGTATCTCATACGAAAAATGACAAAAGATTCATTACATATATTTTACTAAGAACTCACCGAAGGGTAAAATTGGATTTAAAAAAATTGTAGTAGGATAGAAATAATATTACATATTGAGGAAACATGGATGTGGATGATAATTATTCCCCAGTAAATTCCGAAGTATAAACAATCTCTGATAAAATCGAGATTGTGTGATTTTCGCTTACCTTAGGTCGGATATGCTTCATATGAATCTGAACCTCCTGTAATATGGTTTAAAAAATTTCAATTGACTTATTAAAGAATCATGTTCTTTGTTATGATATCATATATGGTCATATTTGTATCTTCTTAGCAGTAATATTTCATTGCTACTTGTTATTCGGGTGTTTATTGCTTTATGTTCTTATGCATGTTTTGTCGAATAAATTCTTATTACTCTTTATAGGATATAGATATATCATTTAAATACTGTTATTAGTGTAATATATATCATATTAATTAATTAAAGTAATATATATAATCATTATTCAATGAAGATCATATAGAACGAGTCGCATCACAACATGGAGACAGTAGGCCGTATGTACGCACGAGCGATGATATTGTTCCCATGATCGTGGAATTTTATTGAAGTGTATGTATAATATTTCAGAATAAATACCAATATACAATAATAATATGTAGTTATTTATTTTCACCATTATACCCATCCAAGTAAGGTGGTGGTGGAAAGGATATTACACCACGGTGTGGAGATGGTATTCCGTATGTACACACGCGCGGTGATTTTGTTTACCGTAGGATGGGTAGGAGGTGAAATAGGGTTGTTCCATATTTATAATAACATATCAGTATATGAGGGATACTTATGTTATTACTTCATAATGAAACAACTAAAGAAGAGGGAGTAGAAGAAGAATGGAACTTGAAGAAAACGGTAGAAGGTATTACCTCTTTCTCGAAGTGCCTCCTTTAAACATTCTCTTAGGGCACTAGAGCTAGTCTTTTGAGAAGACCAGTACCTCTAGTAGGGTTCTAAGGAAGTGGGAAAGTGAAATGGGTAGTGTTTGGCCGTGCTTGAAGGCTCAAATTGGTGTGAGGAGGAGAGGAGGGAGGTTCCCTTTTATAAGGGAGGAGAGGGGCACCTTTAGAAATATAAGAAATATTAGTTTATATTAAATATCAACCCCACTTAAAAACTTCCAAAATGACTCATATCCAAAGAATAGATGATATAGGGTTGTTATATCATCAAAAAAATAAAATATAGACATGTTAGGAATTTATTTTAAACGTTATCAACTTGATTTATCCTTATTTATCAATTTAATGTTATTTACGGTAATAATATTCTAAATTTTAAATTATTATAAATAATTACATATGTGTTGTGAATTTTCCATAATTTGACACTTTATGACATTATCGACCATATAAATTTTAATTTATAATTTTTAAAAAAATTTGTGATTTTTAAACAAGTTTATAATATGTTATTTTGATAAAATAACAATAGTGTCAATTTTGACACTATTCATTTATTTGAATTTAAATAAAATATATATAGAAGATATGTTTAAACTAAGAGATTTAATAGATTCATAAAAATGTAATATGTATCTAGAAAATTAGTGGAGCACATTAAATAGTTCATATCATATTTATTTTAATATTTTTAAAACCATTTATTTGATATTTTAATTAATAAAAAAATTTCAACATCACTATTGTGTCATAATTAATGATAATTATTTAATCCCTAAAAATTAAAAATAAATTCATGTGATGTAGATAATTTTATTAGATTTTATGAGACTATTTATATCAGAAGTTTCATGAAGTTTATCACTAAATTAAAAGTATTATACTTATAAGATTTAAGAGAGTGACATATTGTCACTATCCTTGGTTTTAATAATAATTATATTATTTCATGCTCAAAAGTCCATGAAATAAATATATTCCGTCCATTAGGTGATATGGGTATACTTTATTCATCCAATAGGATTTTGGCAGGTGTTCGGATAATTTTATAATCTTATATTTACCCTTAATTATCCGACTTACCTTTAACTATGGTAAATAAAATTTACCGTAGTTACTATTCATAATGCCTAAAAATAAAAAGTAGCATATTAACATAATTTAGAACCACTGACTTAAAATATGGAATCCATTTTTTAAATTTAAAAACACATAAGTTGTAGTAATTAATATAAAATTAATCTCATTTTTAAGAAAACGGGTTTTAGAAGTTAAAACATTGCCAAAGATTGAAATGTTTTTACCTATGAATTCAATGTGAAATTAATGCTAATGACATAAATTATATTAAATGATAAAAATATATTATATTTATACTTTAAAACCATTCAATATTATAATTTATCCATATAAATTATCTCAATGAAAATTTTTTTTAATTAAAAATTACCGTATTTTTACTATTCATCAAAATATGAAAGTTATCAGAAAAGTATCAAAAATGTATCCAAAGTAAATTTTTATTTCTTGATTCCAAATAAGAATTTTATTTTTTCAAATTGAACTTATAAACATGTCAAAACTATATTTAATGTGGGTGTGCAATCAAAAGGTGGAAAAACTGCATTTTTTGAAAAATACTTATTTTACCTGAAAATTTTATTTTATTCTCTTACCATGTTCTAGAAAATGTGTAAGATGAATAATAATGTTATAAAATTCACAATTTAGTTAATAATATTCATAAGATCTAGTCCATACTAATATATCGTTGTTTAGTGAAACCCAGTATTGCGTACTACACACGATATCGAGGAAGGTCTTGATTGCATGTAATGCAAGCCAAGTCGGTATTGTGTGTTGTGAAAGATTTCTTTGGTGTTGCGTATAACATAAGACATAAAAAATATTTCTCATAAAATATAAGGGTGTTACATTCTACCCCCCTTAAAATGAATTTCTCCCTCGAAATTCGTCACTTCATTACGAACAGATGAGGATACCTTTCTCTCATCATATCCTCAAGTTCCCAAGTACCTTCTTTTAATTGTTGGTTCCTCCATGAAACTTTCACCAAGTGAGTGGTCTTGTTCCGTAGGACTTTTTTCACTACGATCTATAATCTCTATCGGCTATTCATCATAAGAAAGATCTTTCTCCAGCAGTACAACTTCTGAGCTTAGTACATATGAAGGATCAGGTATGTACTTCCTCAGGAGAGATACATGGAACACATCATGAACATAAGAGATATTCGGTGGAAGCGCAAATCAGTAAGCTACCTTCCCAACACGATCCAGAATTTCAAAAGGACCGATATATCTAGGGCTCAACTTTCCCTTCATTCCAAATCTCATTACCCTCTTCTAGGGAGATATTCGTAAGAACACTTTATCACCAACTTCAAACTCTAGGTCTTTTCTTCCGTTGTCGGCATAGCTTTTTTGTCGACTTTGAGCTGCTCTTATGTGTTGTTTAATAGATCGGACATTTTCTGCCATCTCATCAACAGAATCAGGTCTTAATAACTTTCGTTCCCCAACTTCATCCCAGCAAGTTGGAGTTCTGTATTTCTTTCCATAGAGGGCTTCATAAGCATCCATCTGAATACTGGAGTGAAAGCTATTATTATAAGAAAATTCCACCAAAGATAGGTGTTGATCCCAACCACCTTTGAAATCCACAGTGCAAGTTTTCAACATGTCTTATAGAGTTTGAATTTTCCTCTCAAACTGACTGTCTGTCTGAGGATGGTAAGTTGTGATAAAACTCATCTCTGTGTCTAGAGCATGCTGAAGACTTCGCCAGAATTTCAACGTAATCCTCAGATACCGATCAGATATAATGGAATGTGGTACTCCATGAAATCTTACCACTTCCTCTACATATATCATGGCAAGCTGATCAAGAGAAAAATCTTCTCTAATAGCAATGAAGTGTGCCGACTTCGTAATACGATCAACTATAACCTAGATAGTATTATTTCCTTTGGATGTTTTAGGAAGTCCGGTTACAAATTCTATAGTGATGTTTTCCCATTTACATTCTGGTATGGGTAATGGTTGTATCATTCCCTTAGACTTTTGTCTCTCGGCTTTAACTTGCTGACAAACCAAGCATCGAGAGACATATTCCGCAACATCTCTTTTCATGCCATCCCACCAGAAGTACTCTTTCATCTCCCTATACATCTTCGTGCTTCTAGGACGAATAGATAATGAATAACTATGAGCCTCATTCAGTAGATCCTTCTTTAATTCGGGGATGGGAGGAACACAAACCTGATTTCTGAACTTTATTATCCCATCACAATCAAGGTTGAATTCAGGAATATTTATCACCTTCTATTGTAACTCTACATATTCTTTTTATGCCTCTTTAATCTTCACGTGTATAGATGGTTGAAAATTCATTTGAGAAAGATAAGATTTTTTCCCTTTCATTAATATTCCAAGATCCAACCTTTATAAATCCATAAATATTGGATCTTTTTTTATCCTCATCATGGATAAGCTAGCATGGTCTTGTCGACTTAATGCGTCTGCCACCTTGTTTTCTTTCCCAGGGTGATAATGAATTGAGTAGTCGTAATCCTTAATCAGCTCCAACCATCTTCTTTGACGCATATTCATCTCCTTTTGTGTGAAAATATACATTAAACTTTTATGATCAGTATAAATATCACACCTTTCTCCATAAAGATAATGCCTCCAAATCTTTAATGCAAAGATTACCGCAGCTAACTCCAGATCATGAGTTGGGTAATTTTGCAAATGGATTTTCAACTATCGTGAGGCATAAGCTATCACCATATCATTTTTCATGAGAACACACCCTAGTCCCTTATTGGATGCATCACTGTAGATCAAAAACCTTTCTTCACTGCAAGGTAGTGTTAGCATAGGTGCACTGGATAACCTTCTTTTGAACTCCTTGAAATTATCTTCACATTCCTCCGTCCAAACAAACTTCACTCCTTTCCGAGTCAACTTGGTGAGTGGGTTAGATAAACTTGAAAAATCTTTAACAAAACGCCGGTAATATCCATCCAAACCAATAAAACTTCGGATCTCATTTTCTGTTGTTGTTCTTGACCATCTTTCGTTAACCTTTATTTTTTCTGGATCCACAGATATCCCCTCTTTTGAGATTATGTGACCCAAAAATGCAACTTTTTTAAGCCAAAATTCAATCTTGGTAAATTTGGAATAAAGCTTCCCCTTTCTTAGGGTCTTTAATAAAATTCTAAAGTGATCTTCATGTTCTTCCTTACTCTTTGAATAGATAATAATATCATCTACAAAGACTACCACAAACTGATCAAGATAGTCTCTAATGACTCTATTAATCAGATCCATGAAGATAGCAGGGGCATTAGTAAGACAAAATGGCATCACTATAAATTCATAGTTTCCATACCTTGTATGGAAAGCCGTCATTGGTATATCCTCCCTTTTGACCCTTAATTGATGATACCCTGAACTAAGATAAATCTTGAAAAGGTTTTGAGCTCTACGTAGTTAGTCAAATAGGTCATCAATGCATGGGAGAGGATATTTTTTCTTGATAGTTATCTTGTTAAGTTCTCGATAATCAATACAGAGTCTCATTGATCCATATTTATTCTTAACAAACAGAACAGGTTCTTTCTAAGGTGACGCACTAGGGTGTATGAATCCTTTTTCAAGATTCTCTTGGAGTTGCTTCTTCAATTCCTGCAACTCTATTGGGGCCTTTCTATAAGTTGTCTTTGAAATAGGTATAGAACCCAGTATAAGTTCTATTGAAAACTCAACTTCACGATTTGGTGGAAGACCTGGAAATTTCTCCAGAAAGACATTATCACACTCCCGTACAATGGGAATATTATTAATCGTGAGTTTCTCTCCAACCATTTGAGATAAATAACCTTCATTTAATGGAATCATGACCCATAAGATGTACGAAATTTCCACTCGAAGTTTATGTTCATCCTTGCATTGATAGACGATCATAGATTGATCTGAAATATGAAATGTGAATTCCCTTCTTTGGAAATTGATATGAGCTCCATATAAAGAAATCCAATCCATGCCAAGAATCACATAAAATTCCACTATAGGAAGGATCAAAAGATTTTCAGGAAGCACTTTCCCACAAACTTCAATAGGAGAATAATTGTAAACTTTTGATGCGACATTTGTGCCATTAGGGATTGTCACGGCTAACTCAACATCTAATTGTTGAGGTAATACAGCGATACCCTTAAAAAGTTCTTCAGAAATAAAAGATTGGGTGGATCAAGAATCAAATAAAACATTTTCTATTTTAGAGTGGATGGTAAGTGTACCTCTCACCACTTCGTTGTCGTACTCTACATCGCCTATAGTAATTTCAAGTGACTTTCCATTGTCTTTGGCCTTAAGAGTTTATTGACGTCGATCATCATCATCAACCCTTGGATTTTAGCATTGATTGGCATAATGCCCCATCTCCTTTCACCTCAAAAATTGAAGTGTAGTAGGTGCATTCTATGTATCCCTTATTTTGTTTGCATCATTAGACATCTTCTTCCCATTATTTCGACATTCAATTGCCCGATGACCTTATTTTCCACACTTATAACATTTTCTTGTCCCCTTAAGACAATTTCCTCTATATTTATTTCCACACTTTGAACATAATGGAAAAATCGTCTTCTTTTCAGTGTGGTCTTTAGATTTTCCTTTGAATTCTATTTTCCTCTTCTTATAAAACCCATGTGACTGATGGGTTACACCAATCTCCATTTCAACCTTGAGAGGACATCGAACAATTTCCTCGTAGCTATTGAATTCCCTTATGTCTAATGCCCTTTGAAGACTTGGTTTTAAGCCACTAAAGAATCGATCGATCTTACTCTCAGGTTGGATAATAATTCTGGAATCGTACCTGACAAGTCTTGTAAAATTGGCTTCATAAGTACCAACGGATTCATCATCCTTTTGCTTCAGTTCAAGAACTCCTTCTCCATCTTTGTTTCAAAAAATATGATGGAAATACTTATTGAAAAATAAGTTCTTGAACTCGTCCCATTACATGACCTCAATTTCATCCCTTTTCCTTGTATTCCTAATAATATTCCACCATTGATCAGCATCACCTTCCAAACGATATACTACTAAGATTACTTTATCATGTTTATAACATTAAAGAACTGAAAATATCCTTTCAGTGGTACTGATCCATTGTTCAGCCACTAATGGATCAGAAGACCCGCTGAATGAAGGTGGACGCTACCTCATGAAGGATTCAATAGAATGTTGCTCCTTTTCTCATTTAGAAGTACTAAATGATTCATAGCTTGAGAAACCTGTGTGAGCGTGGCTACAAGATTTTGAATTCCAGCTCCCATAACATTTGGTTGCTCAGGGGGACAATCATTTCATTGCCCGTGGCATTCCGCATTAACACGGTTCTTTTGGGTTCTAGCCATTGACTAAAACCAAGAAGAATAGTGTGAGTAACGCTAATTATAATAGGAAAACCACATAATCAAGAGTAAATTTCACACTTAAGGTCTTATCATAGGTTGTTCATGGCCATTTCTAAAACACTAAGATTGTGTTCTAAGCTTAGACATATCCTTAGGTTTCTTACTAAGGCTTTCACATCCTAGTTTCCAAAGGTTGACTATACTTTTCCTCTGATACCAACTATAACGGCCCATACTTTACATACAAGGTTATTACATAAAAATTGAAGCATAATTATTAAAACATATAACAAAACCATGAAAGGACCGTATAGGTATAGTGTCTTTAGAAACAGGGAAACATAAACAACTGGTTCATAAATCATCTACGTTGTCTCCTATTTATTTCATTATATCTAGAGTCCCTTTTTAGCATATCCGACTTAATATCCTTCTTCCTGGCTTGGGGAAAAGAAAACATCCAAAAGGGTGAGCTCAAATGATTAGTAAGGGTAAACAAAAGAAATATCAAACATATCATATTCATAAGAACATAACATTTTGAAAATCATATCCTGCAAAAGAGATCATAACATGGGATAAATCATAGATGTGAAATGTAATCCCAATAATCATAACAGAAAACATGAATCTTTGTGGCATACACACATAATCATAGAAAATCATTTCTTAGTAGTCAAGACGCATTTCCAAGACTATCTTAGTGGACAAAGTCCATTTCGGAACCGAGTTCACTCCTCGTTTCAGTCCTATTTCACTGAACCAGTTTAACCTGCCGTTCCAGCCATGTCTATCTCATGAGATATAAATTTTTACCCAATGAATTGGAGGGAGATATAGGTCCCACAAATATCATAATGATACCATTCTTATGTGTTCCAAAAGATCATAAATCATACATCATAGAATAACCCATGTAATAATAATGGGAATCTTAAACATCGTGCCATCATAACATAATCCATATAAGATAAAAGGACTTCATAAAAATAATTCCATCATAACATAATCAAATAAATGTAAAAATAGGGATAGAAATAGAACCCTATATTATCTTAGATGGAAAATAATTTTGATAAAACACTTGAACTTCATTCTTGAGTAAAATAAACTTTTTACTTCAAAATTTTTTTCCTTTCTTAACATGTCATAAAATTTTAAAATAAAAGAATTTGATTAAAAATAAACTTGAAAATTTGTAAAGGAAGCTTCGTGGAAATAATGTTCTAAATATCCATTCATGCCATATAAGTTAAAAAAAATAACATTCTTCTCGTACTTTGGTCGGAAAAGTCAAAAAGTACCTCGTACGAAAAATGACAAAATATTACTTTAATATCTTTTACTAAAAACTCACCGAAGGGTAAAATTTGATTTAAAAAAAATTGTAGTAGGATGGAAATAATATTACATATTGAGGAAAAATTGATGTGGATGATAAATATTCCCCAGTAAATTCCGAAGTATAAACAATCTCGGAAAAAAATGAGATTGTGTGATTTTCCATTACCTTAGGTCCGATATGCTTCGTATGAATATGAACCTCCTGTAATATGGTTTAAAAAATGTCAATTGACTTATTACATAATCATATTCATTGTTATGATATCATATATGGTCATATTTTTATCTTCTTAGCAGTAATATTTCATTACTACTTGTTATTCGGGTGTTTATTGCTTTATGTTCTTATGCATGTTTTGTCGAATAAATTATTATTACTCTTTATAGGATATAGATATATAATTTACATAATGTTATTAGTGTAATATATATCATATTAATTCATTAAATTAATTTATATAATCATTATTCAATGAAGATCATATAGAACGAGTCGCATCACATCGTGGAGACGGTAGGTCGTACGTACGCAGGAGCGATGATATCGTTCCCATGATCGTGGAACTGTATTGAAGTGTATGTATAATATTTCATAATCAATACCAATTTACAATAATAATATATAGTTATTTATTTTCACCATTATACCCATCCAATTAAGGTGGTGGTGGAAAACACATTACACCACGGCGTGGAGACGGTATTCTGTACGTACGCACACGTGGTGATTTTATTTACCGTATGATGAATAAGAGGTGAAATAGGGTTGTTTGATATTTATAATAACATATCAGTATATTAGGGATACTTATGTTATTACTTCATAATGAAACAACTAAATAAGAGGGAGTAGAAGAATAATGTAACTTGAAGAAAATGTTAGAAGGTATTAGCTCTTTCTCGAAGTGCCTCCTTTAAACTTTCACTTAGGGCACTAGAGTTAGTCTTTTGAGAAGACCAGTACCTCTAGTAGGGTTATAAGGAAATGGTAAAGTGAAATGGGCAGGGTTTGGCCGAGCTTGAAGGCCCAGATTGGTGTGAGGAGGAGAGGAGGGAGGTGCCCTTTTATAAGGGAGGAGAGGGCTACCTTTGGAAATATAAGAAATATTAGTTTATATTAAATCCTGACCCCACTTAAAAACTTCCAAAATGACTCATATCCAAAGACTAGATGAGATAGGGTTTTTATATCATCAAACAATAAAATTTATACATGTTAGAAATTTATTTTAAACATTATCAACTTGATTTATCCTTATTTATCAATTTAATGTTATTTTTGGTAATAATATTCTAAATTTTCAATTATTATAAATAATTACATATGTGTTGTGAATTCTCCATAATTTGACACTTTATGACATTTTATACCATATAAATTTTAATTTATAAATTTTAAATATTTTTTTCATTTTTAAACAATTTTATAATATGTTATTTTTATAAAATAACAATAGTGTCAATTTTGACACTATTCATTTATTTGAATTTAGATAAAATATATACAGAAGATATGTTTGAAATAAAAGATTTAATAGATTAATTAAAATGTATTATGTATCTATAAAATTAGTGGAGCACATTAAATAGTTCATATAATATTTATTTTAATATTTTTAAAACCATTTATTTGACATTTTAATTAATAAAATAATTTCAACATCACTATTGTGTCATAATTATTGATAATTATTTAATCCCTAAAAATTATAAATAAATTCATATTATGTAGATAATTTTATTAGATTTCTTGAGAGTATTTATATCATAAGTTTCATGAATTTTATCACTAAATTAAAATTATTATACTTATAAGATTTAAGAGAGTGACATATTGCTACATTCCTTGGTTTTAATAATAATTCTATTATTTCATGCTCAAAAGTCCATGAAATAAATATAGTCCGGCCATTCGGTGATATGGGTCTACTTTTATTCATCCAATAGGATTTTGGCAGGTGTTAGTGTAACGCCCCGACCCCAGTTACCCAGAGTCGGTGCATTATTACATAACATTGGCATGATCACAAGAAAGATCAAATCTCGAAAGACCGATTGGTTTAGTAGCCTTGGAAACACTAGATATATTCATAAGTTTTATATTACATCATAAAATGAAAAACTACTACAACAACATAATGTTTCCACAATCCACACTATTAACCCCTCATAAAATCCCTGCAGGTCATTCATAACTTACTTCTTCACATCCTGGGAAAAATAAAACATAGAAAAGGGGTGAGCTCAAATGCCCAGTAAGGATAACAATATAGCGAAAACTTTCATAAATAAGAATAAACATTTAAGGCAATGTATAACTAAAACAAAATCCTTTTAAATATGAACTTTCAACATGGTATGGCATAAATAAAATGAAATAATGCCATTTACTTATTCACATGGATATTCTACTAATCGAATAATCACATGCAAAAATCAATAACCACTTTCATAATGTTGGAATGCATAATGCCAGACTATCATAACCACATAGCCAAGGCCTCGTGCCAAGACTACAAATAAGATTTTGTCAAGGCCTTGTGCCAAGACACTAGTTTGTCTCATGAGACCTACCGATGCATCGAGGAGCTATAGCGGGCTCCACCCGTCACATATTAAGTCCAATGCATTCCCATATGAAAAGGTTTAAATATAACATAAACATTCGTATTAAAACTAGCATATGAAATTTCAATAATATCACCATAAACTATGAATGGTATAAAAATAGCACATCCACAGTCAAACATATCACAAAACCTTCAATACAATATAGAAGTTTTGTATCATAATAAATCAACTTCAAATAATCTTAAAATCCATAAAAGGATGTTGACATAGATGAAATCAAAATTCTTTTTAAAGAAATATCTCCTTTTATTTTGAAATAATTTAAGATCCATATAAAATAAAACATTTTCTTTGAAATTATTCTTATAATCTTGTAAGGGAAGCTTTTAAGATTTTATAACGGCGGAAAATAGCCGCACCCGCCGTATAAGTTAAAAAACATTCTTACCTTAATTCTGTCGAAAAGGTTAAAAAAGACCTTGTTTTGAAAACGACCGAAATATTCCTTTATAAACCACTTATAAAAGTCAAAAAGGGTATAAATGACTTTAACTCATATTCTAGTAAATAGTAAAAATGTTTTCAAATGCATTTTTAAGAAACATGGATGTGGATGATAAAGAGATCCCAGTAGATTATTACGTATAAACAACCTTGGATAATGAAGAGGTTGTAAAGTAAACCCTTACCTTGTACTTTTCCTTGGTTGGGGTAGGATAACCTCCTGTATAATGGTGAAATAGTTGTTATTAAATTATACAAGAATCATATATAATAATATGATATCATATATGATCTTTTAACATTGATTTGTTAATAATATCTTAGAATTATCGTCGTTTCGGGAGTTAACTTACTCATTTTCTTTTATATGTTTTGTTACATAAGCCATGGTTGTTGTACCTTATTCATATCCAGAATGATATCTAGTCCTTAAACATCATTTTTAAATCATCAAATGATAATTATACTTGAATGGATACGATGGAGAATGAATATCATCGCGTTCGTGGAGACGGTAGTCCGTACGTACGCACGAGCGACAATATCATTCTTTTGATATTAAAATAATATATAAATGGATGGTATATCGTATATAAAGAATCATTAACATGTTATATTTATTATTTACATGAGTTACACATCATTATTATACCCATTCAAATAATATTATATTGAATAACAATTACACCACGACGTGGAGACGGTAGTCCGTACGTACGCACGTATGGTGACATGTTATTCAAAGGGTGGATAGAATACTAAATATGGTTGTAACATATTTATAATAACATCACAGTATATGTGAGATACTGGAGTTATTATTTTATAATGGTAAGAACAAAGGAAGAAGAAGTGGAAGAAGAAATGAACTTGGAGAAGGGTGGTGAAATCATTACCTCTTCTTCGGGTTCTTCCTTTTGATTTGATCAAAAGGGCTCCTTAGGATGGCTTTCTGATCGAACTAAGGCCTCTAGGTTGTAGTGCGGGATGTTGGGAGAGTATTTGGGCAGAGTTTGGCCGAACCAAAAGGCTTTGAAGGTGTGAAGAAATGAGAAGGAGGAGTGCCCTTTTATAAGAGGGGTGAGGGGCACCTTTGGAAAAGCTAGAAATATTAATTTATAATAAATTCATATTCGGTTTCTAATGGCTCCAAAGCTTATTATTAAAAGTTTAAGGTGGGGATAGGTCGAAAACCACTCAACCAATAGAATTTAGACAGGTTTGGGTACTTATATTAACCTTATCTTTAAGTATTAACTCTAAGTTAATTAGTTTCACTTTTACAATGTCTCTTTGTATTTTTATATAATATGGTTAATAAACTTACTATATACATCCAAAAGACCCCCAAGTGGTACATTAATGATGAACCTATCATGATATAAGTCTCTTGGCCGAACCTTAGATTTTTAGAAATTTAATATCAATTAATAATATAATATTTGTTTTAAGAACTCTTTTATGTCAATTTTGACACTATTCGATAGTTGATTTTTGTGAAACTCATAACAGATTGATTACTTCTAACAAAGTCAATTAAATCAATCCTAATATATCATATTATCCTATAAAATTAGTTTAATTCATTAAAAGTTTCATATTATATTTATTTGGGTATTTATAATATCAATTAGTTTAATTTTTCACTATTATAGTAATTACTGCATCATCATTGTGTCATAAATAAAATAACTTATTTAATGTCTAAAAATTATAAATAAAATATAATTATGTAGGAAATCTCTTTATCTTTCTAATGAATATTTATAATCTAAAATCCAACATATATAACCCTATGTAACAATTGTTGTTCTAAAAGATATATGCTTGTGTCATTTTTGTATTCATTTTAACTTAATTAAAATAAAGTGTCATTATCACTTACAAGTGGATCCATGGGGTCCCAAAATAGACCCAAAGATTCCCATGGTCGACCATGTATCAACCAATAGGGTTAATACACGTTTTAGGGTAATTTCGTATTATTATAATATTATTTTTTAACCCTTATTTACCGGATTTACCCTTAACCATGGTAAATAAAATATTTACCGCAGTAATTATTCAAAATGTCTAAAAATAAAAGTTACCTATTTACACAATTTGAACATCATGATTCCAAATATGGAATCCATTTTCATAAATTCAAAACACAGAAGTGGCAGAAATTAATTTAAAAATAATTCCCGCTGTCAAAACAAAAAGCGTATTTTTAAGAGATAATAACTATCAAAAGATTGACACTCGTTTATGTTCGGTTTAATTGTAAAATTATGTCCAATGACCAACATTATATTAAATGGTAAAAATATATTCTAAATATAATTTAAAACCACTAAAATTCATAATTTATCACTATTAATTATTTTGATTAAAAAAGTTGTTTTTAATTAAAACTTAGTAATTTTCACTATTCATCAAAACATGAAAGTTATCCGAAATGTACCAAAATTTCACCTTAGGCTAAATTCGATATTCCGAATCCAAAAATGAAGTCCATTTTAAAATATAAAATATATATAATTTCAAAAAGTAGGTATTACTATTCATAACGGCTAGTTTGATTAGTTGTGGTGTGTTAGAACTCGGTGTTGCGTACAACACACGCTATCACATTATTCAAAGAGAAGCGTACCGTAGAAGCTTGGGGTGTTACATTCTCCCATCCTTCAAATAATTGCGTCCTCTCAATTTCTAGGGTATTACTGCATAAAAAGACTCGGGTGGTTCTTCATCATAAGTTCCTCGGGTTCCCACGTTGCCTCTTCCATCTTATGGTTTCTCCACAAAACTTTTACCAGACGCGTCGTCCAGTTTCTCAGCACTTGTTCTCTCGTATCAAGAATCTTGACGGGATCTTCGCAATAAGACAGATCGGGTTCCAGTTCTAATTCCTCATAGGTGAGTACATGCGTCTGATCAGGCATGTATTTCCTCAATAGAGATACGTGGAACACATCGTGAACTTTGGAGAGACTTGGCGGCATTGCCAATCGGTAAGCTACAACCCCAATTCGTTCTAGAATTTCGAAAGGTCCGATGTACATGGGACTCAATTTACCGTTTTTACCAAAACGTATGACTCCCTTCCACAGAGATACCTTCAGAAAAACATGATCACCGACTTGAAATTCCAAATCCTTCCTTCGATTATCGGCATAGCTCTTCTGCCTACTTTGAGCTGCTTTGACGTGATTTTGGATTACTTTCACCTTTTCCACCGTTTCCTCCACCAATTCTGGGCCTACAAGTTTTCTTTCACCAACGTCATCCCAACAGGTTGGTGTACGACATCTCTTTCCATATAACGCTTCATATGGTGCCATCTGAATACTCGAATGGAAGCTATTGTTATAGGAAAATTCTACCAATGGTAAATATTGATCCCACATACCCTGAAAGTCAAGTGAGCAAGATCTCAACATGTCTTCTAAGGTTTGAATAGTCCGTTCTGATTGTCCATCTGTCTGAGGGTGGTAAGCAGTGCTCAAATGAAGTTCAGTATCCAGGGATTTCTGAAGACTTTTCCAGAATCTTGAAGTAAAACGGGGATCACGATCAGAAACAATCGATAGGGGTACTCCATGAAGTTTCACAACTTCATTAATATATAGTCTTGCTAGACGTTCCAGGGGTAGATCTTCTCTTATAGCAAGAAAATGTGCTGTCTTAGTGAGAAGATCAACAATAACCCATATTGCATCGTTCCTTCTAGGAGTCTTTGGTAGCCCCATGACAAAGTCCATCGTAACATTGTCCCATTTCCACTCCGGTATGGGAAGAGGTTGCATGACTCCTCCAGGCTGTTGCCTTCCAGCTTTCACTTGTTGAAAAACCGTACATCTTAACACAAAATCAGCAATCTCCCTCTTCATGTTGTCCCACCAAAAATGTTCCTTCAAATCTCTATACATTTTTGTGCTCCCAGGGTGTATAGAGAAATTGGAACTATGAGCATCATCCAGCAATTCCCTTTTTAGATCAGGTATATTAGGAACACAAAGTCTCTTCCCGAATTTCAAAATTCCATCTTCATACACAAAGTCTCTCAATCTCCCATCATTCACAGCTTTAATCTTCTTTTGGAATTCTTCATCATCGGTCTGAGAACTCTTAATCCTTTCTAGTAAAGATGGTTTGGCAACCATTTGAAAAAGCATTGATGTTTCACCTTCCCTGGTTATTCCCATGTCCATCTTCACTAGATCTATGAAAATTGGATCCCTTTCAATTCTCATATTGTTCAAAACTCCATGGTATTTTCTACTCAAAGCATCTGCCACCTTGTTTGCCTTCCCTGGGTGGTAGTGTATCGTACAATCATAATCCTTGAGTAATTCAAGCCATCTCCTTTGCCTCATGTTGAGTTCTTTTTGTGAGAAAATATACTTCAAACTCTTGTGATCAGTATAAATCTCACATTTTTCACCATAGATGTAGTGCCTCCATATCTTCAAAGCAAAGATCACTGCTGCTAAATCGAGATCATGAGTAGGATAGTTTTGTTCATGAATTTTCAACTGTCGTGATGCATAGGCAATAACTCTATCATTCTGCATAAGGACACAGCCAAGTCCTTTCTTCGATGCATCACTATAAATAACAAACCCATCAAAGAAACGATCAATCTTACTTCTTGGGTTACAAATATAATCACCAGCGTACCTCGCTAACCTTGTAAAGTTAGCCTCATACTTTGTGACATTCTCAACCTCCTTTTGTCTCAGACTCAGAAATTGCCTTTCCATATCTGCTCGATGGTCGTGAGGGAAGTATTTTTCTAAAAACAGATCTTTGAACTCCCTCCATTCCATATTTGATACTTCATCATCTTCCTTCGTATTTTGAATCAATGACCACCATTGATCAGCATCTCCAGTGAGGCGGTAAACTGCCATGATAACTTTTTCCCTTTCACTGCTCCCCAAAGCCTGAAATATTTTCTCTAGGGAAAATATCCATTGCTCAGCTACTAAGGGATTTGTATTCCCATTGAACGTTGGTGGTTGTTGCCTCATGAATCGATCTAACATTGATCCTCCACGCTGCGGATCAGGGTGCTCCATACGGGTAAGGTTATTATTCATAACCTGAGTAAGTTGTCCCAGTATGGTGATTAGCTGATCAGCACCAGTTGCATCACCAGCCCCACTATAATTATCTTGAGCAGGAGGGCAATCCCTACATGGAGTGCGTGCATTGATACTGTTTCCATTTCTTCCACTAGGCGCCATTTCTAAACAATGGCATAAACTAGATCAGTTTATGAATCAAAATACATAATCCCATACTTATAAAACACTTAACATAAATTGAACTATTTATGGATATAATCCATAATCATAAGAATGTTTTCTTTGAGGAAGTATATACTCATAATCCCTTCAAAATGATTTGTAAAGAAAATGAGAGTTATCCTAAGCATATCCCCCGGGAGTGTCGTAACCAAGAGTGCAGCAAGGCCCGTTGTCGTGCACCAGTTCCCGTTCGAGTCTAGCTCAAAGCGGTGTTTTCGGGTTTTACCCCTAGGTACATCTGTGCCAGAGCCGCCTCTACCTGCTCGTATCCAGACAGGGATGTATTGCTTGGAAAACTTACAAAATCTCTACAATACCAAAATTCTAGGAAGTTCTTCTATACTAATCCTCAAAGTTCATCTTAGGTCTACGTTCTCTAATCAGAGTTTATCTAAATCTAGCTTCCAAGGTTTGTACTAAACTTCCTCTGATACCAACTGTAACGCCCCGACCCCAGTTACCCAGAGTCGGTGCATTATTACATAACATTGGCATGATCACAAGAAAGATCAAATCTCGAAAGACCGATTGGTTTAGTAGCCTTGGAAACACTAGATATATTCATAAGTTTTATATTACATCATAAAATGAAAAACTACTACAACAACATAATGTTTCCACAATCCACACTATTAACCCCTCATAAAATCCCTGCAGGTCATTCATAACTTACTTCTTCACATCCTGGGAAAAATAAAACATAGAAAAGGGGTGAGCTCAAATGCCCAGTAAGGATAACAATATAGCGGAAACATTCATAAATAAGAATAAACATTTAAGGCAATGTATAACTAAAACAAAAGCCTTTTAAATATGAACTTTCAACATGGTATGGCATAAATAAAATGAAATAATGCCATTTACTTATTCACATGGATATTCTACTAATCGAATAATCACATGCAAAAATCAATAACCACTTTCATAATGTTGGAATGCATAATGCCATACTATCATAACCACATAGCCAAGGCCTCATTCCAAGACTACAAATAAGATTTTGTCAAGGCCTTGTGCCAAGACACTAGTTTGTCTCATGAGACCTACCGATGCATCGATGAGCTATAGCGGGCTCCACCCGTCACATATTAAGTCCAATGCATTCCCATATGAAAAGGTTTAAATATAACATAAACATTCGTATTAAAACTAGCATATGAAATGTCAATAATATCACCATAAACTATGAATGGTATAAAAATAGAACATCCACAGTCAAACATATCACAAAACCTTCAATACAATATAGAAGTTTTGTATCATAATAAATCAACTTCAAATAATCTTAAAATCCATCAAAGGATGTTGACATAGATGAAATCAAAATTCTTTTTAAAGAAATATCTCCTTTTATTTTGAAATAATTTAAGATCCATATAAAATAAAACATTTTCTTTGAAAATATTCTTATAAGCTTGTAAGGGAAGCTTTGAAGATTTTATAACGGCGGA
This sequence comes from Viscum album, assembly GCA_963277665.1. NCBI lineage: Eukaryota > Viridiplantae > Streptophyta > Magnoliopsida > Santalales > Viscaceae > Viscum > Viscum album. Next base: position 2,014,867,796 of record OY728153.1, on the reverse strand, counting down.
AAATAGCCGCACCCGCCGTATAAGTTAAAAAACATTCTTATCCTAATTCTGTCGAAAAGGTTAAAAAGGACCTTGTTTTGAAAACGACCGAAAGATTCCTTTATAAACCACTTATAAAAGTCAAAAAGGGTATAAATGACTTTAACTCATATTCTAGTAAATAGTAAAAATGTTTTGAAATGCATTTTTAAGAAACATGGATGTGGATGATAAAGAGATCCCAGTAGATTATTACGTATAAACAACCTTGGATAATGAAGAGGTTGTAAAGTAAACCCTTACCTTGTACTTTTCCTTGGTTGGGGTAGGTTAACCTCCTGTATAATGGTGAAATAGTTTTTATTAAATTATACAAGAATCATATATAATAATATGATATCATATATGATCTTTTAACATTGATTTGTTAATAATATCTTAGAATTATCGTCGTTTCGGGAGTTAACTTACTCATTTTCTTTTATATGTTTTGTTACATAAGCCATAGTTGTTGTATCTTATTCATATCCAGAATGATATATAGTCCTTAAAAATCATTTTTAAATCATCAAATGATAATTATACTTGAATGGATACGATGGAGAATGAATCTCATCGCGTTCGTGGAGACGGTAGTCCGTACGTACGCACGAGCGACAATATCATTCTTTTGATATTAAAATAATATATAAATGGATGGTATATCATATATACAGAATCATTAACATGTTATATTTATTATTTACATGAGTTACACATCATTATTATACCCATCCAAATAATATTATATTGAATAACAATTACACCACGACGTGGAGACGGTAGTCCGTACGTACGCACGTATGGTGACATGTTATTCAAAGGGTGGATAGAATACTGAATATGGTTGTACCATATTTATAATAACATCACAGTATATGTGAGATACTGGAGTTATTATTTTAGAATGGTAAGAACAAAGGAAGAAGAAGTGGAAGAAGAAATGAACTTGGAGAAGGGTGGTGAAATCATTACCTCTTCTTCGGGTTCTTCCTTTTGATTTGATCAAAAGGGCTCCTTAGGTTGGATTTCTGATCAAACTAAGGCCTCTAGGTTGTAGTGAGGGATGTTGGGAGAGTATTTGGGCAGAGTTTGGCCGAACCAAAAGGCTTTGAAGGTGCGAAGAAAGGAGAAGGAGGAGTGCCCTTTTATAAGAGGGGTGAGGGGCATCTTTGGAAAAGCTAGAAATATTAATTTATAATAAATTCATATTCGGTTTCTAATGGCTCCAAAGCTTATTATTCAAAGGTTAAGGTGGGGATAGGTCGAAAACCACTCAACCAATAGAATTTAGACAGGTTTGGGTACTTATATTAACCTTATCTTTAAGTATTAACTCTAAGTTAATTAGTTTCACTTTTACAATGTCTCTTTGTATTTTTATATAATATGGTTAATAAACTTACTATATACATCCAAACGACCCCCAAGTGGTACATTAATGATGAACCTATCATGATATAAGTCTCTTGGCCGATCCTTAGATTTTTAGGAATTTAATATCAATTAATAATATAATATTTGTTTTAAGAACTCTTTTATGTCAATTTTGACACTATTCAATAGTTGATTTTTGTGAAACTCATAACAGATTGATTACTTCGAACAAATTCAATTAAATAAATCCTAATATATCATATTATCCTAGAAAATTAGTTTAATTCATTAAAAGTTTCATATTATATTTATTTGGGTATTTATAATATCAATTATTTTAATTTTTCACTATTATAGTAATTACTGCATCATCATTGTGTCATAAATAAAATATATTATTTAATGTCTAAAAATTATAAATAAATTATCATTATGTTGGAAATCGTTTTATCTTTCTAAAGAATATTTATAATCTAAAATCCAACATATATAACCCTATGTAACAATTGTTTTTCTAAAAGATATATGCTTGTGTCATTTTTGTATTCATTTTAACTTAATTAAAATAAAGTGTCATTATCACTTACAAGTGGATCCATGGGGTCCCAAAACAGACCCAAAGATTCCCATGGTCGACCATGTATCAACCAATAGGGTTAAGACACGTTTTAGGGTAATTTAGTATTATTATAATATTATTTTTTAACCCTTATTTACCGGATTTACCCTTAACCATGGTAAATAAAATATTTACCGCAGTAATTATTCAAAATGTTTAAAAATAAAAGTTACCTATTTACACAATTTGATCATCCTGATTCCAAATATGGAATCCATTTTCCTAAATTCAAAACACAGAAGTGGCAGAAATTAATTTAAAATTAATTCCCGCTGTCAAAACAAAAAGCGTGTTTTTAAGAGATAATAACTATCAAAAGATTGACACTCGTTTATGTTCGGTTTAATTGTAAAATTATGTCCAATGAACAACATTATATTAAATGGTAAAAATATATTCTAAATATAATTTAAAACCACTCAAATTCATAATTTATCACTATTAATTATTTTGATTAAAAAAGTTGTTTTTAATTAAAACTTAGTAATTTTCACTATTCATCAAAATATGAAAGTTATCCGAAATGTACCAAAATTTCACCTTAGGCTAAATTCGATATTCCAAATCCAAAAATGAAGTCCATTTTCAAATATAAAATATATATAATTTCAAAAGGTAGGTATTACTATTCATAACGGTTAGTTTGATTAGTTATGGTGTGTTAGAACTCGGTGTTGCGTACAACACACGCTATCACATTATTCAAAGAGAAGCGTACCGTAGAAGCTTGGGGTGTTACAGTTAGGGTAATTTTATAATCTTATATTTACCCTTAATTACCCGACTTACCTTTAACCATGGTAAATAAAATTTATCGTAGTTACTATTTGTAATGCCTAAAATTAAAAAATATACTGTTAAAATAATTTAGACCCACTGATTTCAAATATGGAATCCATTTTTTAAAATTAAAAACACATAAGTTGCAGTAATTAATATAAAATTAATCTCTTTGTTAAGAAAATGGGTTTTAGAAGTTAAAACATTGCCAAAGATAGAAATGTTTTTACCTATGAATTTAGTGTGAAATTAATGATAATGACATAAATTATATTATATGGTAAAAATATATTCTATTTATACTTTAAAACCATTCAATATTATAATTTATCCATATAAATAATCTTAATGAAAAAAAGTTGTTTTTAATTAAAAATTAGCGTATTTTTACTATTCATCAAAATATGAAAGTTATCAGAAAAGTATCAAAAATTTATCCAAAGTAAATTTTTATATCTTGATTCCAAAGAAGAATTTTATATTGTCGAATTTAACTTATAAACATTTCAAAAACTATATTTAATGTGGGTGCGTCATCAAAAGGCGGCAAAAATGCATTTTTTGAAAAATACTTATTTTACCTGAAAAATTTATTTTGTTCTCTTACCAAGTTCTAGAAATGTGTAAGATGAATAATAATGTTATAAAATTCAAAATGTAGTTAATACTATTCATAACATCTAGTCCATAATAATATATCGTTGTTTAGTGAACCCGGTATTGCGTACTACACATGCTATCGAGGAAGGTCGTGATTGCGTGTAATGCAATCCAAGTCAGTATTGTGTGTTCTCAAAGATTCCTTTGGTGTTGCGTATAACATAAGACATAAAAAAATTATTTCTCATAAAATCTCAGGGTGTTACAATACATCAATGATTTAGATTGGTTAAAGATTCAAGGATGTGGATTGATCCATATTAAGAGTGTTTAAACACTAAATATAGGAAAAAAGGGTTCTGAAAATAATGATATGAAATTTAGATATGGATAATATTTATATTTCATAAACGAAGTATATCATTTAATTGAAAGGACACACTAATCATGCTATCCCAAATATTAGTTCCAATATGAAATCTAGGGACTAGAAATAAATGAGTGACCCACTAGACCAAAAACCAAGGTATCCAAATATTTAGATCCCTAACGAGGATAAATAAAATATGTGTAAATAATAAAATCAATTTTGGATACAATGTTTTTTAAAGATATTAATATAATATAAATGATAAAATAATATTTTAATTTATAACATAGAAAATATCAATATTATAATTATACATCATATAATTAGAAATAAATGTCATATTTATAGTTTATAGTATTGTAACATTGACACTAGGGTCATTAAATTTATAAAAAAGTTTAAATTTATAAATTTATAATACAATTATTAAAAAAATATAATTGAAATATAGAAAAGTGGAAGTCAAATGTTGATTCTTTGGGGAAGAAATGAATTGTAGATCCAATTTTACACAACATGGTAGGTTTATCATAATGTTATAAAAATTGTGATTATTAAGCATAAAAAATGCTAATAAAATCTCAAAACTTCTTTTAGAAAAACAAATGTTGAAGAAATAATTTCAAAGGATGTGTTTTCTAAAATATTTAAATAAAAAATAATTTTATTTGAATTTATTGGTCTCAAAATTATAGAGTGGACCAACATATGATAAATCTCAACTAATACCAATTCAATAATTCCAAATCCCATGGTTAAAGGTATTAAAATGAATAAATGTGATTTATTTTTAAATCTAGTTTTAAAAATATGAATTCAAATCAATCTCATGATTTAGTAAAATCTACAATATTATTTTTATTCCATTATTATACATTTTTTTAACAGTTATTTAATAATTAATGAGATATATAATGACTCATAATATAATAAAATTAAATTAAACCTCACAAAAATGCATGTTTTGATGAAAACGTTTATATATGAATCCATTTACATTTATTCTATCCTATTTAAGTGATTTATTCATTCATGATTGAATGGAAATCGATGAAAAGTGGTCATAAAATCCATAAAATAGATATAAATCTCTTTAAAATATTTATTAACATGAACATAATTTAAAATCTTTATCACAAACTAAAATAAACTAGCAATAAAACTTATAATTGAATCTAATATATCAGAAGATATAATAAATAATTAAAGCAAAAAAAACTATCCACTTTTTAACTAAAAACTGAAATAATTTTTTTATAAGTCAATAATGTTTTTAATATCAAAATGATATGGTGATTATTATATCTACTTATCTATATCTTTCCATAATTGAAAGCGATATATCTATAAACAAAAAAATGGTCATTGATCATTAAAACTATATATCTTGAAACCACTTGTAAAATAATATTATCATTCTATATATCTTTTAAAACATCAACTATATGTTTTTAAAATTCAAAAACTAATACCTACTTATTACCAATAATATTTTTCTACTCCAGATATATTTATCAATATAAAAAGTTTTTTATTTTAAGAATTGTTTTGATTTCAAAGAACAAAAAAAAAACAAATATGACACTCTTCTTTGAAATGTAGGATGGGTAACAACTATTTCAAAGACTTATTCAAAAAATTACTCATTATGTATTGAAATTAAATAGTATGAAAAACTATACACATTTTTCTTCAAAATTCTATCTATAGTAACTTATCTTTAAAAAACGTCATATTAAAGAACTACATTATGCTCTAAAATTAAAAAAAATCATGTTATATAATAACCATGATGTTTCAAATCCAAAATGGAATGATTTTCTTTCTAAAATTCTAAACATTTCCACTATTTTTTGATTCATTAGTCTGAATTTAATCTACATTAAATGTTTAATAAAAATCAAATTAAGATTTATAAAGCTCATTTTACATTAAAATACTTTAGAGAAGTCATGAAAAAAATTTAATATCAAATTTAACTACACTTTAAAATTTTCTCATCCTAATGAAAATTTAAGAATAATGATCAAAAATTAAAATAAAATTTGAAAGGTATAAATGCTAAATCATAAAACTAGAAAAATATTTATAATTAATTTTTTTAATTCTATATAGAAAAGTCCATTTAAATTCATAACATAAAAAAAATCAAAGTAATTTTGAATTTAAATAGATTTAAAATTCATCCTTAAAACAAGTTCTTAATAAAATAAACATTATGAATTTATTGAATCTATCTATTAACTAATTTTTACTTTAATTTATAATTAATAGTAGTAAAATAACATTATTTATACTTTTCCAAAGGAATTTTTAATGTAAAAATATCCCATATATACTCTTAGAAATGAAAATGATCATATAACCTTTATCCCCACCACATGTCACCCCTCAAGCCTATGGATGTAATCATACAAATGAAGGAAAAAATATTTATTCATAGGAAAATCCAAGGTTCTACCATTAATTTTTCAATTATTTTTTATTACTTTTATTTTATTATAATTTATGTATACATTCGTATACATAAAAAATTAATTTATTTTATCTAAATTTAAACCACTCTAAGTAATCCTATTATATATAATATTTTTTTTAAATGAAATTGATAATTCCCCATTTCATACATAACTTGTCTTTTCCAAATTCATGATTCACTAATAGAAATTGTGTATGTTTTATAAAAATCCAGTTATAGATGTTATATAATTATTACCATGTTTTTTCCAATTTAAAATAAAAAATTTAACCCCTAAACAAAATATTTATATAATAAATATTCAACAAAAAGATAAGGGTATATCCATAGACCCCTCTACTACAGCTATTAAAACATTTTTCCCAGTGCTTGACTCAATATGAGAGAAGTATACAATATTAAATCCTGAATTTTAGTACAGAAATAAACTATAGTGAATAGATTGGAAGAATATTTCTTCATTGAAGTTTGTTGTTTTATTTTATCCTTTGAATTATTTTTTTGTCGAATTATTTTAATTTTGATTCATGTGTTTGGGAAATGTTCATTATGGTTTGATTAAATTATTATAACCTAATATTCCTAAAACATTTTTTAGACTATTCAATTAGTTGGATATTTAGTAATTAATTTAAGCAAGAACCATCATAAATAAATTAATAGTAAATATTTATCATCATAACAAAATTCATAATTGTATTTTCATATTCATAATTATTATAATTATATATATTATAATAATTCTCATATAATCTTAAATGATAAATCAATATATGATAAACAATTATAGAATAAACAATATTAAATAATAAAATAAACAACCTAAGGATCCGTAGGTTTTACACGTTTCTCACTATCCTCAAAATGAACATGACCCTTAAAACAGTTGGTGAGGACACTTCATATACATCCACGAGAACCAGGATCAAATCTGGACAGAGACATATTTTCGAGGTATTGTAGCAGGTTTTGATCAATACTGTAGCGGCCGAAACTATTCAATTTTAGGTCACTAGTTTGGTCCATTGAGTCTATTGACCATCGAGCCACGCATGCCTTTTGGTCAGTAAAGATTTCAGGCCACCTCATGGCCTTTGGGACACATGATGTGTAGATAAAAAAACTAGATAGATTCTACAAGTAACAAGGTATAGAAAAGGATATATAGATGGCTCATTTACCAGAGTAGAGCCATAAGATTTAGAATATTGTGAGGGTATAGATGATTCCATTGATACCAAGTTTGTGCATCCATTCCTAGGATAGATAGTTGAAAACCCATTCAATGGTGGATAGCTTATCACGATGTAGACATAAGGGAGGGGTTGTTTCAAGTAGTCGTAGTCTGGGATGAGTTCATCTCTCCCTTTAGGTCCTATAATGTCACGAAGCCTAAGACCCATGTAAGGGTTCCCCTTCAACCATTAAAGGGGGGATTATAAAAAAATGAATAAAAATTGAAAGCCTTTGGGCCATTCTGGCAGACACTATCCTCAATATTAAGAAACTTCTCCTTTATGTAGATTGATTGTTTCCCTTTAATATTTTTCGATAATATTTTTTGAATATTGTTTTACAATACCTAATTAATATTATAATCAACAAGAATAATTTAGAGATAAAGGTGTTGTATCTCCAAATAATAAATGTAATGTGACATATTTTTTGAGTTGATGGATAGCTTGTGTTAGACGGACCAAATTATACTTGACCAGAACTTCACATATATAAGTGAAATCTCCATAATGGACTATAAAATATGCCACCAAAAACATGGAATATGTCTGCACCATTTCTACCACACTACAATGTAAAACCACTGAAATATGTATCCATGAACTATAAGAAACAATTATCAAAATAGAATATGAAAATTAAATAATAGAAATGTATTCTTACATGGAAAAATATTATTCTCTAATCAATGAGGGAATGTTGCTTCACATTCACTGAAAAATAATTATAATGATTACAGTGATAAATAAATTACATTATAGGGGTGAAAATTGATCCACAATAATTTTATATTATATTCATTAAAATTCCTCAGGACACAAGAATTATCCTATCTTTATTGGTTTAATTCCTCCTCCACTGAGATATATTAAGGATCCCTTTATATAGTTATTTCGAGTCACTCTCGATACGCCCAACGGTTCCGTATCCGATGACATGTGGACCTGCTTTCCAAAGGCAGGTGTTCGCCGGGTGGTTTGACCAGTGACGCTTAAGAACTCGCATTGGTCGAGAGGATGGGAAGTCGGGCTCATCGCACCCTTATGGGGGGAATTATTGACAATTATGGGACTCTTTTATAGATTTAAGACGTATTCATATGTTCGGGAATATTTGGTTTATACCCAAGCATAGTATCCACGGACTTCTCCTGGTGGGAAATGGTCAGCTGGATGCAGGGGTTCAGAATCATTTACTCTTGAGGTTTACCATCCCTCGTTGGATTAATGACCCCGAGGAGTCGGGACTCATTGAGGCGGTACTAGGTGTGGCACGGTGAACTGATGTGAAGATAGTTGGATCGATCGTTCATTGGGCTTGAACCTTCAAGGAGGATTCCTACATACCCTACCTTGGAGACAGGGATCAAATTCCATGTAGTTCGAATGGATTGTCAGAGAGCCGACGTGAATGTGGACCCGGGGGTCCAACGGTGATCAGGCTTGAACCTTGGTGAGGCTTCCGAAATACCATGCCTTGACATGGATCAAACTCCTCGTAGTTCGTAATGGATTGGGGCTTACACTCTGAGGAGGGCCAGGGCGATGCATTGGGGCATACACTCTTAGGAGGCTCAGGGTAATGGATTGGGGATTACACTTTGAGGAGGCCCATAAGAGGATGTCATTGTCGATGATTACTCTAAGCCCATGTGAGTTGTGCAAGGTTTGAGAAACAAGAGGCAGCAATGAACTGAAGATCACGTCGCGAAAGGTGCGTCCGTGAGAAGTGGAGTGGGGCTTACGCATAGGGTGGCCCATAAGGTCAGGGCTTACTCTAGGATGGACGCCCATGGCGACAAAGCATAGAGGGAGAGGAAAATAGGTTCTCATGTGACCTTCACCTATATTGATACCAGGGGAAGTACAGAAGGGAATGGGGGATTCCTTATGAAGGGTATTTTACTACCCCCCCCCCCCGCCCCGAAGAAAGAAGAAGTGTCTTGGACCCAACAAGTGGAGGGGATGAAAGGGGGCTCTTGAGATCAGACTCCACATTACCGTGGTAATGTGAACCCAGGAATGCTTCTGAAATCCGCTCAAGGGTCAGAGAAACTTCTTCACCGCTTCTTACCATGGGTATGTGAACTCAACATGGCAGGTTGATGCACCTGAACGTTACATCACATGAGTCTAGTGGCTCCGGTGGGGGACTCGGCTTGGGGCCGATGAGTAGGCCAATGAGGGAGTCGCGGAGGATCAGGCTGGATTGGAAGGATTTTATCTGGCTTAGGGAATGGGAACCCTGAAGGATTTGGTGGGAAACGTGGGTATATAAAGAGTGGCTCCCTTCACGTAGGGAGGTTCTACGCGGCTAGAGAGGTCATCCGAAAACCAGGGTGGTCCACAGACTGATGGGCACCCCGTGAACCAGGGTGGTTCGTGGCCTGGTGGGAATCCCGCGAACCAGGGTGGTTCACATCTTCGGGTTCGGCCCGCGTACCAAGCTGGTACATGGTGGGATCCATGCGAGTAGCAACGACCAAGGGTGATGCCGGTCGGGGCTTCGTCGGTCGGGGCTTCACCCGTGTAGGAGGGTGCTACGCGGTGCGACAGATCGGAAAAGGGGCCTAAACTCCCTAGTCCATGGGAAGTGCATCTACGGAGGTGTCATGGTTCGTAGTTTTCTTTTCTTTGTTATTTTAAGTTCGTGGTTCACCAAGTTATTATGTGTTTTCGGTTCCTTGTTAATTCTCTTCCAGGTTCATACCTGTTCTGGTTCGTGAACTAGAACTTCTCTACAAAATCCTATAACTTCAATCGAAATCCTTCCACCCAAATCTAATCGATCTTTTCTCAAATCCCCTTCTCTTTTTCCCCTCGATCTCCTTTTATATAGTGGAGAAAAGGATGTATCTATGGTCATGTGGAACCTTTTGCGGAGGCCCATGATCGGATACCCGGTTCACATATGACTTGGTCAATCAGCGACTCGCGGGGGGAGGGGGGCATCGAGCGCATATCCCCTGCGAACCAAATGAGCTCAAGGAGTGCTTCGTGGCCGTGAAGGGTTCTGCCTCCATTCTGTGAATAAAAGTGGATGCGAACCGAGCCACTTTAGGTGGTCTGCGGCTGGGGCGATTTGTGATGGTGGACCGGTTCGGTGTCTGTCATGCTTCGCGCCCGTGGAGGATCTCCACCTCCATTCTGCGAACGACAATAGTCCGTGGAGGGGGGTGCCTTGAGGAACCAGCCGTGTGGAATCATCATTTGAACCGTTCTGCGGACCAGTTCAGCTTTGTGAATCCTTTGAGTTTTTTCCATTCTTCCCCTACAATTCTATGGGGGAATTGGGTAGAATCTCCTTTGTATATTTTTCAGGACCCTAAAAATGCCCCCCATCGGAGTGGGGTCCAATCAGAACAATGGGGAGGCCATTCCGATGAAGAGTGATCCTGAAACATGGATGGTTTGCGGTAGAGGGGTGGACCCGGTGGGGGACGACACCTATAAATACGGGGGGGCCTTCCTTTGCCTTTTTCCCGATGATTCACAAAACTAGAGCCCTCTCGATTTTTCATCTTCATGTGCTCATTCCTTCATGAAACACCTCTTCCGCAAACCAGCTACCACTTTCTGCGACTCATTCCTCCTTCACAGTCACCTTCACCCGTGGACCAATTTCCCATCCAGAAAACAATACTTTTAATTAATTAAAATGTAAGTCATGACGGGCCGTGGAGGAATTTTCTTCGCGGTTTTGATGGTCCACGGATTGAAATCATGCTGACTTTAAAAAATTTCTAAGTTCTTCAAACTTAATTACATAAATCTGGGATTTGGATCCCACTGAGCAACCTGGTTCGCAGTTTTATGGCCAATGCCTCCCGGGCCAGCATACCACGAACCCCTTCTACGTAGGGTTGGTTCGCATGATTTTGTCATCGCAAACCACATTATGAGGCCTGCTCACGAAGGCTTCTCAATTCCTTTTCTATACAGCCGATATTTTTTCCATATTTTATTACTTCGGACTAACCATTTTCTTGGTTTGTATAATGCAGGGAGAAAACATGGTTCCTCCTCGCCATGCACCCAGGCCTGCCGCAGAGCCTCTCCCAATTGGAGATCAACGCCTGAAGGATGTGGCCGACTCTATTAAATATGGAATCTTCCACTCCCCATTGTGCTCTTTCCTTACTGATCTACTCTTATAGTCACAGCGGGAGTACCCCTTTTCCAATAGCCATCCGACCTATGGGTTCGGTTTACTATCTGATACGTCGATTCTGGTGTCATCCCGTGACAACAATCCAGGAGCATGGATATATACTCCCAATATCCCTCGATTTGTGATATCTGCCAGAGGGCGGCCTGCCTCAAGGGACACAACTTCCAGATTTGTGTCAAATCACCTTCATGTGCCCCTGACAGGAGAACAACGTCAGCAAGAAGGGGCAATTCACTGTTACCAGACCATTGCCCGCAATGCCATGTTAAACGACCAGCAGGGATGGTCAGCAAACCGAGACCTCCGGCATGGAGTGGTATTTAAGTCATTGGATTGGGGGTGGCCCTTCTGGGTTCGCCAAAGCTATGCAGAGTTTGAGGAAGAGTTTCAAGCCATAGGTTTATATGAAGCTTCTTGGGTGTCCCAAACCTATACCCATCGACCTCAAGCCTTCTCCAAGAAACTTATGAGCCATTGGAGTTCGGACACCAACACATTTCACCTGGTCCATGGTGAGGTGGGTATTTGTCTTTCGGGCATCTTTCAGATCTTCGGGGTCCCCATCGTTGGGGGTATGTATTAAATTTCTTGCCTCCTTCTTCTGTTTGGGACAACGAATAGAGGACTCCCCCATGGTGAATCAGCTTATTGACCAGACCCAGAAGCATTCAAAGGATGCGTCTTTGAAATAGCTTGTCCCATATCGTGAATGGGTCAAAGCCTTTTCTAGAGAGAGCAAGTTTGTGACTCTCCCATGCATTCCCATGACCCTTCCCTACTATGGAGTCCCTAAAATATTGGTGAAACTATTGGATGATCCTGGAAGAAGGCCAATTCAATGACTGGGGATGGGAGCTTGTTCCGGACATCGATCGACTACTTCGTCTGGTGGTGTTCCTGGCCATGTTCCTGAGTGGCTGGCTACTACCCGTACATGAGACTGGTGGCGTGCAGGTCTATAATTTCATCATGGAATCACAACTGGCTACTAGCAATGTCATCAACTTGGTCATTCCAGTATTGGTCAGGATCTATCGGTTTCTTAGCAATATTATCGATGGGAGTCAGCCAAACCGGGTAGCCAGTCCTTTTCAAATACTCTAGGGATGGTTGGGAGTGCATATCAAGAACTACTACACTTTCATCAACCCTCTTCAGATTTAGGGCACCACATTCCAGCCATATTTGTAACTGACCAGCGGGGTTATGCCCGAAGAGTGGGCGACCCAAGAGAAGGATGGTCAATAGTCAGTTCAGAATATGTTTCTGTTGTCAATCCAGATCTCAAGTTATGATCATTTCATCTTCCATCCATATCCCTTCCCAGCCGGTGCAATTAGGAATGCTATATCAGAAGAGTTTATTAAGTGGGGCTACCTCTTTTCTCTCTGAGAGGGCATTCTGGTGGCCCGTATCGGTGGGGAACTGATCTGCAAGGGGTACGTTCCTTGCCGATTCAGACGCCAATTTGGCTGCATCCAGGCACTGTGTCATCCCTTGCTCAATGGATCCCGCGAGAACCATCATTTGATGGTGGCCAGGCAACTGTGGTTAATGTTTACCCGGGAAGATACTGGTTGCGAGGTTATGACTCCCGCACTTGCAGACTCCACGCCCATTTTATCCAAGAGTTACGCCAACTCCTGGGTGCAATCATACCTGAATGGATAGGTAGGGTTGTGAGTTCCTACCATCTAAAGTCCTAATCCATCTAAGGGCAAGAGGAAGCGAAAGGAGGATGGTGCTTCAACCAGGCCATGCAAGGTTCTTCACCACCCTTCGGTTCCCGTGCTTCCGGGGAAGGTTTTAACGGATAGAGGTGTATCCTCTCATGTCCTCGAAGCTGCCCGGAGAGTGTTGGTTATCCCTGCGGATGCTGTCTTCCCGACGTCCTAAGTCCAATAGGACGAATTCAAAAGATTATCATCCTTTCGCAGCCAGTACCCCCGTTCTCTATGGAAGTATCTTCAGGAATCATAGGTGGATTTTGATGGGGTGGGTTACATATATTCTCCCGTTGATATTCTTTATGATGCGGACCTAGAGAGAGCCGATCGATATATCCGGGACCTTGAGGACTACATCCACGCACACTGGGGCTATACAGTGTTGACTCATCGAGTCCAAGCCATGCTGCAGTCAGGGAATGACAAGGAGGAGGAAGAGAGCGATCACTCCTCAGGGGGCGGTGATCTTGGTGGTTCCCCCACTGCCGCTGAGGTAAGAGAATTTATCCCTCTTCTTATGAGGTCCTACCCACAGGTAGCTTTAGAGAGCTTCAGGGTAGTGGTGAGATCCAGAAAAAAGACACGACCATTGACGCCCCCAACAGCGCCTGCCACTGCCAGACCCACCCAGGTTGATCGCTCTGGGATAGCTATTCCCATTATGTCTGTATTCCAGGACGCATGGAGGATTTGGGATGACCGGAAGGTCAGTGGATCGGATGAAGAGGTTTGGGTGTTGCTCCAAACGGGCCCTCTCAAGCTTCCAGGTATTGGGATGATCTTCGCTCCACCCCACTTTCTGTTGGAAGAGGATATGGATGAAATAGTCACATCACTAAAGGCGATGGACACCTACCTTCATTCACTCCAGAACCGGCTTTATGGGTCTACCCGGGTGTCCATGATGATAAGACATCCAGAATCATCCAATCAGGAAGAAGAGGTCACCCCGTTTGTCCATTCTGATCTTCCCTCCTCTATTATTATGAAGGTTCTAAAGTTTCATCCCTTTATGGAGGGTGCTGAGGAGTCCTAGGGGCAGTTCCTTCCTTGGAATATACTCCCCATGGCACTGCAGCAGGAGGACACGCGCTTCCGGCTACGGGGATCATCGAGGAGGGATCTCCTGGCGTAGCTGAGCTCATGGAAGCGACCAATGCAGACCCAGCCAGGGTCTCTCCTCCTCCAGCTCTTCCCAACATTCTGAGGGAAGAACTATCCCCTGGCCAGATCCAGAGATGGAAACAGACGTCCCATTTTTCAAAACGGATCAGACAGGGGACGTCGGGTAACTATGACGTACCGTTTCCTCGATTGCCGACTTGTATATTCTGACTCTTCCAGTTATTCACTATCTTGGCATATGGTGTAGGGACACTCGATGGCCCGGTCGTGGCTACACCAGCGGTCATCTCTTTTTCTCACTTATCTTCGGAGGGATCACCTATAGCCACATATGGGCATGACGAGATGGTGGGCCCTACTAAAGGGGCTAGTGATATGGACGCTTTACTCTTGCCTTCATCAATCGGAGATATGTTAGAGGAGGAACAGCTAGAATTCAAGACTCGTGTTGATTAGACAACCCCTCCAATTGTTGGGGAGAATGGGGAGCTCGTCATTACTGAGGGGTCTCCAGATCCGACGGGGCCAGCCGCCTCAGACCCAATGGATCCCGCGGCGATGGCGGAAGATCCCACCACCAGACTAGTCATCGGAAACCCAGAGCAGGCCATTATTTTATTTAACGGGGGAGTGATTTCCTCAAGCTAGATCTTCGTAGCCGACCATTTGGGGACGGCTTTGGAAGCTATTGGCCTTGGGCATGGGATTAGGTCCTGGACACCTCTGGGGGTTCCGAGGACTCCCTTTCCTCTCAAAGATGCATCGTCTTCTTCAGGTGGCCGCAGCGGCTCAGAGCTTGAGGATACCAACGCCTTGATGATTAGGGGTGAGTTTTTCAACCTCTTGACACTAACTCCTTTATTTTCCCCTTTTATGATTAGGGATACTCATCTATCTTATCAGCTCTTGGGCTCTAGGTCCATGACCTTTGGTGTTGATGATTGTGTCGTCAGATCCGATCGTGGCTGTGGCCACAACGGTCAAGGGAGAAGTTGTTGCGGCGCCAGAGTTTGCTGGTGAAGCCGCATCGGGTCCCTCCTTGGTGACATTCATCCCTGAATACATATCTTCATCCGAAATTCACTCTGAGCCTGATCAACAAGCCTTTTTGAGTCTTCAAACTACTCCCCAAAGGGCTTGGGAGAGAATTTGGAAGCTGATTTCTCAGAAGGACTTGGATGAGATGCCGATCAAATTACCAAAGTTGCGAAATTTGTTTATGTAGTTGGGATTTGAGGGCTTTTACTACCATGGTATTTATGATATATTCAAACAGGTGATCGTCGATCGGGAAAGACTGGGTGGTTTCAAATCTCGCCTTTCTGCTGCTCTATCTGAGGCCTACCTTTCCACGACCTGATATCTTTTTCTAAAAGAGGCTCATGATCATGCTGGGGTAGTTCCGAGGCTCCAGGGAGAAGTCACTGAGAAGATTTCTAGCCTAGAAGTGCTGAGGAATAAGATACAGTGGCTACAATAGGAATAGGCTAATGTCGCCCCCATAATTAAAGAAGGGGAGCAGATAATGGAGGAGGAGATGAGGGCGAGTTCAAAGGAGGCCCAGGAGGTAGAAGTGTTGTGGGCTGGTGGAGAAGCTGATATAGCCTTACTATGGGATCTCCATCAAGAAATTGAGTATTCTCATCATCGCCTAATATAACTTTTTGAATCTTTTGAAAACCTCCTCTATTGACCTTTCATGCCAGAGGAGGCTCCGGATTATGGATGCCCTTCCTACCAACTTGTTATAGAATAAAGAAATGTTTTCCTTAATGCTCTGGCTATCCTCTCCTATGGCAGGAATTATTTTTCATGATTACTGTATATGTTAACTCACTGAATTTGGAATAACTAAAGTTCGGGACAATAAAAAAACCAAACAAGCTCTAACTTTTGCCTGGATCATGAGATCTAGTGAGTGAAATTTGACTATTGCTAGGGTTTTATAGAAAAGCCCCACAAATTTTTTTTCTTTTCTTTTAATAACTTAATTTTTCCTGGGCCCATTTAGTGTGGACCCAGTGGGTGTGGCCCTACTTTTTCTTAGGTCTCCCTTTTCAGGTTTTCGGCCTAATAGGCTTTGTGCCTCTTTTTGTGAGCGGTTTAAAGTCCCGCCATCAATACTATCATTAATGATGTTTTAAGTCGAACATCTTTGACCATGTATGGTGGGGCGAGGGCCCCAATGAAGTTTTTTAATTAAAATATGTCTCAATGTATTTCAGACGCATGTGGAGGGATCATGTTTAGATTTGAACAACGTGCAGGGCATGTCTTAAGGCATGGGAGTCGTATCGACGTGCAGAGGTGGGAAGAGCATTGCCTAAGGAAATCATGTCTTTGGTAGAAAGGCCAGGGGAAATCAATATGCAGATCCGGTGAGTTCATGGTATGCATAGTCATGTAAAGGTGTCCTGAAGTCAATAAATCTCCATTTCTGATGGCCATAGGACTTCATGAATGCCTGGCTTAGGGAAACAACCATGGGTGGCTTGGAGAATTATGAAAACCACCAGGGGTGGCTTGAAAAGGGTATGTGATGTCTGAAAGGTTTTTAGAGAATCTATATTAATCAGGAGTGTGGAAGCAAGGTTCCTGTCCTACACATTTATCTAGCGTACTGGATGGTTGGAACTTGGTGAAGTTTAACGTCATGTAGCCGGAACATTATCTAGAATAGAATGGCTTCTCCTAGACCTTGGTAATCTCTTCAGAGATGTTCCACCATATTCATGCAGGGTTGTGAAATAGGATGGTAAACTATATCTCATAGGGTTTCCGAATCCCGGGACGAACATAGGGGCTCAGGGGCCAAGAGGCGTATGGAGGGAAGCATTGCCTAAGGAAATATTGCCTTTGGTAGATGGGCCAGTGGCTATCAATATGTAGAGCCGTTGAGGGCATAGTATGTATAGTCATGAAAAGGCATCCTTGGTTCAATGATTGTATTCTCCTGATAGCTGAGCAACTTCGAAGAATTTGAGATTCGGGACCACCAGGGGTGTCTTATGAGAGTTCGGCTTTTTCTAAGTACTGAGTATGGTTTATGAGGAGAGGGAGGCTGGATATGGGAGAAGCCTCTAGGATAAATATTTTAAGAATGGGTGAAGTCATTCCTTCTCACGCTGGTATGAGACGATGGTTCATGCAGGTCTGAACTGTGCACTGAGGGACAGGGAAAAACATTGTTCCTTACTAAACCCATGACAGGTTTGACCGTGCAGTTTAACATCATGTGATAAAAATGACATTCGTGCAGTTTAATGTCATGAGGTAAGGACGGATTCCGTGCAGTTTTACATCATGTGGTAAGGATGGGGAGCATTTTTAAAGGGTGTTTTACAGTTTTACGTCATGCAGTGAGGAAGAGGGGAATTTTTAAACTAGTGAAAATCCTTGTGTTTGAATTCATTTTCTGGGATGGTTAATGCTTGGTCTTTGCAACTTTATGCCAAGCGGCCAAGACGTTCTGTTTAGTTTAACGTCATGTGGTAAGGACGTAGTTGCAAAGGCCGCTCTTCATCAGAATGTAACTGGGCTTGAATATCTCTGCGTGCCCAAGACGTGGAAAGGGGATTGATTAGTGTAAATCATGGTTCTGAGGGTTCTTGGATCAGGAGAAATGATACGAGGGCTCTGAGGCCGGTAAGCGTACAGAGCCAAGAAGAGTGCCACCCGAGGAAATCTTGCCTTTGGTAAACGAGACAGGGGCTATCAATATGAAGATCCGCTAAGGGCATGGTATACATAGTCATGCAAAGGTTCCCCCAGCTCGATAACTTTCCACTTCCGATGGCTATGAATGGTTATGAGGATCCGCAATTTTCTAGGCCACAAAGTCTATCATTTGGTAAGAAAATGTCTGGACATGTCGTGCATACTTGGCCCTGGTCACTGTTAAAGGTTAGAGAGATCCCTGCGCTAATTTATTTTGTGCACGGGGGGGGGGTGTACCTTTACTCCATGAAGTTTAACATCGTGTGTTAAGGACAAAGTACTCCTAGTTTAGCGGTCATAGATCTCTGACCACTGGGTCACTATTCCTGCAGCCACTTGAAAGATAACTGTGTTAACATGATCTAATATACTCTGGACGGGGTGGGGGATGAAGGTTGTAAACTGCAACTCTGAGATTTCCTAGATCAGGAGATGGGGTGTGGGGGATCTTAGGCTGGTAAGTGTATAGATCTAGGAAGAGTGTCGCCCAAGGAAATATTACATTTGGTAGACGGGCCAGGGGCTATCAATATGTAGAACCACTGAGGGCATGGTGTTCATAGTCATGAAAATGTTTCCCTGGGTTGATATCATTCCACTTCCGATGGCCATGAATGATTATGATAACATGACATTTCTCACAGTACATAGATCGGCATGTGGGGATAACGGTGTCTGAGCATACAAGAAACATCTTCACTCCAATTTTCTGTTGAGTCAACGTAGCCTAGTCCTTTCATGATGTTTGTAGATATAGGTCTTCAAGTGAACTACGGGTGGATACATAGGCAAGCCGGGTAGGGATACCCTGGTGACGTTTGGATGTGAAAAGGGGTTGAACTCGTAAACCACTGCACCATAAATTTCTAGATCAGGGGGTATGGTATGGGGGATCTGAGGCCGGTAAGCGTACATAGCTAGGAAGAGCTTCGCCTGTGGAAATCTTGCCTTTGGTAGATAGGCCAGGGGATATCAATATGCAGATCCACTGAGGGCATGGTATGTATAGTCATGCAAAGGTGTCCACAGGTCGATGACTTTCCACTTCCAATGGCCATGAATGGTTATGAATATTCATAATTATCCGGGTCGTGGAGTCTGATGTATGGGGAGGATGCTTCCAAATGCGCAAGGAGTATTTCCACCTCATTTCGCCATACATCTTAGGTGGTTTGTAATGAAACCCATACAGTTTAACATTGTGCGGTGAGGACGTGGTCCGTACAGTTTAACGTCATGCGGTGAGGATGAAAAATACACCCCGTGCAGGTCTGGTCCATATGCAAGGGAAAGGGGAATTGTTAACTTTCATTATTCATGCAGTTTAACGTCGTGCAGTAAGGATGCAAAAAATACACCTCGTGGAGGTCTGGTCCATACACGGGGGGAAAAGGGAATTTTTTCATTATCCATGCAGTTTAACATTGTGTGGTAAGGATGCAAAAATTCACCCCGTGCAGGTCTCATCCATACATGGGGGAAAGAGAGCATTTTTAAATCTCATTATCCATGTAGTTTAACATCGTGTAGTAAGGATGCATAAATACACCTCGTGCAGGTCTGGCCCGTACATGGGGGGAAACGGGCATTTTTTTCATTATCCATGCAGTTTAATGTCGTGCGGTAGGGACGCAAAAATACACCCCATGAAGGTCTAGTCCATACACGGGGGGAAAGGGAGCATTTTTAAATATCAATATCCATACAGTTTAACATCGTGCGGTAAGGACGCAAAAAAACACCCCGTGCAGGTCTGGTCCGTACATGGGGGAACGGGGCATTTTTTTATCCTTATACATGCAGTTTAACGTCATGTGTTAAGGATGAGGAATAAACCCCATGAATGGATTGTCCATACATTGGGGAGGAAGAGAGCATTTTTAACTTTTATTTGAGGTGGTTGGGCCAGGGTGTGGAATTCTGGCATCACTACGTATCCTGCAAAGGCAGGAATCATTCCTTACGTAGTTCTCTACTAAATACACCATGTGAAGGTCTGGTCCGTACATGGGGGAAGGAGGCATTTTTAACTCTTATTTGAGGGTGGCTGGGCCAAGATGGGGAACCCTGGCATCGCTACATATCCTGTACGGGTAGGAATCAAGCTGTACGTAGTTCTCTGAAATCCGTGCATTTTAACGTCGTGCAGTAAGGATGAGAAGTACACCCCATTTAGGCCTCATCCAAACACGAGAGAAAAGGGAATTTTTAAACATTCTTGGGGATGGCTGGGCAAGGATTGGGGACCCTGGCATCGCTACATATCCTATGAGGGCAGGAATCAATCCATATGTAGTTCTCTGAAATTCGTGTAGTTTATCATCATGAGGTTAGGACAACATCAATGCAGTTTAACGTCATGTGGAAAGGACATAAAATACACCCCTTGCAGGTCTAGTCTGTACATAGGGGCATTTTTATTTTTCCTTCCTTTTTTTCTTATTCATGCAGTTTATCGTCGTGCGGTATGGACGAGGGGTATTATTAGAATCCGTGAAGTTTAAATTCATGCGGTAAGGATGACTTCTCTGCAGTTTAACGTCATGTGGTAAGGACGAGAAATACACCTAGTGTAGGTCTGGTCTGTACACGGGGGATATGGGACATTTTTAACTGTAATTCGGGGGTGGCTGGGCCAAGATGGGGAACCCTGGCATCGCTATGTATCATGCGAGGGCAGGAATCAAACCATACATAGTTCTCTAAAATCCATGTATTTTATCTTTGTGCGGTAAGTATGATGGGTATTATTATATTTCGTGTAGTTTAACGTCATGCGGTAAGGATGACTTCCATGTAGTTTAACGTCATGCGGTAAGGATGAGAAATACACCCCGTGTAGATCTAGTCTGTACACGGGGGAGAGAGGACATTTTTAACTGTAATTCATGGGCATCTAGGCCAATATGGGGAACCCTGGTGTCTCTACGTATCCTAAGAGGGTAGGAATCAAGCCATACGTAGTTCTCTAAAATCTGTGCAGTTTAACGTCGTGTGGTAAGGATGATGGGTATTATTAGATTCCGTGCAGTTTAACATCATGTGGTAAGGACGACTTCCGTGCAATTTAACGCCATGAGGTATGGATGAGAAATACACCCCGTGCAGGTATGGTCCGTACACGGGGGAGAGAGGACAATTTTAACTCTAATTCAGGGGTGGCTGGGCCAAGATGGGGAACCTTGGCATCGCTACGTATCCTGCGAGGGTAGGAATCATGCCATATGTAGTTTTCTGAAATCCGTGCAGTTTAATGTCGTGCGGTGAGGATGAGGGGTATTATTAGATTCTATGCAGTTTAACGTCATGCGGTAAGGACAAGGGGTATTATTAGATTCTATGCGAAATACTTCTTCAGGAATCTCACATTGGTAGGAGCCGTGGTGAATTGTTCGTCCATGGAGATCAGGGCATATGCTCTGTTGGAGTAGACCTTATGTATAACATATGGTCCCTCCCACATGGGCTCCAGCTTTTGAGGTTTCCTTCTAGGTATCATTGGGGTCTTGAGGACCAACACCAATTCTTCTTCCAATAAAGATCGATGACAGATCTTTTTATTGAAGGCTCGTACAATCTGGTTCTGGTATACTTTCAAATGGTGCAAAATGTGCAGCCGCTTCTCTTCTAGCTATTCCAATTCACCTAGCCGCATTTCTGATTGTTCATTGTCAGATAATTGATCACAGATTAAAACACGGAGTGTGGTATATTGGAGCTTAATGGGCAGGTTTTCTTTTGTTCTGTATACTAATGAGTACGGGGTAGCCTGGTTAGCGGTGCGGGTTGTGGTTCGATAAGCCCACAATGCATGGAGGAGTTTTTCTGGCCATGACTTCTTATGTTTTTCCACCATTTTCTAGAGAATGTTGGAAAGGGTCTTGTTGAAAGCCTCTATCTGTCTGTTAGACGCTGCATGGTAGTGGGATGAGTGGTTATCCTTAATACCATATTCTTGGTATAGTTTCTCCAATTCCGCAGAGAAGAAGTTGGTCCCGTTATCCGTCAGTATGTTATGAGGGACCCAAAATCTGGTGGTGATATTGGTTTTCACGAAGCTGAAAATATTTTTGGCCCCGACTTCCGTGAGGGGAACAACTTCTACCAATTTGGAAAAGAAGTTGGTTGCCTCAACGATATACTTCAGTCGTTTGGCTGTGGCGGGGGGGGGGGATATGGTCCCCTGACGTCTATTCCCCTGATGGGAAATGGCCAGGAGTACTTGGTCTGATGAAGTAACATCGGAGGTTGGTGTATGAAGTTGGCATGAATTTTGCATGAGTGGCATTTTGCGGTAAAGTTCTCACAATCTCGTGCCACTATTGGCCAATAGTACCCAAGCCTTCGAACCTGATGGGAAAGCTTGGTCCCTGGCTGATGTGCTCCACATACTCCTGCATGAACTTCAGTCATAACGACAATAGTTTCTTCTTCGTCAATGCATCTGAGAATGACATCGTTGAGGCCTCTTTTATAGAGGAACTCTTGTTGACCTGCGCCGCTACATAGGACAAAGTTGATTGCCCTTCTCCATATTTTCTCTCGTTCAGCCCTGTCTTATGGAAGTTCTCCCTGTTGAAGGTAGTTTGCAATAGGGGTCATCCAACCGGTGGCGGGATCATATGGCTCAAGGACATGACTGATTTCATGGATCTCCTCCATCTTGGTCTGGAAAAACAGCAAGACCATTTGGCGGTGAGCAATACTGATTAATGTTTCATCCCGGTCTAGGTCAGCTAAGGCTGTGGCCGCATTGGCTAATGCGTCGGCCTGGGCATTCTGAGATGGGAGAATATAGGTTAATTTTGGTTCTGTGGAAAATTCTGCCATTAACCCTAGGACATGGTCAAACAAGGGAATCAGCTCCTCCTTTTTAATAGCATAGTCCCCATTGACTTGCTTAATGACAATTTCCGAGTCACTTTTTACCTTAAGGTGTTGTACTTGTGCCTAGAGTGCGAGTTCCAGGACAGCAATGAGGATTTGATATTCCACTTCATTGTTTGTACATCCCTCTGACAGGAGGAAGGAATACGATAAGACTTCCTTTTTCGAGGACATGAGTATTATCCCCAAGCTCACCTTGTTAAATTTGGGATCTTCCATCCTCTTTTCGGTTGGTCTTTGGGATGCGTCGTCTAAATACATTTCCCATTTTAGGACATCTACTTGAACCGTGAAGATGTCTTCATCCAGTAGCTCGATGTCCGGTGTGGTAGTCCCTGTTGAGGGGTGCTCTGCCAGGAAATCTAATACTGCCTAGTCTTTGATGGCCTTCTGATGCACAAACTAGATGTCAAACTGTTGCAGGATGACCGCCCATCGGGATAGGCGCCCGGTCAGCATTGGGCGGCTAAGTATGTACTTGATTGGGTTATTACGCTAGACCAAGAGGACTTCATGATGCTGCAGATAATGTCGCAGCTTTTGAACTGTAAAGACCAAGTCCAAAAAACTCTTCTCGATGTTTGAGTATCGAGCCTCAGCATCGATCATCATTCGGATGAGGTAATAGATAATTTTTTCACTATCGGCATCATTCTTTTGTGCGAGGAAGGCTCCCAGTGAACGCTCTAGGTCCGTCACGTATAGGGTTAGAGGTCTTCATTCAATCGGGGGAATGAGTAATGGTGGGCTTAAAAGTTACCTCTTTAGGCTGTCAAATGCCTCTTAGTAGTCATCTGTCCATTGGTGCGTGACTCCCTTCTTCATTAACCTGGTAAAGGGAAAACATTTTCCATCCAGGTTGTCTATGAATTGCCTGATATAGGCCAAGTTCCCTTGGAATGATCTCAACTCAGTGAGGTTGTGGGGAGGTGGCAGGCCAAGGATAGGCTTTGTCTTTTCAAGTTTGACTTCGATGTCGCGATGACGTAGAACGAAGCCAAGGAATTTCCCTACAGCAACCCCGAAGGCACACTTCAAGGGCTTCATCTTCAGACTATGTTGTTGAAGTTTGTTGAAGAAGGTCTGAAGATCAGACAGGTAATCTGAGCACTGACTGGACTTAACCACCAAGTATCTACATAATTTTCGATGAATCTCCCTAGGAATGGTTAGAGGATACACTGCATGGCACGTTGATATGTGGCGCCAGCATTCTTGAGACCAATGTGCATGACCCTGTAATAGAATTCTCCTTGGGGGGCCCTGAAGGTAGTGTATTCTTCATCATCTCGGTCCATCCTGATTTGATTTTACCCAGAATAGCTGTCCATGAAGGATAGAGACTCATACCCGACCATTTCATCGATTAATAACTTGGTCATCGGGACCAGGAAATCATCTTTCAGGAAGTGCCAATTGAGATCTATGAAGTCAACGTAGACGCGGATTTGCCCGTTCTTTTTCTTGACAGTGATGAGGTTGGCCAACCAGATGGGGTATTGGACCTCCCGAATGAAGCCTTATTTAATAATCTTATCGACTTCAGCCTCTATTTTGGCAGCATGAGAGGGGTGTGTCCTTCTGATGTATTTTTTATAGACCTGGTGGTCTTCTGGAAGACCCGGGTGATGCGTTGCCACTTTGGGATTGATTCCCAGCATTTCTATGTAATTCTAGGAAAAGATATCTCGATGATGCTTTAGGAAAGAGGTATATAACTCTTGCTCCTTGGGGGACATGGCTGCACTAATGAGAGTAGGCCTTGGATCTTCCTCAGTACCCAAGTTTATTTCCACAAGCTCATCCACACTGGTGGAGATACCTTCCTCAAATGCGGGAGGTGCATCCTTGAGATCTTCCTCCTCTTCTTCTCCCAAATCCTCATCTTCTTGACCCAACGAGGGGAGAGTTTCCGGCTTGGGCTTTCATGGGTTTGAAGGCAAGGCATCATGGGCATCTCTGCTCGAGTATTTTTCCCCAGATTGTGGGTTGGCGGACGTTCCCGCATTGTCACGCTCGACTGTTATGGCCGAAGTCCCGAAGACAGCTAAGTGTGTGTCTAAACTTGAATCCATTCTCTCAATATGGTTGATGGGCAGTACATAGTCTCTTCCAAGCTACCTAAGGGTGTCATTAGGAACCACTTCTAGACCATTCAGAGTGGGGATCTACTCAACACCATCGGCCAAAGGCTTCTTCCTATTTTGTTCATAGAACCCAACGTCAATGTAGTGTGACTCAGAGTGCTCGAAAGGGGCCTTGTAGGTGTGCAGTGTCCCACTTTTCCCATTGACGCAGTACTTAATACACTGGTGGTAGGATGTAGGAATGACCATGTGCTTATGGAGCCACGACCTTCCCAGCAGGGCATTGAATGTTGTGTTCTGTCGAACCACTAGGAATTCTTAGTAGGCCACGAGGTCGCCATAATGGGTCTTTAGCTTAATTTTTCCCATCGACTTCTGCTCGCTCTTGTCATAACCAAGTAGAGTCGCGGCTGAGGGTATTAAATCACCATCACTATAGCCCAACATACAGAGTGTCTGTAGGGGAAGGAGGTTAACTCTAGAGCCACTGTCAATAAAGACTTTGCATATCTCAATATCATCTAGTGTTCCAGACACATATAGTGATTTGATGTGTCCCTGCATTATGGAATCTTCATCTAGATCGGGGAAGTAAATAAATGAATCACATTCAGCCTATGCAGTCTCTTTTCGGTAAATATTGGCGGCAGCTACCTCAGATTGAAACTCCTGGGGGATAAGAAAGTCTTCTATAAGTGCCTCCTCGCGGTCGACGGACAAACCCAGGGCCTCCATGATGGACAGATTGGCTGGTACTGATGCCAGCTGCTTAAGGATATCGTACTTTTTCTCCAACGGCTGACGCTTCTCCACTGGAAGGAGAGTTCTAACAGGTGGCTTGGGAGCGGGAGTGCATGACGAGGAGGGACCGATCACTGGGTCAGGTGTCGACGATGTTCCCACATTCTAGGGACTTGTCCTGACTGGTCTTTTTGTGTGGACAAGGTGGCTAGACGCTTGTTCCTCCTCTAATGGGCATCGTAAAATAACGGGGCCAGGGTGGCTTCTTGTGGAGGTGGGGTGATATTCTTTCTCCTGTTGAGTCTGTTGAATATCCCTCCCACAGGTTTCCACGATATTGACGGTTTGGGCCGACGTCCACCCGTTGGGTTGGTCTCGGCCGCGATTTTGCCTCCCCTGGTATCCACTGCCTCTGCGATTTCTCGTCCCAGCTCCTCATTTCGGGAACTCGGGCTCATAACTGTACCTTTTTTCAAGGGATGATTCCATGAGATGGATGACATTGATGGAACCAAAGATTGGCTCTTCATCTTCTTATAGGTCACCCTGGTCGGTTGTCCCTGATGGTGACGTTTGGTGGGTCGGTGCCCATGGTTCCAAATTCGAGGGCTTGAAATCTGACAGCATCGGGGCTAATTTTGTCCTCGTCATAGACTACTCCTCTTGCGCTTATCTCCTCCCTTTTTATTACGCCTGGATGACCGGCTCATGGAGGGTTGTGGGGCTGATACTGTCAGTTGTGCGGCATCAGGGGCTGTTGGTGGCAACACTGGCTACTGTAGTTGAGCTCATAGTATTCCATGGGCTCAATTGATAGTCATCCGAGTCACCTAGTTATCAAATTTCTACCCCTTCTTGCTGGTGACTTCCTGCCACCCCTCCCCTTCATCGGAGTCGGTGGTAGAAATATATGTCACATGTGCTGGGGGTGGTCCCAGCTCGACCTGCCCGGAGTCTACCATCCTTTGCAGGAGGTCCTTGAAAAAGAAACATTCCCGAATATGGTGCCCCAATATTTAATGGTAGGGACAGTAATCTGGCCTATCATCACAACCGACTTCTTCAGGATTCCTCGGCTCTAGGAAGTGGAGAAAGTTTCAATTCATGGCAGGGATGAAGTAGCTGCATAATTGGTCCTCTCAGAATGAGTATGCTTTACGTCTTCATTCTTCAAACAGGTTCCGCTTCGATCCTCTCCGATCGTCCTGCCTAGGTGGAGGTGGACACTGATGTTCAGGGGGCACTTGACAATTTGGTGGAGGCCTGAGCAGTGGAGCAGGCACAGGGGCTGGCTTGACCGTGGAAGAGGACTCCTCAGCTTTGGCTGATCTCTTTGTGGGAGCCTACAAGGCTATTCCGGACTTCAAGTTGGTCCGCTGCAGAGAGTCCTCAATTCTCTGGGCAATGGCCAAGAGATGGCAGATGAGAGTGGTGCACTCCACTCGTATGAGCGGTTTCCATAGCTTATCTCTAAGATTATCGATGCATATGGCGAGCAGATCATCTTGAGGAATTGGACTCTTCAGAGAGTAGGCCAGACAATTTTATCTAGCATTGAAATCTAAGACCCTATCATTCTCCCTCTTCCGGAATTTCATGAGGTCACTGACCATTGTCTTAGGAAAAGTTGAGCTGAAGTGGAATTGGAACTGCTTCCGAAGGTCGTCCCGTCTTTTTATTGACTAGCCTAGTAGACTTGTATAATAGACAAAGGCGGATCCTTACAAGGTCCGTACGAAGAATATGAGTTTCACTGCTTCTTGTTATTCCAGAGTCCCCATCATATGGTCGTAATAGGACACGTAGTGCATCAAATTCTGTTCCAGATCACTTGATCCATTGAAGATAGGGAATACAGGGCTCCCAAAATTGGGTGGCGGGGTCTGTTGCTCACCCAATCTGGGTAAGGTTCCCGCTCTAGCTGTATGGGAGCATGTTGGCCCTCCAGCGCTTCCAATCGAGCTATCAGTTCCTCGATGGTGTTAGTGAGACCCTGGTTTACTTCTTTTTGGTCTCGGTCTTGGGCAGGTTCAGAATGAGGCATTGGTCGAGGATCTAGCTCATCCGACACCAAGGGTGCATATGCCGTTCAGGACACCCTCAGAGGGTTCGAGCGTGCCTGCTCTGGTTTCTTTATGAGTGGAGGGATGTCTTGGTATTCATCCGGATCCACATTTAAGTAGTTTGATGGACCAGGCGCCTTATTGGATCGGGTAAACCTGGGTCCTTGAGGTGCACTTACTGGGAGTGCAAGATGTGGGTTCTCTTGGGATGCGCTTTCAATAAGATGGTTCCTCTGGAGTAGCTCTGCGTTAAGCCGCCTCGATTCCTTCATTTCCTCTTCCTTTAGATCTAACCTCTCTTCGAGCCTGAATGGATCGTTTTTGTTGAGAGGAGGGGAAAAATTAAGGTTAACTGGTCCCTTATTCTTATCCTTGTTAGAACCTCGCAGGGGGAGCATAGGAAGGTAAGCTTATGGGGAAGCCATATTTAGAGCGGCCCTCTGGTTCTGGGTGTGCACACCTGGTGGTTCTTTGTGAGTCACAGCCTGACCGGAACCATCATCTCCTGATCTATCTAGATTTGCATCATCTTCGGTGATACCCTTGGGGTTAGCCTCTATGGAATTGATGGATGCATATCTCAGGGTGGAGAATATGTCATCTTCCAAATAGTAATAGGATATCTTGTATCTTTTACTGGCCTTCCCTTTCTTGTACCGGGATTGCCTTCAGACTTCTTGACGAAGGGTGACGCGGAGAATTCTTTGATGTGACCTTACAGTGCGCCTTCCTCTTGGAGGGGATGATGATTCAGACAACGGGATAGGGCAGGAACCACTTCTTCTGACCATCCTCCTAAGATGAGAGAATACTTTTTCTCATAGGGAGGTTGTTGAAGAGGAGGTAATAATTCCCCCATCCCTGTGGGCTGGGGTTGGTTCCGTTCCCTGGACACTGCGTCTCTTCCCGTTTTTATTGGTATTACGGGGGAATTTTTTGTTAAAAATGCCCCCAGCCCTATAGTCTGGGGTTGACCCTAGATTGAGGCAGTGGTTGCAGCTATCACTACCTACCTGATCTTGCGTGCCCCCATTCAGGGGTGAACTGGGTTTGGTGTCGAGTCCCTCTACAAATCAATCCCTTATGGGGAGGGAGGCAAAGATCGTTGATTAGCCTCTCTTAGGCGAGAGGCCTATTGTATGCTCTTGGTGGCCTGATTCAGGAGTTCTTGAATTTCTTTCTCCCGTCGGGCCTGATGCTTCTAGGACTTACTCAAGGCCGGACTTTGCTGGGTGTTTTGACTTTCACGAACAGGGAGACCATTCAATTGTTGTCTTGACGTGATGACGTTGCAAGACACCATGCCGAACAGGTTCTTCTGGGCGGGGGGTGGAGTGAAATGCAAAGCTCCATGTTCTCCCCATCCCCTAATATGGACTTCTGTCGGAGCGTTACCGATGAGGCGGCGCAGCTGGTGTAGTGCACGGAGGCAGGCTATCTCAACGTTTCCTTTACGCCTCTCGGGTCGCTCTTGTCGTGCCGATGGAAGAGCTTCCAGGTCTATGTGATGCAGGAGGTCTCATATTTTCTTGACATGGTCTACATACCCGTCATAGGGCAGGAAGATTGATTTCAGTCGGAGGAGGTGTAGAGACCCGAAGCTTGATGTACATGGACATTACATTACTTTTGCGGAATACATAACACATAACAAAAACAAACACACAAGGACCGTAATAGTTTAGTATCTTTGGAAACTCGAAATATAAACATATAATCTTGTTGGAAGATCTATAAAATCTCCCATAACGATCTTCCCCTTTTTGTTTCCTTACCTAAAACCTTTTTTTATTTCCTGGGGAAAATAAAACATAAAAAGGGTGAGCTCAAATGCTCAGTAAGGGCAAACATAGAGAACATAAATCAATCCATAAACATTTGAAAGCAAAAACTTGAACATGAAATCTAAACATTAAAACCTTGAGTGAAGACATAAATCTTGGAAGTACGTAAGGAATTTATCAAAAAGGGACATCAATAATGATAAAATAGAATGGGAATAAAACATGTGATTGTGGCAACCATTAAGCACATGATATGATTTCCATAGTAGCCAAGGCATTGCTGCCAAGACCATCTTAGTGGTCAAAGTCCCTTTCTGAATCGAGTTCACTTCTCGTTCCAGTCCTGTATTACCGAACCGGGTTAACTTACCATTCTAGACATGTCTATCTCATGAGATATAAATCATTACCCAATGCATTGGAGGGATATATAGGTCTCACCCATCTCATAATGAAATCATTCTTACTTGTGCCACAAAATAAACATAAAACATTCATCATAACCCAAAGAATAAAATGGGTTTCAAAAACATCATCCCATCATCTCATAATCCATATAAAACAAATGGACCTTTCATCATAAGAAAAGTGAAACCATGTAAATCATAGAGACATTAAACTTGAAACATATACATATGAAATAATGTCATCTTAGATGGAAAATGGTTTTGATAAAACATTTGAAATGAATTCTTGAGGAAAATATCGTTTCTTCTTCAAAATCATTTTATTTTCACAAAATGCCATGAAATTTTAAAATAAATGGATTTCGTTGAAAACAATCATGAAATCTTTTAGAGTAAACTTCTTGAAAATAAGGCGTTAGGAAATTGTAAGAGTCCATTCATGCCGTATAAGTTAAAAAAACATTCTTCTCCTACTTTTGCCGGAAAAGACAAAAAGTACCTCGTAAAAGAAATATTTCATACATACCATGTAGTAAAAGTCAAAAATGGGTAAAAAGACTATAACCATACATGAAACCATTTTTAGGAAACATGGAATGGATGATAACACTAACCCCAGTAAATACTCACGAATAAACAATCTCGGATAAGAACGAGATTGGAAAAGTTATCCCTTACCTTAGGTCCGATATGCTTCGTACGTATCCGAAACTCATGTATAATGATTTAAATAATGTAATTGTCTTATTACAGACTCATATTCATTGTTATGATATCATATATGTTTCACTTATGACTTTATATTACCCGTTCTTTTGTGAATTCCATGTTAAAGCAGCGTTTTGGGTAAAATCATTTCATTTATCGTATATGTTTTGACTTTTTGTTCATGATATTATTACTTATATCCTTATTTACATAATTATATAATGTAAAACATGATTTATATATAATATATATTCATCATATACATATATATATTATATTTCGATAAAAGGAATGAAATACAACGTTCATGGAGACGGTAGGCCGTACGTATGCATGAACGCTATTTTCGTTTCCTTATTGAAGTGAATGAAACTAAATAGATGACATAAATATATATATACATAAATCAAGTAGAATTAATATTTCATATATTTAATTATTATTCATTATATAAACTTTATGACCATTCATGTACGGTTAACATGGAGAATGAATCTCATCGCGTCGTGGAGACGGTAGTCCGTACGTACGCACGAGCGATGATACCGTTCCCATAATTATTGAATAGAATTGGAGTGGATAGTATAATATATCATAATCCATATGATGTTATAATAAACATATATAGTTATTCTTTACACCATTATACCCATCAATGTAAGGTGTTGGTGGGAAAAAAGATTTCACCACGGCGTGGGGAGGGTATTCCGTACGTACGCACGTGTGGTGATTTCGTTTTCCGTAGGATGGATAGATGGTGAAATAGGGTTGTTCCATACTTATAATAACATATCAGTATATGATTTAAACTTATGTTATTACTTCATAATGAAACAACTGAAGGAAAATAAGTGGAATAATAAATACAGTTGAAAGAATCGGTAACAGACATTACCTCTTCTTTGAAGCGCCTCTTTGAGACCTCCTCTTAGGGCACTAAAATTGTCCTTTGAAGAAGACTGAAACCTCTAGGATGTTTCTATGGAAGTGGAGAAGAGAATTTTCAGGGTTTGGCCGAGCTTGAAGGCTCAATGTGGTGTCAGAAAGAGAGGGAGGAGGTGCCCTTTTATAAGGGAGGAGAGGGACACCTTATGAAAAACTAAAAATATTATTTTATTATAAAGTCATATTCGGTTTTTAATAGCTCCAAATTTATTTATTTCTAATATAATGTGGGGATGGGTCGAAATACTCTCATCCAATAGAATTTAGACAAGTTTCGGTTTCTATTTTAACCTTATCATTTATTTTTAACCTTAAGTTAAATAATTTTACTTTTACCGCGTCTTCTTGTTTTCTTACACTATAAGGTTAATAAACATACTATAACAAGACAAAAAAACCTCAAGTTGTTTATTATTAATATATATAACCTTATCTAAGTCATGATTTTTAGGAATAAAATAACAATTAATAATATAATATTTGTTTTAAAAACTATTTTATGTCAATTTTGACACTATTTGGTAATTGATTTTTGTGAAAATCATAGCAGAATTATTAGTTTGAAAAAAGTTAATTTCATAAATACTAACATGTCATATTAACATATAAAATTAGTGGAATTCATAAAAAGTCTCAAATTACATTTATTTGGGTATTTATAACATCAATTATGTCAAAATTTCATTACTAAGACAATTAATGCATCATCATTATGTCATAAAAAATTAAAATATTTAATGTCTAAAAATTATAAATAAAAGACCATTATATAGGAAATCTTATTATCATTCTAATTAATATTTATAGTCGAATTTATCTTTTTTATAACCCTATATTAAAAATGATTTAGTTATTAGACTTTGATTTTAACTATTTTAACCCTTCTTTAAATAAATTAATAATAAATGTCCTAATCTAATCCAAGTGGGCCTAAATGGTCATATTTTATTCCTAAGGTTGTTTTTGGTCGAATTACACTTATCGAGTAGAATTAAAACATGTGTATTGTTAATAATAATATCATTTTTACCATTAATTACTTTATTTACTTTTAACTGTGGTAAATGAAAGTAAAAAGTTACTATTCACCAAAAATTATTTTCATCTCATTGAACCACATTTTAGTCCTTGATATTAACCGTGTCTCTCCGATTTTCGAAATTAAAATCACAGAGGTGGTAAAATTTCATTTAAATGAAAAAGTCAGTTTTTTAACTACCACTAAGTGGTTTCACTATTTATCGAAAATTGAAGTTTTTCAGAAAAATTCCAAAAATCCAGCCTAAGCATTATTTGATATTCCGAATTCAAAATTGATGTCTATTTTTCCAAATTCCAAACATAGAAGTCGAATTAATTAATTTTAAAATTAATTCCCGTTATCAAAACAAATAGCGTGTTTTTAGGAAACAATATCTATCAAAAGATTGATACTTGTTTATATCCAATTTCAAAGTGAAATTAATTCCAATGACCAAAATTGGATTAAGTGGTAAAAATATATTCTAATTAAACTTTAAAACCATAAAATGATAATCTAACCATATAAATTATTGCTCTGAAAAAAAAAATTTAATTAAAATATAGCATGTTTTTACTATTCATGATAATATGAAAGTTATCAGAATAATATGAAAAATTTATCCAAAGTAAATTTTTATATCTTGATTCCAAAGAAGAATTTTATTTTATCAAATTTAACTTATAGACATGTCAAAAACAAGATTTAAAGTGGATGCACTATCAAAAGGAGACAAAACTACATTTTTTGAAAAATACTTATTTTACTCGAAAAATTGATTCTGTTCTCATACCATGTTCTAGAAAATGTGTAAGATGAATAATAATGTTCTAAAATTTAAAATGTAGTTGATACTATTCATAACGGGTAGTTCATATAACATATCATTGTTTAGCGAAACTCAGTAATGCGTACAACACACACTATCGTGAAAGGTCGCGATTGTGTGTAATGCATGCCAAGTCAGGGATGCGGGTTATGCAAGATCCTTTTGGTGTAGCGTACAACACAAGACATTAATGGAATTAAAAATAATATTTTTCATAAAATCTCGGGGTGTTACATTCTACCCCCCTTAAAATGAATTTCTCCATCAAAATTCGCCGTGGTTATAAATGGTTTACTACTCGAATTTTTCTTTAATAGAACCCACATTGTAAAAAGGAATACCAGAAACAATCTTTAAAAACTAAAGTATGAAACTTAACGGTTACCCAAATTAATTAATCACTAGGTTTCCACATAGGAGGAAATATGGATATGGAAGAGAAATCTAACCATCATGTTCTGATGGAGGGTGGTAGAGAACGTGTCTATGGAAAAGCCAGCAATCACAAAGACATAGACTTTTGATGATCTAAGGTACCATCTGATTCATCGGATATAAGGGAACTAGAACAAAATTTTTGATTTTTCAAGATCATTTCCCTAAATTTGAAGAAATTGGAATTAGATGAAATACTTTCTTGATTTTGGTACATTCAAACTGTTGGTTGTTTTCTTGGACAATTTCAACTTTATCTCTTAAATAAATGATGTTGAATTTGTCATTCGTGAAGTGTTAGCATATCATGTGATAGAATGATGGGTCATTCCATCTATCTCAAACAAAAGGTTAGAAAAAGTTATCAAAAATACATAAGTCCATCTATAGTGAGATTAATCATATATGGTTTCTAAAATGGACTTATACTTCTTATATAATACTCCTTAATATAATAAAACCAGTTTCTACTAAACAGGGACTTCTTGTAGGCCAGTGGTAGGTGATAAAGTCCTGTTGCACTTCGGTTGTGGGTTCGATTCCCACATCCTTGTCTGATGCGATGGGTTGTCTCCCGTCTTGCAGGTTGTACTTTTTCTAAAACAACATTACTATCACATCCCACCAATAATATAGAAAAAGTTCTATCCTAAAATGATACTAACTTATATCCAACATAATCCATTCCAATCATTAGGTTTATCCAAAATACTGTTGTCCAATCTCATATTATAGTGAAAACAATTACCAGAGAGATCATATAACAAGCATGTTAATACCATCGTTGATCCCCATATATCATAAGATATGTCTTGTTGGTCACATTCCAAACATTTGAAGGCCTTAATCATGTATTCTCTTGAAAAATGAATACCCATTTAACCTTAGTGAAAACATGAGTGTTGTCAAAAGTTAACTCTTTCCACATAAAAAAATCCCAAAATTCTGTATACGCAAACCATGATATCACTTAGTCCTTATAACAATCCTGAGCTCATGAATACTATCAAAAATTTCATTTTCTCTGTATCCCTTCATTATGCCCATATCATCTGCTTTCCAAAATATTTGAATCACTTTTCATGGTTATCTCTACCATAAAATTATTGAAAACCAAAATAGACTAATACAAAAATATTCTAATACACCATAAAAGTACCTTAACAACATTATTCTGGAATACCAATACATAAACACTTCAATCCATCCTCTTCAATGATTGTCCTGGAATAAGTCCTTCCTTGATTTAGAAGTAACTTTTTAGGTCAGGGCATTGAGTTGGGTAAGGCCCATGTTCTCCACAAATAAGACATTGAACTCCATAACAGTCTATCACTCTATGACCCTTTTCTCCACACAGATAACATCTTTCCCTCCATTTGAGGTATTCCTCAAGGTTCTTCTTCCCTTCTTTAGAAATCTCAATCTTCCTTTTTTTATACTCCTCAACATGCGAACTTGCATAAAAGTATACCTTCCTCTTATTTGATTAATTAGGCATACCACTAAATTTTACCTTGTTAATCATATATTGCAATGACTGATTCAGCATAATCACAATATCTTTCTCTCTAGGCATTATGAAATTTTGTTTCTCATAGTCACCAATTTGTTCATTGGATTCAATGTTAACCGAATTCCTTCTGGTTCCCTCCATTGACTAAAACACAAAAAGAATTCTGTGATAGGAAAAAATCATACTAGGTAAAAGAACATAGTAAAGGGGGAGTACCCTCAATATCTAACAACTTAGGTTAAATTCTATGATCGTTACCATAGTTCTAGGACTATAACCTATACTTATACTTAACCTTAGGGACATCCCAAGACATACCTTAGAAATATCTCTTGGGATCTCACTAATGTTTTCGTATCCTAGTTTCCAAAGGTTAACTAAACCTTTCCTTTGATACCAAATGTAGAGACCCGATGCTTGACGTACATGGACATTACATTACTTTTGTAGAATACTTAATACATAAAAAAACAGACAAACAAGGAATGTAATAGTTTAGTGTCTTTGAAACTCGGAATATAAACATCTAATCATGTTGGAAGATCTTCAACATCTCCCATAACGATCTTCCCCTTTTTGTTTCCTTACCTAAAACCTTTATTTATTTCTTGGGGAAAATAAAACATAAAAAGGGTGAGATCAAATGCTCAGTAAGGGAAAATATAGAGAACATAAAACAATCCATAAACATTTGAAAGAAAAAATTTGAACATGAAATCTAAACATTAAAACCATGAGAAAAGACATAAATCTTGGAAATACGTAAGGCATTTATCATAAAGGGACATCAATCATGAAAAAATAGCATGAGAATAAAACATGTGATTTTGGAAACCATTAAGCACATGATATGATTTCCATAGTATCCAAGGCATTGCTGCTAAGACCATCTTAGTGGACAAAGTCCCTTTCTGAATCGAGTTCACTTCTCGTTCCAGTCCTGGATTACTGAACCGGGTTAACTTCCCGTTCCAACCATGTCTATCTCATGAGATATAAATCTTTTTCCAATTCATTGGAGGGATATATAGGTCCCACCCATCTCATAATGAAATCATTCTTACTTGTGCCACAAAATATACTTAAAACATTCATCATAACCCAAAGAATAAAATGGGTTTCATAAACCTCATCCCATCATCTCATAATCCATATAAAACAAATGGACATTTCATCATAAGAAAAATGAAACCATGTAAATCATAGAGACATTAAACCTGAAACATACCCATATGAAATAATGTCATCTTAGATGGAAAATGGTTTTGATAAAACATTTGAAATTAATTCTTGTGGAAAATATCCTTTCTTCTTCAAAATCATTTTCTTTTCACAAAATTCCATGCAATTTTAAAATAAAAGGATTTTTTTGAAAACAATCATGAAATCTTGTAGAGTAAACTTCTTGAAAATAAGGCGTTATGAAATCGTAAGAGTCCATTCATGCCGTATAAGTTAAAAAAACATTCTTCTCGTACTTTTTCCGGAAAAGTCAAAAAGTACCTCGTAAAAGAAAGATTGTATACATACCATGTAGTAAAAGTCAAAAATGGGTAAAAATGACATTAAACATACATGAAAATATTTTTAGGAAACATGGACATGGATGAGAACTATAACCCCAGTAAATACTCACGAATAAACAATCTCGGATTAGAACGAGATTGGAAAAGTTATCCCTTACCTTAGGTTCGATATGCTTCGTACGTATCCGAACCTCCTGTATAATGATTTAAATAATGTCATTGAATTATTAGAAAATCATATTCACTGTTATGATATCATATATGTTTCACTTATGACTTTGTATTACCCGTTCTTTTGTAAATTCCAGGTTAATGCAGCGTTTTGGTTAAAATCATTTCATTTATCGTATATGTTTGGAATTTTCGTTGATGATATTATTACTTATATCCCGATTTACATAATTCTAGAATGTAAAACATGATTTATATATAATATTTATTCATAATATACATATATATATATATATATATTATATATCTATAAAAGGAATGAAATACACCGTTCATGGAAACGGTAGGCCGTACGTACGCATGAACGATGTTTTCGTTTCCTTATTTAATTGAATGAAACTAAATAGATGACATAAATATATATATACATAAATTAAGTATCATTATTATTTCATATATTTAATTATCATTAATTATATAAACTTTATGATCATTAATTTATGTTTAACATGGAGAATGAATCTCATCACGTCGTGGAAACGGTAGTCCGTACGTACACACGAGCGATGATATCGTTCCCATAATTATTGAATAGAATTGGAGTGGATGGTATAATATATAATAATCAGTATTATGTTATAATAACCATATGTAGTTATTCTTTACACCATTATACCCATCCATGTAAGGTGTTGGTGGAAAAAACAGATTTCACCGCGGCGTTGAGACGGTATTCCGTACGTACGCACACGTGGTAATTTTGTTTTCCGTGGGATGGATAGATGGTGAAATTTGGTTTTTCATACTTATAATAACATATCAGTATATGAGTTATACTTATGTTATTACTTTATAATGAAACAACTAAAGAAGAAGAAGAAGTGGAAGAAGAAATAAAGTTGAAAGAATCGGTAACGGACATTACCTCTTCTTTGAAGCGCCTCTTTGAGACCTCCTCTTAGGGCAACAAAATTGGTCTTAGAAGAAGATCAGAACCTCTATGATGTTTCTATGGAAGTTGAGAAGAGAATATTTTAGGGTTTGGTCGAGCTTGAAGGCTCAAAGTGGTGTCAGTAAGAGAGGGAGGAGGTGCCCTTTTATAAGGGAGGAGAGGGGCACATTTGGAAAAATTAATAATATTATTTTATTATAAAGTCATATTCGGTTTTTAATAGCTCAAAATTAATTTATCTATAATATAATGTTGGTATGGGTCGAAATCCTCTCATACAATAGAATTTATATAAGTTTAGGTTTCTATTTTAACCTTATCGTTTAGATTTAACCATAAGTTAAATAATTTTACTTTTATCGTGTCTTCTTGTTTTCTTACACTATAAGGTTAATAAACTTACAATAAATAGAAAAAAGAACACCAAGTTGTTTATTATTAATATATATGACATTATCTAAGTCATTTGGCCGAACCTAATATTTTTAGGAATAAAATTACAATTAATAATATAATATTTGTTTTAAAAACTATTTTATGTCAATTTTGAAACTATTCGCTAATTGATTTTTTTGAAAATCCTAAAAGAATTATTAGTTCTAAAAAGTTTAATTAAATCAATAATAACATGTCATATTAACCTAGAAAATTAGTGGAATTCATAAAAAGTCTCAAATTACATTTATTTGGGTATTTATAACATCAATTATGTCCGTATTTCATTAATAAGATAATTATTGCATCATCATTGTGTCATAGAAAATAAAATTATTTAATGTCTAAAAATTATAAATAAAACACAATTATTTAGGAAATATTTTTATCTTTCCAATTAATATTTATAGTCTAATTTATCTTATGTATAACCCTATATTAAAAATGATTTAGTTATTAAACTTTGATTTTAACTATTTCAACCCTTCTATAAATAAATTAATAATAAATGTCCTAATCTAATCCAATTGGGCCTAAATGGTCATATTTTATTCCTAAGGTTGTTTTTGGTCGAATTACACTTATCCAGTAGAATTAGGACATGTGTTATGGTAATAATAATATCATTTTTACCATTAATTACCTTATTTACTTTTAACCGTGGAAAATAAAAGTAAAACGTTACTACTCACCCAAAATTATTTTCATCTCATTGAACCATATTTTATTCCTTGATATTAACCGTGTCTCTCAGATATTATAAATTCAATTCACAGAAGTGGAAAAATTTCATTTAAATGAAAAAGTCAGTTTTTTAAATACCACCAAGTGGTTTCACTATTCATCGAAAATTGATGTTTTTCAGAAAAATACCAAAAATTCAACCTAAGAATTATTTGATATTCCGAATTCAAAATTGATGTATATTTTTACAAATTCAAAAAATAGATGTGGAATTAATTAATGTTAAAATTAATTCCCGTTATCAAAACAAATAGCGTGTTTTTAAGAAACAATAACTATCAAAAGATTGATACTTGTTTATATCCAATTTCAAAGTTAAATTAATTCCAATGAACAAAATTGGATTAAATGGTAAAAATATATTCTAATTACACATTAATACCATTTAAAATGATAATATAACAATATAAATTATTTCTGTGAAAAAAGTTGTTTTTAATTAAAATATAGCATGTTTTTACTATTCATTAAAATATGAAAGTTATCAGAATAATATGAAAAATTTATCCACAATAAATTTTTATATCCTGATTCCAAAGAATAATTTTATTTTGTTAAATTGAACTTATATACATGCCAAAAACAAGATTTAAATTGGGTGCGCCATCAAAAGGCTGCAAAACTACATTTTTTAAAAAATACTTATTTTACTCGAAAAATTGATTTTGTTCTTATACCATGTACTAGAAAATGTTTAAGATGAATAATAATGTTATAAAATTCAGAATGTTGTTGATACTATTCATAACGGGTAGTTCATATAACATATCGTTGTTTTGCGAAACTCAGTATTGCGTACAACACACGCTATCATGAAAGGTCGCGATTGCATGTAATGCAATCCAAGGCAGGGATGTGTGTTGTGGAAGATCCTTTTAGTGTAGCGTAAAACACAAGACATTAATGAAATTAAAAATAATATTTTTCATAAAATCTCGGGGTGTTGCATTCTACCCCAATTAAAATTAATTTTGCCCTTGAAATTTGTCAGAGTTATAAATGGTTTACTACTCGAAAGTTTAATTAATGGAACCCGCATCGTAAAAAGGAATACCAAAACCAATCTTTAAAAACTATAGTATGAAACGTAACGGTTACCCAAATTAACTAATCACTGGGTTTCCACATAGGTGAAAATATGGATATGGAAGAGAAATCTAACCATCATGTTCTAATGGAGAGTGGCAGAGAACATGGATATGGAAAATCCAGCAATCACAAAGCCATATATTTGTGATGATCTAAGGTACCATCTGATTCATCGGATATAAGGGCACTAGAACAACATTTTTGATTTTTCAATATCATTTCCCTAAAGTTGAAGAAATTTGAATTAGATGAAATACTTTCTTGATTTTGGTACAGTCTCACCGTTGGTCATCTCCATGGACAATTTCCACTTCATCTCTTAAAGAAATGAAGTTGAATTTTTCATTCATGAAGTGTTAGCAGATCATGTGATAGAATGATGGGTCATTCCATCTGTCTCAAACAAAAGATTAGAAAAAGTTATCAAAAATACATAAGTCCATCTATAGTGAGATTAATCATATATGGTTTCTAAAATGGACTTATACTTCTTATATAATACTCCTTAATATAATAAAACTGGTTTCTACTAAACAGGGACTTCTTGTAGGCCGGTGGTAGGTGATAAAGGCTTGTCGCACTTCGGTTGTGGGTTCGATTCCCACAGCCTTGTCCGACGCGATGGGCTATCGCCGGTCCTGCAGGTTGT
Organism: Viscum album; assembly: GCA_963277665.1. Lineage (NCBI taxonomy): Eukaryota > Viridiplantae > Streptophyta > Magnoliopsida > Santalales > Viscaceae > Viscum > Viscum album. The sequence goes on along the minus strand of OY728153.1, from coordinate 2,014,826,589 downwards.
TCTTTTTCTAAAACTACATTACTATAACATCCCACTAATAATATAGAAAAAGTAAGATCCTTAAACGATACTAACTTATGTCCAACATAATCCATTCCAATCTTTAGGATTATCTAATATACTATTGTCCAATCTCATATTATAGTGAAAACAATTACCATAGAGTTCATATAAAAAGCCTGTTAATACCATCATTGATCCCCCGTATTTCATAAGATATGTCTTGTTGGTCACATTCCAAACATTCGAAGGCCTTAATCGTGTATTCTCTTGAAAAATGAATACCCATTGAACCTTATTGAAAACATGAGTGCTGTAAAAATTTAACTATTTCCACATACCAAAATCCCAAAATTCTGTATACTCAAACCATGATATCACTTAGTCCTTATAACAATCACGAGCTCATGAATACTGTCAAACATTTCATTTTCTCCGTATCCCTTCATTATGCGCATATCATCTGCTTCCCAAAATATTTGAATCACTTTTCATGGTTACTGGTACCATAAAATTATTGAAAACCACAATATAATAATAAAAAAATATTCTAATACACCATAAAAGTACCTCAACAACATTATTCTGGAATACCAATACATAAACACTTCAATCCATCCTCTTCAATGATTGTCCTGGAATAAGTCCTTCCTTGATTTAGAAGTAACTTTTTAGGTCAGGGAATTGAGTTGGGTAATGCCCCTGTTCTCCACAAATAAGACATTGAACTCCATAACAGTCTGTCAATCTATGACCCTTTTCTCCACACAGATAACATCTTCCCCTCCATTTGCGGTATTCCTCAAGGTTCTTCTTCCGTTCTTTATAAATCTCAATCTTCCTTTCTTGAAGCTCCTCAACATGAAAACTTGAATAAAAGTATACCTTCCTCTTATTTGATGAATTAGGCATACCACTAAATTTCACCTTGTTAATCATATATTGGAATGACTGATTCGACATAATCACAAAATGTTTCTCTCTAGGCATTACACAATTTTTTTGCTCATAGTCACCAATTTGTCCATTGGATTCAATATTAATCGAATTCCTTGTGGTTCCCTCCATTAACTAAAACACAAAAAGAATTCTATGAGAGGAAAAAATCATGCTAGGGAAAACAACATAGTAAAGGGGGAGTACCCTCAATATCTAACATCTTATGTTAAATTCTAATATCGTTACCGTAGTTATAGGACTATAACTTATACTTATACTTAACCTTAGGGACATCCCTAGAAATACCTTAGAAATATTTCTTGAGATCTCACTAACATTTTCCCAACCTAGTTTCCAATGGTTAACTAATCCTTTCCTCTGATACCAACTGTAGAGACCCAAAGCTTGACGTACATGGACATTAAATTACTTTTGAAGAATACATAATACATAACAAAAACAGACACACAAGGACCGTAATAGTTTAGTGTCTTTGGAAACGCGTAATATAAACATCAAATCATGTTGGAAGATCTTCAACATCTCTCATAACTATCTTCCATTTTTTTCCTTACATAAAACCTTTCTTTATTTCTTGGGAAAATAAAAAATAAAAAGGGTGAGCTCAAATGATCAGTAAGGGCAAACATAGATAACATAAAACAATCCATAAACATTTGAAAACAAAAACTTGAACATGAAATCTAAACGTTAAAAACTTGAGCAAAGACATAAATCTTGGAAGTAGGTAAGGCATTTATCATAAAGGGACATCAATCGTGATAAAATAGCATGGGAATAAAACATGTGATTGTGGAAACCATTAAGCACATGATATGATTTTTATAGTATCCAAGGTATTGCTGCCAAGACCATCTTAGTGGACAAAGTCCCTTTCTGAATCGCGTTCACTTCTCGTTCCAGTCCGGTACTACTGAACCAGTTTAACTTACCATTCCATCCATGTCTATATCATGACATATAAATCTTTACCCAATGCATTGGAGGGATATATAGGTCCCACCCATCTCATAATGAAATAATTCTTACTTGTGCCACAAAATAAACTTAAAACATTCATCATAACCCAAAGAATAAAATGGGATTCATAAACATCATCCCATCATCTCATAATCCATATAAAACAAATGGACATTTCATCATAAGAAAATTGGAACCATGTAAATCATAGATACATTAAACTTGAAACATACACATATGAAATAATGTCATCTTAGATGGAAAATGGTTTTGATAAAACATTTGAAATTAATTATTGAGGAAAATATCATTTCTTCTTCAAAATCATTTTCTTTTCACAAAATTCCATGAAATTTTAAAATTAAAGGATTTTGTTGAAAACAATCATGAAATCTTGTAGAGTAAACTTCTTGAAAATAAGGCATTGTGAAACCGTAAGAGTACATTCATGCCGTATAAGTTAAAAAAAACATTCTTCTCGTGATTTTGCCGGAAAAGTAAAAAAGTACCTCGTAAAAGTAAGATTTCATACATACCATGTAGTAAAATTAAAAAATGGGTAAAAAGGACTTTAAAAATTCATGAGACAATTATTAGGAAACATGGACATGGATGAGAACAATAACCCTAGTAAATACTCACGAATAAACAATCTCGGATAAGAACGAGATTGGAAAAGTTATCCCTTACCTTAGGTCGGATATTCTTCGTACGTATCCGAACCTCCTATATAATTATTTAAATAATGTCATTGACTTATTACAGAATCATATTCATTATTATGATATCATATATGTTTCACTTATGACTTTATATTACCCGTTCTTTTGTAAATTCCATGTTAAAGCAGCGTTTTGGGTAAAATCATTTCATTTATCGTATATGTTTTGACTTTTCGTTCATGATATTATTAATTATATCCTGATTTACATAATTCCAGAATGTAAAACCTGATTTATATATAATATATATTCATCATATACATATATATATATTATATCGATAAAAGGAATGAAATACACTGTTCATGGAGACGGTAGGCCATACGAACGCATGAACGCTGTTTTTGTTTCCTTATTCAATTGAATGAAACTAAATAGACGACATACATATATATATATATATATACATAAATACAGTAGCATTATTATTTTATATATTTCATTATTATTCATTATATAAACTTTATGATCATTCATGTATGGTTAACATGGAGAATGAATCTCTTCGCGTCGTGGAGACAGTAGTCCGTACGTACGCACGAGCGATAATATCGTTCCCATAATTATTAAATAGAATTGGAGTGGATGGTATAATATATCAGAATTGGTGTGATTTTATAATAACCATATATAGTTATTTTTCACACCATTATACCCATCCATGTAACGTGTTGGTGGAAAAACAGATTTCACCACAGCGTGGAGACGGTATTCCGTACGTACACACGCATGGTGATTTCGTTTTCCGTAGGATGGAAAGATGGTGAAATAGGGTTGTTTCATACTTATAATAAAATATAGTTATATGAGTTATACTTATGTTATTACTTCATAATGAAAAAACTAATGAAGAAGAAGTGGAAGAAGAAATAAAGTTGAAAGAATTGGTAATGGACATTACCTCTTCTTTGAAGCACCTCTTTAAGACCTCCTCTTAGGGAACTAAAATTGTTCTTTGAAGAAGACCAGAACCTCTAGGATGTTTCTATGGAAGTGGAGAAGATAATTTGAGGGTTTTGGACGATCTTTAATGCTCAAAGTGGTGTGAGGAAGAGAGGGAGGAGGTTCCCTTTTATAAGGGAGGAGAGGGGCATCTTTGGAAAAACAAAACATATTATTTTATTATAAAGTCATATTTGGTTTTTAATAGCTCAAAATTGATTAATTTCTAAAATAATGTGGGTATGGGTAGAAATACTCTCATCCAATAGAATTTAGACTAGTTTAGGTTTCTATTTTTACCTTATCATTTAGATTTATCCTTAAGTTAAATAATTTTACTTTCACCGTGTCTTCTTGTTTTCTTACAGTATAAGGTTAATAAACTTACTATAACAAGACAAAAGAACCCCAAGTTGTTTATTATTAATATTTATAGCCTTATCTAAGTCTTTTTTGCCAAACCTTAGATTTTTAAGAATAAAATAACAATTAATAATATAATATTTTTTTTAAAAACTATTTTATGTCAATTTTGACACTATTTGGTAATTGATTTTTTTGAAAATCATAACAGAATGATTAGTTAGAAAAACATTAATTAAAGAAATAATAACACGTCATAGTAAACTAGAAAATTAGTGTAATTCATTAAAAGTATCAAATTACATTTATTTGGGTATTTATAACATCAATTATGTGAATACTTCATTAATAAGATAATTACTGCATCATCATTGTGTCATAAAAAAATTAATTTATAATGTCTAAAAATTATAAATAAAACAAAATTATGTAAGAAATATTTTTAGATTTATAATAAATATTTATAGTCGAATTTATCTTATTTATTACCCTATATTAAAAATGATTTAGTTATTAAACTTTGATTTTAACTATTTTAACCCTTCTTTAAATAAATTAATAATAAATGTCCTAATCTAATCCAAGTGGGTCTAAATGGTCATATTATATACCTAAGATTGTTTTTGGTCGAATTACAATTATCCAATTGAATTAGGACATGTTTTATGGTAATAATAATATCATTTTTACCATTAATTACCTTATTTACTATTAACCGTGGTAAATAAAAGTCAAAAGTTACTATTCACCAAAAATTATTTTCATCTCATTGAACCACATTTTAGTCCTTGATATTAACCGTGTCTCTCGGATTTTCAAAACTCAATTCACAGAAGTGGTAAAATTTCATTTAAATGAAAAATTAAGTTTTTTAACTACCACTAAGTGGTTTCACTATTCATCGAAAATTGATGTTTTTCAAAAAAAATACCAAACATTCAGCCCAAGCATTATGTGATATTCCGAATTCAAAATTGATTTCTATTTTTCCAAATTCAAAACATAGAAGTGGCACTAATAAATTTTAAAATTAATTCCCGTTATCAAAACGAATAGCATGTTTTTAAGAAACAATAACTATCAAAAGATTGATACTTGTTTATATCCAATTTCAAAGTGAAATTAATTATAATGAGAAACATTGGATTAAATGGTAAAAATATATTCTAATTACACTTTAAAACCATTTAAAATGATAATCTAACCATATAAATTATTGCTGTGAAAATTGTTGTTTTTAATTAAAATATAGCGTGTTTTTACTATTCATTAAAATATGAAAGTTATCAGAATAATATGAAAAATTTATCCAAAGTAAATTTGTATATCCTGATTCCAAATAAGAATTTTATTTTGTCAAATTGAACTTATAGACATGTCAAAAACAAGATTTAAAGTTGGTGCGCCATCAAAAGGCGACAAAACTACATTTTTTGAAAAATACTTATTTTACTCGAAAAATACTTATTTTACTAGAATGGGTATGAAGGCCCATTCCGGTATCGGTGTAGAAATATCCTACTCTGGTCCTCCGGTGGTCAATGGGTTCTGACAATTCTCCTATGTCGTGGCAGGTGAACGAATCTACCCATGGGCCGGGATATGCCAGTTTATCTCTCTGTTTGCCACCACATCGGGATGGCAGAATTTACTTGCATCCGCAAGGAGCTGGACCTACATATTTTGGTTTCCCACCATATCAAGACGGTGGCCTTTTTTGGTAAGGAGACATGCCCTCCTTTGAGTTTCCGCCACATCTGGATGGCGGGCTTTGATGATCGCCACCACATCGGGATGGTAGGCGTCAGAAGTATCTGCTAGGAGCTGGTCCTATTGGTGCTGGGTTTCCAGCATGTCTGGTTGGTCGGCTTCACGACCCTACGTAGGAAGAGCTGCCTGCCGGGTAAGTACCATCCTGTGTGAGCGACTAGCTTGACGGAGCTCGGCGGGGATGCGCACCTACTCGTATGATGTTGTCATACCTGGATGGCGGGCCTTGGAAGAGAGAACATGTGTATGTGCTTGTTCGTGATGCATCTCTATGACTGGGAAGTGTAGATCCTCCTCGGGGATAAGGGTGATGACTGGTCCCCAGTTGTAAGTTTTCCGCCCTCGTCAGGCGGTCCGAGGGGCCGGAGCTCAGGGAGCGTGGGCCTGGATCCTCGGGGCTACATCCTCCTGAGCATGAGGATGTTGAGTCGTGGAGTGACCATGACGACGTCTTCCAGCGGGGGCCTTGGAACGGAGCCCCCATTCAGCGGCGATGGGGTCCTGAGCATCGACCTCATCCACCTCCCTAAGGTAAGGGAGGTACACGTTGTCTCGTTCCAGGGATAGACTCCCGAAACGGTTGGAGATAGAAATAGGGGTCATTTGGATCTTCCTCTGTGGACGCTGCGGGGCTAGAGACCGGTGAGTTCTGGCGTATTGGACGGTGTGTATGGCCTCCTCCATTGTCAGGATAGTACTGTTCACGTGGTACTCTCAGATTAATGCATCTGAGGCCCAATGTTGAAGACGCTGGGTAGGTGATGGGGTCCTCCATTGGTGAAGATGTCCAGTCATTGCGTTGTTGGATGCATGTGCATGAGAGTTCCTTTGTGATGCCATAGGATCGAAGGGAGTTCTGTGCCGTACCTGTAAACTATTTTAACAAATACAAACATCAAACCCTTCAAAGCAGCATCTTATGATCCCATCCGTAATTAATGACCTTGATTGGCCCTCCTTATGAGTATAAAGGGGGAACAGGGTGGGATTTTGTTAAATCCGCCATTATTGGTTAAAGATTCACATCGGGTTCACCATTTTTTGTTTCGGGTCGGTCTCGAAACGCCCAACGGTTCCGTATCCTATGACACATTGACCTTCTTTCCATAGGAAGACATTCACTAGGTGGTTTGAACAACGACGCTTAAGAACTCGCATTGGTCAAGGGGATGGGATGTCGGGCTCATCACACCCTTTTTGGGGTAATTATTTCTTGTTCTGGGACTCTCTTATAGATTTAAGACGTATTCATATGTTCATGATTCTTTGGTTTATACCCAAGCATAGTATCCATGAACTTCTCCTGGTGGGAAATGGTCAGCTGAATGCAGGGGTTCGAAATCATTTACTCCCGAGGTTTACCATACCTCGTTGAATTAATGACCTCGAGGATTCGGGAATCATTGAGGTGGTACTAGGAGTGGCGTGGTGAACCGATATGAAGATAGGCGGATCGACCGATTTTTGGGCTTGAACCTCAAGGAGGCTTCCTACATACCCTGCTTGGGAGATAGGGATCAAAGTCCACGTAGTTCGAATGGATTGTCAGAGAGCCGACGTGAATGTGGACTTGGGGGTCCGACGATGATCAGGCTTGAACCTCGGGGAGGTTTCATACGTACCATGCCTTGACATGGATCAAATTCTTCATAGTTCACAATTGATTGGGTTTTACACGCTGAGGAGGCCCAGGGCGATGGATTGGGGCTTACACTCTAAGGAGGCCCAGGGTAATGGATTGGGGATTACACTCTGAGGAGGCCCATAAGAGGATTTCATGGTCGATTCTTACACTAAGCCCACGTGATTCATGCTCGGTGTGAGAAATAAGAGGCATCAGGGACTAGACAATCATGTCACGAAAGGTGCGTCTGTGAGAAGTGGAGTGGGGCTTAGGCATAGGGCAGCCCATAAGGTCAGGGCTTACTCTAGGATGCACTCCCAGGGAGACAAAGCATAGAGGGAGAGGGAAAGAGGTGCTCCTGTGCCCGTCACCTCTCTTGTTCTCGAGGGAAGTACAGAAGTGCATATGGGCATCCTTTTGATGGGTATTTTACTACCCCTGAAGAAGGGAGATGTTCTCTAGACCCAACAAGTGGAGGGGTAGAAAGGGGTCTCTCGAGCTCAGTCTCCACATTACCGTGGGAATGTGAACCCAGGAATGCTTCAGAAATCCTCTCAAGGGTCGGATTAACCCCTTCACCCCTACTTACTGTGGGTATGTAAACTCAAAATGGAGTGCTGATGTGCCTGAATGTTACATCACATGAGTCTGGTGGCTCTGGTGGGGGCCTCGGCTCGGGGCTGATGAGTAGGCGAATGAGGGAGTCGCGGAGGATCAGGCTGGATTGGAAGGATTTTATCTGGCTCAAGGAATGGGAACCCCGAAGGATTTGGTGGGACACGTGGGTATATGAGGAGTGGCTCCCTTCATGTAGGGAGGTGCTACATGGCTGGAGAGGCCGTCCGCAAACCAGGGTGGTCTGCGGACTGATGGGCACCCTGCGAACCATGGTGGTTCGCGGCCTGGTGGGCATCCCGCGAACCCGGGTGGTTCGCGGCTTCAGGTTCGGCCCGCATACCAGGCTGGTATGCGGTGAGATCCATGTGAGCAGTGGCGGCCAAGGGCGACGCCGGTTGGGGGCTCGTCGGTCAGGGCTCTGCCCGCGTAAGAGGGTGCTACGCGGTGCAACAGATCAGCAAAGGGGCATAAAATCCCTGGTCTGTGGGAAGTGTATCCGCGGAGGGGCCATGGATTTATGTTTTCTTTTCATTGTTATTTTAAGTTCATGGTTCACCCATTAATTATGCATTTTCAGTTCCTTATTAATTCGCTTCAAGGTTTATACCTGTTCTGGTTTGCAAACTGGAACTTCGCTGCGAAATCCTAAACCTTCCTTCGAAATCCTTCCACCCGAATCTAATCGCTCTCCTCTCGAATGCCCTTCTCTTTTTCCCCTTGATTTTCTTTTTATAGAGTGGGGAAAAGGATGTATCTATGGTCATGTGGGACCTTTTGTGGCGGCCCATGATCGGATACCCAGTCCATGGATGACTTGGTCAATCGGCGACCCGCGGGGGGGGGGGGGGGGGGGGGGGCTTCGAGCGCATCTCCCCCGCAAACCAAACGAGCTTGGGGAGTGCTTCGTGGCCGCAGAGGGTTCCACCTCCATTCCGCGAATGACAGTCGATGTGAACCAGGCCGGTTGAGGCAGTATGTGGCTGGGGCGGTTCATGACGGTGGACCGGTTCGGCGTCTATCCTGCTTCGTGCCCGCAGAGGATCTTCGCCTCCATTCCGTGAACAACTATAGTCCGCGGAGGGGGGTGTTTCGCGGAACCGGGTGTGTGGAATCATCATTTGGACCAGTTTTCCGTCCGATTCGGCGTCTATCCTGCTTCGCGCCCGCAGAGGATCTTCGCCTCCATTCCGCGAACAACTATAGTCCGCGGAGGGGGGTGTTTCGCGGAACCGGGTGTGTGGCATCATCATTTGGACCAGTTTTCCGTCCGGTTCGTCTTTGTGCATCCTTTGAGTTTTTTCCATTCTTCAAATCCCCCCCCCCCAATTCTTTGGGGGAATTGGGTGGAATCTCCTTTGCATATTTTTCAGGACCCTACAATAGTCATAGAATTCGACCATGTCAATGTGCCCAGTCACTTGATGATTCACCCCTCTAGTAAACTCATAAGATGTACCCAGAAATCTATATTGTATTTAATCAATTGATATTTGGATGAATTTCGATTCACCAACATATATATTATTGTAAACTGACACCCATACACTAATGCCCCATCTCTATATATTCATAAACAATAAGGTACCCAGATTTTCCCATTTTTTGTGGTCATTTTTTTTATTATTCTAGAAAAATATATTTTAATCCTCTATAATATCCATCTAGATATTCATTTTAATTTTGATACTATGAATTCTTCCTACCCCTATATATACTCCCTCTTTCTCCTTTAATGTTTCATACAAAAACATCATGTTTTCCTATCATGCCTTTCTTTCATTCAACCTAATCTAACTAAGGAAGAACACCACCTCATCACTTCTTGAGTCAAATAAATTACCAAAATATATTATATATTTGATGTAACTTTAATCATATATATACCTAACAATATATTTTATAATCTTTATTGGATAAATTTTAAATTTAGTTGAATATATGTCATTTTATAATGAAACGTTGGATTTTCAGCCAAGAAAATTATGATACATGAATCACAAAATAGCATTCCAAGAGAAACCCATTTATCCACACCAAATCATTCTTTTCTTTTATAAAATCAATGAAATTTAATTTTTTTTTAAAAGAGATACCACCAGTTGATATTTAGATATCCAATTACTTTTGTTCAGTTAAAAGTAAACATATATCCTCTAGGGATCTTCCTTGGAGCTAAATGTATTCTAAATTACAATTATTTGAAAAATTATATATGAACATCTATTCCAAATAAAATGGATGAATATTCATGAAATTTTATGTAACAGATAATCCACTTCATGGCCTCCCAATTCTATTTTCTATGGGTTTTCATAAACCTACAATAAAATTACACTTCCTATGAAATTTTTATATGAGTAAAAAAATAGAATACATTAAAAAAATATGAAATATAATACATATATAACCTGCATCATTTACTTGGACTCAAATTTTATTTTATGTGGATCCACATTACATAGCTTTAAATTCCCAACAAGGGGTGTGTACATAGTTTTGGATTATAACTTTTCGATTCATTCCACCAAATTTCAAATTGAATTTGTTTTATTCAAGTATATTTTACTCGAACATCAATACCATATAATACACATTATAAAAATTGTCTTTTCAAGGTGGAGATCCTTCAGATCAAATCATTCAAAAAAACCATGTCATCCACATAATGTAAAAGGATGACGAATCTCCCATCATCAAACACCTTTTAGTAACTAAAATGTTTATCATTTATCTAGAAGAACTTTTGTTTCATAATTAGATCATTGAAATTATACTTATGTACATTATACTGTATTTAAACCATAATTACTATGTTTGCGTTTAAAAACAAATTACTAGTTTCATTGATAATTGAGACTATCTTTATGATCCATATAGTTCTCTTCTTCTAAGTCCCCAAGAAGGAATATTTTATTCAAATACAGCTACTCTAAATGAAGATATTTTGATTCTATAAAAATCAACCTTATTTGGATAGTTGTGTGATTAACTATTAGAGATTATTTTATAAAAATATAAAACTTCCTTTTTTTAAAATACTTTTATAACTAGCTAGGCCTTGTACTTATACTCATCAACCACTTCTTCTTTATTACAATAAAATAATTTGTTTTTATGAATCATTTTTATAATATGTATATCCATCAAATTCAATGTTTGATGTATATATAATGAATAAATATATTACCACATGGATAATACCCATTATTGTAAATCATTAAAATTCATTTCCTCCTCCGGACATTGAATCTCTCCATCCTTCATTATAATTAGATAATAAGAAAAATACATTCATTCCTTTGAAATTGAAGACTCTTTATAGGACACCTCAACATTATCTTCTTTAATGAGCTCCTTCTAGGACTAAAACATTCAATGTGTGAACTTATAGTTTATATTATTACATAATCCTTTAACTCTCTAGTACCTCAATATTATATAATACAATTTGACCCTAACTACTTCTTGAAAACTCATTGGATTATTTGGTGTTTTCTGAAAAAATCATGCTTCTAGAATTTTCTAGACGATGTTAACTATCATGTCATTCTTCAAGGTGAACCTTAACTTTTGATGATACAATTATTTTATGAAAATTTTACTTTAGTTTCTATAATATTTTTCATTCTATGATAATGATTTATGATATTCAATATCGTAGATTCAAAATTAAAATTATTCTCCACCATATACAACAAAATTATTATGATCAAGACTTAGCCTCTTTACTTTATCATTCCATGGTATCAATGTGGGAATATGATATTTCTTAAAATTCATTGTGGTGGATTTAATAAAACATTCTTACAGAATATAAGTTCTCTATATTTTTTGTCCCAATGTGGGATTATGGACTCTAATTGAATAATTTCAAATCTTGATTCGTTGTCTCCCACTAAAATAACCTTGGTGGAATCCTAAGTGAATCCCCATTCATTTGTAAATTTTAAAAAAGTACTCTTCATTATTCTAACAAAATTGTTTTTCATGGGAGTCCCTTGAATTTTATTCTCAAATAAAATACCCTCACTCTAGTAGAACCTCTAAAAATACTTACTTTCTTACTCACCACAATTTTCTTTCGAAAAGAAAATAAACTTACAACATGTATCCTTATACACTATGTAAATATATCATATTAAAGTATTTGGACCAACAATTTTTATATATATTCATCAATTAATGTATTGTAATATGCTATACCTTAGTGAGAATGGACTATTGTTATCCAAAACAAAATTGTGATCCAATTCTAACTTCTTGTTCTTTGTTATTTTACCTTCCATTTACTTGGACACCATGCACCACTTTCCAAAGAAAAAATTATTAGATATTAAATTATCCATGATACTTGTCCAAAAAAATCCATTAATAGCTAGAATATTTACTCCATTCTCACTAAGGTATCCAAAAAAGTAATTCCAAAGATTAGGGTTTGTAACTTCTCCATCATGCATTTATCATTTGGAATAACCTATAAGATATAGGTATCATCCTTAAATCCTTTTTATATAGGCATAAATTCACATGAAATATGTAATATTCCATTTCAAAACATTGTATGGGGACCTGAATCATCATGTTTTCTTATAAAAATTATGTTCTTCTTTATTCCAAGGTTGTGGTTCACACATTACATATTCAACAAGTTTCCCTTCCTTGTCGAAAAATATACATAAAAAATGCTAGTAATATTAAGAGGATTACCAATTTCAAGATGATAATTATTGTATCTTTATGATATTTATGTTTTCAAACTACACCTCTTTGATATTGAATATTATGAATCTCAATAGGATATCACTCATAATTCATGTTACATTCTATAAATTAGGAAAAAACCACTCATTTATTCTAACATAGGTTTTACAGACCCAATTATAGAACTATATCTTCTGTTGTTATACATTAAATCACTAAAATACTTTTTATTCTTTTTTTTCCTTCCATAATTAAATTATTGGGGATGAACCACTACCGAGCTACCCTTTCTCCGGCACCTGATACCTTTTCTCTTCCGATAAATTTTTTATCTCATGGTGCACCTGCTTCATTCAAAACTGTTAGCATTTTTTGAAATATATATAGATCTCCTTATGATGAATTTCTGTAATCATGATCAAGAATTGAACATCCAGGAGCTTAAAAATTAACTTTCTTAGTGAATTTTTCAAATCCATCACTATCGCATTCCAGGACTCTAAAAAAGGGGAAATCAACTAATGTACCCAAACCGTGTCATTAAAGTCAACCTTGGTAGATTCTAACTCACTTGAAATTACATTATATTAATTTATATTATTATTTGTATAAATTCCTTCCAAAATTTTCATTTGTAAGAGTCTCCATTGAAATAAAATCTTAATCATCATTGTTGTATTATCATAAATGTCATCTGAGGTATTCATTAGTTTAGACGTAGTCTTCACTTCCATGATATTGTATGCCACATTCTAGTTAGGTGAAATATATACCAAACTGAATATTTTTTTATCCATCATCTCTCACTATTCCATTTTAGCACTTATTTATTGGATATATTCAATTTAATAACAGTTCATCTCTTCCAAAGATAATAATTTATCTACATCTAAATAATAAAAAAATTTCCATAAAACATATTATACCAGACCTTTTCTCTTATAATTCCATCCCATTGAAAACTGTGAAATCCCAAAAAAATTCATCAACATAAAAAAATATTTTAGGAAATAATTAATGATATTACCATAAAAGGGTATAGTGATTTTATATTAACATACTTTGAAACACCTTCACTAGGGCCTGATTCCCCAAAATCATTCCAATTTTGAGATCTGGTACCGCTTGATTTTTCCACATACACAATAAATAAAACCCGCCAGATGATAATATACCATAACATATCATGAAAAAGAAAAGCATCAAAATAATCCCCACAATATGATTCATAAAACATAGAATATATTCATACCCAAGACTACACATTTCAATGTAAAACCACTATAATATAAAAATAGGAACTATCAGAAAAATTATTCAAATAAAACTTTAATCATATAGGTTAACATAATAAGCTTATGTATTACACCGTAATCCATAGGGGAACCCTAAATTGTTCAAAAAATCAATAGGATAGTTACAATAACCAATAACTTACAATGAACCAATAAAAAGTGATCCACTCTAATTTTCTAGTAGAGTCCTTCAAATGACTCAAGTGTCCACAACCCCACTATAATCATGGGATGAAGTCCACCTCCTTTGAGATACATGGTGGAACCCTTCTTTAGGTCAACGAAATTTACTACCATATCATGTCCCACTATTTGACTATTCAGCCTCCTGAGGAACTCTCATGATATCCCTTATACTCTATCTTCTTGTGATTAAACTTATAAAAGAATAACTTCTAATGTAATAGATAGTATCTTTCACTTAATTGATGCATATCTAGAAACACACCATCTATATTTAATCATTAGATATAAGTCCACTATATTTTATCATTTCGATGATAATGATTTTATTTCTTCTAGAAAATTATTTCTCAAACCTCAATAATAATTCTAGATGGTTCTACCGTAAGATTAGAATAAATTAACACCATATACTTGAATATGATAATTATTGAATTAGTTGTGTAAACATAAATTATGATCTAATATCGGTAAAAGAACACTAATATGTGTCTTGAATGATGTGGCCATGTAACCTCATGCATGCCTCCTTATATTCTAGAGGTCTCTGACTATTACTGAGGTCAAATTTGGTATAGTGGGGAGAATAAAATCATTTTAGAGTGAAATAATTATATAAATTACTATAATAGGATACATATATACTGATAATGTAGTGAAAATATATCATGAAATGATCTAATAAATAATCACCAACAATGTTTTAAAACAATTAGTTATATACATGTATGCTATTCAAACATCCCAGAATATGGTTTTGGGTGCTCTGAATAGGTTTATAACCATGGGGCTGGGTGGAGAATTAGGGTATATGAAACTTGATTTTTCCCCAATTTCAACATCTTATTACATATTTATTAGGAATACATTTATCTCGTTCTAAATTTTTATAATAAATTAACTAATTAATGAGTGAATATAATATTTTACATGGTTTAATAAAATGTGATACTCAAAAAGAGTGCATGGAAATATTCCCATTCACCCGAAACACTAAATATAATTACCTTTTTTCTTGCATGTATTATATTACTTGCACTGACTCTCTTGATTTAGAACCATGAACACTTGAAATCTTACTGCTCTCCTAATAATTTGGAAAAAACTGCTCCCAAAAGAAACTTATTCTCCCACAAACTATAATTTGAGGTTACAATTATTATGGTGTATCACACCACTACACCTTACTCATTTCTTCTTATTCTACAAAAACTTCCAATGATTAGGACTCCTATAATACCTTACTTTTCTACTCCCAGAACATGAACATTGCATCCCAAAGCCTGTAATATGTTTTATTCTCTATATATTGTGTCTTCTAATGTGTGTCTCCACCCCTACATTTATTTAGGAAAACCACGTCTGGAAAAAGTTTTAAAAAAGGCTCATAATCTCCTAATTTTTAATATTAAACTCAAAAATCCCATTTTTTGAAAACTATATACCCAAATTTCCCACACATAATGGTTTTCCCATTTTAGGACACCTCAACAACCCATAATATTTCATTTATAAAATTAAAAAACTAATAACACTTTTTTCCTTATAAATATTCTATCAGATCATGTATTAAAAATAATCTCATAATTAATTTCACCACTCTCTATAACATATCCATTATTTTCCATAATGAGCGAAGTTTCCATTTTTATTCTTAAAAAATCAGGCTTAATATTATTTAAAATAATAAAATTATGTTTTCTTAACCTTAACATGAATAAGTACTTAATGTTCTTCAGTATATGGAAACCTTATTTAAATGATGATAAAATACATGATATACTATGGGTCACATGGTTCCAAAAAATATATGAAGTGATATACCTTACATTTACATAGATTTCTAGAAAAAAACCTATATGGATTTCGTGTGAATATCATACATAGATTCTTTGTACAAATTAAGTATGTTCCTCTTTACATATCCATGTTCCTTTACATAGAAAATCTCCCTTCAATGATTTTTCCCATATTTCAATATTTTTCATATATGAATTCCATTATGTAGATAAATTCTTAATGTAACTAAATCAATTTTATAAAATATTCATATACATGACTCAATCATAAAATCAATTGTTTCATGTAGGAAAATTTCATTATGTTTCTTATTCTCTTATGTGAGCTTCCTCATATAGCTAGATTTTAATAAATGGGTGATTTATTGTTTTTACAAAATTTTAAAGACTGAATTTTTTCTTAATTCATATAGAGATATTTAAGATCACTTTTACGTTCAATATATAGATCCCAAAAGAGATAAAGACAATATATTAAATATTTCATTCACTCTATGCTAATAAAACTACTTGAAATAGACTGAAATAGATTCTTTTCCATTAACATCACCCTTTGTGTTTTTTTGAAAATCAAAAAATATATTTAACAAGTGAACCAAATTTTTTTAGAACAATAAAATTATAACTATGAGTGAATAAATGAATCAAGTATACATTAATCTAATCCAAAATGAGTTATGATTGGTTTGAGAAATAAAATTCGAATGAAATTAAATTTATAAAGATAATCCCTGACCTTGATATACTTATAGATTGAAATATAATAATACCTCCCATGATTTAGTTTTCAACCATGTCCCATTTTATGTGACACATACACAACTCTCCCTTTCAATTAGAGATCCACTTATACCTCTTTTTCAATAAACCCAATGATAAATTCTCTAAAGTTTCACAAGAGAGGTATATTAATCCACAAATACAATACTAGAGAGAGACCACACATTTCATTAATGATAAATTTCACATGGTGGTTGGAGATAATTTTCAAGGCCATATAGAGAGATATTTTTTGGGATTTAAGATAAAAATTATGATTTTAAAAATATAATTTGTGTAAATACTCTATCGTGATATGAGTGACTTGATCATGAGTAGGAACATATTCCAACATCAACACATTTTTCCTTGCCTTATCCTATAAGAAATGATATTATATCTTGATGTAATTCATCATTAATGGTTGAATAAAACATTTTATAATATTTATATTATTAGTGTGATCATATATAATTATATTGGGAGATACCAAATTTATAAAAATATATTGAATCTATTATCTCACCCTTATACACTATATACAAGCTTGAGTTTCCACTACACATTTTACCTCTACAATACATAATGAAATGAAGTTTGACTTTTGTTTATTACCTAGAAATACAAGAACAACATTGAATAATGTACCTCAAAAATTATAAATTTATTCATCAACTAAGCATTCCCAATCTAAATCCATATAGTCGACCAATTACTACTATGATTTTCATCAGTAATACACACGAAAATCCATAGTTTGGTCAATTTATCAAAGTACATGATTCAAATATTTTATGAAGATTTATTTTGGAGAACTCTAATATTAGTCCCATTAACATATCTATAACAAAATTTTTTATTGAGTATTTATTATATAAAGAAACATACTAATAATTTCCCTATAGATTATAACAATGAATTCCTCACCTTAACTATATTTTTATAGTTTCTTTTGGGACTCCACTAAAGTACATATAGGCATAGAATTAACCATTTGAAATTGTTTAAAAAGCCCTTATAATCTTTAGTCTCGTAGATAAACATAACATACGTTCTTTGAACCACTTGAAAAATATGGGAAAATTATATTTCACCAATTAATGGAATATCAAATTTGAACCATATATGTTTTAAAAAATGTTTCCATTAGGATCCATACATGTATCCAAATATGATGTAATCAACATATATAAGCACCACTATCTATTTCAATTACTCAATCTTGATATAGAGGTTGTAATAAACCCCAAATCCATGATATAAAGGGATCTTTATGTACCTATCCTTCAATGATTATGAGGGCCTTAATTCTTATTTCAACCAATATTGAACATTCCTAAATAAAATACTTTATTCTTGTAAATCCATTTTATTACTCGATACAATCTGCTCCCAAAAGGAATCCCTTTGGATTGTCAATTTTACAACCATTTTATGTAATTTAAATCACTTTTCACATACATATTTAAGAATAAAATTATAGTTTCAAGTCACCGTACTGGTGAAAATTCCCAATAAACAAATATTTATTTAATTTGGGAGTAGACATTGTATATTGTACATTTTTTCCATTTTATTTAACATATTTAATGATATTATTTTTAAAAAACTCATTTGGTTCTAATGAATGTTTTGTTTATTAACTTCGGAACAACTTCTTATGTTTGCTTGATTCCATGTTTTTTAAGCACATATGCAGGGGGTGGACCCAATATTCTTTTTCAATATCATCATTGAAGTTTTTAGGATCCCCCTATGAAAATAAAAAAGTTTTATACTAAGACTTTTGTTGGTCGGAGTGGACACTCAAGAGGGGGGTGAATTGAGTTCCAATTAAAATTTCTATTAAAATATTGTCTAGTTAAAACCCCCCGATTTATAAAATAAGTTAAACTGTAGTGAATTTATACAGATTGTAAATGTTCACTTAGCTTCTCAAAGATTGATTATATATCAGTTAGTTTAACAACAAGATCAAACTAACCTTTGAAACTAATCTACTGATTCACAATAAGTGTAAACACTTGCTAATTTAACTATCAAAGTAGCTTCAAAATAATTTTGTATTTTAAAGTAATAGCAGCGGAATAAATATGATATATGTCGTATACATTAAACATAAATAAAAGATGCACAGTAGATATAACAAGAGGTTCAGTCACAAGATGAGACTTATTCCTATAAAATATTTATATAAATTTGATCCACAACCTGGATCAGGGTTAACAACAGTTTTACAAAACTGTTCAGGCCACGCAGAGACCTCTACCACTGTTATTTGTGGGAAACAAAACAAAGACCAGGTCACACAAGGACCTCTTCCACAGTTGACATGGGTAAACCAACACAACAGAAAACCAGCTATCCAGGTCACACATGACCTCTACCACTATCCCAGTGGGAAATAAAAGATGTAAGATTTTGAGTGAGGATTTACAGATCCTCCAATTAATGTTCAGGAGACAGTGTGTGTGTAAAAATATAGTAGATGACACACACTGCTTGAAAAGTAAATAATAAATCACAGAGGCAAAGATGTAGAGTTTAGAATGGCTCTAATGATTGCAGTGCAGCTCTGGACTCGTTGGATTCAGCAGGAATGCTTCTGAGTTAGTCTCTGGTTTTTCTGTTGAAAAATAGAGTGTCGTAGTTCAGCTTGTCTTCTTCAGAAGTGAGAAGGATGTCTTGATTCGTCGTTTGTTCTTCAGAAGTATTGGATTTCACTCATGAGAGTTCTTTGAAGGTCTTTCAATTTCCTTCTTGTTCAGTATAGTGCACTTGGGTGTACGTAAGTTATTCGTGTTGTATATTAACGTTGTTGTAGTTACGTTCTCCTTTGTGTACTGCATCTCAGTCTTTCTTATATTCCATGAGTTCTGGAAGTAGGAATGATTCCCTTTTCATAGGTACGAGATATGGTTTCCTGACATGCCAACAACAAACATTAAATAACCTTAATTGCATTAAAAACAACAAATATGACCGTTAGCATTATTTAAAATAATATTAACAAAAGATTAAGAAACAGTGTCACAATGATCATGGAAAAAGTGTCTTCTTCACGGTGTCGGATCACAGTATCTGGTCACGGTGAGTGGTCATGAGTGGTCACGGTGTCTGATTCACGGTGAGTGGTCACGAGTGGTCATGGTGTCTGATTCACGGTGAGTCCTTCACGGTGTCTGGGTCATGGTGTCTCCATACATAGACAAATATCTATATTTGGACTAAGACAGTGATATGCAGAATATGGGTTATGGTTAATTATTAGAGATAACATATGAGAGAATTGTGATCATGCATAAGACTTGTAAAGAGTAATTAACATCCATAAGAATTGTTAGTATAAAAACATGATGTGAACTGAAGATCAATATTAATTAATAGTAATGAATTTGTGATCATTAAAACATGATTAACACATGAGGAGTCCAACAATATCCCCCTTTTTGATGATCACAAATCATATATAGGCAGAATATAAAAGACATGTAATATTAAAGATACAAACACAGCAAAAACATTTTAGAATAGATACTTGTAGTTTTTATCCCCCATTTATACGATTATAGAATTGATATTAAAGATACAAACATAGAAAATACATTATAGAACAGATACTTGTAGTTTTTCTCCCCCATTTATAAAATTATAGAACTGATACCTGTAGGTTTTCTCCCCCTTTTGGGATTATCAAAAAGTAGAGAAAAGGAAATGAAACTCGGCAGTTGTCATTAAACAAAGGATTCATAATAAAAAGTACAAGAGAAGTACAAACAAGAAATGACATCCCATCAAAAAGAAAAATAGTCGCAAGACTCTTTAGGGATCCATTTTTTTCATTCCATTATCAGCAGCAGGAGCTGGTGCGGAAGTAGAAGAAGGCATAGATGTGGTAGACAACGAGGGTAAGGGTAGACCTTCAAAAAAAGATGGAGCCAAAGTAGGAGTAGTAGAAGATCTAGGCTTCGGTTGGTCAAGAATGACTGGCCGGATCTGAGAAAGGGCTTGGCTAACTGTCATGGCAGTTGATGCTAAGGCAGGGAGTCTAGGTCTAAGGGGTTCAACAGCTAGAGAAACTATAGCAGTACTCTGCACATGAAGATACGACTTCAAAAGATTGATGAAATCAGTAATGATTTCACCATCATACTGCATAGCCTTTTCAAAATCATCCTTATTCTTCAGAAATTTGTCCAACAATCTGGTGAACTCTGAAAGTTTCTGAACATAAGCTTTAAAATCTTGAGTCACCAGAGGGATTCTCAGATTTTCCACAAGATATCTAAAGTGATTTTTCATGTAACTTTTAGAGAAAATCCGGGAAATATAAAAATCTATTTTCTAGGAGATCTCTTGTTGAGCATCATTGGCTATCTTAGAATGAATCCAAACCAAGTCCAATGCTCTATCACTGTTCTTAATTAATTCTGAAAAATAAGATATATCCAAGCCACTGAATGCATTCTGAAATTCTTCCTTAATTATAGATCTGAGCATAGAATCATCCAAAGAAGGTGTGGAGGTCTGACCAGATGCAGGTGAAGCCTTGACATCTTCGGTTAGAACTTTGAGCTGTTTCAGAACTTTTTGCAGACATCCAGTGTATTCATCTGTAAGCTTATTCAGAGTTTCCACAAGCTCTCCCATGCGTTCTAGCATCTTGGAGTGCCTTCTTCCAATCTTTTCATCAAAAGAAAGTAGGTAAGGATGAACTTGAGACACAATATCCCTAGCAAGGATGGAGTCAGAAGACTCAAGAGAAACAACAATAGGTGTAGGGGAAGAAATAGGAGCAGGCTCTGATCTCATAGATAACTCATTCTGTAGACTTGCTACCATACTTTTCAGATTTGCAACATCAGCACTTAGAATCTTATTCTCTACTCTGACTTCTTGAATTTCTCAGATCATCCTTGGTTGAATATGCAAGATAATAATTTCCAAGAAAATTTATGCATCTTCTTGACTTAATTGAGTCACTGGGCGAGGTTGAGTGGAGGCAATTTTCTCAAATCCAGCTAACAAAGTCTCACCAAAAACTTTCAGATCATCTTTGGTTACAAATAAGTGAAGCTCAGGTAAGGCTGCAGGTAAAGGTAGAGGTTCAGATTCTGGTTGAGGGTCAGAGTCATCTTCAGACTCAGATTCTGATCCAAATTGAGGTTGGGGCTCTGGTTATGGTTCTGAATGAGCTAAGTACTTCAGTTGAAACGGAGAAGAAAGATCCATTCTAGTTGCAATCACTTGCTGTGACTCATTCACATCATAAAATCTTGGTAACTCATACCGAGAGTGCATATATAAAGTGACAAAAGGTTGAGAAGCTTCAGTAGATCCAGCTTCCACAATATCAAGACTTCGAGTTCCCCCCCCCCCTCAACTTGTGCTTCCCTTTCAGATTCTTGAGGTTCAGGAACATGGAAAACATCCACAGGATCATCCCTAATCTCTTCAGAAAACTCTTTCCTTGCCAGCTGAAAGGCAATTTCCATTATTTCTTCAACAGATGGAATAATCTCAAGAACCGATTGTTCCACTGGATAAGCTTCCAGACTTGCTTCTTTCTCAATAGAAAGAGTCTCTTCAACAAAATCTTCCTCAATGGTTTCTTGCTGTTCTAAACTAGGAAAAACTAATTTCCTTGCAGCATTGGGATGAGCTTCTTCCTCACGAATAACAACTGAAGGATCCTTAGTCATTTCCTTTTCAACAACAAATTCCTTTCCTTTAGGTATTTCAGTAGGGATAACAGCAGGGAAAACAACCCTTTCCTCTTCTACAGGAACTGTTTCCATTGGAGGTATTACAGATTCTTCTCTAGGTGGAACTTCAGCTGTTACTTCTTCTTGTTCTTCTTCTTCTGAATACTCAGCCACTTCAACTGGTTCCAAACCAGGATCATCTAGGTTCTTAGGCCTTCTTGTATAGTCAACAGGATTAAACTTTTTATACATTTGATCACTATCCTCAACCCATTGCTTTTTCCAGGGATTCCAGCTAATCTTCATCATTCTGATGATAGGCAAGGATAGGCAGAAATCAAGGTCCACTAATTTTTCTTCATTCGGTCCAACCATCCCTTTCGCAACTAACATGGCTGAAATCACCCTTGAATAAAATAGGGAGGTGTATTTGGAAGTTACTTTGATCAGCTCATATATATGGTTGATAACATACTTACACAGATTGATCTTATGGCCATTCTTTAACAGGTGAATCAGGAACACATCCTGATACTTCATCACAGAAAAATCTAATTTTCTTGGACTAACCAAATTCTGAACGAACTTGAACAGACGTCTTGTCTCCCCATCCAGTTCAGCAGCTATGGCCCTTCGCTTGGTTCCATTTCCAGTTAGATTTTCCAAAGCAGTTTCCAGGTCAAAGATGTCGGTTGTTGGAGGAGGGTCTCTCTGGTAATCTTCACACACTCCTTCATGTGGAATTCTTAGACATGAATCCTACACCCTTGAAGAGAAATAGCACTTCTGACCATCGATCCAGCTGGTCACCAAAAATCTTTCTACAAACTCAAAAGAGAACTTCACATACTGATAGAATTGAGATACAAGCCTCAGGTAAATCGGTATATTTTGTCCAGTGAACCATTCAATCCATCCTTGTTCTTTTAAAACTTTCAAAACTAACGATCTGCTAAACAGTAACCATTCAGGGCAAACCTCTTTTTCAGGTACAATGGTACGACTTACCAGGTTTGGGTTTAGAGGTCCTTCGGGAGCTATCCTCGGTATGCTCTTTTGTTTCTTAGAGCGGCGCTTCTCAGACGAGGGTGAAGATGGATGATTTATCCTTGGCATTCACTAAAGGTTCGGGCGAGAGGGAAGAGATGGTTCGGGAGAGAATTCGGGTAAAGAATCAAATGAAACCCTTAAGTTTTATCATTTGGGAATGTCAAACATCATAAAAACAAAAACGCGTGAAATCAAATAGGGATGAAATAAAAATTACCGTGATACGAAAGAAAAAAAAATAAACATAAAATAAACATAAACATAATTCTCACGGTGATACCGTGAGTAGGTATTACAGTGATACAGAAAACTAGTCATCATAGTGAGACAGTTTATAGTCATCACGGTGAGACAGTGAGTGTTTTATATAGTCACGATGAGACAGTGAGTTGTCAGACCGTGAGCATAAAACAGTAACTTAGAAACAGTAAGTATGAAACCGTAAGGTAAAGTACAGTAAAGTATTAAACATTAAGATCAGTAAGATATTCATTTATGATTAATCATACCAAGATCATGTATGTTGTAGTCTAATCTTTAAGAATTTAATGGTTTAGTGAATATATCAGCAAGTTGATATTCAGTACCAATGAATTCCAAAGTGATATCACCTCTTTGATAGTGATCCCTCAAAAAGTGATGTCTTACATCAATATGTATTTTCCTAGAATTAGAAACAAGATTCTTAGAAATATTAATAGCACTTGTGTTGTCACAATTTATTGAGACATGTCTGAATTGATATCCATAGTCCAGTAATGTGTGTTTCATCCATAAAATTTGTGCACAACAACTACCAGTAGTTATATATTTAGCTTCTGCAGTTGACAATGCGACAAAATTTTGTTTCTTACTACACCATGATACTAGTGACTTTCCTAAAAGATGACATGTTCCAGAGGTGCTTTTTCTATCTAGCTTACATCCAGCAAAGTCAGCATCATAATAACTAACTCATTCAAATGATTGTCCTTTGGGATAGAACAATCCTAAATTGGGAGTATGCTTGAGGTATTTGAAAATTCTTTTTACAGCATTTAAATTTGACTCTTTAGGGTTTGCTTGAAAACAAGCACACATACACACACTAAACATAATATCAGGACAACTGGTAGTCAGGTAGAGTAGACTTCCAATCATTCCTCTATAAGTGGTTTGATCAACAGATTTACCATTTTCATCAAGATCCATATTACAGGTGGTACTCATGGGAGTGTCACAACTTTTTGTTCTATCTAATCCAAAACGTTTTAAAAGATCTCTAGTATATTTACTTTGAGTTAAAATAATTCCATCATCATTTTGAAAGATTTGAAAACCAAGAAAGAATTTAAGTTCACCCATTAAACTCATTTCAAATTCATTTTGCATCATTTTAGAAAAATCAGTACAAAAATAATTTTTCTAAGATCCAAAGATAATATCATCAACATAAATTTTTACTACTAAAACAACTTTTGAACTTATTTTTTTAAAAAGATTAGGATCATCTATTCCTTTTGTAAAACCTTTAGAAATTAGAAAAGTACTTAATCTATCATACCAAGCTCTTGGAGCTTGCTTTAAACCATATAAATCTTTTGATAGTTTGAAAATATTATTTGGAAAATTAGGGTTTGGAAAACCAAGTGGTTATTCAACAAAAACATCCTCAGCAAAATATCCATTTAAGAATGCACTCTTGACATCCATTTGATATAGTTTGAAATTTAGATGTGCAGCATAAGCAAGTAAAATCCTAATAGCTTCTAATCTGGATACTAAAGAAAAAGTCTCCTCATAGTCAATACCTTCTTCTTGACTATAGCCTTGTACAACTAGTCTAGCTTTATTTCTAACTATGTTTCTGGATTCATATACTTTATTTCTAAACACCCATTTTGTGCCTATTGTGAAAGTGTCCTTAGGTCTTTCAACAAGATTCCAAACGTTATTTCTTTCAAACTGATTGACTTCTTCTTGCATAGCAATCACCCAAAATTCATCATTAATAGCATCATCAATGTTTTTAGGTTCAAGTTTTGACAAGAAGGCTTGATGTTCAACCTGATTTCTAAGAGAAGCTCTAGTTTGTGTCCCTCTATCAAGATTTCCTACAACAGCATCTAAAGTATGATTCTTTAGAATTATAATTGATCTAGTAAAGGTAGGACTAGAAATTTCAGGTTCATCAACAAGTTGGTAATCAACAGAAGCAGGTTCTAGAAAATTTCCCGAACTGGTTGTCTTTATAGTAGGTTCATTTGATTCGTCATTAAGGTTCAGAACAGATAAATATTATTCAATATTTTTAAGAGAGATTTTAGGCTCATGTGGATCAGTTTCATCAAACTTGATGTGAACAGATTCTTCAACACACTTGGTACTCTTATTGAAAACTCTATAGGCTTTACTAGAAATAGAATAACCTAGGAAAATTCCTTCATCACTCTTGTATGCAAACTTTTCAAGATTATCTTTGGTATTAAGAATAAAGACTTTGCAGCCAAAGACTTTGAAGTAGTTAACCATGGGTTTCCTGTGGTTCCACAACTCATAAGGGGTCCTCTTAAAAACAGGTCTGATTAAGAATCTATTGATAATATAACAAGCTGTATTTACAGCTTCAGCCCAAAAATAAACAGGTTGGTCATACTCATTAATCATGGTTCTGGAAATTTCTTGCAGGGTTCTATTCCTTCTTTCTACTACACCATTTTGTTGAGGTGTCCTAGGGGCAGAGAAATTGTGACTATAGCCATTGTGTGAGCAATAGGATTCAAATTCATGATTCTCAAACTCACGAACATGATCACTTCTCAATGTTTTAATCTTAATTCCACTATGGTTCTCTACAGATTTGGAGTATTTAACAAAGTAAGAACAAGATTCACTTTTGTGAGCTAGAAAATATACCAAAGTATATCTAGAAATGTCATCTACTAACACATAGACATAGTGCTTCCCATTTAAGCTAGAAACTCTAGATGGTCCAAAAAAATCCATGTGAACCAACTCAAGAGGTTGAGAAGTTGAGACTTCTTTATTTGGTTTGAAAGATATTTTGTGTTGCTTTCCCTTTTGACAGGGATTACAAACTTTGTCATTTGGAAAACTCATGTTTGGGTAGGTCTCTAACTAAGTTCATCCTAGTAAGTTTTCTAAGTGAGTGTATATTGCAGTGTCCTAATCTTCTGTTCCAAATACAAGACTCTTTATGAAAAGCATTTAAACAAGTAATATTTTGTATGGCTAAAGAATTTAAATCAACAACATAGACATTTTCATTTCACAAGGTAGAAAATACTAAAGAATTTTTAGAATTAAAAACATTTCAAGAATCATTTTCATATTTAACATTAAAACCATCATCACATAACTGAGAAATACTTAACAGATTATATTTAAGTCCATCAACAAATAAAACTTTAGAAATTAATACTTAGTTAGTGTTACCAATCTATCCTAAGCCGATGATTTTCCCTTTAGAATTATCACCAACGGTGACAAAACCTCCATCAATTCTGACTAAGCTTTTAAAGCATTAGAAGTATCTATACAAATGTCTTGAACATCCACTGTCCATGTACCATCTCTTCCTACAAGAGCTCTTTAAGTAGGTTTCCTACAAAACAGATTTAGATAGGAAATGATTTTGGTACCCAGATCTTCTTGGGTCCAGACAGGTTAGCAATCAAAGCTTTTGGTACCCAAATTTGTCTTATGGGTCTCATAAAATTTGTAGAATCAACAGACTTTGAAAGATAATCCTTATTAGGTCCATAACTATGAATATAACTAGTTGAATCATATAAATGTCCAGAACTAGAATTAGCAGCATTCTGTCCAGATTTAAGAATAAATCTATTCTTAGTAAACTGTCTCTATCCAGGTTTGTAGCCTATTCCAGTAGTGTATCTTGGTGCAACTTGCTTTCCTAGCATTTGAGTTAGTGTATCCTTTCCATTTGTCAATTTCTCTAAATCCTTTTTGAGTTAATCATTACATATTTTCAGTTCAGTGTTCTCCTTTAACAGTTGAGCATTTTTTTCTTTTTCAATAGTAAGTTCAGTTTTACAAGTAGTAGTGAGAGCATGCTGTTTCTTTAATGATTTGTATTTATCCTTAAGTTCATTGCATGTCTCTTCCAGCATATTACAATATTAAAACAATTCCTCACTAGTCATGTTTTCAGAGTCAGAATCAGATTCTGCACTATATTTAGAATAATAATAATTTAAAGGAGGAGTATCTAGGGTTACCTCAGATGTGTTTTCCATAAAGCACATGTTTTCCTTATTTATGGATTCAGTCTCAGAAGATTCAGATTCACTGGAGCTTTCCTCAGAAGCACTCTAAGTATCCTTCATATCCTTTTTGTACTTACTATCCTTGTAATCATATTTCTTCTTAAATTTTAGCTTTGGGCAGTCTGCTTTAATATGTCCTTTTCTTTTTCACTCATAACAGGAAACTTCATCACTTTTATCTGGTTTTTTCCAATCCTTCTTCCAATGTCCCTTATTGTCATACTTTCCTTTGTAATTTTATTTTCTGAAGAATTTCTTCTTCCTATAAAATTTCTTAAACCTTCTGGCTATCTGAGCCATTTCAGCATCACTATCAGAGTCTGAGTTTTCACTTGTTGAACTGTCAGTAGGTAGTTGAGCTTTATCTTTGTCCTTGCTCTTTGAACCAGTAGTCTTGAAAGCCACTGATTTCCTCTTACGTTCATCATCTTCCTCTTTATTCACTTTGAGTTCTTCCTCATACATCATAAGCTTACCAATGAGTTCATTGACAGGTAGAGCAGCAATGTCACATGACTCTCTGATTGAAACAGATGTGCCTCTCCATCGGTCTGGTAAACATCTCAAGATTCTCATAATTTGTTCCTTTGCTGGAACAACTTTTCCAAGTGAATTCATTGTATTGACTATCCTATTAAACCAGAGATACATGTCAGAAATAGTTTCATCAGTTTCCATTTTAAAATTACTATATTTAATATTATAAGTATTTAATCTCATTTATTTAACATCAGTTGTTCCTTCATGAGAAACACCCAAGGTATCCCAAATTTCAAAAGCAGTTTTACAAGAAGAAATTCTGGTAAACTCTTCATCTCCTAAAGCACAGTACATGGAATTCATGGCTTTACAATTATTATTGTAAGAAGTCTTTGTAGGTTCATCCCAAGTGGATCTAGCAGTAGTGGGAAGTTTATATTCTGATTCTATGGTAGTCTAAATATCAAAACCTATTCTTTCTAAATGAATTTTCATTTTAAGTTTCCACTGAGCATAGTTTGTACCATTGAAGAAAGGTGGTCTGTTAGTAGAAGCACCCTCTAGTCTATTATCCATAACTATATTTTAGAAAGAAAATTTAAAGAGATAAAAATTTAGAGCTAACAGAAATTTAAGATCTTTAAAGATGAAACTAAAATCACAGTTGAAAAACAGAGTATTTAAAAAATCTTTGAACAACAAAAACTAATCCTTTGATACCAAATGATGGCTGGAGTGGACACTGAAGAGGGGGGTGAATTGAGTTCCAATTAAAATTTCTGTTAAAATATTATCTAGTTAAAATCCCCTGATTTGTAAAATAAGTTAAACTGTAGTGAATTTATACAGATTGTAAATGTTCACTTAGCTTCTCAAAGATTGATTAGATCCCAGTTAGTTTAACCACAAGATGAAACTAACTTTTGAAACTAATCTACTGATTCACAATAAGTGTAAACAATTTCTAATTTAACTATCAAAGTAGCTTCAAAATAATTTTTTATAGTAATAGCAGTGGAATAAATATGATATATGTCGTATACATTAAACTTAAATAAAATATGCACAACAGATATAACAAGAGGTTCAGTCTCAAGCTGAGACTTAGTCCTCTCAAATATATATATAAATTTGATCCAAACCCTGGATCGGGGTTAACAACAGTTTTACAAAACTGTTCAGGCCACGCAGGGACCTCTACCACAGTTCTTTGTGGGAAACAAAACAAAGACCAGGTCACACAAGGACCTATTCCATAGTTGATGTGGGTAAACAAACACAACAACAAACCAGCTGTCCAGGTCACACATGACCTCTACCACTATCCCAGTGGGAAATAAAAGATGTAAAAGCTTGAGTGAGGATTTACAGAATCTCCAATAAAAGTTCAAGAGACAGTGTGTGTGTAAAAATACAGCAGATGACACACACTACTCGAAAAGTAAATAATAAATCACAGAGGAAAATATGTAGAGTTTAGAATGGATCTAGTGATTGCAGTGCGGCTCTGGACTCGTTGGATTCAACAGGACTGCTTCTGAGTTATTCTCTGGTTTTTCTGTTGAAAAACAGAGTGTCGTAGTTCATCTTGTCTTCTTCTGAAGTGAGAAGGATGTCTTGATTTGTCGTGTGTTCTTCAGCACAATGCACTCGGGTGTATGTAAGTTCTTCGTGTTGTATATTCACGTTGTTGTAGTTACATTCTCCTTTGTGTACTGCATCTCAGCCTTTCTTATATTCCATGAGTTTTGGCAGTAGGAATGATTCCCTTTTCATAGGTACGAGATACGGTTTCCTGACATGCCAACAACTAACATTAAATAACATTAATTTCATTAAAAACAACAAATATTACCGTTAGCATTATTTAAAATAATATTGACAAAAGCATAAGAAACGGTGTCACAATGATCATGGAAACGATGTCTTCTTCCCGGTGTTTGATCACGGTGTCTGGTCACGGTGAGTGGTCACGAGTGGTCACGGTGTCTGATTCACGGTGAGTGGTCACGAGTGGTCACAGTGTCTGATTCACGGTGAGTCCTTCACGGTGTTTGGGTCAGGGTGATTCCTTCACGATGTCTGGGTCACGGTGTCTCCATACTTAGACAAATATCTGTATTTGGACTAAGACATTGATATGCAGAATATGGGTTAAGGTTAGTCATTTGAGATAATATATGAGAGAATTGTGATCATGCATAAGACTTGTAAAGAGTAATTAACATCCATAAGACTTGTTATTATAAAAACATGATGTGCACTGAAGATCAAGATTAATTAACAGTAATGATATTTTTGATCATTAAAACATGATTAGAACATGAGGAGTCCAACAAATTTATTATCTGTGTTTGAATTGGACCTATCTAGCCTCTGATTATGTTTGTATACCTAATTTTTAGTGCATTGGATTTCACAACATGAGTTAATATATAGTATGTATCTTCTTCATTCCAAGAATCATTATTTGAGTATTCAAAAACTCCTTGATCTCCCTTTTCCCTATTCATAATAACATAGATCTCCTACTCTCATTCATCACAACATTGGTGAAACATTTTCTCAGTAGTTTCGGAGTTCTTCTTATTTTCAACTATAGTTACCTATTAACATTCAATAATTTTCCAAAAATTTGTTGAATCATTAATATAATTTTTTTGGTTGAATAAAAATGTAAAATACCCAAATGTAAAAGATCATTGAACATAAAATGCTTCTCTTTATTCAAAATAAAAAATTTTATTCGAAACACATAAAAGTATTTGTGTGATGTTTTTTTTCCCATATCTTATTTTATAGGAAGTTTTTTATTCATTAGATCACTACATGTCTTTTTTTGATATATATATATATATATATATATATATAATGATGTAGGTAATGCCTCTATTCAATATGCCTCTAGTAAATTATTATATAATTTTCTAAGTCATGTTTCTAATAAAAAAATTTATTATTTCAATAAACTCATGTTATTGATGAGTCCCTACAGGTAAATATTTATGTCATATCCCATATTTTTCAATGTTATATTCCCCTCGACTATTTGTAAGCTCAATACTATTATTGGGAGAAAACTTTTGAATCATCAACCCATGAATTATTTCTACCAATCTCCAGTACTGAGTTATGAACCTAAATACTTCGTTTTTGTGTTAAATTTCAATTATCCATTCCATCCTTATATTTTCATCAATAAAGTAATAATATACATTTTTGTTATATATTCCCTTTTTTACAAGTATCACACATGTGAATAAAAACTCTTGTGGAATAGGGAGATCTCTAGTGCATCATGTTCAACAATTATTTGTGTTTTTTGGGTTAAATTGCCAAACCTCTTATGGAACATCTTATTTTATCCTCCTTTGGGAACATGAACCTATCCCCCTATTCATTGATATGATATATATTTCCAATTTCACAATTTCCTTACAAAATTATAGTTTAATCCTTTCTTTTATAGTTAATGTATCTCATTTGAATTTTAAAACCCAAAGAAGTAAAATAATTAAAATAAAATAATAAGGTTATGACAGAATCATTATGCCAATTGTATGCTTATGCATCTAAAGTCCTTTATATATATTTTGGAACTTTCAAAACTGATTATTTTTTTACCCCTCATCATTGTCAAAACTTATGTAACCATTATTATCATACTATATCCCTATGATGAGATCTTTATTTATCATCATGTGCGAAGTGAGACCACAATTTAGAATCCATGTCTTAGATCTATCCATTTCTATCAAATAAATATCAACAAAATTTTCTTTCATTGTTGTACATTTCATAACCCCATATTACAAGTTAATTATAATTAGTTATAAACAAACATGTTTCCAACCAACTTGTGGAATCCAATTATTCACAATAAAGTGACTTTTTTTTGAGATTATATTATTCTTGAGGATGGATTATTTTTCTTCACATTTCTTATTTGTTCATCCATTAACAAATTTCATTGGGGTATTCATGAATAATTCACTTCATTTTTTCCAAACCATTAATAGAAAAATAATTAGAAACAAAAAGAAAAATTATGATATGATATTCTACTCAACATTTCTCATCTTCCTTACTCCCTAAAATTTCTATTAGCTATGGATTATATTAATCCTACATTCTCCATCTTCCAAAAATAAATACCCTAAATATTTGGTGTTATAAAATCTCACTTTTTTTCGTTAACAATTATTTGTTGGATCTATTAGGAGTCATCTAAAACCAATTTATTTCAAGGAGTTGAAACATGTTTCTTACCCTCATCTAACTATGATTTTTTTTGTATTCATGTACCTCTACATAATTGTTTTCACAAAACCACCCACCCCAGGAATGATAAAAACTTCTTTAGTGGGAACCCTCTCTACTTTCTTGGTGGTAAATGCACTTTTTCTCCTCAATTCCACATCAGGAGTGAGGGTTATTACCAGATCTTCACCCTTACACTTTCACATCAGGACTTATCCTTCATGATATTTAATTTGTATGATGCTAAATATCATAGTATTGTTATGACAATTTTAAATTTGGGTCTATGCATTAATTTTGAGTCAGTATTAAACTTCTTTTTCTGAGTATACATAATATCCAAATTTGATTTTTAAATCAATAATATAATTTTTTAATTTTCCAATTATTTTTTAAAATATATCTTGGATCCAAGTAACACACCATTAACCTTGTTAGTTTTGGATCTTCAAATACCAATTTATTCATTGGTTATCATAAGTTTAGCTTCAATATAAATTCATCCCTTGATTCCATTTTTTCTTCATTGTATTTATCCAATTATTTATTGTGTACTATATCCACAAGGTGTAACACATTGATATTTTATGAAATAATCATCTTCCAATAAATTTAATTTCTTTGATAGCATGTTTTCTGTGTAACACTGTGTTTAAATCAACCATGATATACTATCAAAATATTATTACTTATTATGATAGTTACTTCAAAGATTTTGGATATAAGGGTATTAATAGAACTAACTAAATTATGAAAAATTATTATTTAAATATTTATAAAATAAATTATTTTTTTCTAAATTGGTTATAAAATAAAATAAAATCATTTTAAGGTAAATATATATGTTTTTATAAAAAATAGTTTTTTATATGAACAATGTGTTTTAATATTAATACATTAGATTTATATCTATAGATAAATTATTTGAATGGAATTTACAGGTTATATATTTATTAATTTATTTAACATTCATCTAATATTTTTTACTTGGCATGTAAGGATAATAAATCTAGATTTATTCATAAAATGTATTTTTATGAAAATATCATTTATTGAATTATTCATGCTTATTTTAAATCCAAAAATAGCAATTCAATCTTTTAAAATGAATCCCATATTTGGAATCATAATAATTAATATAATTTAATATGGTGAGATTAATTTTTTTTTCATAATGAGGAGTAAAAAAACAATGTTTTTACCATGGTTAGGGTTTATAAAGGTTTACTTTGGGGGGGGGGGTTAAACTAATAGATATAGTTTATAATATCAAGAAATGTTATTTAATTTTATTTTTAAATTTTATTTTGAACTTATACATCTTATTTTATAATTTTGTTTGTATTTTTAAAAAGTTTACATTAGTAAGACATTAATATATTTTAATACTTTGGGAAATTCTAAGTGCATCCTCTCCCTCCATTATAAAAGAATTCCACTTACAATCTCTTTCAGAAAATCCATGTGGATTAAATATCATAAATGACTCTCCTAATGTATTACTAAAATACCTTAAAATATCCTATAAGTCCTTGTTTGACTGTAATACCATCCTTCCAAGGCATAAGTTATAAGCCAAAGGGGGTTTCCCATATAAGAAGTCAAACTCTAAACAAAGTACTTACATTTTTTTTCTTATTCCGAATTCTATAAATATATGATATAAATTATAAAATAATTACTTCTATATCATCAATATATTTAATTTTTATTATGATTATCAATTATCCATTTTCCACCCACTTTTTATCAAATGGGAAATGAAAGTATCGCTCATGTGTAAGTGTATTCTACCACCTACACGCAATGATATGATTTGTTTTTGATTTATATATTTTTTGGTTGGTTATTATGATTATTTAATGTATATATATATATGATATTTATGACATAATTTTAATATAATATCTACCTTTTCTACTTCACCATCTGTTGGAAAATGATAATGTCACTCGTGCATACGTGTGGACTACCACCTCTATAAAGCAATGTTATTCATTTTCATTTAATTTAAACATGGATATTAATAAGGATATATTTAATTAATATATATTATATTTATGATACAATAATTATTCAGTAAATTTTTATTACTGTTTTTCTTTCTTTATTTCCAACCATCAAAACCTGGTAATATCACTCATGCGAATATACAGAGTATCGTGTCCAAGAAGTGATGAAATTCATATTTCGTAATAAACATGAATAAAAAATTAAAAAAAATTATATTATTAATAAATATACTATTAATATCATGATTATTAATCTAGATCTTATGGAACCATGACCCTAGTGAAATTACCTGAACCATCAAACCAAAATATGCATGGAAAATCGACAAGGTTTTACCAAAATATTCATTTTAATTAAAAAATTGATCAAAAATGGGTAATTATAAATTGTGTAGATGATTATAAATATTATTTTATGAATGAATATGGATTTTTAATATATTTATAATAAATATATATTATTATACAATATATTTTAATGCGTATGAAGCAACATGAGACTTGAGGTATGGGTTTGTGGTACAACCTAATTTTATTTTGGGATTTTAATTAATAAATTTAAATTGGTAAAGATTGTATGGACACTATAATTTAATCCCCATAATTTTTCTTCACTTATGGTTATTATTGGATTTTTTATGTGTGAGTACCACTATTATCTCTTTGGGAGTTAAAATGATCATGAATGTTCTAACAAAAACACGACCTTATCTCTTCTTTGGTCGAAAAACTTTTTCTATCATTTCCATATTATTAATGATTGTCTTATAAAGGTATTTAAATATAATATATATGTTTGAAAAGGTAATTTTCAATACCTTTTATTTTATTTAAAATCATTTAAAATGAAATCTTTTTAAAGAAACATTTTTTATAAATGAGTCATTTTTTTCTTTTTAAAAAGGTATGAAATGAATGTTTTCTATTGACATAAATGGAGTG
The DNA here is from genome assembly GCA_963277665.1 of Viscum album. Taxonomy (NCBI): domain Eukaryota; kingdom Viridiplantae; phylum Streptophyta; class Magnoliopsida; order Santalales; family Viscaceae; genus Viscum; species Viscum album. The sequence goes on along the minus strand of OY728153.1, from coordinate 2,014,791,155 downwards.
AATGGGTTTTACCACTATTAGGAATATTCATTTATTTGAATATTATTTTATATTTTTCCTCATTTATTTTGAATGAAAATTATTTTCTAAATATTCAGTGAATTTTGAATTAAAGAATTTTATAATGAAATTGAAATTTTATTAGGTTTTAAAATGCAGGTAAATTGATGTTTTAATGGTAATTTTTATCTATTTGAACAAACTTTAAGAATTTTATTGACTCATTGGGGATATGATCTTATTATACTATCCACTTTCTTTCTATATATATCTTATTATGGTGATTAATTAAGGTCGATTATATGAAACCCATTTCTTTTCCCTGAGTAAATTAAGTTATGATGAAACATTTATGAAACCCATTTCTTTCCTAACGGTTATATAATTATGAAGTGCTGAAATGATTATGAAATTATTTAATTTTCAAAAAATAATGATATGATGATTGGATATTGTTTTGTAATCTTTTAGAATGCATATGTATAGTTTTCTTTATGTTATAATTAAGCCTCAAATTATATATCTCTATAACCCCTTGGTTAATGATGAAAGAGGTGAGAATCTTCTAAGAGAATATATATTTCATAAAATATTAAGAGTTGATAATTTTTAATATATATAAGTAACTCTTAAGAGAATGTTGTAATTGAATGGGTAGGAATTCTCATTGTTGGACTTTGTACATGATGATAGTCTTGGGAGTGAACATTGAGTAAGGAAGTAATATTCTATGATTATATACATTCCAATAAATTATTTCTTATGCTTATTATATGTTCTCATATCACATGATTAATTATTTATTATTTTAAACTCATATGATTTATGTATTGTGATTGATAAAACCATAATCCATGATTCATGGTTAAAGATCTTTTACTAATTGTGTATAATTATTATAAGTTATGATCATTTTATCATACCATTATATTTATCTTATGTTCATTTATGTTCATTGATTGATATATAATATGTTTACCATCCCTGATCATATTTGAAAACCCTTTATTGTGTTTACATTACTGATGTTATGAAGAAATATTTTAAGTATGGTATGTATAATAATTGTAGTATGCATATTAATATTTATGATTTATTGTTTTTTAGAAAATTGTGAAGCTCAATGATTGATTGACTATGGGGTGTTTGAATTTTTCACAATCATTAATGTTAGGTTAATATTTTTTGAATGGATTCCAGTAAATTTAATTTTTGGTGCTGGAAACACCCAACATTTCCCTTATTCAGACCTGATTTCCACAGGCAAGTGATTATTTAGAAATTTTCCAAAACTCTTGGGGCTCTCATTGGGTGAAAAGATGGAAGGTTAGGCTCATCACACCCATTTTGGGGTAAATTTAAAATAATTCAAGACTCTATTATATATTAAATATATATTTTAAACCCATTCATTAATTCACAAGTATAATGTGGCTCAACTTTTAATTAACATTAATTTATAATCATTTGTGTTATATAAATTCATCTGTATGTATATGAGTTTCTTCATTGGTGTAGATATATGTATGTATCAAATGTTCTCCATTGTGGTACCCTCTTATGAATAGAGTATATATTTTTTGTTGTTTATTATTAAGATTCTATTTTTGATCAACATAGATGGGTGCTCTAGAGTGTATCATCGTACAATGATATGAGAGTTGATTTTTTTTCAAGATCAGACCCATGAATGGGATTCCTACATATCCTTTTTTATGTAATAAAAAACCACATATTATTGTTTTACTTAACAGGACACATAAAACAATATATGGTTAAGTGATGAAGAATAAATCATGGATTTCAACATCACGGGGAAAGGAAATCTAGGTGGAAGGTTCCTAGTTATTGTTTTGTGTAAGATTTATGCTAAGGAAGTCCATAGAACATGGAAGGTATGTTGGACTCCAATTAAGATAAGACCCTACTGGGAATGTGGACAAGATAGAATAGGGTTGATTTTGGGTTTGGGTTTGGACCTCAAGGAGGCATCCTAATATCCCATTTAGATAGGAATAAAATCCCACATCATTTTTCTGTGAGTTACCCCACCTATATAGGCCCTATGGAGGTTTGTATCAGAGGGAAATATGGCCCTTTTAGAGAATAGAGTTGAGGATTACCCCTGTGGATGATTCCCTGGTTTTTTGATGGGGATTATACTTGAAATGATGCCTAAAGTTATGGGATTGTGTGGATGTCAAGAAAACTTCTAACCTCTAAGACCACATGTGTCTTGATCGGTGTGAGAAACCAGAGAAAGCAAAAAATATGAGAAACCACCCAATCTTCTCTTCCCACTAGTGGAAAGATGATATATCCCGATGGGAAATAGTAAGGGGTTTGTGTGTTCTTATCTCCTTTGTTATTTTGGTAACTGGGATACCCATTCTTGATGAACTATCTTACTATGACCCATGTGTAGGTGAAGAAGAGAAATATTTCTATCACCTATAAGAATGAATAGGGGATTACAACAGGAGGTATTCCCTTTGATTGGATATGGTTGGGGATTATACAGAATATGAGTCCAATAAGGTGTTGTTTCATTGAGTACATGACCCTTTTAAGTTAAAAGAATTGTTCCGGGGGTTGCACCGTGGAAGAGTCCCATTTGAGAGGATTTTATTAAAGAAAACATCTATGGAGTTATTTCATCAGTGGTTTGATATCATGCATATTTCATGATCAAAACTAAATTCAAAGACCTTTTGATTCTTGATATAATGTTAGAAACAAGTGGAAGTTGAATATATAGAGCTAACATGATCAACATTGTCTGCTCTTGGACAGATACATGAGAAAAATGGGAAAAAGAAAGGGATTTCATTATTCCCATATAATATTTTATTTTGGAATCCAAGATAGTCACATAGGATGATCTATTAGGCTACAACCTGGCCAGTAAAAGAAGATAAAAATTTCCACCTCCATCAAGAAAAACATGGGTCATACTCTATGAGGGATGCCCTATGGTTAGATCCATGTATTGAAGACCCATACCTATGGAGTACCATATAAAGAAGGTGAGAGGAATATTTTGAAAATTATTCTCTGTAAATACATGAATATGAAAATGTGGATGTGGTCTCAACAAAATTTAACCAATTTTTTAGTGTTAAGAAGTTGCTAGTAGTTTAGCTGGGGTTGTCGAATCCTTAGAGACCAAAGAAGGGACCTACAGATACATAAATTCTATGGACTATTTTTGGATATGAACTGGAAAACATGGGATGATTTTATATGGGTTTCAATAAACACTAATAGGTTTATTTGAATAAAATTTATGAGAAATGTTTGATCATAGGTTATTACAAGTGATGGATTGGATGATTTTTTTAGCAATTTTAATTTTATTAACTCGAGTAGGATTCATTCAATGAATTCAAATTAAACACATAATTATTGGATAAACACCATCAAAAACAAATTATAATCACATATACATTTTTTGATCATTTTCATGAGAACTCCAAGATAAAATATCTTATTATCACATAAAATTGGGGTGATAAATTTCAATAATGAAGAGGAAGAGAGAAAATCATTGAATAAAAAAACTCAAATAAAAGAAATTAATAAACATTTATAGAGGGAAAAATAACATCCAATCCATCCCCTTTATACTCCCTTAGATCAACCCATAAATTTTTTATCCCTCCATTTATGAAAAGTTCTCAATGGAAGTAGAAAGTAGACTCGTAGGGAAGAATTAAAGAAGTAAAAAAAATAATGATCACTCCAACGTTGTGGGAATAATTTCAAAAGGTTTGGTGTGAATAAGTTCAAAACATGAGGAAAAGGTATCAATGCGATATGAATAATAATATAATAATTGTATGAGAACAACTTTTATTAAAAACTATTGTGATTCAGACAACTTAATGATAAAGAAGAGCGTTACAAAGACAGATAGGAATAGTAACATTACAATGAAAACAAAGCTCCATGATGATTAACTCGTACACCACCAATACCTTAATTAGTCATTTTGGAAGCCTTGGGGAGATACCCCATCTATTAAATTCTATATAATTAATCGTGGTGTTCCTAAGGTGTGGAAAATTAAGGGAGATAAAATATTTCCACTCTTGACTCGAAGTGGAAGCCATCTTGGATCAACCAAAGTATGTGCTGAAATGACCCTTTAGATGACCTATTTGAGTGGGTAATATAAGGATAAAATTAATTAACTGATGATTCCTCAAATATTTTAAAACTACATACCCAAATATGTTGTGTTTTGCGAGATATGATTTAAATGGTGTGTTGTTTTTCTAGGACACAGAATCTTTTTTAAAATTTCATTTTCCACTTGGGATGCCTAGAACACCATTAAATTATTTTAATTAGAATGGGAAAATGTTCAATGAAATGTTTACCATGATTTATTATACCTTAAGTTGAAATTTTTGTATCATTGGGCTTAAATCTTGGTAGATACAAAACTTTTAATGGTTTACTATCCAGTGCACTTTTCCCAGAATCTTGTTTGTTCAAGTCCCGCTTTGGTGGTATTCCAATGTGAATTTTCAAGTGATACAAAACCATGAACTATTACTTATATCATGGGATACCTGAAAATATAATATAAAAATAAAATCAAGACCATTTGGTGTTGTATGGGGTGTTCAAGAATGTACCATGTAATAGTGCATTTTAAAAAAGAATTACAACCGTAATAAGAAATAATGTTCAAAGTGTAAAATTCACTAAAATGGTGTTTATGATTAATTAAGAACATGAATATTATAATATAAGTAATGAATATTATAAAATTTCAGTGGGAAATTAGGATGTAATGATTTTAGTTATCATATAAAACATTTTGAGTCATGCTTGAATTTGAGAAACAAAATAAAGTGGAAGATCTAGAAAACCTCATAATAACTCTCCCACTGGTGGAAGAGGCCAAGGAAATGATATAAGAATAAAGGGAATTGATGTTCCCATTGCATTCCATTGTTTTACCCAGGATAGAAACATCTGACTATCCATTTGAATACAGCCCAAATTCATGGATAAGGATGAATAAATGAAGCCGAAGAGGTCCTGTATGAAAGGTTAGGGGATTACTCCAGAAGGGATTCCCTAAAATTGGTTCATGGGTAAGAGAGTAGGATAATGTAGTAATACTTGATGTTAATTTCAAGTGTTATCCTATACCTCCTCACTAAAACTATAGGTAATTTTTATTAGATATGACGATTTAAGGACATCAAGTTAACCTTCATACATGAGACTGGTAAATCCCTTACACCACCTCCAGGGTTGGGATCCTCATGAATATGGGAATGAATATCTAAAATCACAATGAGGACCCTACCCATCAAATAGGATAATTTAAGTACACCACTAATTTAAGGAATGAATATCCAAATGGGATACATTTTGGTGTGCCTATTTCCTTGGGTTTTCAAGTTTAGAGGAATTAAAGGACTTTTTAATTTGGTCCCTCTAGGATGAGGGAGACAAAATAAGTGGGGAAGTAACATTTATAACGACCCATATATTACATAAATTTTTATTAAATCAAAATTTAAGCACACTTATTACAAAATAAAACAAAACCCTGAAAGGACCGTATAGGTATTGTGTCCTTAGAAACTGAGAAACATAAACAACTGGTCCATAAATCATTTACACCATCTCCCTTTTATTTTATCATATCTAGAGTCTCTTTTGGAATATCTTACTTAATACCCTTCTTCCTGACCTGGGGAAAATAAAACATACAAAATGGTGAGCTCAAATTCTCATTAAGGGTAAACAAAGGAAATAGCAATCATATCATATTCATAAGAACATAACATTTTGAAAATATTAACTGGAAAAAGAGATCATAATATCATAACATGGGATAAATCATGGTAGTAAAATGTAATCCCAATAATCATAACATAAAACATGAAACTTTTTTTCATACACACATAATCCTAGAGAATCATTTATTAGTAGTTAAGACTCATTTCCAAGACTATCCTAGCGGAAAAAGTCCATTTCTGAACCGAGTTCACTCCTCATTTCTATCCTGTATCACTAAACTGGATTAACCTGACATTACAACAATGTCTTCCTCATGAGATATAAATCTTTACCCAATGAATTGTTGGAATATATAGGTCCCACCCATCTCATAATGAAATCATTCTTACGAGTGCCACAACATAAACATAAATCATTCATCACAACCCGAAGAATAAAATGGGTTTCATAAACATCATCCCATCATAACTTAATCCCTATAAAACAAATGGATATCATTTCATTATAAGAAAATTTAAACCATGTAAATCATAGATATATTATACATTAAACATAAACATATAAAATAATGTCCTCTTAGATGAAAAAATGGTTTTGATAAAACACTTGAAATGAATTCTTGAGGAAAATATCATTTCTTCTTCCAAATCATTTTATTCTCACAAAATAACATGCAATTTTAAAAGAAAAGGATTTTTTTGAAAATATTCATGAAATCTTATATAGTACAATTCATGAAAATAAGGAGTTATAAAACCGTAAAAAAATCCTTTCACACTGTATAAGTTAAAAAAACGTTCTCCTCGTACTTTTAACGGAAAAGTCAAAAATCACCACATATGGTAAACAAAAGAAAGATTCCTTACACAACACAAATTAAAAGTCAAAGAGGGGTAAACATGACTTTAAACATACATGGAAGAATATTAACCACTTTATGAAAAATATTTTTTATTTACATGGATGAAAAATATAACCCTAGTAAATACTTATGTATAAGTAATCTCGGATAAAAATGAGATTGAAAAATTATCCCTTACATTAGGTCTGATATGCTTTGTACGTGTCTGAACCTCCTGTATAATGATTTAAATAATTTCATTTACTTATTAAAGAATCATAATCATTGTTATGATATCATATATGGTCATATTCTTAGCTTTCTATTAGTAATATTTCATTGCTACTTGTTATTCGGGTGTTCATTGCTTTATGTTCTTATACGTGTTTTGTTGAATAAATTCTTATTATTATTTTTAGGTTATAGATACATCATTTAAAGAATGTTATTGGTATAATATATATCATATTTATTCATTCAATTCATTTATATTATTATTATTAAATGAAGATTATGTAGAACGAGTCGCGTCACATTGTGGAGACGGTAGGCCATATGTACGCACGGGCGATGATATCATCCCCATATTTTTGGAATTGTATTGAATTGAATGATAGAATATCTCAGAAATAGTATCATGTCATAATAACCATATACAGTTATTATTTACACCATTATACCCTTCCATGTAAGGTGGTGTTGGAAAAACTAATTACACCACAGCGTGGAGACGATATTCCGTTCGTACGCACGCGTGGTGATTTTGTTTCTCATAGGATGGATAGAAGGTGAAATAGGGTTTTTTTCATAGTTATAATAACATATCAATATATTAGTGATACTGATGTTATTAATTTATTATGAAACAACAAAAGAGTAAGAAGTAGAAGAATAAATGAATTTGAAAGAATTGGTAAAGGATATTGCCTCTTTTTGGACGCGCCTCTTCTAAACCTCCATTTAGGACACTAAAGATGGTATTTTAAGAAGACCAGAACATATATAATGTTTCTAGATATATTGAGAAGGGAAATTTATAGGGTTTGGCCGAGCTTTAAGGCTCTAAATTGTGTAAAGAGGAGAGGGAGGAGGTTCCCTTTTATAAGGGAAGAGAGGGGCACCTTAGGAAAAACCTAAAATATTATTTTATAATAAAGTAATATTCAGTTTTTAATAGCTTAAAATGGATTTATTTCGATGATAAGGTGTGGATGGGTCTAAATCATCTCAACCAACAGGATTTAGACAAGTTTAGGTTACTATTGTAACCTTATCATTTAGATTTAACTCTAAGTTAAATAATTTGACTTTTACCGTGTCTTCTTGTTTTCTTACACTATATGGTTAATAAACTTAATATAACAAGCCAAACGAACCCCAAGTGGTTCATTATTAATATATATATATAAACTTATCTAATTAATTTGTTCTAACCTTATATTTATAGAAATAAAATAGAAATTAATAATATAATATTTGTTTTAAAAACTATTTTATGTCAATTTTGACACTATTTGGTAATTGATTTTTGTGAAAATCATAACAGCATGTCTAGTTCGAAAAAAGTTACTTAAATAAATACTAAAATGTCATAGTAACCTATAAAATTAGTGTAATTCATAAAAAGTCTCAAATTACATTTATTTGGGTATTTATAATATCCATTGTGTTAATATTTCATTAATAAAGTAATTACTGCATCATCATTGAGTCATAAATAAATTAAATTATCTAATGTCTAAAAATTATAAATAAAATACCATTATGTTGGAAATATTTTTATATTTATATTAAATATTTATAATTGAATTTATCTTATGTATAACCCTATATTAAATAGTTTTTAGTTATTAATCTTTTATTTTAACTCTTTTAAATCTTCTTTAAATAAATTAATAATAAGTGTCCTAATCTAATCCAAGTGGACCTAAAAGGTAATATTTTATTCCTAAGGTTGTTTTTGGTCGAATTAAACTTATCCAATATAATTAGGACATGTGTTAGGGTAATAATAATATCATTTTTACCCTTAATTACCCTATTTACTTTTAACCGTGGTAAATAAAATTAAAAAGATACTATTCACAAAAAATTATTTTTATCTTATTAAATGACATTTTACTCCTTGATTTTAACCGTGTCTCTCAGATTTTTGAAATTCAACTCACAGAAGCGGTAACATTATGTTTTTTTTACAATTGCAAATGCTCCTAGGAGGTGGGTAAAAGACGGTAAAAAGTTCAATAAAATTTTTATGTATCTATATTATTATAAGATTACTCCAATGAATTAAATTGAACTTATATAGATATTATGTATCTGTTTTTACCTAAAATAAATTTATATAAGAAAATGATTATTTAAATAAAAAGTGGTTTTAACCAAGAACTCAGTGTTTTCACTATTCATCAAAAATTGAAAGTTTTCATAAAAAAACCAAAAATTCACTCTTGTCTAATTTCGATATTCCGAATCCAAAAATGATGTCCATTTTGAATGATAAGATTTATAAAATTTTAAAACGTGGGTATTACTATTCATAACTGCTAGTTAATATAATATTTTAATAACATATCGTTGTTTAGCGAAACTCAGTATTGCGTACAACGCAAGCTATCGAGAAAGGTTGCTCTTGCGTGTAACCAAAGCCAAGATAGTGTTGTGTGTACTAAAATATTCCTTTGGTGATGAATATAACATAAAAACAAAATATTTCCCATAAAATCTCAGGTGTTACATTCTACCCCCCTTAAATTGAATTTCTCCCTCGAAATTTGTCACTTTGTAACAAATAGATGGGGATACTTCTCCCTCATCATATCCTAAAGTTCCTATGTAGATTCTTCTAATTGGTGGTTCCTCCATAAAACTTTCACCAAGAGAGTGGTCTTGTTCCGTGGAACTTTTTCACTACGTTCCATAATCTCTATCGGCTGTTCTTCATAAGAAAGATCTTGCTCCAGCGGTACAACTTCTCAGCTGAGTAAATGTGAAGGATCAGGTATGTACTTTCTCAGGAGAGATAAATGGAACACATTATGAACTTGAGAGAGATTCGGTGGAAGATCCAGTCGGTAAGCTACATTCCCAAAATGATCAAGTATTTTAAAAGGACAAATATACCTAGGCCTCAGCTTGTCCTTCTTTCCAAATCTCATTACTCTCTTCCAGGGAGATATTTGTAACAACACTTTATCACCCTCTTCAAACTCTAGGTATTTTCTTCGGTTATCGGCATAACTTTTTTGTCGACTCGGAGCTTCTCTTATGTGTTATTGAATAGATTTGACCTTTTCTGCCATCTCATCAAGAAGATCAGGTCCTAATATATTTCTTTCCCCAACTTCATCTCAGCAAGTTAGAGTTCTGCATTTCTTTCCATATAGTGCTTCATAAGGAGCCATCTGAATACTGAAGTGAAAGATATTATTATAATAAAATTCCAAAAAAGGTAGGTATTGATCCCATCCACCTTTGAAATCCAAAGAGAAATCTCTCAACATGTCTTCTATAGTTTGAATTGTCCTCTCAGACTGACCGTCTGTCTGAGGATGCTAAGCAGTGCTGAAACTCAACTCTGTATCTAGAGTATACTGAAGACTTTCCCAAAACTTCAAGGTAAACCTCAGATCCTGATCAGATATAATGGAATGTGGTACTCTATGAAATATTACAACTTCATTTACATATATCCTGGCAAGATGATCAAGATAAAAATCTTCTCTAATAGCAATGAAGTGTTTCGACTTCGTATGACGATCAACTATAACCCAGATAGCATTATTGCCTTTGGATGTTTTAGGAAGTCAAGTGACAAATTCCATAGTGATGTTTTCCCATTTCCATTCTAGTATGGGTAATGGTTTTAATGTTCCCTTAGACTTCTGTCTCTCGTCTTTAACTTAATGACAAACCAAGCATTGAGAGACATATTCTGCAACATCTATTTTCATGCCATCCCACCAGAAGTACTGCATTAGGTCCCTATACATCTTCGTGCTTGCAGGCTGAATAGATAATGAAGAACTATGAGCTTCATCCAGTATTTCCTTCTTTAATTCTAGGATGGTAGGAACATAAACCCGATTCCTAAACCTTATTATTTCATCAAAATCAATGTGAAATTCAAGAACATTTCTCACCTTCTTTTGTAACTCTACATCTTCTTTCTGTTCCTCTTTAATCTTCACATGTATAGATGGTTGAACATTCATTTGATAAAGATAATATTTTTCCCCTTATATTATTATTCTATGATCCATCCTTTGTAAATCCATAAATATTGGATCTTTTGTGATCCATATCATGGTCTTGTCGACTTAATGCGTCTACCACCTTGTTTTCTTTCCCAGGGTGGTAATGAACTGAGCAGTCATAATCCTTAATCAGCTCCAACCATCTTCTTTGGCGCATATTCAGCTCCTTTTGTGTGAAAATATACTTCAAAATTTTATGATCAGTATAAATAGCACATCATTCACCATAAAGATAATGCCTTCAAATCATTAATGAAAATATTACCGCAGCTAACTCTAAATCATGAGTTGGGTAATTTTTCTCATGTATTTTCAATTGTTGTGAGGCATAAGCTATCACCACATCTTTTTTCATGAGAACACACCCCAATACCTTGTTGTATTCATCACTGTAGATCACAAACCTTTCTCCACTACAAGGCAGTGTCATCACAGGTGCACTGGATAATCTTCTTTTTAACTCCTTGAAATTCTCTTCACACTCATCCGTCTAAATGAACTTAACTCCTTTTCGAGTCATCCTGATGAGTGGATTATATAATCGTTAAAAATCTTTCACAAAACGTTGATAATATCCTGCCAACCCAAGAAAATATCAGATCTCAGTTACTATTGTTGGTCTTGATCATCTTTCGATAACCTCTTCTTTTGTTGGATCCATAGATATCCCCTCTTTTGAGATTATGTGACCCAAAAATGAAACTTTTTGAAGCCAAAATTCACACTTGGTAAATTTGGCATAAATCTTCTCCTTTCTTAGGGTCTTTAATACAATTCTCAAGTGATCTTCATGTTCTTCCTTGCCCTTTGAATAGACAAGAATATTGTCTATAAAGACTACCACAAACTGATAAAAATAGTCTCTAAAGACTCTATTCATTAGATCCATGAAGATAACAGGGGCATTAGTAAGACCAAATGGCATCACTATAAATTCGTAGTGTCCATACCTTATACGGATAGCCATCTTTGTTATATCCTTCCTTTTGACCATTAATTTATGATACCCTGAATGAAGATCAATCTTGGAAAAGTATTGAGCTCCACGTGGTTGGTCAAATAAGTCATCAATGAGCAGGAGAGGATATTTTTTCTTGATAGTGATCCTGTTAGGTTCTCGATAATCAAAGCAGAGTCTCATTGATCTATCTTTCTTCTTAACAAATATAACAGGTGCTCCCCAAGGTGATGTACTAGGGCTTATGAATCCCTTATCAATATTCACTAGGAGTTGCTTTTTCAATTCCTGAAACTCAATTGGGGCCATTCTATAAGGTTTCTTTGAAATGGTCATAGCACCCGGTATGAGTTCTATTGAAAACTCAACTTCAAGATTTGGTAGAAGACCTAGAAATTCCTCTGGAAAAAAATCATCAAACTCCCGTACAATGGGTGTATTCTTAATAAGGAGTTTCTCCCCAACCATTTGAGATAAATAACCTTCATTTATTTGAATCATGACACATAATATTGAAGAAATTTCCACTGGAAGGTTATATTTATCCTTGCATCGATAGATGGTCATTGATTGATCGGGAATATGAAGTGTGACTTCCCTTCTTTGGAAATAGATATGAGCTCCATATAAAGAAAGAAAATTCATGCCAAGGATCACATAAAATTATACTCTAGGAAGGATCACAAGATTTTTAGGAAGCACTTTCTCACAAACGTCAATCGGAGAAGAATTGTAAACTTTAGATGCGACTGTTGCGCCATGAGGAGTTGTCACAGCTAACTCAGCATCTAATTGTTGAGGTAATACGGTGGTACCCTTATAAAATTATTCAGAAATAAAAGAGTGGGAGGATACAGAATCAAATAAAACATTTTCTAATTTAGAGTGGATGGAATGTGTACCTTTCACCACTTCTTTATCGTACTCCACATCGCCGATAGAAATTGCATGGGACTTTCCATTGTATTTGGCCATGAGAGTTTGTTGATGTAGATCATTATCAACAATCCTTGGATTAGGGCATTGATGAGCATAATGCCTCATTTCCTTTCACTTGTAACATTGAAGTGTAGTAGGTGCATTCTGTGTAGCCATTTCATTGTTCGCATCACTAGACATGTTATTCCCATCATTACGACATTAAAAAGCCCGATGACCTTGTTTTCCACATTTGAAACATTTACTTGTCCTTTTAAGACAATTCCCTCCATGTTTCTTTCCACACTTTATGAATAAGGGAAAACTCATCTTCTTTTTAGTGTGGTATTTAGATTTCCCTTTGAATTCCATTTTCCTCTTTTTATCAAACCCATATGACTGGTGGGTTACTCCAATATCCATCTCAACCTTGAGAGCACATCGAACAATTTCCTCGTAGCTATTGAAGCCACTAAAAAATCAATCGATCTTACTCTCAGGTTGGATAATAATTTTGGAAGCGTACCTTACAAGTCTTGTAAAATTTTCTTCATAGGTACCAACAGATTCATCATCCTTTTGCTTTAGTTCAAGAAAATCCTTCTCCATATTTGTTCTAAGAATTTGATGAAATTACTTATTGAAAAAAAAGTTCTTGAATTCATCCCATTCCATGGATTCAATTTCGTATTGGGGCCTTGTATTCTTGATAAAATTCCACCATTGATCAGCTTCACCTTCCAAACAATATACTCTAAAGATGACTTTATCATGTTCAGAAAATTGTAGAACTGAAAATATCTTTTCTGTGGTACCGATCCATTGTTCAGCCACTAATGGATCAGTAGATCCATTGAATGAGGGTGGATGCTGCCACATGAAGGATTCAACAGAACGTTGCTCCTTCCTTTTCTCGTTTAGAAGTCCTACATGATTCATATATTGAGAAAGTTGTGTGAGCATGGCTACAAGATTTTGAATTCCAACTCCCTTAACGTTTGGTTGCTTAGGGGGACAATCATTGCATTGCCCATTGCATACCGCATTAACACGGTTCCTTCAGGTTCCAGCCACTGACTAAAACCAAGAATAATTATTACAGGAAAACAACATAATCAGTAATAAAATTTCACACTTTAGTTCTTATCGTAGGTTACTCATGGCCATTTCCAAAACACTAAGATTGTGTTCTATGCTTATACATATCCTTAGGGTTCTTACTATGGCTTTCACATCCTAGTTTCCAAAGGTTGACTATACCTTTCCTCTGATACCAACTATAGTGGTCTGGAATTACTTACAGTGGACTACAATTGATACCTATAAGGGAACTCCATGGATGGCTACACCCCCTGGGTGGGACAAACCGTCATCCCCAGTGGCAGCCATTTCCTCATGAAGCCCTTGGGCAGAGATCCATGCTTCGTCCAACGCTCACATGTGAGAGTTCCCAAGGATCAGATTCCTTCCTACCTCCTTTGCCTCTAATACCAACTTTAACAACCCATATATTACATGTGTTGTTATTACATAAAAATTTAAGTACACTTATTACAACATATAACAAAACCATGAAAGGACCGTATAGGTATAGTGTCTATAGAAACTGGGAAACATAAGCAACTGGTTCATAAATCATCTACATTGTCTCCCTTTTATTTTATCATATCTAGAGTCCCTTTTGGAAAATATTACTTAATACCCTTATTCCGGACCTGGGGAAAAGAAAACATACAAAAGGGTGCGCTCAAATACTCATTAATGGTAAACAAAGGAAATATCAATCATATCATATTCATAAGAACATAACATTCTAAAAATCTTATCCTATAAAATAGATCATAATATCATAAAATGGGATAAATCATTATAGTGAAATGTAATCCCAATATTCATAACATAAAATATGAAGCTTTGTGTCATACACACATAATCATAGAGAATCATTTCTTAGTAGTCAAGACTCATTGCCAAGACAATCCTAGCTGACAAAGTCCAAATCTGAACCGAGTTCACTCCTTGTTTCAGTCATGTATCACTGAACCAGATTAACCTGACGTTCCATTCATGTCTATCTCATGAGATATAAATATTTACCCAATTCATTAGAGGGAGATATAGGTCCCACCCATCTCATAATGAAATCATTCTTACATGTGCCACAACATAAACACAAATCATTCATCATAATCCAAAGAATAAAATGGGTTTCATAAACATCATCCCGTCATAACATAATCCATATAGAAAAAATGGATATCATTTCATCATAAAAAAATTGAAACCATGCAAATCATAGAAATATTATACTTGAAACATACACATATGAAATAATGCCATCTTAGATGAAAAAATGGTTTTGATAAAACACTTGAAATTAATTATTGAGGAAACTATCCTTTCTTCTTCAAAATCATTTTCTTCTCACACAATACCATGAAATTTTAAAAGAAAATGATTTTTTTGAAAATAGTCATGAAATCTTGTAGAGTAAGATTCATGAAAATAAGGTGTTATAAAATCATAAAAAAAATCCATTCATGCTGTATAAGTTAAAAAAATGTTCTCTTCTTACTTTTAATGGAAAATTCAAAAAGTACCACATATGGTAAAAAAAGAAAGATTCCTTCCACAACACAAATTAAAAGTAAAAGAGGGGTAAACGTGACTTTAAAACTACATTGAATAATATTAAACACTTTATGAAAAACATTTTCTATGGACATGGATGAAAAATATTACCCCGGTAAATACTAACATATAAGGAATCTCAGATAAAAATGAGATTTAAAAATTATCCTTTACCTTAGGTCTGATATGCTTTGTACGTGTCCGGAACTCCTATATAATGATTTAAATAATGTCATTTACTTATTACAGAATCATAATCATTGTTATGATATCATATATGGTCATATTCTAAGCTTCTTATTAGTAATATTTCATTGCTACTTGTTATTTGGGTGTTCATTGCTTTATGTTCTTATGCGTGTTTTATTGAATAAGTTATTATTATTATATTTAGGTTATAGATACATCATTTACAGAATGTTACTAGTATTATATATATCATATTTATTCATTAAATTCATTTATATAATCATTATTCAATGATGATTATGTAGATCGAGTCGCATCACATCGGGGAGACGGTAGGCTGTACGTACGCATGAGCGATGATATCATACCATGTTTGTGGAATTGTGTTGAAGTGAATGATAAAATATCTCAGAAATAGTATTATGTCATAATAACCATATATAGTTATTATTTACACCATTTTACCCATCCATGTAAGGTGGTGTTGGAAAAACAGATTACACCACAGTGTGGAGACAGTATTCTGTACGTACGCATGTGCGGTGATTTTGTTTTTAATAGGTTGGATAGAAGGTTAAATAGGTTTTTTTCATAGTTATAATATCATATCAGTATATTAGTGATACTAATGTTATTAATTTATTATGAAACAACAAAATAATAAGAAGTAGAAGAAGAAATGAATTTGAAAGAATTGGTAAAGGATATTACCTCTTCTTTGACGCACCTCTTCTAAACCTCCTCTTAAGGCACTAAATTTGGTCTTTTAAGATGACCAGAACCTCTACTATGTTTCTAGTTATTTTGATAAGAGAAATTTTCAGGGGTTGGACGAGCTTGAAGGCTCTAAATTGTGTAAATATTAGAGGGAGGAGGTGCCCTTTTATAAGGGAGGAGAGAGTCACCTTAGGAAAAACTTAAAATATTATTTTATAATAGAGTCATATTTTGTTTTAATAGCTCCAAATTGATTTATTTCAAATATAAGGTTGGTATGGGTCGAAATACAATCAACCAATAGGTTTTAGACAATTTTAGGTTAATATTTTAACCTTATCATTTAGATTTAACTCTAAGTAAAATAATTTGACTTTTATCGTGTCTTCTTGTTTTCTTACACTATATGGTTAATAAACTTACTATAACAATCCAAACGAACCCCAAGTGGTTAATTATTAATATATATAACTTTATTTAAGTCATTTTTCCAAGCCTTATATTTTTAGATATAAAATAACAATTAATAATATAATATTTGTTTTAAAAACTATTTTATGTCAATTTTGACACTATTTGGGAAATTATTTTTGTGAAAATCATAATAGAATGATTAGTTCTAACAAAGTTAATTAAATCAATACTAAAATTTCATATTAACCTATAAAATTAGTTTAATTCATAAAAATTATCAAATTACATTTATTTGGGTATTTATAATATCAATTATGTTAATAATTCATTAATAAGGTAATTACTGCATCATCATTATGTCATAAATAAATTAAATTATTTAATTTCCAAAAATTATAAATAAAATTCCATTATGTAGGAAATCTTTTTGTCATTATAATTAATAGTAATAGTCAAATTTATCTTATGTGTAACCCTATATTAAAAATGTTTTAGTTATTAATATTTGATTTTAACTCTTTTAACTCTTCATTAAATAAAATAATAATAAGTGTCCGAATCTAATCCAAGTGGACCTAAATGGTCATATTTTATTCCTAAGGTTGCTTTTGGTCGAATTAAACTTATCCAATAGAAATAATATAATGGTTTATGGTAATAATAATATCATTTTTACCCTTAATTACCCTAATTACTTTTAACTGTTGTAAATAAAAGTAAAAAGTTACTATTCACAAAAAATTATTTTTATCCTATTGAACCACATTTTACTCCTTTATATCAACCGTGTCTCTCAGATTTTTTAAATTAAACTCACAGAAGCGGTAAAATTAATTTTTATGTTCAATTGCAAATGCACCTAGGAGGTGGGTAAAAGACGGTAAAAAGTTCAATAAAATATTTATGTATCTATATTATTATGAAATTACTCCAATGAATTACATTGAACATATATAGATATTATGTATCTATTTTTACCTAATATAAATTTAAATAAAAAATGATTATTTAAATAAATAGTCGGTTTTAACCAATAACTCAGTGTTTTTACTATTCATCAAAAATTGAAAGTTTTCAGAAAAATACCAAAAATTCACCCTAGGATAATTTCGATATTCTGAATCCAAAAATGATGTCCATTTTGAAATATAATATTTATAAAATTTCAAAAAGTGGGTATTACTATTCATAACGGCTAGTTAATATAATATTTTAATAACATATCGTTGTTTAGTGAAACTCGGTATTGCGTACCACACAAGCTATCGAGGAAGGTTTCTATTGCGTGTAACGCAAGCCGAAACAGTGTTGTGTGTAGTGAAATATTCTTTTGGTGATGCATATAACATAAAAACAAAATATTTATCATAAAATCTTAGGTGTTACAACATTAGTGGTTCAAAATTTTTGTTGAGAGGTAGTTATCATATGGTATAGGCTAGGTGAGACAAAGGGGTCTGTTGCAGGTTAGGTCTACATGGAATGGAGTGGTCAACACAGTTCATCCTGCACAAGATAAAGGTTTTCTGGGAGATGGAATGCAAGGGAAACAACACTTGGGATAGAAATTTCTCAAGGAATCAAGGGTTTCTATAGGAGTTATGAAAGTTATATTATGTATGTTTCTAGTTTCAGAATGGAACTTCATGCTAGTGCGTGTCTATTAGGGGAAAAGTGTCACATCCCAACCAGATTGACCACTAAACCGGTAGCTGGACCGGTCTACCCATGACCTCATGCGTGCCTCCCTATTTTCCCAAGGATGTGGAATATATATGAGGTTATAATGGTGGTATAGTGGGGAGACTATACCCTCATGACCAATATATCATAGTGGTAACATATACGATCAAACAATATAAAAAATAGAAGCAGTATAAACAAATAATACCAAGAAGTGGAAGAAAAATTTGATAACTAGATAAATATAGATGGCCAATTCCAACAATTAAAAACTAACCCCGAATTACCATGTTATGAATCCTAGTGAATCATAAAACATAATGTAGGGAATATTTCACAGTACATGAAAAAAAAACAAAATAATAAAAAGTTCCCTTAGGTGATGTCCTCGAACATCCAAAGTACTCACTCAGTCTTGTGATCTTAACTCCTAGGCACAATGCACAATAGAAGAAAATGATACTGAAACTTTAAGAAAGAGGATCTTCTTGAGTAACCTTGTGGAATGGTATCCCAAGTAGGGTGTGAGATATACACATTAGGCCACTACCAATGGTTTCTAAATAATACTCCATCTCATGCGTATAAAATTAGTAGTGTGGATTAATATCAAAAAAATCGGCAATGTGAAATAAAATAAATAACCAAGTTGGGTGAGGTTCTTCAAGAAAATATGGCCTGACCATACCTACTTCATCATATGATGAAAATATATGAACCAAAACAACTTATATAATTAAGATAAGGGGAAAAGGTAAAAAAGAAATAAACATGCATAAATAGATGGATCAATCCCAATCATGTGAAATGGTTGGGCATATGTCTCTCTTGAATATCTAAATATAACAAATTTTTGTTTATAATTTTAACTATGAAAATTAAATAAGAAACACCTTGGGACCCTTTGGAGAGAACCTTTATAGAGAACCCCTATATCACACAAAGAGTGCAATAAATCTCACTGTTGTCAGATTCCATCAAATGAAATCCATGATAGGTATCTAAAGTATCACTCTCATCCAAATGTGAAATAATGACATCTGAGCCAAAAATTGGTGTCTTAGATAGGGTACCAAGTCTCACTCATGCCCTAATAAAACCATACCACCAACAAGCCTATCCAAGGTGTATCCACTAGGCAACTGATATCTCTCATAATGAGGATAAAGAACACATGATGATCCAATCTTGGTATACTAATATCTCACCTGATGTATACACTGTCTATTAGGGATATTGACACACAAATGATGAACTCATCCTTGGTGTTCCAGGGATATAGAATTGGGTATCCATCATAATTTCCATAGTATGTTTAATAAGTTAATTTAAATAGGGTAAAAAGGTTATGCATGTAAGTATGGAATAACATAAAAAAGGATGGGATGAGGTGGTCACACAAATTTGTTAATTCATTTAAAAACGGAATGGCCACGTACTCAAGCATTCCATGTCTCAAATAAGTTATTTAAACAAGACATCACATTCAACCGCAACTTAAAATAAACAGCTAATCCCTGAAAATATGTTCATGTTAAGAACTCATACCATAATAGAAATCAAGTTATAACACACAAACACAGAGAGATATATATAATTTTTTTGTTAAGAAGGAAGTGCACCTCAACAAAGAGGTTTTTATTGAATTTTTTCCCATTGCTTTCCTGAAATTAATTTCATTTAATTTAAATAATTTAATTTCATCATGAGGCATAAAAAACCCATTACATGGTATTTTAATCAGGAAAAATCAAAATTCATCTTATAAATAAACATCACACCCAAAGGGGTGGATTATACATAAAGAAAATTATAACGAACCATACTTTACATACATTTTTATTACTTGAAAATTGAAGCATACTTATTAAAACATATAACAAAACCATGAAAGGACCATATAGGTATAGTGTCTTTAGAAACTGGGAAACATAAACAATTGGTTCATAAAGCGTCTACACTGTCTCCCATTTATTTTATCATATCTATAGTCCCTTTTGACATATCTTACTTAATAAGCTTCTTCCTGACCTGGGGAAAGAAAACATACAAAAATGTGAGCTCAAATGCTCAGTAAGGGTAAACAAAATAAATATCAATCACATCATATAAGAACATAAAATTTTTGGAAATCTTAACCTGCAAAAGAGAGCATAATTTCATAACATGGGATAAATAATAGTAGTGAAATGAAATCCCAATAATCATAACTTAAGACATAAAACTTTTTGGAATACACACATAATAATTTAGAATCATTTCTTATTAGACAAGACTCATTGTCAAGTCTATCTTAGTGGACAAAGTCCATTTCTGAACCGAGTTCACTCCTCGTTTCAGTCCTGTTTCACTGAACCGGTATAACCTGCCGTTCCAACCATGTCTATCTCATGAGATATAAAATCTTTACCCAATGCATTGGAGGGAGATATAGATCCCACCCATATCATAATGATACCATTCTTATGTGTGCCACAAAATCATAAACCATACATCATAGCATAACCTCATGTAATAAAAATTGGAATCTTAATCATCGTGACATCATAAAACAATTTATATAAGATAAAGGAATTCATAAAAATAATTCCATCACAACATAATCAAATCAATGTAACAATAGGGATGGAAACCGAACCCTTTATTATCTTAGATGTAAAATAATTTTGATAAAACACTCAAACTCCATTCTTGAGAAAAATATCATTTCTACTTCAAAAACACTTTTCCTTTCTTGACATGTCATTCAATTATAAACTAAAAGAAGTTGATTAAAAATAAACTTGAAAACTTGTAAGGGAAGATTCTTGGAAATAATTTTTTAAAAATCCATTCATTTCGTATAAGTTAAAAGAAAACATTTTTCTCTTACTTTTGTCGAAAAAGTCAAAAAGTACCTTGTACGAAAAATAACAAAATATTCCTTTCATATCTTTTACTAAAAACTCACCGAAGGGTAAAATTGGATATAAACTATTGTATAAGGATATAAATATTATATATTGAGGAAACATGGATGTGGATGATAAAATACACCCCAGTAAATTCCAAAGTATAAACAATCTCGGATAAAAATGAGATTGTGATATTTCTCTTACCTTAGATCCGATTTGCTTCATAAGTGTCTGAACCTCTTGTATAATGATTTAAATAATTTTATTGACTTCATCCAGAATCATACTTATTGTTATGATATCATATATGGTCATATTCTTAGCTTCTTATTAGTAATATTTCATTACTA
This sequence comes from Viscum album, assembly GCA_963277665.1. Taxonomy (NCBI): domain Eukaryota; kingdom Viridiplantae; phylum Streptophyta; class Magnoliopsida; order Santalales; family Viscaceae; genus Viscum; species Viscum album. The sequence continues at coordinate 2,014,769,538 of OY728153.1, read as the reverse complement.
CTTGTTATTCGGGTGTTTATTACTTTTTATTCTTATGCGTGTTTGTCGAATAAATTATTATTCTTCTCTTTTGGTTATAGATACCTCAATTCCATAATGGTATTAGTTTAATATATATCATATTAATTAATTCAATTCATTAAATTCATTTATATAATCATTATGAAATGAATATCATGTAGAACGAATCGCATCACATCGTGGAGACGATATTCTGTACGTACGCACGAGCGATGATATCGTTCCCATGATCATGGAATTGTATTGGAGTGTATGTATACTATTTAAGAATCAATAACACATTAAAATAATCATATATATTCATTACTTTCACCCTTATACCCATCCAAGTAAGGTGGTGGTGGAAAATAGATTACACCACAGCGTGGAGACGGTATTCTGTACGTACGTACGCGCAGTGATTTCGTTTTCCGTAGGATGGATAAGAGGTGAAATAGGGTTGTTTCATATTTATAAAAACATATCAGTATATGAGTGATACTGATATTATTACCTCATAATGAAACAACTAAAGAAGAGGGAGTATAAGAAGAATGGAACATGAAGAATACGGTAGAAGGTATTACCTCTTTCTTGAAGTGCCTCCTTTAAAATTTTTCTTAAGGCATTAGAGTTGGTCTTTTGATAAGACCAGTACCTCTAGTAGGTTTATAAGGAAGTGGGGAAGTGAAATTAGCAGGTGTTGGCTGAGCTTGAAGGTTCAAATTGGTGTGAGTAAGAGAGGGATGAGGTTCCCTTTTATAAGGGAGGAGAGGGGCACCTTTGGAAATATAAGAAATATTAGTTTATATTAAATCCCAACCCCACATTAAAACTTCCAAAATGGCTCATATCCAAATCTTAGATGATATAGGGTTGTAATATCATCATACAATAAAATTTGGACATGTTAGAAATTTATTTTAAACATTATCAACTTGATTTATCCTTATTTTTCAATTTAATTTTATTTGTGGTAATAATATTCTAAATTTTAAATTATTATAAATAATTACATATGTGTTGTGAATTTTCTATAATTTGACACTTTATGACATTTTCGACCATATTATTTTTAATTTTTAATTTTTAAATATTTTTGTGATTTTTAAACAATTTTATAATATGTTATTTTTATAAAATAACAATAGTGTCAATTTTGACACTATTCATTTATTTGAATTTAAATAAAATATATACAGAAGATATGTTTGAAATAAAAGCCTTAATATATTCATAAAATGTCATATGTATCTATAAAATTAGTGTATCACATTAAATATTTCATATAATATTTATTTTAATATTTTTTAAAACAATGTATTTGATATTTTAATTAATAAAATAATTTCAACATCACTATTGTGTCATAATTAATGATAATTATCTAATCACTAAAAATTATAAACAAATTCCTATGATGTAGATAATTGTATTAGATTTATGGAGACTATTAATGTTCAAAGTTGCATTATGTTTATCACCAAATTAAAATTATTATATTTATAAGATTTAAGAAAGTGACATGTTGTCACATTCTTTGGTTTTATTAATAATTAAATTCTTTTCAGGGAAAAAAGTCCATAAAATGAATTTAATACGACCCTTAGGTGATATGGGTCAACTTTCAGTCATCCAATAGGATTTTTGCAGGTGTTAGGGTAATTTTATAATCTTATATTTACCCTTAATTACCTGATTTACCTTTAACTATGGTAAATAAAATTTACCATAGTTACTATTCATAATGCCCAAAAATAAAAAGTAGCCTATTAACATAATTTGGACCCAATGAGTCTGAATATGGAATCCCTTTTTCAAAATTCAAATCATATAAGTTGCAGTAATTAATTTAAAATAAATCCCGTTGTTAAGAAAACGGGTTTTAGAAGTTAAAACATTGCCAAAGATTGAAATGTTTTTACCTATGAATTCAATGTGAAATTAATGATACTGACATAATTTATATTAAATGGTAAAAATATATTCTATTTATACTTTAAAAACGTTCAATATTATAATTTATCCATATAAATTATCTCAATGAAAAAAGTTGTTTTAAATTAAAAATTAGCGTATTTTTACTATTCATCAAAATATTAAAGTTATCAAAAAAATATCAAAAATTTATCCAAAGTAAATTTTTATAGCCTGATTCAAAAGAAGAATTTTATTTTGTCAAATTGAACTTATAAACATGTCAAAAACTAGATTTAATGTGGGTGCGCCATCAAAAGGTGGCAAAACTATATTTTTTGAAAAATATTTCTTTTATAAAAAAAAACTGATTTTGCTTTTATACCTCAGTCTTGAAAATGTATATTTTGAATTAAAATGTTATAAAATTCATAATTAAGTTAGTACTATTCATAACGGCTCGTTTTAATAATATTTTAATAGCATATCAATGTTTAGTGAAACTCAGTATTGCGTACGACGCAAGCTGTCGAGGAAGGCCGCGGTTGCGTGTAAGGCAAGCCAAGCTAGTGTTGTGTGTAGTGAAAGATTTCTTTGATGATTTATATAACATAAAAACAAAATATTTCTCATAAAAGTCTTGGGTGTTACATTCTACCCCCCTTAAAATGAATTTTCCCCCGAAATTCGTCACTTTGTAACAAACATATGAGGATACCTCTCCCTCATCATATCCTCAAGCTCCCATAGCATTTGGTTGCTCATGGGGACAATCATTGCATTGCCCGTCGCATTCCGCATTAACACAGTTCCTTTGGGTTCCATCCATTGACTAAAACCAAGAATAATAGTGTGAAAAACACTAATTATAATAAGAAAACCACATAATCAAGAATAAAATTTCACACTTAAGGTCTTATCCTAGGTTGTTCATGGTCATTTCTAAATCACTAATATTGTGTTCTATGCTTAGACTTTTCCTTTGGGTTTTTACTAAGGCTTTCACATCCTAGTTTCCAAAGGATGACTATACCTTTCCTCTGATACCAACTATAATGACCCATAATTTACATACATTGTTATTACTTCAAAATTGAAGCATACTTATTACAGTATATAACAAAACCATGAAAGGACTGTATAGGTATAGTGTCTTTAGAAACTGGGAAACATAAACAACTGGTTCATAAATCATCTACACTGTCTCCCATTTATTTCATCATATCTATAGTCCCTTTTGGCATATCTTACTTAATAAGCTTCTTCCTGACCTGGGGAAAGAAAACATACAAAAAGGTGAGCTCAAATGATTAGTAAGGGTAAACAAAAGAAATATCAATCACATCATATAAGAACATAACATTTTGGAAATCTTAACCTGCAAAAGAGAGCGTAATTTCATAACATGGGATAAATCAGAGTGGTGAAATAAAATCCCAATAATCATAACATAAGACATGAAACTTTTTGGAATACACACATAATCATTGAGAATCATTTCTTATTAGTCAAGACTCATTTCCAAGACTATCTTAGTGGACAAAGTCCATTTCTGAACCGAGTTCACTCCTCGTTTCAGTCCTGTTTCACTGAACCGGTATAACCTGCCATTCCAGCCGTGTTTATCTCATGACATATAAAATCTTTACCCAATTCATTGGAGGGAGATATAGGTCCCACCCATGTCATAATGATACCACTCTTATGTGTTCCACAAAATCATAAACCATATATCATATCATATCCTCATGTAATAAAAATGGGAATCTTAAACATCGTGACATCATAAAACAATTCATATAAGATAAAGGAATTCATAAAAATAATTCCATCACAACATAATTAAATCAATGTAATAATAGGGATAGAAACAGAACCCTTTATTATCTTAGATGGAAAATAATTTTGATAAAACACTTGAACTCAATTCTTGAGGAAAATATCCTTTCTACTTGAAAAACACTTTTCCTTTCTTAACATGTCATACAATTCTAAACTAAAAGAAGATGATTAAAAATAAACTTGAAAACTTGTAAGGTAATCTTCTTGGAAATAATGTTTTAAAAATACATTCATGTTGTATCAGTTAAAAGAAAACATTCTTCTCGTACTTTTGTCGGAAAAGTCAAAAAGTACCTCGTACAAAAAACAACAAAAGATTCCTTTCATATGTTTTACTAAAACTCACCGAAGGGTAGAATTGGATATAAACTATTGTAGAAGGATATAAATATTATATATTGAGGAAATATGGATGTGGATGATAAAATACACCCCAGTAAATTCCAAATTATAAACAATCTCAGATAAAAATGTGATTGTGATATTTCCCTTACCTTAGGTCCGATTTTCTTTGTAAGTGTCCGAACCTCCTGTATAATGATTTAAATAATGTTATTGACTTATTCCAGAATCATATGTAATGTTATGATATCATATATGGTCATATTCTTAGCTTCTTATTAGTAATATTTCATTACTACTTGTTATTCGGGTGTTTATTACTTTTTGTTCTTATGCGTGTTTGTCGAATAAATTCTTATTATTCTCTTTAGGTTACAGATACATAATTTACAGAATGGTATTAGTGTAATATATATCATATTCATTCATTCAATTCATTTATATAATCATTATGCAATTAAGATCTTGTGGAACGAATCGCATCACATCGTGGAGATGGTATTCCGTACGTACGCACGAACGATGATATCATTCCTACGATCGTGGAATTGTATTGGAGTGTATGTATACTATTTCAGAATCAATAAAACTTTAAAATAATCATATATATTCATTACTTTAACCCTTATACCCATCCAAGTAAGGTGGTGGTGGAAAATAGATTACACCACACCGTGGAGACGGTATTCCGTACGTACGCACGCGCGGTGATTTCATTTTTCGTAGGATGGATAAGAGGTGAAATAGGGTTGTTTCATATTTATAAAAACATATCCATATATGAGTGATACTGATATTATTACCTCATAATGAAACAACTAAAGAAGAGGGAGTATAAGAATAATGGAACTTGAAGAAAACGGTAGAAGGTATTGCCTCTTTCTCGAAGTGCCTCCTTTAAACTTTCTCTTAAGGCACTAGAGTTGGTCTTTTGATAAGAAAAGTACCTCTAGTAGGTTTCTAAGGAAGTGGTGAAGTGAAATGGGCAGGTTTTGGCCGGGCTTGAAGGCTCAAATTGGTGTGAGGAAGAGAGGGAGGAGGTTCCCTTTTATAAGGGAGGAGAGGAGCACCTTTGGAAATATAAGAAATATTAGTTTATATTAAATCCCAACCCCACTTAAAAACTTCCTAAATGACTCATATCCGAAGCTTCGATGAGATAGGGTTGTAATATCATCAACCAATAAAATTTGGACATGTTATGAATTTATTTTAAACATTATCAACTTGATTTATCTTTATTTATCAATTTAATTTTATTTGTGGTAATAATATTCTAAATTTTAAATTTTTATAAATAATTACATATTTGTTGTTAATCTTCCATAATTTGACACTTTATGACATTGTCGACCATATAAATTTTAATTTATAATTTTTAAATATTTTTTTGATTTTTAAAAAATATTATAATATGTTAGTTTTATAAAATAACAATAGTGTCAATTTTGACACTATTCATTTATTTGAGTTTAAATAAAATATACACAGAAGCTATATTCGAACTAAAAGCTTTAATAGATTCATAAAATGTAATATGTATCTAGAAAATTAGTGTATCACATTAAATAGTTCATATAATATTTATTTTAATATTTTTTAAAACAATTTATTTGATATTTTAATTAATAAAATAATTTCAACATCACTATTGTGTCATAATTAATGATAATTATTTAATCCCTAAAAATTATAAATAAATTCCTATGATGTAGATAATTGTATTATATTGCTGGAGACTATTCATGTTCGAATTTTCATTATGTTTATCACCAAATTAAAATTATTATACTTATAATATTTAAGAAGGTGACATGTTGTCACATTATTTGGTTTTAATAATAATTAAATTATTTTCATGGACAAAAGTCCATTAAATGAATCTAATCCGACCCTTAGGTGATATGGGTCGACCTTTAGTCATCCAATAGGATTTTGGGAGGTGTTAGGGTAATTTTATAATCTTATATTTACCCTTAATTACCCGATTTACCTTTAACTATGGTAAATAAAATTTACCGTTGTTACTATTCATAATGCCCAAAAATAAAAAGTATCCTATTAACATAATTTGGACCCCCTGATTCTGAATATTGAATCCATTTTTCCAAATTCAAAACATATAAGTTGCAGTAATTAATTTAAAATAAGTCATGTTGTTAAGAAAACGGGTTTTAGAAGTTAAAACTTTGCCAAAGATTGAAATGTTTTTACCTATGAATTCAATGTGAAATTAATTCTAATGACATACATTATATTAAATGGTAAAAATATATTCTATTTATACTTTAAAACAATTCAATATTATAATTTATCCATATAAATTGTCTCAATGAGAAAAGTTGTTTTTAATTAAAAATTAGTCTATTTTTACTATTCATCAAAATATGAAAGTTATCATAAAAATATCAAAAATTTATCCAAAGTAAATTTTTATACCCTGATTCAAAAGAAGAATTTTATTTTTTCAAATTGAACTTATAAACATGTCAAAAACTAGATTTAATGTTGGTGCGCTATTAAAAGGCGGGAAAACTGTATTTTTTGAAAAATATTTCTTTTATAAAAAAAACTGATTTTGCTTTTATACCTCATTCTAGAAAATGTATAAGTTGAATTAAAATGTTATAAAATTCAAAATTCAGTTAGTACTATTCATAACGGGTAGTTTTAATAATATTTTAATAGCATGTCGTTGTTTAGTGAATCTCGGTATTGCGTACGATGCAAGCTATCGAGGAAGGTCGTGGTTACGTGTAAAGCAAGCCAAGCTAGTGTTGTGTGTAGTGAAAGATTCCTTTGATAATTTATATAACATAAAAGAAAAATATTTCTCATAAAAGTCTCAGGTGTTACAAAAATAATGTTTAAAATTTATATTTAATGAACTCACCATAAATGGGTATTTCAAGTGAATGTTGAAACTCCAATAATACCTAGGATGGCTCAAACAGAACTCCAGGAAATAATTTTTTTAATTTAAACTGAAACTAAAATTGGTAGAAACACTGGGTACGTTTTCGTTGGGGAACACGATGAATTTTTATAATAATGACCAACATAAAGAATGAGATATATAAAACATACCTCATGATTTGGATTACCTAGACATGCTATATCAATATTTGATTTGGTTTTGTTTTAGAGAAATTGTAGATAAATAAACGCACCTAAAAAATTGGGAAATTGAGATCACAAAAATGTAGTGTGGTGAGAAAAAATATAACAAAGAATGATGGAAGGAAAAATGAGGTGGTTTCTGAGAGGAATACATTGGAGCCAATAGTGTTCTAATATGGCTTCAATGGAGGGAGAAACCATCATGCCTATCATCATGAAGGAGGAGATCTAGTGGCAGGGGTGCAATACGTGGAGGATTAGAAAAGGGGGAAGAAGAGAGGGAATAAAATTTACGTTCATTATGGGTTGAATTTTTATTTGACCTAGACAGAATAGAGAACATGGTTTGGCCTCATGGTTGGTCAAACTGTGCTTCTACTATGTGGCTCATGCTGCTCATGAGCCACACCCCCACATGGTCTGACCAACTGTGCACGAAATGTGATATGAAAAGTGAACAGATAAACTCACTGAAAAATGGAACTAAAAATGTGGTATAGAAGCATGGTTTGGAAAACAGTGCACAACCTATGTGGTTTAATACCGCCCAATTTCACCAGGCACACAATTTTCACTGGTGGGTTGCACAGTTTTAGCCAAACCGTGTGCCCTTAATTGTCCACCCAACAATTGAAATTTCGATCCCCCGATTCCCCCGAAACTCAAAGAGACACTTTAGGGACCTATAGTTACATAAATGGGGTATAAAAAAAATTAATTTATGTGTTTCTTCTATCATAATTACATTCTGAATCCTAGTTTATAGAACAGACTATCAAGGGAATGAAAACAATTCAAATTCCATTCGAATTTAATCTGGTGAAAAACACTGGATAGTAAAAAAAGGGTTCCTTGTGTAGGTGTGTTGATGCTCCTTTCCTTCACAGAGTCTAATGACTAAAAAAGGTGAATACCTTAGCCTAAAGAGATCCATCCATTGAAAACCCATCAAAAATTCACAAAGGCATGAACAATGACTTGTTTACACATGGGTCGTGCAAGTTTCATCATGGTCACGCAAGTATAACTGTGCGCCACATATTGGTCACGTAGATTACTTGCACACCCTATTTGATTTTCCCCCAAGGTCTTCAATGGCCTATAAATACACCTTGTGGGCCCCCCATTTCGAGGACAGAAAAATCCAAAAGTCAGATTTAAGCTCTCGGCGCCATAGTCTCTACTTGAAGTCTTTTGAACACTTATAAGGTAATTTCTTACCTATAATGGAAGATATAAAGTGGGGGAATAAGGACAAAGTATTGAAATTCGTCAACACTTGTGCGCCTAAGTGTCTAACCCTTAAGGGAAAATGGCCACACTTGCGCGCTACCTTATCCCTTCAACAGAACTTGTGCACCATTCTTTTGTAATCCAATAGGGATAATAATAAGGGCTTGAGTCAAGTCTCACCCAATTATTACCCTATGGGTTGACCATCACAGAAGTATACATGTTCCGTGCAATTATACTTGCGTGACCAGGACTTCCGCGCCCAAACAGGACTTGTGCGCCTGCCTCTTTTTGGGTGCCTCTTCTACCTATTCAACACTTTTATTCAAATCTACCTCTCTTATTCAAGATTTATCCTTCAAAACCCTCTTCAAAACCACTTTTGGTAGGGTTCCTTTGTTGTCTTCCTTAACTGAAAGAAATTCTGTAGAAAATCTCTCAAAACATAGTGATTTACAGATATTTGCGACACTAAGGATAGAGATTTCATTCATTCAACCTAATCCTTTAAGATGATAGTATCATTAATATGGGAATCCTATTTATAGTTAAGCCCCAGTAATAATTCCCATAACCAGGTCCTCCTTTTCAAAAGTAAGCCCCAGTCCAAGATCCCTTAAAATGGGCTTCCTTCTTAGGAGTAAGCCCCCATCATAATTTTCATTAACTTGGGCATCCTCCTCAGGAGTAAGCTCCAATATAAAATTTTCTTAATATGGGAATCCTCCTTAAGAGTAATCCCCACTCATAATTCCCCTAACCTGGGCCTCCTTTTCAGAAGTAATCCTCAGTCCAAGTTACCTTAAAATGGGAATCCTTTTCAAGAGTAAGCCCCGATCATAATTTTCCTTAACTTGGGCATCCTCCTCAAGAGTACGCCCCAATATCAAATTTCCTTAATATGGGAATCCTCCTTAGGATTAAGGCCCATTCATAATTCCCCTAAACCTGGGCCCCCTTCTTAGGAATAAGCCCTAGTTCTCATGTCCCTTTAACCTAGGCCTCCTCAAGAATAATCCCCAGTCATAATTTCTATTAACCGGTCTTAATTTCTTTTGATTTGGACTTCTTTCTTAGGAATAAACCCAATCATAATTCCCTTCTAATTTGGGCATCCTTCTCAGGATTAAGTCCTATGTTAAGTATCCAAATCTTCATATAGCACATATACCTTTATGGACCTTGTTCCTGGGTTTCTTCCATGAAGTAAGTCCTAATCGTCATCTATCTTGGGTGGTCATACCCATGTAAGCCCCATATAATTCCTTATGACTGCATATTTCAGGGCACAAATCACCAAGTTCACTGATACCTCTTGTTTCTCACACTGAGAATGACTCACTTGAGCATAGAGTGTAAAAGTAACCACGAAACATCTCTTTGGGCCGTTAATCATACGTAATCCCCACAATTCTTAACCGAACTACATGGACTTTGATCTCTACCTTAAAAGTATAGTACGTAGGAAACCTTTCTAAGGTTCAAGCCTACCATCCATTAATTATCATCTCTCCCATATGATGTTAAACTATATCTTAATTACCGAACTATATGGGTTCTGATTCCTTTTCTAAACAAGGATACGTAGGTAGCTCATCTGCGAGTATGATCCCAACTCTAAAATAATCCACATCCTTCTGAATGACAATAAACTTTAAGTGCCCCACCCAGTGGCTTTAAAATTAGTATGTTTATCATAATGACCAAGATATTTCTATATAATGTATCGAAAGATACCATTGACTAAGAAAATATAACAAATATAGATGATTCTCTATCAATTAACAACCTCAAATACATAAAAAAAGATTCTATAAATCTCATAAATACCAATCATTGATTTTTAGATCTAAGGAAAGCTCATTTTCATACTTGGTAAATTAATACGGATTCATGAACATAACTTAAATCTATAAAGAGAGTCTCGGAGTAGATAATACATCCCCCAAAAAAGGTTTGATGACTCTGAACTCCCATCCTCTCGACTAATGTAAATTATTAATCCTCATCGGTCCACAACTAATGAGTAACTCCCTTTGAAAAGTTTGTCCAATTGGTTTCTAACGAGTTTATTCGTAGAACTGAAAACATCCAATGATTCTATATCCATTTGGACATACTTTCCAAAGGCATGTGCTCATTAATTGTGGACCGGTGAGGCTTAAGAATTTTCATTGGTCGAGGGGATGGGAGGTCGGACTCATCACACCATTTTGGGGGGAATTATTGTCTACTCCGAGACTCTCTTTATAGATTTAGGTTTTGTTCATGAATCCTTATTAAATTACCAAGTATGAAATTGAGCTTTCTTTAGATCTAAAAATCAATGATTGATATGTATAAGATTTAGAGAACCTTTTATATGTATTTCAGGTTCTTCATCGATAGAGAATCATCTGTATTTCATAGATATTCTTAGTCAATGGTATCCTTAAATACATTATATAGAATTCTCTTTTTCATTATGATAACCATACTGGTTTTAAAGCCACTCATTGGGGCACTTGAATTTTGTTGTCGTTAAGAAGGACATGGATTATTTTAGAGTTGGGGTTGTACCAGCAGATGGGCTACCTACATATCCTTGTTTAGAAAAGGAATTAGAACCCACGTAGTTCTGGAATGAATATATAGTTTAACCTCATATGGGACAGATGAGAATTAATGGATGATAGGCTTGAACCATAGAAAGGCTTCCTATGTACTCTACTTTTAAGGTAGAGATCAAAGTCCACATAGTTTGGTTAATAATTGTGGGCCATACATATGATTAACAGCCCAAAGAGATGTGTTGTGGAAAATTTTACACTCTAAGCTCACGTGAGTCATGCTCGGTGTGAGAAATAAGAGGTATTAGTAAACCTGATGATTTGTGAAACGAAAGATGTAGTCACAATGAATGATGTGGGGCTTACATGCGTATGACTGCCCAAGATAGATGAGGATTAGATTTTACTTCAAGGAAGAAACCCAGGAACAAGGTCCATAATGGTATATGTTCTTTATAGAGATTTGGATACGTAACTTAGGACTTAATCATGATAAGGATGCCAAAATTAGAGGGGAATTATGATTGGGTTTTATTCCTGATATGGAAGTCCAAATCAAAAGAAATCAAGACTGGGTCTTAATCTTAATGAGGACACCCAGGTTAAAGGGAATTAAGATTGGGGATTACTCATGAAAAGGAGGCCCAAGGTAAGGGAATTTGGAATTTGGGTCTTACTCCTAAGGAGGATGCCCATAGTTAAGGAAAATTATGATTGGGGATTACTCCTGAGGAGGATGCCCATTTTAAGGGAACATGGACTGGGGATTACTTCTGAAAAGGAAGCCCATGTTAGTGGAATTATGACTAGGGCTTAATCCTGAAAAGGAGGCCCAGGTTAAGGGAATTTGGAATTTGGGGCTTACTCTTTAGGAGGATGCCCATAGTTTAGGAAAATTATGATTGGGGCCTACTCCTGAGGAGGATTCCCATTTTAAGGGAACTTGTACTGGGGCTTACTCCTGAAAAGGAGGTCCAGGTTAGGAGAATTATGACTGGGGATTACTCTTGAAAAGGAGGCCCAGTTTAGGAGACTTGTGATATGGGGATTACTCTTGAAAAGGAGGACCATATCAAAAGAATTTAAGACTCGGGGCTTACTCCTAAGGAGGATGCACATATTGAAGATCTTCTCATATTAAATGACAAGGTTGAATGCATGATATCTCTAACCTTAGTGACATAAATATATGTAAATCACTATGTTTTGAGAGATGTTCCACATAATTCCTTTCATATAAGGATGAAAATAAAGGAACCATGCCAAAAGTTGCTTTGAAGAGGGTTTTGAAGGCTAAATATTGAATAGGAGAGGTGGATTTGAATAAAAAGAGTTGAATAGGTAGGAGGGGCACCCAAAAAGAGGCAGGCACACAAGTCCTATTTGGGTGCACAAGTCCTGGTTGTGTAATTATACTTGCATGACACATGTATACTTGCGCGATGGTCAACCCATAGGGTAATATTTGGGCGAGACTCATCTCAATCCCTTAGTATTATCCCTAAAGGCTTCCAAAAGAGTGGTTCACAAGTTCTGTTGAAGTGATAGGGTGGCGCGCAAGTGTGGCCAATTTTCCCTTAAGGGTTGGACACTTAGGTGCGCAAGTGTTGAGGAATTTCAACACTCATGCCTTATTACCCCACTTTAGATCATCCATTCTAGGTAATAAATTGCCTTAGAAGTGTTCAAAAGACTTCTAGTATAGACTATGGTGCCGAGATCTTAAATCCTACCTTTGGAATTTTTTCGTCCCTGAAATGGGGGGCCCACAAGGGGTATTTATAGGCCATTGAATACCTTGGGTGAAAATCAAATAGGGTGCGCAAGTCACCTGGGCGACCAATATGTGGCGCGCAAGTATACCTGTGTGACCATGATGAAACTTGTGTGACCCATGTGTAAACAAATCCTTGTTCATGTCTTTGTCAAATTTTGAGGATTATTCAAAGGATGAATCTCTTTATGCTAAGGTATTCCCCTTTTTCAGTCATTAGACTCTGTGATGGAAAAGAGTGTCAATAAAATCCCCCCCCCCCCTCAGAGTTGGATCCGAAAGGAAGGAGGATTTGGCTCTGTGGTAAAGGAGAAAACCAAGGAACTGCGGCGCGTAAGTTCTGAGCGTGCAAGTGGAGGTACACAGGTAAGACCCGCGCAGGGTGCGGCGCGCTGGGTACAGCCTTGGCCTAAGAATATGCGTTCATTCTCGTGCAAAGAAACCAGCTTTCAAACCTTCCCACTCTTGCCAGGCAGGTCGCTCTCGCCGCGCAGGTTTACTCGGCTTTCTACTCGTCCGCATAGGTGATGATATCCATGGATTATTGTTTCTTTGTTTCGCACTTCTTTAAAGGCAGTTTGACTTGCACTGTGATACTTGTGCTCCCAAACTTGCCCAACACAAATACACTTGCCCGCCAACATTGGACTTGCACGCCTTAATTCCTTATCTATTTTTTCACTTTTCTTCACAAATTTTATAAAAAATCAACTTACATAAGAGTTAATTATTTGACCTTTGCGTAGATTAAATGGATCCCAGAAGAATTGGAATGACTAATGAGCTGGCTAGAAAGAATATTGATGACATTATGAGCATCGTTGTCCATGATTATTACAATATCTGCAACAACATTCTCCCAGATTTGGCCAAGTACTTGAAGAAGTATCATCTTAATTTTCCACAGAGCATTTACTTGCCTCTATATGACCATGTTCATCTACAAGAAGTCAACATTCCGGAGCCAAAGAACTATCTCCCGCATTCATGGATTCATACTTACACCAATTTTACTTCAGCAAATATCTCAATTGGAGGATCATTTGTAAATGCTGGAACAATGGAGAAGGCCTACATAATGCATCATAGCCCATGTGCCCCATATCTAAAACCTCACAAGCCTGAGCTGAAACCACATTGTTATCCCTCAATATTCCAAAACTATCAGATGGATCAATCCAAAGGCTGGAAGAAGAGTTGGGGCTTCCATCCTGGAGGAGGTGTGAAGCCGAATGGGATGTGGATATATTGGGTGTGACAAACCTGTCTAGAGTTTGTCGAGGATCTGAAAGGAGCTGCAATATATGAATCCATCTGGCATGGGCGGACATGTGTTTATAGGAATGATGACTTTGTGCCAGAGCTAATCAGCCGCTGGAGCCCATAAACCAATTCTTTTCATCGGACTCATGGATACGTGGGAATCAGTTTGTGGGATGTCTACAAGATATCAGGGTCTCCAATTTTAGGTGATATGTATGATGAATTCATCCCTCCCAAGGCGACTTGGAATTATTCGGAGAAGACTCTAGCTTTGGCTCGAGAATTATTGAAAAGTTTCTACAAGCTCATAAACTCAAAGACCTCCAAAACTCATTCTAGAAAGGATATTCATCTAGAGGAGTGGATGGATATGTTTCTTACCAAGAAGGAGGGGAAGGTTCCCACTTGTACTCGTCCTTCCACCTACCAGAATAGAGAAGAGGGGTTCTTTTGGAACATTCTGGCTGACTCTAGAAGCAGTAGAATTTGAGAAGTGGGGGTACGAAGTGGATCAGAGAATCCCAGAAAAGACCCGTTTGGCGGGCTTCTTAGCCTTGTGGCTTAGTGTTTATCTTCTGCCAGTCAGGGATTCGAAGGGAGGCGTCGGGTCAGGGACCTTTGTTGTTGCAGCCAAGTTGGTTGAGAGGAAAATGGTTGGGTTGGCCACCCCCATTTTGGTGAAGATTCACAGGAGCTTACACTATGTATTTATGGCTAAATCTCCTTTGAGAATAGTGGGACCCTTCCATGTTTTGTGGGGATGTATCATAACTCATTTCAGGACATATGCAGTAAATAACGGAGTACATGTTCCTGGAAGTTCTTTCAGGCCATCAGTGAAATAATTTTCAAGAATTTCTCCATTAGCCCTCAACACTTATGATATGAAGGTGAGGCTGAGCATGTTCAAGGAATTTCTATTTTTTTCTTTATAGAAACCCACCAACTGGGCAGTTTGTTGATGATGGAATTGCTAGAATTGAATTGAGGTCATACATGTTGGCTTACAGAGATGGTCTATTGGCCACTAGGATTGACAGAGAGATTATATGTAAGGCCTATGCTCCATACAGATTTGCACTCCAATTCAAGTGTCTATAGCAGACTGTTGTATCCCCTCCTGTGCATGTCAGGTTAGAGAAGCATCCTATGGTTACTCAACAACTATGGTTGCTGGCATCTATAGAGAGGACCGGGGCAGTGTTTGATCTACCAGTTGCTAAAACAATGAGTAACTTGACTACATGGTGTGCCGAGAACTAGGTAGCATCATACCCTGAAGGAGTAATGAATCATCCGGTTCATCGGGTGGGGAAAAAGAAGAGAACTGTTGAGAAAGAAACCCTTCATCTGGAAGGTGACTCTTCCACACCCGAAGTTGGTTCCCAGGGTTCCTCACCCAGGGCTGACTCGCCAGATTCTCAGGATGAGGATGATGAGGCACGACATGTGTCAAAGCAACCTCGTGCCAGATATAATCCTCCTGTCAGAATCAAGAGACCCACTCCATAGACTCCTCGAGAGTTACTTCATTGAGGAAATTTAATCATCATTACTTTATAGAGCAACAAGTTTTATTTTCTTATCCTTTATCTATAGTCGTAGGAGCTGGGAAGAAGTTGAAGTCCATGATTGTAAGACCATCGTCGCAGCCTTCTGGTACACATGATGATTATCTATGACCAGAGGCTATCCAGAAAAGGTGGAGTTTATATTGCGACATTGAAACTGCCTGGTTGGACATGTGAGAAGGGCTAAACATCCCTAGAATAGGGAATCATCAGGCCTCTACCAATATATGTTTCGAGGATAACCCCGATGAAGTGCAGGCTTACATCAAAGAGCTGGAGATGCTCATAAATTGCAGCGATGATTCCATTCCTGTCACCAAGAGGGTGAAGGAAATGATAAATCGTGGCACCACAGAGGGGACTGGTGCTTCCAGAGATGAGGAGTGGCACGATTACGTGGCTTTTGAAGATGTAAGTCTCTTTCCATATTTTCTTTGTAACTTGATTCTAGTTAAAGATTTCTTACTCAAGGAAATTACTTTCTTCATCCCGCAGCTTGCTAATAAAGGAACTGTTGAGGTTCCTTCACCACAGTATATCCCTGGTGGCACTGCCATTGGATCTACTAATTCTCCTCATGAGCCGGGCGAGGTATCTCCAGGACAACAAGCCATGGACGAGTAGTTGGACAAAGATCTTCATTCTCCAATTCCTGTATTTGGAGATGATGATGTCAACACTACTAAAAAGCCAAATAAGAAAAGTCATCAATGGAAGAATTCCACAGTTAAACGCTTCATCAGTAGTGGTAAGTCCTTTGGATAGTCTTTAGTCTTAACCCATGAAAATATTGCTCATACTTCTTGGGATTTCAGGGGATTCTTCAATTTCTCTTTTGAGGGAGAGGATTGACCCTCCTATAAGAACGGCAGAGGGTGTTGGTGAACAATCAAAAGTTCATGCTGACTTGGCTGCTCTTGAAGAAGAGCCAGTGTCTGTTCCCAGTACCACTCATGCTGATGCTTTAAGGAGATAAGAACCTGCTTTGGGTAATTTAACGATGCTTTATAAGATGTTAAATGAAAACATCAACTGACTTCCATTCTATGATACTTCAGGTTCAACACCTACACCCGAACATTTGGTGGTCGCTGCAACAGATGCCATAATTTTATCTGAAGAAACTATCGGGGGTCAGAGGTTCTAGGATGAGGGTCACCAAGAAGATACATCGAATGCTCCCACCGGTGAGACTAACCAGGAATCATAGATATCTTTAGATGAATTGATGAAACTTGGCACATCTTTTGAATACATTTTAGATCAATTTAAATTACCATGTAATTTATACGATTTTGTATGTGAGTGTTATCCTTCATCCTATTAAAATAACATCTTATTACATCTCTGACCATGATTGGTTAAAATATGCAGTTCCATTTGAGCAAGCTACTGGACTACCAATGCCTGAAGGGGTTATAGACAACCCTACTATCGCAGAGACACTAGCTCAAGTGGAGCATAACCCAGAAGAGCTTCCTGGAACTCATCCTAAAAATCCCGTTGAAGCAAGGAAAGATGGGGATGAGCCTTCTCATGTTTCTGATCTACCATTGGGTATGAGATAATAAAATATGTGGCTACACTATATTTGAAAGAAAACTTAATCAACTTTTGTTATCCTTTGAAACTAACCAAAACATTCAATTGACTATGAAGGGCCATCAATTTCAGTAGTTAGATCTAGAGGTGATGCTTTATCCTCCTCCCCAACGAGAATAGAAAGTGAAATAACAAGGGTCAGGGGGGAAGGAGCAGAACATGGCACTTCTCTAAGTGCATTAATCCCAGATTATATTCCCCCTTGTGACAATGATGCTGAGTCAAACATGGAAGTACATAAGGCTCTCCAATTTTCACATCGCAAGGCATGATAGAACATATGGAAGATCATATTTAAAGTGCCTCTTGAATAGTTGTCTTCGAAGATCCTTCAACTTTCATCCATGTTCGTCATGTTGGGACTTGGCAGTTTTGGATATCAAGTGATCCATACTGTATTGAAACAAGTAATTTTAATGAGGGAGAAAAATAATAGGTGCCGTCAAGACCTAACCAGAGTGAGGCTATTGGCCTATATCAGCGAATTTGATGTTTCAGTGTCCTGAGCTGAGGCCATTCATGCTACCAAGTTGAAGGAGCTGAAGCATAAGATCAAGGAGAAAGTTTTCCAGCAAATTCACCTCCATCAATAGTTAGATGCTGTTACTAGGGAAATTGACCAGCATAATAATTCACTGGAAGGAGTTCAAATGAATGGTATGAAAGCTATTGCAAATGCCAAGAAAGCACTCCATCAAGGTGAAAAGTGTGAAGATGGTCGAGTGCATGAGATTCAAGTGGTGGCTGATGAAGCTCAGGATGTAGTAAATCAAATGAAGTGTTATGTTGAAAGCCTCTTGTAATTTTTGAAAAAGAGAAGAGACTCTAATATGTGGACTTCCTTATAACTCTTGTTCATGAATTAAAGACACTTTCTTCTTCAATCATTTTTATCTGCATTCTTTTTCTACCTGCTTAATTTTTTTTACTTAAGCCAATGGGCATAGTAATCATTGTTTGATTTTTTTTGCTAGGATTATAAAAATAACCCTACAAACTTTGAATATTTTTATTACTCAATATTACCTAAATCATACAAAATGTATGTTTAGTGAGTTGGGACTTGACTTTTTTTCAGAGTTCCCTTGTCTTTGGTGGGCAGTTTAAATTCATGCATGTCGGACATAAAATTTCTAATGTTTAAGGTCGAAATATCTTTGACCAAATGGATGAAAATTGACTCACTTTCATGATAATTTATCTGAAAACATATTACCATATTCAATTGTGGGGGAAAATATGTAAACTATGACTTAATAAATTTTGAATCCGAGGATTGATATGAAAAAAGGGCTAAAAGGCATTAGAAAAAGTATTTCCCAAGAATGAAGTTACCATTATTTAAAAAACCCGTTAGGGGGTTGAATTATGAAGGGCCACTTAAGGTAATTGGTTTCATAGTCAAATAATAGCATCTTTTGACTAGAAAGTCCATTATGTAGACTACATATTCAAGGCCGCCTAAGGGCACGTGCTGCATAGTCAGGCAAAAGAACTCTTAGAAATTTTACTTTTCTATTTCTAAAAGCCGGTGAAAGTTTATGGAGATTCAAAATTTCCAAATCATAGAGTCTGTTGTATGAAGAGAGGTACTTAAATATGGAGAGGATATTTCCAATCAATATTGTCTAGGAATTGGATGAGTGTAACTCCTATGAAGGTCTGACCCAAACGTAGGGAAGTTAAATATACACCATAGACTTTAATACTTTCAGATCATGAAAAAGAGTATCAGACAAATATGTTAAGGATAGTTATTTTTGAGGAACCATACATATTGTCATTAAGATAAATAAGGGAAAAAGAGGTTTTCCTCCCAAGAATGAAGTTACCACTATTTGACAAACTCGTTAGGGTGTTGAATTATTCAGGGCCACCTAAGGGCATTGGATGCATATTCAAATAATAGTATCTTTTGGATGACAAGTCTATTATGTAGACTATTTATGAAAGGCCGCCTAAGGGCACGTGCTGCATAGTCAGGCAAAAGAACTCTCAGGTATCAGACATTTTGTGACCAGAAGTCTAGAAAAGGGTTATGGAGATCTGGAAGTATTTAAGGTTAGGTGTATGATACATGAAAATGAGTATTTTCCAATGCATGAAATAGATACATAGACCAATGCTAACCATAATCATGTTGTGGTTGGGTCCTAGATTAAGGTGTTGGACTTCACCACGTATCCCATAAGTATGGGAATCAATCCATATGTAGTTATTGAAATATAGTTTAACGTCATATGGGATGAGAGTGTAGGAGATCTTAAATTAGGGTCATAGAGCTCAGACCATAATGTGGAATACACATTGTGTGTTTTATAAACATGGTGTGAATTAAGACCAGGGTTTTCATACCACATTAATATTTTCACAAGGGGACTTTTTAGCCAAGGGACTCAAAGTGGAATTTGGGGTTAGGCGCAAAGACTTGGGGCTGGATTAGAGGGATTATCGAATGTTCTTACATATCCCATAAGGATGGGAATCAATCCATACATAGTTATAGAAATACCCTTTGTATAGATTTGGTTTGTACAAGTGAAGGGTGAAAGGGGAATTTAGTGTAATGATAGTTTGACCGAAGATTAAAGGATCGAGCATTGCCATGTATGCACGTAGTCTTTGGAATATAACATAATTGGATATCAATGTAAATAATGATTCCCTCCCAGGTGAGGGTGTTAAAGAATGTTGTAGTTTATTGTCGTACAGGACAAAGTACGAGTATTTTAACATAATATAGCAAGGAAGACGGTGAACCAATGTAAAAAATATTGGTTCTGGGGGCGGCTTCACGAATCAACATCGCATGAGATAGAGGTGAACTGATGTGAATATATTGGTTTTGTATTTGAACCTCAGGAGGTTTCCTAAGTACCCAGCCTAGAAGGCAAGGATCAAAGTCTGCATAGTTCGATTAAAGAATGAATTGGTGACCAAGTTGTTCTTGAGGACAATGACATAAAAAAATTTATCGGGACTTACACATGTTTAGCGGCCCAGAGATGATGTTATGGTTGAAGTTTACTCTATGCTCATGTGATTCATACTCAGTGTGAGAAACAAGAGGTAGAAAAAACACTAATGATGTACAGTTTAATGTCATGTAGGACATATAAGGGACAAGACATAGTTTAACATCATGTTGGACAAAATAGGGACTGTGAAGTTTAATGCCATGCAGTAAGGACTTAGAGGACTTTGCAGTTTAAAGTATTGTAGTAAGGACATAAGGGTGGATACTATGTAGTTTAATGTCATGAAGTAAGGACAAAATAGGGGCTGTATATTTTAATGTCAAATAGAAAGGATGAGTGTCGCACAGTTAAGAGTCATGTAGCTAGGACAATGGAAGACACAGTTTAACGTTATGTTGGACGTATTAGGGACTTTTTCATAGTTTAACATCATGTTGGATGTATGCTACATAGTTTAGCATCATATTTCTAGGATGATGGGGACAATACAGTTTGAAATCATGTTCGATGAATGGGGGACTGTGTAGATTAATGTTAGGCAGTAAGGACAAAAGAGGGGTTGTATAGTTTAACATCATATAGCAAGGACGACACAGTTTATCATCATATTGTAAAACACCATAGTTTAACATCATGTTGGACGTAGAAGGATATTTGTATTACGCAAAATACTTCTTCAATAATCTTTCATTGGTAGGATTTGTGATGAGTTCTCAATCCATTGAGATTAAAGAATAAGCTCCATTAGATTAGACATTATGTATTGAATAAGGTCCTTCTCATTTTGGCTCAGGCTTGGGAGGTTTCATTCCTGTTATCATTGGATTTCTAAGAACCAATACCAATTCTCCTTGAATGAATGAATGAATACAAACTTTTGTGTTGAAATATCATGTTATTCGACTCTCATAGACATTGAAGTGGTGCAAGGTGCCCAATATTTTCTCATCTAATTTTTCCAATTCATCCAATCGCTTTTGAGATTGTTCATCTATAGATGACTGATCACAAATAGCTACTCTGAGTGAGGGTAATTTAACCTCAATGGGAAAAACTACTTCTGTTCTATATACCAATGAGTATGGAGTTGATCGCGTTGCAGTGCGGGTGGTGGTTCGATAAGCCCATAATGCATGAAAAAGTTTATCAGTCCATGACTTCTTATCTTTATCAACCATCTTTTGTAGTATATTTTAAAGGGTATTATTGAAGGCTTCTATCTTTTCATTGGCCACAGCATGATACTGAGATGAATGGTTGTATTTGATGTTATATTCTTGATACAACTTCCTTACCTCAGATGAACAGAAGTTGGTGCCGTTATCCCTCAATATGGTATGATGGACACCAAATCTGGTAATGATGTTAGACTTGATGAAGCTAAAATTTTTTTTAGAACTGACTTCTTTGAGAGGTAATGCCTATAACCATTTGGAAAAGAAGCTAGTAGTAGTAAGAATATAATTAAACTTCTTGGATGTAGCCGAAGGATAAGGTCCAACTATATCCATTCCCCATGTGGAAATGGTCGTGATTATTTCATTGTATGAAGAAACTCTGGGGGTTGATGAATGAAGTCGGAATGTACTTGGAAAGAATGACACTTCTTAGTGAAATCAACATAATTTTTATCATTGAAGTCCAAAAGTATCCAAGCCTTCTCATTTGATCAGATAGTCTATGTCCCGACTGGTGGGAACCAAAGACTCCTGCATGTATTTCTTTCATGACCGACATTGTATCTTCACGATCAATGCATCTGAAGATAATTCCATCAAAACCTATTTTGTAGAGAATTTTTTCTTGGTAATCAGGGCAATCATAAAGAGTAAAATTGACCACACGTCGCCAGACTTGTTTTTTCCAAGCTCTATCAGGTGGAAGTGTTCTATTTTAAAGGTATTACCTGATAGGTGTCATCCATCCTGTAGTATGACCATATGGTTCAAAAATGGGACTAACTTCATTGATTTCTTCTATTCTAGTTTGAACATAAGGTGAAATTGTACGACGGTGGGAAATACTGATGATTGTCTCGTCTCGATTTAGATCTTCGAGAGTTGTTTCTATATTATCCAGTGTATCATCTTGGGCATTTTGTGATCATGGGACATAAGAAAATTTCGGTTCTGAAGGAAATTCCACCATCAACTCTCTGACTTAATCATACAATGGGATTAACTCTTCTTTTCTAATGGCATAATACCCATTGACTTGTTTGATTACAAGGTCTGAATCATCTTTCACCTTTATGTGATTCACATGTTCCTGAATCACCAACTCCAATCTTGTGATGAGAGCTTGATATTCTGCTTCATTATTTGTATTGCCTTCCCACAATAACAAGGAATAGTGTAGCACTACCTTTTCTGGAGAAATGAACACAATTCCTAACCCAAATTTTTTGAATTTAGGATCTTCCATTTTCTTCCCTGTTGGACTTCTGGAAGCACCATCAAAATACATTTCCCATTTTTGAAGATTATCTTGAATAGAGAAGACTTACTCATCAGGATGTTCAGTATCTAAAGATGTATCTTCTACTGAAGGATGTCCAGTAAGAAAATCTGCCAAATCTTGGACCTTTATTGCCTTTTGATATTGATAGTGGATATCAAATTGTACAAAATAACTGCCCACCTAGCCAGAGGTCCTGTAATAATTGGACTGATAAGGATGAATTTGAGCGGGTTATTGCGAGATACCAATTGGACCTCATGATGTTGCAGGTAGTGTCTCAACTTCTGAACTAAAAATAATAATGTTAGGCAGCACTTTTCCATACTTGAATATCAGGTTTTTGCTTTAAGAATAGTCCGACTGAGATAGTAATGGCTGTTTTCATTCCCAGCATCATTATTTTGGGCAAGGAAGGCACCCAATGATCGCTCTAAATATGTCACATAAAGAATAAGTGGTATTCCATCAACAGGTGGCATTAATACCAGTGGACTCAAGAGATATTTCTTGAGAATACTGAATGCTTGTTGACATTATTCAGTCAACTGGTAAGTGACTCCCTTCTTCATCAATTTTGTGAAGGGTAAACGTTTTCCTGCCAGATTGGCGATGAAATGCCGAATATAGGCCAAGTGTCCTTGAATTCCTCTCAATTCTTTCAAATTTCTAGGAGGTGACATACCAAGGACTGACTTTTTCTTCTCAGGATCGACTTCGATACCACAAAGGCGTACAACAAAGCTGAGAAATTTTCCTGAGGTTACCCCAAAAGCACATTTCAAGGGGTTCATCTTAAAATTGTGTTGTCAAAGTTTGTGGAATATGACTTCTAAATCATCCAAGTGATTAGAACGTTGTTTGGATTTAACCACCAAATCGTCCACATAACATTCAACAAATTTTCTGAAAAAGGGTTTGAAGATACAGTTCATGGCACGCTGATATGTTGCGCCTGCATTCTTTAGGCCAAAGGGCATTACCTAATAAAAAACACACCTTGATGGGCTCTGAATGTTTTATATTCATCATATTCTAGAGCCATTAGGATTTGATTATACCCAAAATATCCATCCATGAAGGAAAGTGCTTCAAAGCCAGCTGTTTCATCAATTAAGAGTTCTGTGATCGGAACTAGAAAATCTTCCTTAGTACAATGCCGATTAAGATCGATGAAATCAATACGAACTCTAATTTGTCGATTCTTCTTTTTGACAGGGACAATATTAGAAAACAAATTGGGATATTTAACTTCTCTAAAAAATTTGTCTGTGATAAGCTTATCCACTTCAGCTTCAATTTTGGAAGCATATGTTGGGTGTGTTCTTCTTGTAGTTTGCTTTAATCCTCGATGTTCTTCTTGAAAAACCAAATGATGAGTAGCAACATCAGGATGAAGCCCTAGAATTTCTGTATCATTCCAAGCAAATATATCTTGATTTTTCTTTAAAAATTAAATATACATTTATTTCTCTTCAAGAGTCATGGCCGCATTAATTAAAGTGCGGCATGGATATTCTTTTGTACCCAGATTTATTTCTCTAAGTTCATCCATAGTGCTAGAGATACCATCTTCAAATGCTGGAGGAGCATCCTTGGGATCTTCCTCTTATTCTTCAACACATGTTGTCTCTTTTGTTTCAAATTTATAGTATATGATGAAGCAGAATTTCCATGATCAATAGAGATGTTAAAATTTGAACATCTTGAAGAAGAGGACACCATTTTTGACCCTATTGACGATGAAGGGTCTTCCTTGGGTAACAAGGAGGAGATGATGGATTGAGAATCAACATCACCGTTCACCTATGAAATTTCTACAACTTCTTATGGCATGGTTGGTGAAGTATAGATTTACTGGATTTCAGCGAATGAAATGAAGACATCTCGATTTGAGCTTTCATCATTGCTTGGTGAATGACCAATTTCTCCCATGTTGTCTGGCTTGGTTGCCGTAATTGACATTATGGAAGTTTCCATAATAGCATTTGGATTTGGGTTTATCCTATCATTTTGACTGATAGGAAACACATAATTTGTACTCTCATATATGAATGGGTTTACTGGAATATTTTCCAGACCATATAGAGCATTAACTTTGGTACCCTCCCTTGTTGTGCATTTCTCTTTTCCCTCTATG
Organism: Viscum album; assembly: GCA_963277665.1. Taxonomy (NCBI): domain Eukaryota; kingdom Viridiplantae; phylum Streptophyta; class Magnoliopsida; order Santalales; family Viscaceae; genus Viscum; species Viscum album. The sequence continues at coordinate 2,014,744,750 of OY728153.1, read as the reverse complement.
TGATAGAATTTCACCTCAATGTATTGAGATTCACATGTTTTGAATGGGGATTTATCACCATACAATGTCCCAATTTGACCATTGAAACAATATTTAAGACATTAATGGTATGATGAAAGGATAGCCGCATGTTGATGTAGCTAAGGTCTTCCACGCGAAATATTGAAGGTTATGTCATGACAAACAACCATGAAATATGAATTGGATACAAGATCTCCAAACTGAGTTCTGAGTGTGATCTCACCCATAGGTTCTTGTTTATTTTTATCATATCTTTTCAACATCAAAGTAGAAGGAGATAAATCAGATTCGGTGAGGCCCAATCGATGAAGTGTACGAATGGGGATGAGGTTGACTCATAAACCATTATTAATGAAAGATATTCGGATGTCTACATCATTGACCTTTCTAGATAAATACAAAGGTCTAATATGTCCATGCACAACATCATCTTCATCTTTATCTGTAAAAGATATCACTGCATGGAATTCTACAGAAACATTCTCTACATGGAAGACTTCAGCTACGACAATTTATGTTTTGAATTCCCGAGGACTTGAAAAAGACTCAATGAGTGCCTCCTGAAGATCATTTGATATATTCAAAGAATCCAGAATTGATAACTTGGCTGGTACTTTAGACAAATGTTTCAAGACATCATATTTTTTATCCAAAGTTCTGTGTGTCACAACAAGAACATGTGGTTTCACAAGTTCCTTAGATGTTGAAGATTCTTGTATCGGGGTAGGAGTTGGAAATACTCCTTGCATTGGAATATTAGACCGACTAGCTCTATTTTATTACTGAGAAGAATAAAGGGTAACCTCTAATAGATCCTCCAAAATAATTGTGCTAGTACTGAATCTACCATGCATGGAGAAACTGTCTTGTTCCTGTTGATCCCACTGAAGGGATCTTCCATGAGTTTCTACTGCATACACAGTTCTAGAAGGGGTAGAATTGGAATAGAGGTTTCTGGGATATCCATGACTTCCTCCGTATCCTAGACCTCTATAAATCTCTCTAATTCCTCTGTTTGATACAAGGATCTCAGACTCATAAAGATCGAAATTGTGAGTGGCATAAGGATCTGTTAAGTGAATCATGTTAACAGAACCAAATATCAACTCTTCAACTGATGAAGACTCTGACTGATTAGTCAATTTAGGCTATGCCGTTTGGTGGGGTGGTGCATGTGGCTTTGAATTAGATGGAATAAAATCTTCCAGAGTTAAAGACAACTTAGGATTTGACACAGTCTCGTCTTCTTCTGAATATTCCTATTTCTTTGAATTATGTCGTTTCTTTGAGGATTCTCCCTCTGATGAAGAGGTATTTGTTATGGAATTCATAGCAGAAGACACAATTGGTTTCTTTAATTGAGTTCGTAAAATGGCATGAGTTCGGTTGATCATTTTTCTGACCATCCAATCATCATATTTCTGCGCATTTTTTCTTTTGACTTCTTGCCACTCGCCTTATTCCTCTGTATTTGTAGTAGTAACACATGCTACCTGAGATGAATAACCTTTTAGTTTTACTTTTCTTGAGTCTACCATTTTTTGTAGAAGTTCATTGAAGAAAAAACACTCTAGAATGGGATGCCCCAATATCTGATGAAATGGGAAATAGTTGGTACGTTCTTCATCTCCTTCCTTTTTTGGCGTTTTGAGCCTTGGAAACTGAACCAAATTATTTTCCAAAGCTAAAATGAATAAAGTAGGAACTGGTACATTTCTAAAAGAATAAACATTTCTCTTTAACTCCTCAAATTGTTTCCGTCTTTAATCTCTTTGATCATCTTGATGAAATAGCCTCTGTTGTTGATGCTCAGGAGGTGGAGCCCTTCGATAAGATGAAGGTTTTGAAGTAGAAGCAGGTATAGGTGCTTGTTTAAGCATAACTGTGCATTCTCTGATTTACCCATTATCCTTCCTGGAGCTGATGGAATTACACGAGTTTTAACTTTAGTCTTTGTAAGAGAGTATTCGATCTTCTGAGTGATATAAGTAAGGTCTCGAAACCCTCCTATGTATTTCACAGGTATCAACGGTGTGTGTAATTCATCATGTAAATTTTCCACACATATTGGCAAAAACTATTCTTGAGGGAGTACTAATCTTAGGGAATATGTTAATCCCTTCCAGCGAGCAATGAAATTTAAAACACTTTTATTCTCCATTTGCATACAATTTTTAAGATAAAAAACTATTGTCTTTGGCAATGTTGACCTGAATTGAAGAAGGAATCATTGATGGAGATCCACCCACCTGGTAATTGACTGGGATTTCAAGCTTGTATACCAGAAAAAAGCAGGCCCTTGTAATGACTGCATGAAACACCTGAGCTTAACTGCTTCTTGTTGCTAAGGAGTTCCCATCATAGGATTTCAATGAGAAACAAAATGTGTTATGTGTTGCTCTGGGTCTCCCGAAATATTAATTATTGGGAATATGGTACTTGAAAAATTTGGTGGGGGAGGAATTGCATCAACTCATTCAGGGTAAGTTATCATTTATGGTTGAATTTGTGAAAATTTTCCCTCCATAGCTTCCAATCGAGCTGTTAATGACTCAATATTAGTTATTAAAGTTTGAGAAACATCTGATTGAGCTTGGACCTGAGAAGGTGCAAAAAATAGATCTTGGATAGGTGTGGTGGCTGGTACTACAACCGATGGTAGCACCAATGATTGTTGTTGCGTATGACCCATAGGTTTAGACCTGAGAGGGTGTACTATTAAAAGAGGATTTTCTTGATCCATCTTAGTAGATGCAACAAATTCCCTTGGCTGACTGACTCCAGCACGCTAAGGAGGAAGACTACATTGAAGTAGTTCTGCATTCAAACTCCTTAATTCCTTCATTTCTTCCTCCTTCTGTGTGAATATTTTCTCTAGAGAGAGTCATTGGCCTTATCTAGAGGATGGGCGGAATGTAACATGATTTTTTCCTTTCCCCTTGTTGGATTCATTTCTGAGAGGGGGGAGTTGGTTATTTGAAGGAAATCCTAGAATCTGGGTAAGCCTTTGGTTTCATGTATGCACATCTTTTTCATTTGCCTCTCTGTCAACAACCTCTTGAGCAGGAACTTCCTCATCTGATCCCTCTGAGTAAACCTCATGTTCTGGAGGATTAGAAACAACAATAATGATGACATTTATTGATGCATAACGCATTGCATCTATTCTATCGGAATTTCTACGATACTATCTTTTTCTATGTCCCTGATGAGACAGTGCCTTATGTTGAGTTGATCCATCAGGAACTTCTTGATGAACTGTAATTTGGAGGTAATATCCTGATAATTCATCTCTTCGTTACTCTTGTGGCTTCTTCCCTAATCGAGAGAAGACTAACTTTCTTTGAGGAAGAGATGAAGGATTTGAAAAATTCCCCAATCCTATGGATTGGGGCTGTTCCTACTGTTCCTGCTCAACTCCTTCGAATTGTATTTGTTGATTCCAAGGGTTGGGCTAAAAGAGTCCCTAGTCTGGAAAGCTGGGGTGGTTCTTGAGCTGCTACATCTGAGACTTTCTTAAAATCTCTCCTGATCTTTCGGACTTTAGTCTGGAAGTTGGCTGGATGTATTAACCTACATCCACACAAATCACCTGTCTCAAAAGACCGTTGGATGGTTTCTGACACTTCTATCACTTGATGATGTGCACGCTCTAAACAAGAATCTTGTTTGATATTATTGTTTGTGTGATGCAAGGTTAATTCAACAACTTGTTCTCTGTATTCTTGACTTTGAGAAGAACTAGTTGAGGCCTGTTCCTGAGCAAGCCTTTGATTATGCACAAAATCAGCTAGATGTGGCCAGTTCTAGGAAACAACATTGCATGAGACCACCTTTGGTGGGCATTTTTGACTGGAGAGTACAGTGAAATGTAGTGCTCCATGAACACCCCATCCCCTAATATGAATACCAGATGAGGGATTTGGAAATTAAATGGTGTAATCTTTTTCGTGCACCAAGGCATGAATGTTGAAGGGCTCTCTACTACTTTTCAACCTTTGGATATCGGGAAACTGAGAGAGAAGCCAAATCAAATTGGCATTGTAACCCTTCTATTATCTTGACATAATTTTCATATTCATCATAAGATAATATGTTCTTTCTTAATTTAAAAAGAGTTTTTGACTTATTGAGATGAATATCAGGAATACAATCTTCTGTCAACATCTCTGGAATATGATACTGAGAGTCTGCCAAAGGCCAAAACAAGACTGGTACTTCACCTTTGGCCAGTTGTTTTCTCATATTCAGAACTTCCTCTTTATAATTCGATGAAGAATCATCTAGCTAATTATACCAGAGCTGGTGCTTCCTTATTGCTTCATCGGATTCAACAAGATTGGTAGAGAACTCATTTATCAAACTAGAAGATGAATGACCTAGGGGTGGTTTGGAGAATTACCTACACCCTAGGCTATCTTCTAGTTGAGAAATTATTTCACCTTCTAGCGGTAAAGCATAAGACATGACTGGATTCACAATTTCAAGTGCCTCATATTAAGAGGGATTTCTCATTACTGCATTGTCCTTTAAAGAATTTTCCAGGCAACATGGATTACTACTTCAGAGAGGAATTTTATAGAAAAATTAATTATCATGGGGAGGACGACCATGGTGGGTTACACCAGAAGATGAAACCTTTTACTACTTGATCTTCTGGCCAGACAGAGAGTTATTGTGGCTCTCATCTACATATGATACTTTGAGATCGACCGAACGGTCATGAAGCAAGACTTCATGAGGAAGTGTCTGATGAATACCTTCAGAATTATTATTCCAACAATTAAGAAATGAGAGAGTAAAATCTTGAGTTGGAATAGATAATTATCTGAGTGCATCAAGAACTCTATCATCGAGCAAGGCCTTATTACAGATTGTATCTTGATTTATTAATTGTGTTGGATGGGTCTTTTTATTAGATGCCTTATTACCCACTTTTGGAACCACTTGTTGACAAAAGTGGTTATTATGGGTAGGTGTATGTTCCTTCTCAGGAGAAATAGTTAGGTTAGGCTGATTATCTCTATTCAAATCATGTGTATGTGCCTGACTTGATTGTCTGTATGACATGGGGGGTATGTCCCACAACCCTCTTGTACTGGAATAGAGGTGTGTATCTGTTCTGCAGTGATATGTTGATGTGTCACTCCACTGGTAGGAACAGATTTGAGTTTATTTCCCTATGATGCTGCTGAAGTTGTTATAATATTCTGACAGGTATCCAGAATATGAGTAGAGATTTGCTTCTGCTCTTTCACCATCATCAGAATGTGATTGGTGAATTTAGTTGTCGGAAAGGTAATATACGTCCATTTCGTTCTTGGAGTAGGTGTGTATTCCTTCTCCTGTCCTGTAACACCCCAAGATTTCATAGTGTGTTACTTCTTCAAAATAATTCAATAACTTTCACTACATGCAACACCAAGTTCAAGCACACCATGACTTACCAAACAATCCGTTAAAAAGAGGTTATGAATAGTATTAGATAAATTTTAATGTTTATATAATCCTTATAATTTTAGAATCCATATTATGAGTTTCTTAGATATAATGCAAGAACAAATTCATTTTCAATATTGCACTTTTATCAACTTTAATAGTGAACCCTTTTTAAATACTATATTTTAAACTTTTTGACTAAATGGGGACATCAAAAATTTAAAATGAAACATCCCAAGCTTCTACGGTACGTTTCCCTTTGAATAATGTGATAGCGTGTGTTGTACGCAACACCGAGTTCTAACACACCATAACAAATCAAACTAGCCGTTATAAATAGTAATACCTACTTTTTGAAAATATATTTATTTTATATTTTAAAATGGACTTCATTTTTGGATTCGGAATCTCTAATTTAGCCTAAGGTGAAATTTTGGTACTTTTCGGATAACTTTCATATTTTGATGAATAGTGAAAATTACTAAATTTTAATTAAAAACAACTTTTTTAATAAAAATAATTAATAGTGATAAATTATGAATTTGAGTGGTTTTAAAGTATATTTAGAATGTATTTTTACAATTTAATATAATTTTGGTCATTAGACATAATTTTACAATTAAACCGAACATAAACAAGTGTCAATCTTTTGATAGTTATTATCTCTTAAAAACACGCTTTTTGTTTTGACAGCGGGAATTAATTTTAAATTAATTTCTGCCACTTCTGTGTTTTGAATTTAGAAAAATGGATTCCATATTTGGAATCAGGATGTTCAAATTGTGTAAATAGGTAACTTTTATTTTTAGACATTTTGAATAATTACTGCGGTAAATATTTTATTTACCATGGTTAAGGGTAAATCCGGTAAATAAGGGTTAAAAAATAATATTATAATAATACTAAATTACCCTAAAACGTGTCTTAACCCTATTGGTTGATACAGGGTCGACCATGGGCATCTTTGGGTCGATTTTGGGACCCCATGGATCCACTTGTAAGTGATAATAACACTTTATTTTAATTAAGTCAAAATGAATACAAAAATGACACAAGCATATATCTTTTAGAAAAACAATTGTTAAATAGGGTTATATAAGTTGGATTTTAGATTATAAATATTCATTAGAAAGCTAAAAAGATTTCATACATAATTTTATTTTATTTATAATTTTTAGACATTAAATAAGTTATTTTATTTATGACACAATGATGATGCGGTAATTACTATAATAGTGAAAAATTAAAATAATTGATATTATAATTACCAAACTAAATATAATATGAAACTTTTAATGAATTAAACTAATTTTATAGGATAATATGATATATTAGGATTGATTTTATTGACTTTTTTCGAAGTAATCAATCTGTTATGAGTTTCAAAAAAATCAACTATTGAATAGTGTCAAAATTGACATAAAAGAGTTCTTAAAACAAATATTATATTATTAATTGATATTAAATTACTAAAAATCTAAGGTTCGGCCAAGAGACTTATATCATGATAGGCTAATCATTAATGGACCACTTGGGGGTCTCTTGGATGTATATAGTAAGTTTATTAACCATATTATATAAAACTACAAAGAGACATTGTAAAAGTGAAACTAATTAACTTAGAGTTAATACTTAAAGATAAGGTTAATATAAGTACCCAAACCTGTATAACTTCTATTGGTTGAGTTGTTTTCGACCTATCCCCACCTTAACATTTAAATAATCAACTTTTGAGCCATTAGAAACCGAATATGAATTTATTATAAATTAATAGTTCTAGCTTTTCCAAAGGTGCCCCTCACCCCTCTTATAAAAGGGCACTCCTCCTTCTCATTTCTTCACACCTCTAAAGCCTTTTGGTTCGGCCAAATTCTGCCCAAATACTCTCCCAACATCCCTCACTACAACCTAGAGGCCTTAGTTTGATCAGAAAGCCAACCTAAGGAGCCCTTTTGATCAAATCAAAAGGAAGAACCCGAAGAAGAGGTAATGATTTCACCACCCTTTTCTAAGTTCATTTCTTCTTCCACTTCTTCTTCCTTTGTTCTTACCATTATAAAATAATAAATCCAGTATCTCACATATACTGTGATGTTATTATAAGTATGGTACAACCATATTCAGTATTCTATCCACCCTTTGAATAACATGTCACCATACGTGCGTACGTACGGCTTACCGTCTCCACGTCGTGGTGTAATTGTTATTCAATATAATATTATTTGGATGGGTATAATAATGATGTGTAACTCATGTAAATAATAAATATAACATGTTAATTATTCTATATATATGATATACCATTCATTTATATATTATTTTAATATCAAAAGAATGATATTGTCGCTCGTGCGTACGTACGGACTACCGTCTCCACGAACTCGATGAGATTCATTCTCCATCGTAACCATTCAAGTATAATTATAATTTGATGATTTAAAAATGATTTTTAAGGACTAGATATCATTCTGGATATGAATAAGATACAACAACCATGGCTTATGTAACAAAACATATAAATAAAATGAGTAAGTTAACACCCGAAACGACGATAATTCTAAGATATTATTAACAAATCAATGTTAAAAGATCATATATGATATCATATTAATATATATGATTCTTGTATAATTTAATAACAATTATTTCACCATTATACAGGAGGTTAACCTACCCCAACAAAGGAAAAGTACAAGGTAAGGGTTATTTCACAATCTCTTCATTATCCGAGGTTGTTTATATGTAATAATCTACTGGGATCTCTTTATCATCCACATCCATGTTTCTTAAAAATGTATTTCAAAACATTTTTACTATTTACTAAAATATGATTTAAAGTCATTTATACCCTTTTTGACTTTTATAAGTGGTTTATAAAGGAATCTTTCCGTCATTTTCAAAACAAGGTCCCTTTTAACCTTTTCGACAGAATTTAGGTAAGAATGTTTTTTTAACTTATACGGCGGGTGCGGTTATTTTACGCCGTTATAAAATCTTCAAAGCTTTCCTTACAAGCTTATAAGAATATTTTCAAAGAAAATGTTTTATTTTATATGGATCTTAAATGATTTCAAAATAAAAGGAGATATTTCTTTAAAAATAATTTTGATTTCATCTATGTCAACATCCTTTGATGGATTTTAAGATTATTTGAAGTTGATTTATTATGATACAAAACTTCTATATTGTATTGAAGGTTTTGTTATATGTTTGACTATGGATGTGCTATTTTTATACCATTCATAGTTTATGGTGAAATTATTGACATTTCGTATGCTAGTTTTAATACGAATGTTTATGTTATGTTTAAACCTTTTCATATGGGAATGCATTGGACTTAATAAGTGACGGGTGGAGCCCGCTATAGCTCCTCGATGCATCGGTAGGTCTCATGAGACAAACTAGTGTCTTGGCACAAGGCCTTGACAAAATCTTATTTGTAGTCTTGGCACGAGGCCTTGGCTATGTGGTTATGATAGTCTGGCATTATGCATTCCAACATTATGAAAGTGGTTATTGATTTTTGCATGTGATTATTCGATTAGTAGAATATCCATGTGAATAATTAAATGGAATTATTTCATTTTATTTATGCCATACCATGTTGAAAGTTCATGTTTAAAAGGCTTTTGTTTTAGTTATACATTGCCTTAAATGTTTATTCTTATTGATGAAAGTTTCCGCTATATTGTTATCCTTACTGGGCATTTGAGCTCACCCCTTTTCTATGTTTTATTTTTCCCAGGAAGTGAAGATGTAAGTTATGAATGACCTGCAGGGATATTATGAGGGGATTATAGTGTGGACTGTGGAAACATTATGTTGTTGTAGTAGTTTTTCATTTTATGATGTAATGTAAAACTTATGAATATATCTAGTGTTTCCAAGGCTACTAAACCAATCGGTCTTTCGAGATTTGATCTTTCTTGTGATCATGCCAATGTTACGAAGTAATGCACCGACTCTGGGTAACTGGGGTCGGGGCGTTACAGTTGGTATCAGAGGAAGTTTAGTACAAACCTTGGAAGCTAGATTTAGATAAACTCTGATTAGAGCACGTAGACCTAAGATGAGCTTTGAGGATTAGTGTAGAAGAACTTCCTAGAATTTTGGTATTGTAGAGATTTTGTGAGTTTTCCGAGCAATACATCCCTGTCTGGATACGAGCAGGTAGAGGCGGCTCTGGCACAGATTTACCTAGGGGTAAAACCCTAAAACACCGCTTTGAGCTAGACTCGAACGGGAACTGGTGCACGACAACGGGCCTTGCTGCACTCTTGGTTACGACACTCCCGGGGGATATGCTTAGGATAATTCTCATTTTCTTTACAAACCATTATGAAGGGTTTATGAGTATATACTTCCTCAAAGAAAACATTTTTATGATTATGGATTATATCCATAAATAGTTCAATTTATGTTAAGTGTTTTATAAGTATGGGATTATGTATTTTGACTCATAAACTAATCTAGTTTATGCCATTGTTTAGAAATGGCGCCCAGTAAAAGGAATGATAACTCCAGAAATGCACATGATTCAAAGAGAAGGAAGGATCATATCTATCATGGTCTTAAGCTAGAATTTATAATAGAAATAGTCTCCCATGTATTATCATCATATGAAGAAATAATATCATGTGTTGATAAGATATGTAAAGAGTTTACTGAGTCCTATGTCTTTGAAGGGAAGCAAGAGAAGAAAAGGATGGAAGAGAGAAAGATTGATAAAGGGAAGAGGGAAAAGAAGAATTTTCCCATATGTGGTAACTGTGGAAAGAAACACCCTGGAACTTTCCTGAAAGGAATGGGAGTTTGTTATAAGTGTGGAGGAAAAGGGCACAAAGTACATGACTGCAAGGGTAAGAAAATGGTTTCAAATGTACAATGCTTCATTTGCAAGGAGTTCGGACACTACGCGAACCTATGCCCCAGTCATCAGACTATGCTGCAAATGATGCTATTGGATAATAATCAAGTTATGATACTACCACAGATGAAGAGGAATGATTAGAGTTCTTATGTTGATTATATCAATCGAGTGTTGTATCAACAATGTACTTGTTATAATAATTATGGAGTATATAAGGATTGTACTGCAGTACTATTTCATTAAGGACTTGAGATGGTGTGGAACAAAGAAAAGTGACTCAGTAGCAGGTTAAATTTTTGGAAAATATATGGTTGAGAGAATGATAAATCATAATATAGTTCTGATACTGAGGTAGTGATTTTGGAATAATATGTGATTGTTTTGGATAAATTATATTGGATATTCTTGACTACCTTGGAACTAATTAATGATTTGTATATTCCATCATTGTTGGGGTTTAAAACATTTTTGGATTAATGAAGTATATCCAGCATTCTATATGGAATAGGGGAGCATGAATGTAATCAATAAGTAATATGGTAATTCAAGATGTTTCAGTTTATTAAAAGAATACAAGATGAAGGTATTCATATGCTATTGCGGGGTAAAAAGGATCTATATTATTTTTACCTTCCTTATAAATGTTGGACTGTGAGTTTGGACAGAAGTATTTTGGATAGTTCTAGTTTGGATTATTTTGGATTACCATAAAAGGAAAACCCGGAGGTTGGGCGGCAACCCGTCGCGTCCGGCAAGGCTGCGAGACTTGAACCCGCAACTGAAGGGCGACAAGGGTGTATCACCTACCACTGGCCCATGAGATGTCCTGGATTAAATAATGTTGTTTTTTTAAAGATCTGGTAGATGAATTATAAATTCATTTATTTTGGAACCCTGTACGAATAGTATAAATAAATAAAAAATTACATTCTATTATCTTTTAGAGTGAAAGATGAGTTGGTGGTAGAAACTTATTAATGGATAAAACTATGATTATAAAGTAAGTATATCTCCTTATGATCTTAGCCAATCTCATAAATAAATTCCTCAACATTAATAAAAGGAACTTAGAACAAAAATGTTTCCCTAGATGGTACCTTAAATCATCACTAATTTATGGATTTGGGATTGTTGGCCTTTTCATAGCCATGTTCTCTACCACTCTCCATCAGATAATTGATGGTTAGATTTTTCTTCCATATCCATATTTTCCTACATGGAACCCTAGTATGAGTTATTTTCGGTAATCTTCATACTTTCGACTCTTTATTTTAAATAGAGGCCTCATTAATTCATTTTTCGATGTGGGATTTCAACTAAGATATTTTGAAATGTCAAAAATGTGTTATCCCAATACCCTATATTTTGTTGAACCGATGGTACTTCAAATCATCATAGATTGATGAGTTTAAGGACCTCAATTTTATACTTTTTTGTGATTGATGACCTCAATCACTACCTATAAATATTTACGTTTTTCCTCCAATTATATGTCTCTAATTGCCACCAATGTTCTCCTAATCAAGATCATAATTTGGTAGTGACCCTTTCATTTCTCTTTTCCTCATATTAAGACTAAATTTTAGTAACCCAATTTCCGATGTGGGTTTTACCACAAATATATTTTCTATTTTCAACCTTTTATTTTCGAAGAACAATTTCAAATTGCGAGGACACAATTTATTGAAGGAGGGGAGAATGTAACACCCCAAGATTTCATAGTGTGTTACTTCTTCAAAATAATTCAATAACTTTCACTACATGCAACACCAAGTTCAAGCACACCATGACTTACCAAACAAGCCGTTAAAAAGAGGTTATGAATAGTATTAGATAAATTTTAATGTTTATATAATCCTTATAATTTTAGAATCCATATTATGAGTTTCTTAGATATAATGCAAGAACAAATTCATTTTCAGTATTGCACTTTTATCAACTTTAATAGTGAACCCTTTTTAAATACTATATTTTAAACTTTTTGACTAAATGGGGACATCAAAAATTTAAAATGAAACATCCCAAGCTTCTACGGTACGTTTCCCTTTGAATAATGTGATAGCGTGTGTTGTACGCAACACCGAGTTCTAACACACCATAACCAATCAAACTAGCCGTTATAAATAGTAATACCTACTTTTTGAAAATATATATATTTTATATTTCAAAATGGACTTCATTTTTGGATTCGGAATATCTAATTTAGCCTAAGGTGAAATTTTGGTACTTTTCGGATAACTTTCATATTTTGATGAATAGTGAAAATTACTAAATTTTAATTAAAAACAACTTTTTTAATCAAAATAATTAATAGTGATAAATTATGAATTTGAGTGGTTTTAAAGTATATTTAGAATTTATTTTTACAATTTAATATAATGTTGGTCATTAGACATAATTTTACAATTAAACCGAACATAAACAAGTGTCAATCTTTTGATAGTTATTATCTCTTAAAAACACGCTTTTTGTTTTGACAGCGGGAATTAATTTTAAATTAATTTCTGCCACTTCTGTGTTTTGAATTTAGAAAAATGGATTCCATATTTGGAATCAGGATGTTCAAATTGTGTAAATAGGTAACTTTTATTTTTAGACATTTTGAATAATTACTGCGGTAAATATTTTATTTACCATGGTTAAGGGTAAATCCGGTAAATAAGGGTTAAAAAATAATATTATAATAATACTAAATTACCCTAAAACGTGTCTTAACCCTATTGGTTGATACGTGGTCGACAATGGGCATCTTTGGGTCGATTTTGGGACCCCATGGATCCACTTGTAAGTGATAATGACACTTTATTTTAATTAAGTCAAAATGAATACAAAAATGACACAAGCATATATCTTTTAGCAAAACAATTGTTACATAGGGTTATATAAGTTGGATTTTAGATTATAAATATTAATTAGAAAGATAAAACGATTTCCTACATAATTATATTTTATTTATAATTTTTAGACATTAAATAAGTTATTTTATTTATGACACAATGATGATGCGGTAATTACTATAATAGTGAAAAATTAAACTAATTGATATTATAATTACCAAAATAAATATAATATGAAACTTTTAATGAATTAAACTAATTTTATAGGATACTATGATATATTATGATTGATTTTATTGACCTTTTTCGAAGTAATCAATCTGTTATGAGTTTCAAAAAAATCAACTATTGAATAGTGTCAAAATTGACATAAAAGAGTTCTTAAAACAAATATTATATTATTAATTGATATTAAATTCCTAAAAATCTAAGGTTCGGCAAAGAGACTTATATCATGAAAGGTTAATCATTAATGGACCACTTGGGGGTCTCTTGGATGTATATAGTAATTTTATTAACCATATTATATAAAACTACAAAGAGACATTGTAAAAGTGAAACTAATTAACTTAGAGTTAATACTTAAAGATAAGGTTAATATAAGTACCCAAACCTGTCTAACTTCTATTGGTTGAGTTGTTTTCGACCTATCCCCACCTTAAAATTTAAATAATCAACTTTGGAGCCATTAGAAACCGAATATGAATTTATTATAAATTAATATTTCTAGTTTTTCCAAAGGTTCCCCTCACCCCTCTTATAAAAGGGCACTCCTCCTTCTCATTTCTTCACACCTCTAAAGCCTTTTGGTTCGGCCAAACTCTGCCCAAATACTCTCCCAACATCCCTCACTACAACCTAGAGGCCTTAGTTTGATCAGAAAGCCAACCTAAGGAGCCCTTTTGATCAAATCAAAAGGAAGAACCCGAAGAAGAGGTAATGATTTCACCACCCTTTTCTAAGTTCATTTCTTCTTCCACTTCTTCTTCCTTTGTTCTTACCATTCTAAAATAATAACTCCAGTATCTCACATATACTGTGATGTTATTATAAGTATGGTACAACCATATTCAGTATTCTATCCACCCTTTGAATAACATGTCACCATACGTGCGTACGTACGGCTTACCGTCTCCACGTCGTGGTGTAATTGTTATTCAATATAATATTATTTGGATGGGTATAATAATGATGTGTAACTCATGTAAATAATAAATATAACATGTTAATGATTCTGTATATATGATATACCATTCATTTATATATTATTTTAATATCAAAAGAATGATATTGTCGCTCGTGCGTACATACGGACTACCGTCTCCACGAACGCGATGAGATTCATTCTCCATCGTAACCATTCAACTATAATTATCATTTGATGATTTAAAAATGATTTTTAAGGACTAGATATCATTCTGGATATGAATAAGATACAACAACCATGGCTTATGTAACAAAACATATAAATAAAATGAGTAAGTTAACACCCGAAACGACGATAATTCTAAGATATTATTAACAAATCAATGTTAAAAGATCATATATGATATCATATTAATATATAATATTCTTGTATAATTTAATAACAATTATTTCACCATTATACAGGAGGTTAACCTACCCCAACAAAGGAAAAGTACAAGGTAAGGGTTATTTCACAATCTCTTCATTATCCGAGGTTGTTTATATGTAATAATCTACTGGGATCTCTTTATCATCCACATCCATGTTTCTAAAAAATGTATTTCAAAACATTTTTACTATTTACTAAAATATGATTTAAAGTCATTTATACCCTTTTTGACTTTTATAAGTGGTTTATAAAGGAATCTTTCCGTCATTTTCAAAACAAGGTCCCTTTTAACCTTTTCGACAGAATTGAGGTAAGAATGTTTTTTTAACTTATACGGCGGGTGCGGTTATTTTACGCCGTTATAAAATCTTCAAAGCTTTACTTACAAGCTTATAAGAATATTTTCAAAGAAAATGTTTTATTTTATATGGATCTTAAATGATTTCAAAATAAAAGGATATATTTCTTTAAAAAGAATTTTGATTTCATCTATGTCAACATCCTTTGATGGATTTTAATATTATTTGAAGTTGATTTATTATGATACAAAACTTCTATATTGTATTGAAGGTTTTGTGATATGTTTGACTATGGATGTGCTATTTTTATACCATTCATAGTTTATGGTGAAATTATTGACATTTCGTATGCTAGTTTTAATACGAATGTTTATGTTATGTTTAAACCTTTTCATATGGGAATGCATTGGACTTAATAAGTGACGGGTGGAGCCCGCTATAGCTCCTCGATGCATCGGTAGGTCTCATGAGACAAACTAGTGTCTTGGCACAAGGCCTTGACAAAATCTTATTTGTAGTCTTGGCACGAGGCCTTGGCTATGTGGTTATGATAGTTTGGCATTATGCATTCCAACATTATGAAAGTGGTTATTGATTTTTGCATGTGATTATTCGATTAGTAGAATATCCATGTGAATAATTAAATGGCATTATTTCATTTTATTTATGCCATACCATGTTGAAAGTTCATGTTTAAAAGGCTTTTGTTTTAGTTATACATTGCCTTAAATGTTTATTCTTATTGATGAAAGTTTCCGCTATATTGTTATCCTTACTGGGCATTTGAGCTCACCCCTTTTCTATGTTTTATTTTTCCCAGGAAGTGAAGATGTAAGTTATGAATGACCTGCAGGGATATTATGAGGGGATTATAGTGTGGATTGTGGAAACATTATGTTGTTGTAGTAGTTTTTCATTTTATGATGTAATGTAAAACTTATGAATATATCTAGTGTTTCCAAGGCTACTAAACCAATCGGTCTTTCGAGATTTGATCTTTCTTGTGATCATGCCAATGTTACGAAGTAATGCACCGACTCTGGGTAACTGGGGTCGGGGCGTTACATGTCCTCCTTTTCTTGTTAGTGAATTCTGATAGTACTTATGAGTGGCTGCAGAGAGTTGAGTCTGCTCCAAATTTGTCGTCGGAGCTTTCCGACTGACTTCTCCTAGTTCTACCAAATGAGATTTTTGGTAGGCTTGATGAATATTGGTAGGTGTATGTTCCTTCTATGTATTCTTCTTCAAGTATGGTTGATAACTTTCCTTCAATACTTGAAGATGAGACTACTGACAGAATTGTTGATTTTAAATAGTTGTATGTCCCTGCTTATAAGTTTCCACCATGTTAGATAAGAGATCTTCTTTAGTTATAGTCAGAAGATCCGGGCGACTAGCTAATGAGTTATACACAGGTGTATATTCCTGCTATAATAATCCACTAGAATTGCCTGGTGGGATTGGTGTGTTACTGCTAGACGAGTCTGCTGGGTAGTAACATCAGGACGGACGGGTGTATATGCCCGCTCGTTATTTTCCATCAAGTTGGATTGATGGAATTCTCTGGAGGGGGAAGAAATAAGAACCTGCTCCCTGTTGACCATATTGTGCCTCTGGCGGTTCTTCTAGCATGCTCGGGTCTGAGGAACCTGAGCTGAACCCTTAAAGGTGATACCCTCATCATGTTGAGGGTGCACTGCCGCACGAGTCTGGTGACGATTGTTGATGGGTGCCCTCAGGAAGGAATCTTGTCTCCATGA
The DNA here is from genome assembly GCA_963277665.1 of Viscum album. Classification (NCBI taxonomy): domain Eukaryota; kingdom Viridiplantae; phylum Streptophyta; class Magnoliopsida; order Santalales; family Viscaceae; genus Viscum; species Viscum album. Next base: position 2,014,727,948 of record OY728153.1, on the reverse strand, counting down.
ATTAAGGCTTTGAGTGACCTTCTCATTCACCTCTTCATAATATGATAGGGACTGGTGATTGTGTTCTAGGGATAATGATCCAAAACAGTTGGATACGATGGTTGTCACCACCTATTTCTTGATCACTGATCGTCACTGTCTGGACAACCATGGTGAATTATAGAATTTGAGGGCTTGTCAAGTCACCTCCAGACTCGGAATGGTATCGTGTTGACGTTATTCCTTAACCAGTTCATTTGAGACCTAGTGTTGAAGATGCTGAGTAGGTGATGTCGTCCTTAGAGAGGATGAGGATCCAGCAGGAGTAGCAGCAGATGCTTTCACGGGTGTGAATTTTAAAGAATCCATTTCTGTAACGCAGAGAGATCATGGAAACGATTTCCTATTTGTATAATAGACATAATCAAGATAAGTTCAGCCACTAAATATTTTGGATGATCACATATGTTATTGATTTCTTTGTTGGCCCTCAAATTGAGTTAAATAGGGGCCTAACAAATATGTAAACATCATTTAACTTGGTTAAGGATTCACATCGGGTTCACCATTTTTTTGTTTCCTCTGGAAATGGGGATGACCTTGTTTGTTTAAGTTTCAAACATTCCAATCAGTTTATAACAGGTTTATTCATAGAACCCGAAACATCCAAGGATTCTATATCTATTTGGAACTAATTTCCAAAGGAAGATGCTCATTAGTTGTAGACCGATGTGACTTAATAATTTGTATTGGTCGAGAGGATGGGAGTTCGGACTCATCACACCTTTTTAGGGGGAATTTTTGTCTACTCTAGGACTCTCTTTATAGATTTATGTTATGTTCATGAATCCTTATTAAATTAACAAGTATGAAAATGAGATTTCCTTAGATTTGACAATCAATGATTGATATGTATGAGATGTTGAGAATCTTTTATATGTATTTGTGGTTCTTCATAGATAGAGAATCATTTGTATATGTTAGATATTCTTATTTAATGGTATCCATCAATACATTATATAGAAATCTCTTGGTTGTTATGATAACCATACTGGTTTTAAAGACACTCAGTTGGGCACTTGAAGTTTAATGTCCTTCAGAATGACATAGATTATTTTAGAGTTGGGATCGTACCCAGAGATGGGCTACCAACGTATCCTTGTTTAGAAAAAGAATCAGAACCCACATAGTTTGGGAATTAAGATATAGTTTAATTTCATATAGGACAGATGATAATTAATGGATGATAGTATTGAACCTTAGAAATACTTCCTACGTACTCTAATTTTATGGTAGAGATCAATCTCCATGTAGTCCAGTTAAGAATTGTGGGGCTTACATATGATTAACGGAACAAATAGATGTCTCGTGGTTACTTTTACAATCTAACCTCAAGTGAGTCATGTTCGGTGTGAGAAAAAAGAGGTATAAGTAAACCTGATGATTTGTGCCACGAAATATATAGTCACAAGGAATGATATGGGGCTTACGTGTGTATGACTGCCCAAGATAGATGAGGATTAGGATTTACTTCAGGGAAGAAACCCAGGAACAAGGTCTATAAAGGTATATGTGCTTTATGGAGAACTGGATACTTAACATTGGACTTAATATTGAGAAGGATTCCCAAATTATAGGGGACTTATGATTGGGGTTTATTCCTCAAAAGGAAGTCTAAATCAAACGAAATTAATACTGAGGATTAATCTTAAAGAGGAGGCCCAAGTTAAGGGGAATTAAGACTGTGTCTTACTCTTGAAAAGGTGGCCCGGGTTAGGGGAATTTGGAATTTGGGGCTTAATCTTAAGGAGGATGCCCATAGTTAAGTAAAATTATGATTAGGGCTTACTCTTGAGGATTATTTCCCATTTTAATGGAACTTGGACTGGGGCTTACTCCTTAAAAGGAAGCTCAGGTTAGGGGGATTATGACTAGGGCTTACTCCTAAAAAGGATTCCTATGTTAAGGGAATTTGGAATTTGGGGATTAATCCTAAGGTGTGTTCCCATAGTTAAGTAAAATTATGATTGGGGATTACTCTTGAGGAGGATGCCCATTTTAAGGGAACTTGGATTGGGGCTTACTCCTGAAAAGGAGGCCTAGGATAGGGGAATTATGACTGGGTCTTACTATAGAAAAAAAGGCCCAGGTTAGGAGACTTGTGATCTGGGGCTTACTCCTGAAAATGAGTCCCATGTCAAAAGAATTTAAGACTAGGGGCTTACTCCTAAGGATGATTCCCATATTGAATATCTTCTCATTTAAAGGATGAGGTTGAATGAGTGAAATTTAAAACCTTAGTGACATAAAGATATATAAATCACTAATTTTTGAGAGATTTTCCACAAAATTATTTTCAGATAAGGAATCCAATAAAGGAACCATGCCAAAAGTGGCTTTGATGAGGGTTTTGAAGGCTAAATCCTAAATAGGAGAGGTGGATTTGAAGGAAATGAGTTGAATAGGCAGGTGGGGCACCCAAAAATAGGCAGGCGCACAAGTCCTTTTTGGGCGCACAAGTCCAGGTAGCGCAAGTATATTTGTTCGACACATGTATACTTGTGCGACGGTCAACCCATAGGGTAATACTTGGGTGAGACTCAGCTCAAGTACTTATTATTATCCCTAAAGGCTTCCAAAATAGTGGCACACAAGTTTTATTGAAGTGATAAGGTGGCATGCAAGTGTGGCCATTTTCCCTTAAGGGTTAGACATTTAGGCGTGCAAGTGTTGATGAATTCCAACACTTAGTCCCTATTTACCCACTTTAGATCTTCCATTACAGGTAATAAATTACCTTATAACTTTTTGAAAGACTTAAAGTAGAGACTAGGGCGCCGAGAGCTTAAATCTGACTTTTGGATTTTTTTCATCCCTGAAATGGGGGGCCCACAAGGGGTATTTATAGGCCATTAAAGAACTTGGGTGAAAATAAAATAGGGTGCAAAAGTCATCGGTGTGACCAATATGTGGCACATAGGTATACTTGCATGACCATGATGAAACTTACATGACCTAAGTGTAATCAACTCGTTGTTCATGACTTTTTCAATTTTTTATGTTTCTTCAAAAGATGAATATTTTTATGCTATGGTATTCCCCTTTTTCCGTTATTAGACTCTATGACAGAAAGGAGCGTCAAAAAGGTGTCTCATATTTTATACTACGTAATTATTATTTTTTCCAATATCTCCCATAATTACATATTCTTTCATGCTTTGGAAAGATACCTGAATGGTTTCTATGGGCCTAGGTGAAGTACATGGGTGAGAGGATACCTGATGTTTCTCTAGGATTTTATGTTGTTTGAACCACGAGGAGTATCTCTACTTATTCTGATATATATATTTTATTGGGGCTTATACATTGGAGTATTCCCATACTATAGGAACCATGAGGATTGAATTGACTCATGGTGTTTTGAAATGAGATGTGGAGTTATATGTGTCGCAACAAAAAGTGTCTTGGGTTTACCAGGTGGTTCACCCAGGTATGGGTCACCTAGTTATGGATCACCTTGGTGGGTCTCTCCTAGGTATGGGTTTACAAGGAAGTACCTCACCTATGTAGTACATGAAAGTATTGTATGTACCTATCCCAAGTAGTTGGTGGATTGGGCCTCCTTGCCCAGGTCTAGGTCACCCATGTGTGGTTCACCCAAGTGATGGGATAGGGGACTCAACCTTGTAAAGGTATGATGTGGAAGGTTTCTTATGTAGGGATGGAATACTTGGGCTAAGGTTTTATTTGACCATATCCATCCTCCACTACCTCATCCATGAGTTTTTTTGTTCACCAAAATTTGAGGTAGAGGGGTCTATTTATAGACATGCTGGAAGACCTTTGTGAGTGGACCTACTCGAGTGGTCTCGTGTGAGTGTCCCTACATGAATGGTCTTCACAGTGACAAAAATTACATTATTAATTTTGTATGTCATCATAGTCCTATAATTTATTATTTGTATCTCTAATTGGGATCTGTGACTAGTCAAATTGATGATTTTGAAGAGATATACACTTCATGATATGGTGAAAAATACCAATGTTCATGAAAGTATCAAATAAATTAGATTTTATTTAATACACACATTTTATCATCGATCATAGAAATCAAAAACGTACACCTAGAGGGGGGTCTTTCTAATTATCCATCATTATAGAGTGGTCTTATAGAACCTGGATATCAAACGTGTATCTTCTTCAAGCATGAAGACATATATATACCAATACTATAAGTTTTTTCTAAGTGAGGATCACATCATGGATTCTATACAAAATTTTATGAAACACATTTTACAGTCTCAATAGTGATGTTGAAGAACTTTCAGTAAATAAGCTGACTCTGTATCTAGTCTCCAAAGACACTAATCCTTTACGGTACTTGAGCTTGTACTATTATAAAATGTATTGAATAATTATAATAAATTATTCATTATTAATTTAAGAAATTTATGGTCTCTTTATTAGGTATTAGAGTAGGGTTTTTGTTTTATTTTTGGATATTTTGATTAAATAACTATGTTAAAAACCCTAGGGATAAGTATAAGTTGAAGATAATATCCTAAAACTTTGGTAATGTTAAGATAGTGTTAATTTCTTATAAAATACATCGTTGTATAAATTTTGTAAAGTGGATAAAATAATTGAATATATGAATCTATGTAGAAAATCATAAAAGTTGTAGATTAGGTATTAACTCAATCATTACCTATTCACAATGAATGGGACTAATATTTCACACATGGGTAGAGAATCCTAGTTGATATTCTTGAGTCAATTCACATTTTATTTTTTAAACCATTATGAAGGATTTTAAGATAAGATGACCATGAATAACATAGGTTTTACATAAAATATGATATACTGGAAATAAGGTGTCATTATTTAAATATCCTATGAAATATTTTTCATTATTAAATTTTTAATTAATATAATTTTTGTTTCACACACTATGTTTTTTGTTTTTAATAAGGAATGAAGATAAAATGATGAAGTTGAGGTGTTTATAGGCATAATCAAATATTAAAGTATCATATTTGATTTTATCCATATGCATTACTTTATATCATGAAAAATTTATAGGTGTTTCCATTCATATTCTCAAAAATATGATGATGAGTTAGCAGTAAACACTAAAAATTGTATGATGATCATTTGTCCATTATATATCTCAACTGTGATATATGTATTTCAAGTGTACTTATGTAATTCTTGTGATACACCCTCAAGTTGAATTTGATGTGATTTTGGGAATTGATTATCCATATTTATACAGATCCCATATCAATTATTGAGTAAGTAAAGTTAATTTTGATATTAAAAATCAATCTTTGATCTTCGTTCAATGTGAGGATGAATATGAACTTCTAATTGAAGATACATCTATTTTTTATTATTTCTACATATTCATGAGTGATCTTTATCTCAAATAGTTAAGGAGAAACTTAAAATAAAACATATGCCTTTTTTGGGATTATATTTAATTTTTCCTTGAAGATTTTTCCATTCTTCCCCTAAATTGTGAAGTTGTATTTTTAATAGAACTCATTCCATATACTATAAATATTTCAAATAATCCATATATAATGGCCCCAATTTAGTTACAGGAATTGAAGAAGAAACTCCAAGAGAATATTTATAAGGGATTCTTTTTCCATATTTTGTCACTATGAGATTCACATATTCATTCTATTAAGAAGAAAGATGGGCCAGTGTGTCGTTTCCATAATTGTAGGGAACATTACAAGATGATTATTAAGAAAAAGTATCATATACCCCATATAGATGATTTATTTATCAGTTATGAGGGGAAAAATATTATTACAATATTTTTCATTGTTCTAGATATAATAAATTTAGAGTCAATAAAGAGGAAATATCCATGATAGAATTATTTATGATTCATGGTAGTTATGAATTTATGGTGATTCCATTTTGACTTCTCAATTCTCTTACTATATTCATGGATCTAATAGATTAAGTATTTAGAGAATAATTTAATTTATTTTTGTATGTATTTATAATTGATATTATTATATCTTCAAAGAGAAAGGTAGAGCATAAGGAACATTTCTATATTTTACTAAGTAACTCGATGAAGCATTAGTTTCTTTCTAGAATTACCAATTTTGAATTCTATCTTGAGAAGGTTTCATTATTGTGTCATTTAATCTTTGGTTAATGTGTACAAGTGTATTATTAGAAGATTAATTTGTTTAACCAATGGAAAATATAAACCATGGTAATCAAGATACATAGTTTTCCTAGGTTTGATTGGAACTACTACCCATCAGTGAGGGTTTTCACATGAAAAATGTAACAAAATAACCATGTTTATTCATAAGAGTTACCAATTATTTTGGATAGATGAATCTGTGGAATGTTTAGAGTTAAAAATATTGTTGTTCACTACATCCATGTTTACAATACCCTATAATAGAGAATTGTTTTTGATATTTAGCGATACAAAAATTAAAGGTCTAGTATTATTCCTCTCCCATAATGACATGGTAATATCTTATGTATCACGAAAAATAAAAATTAATGAGAAAAATTAACTTAATGATAATTTCGATTTGTAAGTATTAATGTTTTCATTAAAAGTATAGATGCTATATAGTTATGGTGAATGATTTGATATATATACTGATCAAAAAATTTCTAACTATATATTCACATAGACATAGTTTAATATGAACCAAATGATATTATTATAATTTATTAAATATTATGACTAAAACATACACAACCACCATATGAAGGTGAACAATGTGGCTGATGTTCCAAGTCAGAAAGACCATTCCAATTTTTATATGATGAATATTAAAGGGGAACCAATATTTTTAGATTTTCAAAAATGGATATTGAATTCATGCGAAAAGGAGAAAAATATTGTATTTCTCAGTTGAATGTTCAACTCTATATATATGTTAGGATTCAAGAGGTGTAGGAAGAGAATGCGGTACTAAAGAAAAAGGTTAAAAATGTTCCTAAGTTCAGAAATAATTATGGTGGAATGATAAGGTTCATAAACCATGTATGTATCACATCAATACTATAATTTATGACAGTTCTTTTGTATGAAGAACATAGTTCCAAATTATCTACTAATAATGGAATTATAAAGATTTATTGAAATCTAAAATAATATTTTTGGTTTGATACCATAATAAGGGATATTTTAGAGTATGTTTCCCAATGCCTAGTATGTTAGTAATTTATGGTTGAGAGCTTGAATTCCATTGGGATGTTACATCCATTACTCATTCCTAAATAGAAATGGGAAAACATTACCCTATTTTCTATCTTCAGACTCCCAAAAGAATCAAAATGGCATAATTATATTGGGGTTCTACCCAAAAACCTTTTAAAAATAAGCACATTTAATTTTCATTAGATTAGATTTATATCTTGATAAAATTTCAAGAATATAAATTAAGGAATCGGTATGGTTCCATAGAGTACACAATTATGTTATATCTAATTGAGATCCCAGGTTTACCATCAAGTTCTAGAAAATTATTCAATATACATTGAATATGACATTAATATGTATCACTTATAATAATCCTTAGATAGATTTTAATTTTGATATGACTATGAAATCTCTAGGGGATATATTGAGATACTAATATTTGGAATTCAAAGGTATTTGGGATCAACACCCTCCTTTGGAAGAGTTTCTTATCAAAATATCTTTCACTCAAGAATTCAAATTTCCCTTCATGAATCCATATATGGATAAAAGAGTATAACTACAACATGTTGTGATGATGTTAGAGAAATAAATCTATTGGTACATGGGATAGCTGAGGAAATGGAAACTGGTAGATCTATTCAACAACACAACAAGGAAAATCAAAGGCAACATAAATGTTAAACTAATAATCAATGATTAAATCGAGAGTTTAAAAGATGAATTAAATGTATTCCTATAAATCTTTACTTTTAGTAAGGTTATGAAAATTTGAAATATTGAAATGTTCATCGCTATCCATATCTATCTATTTAGAATTCTTGATTTTATTGGGATTGTTTCTTATTTATTGTTCCTTTTAAGGAATTCCTTTCATGTTCATGATGTGTTTTATGTAACTCTCCCATGGTGACACATACCTGATCCTTTACATGTAATGAAATCAGAGGTCATACAACAAGATCAGGATCTCCCTTTTTATTAATAACTAGTGAAGACTCTGTATCAGAGATAGAAAGTGCCAAGAAATAATATCACTCACATGGGAAATGTTTTGGGGGGAAAACCGTAAATTGGAGAAAGCTATTTGGGAACCTGAAGTTGTAATGAGGCTGAAGTATAATCAATTTTTGTGTTAGAGTGATTTTATTTAGAATTAAAAATTATTAAAAAGTGGGTATAATGTAAAAAAATGACATTTTATGATATTTCATCCTTTAATATATTTAATTTCTTTGATATCATGCTTTACAGAAAACACTTATTTTAAACAAACCTTGATATACTAAAAAATATTATTATTTAACAGAATCGTAATTAGATAGCCATTGGATTAGTGGGTATGAATAGAAATAAATATCTTATGGAAAATTATTTTTTATAAATGAATAAAATGAATCCATTCCCAGGAAATATAGAAATGAAAAAATCATTTGAATGTAAATAGATATGTTTTTTCTGAAATTAAGTTTTTTTATTTACACAATGTGTTTTCATCTTTATAAAATTGAATAATATATATTTATGAAATATTTTAAGGGAAATAATATATTATATATTCAATTAAATGTTTTAACAATAATGTAAATTTCCTTATTATGCATCAAATAATAATAAACTTATTTTTATTCTAAACAATGCAGTTGTCTAAAATTAGTTTTTATTGAATTTTGTGTGATTATTTGAAAATTAATTTATAAAACTAATATAAATTTAATCATTTAAAAATTTTATATATTTAGAAATAAAATAATTACTAAAATTTAATAGTCTAACATTTTTTTTCATAATGAATTATAAAAACAATAAAATTTGGTTACAGTGTTTAGGGTTAAAAAGGGTTTACCGGGGTAACCTAAGATATAAGGTTTAAAATATAAAAATAAAATTTATAATTTGATTAGTTTATTTTATTTCAACCTTATAATTATTATATTTTAAATTTTATAATTTTAGAGTATTTTTAATTGATGAATACATTAATATATTTTAATCTTTTGAAAATTTCCATGTATGTCCATTCCATCCATTATAAATTGAAATCACTTCATTTATATTAATAACACATATTGATCCTTATACCATGGATAATACCAAAAAATATCATCTAAAAATCATTTACCTTGTCCAATAGGTCTTGGTTCTATGATAATACCATCAGTTCAAGTCTTATGGTGTAAACCAAATGAAGTTCCTCCATAACGAGGTGTAAATACTATTCAAGTAATTTCAATGTTATTTATTGATCCAGATAATATAAATATAAGGTAAATGTTCTAAATTTACTAATTCGTTATATTAAATATAATAAATTTTATTATGATAATTTATCAACTATTTTCCACCTCCTTTCCAACTAATGGGAAATTAAAGTATCCATCGAGCGTAAGTGTGGACTACTACCTTTATGTATAACTATGATTCATTTTCCATAACCAACTTTAATTATTGGTAATCATGATGTAATTAATATTTATATATATAATTCATGAGATAATTATGGTTCTATTATTATAATACCTCATTCACCTATTTACTTTTCCATCCATTAGAGCACAATAATGTCGCCCATGTATACATATAGACTACCACCTCCATAAAATGATGTGACTAGATTTTCATTTATATTTTATGTGGATGGTAATAAGGATATATTTAATGAATTTATATGATATTTATTATATAATAATGATTTTATAAAGGTTAATTTTTATTTACCATTATTTTTTTCTAGCTATCAAAATGTAGAAATATCACTCATACGTATGTAAGAACTACTATCTCCATGATGTGAAATAATTCATGTTTCATCATATTTCTATATGAATAATTATAAATGTTTATATAATGATTAAATATAATAATAATTTCATGATTAATATTTTTTTGGTAATGGAACCATGATGATGGTTCAAGTATATAAACCATCGAACTGAAACATTCATGGAAAAGACCAGTTTTAACAAGCAAGTTCACTTTAATGATGAATTTGTTAATAGAAGGCTAATTGAAAATTATAAAGGAATAAAAATAGTAATTTATATAGAAATATTATTATTTAATATATTCAAAATAAATATATATATTTATTATACATGATATTTTAATTTGTGTGAAGCAATACGATACTTGAGGTAAGTGTTTATGTTACTATCTCATTTCTTTTAAGGATTATCTATACTAAATTTACGTTATGTGAAATTTTATTGATATTATAGTTTAAAGACAAAATATTTGATTATACTATGGTAATTTTAGGATTTTATATATTCTAGTTCAATTTTAATCTCTTTGATATAATAAATGATCAAGAAAATGTTTTCGATGAAAAGATGAACCTTTTTCAACTTTGGTTGTCAATGTTTTTTTAATGTACATACTCAAATTTTGTTATAAAAAATTATTAAATATATATGAAATGTTTAAAAAAGTTTTTTATTAAAACATTGACTTTCTTTAAAATGATTTAAAAAGTAATCCTTTTTGATATGTTTTTTCTTAAGGATCAATTTTTTATCTTTTTACAATGATGTGAAGGGAATGTGTTCTTTAAATGTATTCTACATGAATGCATTTTTCTGCTGTTATAATAATTATTTTATTTGAAGATTCCATTAAAATATTCCTTCCATAATTTCAATGAAAATGATTTTCCCATTATTCTTGGAATTTTCTGTTAAACGTTTTTCAAAATTTAATGGTATTTCCCATGTTTTTAAATAAAGGATTGTATGATCTTATAAAATTATTTTTCATCTATATGAATAAATTTTAAGGATTTTTATTTCTTACTCGGTAAAAGTTCTTATGAAGCCATCCACATTGTTTATATGGATTTCTTATGATGATGATGATGGAAGGATGATTCAATGAATCATGTTTCTTTATTACAACTTAATTAAGTAATGATGAAAACATTATGAAACTAATTTATTTTTCCATGAGTTATTCTATGATGGGTTGATAAAATGTTAATGAAACCTATTTCCATTACATGCGATATGATATAATGATATGTTGAATTTTTATAATATTTTAGTACATATATGTATGGTTATCATTATAGGATGGGTGGGTTTGTAATTATATATCCCAATAATGTGTTGATTAATGATTATAGAGTTATGAATATCCTATGAAATGGTTAATGTTAATAAACTTTTAAGAGATGACATATTTAACTAGAGGTAAGCTTCCCCTAAGAGAATACTACAAATGGGTAGGTAGACATTTTCATTATGGGATTTTGTCCACAATGAGAGTATTGGGAGTGTAAATTTACTAGGGAAGTTATTTTATATGCTTACGTGTATGAAAAAAAACTTACATCTTAAATTTATGATATGTTCTAATGGATCATGATTGATTAATGATGATTCCACACTCTTATACCATATGTATTTTTATTGAATATCCATATTACTTAATTCATGATTAATAATCTTTGACGGATACAGTTTGATTATTGTAAGATATGATCATGTTATTATACCCTTATGTATATCTTATTCCTAATTATTTTTCTATATAGAAATTTCCTCTGTTTCCCTTATTTAGAATCTATACTCAGGTTTTTTTATTTCCTTTCCCTGAAATATGAAGAAGTGTTTTAAGTATGAAATATCTAAGAAGTGTACCGTGTAGGAAGATAATTATGTGTGTTGTTGAAGATATTTCAAGAAATAAGTTTATTATATACATTGTATCTAAAGACACAAAACCTTTACAGTCCTTAGGCATGTATTATTGGGAAATTTATTGAATGAACATCTAAAATGAAGCAATTTTATTGTTTGAAATTTATGGGTTACAAAATAAAGACATGATACATAAGGTATTTAGATTTTATGACCTCCTTTAGTACATAATCCTATGATTCCTCTTTTTATTTATATAGAAATTTATCTTTCCTAAAACCTTTTACTACACTCTTCTCTTATCATTATAATCCCTTAAATAATATTTATTGGATCTTATTATCCATTATTATCTTAGATATTCTTTAGACACCTAATAGAAAGATTCCTTAATTTTAAATAGTCCAAACAAGTGACGTGTATCTCCCACTTGAGCTTAAATTTTACTCTTCTATGATTAGAGGAGAGATATGACATCATATCATCATCTTCATAGTCATAAATATTTCCTCTAATAGGTATTTTTTTATATAATTGAATCCCGTATCTTGATATTGTTCTTTCAGAATATAATAATTATCATTATTTCTAGTTTCATATGATAGGGTGTGATGTGAAGGTTATCTAATGACACCACTTTTAGATCATTATCATGTGGAATTGAAAACTATGGCTTAAATCATGGATTAATATTCTAAGGATTATATTAAAAAAAATTACCTACTAAATGGATTCCCCAAGACCTATCATGTATTCAATTAGAGTATTGAAACAATCAAAGAATGCATCAACTAATTCACTCAGGATCATTCTCAAGTATTCATATTTATTCGATGAAACCTACAAATTTTCTTCCAGAACTTTTTAATATACTTGATAGATATTCAACAATATTTTCCCATATATCATGGATATACTTGTATGAAATCACTTTTTGGGAAAACAGGGTTTTCTAAAGATCCCCCTAACTACTTATTTTCCATGGAATCTGCATCTAGCTATCTATGGTCCTTTTTTGGTAAATCCTCAATATCCACACTGATGTGATCTAATGATGGTAACCATATAATCATACATACCCAAATATTAGAAATTATTCCAAAAATGGTTTTCCATAGCTTTAAGTTTCGACCTACAATGAAAGGAATCCCTTTATGGCTGATAATTACTATTTTTACATTATAAATATAAAGTCCATATGAACCAAAATATGATATCACGTGTTGGTAATAATAAATGGTCTATAACCAGAGTGGGGGTGGGGTAGGGTTAATTAGGGTATAAGAAACTGAAAAGTTTATCCCTTTTCAGGATATTATTCCGTAGTTATCAGGATCACTTATCTGTCCCATAAAGTATGTATGAAAATTATTGAAATAGGAAAGAGAGAAATAGAATATTTTAGTTGTTTCAACAAAATGAGATACTCTAAAAAGAATTTATGATAATGAACATATACAACTGATGTGGTAAATCCCACTTGTTTTTGTCCATAAGGTTTGAATTGGTGCATTGACTCTGCTTGGTTGTAACCACAAACACAAGAAATATTAATACTCTCTAAATAGAGTGGATTGTATTAATCCCCCTATAAAATACTTATTCTCCCAAAAATATATATTTTAGTATTCACCTATAGTGTTGTATCAGTTTTTTCAATATCCCCAGTTTAGGGAACAACATAGAAACATCTAGTAAGTTAAACCTATAAAATAATTTTCCTTTTATCTCTCTCTTCTTAACCCTCAAAGCTCATATCCTGAATTCTTGATTATTCTCTCACAGTTTTATCTTCTAATATGTATCACAATATATTATTTTCCATCAAAATAACATATCATATTATATATTAAAAACAATCTTTTCTTGTGTTTTGCCACTCTCCATGTTATTTCAGTCAGTTTCAATGATGATAAATGTTTCCCTTTTTGGTTGCATGAAATATTCATCAAGAATCGTTAAAATAATTAAAATATTTTTTTTTCTTGAAAACCCCCTGAATAAATATTTGATTTATTTACACTATAACAACCATATTTAAATAATGATGATATAGAGATGATGTTACTGGTCACCTAGTTCTAGACAATTCATGAATCCATATTCCTTATGTTTCTATGACCTTATAGAAAAAACCATAGGTTGATGAAAAAAGAATCACATATATAGATGCAATATAATAATCTTGTATTTTTATATTTACATACCTAAGTTCCTTCAAATTTCTAAATTAATTTTTATATAGTTTTGCATATGTGACTCTTTCACATACCAAAGTTCCATTACATAGACAAATTCTTCCTATAGATGAATTCCTTATATGGTATAATCATATAATTTAATCATTTATGTATGAATATAATTCACATAGATGAATTACCCTGCATCAATAATTCAATTATATGTGTTGCCTATTATTTTCCTTTTTTCATACATGGTGACTTAATTATTTTTTTAAAAAATATGCGTAATTCCATATTTCAATGAATTCATCCATAATTCTTCCAAATCTATTCCAATGTTCAATATGTAGACTTAAAATATAGTGAGATAATAACAATACGATTTATTTTACTCCATTTTTTAAAGCCCCATGATTTTATGGTATGTGTCCTTTAAAATTTAATATCGTTGAATGCTTTTTCTTTATGAAACACTGACTTTAAAATTGGAATATACTATTATGTATGACCATTGGAATAGTAATATAACCATTAGAAATATTAATATGACCAATAAAATTGTAACTTCACATATGAAAGTATTAATAAAATTTCGGTATATTATAAATTAAAATATGATATATTTATATCAAGGTTAAAGTAATTAATTGTTTTAAAAATGATAAATTAAGTTGGTATTTTTATAAAGCGTAAATTTATATTTACAATTTTATAACTAATAAAATAATTTAAAAGAAAATTAATATTTTTAAAATATATCTACAAATTAATATATTTTTTTCTTGTGATTATAAGATAATTTTATGAGGCCTTAATTAATTTTTAAAAGTGTTATAAAATCAGTTATAATTTTAAAGCTGACATTTTTTGAAGAATTGATGATTTTAATTAGAAATTAAATTTCAAATATTTAGAAATATATATTCATAAAATGGATTCCATTTTTGAATTATTCATGTAAATAATTTTTAGTGTAAAATTTTGGGTTTTTTCAAAAAAAATTGACTTTTTAGTGAATAGTAAAATATGGCAATTTAGGTAATAAATACATTATAGTTTATATACACAATTCCTTGAGTAATTAATGATATAATCACCATAATCTAGAACTAATATTATTTATTTTAATATATTTAGTGATAATGGTCAATTTATTCATATTCTTTATCCCAAATAATAATCAAATGATTAAAATAGTAAAAAAATAACCCTCTCCTTCACTATAAATGCCACCCCCACCATCACTTATCCTCACACCTCCAAACCCTTGAATCCTAATTATATTCTACCCATATACTCTCCCATTAATCTCTCACACTTTCTATTATTCTTGGTCTTACCAAAATACCATTTCTAAGTCTCATAGGGAGGTTCTTAAGGAGGTGAAACTCAAGAGGTAAACACACACTATCTCTCTCTCATTAAATTCATTTTATTTTATTATACATTCCTTAACTCTTATATTCAAATATTCACAATAACTCCAATATGTTATATATATTATAATGTTCAAATGATAATGGTATATCCACCATAAATTATTTATCATTCCCTTTTAGTTCTAAAAATGAAAACATCGTTCGAGAGGTGTCGATTCACCACCTTCATGGAAAATTATTCTTTCATTTTCAAATATTGTCTTTATGTCTGGTCATTAAACCATATTAACTATTTAAATAGATTATAATATTTATATTAAAACTTATTTAGTGGTTTAAAACTTGTGTATATATAGATAATATTAATTAATAAAACAAAACTAATGTGGGATGAATGAAAAAATGAAAAAATAATCCAAACAGTTATCATTAACATTTTATCTAAAAAATAATCCACATATAAGGAAATAAAATTAAATAAAATACCATTAAATATTTTTTATGTTCATTAATAACATTAAATTTATATTTTTGAAAACTATACCCTCTTCATATGATCTTTTGTACATGTATACAAGGGACACCATCATAAAAACAAAAGAGAAAAACACTCCTGGATGACTAAATTGAATCTTATAACTCATCAAAAATTGTATAAATTAAATTAATTAAATTAAAATAAATAAAATAAATGATTAATAGGTTTTGAATAAAATTATTAATTAATCTAATTTTATTTTCTTGTATTTTAATTACATGTTCTGAATGCATTCAGACATAAGGTAGGGGTTTCTTCCCGAACCTTTATTTTCCCTCCGGGATACAGCTTCTCTCCCTTTATCCCAATGTGATTTTTTTTCTTTTTATATAATTATTCTAAATTATAATTATTTGCACTAAAATAATGTATCTAAATTAGTTCATCTTTTTTATGGGTAAATACATGTTTATATGTTTCCCTTTTCAGTTATTTCAAATCTCGATTAATGGGAACATCCCAATTTATCACCCATTTTCATGTACAATTCACAATCTACTATAAGGGGCCAATATTTATTTAAATTAATATTTTTTCTGTGAAAAACTATTTTAGTTATTTTTTGGTTTTATGAATGTAATTAGTACTTGTCTGTTTTAATGATTCTTTTATATTTTCTCTTAAACCACACTAAAGTGGCGCATTTATAAAGACTCTTTTTACATGTTTTCACCTCAGTTTGACATAATTTATTCCAAAAATATAATTTAATTTAAAATACCTTTTTATGGGATAATCATGGATACAATGTAATTTTATATGAATAATTTTTCCAAAATAAATCTACTTTACAATGTAAAAATCATGTTTCTCTCAAGAATTTATAAATGGGTTTATTATAGTATTTTCATCTAATTACACACCCTTTAATTTATTTCATGATTGATAAATTTTGATCTATTATAATACCATACACAATATTTTATTAATGGTTTTATGAAATTATTGACCATGAATGTTTTATTTAGGGTTTATGGCTGAATTAATAACATATCTTAAGCTAGTTTTTCAATATGAATGTTTATGATATGTTTCACCCTTTTTAAAAGAGGAATGAATTGGAATTAATTATTAATGGTTGGGGATCTCTATATCCCCCCGATGCATTGATATTTATCATCATACAATCAAGATTGGGTATTAGATGACATATTACCCATTGATGGTGTCTTGGATTAAGCATTTATGGTATATTTATGGTTTCTGAAATTATGAATTACCTCATTTTGATATTAGTAATTGATAATCCATGAGATTATTAGATTAGTAGAATATACATGATTAATTTTAATGTGATTATTTATATGAAATTATATATTAAACATATATATTTTCCATATTATGCTCAATATTTGGTATTAATAGAATGTGCTTTATTAATTCACTTTAATTTTTTTTTATTTATATGATAGCTTCCAATTTAATTTTTACCCTTATGGAGAATATGATCTAATCCAATTGTTAGGTTTTATTTTCCACAGGATAAGAAGATGTATATTATGATGGGCTTTCATGGATAATCTAGGATTTTATGAGTGTTTCTAATAGAGTTTATATATTGTTTTTCCTTTAAAAGTTGTAATGTAACTATTGTGTTTTTATCTATTTTTTCACATATACAGAACTATTTGGTCTTTTATGATGTGAATTCCTAATTTATTATAATAATGTAATAAAGTAATATACTGGCTCTGGGATACTAGGGTAAGGGTATTCACACTTGTTATAAACAGAAGTTTTGTATAATCCTTGGAAACTTGATTTAGAAAACATATATTAGGGATAATTGCCCTAAGATATAATTTGAGGATAATAATATTAGAACATCTTAGAATTTTGTTAAGGTAGAGATTATGTGGGTCTTCCTTGAAATAATTTCCTATCTAGATTCTGAAAGTGGTTTTTGTTCTGGTACAAATGTACCTAGGGATAACAACTTATCAATGGTGTGTAGGGCCTGAATCAGCGTGACCTGGTACATGATAACATGCCTCAATGAAATCTTGGTTTGAAACTCATATGTTATATTCTTAGGATAATTCAAGTTTTCTTTACAAACCATTATTATGAATTTTAAAGTAAATATATCCCCTAATAACTCATGTTTATAATAATGAGTTTATCTATGCATAAATTTTCCCATTTATGTAATGTTTTACTATAACAAAATTATGCATTATAATTAATAATTTAATTTAGTGTTTTCAATTATTTAGAAATAATTCCTAGTAAAAGGAATGGAAACTAATTTAACGCACAGATTCTATGTATGCATTTCCCTCATAAGCAAGAAAATGATGTGGGAGTGGGATCTGTAACTAGATCAGAGAAATATATAAATATAGTAGGACATATGACTTTGGTTAAGAATAATAACCTTACTCTCCAAGAGAATCCTGATCTGAAATGTGGCCTAACAATGTTGGACAACTTTATCTGAAATAAAAACCTTAATCATTCAATGGGACTACCAAGCCATTTTTTTATGAGCAGTAGATAAGTTCCATTGAGAATAAATTTTCATCTTTGGTATGTAATGAAAATGATAAGGTCATAATTTTAGTTTATCATCTATCTAGAGATTCATATTAATGGTGGTGGTAAATTCATAACAAAAACGTGGTGGAAGAAATTACAAACATGGAATGGAAGTATTTTAATGAAATTTTCGTAGAAAAATATTTCCCTCATGAACAATGAGTGAATATGGAGTGATAATTCTTATATATATGGAAAAAATAGGATGATAATGTTGGTAAGTATAAACAAAACACTAAACGTCTAGAAATTCATGCTACATATTATGTACACAATCTATATAGAAATATTGACCATTTTTTTATGGGTTAAAACTATTCCTCCATGGGAACTAGTCTCCAGAAATTTCTCATTATATGAAGATATAGTCTCATGTTCTATCAATAAAGAAAATAAATTATCAAGGTCTTATGAATTTAATGGAATGACCAATAAGAAGAAAGATGCAGGAAAATCATAATAAAGAAAATAAGGAAATGTGAAATAAAAGAAGAGTTTTATTTACATACACCAATAAATATATAATTAAACATCATGGAACATTCCTATTTGGGATGGGAGTTCGTTACATGTGTGGATAAAAGGAGAACATTCCCAAGATTTTAAGGGAAACCAAGAAGCTGTTAATTTTCAATAATACAATTCTTAAAAGATGGGACATTAGGAAAATTATTTTAATATGAATTTAGGAAAATTTCTCAAAAAAGGATAGGGGAAATAGGCTATGGTTTTACAGTCAAAACAGCTATGTTTGAAGTTCCTAATAATATGGTGGCATGTAATTTAATCATCTACTCAAATTTAGAAAATTATCTATAAAATTCTAGAACAAAAAATTCTTTTACACCATCTAAGTTTTCTTTAAAAAGTTTGATATTTTCAATTTACATTAATAAGTAAGTTTTTGGTAGAAACTCAAATCGGAAACTTTATTGAAATTATTATTTTTTGATAAATTCCTATTATGACACATAAATTTTCATCAATTACATATTTTATCAACATAAATATGGTTGATTTTTATATAATACTTAGTATATACTATCTTTTTAAATATATTCCAAAAAATTATTACAAAGGTAAGGAAATTAGGATTTGTGATGAAGGAATGGAATTTCTCATCTTTAGAGGGGATACATCATCATCAAAGCCATATCAGGATCCACCTTCTGTAGATCATAAAAATTAAATTCTTTGAGAGGAAGAGAAAACATTATCTATGGGTGAGCAAAGAAATATTCTAATTGAGGATGTACCTATTTTTCAAGAAAAAAGAGGTGTACTTTCAAAGGATTTAAATATAAAACCTCTCGAGTGGGAATTTGAGATATCTATTAATTTAATCTAAAACACAGGGCTTATATCAAAGACTCCCTATATAATGACAATGATGGAGTTAATAGAGTTAATGAAATAACTAGAGTAATTTAGTGATAGGGGTTTTATATGACCTAGTTCTTTACCTTGGGTAGTTAATGTTCTACTTGTTATGAAGAAAGATGGATCTATGAGGTTGTTCATTGACTAAAGAGTGATAAATGCTACTATGATAAAGAAAAGATATCCAATGCCTCACATTGATGAAATATTTGATCAACTTTATAGAGATCAACATTTTTCAAATATTGATCTTTAATTTTGATATCCTAAATTGAATGTGAAAAAGTATGATATTCCAAATAAATCATTTCAAAACAGGTATACAAATTTTGTGTTTACAATAATTACATTTAGAATAACTAATGAACCATCTATTTGTCTGGATCAAATGAATAGTGTTCTCAGGTACTATTTTGATGTTTTTTTGGAATTTATTAATGTTATCTTGATATATTACAGAAGCTATGAGGACCATGAGAATCATTTTCAGATTGTTTTGGAGAGTCTTAGGAGAAAAGAGTTATATGGGATGTTTGGAAAGTGTGCATTGTGGATTGAAATATTATCATTTCATGGCCATATTGTCTGTAAGGATAGAATTTTAGTATACTAGGTGAAAAAAAAGACTGTTAAATAATGTCCTACACCAATGAACATAACCGAGGAATATAGTTTCATTAGTTTAGTAGGTTAATACAAGTTTTTTATTTAGATTTTTCTTTATTAGCTAATCCATTAACAATGGTTACTCATAAAAGGGTTAAGTTCATATAGATAAAAAATGTGAAGAATGTTTTGGAATAATTGAAGAGGATATTAGTGAATCCTCCAATTATGACTCTACCATTGGGAAATGGTGGTTTTTTTATTTATAGTGATGCATCAAAAAATGACTTGGATAACTTCATATAATTAATGATTGAGTTATTAAAAATGTATCAATGAATTAAAAAATCCTAAATAGAATTATCCAACTTGTGATCTTGATTTCGAATTCATAATATTTTCTCTAAGGATATAGATACATTATCTTTATGGAGAAATATGTGAGATATATAATGATCACAAGAGATAAAACAAATATATTCCCATAGGGAAAAAATCAAAATGAGGAAAAGGATTTGACTTGATATACTCTAGGATTATAATTTTTCAATACACTACCACCTAGGGAAGGTGAATAAGGAAGCATATACATTGAGTAAGAAAGATCATGGAGTTTTGAAAAATATGAGGATTGAAAAGGATCCTGTGTATATGGATCTAGAAAATATTGATATAGAAATTATCAAGTAAGGTGAAACATAATAACTTTTTCAATTAGTTTCCCAACCATATTTATTGTAAATAATTAAAACATCTCAGTCTGATGAAGATAATTTTCAAAGGAAAATTAAAATTGTGGATGATGAGATATTAAAAGACCTCATGTATGAGGATGGAATTAGGAAATGGGGGAATGGGATTTGTCTTCCCTATATAGCCAAGATAAAAGAGGGAGTTATTGGATGATTCCCACGTCTCAAATATCTCTATACACCATGGTTTCACTAAGATGTATATATATTTTAGGGAATATTTTTTGTCAGATAATATAAATTGGAAAATTGATAATTATGTATAAAGATATTTAGTCTGTCAAAAGGTGAAGGAAGAAGGAAAAAATCCTAGAAGATCCCCCTAACATCTGACTAATATTACATTTAAATGGGTTGAAATTATATGGATTTTGTCACAAGACTACCAAAAAAATCCCAGAAGGAATGATTCAATATGAGAAATTGTTGATTGACATAGAGAACTCCACATTTCCTCATCATAAGGGTGGATTTTTAACTAGAGAACATAACATGAAACTATATTAATGATGTAGTAAGACTTCATGGAGCACCTATTGTAATTTTTTATGATCTTGATCCAATATTGACATCAAAATTTTGTAAAAATCTCCAGAATGATTTAGATAGTGATCTTAATTTGAGTAAAACTTATCACCCTCAAATTGACGGGCAGTTGGAAGGGACCAGTTAAACATTGGAAGATATGTTGAGATCACACTCACTTGACATTAAAGGTGTTTGGGATGATTATTTACTTTTGGTAGAGTTTTCCAACAATAATAGTTTCCCTTCATGTATTCAAATGAAACCATATGAAGCATTTTATGAAAGGAGATGTCGTACACCAACTTTTTTAGATGGATTTGTTGAAAGGAAGCTCATAGGCACAAATCATGTGGAGTAATCAATAGAAAACATAAATAATATTCAAACCCATATGAAAGTAGCCTAAAGTAAGAAAAAAATATATGCTGATAACTGAAGAAAATATTTGGAGTTTTAAGTGGGTGATCATGTTTTCATGAAATTATATCTATAGAAGGGTGTTATAAGATTTGAAAGGAATGGGAAACTATGCTTCATGTAAATTGGTTCTTTTAAAATCATGGAGATAATATGAGATATTTATTATCATTTGGTGATTCCACCAAGCATTTCTAAAGTACCAAATGTGTTCCACATCTCTTTGTTATGGAAGTATATATCAGCCTCAATACATGTCCTAAATTATCAAGGAATAGAATTTAATCTTGATTTATATTAATTTGAAATTCCTATCTATATTATAGGAAATTTATAATAGATTTTTAGGAATCAGATCACTCGTCTAGTAAAGGTACTTTGAAAAAATAATAAAATTGAAGAGGTGGCGTGGGAACCAGATTAAATTATGATGAAGAACTAAAAAAATAATATTATGAGGAGAAATTATTATTATTTTTGGAAAAAATGGTTTTTACAGAGGGGAAAATGTAACACCCCAATATTTCATTGTATCTCTCTTTTAATATTTAATATCTTCGATAGTTTATGATTCTTGAAACACAGAGTTTAAAATGTAACATACTATTAAGAATGCCCATTGGAATTTTAATCTGACCGTTTGGAATAATAATATGTCCAATATAATATTAACTTCATCTATGAAAGAATAAATAAAATTTCAGTATCTTATAAATAGAAATAAGATATATTTATATCTTTATAAAATTAGTTCAACATTGTATAAATTATAAATTAAGTGTTGGTAATTTTTTAATGGTAGATTTTTATTTAAATTTTTTTAATTAATATAATTTTTTAAAAGAAAAATTAGTTTCATAAAATATATTAATAAATTAACTTGTTGTTGTCTTATGATTATAAGATAATTTTATATGACCATAATTAATTTTTCAATGTGTTATAAAATCAGTTATAATTTTAAAATTGGTATTTTTTGAAAAAATGATTATTCAAATTAAAAATTAATTTTTCATATTTAAAAAAATTTAAAAATTTAGTCCTTTTTTTTAATTCTACATAATATAAAATGGTTTTTGTGAATTTGTGGGTTTTTTTGTAAAAAACATGAATTTCTTGTGAATAGTGTAATACAGTAATTTAGAGTAAAAATACATTATAAGTTAAATACACTATTACTTGATTAATTGATGACATAATAAACATAATCTTCAACTAACATTTGTTATTTTAATATATTTAATGATAATTTTAAAACTATTCATTTTTTTATCCAAAATAATAAACAAATGAATAAAATATTCAAAAAAACAACCCTCCCTTCCACTATAAATACCACCATCATCATCTCTTATCCTCAAAAATAAAAAGCCTTTAATCATTATAATATTCTTCCCATTTCCTCTCCCAAATATATCTCCCATGTTATGGTCTATAGGGTATTACTAGAATACCAATTTCAAGTCCCTTAGGGAGGTTCTCAAGGAAGTGAAACTCTAGAGGTAAAACCTTCTTTCTATATATTTCAATTTGTTTTATTTTCTTATCCATTACTTTCCTCTTTTGTATAAACATGCATGATAAATATAATATATTATTTATTATATAATTTTATTATGATAATGGGATATCCACTATTGTAAGAACCCGGATCTTCTTTTCAAGTACGTTTTCCTTTTTCTGGTGTTTTTGAGGAAAAGATGGGTTTCTTGAAATTTCTTAAGTACATGTTGTGTACTTTATGAGTACATGTTGTGTACTAGGTTACCACTGACAACCAGGTGATGGTTGTGTATCTACCATGCACACGGCCATGTGTGGTGACCTGGAGACCGCCTAATGCGGGGGCCGGTGAAGGTTAGTACATGTCCTGTACTTATAAAGTTCACACATTGTATTGTTTTTCATTAAACATACCAGGGTCACATCTGACAGTTAGAAACACCTCCTTCTCAACTTAGTTCGAAGGAGAGTGTTTGTAAGGCCATGATCATTCTCCAAGCCCCTAATCGAGCATCTGTCCTCCGATTCGACTATCGTCGATTGAGTTGAGATCGCCTCAACAAGCTCTTCTTTCTTCTAAATCTTCATTTCCTGATTCCTCCTCTTCCTCATTTTATCTCTAGTTGAACTTTTTAGATTTTCTTATAGATACACAATATTCTTTGGAAATTCAAGGCATGAGGTTCATATATAATGATCCTACAACACCGGGGTAGTTGGTCTTTTCCTTTGTATAGCTAGTCTTTGAATTTTATGTGCAAAAGTGCCCAATATCCTTGATTGGGGTATTCCGTGTTTACAGTTTCAGCCATGTTAGTTTCCTTATATGCATGTATGATTTAGTAGAGGTTAATTAAATGTGAATAGGGTTATTTATTGTGTTTTGGATGTGTTTTCCCATGCATGTTTTCTTGTTTTGACTGTTTGGTCTAGTTTTCCAGTTAGGCTGGTGTTTACTTCCCAAGCCTAGTATTGTTAGGATGGATTATTTATTATCTGTCTTAATGTTATGTTATAGACTGGTTAGCCAAGTATTTCTTGAGGTTTATTTTGGACGCTTTTCATTTCTATGATTTTTTGAATTACAAAGGGTCGTGAGAACTTGGTGTAGTGTACCATAGGAAGAATAGATATAAGGTCTTATCTAGATTGTCCATTATTATTGTTTCAATGAGAGAACATAGGGGGGATTGAGGTAAGTGATTTATCAGAGTTTTTGTAGTTCCTTAATGTGGGTCACAGGGGGAATGTGACTTAAGTGCTTCCCTATAGTTCCTTTTAGTTCCCAATACGAGACTGTGTGGGGAATTGACAGTGAGTGCATCCCCAAAGAGTCTATTCTAAAGCTGAACCAGAGGGGTTAGACTATGTGTACTTCCTAGAGGGTTGCTGGTGTTTTCTAAGTAGGACCAGAGGGGATTAAGCTGTGACAACATCCCATAGGGTTACCTATTTGTGTTCATCATCTTATATGGAATGTGGTGTTTGAATGCTTTGAAATGGCATGATTGTTTACTATTGAGTACTTCCTTCTTTACTACTTCTTTTCCTCATTGCCTACCATATATATTCACTGACTATTAGGCATAGTTCTCTTGATGATTTCCTACTCAGATATAGTCTCACACCCTATTTGGATCATGCTTTTCGACCCAAATTGATTATATTAATGCATATCTAGATAAGGGAAAGCATCCTTCTACTTCAGGTACGTGACTGCTTTGGATCTGGAGACCATGTGACCAAGTGGATGCTTGTGATACTGAGGAGCTATTTACTTGTTATTATTTTACATTGGTTTAGTTTTGTATTTCAGCATTGTGACTAGTTTGGCTACTTTCCTAGACATATGTATCATGCATCATTTATATGTGTGTGCTCCAGTTGTTTCATTGTTAGTCTTCTGTTGTTTCTTGTTGTTTGGCATTATTTTTTCTTTCGCTATTGTATATCTGTTTCTCTTCTGTTGTGTTACTCTGCCAATGAGGGCATAGTTTCCCTATTATCACACCCAAGGCCCTCACTGCTAGTTGGCATCCTCTAGAATTAGGGGAAATGCTCTTGAGGCCATGTGACCAAATGGGTACAGGGCGCCTCGGGGCGGCATCCAGATTCAAGATGTTACAAAGTGGTATCAGAGGAATCCTATTGTCTTGACTTACTATTTGGAGCCTAAAGATAGGGATAGGATAGAATTGGAACTTGGTAATAAGCTGTTCATGGGAGTAGTTAACCCGTGTATAGGGAAAAGCCAATCTACCTCATTTATTTCAGGTTTTCTAGTTTTTCAATTTTATAGTTGATTTGATTTTCACTGTTGGGTGATTCACATGTTTTGTCCTATTATTTTTTATGTTATTCAGGTTCTATTTTTTGTTTCAACTTGATATGATGAGGGTATTCCATCTCATGAATCATATAGGAACTTTCTAGGGATCACATGTCAAGCATTATTGTCATGCCATATATGGTGCATTAGCGATTGCATGTTGTAGTGATTTGTGTTGTGATAGATATGCATGCTATTGTGATAGATGCCTTGATAAAAATAATTTTTGTTTAATAGGGTATTGGTTATGTAAGGTTTTGTTTGGATGAACACAAAACATTGGTTCTTGAGGTGTTATGGGGACTCATGGATCTAAATTTGGTGAATAATTGATCTATTATGCCTGTTTATGACATGTAGAAAATGTCATGATTTGATTCGCATGGAGTATGGGCCCTCATGGATTGGAATTTGGCACTTTAATGTTCGTTTCAGTGTTTTTATGGTATCCAGAGTAGTGTTTTAGGCTTATTTTCTAGAAAACCCCAGAATACACGCCGTGTAATGATGAATACATCCCATGTGTTCTTCTGTTTGGGAAGAAACTGTTTTTTATAACTACATTGTGTAGTCACTAACCGTGTCCCGCACTATGTGGGTGCAGACACGGGGTTTGGAATCTTTGGTAGGACACACCGTGTATCAAATGTACACGCCGTATTGTGGAACCATGTAACCAACTGTATCCCTAAAAATTATGGTCAGTTGAGTATTTTCTAAGACACACCGTGTTTGTTAGGAACACAATGTGTAGTGTGATTCATGTATCCAACCATGTCACTAACCACACGGGTCGGTGAAGCTCATCTAGTACATGCCATGTCTGGCACTAACACGCCATGTAGTCTTATTCTAAGAGAACTGTGTGGCCTATCCATGTAAGAGAACTCATGAAAGGGAAGAGGATTCAAGTACACACTGTGTGTAAGGACAACATGCCATGTATGGGGTGTTACACTACCAGTTTTGGTAGCAGTACACACCCATGTGAATGGATTATTGAAACAAGCCATGTTGTTAGATATACACATTGTGTATCATTGTATTGAAAAACTTGTATACTTTCTTTCTCTTATAACCTTCTTAATTTTCTAGTTTTCATTCCATGATAATTAGGATCTAAGGTTTTCATTTGACCTTGTAGAGTCATTCTACCGAGAAGTCATCCAGTTGTATGATAGTTGTAAGGTGATGATCAGACATCGAACATGTCTTATCAACGAATACCAGTACATCCTCCAGTTGTGACAGTCTTGGCACCATCCTTCATTCCAAACATAGGTGCTAATGAGAAATTCTGAGAGGTCTTTATAAGGTTTATGCAAACCATCCGAGGAGTACCGCATCATGCCCCTTCGATGACAGAGTTGACGCGGGTTTTCTAGCAGAAGAATACACCAACATTCACCAGTGAAGGAGGACCTTGGATTGCAGAGTCATGGTTAGAATCCAAGCTTTTACATCTTCGAGCATTTGGAGATGCCTCTAGAGAGGAGGTCCAAGCTCCCTACGTACATGCTTCAGGATTCCACCAAGAGATGGTGGGATGTGATCTCATAGGCAGGACGCCATAAGGTTCTGGTTTGGGATGATTTTCAACATGCTTTTTATGACTACTTCTATTTAGAGAACTTGAGGGATGATTATTCCTGAGAGTTAATTAGTCTGGAACAAGGTACTCTCTCAGTAATGGAGTGCTCTTCACATTTCACAGAGTTGCACCACTTCATGCCTATTACAAGTGGTGAGGAGTTCTTACTAGCAATGAAGTCTGAGGATGGTCTCAGGCATGACTTCTGATATCAGGTTAACATATTAATATTGACTTCTATCACATTTATAGTCATGCAGTCACTAATAATGGAGTGAAATCTGAGGTATTCTAGAGTTGTGAGCTAGGGAGGCTCTACATCTTGAGTTAGTATCCCTCCTATTGACAGTATGAAGAACTGCAAGGGGGTCTTCGCATTGTAATCCAAAGAGGTAAGACACTTCTTCTGGTATCCAGGTGGTGTGCTACCAATGCGAAAAGAGAAGTCATACAAGGACGCATTGCCCAAGAGACCCAGTGGTGTGCCGATATTGTGGAAAGATGGGTCATCTTCATTGTTTTTGTCAGATATTCTCACCTGCAGCTGGTGATAGGGGTTCTTCAGTGACTCCACTTTTAGGAGAAGCGCCACCAGTTTCTCTCTAGTCTGAGAACTGGAGTTCTTTTAGATGTTCATTCCAAGGTGGAGGTTTCAGTCGTGGTATTCATTCACTAGGCATTCATCGATAACATGGTGGATCAGCTCAGGGCGGTTAGGCAGGGTCACTGAGTTGCGGTGTAAGTCAGAATTTTGTAGTGGAGAAGACCAAGTGGGAGCAAGATTTTGGACCCTCAACAATATGTGGTACAGTCCTAGTTGCCTCAGTTTTTTCTTCGGCTCTTTTTGATACATGGGATTCCCATAGCTTTATATCTTCTGCTATTATAGAGAGCCTTGGGATCTGTCTCTTTACTTCTACTGATGTCTTGATGTTGGGCACACCGTTGGGGAAAAGAATGATTATTGTGCGTCAGTGCAAGGAGTGCCCGATTGAGGTTGGTGGGTGTCACTTTTTATGGGACCTTTATGTCCTAGATATGACAGTCTATGATATCATATTTGAATAGACTGGTATGTTCCCTTCCAGGCAGTGGTCGATTGCTACTGTCATAGGATGAGTTTCACATCACCAAAGGGAAGATCGTTTCTTTATAAGGGCGAATGGGATGTTCATATGAGCAGAGCAGGGCCCGAGCATTATGAGTAGGGAGGAGTTTCATCCTAGGTTACTAGTCTTTATCTGGATGACCAGGGGACTTCACAGATGGACTTTCCACTTGTGGTGGATTGTTTCAGGGATTTCTTTCCTGAGTAATTTTCAGGTTTTCCTCCAGAGTGAATGGTAGACTTTTCTATTGAACTCATTCCAGGAGCGGCACCGGTGTCCATTACACTCTACAAGATGGCTACACCAGAGTTACTAGAGCTCAATAAGTAGTTGGAGGAGTTGTAGGGAAATAGTTTTATCTGACCCAATACTTCTCCTTGGAGTTTTTCTATCCTGTTTGTGAATAAGGCTAACGACACACTCCAAATTTGTGTGGATTATCGGAAGCTGAAAGTTTTGACAGTTAATAACTGATATCCCTTTCCAAGGATTGATGATCTCTTTGATCGGCTTCTAGGAGACAAGGTGTTCTCGAATATTGACTTGAGGTCTGGTTGTCATTAGTTGCACGTTAGACCAACTGATATAACTCTTTCAGCTTTCCAAAGTAGGTATGGTCTATATGAGTATGTGGTTATGCTATTCGGTTTCACGAACGCGTCGGAATTTTTCCTAACAATGATGAACTGAGTGTTCCATCCAAAATTAGATTCTTTTGTGGTGGTTTTCATGGATGATATCTTGGTGTACTCTCACACTTGACACGAACATGCTACCCATCTTGAGATCGTTCTGAGTACACTGAGAGAGAATAGGTTATTTGCAAAACTCTCAAAATGCACCTTTTGTAAAGACCATAATCACTTCTAGGGTCTTGTTATCTTAGAGACAGGAGTATCTGTAGTCCCAGAGAATGTAAGAGATGTAGTTTCCTAGGAGGAGATAAAGAATGTCTTTTAGGTACGAAGTTTTATAGGGATAGATGGATACTACAGAAGTTTCATACAGGACTTTTCACGCTTAGCAGCACCACTAACGGACCTGACTAAGAAGGGTGCAATGTTCTTGTGGTCGTATTCTTGTGATTCAGCCTTTCAGGAGCTGAAATGGAGTTTGAATTCAGCACCGATACTCGTATTTACAGATCTATCCAAGATCTATACTATGTAGTATGATGTGTCACGTATCGGTCTTGTAGTATTGCATATATAGTAGGAAGGAGTCGTTGAGTATAGGTCTCGGAAGTTGAGGCCACATGAGAGAAATTACCTGATGCATGATCTTAAGTTGGCTGCAGTTTTTTATGCCTTACGTTGTTAGAGAAATTATCTTTTGGGAGATAATTTTGTGGTTTTCAAAAACCACATAAGTCTCAAGTATATCTTCACTCAGCGTGACTTGAATTTGAGACAGTGGAGGTGGGTTGAGTGCCATCAGTTTTTGACTTTGAGATTGCCTATATACCTGGGAAAGGAAATGCAGTGGCTAATGCGCTAAGCAGAAGGACTTAAATACAAGCTTTTTAGGAGGCCAATAGTGAGTGGAAGCTTATGGATCTATTCTCTAAGATTCATTTGGAGGTGCACGACAGTCAGGGGTAGAAATTTCTTTCTTCTATAATTGTTACCTCTACTTTTCATGATTGAGTGCGAATGAGGAAGCTATCAAGTTTTGAAGGCCTGGTCATATGGGTAATTGTGTCAGGAGAGGACACTATTCCTAGATAGACCATAGGCAAGGTTGAGATCTTGCGTTTTTATGGGAGTGTATGGGTGTTCGTAGACATACACAAGGACCTAATGTGGGACTTTCACTCCATAGTTTGGATAGTTCATCCTAGCTTCACTAAGAAGTATTATGATATACACTGTCAGTATTAGTGTCCAGGTATGAAGAGAGATGATTATGGTTTTGTGATAAGGTGTTTCACCTATCATCAGGTGAAGGTGAAGCATCTGTGACCAGCCGGGTTTTTTACAGCAGTTACCCATTTTCCAGTGGTAATGGAATTATGTCACGATGGATTTTGTGATAGGTATGCTGATTCCACCTCAAGGGAATGATGATGTTTGAGTTGTTATTGATAGACTCACAATGATTTCCCACTTCTTGCTGATCTATGAGGCACTCAGTGTTGATGAGATGGGATGGTTTTACATCTTCCAGATAGTACATCTACACAGAGTTCAACACTACATTATTTCAGACAAGGATGCCTGTTTTACATCTTGGGTCTGGTAGGGATTGTAGAAGGCCTAAGGTACGAAATTACTTCTGAGTATAGCTTACAACCCCTAGAAAGATAGTCAGTCCGAGCGTATGATTCTGGTGCTTGAGGACATGCTTCGTGCAAGCATCATAGATGTTTGATGTTCTTGGGAGAAGCACATACCTCTTGTGTATTTTTTCTAAAACAATAGTTTTCAAGAAACTATTCAGAAGAAACCTTATGAGGCTTTGTTTTGTAGGCCATTTAGATCACCCTTATGTTTTCTAGAGGTCGGAGGGGCGGCTATGCGGGGACCTCATCTTTCCCAGGAGACCACAGAAGTGATAGAGTTGATTCAGAAGAGGATGGATATTGCACAGTCTTGACAGAAGTCTTATGCTGATCAGCAGAGATGAAATATTGAGTTCGAGGGTGGGAATCAGGTTTTCCTACATGTCACACTGATTTTGGGGAACATGTGGATTGAAAGAGAGGACATGATTTCATCGAGGTACGTTGGGACATTTGAGGTTTTAGAGAGAGTTGGGCCGGTTGCCTATCGGTTGTAGTTACCTCAGAGGTACCACGATATGCACGGCGTCTTCTACATTTCTCAGCTCCGACATTAATTCTCAGACTCGTCTCATGCTTTTCAACCTAAGGAGGTTGAGTTAGAGGTTGATGCCTTATTCGAGGAGAATCCTATCTGGATTCTTGACCATTATATGAAGGTTCTTTGTGGTCGGTCTCTTCCTCTGGTATGAGTGTTATGGTAGAATGGGCGGGTACATGACGAGACCTAGGAGAGGGAGGCTGATGTACAATCATAATGGCCAGAACTGTTTGAGGATTCTTCTTCTATGTCGCCTTGCAAGGGAAATTCATGAAATAATTTCTTTAACATGGAAAGTTTGTAAGAACCCAGATCTTCTTTTCACGTATGTTATCCTTTCTCTGGTGTTTTTGAGTAAAACTAATTTTCTATAAATTTCTAAAGTACACAACGTGTACTCAGTAACTACAGATAGCTGGGTGCTGGCCATGTAGCGGTCATACACACGACCGTGTGTAGTGACCTATAGACCTCATAATGTGGGGGCTGGTGAAAGAAAGTACACACCCTGTACTTATGAAGTACATGCCTTGTACTTTCATTTTTTTATTAAACATATCAGGGTCGCATATAATGGATAGAAACACCTCCTTTTCTACCATGTTCATCCAAGAGCATCCATACGTCTATGATGCTTCCATGAGCCCCCGACTAAGCATCCTTCCTCCGATTCGACCACCGTCGATTGCATTGGGATCTCCTCGGTAAGCTATTATACTTATAGAGATTCATTTCATGATTACTCCTCTTCCTCATGTTATATCCGGTTGAATGTTTTAGACTTTTTTTAGATCTAAGGTGTTCCTGGGCGATTCAAGTCTTGAGGTTCATGTATAATAATCCTGAAACATGGAGTCAGGTGGTTTGTGCCTTTTCGTAGCTAGTATTTGAATTTTATTTACAAAAGTTCCCAATACCTTTGATCGGGGTATTGCATGTTTACAGTTTTAGACCTTATAATTGCCTGTTATGCCTGTATGCTTGAGAAGAGGTTAATTAAAGGTGAATAGGGTTAATTTCTGTGCTTTGGATGTGTTTTCTCATGCAAGTTTTCTTATTTTGACCGTTTGGTCTAGTTTTAATATTATGTTGTTGTTTACTTTCCATGCCTAGTATTTTTAGGATAGAGTGTTTATTATATGTCTTTCTATTATGCTGTATACTAGTTAGCGAAGTAGTTCTTGAGGTTTACTTTGGCCACTTTTCATTTCTATGCTTGTTTGTCTTACAAAGGTTTGTGAGAACCTGGTGTAGTGGAACACATGGAGAATAGACATAAGGGATTATCTATAGTGTCCATTATTATTGTTATTATGTAAGACCATAGGGGTAATTGATGTAAGTGCTTCCTCAGAGTGTCTGTAGTTCCTCAACGCGGACCACATGGGGAATTTGACATAAGTGCTTCCCCAGAGAACCTTTTAGTTACTAATATGAGACTATAGATGGAATTGACGATGAGTTCTTTTTTAGAGAGTCTATTATAAAGTTGATTCGGAGGTGTTAGACTTTGTGTACATCCCAGAGGGTTTCTCGTGTTTGCTAGGTAGGACCAGAGGGGATTAGGTTGTGAGAACATCCCATAGGGTTACCGGTTTGTGTTTATCTTATTAATTGGCATGTGGTGTTTGAATGATTTGAAACTAAAGGATTGTTTACTGTTGAGTGTTTCCTTTTTTACTGATTCATTTTCTCATTGCCTGCCATATATATTCACTGACTATTAGGAACATATCTCTAGGTGATTTTATACTAGGATTTAGTCTCACACCCTATTTGGGTCATGCTTTTGGGCCCAAACAGATTATATTTTTGCAGGTATAGATAAGGGAAAACACCCTTCTACTTCAGGTATTTGACTACTTTGGAGATGGAGCGCATGGGACCAATATGAGGCTTACGATGCTGAGGATCTATTTACTTATTTTTCTCATGCTTTTATTTAGTTCTGTATTTCAGCATTGCAACTTTTTTGGCTGGATTCCTGGACATATGTATCAAACATCATTTATATATGTGTGCTCTAGTTGTTTCTTCATCAGTATTCCATTGTTTCTTGTTGTTCGGCATTATTTCTACTTTTTTTATTGTATATTTTTTTCTCTTCTGTTGTGTTACTCTGCCAATGAGGGCATGGTTTCCCTATTCTCACACCCAAGGCCCTCGCTGCTAGTCAGTAGCCTCTGGCATTAAGGGAAATGCATTTGAGGCCATGTGACCAACCGAGTACAAAGCTCCTCGGGGTGACTTCCGGAACTAGGATGTTACAATTTTAAATTCTTTTCTCTTCACATTCTTTTCCTAAAAATGAAAACATCATCCATGAGGTGTCAATTCACCACCTTTAGGTATTATGATTCATTTTTTATAATACCATATACCAGTATGATCATAAATCCATTTTTATTGTTAAAGAAGACTATAATATGTATATTATACCTTATATAGTGTTCTGGAAATAGTATATATAGGTAATATTAATTAATAAAAAAAAACTAGTGTGTGATGATAGAGAAAAATATAAAACAATCCAAACGATTATCATTAACATTTTATCAAATGAATCATCCTCATATATAGAAAAAAATGATATATAAGATGATTAAATCATCTGAATGTTCATTAATAACAAATAATTTTAACTCTAGATAACTATTTCCATTTTATGTGAACTTTTTTACATGTACAAAAGTGAACCAATCATGAAAACCAAGGAAACAAAGACCCCAAAATGATGAAATTGAATCTTATATCTCAAAAAAGAGAATAAATGAACCTAATGAAATTATAAGAAATTAAATACATATTTAATATGTTTTTAAATAAAATATTAATAAATATAATTTTACTTTACATGGTGATAAGTACAAGTGAAAAACACTTTGAGACATAAGTTAAGGGTTTCTTCCAAAAATTCTATTTTCTCTTCGGGATACATTTTCTCTTCTCTAACCCCAATGTAACTATTTTTATTTTAATATAATTATTTTAAATTATGTTTTTATGTTCTAAAATAATAAATACCTATCATTTTATCTTTAATTGATTGATAAATACAAGTTTTATAAGCTCCCCTTTTCAATTCCACCCGATAAGCAGGTCCGAGTAAAGGGAACTACCAAATTTCTCACCCATTTTCATGTAAACTTAATAATCTATTATAAAGAAGTTTTTTTTATAAAATCAGTTATTTCATCATTAGAGACTAAGTTATTTCTTTTCTGGTTTTATAAAAATAATTAAGGTATGTCGACTTTAAATATTCTTTTATATTTTCACTTAAACAGCACTGATGTGGATCATTTATAAAGACTCTTTTTACATGTTTTCACTTTATTTGGACATAATTTGTTCCTTAAATATAATTTATTTTTCCATAACTTTTATTTTATGTTTTAAAGTTATTAAAAACTAATTTTATAGAAATTATTTTTCTGAAATAACTCTTCTTTCTAAGTTAAAAAGGGTATTTCTCTCAAGAAATTCTAAATGGTTTTATTAAAATATTTTCATATAATTAAACACACTTTTTTATTTAATTATTGATAGAGGTTGATATTTTAGGATACTATATAGCATATTTTATTAAAGGTTTTATGATCAGTTTGACTCTAGATATACTATTCATTGTTTATGGTTTACGTAATAACATCTCATATGCTAGTTTTTAAAATTAAATGTTTATGTTATGTTTCACGCTTTTTATATGAAGAATTAATTAGAAATATTAGGTGATGGTAGGATCTATCTATATCCCCTAGATTCATTGGTAGCACTCATGAGACTAAATATTTTGGTTAATGGCTGACCACTTACCTATTAATGGTTTCTTGACTGAAGCCTTTATGGTATGTTGATGATGTCTAACATTATGCATTCTCTCATTATGATGTTAGTAACTGATAATCCCTGTGATTATTAAACTATTATAATATCCATAGATAAATTACATGTGATAATTTAAATGTAATTATATATTCATTTAATATTCTTCCCATATTGTGGTCAAGATTATATTTTAATGCCATGTGTTTTAGTTATTCACCTTTCTCGATTGTTTATGTATATGATAGATTCTGATGCATTGATTAGCCTTACTAATCATATGAACTCAACACTTTATTAAATTCTATATTTCCATAGGAAGTGAAGATTTATATTATGAATGACTTTTAGGGATAATATAAGAGTTTATGGGTGTTTCCAATGGAGATGAAATATTGTTTTTTCTTTTAAATATGGAATATATCTATTATGTTTGTATCTGGTTTTCCAAAGCTAATAACTATGCAGTTCATTGGGTTGAATATTCCTTTTTTATTATACCAATTTAATAATTTAAGGCACTAGATCTATTCCACTAGGGTTGGGGTCTTTACAATTGTATAAAAAACATTACTTGAAACACACCACAAAATGAACTTTTTCTAATAAAGATCACATACAACAATATCCCAAAAAAAGACCAAAATAGTTAGATTTAAACAAAAGTGGCCTTGATCAAAGAACAATTATAATCTCTCATTCTCTATCCTAGATACCAAAATCAAGAATAAATCAAAGTTTTCTTTCCCTTATATTATCATGAAACTATAATGTCTTTTATGGTACCAATAAAATGTCCTATAATGATGTGAGTATGACTTAGTAGGCCACCACCAATGAATTCAGAAATAATTTGTAGTCTATTTGTATAGATAATATTTATATTCATTAAAAATAATGGTATAACATTAATTAAATAA
This sequence comes from Viscum album, assembly GCA_963277665.1. Taxonomy (NCBI): domain Eukaryota; kingdom Viridiplantae; phylum Streptophyta; class Magnoliopsida; order Santalales; family Viscaceae; genus Viscum; species Viscum album. The sequence goes on along the minus strand of OY728153.1, from coordinate 2,014,691,717 downwards.
CTACCATCTATCCTTGGGTTCCATTGTGACACCCAAGATTAACAATACATGCTTTGGAATGATCCATATGTCTCTGATCAAAATTATTCAAGAAGAATATTCTCCAATTCATAGGTGGTTACCCTAGGAAATCATATTATGATACCTAATTATCTATTTCTATAGGGTAACCCTTTATAATAAAGGTATTGGGTTTCATTAATAAATACAATGGAAATTCTCCCTGAGGTATTTCAACATATTAGGCATCATCATTGATTCCTAGGGGATTACATTAGGAAAAAAAATTATAGAGAATGTTAATCTATTCTTAGGGTGTTTTCCTAGGAATTATTTATCATGAATCGTCACTAAATCCAGGGGTTATTTACCCCAAGTTATTCTAATGTTTTTTTGAGCCATCTACATTCTGTAGGTGCTACCTTATCCAATCAAGCATTAGGTATCATCAACAAATCCAAAGGGGATTTCCCCAAGGACTTAAAAACTTTTTATCATGAATAAAGAAAAATTAAAAATCAACTCATACATACCATATAATTAAATTATATATAATCCAAAAAATTAAATTTTCATTGGATCATAGTGAAAGTTCTATGAATCCCTGGTCACATACACTAGGTCACAACATAAGTCAAAGGAAACCCATGTATCTCCAATTTAATTTTAAAATTAATTTCCCAAGTTAAGAATACCTCATGTAGTGGATAATTTCTTAGACTAATCACTAATAGACTATTCATGGACTATTGAGTTTTTTTATTTCATATTTGAGGGTTAAATAATATTTATTTGATTTTTTGGATGTGTGTGTTGAATATTGGTGCTACTACACTTCCCATACATGAATAAAACTACATGTGAAAAGGGGAATAAATTTTATAATACCTAACATAAACATGTGGATACACACTCACTAAAAAACCATTTATTCAAGTTCAAATGGTAGAAATAAAAAAAATACCATGGAAATAGGGTATAATAAATGAAAAATAATGAGACCAATTAAGAGTAAATGGAACTGAGAAAATACATAGACGTAAGGGTATACACACATATTTATTCCTATAATAATTAAATTGGTTGATTATATTTTTCAAAAAGGGATAAGTCCACTTCGGAAGTGAGATATCCTTATGTGGAGGAAGGGAATTGCATATTATGGCCAGGAGGGAGCCCCACTTATACATCTTTTACCCTTATTAATTATTTATAAAAAAAATAATATAAATAAGGATTCTAGGAATGATTCATTACATGAAAACTTGGTTTAAAGAATTCATAGGCTGAGGATAAGCTCCCCTCATGTTACCTGAGCCTTTCATGTCGTGATGTATTTCTTCAAATTTTGAATGGATAGAAATAGCCATTTTTCAACTATATGTCTTCTAGATCATATTAAAAATTCTACCAAGAAATTATTTACCCCTAAACGTTCATAAATTTGAAAAATACATTGATTTAATAAAAAATTTAAAGAAATTCATACATTAAAAGTTTTGGGTTTTGGATCCTCTTAACCATATAACATTTTTTCTTAGAGTTTCTCTATTGAGTATATCTGAGTATCATTAAAAAATAAACTTTTTCCATTGATCCCACATGCCCAACTCCCACTCATAAGTATCTTATTTGTTATGACTATGATACTACTAAACATGTGCTAGAGTAATATTCCTTCCACATAGTTCCTTCTCACCCTGAACCACAATACAAATTAGACGCTCTTTAAAAAATGTGTTAGCCTCAATTTCAATATATTGAGTATAAAGTACATGAGATGGTTCCAAATGATATAACCTCAACCGTGATACATGGATAACATTATGGACACCACTTAAAACCTATGGGTGATCCAATTAAAATTAAATTGTACCAATCCTCTTGACTATGTTGAACAACCCAACAAATTTGGGAACTAACTTCTTTAACTTCGAATACGATGGTTCCCCAACCTTGGAAACACCCACAACAACACATAGTCACCCACATTAAACTCAATAGTTTAACATCACATGCATGAAAAAAATATCTGGAAACTCTGGGTATTCACAATACCCTTCAGGATCAATTGGAAATTCTCTAAGTCCACCTCTATGAGACTCAACGGAATCATCACTACCTAATTATTCTCCAACCATCATAGAGGTGAATGAAACAGTGTACATATAAATCCTAAAAATATTCCATTTGTATATATGAATGTTGATTTTTATTATATTTTAAATCAATTGAATCCAAGTTGTTCTCCCCAGAACGACTAAAATATACAATACATTATTTTAAAATTTCCTTTAATATTTGAAAATTCTGCTCAGATTGTTCATTTATCTGTAGATGATAGACAATACTCATATGCATCTATGTACACAAAACAATATATAAACCCTTATAGAAATATGAAGTAAAATGGGAATACCTGTCTAAAATAATACTCTTTGGGATTCTATATAATCACATTACCTACCAAATATAGAGATTTCCTAACTCATCCACTTAATAGGTATTGTAGATCGGTAAAAAAATATCATACTTTATCAGTAGATTCATAATCACCCAAACTACATCATTATCATTGGGTGACATAAAAAATCCTATCACAAAATCCAGACTGATTTCATCCCATTTCCACTTAGTAATGGGTAATGGATATAGTATATTAGTGGGCCACTTGTTCTTGGCCTTCAACAACTGATAGATGGAGAACATCATAATAAAAATGGACACATCCATCTTCTACCCAGACCACTAGTATTTCTAGCATTTTAAATGACATAAATTGGACATACATAGGTGTACCACACACCTTAATCCATGAAAATCTGTCATTATATTCTCATACATATTTTTGGGAACTAATATGTGATAGTGAACATGGATAACATCAATATATTGAATGATCCAATATGATGGTGGATCTCCATGTAATGTGTTGTCTCTCAGGTATAAACAATCTGGATATGAAAATTATATCCTCTTTATCATCTAAATAAGTAATAGATATATATATATATAAGGGAATGGGAGTTTCTTTCCCATAGAACTTAGAAAATATAAATGTATATCAAAAAAGAGGGTCATCAACTACTAATCACGAAAATAATCTTGGACCATGGAAGTCTAAATCTTCCATCTCATCACATCACCTACTGCATTCCACTCTCATGGGTATATTCTCAAAATTAATGTAAAGTATATACTCAACACTCCTCTATTTATGATGGTAAAATTCAACTTGATTGAATATTTATTTTAGGATTTAGTGGTGGGTATAAATAGAATATTTATCACCTAATAGATAATGCCCCAAACATATTTGTCAATACACTATAGATTCCATCTCTATTTTCTTCATATTGGTGTTATTCTCATGAGACCTGAGCTTTATAGACCAATATGTGACCACATGACCATCCTGTATCTTGAATGCCCTATCTTGACCCATTTTTCATCTCTATACATAGAATACTACCTTAAACATTTAGGTATGTTCATGATTAGTGTGATTTTATCCTTCCCTTAAACTCCTAAAATGCACTATCTTATGTATGAGACTAGAAAAACCTACCTCTCTGATTAGTCAAGACCATCCCCAAAACTTCCAAACATGATAATTCTTGGACAAACCTATGGTAATTTCTAGGTTTTCACAAAAGGATGCATATGTTTAAAATATTCCAAGGATTATCTAAATAAAAAACATCTATAACTTTATTAGGGTTGAAATATAAACCTAAATTAGATAAAACATGTTCTTAAAAGTACAAATTTTTAACCCAAAATTGGGAATTGGGAGATTGGAATAAAGCTTATTATTTCTCAGTGTTCCTAAGATAATTTACATTTTCTGCCAATTTTTCTCCCCCGATTTGGAGTATAATATAAAATCATCAACAAAAAAGGCTATGAAGTTGTCTAGATACCTGTGAACGACCATATTCATCAAACCTATGAAAACCATTAGATAGGTAATTGAAAAAAAATACACTATTAAATACTAATAGATTCCATACCTACTTCTAAAGTTTATGTTTGGTATGTCGAATAAAATCAACATCAAATGGCGATAACATGGACTTAAATCAATATTAAAGAAAACCTAGTTGCATATAATATGATCAAGTAATTAATCAATATGATAAAGTCGATGTCAAATTCTAACCATTATCAAATCCATCATATAATAGCCAACAAAAAACCTGAAGGAACTTTATTCTATCTTGGTGAAAAGGACCGTAGGACCCCATGAAGATATGTTTATCAATACAAATAACACGTTCACTAACTGTTGTGACTATTTCATAAAATAGTAACTATCTATAGGATACATCTAATAAGTTAGAATAAAAATATTTTCTATAATCGATATGCACTTGATGGTAAAATCAACATTCCTATAGAGTTGATATCCCATGAATTCACTTCGTAAACATCAAAAACAAATTCAACAACTTGAGGAAATAAATTTTCCATAACACCCCCATTATCCTACATAATTTTAAAAACCAAAGAAAAAAATCAAACTAGGTTTCTAGTGGTTATGTCCTCTTTGACTGACCCGAATATCCAATTACCAAACATGCACATACTCATCACCCTTTGTATATGTAAAAGATACCCATAAATGGTCACAATTGATGCATTTTTTTGAAAGATATTAACCAATACATCCAATAAGAATTGATAACCACCTACTTCCATGTAATAATCCCCACGCTTAAGAGTGCCCTCTGACTTCAATCCAAACAACCTGTCAATAAACATCACTGTTTAAAGATACTCTATAGTTATCCTCAATCCCTTACAACACCAAGTGTATATGAAATAATTTTAATCACCTATATCATATAGTTTATTATCTAACAAAGGTGTCCCTAGAATTATAACTCATACTATAGAAGTTCAAACATCCAACTCAATAGGGGTACAATAAAATATATATAGTTGGCCTACAAATTGACCCTAAACCACTACCTGACCTCCCTAAGAAAAATTTCCCTAATGGAATGTCTTTTTATAACCTTAAGAACCACACCCATCGCCCAGACATGAAAATACAATAGAACCCATGCAACCCATATTCCTAGCATTACTAATCTAGATGTAGAAACCTATACCTTCCCAAATCTACTATCATTGAGAACATTTTGATAACTACTATGAAATTTCTATATGTGACCCATTTTACATTATTATTTATAACAACCCACATCAGTACCTATATCAATTTCCCAAGGAAACGAAGTTTTTTCATTTAGTGGATTGTTCTTTTTGAGAAGTAGAGATTAAGAATATAATTCAGGGGTCTGAAAACCTATAACTGATGTTTTTAAGAATAGTTGGAGGTGTTGGGTGAATTGGGATTGACATAAGTTTAATTATAAAAGATTTATATAGTAGTTAGGTGTAATAGGAAGGATTCACATCATGAAAGTATATGTCATTCCTTGAACCATCATGAAAAGTCCATTGAGTTTCCATCCAAGATTATATGAATGGGAAACAATGTTTCATTCCACTAATTTCTCTTGGGAAGTTTTATTGATTTTTAAAAGAGATGTTACTTTTTAAATAATATATTTTTTTCATTACTCCAAATCCCCTTAGAGGGTTTGTATGGTAATGGAGTGTTTTATCCTCCATGAGCTCCTTCGAACACGTTTCTTCACAAATAGAAGATTCATTGGTCATAATGGACTCCTAATGATATACATTTTCCTAATAAATCCATTGATGTATATTTATTATTCGTATTATTATTGAATGTGGGTTTATTATTTTTGGAAAATTTTTATTGAAACTCTATTTCATGTGGAATGAATTTTCTAAGGATGATAAGGTTATTGATCAACTTGGAAGGAGAATGTCACATAGTGATGAACACTTGCTTTTGATGGGAGTTTTAGTGAATGTTTTCCATCTGGTCAATTTAACCTATAGTTTCCAATTTAATTGTATTAAATTAGTTATGGTTGTGTTTATGTGAAATTTTTATTTTTCGTAGTTTGGTATCAGATGAATCTGACAGAAATTCCAGGGGATGTTGGCCATGGTTCTGGCTAAAAAGTGTTATCCAATAAGTCTTTAGACATGTATTCATATCTCCCCCGATTATGAGTTTTTCTTATATTCAATTAATTAATTTAAATTTAATTATAATTATAATTTTAAATTTGGAATATATTGGAATGATTTATAATACCATAGTGATTAATGGAACCCAAATGGACTTGGATGGCTCAAACAAACCTTTTGAGTTATCTTGGAAGGATATGGATCAATTTGAGGTGGGTTATCCTGGGTACTCTATCCATAGTTATTAATTCATGATTATTGGTTTGTGGTATAAGGTTCACTAAATTGGGTGAATTAACTAGATTTTAATAATTATTTTTTGAAATAATATTATTGTTTAATTATTTAAATATCACAATAATAAAAAATGGATACTACCACCGACCTATAGCCAGTATTTTAAAACTGTGGCTATAGGTGGATATTGCCACTATTCTGTGGCCTATGTCTACAGTTTTAGAACTGTGGAGATAGACCAAGGATATAGCCATGGTTATCTAGAAAATATCAACAGTTTTCAAAACTGTGGCTGTAGGAAATTTTTTTTGAAGGTTTATAGCCACGGTTTTCCAAAAAGATGGCTATAGGGTTCTCGTGCTTCCAAAGGAGAACAAATTGCCACAAAAAGTTTGTCGGGAAGAAATACCACCATGGTTTTGAGGATATTCCCAAAGTTTATATATATATATATATCATAATATATATAGGTCTACCTGAAGTGTTCCATAGTGAAGTGGTGATAAATGTTTATTCTGAAAGTGGAGGTGCATGGATGAAAACTCGACGACCACAATTATTTAGGCTATTTCCATGGTTTAAACCTTGGAAATAGAGGCCTATAATCATAGTTAAAACCATTGATATATGTCAAACACTACACTGGTCAATTTCTAGGCCTATTTACATGATTATATTTACCACATTTGGCCAACACTGTGGCTGTAGCCTATGGCCATGATTTTTGGGCCCATTGCCATAGTTTTGGACTATGGCAATGGTCCTTTTTTCTAGTTGTCGAGGTTTGTGTCTTAATTGAGGTTCTAGTTTATTCCCTATAGTAAAGGTGAATATTAATTATCAATTATCATATGACTTATACACTTTCAAATGTAAGATTTACACTTACCATAATAGTGATGAGATTTATTCATCCATTATTTATAAGGAAATGTCCTTATATTACTCAATGTATAAAAAGGTTATAGCAGTTAGCAAAAAATAATGAGAACCTAGAGATACTATGAAATTAATCTTACACATATGTTTTATGGTATAGATACATCATACAAATAAACATAGATTATGTTTCACTATCTGTTGTTGAGGGATGATAAGCATTGAGACTTAATCTCAAGAAGTTCACACATGGTGATCTCAAGTAGATGAGATCATGAGGGTTGACTCGCCAATAGGGAAACCACATGTTTCTAGTATTTTTGGTAGTTCCAATATATGAACACATTTAATGGTATCATGAATTGATATTATTATAAGTGTTACGATTTGATCACATACTATGATGAATTGAAAAAACCATGTCATAAAAATTATAGGGAGGTATCATTAATTGAGTGCATCATTGGTGGTCAAACATTGATTGAATAATCACGAATTAAATTTTTTCTTTTGTAAAGAAGCGATATCTATGGCCTACTTGGTCAGCATGGTAGTACCATCCCTAAATAGATGAAAATGGTAGAAGAATGTAAGTCTTTAAATTTATATCATCCAACAGAAAAGAAATAAAGGTTTTTGACATAAAGTGTGCATACCTTTTTAAAGATATCATGAGATTAAGATATTACATTTGATGTTGTAGGTTCATTAGAAGGGTTTTCATATCTACGCCTCATTATAATATCATTTTGGGACTTGATGAGCTTCTATAATTTACTCATATTCTATGAATTCTATTCTTTTCTATCAAAATAATGGCCTAGAGATTCAGAAACTAAGTGTATTCAAAATCCTACTATATTAGAATGAATAATATTTTAAGATATTGTGAACCCCACCACTTGGGTTCAAGTATGACTTAGAATATGAAATCATAAAGAATAAATAAATTCATATCATTAATGTTTAGAATAAATAGTTTTAAAATTTATTTTCATGTGTTAATTTAAATATATAGAAACATATTATATAAACAAATATTATTTTATTATTCAAGGCCTGTTTAATATTTTCTATAATATTTTGTTGAGTTAATGGATCAATTTTATCACATAATATATCTATTATATTACACGAATGTGATAAAAATATAAATAATGTTTTTGATTCAGTATAGTGAAAAAAAATGTTTTTTATAGCTTATATTGGGAAATTGATGTTCTCGAGTTATGGAAAATATTATAGGTATTGTATATATATAAAAATATAAAGTAGAGATGCAACACCCCAGGTAAATAAAGAATATGAAATTTTTATATTTATCCATATTTGTGAATAAAATATTAATATTACTTTAAAGGGAACGCTAAGCTTGATGGCGTACCCAACATGTGACAACGAGTTCCTTTGAAATCTTACGTTGCACTCTAGTAATAAAATAATATTATTTGAAATGGTAGTTAACAAGTAGTCATTGTATTGTAGGGAATGAATAGAAATAACTAAAATATGATTATATATGTTTTTTAAATGTTTTTACATTTATCCAATAAAGGATAAAGGCTTAAAATACGAAACGAATTCAATTTTAGGCATATATACTCTAATTTTCACTAAAGATCCACTTATCGCCTTTTGATGGAGAACCATCATAAAATATAGTTTTGGTCACTCTTATACATTATTTTGGACCAAATAAAATTCTTCTTTAGAATCGGGACATCAAAATTTACTTTGTGTAAATTTTTGGTATTTTTTCGATAAAGTTCATTTTTTAATGAATAGTGAAAAATATTGTAATTTAATTCAAAACCTCTTTTTAGTATAATTTAATTGTATGAATAGATTATATTTTTAATTGGTTTTAAAGTGAAATTAGAATATGTTTTTACCATTTAATCCAATAGTGGTGGTTGGAATTAATTTCATCTTGAAATTGGACTTAAACTAGTGTCAATCTTTTGATACTTATTGTTTCATAAAAACATGCTATTTGCTCTGACAACGGGAATCAATTATTAAATTAATTAATGTGAATTATATGTTGTGAATTTTTTAAAATAGACATCATTTATGAATTCGGAATATAAAATATATCTTAGGTTGAATTTTTGGTATTTTTCTGAAAAACATCAATTTTGATGAATAGTGAAACCACTAAGTGGTAGTTTAAAAACTGATATTTCGTTTAAATGAAACTTTACCACTTCTGTGATTTGAATTTCAAAAATCTGACATACATGGTTGTCATTAGTATGTAAAATTTGGTTCAATGGGATTAAAATAATTTTTTGATGAATAGTAACTTTTAAGTTTTTAATCGCGATTAGAGGTAATTAGTGTAATTTAAGGTAAACATAATGTTTTAATAATATGAAATGAACTTGAAACATGTCCTACCCTTATCGGATGTGTCATGGCCGACCAAGAAAATCCATGGGTCAACTTGGGGACCCCAAGGAGCCACTTTGGTAGGAAAATGACATTAATACCTTTTTATTTAATGTTAAAGAAAACATGTCACAAACATGAGATGTTTTACTAAAACAATTTTTAAATGGGGTTATACTAGTCATAATTTTGACTATAAATATTCATTGGAAAGATAAAACGATTTCCTACATCATGACATTTGTTTTATAATTTTTAGACATTAAATAAATTAAATTATTTTTGACACCATGATGATGCAGTGATTACCTCATTATTTAACGATTTAAATAAATGAAATAATAATGTAAAATCTAAGACCTAAACATGTCAAAAACCTATTGTATCGGTGGATGTTTAACCCTAATCACCTTATCATCGAAATATATCAATGTGGGACCTTTAAAATCCGAAACGAATTTTAAAATAATGTAATTGTTTTTGACTTTCCAAGAGTGCCCCTCCTCTCCTCTTATAAAAGGCCCCCACCTCAACCAACTTACACACACCTCCCAAGCCTTTGGCTGGGCCAAACCCTGCTCATTTTATCTCTACGCATCCCTCTGTTCATCATTGAAGTCTCAATTTGGGCAGAATCCTTTCCAAGGAAGCCTTTGAGCTCAAATCAAAAAGAGTTACCCGATTTAAATGTAATGTCTTCCCTTGTGTTTTTTTGTTTTATTTTGCTTCTCCAACCCTCTAAACTCTTTTTATTACATTATTTTGTAACAAAATAAGTATATTAAATATACTAGGATGTTTTTATATGAATTATTCTAGCTACACTTACACACACCTTCATCTAATGGTTAAAGAACATACTGTTTCTGTGGATGGAGAATTTCTGCCTCACGAAACGATGATTGTTCAATCTTCTCTTAACACCTTTCATGGTAGCCATTATGATGTCACTATATTTTATATATGATATATATGGTATTTATGTTTTCTATATTCTTCTTAATTTTATATTTTAAACAAGACTTTATGCTTTTCATGTTGTGCAAATGCGATAATTTCATACGAGGAAGTGTGGACTACTGCCCCCTCAAGTGATGTGACTCGTTCATGCAATACATGGAATGTATAAAGAATGAAATTAATTAAAATATGTTACCTATATAAAATATATATTATACTGGAATTATAATATATATATCTCTCAATTATTTTTAATTAATATGACAAATAAATGAAAGTAGCGTTCATACGTACGTACGGCTTACCGTCTCCATGAACGATACATTTCATTTCTTATCTCCAAATGTTATGTACTATTATAAGTACATATATATAATGGATATATATGTCATATATTACATATAAATGATGGATATAATTCTGGAATTATAATATATATATATATCTTTTAACTTTAATTCCATTAATATGACAAAAAAATGAAAGTAGCATTCATGCGTACGTACGGCCTACCATCTCCATGAACAGTGCTTTTAATTTTTTATCTCAAAATGTTATGGAATAGTATAAAATGAATATGTAATGTATATATATGATATTTGAATCATTAATAATATTCTGGAGATGATTTACTTATAACTACATGGACAATCATTTTCAAACAAGTTCATTTTTGACTCATGTACCAAACATCGACAAAAACGTCTGATATGAACTCACATTATTAACCAATTATTATAACATTTTAATATGTGATATGAACTGAATAATAATATTTAAATAAGTTCCTTAAGAAATTATAAATTTACCAAATTTTATTATTCAGGAGATTAAATAATGATCGAGTCATGTCGGGCACGAGGTTAGGGATCCAACCTCTCTCTTTCTTTTCAAGTACCCTCTTTTATGTCATTTCATTTATGCTCCATGTTCTTATGTTGGAGGATGTTCTTTAATATTCACCATACTGAAATTTTTATTTTCATATGATGAGTTACCCCTCTTACTCTCATCAATTCATTTTAATAATTTTTATGTGGCGCCGTTAGGCTGCCGAATTTTCGTAAGGAATCCTACCCCTCTCTTTATTTTTAAGAACTATCTTTTATGTCATTTCCTTTAAGATCATCTTTATTATGTTAGGGGATGTTCTTTTATATTACACATTCTGTAAATTTTATTGTAATATGATGATAGACCCTATTTGATCTCATCAATCCATTTTTTGAAGTTTTAAGTGGCGTCGTTAGGCTGCCGAGTTTTCGTAAGGGGTTTTTCATCTCACTTTTAGTCCCGTGAGATTTATGATTCATTTTCCACCATTTACTTTGAGTGTTGTATGTAATTCCCATTATTATACTCTTTGTGTAATATAATTTCATTTATGGGTATTTACATATTCATTGTATGACCCTTCTTCAATGGGGTGTACGTTTCGATAGTTACCCAAGTCGGTAAGGGAACCTTTCACCCTCATTTTTTTTAAAGACTTATTTTGTTATGTCTTTTAATTAACATAATATTATTTTGGTATATGTTCTTATATATCCTTATTGATTTAAATTTTATGTCCAAGTGATGAGATACCATTTTCTCTCTCATCAACTCATTTTCTAAAATTTGAAGTGATGTTGTTAGGCTGTCAAATTTTTGCAAGGGAACTTCATAACCCAATTTTGATTCTTTGGGATAAACTTGTACTCCTTGAATATGTATTTCTATGAATATGTTTGAATGAACTCTAATTGTTTTACACTTAAAATCCACTTATATTTTGTGAATTCGTTTGTCACACATAATTATGTCATTGATTTATCCTTAATCCAAGGATACCATATTTGTAAGGGACTTCGTCTCAATATCCTTTCATTGAGGAGTATTTTGTTTTATACACAACTTTCTTTTATATAGTGTATAAACCCCTTTGAATTCTAATTTTATTCAAAATGAATCTTTTTATATGAAGAATTTTACTAAACGACAAAAATGAATGTTTCTTTTAACGTACGCGGCAACAATGACCTTTTCCACCGCCGCGAGTATTATTTGGTCTTTGACTTCCTCTACAAGCCGTAATTTTTTTAAAATGAAATAAATATCATATACTCTATTATGTATTTTGGTATTGAAAATGGTTTTTATAATGGATTTGTTATGTCAATATATTTAAGTGATATATTGTGATCAAAGTGTGGCAATGTTTTCTTTCCATTATATTTTTTTCTGTCTTATGATTTTATAATGGTACTTGGACATTTTACAGGTGGTTACGTGATAAACCATATGATGGGTGGTTCCATGAATACCAGGATGGGTGTTTACGTTATAACCTCCAATGCATTGGGTATGGAAGTCAGCCGTATGGCTATTCCATTAAGTATGTGTGGAAGTCGACCGTATGGTTTTTCCATTTAAGTATGTTTATGTCCCAAGTTACCTTTTTATGTTATGTGTTATTTATATGGGTTTTATGGTAATATTTTGGTTAAAAAAGGGTAAGTAATGATATTTTATTCATTGAAGAGTTTTTTACTACTTCATAAAGGTGAAAATTATTACTTTGATAAAGTATACATGGTTTACTTGATGTTTTGAAAAACTAACAGCTTTTATTCTTTGTGTATCCCTTACTGAGCTTTTTATGCTCACCCCATGTTTTATGTAAATGTTTTTCATAGGAAATAATGTGGAATAGGGTCAACGATGGGATCAAGGGAAAGTCATACTATCTAAAACTTGGAACTAAACATGTTTATTTTTAAGAGTTTTTATTTTATGGAAACTTAGTAGAAGTTTCTACTTTGTAATCTTTTGAGATGTAATAGTTATGTCCTAATTCTATAAAAATATAAACCATGAAAAGATCCTCAATATCAATTATTATTTTAATTCAATATTATGTAAGGATTAAGGTTGGGCCTTATAGTTGGTATCAGAGGTCATTTTAGATAACTTTAGAGGTGAGGGTATTCTTTAAGCATAAGTGACATTGCCATAATGGTTAGGATTCCCGAAAGAGTCCTAGTTTTAGATAAAGTGAATGAGTAAGTATATCTTAGTGTTTATCTTCCTCATTAGTACATTATGATTTTGTTGATATACGAACATTGACATTTCTATTTTTAGTAAATGGATGGATCAAGCAGGCACCAAAGTGACAATGGGTTTGATGGAAACTATGGTGGTTCTCGGATTAAGAGACTGGATGAAATGGGGGATTCAATGAGGAATCTTTTGGTTGTGCTAAACCAACTATAAAGGATTCATGTTCAACTACATGAACCTTGGTGAGTTCTCTAATGCATCATGTACGAGATGACCAACTCGATGTGGAAGTTCAGGTAATAATTATAAAGGTAACCATTAGGGTTTATATGATCCTTACTTTTTAGGTAATTATGGGTTACTCTATGATATGATGGAAAATTAAAGTCATGAGATAAACTTGAGGTTAAAATATGTTATGATCAATTTTTAATATTTTATCTCATTGTTGGGGAATGTTTTAAGAATTATGTAGTTTTGGAAAAAGGACAACAGGTAGACCGTGTGACAACCTGTCACATCGGACAAAGCTATGGGAATCAAACCCACAACCAAAGTGCGACTGGTATTTATTGCCTACCATTGGACTACGTGAAGTCCCTGGTTAGTTTGACTAATTCTTTTTAGTTAGATGATTTTAGGAATCAAGAGTAAGTTTATTTTAGGTTATCTATGGAAATGATTAACCTATCATGGAAGATATGAGATTAGGTTAATTAATTTTTAATGTGAGACTTTAAGAGAAACTAATGTTATTTGGAGATAAATGTTAATTTTTAACTTGGAAGACTATGCGATTAAATCCGTCAAATATTTGTGTTTCAATCTTATTTTGGTTTACTTTTGGTCTTCGTTGAACTTTGGGTCTAGTTGGACAAATTTTGGAGATTAATAATATATTTCCTTTTTATAATGGATTATCCATTTTGGGTATTATATGATCTCATACTAACCTTTTTTGTTTTGGTTAAGGTCTAAAGACATTGGAAGTATATAGTTATCTTTTTTGGATTAGGTGATTCTATAGAAGTTTATTATAGCTCTCTTATTATAAACAAGTCATCCTAAATACTCATCTTTTGGAGAAAATATGAGTTTGTGTAAGAAATATAGTAAAAGTTGAAAGTCAACATGATAAGTAAGTATGTTTCCTTATGTTTTAGTTAAGCTCAAAAATAAATTCCTCAATGAAAAGTAACCAAAAAAATGTTTTCCATTAACTTTTCATACAGGGGAATCCAATACCGTTTAACCCATCACAAGTTTGTGATTTTCTTATGGTTAACTTTCTCCTAGACATGTTTACTATCACTCTCCATTAGAACATGAACCTTTATTTTTTCCTCTATATCCATATTTTCATACATGTAATCCTAGTATGGGTTAAATCGGGTGACCTTTGTACTTCCCTCTCTTTCTTTTAAAGTGATAGTTTAATTTACTCCTTTTTCGATGTGGGACTTTCAATGGAGTTTCCAAGCCCAATTTTGAAATTGCAAGGACACAATTCCCAAAAGGGGGGAAGGATGTAACACCCCAGGTAAATAAAGAATATGACATTTTTATATTTATCCATATTTTTGAATAAAATATTAATATTACTTTAAAGGTAACTCTATGCTCGATGGCGTACCCAATACGTGACAACAAGTTCCTTCGAAATCTTACGTTGCACTCTAGTAATAAAATAATATTATTTAAAATGGTAGTTAACACGTAGCCGTTTTATTGAAGGGAATGAATATAAATAACTAAAATATGATTATATATGTTTGTTAAATGTTTTTACGTTTATCCAATACAGGATAAAGGCTTAAAATATGAAAAGAATTCAATTTTAGGCATATATACTCTAATTTTCACTAAAGGTCCACTTATTGACTTTTGATGGATAACCATCATTAAATATAGTTTTGGTCACTCTTATACATTCTTTTGGACCAAATAAAATTCTTCTTTAGAATCGGGACATCAAAATTTACTTTGTGTAAATTTTTGGTATTTTTCCGATAAAGTTCATTTTTTAATGAATAGTGAAAATGTTGTATTTTAATTCAAAACCTCTTTTTAATATAATTTATTTATATGATTAGATTATCTTTTGAATTGGTTTTAAAATTAAATTATAATATATTTTTACCATATAATCCAATAGTGCTCGTTTGAATTAATTTCATCTTGATATTGGACTTAAACTAGTGTCAATCTTTTGATACTTATTGTTTCATAAAAACACACTATTTTCTCTGACAGCGTGAATTAATTATTAAATTAATTAATGTGACTTATATGTTGTGAATTGTTTAAAATAGACAACATTTTTGAATTCGGAATTTCAAATATATCTTAGGGTGAATTTTTGGTATTTCTCTGAAAAACATTAATTTTTTATGAATAGTGAAACCACTATGTGGTAGTTTAAAAACTGATTTTTCGTTTAAATGAAACTTTATCACTTATGTGATTTGAATTTAAAAAATCTGACATACATGGTTGTCATTAGTATGTAAAATGTGGTTCAATGGGATTAAAATAATTTTTTGGTGAATAGTAACTTTTAAGTTTTTAATTGCGATTTGAGGCTGTTAGTGTAATTTAAGGTAAAAATAATGTTTTAATAATATGAAATAAACTTGAAATATGTCTTACCCTTATTGGATGTGTCATGGACGACCCAGAAAATTCATGGGTCAACTTGGGGACCCCATGGAGCCACTTTGGTAGGAAAATGACATTAATAACTTTTTATTTAATGTTAAAGTAAAAATGTCACAAACATGAGATGTTTTACTAAAACAATTTTTAAATGGGGGTATACAAGTCATAATTTTTACTATAAATATTCATTGTAAAGATAAAAAGATTTCCTACATCATTATATTTGTTTTATAATTTTTAGACATTAAATAAATTAAATTAATTATGACACCATGATGATAAAGCGATTACCTCATTATTTAATGATTTAAATAAAATTAAAATATAATGTAAAATATAAGACCTACACATGTCCAAAAACTATTTTATGTGTGGATTTTGAACCCTTATCACCTTTTCCTCGATATATATCAATTTCGGACCTTTAAAATCCGAAAATCAGTTGAAAATAATGTAACTTTTTTTGACTTTCCAAGAGTGCCCCTCCTCTCCTCTTATAAAAGGCCCCCACCTCTACCACCTTACACACACCTCTCAAGACTTTGTCTCGGCAAAACTCTGCCCATTGCATCTATACACATCCCTCTCTTCATAATTCTAGCCTCACTTTGTTCATAATCCTTTCCAAGGAAGCCTTTGATCTCAAATAAAAAAGAGTTACCTGATTTAAAGGTAATGTCTTCCCTTGTGTTCTTTTGTTTTATTTTGCTTCTCCAACCCTCTAAACTATTTTTATTCCATTATTTTGTAACAAAACCAGTATCTTAAATATACTATGATGTTTTTCTGTGAATTATTCGAGCTACACTTACATACACCTTCGTCTAATGGTTAAAGAACATACTGTTTCTGTGGATGGCGAATTTCTGCCTCACGAAATGATGATTGTTCAATCTTCTCTTAACACCTTTCATGGTGGCCATTATGATGTCAATATATTTTATATGTGATATATATGGTATTTATGTTTTCTATATGCTTCTGACTTTTATATTTAAAACATGACTTTATTCTTTTCATGTTGTGCAGATGCGATAATTTCATACGAGGAAGTGTGGACTACCTCCCCCTCAAGTGACGTGACTCATTCATGCAATACATGGAATGTATAAAGAATGAAATTAATGAACATATGTGACCTATATAACATATATATTATACTGTAATTATAATATATATATCTCTGAATTATTTTTAATTAATATGACAAAGAAATGAAAGTAGTGTTCATGCGTACGTACGGCTTACCGTCTCCATGAACCGTACATTTCATTTCTTATCTCCAAATGTTATGTACTATTATAAGTACATATATAATGGATATATATGTCATATATTACATCTAAATGATGGATATAATTAGAAAATTATAATATATATATATATATATATATATCTTTTAACTTTAATTCAATTAATATGACAAAAAATGAAAGTAGTGTTCATGCGTACGTACGGCCTACCGTCTCCATGAACGGTGCTTTTAATTTTTTTTCTCCAAATGTTATTAAATAGTATAAAATGAATATTTACTGGATATATATGATATTTAAATCATTAATAATATTCTATAGATGATTTACTTATAACTACATGGACAATCATTTTCAAACAAGTTCATTTTTGACTCATGTACCAAACATCGAAAAAAACCTCTGATATGAACTCACATTATTAACAAATTATTATAACATTATAATATGTGATATGAACTGAATAATAATCTTTAAAGGAGGTCCTTAATCAATTATAAATTGACCAAATTTAATTATTCAGAAGATTAAAGAACGATCGAGTCATGTCAGACACGAGGTAAGGGATCTGACCTCCCTCTTTCTTTTCAAGTACATTCTTTTATGTCATTTCATTTATGCTCCATGTTCTTATGTTGGATTATTTTCTTTAATATTCACCATACTGAATTTTTTATTTTCATATGATGAGTTACCCCCTCTTACTCTCATCAATTCATTTTAATAATTTTTATGTGGCGCCGTTAGGCTGCCGAATTTTCGTAAGGGATCTTACCCCTCTCTTTCTTTTTAAGCACTCTCTTTTATGTCATTTCCTTTAAGCTCATATTTAATATGCTAGGGGATGTTATTTTATATTCCTATTTCTTTACATTTTATTGTAACATTATGAGATACCCTATTTTATCTCATCAATCCATTTTTTGACGTTTTAAGTGGAGACATTAGGCAGCAGAGTTTTCGTAAGGGATTTTTCATCTCACTTTTAGTCCCATGAGATTTATGCTTCATTTTCCACCATTTACCTTGAGTGGTGTATTTAATTCCCATTATTATACTCTTTGTGTAATATAATTTCATTTATGGGTATTTACATATTCATTGTATGACCCTTCTTCAATGGGGTGTACGTTTCGAAAGTTACCCAAGTCTGTAAGGGAACCTTTCACCCTCCTTTTTTTAAAATACTTCTTTTGTTATGTCTTTTAATTCACATACTATTATGTTGGGACATGTTCTTATATATCATTATTGATGTAAATTTTATGTCCAAGTGATGAGATACCATTGTGTCTCTCATCAACTATTTTTCTGAATGTTGAAGTGACGCCGTTAGGATGTCGAATTTTTGCAAGGGAACTTCTTAACCCAATTTTCATTCTTTGGGATAAAGTTGTACTCCTTGAATATGTCATTCTATGAATATGTGTGAATGAATGCTTATTGTTTTACACTTAACATCCACTTATATTTTGTGAATTCTTTTGTCACACATAATTATGTCTTTGATTTATCCTTAATCCAAGGATACCGTATTTGTAAGGGACTTCGTCTCAATCTCCTTTCATTAAGTCATATTTTTTTTTATACACAACTTTCTTTTATACGGTGTATAAACCCCTTTTACTTCTAATTTTATTCAAAATTATTCTTTTTATAAGAAGCGTTTTACTAAACGACAAAAATTAATGTTTCTTTTAACGTACGCGTTGACAATGACCTTTTCCTCCGCCACGAGTATTATTTGGTCTTTGGCTTCTTCTACAAGCCGTAATTTTTTTAAAATGAAATAAATACCATATAATCTTTTATGTATTTTGGTATTGAAAAAGGTTTTTATAATGGATTTGTTATGTCAATATATTTAAGTGATATATTGTGATCAAAGTGTGGAAATGTTTTCTTTCCATTATATTTTTTTATGTCTTATGATTTTGTAATGGTACTTGGACATTTTACGGGTGGTTACGTGATAAACCATATGATGGGTGGTGTCGTGAATACCAGAATGGGTGGTTATGTTATAACTTCCAATGCATTGGGTATGGAATTCGGCCGTATGGCTATTCCATTAAGTATGTGTGGAAGTCGACCATATGGTTATTCTATTTAAGTATGATTATGTCCCAAGTTACCTTTTTTATGTTATGTGTTCTTTATATGGTTTTTATGGTAATATTTTGGTTACAAAAGGGTAATTAATGATATTTTATTCATTGAAGAGTTTTTTACTACTTCATAAAGGTGAAAATTATTACTTTGATAAAGTATACATGGTATACTTGTTGTTTTGAAAAACTAACAGCTTTCATTATTTGTGTATCCCTTACTGAGCTTTTTCTTCTCACCCCAAGTTTTTTGAAATGTTATTCACAAGACTTAATGTGGAATAGGGTCAAGGATGGGATCAAGGGAAAGTCATGCTATCTAAAACATGGAACTAAACATATTTCTTTTTAAGATTTTTTATTTTATGGAAACTTAGTAGAAGTGACTACTTTGTAATCATTTGAGATGTAATAGTTATGTCCTAATTCTATAAAACTCTAAACCATGAAAAGATCCTCAATGTCAATTATTCATTTAATTCAATATTAATTATGGTTTATGGTTGGGCCTTATAAGAGAGGCTCTCCATGTGAATAACTACAAATTGTATGTTCAGTGAGATCATATATCACTTCTTAGATAGAGAAACAACCATTAGAAAAAATTGATCAAATATTTTCTTCAATGGTTGATGGAATGACAATACATAAATCTCCATGAAATTAAAGGCATTGTATGATATTCATGTTAGAAAATTTAATTAAATGTTTTAGGATACTAGGTAATATGAAATTTAGTGTGGATGATCTAGAGGGATATGGATTTGGTTTTTTCAAGCAATTATCACTAGAAATAAACAATCGATGAAAGCATATTCAAATCGAATGATTTATTAATCTATTTTATTTTTGTTCTTAAAAAATTATTTTGCATTCCTCAAAGTTTTTACTATGATACACTTCATAGATGATGACATAGTAACATCGGTTATCAATGAAATTTATTTACAAATCCACACCATGAGATTCTGGTGTATGTGACGTGCCCTCCAACATCATTGAATTCATGTAGGCAGTGATCGGATTAGAAATTATAATCCCAAACTATACTTATTGATAGGTAGTATTAATGTAGTAGTAATGGGTAAAACCCATGTATATCATTGATTGGAAGGAAACCATTCAAACAAAAACCATTGAACAAATCCTAATATTCACTACTCAGGTTTGGGGTTTACTAAATTTTGGTAGTTTGGATTTAATTCAGATAATAGAAGAGGGGGTTATGATCAATTTAAGGGCTCTTCAAAAAAGATAATCCTTGATTTTTATTGTGATAGTCCATTGACTTAGGATACGAATCGACACAAGATTCAAAAATAATATTTGGTTAGATAAATTTAATCTTACTATGGTAAAACTCTCCCAAGGTATGGATATAGCAAGAAACATAGGTGGATTGCTCTAAGATTCTATCCATAAACCATCACAAGATGATAGTCATAGTTCTTCTCAACTATAATTAGGTTAGGTTTGTTTAACTACAATTCCAATGGTCATTTTTGTGAAAATGAATGTCAAGAAAAATTGTTATTAACCTAATTACAACCCATAGAGTTACAAAAGATCAATATATAGATTCATTAGGATCATAAATACCCCTAATATTGACCCCTAATCGATAGGTAGATTAGATCCACTTGTTATTTTTGATCAAAATTTAGGAAATACTAAACATGATATGCATAATCATGAAACAATTTTCAAATAATCAATATAGTATTAAAAAATCCAATAATAAAGATCAAATAATTGAAATAAATTTAAATACAAACAAAAACTCAACGGACATGAAGAAACAGTGAAGAAAATTATAATTGTTGATGAAGAACATGAATCAGTGTTGATAACAAATGTCAAATGTAAGAATAATCACAAAAGATGCATAGTATGAATAGAAAAGATATAGATTAACCAAAAACACCAAATGATTGTAAAAAAATCAATTTAAAAAATTAAAATAAATGTAGAATGAAAACTGATGAAAAAAGAGAAAATAATGGATGAAAACTGGAGAAGACTAAAAATGTGAAATGTTCAACATATATTAGATCACCTAAAATACAAATTTAATGAGAGTTATATGTTGTGTACATCATTCACATCACATAATGTCTTAAGAGAAATTTCCAGATATTAGTACATTGTTTCAGTTAGCTGCACATCATGTATTTTAGATCCATAATTCCCATTGGAAAATTGGTCAGTATCTTTGAGCTTGTGAGACTTCAAAAATTGCATGTTAGGAAATCATTTCACATCATGTATGTGATTCACTTTTAGTGGGATTAATATCTTTAAATTTTTCATATTTTGTAATGAATATAGTCATCTTGTATTGGATTCACATCATTTAAAGGATTTACATGATGGTTTGTTGCTCTATAGGTATGCTGTGAATGTGGTATACACATCGTGTATTATAAACATGACATGTAAGGCCAGTCTTTTTCATTTTTTAGTATTTCATCCTTTTAGTTGGAAATTAATAATTCGTCAAAAAATAAAGAATAACCCAGTGAATTATCAAATAAACCATGAATAAACCTTAAATAAATTAATCCAATATGTATATATAATTTTATCTTATCAAACCCCAACACGTGAATAATTGATTGTCCTCAAACAATGAGAATATAAATATGGGTTCTAAAAGAAACATTTTTTAAAAAATAGGAAACATTCATTGAAACTAGGTAAATAAAACTAAGTGTAAGAAGAAAAAGTCATCCCCCCCTGAATACATAATGTAGAGAAAATGGGTAATTCCTTATAGTTCAATTCTTCATCTATATTATATATTCTTTTAATTAAAATTCCATAATTGTTTCCTTGAATAAAATACCCATTTTGAAATTTTTAATGGAATATACTTTCTCTCATCACTCAAGGTAAAATGAAATTGGATTTATTCTCATACTCTTAATACTTATTCATAACTATAGGCTTGCATTGGTTCTAATATCACCAATTTTTAAACACTGATAAAAAATCAATCATCTATGCTTTAGAAAAAATGGTTGAAATGACTCTGAGGCTGAGAGATGATGGGAAAGTGATAAAAATCATGATAAAAAGGTGGGTAATCTATAAATTATAATGTATTATAATCATGAACAATGTAATGTAGAGTCTCATATAGAACAATGTTTTTCTATGATTCACAAACCACGGTGGGTCCATGTGTATATCAAGTATGTATAAAAATTTGACTATTTTAAATACTATTTCCATTTATTTTATTTTTCAAAAAATAAGTCTGCATCCAGCCTCACATCCATCCCTTAACCACGTATGACCCATCATATGATTCATCAGTTTGATAATGGTAGTTTTTGACCTTCTTAGTACACAACCCAATATCTTTATCTTTTTATTTCTATATATTTTTCAATGGAACATGGTGGGGATAGAATATCTAAAAAGTGATCTTGGACCAAATCATATTAGTATGGGGAATTTTATATAGTACATCTCCTCAATAATGAAATCTCATTCCCATCAACAATATAAATTCCCCCACACTTGTTCAAAGTACGATCATGTATATAACTAAGAGCTAGGTTGGATGGGATAATCAGCTAGAAATAACTCCTTCCTAATAGGATTTTTTATGGATATAGTGGGCTGAAAAGGAATCATTTATAGGTGGGTCGTAGGAAAAACAGGATCACAAAAAAATACTTAATAATTTTAATTGTGTATTTGTTTAGTCTTAGCCTCAATAATGTCTCAATTAATGTTATGATAGGTATAGATGCCCCATGTTTATCTAAATAAAAATTATTAGAAAATAATATGATAGTGAAAGTATACAATCCTATCAGGAGTACGAGTAAATGAAAATAACTAGAAAACATTCAAGGTATAAAATCTTGTAATAATTTAATATAAATAAATTAAAATAATTTAGAAATCTAATTAAAGTATTAAACTCATCAATCATGATAATAATATAAATAGGAATAAAACATGAATTTCAAAAAATACCAACATAAATTTATGTTTTATTTAAATTTTTGTAACAATATTTAAAGTTTAACCCCTGATTTCCATGAAAAATTCCTCCTAGGTAAGTGAAAATATGCAATAATCAAATTGTATTTATAATACAGCTCCAGAAGGACCCCCCCCCCCCAATCAAATGAGACAGTGACCATGCTATTCTATAATTATTAATGGTAGAGATATCACATATCACAATGAAAATAATGAATGGAAATTTAGATTTGAAAATTAGGGAATCAAGAGATCACTCTAGTGAAAGTCATGCAATGGGGAAACTTGTTATACTTTGACTAGAGTTTGTTTGAACTGCAAAAATTTTTTGAAAGAAAAAACTTGTACTAGATAAAACATCAGTCATCATGGTATAAGTAGAATGAAAATTGAAAAATGGTAGGTGAAAAAAGTGAATAATAAATAAAATCATCTCATGTAAATGAAAAAAGTTGCATACAATGAATTTTAGACCGATCTAAGAACATGAATGATACTAAAAGGAAAAAATATCCTTAACACAAGAATGAAAATAAAGAAACCAAATTTGGGTTAACTCACATAATGTTATAAAAATAACATCATTATACATATGGATGTGAAAAGGTATCATATAGTGTGTTCCTTTTCTCAGAGGTATGTTGCCTCTGAGAGGAACTGGTGGCTATTTCATAGAACTCACTAATATTCTTGGGAAGATTAAATACCTTAGGATCCTATCAAGCATAAATTACATGAGGTAATAAAATCATATGTTCTTGTCGTCAGGGTGATAAATTCTAAGAAAAGATCTCAAGTATGATATCGTCAAGATGGTTCCTGACACAGCTAGATGAGGAGACATCCAAGGTAAGAGGGATGTTGATGGTGTAAAATTCACATTAACAACCATAGAGGAGGCTGAATATCATGACATGGAAATAAAAATTCATAAATAAAGAAGATAATTGTAAAATACACATTAGTGTAAAAAGAGTGTATCTATTCATTAAGTTTTTAAAATAGTGTATAGTGGGGGAATCATGGATATGACGTTAAAGAATGGATCCAGATAGATTATAGTAGAGGAGGGTAATATAGGAAAACTAAAACTTATGGGAACCCCAATTGATGCTACCTTTTAAGGACCATCTTGAACAATGGGTATCTTTATGTGTCCTACAATATCTATATCCTCTATGGACATAGTCATAGGTTCATCAATGTCCATTGAATTTGTAATAGTATATGCAGTGATCTCAGTGGATGGTGAAGACTTGGTTCTAATCCTGATGGTGGTTGTGTGCCTGAAAACAGTTTTGATGAATGAAACCATAGATGATATTGGAATGGCAAGGACCTTCCCTTGTCAAACATTTTTTACAAGAATTACATGTGATCTCTATGGTTGGTAAGCACTGATGGTAGGTAAGATGGGGTGTTGGTGGGGAGAGGGATTGAAGAAAATAGAGGGTCTATTGTGGGTGGTGGATGGAATGATTATGGAAGATTCTGGGAGGTGAAAAGGGAAACTCAATGAAGATAATTCATATGTGGTGGGAAATTTGGCGCAGGTTCTCCTAAACACAATGTTGTATGGGATATAGATATTTAGGGAAGGATAGGGTGGGTGATGGTGTCGGAAAGGTAGCGGTGGATGTCGAAGGGATATTGGTGGTATAAGTAAAAGGTATGGAAATAGTAATGAGTTGAGGAGGGGTGGTAGAGTGATGAAGTGAGCTGGATGTGGTAGGAGAAGAAGATGAGGTGGTGGTAAAGGATTGGGTGGGAGTGGGGACATGATGAGGGGTTGTTGTTGTGTCTAGGATAACTGTATGATAGTAAGGTGCCTCATCAACATCCTCAAGTTATGTCTACCCTCACTGGTAGATTCTTTCATCCTTTATGAGTAGCCCCATCTAGTTGTGTAGTAGTTTGATGACTATATCCATAGGACTGAAGGAGGGGTGGGGTTGGGTGGCCTCAAACGCACTGAGATTAATAACCATATGTGTAATGAAGGAAGCTCCCATAAATGTACCTAGAGTACTCCTCACCTGGGTATAGTATAACTCTCCAAACTTCCCGTCCATGTTGATGATTGGGACAACAATGGTTGAGGAAATAACGTTGAACTTGATTAGGCTCACCCACTTTATGCATCTCGATGGTCCAGCTAGGAATGTGATACGGCCTTGTGTAGGATCCGAAGGGTAGAACTATGTAGATGGGTTCCATTCATAGTATTATGATCATAAAAAATTTGACAGTGTCTGGTGATCATTTAATAAATTCATACAACATTTACCTTGTTAGGCTATATATGTGTTTCCAAGAAGACTGGGAAGGTGAAAAATTCACTATAATAAATGCCTATGCTGACAAGACAATTACCAAGGGTGAGCACCCAAGTTCTACCTATAAGTCTTAATTGTACCAAGATGATTCCTAGAAAAATTTTAGATAGGAACCTGATGAATATATCCCTAAATTTATCTTCACACATATCAATGATGGGTGAGAGTTAAAACCGGTAGATGAGGTCAAGGAAATCCTAGTGGATCTAGATGTTTTTGAGTACTATGAGGTCTAAAGTCTTATTGACCCACATCAATTTTGCCTGTAGATAGGCCAACTAAATCTTCTATGCATGGGCTAATAAATAGAGATTTTGATGAAGATGAGGGAGGAAAGGCCCCTCCGACCCACTTCATTTTTACTATGAGTTTTCATAGGTGGCAGAAGAGTTAGTTATAAAAGAGGAATTTCTGGTGGAGTATTATAAAGAGGTGGCATAAGTGAATCCTTCCATTGTTTGGGTGGTAGAGGTGTGTCATCGCACTCAAGCATGCATTCGGTGGGTGGGGGAAGATTGTTTTAGTTCCTGAGATTTTTGAGCTAGTGGAATGAGTAGGATTAGAGATGAGGGTGTAAAATCTATATATTGAAGAAATTTTGGGAGGAGGAGGAGAGGTGTTTGAAGTTGAGTGAGTGAAGGATTTTGGATGGTTGTGTAGAAGAAGGAGCATTGGGGGTGGGGCTTGGACCATATATTCACAAATTCTAATAAATGCTTAAAATTCGGTACAAATCGTTTATTTTTCAAATTATTTTTTTATACTCTTAACATTTATATTATGTGTAAGTAATACAAGGTGTGTATTTTTCATTTTGTTATTTATTTTTTGTTGGGCCCTCAAAAAATGTCTTTATCATCTCTAAACCTTCTTAATGACTAAACTAACCCATTCAAGTCTATTTATCCTACCCTAGTTTTCCTCCCAGGAAGTGATTTATTTATTTTCAAGATATTAATATATTTTTTGATATATAAGACTTAAATTTTAAGGAGAATCCATTTATAGATGATTTTTAAAAATAGAGGGGATGAAAGTTGGGATAAATTTTTTTATGTGGTGCAGTGTAATTCGGGTTCTTTTGATAATTAGATCCCTTGTTAGAAAGAGGTAGTTATTTTTTAACATCCTTACTAGTTTCATGATAATATATCTTAGATGTAATTTATATGGTTTAAAAATTCAATGAATCATTTATTTTATTAGACTTCTCAAATTGAAAATGATTTATTATTCATAAACATTAAATATTAAAATTCCTTGGTTAACATAAATCAGCACCTTTCCTGTGGAGAGAGATGGTCTTCCAAGAATTAATGGAATATCACCTACCTATTCCATATTCAAAATAATTAAATAAATGGGGAAGAATAATTTTCATACCTTTTCCAACACATCCTCAAGAAACCCTTGAAGATTCTTGACTGACAGGTCAAATTTTTGGAGGGACGCCATTTTTGGTTTTGGTTCACTACACCACAGCTTATTGTAAACACCCATGGGAATTATATTGATACTTGTGACTAGATCGAAACATGGAATTTTTAAAAGTACATGTTTGTATAGTCTATGTGATTTAGAAATTTCCTGGGTATCTAAATTTTGGAGGTAACATACGTTGAAACAATTACTATCACTCTTCATTTAGGGATATGCCACCCAATTCCTTTATTTTAATTTATTCTAGACAACAAGACCTTGAATAATCTTTCCTATGTTTACACTTGAACATTCGTCTCTATAAATGGAATATTGATATGGAATTGTTTAAGCATATCCATTTGTTTTATATTGTATATCCATTATACCTTTCCATCTTTTCTGGAAAATGGAATGTTGTATTGTATGCTAATGACCCTTCATAAACTTATTTATTTTCAGGATGTACTTTTGTAGTAGTAACTTGTATAGTTTTCCCTTAATCGTCTTTATCATATTCTTCAAACTCTTTACCCTCACTTAAAACAGATTTATAAAATACAACACCATTATAGTTAGAAAATGTATACCTTTATCTGCCTCCCTTGGATGAGCTTTGGTATTACTGGGTAATGTACTTGGTAGGAAATCAGATAAAATCTTAAATATCTTCCCCATTTGACATTAAATGTTTTATAGGGAAGCTTTATGGTTTTGTATTTATATTTATTATGTTTTCATCAATTGTTTTTGTATTTGAATGATGGTTGGGAGAATATTTTCAAGATTTCACAGGAGAGGTAGAGAATGTTATAGTGGCCTAAGTGGAGCTTATGAAGACTATTTTGGTTGTTTAGTTGGGAAAATTTGAGCTCTAGGAAAATTTTGTTGTAATTTTCAAAGTTGTTGAGGAGTTGTACCTTGTGGTGGGTTCCTAGGTGGTCCTTGATTCCATGGTGGAACCTATCCACTCTTCTACTAAAATAATCCATTGAATTTTACTGTAGTTGATGAGTCATTCAATGTTAATAGTTTTGATTTTGATATTTTTGGGGCTTCTTGAACAACATATTTTTTGATTATGATCGACATAATTAAAATCTTGTAATTTAAGTTACTCTTATTTTTTTTATGTCGTCTTGATACAAGTTTGGACCTCTAAAAATCTCACATGATTGAATTTATATCATTAAAGTAGGAGGGGGTAAACATGCATCATGTAATTATAATGACTCTAGATTCTTTTTCAAGGAATCTACTTGGGATTCTAGGAAAATATACACCTGATAGATTTGGTACCGATGTGGTCCTCTATAACATTTCCTAAAGGATGGAATTATAATATAATTTTTCTATATGATATCAACCTACATCACATGTTTGTATCATTATCCTTACATTAGTTCCAACTTCTACCTCTGTGAAAGCAGGTGGTTGGAGTCCCCCATAGATTGTTTGATGTAGTAGCCACATTTCATGTCTGTGATGTGGGAATTTTCTTGTTAGATCCTTAAATATATCCCATGTTTCCCAAACTGATTCTATATCTGATAGAAAAATGTTTTAAAATAAATTATGGATCTTTCAAGTCTATATCAGAGGGACATATTTGTCGAGGGACTTTTTGGACAGTTCATCTAAAGTCATAATTGACTCGGGAGATTTCCTTTTTAACCCATCATTTTCTCCATCGCCCAAGGAGAATGGGAAGAAATGGAGTCTTGTTGTGTATGATGATACAAACTAATTATAAAATGTATAAAAAATATCTATGAAGGAGGATATATGTTCTTGGGGATCATCACTTTGGTTCCCAATGAATTGACCCATATTCTAGATCATTTGAATGAGTCTTAGATTTACTTCAAAAGGGTGTGCCTGAATTGGTCGGTGAACAATGATGGGTAGAACACCCCTGATGGAAAACAAGATGTAATACATTATGATTAACTCTTGTAGAAATTAATTATATCTTTGAATATATAAGGGTGCATATGACATGTTTTCGGGGGTATTTCAGCGCAAGATCGTTATAATCATACATTGTCAAGTGGTGGAATGAAGCTGCTAATCAATTGAACATAGGATCAAAAAGAAGTTGTTCTCATGTGTCTTGGGTTATTCAGTGAGTGAAGGTTCCCTGGAACATGCTCAATATTGTAATAATAGATAGAGAGAGATAGGGGAAACATTTTTACCAGAAGGAGAAAAATGTAATAGGAAGAGGGGAAGGAAAAAGAATAAAGGGGGAGGGGTGAGGTAATCCAATATTTGATCCAATTATTTTTGGGAATTGTAAAAAATAACCCCCAATAACTCTGAAAAAATTTGACCTGCCTTCTAATGTTATTGAATTATCTTGGGAATTGATTACATTAGAATTTTATACTCACAAAATACATTTACTGCTAAGGAGTAGTAAAGTGGTAGGGCAGGGTTGAACCCACATAGTTCACTAGAATGAAATAACCCGTTTGAAGGAAACCTTTGGAAAGGATTATTCACATTCACTCTTTAGGTATTAATTTTACTAAAGAAATATTTTTTGGATTTAATTTAGAAAATAAAGGAAGGGACCATGGTCAATTTTAGGGATCTAAAAGAGGATAATCCTAAAATTATATGGGGAGAGTTCTATGGTTTTGGATGAAAAGATGTATAATATTCACCAATTGGATTGTTCAAACCAATTGGATCTACCCATGCTACAACTCTTCCATGTTCAAGTTAAAATGGATAACTTATGCGCATTATGCTTAGATTCTATGTAGAAACCATCACAGGCTAATTGTCATAGTTTTACTCAGCTCAAATTAGGTTAGTTATGTTTAATTACGCATCCCATGGTGATGGTTGTTAAAATAATATGATAAAAAATTTATTATTAACCAACATACTATACATAGGGATACCAAGGTTCAATATATAGTTTCATTAGGCTCAAAAAACCCCTGATCTTGATCCCTAACCCTGGGTGGATTATAATTATATAGTGATGATGATCAAAAGTAGTGAAATAATAAACATGTTATGCATAATATTTAAATAGTTGATGAATAAGAAACATGGGAATAAAATAATTAATAATAAAGATAAAATAATTTAAATAAACATAAATTGAATAAATATTCACTATGCTTGAATAAAAAGTGAAGAACAATGCAAGAATTGATGAAGAATGAAAATCAGTGTTTAAAAACCCATTGAATGAAAGAGGAATAAAAATTGTAGTAGAAAGGGCATAGAATGATTAAATATTATAAAAAAATTAAACATATTTAAGAAAAAAATTAATGGAATGAATTGAAATGGTTTTAGAGTGAAAAAATGAATATGGGGGGAAAAGATAGATGAAAAAAGAGGAAAAGAAACTATGTGTAGTGTTCTATATGTAAAATAGAACCTTAAATATAAATAGGAATAGTGTAACGTGACCTGTAAGTCATTTATGTCATGTAATGGATTCAATGGCTTCCATAATGACATATTCACATCATATAAGTTGGATGCACATCATTCATTTGAGATAAATAATTCTCACCAGAAAATATGTCAGTGTATTTCACTGGGTGCACCATCAATCTTTACACATCATATAATCTCTCCATGACATGTACGTGATTCAATTGTAGTGGGTTTGTGATATTTGATATAACACATCGTGTAATGAATATACATGTCAGGTATCAGCATCATGTCATGTAAAGGCCTCAAAGGCTAGTCTATTCCTGTGCAAGTATGTAGTTAATATGGTATACATGTATTGTATTATGTTCATGGTTTGTAAAGACTATTTTTTTATTTTTCATCATTTCTTGATTTGAGTCCGAAATTCCTATTTCCTGTGGAAACAAACCATAACAGAGTTTATTATCAAATAAATCATTAATAAATCTTAAATTAATGTATTTAATATGTATATATATTATCGTCTTATCAGTATGACACATTAACTTTAATTAGAATTAGAGCGAGTGTGTAAAATAACAATCTAATGAAAAGGTAAATTTTTAATATATTTATATTGTTGGAATCAATTCGTTCCAAATGTTATAAATGGCCACACTATCTGACATCACATGACCAAGTTTCTTACATATGAATTTGTTAATTATATTAAGTTCTTTTTTGTTGGTATTAACTTAAATATTGTATATAAATATATGTTTTATTTTATGGTGGTGGTGACAATTCTAGACAGGTTTTTTGTCCTAAATACAGGTAGTCAGAATTGTGATTTCTGGCCATCCCCCAATTTCAAAAAATATGGATGTTTTAATTTTATAAATAAATATTTCAATAAACATTAAATACAATTGTTTTTTAGATATAATAATATTAATAATGTATATAAGGCTACTTGACTAAATGGGAAAAAACTAAAAACAATAGTTTCTTTGATTTTTAGAAAACTGCCAAAAAATTAAAAAATGATGGGGGTGGGTTGGAAAGTTAACCAAGTATCCTGAAATTTAGAAAAAGAAAATAATAATAAAAACCTTAGTGTGGGTCCTTTTGGATGGAGCTGCACCTAAAAACAAAAGTTGGAACCACTTTACTCCCACATTGTTATCATGTCTAACCATAGTGTCTTCCTCTGCTTCCATGACAACCAATCCAGTCGTACCTCATTCATCGCCACACCCACTCCCCTTCAGGATGGATTCCAGATCTAGCATCCTATATCCCCATATGATAGTCCTTATCACATATCAATCCTCCTATTCTACCATTGGAATATCTTCCACTCACACTGACCACTAGTGATGGTGATACATTCTGTGTGACTTTACAGTATCCTCTCCACCCACCATTGCTCCTATGTCTAGATATGAACATTGTTTCCCCAAGATTGATCCATTTTCCCATTTTATCACTACTACTGGTTCTAATAATGGACCCCCTTTCATGGCATCCTGCATATTTCCCAACAATTCCAGCCTCCAGTTTGACACTCCATCCGTAGTGTGCCTGTTTCTACTGGCTGTGTTGTGATTCCTTTATCATGAAGGGAGATGAATTGAGGTAGAAAAAAAATTATATAAAAAAGAAAAAATGTTACAAAAGACCCCTCCCACACAACTCCCTTTCAATCCCACACATGGACCTCTCAATATCTTTAACAATGGAGCTCTCTTGGATCAAATATAATGCATTTTTTGATGCTCTCATGGACCACCTTAAATGGGCATGGTGGGAGGGTGTCAAATTTTACATAAATTGCCCCACCAACCCTAACCAATCTACATATACCATGGTTGGTGGAGTTGGTGCACCATCCATCTACCAATGCTACTATAAATCTCTATCAATTCTCCCCCTCTAGCTGTAATCCGCTGGAGAATCTACAAATGTGTAGCTTCTTCTTTGAAACCCCATTTGTAAACATATTTGTTTGGTTATCCTTTGTGTGGATCTTTATAAGTCTTAGAAATTTTTGATCCATCACATCACATATCCAATGATTGTGAATATTGATGTTATTTGTATAAGAATGGTACATGGAGTTCTTGAGCAAGTCCAAAGATCTTTGACTATCGAAATAAACCCTATAATCCTTGACGAATACGAGCTCTTTGAGAAATTTCTCTAGACCAAACATATTTTTCCAGCTTCTAAGGTATTAATGTTCTCTTATTTCATTATGGATAAAGAAACACACTTCTATAACCTTGAATCCCATGATATAACTTTTCTTGAAGAAGTATAGATGTATCTAGATGTAGAATTCCTACTATTAGGATCTCCAACGATATTTGAATCTGTATATCCCTCCAAGATAGGTTCATATATTCTATTACACAAACATATATTTTATGTACCATTATGATAACTTAGAATCCACTTGATTTCATCTCTGTGAATCTTCTTGAGATTGGAGAGAAATTATCTTATGATTTCCACTACATGGAAAATTTCATGTCTCGTACACACCATAAAATACATCAAGCATCCCACAACATAATTGTCACACCCGTCATATTTAAATAAGTTTTTCTTTAATTTTATCTTTGTCGGGTGGTGAGGGTTTAATCCCGACTTAAAATTTGAGGTTTTTATTTAAAAACTCTTGCAATGGTCTTGATTACATCCAACGCATCGCAATCAAAGCCGTGAAACCTCGCTCTGGTCGTCGTGTGACCCCGCCCTATTAACCACACTGCCTACTCGAAGCACTATTAATTAATAAATTATCAAAGTAATTAAGTTAAATGGTTAATAAAAGATTTAAATTGAAAGGTGTTAAAGATGATAATTTGATTATGTTTATTACTATTATCATCTTTTTTCTGTTAAAAATTTTATGGGCCGCGCGGAATAACCGCGTAGTTGCCCGACTCTTTAAAAATATAGTTGATCAAACGAAGTTTAAAAAATTATTTTAATGATAATGAATATAGTTATTATTATTATTATTATTATTATTATTATCATTATCATTATTATTATAGTTGTTGTAAGTTTTATTTTATTAACACTAATTTATAATTATAAATACTTTTAAGTTTTAGATTTTTAGTTTTATTAATATTGTTTTTATTTTATTTTATTTTATTTTTATTCCCCTTTTCATTATTATTATTATTATTTCTTTCTTCCTTTTCTTTACCTTTTCTTTTTTTCCCTCTTCCTCTCTTCCTCTCTTCCTTTCTTCCCCTCTCTCTCCTGTCGCACATCTCCCCTAACCCTAGTGCCACATTTTTTTTCCTAGGCCCGTCGCGCATATCCCCTCTTTCATCCCTCGGCCCGTCGCACCAACTCCCACTGGTACCCCATCGCGCGACACCCCCCATCACCCCTCGCGTCGTCACCCTTCCCTATGCGCTGAAGTCCGGATGCCCCTATCTCTCCCTCTCTTCATCCACGTCGGACCCCCCACCTGGTTCGAGCTTTCTTCCACCGTTCGGTCGCATTGCTCTCCAACTTGATTGCCACCACCATCTCCTTAGCTGCGCCTCCCAGCCGACCTGCTGGTATCACCCACACCACCTCTCGGCAAGAAGCTCTGGCGAACCACCTGCGCACCGCCCCGAACGCACCCTTGGTCAAGCACATTCCGATTGATGCCTTGGCTTCTTCACCTTCCTCCATACTCAGTGGGTTCCGGCCAGCCCCTCCTACGCAACTCACACACTCCCTTCAATGGACAACCGCCATCGCAGAACTTCCCTCTGGGCGCGCTGCTTTCCGGTGGTCACCGGCATCGACTCCCCTTCTAGCGAGACCCGAGCCGGAGCAAAGCTCCTTACCGGCGCAACTCGGTTCCGGTGCGGCTACCTCATCCGTCTCTCCTGCTGGCCACACAGTGGTCCGGTGCACTTCTCCCTTTGGTCGAGCACCTCCCATCTTGTTGTCGCACAACCACAGCCCCCCTAAGGCCGGTGGGATTTTTCATCCATCCAGCAAAGCCCCAGTCCAGCGACTACTACCCCCTCAGTTAAGTCTTTCTTCTTTCTTTTTTTCAGCAGGTGTATGTTCTTATTTTGGGGTTTTAATTTGAATTTCGTTTTGTTCGAATTCATGATTTTGGGTTTGGGTTAGGTTCATTGTGGTGCGAACGGAACACGATTGAGGTTACGCGCTCTAATCTGAATATTTCATATCAATTTTGAAGTTTTCCACACACTTGTAGGTGGTTCCCCATCTAATTGTTATCTGATAAATTAATTTTCAATGATTAATTTATTTTTCATATTATTTAATTAATTATTTTTTTGTAAAATTGGTTTTATTTGAAGACTGATTTTCATTGATATTTTTTAGTAAATTGTTCATATTATTCGGTGTTTTCTGCTGAGAACTCTATTAATAACTTTTGAATTGTGCTGTTATCTTTATAAATCATGCAAATGGTGAGAACTGTTTTTTTTCTGACATGGCATCGGGTGCGTTTGGTCATAAAATTTTTTTTTCTTGAGTTTAGTGGCTAACTCTAAACGATTTCTTCTAAATTGTTTTATATGATTTTATTTTTGGCTTGTTAAATTATGGGGTTTATTCAATTGTGTTTTTCATATGGTTTATGGGTTTTCCATAAAACCTTTTGGTGGTGAAAGTTACACTTTAAAACTTTATTTGAGTGTGTGTGATGTTGGAATGCGTTTTGATTTATAACTGGTTATTCTAGTGTGTGCCAAAGCCTTGTAACACTCTTTTACTACTGCTTTACATTTTTTTGAGGTTTATTAAATTAAAACAATGGTGTAAAATGGTTTTGAAAAACATTTTAGCATGTGTCTTATTTCAAAATGTCATTTATGTGTGTATGTGGTGGGTGGTTTAATGATAAACATTTTTTTATTGTGTGGATGGTTTAACCAAGTATGTAACCTATGCAGATTGAGTTTTGAAAACACTTTGTGTGTGCGTATGGTTTTAAAATAGGGTTTTAGCGTGAAATGGTGATTATGTGTGTGTAAATATCATGTTTGTCTTTTATTCATGAGTCTGACATGTGACATGAACTTGAAATTTATTTTAGCACAAACCGGGAAGCCTGGGTAGCTAGGAGGGTAGACTAGACTAGTGGGCTATTGTTCCGGAGGTGACTCGACCCGGTTTCACTGGAAGGACTGACGATTGAAAAAATAACTAAACATATGCATTTCTGAGGGTCGTGTCCTTCTAAGCCACGTTTTGTGAGGTTCATGGCCTTCTAATCCACGTTTTCTGACGGTCGTGGCCTTCTAAGCCACGTTTCACTGAGACACGAAGATCTAGAGACCAAAGCTAGCTGATACCCATGCGACCTCTCCCATATTAGTGCTCATTAGTTTCTATGTGCTCATCGGTGTTACATATTGGTTATTTTAAAAAATAATGGTGTATGTGTTTTAACATAAGTTGTTACATTTGAAATTTGTTTCTTAAATTTCGTTTTATTTTAAATTTTTCAAACTTTTATGTCTTTTCATTAGTTAATATTGAAAATATAGTTGTCATTTAATGATTATGCGTGGAACCTTTTTTTGGGTGACGTCCTACTGGGATCTTTTCTCACACCCTACATACACCTTTGGGTGTATGTAGGCCTTGTTCTCTGTGTATTCCAGGTTGAGACATCGTGCTCAGTGATGGTGGTTGGTCGTTTTTTGTCTTCTTGTTTAGGTTAATGTTTGTGACGTGTGGATGTCGCACTGCTCTTGTTGCTCGGAGGTCTGAGTTTGAGTTTTAGTTTCTGTTGTCGTCTTTTCTATTTAATTATTGGTTCCAATAGTAGACTTTAAACCTGTTCATAGTTAAAAGGAACATTTGGTTGTCCATTTCTAATTTCAGTTTATTTATCTGGCTAGTTTTTTCGGTCTTTTATTTCGGGTAAAATTTTTCCCATGTGTTAGTTTTGATACCCGGGCACTTGTGCCAGCCCATGGGGATCGGGAACGCCCTTCGAGCCATGTCGCGGACCGAGTCGGGTGCTGAGTCAGATGGCGACCCAGCCTGGTTCTTGAAAAAATGGTATCATAGGGCAAGGTTTTCTCTCTTGGGTCCTGTTCTTTTGAGATAGAGTCAGTGTAGACCAAAGTTAAGGGTGTCGAAACTCGACGTTCTGATTACGAGAAAGGTGCCTACCCAGCACACCTCGTGGAAAGAATCGAGTTACCAACGTAATTTGAGGTTTTTCTGAGTCTTTGGTTCTTGCGGTTAATCTTATCCTGGGGATATGAAAAGGGAGTAGGTTCAGTGGTCTTAGTGAGCTCGCAGGGTCTGGAAAGCCTTGTGGAGTCGGGGACACGGTCCTAAAATACTCTCTCTAGCCAGTGGTGTGATCGGCTTATGGCCGCCAACCATATGTTCCAATCACATGCTGACCCTAGTTTCCTCCTGCCTTGCTTATCATCTCTTTGTTTTGGAATTGTGAGAATTTGGTTTTTAAGTAAAAATGATTTGGTCTTCGAAAATGTTTTGAAATAAAGCGCTTTAAAAATAAAATGATGTGAAAGGTTTGGAAAGTGTGGGTTGGATGTTTTGGTTTTGAAAAAAATTGAATGCTTTGGTTTTTATCCTTGGTGTTCTCATGGGAAACCACATGCATGAGTGTATAAGGTAAGGGAAAGGGTCAATGACATGAGCAGATGAGTGCCTAGATGGACATGAGATGGGTGCTGGTGTGGCATGTGAACATTCATGTGCAAGGCCAATGGGACACTGTTGGTGTTTGTGCAACCCACTGACTTTCCTTATTTTCAAAATGTTTTGTTAAATGAAAATTTGGTGTTTTTAAATAACCGGTGATTGTGTGGTGTGTCCCTGTATTTTTGAAAGGTTGGATGTGAGGTGTTTTGAGTCGAGGATCCCTTCTGGCTGGTTTGTGTCTTGAGTTTGAATTCTTATTTGTAAGTTGGTATGCAAGTGTGTAGCTTGTTAATTCTTTTGAAAAGTACATTGGGGAGCCCTTGTACTGGTTTCCCCTGCACGTTTGGTGTTCGCTTGTGGTATGTCTTGACCATTGGACCAGTTCGGTTGGGTCTATGGTTTTCCTTCTTGACTAGTGTGCACCCCCCCCCCCCATAAAGCGTTAACATGCGATTGAAGTGCGGCCCCTGGGAATTCGTTGTTGGCCAACCCTCCAGTTGATTAAAGTAAGGACTCCCCCTTTTTGGTGATAGTGCTATGTCAATCTCTTTTTCTTTTCGGTGAGTGAATCCTCTCATGACGGGATGAAAAACACAGGGGGAGTTGAAGAGAGTTTTGGTCTCTTTGAGTCGTCTGAGTCACCGAATATGAGGTTTGACACTTTTGGGTCTAAAAATTCCCCTGGAAGTGGTGAAAGAAATTCTAGAAAGGAAGGTTGAAGGATATTCGGAGTTATTGTCGCTGACCGAAGTCTTGAAAGGCATGTAGTATATTCATCAGTTGCAAGGGTCATGTTCGGCGACATCTTGTAGTGTAAGTTCTCTTTGATTGTCAAGGATGAAGTTTGACCTCATTAATTTGAAAGTTATGTTGCGAAATGGTGAAGGAGATTCCAGTGGGGAGAGGTGGAAGCAGCCTAGAGTGGTTGGTGCATGACACTATTCTAAATGACCTTTGGTCCTTTGTTGGTTTCATTTAATAAAGGGTCTATGTTAGGCCACTAGTGTGGCAGAACCAGTCACATGGGGATGCTACGGTCAACTGCAGGAATCATGTGTTGTTTAAGACTCAGTTTGAAGTCCCTCTCCGTATAATGTTCCTCTCAACAGCAATTATCATCTTCAGGTGATGATTTATGGTCTCGTGTTCTCATACAGTGTGACAAAGGGTGATGGGAATGCACCATTTAAGCTCTTGTGTTGGTGAATGTTCAGTGTATGACCAGTTGGATGTCGTAATGTGTTGTGGTTGCTGGTGTTTCCTCAGTTGTAGTGTGGTTGCATGTGACACCAAAAGGAGAAGCTCTGTTCTGGAGTCTTCCATTCCTAACTGCGCGGAAGGAGATGCTTCAAACATCAGGGCTCCAGCCATAGGCCTTGAAGTGAAGCTGACGTGTGGTCAGGAACCCCGGGATTGTATGAAACCCCGACTTCATTTCTGTCATCAGTGTTCAAAGTGAAAGCAGCTTAAATTGTTTTCTATGGTTTTTTCGTTTTGAACGAACCGTCTGGCTGCGTAAGGTTTCAATGACTATGCGGAGGCATGTCTGCCTCAATGCCTTGAAGTCTTGGGGGTTGTTTCCCATCGGATGTAATCACTTTTAGTGGTCCTTGAGAGTCTGTTGGGGAAAATCAGTCCCAAAATTGTATAATGCTCATCCCAAGATGTAGATGTGTTGGTCGGGTCTTAGGTCGTCGTTTTGACACCCGGGTGGTCGGGCCCCTCCCTCCCCACCCCTTGTGTTGGGGTGTTTGGTCACCATCGAGATTTTTTTTCAAATTTCTGTATCCTCTGTTAGTCCTGGGGGCGGCGAGACCCACGATGGGTCTCGTACAAATGTCTCTGGAATAAATCGGTGTTGGCCTTTCATGAATGGTGAGGAGTCCTCATGGACCTCCCAATGTTGGTTTTCTAGTCTCACCTTGGACGTTGGTAGGTTCTTAATGGTAGGGAGACCAACATTGGGTCTCACACGAATGTCTCTAGAATGAATCAGTGCTGGACTTTTCTTTAATTGTGGGGAGTCCGGTCGAACCTCCCCGTGTCAGTTTTCCAGTCTCGTTTCGAGCGCCAGTGAGTTCCTAATGGTGGGGAGCCCCTCGGCCTCCCCATGTTGATCTTTTGCTTCTGTTTTCAAATATGGCTTGGTTTTCGTTTTGCAGTCCTTGAGGTGTTTCGTCTTGTAATGTTGGTTTCCATGGGTTTGAGAGTTCCCTTCCTCGATCATTCAAATGGAGGCGTACTAGCTCTTTGGGGCAGGCGACACATATCGGAATGTCTTTTGACGCATTTCATGAAGTTTTCTTTGATTCATTTTCTATGATCATGATGATTTTGTCTCTTTCCTCTTGTTGATTGTGGGGATCCTCCATGAACCTTAGTGGGGTAACAGTCTCTTCTTTGGGGTTCATCCTTAGTTGTGGCTTTCTGGGGACGAAAATATTCATAGTGTGGAGAATTGTCACACCCGTCATCTTTAAATAAGTTTTTCTTTAATTTTATATGTGTCGGGTGGTGCGGGTTTAATCCCGACTTAAAATTTGAGGTTTCTATTTAAAAACTCTTTTAATGGTCCTGATTGCATCCAGCGCATTGCGGTCAAAGCCGTGCAACCTCACTCTTGTCGCCATGCGACCCCGCCCGATTAACCGCACTGCATACTCGGTGCACTATTAATGAATTAATTATCAAAGTAATTAAGTTAAATGGTTAATAAAAGATTTAAATTGAAAGGTGTTACAGATAATAATTTGATTATGTTTATTACTATTATCACCTTTTTTCTGTTAAAAATTATATGGGCTGCGCGGAGTAACCACGTAGTTTCCCGACTCTTTAAAAATAATGTTGATCAAACAAAGTTTAAAAAATTATTTTAATGATAATGAATATTGTTATTATTATTATTATTATTATTATTATTATTATAAATATTATTGTTGTTGTTTTAAGTTTTATTTTATTAACCCCAATTTATAATTATAAATACTTTTATGTTTTAGATTTTTAGTTTTATTAATATTGTTTTTATTTTATTTTATTTTATTTTTCTTCCCCTTTCCATTATTATTATTATTTCTTTTTTCTTTTTCTTTCCCTTTTCTTTTTTCCCCTCTTCCTCTCTTCCTCTCTTCCTCTCTTCCCATCTTCCCCTCTCTCTCCCGTCGCACATCTCCACTAACCCTAGTGCCACATTTTTTTCCCAGGCCCGCAGCGCATATCCCCTCCTTCATCCCTCGTCCCGTCGCACCAACTCCCACTGGTACCCCGTCGCGCAACACCCCCCATCACCCCTCGCGTCGTCGCCCTGCCATGTGCGCTGAAGTTCGGCCGCCCATATCTCCCCCTCTCTTCCTCCTCGTCGGACCCCCCCACCTGGTTCGCGCTTTCTTCCACCGTTCGGCCACATCCCTCTCCAGCTTGATCACCACCACTATCTCCTTAGTCACACCTCCCAGTCGACCTGCTGGTATCGCCCACACCACCTCTCGGCAAGTAGCTCCGGTGAACCACCTGCGCACCGCTCTGAACGCACAATTGGCCGAGTACATTCCGACTGACGCCTCTACTTCTTCCCCTTCCTCCATACTCAACGGGTTCCGGCCAACCCCTCCTACTCAACTCAGACACTCCCTTCAATGGATAGCTGCCATCACAGAACTTCCCTCCAGGCGTGCTACTTTCCGGTGGTCACCGACGTCGACTCCCCTTCTAGCGAGACCTGAGCCGGCGCAAAGCTCCCTACCGGCGCAACTCGGTTCCAGCACGGCTACCTCGTGTGCCTATCCTGCTGGCCACATAGTGGTCCGGTGCACTGCTCCCTTTGGTCGGGCGCCTCCCGACTTATTGTCACACAACCACAACCCCCCTAAGGCCGGTGGGATTTTTCCTCCATCCGGCAAAGCCCCGGTCCGGCGACTGCTACCCCCTCGATTAATTATTTCTTCTTTATTTTTTTTCAGTAGGTGTATGTTGTTATTTTGGGGTTTTAAATTGAATTTTGTTTTGTTCGAATTCATGATTTTGGGTTTGCGTTAGGTTTATTGTGGTGTGAACGGAACACGATTGAGATTATGCGCTCTAATTTGAATATTTCATATCTATTTTGAGGTTTTACACACACCGGTAGGTGGTTACCTATCTAATTGTTATCTGATAAATTAATTTGAAATGATTAATGTGTTTCGCACATTATTTAATTAAATATTGTTGTGTGAAATTGGTTTTATTTGAAGACTGATTTGCATTGATATTTTTTAGTAAATTGTTCATATTATTGGGTGTTTTCTACTAAGAACTCTATTCATAACTTTTGAATTGTGCTGTTATCTTTTTGAATCATGAAAATGGTGAGAACTGTTTTTTTTTCTGACATGGCGTCGGGTGAGTTTGGTCATAAAATTTGTTTTTTCTTGAGTTTAGTGGCTAACGCTAAACGGTTTCTTCTAAATTGTTTTATATGCTTTTATTTTTGGCTTGTTAAATTATGGGGTTTATGAAATTGTGTTTTTCATATGGTTTATGGGTTTTCCATCAAACCTTTTGGTGGTGCAAGTTAAACTTTAAAACTTTATTTGAGTGCGTGTGATGTTGGAATGCATTTTGATTTATAACTTGTTATTCTAGTGTGTGCCAAATCCTTGTAACACTCTTTTACTACTGCTTTATATTTTTTTTTGCGGTGTATTAAATTATAACAATGGTGTAAAATGATTTTGAAAAATGTTTTAGCATGTGTCTTATTTCAAAATGTCGTTTATGTGTGTAAGTGGTGGGTGGTTTAATGATAAACGTTTTTTTAGTGTTCGGATGGTTTAACCAAGTATGTAACCTATGCAGATTGAGTTTTGAAAACACTTTTTGTGTGCGTATGGTTTTAAAAGAGGGTTTGAGTGTGCAATGGTGATTATGTGTGTGTAAATATCCTGTTTGGATTTTATGCATGATTGTGACATGTGACATGAACTTGAAAGTTATTTGAGCACAAACCGGGAAGCCCAGGTAGCTAGGAGGGTAGACTAGACTAGCGGGCCAATGTTCAGGAGGTGACTCGACCCGATTTCACTGGCATGACTGAAGATTGCAACACTAACTAAACATATGCATTTCTGAGGGTCGTGACCTTTTAAGCCACGTTTTCTAAGGATCATGGCCTTCTAATCTGCATTTTCTAAGGGTCGTGGCCTTCTAAGCCACGTTTCACCAAGATAAAAAGATATAAAGACCAAATCTAGCTGATACCCATGTGGCCTCTCCCATATTAGTGCTCATTAGTTACTTTGCGCTCGTCGGTGTGACATATTGGTTATTTAAAAAAAATAAGTGTGCATGTGTTTTAACTTAAGTTGTTCCATTTGAAACTATTTTCTTAAATTCTGTTTTCTTTTAAATTGTTTAACCTTTTATGTCTTTTCTTTAGTTAATATTGAAAATGTATTTTTCATTTAATGATTATGAGTGGAACCTTTTTTTGGGTGACGTCCTACTGGGCTCCTTGCTCACACCCTACATACACCTTTGATTGTATGTAGGCCTTGTTCTCTGTGTATTCCAGGTTGAGACATCATGCTCAGTGATGGTGGTTGTTCGTTGGTGGTCTTCTCGTGCAGGTTAACGTTTGTGACATGTGGATGTCACACCGCTCATGTTGCTCGGAGGTTTGAGTTTTAGTTTTAGTTTCTGTTGTCGTCTTTTCTTTTTAATTATTGGTTCGAATAGTAGACTTTAAACCTGTTCATAGTATAAAGGCACGTTTGGTTGTCCATTTCTAATTTCACTTTATTTATCGGGCTAGTTGTTTTTCTGTCTTTTATTTTGGGTAAAATTGTTCCCATGTGTTAGTTTTGATACCCGGGCACTTGTGCCAGCCCGTGGGGATCGGGAACACCCTTCGGGCCATGTCGTGGACCGGGTCAGATGGAGACCCGGCCTGGTTCGTGAAAAAATGGTATCAGAGGGCAAGGTTTGCTCTCTTGGGTCGTGTTATTTTGATATAGAGTCAGTGTAGACCAAAGTTAAGGGTTTCAAAACTCGACGTTCTGATTACGAGTAAGGTGCCTGCCCAGCACACCTCGTGGCAGGAATCGAGTTACCAACGTAAGTTGAGGTTTTTCTGAGTCTTTGGTTCTTGCGGTTA
Source organism: Viscum album (assembly GCA_963277665.1). Taxonomy (NCBI): domain Eukaryota; kingdom Viridiplantae; phylum Streptophyta; class Magnoliopsida; order Santalales; family Viscaceae; genus Viscum; species Viscum album. Next base: position 2,014,648,147 of record OY728153.1, on the reverse strand, counting down.
ATCTTGTCCTTGGGAAATGAAAAGGGAGTATGGTTAGTGGTATTAGTGAGCTCACAGGGTCTGGAAATCCTTGTGGAGTCGGGGACACTATCCTAATATACTCTCTGTGGCCAGTGGCGTGATCGGCGTATGGTCGCCAACCATATGTTCCAATCACACGTTGACCCTAGTTTCCTCCTGCTTTGCTTCTCGTCTCTTTGTTTTGGAATTTTGATAATTTGGTTTTTAAGTAAAAATGATTTGGTCTTCAAAATTTTTTTGAAATAAAGCTCTTTAAAAATAAAATGATGTGAAAGGTTTGGAAACTGTGGGTTGGATGTTTTGGTTTTGAAAAAAATGGAAAGCTTTGGTTTTTATCCTTGGTGTTATCATGGGAAACCACATTCATGAGTGTATAAGGGAAGAGAAAGGGTTAATGACACGAGCGGATGAGTGCCTAGATAGACGTGAGATGGGTGCTGGTGTGGCACGTGAACATTCATGTGCAAGGCCAATGGGACACCGTTGGTGTTTGTGCAACCCACTGACTTTCCTTATTTTAAAAATGTTTTTTAAAATGAAAATTTGGTGTTTTTAAATAACCAGTGATTGTGTGGTGTGTCCTTGTATTTTTGAAAGTTTGGATGTGAGGTGTTTTGAGTCGAGGATCCCTTTTGACTGGTTTGTGTCCTGAGTTTGAATTCTTATTTGTAAGTTGGTATGCAAGTGTGTAGCTAGTTAATTCTTTTGAAAAGTACATCGGGGAGCCCTTGTAGTGGTTTCCCCTGCATGTTTGGTGTTCTCTTGTGGTATTTCTTGACCATTGGACCAGTTCGGTTGGGTCTATGGTTAATCTTCTTGACTAGTGTGTGCCCCCCATAAAGCGTTAACATGAGATTGAAGTGTGGCCACTGGGAATTCTCCATTGTCCAACCCTCCAGTTGATTAAAGTAAGGACTCCACCTTTTTGGTGATAATGCTATGTCAATCTCTTTTTCTTTTCAGTGAGTGAATCCTCTCATGGCGAGATGACAAAAACAGGGGGAGTTGAAGGGAGTTTTGGTCTCTTTGAGTTGTCTGAGTCACCGAATATGAGGTTTGACACTTTTGCATCTAAAGATTCCCCTGAAAGTGGTGAAAGAAATTCTAGCAAGGAAGGTTGAAGGAGATTCGGAGTTATCGACGCAGACCGAAGTCTTTAAAGGAATGTAGTATTTTCATCAGTTTCAAGGGTCATGTTCGGCGATGTCTTGCAGTGTAAGTTCTCTTTGATTGTCAAGGGTAAAGTTTGACCTCATTAATTTGAAAGTTATGTTGGGAAATGGTGAAGGAGATTCCAGTGGGGAGAGGTGGAAGCATCCTAGAGTGGTCGGTGCATGGCACTATTCTAAATGACCTTTGGTCCTTTGATGGTTTCATTTAAGAAAGGGTCTACGTTAGGCCACTAGTGTGGAAGACCCAGTCACATGGGGATGCTATGGTCAACTGCAGGAATCATGTGTTGTTTAAGACTCAGTTTGAAGTACCACTCCCTATAATGTTCCTCTCAACAGCAATTATCATGTCTAGGTGACGATTTATGGTCTCGTGTTCTCATCCAGTGTGACAAAGGGTGATTCACATGCACCATTTAAGCTCTTGTGTTGGTGAATGTTCAGTGTATGATCAGTTGGATGTCGTAATGTGTTGTGGTTGCTGGTGTTTCCTCGGTTGTAGTGTGGTTGCATGTGAAACCAAAAGGAGAAGCTCCATTTGGGAGTCTTCCATTCTTGACTGCGAGGCAGGAGATACTTCAAATATCAGGGCTCTAGCCATAGGCCTCGGAGTGAAGATGACGTGTGGTCAGGAACCCCGGGATTGTATGAAACCCCGACTTCATTTCTGTCATCGGTGTTCAAAGTGAAAGCAGCTTAAATTTTTTCTATGGTTTTTTCGTTTTGAACGAACTGTCTGGCTGCATAAGGTTTCAATGACTATGCGGAGGCATGCCTGCCTCGATGGCTTGAATTCTTGGGGGTAGCGTCCCATCAGATGTAATCACTTTTAGTGGTCCTTGAGAGTCTGTTGGGGAAAATCAATCCCAAAATTGTATAATGCTCATCCTAGGATGTAGATGTGTTGGTCAGGTCTTAGGTCATCGTTTTGACACCATGGTGGTCGGGCCCCTCCGTCCCAACCCCTTGTGGTGGGGTGTTTGGTCACCATCGAGATTTTTTTTCAAAGTTCTGTATCCTCTGTTAGTCCTTGGGGTGGCAAGACCCACGATGGGTCTCGTACAAAGGTCTCTGGAATAAATCGGTGTTGGCATTTCCTGAATGGTGGGGAGTCCTCCCGGATCTCCCAATGTTGGTTTTCTAGTCTCACCTTGGGCGTTGGTAGGTTCTTAATGGTAGGTAGACCCACATTGGATCTCACACGAATGTGTCTATAATGAATCAGTGCTGGACTTTTCTTTAATTGCGGGGAGTCCGCTCGAACCTCCCCAAGTTGGTTTTCCTGTCTCGTTTTGAGCGCCAGTGAGTTCCTAATGGTGGGGTGCCCCTCGGCCTCCCCATGTTGATCTTTTGCTTCTGTTTTTAAATATGTATTGGTTTTATTTTAATAGTCTTTGAGGTGTTTCGTCTTGTAAAGTTGGTTTCCATGGGTGCGAGAGTTCCCTTCCTCGATCAGTCAACTGGAGGCGTACTAGCTCTTTGGGGCAGGCGACACATATCGGAATGTCTTTTGACGCATTTCATGAAGTTGTCTTTGAGTCATTTTCTCTGATCACGATTCTTTTGTCTCTTTCCTCTTATTGATTGTGGGGATCCTCCTTGAACCTTTGTGGGGTAACAGTCTCTTCTTTGGGGTACAGCCTTAGTTGTGGATTTCCGGGGATGGAAATCTTTATGGTGGGGAGAATTGTCATACCCGTCATCTTTAAATAAGTTTTTCTTTAATTTTATATGTTTCGGGTGGTGCGGGTTTAAGCCTGACTTAAAATTTGAGGTTTTTATTTAAAAAATCTTGTAATGGTCTTAATTGCATCTAGCGCATCGCGGTCGAAGCCGTGCAACCTCGCTCCGGTCGTCATGCGACCCCGCCCGATTAACTGCACTGCCTGCTCGGTGCACTATTAATAAATTAATTATCAAAGTAATTAATTTAAATGGTTAATAAAAGATTTAAATTGAAAGGTGTTGAAGATGATTATTTGATTATGTTTATTTCTATTATCACCTTTTTCTGTTAAAATTTTTATGGGCTACGCGGAGTAACTGCGTAGTTTCCCGACTCTTTAAAAATAATGTTGATCAAACGAAGTTTAAAAAATTATTTTAATGATAATGAATATAGTTATTATTATTATTATTATTATTATTATTATTATTATTATTATTATCATCATCATTATCATTATTATTATTGTTGTTGTAAGTTTTATTTTATTAACACCAATTTATAATTATAAATACTTCTAAGTTTTAGATTTTGAGTTTTATTAATATTTCTTTTATTTTATTTTATTTTATTTTTCTTCCCCTTTTCATTATTATTATTTTTTTATTTCTTCCTTTTCTTTCCCTTTTCTTTTTTTCCCTCTTCCTCTCTTCCTCTCTTCCTCTCTTCCCCTCTCTCTCCCGCCGGACATCTCCCCTAACCATAGCACCGCATTTTTTTCCCAGGCCCATCGCGCCTTTCCCCTCCTTCATTCCCAGGCCCGTCGCACCAACTCCCACTGGTACCCCATTGCGCAACACCCCCCCATCACCCCTCACGTCATCACCCTTCCCTGTGTGCTGAAGTCTGGCCACCCCTATCTCTCCCTCTCTTCTTACCCTTTAGACCCCCACCTAGTTCATGCTTTCTTCCACCGTTAGGCCGCATCCCTCTCCAGCTTGATCTCCCCCACCATCTCCTTAGTCATGCCTCCTAGCCGACCTGCTGGTATCGCCCACACCACCTCTCGGCAAGCAGCTCCGGTGAACCACCTGCTCACCGCCCCGAACACACCATTGGCCGATCACATTCCGACCGACGCCTCTGCTTCTTCCCCTTCCTCTGTGCTCAGCGGGTTCCGGCCAGCCCCTCCTACACAACTCACGCACTCCCTTCAATGGACAACCGCCATCGTAGAACTTCCCTCTGGGCGTGCTGCTTTACGGTGGTCACTGGTGTCAACTCCCCTTCTAGCGAGACCTGAGCCGGTGCAAAGCTCCCTACCGGCGCAACTCGGTTCCGACGCGGCTACCTCGTGCACCTCTCCTGCTGGCCACACAGTGGTCCGGTGCACTGCTCCCTTTGGTCAGGCGCCTCCCGGCTTGTTGTCGCACAACCACAACCCCCTAAGGCTGGTGGGTTTTGTTTCCATCCGTCGAATCCCCGGTCCGACGACTGCTACCCCCCTCGTTTAAGTCTTTCTTCTTTTTTTTTCTGCAGGTGTATGTTCTTATTTTGGGGTTTTAATTTGAATTTTGTTTTGTTTGAATTCATGATTTTGGGTTTGCGTTAGGTTCATTGTGGTGCGAACGGAACACGATTGAGGTTACGCACTCTAATTTGAATATTTCATAACAATTTTGAGGTTTTCCACACACCGGTAGGTGGTTCCCCGTCTAATTGTTATCTCATAAATTAATTTGCAATGATTAATTTGTTTCGCATATTATTTAATTAATTATTGTTGTGTGAAATTGGTTTTATTTTAAGACTGATTTGCATTTATATTGTTTAGTAAATTGTTCATATTATTGGGTGTTTTCTGCTGAGAACTATATTCATAACTTTTGAATTGTGTTGTTATCATTTTAAATCATGCAAATGGTGAGAACTGTTTTTTTTTTCTGACATGGCGTCGGGTGCGTTTGGTCATAAAATTTGTTTTTCCATGATTTTACTGGCTAACGCTAAACTATTTCTTCTAAATTGTTTTATATGATTTTATTTTTGGCTTGTTAAATAATGGGGTTTGTGAAATTGTGTTTTTTATATGGTTTATGGGTTTTCCATCAAAACTTTTGGTGGTGCATGTTACACTTTAAACTTTATTTGAGTGCCTGTGATGTTGGAATGCATTTGGATTTATAACAGGTTATTCTAGTGTGTGCCAAAGCCTTGTAACACTCTTTCACTACTACTTTATATTTTTTTTACGGTGTATTAAATTATAAAAATAGTGTAAAATGCTTTTGAAAAACGTTTTAGCATGTGTCTTATTTCAAAATGTCATTTATGTGTGTAAGTGGTGGGTGGTTTAATGATAAACGTGTTTTTTATTGTGTGGATGGTTTAACCAAGTATGTAACCTATACAGATTGAGTTTTGAAAACACTTTTTTTTGTGTGTATGGTTTTAAAAGAGGGTTTGAGTGTGCAATGGTGATTATGTGTTTGTAAATATTCATTTTGGATTTTATGCATGAGTGTGACATGTGGAATGAATTTGAAATTTATTTGAGCACAAACCGGGAAGCCCGGGTAGCTCGGAGGGTTGACTAGACTAGTGGGCTAGTGTTCCGGAGGTGACTCGACCCGGTTTCACTGGCAGGACTGATGATTGCAATACTAACTAAATATATGCATTTCTGAGGGTCATGGCCTTCTAAGCCTCGTTTTCTGAGGGTCGTGGCCTTCTAAGACATGTTTTCTGAGGGTCGTGGTCTTCTAAGCCACGTTTTACAAAGACACGAAGATCTACAGACCAAGGCTAGCTAATACCCATGCGGCCTCTCCCATATTAGTGCTCATTGGTTACTTTTCACTCATCGGTGTGACATATTGGTTATTTAAAAAAATTAAGGGTGTGTGTGTTTTAACTTAAGTTGTTCCATTTGAAACTATTTTCTTAAATTCCATTTTCTTTTAAACTGTTCAAGCTTTTATTTCTTTTCTTTAGTTAATATTGCAAATGTATTTGTCATTTAATGATTATGTGTGGAACCTTTTTTTTGGGTGACGTCCTACTGGGCTCTGTGCTCACACCCTACATACACCATTGGGTGTATGTAGGCCTTGTTCTCTGTGTATTCCAGGTTGAGACATCGTGCTCAGTGATGGTGGTTGGTCGTTGGTGGTCTTCTCGTGCAGGTTAACGTTTGTGACATGTGGAGGTCACACTGCTCCTATTTCTCGGAGGTTTGAGTATGAGTTTTAGTTTTTGTTGTCATCTTTTCTTTTAAATTATTGGTTCGAATAGTAAACATTAAACCTATTCAGAGTTTAAAGTCACGTTTGGTTGTCCATTTCTAATTTCAGTTTATTTATCTGGTTAGTTGTTTTTTTTTCTTCTATTTCGGGTAAAATCATTCCCATGTGTTATTTTTGATACCCGGGGACTTGTTCCAGCCCGTGGGGATCAGGAACACCCTTCGGGCCATGTCGTAGACTGGGTCGGGCGCCGGGTCAGATGGTGACCCAGCCTGGTTCATGACATGAAGATTAGGGTATCATCTCCATTTCCTTGATTCCTTCCTTAGATGACCGACATAAAATCTTTCTCAACTTCAATTGTTCAGGAAGGGTAATTCTCACCATTTTTGTGTTTTCCATCTTCAAATGTTTCAAAAAACACTCTACATAATTCTCCTGAGATAGCCATAACAACCTCTTATTTTTTTCATCACGTACAATATCTTCTTAAAATATTAGATGATATTTTCTTTTCTTGAATCATAAAAACCTTCAGGATACATCATATAGATCTCCTTAGAGCAGTCATAGGGAAGAAAAGATGTCTTTCTGTCCATCTATTCAAGATCCAAGTCCAAGATAGACCATAGTCCAAAAATGAATCATATTGAATACATATTTACCATGGGTGAAATGATTTCATCAATGAAATCTCCTTTCATATGAAGGAATCACTTGAAAAATATCTGGGATTTATTTTTGACCCATTTTTTACTGCCAAACATCTTCAACCTGAACACTCATTTATTTGTTAGTGCCTTCTTATTTTCGGGTAGTTCCAAAAAATCATATGTATGATTATTTTTTAAATAACCCATATCATTCTTTATTGCATGCAACCTCTTGAGTTTTTCAGGATGAGAAACTACTTCCTGTTATCCTTCGAGAACCCTCTCTTAAGTCAACAAAATGTAGTCTGACACTGAATATTTGTTGATAGAATAATTCCTAATGAAGATATTCAAGCCTATGAAATTTTAAGTTTAAGTGGCAGGACATCACCAAGAACATGTGATGGTTCTGAAACTTTTTATGAAGAGTATTGAGTCTCCCCCTTCTAAATATCATTTTACACTACCTTTTAGTCAACTAATGAGGAGTATTCTTGAAACTCCTCATATTCATTAATAGGTGGACATAGTAAAGGTGTTAGATCATGAAATAATTAATAGATACATTCAGTTCGATACATTCTAGGATTTTGAATGTCTTTGGTCATCTAGTTCTCATTGAACACAAAATATCTACTTCTCATCATCTTCTTTTAGTTTGGGTCCCAAATCATGTATTCAAACTCTTCACCCCCATAGATAATGAATATTCAAGGATTTTATCTCTTATCTAGATTCTATCTAATCTCCTTGGATACATGTGAAAATGGTAAATATAAAAATACTCATAAAATATAGTAAGGGTTTTTTTACTAGAATATATCTTATGTGGAATCTCAAAATTCTGCAGGATCAGTGGTGATCTATTGAGGAGGTAGCATTCAACCTAAATAGATTATCCCTATAATGGATTTGGTATCTTAGAAAAACTAATAATTATTTTAAATTTTCCCATTATGGTTTTTATCATCATTTCTATAACATTGTTTTGTTGTGGGGTGTGTTGGACCATACACTCATACTAGATTCCTTGACACATATAATAGGAATAAAATTCCCCAGATGTGTACTATCCTCCATTTTCTGAAAAAAAGACACTTCATATTCCTTCCAATTTCATGATCCACCATGTCATGTAACATCTTGATGTAGTCAAGTACATAGTCAACCATATGTAAAAAGTACACCAGTACCCTTTGAGATGCATCATCAAAAAAGGATAGAATATTTTTGTAATGTCCCAGTAAATCCACCCACATCAGAGTGCTCTTTATCCAGATTAACTGATCTTTTGATGAATTAGTATTTAATTAGACTCTATAATTCTTCCCATATAAGCATTATTTACAAGGATCAGGTTATTCATATATTTAATATTGATGCATTTCTTCTTTGTCAGTGTATATAACCCTATTTCACTCATGTGGCTGAGTATCCTATTCTAAATATTGAATTAAATCTCTCCTTCTATCGTGTTGAGGTTTTCTGGACATATATAATATGATTATCATACAATGTACCACATATGTGTCCTTAGGAAATGACTATTTATCCTTTTGGGAAATTCCATGCCATATTACTGAAGATGTTTTAATATCCCTATCAAGTAATAGATATTCATGATAACAGGTTGAGCTGAAGGATTGGAACATGATGAACATTTATCATCGTGATTGTGTATCCAATGTGTGTCTTAACATGGACATCACCCATTCCAACCATCTTCACTGAACTAGTATTCATCAATTTGACTGCACTAAAGTCTCCATATTTGTAAGTCAAGAAATACACATGATACAGAGTGACATGGTATAATGTTGTAGTTTCAACCACCCCTTCCATGTCTTGGATTGATGTATGAAATTATATTTATTCTTTATATTGGGATAAACACATAATTTATCCAGAGTATGTGTCACATACTTCTCCATTATTTATTTTTTTGTTTCTACAATAACCTTTTTTTGAATACTTTGACAATTCTTCTACAAATGTCCCTCCATTCTATAATGGTAACACTTCTATGATGATCCACTACCTTATATAGAGATTCTATGAATTTGGAATTTGTTTCTATCCCCTAAAATACCTCCATTGGATGGTCATTCTATTAAATTTCAATTATATTGAAATTTGTTCACAATCTAAAAAATGGAGTTCATAGTTTCTTCCATAATGGTCCAAAATGGTAGAACCGACTCTTGTATCATCAAAACAGGACAACGATTGATCAATATATGAGTATATAAGTTTCAAAGGAAATGATCATATGATGTTGTGGTGATGACATGGCACTAATGTGTCACACAAGAGTAGCCGCTGGAATCTCACCATATATTTTTTTAGTGCTTGAAGAATAATTTATTTTCCAATAAGGGGGTACAACATTACCCAAAATATGACCAAACTTGGACTGAGTCCAGGGAGATATTTTTAGCTTCATTTTTGACACCATTTTAATTCTTATAATTTCCTCAAAACATATGATATGAACTTTCCATAAAAAAATATTTTGGGAAAGTTGAATTATCCATTCACTCAAAAAAACCCACTGCTCAATGCCATTTTTCTACAAATAGATTTGAAACCACTTATTAGGATTCTCTGATGACAAAGAGAGATAAATGGAGGGATAAAGAAACATTTAATTAAACAAGAAGAAATGATTCAAAAGACCCCTCCCACAAACCTCAATTTTTATCTCAAACATGGATCTCTCGATGATCTCTAACAATAGATATCATTTGGCTCGAATTTCATGATATTTATGAAGCTCACATGGCCCTCTGTAAATAGCCATGGGTGGAGGGTGTTATTTTGGACAAAAATATCTCCACCAACCACCACCAATACCCACCTACCATGGTTGGTGCATCTGGTTCACGAACCACCTACCATGGTAGCTATAAATCTCAATCAAACATCCCCGATTCTAGAAATCCCCAACTCGTTTCCCCATCCACCTAAATGGTTTGGATCGACCGGGGCCATGATGAGTAAGGTCTTTCATGATCTCTAAGGGCTTTTAAAATTCCATAATATTCCCTAAAAACCTTAAGGTGTTTTCCTTCTATAAGGATTCAGGAATAAAGATGTTAAACATATATATATTTCAAAAATAAGTTACCATTTTTAGAATATATATTTAATATATTTTTTGAAACTTGGACCAAGAAATAATTTTAATTGAACTAAACTAAAAAGAATTATTTTTAATTCATTTAAATATCTCTACATAAATTTACCAGGTTTTAATTTTTTTTTCATTATTATTTTACCTATTGAATTTTCATGAACAAGGTATGAACAATGTATTTCAAATTTTTAAATTTATTTAAATAATTATTTTATTTTTGTGTGATGTATGTAAATAATTAAACTAATATAAGGTCTCTGTATATTCTTTCTTTAGGTAATATTCATAAGGGCCTATGTGTCTCTGAGAACTATAGTGCTTGTGTATTATACATTCTCCAGACCCCCTCACATACTTGCAATTATTTAGGTGATATGGTGAAGAAGAACAAAGTATAGGTCCACACTGAGACTAGGAGAAGTTCCCAAAGTTATGATGAAAAATTGATCTGGGGTTCGTGTTCAATCATGCGTCAAAGATGACTTGTGTATTTTAACCCTAGGGTCACAGATGATACAGTAAGTGTAAATTTATTAGCCAATATTAACTTTCATAGATCATTCATGTAATTTATTTAATTTATGCAACATTTATTAATTTTCTGTGAATCGATAATATTATGTGAACACATAAACTAAAATAAAAGAATTCATATATTAATATAATTTATAACATCATGAATACTGTCTATTGATTTCATAGTCAGTTGTGAGTAAAGTCATAATTTATAAGCATATTACTTATAAATTTTATTCTTTTTCCCATAAATAATTAATAAAATCAATCAATGAAATATTAAGTTAAAAACACTTTATGTGATTGAATTGGAACAAAACCAAGTGTATGGGGTTCCCTTAAACCCTAGTTGAGGGTGAATCCTACTTCCAGGGGGGTCATTATTTGAGTAAAGGGTTTACATAATTAATAATGGGAGAAAATAAGAAATCATTTCTAGATTGTTTCCTCTTTAGAGGAAAAGTATTAATTAAATCTTGTTTATGATTTCTAGAAGATCAGACTTCACTCATCAATTAAACTTTGAGTTAATGTATTTGGGAAGACAAATGCCTCCATTGAAAATATCTATGTAGTGGAATAACCATATCAATGAATAATAGGATATTTTTCTAGGATTCATACCAATAGAATACTCAAGAGACTAAGTATTCCTATTATATTATTGAGGTCTACAAGGGTTCCATAAAATAGTGGGAGACATATAATGATTTAATTAATTTGTAATTTCTAATTAGTATCAAGATAAAATTTATAATCCTCTAAAATTTAATATTACTTAAGGTGGGAAGTAATACCACAAATATACTGTGATTATTATTGGATAAAGTTAACTTCCCCACCAATAATAGTTTCTATGTGTAGTAAAAGTTCTTGCGCAATGTACTATATCATAGGGAATTCAAAGTGTCGGAGTCCCCATTACACGTTGAGCTACCATTGGAAGTGAGGTTGTGAATATTTCTTGTAGGATACTCATGTATGATGTATTTGGTGTTTACATCATAATGATTTCATCAATGACCAATGTGTTTTGGACACATCTTGAGGACATGAATGACATAACATGTTGTCTCATCTTTAAGAATTCAGTGTGGAGAAAGAGAAGATTAAAATAGAATATAATGATTTCTACAATAAATATGTGTAAATTCAATGATGTTTCAAAGTAATTTAATACATATCATTCTTAATGATTTATCACCCATTTAATTTAGTTTTTTTTAGGATGAAAAATCAAATATGGTGAAAACCACTTCACAACTTTTGTGAATTGTTCACCAAGAAATAATGAATTTACAGAATGTTTAATATTTACTTATTTTGGTGAAAGACAAACAACGTTCATGGTTGAGGGCTATCCATAGGTCATATTTTTTTACCTTAAATTAGATTTAAAATAACTATGGTATGAAAAACATTTTTAAAATAACATTAAATTTCATAAAATATATTTTAATAATATAATCCATTAAAAACCAGTGCTTAAACACATTTTTATTCTACATTTTCAAATCCTATTATTTTAAATAAATAATTAAATTATAATGAAAAAAATTGTGAAACCCATTAGAAAAAATTATAATTATTTTAAAAAATTCCATGAAAATATGATTGCGTTGAATAACCCCATACTTAAACTGTGACAGTCCTCAAGAATTAAATCTAAACATTGAAATCCATAGGGTTCCAATGTTACCAAGATTCAAATTTCAATGAAAAAACATTAAAAAATTATCAATATTAAACCAAATTTTAATTTCCCCATAAAATATCAAATCAATTTCTCAATTTTCTAAGAAAAAATAAATCCATGTATTTTACTTTCTCCCGTTTGAAAGTAGTGGAACATATTCTTTCATCTATTCATGTTTTTTCATTCATTATCATTATCCACGAAAAGTAATGATTTTCCATAACTTTGAATCATTTATCTCACCACCGAGGATACAAATTAAAGTACAGTTATAATAATCCCACAAGAAAATTCTTCTTATCCATATGATTGAAAAGGAACTAATTTCTTTACATTTTATTTAAAAGAGGGACAAACAATCATGAGGGGTTTATTGTTAAGGTCATAATGATTCTGTGGCTCAAGGTTTGTATAAATTGATTTATAAGAATCAAGGTCAAAGGAGAAGGCTTCTCTATAAAGTGTATTGTATGATATAAAAATGTAAAACCTCAATGGAAATATTCCCTTCAAAATGAAAACTCCCACTTACCATTCTCAATGTAAAGGCCATCCTCAAAAGAATAATAATGACAGAATTATTCCTTGAAATTTATAAAATTTATATCTATTTTTTCAAACTACCCCCTTTTATATTTTTTTTTAAAATAATTTTTATAATGAATCTCACATCCACTACCTAACAAAAAATTATAAGAATCATCGGTTTAGTAATGGTGATTTTTGACTCCTATAAGTGTCAATCCATTCAAAATTTTCTCTGTTTTTTTCAAGATAGATAAATAATAACGTATAATTTTTGAATCATAAAACATTATCAACACCCACAATTATCACCCCATACGTTTTTATTTTTAATTTATTTCATCCCTTTCACTGTAACATCCATCACCCATATACATTAACATTAAAGTATCTTGAAAATACTTATAGTAGGGTAAGAATGGATAAAAATGGATTGTATCATTGATCATTCCAAACAAGGTCATTCATTGTCCCTATTCTCTAGAAAAGGATAAATGTATAAGGTGGTATCAATAATAAGGGATTATTAGAAGATTCCTTAAACTTTTTAAATGTTTTTTTAAGGTCACTATCTTTGAAATGTTTCATTATATGTTAAGGATAGTGGAATTTCACAAGATAACTTATGAAATATGATCACAGTAAAATAGGTAGTATTTGGTCTAAAAAACATATTTATAATAGGAAATAAGATATTTGAAAATCACTGATGGGATTAATAATAATATAAAATTAATTCACATGAATTTCAAAAATTCAAAGCATAATAAATAATAAGGATAGTTTTTTTTCATGAGTCAAATAATTCCTTCAAATAATGTGTCCTCATTTTAATATACATTATCCAATATTATAATTAAATTATACACCTTAATAATTTATTCTCATTATCATTGAATCTAAATCAATGAATAACATGTTTTCTAAGAATCATTTGTCTTTTATAAATGTCATGTAAGGAAAATATTAAATCATGGGCATGTAAATTATAGTTTAAAGCCTAAGAAAGGTTTTAAGAAAAAAAATTAGAGAATTTAAAAGATGAAAATTTAAAAAGTGAACTCCCATTTCTAATGATGTTTCGGTATTCTATTCCCATTATCTAATTATTTGGGCATTCCTTGGGAATTTATTTTGTGATGGAGCTGTAAAATCAAAACATCTTATACCAGTGTAAGAACCATTTCAAAAAAACTAAATGGGGGTGGACATAGAGGTAACTAATTCCTAAACACCCTAAATCTAAAAAAATTGAAACCTTAGTTTCCACTCAGAATACCCTTTGGATAATGTTTTTGGTTTGAACTAACATTATTGAAATAAATTAGTAGAGTGGTTGGAGAGGTTTTTACCCACCATTTATTTATGAGGTAAAATCCCATAGAATGTTTTGAACCATTTTACATTTACATTGAATGGGTTTCCTTCAACTTATTTCTTGATCTCAATGGAAAAAAATGGGTAGAAATTATTAACAAAAAAGGTCATCCCCACCTAGAAAAATGTTTACCTAGCATTAATTTCAGTCTATAATTATTGTGGAATACATTGTCTCTTGGTTGAACGTTCTTTGGTTGAATCAATTTTTCATGTGCTACTATGATTGTTTCTTTGAAAATTTTGGAACATTAAAAACCATATATTATTTTTCTTCCATATATTATAACTAAAATATTATCTATATTCTATTATTCTCTATATAAAAATTCACTTTTTTGCTGCTTAGTATACTTGGTTCTATAGTTCCACTGGATGATGACAAATTGTTCCATAAATCAACCTATAGGGGTTCAAACATATAGGTGCCTTGTATGCTATTTAGTGAGACCATAAGGTGTTTTCCAGAATTTTTCTCTAATCCTTATGGTTTGGTTTGTTTGTTTCCAAAAAATACACTTAATATCATGGTTAAACACATTATCTTGGCCATTTTTTGGTGATGGTAAAGTGTAGTTATATTATGTCACACCACATATATTTTAAGGATTCAGTATATTTTTATATTGAAAAAATGGGTCCCTTGGTCACTAATGATGGATATTTGTATTCAAAACCAACATAAGAATTTGGAAAAAACAAATTAACAAAAAATTTGGCTTCATCAATCTTGGTGATCTAGGATTTCACCATTTTAGAGAGATAATAATCAACAAGTATAGTATTGGACTTATCAAAATAAATGCGGAAGATTATAATAAAATAGATTCCCCATTATTTAAATATTTCTCAAAAAATGATGGGTTTTTTATTCATATATTATTATTTTTAAATATTTCCATCAAACTGACAGTTTTCAAAAAAATTACAATACTCTTGTGCATATTTAAACAACGGTACCCAAAATATTCTATTTCTAATACATTTCTATCCATTATTTGAGTTCCAATGTGTCTTCCACAAGAATGTTTATTAGAAAATTAAAAATAATTCAATTTCACTTAACGGTAATCATATTCTTATGACTTTATCATTGAAAGTTTTCTAATGAAATTGATCTTTGGAGATATAGTGTCTAGATTCATCATTGAGTTTATTCTTTTGATGGGAGTTAAGGTGAAATAGTACTTTAGATGTGGCCAAATAGTTTATTGTATCACCATACCATGGTACTTTACCTTTCATGATGTAAATTTTCACTCGGTATATGTGATCATTGAGTGGGATCCATTCTTGAGTTTGTATTTTATAAATGTTATATAGCCTACTATGGTGATCTTCCAATTGTTTTCTATCTCCCATTTGATCCTTAATCTCCAAATTATCCTCTTAAAAGATTATTTTCCAAATAACCAGCCTTGGTTTGGCATCAATCTTCTTTATCAAGTACTAAATTGTGGCATGATTAAAAAATACAATCCCCTTTGTTGGAAATAAATATTACTTAAATATTTTCAATGAAAATACAAAAGAAAGAAACTTTTTTCAGGGGATGTGTAATTTATCTAAGTGAAATATAAGGTTCTTGATGCATAGGTTAGGACTTGGGGGGTTTCCTTCGATTATTTGAAAGAAGATACTCCAACATCATGGTTTGATTTATCACAAAGAAACTCAATTTTTTGTTTCCAATTTAGTGGTTGTATTATCATTTGGGTAATCAACTTCTGTTTCAGCTCATAAAATTCTTCCAAAACATTATTATTAAACAAATTAGCTTATTTCAATTGTAATATTGAAAGATAAATGTAAATCATACTAAATTTCTAGATGAATATTATAGAAACCCCACATGGAAAAAATTGATCTAATATTTCTCACACATGTGGGACATGGAAATGAACTGATCAGTTGAAATCTAGAATTATCCTACTCAATTATGTTTTTTTAAATGATATAAACTAGAACTATTACTTTTTCATCCATAAAATAATACTTTTGAAATATAAAAACTATGTTTTTATCTATTCTTTTTTTTAAGTTTGTCCAGATTCCCTATGAAATTATCAAAGGAGTTTTTCAAAATAGTAAAGTCATCTAGAAATACTTCCCTGAATTCTTCAATGTGATATGAAAAAAAATTTACCAGACTCTACTAAAATGTATTTCGGTAATTGATTAATATGAAATTCATTGTCTTATAATAAAATTTCACAAATTTTTAGGTGTAATTTTTCTTCTCTTGGTATTTTTGGTAAATTGGTAGATAAAAATATCTATAAAACCATATTAGAAGTAGTAATGTGCCCTACCTTCTAACCTTTCTAATATTTAGTTAGTGAATGGGATTGGGAAGTGGAATTTTCTTGCAACTTAGATAAAACTTATATATTCAATACATACCCTCCAACTATTTTTACCTTATTTTGTAGTTAAATTATTATTATTATTTTAAAAAATGGTAAATATTCATTTCTTGGTAACCAAATTTATAGGGATGAACAATTGAGTGTTAGAAATTGGGAAAATGATATTGGATACCAGTACATTCTCAATAACATTTTGACAGACTCCAATATGGTGGGGTGAAGAATTATCTAGGGCTACCTAATAGGCTAAAATATTCTTTTTAGAAGAATTAGAAGGGAGAAAATGTTGGGGTTGTTCCCAAGAAAGTATCCTAGTCTCCATCTGTTGTCTTGGATGTTTCTTTTCATAAGGTTAACTAATGTATTCTCTTGATATTTGGACAATTTATTAGCTATCATCACGATCAATTTTTATCCATCTATAAGACACAAATATTTTAAGTCACATGGGTGGGGTTTTAATTCTCAATGTTGGGTTTCTAAAGAGATGAATGGAAATTCATATTTCATACTTAAAATGATCTAATATCCTTAATAAATGGTATCATATCTATTTATTCTAGATAATTATAAAATAATTCTGAAGTTTTTTATTCTTGAATTTTAGAAGAATAATTTTCGTATTTTTGAGTACTCTTGTGTTTGTGGGTGTTTTGAATAGAATGGTGATATCCTGGCTATGAATTATTGAAGAAATCCTGAATTTTTAATGGTTTCAACACATTCTTCATAGAAAATTGAAAAGAGTAAATGATTGTTTAAATGGTGACTTTGGGAGTGAAGAACGTTAAAGTACAAATTTTAATATTATATCTCCATGTTGAGGGTACCACCATGCTCATTATTGATCATCTGGTCTATATTCAGAAATTTTCATCTAAAAATAAAGGTGAATGGATTGGTCATTTATCTTCCTCTATGGTGATCACATAAAGATCAACTGTAATTTGTTTCATGTCCTTCTAGCACTTAATCCAATAATCCAACCATAAAAATAGAGTATTTTTTATAGTTGGATAATTAATATTATATGATTTATTTTACTAATTTTTAAAGATGAAAATATATAGATATAAATAAAAAAAATTTAAGACCAACTATCACACAAAGCATTAGAAAAGTTAAAAGAACCAATAGTAAAGTGATAAGAGAATTGTTTCTGAAGCTTTCGATGGTGTGTGTTCTTCCATCTATAGAGGATATGTAGATGCTGTCATGCATTCCTACTTTACAAAGGTGGGTAGAATTCATAACTTATTCAGGGACCTTTGCTCCGTGATCGAAACAGGATGATGGGATGTCAGTTTATTCTTCTGTGGATTCCTCCTCATAACTCAGCACCTATTCTAAGTCCCCCTTAAAGATTAAGTTGTGGTTCATGAATCTCATTCCCAGTTCCATATCATTGTGTAAGATGGTTAATTACAATACTTATATCTGGACATTCTATGGGGTCTTGACATTGTAGCAACCTTCGGTCGGAGTAGATGAAAACATCAGGCATGTTGGGGCATATCTGGATGCATGGAAATTAGGGAACATATATTCTTCCTCAAAACAAGGAATCTCAACGGGGTAGAACCCAAGGTATCCCACAAAATTCGCAGTGTATCTTATGTCGGAGCCATGCCTCTGAGGTTTTCTTTAGCTTCCCATGTTTTAAACAGGGTATTTCATGAGTTTAACGTCTTGTAAAGACGGTTACACCAAAGACATGTCTTCTGAGGTTTTCCATAGGCATCTCAAGTTTAACACGAGGTAGGCTGAGAGTTTAACGTCTTGATGAGGTGGAATGAGGGTGATCAGAATGTCCCATAGAGATAGATCATATTGGTAGATCCCTAGGAGGGTGCTCCAGGAGTGTTTACCAGGTGGATGGATCAGAACACTCAATAAGAGCAGACCCAGGATGGTGTGTCCCATAAAGGGAAGATGTCACACCGTGAAGGCTGATAAGGACACCACTGAGGGCGGATTAAGAAGTCTGCACCCCAGAATGGGGGATCACCAAGGTTTACCATTGGCTGGGATTGAACCTCATGAAGACGTACCCAGTGTAGATGATAAGGATCAAAACCCACATAGTTCGAAGGGGTGATGAATTACGGTGTACACAAAAGACAATGACCCGAATACATGTTGAGGATTACTCATGAAAATAATCCCATCACAGGAGGGATACTCTTGGGTGGATAGTTATGGATGTTGTGGGGAATTTGAATGGTTAGATACCTGGGTGCCGCAAGGAGCAGCGCTGGGATGAATGGCATGATCTCACCAGGATGTGGCGGCCTGGGGAATAATTGGGATGGATTATGTAGAGTTTAATGAAGTGGAGGGGGAATGAGATGGAACTGAAATGAGGAAAACGATGATGTTGGGATTGATCCATGAAGATAATTCCTATATATCCCTTTGGCATGGAATCAAAGTCCATGCAGTTTCGTGGGATGATGGGACACCTGAGGAGGCGGCCCGTGAGAATGGATGCATGGATGGGATCTAGTGGAAGTAGAACCTCTATGTTGGGGCATGATCATCCCAAAACACATGGGATCTAGAGGTAGATCAGTATGAGTCATGAGTTATGGGATTGAACATCAAATAGGATTATTATGTATCCCCATGGAAGGGAATCAAAGTCCCTGTAGTTCATATGAAAATGGATTACCGTCGATTAGGGACTTCAATGGCCTACCATCGATTGGGGGAAAAATGGTTTACCATTGGATGGGACCACAATGTCTTACTACTGGATGAGGTATAAAATGGCTTACCATTGAATGGGGTCACAACGGATTACTCCTAGATAGGGTCACAACATCTTACCACTGGATGGGGTCACAATCGCTTACCGCTGGATGGTGATCACAATGTCTTACTATTGGATGGGGTCTCAACGACATACCACTGGATGGGGTCACAACAGCTTACCACTGGATAAGGTCAGAATGGATTACTAATGAATGGAGATCACAATGGCTAACAGTTTGATGGGGTCACAATGGCCTATCGGTGGATGGGATCACAATGGCTTACTGTTGGACGGGATCACAACAGCTTACTGCTCGATGGGCTCAAAATGGCTTACCGCTGGATTTGGTCAAAATGGCTTACCACTAGATGGTGTCACAATGGTTTACTATTGGTTAAGGTTTACAACGGCTTACCGCTAGTTGGGATCACAATTTCTTACCGCTGGATGGGGTCACAACGGCTTACCGCTGGATGGGGTCACAACGGCTTATCGCTAGACGGGGATCACAACGGCATACTGCTGGATGGGGTCACAATGGCTTACCATCAGACGGGATCACAACGGCATACCACTGGGTAGGGTCAAAATGTCTTACCACTGGACGGGTTCACAATAGCTTACTGCTGGATGGGGATCACAATGGCTTACTTCTGGATGGGGTCACAATGGCTTACCACTGGACGAGATAACAATGGCTTACCACCAGATGGGGTCACAACAGATTACCGCTGGATGGGGTTGAACCTCATAGAGGCTTCCTACGTACCCTTTCTAGGAGTCAACGATCAAATCCCACGTAGTTAGGGATGGTTTTCGGGCTTACACTCTATGATTCCTGATGGTTTTTGGGCTTGAACCTCAGAGATTATTCCTATGTACCATGCCTTCGAAAGGATCAAAGTGCATGTAGTGTAGGATGGTTGTTTGGAGAGACGGCGTGAAGATGGTCTGGACCAATAGGTGATGGGTTTGAACCTCATAGAGGCTTCTTACGTACCTTGCCTTGGCAATTATTAAATACCATGTAGTTTAGAAAGGTGGTTGGGGCTTACACTCTAGGATTCCTAGGGATGATTTCATGGTCAATGCTTAATCTATTCCCACACGAGTCATGATCGGTGTGATAAACAAGAGGCAACAATGGCCTGACGATCATGACACAAAGGTGAATTCATGAAGGGTGTTGAATGGGGCTTACATAAGGAAAGCTTCCCGGGTTCCGCTATGGAGGGGAAATTGTAAATAGGGATTACGCAAGGAAGATTCCAGGGTGCCTCTATGGAGCAGAAATGGTGAATGGGTCTTACGCAAGGAGGATACCTGTGTGCTGTTATGGAGTGGCAATGGTGGGTGGGGATTACACAAGGAAGCTACCTGGGTGAATTTATGGAGTGGAAATGGTAGATAGGGATCACGAAGGAAGATTCTTAGGTGCCGCTATGGAGTGGAAATGGTGGATGGGGCTTACACAATGAATTTTCCCATGTGGTGCTATGGAGAGAGAATGGTGGATTGGGCTTACATAGTGAATCTTCCCATAATGTTTTCCTCGTGAATGGACATGAGGGAATCCCAACTCACTAGTGAGTTGAGGAAAATTATTTAGGCCTACACCTATGAGCTAGTTCACAGGTGGGATAACGCCAAGGGTGCTGGAATTAGTCCGAACAAAGGGGGATGAAATGTGTGAATCATGTGACCAACATTCGGAATGCAGTGAGTGTGGGCTTATGATGGAGGATAACTGTTTCTGTGTTTGAAACACAACATCTATATCACGTTATCCTGAAATGGGGACAAAAAAATGAGGGTCTAGTGTTGACCTTGTTCGAAACACAGGACCTGAGTCAAAGTGTCGTTCTAAGTCATCTGGGGAATTAGCCCAGGATGATAGGTGAGCCGATGCGGCATGGGACCAGGCTGTTAGGGGGTCCCTTCAGGCATAGAAGATGATGAATATATGAATGAAGGACACACAAAGGTGAGGTGGAGTGATAGAATTTTTTAATGGATTCCAATGCTCTTGAAATTATTCCACCACAATCATGGAATGAGGCATCTTATTCTTGTCACATAAGGCACCTCTTATTTGAAACAAGAGACATCCTATTATTGAATGATAGGAAATTCTACAGCTTATAGACGTCTAGAGAGGACTATGGGAATCTTATGCTTGGAACATAAGGAATCTCTCGTTTATAGAAAGAGGCATCCTTTGATTGGAACATAGGGTGTACTAAAGTTTATAGTCATATAGATAGGACTATTAGCATCTTATGCTTAGAGAATAAGGAATCTCTCATTTAGACCAAGATGTATCACATGTTTGACACATAGGGTGTACTATAGTTTGTAGTCATGTAGATAGTAATGTTAAGCATACGACGCCTAGAAATTATTGGTGTTGGGACTTACTCAAGGGTGTCCCTTTTTGGTTCAACCAGGAATAGGAGTCAGGTGATGGTGTTCAGATGAGTTGCATGATGAATGGTTCAAATCAAGATACTCAAAGGGGGGATTGATGATGAGAATATCAACTCACAAAAAAGAAAACAGACCAAGATGAATATGCGGACTCAAGGTGTTTCATGGTGTGCAGTGGAGTATCTCAAATCATGGTATCCCATAGGTGGAAGGCTGTTGCACATAAGGGTGCAATGGAAATTGACGACGTCCTAGCCTGAAAAGCTTGCGGTGCGACTCTATATTATTCCTAGGGGTCATTGATGGCAACAAAGGGACCGGCCTGGAGGGTGCGGGGGCATAGTCCCCACGGTATGGACCAGTGGGCGCAAATGTAGGAACAATGCAAAGGATAGGTCTTCGTGAAGTAGCTTCCCAGAGCAAAGAGGATCATGAAACATGGATTCTAGGGAATAACCTTCATGATGGACTCAGAAAGAAGCTTTTCAATGGAAGATGATCACGAATAATCGACTCGCATATCATCTTTGTGAAGGAAGCTACTCACAAAGCATGGACTCCCAGAGCATCTTCGCAAAAGAAGATGCTCATGGAGCATGGACTCTTGGAGCACCTTCACGAAGGAAGCTACTCGTGGAGCATGGACTCATAGATCTCGGGAGAGATCAGCTACAAAAGGGGTGGAGTCACCATCCATATGAAGGGGTTCTAGCTAGGTATTTATAAGGGATAGGTTCCGCAAAGAAGAGAAATTGTAGTGCGAAGCCAAATCTCTCTCTGTGGTGGGTCTGTGAACTTCAAAGTGGTTTACAGAGCATCCTGCCTCTTTACTCCATAGTGGGTTTGTGAACATCAAAGGGGTTCACAAAGCATCTCACCTCCTTGATCTCTGGAGGGTTTGTGAATGTCAAAGGGGTTCGTGGAGCATCCAGCCTCCTCGCTCTGTGACGGCTTCACGAAGGAGGAGCATTGCATCGGAGTGGGACCCCAGTCAAGTTCCCTTGCTCTGTGATTATGGAGGGAGCTTTGTGAATGATCTCTACGAACTAGTTTTCCATCCCATCTTCAAATGTCCATAACCCTTAATTCGTAACTCTATTCAGGACCTATGACCTACCTATTTGAAACTTGTGAAACGAGATATGATATTGGATCATGTAAAGATGCATTTGGAATATTTTGGGGCTGATTTTTCCTATAGAAACTATAATGTACCTAGATGAATAATTTTTTTATTTAATGGTGGGGTGATCAGGGATGAGAGACTTCTCCTTAGATTGATTATTTCATTCTACCCATTCAACCTATTTCTATTAGTGAAAATATATTTTAAGAATTTATCATATTTAGTTTTTATTTTTCTAATAGCTTTCAAGAGAGGATTGTTAATTTCAACCTTTTGAAATGTCTCTTGAATCTGTTTTTGAAATATCCCTCTCACGTATTCTTTTTTTTTGTAAAAATGGAAGGTAATGGGCCAAAAATATCCTTTTTTCTCCATTTCATATATTTATAAAGGATTTTACACTATTCAATTTCAATACCATTTCCTGACATCCACTTTCTTGTTTTTATTTTTCTTTTTGAGTGGTGTTTTTTTCATTGTTTGGTTAGTATTTCTAAACCTTCCTTCTTGTGGTTGAATTTGAACTTACACGGGTTTCAATGATTGAATATCATTTTCAATCCTTGTGATAATCATACTCACATTATATGTTGGATTTTATAATATTTGATCATGTAGCTTTCATGTTTTTTAGATAACATGTTTGTAATACATTAATTTTTTTTAAAAAAATATTTTACTGTTTTCTTCATATCCTCAATCTATATTCCTTACCATTTCTATGATAGTGGTTCACTTGAAAATGGTTTTTCATATCAATTTTTTTGAAAAGGGGTTTATTGATAAGGTTGTTCTGGGTATTATTGTTTCTACAATTATTGGAAAGGGTGTGGATTGGGAAATTTCTACTGGAAAGTATGTCTATCCTAATTAGGATGACCTCCAAATCCCAGTTGGGATTTACCTTCCCTAAATTATTGATTTTATTGAAATTTCCTTGGCTAGAATACAAATCCACAAATCTCCATACCCTATATCTTTGCTCATTGATTAGTGTAATGTTTGGTTGATGATCATAATCCATATACCTAAGGTTGTGATGGTTGTTCGCTCACATTATTCACAATAATTTTTATTCTAATAAATATTACTTCATCAGTTTTTTTCAAATAAAGATGATGAGTTATAAGTTCTAACATCATAAAAAACTCCCATACATATTTCTATAGTTTTAAATTTCTAAAAATTTTGTGCTATCTTTTTTATGAGGTTTCTATATTATGTTTTTGATTTTACTATCAAATATATCTCAAATGATACATCCAAAGGGCTCCTATAATTTTCCACCAATAATTGGTAAAAGAAGATTCGGATGTGGTGATCTTCCACTAATTTATATGACCATCTGGAATAATTTTTCTTGAATCATTCCAAATAATCATAGAGATTCCCACCAGTATCTTGAAATATTTCATACATCTTATTCATGATTTCTATTCTTTTAGAGGTTGGGACAAACCATTTCATGATGATTCATTAATGGTCATCCCAATCATAGATGTATCTAGGTTGTATACTAGACAACCACACCTTAGTTTCTCCATCATGTGAAAAGGGTAATGCCCTCCACTTTCATTCCTCCTCACCCAATACTCTTGGATTGATTCCAGAACAAGTGAAGAAAGATTTTTGAATGTTGTAATTGGGTTCTTCACATGAAAGGTCATAGAATTTAAGTACTACAATAATAAAGTAGGAAAATAATTGAAAATAAATTTTATGATCATGCAAGGTCAACTAGGTCATTTAGATAGAAAATTGTGTGCCACAAAGGTACCTTATTGTTAGTTCTGGATTGATTTCCATTATTTTGGACTCAGAGTTATAACTTGAAGTTTAATTTATGCCATCTAAATTGATTCCTTATAATAATTATCAAGGATATCTCAATATTAGGATCTAAATAAAATTTCCCTTCATCAGATGTCATATTCATGTAAATTTATTTTGTGTTAGATTAAAAATCGATCCCAGAAGGAGTCACTAGTTTTGACGCATTCCTGTCCTAGGTCATCTAAAAAGAAAAATTAATTTTCTCATAGGGGTGTAGTAGTAGTAACAAAATTAATATCCAAATAGTATTACCAAACAATTTTCGTTAGAAGAAATAGATTCTGACTATTTATTAAAAATAGATAAAAAGTACACATGAATAGATGATAAGTCTAATAGCTCTCCCACATTCAGTAGAAGAAATTATACATATCATAGTAAGACTTATCATTTCTAAAACCATAAAAAGAAATATTTTCCCATTAAAATTGAGATTTACCATCATTGAAGATATTATAAATACCAGTATCAATCCTTCTTACTACCTTAGAGGTGGATCTAGTAAAGCCAACTCTTAGAATATTAGAGTATTTCTTCATCAACCTTCTCTTCTGGGGAGAATAATTGAGGCATTTAATATAAAGAACCCTTTTCACCACATGAGTGATAATATCATTATATGAGGATAGACCTAAAATAAAATAATTGCGGGGGTTAATATATTTCTCATTTTCATCATCAAAAACATCCTTCTGTCTATCTCACACGTTTTGGGAAATATGGATTTTCTGAATATCCTCATGGAAATTAATCATTGGTGGATTAGACTTATAATACCCATATTATGGATCTTGTTCTATATCTGAATACCTCAAAAGAATAAATCCTTGTCCCATAAACTGATGTTGAGTATTTATATCTTCCAAGTCCAATTGTGGATGCACACAAGCCACTTGATCAACTAAAGATTCCTCATTCACCACAACTACATTAGATTTATTTATTAGACCCAACTGCATGTCCAAAAAAGAGAATTATTTTAATATAGTTATCAGGAGTGAAAATGTAAATAAAAGAACAAGAAGTATATGATTAGGTAGTGAAGAAACTTGGATTATGAAATTCAAATAATAGGTAAGTGATTGGGTTTATGTTTGGATCCTATTTTTTAATGTTATCACTATCCTTTTATCAATGAATCTATTATGTTTATTGATTGGTTAAATGAATATATTATAAATATTTCTTATTTATCACCATTGATTAAGGTTGATAAAAATGTGAATAATTTTAAAATATTACTTTTTTGGGTTATTCTTCTTTCATTGTGTGAATGTTACAATGGACCCTATTTGAGATATATAGGAAATACATAATCTCATTTGAAATTACCAAACATGAAAGATAGTCACTATTTCATTCTCATGTGTTTAATAATTACAAAACACTTTTTCTATTGATTTTAGATCAATGAATTAGTGAAATTTGAAACTAAGGATAGAGAGAACAATTTTCTTAATCAAGTAAACATTACATTTCATAAAAAACTAATACAAAATCATATTCTATGTAATTTAAAAAATTAATAAATAAAAAATTATTTAATAAATAATATATATTTATTATTTTAATTGAAAACAAAAATCAATCATAATTTTTTTGTGTCACATATCCTTCACCCAACAACATGAAACTTACACCCCTCTGTTGAAGGGGGGATCAATAAAAATGAAAGAGAAGAATTAATGAAAATAGAATGAAAATTTGTAGGGGATGGATAATCAGTACCCATAATGGTTAGGTAGTGGGTATGCCTATCCTTTTTTCTGTACAATATCCCTAAAATGGATACTTCCAAGCCTCTAGTGTGCACAACCTTCTCTCCCATGGACCGTCTTCCAGTGGACTAGATTATCCTTCCATCATGCTCTCAATCCAATATATGATTCACTTCTAGCAAAGTATACCTTTAATTTTATTAGAGTCAAGTATCTATTAGGTATCTCCATTTATTCTCAACATCCCTTATCATTGATTATTTACTATTTAAAATAGAATATGTCTCCCCCTATCCCTCATGTGGTTATATTTCTAATAAAAAAACAACCTGAGTGTTTTATATCTCTATAGCGTGAAAAAGTGTATAGGGATGAGGCATGGAGAATATTATTTACAGATCTTAGGAATTTGAATGGTGTGCATGGGAATTATGACATGTATAAGTTTGAGATGTGATGAAATAAAAATTGTAAACAATTCTTCCTCAAGTCCTTTGGCCTTCACAGTGGCCAAAGGGTTCTCTGTTATTGTGAAAGGAGTATACTTTCATAAAAATGAGGTCAAATGAGGTTATAGGAGGTCATGTTGATCGACCATGGGGGTTGATGGCCTCAATAGTTGGGGTTGATCTCTAGATTGAGCTTTCAGAGTGGATGGAATATTGTTTCTGGCATGTTACAATGGAAATAGTGGTAGTGTCAAGGAGTGGAAGCAATGAAGGGGTGGAACATGTGTATGAGAATGAGTGAGGCGTAGGTGAAAATAAATAGAAGTATTTGAGTTAATATGAATAGTAACAAAAAAATATTTGTACCACATAAGAATCATGGTAGGATGAGGAACCCATTTATATTACAAATCATGGTGGAAACATGAAATAGATACTGGACTAGCGTAGGTGGTCTCGAGCCGCCATTGTGGATTTGATCATATGGTGAAAACAACATCCCGTCTATATGTGGGCCTGACAAAAACACACTACTATATGAGCCATGACCCGAGATATTATTCATATTCCTCCTATGAGATCTCACTATTATGCTCATGAAGGCTCTCATATGGGCCACATGTCCAGCAAGCTGAATAGTGCTAGCTATGTGGTGTGTCCTATGGTTGAGGGATATCCTTAGGATGTCCCATTTCATACATATGTAAACCTTAAAAACAACATAAAAAATACAATTCAAAATTTCATAAAATAATTTTTAATAAGATAAGTTATTTAAAAACAAAATCAAAATACATTTTAATTCTATATTTTTAAATACCACTATTTTAAATAAACGTTGAAATTGTATTGAATAATTAGTGATAAACCTTGGGTAAAATTAGAGATATATTAAAAAATATTATGAAAATATGATTTTTTCAGGGAAGATATTGAAAGAAAAAGTGAAAATACCAATGGAAAGTGTGCTAAAAAAGGATCATAAACAACATCATTTAAGGGGTAGGGGGTTATCACTTGAGATGAGGTTATTTTCTTTACATATTATGGTATATGAATATGGATTATTAAATTACATGATCTTAAATAAAGATTCAAGTAGTTTCTTATTCTTCATGTATATTCATCATTATATGTGAGGTTTCTATCTAACTTATTAGGTATTACATACAATATTCCTACCATATTTTTGTGTTTAAATAAAGTAACCAAGTAAGAAAAGAAACAATTGAATAAGAAAGGTTAATTATTTTAGAGATTAAAAATGGTTATTTATTAATTCAGTGGTGAAAAGAATACAAATTCTAATTTCTATGTAAAGTGGTTCAAGGGAAAAAATTCAAGTATTAACCAAAAAATAATCTCACATTTAAATTTGACAAAAGGATACATTATTCCATTTTGGAATGAATGTTGTTTGTGGTCTTTAATACTGAACTAAAAGTTCTTTAATAAATGATTTATTGAAAATGGAAAAAAAATATAAATATATAAGACTCTAATACCCAGCTATGGAAAGATAAATATTCATCTATAAAACCATGGTATTTTTCATCGATATACCAAGTATAGTATTTTTAAACATTGGAGCTCAATTTCGTAGGTATTATTGTCACATTTACTTTTTTAATTTTTGGAAAAAAATCATTAGTAATAAATGTAGGAAACAACACTTTTGGAAAATTTTCAATAATGTAAAAGTGAAGAATGAGTAATTAATGTCCAGAAGATAAGAGTTCCTTCAGGCTCATGTGCTGAAGAATATATTAACCAAGAATTCATCAATTAATTTAAAGTATCATAATGTAACTACTAAAATCACATTACCTTATACTAATAAAAGTTATGATGTTGTAAAGTTGGATAAATTATAACTATTACATGAAAACAATACTCATTGAAATTTATTATTAAGTAATTCATAAAATCACATTTTCTTATACACATCAGAGTCTTGATTTAAGTAAAAATATCATCAATGTTGAGATTCTAATGTATTATAAAAAATTACCTTATTGTTTAAAGATATATATGGAATTTATTGATGTTATCCTACAAGTATATTCTGAATATAATGAAAAAATAGATATCATATGTGTTATAGTATTATATAAGTCCATTATGTCATATGAACACGTGTTTACATATAAGTCATCTATTAGGACATAAAAAAACTAGCTTATAGAAAAACACACTATGCATCTAATGGAATTATCCAAATGTTTTATAAAGATATATTATAAATAACTATGATAGAAAATATATAGTCATGTTATTGACTATATTTATATTAATTGGTGATCATCTCTATTTGAGATAGTGAGAGAATGACTAACTTGGGTTAATTCAATTATAATGAGGTAAAAATAGTTGGTATATTAACATGTTCCACAAGAACTTTTGTATAAAGATTTTTATGGAGACACTTACTGAATATGAAGAATAAAAAATGGAAATGATTTTGTATTAACTATTTCTGGTAATATATTATTAATTGAGAATGATGAACCCTATAAGTAAGTAATAAATGAAAACAATATAAGGGTGAAACCATCAACTAAAATTAAATAATGGATTTCATATATCAAAAGTATAGGTTCTTATTATATTGAATAATGTTGTAGGTATTAGAGTGATACTAAATGTTTGTGGTATAAGCATGGTACCAGTAAGGATAGAATAGTAATACCAAATCATTATGCCTAATTTCAATAGAATTTTATACTTTTCATAGCTACTTTTGATGATAATTATATTTGGAATTGGATTTTAAGACACCAAATTAGGGAAAGTGACTATATGATGCAACTAGAATGGGTTAGTGACACCACACAATGAAAATAAGGGATGAAAGTCACTGAAATCCAATTTTTTATTAAATAAAATCAAAATATAATATAATATTCATTTGGAATGAATTCATTCCATGTGTCTATAAAAGGATAGTGGTAGAGTCACATATTTCAAATGAAAATATTTTTTCTAACATAAGGAAAACAACTATTAGTCTTACAGTTAATAATAAAATTAAAGTAAGTATCTATAGATTGAACTAAACTAGAAGCCTATGTTTTTAAGAATGTGATATACTGAGGTAGATCTAATTGTTTTTAGAAAAATAAATAGTACAAATACTGAAAATGTATTGATAATTACATGTTAGAAAAACATGATAGATAATTTATACCAGTGTCATATGGAATAAATATATCCAGGAAAACATATATAGGGAATATGGGGAGATTAATGTGGTTTTATTGATTCTACATTCCTCACAAATGGATAATTTATGTTTTCTATGATATTTAAAAAATGTGATATTTATGACATATAATTTATGGAAAGAAAATATTAGTCATTTCTTAAATATTTTCATATGAAGTATTAAGAACAATCCAATTATTTTTGGGAGTGAATAAGATATATGTTCTTTGTACTTTGAGAGGAATTGAAACTAGTTCAGAGGGGAATAAACTAGTATTCCATAGATCAAAATGATGTTATATTTCATGTAGACTATGTTAATGAGAAATAGAAGCTCGTTTAGGATATTTGTAGGCATATATACGAACATTGAGTGTATTTGGGAATCTAATTCATTCATATAATCTATTAAAAATACACACTGATTTTATTCAATTCTTGGAAACACTTATAATAAGTAATGTTATATCAGAATATAAGTTATTTTAATACTACTACTAGTACCATCCAATATGTTATGTTTTAACAATGAAAAAATGGAATGTACTTGGGGATACCATTTGTCGAGGAGTCTTACTCAATGAGGTGAATTTGAAGATAACATAATATACATACAATTAAGATGTGTAAGACCCTAAGACAATTGATGCACCTCAATATAAGTAGGATTTTATCATGTGAGTGCTAATAAGGTTATTCAGAAAGTTAGATATAGTGAATGTCAGAGTTTTTGTAAAAATGGGTTCCCTAGACCCAACATGAACAATATTATTAATCCCCTTATAACGTTTACAATGAGTTATGTAGGATGTACACATACCATAATAGTTTTTATATTTATATATACACTATTTTCATGGTAGTTTCCTTATATTACTCATCATTTCATAGGGTTATAAAATATTCCAAGATTTATTGAGAAACATGAGATATGATGAAATTAATCATAAATATATTCCATATGTTCAAGATTCGTCATATTGATTAGCCACAAATTATGTATGAATTTTAGGTATTGGGGTCTCATAATCCTTGATACTTCTTATCATGAATTTCAAATATGGTGATCTCAATTAGATTTGATCATGTGGATTGAAACACCAATAGGAACACCACATGTTTTAGGTGTCAACAGTAGTTCCTGTCAAAGAAAATTTATAATAGACTACCGACATAATAATATTTCCTATGTATACTATTTTATTACATACTTTGATTTAAGAAAAAAACCATGTCATTGAATTTGTAGTGAGGAAACTTGTGTTGGGTTCATCGTTGGTGGTATGACATTTGATTGAATAATCAATAAATTACTTCCTTCTTCCAAAATGAAGTCAGATCTATGGATTAGCTAGTTAGGATGGTAGTACCTGCACTAAATCCACATACATGGTATAATAAGGCATGTTTACATAGTTATATCATTGAATAATAAATCAATAAAGGATAATGACATGTAGTGTGATCATTTCTTTATAGGAAATCACGTGACAAAGAGATTATATTTCATAGAATATGTTCATAATAATGGTAGTCATTGCTATGAATTTTCATTATCAATTTATGGGTCTTCATTTGTTACTAAACTGTGCTCTTGTTTTTTTTTGTATAGTATTCAATTATATAGAGATAAGGTACTATAGGGTCACACACAAGCATATTCATAAGTCTACCCTATTTTGATGAATAAGAGTTTAAGACATGGTGGGACCCACTCCTGGTGTTTGGGGTTATTCATGAATATACGATCACCAAGAATAAATAAATGCATATTATTAATTTTTAGAATAATTTGTATTGAATTTATTTGATAAATGTATTCACTATTATTAAAGTAAATACAATAAAATAATATTATAATAACAAATATTATTTTAATATTCATGGGTTGATTAATATTTGTGGGAATATTGAGTTGAGTTAATGGAATTTTTTATCATGTGATATATTTATTATATTAAATAAAATTGATTAAAATTTAAATTATATTTATAACATATTAAAGAATTCATACGATTCTCATTATAGATTATATATTGGGCAATATATAATCAGGGGTTGTAGAGAAAATTTAGAGTATTATATATAATTCACTATATAAGGTAGAGAGTCTCCCCAAGTGAGTTACAATTCATTGCACATTTAGCAAGGGAATATTTATCCTCTTATTATTAATAGGGAGTGTAGAAACCATTCCAAGTGGTTGATTGACCATATTCTTTTGGGATAAATGGAACGAAATAGTGGCGATCACCTAGATGTTGAAGGTTTCATCGGATTTCTGTGATATCTCCTACAATTCAATAATTTATGTACCCATAGAATTTCAATGTTCGTGTTGATGAACTAGATGGACCCGGATTAGGTTAAATAAAGATACTATCACTGGTGATGAATGATCTACATTCATATCTTCAAATCAATTATGGTTTTTATCTATTATATTTTTAGGAATAAAAACATCATATATGATCCCCAGGGATATGTACCAGCCTACACTCCACTAATGATTATGTAGTTACATTGATCACCATTGAATGAATTTTAAATTAACACACCATTTTATTTCACTACATCTTTTGATGCCTTAATTGATTAATTAATGGAACCATGACTAATGTAATTGGAAAAGGTGCTTAGTATCCCACAGGACCATTGTGCACAGGCTTGAAATTGGTTGTCGATGTCCAATGAGTTATCATATATTATTTCCTTAGACTAAAATGAAACCTTCTGTTGTGTGTATGTTCTACATGATACCTATATCCTCAGAGACCATGTTTTATGGTTAGATCACATGTGTTTGGTGTGTATAGCCCTAGGAGACCATGTATGTTAATTATTCCATGAGAATTCATAGGTATACCAATAAAATATATTGTTATTGATAACTTGTGTTGTCTATATAAGTCATGATGATATTCCATTCATTTTTATATGTGAACTCTTTGAATTTATGTGATACTTGTATTGTAATAACATGTTGGCACTGATTTATTGTGGTCGTATGTGAGTTAAAGTGTAACCTGTTAGACCCATTATGATGTATTATGATATAATTATGCCCGTGTTGTTTGTTGTTAAATGTTTGATGATGATAACATATATCAGTATGTTTCTACCTATAATAATGATGTAATTTCATGCTCATCTTTCCTTACATGAATTAATTTGTTATATATATTACCATTCTTTTATAGGAATCATTATTGGTGCTCAGAACAGGTGGACCACCAAGAAATATTTGTACCTTAAAGGGGGTGTGTTCATGACTTGTGATGATTGTGATGATAAAACCAAGAATAAGTTGGAGATATGATGATACCAGGGATGCCATGTAGAGGATGAACTCAGTTCATAGTGGCTTCTGAGTAACATGTCGTACTTTATGTTTAGATAATACCGAGTAGCATGCACACATGGTGATATGAGGATGATGAGTGACTGATTCACTCTCCCTATGAATAACTTGATTAATTTTATCAAAATTTATTATTATCCATTTATAATGGAGCTATAATATATACTACTTGGGTTGTTATAGGATTAGTAAGTGTACAACCACGTTACACATGGTTGTTGTTACTTTTGTGTTATGGAATATTTCATTATGTTAGTGCAGTTATGTTTTCTTATAACTTTTTACTGATCTGATCACATGCATGTACACTACATATTACTAGTTTTGTACTAGAATATATTAAAGGTGTCATTGTGAGTTATCATCTTTACCTTATCAGGAATTCATGGAACTTGGGTGCTCGAGAATCCCTCACTTTTTAGAGGTAAAGGTTGGGATGAGGCCAAGGTTGACCTTCTAAAGGAATATATTTCTATGAGTATAAATACCATGATGATATGTGGATATGAGTAATATAAAATATTTCTTTACATTGTAATTTTCTTATTTGTATATGTGATCCACCTTTTGGGTGATTAGTGACTAGTTATCAAGTTTAATCTTATTATTTTTCCATACATTCACATAGTTGGTATTCTAGTTATTTTCCACTAACTCTGATATTTTCCTATTTATATGTTGGGTTATTTATTATTATTTTACAATATTATTGATGTTATTTTCTCCCCATGGTTCCACTTCAGACCCTTACAACTAGTTGGAAGCCTCTAGCATACTGGGATGCACACTTGATGTTATGTGGCATTCTTTATCAGACCCTATGATTCACATTGGAATGTTAAAAAAATTTCAAAGAACAAGATATGTAATTTTTAATTTTTGGTTTCGGTTAACATCAGACATAAGAATGTTTTGTAGCATACAATTAAACTTAGACTAGTGCATCGTGAACACCTTTTCTGAGGGATTTTTATTTTACTAGAGAATGAGATTTTTTTATCATTTTTCACAATTATCATATGTTTTCACCTCATTTAACACACAAGGATATGTGGTTTTTGATTTCATAAGTATTTTAATCTTGGAAATGTTGGAAAAAGGCATTCTGTGAATCATATTTGGGAAATAGGTTTCTTATAAGTGATTGTATTGACTCATATTCATGTTTAATTCTAATATAAAATCACATGATACTACAATTTGGGGAACCTGGGAGACAATGAGAATGGTGAAATTTATTATTATAATGATATAGTCACTTAGTGTGTGATTAGTATAGTGTGTGGTTGTTTGGTTGTTGTTATGAATTAACTTAAATAGTAAATAATAATGTATGAGGAGTTGGGGTATTGGTCTAGTTAATTATGGTTGCCAAAACCATCTATATTGAGTAATCTATATATCACCTAGTTACATGTTGTTTAACCAAACTCGGAAATTATGGATCTCAATGTGGTTGGTCTAAGAGTGAAGCTTTCATGAAATATCTTTGGAGATGTTCCTTGATGATGTTCCGTCATATGTATTACATAGTTAAATGTTTTTCATGTTTTGTGTAATACCATATGGACTTGGAAATATGGATCTAGTTATTATCATGATATTGAGTTGTACTAATTTGAAGGATCCTAAGTACATATATTACTTGTGAAGGAATAGTCAAAGTTAATGTTAGGGATCTATTTGTGGGAAAAAGGATACTTATTTATATTTTTAACCATTGGAAAGATAATAACAATGAGGTTTTAGGTTTTATTGTATACTTATAGTACAAAGCAACATGAGTTATAGAATTCATGATTCAAGGTTGTTTTTTGGTTCATTATGGACATATAGAAGCTTGATCTAACACATGTGTGATGGGTGTTTCTTAGTAAAAGTTCATATAAAGTCATTAATTTTTCTAAAAAATGAGCACTTTGAGTGATTGAGTTTAGTGGACCTAGTTCATTGGGAATCATGGATAGCTATAAAAGAATGTGAGTCTGTATTAGAGGTCTGTGACTAATGAAATAACAACCCTTATTTGGATTAAGAATGTGTTTTTATTATAAATTCAGAAATCCTTGATGAAATAAAATTCATGATGTGGTTTTTTTAGGGTAAATTGAACCATTGAGAGAGGGATGGTAATATGGATGTTATAGATGTCCCCGGTTCACTAGATGATCCTGTAGGACATAGTTGTGGGAAGTAATAAGATATATTGGTTCAATATCTCACTTGGTGTTATTAAAATTGTATGTTTTGAGGGAATCTCAGATGGTTTGTTTACACAGGGGATAAGGATTAGGGAATTTTATCTATATAAGAATATGTTATTGATAATGAATTATGGTACCTTTATACGGTCATCACTAGTTTTACATCAATGGAGATGTCATGGTATGGTGTAGTAGTTTTCATGAGGAGATGAGATCATCTAAATAGAATCCATAACCTATACCCAGGATACAAAAGTACATTACAAACATCAAAAATGGATTTTGATATTCCATTGAATACATTTTTATTAATCCAAAATATACATAATATATGGTGTTTGTATTAGAAATCGATTTAATGAGTGGGAACACTTAGATATTATGTTTGGTAAAGACAATTCATAGACTAGGAAGAATGATTCTTTCATTGTAGGTGATAATAAATATACTCATATAGTGTGTAGAATCAACTAATTACAAGTGAAAATATCCACTCTTAAGTGATGGGTTGCATTATGTTGAAGATTGAATGTTGTATGATAAAGATTACTCCAGAAGACCATTATGTAGTTTTAGATGAGAGCATTTGCTTTCACATTGAATGATTTATGTTAAATTCACATACAATAATTAATGGAGAAAAAAATTGGTATTTAGAATCATTAAATGATCTATTTGATTTATGAGGGAGTTAGATGTTTGGTGCATTTATTTACAATTGAGATCCTTGTGGATGGTTCATGTGGTTGATGAATATACCAGAGAAATTTCTCTGGAGTCAGTTTAGTCTTTATTAAAGATGTCATAAAAGTTTAATGATGCATAGGTGGTTTAAGGAATTTTGATTAATTGATTCATCGGTCTTCATTTCTTATTCTGCAAATGATTATAGGTATATGTCTATAAAATTACTGAGTGGTGTTCTCTGGGAGCCTGATTACGGCAAGTTGAAACCACATCAAGCTCATCTTTTCAAGAATGACTGTGCTGGATAAAATTAGTCAGTAAATTTTAGGAATGGTTAGATTGATTTGGGTTATGTTGGTCAGTGAGTCTAATTGGATTGGTTTAGAATCAGCAATGATGTGTTCGTTAAAAAATTACACGTGTTTAGGCTATCATGTTTTAGGAGGAGAATCGTGTGAGGAAATTTTTTGTGACATATTTTAGGGTGTGTAACCTAGTTTCATCACATGTTTTAGAAGATGGACCTTTTCATTGAAAATTTTAAATTTTAATTTTGGGGAAAAAATGATTTCGAGGCATGAGAATTTGGTTCTATGGTGAATAGAATAACTGAGGCCCCATAGTTGAAATTCCAAGTTGTATTCAAGAATTACGTTGTAGAATAATTTTATTGAGTGATTGAGGGTTTTGAAAAAACATGGTGATAGGTGGTCCAATGAGAATTATTTATTGATGAGGGATACAATATTTATGAACCATGTTGGGAAAATCATGTGAAACATGTTTAGTAGTTCATTGGACTACTTTTTTGGTATTATGAGTAGGATATTCCGATGGCGGGAACACTATGGTTTGTGAATTGGCCTTGTAAAGAATAAAATTATACTAGAGAAAACATAGTTTTAGAGAAATTATGATAGTTTATATTGTGAATAACAAGATGGATAGGTGTAATGAGATATATTTCAATGTTCATGTGGATTGAAACAAGATTTTGAATCAGTTTCTCTTGATCACCCTTTGGAGTTTTGTTGTGAGAGCATGATCGTATATCTGGAATGTGCATGACTTGAGGATGTGATTGGAGTTTCATGATGGTATGTAGATATATCATAGTGATTAATAAGGATATAAGATAAATTTATGTGGGTAACATGCCAGAAAACCTTCTGGAGGATGAGAATCATTATTGGGGAAATATTTTAAAACCCGTCATCATTATAGGATGAAATTTACTAGACAAAATTTTGTTTCTCTCATATTATAGATTTCTATTTTTGAGAACCAAAGATTAGGTATATAATATTATGGGTAATGTTTTTAAAAAGTATATGTTTTAGCAAGTATTTAGGTTTCTAGTGAACCATATGTGACTTTTGGTAAATTTGGAGGGGTTCCTATATGAACTGGGGGATATAAGAAGGATTCCCAGTGTGAAACCATGGGTCATTCCAAGAACTATCTGAGCTAGACTCCCTTGAGTATCCATTCTATGTTTTCATGATGTTAAATTATGTTTCAAGTTATTAACTACTCAATGTAGTTTTATTAATGTGTTAATGAAATAATATTCATTTGTGATCCTCATTTTTTCATTCCTCCAAATCTCTTATGAGGATTTGGATGGGAATTGAGGGATTTTTCCTTAGCGTGATTGTATTGCCTTCCTAAATTGATATAAGATCCGTTGGTAGTGATGGATGCCTCTTGGTAAGTATTAGAACTTGAAATAAATTTGTGTATCTTTTATCTTGGATGTTTTGTTGATAATGGGTTGATTCAAATTAGAGAAATCATATTGAAATTCCACTAGATATTGAAGGCTTTTTCTAGGTATGATAAGGATTCTGATCAGCATGGAAAGGGGATATCACACAATTATGAACTAATGCTATTTATGGATGTTTTAGTGATGTTACATCTACAAGTTGACTTCTTTTATAGTTTCAATGTTAATTCTATTAAATTTATTGAATTTTTGTTGTCTCATTATAGGGATTTTTCTTGGTTTTCTATTAGATGAACATGAAGAACCATCCATGGGTGGTTGGTCATGGTTTCAGTTTGGTGGTGACATCTAGTATCTTTTTTGGCACGTATTCAGGTCACCATAGTTATTGAATTTTCATATATTCATTTAATTAATTATAAATTAATTTTAACTAATTATGCGGAATTCCTTGGAATGAATTA
This sequence comes from Viscum album, assembly GCA_963277665.1. NCBI lineage: Eukaryota > Viridiplantae > Streptophyta > Magnoliopsida > Santalales > Viscaceae > Viscum > Viscum album. The sequence continues at coordinate 2,014,609,814 of OY728153.1, read as the reverse complement.
GAAACATGTGGTGATGAATATAATCTAAATGGACATGGAAAATATGACAAAGCTATTGAGATTTTCATAGATGGGGTTGGTATCATTTATGATGGGTGGCCCCATGTACCCTTCCCTTTGGTATTTATGAACATTTATTAGCAAGTGGTATGAGGTTAACCACATTGGAAAAAATAACCTTATGTTAATAATTAGTTATGAATAATATTATTTCATTATTAATTAATGAGGTATGATTATTAATTAATTAAAGGAATCATTCCTAATGTAATTGGACAAAGATCCAATGGCCTCTATAGAACCTTTCAATCATTCATGATATTGGATTATCGTGGCCAAGGGTTGATCTAATATGGGTTTCTTACACTATATAGACACTTTGAGATGTTTTTCTATCCTACAAGAGTCCTAGAGCTCATGAGACCATGTTTGATGACTAAATCACACTTGTGGGGTGTGTATAGACCTATGTGATCATGTATATTGATTATTAAATGAGAATGATTTTTTATCCTAATAAATAATTCTTTCCTTGATCACATGGGTAGCTACTATGACTCATGATAAAAATTCATTCTCTATTTATATGTTCACTCTTTTACTTGATGTAATACTTGTATTGGAATAACCTTTTGAACCTGATTGATTATGATTTCATTTGGGTGTGTGTGGCCCATGGGACCCATTACGTGGTTTTATTCCCTTAGTATGCATGTATATCTTGTTCTACCATGTTCGATAATCATCACATGGATCAATATGTTGACACTAATACCTAATATGTTAATCCATTTGATGGCTTAATTGTATGTTATACCTTGTTAGGTATGTTACCATTCCCAAGATGAATTTTTTCTGGTGCTTATAATAGGTTGGAAATCGTGACATGATTTTCACTTAATGGGGGTGTTAGAATGAAATTTAACAATGGCCATGATGGACCTAAGAATAGGGTGTAGATACAATGTTGGCATGGATGTCATGTAGATGATGAACTCAATGTCAAGTGGATTCCAAGAACCATGTCAACCGATGCTTAATGATTTATCATTAGCTATGGATTCTTAGTGTATTCCAAGTAACATGTCATACATGATTCCTAGAGAAGACATAGTATCATATATACATAATTCCATGAGGATACCGATTGACATATTTACTATCCCCGTGGGTAATTTTTTTTCTCATGAGATCCATTAATAATATCCTTCTAACAAGGTACCAAAGCAGTTATGGCCTAGGATCATGGTGATTTGGAATGCACATGACCACTCAAAACATGGCCATTGTTTCTTTTGTGCACTTGGTGATTATGTAATGCATCCATAGTTATGTTATTTCCATTACATTATGCCGAATGTATCACATTCATGTACACTACATATTACTAAATAGGTATTCGAATGGGGTTGTGGTGTCCAATTGAGTTATACTCACACGGTACATGGGAATCCCTGGAACATGGGTACCAAAAAAACCCTTAATTATTTCATGTATAGGTTGGGATGATGCCTTGGTTGATTATATAGTGGGATAACTTTCTATGAGTCTGGAGTCCTTGATAAGATGTTGATGTGAGTAGGAACAAAGCCTCATGTACCACATTATTGTCATATTTGTATATGTGAATATCTTGATGGGTTATCAATATCTTTTAATTGGGTTTGATTATGTTGTTTCCAATAAAATTCATATAGTTTTCATGTTATTAATTTCATAATTACTATGATTTTATACTATTTAGATGTTGGGTTTCTTATAATTGTTGAGAACTATGATTGAGGACATAGTATGCCCATGGTTCCCCATTAAACGCTCACTTCTAGTATACAACCTCTATCATACGTGGAGGTGCACCAAAGGTTTTGTTAAATTATGGATTAGACCCGGTGATTCAGGTTAGGTTGTTACATGCTCAATAATAAAAGGGAGTTTGATCATAATAATGATAAAATGAGGCTAAATTTTCCATAATTTTGATGAATTACTAAAATAACTCCACTAAGTGGAAGGTATAATCCATTGCCTTGGATAATCTACCCTTCATCATGGTAGAGTTAACTATCAAAATAGAATTTCCTACTTTTCAAATTCCTACCACTGATCCTATAAGAAGAATCCATTTTCTCATAGCCTCTACCTTTACCCAGGTTCATCTATGTAATAATATCTTATTTAATGATCTAATAATATGATTTCAAGTGAAAAATAATTGTCACAACCCATCCTCAACGTATCTCACTTAGGTTACATCATCACCCACTAGAGCAGGGTTAATGAACTTCAGATAATTAAACCAATCAGTATAGTCTATGGTCAGTATATTCTTCCATGTAAGGTAAATGAACCCCCTACAACTACAAGCACTTAGGGTCTTCAAATATAAGTTGTTAAAAAATTGGCCTTGAATAGGACAACCCCACATGATGATATGCCTAGACTAGGACATCCCCCATCACATGGATGACTCATAAAACATATAAACTCATAATTTCACCCTTCTCTACTAAAATATCTATAGGTGCTAAAAAATCATCCAAATGGACTAAAATTAGAACATAGAGGGACTGGGAAAAATCTTCTAAATAAATAATGGTGGTCCATGTGGACATAAATATCTTGTAAGTTGAAACAACATCAACACAACTAATGGATATCCCCTCTCTCTTGACTGGATAACATGAAACATTATCTCTCATAGATGAACATCTATAGATAAACCTAATAAAACATGAAGATATTCTAGAACACCATTGGGTAATAATTATTTCTAACCTTATAGTTCATATCCAATGGCCATTTTGGAGAAATATTTCAATAATTTTAAACACATAACTCAAAACACATAAAAATTGAAATTCATGATAATAAAATTTAAGGAAATAGATAACCGGATTACTTCATCTATATTAACTATATATATCACATGATTCTTATAACTTTGGTTATATCACAAACCCCTTTAACCCTTACACAAGGTCAACAAAATATACACATAAACTCTATATCATATAAATAGGATCCATTTCATCAAACATTTCTATTTTACTTTTACCATAAATTTCATAAATGATGCTAAGCAAAATAAAATTTTAAATACATGTTATAGTGGAAAACTAATTATAAGTTGTAATTGGAATTTTATTTTTCTAGTTCTATATAAAAATATAAATAATTGATCAAGTGAAACAATTTTAACCTTGAATAAGATCAGTTATGTAATATTAAACCATAAATTTATAAGGGAAAACACTATTTAAATTACAGAGAATATTTTTAACAATCATCACTTTTTAATAGTAAATGTTACCCAACATAGGAAATCACTCTAATGAACTTTTAATCCTATGTGCATATTATGATCAAAGTATTCATAGACCCTTGAAATTTTAACAATGAGGTAAAATCTCATAAATCAATAACCCAAAAATAATGTGCATTACTCTAGGTGAAATAGTTTAACAACAAAGAAATTGAAAGCAACAAACCAATCCTTAGAAACATAGAATTTTATCATAAATTCCATTTCTACTTCTAGACATGAGTTTCATACCATGTTTTGATAATTCCCTTCTCCTTTTTACCTTACTCAAATAGTCAAATAAATAATGAAGGTCTCACGTAACACTTTCTGAGGTCCCACCATCTAGAGGCCATTGATCAGCTTCCCTTCAAATGTTACTATGAAACCATAGGTGATCCTCCCCACAAACATGATGATTCTGAAACATAGGATGGGCCTAATTTAGTTTTTTTTGGAGAGACTATACCCTCATATAAATGTGTAATAACATATAAAATAAAAATAATATGATACATACATCTAGATAAATTAGTAAACCAAATCGAAAAAACTCATAATAAATTATCACAACCCATGCTATAAAAAATTATCAATATTCAAGTCAATAATTCCTAAAAACCCAAATAAGGTCATACACACCAGTATCTCAAAAAAAAGTGGAAAATTTCAAAAAAAAAGTTTTCACAATCCCTATCATATTCCAATGATTCCATGCTCCATCTTAGCTAAAAAAATAAAGCATCATTCATAGGTAGCATTACCTTGTCATGCCATCTGACATAGAGTTATAAATGGGTACTTAATGGTATATTGAGAATGGTTTAAATATTTGATATAAGTAAAACACCAATTAAATCTAAAATCATATCCATTTTGAGTGTATTGTGTATGCTGATGTTTATATTTAAATAATTGGGAAATATAAACAAAAAGCAGTCATCAAACCTCAAGTTCCACCATGACACTTGGGATCTAACATAACTACATTATATTAATCCATATGTATATTATCATAATAATTCATCAGTTTTAATAATATATGCATAAAAAAATACCATATGAAATCAAAGTTTCATGAATTATTTCTAATTCCAATCGATTACCCAGGGTAATCATGTTATCATGTTTCATCCCGAAGTCCATTGGTATTCACCACATGGAATTCCAAAGACATAGTCATCATCACCGATTCATTGGGGTTAAACCCAGGTAAAAAAGTATCAGGCATCATATCTGATTCCCAAGGGGTTACCCTTGGTACTTTAGTATTAGGTTTCATTATGGACTCCAATGTGAATTCTATTGAAGGAATTATAAAGTCTCAAGAGACATTAATAATTATTACAGTTACCCAATGTAATAAAGTATTATGAATCATCAAATAAATACAAGGGTAATTTTTCCAAGGAATTACAAAATAATTATAATAATTCAATCACACCAAAATATCAACAATTCAAGATACTCTTACCAGATTTTAATTACTTTTAACCTCTTTTTTTTATCATTCTTTTTTAGATCTTAATTTGGGTAATTTTTTGAGACTTTTGATATTTTTAGACATTCTTGGGGATATACATGGTTGGAACATAGATAAGGAAAACCATGTGGTTTGGAAAAGGAAATCATGTACCTTTTCATGAGGTCCTGGAGATGGGGGTGAATGTTTAGTGAAAAACATGTAGCCTCCCCCAAAAAAATACATCTTAGGACAATGGGAAGATCATAGTTGGCACATGATCTCCAAAGAAAGTGGAAAAACCATTTACCCTTTATCCAGTAGTGTAGGAGGGAGTGCATTTTTGTGGAACACATTGTCTAACCAAGAAACCTAACCATGTGGCACCCTATAGAATCCTAGTATGGGTGTATAGTAATGTTCATTGTCAAATCAAATAGTGGGGCCTAACCAATGTAAATATTTGATAAGATTTGTAATCATCCCAAATTGTAATTGAGGACCAAAACCCACATTTTATAAATACTAAAAACCTTTTAATTGAACCTAATTTGACCCTTTACATTTTGGAGGATCCCTAGAGATGATTATTACACCTATAAACCATCTAAATTAGATAAATGTTTCTGAGGATTTTATTTATCCATACCCAGTAAGTACGATCAATTTGATTTCGAATCCTTATTTAATCTTATATCACCTTATTTGATAGTGGTGTAACCCCATGTTGTTTTTTTATATAGACCATGGTTTGATGGATTATGATTCTATGGAATGTATTTTGATGTTCCTCACCTTCGAATTGTTTTTAGTGATTCCCATTTCAGTTTATTGATTGATTATTGGATTAAAGGTAGGTTGTTTAGTAAGGTTTCCCCTCACACATTAAACCTTGATTAATTTTTTGATTTTAAAAATATTCTAAATTAATCTAAAAACATATAATTGAGAGGATATTGTGTTTGATTTCAAAAGTATTGGAATTATTAAATATAACTCTTTCTAAAGTCACTGATAAATTGTATATATTTTGGGGAAGAATGAACAAAAATAAGAAGTGATTTGATAAAATTATTTGATATTTATTTTTGATAAAATAGATTAAATGAACTAGGATTTTTAAATGAATGAACTTTTTGAAAACCCACAATTTTGTCTTGAAATTGAAATTTTATTTTCAAACTTGAAATGGAGAATTTTAACTGTGATAAATGAATTGAATAAAAAACAACCATATTACCCATGATTGAGTGGATGATTGAAAGAAAATATAATCTAGGGAAGTTAATGGGTAATTAGGATAAGAATTATAGGACTATAACGCCCTAGCAATTGATTGTAATTAAAAACACAGACTAAACGATGTTTCTCATATTTCCGTTGATGGGGTGTTGATTGATTTTATCTCAACTAACTACGACTTAAGGATGCATGCACACCTTGAGACGCAAGTAATTGAATGAGTAGTGAATGAATCATAGAGCCTGAAACATACTAAAATTAAGGAATATGACAATGGTAATTTGTTTTTGTCCTTATTATTAAATTCTAATGATTATAAAACTATTTTTATTCGTGACATTTTGTTTATTGAAAAGTTTCAATAAAGATTATTTGTACATGATTTCCATCAATCTCATTTGAAATAAAGTTTGACTAAGAATGTTAAAATTAATTAACATGGATTTTCATTATTTAAATCGTACCTTAAATTTTATATTTTCTATGATAATACTTATGAAATTATTTGGGATATCCTACTAGGCTATTTTTCTTATACCATAACTTTTCCTTCAATCATTTGTAGATTTTATTGTGAGGTTTACGAAATATGAATGTAGCACTGGGAGGTGGTCATACTTGAATCCTGAAACATCAAATGATGTTTGTGACTGAGGGAGATATGATCCATTCATTACATGTAGTTTCTATATTTTCATATGGATATATGTTATGTTTTATTTTTGGATGAGGAAATTTTTTATATTTATTCATAATCTGTTCATAATTTTCTCATTGAGGTGTGTTTGGAATACCAATTTTTCTTTCATTTCTTCTATTGTAGTTATATAATGATTGTTTTTATTGGGTTAAATCTTTCACTTGGTCCATTTATTGATTCTATGGAGCTAGTTACTAACTCACAGGGATCGATAATACCCTTTGGTCTATGTTAGAGATATATTGTGTATCTTTACCGAATGGGTATTTTGGTTGGTTCATGAAATATGGTATCAATGGGAGGTGTTGTGTCTTATATTGATGTTGATATATAGTTTAAGATATACTAGTAGAAATGAGGTATGATTTTTAGGAATTAATTGGTAGGTTACAGGAATGTTCCCAGTTAGCACTCATCATTGTGAGCCTTAATTCACCATGGGTGTTTGGGTAAAGTGTCTTTGTGGAATAAATTGATTTGATTATAGTATTCTTACCAACTAGATTTTAGTGTTATGATATCCTAGAAAATTAAATTCTATTTGATAGAATTGATATTAACATATCTCTTGATTGATTTGATAGTATTATTATCCTAGATGATGTTTTCAAGTTTCAAATTGATGTTGTGTAGTACCATACCCCCAAGAAGACATTTGAACAAACCTTAAGAAAGTGGTTATGATGAAACATGAAAAGTGTACCATCCATTTAATTAAAACCTCATTGAGATATTAGGTAATATAGTATCTAATCCTGGATATGTCACCACATCCATTCCCATTTAGGCTCCTATAGTTGAACCTCAAAGGGATGAAACATTAGATTATGCTCAAGAGTTCCATTGGATAAACCCATCATATTTTATAGTCTTGAACTATCATTAGTATAAAGGTCATTGGCTGTAACATATTCAGTTTCTTTTGGAGTTCTTAGATTATTCATATCTAAAAAAGGTTAAGTTTGATACCTTAAATATTGAACGGTTTAGTAAAAGGTAGTGGGATTCGATGGTTAGATTGAGGAAACATGAATACTTGGAGTGGAAATACATCATAAATCTTTTAATGGAATTGAAATATCAAGATTAAATTACCTTGGTGGTGTCTAGGGAGTTTATTAGCCTTCTATAAGGTGATAAATCTGTGAATCATTAGGAAATCCAAATTTTTGACCTTATTTAGTTTTCTCTTGAGATAGTGATGAACCAGAAGCTGACAAACCAAATATTCAAGATGGTTCTTTAATATGATATATGATATTAGATTTTCATGCTTAATTTCACCTCTTATGAGAATGTTCTTGATAGATCATTGATGGATATGATTGATCTGGCTAGTAAGATAGGGAAGGTGTGGGTTCCTTTTACTCATAGTGGCAGTTCTTTTATGTTTTTTAAAGGATGGAGGAATTTTGATGAGTCTTATAGTGTATTAGGATAGCATGAATCCTAAATACCTTTTTTATCTTATGGAAAGTACCATATAAATGCTTTTAATATAGAAAGGTTGGGAATTTCAAGTAGGATTTCCCTGAGGAAACAAAGATCAATTATTTATATGGTCACTCGGGATACTTGTAGAAGTTATTTCATGGCTTTTCTTCCCCGTGTAGTTTCATAGGCTCATTAGCACCCTGAGGAACTTTGGTGTAGTCAGATTCATCAAGAACTAAGGTATTCCATCCAAATTAATTTGTATCCAAGATACATCACAAAGTAGATGAGTCTTCAAAGGAAGATGATGTAGATCTAGTGATAGTGAGAGGTACCATCATTATAACTTACTATACAGTGACTTCAATATTAGATACTAGTGCATCTCATTCACTTGTATCAACTTGAATTTTTAAATTATTATGTATTACTATGAAACTCATATTGTATGTGATATATACTACACCAATTATAAAAAATAAAGAGAAAGTACTATGATTACCTTCTTGTTCTTCACCCATATAAAAGGTTGAGAAAACATGGGATTTTCTTATTATCAACTTGTAATTTTGTAAATCATTCCCAGGATTGATCAGATGATTTCACAAAATTCCTATATTTCCAATTATCTTCTATGGTTATCTTTTTCTACCTCAAATGGGGTGTTCTATATCTTATAGGTAGAATGGGACTTGTGGATTATTAGATTCAGTCCACCTCTTATAGTGTTGGGTAGGGTATTATCTATGTTTTCTTTTTATATAAAGAAAGAAGATTTCAATGGTGATATTCTTTCAGTGGTCATTGAATATCCTGACTTTTTTATATAAGTTTGTTATCTTTCCATTAGTAAGGGAGTTATATTTCTCCATTGACTTGAAACTGGGTACTCAGCCGCCTATAATCCCTCTTATCATATCGAACCACTTTAATTGGTGGAGTTAAAGGCTTATATGGGTGATTTGTTGGATAAAAAATTTATTTACCAGATTTTTCCAACATGGGAAGAACATATTCATTTTTAAAAATAATATTGATGGAAAACTTTTCCTTTATGGTGGTTACTAAAAACTCAATCGAGTTATGGCATGGAAAAAGTATATGTTTCCTTATATTAATTATTTTTTTGATTATTATAAGGGTTAATGTGGTTCATCATGATCGATCATCAGTCTAGTTATTTCTAACTAAGAATCTAGGAATCTGATTTCCTAAAGACCAAATTATGGACCAGGTATGGCCATTATGAGGACCATGTTATGCATTTTGGTCTTTCCAATTCTCCTATAGTTTTTTTTTTGTTCAGATTAAAAGGATATTCTATGATTATATCAATTCATTCATGGTGGTGTATATGAATTACATTGACATAGACATATCAAGGGGTATGGAAAACAATTTTTTTATTACAAAATTTTGTTATAGATAGTTAACCATAGCTTTTATCTTAATGGAGTGAACACAAAATGGGTTTTTAACATCAATTTTTTTTTTAGAAAATTAATTTGATTTGATTTTTGTGAAACTAGGTTGTGAAATAGAGAAATTGGAAATAAAATTAAAGTATTGATTAGAAAACATGAAGACATGTGCTGATTGAGTTAGGATTGTATAGACTTAATGCAATTATTTCATAGTTTCCATTTTTTTTTAAAAAAATTCTACTGACTAGTAAGAGATAAATATATAAATATATTATTATATCTCCCTTGGACAAATAGTTATGGTTATTATATCTATAATCTAATACTCAATCGGTTAACCCTCCTTCTTGAGTGTATGGTATTATAGAAATTCCTCTTTGGAAATTAGTTAAATCCCTAATTGGTAATTGTTATTCTCTAATTAATATAAAATCCAATCACAAAACCTCATGTGTATTGGTGATTTTCAATCACTCACCCTCAACTATAATATGGTCCTTAATAAATAGATTCGAATTAGGTGGAGATAGATTTAAAACACTGACCAAGGAAATTTAAATTAAAATCATCTAATCCTAAAACAATTTTATTCAGTATTAAAAATTGAATTAATAATTGAAACCATTTGAAAAAACATATAAATGGTTGCAGGGTCCTGAAAATTCCACAAAGTGGAGAAAATCCCCCCAAAACAACTTTGAAGAAGGAAACATGTGATTTTACAAGTCTATCAAGGCATAGAGACTCAAATTGAGTTTCATTTAATTGAAGTAACTTCAAGGAAGTCATGTTTTCAAGGTTATTAAGTGGACCACATACCATCACTGGGAAAGGTACACGAAGCCTATGGATAGAGAACAACTAGTTATGCGAGACGGTCCTTGAACCGTCGGCCCGCAAAGCAATGCCCAGGGAGTAATGAAAACCAATAACCATGTCAACTGAAGGAGTAGTGTGGATAAGGATAGTCCACGTACCATACCATGAACCCATCATTTCACAGATGAAGTGAATGAGCAGGGTTCCGCAAACCATATCATGAACTAAAGCCTCTGGAAACCCCATTTGACCGAGTCTTTCACGGGTCATGATATTGCTTCAATGTTACTCCACAAATGGTGTTTCCTGCCAAATAGATATGATTTCTCTAACGGTCTATAAAAGGAGAATTGTAGACACACAGAGAGAGAGAGAAAGAGAGAAGGATAGAAGATGAAATCTTGGGGGAGACTTTGAGGTTGAACTCCAGCCTCCGTCTTGTTTCACTGGTGAAGCACGAACTATGAACCACTCCATTAGTAGGTACAGCTGACCGTGAACCATAAAATAAAGGAATTGAATAAAAATAATAGAACTGAAAACCTAAATGGTGAACTAACCAAGGGCCTCTCACAGATGAACTACCCACGAACAATAATCCCTCGGACCCCCTTCAATATGTTTCTCCGCGTAGCATACTGCTATGCAGACTAAACCCAGTTCCATGTACAGCATCTGTATGTAGATGAAAAAAAGTGGCATGATGGACCACGAACCACTATGGTATGAAGTTTTCTATACCTGTGCACACATACAACATTGGTAAGCAGATGGACCCTCTACCCGAATACCACTATGGTTTGCGGAGCCTCCCCCATCCAGCATAAAAAGTCAGTACATAGAATGAGGTCTTTTTAGGTATTGTTCTCACCCGTTCCAACCTCACCCCTCCACTACCATCCAGCCGCCTTGGTCCCTCCACTAACTTGTCCTTTAGCATTAGGGAAATGCCTCTTCCAATGCCACCAGACCCATATGATCAGACTATTGGGTGCATCAATGCGCCCCATTGAGTCTACAACCCAATGGAAAAGCGGATTCGTGAAGGCCCTCCCCACAAAGGTGTGGGACTTGGTAATTTCTATGATTTTATATTCCTATGGTAACCCAAATCCCAACCTTGGGATTCCAACATAAACCTCCATGTTCTCTGGATTAAGGGTGATCACTTTAATTTCCATTCAATGAGGCATAGTGATCAGTTGAAGGGGTTATGTTTACTCCACCCTTCGGCAAGGACAAAACTCCTCCCCTTCCCAGAACATGCTATGGGGACCTTCCTCTAAGTTATGTCCCCAATATTACGAGGTAAGTCTGTGTGGCCTTAAATGTTGTTTTACATAGAATGTTTCATTACTCTTCACCCTCACCCACAGTCACCCCAACCACTTCCATCGTGGGTTCTCCCTCCCCCATCAACAAGGGAGGAGTCTTTTGCACTGTTGAATATTTCACATCCCCCTATTTCTCAAACTGGGAATTAATCTTGTGGGATTATTGGTTTGTGAATATTAAAACATCCACACATTCTGAACTATGAGACCTCTGGTTCCTGATCAAAATAGGATACATAAAATTCCGACTAGAAGTCCAGAGCTGAAATGGGATCCCATCCATAAAAGGACCACCCAATCATGCCCACTCAAGTGGGAATCTCCCATGTGTAAGCCATAAACCTTATGAACTATGAGAAATATGATTCTTAATCAAAACAGGATCTGTAGGATACCCACCAGAAGGCCCGAGTTCAAATTGGTGCCCATCCATAAAGGGACCACCCAATCATGCCCACTCAAATTGACAACTTCTATGCGTAATCCCCACACAATATTATCTATGAGAAATATAATTCCTGAACAAAACATGATATGTCGGATTCCTACGAGAAGGCCCGATCTCAAATGGGTGCCCGTCTGAAAGGGTCCACCCAATCTAGTCCCATAAAATGGGAAGCTTCTATGCATAATCCACAAACAATCCGAACAATGTGGGTTCTGATTCCTCTCCCAAGGATACGTGGGAAGCCCCCATTGTGAGCCTGATCCCAATATGTAGTGACCTTCCGCACCCTAGATGATGATAAACTCTAGAGTGCCTTATTACATGGCTCAAGTTAGCATCGCCTCTGTATCATTAAATATATGCATGCTTATGACGATTTTGCAAACCAAGGGTTAGCCATGTACAAACTCTTTGGGAATGAACCAAGGATTCGTGATCATATGAACACGACTTAAATCTATAAGACAGTACAGGAACACAAAACAATCCTCTCCTCGAAGGGTGCGGTGTGCCTGACCTCCCATCCTCTTGACCAATGGAGTCTATAAGTGTCGTTGGCCAAATTGTCAGTCGATGAGTGCTTGCCTTTGGAAAGAAGGTCCATGAATCATGGATAACAGGGCCATTGGGAGTTCTTGGCTCTATGTATGAACCGCTTGGAGACAATCTGAGGATATTTCATCCAAGAAGAACCAATTTCATGAGTGCATGACCCCCATGCATTGTCTCGCTGGGACTGATAGTTCCCATAGGGTTAATCAAGCCTTCATTAATAGACAATGATGCTAAATGGGTTGAATCAAAGGAATGGAAAATTCGAAAAGAACTAGCCTCTATAGAAAAAGGGGAGGGTGATGATCCTCATCGATCATTTCCACACTTCCTGAAAACGCACCACCAAAGAGGAGGAACAAAAATGGTGAACCCAACATGAATCCATAACAAAGGTGGCAGTTCTACCCAAATGATAAAAGACAAAATGATATTGCACGTCAAAACATGTTGTTTTCCCTAGTACAAAAAAACGCGCCACCTAGGTGGCATAACAAAAATGGTGAACTCGACGTGAATCCTTAACCAAGGTGGCGGTCTTACCTGACTCAGACCCCTTCACCCCAGAGTAGAAGAAAATGGGAAGGGGGCCAAGATGAATCGCCAAATATGCACATTTATAAAGGAATGCTACTTTGATGTTGTTTTTTGGTCTTTATATCATATATGTATGCTCCATGTTCCCACAAATTTACCTTCAATCCAAATGAAATCCCAACCACTAATACAGACTAACACATCAGTGATCCCGTAGGTGGTTATGGCCTCAACGAAGAGAATGACCCCCTCACCTACCCAGCATCTTCAATGCTGGGTATCAAATACTCTGATCAATGAGTACCATTGAAATGGTACTCTCTCGAAGATAGAGGCTGCAAGATGAGACCTATAGTTTGCAAAGGTCTGACAGTCGCCTCTTCAGCCGCTTCCAGTTCCCCAGCGCATGGCGGCCCCCGTGGGCATCTCAATTTGTCTCTAGAGCCTATCCCCAAAGCATGACAATGAGTACCTAACTTACCATAGGTAGGTAGATGGCGAAAATGCAGACGACTTCAACTCAACTGCATAGGGATCCTACCCACATGCCCCCGCCAGAGAGCATCTCCACTGACACCCGACGACCAGGCCTCCTCCTACCGAAGTGGACCTTATGCCGAGGGAACCTTCCTATGACCAGGATAACTAGAGCCCTCAAGCTGCCCACCAAGGGCGACAAATATATAATCAGGAACACACCATCACCCTGGTTCCTGAGGAGTAGCTCCATCATACTAACATGGAAGTATTCAATGGGCTGACATAGGACTCTTCCATCTCCACTCAAGACAATCACAGAAATAGGGTTGTAAAATACGAGTATACACATGTTCCTAGTTGTGTTTTCTAGTCCTTTCATGAATACCAAGCGGTAACCTACCAGAATATGCAGAAATCTGCCGACACACAACAATACTAGCATCTAAATATGGTGGAAACAAGCTATACATTGGCACAAATACCTACTAATGCATAAGAATCCCATCATCCAAATAGGTAGGCACTCAGTTACATGTAGGCACAAACAACTACTAATGAATTTCAAGCCTGACATCTAAATAAGATAGAAACTGGCTATATGAAGGTAGAAACACCTACTGAGGCATATCAAGACTGCCATCCAAATAGGGGGGAAACTAAATACTATCAGAGTCAAATTCATGTGTATTCATACAAATCTTGTGAGAGAAATACAGCAGAAAGTGAGTGGATGAAAATCCCTTCTCGTGAATATGAAGACCACCAGTAAAATATAGTGGCAACTAGAGAAGATAAATAGTGATAGACTCTTTCCTTTGTCCCAGCACATGTGAACTTACAGTATCTACTAGCAACTCATGGAGGACCATAGCAGGCACAAACTTCTTGAATGAAATCAAAATGGGCCTTCATACCCGTTCCAGCCAAAGATGTATCTCAGCACATCTTGGAAATTATAGAAGATTAGACATCTATTCCAGACCATATCCTCCAAACATGCCATGATATCATTTAATGAGCGACAAAGGCGAGAAATCTAACCCACAACCTGGTTTCCTCGAATGGAATGACTCAATCTCAAGATGAGTTAGTCACTACGGAGTAGTTATGTATCCATCATTTAGTATAAGAGGGTTGAAGTAAATATCCCACAACATACATATGATCGAATCAGGAACAAATAACTGTTACAACTAGGGGACGCCGGTCCAACGTGCTGGCCACTCCAAGGAAGACATATATTCCTGTCAAAACTCTAGATGCCCATCGGCATATCCCGATGACATCATGAGACCCAACAGAATAGGGACATATGTATAAAGTCTATTACCAAAAGAAGATGGCACTGGTTACCCTAATGAGAGAATCCAACAATGAAGAGCTCCAAAGGCAACCATAAAATGAAGAGTACTTACATGATCCTGCTCTACTAGAAGATGGGGTTCTTAATGCCATCAAACATATATCGACAAAGGATAATGACCCTGTCATTACACTGCCAAATTATGGAATTGGAAATATTATTTGTGAAGATCCTCCCCACAATATCGCTACCAGCAGCTCAGAAGGTCCATCATAGAGCACCCACAGGGGTTTGCTCCATGGGTCAAGAATGATCGAACATGAGATCATATATCCTGATGCGCATCGGGGTAGCGCTCCCCTTGTCCTAAAGATCAGACAGTAATAAGGTCCTCCCCTTGTTTTCGTCTTCCCTGATGGTCCTCCCCAGGGTATATGATGTAGATATGATTCCCCCTATAGTAGGATGTCTATTCATGATGGTAGTCCTCTCCATGTTGACAATCATTGTGAGGCCCCCCTCGTATTGATAGTTACTGTGATGGTCCTTTTCAAAGTAACATCAAGAAACAATAAGTTCCTCTAATCATTGCAGTACATTTTGATGGCCCTCCCAAAGATGTACACTACAGAAATTCTCCCTACAACCAGGTATCAAGTCATGATGGAAGTCCTCCCCAGGACGATGATCATCGCGAAGGCCCTACCCGCAATGATAATTGTTGTGAAGGTCCTCCCCTCAAAAACATCAAAAAGAAGGAAGGTCCTCCACTTGAAATAGCCCACCCTGGAGGTCCTTCCTAGGGTATACTCTTCAAATACATTTCCTATGATTGGGCATCAAGTTGAAATAGTAGTCCTCATCGTTGCAGCACCAATTGTGAAGGTCCTCCTCGCAATCAAAGCTCCTATTGGCAGGAAGGTTCTCCCATTTCCAGAGTAAATATGAGAAATCCCTCCTATGTTGAGGTTCTTGGAAAGGAGTAAGACACATTTGGCACTTCGTCTATAACGAGAGATATATTTTCTCAACCCGAGGATGGCCTGGGGCCATGCTAATCTTTTGACCCACCCCTGTAGCATCTGCAAACAAACAAGGCTCCCTCTATCCCAGTTTCAAATAACAAAATTATTAAGAAGCAGTAGAGATAATAATATCAAGTATAGGAGACTCCAGAAGAACAATAAAAAGATATGTTTCTTGTGAGAAGACAACTAGCCAGGGATAATATACCAGTGATGTATTGGCCTACAACCACATCTCATTTCGACTTACTCAGATAGTTGTCAGAGGAATTCAAACATGACATTTTCCTCAACATATGGACGACTCTTCGTGAGATGAAAGAAAAGATCCTACCCTATAAAGGGAACACTAACCATGTCAACACAATAGGGGAGCTTTGTCATCTAATAAACCTAGAATCCCTATCGTCTGAAAGGTAGCCATAATCAGAAAGGTGAAAGAAAAACATTGAACTAGATTTCCTCCATGTGCTACATAAATTGCATCACCTCATTGGAAATACCCTGGTTGGAGTTCACATTCGGGGTTGGGGGAACATGGAGATTTGAACTTAACCCCACATCTCGTTCAGTAGGAAACATTGGAAATGATGTACTAAAATGTCATAAACCATAGGAAATAATCATCTAAAACCCTTACATAGAAAATATGGGATACTCAACAAAAATTGACCCAGAGTAAGTGTCAAAAGAGTCAGGGCCAAAGGGATCAAGCCATTGAAAAGATTCTGAGTTAGGCAACCAAGAACGTCCATCATGCTTCCCGCCTCATGGAAGACAACAATAAAGCAATTCTCATGTCTTCAAAAGCCACAGACTCCTTGTAGGCCCAGTTCCATTCTTGTCTCACACCTGCATAGGAGTATGTGAAATTTAAAGGGTGGAAAGAGCGGTGGCTACCGCTGTGATATGAGAACAACCCCAGCCCCTAGGACTGGTGGAATTTTTAAATCAAAATAACTTCGTAAGACCAATAAATCCAGGCCTTAGTGAATAAAAAGGTTAACAAGAACAACCCCAGTATCCAGGGATGGAGAATTTTTACGTTAAATCCCTGCACTATAGACATCTATCTTCCACTGTCTAGGGAGAATGATGGACATAGGAGTTACTCATTCCACCTCTTATCATGGTTTTCACCATTAGAGACAAAGTCACATTATGAGGTCATATTGGGGCTCCCTTCGGGTCAATCCTCACTAAGAAACCCAAATAATACCACAGAATGGAAGTTGAACGTCTAGAAAAGGGTGCAGAAAGCCTTCCTACCATTCGGCACTAGGTACACAACCCCCAATGCGATATGCCTCAGTAAACCTAGTAAATGCTAACCCCACATATCTCATAGGAAACAACGTGGATGGAAGAGATGAAAAGGAAGATGATTCACTCCCAGAGGCATCCCACGCCGAGCCTAATGGAGTGCATACCCGGAACCAAAGCGTGATCCTAAATTTGGGTGCCCCTTCATCTAACCTATCGTTACCACCCCCGCGAAACTCCAACAAGGAGTAAAATAAATCCATGGTCACTTATGACCTTCCACCTCCTCCCCATGACATTTCATCCCTCACCCTATAGGAATGTTTCACCAAGAAGGAGGAGGAAATGAATGAGCTCAGGAGAATTAATGTCGAGCTACTTCAAGGGAGTTAGCCTGCTAGATGTGTTCCCCCGTGGAACATCTGCATGTGCTCCCAGAAGAGGTGCCCATGACACTGCCACTCATTCTAGTGAATGAAGCCAAGATTAGAAGACCGTTCAACCTAGCCCTAGAAGGACATCAAGACTTCCCTAGATGGGAAGGCTACCTAAATATATCCAAGTAAACACGCAATTGATACCTATAGCTTGGTATCAACCCCGAATTCTAGTATCCCCAACACACTCATTCTTTTCCACTACCGCACTAGATCAAGCTCACGTCTGACATGTAATACATCAAGGGCTATTAAACACCTTTGAGCAGTTAACAACTTTACCAGAAGTGATAGAGGGGTGGTGTTCTCTGATACAACTAGAGCACAAACCTTACTCTGAGTGGGTGAGTAAAGTTCCACCCCCTCCAAACTTTGAAAACCTTTTTTCCCAATATTCAATGGATCGAGGGTCCAGAAACAACATTTGATTCAATATTCCTCTTATTGTGATCCCATGAGGGGCACTCCAGAGCTAAAAGAAGTCGTAAAACTCAGGTGATTCATAAGAAACCTACAGGGCTCAGCTTTCATATGGTATATTTGTCTTCCATCCAATTCAATTATAGGCTAGGAGGACTCCGTCGATAGTTTTCTTCCTGTTCAATTCGACTCTTCCCATGAAGATGATGAGTGACCTCATGAACTGAAAA
This sequence comes from Viscum album, assembly GCA_963277665.1. NCBI lineage: Eukaryota > Viridiplantae > Streptophyta > Magnoliopsida > Santalales > Viscaceae > Viscum > Viscum album. The sequence goes on along the minus strand of OY728153.1, from coordinate 2,014,591,403 downwards.
TACTGAGAGAATGAAAGAGTCTCAGACTTGATTGTTAGATGGAAGGTCCTGACATATTCCTTGACCAGGCCACTCCCCCAGGATGAGATGCTCGTCATGTGCATTGATAACCTTCGAGATTAATTACAAACACTGCTCATCTCGATGAAGTAAACAAGTGGGTTCAAAGATTTCTCTTCCATTTCATAAAGGATATAAGAATCATTGAAAAGGTCCAAAGTTAAGTCATGAGAGGCCCCATCATCCACAGGGAAAACAACGAGAATATTTGAAGTGACTTATATCACTCTTAATCCACCCCAAGATTGGCTCTAGTTGTGAGGGCCCCACCAAACCATGCGAGACCCCCTAAACTCCAACAAACCCCCCATCACAAAAAGATGATCCATTAGGGGATAAAAGCAATCAGTTATAAGAATGAATAAATAATGTTTATTTGTTCTAAGACGACCAGGTCTGTGACTATTTTAGAGCCGCCGTGAATTTTAATTTTCTTCGATTGCCAGATCCAAAGCAATCCGATGAATTATGACTCAATGACCGTCCTAATTATAGCCTATATCAAATAATATATGGGACATACCATCCATGAGTTCTTTGTTTTCAAGGATCTCTTTTAAAAGATGGTGGATTCCGAGAAAGTCAAGTTGGTCCCACCACCATCACGATTGGCATATGTTTCCACCTAAGACTCGAGAGACGAAGTGGAATGGAAGACAATCACCAGTATTAAGAAGCAAATGTTCAAAAATGGGATGACCCAAAAGACCGTAAACTGAGTCCATGGAATCCAATAGGCGCAATTAAAACAACCAAATGTACCCCAAAAATCTCCCAATATAGCGCAACCATCCACCTCATCCTCACAGTCCTCTAAAGTCCAGAAGGTCAGAAAGGAAGAGAAAGAATATGATCTGATATGAACACCTAAGTAAGTGTTGAAACATTATGCCTTATTGCCTACAATACATGAACAATGGGCAATGCCCCGCCAAATGGTACAATGGGCACCACCCCACCCAATGGTACAACAAGCACCATCCCACCATCGACACCATCATAAGGAGATAGTCAGATAGAAACATTGTAGGATCAAGAACTAATCTTCAAAACCATTAACTTCATTCACATGATGGAACCCTTCACTAATGAAGACTATGGCCACAAACTTAAATTCCCCATGACCAACTGGAGAGCCAGAGGAAGAGGCCGTAGAGGCCAGAGGTTTCCATGATGGTATGATCATGCCAGGAGTCAAATTCTAGGCCACGCCACAATTCAAACCATTAACATCACAGAAACATCCAAAAGTACCCTCCCACAAACACAACAATAACTGGAATTACTTTTCACCCCCGTAGTGAGAAATACTAGACCATTTAAAATGGAATATCCATCAAGGAAAGAAAAATAATGAACCACCCAAGATATACAAGAGGACCAGTTCAGCCAAACAGGGAAAGGATTGCAACACTGTCGACCCCTACTACAGAGGACAAACCATCTATATTCAAAGCTAAAACCATTAATGTTTCTGTAAAAGTGCAAACCTAAGCCAGAAAGAACCCAAATTTAGAGCAGAAATATGATATTTTGAAGCAGCTAGCTTCAGTACCAGAAAAGATATCAATCCTAGATGCATTGAGCCTATTCAAAGATCTTAGGGAGGCACTAATAAAATACTTACTAAGTCCCCAAGAGTTCAAGGATGAAGTAGCATCATCCGATATCTACTAGATGGAGACTAGTTCGGAAGAATGTCATGTTGTCATCTCCTTCACATATCGTTATGAAGAAGCCATCATACATGGGAACATAAAACCCTTATTTGTGTCCGGAAGGATAAATGAAATTGATGTTCGGAGGATCTTCATAAAAAATGGATCTGGAGTTAACCTCATACATCTATGAATATTTCATTGACTGGGATATAATCAAAACAACATGACACCATGCACTACTACTCTACTGGTATATGAAAAATGTTAGTAGATACCATTGGGAAAATCAAGTTTAAAACCTTACTCAGGTATCGCATATCAAACTCTGTGTTTTTGGTGGTGTGGTAATGTACAGCCTTCAACAACATGTTAGGGAGGCCTTGGCTATATCATTATAAAAAAAATCCATCCTCATACCATCAGTGCATCAAATATTTCACTAATGGGAAAAATGGACGTTGCATGCCGATAAATCCCCATTTGAGTTTTTCAAGTCACACTATATCGAAATAGTGTTCTTTGAGTCTGATGAAAAACATCTTTTGGCCGACGATTTTGATTAGATCAATGCCCCGGATGGATTGGAGATGGCTCCCACCGACCCCTTCCAGCAACTTAGGGAAGCGTATGTACTACCCAACAACCAAGTTGAATTCAGAAATACAAGTCAAGATGAAGACTCAGTTTTATGAATGGTCTCTATTACAAAAACCAAGTTCAATGACACGGTAATGTGGGATGACTCCCATATAGTTAGGAAAATCCCTATCAAAGATGTTCTCATATCATCCTTGGAAAATCAAACTACCCTTTCTTTATAAACTAAGGAAAAAAGACGATTTAGCTTAAAACACCAGAAAGTTCACATGAAAAATCATTTCTCCATCAGAAGAGGAAGATGATGAAGTTGAAGAAGAATAATAATTGGAAGAATACCTCCAAGATTCCCCTCCTACATTTGAAGAAGGTCTCTCCACCATAATCGATGAACTTAAGGAGATAAATATAGGAACCGAAGATGACCTGTGGCCCACTTTGATTAGTATAGCCATGCCTTTAATGGAGGAGGATGAATTCACCTCCTTCTTAAAGAAGAATCGAGATGTGTTTTATTGGAATTACATGGAGATTCCAGGCCTCATTCCTGATGTCTCCACCCATCATATGGGTAGACCAGAAGTTCACCGAGGCTATAAACAAGAAACCAGAAGGACCCACCTGATGCATGCTGTCAAAATAAAGGCTGAAGTTGACAAGATGATCAAAGTCAACTTTATATGGGAGGTCAAATATCTGATCTGGCTGGAGAATATAGTCCCTATTAAAATGATGAATGTAAAGATTAGGATTTATATTGAATTCAGGGTTCGTAATCAACATTTCCCAAAAGACGACTTCCCTGTCCTGATCACAAAATTGTTGATTGATGCAACAATTAGATATGAATCCCTCTCATTCATGGACTTATATTATGGATATAATCAAATCCAGATGGCCCAATTAGATGAAGAAGCTACTTCTTTTAGGGTCCCTCAAAGAGTGTTCTATTATAAAGTGATTCCATTTAGTCTAAAAAATGTCAGAGCCACATATTATCACTCTATGCATCACATATTCAAGCCCTTCTTGGGAAAATTCATCGAGTGTTATGTTGAAAACCTGGTGGTTAAATCACTACAGCATTTGAGCCCCATGGATGATCTTGAAACTATCTTCAAAAAATTGTGAAAACATAGTATAAAGATGAATCCCCTTAAATAAGCCTTTGGCGTTACCTCAAGAATATTCCTATGATTCGTCATATGTCATCGTGGCATCACTGCTAAACCTGAGAAGACAAAATCCATTCTTGGAATGTCCCCACATCAGAACCTCACTAAGTTGGGAGGTCTCTAGGGGACCCTCACCTATATTCGGCGCTTCATTGCCAACCATGTAGGTAAATGTTTACCATTCACCAGGATCATGAAGAAAGGAGTCACGTAAGAGTGGGAAAATGATTTACAATAATCATTTAATAATATTAATATATATATCTTAACCCCATTGATTATGATGCCTCCAGTTGAGTGGAGACCACTCACTTTATATGTAATTACCCTAGAATAGTTCTTAGGCACCTTACTTGTGCTGAAGAATGATACCGACAATGAGAAAAAACTATACTACCTCAGTTGGAAAATGATTGATGCCAAAACATGATATTCAAATATTGAAATGAACTGCCTATCCCTAATCTCCGTAGTTCAGAAGCTCAGGAATTACCTGTAGCACTATGAGGTCCCCATGTTTTCCCGAAGAAAACCACTAAAATATATCCTCAACTGTCCCTTGTTGAATGGGCTCCTATCACGATGGGCAGTCATCCTACAATAGTTTGACATACGATAAGTGCCCTATAAGTCCATCAAAGGCTGAGCATTAGTAAACTTCATAGTTGAGAACCCCTCAGAAGAAATATCATTGTTGGATGTCGAACTTCCTAATGAAGAATATTTTTTCATTTAGGAAAACCCCCGGGCAAGGGAGATGTACTTCGACCATTCTTAGAGAAGATAGATATAGAAAATGATGGAGGATCCGAAGCTCAAGAAAGAGGGGCTAGGAGTCATACTTGTATATCATGAAAATGACATCTTTACTTACTCTTTACTGCTTTCAAAATGGTGCAAAAACAATAAAGCAGAGTACCAGGCCCTCATTGTATGCCAGGAATTGGAACTCCAGGTGCAAGAAAAAACCCTAAAAAAAAGGGTGATTCAAAGCTGGTCATTAAATAGATCAAGAATGACTATAATATCCAAAAAAATGTGTAGGATTCCTTGATGAACAATTTTATGTGCACTAATGAAAGAATTTACATCAGAACCAATGTCGACTTATGTCCTACAGTCAAAAAATGATCAAACTGACGCTTTGGAAAATGCAGTCATAGCCTTGGCCGATCCTGACTGGGATGAGACAATCATTAGAATTGCTCACCGTCAGATGGTCTTTCCATTCATCAAGAGCAATACGGATAAAATTTATTAAATTAGTCTTATTCCTGATCTTTATGGTCATACCACCGGTTGGATGTCGCTCATTAAAAATAGCCTTAGGTATGGGGAGCTCCCACTAGATAGGGCTAGAAGGGAGCAGGTCTGAAGATGGGAAATCAACATTGTCCTAAACCATGGGATAAACCAAGAAAAGGTTCTCTACAAATGAGGTCTGTATGGAGTTCTTCTCAGGTGTATTTTTGGATTCAAAATAGCTACCATCATTAAAGTGGTGCACGCCTGAGCTTGTGGAGTACACAAGTAAGAAACCATGATCTCTCACCAAATTTAAAGGATTTGGTATTACTGGCCCACCATGATACGATATTGTTCCATATTCACTAAGAAGTGTCATTTCTGCCAAGTTCTGGCTAATTTCATACACCATCCCCTGGAGTTACTACTTATAGCTATGTATTCATGGCCATTCACCACTTGGGGGATGGATGTTGTGGGACCATATCCTTCCACCATAGTAAGACAATTCCTGTTCATACTCACAGTGACGTACTTATTTTCTAACTGGGCCGAATCCATACCCATTAAATAATTCAGGGTGAAAAACATCATCATATTTGTGTAGGCCAGCATCATCACAAGATTTGGAGTCCCTTATTCAATAATTACAGTCAATGACACCAACTTCTGCTTTGTTGAGTTGGAAAAGCTGTACAAGAAGTATGGAATCAAAGTGAACCGCTCGTCCTATTACCATGTGGTGGCCAATGTTCATATAGAAGATTTTAACAAGACTCTGCTCAATATACTTCAAAAATATGGTCGAGAAATCATGGCCATAGAGGCTCCATAATGCTTTATGGGATTACCGGACCATGACCCACATGACCACCCAGGAAACCCCATACTCACTTGTATACATGTCATAGGCAGTGTTACCTATGTTCCATCAATTCATGTGGCCATTTTCGATCAACTATCCCTAAATGAGAAATCCCAGATATAGTTTGATGTTTTAGAATAGCTAGATGAGAATAGGCTTCAAACTCTTCACTATTTGGAAATCTACCAAAATCAGATTGCACGACCCTTCAGTAAAATGGTTCTCCTTAGATCTTTCCTCGATGTAGAAATGGTGTTAGTCCTCATAACCTAGATGAGACTCAGGAATAATCCCTTAAAGCTTGAACCAATGTGGGAAAGACCGTATGTTATACATAGGGTCTTTTCCATTGAATCATACTCACAGATATCAATGGAAAGATAGTTGATCACGGCTCCTACAAATGTGAAGTTCTTGAAAAATTACTTCACGTAACATAAATGAAAAGGTCTAAGCGCTACGACCCTAAACAATGAGTCATAAAAATTCCCTCCCCCCCCCATGTAAAGGTACAATATACAACCCTAAATTATGAGTCATAAAAATTCCCCCCTTGTTATGGTTAAAATGTTATGACCCTAAACTATGAGTAAAAATGCCCCAAAATGTTATGGCCCGAGCTCTATGAGCCTGAACTATGAGTTATAATACCCCCAATGCCAAGGTACAAACTCTAACACAACAAATGTTTTGTAACAAAAAATCACCAGGAAGCCAAGGTCCAAGCTCTATGACACTAATCTATGAGTGAAAATTCCCCAAATGCTAAGGTCCAAGCTCTACTACCCTAAACTATTAGTCATAAAAAGTAGCCGCCATTTCCATGGTCCAAAATCTATGACCTTAAATTATGAGTTACAATCTCATGAAATCATATCATGGTCATAACTCTAAGGTGTTAAACTATGAGTTAAAAATGCTCCCATATAATTTTCCAAACTCTAAAACCTTAAACTATTGGTCATCATCCATTCCACATGACGTTAAACTGTAAGGAAGGTTTCCCAGATACAGGGCATTAAACTATGACTCATATCCTCTCTGAAAGCCATTAATCTACATCGCACAAAACATCCTAATTACTTGAAAATAAACTGAATGATCTCTCACAGAACTACGTGTTGCTTGATTTCTTCCCTCACATGATACGTAGTGATGACTTGATCCTTGATCATGGCCCATCCCCCAATGGAAAAATCCATTCATCACGCCCCCTATCTACCCATATTCATAGGGGAAACCATATCACTCATTCTTTCTCACATCGATTATAACTCCCATGGGCTTAGCATTGGTGGTAGAGATTCTCCTATGAAAGTCAACTATGGGGTAACTTGGTAGACATGGTGACCATGATGGGTAGAATGAAAGAGCTCATACCCTTTAGACTGAGCCAAATCTGTATAGGGTACATACAGAACTATGTATGCATTGATTCCCTCCCTTGAGAGATACATAGTGATACCTCGATCATCGATCTTGGCCCATCCTCACCAGGAAAGAAAAATAAAATGCCCCCATCATATTCTCTACTTCCCTGTACATCCGAAGGAGACTCTTTGACCACTCCTTATTTCTCACATAGAGTATAACTCACGTGAGATTAGGATCAATGGTGAGGATCCTCTTACACATATAAATCATAGTATAATATGATAGGCCTAACACCCATATCAAGTGAAACGAAAATGTCCTCACATGTCCTCGCACAAGGACTGAGCTAAATCGGTAAAGGAAACTCATAGAACTACATGTGGCTTGATTCCTTCCCTCATAGGATACAAAGTGGAGCATCCATATTCAATCAAGTAATAGACATAATAATCATCATAAAAAAATTCCCTCGGGTGTCCCTGACACATCGATAGAACGATTTTAGGGAATATTCCTAACTATGTGTGTCTTGATTCCTCCATTCACAGGATACGTAGTGACGCTCGGATTCGGGATCCTAACCCAACCACCGGCAAAAAACAATAACCCATTTCCCTCATACATAGTTTAGACATGTATAGGGAGTCTATTAACGGTCCTATCATGTGATAATAAACTAAAAATATCTTCAACATTTATGTGTGGCTCAGTCCTCAGTATTATGAGATTCCACGCATGCCTTTTAGTCATTAGAGGTCAAAAGATTTTTCTTCCCCATATACATATGGGTGAATACTCTGTGGAATCTCTAGGTTGTTCATGTTTAATCATGGTTTAGGTATTCTAAAATTCCCAGGAACATATTTACCATTTGGAACACTCCATACCTTGGGAAAACAAGGGTCACTATAATCATCCATGACCATCTGTGATGGAAGCCTAGTGTCATGCGGACACCTTATCTTGACTACACATATAATGACCCGATGGCTCTGAATACATTTCCCATAAAAATAGAAGTGAATCAAATTTAAATTCTTCCCTAAGAGATTCCTATCCTATCTTAGTATTCCCAATAGCTTCAAATCCCTATTCCATCCCTCTGATTCATGTTTCCCTCAGGGACTTTAGTTTACACCTTATATCATTACTCACATATATGGAACTCCGGGAACATCTTGATTGTGATTAACCTGAAACTATTGATGATTTTTATGAATGCAGAATCATCCTCATTGCATGACTCTAAACAGAATAGCATCACGTCCTCACCACACGATGTTAAATTTAATGGAAAAATCAACCCTATTGTACGACGTAAAACTACACAATAGTGGTGTAAGCCCAAAAGTTCTCTCTGATTCTGACTTTTCTATTCATAAGAAATGAAATGGAATCCTCATAATCCCTTGTTTCCCACACCAAGAATATTTGGTGTGATCATAGGGATATCAGTAAGAAATCCTATGTGGAATTATAACAAAACAGTCCAAGAATTTGGTCCCAGCAGCACGACCCTAAAAGGCATGTCATGATTTCCTCCCCTGAGAGGAACCCCATGTTCTAGGCTTGTGATGTCAAATAACCATGTATCCCAAAGGTGAAATGAATGCCTCACCCAGCATATGAGTAAGATATATGTGAGGGAAACCAGATTCCATGAGTAAATTACAGCCCAAATATCCTCAATATGTCTCGATAGACTTCTACCATATTCCAAACTTCATGCATTGGGTGATCTTGAATTCCCATAACCCTCCAAGAACATCTGGGGTGGAAGGCAATTGTCCTGCAGAAACCATTTATTGACTATTCGCATAATGCCCTGGTGGATTTTCATACGTCTCCCAAAAAGTGGTCATTAATCAAAGGAAAATTCATCCCCTGGAGTTTCCTCTCCTATCTCAGTACGCTCAACAACTTCAAAGACTCGTCCCATCCCTCCGGATTCAAGGATCCTTAAATTCATCCATTCAAATTAAATTTTTTATTAAGACAAATCCATTTCAAGGAAAATGTAGACCATTGTTCTTACACAATGAAACCACTATGTACTGAAAGAACTAACAAACTGATTAAACACCAGGCTAATATTACATGATTCCGCAAATCTATAAAGCTCCTAGTGCAACATGCTAACCTAGGTTTTCGGACCCTTTCTAATAATATCTTCAAGGTGAGTGATCATCCTTTCCATTGTCTCAATAAACTCATATGTGTTGCTTTTTCTCTGATTGAATCTTTATACCAGTATGCAATCTTGTTTGTCTAGCCACACTTCTTACTCCTTATTAGCATACACCTGCAACCAACGTTCATAAAATCTTTGGATCTCTTCTTCCGAGACATTGGGCCAGAGACTTGTTTCTATCATTTCTTATTTGGTGTGCTTGAGAAGTTTCAAGCAATCCCCAACATCCTCTTCCTTGTCTATTGAATTCCTACTCGATTCATCACTTTCCCCAATCCAGGCATCTTCACCTTCCATTTTTTCACCCTTCTTAGCCGACCGAGTCTCCATTGATTTGGGCAAGTATGAATAGTCCTTGTGTGCCTTTGATTGTTTCCCCTATACCACAATGAATTTCCCCGAGTCATGCATGCCTTTTTCCCCTTCTTTCATCTAGGGCTATGGGGTCCTTTCCCTTTAATTTTTTCCATACTATCCACTGAAGGGTGACTGTTACTAGCATCATCGGAAGAATCCTGCTCATGAGGTAAAGGGGGGTCGTGGACCTCCAGACCATAAAAGCGGTTCCCAAACTCAATTGTCGCTACATCCGTGTGTGCCATCTGCATACTCAACTCCTTACCTGTTTTCTTCCCCAAGACAAAATCCTTTACCCCATCCCCATCCTTCCTAAATAACTCGGAATGGGTTCTTATGGTGTTGGGATCTAAGGACCCGAAAACATCCCTATCCTTCAACATTTCCTGTCTACATAGAGAACTTATAGCTACAAGAAGGAAGGATTTACCCTACATCAAATCCATTCCTGTGGGTTGTTCATATCCTCTCCCCATGTACTTAGGTTGCATGTTTGCATCCTCCTAGCCCCACCCATGAGGGAAATAGGCCTTCGTCCCTCATTATCTGCCAAACTCATAGCTAAGGTAGTATTGTTAGCTACCTCATTAATTCCCAAGTATTTCTTTAAACAATAAAACACCTCCACAACCCATGGCTTAGCCACCTTAGGATTCACCCAATTTACTGCTACCATAGGTCCCAAGGAGAGCCACTACTTCTGATCATTAGCACTGGCCTCTGCACCTGTGTTGGCCAGAGCTAACACCTCTTGAGAATCATTGTGTGTCTCCCATTGAACAACCAAACCATCACACTCTCACACCTTCTGAATTAAAATAGGGGTAGGCATACCACATTCCCCTTAGCTCTGCTAGGCATAGCCTGCCTGCCCTTGAACCCACAACGACAGACATGGATCAAATGACCAAAACGGAGGCACCCTTGGCAAAATTGAGGCCACGATTCATACAAAATACTTTGTTTCCAAGGGAAATCCTCTCTAAAAAAATTCCATAGACACTCCATGGGATCCTTAGAGACATAATCCTAGACACAAACTCGAGGGAAGTTTGGATGACAAACAGCTGACGCCCGGCTATCCGAACACAGATATTTACTAACCATATTTTCTAACATACGTAAAATTGAGGGATTTTGGAAAGGGAGAGGTAGTTATGGGAAGCTTACCCAAACCACATATGAGGTCACGTCGCAATTTAATTTGATATAAAAAGACCAACAAAGTAAAAAAGAATCCACATCTGTTGATTGCACGAAGGACCTGGGACCAGGAAGTGTTCAAATCCTCCTCTGAAGAGAAACAGATCTTCAGTTGATGCCGATCGAAGAGTCCCACCACCACACGTTCTTACAGATCCCAGGAGTCAAAGAAAAACCAGACGAACATGTCAACAAAAGGATGGAGACCCTTGAAACGGTCTATGAGCGTCAGCCAGTGAAGATCTGAGGCCTTGTTGAACTCCTTTGAAGAAATCACAAGCTGAGGCGAGCTGAGATGAAGATTGGGAACCTTAGGGAAAAGTGAAATCAATGGAAATAGAGGGAAAAAGTCCAGGTTCATGAAAGGGATGAAAGTTCGAGCCTCTTCGGACAAAAAAAGAAGGATTCCCCCCCCCCCCCCCCCCCGCCGGGGAAGAGGGGGCTGGAGCCACGACCATCACCGGTAGGTCATCGCTGAGGAACAAGATCTGAATTCATCCCTGCCTCTAAACTACAAATAAGGATCCTAAAATTCATGGTTTTCACTTTCCTCATTACATATATCTTGTATATATCAGAACATATGGACATGATTCATCTTTGGTCTCTTTGGAGGATTCAAAAGATATCCCATCCATATTCTTGATGTCGATCTGCATACAAAAGAAGAGTGACCCCACTCATTTCCATGTTTCCCTGAGGAGGCTCAGTTAAAATGCCCCCTTTGGATGATCCGTAGCACCCCTCATTGAAGGTCACATACCATGTTCAGAAATATCCCAATCTCCATAATCCTCAATAACCATCAAAAATGGAAGGATAGTGTCCTATATAAATCTTTTCTTGACTATGAATATCATTCCATATTGGCTCCACATATATCTCCCATAAAAATTTCCGTCAATGAAAGGATAATTTGTCCTCAAGAGAGTCTTATCCAGCATCCATATTCCCAAATGACATCCATGTCTTGTCACATCTCCAAATTCAAGAAAAATCATGGGTAATGGATTATGTACCTCCTTCTTCCCAAGTGCCCCTGACCTAAAAAAAGTCTCTTAGTTGACTTGATCATTCACCATCTCTCCTCCACACAAGAAAGAAACGTGCAGGAATAGTTTCCCACTCAATGCCGACATGAATCTCTCTAATGTCATCAAACACCACAAATCAGGCCAGCCACCCACTGTGGCTCCCGTTTTCAAAATAAATTCAAAATATTGAAAATCCTCAATAGCCATCATAAATGGAAGGATAGTGTCCTACAGACACCTTTTCTTGACTATGAAAATCATGCCTTAGTGACCCTGCATATATCGCCCACAAAAATGGTCTCCAATTAAACAAATATTCATCCCTAGGAGAGTCCTTTCCTACCTCTATATGCCTAAAGAGTCTCTAAAGCCTCATGTATTTCCAGAATCCCCAAATCAAAGGTCATGAAAAATATTTAATCCATGTATGAAGGAGAGTAGAACATTCCCAACTAACATCCCCGAGTCAGGGCCCTAACCCATTATGTTTGGTCAAAGATATTTGATCAAAAACATCAGTAGCAAGTTCGATTGTTTGGATAGTGAAATACAGGAAAAAAATATGTCATAATTTCTAGAGGTTAATTATGAAAAAGGGAATATCTGGGAAAAAGTCAGGTATCGGTCCATTAAAAAAATGGGGGAAGATTGAGCTATCAAAAAAGGCAAAAAGGTTGTTAGGTACAAAGGGTAGCCTAAAAAGGCCAAGTTATACTCGTTAAGCCCGTGCTAACAAGGCATTGAAAAAATTAGGGTTATATTGAAAAGTGAATAATGGTTCATTAGGTGTTCCACAAAACCTCAGCAATAGTCAAACTATGCTCACTGAGTCTCTTGTCTGAGGCAAAAATTATAGCCCAATTCGATTATTTCAGTTTACTAATTTCAAGTCATGGATTAGAATAAATGTTTGGTTGAAATATAATTGAAATAGTAGGAAAAGGAAAAGAAAGAGGATACCAAGGTTAATTGGTTCAATCATATTCCATATGATATATATAGTGGGAATCCATAGCCTCAAGCCTCTCCTCAAAAGCAAGTTAGGATATTTACAAGGGACGCTTGACGGAGTCACAACATTACACCAACGATTGGGGTGACTCCTCAACCTCTTGTTAGAGCTTAAATAAATTTTTAGTCTCGACCTTTGAACTTGATCATTGTGCCTCTTCCTCCCTCATAGCTTGGAGACCAGTCCTCTCCCTATTTCACTTTCCAACGCCCCTCCTCAATAGTGACTATGTCCCAGACTCACTCCTTCTTAAGCCGCTCCAGTTTTTAATCTTTTTTTCTCCACTTCCTAGTCAAGTTCTTCCATCAAGGACTCTTTCATTATAATTTATCACTAAAACCTTGAAACCATTTCATTATGGGTGGCAGCTTCATCAAAAAGAATTTTTCTGTGTAGATATTTGATATGTCTCCCACTATGCCTCGTAAAGTTGAGATTCGATCATACCAGTTGACTCCCACACAGAAACTACCTACCTTACGATGTCATAAATTACATGATGGTTAAACCCACCAATACCCAGACCCACAAACTGGTAGTTTAACTTGGGAAATTTCATTGGATTCTCAGCCAATGGAGTCTGGGAGATTAATCTCCAGATATTTCTTCACGCCTTTTTCTGAGTGGGATGAAAATCAACTAGGCCTTCTAGCTCAACCTCAAAATCACCCCTGATGGTGAAATTTAGTCACGAATAAACATTCCCAGACGTGGAATTTATTCAGAAACAACAACATGACTCGACCCAATGGTAGCCACATCTTTGGTAATTTTAATAGAAGACAAAGAAGGGGAATCCTCCACTATTTCCAAGGATAATTTTTGTAATCCAAAGGATGAGGAGTAGATGAGAATACTTCCCCCTACCGCAGTAGTATTGATGTCCAAAAAAGGTTGTGCTACATCATCAAATATCAGTCGCACTCTATGGATATGCAAGATTACTGAGGACTAGGGGCCATGATCAGCCCAAACACCAGTTCTCAAGATGGCCCTTAAAAGGTTGTTGGATAATATAAGACTTATGGGGATAGTTATTTCAGATAAGTATACTAGTCTCTGAATACTGGGGGAAAAAACATAACCCCTCTTAAAACTGGACAAAATGGCATGATAGCACGCTCCAGATTTTCAAGGGACAAAACATCAGCCTCCCTGACCGTGAAATCCCCAGATCCATCATAAGCAGGAAGAGTATCGGCTTCTGAGGCAATTCCCTCCATAGGGGAAAAGCTACTTGATCAAGATTTATTGGCTCAATGATATTTGAAGCCCCCTCTAAGATCCAATGAAACATTATGCCCATCACTGGACTCAACCCCGCCACAAAGACCACATTGTCCCTCTCCATGATATTTGGCTTAGAACGATCAAGTGAGCCCTCAACTTCTGGATGACGTTCCATTATTGGGGCGAAATTTATTTGATCGGGAGTAGGAACACTTGAACGGTCAACCGCACCCTAGCCCCTTCAAATTCCCCATTTTACCTGCCTTGGTAAACCATAATAGATGCCAATCCCTCCTCTACCCTAAGAGGTATAGGAGATATAGATGCCTGAGTGGTCAACGTCTGGTTACTAACAGTCCCTACGTCAGAACACATATATGTACTAGTGATTCAATAAGGTAACTACATTCGGTTCAATTAACAGGTGAGCAAAAACATACTTATGATCCACCTTTGAATATGATTCGATGACTGGGAGGCTTGCTTTCATTTTGTTGACTGTTGAGGAGATGGCTCCTGAATAAGACTGCTAAGAGGAGGTGGAGGGGGACACACCTAGGAAGGGTTTGAAATAACCACCTTTATATGCTCTTGGGCTTCGGGAGATCCTTCCATAGTACCCCTACTAGCGAGGGGGTATACTCCCTAGCTATAGTACCTAAGAAAGTATAAATCGGAGAAAATTTTTTCTCTCGAGATGCTACATGCCTCTGAAAAATATGAAGGAAATGGGGGCACTTTCAGCATCTTTGTAATAAATGAAATTAATGCCAAAGGTTGCAGATAATACATATCTCATTGTCCATGGAAATACTTCCAGCAGCGCCACACGGTCTGACCTGTAATTCCCATCCATACGATCATGAATAACCCTATCAATTTCAATCAAGTAAACTACCACCTCATCAGGTTCTTCATCAGCTAAAACACTAGTAGAAGCAATGGATCACCCAAAACTCAGAAGATAGAAGAATTCCCTCTGAAGAATCCTCCATATATATTCATCTGAAGTTCTCACCCTCAATTCCTTCCAAACTCTCTAGGATTCTGAAAACTAAAATTTTATTTGGTTGGCAAGTGTTGGAGGATTAAAATGGGGAAGCAGGGGCGGATTTGAAAAATGAAAACATTTCCCGAGTGTCCCTAAAAACTCGGGACCTCAGGTAGAGGAGCATTTATGAGATGATGGAGGCAAAGAAGAAACCTTTTTCAGGGCATCCGTAATAGTTAATCCAATGACGTCGTCATCCTCATTGGTGGTTTCTATTCGTAACATGGAAAGTACCTGATGTGAGTACTTGTTGCGATCACTTCAAGAGTGGAAAAGGCTCTCGAGGTCCTTAAGGTACCTGCCCATCTCATCTAGATCCTCATCGAAAGATATGTTTGTCAGTGCTGACATGAAACCAATAACATTAAGGGATACTTCCCCAGCCTAGAGGATTTTCCATAAATCACAAAAGACCGGAGATGGGAAGATGGATTACCGTTCGAAATGTAGCATTACCTACAAGCCACTGGAAAATAGGTCTCGGAAGGAATGGATGGTGGTCACTCGGTAGCATCTCCAGTTGCTTGTTATGCTTCCTGTGAGGTGATAACCCTGTCTTTCATAGAACTCCCAGGGAGGGAGTGAATAGACCATCTAAGAACATTTCCAGGTCTACGATGTTCATCAACATATTTTTCATTCCCTTTCCCTTCGCCTTGGATGCAATAGAAGTCACCACAATGGGATCCAAGTCAACTAATAGGCCATCACGGTACTACATAACCCATGCCTCAACATAGTTTTTGGTAAGGAAGGGCATGGAACCCCCCAGATCCGGAAGCCTGGCCTAGCTCTGGGTGTCTTATTGGGTAAAACTCAGCCAAATTTGATGGGCTATCATAATATGTTACTCCTAGTGGGTACTGTTAAGAGTAGGAGTGAAAAACTTCTGAATGTAGTTGAATTAATGACTAAAACTACAGGGTTTATAGGACTCACAATTAAGTTCCCTTCCAATACGAGTAACCAGGACACCTTCTTGAAAAGAAAATAGGTTACCTGTATTGATGAAGTCTTAAGATGACTTTTTTCTAGTGGTACCAGTGGGGGAATCATATGGGTGGTAAGATAAATGTTCATAAACATTGTGGAAAGCAATTAATTCATGCTCATTCATTTCGATCTACTCCTCTTGATTATCTTGTGTGGCCCAAGCCACTTGCATGACCCCACTGGTTCTCTGATGATACGGTTGGAGGGTCAAATGTGGGATTGGTAAAGAATTAATGAAGTAATAACACCCTATTAGGGATCCCATCTATACCCAAGTAATTTAAAAAGGGCCAACCATCTGGTAGGGTGACCCACCTTCACTAATTCGACCTAATAGGCAGTATATCTTGACCAAAACAGGGATATCCAAATTAATGAATTTTTCGGTGTCCAACAGATCGACCATGAAAACGGCTGAGGCTATTACCCCAGCAGACTCCCACACTGGTAAAAGCCACCCACTCAAGAACATGGCCATGAAAGGATCCAGTCAAAATAATCGATTAAAGTCAGGAATGATCCCCCATCCCCATTCTCGAAAATCCCCCTCTTTTAAGGTGGTCCAGTAAGTACCCACTCACCATTGGGTGGGTTTGGTGGGAAAATCCATGGGTCTCCATGGATTAGGCTCGAGACATTTATGCATAGAAAAAGAACCAAACAAATCATCAAACAGAACGTACTTCTTTGGACTGGGAACGCTCTTCTCTAACAATGTCTTCTCCTGGATGATGAGTTTTCTGGCCCAAGGGTGGGGGTGGGGGAGGGGTGTGGGGGTGGGGGTTCTTTCCTCATCATCCCAAATAGCATAGGGAGTAAGAAATTCATCGTACATGTCCCCACTGATAGGGACTCCTGAAATCAGCCGGATGTCCCAAAGGCTAATGCCAACCTCCCTGTGGGTCCAATGGAAGGTGTTTTTATCTAGACTCAACCTTCTTAAGATCTGTTAAATAAGGATGTGGGAAAATGGGTGTATGTCTAGGAAACATAGGTGGCCTTGTACAGTCCCACAACCTCTAGATCGGCTCAGAATTCTTCACAACTTTGGGTAACCCTAAAGGGCCACCCCTTGTCCAAGCCAAACGAGCCTCCTGGATGAAGGTCCCGTCGAGATGACCAACAATTATAATCATTCACTATGGCCTTCCTCACGATGCTCTAGTAACAGCGGGTCGCTTGACCAGGTTCTCACTACACCCCCTTTATAGTTTGAGGTGTAGAGGTAGTATCTCTTTAAAGGTACCTTCCCCTAGATGAAATCAAGGACTTCAGAATAGATGTATTAATTATCTAGGTAGTGGGATGATCAATTGATATTGGTACAAAGATTTTTGTGCCAGACAAAAGGACAAACCAGTAAAAAGGAAGCCTGTCTGAGATTGGGTTCTCCTGTTGACCCACTATGAGTAGATTCTCAGGCGATTGGTGAAACGAAATGACTAGAGTTTTATCATCAACCAAAACTGTCATATCCTTCGATCTTTCGTCAGCATCAAAAAGACGGGAAGCAATTATAGACTTTGAAGAAGTAGCCATGTTAGTTGAATCCAATGAATCAGCCATTGTGGCCTGCACAAGAAGATCCAGAAGTTGAATAGAAGTCATCCCAATAAAATTGTTGAGAAAAGGATATGGAAAATGGCTAAATAACATAAAACATTTATGAAAATGGCTCTACGTATTTTTCCTAGAACTGGTACACAGAAGGATAATTCCACGTACAACATTTCACACTGAAGCTACTCTACTTACAAATATGGTACACAGATGTAGTTCACCAGATGCAACCATGGTACATGAAAGAACCATGAGGTGTCGTCCTGTAAACCGTTGGTCGGGGAACAGAATGGTTTGCGAAAGGAAGAGACCGTGAACCTCAGCCTCAGTTAAGTTCACGTTCAAAAGTTGTGGGATAAAATTTAAGTCTATATTAATAGTTTTCTGATGTTTGGTTCACGGATCCATGTTCAGTATGTGGATAAGCCATCCGCATGGCATTCGTCCACAAAAAATCTGAATTTCAAGTTTTAAACTTCCATAGTCCCATTCACGGAATCCAAAATATGGTATACGGACAAAGAAACAACAAGGAAATCTGTTTGCGGAATGTTAGGAGTAGTTCACGAACAAGATTTTCGCAAGGAGAATGGTACGCGAGAGCAAAGGAGTATTTGAAAATCAGTAGTTATTTTCACCACAAGAAACAGTAAAAGACAAATGGCATGGGACCCTATATATAGGTGTGGTCACCTCCTACCGAGTCTCCCTATTCTAACGTGAACCATTTCAGTTCCGGATCGCTTATACATCATAATAGTGCCCTTTTTGATCCAAACAGACACCATTCCGATGGGGGGAATTTTAGGGTGCTGAAAATTCCACCAAGAGGAGTAAATCCACCCACAATCGCTTTTCCAAATGAATAAAGTGATTCTACAAGTCTTTTAAGGTGAATGGACTCAAATTGAGTTTCATTTATTTAAAGGAACTTAAAGTAATTCAAGTATTCAATGTTTTTAAATGGCATGAGTACTATCACCGAGAAAGGTACACCGAGTTGATAGATCGCAGACCGCCAGGTGTGCGAGATGGTCCACGAATAGCTGGCCCAAGAGGTGATCGCCAGCGAGCAAGACAAACCGTATACCACGTCAACTGAAGGATTTGTGCACATAAGAGAAGTTCGCATACCATGCCATGAACCCATCAGTTCGTCAAGAAATTGAAGGGGTAGGGTTATGCGAACCATTATCATGAACCAAAGCCTCTGCAAACCCCAGTTGTCTGAGACTTCCATGGGTCAGGATATTGCTTCAATGGGCCTCGAAAAATTGTGTCATGTGACCAATAGATTTTCTACGATTCTCAATAAATGGAAAACATTAGACACAAAGAGGGATAAAAATAGAGATAAGGACGAATGAATAAATCTTGATGGAGAATTAGAGGTTTCACTCTAACTTTTATCTTATTTCATCGGTGAAGCACGAACTGCAAACGACTCCCTCCATAGGTACAACCGACCGCAAATCATAAAATGGGGAATTGAATAAAAATAACAGAACTAAGAACCAAACAGGTGAACCACAAACCAAGGGCCTCTCGCAGATGAAATCCATGTAAATGATGATCCCCCAGACCCCCTTTAGTAAGGTTCTCCACGTACCATACCGCTATACGGACTAAACTCGGTGTCGCGTACTGCAACAGTATGAAGATGGAACCCAATGTTCTGTGATGGGTCATGTACCAGTATGGTACAAGGTTTCCTATACTTGTGCTTGCGTACCACATTGGTACATAGATGGACCCTCTGCCTTCATACCACTATGGTAGGTGGAGCCACCCCTATCCTCCATACAAATTCAGTACACGGAACGGGGTGTTTTCGGGTATTGTTCCCACCAGTTCCAACCTCACCCCTCCACTACCATCTAGTTCACCATGGTCCCTCTATTGACTGTCCTCCGACATTTGGCCAAGACCTCCTCTAAAGCAACCAAACCCATATAATCATACCATTGGGTGCATCAGAGTTCCCAATTGAGTCTACATACACATGGTAACAGGAGTCATGAAGGCCCTCCCCACAAAGTTGTAGGCTTCGGGTATTCCTATGAGGATTCATTCTCATGGTAACCTATGGCCCAACCTTGTGACACCGACATGAACCTCCCTGTTCTTGGATTGAGTGTGATGAAATGATTTTATATTCAATAAGGGATAGTGATTATTCGAAGGGTTATGTCCACTCCCCCCTTTGGCAAGGAAGAAACTCATCCCCTTCCCAAAATGTGCTTTAGGGCCCTCCCACTATGGTATGTCCCCAATCTTCTGAGGTAGGGCCACGTCACCTTTAATTTATTTTCACATTGAAAGGATAAATACTCTGCACCTTCACCCATGGTCGCCCTGGCCTCTTACACTATGGGCTCTCCCTCGCCCACAAATAGGGGAGGAGGAATGTGTATTGTTGAATCGTTCACATCCTCTTGTTTCTCAAACTAAGCATGAATCATGTGGGCTTAGAGGTTTGTGAAGATTATGACAACCAAACCTTCTGAACTACAAGTGCTATGATTCCGAATCAAAATAGGATACATAGGATTCCCATCATAAGGCTCGAGCTCTAATGGGTGCCCATCCCTAAAGGGACCACCCAATCATGCCCCCTCAAATGGGAAGCTTCCTTGCATTATCCCCACACCTTTTGAAATATGATAACTCATATTCCTAATAAAAACAAGATACATTGGATTCCCACCAGAAGGCTCGAACTCAAATGAGTGCCCATCCATAAAGGGACCACCCAATCATGCCCCTAAAATAGGAGGCTTCTATGTGTATGCCCCACACAATATGAACTACAAGAACTATGATTCCAGATAAAAATAGGATATGTTGGATTCCTTTCAAAAGGATCGAGTTCAAAAGGTTTCCCATAAGAAAGGGTCCACCCAATCATGTCCCATCAAATGGGCAACTTTTATGCATAATCCCCACCCAATCCGAACTACGTGGGTTCTGATTCCTCTCCTAAGGATACGTAAAAATCCCCCCTTCTTGGCTTGATCCCATCATCATGTCACCTTCCATCCCCCTGGATTACGACAAACACCATAGTGCCTTATTACGCGGCTCAAGTCAACATCACCTCCGTAGTATCAAATATATACATGATTACAACAATTTTTGCAAACCAATGGTATCCCTTGGAAACACTCTTTGGGAAAAAACTAGGGATTCAAGAACATATAAACATGACTTAAATCTATAAGAGAGTCCTAGAACATGAAAAAATAATCTCTCGGAAGTATGTCGTGAGACTGAACTCACATCCTCTCCACCAATGGAGTCCTTATCCATCGTTGTCCAATTTTTCAGCTGACGACCGCCTGCCTTTGGAGTGAAGGTCCATGAATCATGGATACTAGGGCCATTAGGAATTATTGTCTCCATGAATAAACCCATTGGACACCATCCAAGTAAGTTACATCCGAGAAATACCGATTTCATGAGTGCTTGACCCCCACAAAATCGCTTGTTGGGACCAACGGTTCCCATAGAGTTAATTTAACCTTCGTTAAATGATTATTAAGATAAACAAGTTAAAAAAAGAAGGGTAAATTTGATAAGAACTTTATTCTATTGAAAAATGAATGGGTGAAGATCCTCGCCAACCATTTCAACCCCGCATGTAAATGCGCCACCTTAGAGGTGGGACAATGATATTAATTTAATTAAGACTAGAAAATCTAATAATTAATTTTTTTCCAAAATACTCATTTCGGGACTACTCACAAAATATACCCCAACATGGATTGGGTAGTAGAGTTGATTATAAAAAATGGATACACTGCAAGAATGAATGAATACAAATTAAAGGAAAATATTGTTAGACGATAATGTGGTAGCACACCGTCATCCAAAACCCTGACTGGTCTCCCTTTTAATCCAACACTGGACACTTATTTAAAGGATTCAACCGCATAACTAGGTCTATAAATGGGACAATAAATGCATCAAAGTCATATTGGGTCATCAAGGGAACTTTTGGAGTGGTATATTCATTAATTCACATAAAATTTAGCTATTCCTTATCCCAAGTACCTATTTTATAACGACCCACACTTTACATACATTGTTAATACTTCAAAATTGAATAACACTTATTACAACATATGACAAAACCACAAAGGACCGTATAGGTATAGTGTCTTTAGAAACTGGGAAACATAAACAACTGGTTCATAAATCTTCTACAGTGTCTCCCATTTATTTCATCATATCTAGGGTCCCTTTTAGCATATCCTACTTAATATCCATCTTCCTGTCCTGGGGAAAAGAAAACATAAAAGGGTGATCTCAAATGCTCAGCAAGGGCAAATAAAGGAAATAAAAATCATATCATATCTTTTTGAAAATTAAAACCTGCAAAAGAGATCATAATATCTTAACATGGAATAAATCATAGAAGTGAAAATGAGATCCCCATAATCATAACATAAAACTTGAATCTTTGTGGCATGCACACATAATCATGGAAAATCATTTCTTGTTAGTCATGACTCATTGCCAAGACTATCTTAGTGGACAAAGTCCCTTTCTGAACCGAGTTCACTCCTCGTTTCAGTCCTGTATCACTGAACCGAAATAACCTTCCGTTCCAGCCATGTCTATCTCATGAGATATAAAATCATTACCCAATGCATTGGAGGGAGATATAGGTCCCACCCATCTTATAATGAATCCTTTCTTATGTGTGCCACATAATCATAAAACATACATCATCGCATAACACATATAACAAAAATGGGATTCTTGAAACATCATGACATCATAAATCAATTCATATATGATAAAGGAATTCATAAACATAATTCCATCACAACATAGTCAAACCAATGTAAAAATATGGATAGAAACAGAACCCTTTATTATCTTAGATGGAAAATAATTTTGATAAAACACTTGAATTGAATTCTTGAGGAAAATATCCTTTCTTCTTCAAAAACATTTTTCCTTTCATAACATGTCATACAACTTTAAAATAAAAGAAGTTGATTAAAAATAAACTTGAAAACTTGTAAAGGAATCTTCTTTGAAGTAATGTTTTAAAAATCCATTCATGCCGTATAAGTTAAAAAAAACATTCTTCGTACTTTTGTCGGAAAAGTCAAAAAGTACCTCGTACGGAAAAACGACAAAAGATTCCTTTCATATTCTTTACTAAAAACTCACCTAAGGGTAAAATTGGATTTAAACTATTTCAAGTGGATGGAAACAATATTACATATTGAGGGAACATGGATGTGGATGATAAAATACACCCCAGTAAATACTTACGAATAAACAATCTCGGATAAAAATGAGATTGTGATATTTCCCTTACCTTAGGTCCGATTTGCTTTGTTCGTGTCCAAAGCTCCTGTATAATGGTTTAAATAATGTTATTGACTTATTCCAGAATCATACATATTGATATGAGATCATATATGGTCATATTATTAGCTTCTTGTTAGTAATATTTTATTGTTACTTGTTACTCGGGTCTTTATAACTTTTTGTTCTTATGCGTGTTTTGTCGAATAAATTCTTATTCTTATCTTTAGGTTATAGATAATTCATTTCCAGAATGGTATTAGTGTAGTATATACCATATTCATTCATTCAATTCATTTATATAATCATTATGAAATGAAGATCATGTAGAACGAGTCGCATCACATCGTGGAGACGGTATTCCGTACGTACGCACGAGTGATGATATCGTTCCTATGATCGTGGAATTGTATTGGAGTATATATATATATTATTTCAGTATCAATATTACTTAATAATAATCATATATAGTTACTTATTATACCATTATACCCATCCTTGTAAGGTGATGGTGGAAAATAGATTACACCACGGCGTGGAGACGGTATTCCGTACGTACGCACGCGCGGTGATTTCATTTTTCCGTAGGATGGATAGAAGGTGAATTAGGGTTGTTTCATATTTATAATAACATATCATTATGTAAGTAATACTGATGTTATTACTTTATCATGAAACAACTAAAGAAGAAGAAGTTGAAGAAGAAAGAAATTGAAAAGATCGGTAATGGATATTACCTCTTCTTTGGAACGCCTTTTTGAATCCTCCACTTAAGGAACTAAGATTGGTCTTTGGAGAAGACCAGGACCTCTAGGATTATTCTAGGGAAGTGGAGAAGGGGAAATGGCAGGGGTTGGCCGAGCTTGAGTGCTCAAATTGGTGTGAGGAGGAGGGGGAGGAGGTGCCCTTTTATAAGGGAGGAGAGGGGCACCTTAGGAATATCTCAAAATATTATTTTATATTAAAGTCAAAATCGGTTTATAATGGTTCCAAAGGGTCTTATTTCGAAGCTAAAGTGGGGATGGGTCGAAATCCTATCAACCAATAGGATTTAGACAAGTTTAGGGTATTAGTTTATCCTTATCAATTAGATTTAACTCTAAGTTAATTAATTTAACTTTTACCGTGTCTTTTTGTTTTCTTTCACTATATGGTTAATACACTTACTATAACATGCCAAATGAACCCCAAATTGTTTATTATTAATATATATATCCTTATCTAAGTCATTTGGCCGAACCTTAGATTTTTAGGAATAAAATAACAATTAATAATATTTTATTTTATTTAAAAACTATTTTGTGTCAATTTTGACACTATTTGATATATGATTTTTGTGAAAGTCATAACAGAATTATATGTT
Organism: Viscum album; assembly: GCA_963277665.1. Taxonomy (NCBI): domain Eukaryota; kingdom Viridiplantae; phylum Streptophyta; class Magnoliopsida; order Santalales; family Viscaceae; genus Viscum; species Viscum album. The sequence goes on along the minus strand of OY728153.1, from coordinate 2,014,567,107 downwards.
CGAACCAAGTTGATTAAATCAATAATAATATATCATATTAACCTAGAAAATTAGTGGAATTCATAAAAAGTCTCAAATTACATTTATTTTGGTATTTATATTATCAATTTTGTCAATATTTCATTAATAAGATAATTACTGCATCATCTTTGTGTCATAAATAAATTTAATTATTTGATGTCTAAAAATTACAAATAAACTACCATCATGTAGGAAATCGTTTTAGCTTTCTAATGAATATTTACAATCGAATTTATCTTATGTATAACCCTATATTAAAAATGATTTACTTATTAAACTTTGATTTTAACTATTTTAACCCTTCTTTAAATAAATTAATAATAAATGTCCTAATCTAATCCAAGTGGGCCTAAATGGTCATATTTTATTCCTAAGTTTGTTTTTGGTCGAATTACACTTGTCCAATAGAATTAGGACATGTGTTAGGGTAATATTAATATCATATTTACCCTTAGTTACCCTATTTACTATTAACCGCGGTAAAAATAGTAAAAAGTTACTATTCACCAAAAAATTATTTTCATCTCATTGAACCACATTTTAGTCCTTGATATTAACCGTGTCTCTCGGATTTTTGAAATTCCATTCACAGAAGCGGTAAAATTAAGTTTTATGCAAAATTCAGTTTTTAACCTACCACTTAGTGGTTTCACTATTCATCAAAAATTGAAAGTTTTCAGAAAAATACCAAAATTTCACCCTAGGATAATTTCGATATTCTGAGTCCAAAAATGAAGTCCATTTTGAAAAATAAAATTTATAAAATTTCAAAAAGTGGTTATTACTATTCATAACGGCTAGTTTTAATAGCATATTGTTGTTTAGTGAAACTCGGTATTGCGTACGACGCAAGCTATCGAGGAAGGTCGCGATTGCGTGTAAAGCAAGCCAAGCAAGTGTTGTGTAGAAAAAGATTCCTTTGATGATTTATATAACATAAAAGTCTCGGGTGTTACATTCTACCCCCATTAAAAAGAATTTCGCCCTCGAAATTCGTCACTTTGCAACAAACAAATGAGGATACTTCTCCCTCATCATATCCTCAAGCTCCCATGTAGCTTCTTCAAGTTGGTGGTTTCTCCATAAAACTTTCACCAAGCGAGTGGTCTTGTTTCGTAGGACTTTTCCGCTACGATCCAGAATCTCTATCGGCTGTTCTTCATAAGAAAGATCTTGCTCCAGTGGTACAACTTCTGAGCTGAGTACATGTGAAGGATCTGGTATGTACTTTCTCAGGAGAGATACATGGAACACATCGTGAACTTGAGAGAGATTCGGTGGAAGCGCCAATCGGTAAGCTACCTTCCCAACACGATCCAGTATTTCAAAAGGACCGATATATCTAGGGCTCAACTTCCCCTTCTTTCCAAATCTCATAACCCTCTTCCAGGGAGATATTCGTAAGAACACTTTATCACCCACTTCAAACTCTAGGTCTTTTCTTCGGTTGTCGGCATAACTTTTCTGTCGACTCTGAGCTGCTCTTATGTGTTGTTGAATATATCTGACCTTTTCTGCCATTTCATCAACGAGATCAGGTCCTAATAGCTTTCTTTCCCCAACTTCATCCCAGCAAGTTGGAGTCCTGCATTTCTTTCCATAGAGAGCTTCATAAGGAGCCATCTGAATACTGGAGTGAAATCAATTATTATAAGAAAATTCCACCAAAGGTAGGTGTTGATCCCAACCTCCTTTGAAATCCATAGAGCAAGCTCTCAACATATCTTCTAGGGTTTGAATTGTTCTCTCAGACTGACCGTCTGTCTGGGGATGATAAGCAGTGCTGAAACTCAACTCTGTATCCAGAGTATGCTGAAGACTTCGCCAGAACTTCGAGGTAAATCTCGGATCTCGATCAGATATAATAGAAAGTGGTACTCCATGCAATCTTACCACTTCCTTTACATATATCCTGGCAAGCTGATCTAGAGAGAAATCCTCTCTAATAGCAATGAAGTGTGCAGACTTTGTAAGACGATCAACTATGACCCAGATAGCATTATTGCCTTTGGATGTTTTAGGAAGTCCTGTGACAAAGTCCATAGTGATGTTTTCCCATTTCCATTCGGGTATGGGTAATGGTTGTAACATCCCCTTAGACTTCTGTCTCTCAGCTTTAACTTGTTGACAAACCAAGCATCGAGAAACATATTCAGCAACATCTCTTTTCATGCCATCCCACCAGAAGTACTCTTTCAGGTCCCTATACATCTTCGTGCTTCCAGGATGAATAGAGAATGAAGAACTATGAGCCTCATCCAGCAGCTCTTTCTTTAATTCGGGGATGGGAGGAACACAAACCCGATTCCTGAACTTTATTATCCCATCACAATCAAGGTTGAATTCAGGAACATTTCTCACCTTCTTTTGTAACTCGACATCTTCTTTCTGTGCCTCTTTAATCTTCACATGTATAGATGGTTGAACATTCATTTGAGAAAGATAAGATTTTTCCCCTTCCATTATAATTCCAAGATCCATCCTTTGTAAATCCATAAATATTGGATCTTTTGTGATCCTCATCATGGATAAACTAGCATGGTCTTGTCGACTTAATGCATCTGCCACCTTGTTTGCTTTCCCAGGGTGGTAATGGATTGAGCAGTCATAATCCTTAATCAGCTCCAACCATCTTCTTTGGCGCATATTCAGCTCCTTTTGTGTGAAAATATACTTTAAACTTTTATGATCAGTATAAATATCACACCTTTCACCATAAAGGTAATGCCTCCAAATCTTTAATGCAAAGATTACCGCAGCCAACTCCAAATCATGTGTTGGGTAATTTTGCTCATGGATTTTCAACTGTCGTGAGGCATAAGCTATCACCATATCATTTTGCATAAGAACACACCCCAATCCCTTCTTGGATGCATCACTGTAGATCACAAACCTTTCTCCACTACAAGGAAGTGTGAGCACAGGTGCACTGGATAACCTTCTTTTCAACTCCGTGAAATTCTCTTCACATTCCTCTGTCCAGACAAACTTAACTCCTTTCCGAGTCAACTTGGTGATTGGATTAGATAATCGTGAAAAATCTTTTACAAAACGTCGATAATATCCAGCCAAACCAAGAAAACTTCGGATCTCAGTTACTGTTGTTGGTCTTGACCATCTTTCGATAACCTCTGTTTTTGCTGGATCCACAGATATCCCCTCTTTTGAGATTATATGACCCAAAAATGCAACTTTTTGAAGCCAAAATTCACACTTGGTAAATTTGGCATAAAGCTTCTCTTTTCTCAGGGTCTTCAATATAATTATCAAGTGATCTTCATGCTCTTCCTTACTCTTTGAATAGACAAGAATATCGTCTATAAAGACTACCACAAATTGATCAAGATAGTCTCTAAAGACTCTATTCATTAGATCCATGAAGATAGCAGGGGCATTAGTAAGACCAAATGGCATCACTATAAATTCATAGTGCCCATACCTTGTACGGAAAGCCGTCTTTGGTATATCCTCCCTTTTGACCCTTAATTGATGATACCCTGAACGAAGATCAATCTTGGAAAAGTATTGAGCTCCGCGTAGTTGGTCAAATAAGTCATCAATGCGTGGGAGAGGATATTTGTTCTTGATAGTGATCTTGTTAAGTTCTCTATAATCAATGCAGAGTCTCATTGATCCATATTTCTTCTTAACAAATAGAACAGGTGCTCCCCAAGGTGACGCACTAGGGCGTATGAATCCCTTATCAAGATTCTCTTGGAGTTGCTTCTTCAATTCCTGCAACTCAATTGGGGCCATTCTATAAGGTGTCTTTGAAATAGGCAAAGCACCCGGTACGAGTTCTATTGAAAACTCAACTTCACGATTTGGTGGGAGACCCGGTAATTCCTCCGGAAAGACATCATCAAACTCCCGTACAATGGGCATATTCTTAATCGTGAGTTTCTCACCAACTATTTGAGATAAATAACCTTCATTTAGTGGAATCAATACCCATAAGATGGAAGAAATTTCCACTGGAAGGTTATGTTCATCCTTGCATTGATAGACGATCGTAGGTTGATCTGGAATATGAAATGTGACTTCCCTTCTTTGGCAATTGATATGAGCTCCATGTAGAGAAAGCCAATCCATGCCAAGAATCACATCAAATTCCACTAAAGGAAGGATCACAAGATTTGCAGGAAGCACTTTCCCACAAACTTCGATCGGAGAAGAATTATAAACTTCTGATGCGATTGATGTGCCATTAGGTGTTGTCACAGCTAACTCAACATCTAATTGTTGAGGTAATACGGTGATACCCTTAGAAAATTTTTCAGAAATAAAAGAGTGGGTGGATCCAGAATCAAATAAAACATTTGCTACTTTAGAGTGGATGGTAAGTGTACCTTTCACCACATCGTTATCGTACTCCACATCGCTGATAGAAATTGCATGTGACTTTCCTTTTTCTTTATCCTTAAGAGTTTGTTGACGTCGACCATCATCATCAACCCTTGGATTTGGGCATTGATTGGCATAATGCCCCATCTCCTTGCACTTGAAACATTGAAGTGTAGCAGGTTCATTCTGTGTATCCCTTCCTTTGTTTGCATCATTAGACATCTTCTTCCCATTATCACGGAATTCAAATGCCCGATGACCTTCCTTTCCACATTTAAAACATTTACTTGTCCCTTTAAGACAACTACCTCCATGTTTCTTTCCACACTTTGAGCATAAGGGAAAGTTCATCTTCTTTTCCGTGTGCTCTTTAGATTTTTCTTTGAATTCCATCTTCCTCTTCTTATCAAACCCATGTGACTGATGGGTTACTCCAATCTCCATCTCGACTTTGAGAGCACATCGAACGATTTCCTCGTAGCTATTGAAGTCCCTTATGGCTAACGCCCTTCGAAGACTTGGTTTTAAGCCACTAAAGAATCGATCGATCTTACTCTCAGGTTGGATAATAATACCAGAAGCGTACCTTGCAAGTCTGGTAAAATTTGCTTCATAGGTACCAACAGATTCATCATCCCTTTGCTTCAGTTCAAGGAACTCTTTCTCCATCTTTGTTCGGAGAATACGAGGGAAGTACTTATTGAAAAATAAGTTCTTGAACTCGTCCCATTCCATAGACTCAATTTCATCCCTTTTCCTTGTATTCTTAACAAGATTCCACCATTGATCAGCATCTCCTTCCAAACGATACACTGCTAGGATGACTTTATCATGCTCAGAACATTGAATAACTGAAAATATCTTTTCAGTAGTACTAATCCATTGTTCAGCAACTAATGGATCAGTAGACCCGCTGAAAGATGGTGGACGCTGCCTCATGAAGGATTCAACAGAATGTTGCTCCCTCCTTTGTTCGTTTGGAAATCCTGCATGATTCATAGCTTGAGAAAGTTGTGTGAGCATGGCTACAAGATTTTGCATTCCAGCTCCCATATCGTTTGGTTGCTCAGGGGGACAATCATTGCATTGCCCATCGCATTCCGCATTAACACGGTTCCTTCGGGTTCCAGCCATTGACTAAAACCAAGAAGAATAGTGTGAGCAACACTAATTATAATAGGAAACCACATAATTCAAGAATAAAATTTTCATGCTTATGGTCTTATCCTAGGTTATTCATGGACATTTCTAAGATTGTGTTCTATGCTTAGACTTATCCTTAGGGTTCTTACTAAGGCTTTCACATCCTAGTTTCCAAAGGTTGACTATACCTTTCCTCTGATACCAACTATAACGACCCACACTTTACATACATTGTTAATACTTCAAAATTGAATCACACTTATTACAACATATGACAAAACCACAAAGGACCGTATAGGTATAGTGTCTTTAGAAACTGGGAAACATAAACAACTGGTTCATAAATCTTCTACAGTGTCTCCCATTTATTTCATCATATCTAGGGTCCCTTTTAGCATATCCTACTTAATATCCATCTTCCTGGCCTGGGGAAAAGAAAACATAAAAGGGTGAGCTCAAATGCTCAGCAAGGGCAAATAAAGGAAATAAAAATCATATCATATCTTTTTGAAAATTAAAACCTGCAAAAGAGATCATAATATCTTAACATGGAATAAATCATAGAAGTGAAAATGAGATCCCCATAATCATAACATAAAACTTGAATCTTTGTGGCATGCACACATAATCATGGAAAATCATTTCTTGTTAGTCATGACTCATTGCCAAGACTATCTTAGTGGACAAAGTCCCTTTCTGAACCGAGTTCACTCCTTGTTTCAGTCCTGTATCACTGAACCGAAATAACCTTCCGTTCCAGCCATGTCTATCTCATGAGATATAAAATCATTACCCAATGCATTGGAGGGAGATATAGGCCCCACCCATCTTATAATGAATCCTTTCTTATGTGTGCCACATAATCATAAAACATACATCATCGCATAACACATATAACAAAAATGGGATTCTTGAAACATCATGACATCATAAATCAATTCATATATGATAAAGGAATTCATAAACATAATTCCATCACAACATAGTCAAACCAATGTAAAAATATGGATAGAAACAGAACCCTTTATTATCTTAGATGGAAAATAATTTTGATAAAACACTTGAATTGAATTCTTGAGGAAAATATCCTTTCTTCTTCAAAAACATTTTTCCTTTCATAACATGGCATACAACTTTAAAATAAAAGAAGTTGATTAAAAATAAACTTGAAAACTTGTAAAGGAAGCTTCTTTGAAGTAATGTTTTAAAAATCCATTCATGCCGTATAAGTTAAAAAAAACATTCTTCGTACTTTTGTCGGAAAAGTCAAAAAGTACCTCGTACGGAAAAACGACAAAAGATTCCTTTCATATTCTTTACTAAAAACTCACCTAAGGGTAAAATTGGATTTAAACTATTTCAAGTGGATGGAAACAATATTACATATTGAGGGAACATGGATGTGGATGATAAAATACACCCCAGTAAATACTTACGAATAAACAATCTCGGATAAAAATGAGATTGTGATATTTCCATTACCTTAGGTCCGATTTTCTTTGTTCGTGTCCGAAGCTCCTGTATAATGGTTTAAATAATGTTATTGACTTATTCCAGAATCATACATATTGATATGAGATCATATATGGTCATATTATTAGCTTCTTGTTAGTAATATTTTATTGTTACTTGTTACTCGGGTCTTTATAACTTTTTGTTCTTATGCGTGTTTTGTCGAATAAATTCTTATTCTTATCTTTAGGTTATAGATAATTCATTTCCAGAATGGTATTAGTGTAGTATATACCATATTCATTCATTCAATTCATTTATATAATCATTATGAAATGAAGATCATGTAGAATGAGTCGCATCACATCGTGGAGACGGTATTCCGTACGTACGCACGAGTGATGATATCGTTCCTATGATCGTGGAATTGTATTGGAGTATATATATATATTATTTCAGTATCAATATTACTTAATAATAATCATATATAGTTACTGATTATAGCATTATACCCATCCTTGTAAGGTGATGGTGGAAAATAGATTACACCACGGCGTGGAGACGGTATTCCGTACGTACGCACGCGCGGTGATTTCATTTTTCCGTAGGATGGATAGAAGGTGAATTAGGGTTGTTTCATATTTATAATAACATATCAGTATGTAAGTAATACTGATGTTATTACTTTATCATGAAACAACTAAAGAAGAAGAAGTTGAAGAAGAAAGAAATTGAAAAGATCGGTAATGGATATTACCTCTTCTTTGGAACGCCTTTTTGAATCCTCCACTTAAGGAACTAAGATTGGTCTTTGGAGAAGACCAGGACCTCTAGGATTATTCTAGGGAAGTGGATAAGGGAAAATGGCAGGGGTTGGCCGAGCTTGAGTGCTCAAATTGGTGTGAGGAGGAGGGGGAGGAGGTGCCCTTTTATAAGGGAGGAGAGGGGCACCTTAGGAATATCTCAAAATATTATTTTATATTAAAGTCAAAATCGGTTTATAATGGTTCCAAAGGGTCTTATTTCGAATCTAAAGTGGGGATGGGTCGAAATCCTATCAACCAATAGGATTTAGACAAGTTTAGGGTATTATTTTATCCTTATCAATTAGATTTAACTCTAAGTTAATTAATTTAACTTTTACCGTGTCTTTTTGTTTTCTTTCACTATATGGTTAATACACTTACTATAACATGCCAAATGAACCCCAAATTGTTTATTATTAATATATATATCCTTATCTAAGTCATTTGGCCGAACCTTAGATTTTTAGGAATAAAATAACAATTAATAATATAATATTTGATTTAAAACCTATTTTGTGTCAATTTTGACACTATTTGATATATGATTTTTGTGAAAGTCATAACAGAATTACATGTTCGAACCAAGTTGATTAAATCAATACTAATATATCATATTAACCTATAAAATTAGTGGAATTCATAAAAAGTCTCAAATTACATTTATTTTGGTATTTATATTATCAATTTTGTCAATATTTCATTAATAAGATAATTACTGCATCATCTTTGTGTCATAAATAAATTAAATTATTTGATGTCTAAAAATTACAAATAAAATACCATCATGTAGGAAATCGTTTTAGATTTCTAATGAATATTTACAATCGAATTTATCTTATGTATAACCCTATATTAAAAATGATTTACTTATTAAACTTTGATTTTAACTATTTTAACCCTTCTTTAAATAAATTAATAATAAATGTCCTAATCTAATCCAAGTGGGCCTAAATGGTCATATTTTATTCCTAAGTTTGTTTTTGGTCGAATTACACTTGTCCAATAGAATTAGGACATGTGTTAGGGTAATATTAATATCATATTTACCCTTAGTTACCCTATTTACTATTAACCGCGGTAAAAATAGTAAAAAGTTACTATTCACCAAAAAATTATTTTCATCTCATTGAACCACATTTTAGTCCTTGATATTAACCGTGTCTCTCGGATTTTTGAAATTCCATTCACAGAAGCGGTAAAATTAAGTTTTATGCAAAATTCAGTTTTTAACCTACCACTTAGTGGTTTCACTATTCATCAAAAATTGAAAGTTTTCAGAAAAATACCAAAATTTCACCCTAGGATAATTTCGATATTCTGAGTCCAAAAATGAAGTCCATTTTGAAAAATAAAATTTATAAAATTTCAAAAAGTGGTTATTACTATTCATAACGGCTAGTTTTAATAGCATATTGTTGTTTAGTGAAACTCGGTATTGCGTACGACGCAAGCTATCGAGGAAGGTCGCGATTGCGTGTAAAGCAAGCCAAGCAAGTGTTGTGTAGAAAAAGATTCCTTTGATGATTTATATAACATAAAAGTCTCAGGTGTTACATTCTACCCCCCTTAAAAAGAATTTCGCCCTCGAAATTCGTCACTTTGCAACAAACAAATGAGGATACTTCTCCCTCATCATATCCTCAAGCTCCCATGTAGCTTCTTCAAGTTGGTGGTTTCTCCATAAAACTTTCACCAAGAGAGTGGTCTTGTTTCGTAGGACTTTTTCGCTATGATCCAGAATCTCTATCGGCTGTTCTTCATAAGAAAGATCTTGCTCCAGCGGTACAACTTCTGAGCTGAGTACATGTGAAGGATCTGGTATGTACTTTCTCAGGAGAGATACATGGAACACATCATGAACTTGAGAGAGATTCGGTGGAAGCGCCAATCGGTAAGCTACCTTCCCAACACGATCCAGTATTTCAAAAGGACCGATATATCTAGGGCTCAACTTCCCCTTCTTTCCAAATCTCATAACCCTCTTCCAGGGAGATATTCGTAAGAACACTTTATCACCCACTTCAAACTCTGGGTCTTTTCTTCGGTTGTCGGCATAACTTTTCTGTCGACTCTGAGCTGCTCTTATGTGTTGTTGAATAGATCTGACCTTTTCTGCCATTTCATCAACGAGATCAGGTCCTAATAGCTTTCTTTCCCCAACTTCATCCCAGCAAGTTGGAGTCCTGCATTTCTTTCCATAGAGAGCTTCATAAGGAGCCATCTGAATACTGGAGTGAAATCTATTATTATAAGAAAATTCCACCAAAGGTAGGTGTTGATCCCAACCTCCTTTGAAATCCATAGAGCAAGCTCTCAACATATCTTCTAGGGTTTGAATTGTTCTCTCAGACTGACCATCTGTCTGGGGATGATAAGCAGTGCTGAAACTCAACTCTGAATCCAGAGTATGCTGAAGACTTCGCCAGAACTTCGAGGTAAATCTCGGATCTCGATCAGATATAATAGAAAGTGGTACTCCATGCAATCTTACCACTTCCTTTACATATATCCTGGCAAGCTGATCTAGAGAGAAATCCTCTCTAATAGAAATGAAGTGTGCAGACTTTGTAAGACGATCAACTATGACCCAGATAGCATTATTGCCTTTGGATGTTTTAGGAAGTCCTGTGAAAAAGTCCATAGTGATGTTTTCCCATTTCCATTCGGGTATGGGTAATGGTTGTAACATCCCCTTAGACTTCTGTCTCTCAGCTTTAACTTGTTGACAAACCAAGCATCGAGAGACATATTCAGCAACATCTCTTTTCATGCCATCCCACCAGAAGTACTCTTTCAGGTCCCTATACATCTTCGTGCTTCCAGGATGAATAGAGAATGAAGAACTATGAGCCTCATCCAGCAGCTCTTTCTTTAATTTGGGGATGGGAGGAACACAAACCCGATTCCTGAACTTTATTATCCCATCACAATCAAGGTTGAATTCAGGAACATTTCTCACCTTCTTTTGTAAATCGACATCTTCTTTCTGTGCCTCTTTAATCTTCACATGTATAGATGGTTGAACATTCATTTGAGAAAGATAAGATTTTTCCCCTTCCATTATAATTCCAAGATCCATCCTTTGTAAATCCATAAATATTGGATCTTTTGTGATCCTCATCATGGATAAACTAGCATGGTCTTGTCGACTTAATGCATCTGCCACCTTGTTTGCTTTCCCAGGGTGGTAATGGATTGAGCAGTCATAATCCTTAATCAGCTCCAACCATCTTCTTTGGCGCATATTCAGCTCCTTTTGTGTGAAAATATACTTTAAACTTTTATGATCAGTATAAATATCACACCTTTCACCATAAAGGTAATGCCTCCAAATCTTTAATGCAAAGATTACCGCAGCCAACTCCAAATCATGTGTTGGGTAATTTTGCTCATGGATTTTCAACTGTCGTGAGGCATAAGCTATCACCATATCATTTTGCATAAGAACACACCCCAATCCCTTCTTGGATGCATCACTGTAGATCACAAACCTTTCTCCACTACAAGGCAGTGTGAGCACAGGTGCACTGGATAACCTTCTTTTCAACTCCGTGAAATTCTCTTCACATTCCTCTGTCCAGACAAACTTAACTCCTTTCCGAGTCAACTTGGTGATTGGATTAGATAATCGTGAAAAATCTTTTACAAAACGTCGATAATATCCAGCCAAACCAAGAAAACTTCGGATCTCAGTTACTGTTGTTGGTCTTGACCATCTTTCGATAACCTCTGTTTTTGCTGGATCCACAGATATCCCCTCTTTTGAGATTATATAACCCAAAAATGCAACTTTTTGAAGCCAAAATTCACACTTGGTAAATTTGGCATAAAGCTTCTCTTTTCTCAGGGTCTTCAATATAATTCTCAAGTGATCTTCATGCTCTTCCTTTCTCTTTGAATAGACAAGAATATCGTCTATAAAGACTACCACAAATTGATCAAGATAGTCTCTAAAGACTCTATTCATTAGATCCATGAAGATAGCAGGGGCATTAGTAAGACCAAATGGCATCACTATAAATTCATAGTGTCCATACCTTGTACGGAAAGCCGTCTTTGGTATATCCTCCCTTTTGACCCTTAATTGATGATACCCTGAACGAAGATCAATCTTGGAAAAGTATTGAGCTCCGCGTAGTTGGTCAAATAAGTCATCAATGTGTGGGAGAGGATATTTGTTCTTGATAGTGATCTTGTTAAGTTCTCTATAATCAATGCAGAGTCTCATTGATCCATCTTTCTTCTTAACAAATAGAACAGGTGATCCCCAAGGTGACGCACTAGGGCGTATGAATACCTTATCAAGATTCTCTTGGAGTTGCTTCTTCAATTCCTGCAACTCAATTGGGGCCATTCTATAAGGTGTCTTTGAAATAGGCAAAGCACCCGGTACGAGTTCTATTGAAAACTCAACTTCACGATTTGGTGGGAGACCCGGTAATTCCTCCGGAAAGACATCATCAAACTCCCGTACAATGGGCATATTCTTAATCGTGAGTTTCTCACCAACTATTTGAGATAAATAACCTTCATTTAATGGAATCAATACCCATAAGATGGAAGAAATTTCCACTGGAAGGTTATGTTCATCATTGCATTGATAGACGATCGTAGGTTGATCTGGAATATGAAATGTGACTTCCCTTCTTTGGCAATTGATATGAGCTCCATGTAGAGAAAGCCAATCCATGCCAAGAATCACATCAAATTCCACTAAAGGAAGGATCACAAGATTTGCAGGAAGCACTTTCCCACAGACTTCGATCGGAGAAGAATTATAAACTTCTGATGCGATTGATGTGCCATTAGGTGTTGTCACAGCTAACTCAACATCTAATTGTTGAGGTAATACGGTGATACCCTTAGAAAATTTTTCAGAAATAAAAGAGTGGGTGGATCCAGAATCAAATAAAACATTTTCTACTTTAGAGTGGATGGTAAGTGTACCTTTCACCACATCGTTATCGTACTCCACATCGCTGATAGAAATTGCATGTGACTTTCCTTTTTCTTTAGCCTTAAGAGTTTGTTGACGTCGACCATCATCATCAACCCTTGGATTTGGGCATTGATTGGCATAATGCCCCATCTCCTTGCACTTGAAACATTGAAGTGTAGCAGGTTCATTCTGTGTATCCCTTCCTTTGTTTGCATCATTAGACATCTTCTTCCCATTATCACGGAATTCAAATGCCCGATGACCTTCCTTTCCACATTTAAAACATTTACTTGTCCCTTTAAGACAACTCCCTCCATGTTTCTTTCCACACTTTGAGCATAAGGGAAAGTTCATCTTCTTTTCCGTGTGCTCTTTAGATTTTTCTTTGAATTCCATCTTCCTCTTCTTATCAAACCCATGTGACTGATGGGTTACTCCAATCTCCATCTCGACTTTGAGAGCACATCGAACGATTTCCTCGTAGCTATTGAAGTCCCTTATGGCTAACGCCCTTCGAAGACTTGGTTTTAAGCCACTAAAGGATCGATCGATCTTACTCTCAGGTTGGATAATAATACCAGAAGCGTACCTTGCAAGTCTGGTAAAATTTGCTTCATAGGTACCAACAGATTCATCATCCCTTTGCTTCAGTTCAAGGAACTCTTTCTCCATCTTTGTTCGGAGAATACGAGGGAAGTACTTATTGAAAAAGATTCCTTTGAAAGTTTTCAGAAAAATACCAAAATTTCACCCTAGGATAATTTCGATATTCTGAGTCCAAAAATGAAGTCCATTTTGAAAAATAAAATTTATAAAATTTCAAAAAGTGGTTATTACTATTCATAACAGCTAGTTTTAATAGCATATTGTTGTTTAGTGAAACTCGGTATTGCATACGACGCAAGCTATCGAGGAAGGTCGCGATTGCGTGTAAAGCAAGCCAAGCAAGTGTTGTGTAGAAAAAGATTCCTTTGATGATTTATATAACATAAAAGTCTCGGGTGTTACATATTTTATGCTAATAATTGATGTTCTATAGTGTAAAATCATCAATGATTTACCCTTGAAATGTTTTAAGAGTTGAAATTGTTGCCTCAAGAATCAAGAGGGGCATTATAGTTTTACATATTCTATCATTTCAAGATTCCCTTTTTTCTTCATTCTTCGCCATATAGCCTAAGATAATCAATTATAACATCATAAACACATAATAATGATATAAAATGGAACTTTTACAATTTTATTAGTCATTTAATTTTAGTTATTAACTTTTTAGAATTTGACACGGTCCTTTTTCTATGGGACAACATGGACCATCTTCCCCATCATGAATTTATCACTTTTAATCTTGTTTTTATAATACACATTATCCTACTAAGGAGCTCAAAATAGTTAATACCAGATAGATTAATGAATTTATGGACAAATAAAATTCATTTAATATAAAAATAATCATGATAAATATAGTTATATTATGAGTATTTATTTACTCAAAACCCAAGGATTATCAGGTGTATCACCTGAGGGGTGTTTTGGAAATTTTTTAAGGAGACCCACTTTACACCAAGTTATTGAAATGTAATTTATTGAGTTGGGAAGTGATGTTATTTGGAAATGTGGTATCAAAACAATGTATTTTAGTTTATACTATGAAGGTAAAGGATATTATGACATGGGAACAAACCTGAAATGTTTTCAAGATTCAAATATTATTCGGCCTAGTGGGCTATTACTACAAATTGTTTAAATATTTCTCAATGTAGACCACTTTGATGACCACTCACACTAAAAAAAACTAAATTTCTTATGGAATTTTAAATTTCAAAATTATATTGATTATTTGAAGGACCTCCTCACTTATATTATAGTGTTTAATCATCCAGAAGTGGGACATGGTTATTTGGTCTTTATTGATGCATCTGGTTCAGGACTGGGATTCATTCTCATGTAGGGTGATCATGTGGTGGATTATGGTTTCTAATAGTTCAGGACACATGTGAAGAAATATAATACACTTGATCTTGATCTAGAATATTTAATGTATGATCTTAATATTTGGTGTTATTTCTTTTTCAAATATAGGTTGACCATTTAATCTCATCACAAAAGCTAGAGTTATATTTTATTGAAAAATGATTTGAATCTCTATCATAGATGACGGATGAAGTACCTGTATGATTTTTATTTCAACATTATCTACACCCATGGTAATGTTAATGTCATTAATGATTCATTGAGAATAAAACTTTCAAACCATGTCATGAAATTATTATTCTAAGAGAGTATTTTAATTTCAATATTTTCTAATTTTCATTTTGGAGTCTTGGAGGTTGAGACTGAGATTGTTCTGGAAAGTGTTTTATTCACACACCTCTTCTCCCAAAGAATCGTTAGAAATTACATCTCGATGCTAACTTTCATGATATTCTGGATTCTCTTTATAATGGGGAGACCATTACTAAGTGGTTGTTATCTTTATAGGGTATCCCTATATTTCAATGTTTATGTAATATACCTTTTTATGAGAAAATTGTTGATGGGGAACTACATAATTCCCAATGGGAATTGCACCATAGTGTCATAAATATATTCTATGAATTATAGTAATGACTATGGTGGTCAAGTATGTTATGATATATCACATATTATATTTTAAATTATTATAACTATTAGTAGGTTAAGTAAAATAACCAAAAGCCTTCGGGTTTTCTTCATATCCTTCATATGCCTACTTAGAAATGTGATGAGATTGAAATGTACTTCACAGTTTGGTATTTGAGTACCTATAAAGGGAAGAATGTTATATGGGTAGTGATAAACTATATAACCAAATAATATCAATTTATAAAAATTCAAAATACAATAAATGTTGATGAATAATGAATTATATATGTGAAAGATAACATCAGATTTCATGGATTTAAATTCACTATAGTTTTTGATAAGGATCCCCATTTAACATCTCATTTTAAAAGATTCCTTAAGAAGGTGATGTGATCCTAGGTTAGTAAGATCATGAAATATCATCTGTAGATGGATGGAAATACAAAATGATATATATATCCTTGAAATTATGCTTTATACTTGCATTATGGACTTTGGTGGATGTAAGATCCTATCTTTTTTTATGTACTTTTCTCTCTAGGTTTTTCATTAATCTTTATTTGTAGTGTTTTTATCATAAAATTATTTAATTTGAATACACACAGTCTTGGGTTCGAAGGAATATTGAGATAGTCCAGGGAGTAATCGTGAAGAGAGCATGTTGGAGAAAACTACATAATGTTTGGGGTGTATGCTAGTTTGAATTAATGGAGTCTGGGTATAAATGGATTAAGTGTTTCATGGGTTCTTGGTCTATTGAGATTTTTTAAAAGTAGTTCGTTTTGTTTAAAAGGAAAATGGGTTGAAAAATAAAATACCTAACATTTACACACCGTATAAATGGATTACATGTTGTGTAATTGTTTGAGGGATTTAATACAATAAATTTACAGTGATGGATTTTTCATCAAATTCTTTTAAAAACATGTACACAATGTGTAATAACATTACATGTTGTGTGAATGATCTAAATTCTATTTTAAACATAATATAAAGATGAATTATCATTTTTCGATTGAAAATTATCATATTGACCATAGGGATATCTCCAGCTGATTCTGGGGGTGCCAATATCACTTCTGGAAGTCCCATTTCATGAGAGATCACTGGTAAGTCTTTATAGTTAGGTCTCTTCCTTCTCTTCCATATTATCAATCTGTTGTGGTGTAATCTTTTGAAAAATTATGTTGTTATTTTTTATCATGATAAATTTTGATCTATTAACCTTTTTTGAATCATCCTCACCTTCCTCCTCACGAGTGTTGTCCATTGGAAGCATTTTTGGATTGTCGGTTAAAGATAGGGGATCTAAATCATAACACTATGGTTTGATAACTTCCAAGTTTATGAAATATTGGTATTTCACAATCATTGAGTGTGACAAAAATAATTATATAAATAAATTGAATTATTCCTTGAATTTTTTTTTTGTTTCAATTATCCAGTTTAACGAGCTCATGGATTCCCAAGGGGTGAATAAACTGTGATTATAATTGAATTGGAAAATGAAGTAATTATGTTTAGCATGACGTGTAGCCAAAGGTGATTGATTATTATATAATACATTAATTATGGTTTATTTCTTATTTATAAAACCTTTAATTAATTATGAATTAAATTGAAATTAGAATCTGGTATAAGAATGTTAATTCACATATTTATCCATTGAGAATTTTGATGTGATATTGTCATATTAATGATATATGATATGGATTGTGTTCCATGATTTAATTCATATATATACGGATCGACCCTGGAACATTAACACTTACATGTTGTAATATTGACATCAAGAGGGATCATCCAAGTCCCACACTATAATATATATATAGACAGTGGGCTATGCACAGTCCCATGATCTAATTCTTATAGGGCATTGCCCCCAATGTAGTAATTCTCAAAGGGCTTTGACCCAGATTGTTGTGATTATACTATAGTTATATGGTTTTCATTGGGATTGTTGTAAGACATGATTAGATATATTCTAGGTTGGCATTGAAGCATGTTATTTAACCTTTGTTATATGGTTGGGGTTGGCATGATCAAAATACAAGATTAGAGATATTATAGAAGAGAGATGAAGAAGATTTTTTTTTGTATTTTATTAACTATTAAAATAAATAATACACCTAGTTATCACTTTATTACATAACCTTTTTATTTGAATAGATTTATTTAGAGATGTTGGTGTTGACCTTATACATTATAATCAAACCCTATTCGAGATTCTATTTGGTACCATATCAGATATCATGGAAAGAGAGTTAGACAAGGGAAAATGACCTGGGTATTTATTTTTTGTTTGCGGATGGGATTGAGTTTGGAGATTGGACCAACGTGGGGTTTGTGACCAGGTACATTGAGTCTTTTATTTGAGTCTTCTAGTATTTTACTTGTATTTTTATATCATGATATCTAGTAACAATCCAGCATATCATTACATTATTCATTATTATTTTTTGGATTATTTAGTTGTATCATGTTATTGTATTCTACTATGTATTTAATTGGATTATTTATTTTCCATTTTGATTTGTTTCATCTTCTATGATATTTCGTAAAAAGTGATATAGTCTCCACACAATCGATTTTCACACCCCAGTTACTAGTTGAAACCCTCTAGCATATGGGTAGGCACACTGTAGGACCCATAACAAACCCTTTCTAGCCAAATGAGAGAGTGAAAGATTATAGTTGTTACAAGGTGATATCAAATTTGAATGTTTTATTTTCCTTTGATTTACAATTTTGGAACAGTTAAAAGGATCCTAGGATGTGTCGAGACTTGGTAAAGAGCTTATTCTTTGGAGTAGCTAACCAATGTGTGGGGGAAAGTCTGAGTGACTCGGAATGGTATTGTTGGTTTGTTGTGTGATTGTTAAAGTTGATGTTATTTCAACATGGCTGATTCAAATTTTGTGTGAGGATATTATTTTATGATCATACCCTTTATTCATATTTGTACTTATGTCATGGTACGATGTGAGATAAAAATACATGAATCATAATAGGCACATATGAATATATTGACATGCCTTGTTCATGATAGGGGAATATCTATTTTTTTAACTAATATAAAATTTCCTATAGATGTATGATATGAGATATCCATTTCATGAGATAAATTAAATGAGTAGTCATGTCGTTATAAAATACATCTATGCCTTGTCTAGAGAGACCAAGCATTAGTGCCACTCAGTTGTAGTCACATGTTGTTATTGACATTGTTGCTTTCCAGTTCTCTAAGGTGTGTATTTTTCATTAAGAGAAAATGAATCCTCATCATCTTTGACTGAACCATTAGGAGATTTGTAAATATAATTCTCCTAATGTAGATGAACAAGAGATTCTTATAGTTCCTATGGAGAAGATGGATGTTCATCATCAAAAAAACATCCTATGGGACAAGTGATGGATGGAAAGTGGTGTTGTTCATACCATTACTTCGATGTATAAAATGAAAAGAGAGTTTCAACAACATATGCTTATGTATATTGGGGAAGGGAGAACCCAAGAATCCAAGTTATGGATTGATTCAGTTTAGATGATCTTCAAGAACCTTGATACATCTATAGATTGAAGGGTGAAGTTTAATGTGTATTTTTTTAATGAAACTTCCAAGTGTTGGTTGGATATTTTAGTAAATGTTGAGTAGGAGGAAGATGTATCTTGAAAGGAATTTTAGATGAATTTATGGAGACATTTATATCATGATACATTCAGGTAATAAAAATATCATGAGTTCTTGAATTTTACATATGGGGGTTTGTCAGTACTAGACTATGTTAGAAGTTTTTCTGACCTACAATGATTTGTGCCATCTTGGTTGCTGATGCAATCTCCAGTGAGAGAAATTTATAGGATGATCATTATTATGAGATCATTTATTAGGTAAATTTTTTCCATTTTATGATACTTTGAAGACAAGATGAATTAGTCACTCATCACAGAATAGAGTCCAAGAGAGGCATTGAGCAGCGGATGGGCTATTTTAGCATGGCGACATGAGAGTTGTTATTCGAGTGGTCAGAAACGTCATTAGCATAGTTTATTCCAAATAAGTTTTGGGATATCTAGTCAGGTTAGTGGAAAACCATCTGAATATCATGTTTCATTACCGGGATATCTGTTTAGGAAGTCTGGACACAAGAATTTATAATGATCTTACCCCACAGTTGAGTGTTGTATATGTGGTATTCGGGGTCATATTTAGATGTGTTGTGAAAACTTTCTGTTGTAGACCAATGGTGTATGATTATGACAGGTACTAGAATTTTTTAGGGGATCAGCTACACCCTGAAGGTTAGTAATTGGATTTCCACAATTTGTTCAAGACAAGGCATGGGACATGGTACCCTAATACTTGAGAAATAGTACAAATAAAGGGATGTATATTAGGGTTGTGAGACTAGATCCCAGTGTAGAGGGAAAATATAGTTTCATGTTATGTAGACTACTCTGGATAATATTGACACAGGACCGTATACCATTAGAGGTATGATTCTTGTATCATCTACCTTAGCTTTATTTTTGTTTGATTCCAGATTAATAAATTATTCTCTATTTTATGTTTTTAAAAATAGTTTGGGCATAGATGTGGAAATATTAGATAACGTTTTAACCATCGAAACATCATTGGGAGTGCAGTCAGATAATATCAGATGTTTCAAGGTGTGTTCTTAGAAGTTTGGTAGTTACCATTTATTTTACGAACTGTTTATGTGGGAAATCACAATGTATGACTAGATTATAGGTATGGATTACTTAGTTCTATACCAGCCTCATATCGATTGTTATCCTGAGGAGAGTTGCCTTCTTTACTATAGAAGGAAGAAATTATTCTCACCAGGGTGAGTGGGATCTTCAGGCTGGTTGTGTGAGACTATTTTAGAACAAATTAGATTGTCTCACAGATCAGAATTCTAGAATTTCTCTAAATAAAGGTGGAATGTAGTAGGATTGTTTTCCTATAGGGTAAGAATATTATTAGGATGTTTTATTTGATAAGTTATTTGAATTACCACCCAATAAAGATATTGGATTCAATATTTAGTTGGTGCTGGGAGAAGAGCCATTTTTTATCCTGCATTATCAAATGGAATTAGCAGAGCATTGGGAATTGGAAGTTCAGTTGGATTTTCTAGAATCTAATATATTCATATATCCCAATACATCACCTTTGGGTTCTCTATTTCTCTTCACCAAAATAGTCGATGGATCATTGTACTTATGTGTGGATTGTTGGAGGTTGAACTAGATGATGATCCAAAACCAATATTATATTCCACGCATTGATGATATTTTTGATCATTTGAGAGGTGAAAAGATATTATCTTTCATTTAATTGATACAAGATATCATTAGTTCTAGGTGAGACTATCATATGTACCAAATATTTCTTTTTGGAGAAAATATGGAATTTATGAATTCACAAGGATTCCTTTTTGGTTGACAAATGGACCTAAAATGATCATGGAATTAATGAATAGGATCTTTTTATCATTTTATAGATCTGTTTGTGGTGGTTTTTATTGAATATGACATAGTTTAATCCCAATTAGTATATGATCATGCCAAAAATTGTGACATCATTTTTATTACATTGAGAGAGAATCTTCTTTACTCCAAGCTAACCAAATAAAGTTTCTAGATTAATGAAGTACATATCTTGGGCCATGTCATCTTAGAGGAAATAGTTTTAGTGGAACCAAAGAAATTTGAAACCATGATATCATTGATAAATCCCAATAAAGACTTTTTAAATTGAATGATTTCATATTTTTATATGTTATTAATTGCATTTTATCCAGGATTTATATGCTTTGGCATCACCCATTTCTCGGAAAATTGAGAAAGGGTTGAAGTTTGTAAGGATTGATTCTTTTGAGAAAGATATTTATGAGATAAAAGGATGGATGAACTCAAAACCTATCCTCACCTTAGATATCCATGTTAAATCAAATATCTTTTACTATGACACATAATGAGTTAGACATGGATAAATTTTAAAGTAGGAGGATTGATTGGTTTCTTATCTCTCTAGGAAACTGAGACCGCATGGGAAGAATTAAACTACTCATGACCTAGAGTTAGTGGAAGTGGTACATGATCTAAGATATTGGAGATATTATCACATGGTTGAGAGGTTTTTGGTATAAATGGATCAAGATATCCTCAAGCACATGTTTTTACATCGAGACCTAATCCCATGGTAGAGGATGTGGGTTGAGTATTTGTAGTCTTTTGACTTTGAAATTTATTATACACCTAGAACGGGAAAAAAAATTCTGAAAATTTATGTCGAATGAAATAGATATTTTATGTAAAATGGACTTGTGAGGAGAGTCATATAATGGACCTCATTTAAATACATGCATCTAGGTGTTTGGAAATCATTGGGGTGAGTGGCTTGGAGATCAACATCTATTGTACTCAAGATGTTGGACTGAATTAAGTCTAGTAATTTGTCTGATTTTGAGGGATTTGTTCAAGGAGAAAGATTATATGTTGTGGATATTCTATTAGGATGGTCTCATAGCTGTGGAAATTATTTTTTTTCTATGTATGATTATGGGTTCCTTCGGGCTTGCATGAGGAGCTGATGATGAAGTTTTATGCTTCTAGATGGTTGGTGCATCTTCGTTTGACAGTGATTTATTTTGATCTCAATATAATGTACTAGTGGTAAATAATGAAGAAGGAGGTGGAATTATTATTATCTATATGCTTAACATTTCAGCAAGTGATATTCGAGCATTTGGGGCTAGATGGGCTTTTGTATTCTTTACCCATATCATAGTGGAAATGGGATAATGTCATGATGTATATTTTCACAGAACAAACCAGGATGAACTATAGGAATGATTCTGTATAGATTTTTGTGGATATAAAGACTAAGTTATCCCACTTCATACTTGTAAGGGAATCCTTTAGTGTTTATGATTTGGGCAATCGGTAAGTGTGAAAAGTGGTTTGGGTGCACATTGTTCCAAGGAGTATCATTTAATATAGAGATCCAAGTTCCAAATCATGTTTCTCAAAAGGTATTCAAAGAGACATGTGATCATGATTTCATTTAATATCACCCTATTATGCATAGACAGATGAAAAATCTGAGTAGATTATTTAGGTTATGGAGGATATGTTGTGAGCAATAGTTTTTTATTTTGGTTGTTCATGGGGGAAACATATGGAACATGTGTAATTATCATATAATAATAGCTTTGAGTATTGATCCAAATGGATTATTTTGTGTTTTGGTGTGGAAGACCATGTCATTATACTCATTGTTTGTTTCAGGTTGGTGACTTAACAATTTTGGGGCCTATTCTCTTCTAGGAGGTATCTGAATAGGTTCTTTTGATCAAGTAGAAATTGGTGACCACATAGAGCAGACAAAAATCATCTACTGTCCATTAGAGGCAATCTATGGAATTTGAGGTTGGTCATCATGTTTTCATTACCATGTCTCCAAATATGGGGAAATTCTTGTTTATGAAACTGGTAAATCTAGCACCTAGTTTTGTCAGACCGTTTGAAATAGTGGTAAGGGTCGTTCCAGTGGTGTACTCTTTAACCATTCTACAATGCTAAAATTCCATGAATGATGGGTTCCACATGTCAAAACTATGAATATATCATCCATATACTTCCCATGTGGTATAAGTAGAATACATTGATCATTGTGGTAACGCATCCTTTTATGATCATCTGATACGGGTTGTCAATTATAGTGTGAAATATCTTCAAGGCAGGACTATACTGTTGGTTAGAGTGCAGTGGAAACATGGATGTGTTTAGGAGGATACTAAGGATAAGGAGTCTGATATGTGAACACAGTAGACATAATTTTTCACTGATACCACAAGTGATAGTAGGAGCATCCCTGGGATGAGCTATTATAAGATGGGGGAGATTGTATGATCCTTCCTTTTTCAGGTATGTCTCTCTCTGTGTTTTTTGTTAATATTTTCTTTTGGTTTATTTTCACCATGAATGTCTGTGAGTTGAATAAAACAGTCTTGCATTTCATGGAAACATGAGAAGGATCAGATAGTAACTACAAGGAGTGTTTATTGGATTAAATTACTTAATGTTCTCTGACATATGCTTTTTTGAATTTATGGAGTATGGTTATAAATTGTTAGAGTGTTTCATGGGTTCTTGGTGAGTTAAAAATAAATAAAATACGTTCATATTGTTTAAAATGAAAATGGGATAAAAATAAACTACATAACATTTACATGTTGTGTAGTGGGATTACATGTCATGTAATTGTTCAGGGGTTTTATTAAAATAAATTCATTTAGATGGGTTTTTTGGAATATTCAATTAAAAACATTTGCATGATATGTAATAACATTTTGCTATATTTGAACATCCAACCTACTATTTTAAACATTATGTGTGTCTGAATTCTCATTTGTTGGATACAGATTTTCTCCTCTCTATCCTATTGAGTTCTCCATGAGATTTTTAGATTGAAATTTCTTTTTTAGATGTCTTATTTATGTGAAATACCCCTGGTAATTACTTTATGTTAGGTTTCTTCCTTATCTTCTATCTTCTCCAAATATTATTGTGAAATAATTTGACCAATTTTATTGTTGGTTATGATCTTGATTAGTTTTGATATATGAAACTATTTGTAATCATCCACAACTTCTTATTCATGATCTTTGGTAGTTGGAAGCATTGTTGGATCATCAGTTAAAGTTAGGTGTCTAAATCTTAACCCTATGGTTTGATACTTGACAAGTTTATGCAATATTGTAATAGAACCATCCTTGAATGCAACCAAATTAATTAAATAAACTAATGACATTATTCCTTAATGTCCTTTGGTTTAAAATTTAATTATTACTAGATCATGGATTTCCATATGGTGAGAGAACCAGGAATATAATTGAATTGGAAAATATATTAAAGTATGTTTATCGTGGCATGTGACCTAGGGTAATTTCTTGTTTTATAATCCTTAAACTCTGATTTATTTTTTGTTTATACAATTTTTAATGAAATACTATTTAAATTTCAAGGGGTGTTGAAACATTAATGGTAATTCACATATTTAAAAATCGAATTTTATTTTGTGATATTGTGATATCCATGCTGTATGGTAGGGATTGTGTTCAATGATGCCATTCTTATATATGAGGCTCGACCCTAGAACATTCACACTTATACGATGTAATTATAACATTGAGTGGGTTCATATCATCCCCATGCTCTAATACTTATATAGAGAGAGGTATATGGCCAGTCCCACGTTGTAATGCTTGTTTGGATTTTTCCTGGATTTCGTAATGCTTATAGGGATTTGAATATGAATGTTGTGAGAATACAATGGTTAAATGGTCGTTGTTGGCATCGTTGTAAGACATGCTCATAGATATTTCATCATGGCTCCAATGTAGGTTAATTTACCTTAGATATATGGTTGTGTTTAGAATGGTTGTATGAAGTTCTCAGATAAATTTCTAAATGGATTTGATGTTTTTTTACTATGTTTTATTAATTATTAAATTAATTAACACAACTGGTTATAACTTTATTAAATAAAATTTTTATCTGACTGGTTTTTTTTAGACCAAATGGTGTTGACCGATTGATTTATAATCACACCCTATTTGGGATATTGTTTAGAACCTAAGCATATTTACTAGATGTTGGTTTGTTTAACGGAAAAGTACCTTGTTTTTGGAAATCATTTTACCTATGTTCTGGTGACTGGAGAAGGGAAAGACATGTGGTTTGATACCTGATAACTTGAGTCTTTTATTTAAGAATTCTACTATTTTTAGTATATTTCTCGCATGACACATTGTTATATTCAAGAACATCATTACGTTATTCCTTATGATTTATTATATTATTCTACTGGCTCTTGCTATTTTCTTCCTTTACATATTTTATTTTATTATTGTCATTCTATTGTGATATTTTCTACTACTATGACACTTCATACTAGTGGGTATTGTCTCCCCACTATACATTTCACACCAATGCTGCGATTCGACAGCCTATGGTGTTTGGGGATGCACACTTGGGGTCTTGTAACCAACCCTTACATTTTATGTGATAGAGTTCCTAATTTTGTGATGTTTTAGTGGGGCTTGGGATAACAACAAAGGGATGGTTGGGTGTTCCTAATCAATAGTTACCAATGGTCTATCGGGATGGCCCCCTTTGAGGCCTTGTATGTTTTCTCATTCCAATCATCATTATATTGGTTAATGAATTTTTAATCTTACCTGGTTGGACATAATATAGTAAAATAGATTATGATACATATTCATATGATTCATTAATGTATTTTGATTTATGAATGATGAAATAAATATTATGCTGATCATACTCAAATCCCTTCATAATTTTTTGATAGATATGATTTGTTTTTAAGAGTTTCATATTAATTGGGTCTCTGATGCATTGAAAAATAATGAAAGTTATCTTAAAGATATATGTATCTATTAAATGATATTTAGTTGATTAAAAAATTGGCCTATGTTTTTTCTTTTACACCTTAGTTGACATAGACTAATAATATGTTTCTACTATTTAACTCTGAAATTATCACTATGACCCATATCATTTATTCAGGTGGGAGGAACTATAGTTGGAACATAAATTTTTTGTGAATGAGTAACCAATTTAGAACATTGATTGTAGGATTAAATTTATTCATGGGATGACCATACCTCTGGTTCAACTGTTTTGGTGGAATAGTACTGATTTACATGAGGCTTGGGATCCTAAGGCTCTAATGAGAGGGAAGTGGCCCCATATCTTTGTTACATTGTATTCTATATAGGATTTAAGGGGGTACAAACCATTTATGTTGGGGATATTATAACAACCCATTACTAGAATTCTGGTAATTATAACCCCTTGTTTTGATCATCAGCTATGTCGATATTTTTGGTTGGTTTCTTGCAGTCTTTTCAACTTTTAGAAGATATTGGAAATTTTCATAATTGGAATATGGTTAGGTAAAAATTCATGGGTTAGAATATGAAATATTGTTCCCTTACATGATTTTAAAAGGGGGGTACATATATTGGTTAAACCATATGGCCTCCCCCTAAAATTGTGGGGCTTGGGAAAGTGGGGAGAGTATAGTTATCAGATGGACTCCAAACTATGTGTCTGAACCATACATCCTTTATCCAACAACTGATGAGGGATCACATTTTTAGAGCATAGATTTCCCAACCGTACGACCTAACTATTATATACCCTCAAGAATTTGAGTAAGGTTTCACAATTATGTGAAAGGATTGATCTTTCTATCTAGCCTAACTGAGGAAACCGTCAATTGATATTTTCATTCATTTGGAAATTATAATTAAGAATATGAACCCTCCATTATAAATAACAGTTATCACCTAATCAAACATAATTTTACCCGTTGGATTTTAGAGGCCCCCTAGAGATGATTATGGCTCCTTGGACACCTTTCCTCTCATATCCATATATTTGTGGATGAGATTGATCCCTCTCTAGAATGCGTAATCTATTTGATTTTGAATCATTATTTCCACTATTATCTACATATTTGATAGTGGTGGATCTTCATATTATTAGTGGATCAAAATCGTGATTTTATGGGTTTTAATTATTGAAAATCCTCTTTAATCATGCTCAAATATGACTCTTTAATAAAAGTTCCCATTTAAATAGATTTATTGATCATGTGATTAAGGGTAAGAAGTTCAATAAGGCTTTTACCTACACCATAAAAAAATTTCTAGCTTAAATTGAATTGTATTTTCAATTGATTTCTAACCATTTAATTGATATGATATTTACAATTTATTTCAAAGGACATGGAATTGTGAAGAAACTACTTTTTAATGTTTTTTATAATTGAGGTTAATTTTTATAAAAAAAATGGCTTTAAATGAGAAGTGATTTGATGAAATAGATTAATTTTTACATTGGGAAACATGGATTTAAATTAAAGATTATTTTTAAATATTTAAACCTAATGAAATTCTTCAATTTGGTTTTGAAATTGAATTTCCTTGTTGAAACTTGAAATTAGGAATTTGACATATGATTAATGCGTTTAACTAAAAAGAATGATTTTCTAATAATTTATTGATTGATTTTAAGAAAATATGAGTCTCGGTAGATAGTGGACTTTTAGGATAAGGCTAGTACTGCACAAACCGCCTAGAAATTTATTGAAGATGAAAAATATAACTAAATAATGTTAGACATGTTTTACCTCGATGGGGTGTTGATTAAATTTATACATATGGCCTTAGATGTAGGGAAATGTGTAAAACATGAGATATAACTGATTGGTTGGATATTTTTAGGATCCTCATTACACCTATATATTTTAAAACTAAAATAGATTTTATAATAGCATATACAACACAGAACACCAAGCTTAACAACATGAAAAATATATTAAATTTATAACCTAGTCGGAGTTATGAATATAATTATGTACACACTGAAATATATGTAAATTTCATACTCAATATAAATTTATTTATAAATTATTAATAAAAAAGAACTCCACTTTTAATAAATATATTTTATTATACATAAAACATTTTTTTGGAAAAATAATTTTTTTTATTTTTTTCAGAAAATATTATAATTAATTTAAGGATCATTTAGAAATTTAATTTCATAAAATTAAAATCATTTATTGAATAACCATATCAAATTTAACTTAGTTTTAATGTTTTTTGTATTTTTATAAATGTTTTATTTTTCAATGAATAGTGAAAATATAGATTTTCAAAGTACTGACATTTATTTTCATTAAATCAAGTTTATTAAAAGTCCTGTTATATTTTAGATTACAAAATAAATTTAAATATGAACCATATTATTTCTAATAATCTAATTAATTTCACATGAAAAATAAATTTTCATGATTTTGGTATATGTTTATTTTTATATATGGAGACATATTGTTTCTGAAATCTAATTTTTTATAAATATAGGTTATTAATTTTATATAATTAAAATATAACCTAATAATGGAATATTAAAATTAAATTCACATATTATATATATATATATATATATTAATATAAATATATATTCATATAATGATTATTTATAGTCATAGAGTTAATATAATATCATCAATTATTTTGAAAACTCTATTTCCTAAAGACCCATTTTTATACTTTTGTGGGTTTAATTTTAAATTAAATTTTGTTTATTATATGAATTAAAGTTGATAAAATGGAGTCCATAATTTTAATAAAAATAATTAATATTATTTAAAAAGTTAAACTTAATATTTTGTCATAATTAATTTTAAAAATAGTAAAAAATTGTTACCATGGCTAATGTCAGAACCTTTTTACTTGGGCACAAGGCCTAAGATGTAAAAGGAGTAAGTTCGTTAATAAATGTTTCTTTTTGAATTTTAAAGGCGTGAATCAACCATAAAACTAATAAAAGGCATGCTTTATCAACTTTTCAGAAGCATGGATTGATATTAATTTCTGTTATAAAATAATTTTTGGTACTCACAAAAATGCCACTACGTCGCAATTATAAAAGGGCTCCCCTCCCCTCACTTCTTCTCACATATAAATCCATTTTTAATGACAATAAAATAAAATAATATCACCCAATATTAATTATAATAATTATATAACTTATTTTCTTCCAAAAATACTTACCCTAGTGTCCTTGATAAGATATCGAAAGGAGGTTCTTCTTAGAGAAGGCAATCCTCTTCCCTGAGTTTCTTCTTTTTTACTTATTCTTCTTCCACATTGAATTATTTATTAAAAATTTACAGTAAAAAAATATATTCTATATAATTATAAATTATTATTTTTAATGAATAATATTTATCCATCTCTATTCCCATAAAATGGGAAATGAAGCTATCATTTGTGTGTATAGGGAACTACTGCCTCACAAATCAATGAAATTCATTTCCCATCACCACATATATTGGAATTTAATGATGATGGATTTACTGTATATATATTATATTAAATTTATTAATCATTAATTAATAATAAAATATCGTATAAATTCTCACATTACCATACATTGAAAATGATTACATCATTCATGTGTATGGAGGACTACCGGCTTTCAAAACAATGCAATTTGTTTCTTACTACTCCATAACGTGGATTTTATATGTATGTGTATTTAAAGAAATAATATATATTTTAAAATATAATTATCATTATTTTTATATAATATAACACTTAGGTTCTTTCCATCAAGATCATTGAAAAATAGAAGCCTTACAAATGTGTACATATGACCTATCATCTAAATGACTGTAACATAACTCTTTTTTCAAAACCATAATTCATGGTTAGTTTTATAAGTATAATTTATATAACTAATAATAACTATCTCATGATTATTATTTTGGAAGTGATTTTATAATTCCCCCTTTTACCATGGTCAACATCACAAATCCATTTTGATATTATGAAATGAGATTCCTCAAAACACTCGACTTTCACATAACTGAATGATTAATTAAATATATAATTAAATTAAATTAAGTTAATGGTTTAAGTAAAATGGATTAAACATATAAAAGTTTATTAATAATTAAAATAATTTATAATTTTTTTTATTATAAATTAGATAAAGTACATGCATTGCTAGTCTGGACTCAATGTAAGGGTTTCAACTCAAAACATTTGTCTTTGAGACACATGTTCTTATATGCATCTAATTTATTTTAAATGATGTATATAAGACTCCTTTACATATTATATCATGAATAATTAATACTTAACTATATTTTATTTTTCAATTATTCTACTTCATTAATGGGATTTATGATTCAAATGTAACCAATGTGGTAAAATTTTATGTTTCAATTTCATTTTTATCAGGATTATATATTCTTGAATTTAATTTATAGGATATTATTTGATATTTATCTAATATAATCCATTACATTAATTATAATTAGTTATTCATGAAAATTTCTTGAAATATTACAATTATTCTATATTTTTTACTTCAAATTACTAAGAAAATAGATTTAGGAAATCATGACTTCAATTCTCTATTTGGCCAAAAAATCATTTTTCTCAAATATCAATGTGGTCTAAAAATATTTTAAATATGATTTTTAATATTACCCAAATGATTTATTGAAGAAATTTCTTCCATTTTTTAATTTTTAAAAAATGGGTTTGAAGTGATATTCTTTCCAATTTTCGGATGAGGTACTTTTTTAACCTTTTTAGAACAATGTGAAAGACATGTTTTAAAACTTATACAACATATATATAATTAAACACCATCAACACCACTCAATTATTTTAAGATTCTATTGTAATTTACCATAGTTATACATAAATAAATTTTATTCTATAATAATTTTGAAATTTTTAGATTTTAAATAATTGATTTCAAATAGAAAATGGTATTTTTATCAAAAAATATTACATATAATATTTTAAATACATTTTCATGAATAATGAAAAAAATTGATGTTATTTATTTCATATAAATTATGTATATATTGATATTTCATATATAATTATCTTATTCATCCTTACGTTTTTGGTGTAATACATGCCATGTGTTCATCTATCAAATGCCATCATTAAGAAATTTCCTTTGATTATGATACGAGACAAGATTATGTAACCCATTTTCTTTTCACGAGAAGTTATTATGTTTTTTCATAATGGTTGATTTCCATTTTTCAAGACATTTAATCAGGAAAATGTTATAATGGTTTCACCTAAATATCAATGAATTGGTTAATGATTTAGTCTCATGAGGCATCATGTATGGGATTTGGGGGTAAACCTAATACATTATGGGACTTTTTACACCTTGTGATATTTTCTAGGAAGTTATCCACGACTCATGTTTACGTCTTGTTATATTTTTCTACCACATTTCATATAATTCCATGATCTTATGATACCATTTTCAATATTTTATTATCTAATGTGATTAATCATGAGCCTTTTTCTTCTGATATAATTTTTAACCTTTCACTCATAGGTTTTAATTACCAATAATTTATATTCCCTTACTGGTCTTTTTAGATCACACCATTTGCCTATATATTCCACAGGTTATCCCATGCTATTTCAGGAGCTCCAAAGAATTTTGGAGATCATTTTTAGAATAAAATAAAGAATTGTTAATTTATTCTCACATTGTTTTATTGTGATCTTACTCATCTAAATACACTAATCCTCATGATCTTTAGGTTGTAACTAATAGGTGTTTATTTTAAAAATCATTTAATTATCCGTGCAAAAGTATTGGGTTGTTATAGTTTTTATCAATGAAGTGTCCAGTTATTTTTTTATCATTACTAAAGTAAACATGTTGAATACATACAACCAATTATAAGAATAATACTAAGTATAGGAAAATATCCTCATTTTTTTATTTTTAGAGTGAGTGGTTTTTGTGAATTTACATCCCTATCTTGATACTACATGTTACTCTACATCGAACATATTTATACCTAAGGACAATTACTATTAAAAGGGGACATTGAGATTTTACTAAATATTCACTTGGTGCATAATAATAGGCCTTTCTTCACACCTAGTTTGACACTCTTGGGAATATATTTCAAGAAATCATGCTCAAATTATGAGCCATTATGAAAGACTTCAAGAAAACTCCTGGTTATAAAATCTAATAGGAAATGTTTCCATGGATAACCTAGATTGAAACCATTATACTCATAAGTTTGGAAACACTTATCATTTATTATATATTCTTTATAAGTTTATTAGTTTCAGTTGTGTATATAATGCATTCTAATATTTTTTTCATTCTTTATTTTTTGTAAATGGTAGTAAATAAGAGAGAAAACTAAAAAGACAAAAGTTAAGGGAAATTTAATAATTTCCTTAAGGTGATGCATAAATTAATGGTAATAATAGTTAGACATATTATGATCATAAAAAATGATCAATCTCAAATCATGACTAATAATTAGAACACAGTTAAATTTTCCAAAACATCGATAAAGAGAAGGATATCATATTATGGAAGTTAAAGTGTTAAATATGATAAATAATAGAAGATTAAATCTTAGACATATCAAAAATGTTGGAAGAGGAATCATAGAATATTGATTAATGTAACTATAAAGTGATTTATGTGTGGAAATGGAGTAAAAATATATAATTTTATAACAAAAATGAATAGTCCTATTAATAAAACACATTGAAATAAAGTTCATCTTTTGAAACAAAAAATAGTTCAATATCATAGATGTGGAAAAGATGATCATTATCTGAGTCAATTCTCTAATCTAAGGATTAATTTTTAAGATCCAATGTTATTTTTATCATTGAAGTGGGATTATTGAAATGTTTATTTTATGGAACTCAATTATCATGTTGTTTTATTATTTTTATCAATGGTATGAGAATCTTGAAACATATATGGATTATTCTGAAATAGTTTTTATTTAATATTTTTTAATAATATATTTAATGGTACTAATAACAAAGAATGTTCATTTTATAGTGATTTGATATATTATGGAAAAACAAATGGATAAGGAAAAGCTAATCTCTAATATGCACTTTATGTTGAGGAAATTATTTTTTATTATGATTATTAGATTTTGTGGAAAAAATGAACTCTATAAAAACTATTAGTGGCTAAAAAGTGATTTGATTATTAATGTTATTATGAGGATTTTTATCATATTTTTTGGAATGTTTTAGGAATTATATTTATGTAGTTTTAGAAAAATGTTAATATACAAGTGGGGTGACAACTCATCATATCTAGTAAGTCCCCAGGGCTTGAACTCACTGCTGAGGGGTAATAAAGATGAAACACCTACCACTAGCCTATGTTATATACGGGTTAATATGACATTGTTTTTTATTTAATTATTTCAATGGGAAAATGTTATTTTGAATTCACGAAACAGATTATATGTTCAAATCTATTTTTTAGATTTTGAGGTGATTAATGATACTTTATGAAATATTTCATTAGGTTGATATATATGTAACTTTTAGGTATAAAAAGTTATTTAACATGAATGATTATTTGGGAAGAACACAATTAAATCCATTAATGTTGAGGTTATTTTGGATGTAAGGCTATTTAGTTATGGAATAATTTATGTTGTTTTTATATCTGTAGAATAATATGAAATACTATTCATTTTGGTACTAATGTTACTATGTGCATAAAATTATAGGGTTTGGTTAATTTATAATGGAAAGAGGAATATATTGATAGAATTTTTTGTAGTCATGTGATCAGTTAGAATTTTATTTTAGTGATTGAGGCATAAAAAATCCATATTGAGTGCTAATTATTTGTAGAAAAAAATTAAATTTCCTTGAAAAATGATTAACAGAAAAAACCATTCTTGTAAGGTAGGTATAGTTCTTTTTATTATTAATCTATATGGCCAAATTATCCCTCAAATACAAGAATAATATATTTTAATAACAATTACATTCATTTTTGATAAATTGATGGCCTCTCATCTCTTTACAATGGGTATAAAATTATCTCCTAAATGAATCAGTTTTTAAAATACATGCTTTAAATTATCTCAAATGATCTCCTGGTATGGACAACTAGTTTTTTTTATCTTAGCTAACCTTATTATTTACATTTCCCACATTTTAAGAGGATGTTTTATTAATCCTTTTTATGATGTGGGGTTTTGAAAAAGGAATTTTTGAATTTAAAACCCTTGATTAATGAGAAAAAGTTAAAATTTTGAGGATGAAATTTATGTATGGGGGTAGAATGTGACTCATTGAGATTTTAAAACAATACCATAATGTTCCATAGCTTGTATGAAATGAAACAAAAAGCATTAATGACCCAGGAAATATATTACCAATATAACCAAACTATTAAATTAGTTAGAATTATTATTTTTAACTAAATTATGAAATATATATAATTTCTATACTCAATTTAAATTTATTTATTAATTAATAATAAATAAGCACTCAACTTTACTAATGATATTTTATTCTATGTAAAATACATTTCTATCAAACATGATTTTTATTACATATGGTGACAAAATAGTATACTAATTTATTAAAATTTTAGAAATTTTATTTTAGAGAAATATTTTTTAAATCATCATATAGAAATTAACATAGGGTGAAATTTTTAGAATTTATCAAGAATGTTTTATTTTTTAGTGAATAGTGAAATTACTGATTTGTCAAATAGAGACATTTATATTCATTAAATCAAGGAATTTAAAAGTTCTATTATATTTTCTATTTTATTTTTAAGTGAATTAAACATTTTTTTAATTTTAATAATCTATTTAATTTCATTTTAATAATAAATTTTATGATTTTATTTAATTTGATTCTTTTTTTGTTTAAAACGTCATTTTGTGAAAACTATTTTAAATGCATAATGTTTATCTATTTTAATTAATTTAAATAACCCCTAATAAAGAGATAATTAAATTAAATTAAAATATTATAAATCTATTTACATGAATTTAAATTCATATAATAATGAATGTTAGTAATTGAGTTAATATAAGATCATCTATTTTTTGAAATATGTATTTCATGAAAATAGTTTATCATCATGTTTTCCAGTTTTAATTTAAAAGTAAATTTTGAAACCTATATGAGTTTTATTTGATAACATACAACTCATAATTGGAATTGGAATAATTTTTATGATATAACTTGTTAAACTTATTTTTTTGATTTTAATGTATCACTACAGTAAATCATATTTAACCAAATGCATCTATACAAAAGGTTTGTAAAAAAAGTTTGTATTGGTACCCTTTCCCAATGGTTTTCCAAAACTATTTGGAAAGAACACTTTGAGACAAGTTCTCCCACATATTTTGGAAAACTATTTCCAAACGGTATGGCTTTCCCAACTGTTTCCCAAAACTATTTAGAAAATATCACTTCGAGACCACTTTTCCCAAGGGTTTTCCAAAACTATTGGGAATGGGTATAGATTTCCCAATAGTTTTCCTAAACCATGTGGGAAATCCTACTTTGAGACAAATTTTCCAAATTGTTTTGGAATCTATTGGCAAAGGGTATGGCTTTCCCAATAGTTTTCAAACCTTTGGGGAATCCCACATTGACACTAATTTTACCAATAGTTTTAGGAAACCATTTGTAAAGGGTATGGATTTGCCAATGGTTTTCCCAAATCGTTGTGAAAAGGGAGACTTTGAGACCACTTTTCCCAATGTTTTTTGAAAACCCTTTATAAAGGGTGGGTACCTATCTGAACAGGTTTGAAAACCATTGGGATAGGTAACCTTATTTTTTTTAATTCTTTTCTCAAATATCGTTAAATAAATATATATATAAATTACACACACACACATATATATATATAATATATTTATCCAAATATATTCACCAATTTAATTGTTGAATAGTTGTAAATTCTTTTATATATAACCCACATGTTGTGGGTTTGAAGGTCTACTATAACGGTTTTTAAATTTAACTATCCCAATGGTTTGGGGAAAACTGTTGGGAATGACCTATCGCATTGGTTTAAAAAATAGTTGGTATAGACATATCCCAAAAAATTTCAAACCATTTTTATAGGTCTTTCCAAATGGTTTTTGATAAATCATTTGGATAGGTTTATCCTCATGCCAAATCACCCAATGGCTTCTCAAACCATTGGTATGAGCTATACCTATAGTTTGGGGACCTATACCAATGGTTCCAAACCATTTTTAGAGGAAATGATTCCATTAGTGAATATTAAAAATAGTAAAAATCTGTTGTTACATTTAATGTTCCAACTGGATTACAGGGGTTAAAACTAATTAGGTAAACATGCTAACATTTTTAAAAAATATATCTTCTTGAATGGTGTTGGTTTTTCTAGACCAAAACATCATTATATTACATTATTTATCAAATTTTAGGCATTTTATTGGGAGTGAATTCCCTCTAATGAATCGTTTGGGTATTTACAAAAAAAATCCCTCACCTTAAATTATAAATGGGAACCCCCACTCCTCACTTATTCACACCACTCAAGCCATTTTACTCAACCAACCCTTCTGAAACCTCTCACCGGAATCCTAATCCTCATTATAAATATTTTTTCCCTAAATTCCAACCATTTTATACTTATTAAGATATCCAAAAAAGGTTTTATAATAAAGTGATTGTCTTCACTGAGCTCTTCATGTTAACTTGTTATTTTCCCATATTAAATTTTGTATTAAAATGAAAATATAATAAAAAACGGTACAATTTAATTATATATTTTTATGTTTGTGTAATAATATTTTTCAATATCCTCTTTCATCAAATGGAAAATTAAACCATTGTTTCTGTGTATAATAAACTACTACCTCTAGAACCAATGTAATTCATTTTCTTGCATCACCTCTCATGGATGTTCATGATTATGAATTTAATGTTTAACTATTATATTCATTACATATTAATGATTATATAAAAGTAAATTATCATATAACTTCCTACCTTACCATCTATTGAAAAATGATAACATCATTCGTATGTACGATGGACTACCTCCTCAAGAAGTGATGCGACACAATTTCTCAACGCATCACATGGATATTATATGTAAGTGTATTTAAAATAATAATATGAAATTTATGATATAATTATTATTAAATAAATATAAAAAAATAGTTTCCTTCTTTAAATCATGAATGTTGATGAATGTAAATGTTACTCATACATATGTATGACCTACCATGTCTAGATTGTAATATACATCATTTTTAATAAACATATTTAATGGATGGTTTTAAAATTATAAATTATGTATAAAAATTATAATTATTTTATTATTAATATTTGTATATGATGTAACAATTACCCCTTTGATCATGTTCATCAAACCAATGTCATTTGGAAATTATGAACTGAGTATCCTCAAAAATCCTGCTGTTGACATAACAGATTATGTAATTAAATATATATATATATATATAAATGTAAATTATACCACTAAATGGTTATTAATAAATCATATAATTGGTATATGAATATTATATAGGAGATAAAGGATATACATGAAAATTATGGACTCGAGGTTAGGGTTTCATCTAAAAAAATCCTTCTCTGAGACATGTTTCTATAAAATGGTGTATATATGGCCCCTTCACATAATATATCATTAATAATTACTAATTAATTATTTTTTATGTTATAAATAATTTTCTTCATTCATGAGATTTAATATTCAAAATTTATCAAAGCGGCATGGGTTTATGTTTCAATATCATTTTAATTTAGATTGTTTGTTATTTAATTTCCATTATAAGAAATTATTTGATCATTACATAATAAATAAATATAATTTTATTATACTCTATTTATTCAGATTATTGAAACATAATTTTACCATTATTATATCACCGGAATGTTATATGATTGTGAAAATGTTTTAAAGAAAAACGAATACATTTACCCTTAGTGAAAAATAATTTCTACTTCATATTCACATTTTCTAAAAAAAATTCATGAAGAATTTAGACATCCAACGAATGATTTATTATAGAAAATTTTGACACTTATTTAACTTTTTTCAAAACGTTCTGAATGTAATATTTTTATAATTTCCCAAATGAGATACCTTTTAACCTATTTACAATAATATGAAATTAATATTTTTAACTTATACTATAATGAACCAGTCCTTTCACACATAAATATAACATATTTTAAAATTAATATTCAAAAAACTTAATAAAAACACACCTAAGGATAATACTAGTTTATTATCATTGGTGACTAAAAAAATATTTTTATATGATGTATGATGTTTGCTATATCCCTCAAATATTTTCTCACATATTACTCATCATTCACATACTATAACAAAACAATTCTTCATAAACTGGGGAATGTAAGATAAGAATTGGTGAGATCAAATAATCAGTAATGGTAAACATAAGAGATATTAATATGTTATATTATTCATGCATAAGATAATACTAAATACATGTGATCATGAGCATCGTGTACAAGTTCGTACCAATTTTTTTGTAGATCTTAAACCTGAGTCATGGAATAAAAAATTATCATTTTCGAAAAAATGTTACATAATGGTGAGAAATCGTCATTAATAAATAATAAACCGTTGGATCTTTTCATAAATTTGTGCAAACATCATAAATTTAGATAAAAATTTCATATTTCTAGTTTAATTACCTAGACTATAATCATTGTAGAACATGAATTGTCACCTATTTTACATTATTGATCTAGATGCACTTGTTATCCATAGTATATCAGGACCCGTGTATTTCTAATAGTAGATATGGACACACCTGTTTCCCATAGTGGGTTGGGATTCATCAATTTAAAATATTTTATATTTATAAACTTATTATGAATTATAGATTATGATGCACCTATTTCCAAAATTAGGTTATGATATACTTGATTCCCATAGTAGATCTAGATGCACCAATTTCCCATAGTGGGATCAACACCATCAACATATTTACCATTATAATATCTTGAGATATTAAGATTTAACCAATTCATTGTTGGGATATATAGATCCCATACATCACCTAATACAAATAATAAATATTTTTCCCACAATATCATAAAACATTCATCATTACACAACTCGTAAAATGAAATAGATTTTATAAACATTTCATTAAATTATAAACCATTTATAATGAAATGGGTTTCACCATCATATTTTCATTATAAAAAAACCATAAAAAGAAATAATAATGAGGTTATCCTTTGATAATATACCCATTAAAGATTAAGTAACATAAAAGGATGACATATTATATAAAAATATATCCTAAAATATCACTTGGAATAATTCTTAAGGAAAAGAACTTTTCTATTTTGAAATCATTTTTTTAAATGATGATAAATGATAAATAAAAAGTTCAATTAAAAGTAAAATTTTAAACATTTAAAAGATTATTAAATTTATTTATGAATATTTATGGTGTAAAGACACGTAATTATCTTAAAAATTCATTCCTTCTATATTTTTTAAGAAAAGTCAAAAATTACATCATTCAAAAAATGATAAAAAGATTCTGTTCAAACAGATTTATAGAACTCAAACATGTTTGTTTTAACTTCATATTTTGGATTGTTTCCCTTTGAAATATGAAATTTTATCCCTCCCAAAATACCATTCTATTTTATGATATTTAAACCTCATGCTTTCTTTTTAACTTCTATTTCTTTTAGAAAATTCGTATGAGGTATTGATTGTGTAACAAATTCATGTCTCTGTTTTAAAAAAACTTTTTTGTAGAAAGTAAAACATGGGTAAAAATGAATTTAATTTTTAGGAGAATAATAAAAACATTTTTGAAAACATTATTATAAAACATGTAATTATAATAGTGATATTCCCTAGTTGATACTTAAAACATAAACAATCTATAATATTACTAGATTTTGTAATAAAAACATTCCTCAAGTCTTGCCTTTTCTTATTTACATTAAAACCTACTATATAATAAATATGGATTTATTATAAATTTATTACATAAAAATATATAAATTATATTATTTATTATTTATTTAAAGCATACTATAATTCCTTTATTAATAACTTTTCATTAAAATCACTATTTTGGGTGATAATTATTTCATTTTCCAAGCATGTTTTGGTTTGACGGTCCTGATACATATATTCTGAACATGGTATAACAATTTACATGTTTTTAAAAATGGTATAAAAATAATAAATATTAATTATATAAATATTTATAGTCATTCATAAATATTATACATAAAAAATGAATTACACCGTTCATAGAGACGATGGGCCAAGCGTAAGCATGAATATTGTTTTCATTTTTAGAATGATGGAATAAAATAAAGGTAAATATTAATTAACCATTATATAATTATTATAATATATTATATATTATATATATTAATCCAATTCATTCTATATACAATCCATGTGAAATATGAACTAAAATGAATAACATCGCATTGTAGAGATGACAGTCCCTACGTATGCACGAGCGATGCAATCATTTCCCAAAATATTGGATGATAATAACTTATCCATTATGTTATAATTAAAAAAGTATAACAGTTTTATAAATATCATATATAAATATTAAAACCATCATAATTTCAATCCATGAAATTTGGTGATGAAAAATGAATTACATCGCTACATGGAGACGGTAAGTTGTACATATTCATAAGGAATAGTTCCACTTATTATTTAATGGGAAATACAGTTTATAATGGGGATTTAGTAATTGTAATAAAAAATTATCATATATATGATACTGAATTTATTATCATATGATCAATAAAATAAATGTACATGAGGTAAGGATGGGTATAAAAAGAAAGTGACCAGTTAGAGAAATTTCTTCTTCTTTGAAACGACTGTTATAGATTTCATCTAAAGGGCTATAGGGTTGGTATTTCGGGAAGACCTAAAATACTATAATGTGTATTGGGAAGTTTAGAATAAAATTTTCAATATTATATTTGATATATAAGGCACAATGTTTTCTAATTTTGTGAGGTAAGAGGTGTCATTTTATAAATGAGGCCAGGTGTAATTTTGTAAATTTAAAAAAGATTAAAATATATTAACACTATTCTAGAAAAAAAGGCATCCATGGGGCCAATAAATGAATATGTAATGAAATATTAGACCATATATTATATTGATTGTGATTATATGATATTTTTATGTTTTTTAAATATTTTTAAAAAATATCAGTCCCAAAAAATATTATTATTTCAATTTTGATAATATTCAATACTTTGACTTCAAGAACATCAATAAAATAAAATAAAATTAAAAATAGTATTATTATATATTTAAAAGGTAATTTTCAACTATATAATTCATGTATCACCTTATATATCTCAAATTATGTTACTTTTAATATTTATAATATCATTTATTTTTTTCCATTAATTTAATAATCACGGAGTAAGCGTCGCATAAGAATTTGATGTAATAGATTCATCACAAAAAAATATAAAAAGTTTACAATGATAAAGTTAAATCAATTATATTTTTAAATTATATTTATAGTCAAACATATACAATAGATAACCTCATATTAAAATATTATAGTTATTAAAAGACAAGATTGTGACATGTTTGACATTTCGTGAAATAAAATACTATAAAGGTCATAATCTCATTCAAATGACAAAAAATGTCATAAAACCAGACACTAGATGAGTATGGAAAAAACATAAATCAACTAATAATATTTAAGAAATATTTTGGGTAATTTAGTAGTCCATATTTTTTGTTAACCTAAATTACTTTTTTTACCCCTACTGTATAAGAAAATTACTACATTTACTATTTTGAATGACCAAAAATAAAATGGAAATACTTACCATATTCTAACCACTACTTAAAAATTTGTAATTAATTTTTAAATATTTAAATCAAATATTTTAAAAAAAATTAATTTAAAATTAAGCCCATATAATGCAATGAAAAATAGATTTTGTGAAAACAAATCCTTTAAAGCCCAAAACTGTACACATAAAATAAAATGTTATAAGTATTATTAAATTGAATTTATTTATACTATATCTAACTATATATTTATTATTTAATTTTTAAATAATATTAAATTCATAAAGTTACATTTTAATCTAAATGAAATGACAATTTTATTTAAATCGACATTTTCACTATTCACTAAAAAATTAATCTTTTCCAATAATTCCCAAAAAAAATTATACTATGATAATTTTAAAATGATGAATGAAAAAACTGAAATTATTTTTTCAAATAAACTTACAAAAACATTTATAAATTTATTATAATATTTCCCGTGAAGAAAAAACATTTTTGGAGAAAACTTATTTTCACGAAGAAATGGCTTTACAAAAAAATGAATGATTATTTTCTATGAATTTATCAATATATTTATAATGAATAGTAAGTTTTTATATATTTCATAAATTAGTTAATCATATTCATATCCACCTAATTAATGGCTAGGTTATAACTTTTACAATAAATAATAATGTATTAACAGTGAATCACACTTCCATTAATCTCAGTATTGTGTGTAATGAATGATATTAGATAAATAATTTTTTTAAAGAGAAATAATTCATTGAAATATTGGGGTGTTATATTATACCCCCTTTAAAAAAAATTCACCATAAAAATTGGTCACCTGTATATGAACAAATTATAATTCCTCTACCTCAAGAAATCCTTAGGTCCCCATATAGTATACTAAAATTGGTCAATAATAAATTAAACATTAACTAGAAGAGTTTTCCAGTTTCATAATACATTCTCTATATAATCTAGAATATATAGGTATTGTTCTTCATAACAATGATCATTCTCTAGTGGTACTATCTCTGCATTTACTATAAGTGAAAGATCAGGTATTTGCTTCCTTTGGAGAGATACATGGAACACATCATGACCCCGAGAGAGGTTTGGTGGAAGAACTAAATTATAGGATATTG
Organism: Viscum album; assembly: GCA_963277665.1. Classification (NCBI taxonomy): domain Eukaryota; kingdom Viridiplantae; phylum Streptophyta; class Magnoliopsida; order Santalales; family Viscaceae; genus Viscum; species Viscum album. The sequence goes on along the minus strand of OY728153.1, from coordinate 2,014,524,376 downwards.
TACTTATAATATAAATTATTTCAAAGAGGAAGGTATTAATAGGGCTTAGTTTTCTATGATTTCTTTCATAGAGAAATTCATAAAAATACCTTCTCACTAAATTTAAATTCGATATCGTATCGATGATTATTAGCATAACATTTTTGTAAACATTATGATGTACTTATAGGTTAATTAATGGATCATACATTCTCTATTATATCATTTTATTTCTCAAGTAATAATATGTTTCTTTATTCAACTTCATTGTAGTATGTCAGAGTTATATAATTATTTCTATAAAGGGATTCAAAAGGATCTATCTGAATGCTCGAGTGAGAGCAGTCATTGCAAGGAAACTCAAATTGAGGTAGGTGTTGATCCCAATCACCTTTGAAATCCATAGAATAAAATATTAAAATATACTATAGGGTTTTAATTTTTGTATAACACTGACCATATTTCAGAGGATGATATTAATTGCTAAAACTCAACTATGTATCAATATTTTACTAAATACTTCACCAAAACATTAAGGTGAAGTTTTAATCCCAATGAGAACCAATTGAATGTGGTACCCCATGTTATTATCCCACTGACTTATTGTTTTTTCCAGAATGATTACCCATATGTAAGACCCCAAGCTTCCATGGTATGTTTCCCTTTGAATAATATAGTAGCTTGTGTTGTACGCAACTTCGAGATTCTAACACACCCCAACAAATCAAACTAGCAGTTATGAATAGTACTACCCACTTTTTTAAATTTTTATAAATTTTATCATTCAAAATGGACTTCATTTTTGGGTTTGGAATATCAAGATTATATTAGGGTGAATTTTTGGTATCTTTCTGAAAACGATCAGTTTTTGAGGAATAGTAAAACATTCTAAATTTTAATTAAAAACATATTTTTTAATCAAAGTCATTTATATTGATAAATTATAATATTGGGTGGTTTTTAAGTATAATTAGATTATATCTTTACAATTTAATCCAATTTTGTTCATTGGACATAATTTCACATTTAAACTGGACATAAGAAAATGTCAATCTTTGGATAGTTATTATTTCTAAAAAATAAGCTTTTTTGTTTTGACAACGGGAATTAATTTAAAATTAATTTCTTCCACTTCTGTGATTTGAAATTATAAAAATGGATTCAATATTTGGAATTATGAGGTCCAAATTTTTTAAATAAGTAACTTTTATTTTTAGACATTTTGAATAATTACTTCGGTTAATATTTTATTTACCATGGTTAAAAGGTACATCCGGTAAATAAGGGTAAAAATTAATATTAAAATAATATCAAATTACCCTAAAACGTGTCCTAACCCTATTTTATGACACATGTCCGACCTTGGGCATCCTTGGGTCGATTTCGGGACCCCATGGAGCCACTTTTAAGTGATAATGACACTTTATATTAATTAAGTTAAAGTAAATACAAAAATGACATAAGCATATATTTTGTAGTAAAACAATTTTGACATAGGGTTATATATGTTACCTCTTAGACTATAAATATTAATTATAAATAAAAAATATTTCCTATATTATGGTATTTTATTTATAATTTTGAGACCTTTTATAATAACATTTATTTAGGACACAATGATGATGTTGTATTTTCCTTATTAATGAAAGAATCAAATAAATGGTATTATAGATGTTAAGATAAATATAATTTTAAATTTTTGATGAAATAAAATAATTTTATAGGATAATGTGACATTTTATGATTTATTAAAATAATTTATTTCGAAGTAATAATGATTTTATAAATTTAACAAAAACAAAATAGCAAATAGTGTCAAAATTGACATAAAAGAGTTTTTAAAATAAATATTATATTATTAATTTATATTCTATTCCTAAAAATATAAGGTTTATCTGAAGGTCCTAAATAATATTATATATTCCATTAATTAACCACTTGAGGTTTGATTGGAAGTTTATAGTATGTTTTTTAACCATATAATATAAAAATACAAAGAGACATGGTAAATGTCAAACTATTTAACTAAGAGTTAAAGCTAAACGATAAGGTTAATATAGTGACCCAAACCTGTCTAAAACCTATTGGTTGAGTGTATTTAGACCCATACCCACCTTATACTTTAAATAATTTATTTTTTATCCATTATAAACCGAATATTATTTTATTATAAAATAATATTTCAATCTTTTCATAAGGTGCCCCTCACCCCTTTTATAAAAGGGCACTTCCCCTCATCTCAACTTCACATAATAAAAGCCAGATGGATTGGTCAACCCCTACCCAAATATCCTATCCACTTTCCTCCCTTAGTCCTATAGGCCTTACTTTAGTCATAAATCCAACCTAAAAAGCAATTTTGATCAAATCAAAAGGAAGAACCAGAAGAAGAGGTAAATATTTCATCACTTTTTTCATGTTCCTTTCTTCTTCCAATTCCTCTTTCTTTGATGTTTCCATTCTAAAATAATAACTCCAGTATCTTATATATACTGTGATTTTATTATAAAAATGTTACAACCATATTCATTATTATATCCATCCTTTGAATGAAATGTCACCATACGTGTGTGCGTACGGCCTACCGTCTCCACGTCGTGGTGTAGTTGTTATTCAATACATTATTATTTGGATGGGTATAATAATGATATATAATTGATGTAAATACTAAATATAACATGATAATGATTATTTATATTTTATATACCATCCAATTATATATTATTTTAATATCAAACGAATGATATTGTCGCTCGTGCGTACGTATGAATTACCGTCTCCTCAAACATGATGAGATTCATTCCCCATCATATCCATTCAAGACTAATTTTAATTAGATAATTAAAAAAAATGTTTAAAGAATTGGTATCATTCTGAATATGAATAATATACATCCTATCCATAACAAACATTACTTACATAACAATGCATATAAAGTAAAACAAATCAGTTAACACCCGAAATGACGATAATACTAAAATATTATTAACATAGCAATATTATAATATAATATATGATATCATATTAATGTATATGATTCTTATATAATTTAATAAAAATAATTTATCCATTATAGAGGAGGCTAACCTACCCTCGACCAAGGAAATGTAAAAGGTAATGGTTAATTCCACAATCTCTTCATTATCCGAGGTTGTTTATATGTAACTATCTACTAGGACCTCTTTATCATCCACATACATGTTTCTTAAAAATGTATTTCAAAACATTTTTACTATTTACTAGAAAATGGGTTAAATTCATTTATACCATTGTTTGACCTTATATGTTTTGAAAGGAATCTTTCCGTCATTTTCCAAACAATTTACTTTATTACCTTTTCGAAAAAATTAATGTATGAATGTTTTTTTAACTTATACGGTGGATGTAGATATTTTCTCCCATTATGAAATTGGAAAAGATTCCATTACAAGCATATAATAATATTTCCAAAATAAATTTTTTCTTTTATAATTATATGAATTTTAATTTATTTCAAAATATAAAAGAGATATTTCTCTAAAAAAGGATTTGATTTCATCTCTGTCAACATCCTTTGATGGATTTTAAGCTTATTTGAAGTTGGTTTATTAAGATACAAAACATCCATATTTTATTGAAGGTTTTTTGATATGTTTGATTGTGGATGTGTTATTTTTACACCATTCATGGTTTAGGGATTAATTATTGACATTTCATAAGCTAGTTTTAATAGGAATTTTTATGTTATGTTTAAATATTTTCATATGAGGAATGCATTGTACTTAGTAAGTGACGACTGGTGCCCGATATAGATCATCGGTGCATCGGTAGGTCTCATTAGACAAACTAGTGTCTTTTCACAAGGCCTTGAAAAAATATTATTTGTAGTCTTGGAACAAGGCCTTAACTATGTGGTTATAAAGTCTGGAATTATGCATTCCATCATTATGAAAGTGGCTATTGATATTGAATGTGATTATTATACTAGTAGAATATCCATATAAGTAAGTAAATAGAATTATTTTGATTTATATTTTCCATATTATGATGATGTTTATGTTGAAAAGGCTTTTATTTTAGTTTTATACATTGTCTTAAATGTTTATGCATATTTCCACTATATTGTTATCCTTACTGAGCATCTGAGATCACCCATTTTAATGTTTTATTTTTCCCAGGATGCTAAGAAGTATATTATGACAAACCTGCATGGATAGACTATGGGATCTCAGTGTTGTTTATGGAATCAATGTTGATGTTGTTTTCCATTTTATGATGTAATGTAAACCTTATGAATGTATCTAGTACTTCTAAAAATACTAAACTAATTTGTCTTTCAAGACTTGATCATTTGTGATCATGCCAATGGTATGTAATAATGCACTAACTCTGGGTAATTTGGTTCGGGGCATTACACATATAAAAATGTTCTCTGATAGAAACTAAGCATGATGACTTGACAAGGTGATCAACAACAACACATAATTACAGTAACATCAAAGATAAGATAAACTATAATAGATACCAGAAATGTTAATCATATATCTACAATGTAAAATAGAATTATTCCATAAGTAACTATGTGACTAATACATATAAAAAAACCAAAGGGTATTATTACTATAAATGTCTCTTGAAATATCCTTAAACATGAAAAAATCTAGTCAAATAAAACATCAAAAGGTAAGTTAATTATGTTTTATTATTGATCAAACATAAACTCATAAACCCATGATGGTATCCATAACTCTTATTTGAATAGAGAAATATACACTTAAAAATTTTAATTCACCCAATATTACTTATATAAGTTTATATTTTATACAATAAAATTTACATTTGATGCTTGGGTTATTCCTTTTACTGATAGAATATCAGATGGGTTTCATTATTCTAGGATCTATATAGAGGGAGATAATCGGAATAAATTTCACTAAAGGATGAACAATAATATATCCATAGAGTTCATTGATATAACGTCAAACACAAAACTATGAAATAAGGAAGGAAGGATAAGACATCTCTAATAATAATGATTCAATTCATCCATTAGTATTATATAAGATTCACCTTCATCCCTTTTCATCAGATGTTATTGTGGAATATCATCAACATTAACCTATATAATATGGAATCTATTTTGATTAATGATCAATATTCTAGATCATGAAACAATATAGTGTGGGTGGTTTATTTGTTAGAGTATTATTCTCCCCCAATTAATTAAACATATAATTAGTCCAATTTAAGTATTCACATGCATTATGATCCACGGTTCACAATTGAAAGAACCTCCCAGTTTCATTCAATGATGTACTATGACACTTCTGATATTCCTAACATGAAAATTGAGGAAATTTCTTCCAACTATTTCAACATGCAGGTGACTCAATCATGCTTTTCCAATCAAAACCATAAGAATGGCAGGAATATCAAATTTCTATTTCTTCCTATAGTGACCATTGAAAAAATTCTTCACTTATACTAATGTCTCTTATATTGAAGCCCTTTATAGTAATTGGATTCAGTACACCAAAGAACCTATCAATTTTTATATAATATATGATGATTAAAATATAATAATACCGCTCAAGTTTCATAAAATTAGATTCTTAGGTACCAATATATTAATCTTCCTTTTTTATCCTCGATTAATTCCTTCTCTATATTTGTTCATAGAATATGAGGGTAGTAATTACTAATAAATATCCCACTAAAATCTCCCCATTCAATAGATTCACTTTTTTCTTGTTCCATTCTGTAAGATTCCACAATTTATATTATTATCCTTCCAAAAAATAAATATATAAGATAAACATTTTGTTTCATGACCATTTAAGAACTAAAAGTATTTTCTAAATAGTATTGATCCATTTAAAAACAATTATTGGATCAGAATATCCACTAAATTAAGTGGGATGTTTCCTTATGAAATAATCAATAGTATGTAGTTCCTTCCATTTATTATTTAGAGACTCGAGATGATTCATATCTCAAGAAAGTTGTATGAGAATAATAACAAGACTCTTCATTCCATCTCCCAAAACATTTGGTTGGTCAGGAGTAAAATCATTGCATTGTTAGTTGCACTCATCATTAACATGGTTCCTTTAGGTTCTATACATTGAATAAAACTAGAAATAATTTCATGAGAAAAAATAATAGTAGGGAAACACCACCTGCTTATGAAAGTTATTTTATAGTATGTCTAAATCATGGACCATTTATTTATATCTATGAATCATTTGTCTTATACTAATTCAATAATGGTTATTATTTAAATCCTCCATGATTGTTCGTAAAGTGTTTTGGAATTTCTACTATGAGCATCAAACTATGTGTGCACTAGGTGATGATCGATTCGATCACAATATTCCATTTTTAGAGATTCTACCCCAATATACCTCTATTATAGATCCACATCCTCTTGTGGAATCTAAAAAGAGATGAAATTACATTGAATCCACTTTCTTTATCCTTCACCAAATTTATAGGATATTTTCCTATACATAGAATTATCCTTTGACTCGTCCTTAGAGATATACCATGATATATCCCTACACATATAATAAGAAATATTTCTAGGTATATCACTAATGTATTTCTAATCCTAATCTCTAAATATTGACTGAACCATTACTCTGATACCAACTATAATCACCTGATCTTTTCATACATAAATATCACATCTTTTTATACGAATATTAAATATATTTCATAAAATCATGCAATAGGACCATAATAGTTTGTTTTATTTGGATACTATAAAAACAATATTGTTATTTCATCAATGATATTTAATATCTACCACAAATAGCTTCTCACATAGTACACCTCTTAGGTATAACATAACTAAAAATGTCTTCATAACCTGGAAAAGGAAACAAAAGATTGTGAGCTCTCAGGAAGGGTAAACAGATGAGATATCAATATTTGATCATATATAGGAATAATATAAGAATAAGGTAATGTGATCATGAAAATAAATTAAAAAGTTTATATCCAATTTTTTGTAGATCCTAAACATGATTCATGGAATAAAACATTATCATCTTATAAAACATGGTCTATAAGAGTGATAAGTCCTCATAAATAAATCATAAAATATAATCACATGTCATAAAATAATGTAACCATCATAAATATAGAAACAAATATCATATTTAAAGTTTAACTAATAAGAACATAAATATATTAAATCAATACTTATAACATGTTTCTTATTATGGACTAGGACACACCTTTTCCCATAGTAGATGAGGATGCACCGGTTCCCAATAATAGTCTAGGTTACACCTATTTCAAATAGTGGATCATGATGCATATGTTTTCCATATTGGATAAAAAATCACGAATTTACCATATTATAATAGGGTGACCCTATTTCCTATAATACATAATGACACACCTACTTCCCATAGTAGATCAGGATTCATCTATTTCCCATAATCAGATTAAGACTATTGACTTGTTTCCCATTTTCATCTCAAGAGATATTATGATTTAACCAATGAATTAGAAGAAGATATAGGTAATAACCATCACATAAACATTATAATACATATTTTTTTCACAAACTCAGAAAAAATCAACCATCACATATCTCATGAAATGAAACTAATTTCATAAACATTTCATAATTTTATAAACCATGAAAAATGGAATGGTTTTCCCCAATATATTGTAATTATAAGCATAAAAAATAAAATGAATGAATAAGTGTGGTATATTTTTATCATATCCTAAATAACTCATAAGGATCATTAAAGGTAGTTATTTTATATTGAATATTATTTTGAAAGATCACTAGGATTGTTTTTATTAAAAATAACATTAAAATTTTGAAATGACATCCTTTTTAAAAAATATGCACACATATAAATAAATAAAATCATTGAAAAGAACTTTTAAATTTTTTAATTATGATTAAAATAATTTTTGAAACATGATAGATGTAAAAAAAATTATTTCATATGTAATAACATCCCTTCCGTATTTTTTCATAAAAGTCACAAACTACCTTGTTCAGAAAACGAAAACAATATTCCTTTAAAAATATTTAGTAAAAATTAAATCATGTTTAAAAATAACATTAATAAATTTTAGTATAATAATAAAAATAGTTTTTATTTTTTATATAACATTTAAAAAATAGAAATTTTATCCATTAGAGAGTGAAATATAAACAATCCAGAATAATAATGAGTTTTTGAAATAAACACTTACATCATGTCTCACTATTTATTATTCATTTTTATAAATCATGTATAATAAATTTGGATTTATTGAACATTTATTACATTAAAATATATCAATAATAAAATTTATGATTTTTTATAACATCTTATCATCATTTTATAAATAATTTGTTATTAATATGACTCCTCTCGGTGAAAACTACTCCGTTTTCCAAGCATGTTCTGGTTTGGTAGTCATGGTCCATATCTTTGATCACAGTCCCATAAATCCTATATTCATAATAAGGGTATAAACATGAAATATATATATATATATATATATATTAAATTTTTATATGTTTATAATCATTCATAAAATTTAGAGATAGAAAAAGTAATTACAACCTTCATGGAGATGGTAGGGATATGTTTGGAGGAACACTATTCCCATTTGTCGATTGATGGAATGAAAAAATTGTAAATAATAAATCACATTTATTGAATTATTATATCATATATATCATCTATATCATATATATTTATAAAATTAAAACATATTACCATCCATGTAAAATTTAAATGAAAAATGAATCACATTTCATCATGGGGATGGTAGTCTATACACATACACAAGTGGAATTATAATTTCCCAATATATTGATGATAAGAAATAAGACATATATTATCATTACAAAGGTTTAATAATGTCATAAATATCACATATAAATGTTAAACCCATCATAATCCCCATCCCTGAATTATTGTGTCCAGTTTGTTTTGTGTTGCTAAGTGGAGATGATAAGTTGAACGTATGCACGCGCGTACTTTCACTTATTATTTAACATGAAAGAGGGTTTATAATGTCTTTTACATAATCATAATAAAATTTCATAATATTTAGGATACTAAATTTATTATTTTATGTTTAATGTCATATATTTATAAGAGTTAAAGAAGTGTAAAAAAGAAATTAGTTGGTTAGAGTGATTACCTATTATTTGAAATGAATCATTTATATCTCCTCTAAAGGGCTCTAGAGATGGTTTTTTTGGAATAAAATGGACCCTAAAATGTTTATATGGAAGCATGGAATATAATTTTCCAGTTTATTTTTTTTCTATAAGTCACAATGTGGTTTAATTAAGTTAGTGAGTCAGTGTCCTTTTATAATTGCGGTGAGGGGAACATTTGTGATTTCTAAAAATATTAGAATATATTAATACTATTGTAGAGACAAATACTTAAAAATGTTTTATAAATTAAGAATGGATGAAATATTTTATCATTTATTGCCTAATTTATTATTAATTTATATTTTTATTTATTTTTAAATAATTTAGTAAATCGAAATCCCATAAAATATCATTATTTTCAATTTTAATATAATTCATTTCTTTGACTTGAAGATCATAAAAAAAGTAAATTTCAATAAAACTATATTATTATATACTAAAAATTCCACGGTCATATATGTAATTCATGAAAAAAATTAAATATATAAAAATTATGTTACTTTTAAGTTTCTTAATATCATTTATATGATTTCTCAATTGATTGAATAATTACAACTCTAGCATTTTGTATGAATTTAAGATAATTATTTTTCCAAAAAATATAAAAACAAATTCCATAATAAAGATGAATATTTCAGATTTAAAAATAATAATTATATTCAATAATATCATATGTATAATATATTATTAAAATATTATAGTTAATTGAAATAATAGTGTGTCATATTTTACTTTTCATGGAATAAAATAATATGAAGGTAATAATCTCATAAAAATGAAAAAAAAAATATATAAAACCAAAATTATATTAGTATGGAATAAATTAACACATCCAATAAGATTTAACAATGTTTTGGGGTTATTTAATAGTATTTATCATTCTATTTTTAGCCTAGATTGCCCAATTTACCATTACTGTGGTAATAAAATTACTATAGTAATAATTAAAAATGACCAAAAATAAAATAGATCTATCTAAAAAATAAACTAGATGAATCCAAATATGGAATAAGATTTTTATGATTCATCTTAAATAATTGGTATAATATAATATAAAATTAATCCCACAAAATAAAAAAAACAGTTTTCTGGAAAAACAATTGTTTACGCTGAAAATTATACTTATACAAAAATAAAATCTTGACAATGATGAAAATTTAATTAATTATAAAATATCAAAAAAATAGTAGTTCTTGAGATCTAATTCAAAACAGAAAGATTCATTTTAATATAATAAAAATAACAGTATTATAAAAATCAGTATTTTTTTACTATTATTTAGTATATAAATCTTTTTAAAAAAATCTAAAAAAATAATCCTAAAATGATTTTAAAAATAAGAATTAAGAAATTATATAAATTTAATCATGTAATTTTTCTAAATTATTGAGAAATTAATTATAACATTCAGTCTTAAAAAAACCCATTTTTGGAGAAAACGTATTGTTTGAATAATAGAACGACTTTACCAAAAATTGAATGATTATTTTCTAATAATTTACCAATACAATTATATTGACTAAGAAATTTAAAAATATTTTAAATGTAGTTAACTATATTCAAACCCATCATATTAAAAACATTATTATAACCTTCACATGAAAAAATAATTCTTTAATCGTAGATCATGGTTCGCTTATACTCAGTGTTCTGTGCAATATAATCTATCGATGAAATAAAAATTTTAAAGATAAACATTTCATACAAATTTCACAGTGTTACATATACTACATGTAAGGAATTACCATCCATTGAGACCACTTAATTAATTTATGATTATTTTATAAATGTTAATGTTTATTTTTAATGAAAACATTATCTATAATAATTTGTGATTTTTTAGATTTTGAAGGAGTGTTTTCAAATTTGAAAGGGTATCTTTCTATGGAAATATTCAATATAATATTTTAAAATAATTTTTATTAATGAGAACAAACTTTTATGGTATATATTCATTCCAAATTATTTTTATGTATCTCCCACAAGTATTATTCTCCTTACATTGATGGGGTAATACATGTCTTATGTTCATCTCTAAAATTCATTAATTATTAAATTTACTTTGATTATGATACGAGTCAAGATAATGAAACACATTTTCTAATGGGTAGTTATTATTTTTATTCCATATGATTTATTTCCTTTCTATGGAACACAAAATCATGAACATGATATGATGGGTGTTCCCAGATATCTTCGCAATGAATTATGTTATGCTTTAGTCTTAATGAAGAGTTATGTATTGAATTAAAGAGTAAACCTAATATATTATGGTACATTTTAAACCATGTGATATTATCTTGTGAGTTAGATTTGACTCATGTTTATCTCATTTTATTCTTTGATTCCATATTTCATATGATTCAATTATCATATGATACCTTGTTCTTTTTTGTTATACTCTAATGAAATTTTTCTTAAGTCTTATTTTTCATGATATAATGTTATACCTTTAACGCACTTGTTTTTATTTCTTATCATGTTTATTCCCTTATAATATTTTTTAGCTTAAACATTTTATCTATGTATTCTTGAAGTGATCCGATGTTTTTTTTAGATTTCTAAAGGATTTACAATCTCATTATCGAGAATAAAATTATGAAATTTTATATAAGTCTCACATGGATATACTATAAACCTATTAACCAAAATAATCTAGGCTGCATGATTGTTGGGTAGTATTTAATGTATTTTTATAATAAAAATTATATAATAATAATGTAATAGGCTTGGTGCACTATAATACTAGATTCTATAACTAACTAACCTAATTTAATATGACCATCGCGATTTGTTTTTATTCTGATTATTACATGTGAGTGATTATAGAACTATTTTTATTCATTCCTAATGTTTATTGAAAATGTTCATTTAAGCATATTTCTGATGTAATTTCCATCCATCTATATTGGAATCTATTTTGACTAAAATTTTCAAAATTCTTCACCATGACATGTATTTATTTAAATTGAATAGTTAATTATTTTTTATGTAACTTCTTACATACCATTTGGTAAAATCTTATTGATCATTTTTATCACACCACACATTTACCTTAGAGTTATTGTAGATTTTTTATTCTAGATTCATAAAATTTAAAGTCTGACTTATTAGTGGAATTTGTACTTGAGTCATCGGACCTTAGGTTATGGTGGTGACTGGTAGATCTATAATACACTTATTACATTGATATTATAGGTTTTCATAATCATGGTTATAGTTTCTTATATTTGGTTGATGTACCTTTTAATTCTTATTCATTTTATTGAGGTAGTTTTCTCCTTGAATAGTGTTTTTTAAAAATGAATATCCATCTATTTTATCTTTTTATATTATATATTGATCAATTATTATTAGGATGAAATTATTCCCTATTACCATTTGATGGTTCCATGATGTTTTTCGCTAACCATTAGGGATTAAAACACATTTTTTTCCATGTCCATGTCACATCAACTACTACTATTCCAGATCATTATAAAAATTAAATACAATAAAATTAAATTATATATGGTCTCACAAAATAAACATGGTCATTAGATCTTTATGAACACCCTATGAATCTCTTTTTTTACAAAAAGCTCACAACTTAAATCCATGTCACCCATAATAATAGCTATTTAACTTCCTAATTTCTTTCCCAAGCCAATCACACCTTATGTGGTGACTAAATTCTTAAACAACTCAGTAGTTGCTTATCCTTGGCCTATGGGGAGGTTTACTTTCATTTTTTGGGCTAAAAAACATTTAATTAAATTTTAGTTTGAGTGTATGGTATTTTTGTGTGACCATATGTCAAATTCAATAGTGATACAATGAGACCTTGAGGTAAACATTTTAAGACCATCGAACCTATAATAATAGATCCCTAGTAAAAAAATGACTTCTCATTCATGATTAGATGGTAAAAATTGGAAAACACAAAAAATACCATATAAATAGGGTATCATTGAAAAAATTAGAATAAAAACACATGAAATTAAACTTATTTGATAAACAAATAATATGAAATGGAAAGTAACCTCTAGATTCCAATAATAAGGAATAATGGTTGATTCCACAGAGAAAACATAGAAGAATCCACTTTTTATGGGAGATATCTAATGAGGGATGCATGGAATCACACATGATAGATTGGAGGGACCCCCTCTTCTAGTTCAAATATCCATATTAATTAGATAATTAACTAAAAAAATAAAAGAGGCTTCCATGAATGACTTAGATATTTAAAATTTTGTTTAGACTTTGAATAGGGTTTTGTAGGGGGGCCCTATCCTATTCTAAATACATTCATTTCATGAGGCATAAATTCACATTATGAATGGATAAAACTAGTAGTTTTTAAAATTCATGCTTTCTTGATCATCTCAAAGGAACTCTAAATCAATTATCGACCCTTAAAACATTAAAAATTAAGTAAAATAAACACTTTATTGAAAAATATTAAAGGTATTAATTCCCCAGAATGTTTGGGGTTTTATATTAATGAATTGGTCCTCATAGTCCAATATACCATGACATATTTTCCCTTAATCTAATTCTCATAATTTTTTTTATCTATTTCAATTATTTTATATTAATTCAAATTATTTTTGAACAAAGGACTATATATAATAATTAAATTATAGGGATTACCTACCAAATTAGGTTTCTAAATCTTATATATAGATGGAAAATTCTACCATGACATTAATGTATCCCTTAATAGAGGAGTAGTTGAATGGGTTTCATAATACACCATTTAAGGAATATGATGTAGATATTTCTTTACATGAACCAACATATCTGGTGTAAAATATGGTGATGATTATAAGTGATTAACATTCAAATTCACTGAACTATCTTCTAGTGGAATCCTCAGCCGATTTCAAACAAGGTCTAATTTTTCTATTTTGTAATAAGTATCCTTTAGGATGAATTATATCATTATCATGATACATTATCATCAATGAGTAAGGGGTTTGAAAAATTACTATTTTATGGTAATGAGTACCACAAGTGATTGTTTTCCCATAAATATCATAGATAAAATGTGGATCATATTACAAAGAAAATTAATTCACAACATATTAGTTGAAACTCTACCTAGTTGATCTTACATAATATGTACATATTAAAAATATTGAACTAAAATACCACAATATTACTTAATTAATTCCCAAAAAAATCCCTATAATTCCTATATTTTTTGTGGACCAGATGATGAAATGTTTACCCATGATAGTTATATTCAATTTATTTCACATCCTAATGAAATAATTAATAAAAATGATAGAATATTTGGAAGTATGATCTTTAAAAATCAAGTGAAAAATAATTATATCAAATCTAATAAAAAAATAAAATATATTGTTTATTAAAAAAATATGGTAATGGATTAATAGATTATCCCTAATATAGAATCCCTTAAGTGGTTTCTTTTTTAAAGACTAATCATGTGTAATGGTTGGGTCATTAGTAAATTTACACCAGTTTTTATATGTATTATCCTTGGAATGATCATAAATAAGTGTCTCATAATTCGGGTTTTCTACAAAAACAATTGAATAGATGATATTATAAGACCAAAAAAATTCAATGTGACCTCCCATGGGTTTCAACCCAATTTGAATAGGAAGATATTATGAGTGTATGTCACTTTAGTCAAAAAATCAAGCATAGGTTCTTGAATTATCTCATCCTCCAATATTGTGATGCTATTAAAAATTATGTTACTTAAATTCTTTCAAAAAAAATCATAAAACATTATATACAACCTTGTTGGACATAAAAAACCATATACTATTCTCATCTAATTATTATTATAAAAAATTATTTGTTATACTAATTTAGTTAAATTAAATATTTTTAGGATTTTAAAAAGATGGGATCTTTGGGAGCGTAATAGTTATGAGGGTGGGATTTCGGTAGGTTTTAGTTGGGTTCATTTGGAAGATAATTATTCAATGTCTTAGAGATTACTAGACGGAGGTTTCATAGGAGATTAAGAAAGAGAGTTTCACTTGGTAGTGAGTAACTTAACTCTACTAGATATGAATGTTTAGGAATATCTAAAGAAGTATTAGGGTTAGACTTGATAAAAGTCGATGGGGGTAGGGATTGATAGTTTATAAATATGATTGGAAATGTAAATATATGTGTTGTTCAATTATTTTTATGTGATTGGGTTTGCTTTAGTAATAGAGGATTAATATACTAGGAATGTTAAAGTATGAGTCTTTTAAAAGATTATAAATATATGGAGGAGATGAAAGAATACATGGGTGTGTTTAGGGTGATTGTTCAGTGAGGCTTGATAAGGATGATAATCATTCAAGGAGTAACACCTGTGCATAGATGATCAAAATCTATAGATTCATGAATCATCGGCACCTTAGATCTGAATTTCTATATACCTATCCACCCCACCTTTATCATAGTTTCTTATCCGGGTTGAGGGATTGAGGTAACGAAGGAAATATGTGGTTTATCCATGTACCCCTTATTTCAATTTAACATTTCACCTACATGGTCATATGGTGTTAGAGTGTTGAAAGAAGGTATCACATTTTACTTCATTGAGTCAGTCATATCTCTTAGTGAGAGGAAAATACCCATATTCGATTATGGGAGGAGCTCATCTATCCGATTTTGTGGCCTTGAAAACTAGAGGGGTGGGCGATGTTTCCTTAGTTCCATCATATAAAGGTTCTTATATATCTCTCTAGTATTGACTCAGGTGGAGGTTGGTCATGTAGCTTCCCCATGATTGGACCTCATCCCCTACCTCCCAAATAATTCTCTAACTTTGTTTATATCTCCTCAATCCAAATCATCTTTCTATTCATGTATGGATTCCCAAGGAATATTGATAGCTTGTTATGATTGTCCCCAAGGTTTTCCTTCCCCTGGGACCCTAACCAATCTAAAATCTCTATAGTTTCATTTTCCAATAGTTAATATGTATTATTTCATGTGAAATAAAACAAGTCTCACCCATCCAGTCCAGAGAACGATCAGGTAAGGATCTAAACCATTTGTGAAATATTCATGGACTCCTATCATCCTATTCACTTCATAAAAATGAGTGTGTAATATATCTCGCAAAAAAAGAATATATTCTTGTTATAATTCTCATACCAAAAGGATTGTAGTACTAGTTCTAGTTCTGGTAACTCTCTTACTTAATTATGTCACATATAATTTGGAATTCCAATGGGTTAAGATCTTGGATGAAGATGGAATTCCTCTCTAATTAAGTTTTAAGGAATAAAACTTCTTTATTTGTCAGTATCGAACTAATACAATGCATACCCAAGAATATTGAGTTTTCTAAGGGGATGATTTAACAAAACTTCATGTATGGAGATCCCCCGGATCCCACATATATATTACTTGGATGTCTTCTATCTCAGGGAAAAACAATATTTTTAATTTGAATGTCTTTGTTTTAATTGAGTATGATAATGTGGTCAATGTCTCTTCTTTTGTCTAAGAAACATGTGAGGATAGGCTTAGAGATCATCTATGGATTGGAAATAAATCCTTCATCCTGGGAAACATGTCATGGAGAAGAAGGATTGAGGAATTTTTCCCCACAAAGATAGGGTTTCCTTTTTGACCATTTTAGTTCAGGGGGCCGTTATCAGCTTGGGATTTTTGGGAGAGAGATGCACTTGGGGTAACGAATAGAAAATTAATCAACTAACATGGGAAATTTTAGATCATTTCCTATAAGGCCCCAGCCTTAAACCGTACTTAATCTTGAGTTATTACAAGATTACACATTGAGGATCTTTTCAGGTTTAGAGTTTTAGAGAATTAGATCATAAACTTGCATTACATTCCACATTTTAACAAAATGGTTACATAAAAGACAGTATTCATTCTTCCCATCAACGGAAACATATTGAAAATAAAACATGGATTCTTTCTTGACACATCCTTGACACTATCATCACATCATGTACCTTTCCCTTGACCTGTGAAAAACATTTCAAAAACTTGGGATGAGCATAAAAAGCTCAGTAAGGGTTATAAAAATATAGAAAGGAAACATGAGTTCATATATACATAAGAATGAAATCATACATTACCCAAAAAACAAAGGCACTTTAACATACCTCATCAAACCATGAATAAATCATAGAAATCATAAGACATAAAGGTAACTTGAGGCATTCATAACATTCTTACGTAGGGAGTAACCCTCTTGGTTACGTTTGGAATACCCATCACAGTATATTCCCTAAATCTCTTCAAAGAAACCTTAACGTTTCACTCCTTCGCGTTACCCAATGCATTGGAGAGCTATATCGGGCTCACCCGCCCTTAGTTTATCACGGAACCACCCGTTCTTCATAACAATGCCCAAGAACCATAACATAATCGTATCACATAAAACATGAATAAAGGAAACGTAACATTTACACATTTCAATCACAATATAACATTTTAGGATATTGAAATAATGAATCCATTAAAAACCCATTTTCTAAACCATTTAAAACATTTAATAAAGAGATTTTTGAATCAAAGTGTCCC
The DNA here is from genome assembly GCA_963277665.1 of Viscum album. Classification (NCBI taxonomy): domain Eukaryota; kingdom Viridiplantae; phylum Streptophyta; class Magnoliopsida; order Santalales; family Viscaceae; genus Viscum; species Viscum album. The sequence goes on along the minus strand of OY728153.1, from coordinate 2,014,506,705 downwards.
ATACCACCTTGAAGATTTTAACATTTTAAACCATTAATATCCATATAAATAAATCCTTAAAACCATTTTGAAAACAAGGATATTAATAAGAAAAAATAATTAAAACATTTAAAGTGATATTTTGGTTAAAGGGGTTTTACCAAAATTAGTGACACTTGAATACAATAATTGAGGAATAACATTTAATCAGAACTTTATAATATCATGAGAATAAATGTATTCATGATATAATATTCCAAAGGACAGTATATACACCATATATGAGTTAATTGGTGCATAACAACAATGAAGTCTCAATAGAGATGTAAAATGTGATGAAATCCCTTATAAAGAAGGTATCCTTAAATTAAGGATAAATCAATCTTAAAATTATGTGTGAAAAATATAACTACACCCAATATAATTGGATATTAAGTGTAAAACAATAAAAGGTCATTCACACATATTCAAATGATGACATATTCAATAACTACATGTTGAACCCAAAGAAATCGAAATTGGGTTAAAAAGTTCCCTTGGTAAAATTCGACAGCCTAACGGCGTCACTTCAAGAATTCAGAAAATGAGTTGATGAGAGATAAAAAGGGAATCTAATCACTTGGAAATAAATTTTCATCAATCAGGATATAGAATAACATATCCCAACATAATAGTATGTGAATTAAAAGACATAACAAATGAACTCTTTTAAAAAGAGGAGGGTGAAAGGTTCCCTTACCGACTTGGGTAACTTTCGAAAAGTACACCCCATCGAAGAAGTGTCATAAAATGAATATTTAAATACCCATAAATGGAATTATATTACAAAAGGAGTTTAATAATGGTCAGTACATAAACCACTCAAAGGAAATTGTGGCAAATGTAGCATAAATCTCACGGGAATAAAAGTGAGATGAAAAATCTCTTACGAAAACTCGGCAGCCTAACGGCGCCACTTAAAACTTCCAAAATAGATTGATGAGAGGAAATAGGGTCTCTCATCACATCAACATAAAGTTTAAAGAAAGATTAATATAAAATAACATCCCCCAACATAACAAAGAGGAGCTTAAAAGAAGTGACATAAAGGAGAGTACTTAAAAAGAAAGAGAGAGGTTAGATCTCTTACGAAAATTCGGCAGCCTAACAGCGCCACTCATTACATCCAAAATGGATTGATGAGAAAGAATATGGTCTCTCATCATATGTAAATAAAAATTACAGTAAGATTAATATAAAATAACATCCCAATCACATGAAATATGAGCTTTAAAGGAATGACATAAAAGAGTGTACTTAAAAAGAAAGAGAGGAGTAGGATCCCTTACCTCAAGTCCAACTTGTCTTGTTCGTTTCTTTATATTCCTGAGTAATAAACTTGAGTTAATTTCCACTTTATTAAGAACCTTTTTAAAGATCATTATTCCTTTTATATCACTTATTTCCATGTTATAAACATTATGTAATCATTTAAGTTAATAATGTTTGTTTTGTCGATATTTGGTTCTTAAGTCAAAAGTGGACTTCTTACAATTACATGTTGTTCGTGTGGTCAAAGGTTCTTTATATCCAGAATGACATTCCTGATTTGGATATCATATATATCATATATATCTATCATATACATGTATTTATAATATCACATAATCATTTTGCGGTAAAAAATGAAATGCACCATTCATGGAGACAGTAAGCCGTACGTACGCATGAACACTACTTTCATTTCTATCTCATACTTTAATGGAAAGAAATAATAATGATATAGAGGTATATTATAATTCCAGAATAACATCATGTATAATAACTTTAAATCCATCCTTTATACATCCCACATATGGCATTAACGAATCACATCACTTTGAGGGGGCGGTAGTCCGCACTTCCTTAAATGAAGATATCGCGTTTAGCTATAATGGAAACCATAAAGGTATGCCCAAAATGAAAAATACAGAAGCTTAAAGAAAACATAAAAATATTATATATCATATATAAATATAGTGTCATCTTAATGGCCACCTTTTAAGGTGTTAAAAGAATGTTGAACAATCATCGTTTCGGGAGGCAGAAATTCGCCATCCATGGAAACAGTATGTTCTTCAACCATTAGATGTAGGTGTGTGTAAGTGTAGCTCGAAAATTTCTTATAAAAACATCCTAGTATATTTAAGATACTGGAGTTTTTATAAAAGAAATGAATAAAAAGATTTTAGGTGGTTGGAGAAGCAAAATAAATCTAAATGACTCAAGTGAAGACATTACCTTAAAATCGGGTAACTCCCTTTTGTTAGAGCTCAAAGGCTTCCTTGGGAAGACTTCTGCCCAAAGTAAGGCTTGAATGAGTAATAGAGGGAATTGGAGAGACAAAATGGGTAGAGGTTGGCCGAGCTAAAGGCTTTGGGAGTGTGGGTAATGAGGTAGAGGTGGGGGCCTTTTATAAGAGGAGAGGAGGGGCACTTTTGGAAAGTAAGAAATATTACTTTATTTGAAAATGTGTTTCGGTTTTAAAAGGTCTCACATTGATATAATTCGTGGATAATGTAATAAGGGTTCGCAATCCACCCATCCAATAAGTTTTGGACATTTGTAGGTCATATAGTTGACATTATCTTCTCATTTTATTTAAATCATCAGATAATGATGTCATCGCTGCATCATTATGATGTCAAAAATAATTTAATTTATTTAATGTCTAAAAATTATAAAACAATTACTATGATGTATGAAATCGTTTTATATTTCCAATGACTATTTATAATAAAAAAAATTGACTTGTATAACCCCACTTAAAAATTGTTTTAGTAAAACATATCATGTTTGTGTCATTTTTACTTTTACATTAAATAAAAAGTTATTTATGTCATTTCCCAACCAAAGTGGCTCCATGGGGTCCCCAAGTTGACCCACGGCTTGTCGTGGTCGGCCATGACACATCCAATGAGGTTAGGACATGTTTCAAGTTCATTTCATATTATTAAAACATTATTTTTACCTTAAACTACACTAATTACCTCTAATCGTGATTAAAAACTTAATAAGTTACTATTCACCAAAAAATTGTTTTTATCCCATTGAACCACATTTTACTTCTTAATGAAAACCATGTATGTCGGATTTTTAAAATTCAAAACACAAATATGGAAAAATTTCATTTAAACGGAAAAATCAGTTTTTATAAGTACCACTTAGTGGTGTCACTATTCATCAAAAATTGATGTTTTTCAGAAAAATCCCAAAAAATCACCCTAATCTATATTTGATATCCCGAATTCAAAAATGAAGTCTATTTTAAAAAATTCAAAACATATAAGTCACATTAATTAATTTAATAATTAATTCCCGCTGTCAGAGCAAATAGCGTGTTTTTATGAAACAATAAGTGTCAAAAGATTGACTATAGTTTAAGTCTGATTTCAATGTGAAATTAATTCCAAAGACCACTATTGGATTTAATGGTAAAAATATATTCTAATTTCACTTTAAAACCAATTCAAAAGATAATCTAATCATATAAATAAATTATATTAAAAAGAGGTTTTGAATTAAAATACAACATTTTACACTATTCATTAAAAAAAATGAACTTTATCGGAAAGATACCAAAAATTTACACAAAGTAAATTTTGATGTCCCGATTCTTAATAAGAGTTTTATTTGGTCCAAATAATGCTTAAGAGTGAACAAAACTATATTTAATGACGGTTCACCATCGAAAGGCGATAAGTGAACCTTTAGTGAAAACTAGGGCATATACGCCTAAAATTGAATTCTTTTCGTATTTTATGCCTTTATCTTTTATTGGATAAATGTAAAAACATTTAAAGACATATATAATAATATTTTAGTTATTTATATCTGTTCCTTCCAATAAAATGGTTACATGTTAACTACCATTTAAAATAATAATATTTTATTATTAGAGTGCAACGTAAGATTCCCAAGAAACTCATTGTTGCGTGTTGGGTACGCCATCGAGCATAGCGTCCCCTTTAAAGTCATATTAATATTTTATTCACAAATATGGATAAATATGAAAATGTCATATTCTTTATTTACCTGGGGTGTTACATCCTTCCCCCCTTTTGGGAATTGCATCCTCGCAATTTTTAAAATTGAGCTTGGAAACAACCTTGAAAGTCCCACATCGGAACAAGAGTCGGTAAAACAATCACTTTAAAATAAAGAAAGATAAGCACAGAGGTCACCCGAGTTAACCCATACTAGGATTCCATGTAGGAAAACATGGACATGGAGAAGAAAACATAGGGTCATGTTCTGATGGAGAGTGATAGAAAACATGTTTAGGAGAAAGTTAACAATAAGAAAATCACAAACTTTTGATGGGTTAAATGGTGTTGGGTTCCCCAGTAGGAAAAGTTAATAGACAAAAGTTTTGTTTTATTTTAATTTTTATTGAGGAATTTATTTTTGAGCTTAACTAAAACATAATGAAACATACTTACTTTTCATGTTGACTTTCAACTTTTACTAGATTTCTTACACAGACTCATACTTTCTCCAAAAGACGAGTATTTAGGAAGACTTGTTTGCATTAAGAGTACTATAAACAACTTCTATAGGAGCACCTAATCCACAAAAAAAAGAACTATACACATCCTATGTCTTTAGGCTTGAACCAAAACCAAAACCAAAAAGGCTATTACAAGGTCAGATAATCCAGAAAAGGATAACCCATTAAAAAGAAAATCTATGCTTAATCTCCAAAATTTGACCAACAAAACCCAAAGTTCAACGAGGACCATCCGATAAACAATTTGTCCATAAAATTCTTCAAAGTAAACCAATATAATATTGAAACCCAAATATTTGAAGGATTTAGTCACATAGTCTTCCAAGTTAAATTGTAACATTTATCTCCAAACAACATCAGTTGCTCCTAAAGTCTCGTATTGAAAAGTAATTAACCTAATCACATATCCTCCATGATAGGTTAATCATTTTCATAAATAACCCAAAATAAAATTACTCTTAATTCATAAAATCATATAACTAAAAAGAATCAGTCAAACTAACCAAGGACTTCACGTAATCCAGTGGTAGGCGATAAATACCAGTTGCACTTTGATTGTGGGTTCGATTCCCGCAGCTTTGTCCGACGCGACGGGTAGTCACACGGTCTACGTGTTGTACTTTTTCCAAAACTATATAATTCTCAAATCATTCCCCAAAAAGGGATAAAATCATCAAAAATAACCATAACATAATTTAACCTCAATTTTATCTCATGCCTTTCACTTCAATCATAACATATAGTAACCCATAATTACCTCAAAAGTAAGGATCATATAAACCCAAATGGTTATTTATAACTATGTCCACAACAGAAAAGATAAATATTCCTTGAATAAAATTTTCCTATATTAAACATCAGGGTTACACATAATATAAAAAGTCTTCTAATGTAACTCCATCATCAAAAGAGACTTAATACTCTTAATAATTTCACCATAACTCTTGAAGCCCTTATATGTTGACATCTTACTCATTCAACATTCTTCATGATCCATTAACCATTCCTTTCCAACTTATTCCGAAATACCTCTTTCCTACAAACAAAATCATGAATCATATCCTAAGATTCCAAAATAGGAAAACAATACTCATGAAATAGTACATACATTTGATTGTTCATTGTCAGTTTCTTCATCCTCAATCAGAATGGCATTAGGTATTGGTAAACAAACATTTGTACGCTCTTGGTGACCCCATTCATGAAACTTATTCATGGGACATGTGTTTGCATAATGACCATGCACACCACATTTAAAACATTCAATTGATCCCTCAGAAAGAACTTTTTTCCCTTTCCTTGAGTCAACTGGATGATTCCTTTTTCAATGGCAGGTTCTTGCTTTATGACCTTCATTTCCACATCTATAGCATATTTATGTCCCTTTGAAACATTTTACTAGGTGTTTCTTTCCACATATTTGACACATATATTTTTCAACACACTTACCTTTATGAGTATTACATGTACTTCTGTAGGGGTTTGTTTCTTGCATATATGATGCCTTAAGGAAATCTCCAAGGTTTAGGTGGTCAATCATGACTCCAGATAGTTGGTTGAGGATAATCACAAGAGTTCTCATTGCAGCTCCCATATCATTAAGTTGCTTGCTCAAAGAACTGTCACAGTTTCCTTCACATCCACTGTTGCTTTGGTGCCTGCTAGATCCAGCCATTTACTAAAACCAAAAAGGTCAGTGTGAGTATATCAAAAAAACCATCATGTACTAACGAGTAAGATAAACACTAAGATATACTTACTCATTCACTTTATCTAAACTAGGACTCTTTCTGAAATCCTAACCATTATGGTAATGTCACTTATGCTTAAAGAATACCCTAACCTCTAAAATTATCTAAACCGACCTCTGATACCAACTATAAGGCCCCAGCCTTAAACCTTACTTAATCTTGAGTTATTACAAGATTACACATTGAGGAACTTTTCAGGTTTAGAGTTTTAGAGAATTAGATCATGAAACTTGCATTACATTCCACATTTAAACAAATTGGTTACATATAATATAGTATTCATTCTTCCCATCAACGGAAACATATTGAAAATAAAACATGGATTCTTTCTTGACACATCCTTGACACTATCATCACATCATGTAACTTTCCCTTGACCTGTGAAAAACATTTCAAAAACTTGGGATGAGCATAAAAAGCTCAGTAAGGGTTATAAAAATATGGAAAGGAAACATGAGTTCATATATACATAAGAATGAAATCCTACTTTATCCATAAAACAAAGGCACTTTAACATACCTCATCAAACCATGAATAAATCATAGAAATCATAAGACATAAAGGTAACTTGAGGCATTCATAACATTCTTACGTAGGGAGTAACCCTCTTGGTTACGTTTGGAATACCCATCACAGTATATTCCCTAAATCGCTTCGGATAAACCTTAACGTTTCACTCCTTCGCGTTACCCAATGCATTGGAGAGCTATATCGGGCTCACCTGCCCTTAGTTTATCACGGAACCACCCATTCTTCATAACAATGCCCAAGAACCATAACATAATCGTATCACATAAAACATGAATAAAGGAAACGTAACATTTCCACATCTCAATCACAATATAACATTTTAGGATATTGAAATAATGAATCCATTAAAAAACCATTTTCAAAACCATTTAAAACATTTAATAAAGAGATTTTTGAATCAAAGTGTCCCATACCACCTTGAAGCTTTTAACATTTTAAACCATTAATATCCATATAAATAAATCTTTAAAACCATTTTGAAAACATGGATACTAATAAGAACAAATAATTAAAACATTTAAAGTGATATTTTGGTTAAAGGGGTTTTACCAAAATTAGTGACACTTGAATACAATAATTTAGGAATAACATTTAATCAGAACTTTATAATATCATGAGAATAAATGGATTCATGATATAATATTCCAAAGGACAGTATATACACCATATATGAGTGAATTGGTGCATAACAACAATGAAGTCTCAATAGAGATGTAAAATGTGATGAAATCCCTTATAAAGAAGGTATCCTTAAATTAAGGATAAATCAATAATAAAATTATGTGTGAAAAATATAAATACAAACAATATAATTGGATATTAAGTGTAAAACAATAAAAGGCCATTCACACATATTCAAAGGATGACATATTCAAAAACTACATGTTGAACCCAAAGAAATCGAAATTGGGTTAAAAAGTTCCCTTGGTAAAATTCGACAGCCTAACGGCGTCACTTCAAGAATTCAGAAAATGAGTTGATGAGAGATAAAAAGGGAATCTCATCACTTGGAAATAAAATTTACATCAATAATGATATATAATAACATATCCCAAAATAATAGTATGTGAATTAAAAGACATAACAAATGAAGTCTTTTAAAAAGAGGAGGGTGAAAGGTTCCCTTACCGACTTGGGTAACTTCCGAAAAGTAAACCCCATCGAAGAAGTGTCATAGAATGAATATGTAAATACCCATAAATGGAATTATATTACAAAAGGAGTGTAATAATGGTCAGTACATAAAACACTCAAAGGAAATTGTGGCCAAGTAGCATAAATCTCACGGGAATAAAAGTGAGATGAAAAATCTCTTACGAAAACTCGGCAGCATGACGGCGCCACTTAAAACTTCCAAAATGGATTGATGAGAGGAAATAGGGTCTCTCATCACATAAAAATAAAGTTTACAGAAATATTAATATAAAATAACATCCCCCAACATAACAAAGATGAGCTTAAAAGAAGTGACATAAAGGAGAGTACTTAAAAAGAAAGAGAGAGGTTAGATCTCTTACGAAAATTCGGCAGCCTAACGGTGCCACTCATTACATCCAAAATGGATTGATGAGAGAGAATAGGGTCTCTCATCATATGTAAATAAAAATTACAGTAATAGTAATATAAAATAACATCCCAATCACAACAAATATGATCTTTAAAGGAATGACATAAAAGAGTGTACTTAAAAAGAAAGAGAGGAGTAGGATCCCTTACCTCAAGTCCAACTTGTCTTGTTCGTTTCTTTATATTCCTGAATAATAAACTTGAGTTAATTTCCACTTTATTAAGAACCTTTTTCAAGATCATTATTCCTTTTATATCACTTATTTCCATGTTATAAACATTATGTAATCGTTTTAGTTAATAATGTTTGTTTTGTCGATATTTGGTTCTTAAGTCAAAAGTGGACTTCTTACAATTACATGTTGTTCGTGTTGTCAAAGGTTCTTTATATCCAGAATGACATTACTGATTTGGATATCATATATATCATATATATCTAGAATATACATGTATTTATAATATCACATAATCATTTTTACGTAAGAAATGAAATGCACCATTCATGGAGACGGTAAGCCGTACGTACGCATGAACGCTACTTTCATTTCTATCTCATACTTTAATGGAAAGAAATAAGAATGATATAGAGGTATATTATAATTCTAGTATAACATTATGTATAATAACTTTAAATCCACCCTTTATACATCCCACATATGGCATTAACGAATCACATCACTTTGAGGGGGCGGTAGTCCGCACTACCTTAAATGAAGATATCGCGTTTACCCATAATGGAAACCATAAAGGTATGCCCAAAATGAAAAATACAGAAGCATAAATAAAACATAAACATATTATATATCATATATAAATATAGTGTCATCTTAATGGCCACCTTTGAAGGTGTTAAAAGAATTTTGAACAATCATCGTTTCGGGAGGCAGAAATTCGCCATCCACGGAAACAGTTTGTTCTTCAACCATTAGATGTAGGTGTGTGTAAGTGTAGCTCGAAAATTTCTTATAACAACATCCTAGTATATTGAAGATACTGTTGTTTTTATAAAAGAAATGAATAAAAATATTTTAGGGGGTTGGATAAGCAAAATAAAACAAAATGACTCAAGTGAAGACATTACCTTAAAATCGGGTAACTCCCTTTTGTTAGAGCTCAAAGGCTTCCTTGGGAAGACTTATGCCCAAAGTAAGGCTTCAATGAGTAAGAGAGAGGGAAGTGGAAAGACAAAATGGGCATAGGTTTGCCGAGCCAAAGGCTTTGGGAGTGTGGGTAAGGAGGTAGAGGTTGGGGGCCTTTTATAAGAGGAGAGGAGTGGCACTTTTGGAAAGTAAGAAATATTACTTTATTTGAAAATGTGTTTCGGTTTTAAAAGGTCACACATTGATATAATTCGTGGATAAGGTGATAAGGGTTCTAAATCCACCCATCCAATAAGTTTTGGACATGTTTAGGTCAAAGAGTTTACATTATCTTCTCATTTTATTTAAATCGTCAGATAATGATGTCATCGCTGCATCATTATGATGTCATAAATAATTTAATTTATTTAATGTCTAAAAATTATAAAACAATTACTATGATGTATGAAATCGTTTTAGATTTCCAATGACTATTTATAATAAAAAATCTGACTTGTATAACCCCACTTAAAATTTTTTTTAGTAAAACATATCATGTTTGTGTCATTTTTACTTTTACATTAAATAAAAAGTTATTTATGTCATTTCCCAACCAAAGTGGCTCTATGGGGTCCCCAAGTTGACCCATGGCTTGTCTTGGTCGGCCATGACACATCCAATGAGGTTACTACATGTGTCAAGTTCATTTCATATTATTAAAACATTATTTTTACCTTAAACTACACTAATTACCTCTAATCGCGATTAAAAACTTAATAAGTTACTATTCACAAAAAAAATTATTTTTATCCCATTGAACCACATTTTACTTCTTAATGAAAACCATGTATGTCAGATTTTTGAAATTCAAAACACAAAGATGGCAAAATTTTATTTAAATGGAAAAATCAGTTTTTATAAGTACCACTTAGTGGTGTCACTATTCATCAAAAATTGATGTTTTTCAGAAAAATCCCAAAAATTCACCCTAAGCTATATTTGATATCCCAAATTCAAAAATGAAGTCTATTTTACAAAATTCAAAACATATAAGTCACATTAATTAATTTAATAATTAATTCCCGCTGTCAGAGCAAATAGCGTGTTTTTATGAAACAATAAGTGTCAAAAGATTGACTATAGTTTAAGTCTGATTTCAAAGTGAAATTAATTCCAACGACCACTATTGGATTTAATGGTAAAAATATATTCTAATTTCACTTTAAAACAGATTCAAAAGATAATCTAATCATATAAATAAATTAGATTAAAAAGAGGTTTTGAATTAAAATACAACATTTTACACTATTCATTAAAAAAATGAACTTTATCGGAAAGATACCAAAAATTTACACAAAGTAAATTTTGATGTCCTGATTTTTAATAAGAGTTTTATTTGGTCCAAAATAATGTTTAAGAGTGAACAAAACTATATTTAATGACGGTTCACCATCAAAAGGCGATAAGTGAACCTTTAGTGAAAACTAGGGCATATACGCCTAAAATTGAATTCTTTTCGTATTTTATGCCTTTATCTTTTATTGGATAAATGTAAAAACATTTAAAAACATATATAATCATATTTTTGTCATTTCTATACATTCCCGCCAATAAAACGGCTACATGATAACTACCATTTAAAATAATAATATTTTATTATTAGAGTGCAACGTAAGTTTCCCGAGAAACTCGTTGTTGCGTGTTGGGTACGCCATCGAGCATAGCGTCTCCTTTAAAGTCATATTAATATTTTATTCAAAAATATGGATAAATATGAAAATGTCATATTCTTTATTTACCTGGGGTGTTACATCCTTCCCCCCTTTTGGGAATTGTGTCCTCGCGATTTTTAAAATTGAGCTTGGAAACATCCTTGAAAGTCCCACATCGGAACAAGAGTCGGTAAAACAATCACTTTAAAATAAAGAAAGATAAGCACAGAGGTAACCCGAGTTAACCCATACTAGGATTCCATGTAGGAAAACATGGACATGGAGGAGAAAACATAGGGTCATGTTCTGATGGAGAGTGATAGAAAACATGTTTAGGAGAAAGTTAACAATAAGAAAATCACAAACTTGTGATGGGTTAAATAGTGTTGGGTTCCCCAGTAGGAAAAGTTAATAGAAAAAATTTTTGTTTTATGTTACTTTTTATTAAGGAATTTATTTTTGAGCTTAACTAAAACATAATGAAACATACTTACTTGTCATGTTGACTTTCAACTTTTACTAGATTTCTTACACAGACTCATACTTTCTCCAAAAGATGAGTATTTAGGAAGACTTGTTCGCATTAAGAGTACTATAAACAACTTCTATAGGAGCACCTAATCCACAAAAAAAACTATACACATCCTATGTCTTTAGGCTTTAACCAAAACCAAAACCAAAAAGGTTAGTACAAGGTCAGATAATCCAGAAAAGGATAACCCATTAAAAACAAAATCTATGCTTAATCTCTAAAATTTGTCCAACAAAACCCACAGTTCAACGAGGACCATCCGATAAAAAATTTGACCATAAAATTCTTCAAAGTAAACCAATATAATATTGAAACCCAAATATTTGAAGGATTTAGTCACATAGTCTTCCAAGTTAAATTGTAACATTTATCTCCAAACAACATCAGTTGCTCCTAAAGTCTCGTATTGAAAAGTAATTAACCTAATCACATATCCTCCATGATAGGTTAATCATTTTCATAAATAACCCAAAATAAACTTACTCTTAATTCATAACATCATATAACTAAAAAGAATCAGTCACACTAACTAGGGACTTCACGTAGTCCAGTGGTAGGCGATAAATACCAGTTGCACTTTGATTGTGGGTTCGATTCCAGCAGCTTTTTCCGACGCGACGGGTAGTCACACGGTCTACGTGTTGTCCTTTTTCCAAAACTATATAATTCTCAAATCATTCCCCAAAAAGGGATAAAATCATCAAAAATAACCATAACATAATTTAACCTCAATTTTATCTCATTCCTTTCAGTTCAATCATAACATATAGTAACCCATAATTACCTCAAATGTAAGGATCATATAAACCCAAATGGTTCTTTATAACTATGTCCACAAAAGAAAAGATAACCATTCCTTGAATAAAATTTGCCTATATTAAACATCAGGGTTACACATAATATAAAAAGTCTTCTAATGTAACTCCATCATCAAAAGAGACTTAATACTCTTAAGAATTTCACCATAACTCTTGAATCCCTTATATGTTGACATCTTACTCATTCAACATTCTTCATGATCCATTAACCATTCCTTTCCAACTTATTCCGAAATACCTCTTTCCTACAAACAAAATCATGAATCATATCCTAAGATTCCAAAATAGGAAAACAATAGTCATGAAATAGTACATACCTTTGATTGGTCATTGTCAGTTTCTTCATCTTAAATCGGAATGGCATTAGGTATTGGTAAACGAACATTTGTATGCTCTTGGTGACCCCATTCACGAAACTTCTTCATAGGACATGTGTTTTCATAATGACCATGCACACCACATTTAAAAAATTCAATTGATCCCTCAGAAAGAACTTCTTTCCCTTTCCTCGAGTCAACTGGATGCTTCCTTTTTCCATGGCAGGTTCTTGCTTTATGACCTTCATTTCCACATCTATAGCATATTTCTGTCCCTTTGAAACATTTTCCTAGGTGTTTCTTTCCACATCTTTGACACATAGGTTTTTCAACACACTTACATTTATGAGTATTACCTGTACTTCCATAGGGATTTGTTTCTTGCATATATGATGCCATAAAGAAATCTCCAAGGTTTAGGTGGTCAATCATGACTCCAGATAGTTGGTTGAGGATAATCATAAGAGTTCTCATTGCAGATCCCATATCATTCAGTTGCTTGCTCAAAGAACTGTCACAGTTTCCTTCACATCCACTATTACTTTGGTGCCTGCTAGATCGAGCCATTTACTAAAACCAAAAAGGTCATTGTGAGTATATCAACAAACACATCATGTACTAATGAGTAAGATAAACACTAAGATATACTTACTCATTCACTTTATCTAAACTAGGACTCTTTCTGAAATCCTAACCACTATGGTAATGTCACTTATGCTTAAAGAATACCCTAACCTCTAAAGTTATCTAAACCGGCCTTTGATACCAACTATAAGTCCCCAGCCTTAAACCTTACTTAATCTTGAGTTATTACAAGATTACACATTTAGGATCTTTTCAGGTTTAGAGTTTTAGAGAATTAGATCATGAAACTTGAATTACATTCCACATTTAAACAAATTGGTTACATAAAAGACAGTATTTATTCTTCCCATCAACAGAAACATATTGAAAATAAAACATGGATTCTTTCTTGACACATCCTTGAAACTATCATCACATCATGTAACTTTCCCTTGACCTGTGAAAAACATTTCAAAAACTTGGGATGAGCATAAAAATCTCAGTAAGGGTTATAAAAATATTGAAAGGAAACATGAGTTCATATATACATAAGAATGAAATCATACTTTACCCATAAAACAAAGGAACTTTAACATACCTCATCAAACCATGAATAAATCATAGAAATCATAAGACATAAAGGTAACTTGAGGCATTCATAACATTCTTACGTAGGGAGTAACCCTCTTGGTTACGTTTGGAATACCCATCACAGTATATTCCCTAAATCTCTTCAGATAAACCTTAATGTTTCACTCCTTCACGTTACCCAATGCATTGGAGAGCTATATCAGGCTCACCTGCCCTTAGTTTATCAAGGAACCACCTGTTCTTCATAACAATGCCCAAGAACCAAAACATAATCGTATCACATAAAACATGAATAAAGGAAACGTAACATTTCCACATTTCAATCAAAATATAACATTTTAGGATATTGAAATAATGAATCCTTTAAAAAACCATTTTCAAAACCATTTAAAACATTTAATAAAGAGATTTTTGAATCAAAGTGTCCCATACCACCTTGAAGCTTTTAACATTTTAAACCATGAATATCCATATAAATAAATCCTTAAAACCATTTTGAAAACATGGATATTAATAAGAACAAATAATTAAAACATTTAAAGTGATATTTTGGTTAAAGGGGTTTTACCAAAATTAGTGACACTTGAATACAATAATTGAGGAATAACATTAAATCAGAACTTTATAATATCAGGAGAATAAATGGATTCATGATATAATATTCCAAAGGATAGTATATAACCATATATTAGTGTATTGGTGCATAACAACAATGAAGTTTCAATAGAGATGTAAAATGTGATGAAATCCCTTATAAAGAAGGTATCCTTAAATTAAGGATAAATCAATCTTAAAATTATGTGTGACAAATATAAATACACCCAATATAATTGGATATTAAGTGTAAAACAATAAAAGGTCATTCACACATATTCAAAGTATGACATATTCAATAACTACATGTTGAACCCAAAGAAATCAAAATTGGGTTAAAAAGTTCCCTTGGTAAAATTCGACAGCCTAACGGCATCACTTCAAGAATTCAGAAAATGAGTTGATGAGAGATAAAAAGGGAGTCTAATCACTTGGAAATAAAATTACATCAATCAGGATATATAATAACATATCCCAACATAATAGTATGTGAATTAAAAGACATTACAAATGAAGTCTTTTAAAAAGAGGAGGGTGAAAGGTTCCCTTACCGACTTGGGTAACTTTCGAAAAGTACACCCCATCAAAGAAGTGTCATACAATGAATATGTAAATACCAATAAATGGAATTATATTACAAAAGGAGTGTAATAATGGTCAGTACATAAACCACTCAAAGTAAATTGTGGCAAATATAGCATAAATCACATGGGAATAAAAGTGAGATGAAAAATCTCTTACGAAAACTCGGTAGCCTAACGGTGCCACTTAAAACTTCCAAAATGGATTGATGAGAGGAAATAGGGTATCTCATCAAATCAACATAAAGTTTACAGAAATATGAATATAAAATAACATCCCCCAACATAACAAAGAGGATCTTAAAAGAAGTGACATAAAGGAGAGTACTTAAAAAGAAAGAGAGAGGTTAGATCTCTTACGAAAATTCGGCAGCCTAACAGCGCCACTCAGTACATCCAAAATGGATTGATGAGAGAGAATAGGGTCTCTCATAATATTTACATAAAAATTACAGTAATATTAATATAAAATAACATCCCAATCACAAGAAATATGAGCTTTAAATGAATGACATAAAAGAGTGTACTTAAAAAGAAAGAGAGGAGTAGGATCCCTTACCTCAAGTCCAACTTGTCTTGTTCGTTTCTTTATATTCCTGAATAATAAACTTGAGTTAATTTCCAATTTATTAAGAACCTTTTTCAAGATCATTATTCCTTTTATATCACTTATTTACATGTTATAAACATTATGTAATCATTTAAGTTAATAATGTTTGTTTTGTCGATATTTGGTTCTTAAGTCAAAAGTGGACTTCTTACAATTACATGTTGTTCATGTGGTCAAAGGTTCTTTATATCAAGAATGAAATTACTGATTTGGATATCATATATATCATATATATCTAGCATATACATGTATTTATAATATCACATAATCATTTTGAGGTAAGAAATGAAATGCACCATTCATGGAGACGGTAAGCCGTACGTACGCATGAACGCTACTTTAATTTCTATCTCATACTTTAATGGAAATAAATAATAATGATATAGAGGTATATTATAATTCCAGTATAACATCATGTATAATAACTTTAAATCCACCCTTTATACATCCCACATATGGCATTAACGAATCACATCACTTTGAGGGGGCGGTAGTCCTCACTTCCTTAAATGAAGATATCGCATTTACCCATAATGGAAACCATAAAGGTATGCCCAAAATAAAAAATTCAGAAGCTTAAAGAAACCATAAACATATTATATATCATATATAAATATATTTTCATCTTAATGGCCACCTTTTAAGGTGTTAAAATAATGTTGAACAATCATCGTTTCAGGAGACAGAAATTCGCCATCCACGTAAACAGTATGTTCTTCAACCATTAGATGTAGGTGTGTGTAAGTGTAGCTCGAAAAATTCTTATAAAAACATCCTAGTATATTGAAGATACTGGATTATTTATAAGAGAAATGAATAAAAATATTTTAGGGGGTTGGAGAAGCAAAATAAAACAAAATGACTCAAGTGAAGACATTACCTTAAAATCAGGTAACTCCCTTTGGTTAGAGCTCAAAGGCTTCCTTGGGAAGACTTATGCCCAAAGTAAGGCTTCAATGAGTAATATAGGGAAGTGGAGAGACAAAATGGGCAGAGGTTGGCCGAGCCAAAGGCTTTGGGCGTGTGGGTAAGGAGGTAGAGGTGGGGGCCTTTTATAAGAGGAGAGGAGGGGCACTTTTGGAAAGTAAGAAATAATACTTTATTTGAAAATGTGTTTCGGTTTTAAAAGGTCCCACATTGATATAATTCGTAGATAAGGTGATAAGGGTTCGAAATACTCCCATCCAATAAGTTTTGGACATGTGTAGGTCATATATTGAACATTGTCTTCTCATTTTATTTAAATCGTCAGATAATGATGTCATCGCTGCATCATTATGATGTCATAAATAATTTAATTTATTTAATGTCTAAAAATTATAAAACAATTACTATGATGTAGGAAATCTTTTTATATTTTTAATTACTATTTATAATAAAAAAATATGACATGTATAACCCCACTTTAAAATTGTTTTAGTAAAACATATCATGTTTGTTTCATTTTTACTTTTACATTAAATAAAAAGTTATTTATGTCATTTCCCAACCAAAGTGGCTCCATGGGGTCCCCAAGTTGACCCATGGCTTGTCTTGGTCGGCCATGACACATCCAATGAGGTTAGGACATGTGTCAAGTTCATTTCATATTATTGAAACATTATTTTTACCTTAAACTACACTAATTACCTCTAATCGCGATTAAAAACTTAATAAGTTACTATTCACCAAAAAATTATTTTTATCCCATTGAACCAAATTTTACTTCTTAATGAAAACCATGTATGTCGGATTTTTGAAATTCAAAACACAAAGATGGAAAAATTTCATTTAAACAGAAAAATCAGTTTTTATAAGTACCACTTAGTGGTGTCACTATTCATCGAAAATTGATGTTTTTCAGAAAAATCCCAAACATTCACCCTAAGCTATATTTGATATCCCGAATTCAAAAATGATTTCTATTTTACAAAATTCAAAACATATAAGTCACATTAATTAATTTAATAATTAATTCCTGCTGTCAGAGCAAATAGCGTGTTTTTATGAAACAATAAGTGTCAAAAGATTGACTATAGTTTGAGTCTGATTTCAAAGTGAAATTAATTCCAATGACCACTATTGGATTTAATGGTAAAAATATATTCTAATTTCACTTTAAAACCAATTAAAAATATAATCTAATCATATAAATAAATTAGAATAAAAAGAGGTTTTGAATTAATATACAACATTTTACACTATTCATTAAAAAATGAACTTTATCTGAAAGATACCAAAAATTTACACAAAGTAAATTTTGATGTCCCGATTATTAATAAGAGTTTTATTTGGTCCAAAATAATGTTTAATAGTGAACAAAACTATATTTAATGACGGTTCACCATCAAAAGGCGATAAGTGAACCTTTAGTGAAAACTAGGGCATATACGCCTAAAATTGAATTCTTTTCATATTTTATGCCTTTATCTTTTATTGGATAAATTTAAAAACATTTAAAAATATATATAATCATATTTTAGTTATTTCTATCTGTTCCTACCAATAAAATGGCTACATGTTAACTACCGTTTAAAATAATAATATTTTATTATTAGAGTGCAACGTAAGATTCCCAAGAAACTCGTTGTTGCGTGTTGGGTACGCCATCGAGCATAGCATCCCCTTTAAAGTCATATTAATATTTTATTCACAAATATGGATAAATATGAAAATTTCATATTCTTTATTTACCTGGGGTGTTACATTTCCTTTCAAATATCCAATCCATATACTCTTTTCCAAATAAAAAGTTCATCCATTCTGGTAGTGTTCAACCATTCTCCTCTTCCTATCAACCATATTTCTAGGCATAATGGTTGAGGTAATTCCTACTTCTCCAACTGGCGGCTGCGACAAAATGACATCTTATTAGTGGTGTGGGTGTACTAGGAGAATATTAATTAGGTGAGTCTATGGAATGGATTCCTTAAAAATATTCGACAACTAAAAATAGACCTAATATCCTGGATCATCTCCCTCCTCTCAGTTCCCCATAACCTATACTCTATGAAATTTGAGATTGAGTAGCCAAAAGAGAGGCGAGATGAAACATGGGATGATGATGTATTTTACTCACATGTACTCAAAATAAGTCATATTAGTGAGATGTTTTGGGGACATGGGAGGTGTCTACCTGAGAGGTCTAAATCCACATGGATCCGGGATGGTGATCTAATCAATTCATTCATCCATTCATGTATGAAATAAAATGACATGGGAGTTCTTCAAATATTCTGAGGGATGGTGGTTCTTACTATAGTATCATGGAGGTGATTAGGGTTAATATTTTCTCCCACTTTATTTTTTTATAAATCAATCTTAATCATACATGAGGTACACTCCATTTTCTAGGTAGAATTATTTTGTTATATCCCATATGTGGTTTCTCCCTAGGTCGATGGTTTCATAGAAAATATCCTGGAATAGAATAGGGTGTGGGAGAGAATTCGAAATATTAACCAGGAGAGCTCACCTAAACTAGATGTATTGGTAGGGTATATTTATGTTACTTACTAAAAAATCATATATACTGACATAGATGAAGTTATTCAATACTTCTTGCATGATAGTTATCCTCACTAGGATTTTTTTCCCACTACTATGGTAATGATTCCCAATGTTAAATATCCTTATTCAAATTAGAAAATTCAAATCTATAATCATGTTTAATTTTTTCATACAAGTCATACCACTATCATTAACAAAATACATTATTAATTTATCCAAAATTGGGTGTTGAAGGATAATAATTCTTTAATCAGAGGTAGGTCCGCCCATAGAGCCAATGAAATTTCTCAATAGATGGTTCTAGAAACAAAAAAGAAGTTTTTAGGCACCAATATTATTATTAAAGTGAATATGGATAAGTCCAATGATCAGCTCGAGTGTAATTTTATTCATCATGTAATGAGGTTCATGTGGTTCCTTGAGTGGGTGGTTGACTTGATTTTCCACTATTATAGCTTTCAATAGTTTAATTTACATTTCATGGGGAGGAATTGTGGGTTCCTGAAAACAGTATGGGAATTAAGATATGGATAGAATATTTCTCCCAAAATATTCATTATGGTTTAGGATTCCCTCATTAGATATGTTTCTTCCAATATGTATCTTGGCATGATCAGTCCTTACCACTGTAGATATCAATTAAGTGGTGGTTTCACACATCATACAAACTGATGATATAGTTATCTCCGTTTATTAGCATGGTGATTATATTAATGGATTTAACAATTTCTTTATATTTTACTCCCAATGGAGTGGGAATATAATCAATTGGGAGAAAAGTATCGTGTTTTCTAATCCCTAATGTCCAAAAAGGAGAAGGTATATAATTGGATTCATTCAGGGAATACGAAGGAAGAACATCCCCATAGATTACATGGGAGAACCCTTAGATCATGGTACAGTTTGGATTTGGGATTTTTATGGATTTTTTAACTAGATCACTAACAATATAACTAATTCTAAAAACCAGCTTCATTTATTTGGATGTAAGATAAACCTCATTAATTATGTGTTGTCTTCAATCCCAAGTACATCTTGTCAGTATTCAAGGTTCCCAAGAAGATAGTTAAGTATAAAAAAGAACCTATTATTCTCTTTTATTTGGGATTCCCAAGGGGAGGGTAGATGTCACCAAGTCTCCTGGTATATAATTTCCAAACAGAAGGATTTTGGATGAATTATTGTGACAAATGTGGTAGTGGTGATTTACTATCTTCAAAGAAAATTATCATGGGGTGACATTAATGGATGAAATATCTAGAGAAATATTATCTCAAGAAAATATGGAAATATTTTGAGAACAATGAGTGGCATGCCCTCCCACCAAAGGAAATCTATCCAGTTCCACATACAGGTTCTTCGATACAATATTTGGTGAATTCTTGGATAAAAGGATATCAAACATTGGAACTGTAACTAGTCATACTAGGTGTTGGGAATATCTAGGATTCCCAACAAATAATTTTAACTTTAAATATATCAGTCCTCACCCTTCATTCATTCATCCGATATTGAATCCCACCAAGGAATTGTTTTTGATGGAATCAAAATGGAGGATGTTCATGATGTATGTATGTTCATGGGATCTGCCTTCAATATCTTTTCAATGAATTCCAACAAATATGTGAGGGGTTAATCTCAATACAAATATGTATGGGGAGGTCTTATTTGGTTCTATATAATACCAACTAAATTCATCTCTCTTGTCTACAGGATCCATAATCACGCACTTTCTATTTATGTGGTAAATAAAGGAAAGGGTATCCAATTGGACTCTAAATCCTCTTACTTGTTGATTCATAAAGAAGAAACCATCATGAATCACTTTGTCCTAGTGAGTGGGAGGATATTATATAGGGTCTGTTTGGTGATTTATTTGGACCAATAGTGGTGGTGGAGTCTTTTATAAATTTCATCCAATGATGTTTTAGTGGTGTTTATAGTAATAAGCATTAGGATAGGACTCATTATCAGCTATAGGGGTGTTTTTCTGGTGTATTCGAGACATAATGATCCAGTCTCACCACAATTTCACCCACTAATTTGGTACTAATTTGGTTTGGAGGTATATATGTCTCATCATGTGCTTCTTCATATTCATAGGTCTTCTGATGTTCACCTTTAGTGAATTATATAGGAAAGTAGACTCTCTTAGGGTGGAATAGAAGGCCATGATCTATGGTCATGAATTATTTCATGCTAATTATATCTCAATGGATTTAGTGGAAACTAAATCAATGATATTCTAAAACACCCTTCAAGGGCACACTTGTACACCTTTGAAACAATTTATTTGATATTCAATTACAATGCTCTTATTTAGAATGACATCATGATTCACTATACATTTCATGAAAGAAACAATGTGGTAGGATTCATGGCTCTGAATTCATCTTAGAAGTTCCCCTGAACTGGCTCCCTTTCCTTATGTGGTGTTGACATTTTTATTATAGAATTCCCTAGTCTCCATTTTGGCAGGCCTCCATAAATGTATCCCAATCCTAAACTCTTTTTTCCATTAATAAAAATAGAGATTTTTTTTGGTTAGGGATTTTAGTATTATTAAGTCAATCAACTAATATAAATGTTTTATTAGGTAATATGATTTGAATTGGGGAATTATTGTTTTTTATTTTCAAGGGCAGTTTGATTTTTCAATTTTTTTCTACTGGTATGAATTTAAATATATATATATAAATTGGAAATTTATTTTTTGGGTCCTAGGTTATTAGTCAAGAATTTTTAACCTTTCTATTCCTTAAGAAATTATAAGGAATAACAAAAATGATACTGTGGATTTTATTAACTATGAATTGTAAAACAATGTTTGGAATAGATCAGTTAGATGTATATTTTTATGTCACCCACTATGTTTTGTGTAAATGAAAATTAATTAAATAATTAGGAAAAACTGTTAATATTTGTTAATAATTTTGATATTTTGGAAAAAAAAAGTTTTTAAAATTAGAAAATAAAGGGGGTTAATTGTTTTATAGTGTTGGATTATAAATAAAATGGAATTATATATCTAATGATTATTATAGTATTTTGAAATATAATTATGTGGTCATACTAAATTCAATGAGTAATGGTTCTGGTGCACACCTATCATGGGGTGCGGAATTAAAATTTTAATATTCCTTATGTGCAGTCTAGCGATTAATCGTATGATGTATTTTATAGAGGAGTGCACACAAAACAGTTTTTCAATTCAAATAGAGAGTAAAAATGTTCTATTATTTGAATAAATCAACATGAAATTGATAGAAATGAAATTTAAAATTCAAATGATTTAAATATATGATATTATATTAGAGATTTGGTCGGGGTTGGTTTACCAATTTTAATTCTATCCATAAAAAATGTAAATCAAACCCTTTATTTTGAGTTGATTTAAGTGAGATTCCACAATCGTTTCCTCTCACTTCCTTGGGGAAATTTTGATCGTGAGAGAAAAACGTACCAAGATCTCAGTTTGGTCAACTCTCTATCTGTGTGAAATGGTGTTGTAATGAGTATCTTCAATGGACATTGGAAATACCTATCCATAGATTTATTATCCCAAAAAATCAAGAACATCCACTTCCCCATTTACACATAAAGAAGATAGTCAGGTACTTCAACACTAATCCCTGGTCTATTCCACCGTAAATAAACCCGAAATTAGTGGAATGAGATAATGATTATTTACCAAAATAAAAAATAATTAATATAATTAAAATCCTAGAAATATTTCACTTGATAATAAAATATGATATATGATATTGAAAAAATCATTGAATAATAAATAAATTTCATTCAATTATTTCTAAGAACTCAAGCATTACAAAATAGAAAACCAACCCTTCCCCAATAACTAAAAATGTTTAACCAACCATGCTAAGGGTAATTAAGATGAATGAGGAATAATAGGGCTTTGAAAATATATGAAAAATAAATGAAATAAAATATAGAAATCCCAAAAGCTTCTCCTCCTTGTTTTCCAAGAAGGAAAGGGATGGAATGAGATGCTATGAGAGGAAGTATCTCCCATCCTGTTATAGTCGGACCCCCCCCCCCCCCCCCCCCCGAAATTTGATGCATTTTAGACCCAATTAATGACTTGTTCATACATTTCACCCTTCGTTAATGTTTTTAATTAATATAATTTTAATATATCCTTAAAATTGAATCATATTTGGACATGTATTCCGAGAGTAATGACCATTTCACTCTGCCAATTTATTCTGTCCAGTTAGACTCTGCAAATCCAAAACCTCCAGATTAGATTAATTAATAACTATTAAAACATCCAATTCACACATCTTAAAATTAATGAAATATGTTCCAAAAATCCCTATGTGTCCCCCACAAAATTGGAGAGTAATTGAGCCCACCACGAATGAGTTAGGAACCCAACACAAAATATTGATAGATCTATAACATTTTTCATAGTCCACCTTCTGAGCTTCTATTGAGCTTCTATATAGTCGATTATGATTTTGGTGAAGAAGGATTAAATGGCGCCCTAGATGATTATAATCCTAAAAAATATTATCACAATTTGGATTAATATATAAAATGATATGGTTACAATAGAGAAATAAATTAAAACTATTAAAAAAATGAAATAATCCATTTTATGATTAAGCTCAAAATACTAACAATATCATAAAATGTTAAAATTTATCTTCAAGTAACACTTTTGTGGGATTTAAAATAATGAAATTAAATGTATATTTATTGGAAATACTTTCTCTTTCAATTCCCCGACACTTATCATTAGGAATTTTGTACAAGTGAACATAAAAAATAAATCAAATCAAATCCAAAACAGATTTCAGTGAGATCAACCAAATCTATACCAAGAAGCCAAAAGATATAATTCTTCATCAAAAATCATTATTTAAAGTTAAAAAATTATATCATTGAATATATTTACACTTTATTTCATTTCCCATGAACACAATCACCTACCTCACATGAATTTTCTCTCTTCTCACAATTGTAAATGATCAATAAGCCTTTGTAATCCAAAATCTCGCAAGAGTCACCATAGGCTTTTTAAATTCTTATATCTCCACATGATTTGAGTCAAAGAGATGTGTTTCTTATGAGTAATTTTAAGGTTTGTTATGTGGATTCTATTTAGTCAGATTTAGAAGTAAAAAATTCTTAGGCTGAAAAAGAAGGGCTTAGCTATTTTTGGATCAAAATTGCATGATTCTAATTTTCACTCATGTATGGTCTACTTTTGTTCCCCTTTGTAGAAAATTAGCTTCATTATCATGAAAAATGAAATAAATTTCATCCCTTTTATAATTTCACCAGCAAATACTTTATCTCAAACATAGTTATTATTGAAATCTCCAAATAGGTACAACATTCTTTCTACATTGTAAGATCCAGAAAGGCGCACATTCTTTTATCAGTAAATATTTAGAAAGGCATAGCTTTAAAAAAATTAATCTTCAGTAAAAACATCAAAACTTCAACATTTAATTTTCCTCCCAATGTATCACCAAATGAGCTAATACACCACAAGAAATATTTACCCACACTTAAGTTTAACTATATCATGCAATTTCACTTCAAGAGTAGGTTGGATAGGGAAAATTGGTTGGTAATGTGGCTAACCTAACAAGTGGTTCATGGTTTCTAAAGAATACAAGGAATAATGTACAAGGTAGGCCATAATAAAAAGGATTATTTTGAAAAGAGTGATTAAAAAAATAAATTCCTCAAAAATTTAAAATACAAGTACCATGAACCCTCATGTTTTGATAGGAATAAATCAAATTCTGGTTAAATCATGCATGGTTTGGTTCTCTCAAGAAATGTGTTGAATGTATTGAATATGAAAACAATATTAACCAAGCCTCATATAAAAGTGATTTCTAGAATAAATACATAGATATGTTTCATGGGAATTAACAAATTAGTGTTCTTTTCATGAAATTCCAAAATATTTGAATTTGAAAAAAAAGCCATTTTAACATTCATTTCAGCTCAGCTTCATGGAATATATTTGTTCACTCATTGACATGGGTTTCAAACATGTAAATTTTAATCATTTCAGCTCAAAAATTTTGAAAAAATACTAAATTTTAAAATTAAACACACAAATATCTGAAAAAACAACAATTTTTAGGTTTTTTATAAAAATAGTAAACCAAAAAAAAATTAAAAAACCCAAACTATAAAGGTTACCTCCACCACAATTAAATGTTACACTATCCTCAGTGCATTGAAATGTATTTGGCATGTAAAAAAATTTGATAATGAATCAAAGAAGGCAATAAAATGTAAAGGAGAGGTAATACATGATAGATTTTATTGATAAACAGGTTTTAGGAGTGTGATCTCCACCACTGGATCTAATGGAAGGCTTCCATGGAATTTCATCCACCTATTCCCATTAACAGTGAAAGGATCTTGCTCTATATACTTCATAAACTTCACAACATTAAAAGGATATAGATGATTATCTATAAATGGACCTTCCCATCTCGAATGTTGTTTACCTAGAATTAGCTTTAGTAATTATTAGAATTGATACACTTTCTCTCCAGGATAGAAAATTTTAGATTGGATTAGCTTGTCATGGGGAACTCTTCTTATTTATTTTTAAATCTTGGAATTTTAAAATGATTCCATTCTAATTTCATCTAGTTATTATAACTTCAATATTTATTCCTTCCCTGCACATTCAAGGCCCATATTCATCTTGCTCACAACCCAATATTATTTATGTTCCAATTCCATAGGTACGTTGAAAATTTCCCATAAATCAGCCTATATGAACTCTTTACAATTTGTGGTTTGTAGGCCATCCTCTAATCGCATATGGTATCTTCCAACCATTGGATCCAACCCTTCCTGTTTGGATTAACAGTCCTTCCTTTTATTTCCCTGTTGGAAACATCATCTTAACCATTAGTCTATTAATGATAGGGAGATAATATTTTATGATGCACCCCATAATTCGTTAGAAAATTATCCATTATCCAATTGCATATGTGAGTCCCCTGATCTGTTATGATGGTTTTGTGCACTCCAAAGCTAAAAAATATGTTAACCCAAACTAATTTAGAATCTTCAGTCCTGGTGGATTTTTCTTCCACCCATTTGGTCACATAATGAACTTTAAGAAACATATAAGAATTTCTAAATTTCATTTGGAATGGTCTTAAAAAATCTATCCCCTATACTTAAAATATTTAAGAAACATTTAGTGGCATTTGATTCATTTCTTGTCTATTTGAAATATTTCTAGAAAACTGACATTTTTGTCACATTTTTCAAAATCCATGATCTTTTTTAAAAAGGGTGGGATAATAAATTCTAGATTATAAAACCTAATTTATTTTCCTTTAAGGTCCAATGTGGAATCCACATGCTAAATGTGACAAAACGAAAATACATATTTAACTTCACTTTAAGGTAAACGTCTTCTTATTATTTGATCATTGAAAATCATCCAAAGAAATGGATCATCCAAAATTTAATATCTATATTCATCTTTCAATTTTTGAATTTGGTGTGAATTGAAATGATATTGGAATTGAGATGATAATATATAATTGATCATTTAATCATTGCAAGTATATTCTCCTTCAATCAAGTATAGCTGATCTCCTGGAATTTGATCATTCAGTGGGTCTTTCTTAAGAATTTCAATTTCAACAGTGTAAGGTAGTATACTTAAGTGATCAACTAGATGGTTCTCAGATCCCTTCTAGTCCTTGATTTTTATATTATACTCTTATAGCAGTATTATCTATTTCACTAGAATTGGTTTAGAATCATCGTTCTTCATTATGTACCTAATAGATTCATGATCACAAAATATAGGGATTTTAGTTCCAAGAAGATATGATCTAAATGTTTCTAAAAAAAGACCTCCAATGACTGCTTTTTTGAGGTCTTGAAACTTAATTGGGATACATATAAGGTTCTCAAGGAATATGAAATACTTTTTGGCCTGCCCTCAATTTGATGAGAAATTACTGCTCAAACTTCTTGTTCAAGAGCCTAACAAATTATATCAAATGGTTCTTCCCAATTTGGCAGTTATATCATGGGTGGTGAAATCAATATCTTCTTCAATTCATCAAAGGATTCCTTACATGAACCATTGAAATCAAAATAAGAACTATTCAAATGTAATATACAGTGATTGAGAGAAATATTAATGAAATATCTGATAAACCTCCTGTAGAATCTTGCATGTTCTTAAAATGAACTAACATGTGTCACCCAAGTAGGGTAAGGAAATGAATTTACCACTACAATTTTTTATTTATCCAATTCAATTCCATTTTGGGAAAAGACATTCCCAAGTACAATTCCCCTATCAACCATGAAATTACACTTATCAAAATTCAAAATAAGAATTTTTTCAATTCATGTTTTAAAAAAAAATTCCATATTTCTCAAACAATGATCAATAGAATATCTAAAACTATGAAATAATTAATGAAAACTTCAAAGAAAATTTCAATGCGATTAGAAAATACACTTAATATGCACCTATGAAATGTACCAAGAGAATTACATAATCCATATATAATATATTTATATGAAAATTTACCAAAGGTACATGTAAATGTTGTCTTCTCTTGATCCTCAAAAGCAATGTGTATCTGGAAGTAACCTAAAAATCCATCCAAAAAAGAAATAATGAGTTGTCCCTACCAATATCTATAGAAAATTTTCAATGAAGTGGATGGGTAAATGGTATTACCCAATGTCCAGGTTCAATTTCTTAAAATCAATGCACACCCTCAATCTATTTTAAAATATTATAGGGATTAACTCATTATTTTAATTCATTATAGTGGTCAGCCTTTTTTTAGGAAAAACATGAATGGGGCTAACCAACTTTGAATCTGAAATGGGATATATGGTCCAAGCTTCCAAGATATTTTAAATATCCTTCTTCCCATCCTCCATTAATGTGGTATTTAGCCTCCTTTGAAGATATCTAACATGTTTTTAATCCCCCTCAAGAAAAATTCTATGTGAGAATATTTTTGGGTTTATTCCTGGGATATAACCTAAGTTCCCCTTATTTCTTAGAAATTCTATCTCAAAATCAAAATCAAATATTTTTCTTGGATTTTTGATAGATTATTTTCAATTATCACTAGTAATTTCTCACCCTCCATAAGGTACACATATTTAAAATCATTAGGAAGCAGTTTTAATTTCATTTAAGGGGGATGTTGAAGGGATGAAATTAAACTCGCATTCCCCAATTCCAATGAATGTCCATCCTTCACACAATAAACCATATCATATTATTCATCAATAAAAAAATCATCAATTAAATTATATTTTACCTCTTATCCCAACATAAAATCAGAATTTCCAATGTTTTGGGAATTCCAATGTTCATTAATGGAAGAATTCTCTCATAAGACTAAGAATTCATGGATCAAAACTTATTCTTCAATGGGTTTAGTACCAAAATCATGGGATTATTCAAAGATAGAGTGATCATCTAATGGGTTCCTCATGGATTAAAAAATGGTGAAGTATAAAATGATATATCCAAATTTCATGGTGAGTGTACATTCATTGACATTGATGATGTTTTTTTATGTATTTAAGAAAAGTACCCACCAAATGATGAGTGAGTGTGATGAGAACCTATATTATTCCATATTCATCACATAGATTTTAGTTGGGAATAAGAGATCTTTGACTTTCACCAAGTCATCATCTAGAACTCCAGATGGGAAACATGTGGATCTGTTTGCAAGCTGGACCACCACTCTTGTGAGATTAAAGTCTCTCATCTATAATGATGTGTATACTGAGTAAGTAAATACATTTATTGAAGCTATTATATCACAAAAACCATTAGATAAATTTAATGAACCAATAGTGCAAGGAATTGAAAATATCCATGGATCTTGACATTTGGTTGGTATATGCATGTGATAAGGGATAAGACACCTCTAAAAAGTTGATTCTTTCATTCCCATGAAGTATTATCTTTCTTGGTTCAAAAAAATTTCACACCTTGGATTTTTTTTTTGATAACTTTAAGTAGGGGGATATTGATGTCCACTTTCTAAAAAGTGTATAGAATTTCTTTTTGAAGTGTTTCTTCATTCAGTTTATTTGATTCAATCGTCCTTGATATTAATGGTGGGGTTAAGTCTTTTTTCTCCATTGTTTTCCTTTTTATTGGAGTTTCTTATATATTTATCCTCGGTTTTTCTTCTCCTTCTCCTCTTCCTTTTCTTCTTCTTGGTGTATTTTCACATGTTTTTTAGAATTATCAACATCATTCTCCCTCAGAGAAGGTGGTATTATTTTAGGTTCAAGGTTGGCTAGAGGTGGGAGTTCATTTCCACTTATTGTTATGACTACATTAACATTCCTCTTAGTATTTGGAACTATCTAGGATTTATTCTTCCCTTTTTTCTTGGTTAGAATTTCCAAAACAATTTTTAACTGGGTGGATTAGTCTTTCACATTTTATTTATGCCTCTCAACATCTGACTATAGTTGTTAGTTCTTAATTGATGGTTGTACACTGATGGATGGTTTCTCATTAGTATTTATTTGGAATGGTGGTGGCTGAGTGGGTTGTTATAGCTAAAAGGGTTGTTTATAGTACTGTTGGAATGGGGGGGGTTCTGGTATTTCTGCTAAAATAGAGGTCTATCCTAGGTCTGTTTGAATCCATATCTTAGTTGATTTTGGAGATGATGAGGGGGATTTGACTGGAATTACCTTTGCTGATATGCATAAGCGCAACAATCGGTTCCCAATACTTCTAGAAACATGTTTGATTAATTATAATTATAAGATCATAAACCATATACCTGATTTGGTTCTTATTGTCACTTCACTTGGTTCACAACCATCTGTAGCACTAACCTGGTGAGTTCACCCATTTCACTTCTAATTAATTAAATTTAATCAGATATTCTCACCTCATGTATTACCCTTATTCCAAACCCTCTTGTTCCATGTTTTTATAAGTTCTGAGAAATCTTCATAATTAGTAAACTGATATCTGTAGGTGACTTTTCAATTATGGATCCCCCAGATGAGGGATCTAAAAGATTTCGATCACTATCCAGAAGTCCGTGGAAGAATAACCTAAGGAATTGGTGTTTATTTGTTTCTTGATGTGTACATCTATAACATAACTTCTTAAAACACACCTAGTACTCGTAGAGGGTTTCTCTATTTGATTTTCATATGATGTATATCTCTTTCATGATGGCAGTTCTCCTAGTTGTGGGAAATAATATTTGCATGAAACAAATTTTTTGTTATTACCAATCAGTAATCTCCACTGGTTGTAGATTGTAAAACTCTTCATTATCCACTCCTTTGAGTGAGAATGGGAATACCCTCCATTGAAATTGGTCTTCATGTTCCCGTCTTGGCCTGAAGCTTGAGCAGACAAAGTTGAATTATTGGATATGCCGATTTGGATCTTCTCCTACAAGACCATGAAACATCAGAAGAATATGAATCATATTGACATGTAACTAAATAATTTGGTGTAGTGGGTGAAATAATATGGTTTTTTAATGGAAAATTGAGGTGCACATAGATCATACAGGGTTGGGTTAGGATTTCAAGCCACGATTTCAGGTTGAGATGGAACACTTAGAGTTTCACATGAATCTGAGAGATCTATTTCCTAAATGATTTTTGGTAGGTTTCATTTTATTTATTGGGTTAATTTTCTTTTAATTTCTTGATTAAATTAAACTAATTTTTCTTTTGAGTTGTAGGTCATTCAATTTTGAAAATCATTTTTTATGTGGAAATGCCTCCTTGGAAATTGCGCCATGTTTAACGGACTCCATTCAAGGGGCATGGAAAAAAATTTATACTCCCTAAGTGTAGTCTAGTGATTATCCCTAGGATGTCTCCCAAAGAGGATTTCACACAAAAAGATTTTTTACTTTTAAAAAAGTGTAAATATTTATGTTTTTAGAATAAATCAATCAAAAAATGATTGAAATGAAATTTTAAATTCAAATGATTAAAAACTATGACATTATAATGTTGATTAGGTCGGGTTCGGTTTCTCAATTGTAATTATATGCTTTTTCAATTTAATTCAAACCTCTTCTTCATAGATGATTAAAGTGAGATTCCACAATCGTTTCCACTCACTTGGTGAAATTTTGATGGTGATAGAAAACTTTAGCAACATCTCAGTATCATCTACTCGCTTTCCTTGTGAATAAGAGTTCTAATGAATATTCTTAATTGAATTGGGAAATACCCGACCTAGTCTTGTTTATATGAAACAATCAAGAAAATAAACAACCCCTTTTACACGTACTGACGATCGTCGAGTACTTCACCACTAATTATATGTCTATTATATCATATAATAACACAAAATCTGTAGAGGGAGATAATGATAGTTTAACAAAGAAAAAATAAATAACTAAATTAAAATTCAAGAACGATTAGAATTGTAAATAAAATTCAATTTATGAAATTGAAAGTAATTTTGAATAAGAAAGAAATTTTATTCAATTATGTCTAAGAACTCAAGAATTACAAAATAGAAAACCATTCATTCCCTAATCACTCAAAAGTTTTACCCAACCATGGTGTGGGTAATCCAGATGAATAGGGAAGAAGAAGAAATTACAAATATATGGAAAATAAATGAAATAAATGTGAGAAATCCAAAATAGTTTTCCTCCATGTTCTCCCAGATGGAATAGGATGGAATGAGATGCTTTTAGAGGGAGGAGATCCCCTCATTTTATAGGCAAAAGTTTTTCCCCAACAATTCACGTGTTTTAGAACCAATAAATTAATTATTCCCACATTTCAACTTTCATTAATTTTTTTCATAAATGTATTTTCCATCTCTCCTCAATATTTTAATGTATTTGGACATGTATTCTGAGAGTTGTGACTGTTTTACTATGACAATTTATTTTGTCCAGTTAGACTCTCGAAATCACAACCCGCTGTATTAGAATTCCCTAATGATTATTAAAATGGCCAATTCACACATCCAAGATTTAAAAAAAGATGTCTGAAAACCCATTTCGTTTCCTCCCACCGAATTTCAAAGTAATTGGGCCCACCATGAATAATTTAGAGGGCCAATGCCAAATACTGACATATTTGTAAATAGTTTTCATGGTCATACTTTTGAGCTTCTTTTGAGCATCCATATGGTCGATTTAGTCAAGATGGATGAAATGATTACTTGGATGTCTAAAATCCTAAAATGAAATAATTTAACAATTTTGATTAATATAGAAAATGTTATGGAAAAAATACATAAATAAATAAAAACTGTTAAAAATCCGAAATGAGCCATTTTTATGATTAATCTCAAAATACTACCAATAACATAAAATGTGGAAATTTATCATCAAGTAACACATTAGTGTGATTTAAAACAATGAAATTTTATAAATATTTATTTAAAAAAATTCTCTATTAGGAGTTCCATGAAAACATGTCAAGGAAGAAATTGGATTAAGTTAAGTTTTATTTTCACTATGTTAAAAAAGAGTAGGAAATAAGGATTGTAATTATAGTTGCGGCACGCTTTGGGTCATTGATGTCAAATAGTTGTTGACTGAAAAAAAAATTGAGTATGTAAGGTTAAAAGTTTTAGTTTTCAAAAAAAATATTGGTAAATTAATTTTGAAATAAAATTTCTATTGGAATGATTTCATGTATGGAAAAATAACCTATATTGAAAAAACATAGATATGGTTGGGGAGAGGTATTGTTAGAATGGAGAATACAATGTTTGAGAATTGATTCACTATGGTTTTTTGTAAAATTATAAATTGTGTACATTTTAGGAATTTTGTTATATTTCCCTTGTAGTGATGGTAAAATTTATTTTGGTGAAAATACTCCAAAAAACAATGTATTTTGACTAAATTAGTGTATGAATTTTTAGGGTCATAATTGCCAGTATTTTTGGTTTTATCATG
The DNA here is from genome assembly GCA_963277665.1 of Viscum album. Classification (NCBI taxonomy): domain Eukaryota; kingdom Viridiplantae; phylum Streptophyta; class Magnoliopsida; order Santalales; family Viscaceae; genus Viscum; species Viscum album. Next base: position 2,014,473,520 of record OY728153.1, on the reverse strand, counting down.
GAGTATGAAAAAACAAGATCAACAAACATCCTAAAGGAATACGGATAGGGTGTGTGTATCACAAATAGTGGGAAGTCATCACCTAGCCTATATAAACCTATCATAAAACCAAGTTCAAGAATTTACAACATAATGTAGGCAATGTAGACAATAAATGAAAACCACTTTAATAGAGAATGATGAAATAATATTACTACAAAACTATGGGAGTTGATATATAGTTCTAATGAAGCCACAAAGGAAACTAACTATACATATATTCCAACATACATACAAACATACATACATAGAAGCCCACTATACATACATACATACATACATACATACATACATACATACATACATACATACATACATACATACATCCATACATACATACATACATACATACATACATACATACATACATACATACATACATACATCCATACATACATACATACATACATACATACATACATACATACATACATACATACATACATACATACATACATACATACATACATACATACATCCATACATCCATACATACATACATACATACATACATACATACATACATACATACATACATACATACATACATACATCCATACATCCATACATCCATCCATCCATACATACATACATACATACATACATACATCCATCCATCCATACATACATACATACATACATACATACATACATACATACATACATACATACATACATACATACATACATACATACATACATGCATACATGCATACATGCATACATGCATACATGCATACATGCATACATGCATACATGCATACATGCATGCATGCATACATACATACATACATACATACATACATACATACATACATACATACATACATACATACATACATGCATGCATGCATACATGCATACATACATACATACATACATACATACATACATCCATACATACATACATACATACATGCAAACTTACATCCATACATACATACATACATACATACATACATACATACATAAATACATAAACACATACATACATACAAACATACATACATACATACATACATACATACATACACGCATGCATAAATACATACATACATACATACATACATACATACATACATACATACATACATACAAACATACATACACACATACATACATACATACCCCTCGGTAAACACATGATCTTTTAGTGTCCTTTTTCCTCACTCTCATGCCCCTTAAGAAACATCCTAGGAGTCTACACATCTGATTCTCTACTCTAGGAAAAACCTCTTTAACTATTATGTTCTATTTAGTTAGGCTCCCAAAAATAATAGTTCAGCTTATTGACATGGATCATTTCATTTATCCTTTTAATAATTTATCATCATGGAGTGTCACATTTACCCCATTTAGGGAACAAAATTCTCGTTTTAGACACAATATGTCAACCCATGTAGTAGCATTTCTCTTCTGACAGGGTTCTTCTATTGATACCAATGTAACATTTGGGTCTCACAGGAGACCAATTTTCCTTATAGAATGTGATTTATCCTACCTAGAGACCGCCCACATTCTTAAATAAGACATCACAATAATTACTATCCCTGCAAGATAAAATATATTATGTTAATGTGATTTTTCCACACTCACACACTGACTGGGATACTTTATCAGAGGTCAGCAATTATGATCACTATTGTAAGACAAACCTATTTATCCATGTAGTTCTAATCAGGTAAGAGATCCAAAATAAGGTCATCCTAGTTGACAAGGAATGTGTCATTTTAAAATTTAACCCATTAGCATTCTATGTTTTCACAGTAGATATTATTTTGATGAGCATCAATTCACCATGCGATATTGGGTTGTGTATCTCCATTATTGGTTTTCAATCAAAATACTAGTTTTTCTTCTATTTTATAGAGTTTAAGCTGAGGTTTATTCATTATTTGATCATTTAATTTGGTTTTTGTGTGTAGATTTATTCATATGAGATATCTTCCTAGGATTCCCTGTGATATTGGAACATGAAATTCATCCTAAGGGAATCCACCACTTTATCAAAATGCTCTAGAGGCTATCATAAGGGTATGTTAGGACATTGTACGGAATGTAGTTCCTATTTAGAACAATGATGTTTTAGAAATTCAAGTACTTATAGGAGACAAGTATTGATCATACTTGTTTCAACATGGTAAAATGATCTATTTTAATATTATGAATGAACCACTGGTGTTGTTGGATTCTATAGATAATGTCGATCAAGTCATTGATTGTAATATCCCAACCAAAATCATCAGGACTAAGAGAGAATGTAAAATGAAATCATGTTTGGATCCACATATGCTATAAGCATATGACTAGTATTTAGGGTATTGGTTTGGATCATTGGGATGAAACACACTCTGTCAGAGTGCACAATAACAATAAGTTACTGAACATGCAAACAATGTACAATTAGAGTAAGTGGAAACCAATAACATGCCATTTTTATAAATTCTTTTGGAAACAACATAATACAATTTAAGTACAACACACTAATCATCCACTGGGATGGTCACATATACAAATTAGAAGGGAACAAAGTACAAGTGTCTCTTCTCCCACCCATAGACATATCTCATCTAAGTCTCCTAGCTCATAGAAATATATCCTTCAATAAGATCAACCCTACCCTTAGACTGGCCTATACCTACAAAAGGTAATGGCTACTCGGGTACCCAAGTACCACGGTAACCTACCCGAGCAGTGTTTTTGTATAAATCAATTGGGAAGGACCAATGTGGTACAATACCAAACAAGTAATGTGTATTGTATGTTAATATTATAATCTTAGTATATTGTAAATGAAAAAACATAACTATCCAAGAATAAAATTGGTACCAAGGACACATAAATAACAAAAACAATGTGCGGAGTAGTCATTCACTAAGCTATCCACCACAAAAAATGGTCATAACTTCTTTAAATATATTATATAAGGATAATCCTCATGGAAATCAGAAGTAATTAAGCTATCCATAGGGCCAGTGAATATGACAAAAGAAATCATCATGGGATTTTTTTATATGATACATGAAATTCTCTTGGAATCAAGTACGACATGTTACTCAACATCCACTAGGTATATGGATATACTCATTATTCACATGACATTGAGTGGTGTGGTACTTGTAATCAAACAGAAATCAAGTGTATCCACAACATGGATTCCATGACAGCATCATATATCCGCCCCTTTATTATGTCTATATTTTCCAACATCTTATGTCATGTGGAAACACTATAATTGGGAAAATATTTTCATGATGGTCTACCTATTCGGAGCACTAAGAACAATGTATCAGATAACGTAAATAATAAGACAGATAATACATGGTAAGAATAAAATGGCATAACATCATTTATTATTAGAAATATGTAGATACATGTGATCATCATTGAATATGGAAGCAAATATACACATACATACTCACGGAATAAAAATCATAATGGGTCTTAGGGGATAAACACAGAGACATAGGATCATAATCAATCATGGCCAACAAGTTATTCCAATAATTGTATAAAATTAAAAAAAATAGAGAACATATAAATAGAGCATGGAATATCATGATAAGTCTTAAGATCTACACATATGACGAATGAAAAGTTTTTCTATTAGACTAACTATGAATTCTCAATGAATAATCTATACACATGTAGTCCTAGGGACTCCCACACCACAAACATGTGACTTAGGCATCAAACATGGTATCATGTGATCTATGTCTCTTATATCACTTCATCAGACCTCATGGTTTCCATATACTCTAACTATCTCATATGTGATCTATCAATGGACATCATCCACTGGAATCAAGCTAATATGAAAGATTTTGTTGGGTCCTTTAACACTCATTCCAATTATATTGTGCATTTTTCCTTTGATTAATTATAAATCAAGGATCCTTAAATAATTAATAATTACTTTCAGTATTATTCATAAATCCTTATGATAATTTGGATCCTTTATAAATTAAGGAAAACCTCACACCACAATCCTATAAACTTGCATAAATATATAAGGGTAGAATATATGTGAGTACCTGCCTCAAATATATTAAAATAAAAACTGGGAAAATCCCAACAATTATTTTCAAGTCATCAAGTCCACTCGGTCTCCATAGACTATAGGACCCCAAAAAACCCTGAGATGGGAGGGGTGAATCAGGGTGTCAACTTTTTTTTAACCTAATGGATGTTTTTGCAATGTTGAAAGGATATTTATAAACCTATCTGATGAGAAGTTGCAGAAATCGAACAATAAAATGAAAAAGAGATGAGACATCAATTTTACTTTGTTCACCACTGAGGGAAAGTCTAAAAAGAATAAACCGACAAGTTTTAGTCATTCCAAATCCCACTAATCATCACTATTTGTGTAGAGACATATTAAATACGTTCCAAGCACATGGCCTTTACAATATTTTGGAATTAGCTCACTATGTCCCGCAGAACACTTTTGTTGACTCCCCCTAGCTCACTACCTCGGGAAAAGTATTAATAAATTTATCGAAATAGGGATATCTTTAATAGATTTTCATTGATGTATTTGTATATTTCCATAGAAAGAATCTACTTATATTTTTTTCATTAATTGATTCCATTTAATGCACTTATCCAACAAACCAAATGTTCAAAGCATTATAGAATCGTACATTGACAATGGCATGAAACACCTACCATTGGATTCAAGATTTGATATTGTCACACAATATTTATTTTGTGAAACACATATTTTTTCAAAATATTTATCTTTCTCAAAACAAATCCATAATATTCACATGGTATTTGAAGAATAAAAGAATCATTTTTTCTTAATATTCTCTCTCTACTTATCTTCCCTGTGAAAGTTTTCCTGTGGTAGAGAAACCTGATAATAATTGGAAAAATTTTGACTCTTGAGTGGGGGTATCCATATAATTTTATGCCTCTATTACCCTGTGTGAATGTTTCTAACACATCACACATGATTCTCATCAAGAAAGGAAACCCCTTTTGATGTCCCATTATGTCACGACCCGTCCCCCGTGGCCCGTGTTGTGACTACCCCAATCCCACCTTCCATAGGCCAGGGGCTGGAGACTAGAACCAAAAGGCGTCTTCCCTCAAACTGGGAAGGAATTTACTTTATAACCTGTAAACTCACAAAACCAAGCACACAGCAAGATACAAACACAAGAAAACTGTACAACCAAAAGAATGATGAAAGTAAAAAGGGGGCTGGAATACAAGCCCAAAAGTAAAGATACAAGTACAACTGAAATAAAAAAAACTGATGAAAGAGAAAAGATAGCTATCGGATCATCCTATGAAGTTACAACCTGGAGGGTAGGTTCAGATCACCTACCCAGCACTCCTTGTCCATTTTTCTCCTCTGCATACCGACACACTGTATGGTCCACATCTAGCACCATCCAATCCTGATACTCTCAGCCTCAGTCAGCACTTTCCATCGTCTGCATCCAACACAATAAGGTGCGGGAATAGACCATGTAGGTTTGTGTATAACTATACTCATTAGGGACCCCAATACCATCAAGGTCTCACAAAAACCACCAAGGGTAAACCACAAAGTATGAAATCAAAAGATAACCCTACTTAAGTATATGACCATACTCATACCTAAGTTATCATGTAACCCATCAAAATCATTAGGAAAACACAGAGATACTAAATCATCTCACACTAGGATTTATTATAGGGGTAGTAAAAAGTAATATCTCCAGTCACATCTTTGAACACCCTGGCTTCTAGAGAACCCCTCCTCTATCAAGTTTCGTGGGCCTACTGTGTCACATAGAGGCACTTCCCACTAATCTTGTACTGCTGGGGTACTCCTCCTGTCGAGTACCAAGGGTCTGCCATGTCACATAGAGGTACTCTCCACCATGGGTCTTCCACGTAAAAAATAGGCACTCCCCACCATGGGTCTGTCGCATCACATAGAGGTGCTCCCCCTTGTGACTTGCTGAGGTACTCTGCCTGTCAAGTATCATGGGTTTGCCGCATCACACAAAGGCACTCCCCACCATGGCCAACTTAGGTACTCCTCCTATCATGTACCTTGGTTATACCATGTCACACAGAGGTGCTCCCCACCGTGGGTCTGCCACGTCACACCGAAACTCTTCCCACTATGCCTCTCAAGTCACTCTATGTTGAAAAGGTCAGCAGTCGTCAAATCCCAGCCATCTATTAGGTTCCTGCACTATGCTTTCTCGTCTCTGGAAGGATCCGTTCCACGGGCTCCTGGTTGATACTCTGACTTCCACGAAGTCCCACAAGGAAGTATCTCAAAGGTCCTCCATGTCATAGGGGTCTCAACGCAATAGACAGCATGTCAATCGGACACCAGGTTTGTCAGTTATTAACCTTTTAGTCCGGGGGGCCCGGTTGGATTTATGCTCGATCCAACCTATATGTTCCCCCATATTAATCCAAAACTACAGTTGGGTATATTCAAAGGCACTGTCTCACTCCAATATTTCTAACACCACTAACAGTTCGTCAAACGGATGTCCTATGCCAAAGTTATGGCCAAAAGAAAGTAAATGGGTCGTAGTGGGCCAGGGTCCAGTCTAACCTGGTCAGATTGACCCAGCCCATTAGGTTCAGCCTAGCCCACTAGGTCTGGCCCGACAAGCCACGAGGTTCCGCGGAGAGTGCCTCAAGGGCAATAGGCCATGGGACGGCTCGGCCGGGGACGATGGTGGGTCCGACCGCGGGGCAGTGCCGTTGCGCCATCGCCTTCGTTGCGGTCAGTGGTGGTGTCGGCCGCCATTCTCATATCCCAATCATGGATCGTTTCCATCCTCCTCCATCGGTAATGACACTACAAGAATTGTGGAATGGTCAGTCCATGTTGGTTTCACCCATGCCCTCTATGTTAGGGTGGTAGCATATGGCTCATCTAGAACATGAACATGAACATCATATCCTATCCTACCACAATGATTGTTCTCAACCCACAAAATAAATAGAGGGGTGTACATGGTAAGTGATAAAAAAATATAAATAACCCCCTACCTCGTTCGCTTGATGACATTGACGAGGTCACAAGGAAGAATACGGATCATTGGCAAAGATGGATGTCGGTGTCATCGGCGTTTTCCTCGATTGTCGGTTGGTGCGTCATTGGAGAACCTTAGACGGAGTTTGGAGAAGAAATCATTGAAGGAGAGGTGTTCTTCATTGGGGTTCTCTGTTGGAGATCTTTTCTCCAAAAGCTCCTCCTCTCCCAATTCCACCAAAATGAAATGGGAGCCCCAAAATAATAGATTATGTTATCTATTATGTTTGTTGGCATATAATTCAATTTGGGTTAATTAATCTCATAGGTTGGCATAATTAACGTGGTGTGTTGGCATAATTATCCTGTAGGAGGGTTAGCACAATTAATATTAGAGGATTTGAAGAGGCTCTTCTACATTTAATGAGGGAGTTGAGAGGTTAAGGCCTCAGGTGGTCCCCACCACCATAACCTTTCATGGGAGGTTAGGCTCAGGTGGCCCCACCACCATAACCTCTCATGAGAGGTTAGGAACGGGTGGTCCCCACCACCATAACCTCTCATGGGAGGTTATGGTCTGGTGGTCCCCAGTTCTCAACTTCCACATAGATGTTTTAAAAAATAAAATAAAGATAAAAGCTACACAATTTTATTTTTATTTTACTCATTCATGAAAAACCCAAAAACTAACTTCCACCCCCGACCAACAGTCATCGAGGTGAAATTCTCTTTAAAAAAATACCAGCACTGCGAGTTCAACGGTGCCCTCAGATTTCAATTCTGAGCACCGGTTCAAAAGTTATAAAAACCCACTCGCAGGTTTACTAAATGTACTAGAAAAAAAAGTTCAGAAATTCATTCCAGGTACTCCGGTCCTCGAATTCACATGCAGTTAATTTTCACGGACTCGTAAAATTACAATATATTTAAAAACAATTCATGGAAATTCTGAGTCTTTACATTCTCCCCACCTCAGGGATTTATGTCCCCATAAGCCACAACTAAAACTAATGAAACAAGTGGGGGTACTGGGCAGGCATCTGAGCCTCCCGCTCCCATGTGCTCTCCTAGAGGTTCTTGTGATTCTAACGAACATGCACCAGAGGTATCGACCGTCCACAAAGGACCTGCTCCGATCGATTCTCAATATCTACAGAAACCTCGGTAAAAGTCATCCCATTTTCGAAGTACAGCTCACCATGGTTGAAGATGTGAGAAGGGTCATGCATGTATCTCCTCAACTGGGATACATGGAAGACGTCATGCACCCAGTGCAACTAAGGTGGAAGAGTTAAGCGGTTAGCCACCCTGGCAACTCTGCTAAGGACCTGAAAGGGTCTCATGAACCTCGGATATAACTTACTGCCTCAGCCAAATCTCCACAAACCTCATCAAGATTAGACCCGTAGAAAGACGTGGTTGCCATCCTCGAACTCCAGAGGTCTCCTCCTTTTGTCATCATACGACTTATGCCTACTCGGTAGAGCCTTCATCTGCTCCTGGATGATATGCACCTTCTATGTGATATCTAGTACCATCTCCAGTCCCACTAGTGCTAACTCCCCTTGGTTAGTCCAGCACAAGGGTGATCTGCAAGGTAGTAGGTACAAGGCCTTGAAAGGTGCCATACCAATGGTAGAGTGATAGATGTTATTGTATGAAAACTCCACCAAAGGCAAGTGGTCCTCCTAGTTGTGACCAAAGTCGAGGACATAAGCATGAAGCATGTCCTCGAGGGTCTGAATGGTCTGCTCAGTCTGGCCATCCATCTGAGGATGGAAGGCGGTGCTCAAATGAAGCTGCATCCTGAAAGCCTCATGCAACCCCTTCCATAGATGGGAAGTAAAACGTGCACCATGATCGGAGACAATCGTCGAGGGTAATTCATGTATCCATACAATCTTCTACACATAGACGTGTCCCTAGCTCCCTACTGAACCCTACTCTCTGTTCAGTAGGAAGTGGGTAGACTTTGTGATTCAGTCTACGATCACCCAAATCGAGTCATGTCCCCTGGATGTACATGGAACTTTTGTCCTGAAGTCCATAGATATCCCATACCACTTCCACAATGGGGCCTCTAAAGGCTAAACCAAGAATACTGGTACCCAATGCTTCGCCTTTACTTGCTGACATGTGAGGCACCGAGAGACACACTCTGGTACTTCTTTCTTCATTCCTGGCCACCAGTGCTATCGTCGGAGATCCTAGTACATCTTCTCCACTCTTGGATGTACCACTAGAGGGGAAGGGTGGAACTCCCTCGACATGTCCTCCTGAAGTGACACTAGTACCCTGGTACGTCCTATGAAGAGAATGACATTCTCCCCACCGTCATAAAATTCATCAGGTTCCGGCCCTATAGATAACTGTTCATGTCGAGCCTCGCAGTATACGTCCCCATGCTGTGCCTCCCTAACTCACTGAAGAAGTGGGGGAGTGACTGTAAGATATTGTATAAACGTTTCCCCATCTATATCCAAAATGGATATATGGAAAGCAGCTAGCTGCTCTGTCGCCTCACCTTGCATCTGTATACAAGCCCTCCAGCTGAGAGCATATGCAATAACGTTCTCCTTCCCAGGAGTGTAGAGTATCTCGAAGTAATAGTCCTGGAGGAACTCAATCCAACATCATTGTCTCAGGTTCAGTTCATTAAGAGAGAAGATATTCCTAAGAATCTTGTGATCGGAGTACACTATAAAATGTTCACCATCTGATAGTGCCACCACATCTTCAAGGCGAAGACCACTGCTACTAACTCCATGTCATGGGTAGTATAGTTCTACTCATGATGTCTTAGATGTTGAGAATCGTATGAAATCACTACTCACCCCTGCATCAGGACACATCCAAACCCAGTCCCTGATGCGTCGTAGTAAACTACGTACCCTATGCCCTCCACTGGAAGCCTCAAGATGGGGGCACTAGTCAGCCTCTGCCTCAGCTCTTGAAAACTCTGCTGGAATCTCTCCGACCACATGAAGGGTTTCCCCTTCTTCATCAAGGATGATAGTGGTGCTGAAAACTATGTAGAATTTAGGAAAAAACCTCTGATAGTATCTAGCCAAACCTAGGAAACTTTGTACCTCTATCACACTCTTGTGTGGCTCCAAAACAAGTACCGCCTCAATCTTTTTTGGATCCACTTTATCTCTAGCCTCCGATATGACAAGTCCAAGAATGTGAACCTCTCAGATCCAAAACTAGCACATCGAGAGATTAACATAAAGTTAGTGCTCTTGGAGTGTGTCCAATACTACCTGCAAATGATAGAAATGCTCCTCCTCAATAGTCGAGTAGATCAAAATGTCATCGATGAAGACTACTACAAAGTGATCAAGGTATGGCTGAAGTTCCTATTAAAGTGTCCCATAAACACTCTTGGAGTGTTAGTCATGCCTAATGGCATAAACTAGAACTCATAATGGTCATACAGACATCTAAGGGCCATCTTCTACAAATCATCGCCTCACACTCTGAGCTGGTGATAGCCCGATATGAGGTCTATCTTCGAGAACCACTCTGCTCCCTTTAGCTGATCAAAGAGGTCATCAATCCTCAGGAGTGGGTCCTTTTTCTTCACGTTCACCTGGTTTAGGCGCCGATAGTCCACACAAAGTCTCAAGCTCCCGTCCTCCTTCTTGGAGAACACAATCGGGGATTCCCAAGGTGAAACACTTGTCCGAATGAACCCCTTCCCTTGTAAGTCCTCTAGTTGTACCCACAACTCACGAAGCTCCACGAGATCCATCTGATATGTTGGTGTTGATATCAGTGTCATCCTGGGGTAAATTTTAATGTAAAACTCTACCTCTCTGCGAGGAGGTAGACCCAGAACATCATCAGGGAATACATCCACATATTGGTCCACCACTACAGGATAGCTTGGAATCTCCACATCAACAGCTCTGAGGGTAAGGCTAGAAAACTGATGGGTGATCAGCTGAACTCTCCTCCGAGTAAGTTCATACAGTACTACAAAGGCTCTATTCTTTCTGATGAAGGTAAACCTGGTCCCATCTATGTGGACACACCGCCCCTTTCACCTAATACATTCAATCTAAGAATGAACGATAGATTACTAGTCTATACCCAATATGACGTTGTAAATCCTCATCACTGCTACTAGGATATCATAGCCAAAGATCTCTCCTCCAAGAGTAAGCTCATACTGTTGACACCAGTGCGTAATCGTCGAATCCACTCTAATAGGAGTCTCTAGTTGTAAGGATTGAGCCAACGACTCTGTTGGAATCTTCGATCTCCGAACGAGGGCAGTGGAAATAAAAAAATTATTGGCACCTATGTTTATAAGCAAGCAGCTAAGGTAGAGGAGACACAGATCATACCTCATATCATCTCCAGAGAGCCATGATTGTAAGCCTCAGCTACCTGGAGCTGAGATCCCCCTTGTCCACCTTCTCACTGCGGTTGGGGTGGACATCTTGGTGATGGTAGCGGTAACATCTCAAATAATCGCCCACCACCAGCTGCACGACCAGCTCATCTGCCAGGTCCGCCTGCTCCCTACGGACCACCTCGATCAAACCTTTATCTCTGCTTGGGTGGTCCCTCGACTGTCTGTTGATCATCTGTATTATGGTTTGGACATTCACGAGCCATGTGACCCGACCTGCCTCATGAGTAACATTGCATGATCCTTGCCTGACAAGTTCTTCCTCGGGTGCCCTACACAACCGATCCTGAGTCATACAGTCAACTGCCTGGAGGTCTTGTCCTCTTGGACCTCTACGAAATATGTCTACTGCTAGCTGCATAAGACTCCACTACATGAAGACTGGTAGTGGGTCTCTCCGCTGGTGACTACTCTACAAGAAAACTCTCCACCAAGAGGGCTCTCTCTAGCACCCCCACCGGCGTCGGGAAACTGAGTGAGATCATCGAAGTCCTGATCTCCCACCAGAGCCCCTCCTCGAAGGTCCAGGAACTAAAGAATGGGTCCCAAACCATATCTATGGAGTAGCGTGAGAGGTCAGCATACCTCATTGAGTAATGAGCTACAATCAAGTTTCTCTACTGCAGATGAAGAAGCTCGTGTATACACACTGCGCGAAGAGTTTCTGTAACAAACTCTTTCCAAAACACTATCTCATAGTCTGCCTAAAGAAGTTTCCCCTCATCATGAACCTAGAGCATTAAGATCCACCATCTACCCACCACTTCATGTAGAAGTATGGAAACAAGGATCACCTTGAGATCGGTCGATGTCCCTACGAGTTAGAAGACTCTCACCACAGCCTCTAGTTAATCCTCAGCCACCTTTGGGTTCATCTCTCCCATGAACAGGGTGGTCTCTGGTGCTAGAACACGTGAAACGTGCTCAAGAAGTGTGCACTCTCTGCTTTTAGGGCTGGTGGCATTGGTGTCCTAATGGTTAATGGTACTGCTCGTGCCTCCACTGGTGCCTCCACAAGAAGAGGGCCATGCACCGAGGCCTCATCGCTCGGTGGGCTAGCAGTGCGTACTACTCTCTGAAACCAAGCTGGTTGTCTATGTGGAGGAATCCTAAAAAATAGCAGGTGCACCATGTTTAATAATTTATACATGGTGAGCTGACTCAAAGAGTTCACAAGGAATACACTTGAAAACACAAATGCAATCAGTTATTTCGTTTACTGAGTCGGAAATCAGAAGCCAGAGTCTTGGTGTATGGATATGTCGGCCACCACACCAGCACTGGATTCTATAATATGATAACCACACTCACTACACTTAACACTATTTCTATTAAAAAGAAATATCATATTCCTATGTTTTGCGGTAGAACCGACTTCCCTAATACCAATTTTTCACAACCCGTCCCCGGGGGGCCATGCCGTCACTACCCCAAGCCCGCTTTTTATAGGCCAGGGGATAGCGACTAGAACTGAAAGGAATTTTCCTTAAAACTAGGAAGGAATTTCCTTTATAACCTGTAAACTCATGAAACCCAGCATAGAGAAAGATACGAGCACAATAAAACTATATAACCAAAAGATTTCTGAAATTAAAAAGGGGGTCGGAATACAAGCCCAACAGAAAAGGTACAAGTACAACTGAAATACAAAACAACTGAAGAAAGAGAAAAGACAGCTACTAGATCATCCTATGAGGTTACTACTTGGATGTAAGGTAAAAATTTCCTCCTTAGTACTCCATATCCTCCCATCTCATGTGCGTACCGACATGCCGTATGGTCCACCTCTGGCACCATACAGTCCTGGTACTCTTAGCCTCAGTCAGCATTGTCCGTCGTCAGCATCCAACACAACAAGGTGTGGCCATAGCCTATGCAGTGGTGAGTATAACGATACTTAGTAGGGACCCCAATACCCTCAAGGTCTCACAAAACCCACCAACAGTAAACCAAAAAGTATGAAATCAACAGATAACCCTACTTTGGTATATGCCCATACATATACCTATGTTATCAAGTAATCTATCTCAATCATGAGGAAAACACAGAGATACTGACTCAGCTCACACCATGATTTATTCTAGGGGTAGTAACAAGTAACATCTCTAGTCACATCATCGAACACCCCGACTTCTATAGAACGCCTCCTCTATTGGGTTTTTTGGGCCTATAGTGTTGCACAGAGGCTCTTACCATTAATGTTGAACTATCGAGGTACTCCTCTTGTCGAGTATCGTGGGTCTGACATGTCATGCAGAGGTGCTCCCCTCCATGGTTCTTCCACGTCACACAGAGCCGATCCCCGCCATGGGTCTTCCACATCACACAGATGTGGTCCCCCTCATTACTTGCTTAGGTAATTCTTCTGTCGAGTATTGTGGGTCTTCCACGTCAAATAGAGGCGCTCCCCACCGTGGCCTGCTGAGGTTCTTATCCTGTCATGTACCATGTGTCATCCACGTCACACAGAGGTGCTCCCCACTGTGGGTCTTCCGTGTCACACAGAGGCACTTCCCACTGGTCAGGTCAAGTCCCTCCAAGTCGAAAAGGTCAACAGTCATCATGTCTCAGCCGGCTACTGGGGTTCCCGCACTATGCTCGCTCATCTCTGGGAGGATCTTCTCCACGATCTCCTGGTCAATACTCCAACTACCATGAAGTCCCACAAGGAAGTATCTCAAAGGTATGCCATGTCATAGGGGTCTCAACGCAATAGACAACGCGTCAATTGGACATCCGGTCTCTAAGTTATTAGGCTTTTAGTCCCGGGGGGGCGGTTGAATTTGTGCTTGATCTAACCTATTTGTTTCCCATCTTAATCCAAAACTCTAGTGGAGTGTACTCAAAGGGACTATCTTAATCCAATATTTCTAGCACCGCTGATGGTTCTTCAAATGGAAATCTAGTGCCAATGTTATGGACAAAAGAAAGTAAATGGGTCGTAGTGAGCCCGGGTCGGGTCCGACCCAGTCAGACTGACCCGGCCCGACCTGTCCTGGGCCAATTGAGTTTTGGTCGGCCTAGCTTGCAGTGCTTCCTGGCCCGTTGGGTTCAGCCTGACTAACTAGGTCTAGCCCGGCAGGCCGCGAGGGGTCGTGAAGAGTGTCGCGAGGGCGTGAGGCCGTGAGATGGCTCGGCCAGGGGTGGCGGTGCTGTCGCTGGGCAGCAATGCGGCCTCGAGGTGGTGGTCTAGCTGTGGGGTGGCAGATCGGCCGTGGGGAGGCGGTCCGGCTGCACAGCGGCAGTCTGGCCATGGGGCGGTGCCATTGCGTCGTCGCCTTCATCGCAGCCGGTGGTGGTGCCGACCGCCGTTCTCTTGCCCCAACCATGGATGGTTTCATCCTCTTCCATCACAAAGAACATCACAATATTTGCAGAAGGGTATGGCCATGTTGGTCGTGCCCTTCATGTTAGGGAGGTAGCATATGGCTCATCAAGAACATGAACATGAACATCAAGTCATATCCTCGCGTAATGATAGTTCCCAACAAACAAAAGAAATAGAAGGGTGTACATGAGAAGTGATGAAAAATATAAATAAACCCCTACCTCGTTCACTTGATAATGTCGATGAGGTCTCAAGGAAGAAGACGAATCTTTGGGAAAAGATGGACGTTAGTGTCGTCGGTGTTTTCCTCGATTGTCGGTTCGTGCGTCATTGGAGATTATTCGACGGAGTTTGGAGAAGAAATCGTAGAAGGAGAGGCATTATTTATTGGTGTTCTTCATTGGAAATGTTTTATCCCAATGTTCCTCCTCTCCCAATTCCAAAAAAAATGAAATTGTATCCCCAAAATAATAGATTAGGTGATCTATTATGTTTTTTCACATATAATTCAAATTTGGTTAATTAATCTAATAGGTTGGCACAATTAAAGTGGTGTGTTGGCATAATTATTGTATAGGAGGGTTGGAACAATTAATATTGGAGGAGATGAAGAGGCTCTCCCACATTTCATGATGGAGTTGAGCAGTTTAGGCCTCGGGTGGTCCCCACCACCATAACCTCTCATGGGAGGTTAGGATCGGGTGGCCCCAACACAATAACCTCTCATGGGAGGTTAAGTTATAGTGGTCCTCACTTCTCAACTTCCACATAGATGTTTTAAAAAATAATTTAAAAATAAAAGCTACACAAGTTTATATTTATTTTACTCATTAATGAAAAACCCAAAAACTATCTTCCACCCTCGACCAACTATCGTCGTGGTGAATGTCTCTTCAAAAAAATACCGGTGATGTGAGTTCAATGATGCCCTCAGATTTCCATTGCAAGCACCGGTTCAGAAGTTAGAAAAACCCGCTCGCACATTTCCTAAATGTACCCTAAAAAAAGTTCATAAATTCATTATAGGCACTCCAGACCTTAGAATCATGTTTCGTTAATTTTTGCGGACTCATAAAATTCCCATATATGTTTGAAACAAATTCTTGTAAAATTTGGGTATTTACACATTGGGTGACAATGTTTATTCCGCAAAACCATGTATTTCACACACATTTAAATCATTCTATCACATTTTACCTTTTACCTATTTTGATGTAATGATCCCAGTACAATCCTTGGAAAATGATTCAAAACCTCCATCAATCTAGTTCACAACTTACTTTTCCCAATACAATTTTATCTATTTTCCATTATTGGACCAAAATTTTTGGCAAACACTGGGAAACAATGTCCCCTTAACAATTGTTTCCATCTTTAACTATAAGAATAATTTCCATGAAAACTGCCATATCATCCATAAAAGGATTGAAAACAAACACAAACCATATTCCATTTGTTACAAAGAACAAATGTTATTCCATCATAGACCACCCTAGATTTATAACTCTTGAAAATTTAATGCATATAATTTATTATAACTAAATAATAATTTATTAAATGAATATAAGAAAAAAATATGGGGTGAATGGTATATGTGATGAAATAATTACCAGATATCACATCCAAGCTTAAACCATGACCAAGAAACTATGAATGGTCTATCTCATCTATCCAGCATGAAACTAGAAAACATTCCTATCCCACTATAATACATCAATAACTAATTTAAAAAATTAATTTGGAACCTTTTTAAGAATTTAACCAAATGATACACCTTCAGGGAAACACCCCTTAATGGAGAATTTTTATGAACATGAAATATCCTCTGGATACACTGATCTATAACCTCCTCATACTTCGATCATTCCTTCATGATTGGGTGGAATAACATCGAATTTTTATAATAAAAATCAACCCATGGTCAATAATA
The DNA here is from genome assembly GCA_963277665.1 of Viscum album. Lineage (NCBI taxonomy): Eukaryota > Viridiplantae > Streptophyta > Magnoliopsida > Santalales > Viscaceae > Viscum > Viscum album. The sequence goes on along the minus strand of OY728153.1, from coordinate 2,014,456,803 downwards.
ACTCAAAGAGAAAGGATACATAAACTGATATAGAGGGTTATGATTTACCAAGAGGGATTAATCAAATTCAACTAATCTTCAGTTGGTAAAGGACCAATATCAGAGGAGATCATAGATACCAAAATCCGTTATTCCCCACCAATCCCTCATAGGGGATTGATAGGAATGGACAATGAGGATTCTAGACAAAACCTGTTTCCCTAAACTCCCATAAAACATCATAGTAGTTTTTCAATATGTGAAAAAAATTGTTTAAATTCTTGAGAATTTGGGATAGAGACTCAAAGGAGTATGTACATGATGGTTCATGGAGATACTATTGATTTAATAAGGTTTTCCTTATTACTTTTCCATTTCTTATAGTTTTGAAAATCACAAACACCTTATACTTAAGCAAATCAATATTTTACTTCTCTAGGGAAAATTTACTTCCTTAACGAAATTTACCCTATCCTAGATTTCATTATACATATCAATATTTTTCTTAAGTATAAAAATTGGATTCATACCCAAAACCTTGGAATCATATAATGCTAAGATATGAAGCATTTTGTTTTAGGATCCGAATTCTAGATACGAACTCTAATAAAGTTCCACTTTGAATTCTGGATACAAACTCTAATAAAGTTTCATTCTGAATTCTGGATACCAACTCTAACAAAGTTCAACTCCAAAATTTTATGAGTTTGACTCCGAATTTTTATGAGTTCAACTCTGAACTTTTATGAGTTCGACTCCGAACTTTTATGAGTTTGAATCTGAACTTTTATGAGTTAGACTCTAAACTTTTACTAGTTCGACTCCAAACTTTTATGAGTTCGACTCCAAAATTTTACTATCTCGACTCCGAACTTTAACTATTTCGACTTTGAACTTCTACATGTTTGAATCTGAACTCTGTAAGTTCAGATTCTGAACTCTGGTGAAAACAAACTCCAAATTTCTTTATAAATTCAGACTCTGGATTTCTACAGAATTCGGGTTCTGAATTCCTATAAAACAGAATCAGAATACTTATTTATTATAGACTCCGAATTTCATTTTTGTTAGACTCCGAATTTTTATTTTCTTATACTCCAAAGTTTAGTTTTGTTTATGCTTACACTCGTTTCATTATAAAATGATATCGTGCTTTCAGTTACACATGTTTTGTTATAAAACAGTGTCATCCATTCTGTTTCAAACTAACCATTGGTTGAGTTACATGTGTATAGGTCCCGCCGAAATTTAAGGAAAACATGACCTTCGGAAGAGGGAGCCAACCATTCCAACCGAGCCTATAAATAGGAGCTCATTTGAAAGATCTCAATACACAACAACTGAAGATGATCACTCTAGAGACCACACGCTATTCAGGTGATTTATAGAGAGAGAAGCTTTTCATGCCTTGTGTGTACTAAACTACTCATTCAGATTGCTTCGTGCAACTCCAAATGTTGGTGATTACATTTGAGGGCATCCGGGGATAGGAAGATAGAGGTGCCGACTACCTTGATGTTCGAGGGCTTCCTTGCTGAGGAAGACAGAGGTTCCAACTACCTTGAAGTTGAGGGCTTGCGGGGATAGCAAGACAGAGACTCTGATCTTCGCATCGAGGGATTACCCTGGGGTGGGTAAGATAGACTTTCTTGAAAGTATAAATCAAGGGACCTTTATCCAAGGTTGTTGGATACCCTTATTTTTGGGTAAAAATAGTTATTGTTTGTTACTTGTAGTTTTACTACTTTTTTTTCTGTTGTATTGTGTATTGTAAGGAAAGTATAATATTTTTATATTTCCTTACACTTGTACTCTGATTAATTTAGATTCTATATACTTTAAGGTAAAATCTCATATTGTAAACTTTGGTTAACTTTCAATTTCCGGATCCATATTTTCGGAACCATTTTTTCTGAATCACTTTCCAGATTTAAGAAAGTGCATAGAACTAGAAGTTTGTAACTTCATACTTTGTCCCAATAATTCATTGGTTTTAGAGGTGTTGTGAATTTTCTTAGTTTAACTTTGTTAAACATAGATCTTTCCTTGTTTAAGTAAATTTTTAAAGTTTAAAATTCACCCCCCCCCCTCTTGTATATTGAGCATCTACATCATAATTTCGATCCTACAATTGGCAACAGAGCTGGTCTCTGAAATACTTATACTCACATATAAGTTTTTCCTTGCACAATTTTTCTTTGTTCTATATTTTCCTTACTTAGGAATATTTTCCTTGAATCTGAACTTTTTTTATTAACAAGTTTTTGTGTAGAAAGACTTTCTTAAAGATGGCAGGTTTAAATGTTGGTTACATCAACAACATAAATACTACAAGACCACTAATTTTTTATGGCAATGATTATAAATATTGGAGATATAGAATGAAGAATTCCATTATCAATACTGTGGTAGATAACTTTGTTATGCTTTCTAAAGGTTATAAAATTCCTGATAAGGAAGTTAGTGCTTTCACAAACCAAGAGAAGAATGATTATCAATTAAACTATAAGGTACGCAATACTCTACTATGTTCAATGACTAGGAACATATATAGACAAATTTCTTCTTATGAAATAGCTAACTATATATGGAATAAACTTGAAGTTACTCATTTTGGTACATCTAAAGTCATTGAGACAAGAATAGCTATATTGAGAGCTGAGTATCATGGTTTTAACTTTCCTTATAGAGAACCTATTTGAAATGTACAGCAAGGGTTCATGACTATTGTAAATAGCTTACAATATATGGGCGAGAAAGGTCTAGATGATGAAGCTCTTATGGATAAGATTATTGATATTATGCCCAATGGGTGGGAATCAAAGAGAACAGTACTTGATGAGAACAGGAAGGTCCCTCAAATTTTCTTAGATGAGCTATTTGGAACTCTTCTCCGACATGAAACAAGGATAAAGATAGATGTTGAAAACATCAAAAAGAATAATGGGAATGGTACTGTTTCTTTTATTACAACATCAAATCACGTGAAAGCAAAGACTCCTGATAGAGTAACTAGATCCAAGTCTAATAAGGTTACTATCTAATCCGAATATATTGAGAGTAAAGTCTCAGAAAATGAGTTAGCCAATCTTGCTCGAAGAATGAATAAGATAGATGGTCAAAGAAATTTCCAATCCAGGTATAAAAAGAAGGAAAGGAAAGATAAGAAATATTTAGAGGTCACATGCTATGAAATCAATAGAATTGGACACATACAACCTGATTTCCCCATGCTTAAAAATAATGAAAGAAAAGAGAGGTATTCTGAAAGGAACATGAAGAAGTTTTACAAAGCTAAAGCTATGAAAAGTATGAAAGCTAATACTACTTGGAGTGCTAGCTTTGGAGACTCTTAAAAAAGTGAATCTTAAGAATATGATTCATCGTCTCAGAATAATATGGGATTCATTTCTAATACTTCTTTTCCACATACATGTCTTATGGGCAAGGTACGCTCTGCCGAGCCTTTAACAAATTTATCTCTTGATAAGAATTACTATTCCGAAAATAGTACTTATAATAAAGATAATTCATCCTCATAAAATGAAGAACCTTAATATGAATAAGTATCTATATTTTCCATGTTACTTGAAGCAAAAAAATTGTAAAATTTCAAAAAATTTAGACAAGGAAAATACTAGGGAATAAATTCTCACAAAAGAGATTTCAGATCTTTCTTCATATATTAAAGATAAAGAAGATCTTTTAGAAAAACTTTATAAAGACCTTGAGAAAGAAAATTCTAATAAGGAAGAACTTTCTAAAGATCTTAAGAATGCTATTTCAAAAATAAATTTTTTTGAGTAAAAATCTAACTCTAAGGAAATGATTCCTGAGGATAAGAATTTAGTCATTAGACTAAAATCTAAAATATTTTCTCTTAAGAAGCTACTTGAAAAATTTACCTCTGGGAACGAAAATTTTGACAAGATGTATTCTTAAATTAAACCTTAAGGAAACACTACTGGAGTAGGTTATACTCACCAAAAACCAGTTTTCAAAAACAACTATTTTTTTCATTCTAGAGCCCCTTTTTTCACTAAGTGTCAAAGTGGTGGGCATTGGAAGAAAAACATTCTTTGAATAGAGTTCAATCTCTTGGGTTTAATTAAGCATATTTATCTAAACAAATGTGGATACCCAAAATTTTGTTATCTGAAAATCTCAGATCCAAACAATTTTGGATTCCGAAAGTCTAATTCTTTTCTTATTTTCAGGAAGATAAAGGAATTACCGACAACAATACTTGGTACATGGATAGTGGATGTTCCCGGCATATTATTGGTAACAAAAACTATTTCGAAAATATTATCAAGACAAAATGAGGGAAAGTAACATTCAAAGATAATTCTCAGGGAGAAATTATTGGTATAGGTAATATTGTTCTTCTTGGTAAAACTTTGATTTCAAATGTTTTTTTGTTAAGGGTCTTAAGAACAACCTAATTAGCATAAGTCAATTATGTGATGAAGGATACCTTGTGAATTTTAGGAATGATAATTGCTTAGTACACAATTCCGAAGAAGAATATATTCTTTCTGCCTATAGGCAAGAAAATGTTTACACTTTTAACTTAGAGGATATTATGAGCCAAGACATACCTTGCCTAAGTGCAAGGGAAGATCACTCTTGGTTATGTCATAGAAGGATAAGTCACTATAACCTTTGAAATTTATGTAAACTCTATAAGAAAAAATTAGTTAAGGATCTACCAGAGCTTATAATTTATTCTTCTAAAGTTTGTGATCCTTGTCAATATGGAAAGCAACATAAATCTAGTCTTAAATCAATTGTTGAAGTTTCAACAACTGATTCATTACAGTTTGTGCACATGGATCTTTTTGGTCCAACAAAAACTGGAAGCATTGGAGGAAAATACTATGTGTTTGTTCTATTTGATGATTACACTAGATTTACATGGGTCTATTTTCTAGCAAAGAAGTCTAAAGCTCTTTCTTATTTCAAAAGTTTTAGAGCTCAAGTAAAAAATGAGAAAAACCTTCCACTGAAAACTATTCATAGTGATCATGGAGGAGAATTTCAAAATTCTGATTTCGAAACTTTTTATAGCAGAAAATGTATTACTCACAACTTTTCAGCACCTAGAAATCCTTAACAAAATGGTGTAGTTGAAAGAAGAAATATAATTCTTCAGGAGATAACTAGGACCATCTTGAGTGAATATTCTATAGCCAGACATTTCTGGGATGAAGCTCTAAGTACTGCTTGTTATACTATAAAACGAGTTTTGATCAGACCATTTTTTAATAAAACTCATTATGAGTGATGGAATGGTATTAAACCTAGACTTTCCTACTTTAAGTTTTTTGGATGCAAAGTATTCATCCTGAATACAAAAGTTAATCTACAAAAATTCGCACCAAAATCTGATGAAGGAATTTTCTTAGGCTACTCCACAACTTCTAAGGCTTATAAAGTTTTCAACAAAAACACTTGTACTTTTGAAGAAACAGTGCATGTAAAATTTGATGAATCTGATCCTTTTGTTTTTAAACCATCACAACCTACATCCTCGGATGTGTTTTCAAAAACTGATTATCAACCTTTGTTAGAAGATCCTTCTGATAAGGAAAATGTTCAGGAAGATACTTCTGAAACATTTACCCCAGAATTATTTCTACCCTATGTTGATGAATAGGTTTTACAAAAACCACGTCAGGTGTTTCTAAAGAATCATCCCAGTGATAGTATCATTGTTGATGTCAATCAACCTGTAAGGACTAGAATTTTTTTAAGAAATGAAGTAGCAAATCTAGCATTTCTTTCTCAATTAGAACCTAAAATCACAGATGAAGCTTTAGGTGATGATGATTGGATAAAAGGCATGCAAGATGAGCTAAATGAATTCGAAAGTAATAATGTTTGGACCTTGGTAGAAAGACCTAAGGAAACTTATATTATTGGAGTAAAATGGGTCTTCAGAAACAAGTGTGATGAAAATGGATTCATCGTTAGAAATAAATATAGACTATTTGGTAAAGGCTATGATCAACAAGAAGTAATAGACTATGAAGAAACCTATGCTCCAGTAGATAGACTTGAATCTATTTGTATTCTACTTGCCTTTGCAGCATTCTTTAATTTTAAACTTTTTCAAATGGATGTGAAATTTTCTTTCCTTAATAGTTATGTTCAAGAGGAATTTTTTGTTGAACAACCTCCTGGCTTTGAAGATACAAAATATCCTAATCATGTTTTTAGACTTACCAAAGCTTTGTATGGTCTTAAACAAGCCCCACGAGCTTTGTATGATAGAAATACAGTATTTTTGCTTCAAAATAACTATGTTAAGGGAAATACAGATCCAACCCTTTTTATAAAGAAAGATAAGATAAATATTTTTATTATTCAAATATATGTTGATGACATCATATTTGGTTCAACTCGACAATCTTTAACTGATTCCTTTTCGGATCTAATGAAATCTATGTTTGAAATGAGTATGATGGGTGAGTTAACATTTTTCCTAAGTTTTCCAATTTCTAAAAAACCAGAGGGAATATACATATCCCAACATAAGTGTATTAAAGACCTTCTTAAAAAGTATGGTTATGATAACACTAAGAGTATAAGTACTCCTATTGGTACCTCAAACACACTTGATCTTGATGAAGCTGGGAAACCCGTAGATAAAACATCTTTTAGAGGTATGATAGGAAGTATATTTTACTTGACAGCTATTCAAACTGACTTGATGTTTTCAGTATTCTTATGTGCAAGATATCAATCCAATCCTAAGTAAACTCATTTAAAGGCAGTGAAAAGAATTTTTTGCTACTTAAAGGGAACCATGGATCTAGGATTATTTTATACTTATGGAAATGATTTCGTTTTAAAGATTTTTTCAGATGCTGACTTTGGTGGATGTAGAATGGATAGAAAATGTACATCCGGAACTTGTCATTTCATAGTAGATTCATTAGTTTCTTGGTCATGTAAGAAACAACATTTTTTAGCACTCTCCACTACTGAAGCTGAATATGTACCAGCTTGAAGTTTTTGTGCTCAAGTGTTATAGATGCAACACACACTCACAGACTATGGCTTGAGTTTTACTAAAACTCAAATTCTGGGTGATAACACAAGTTCCATTTCCCTTATTAAAAACCATGCACATCACTATAATACAAAACACATAGATATTAGGCATCACTTTCTAAGGGATCACACACTTAAATGAGAAATCATTCTTCAGTTTATCAAAACGCAAGATCAACTTGCTGGAATTTTCACAAAATCTTTACCCTCCGATAGATTTGAATACATTAAACATAAGTTAGGGATGATAACCGTGAGGTAATCCTTCTTCATTAACTTATTGTTGAACAATTCTCCTTATAGTAATAAACTCCTTTTCATAGGGGGAGTACACTTGCTTGATATCATAATCAAAATTTTCATAGTCAGTTTTTTTGCTTTTGAAATCAAAATTTTCGTAGTCAGTTTTTTTTTCTTTTGTAATCAAAATTTTCGTAGTCACTTTTTTACTTTTGTAATCAAAATTTTCATAGTCAATTTTTTTTTGCTTTTGTAATCAAAATTTTCGTAGTCAGTTTTTTTGCTTTTGTAATCAAAATTTCGTAGTCAGTTTTTTTTCTTTTGTAATCAAAATTTTCATAGTCAGTTTTTTTCTTTTGTAATAAAAATTTTCGTAGTCAGTTTTTTATCTTTTATAATCAAAATTTTCGTAGTCAGTTTTTTGTTTTTGTAATCAAAATTTTCAAAGTCAGTTTTTCAAACTTTTTTAACAAAAATTTTCGTAATAAAGTTTTCGGAACTAAAACTTTTGTAATGGGAATTTTCGGAACTGAAACTTTCGTAATGGGAATTTTTGGAACTGGAACTTTCATAATGAGATTTTTTGTACTCATATTTTTCGTATTGGAATTTTTCATACTCATACTTTTCATACTGATGTTTTGGTAACAATAGTCTTTTCAACTTTATGTTTTTCATAGTTAGTTTTTCTTAGTCAAATTTTCATCCAGACGAATATTCCAATTATGAATATTCTTTCTAGCCAATCTGAAAGGTATGATTTCCTTACTTAAGTTTTCTTAGTCATATTTTTCTTGCTGGTATTTTCCTATGAGTTTTAAAATTTCTCAAATTCTAGTTTTCTTAAATCTGATTGCTGTTCTTAAAAACCTCAAAAGATCAGATTCAATATTTCCTTGTGGATATGTTTTAAACCGTTAGATCAGATCAAAGGGTTCTTCGACTGTTAGATGGTTTTTGGAAGTTCAAAGGTCAACTCCATTGCCTATATAAAGGGGACCCCCGAGGGTCGTCCCACATCAGTTTTTCAAAGCTCTCGCATCTCGAAGCTCTGCCTCTCTTCTTAAGATCATTCCGATCTTTGTTAAATCCTGTTCCAAATCGTCCAAAACTCTCCATTCTGAATGTCTGTTGAAGCTACTTCCTGAGATATGTCTACCTCAAAGCCGATCTCAAAATGGCTAGTTTACAGTGAGAGGTTAGTGCATCCGAGTTTCTATAAGTATTATTCTCTTATATCTAATAATATCAAATTGAATGGCTGGGAGGAGGTTTTCTTATCGAAGCCAGAGAAATAGGATCTTGTTTATACAGATTTGCTTGTTGAGTTCTATGAGTCTGTTTCCTTCCTTGAGGAAGATGGTTGAGATTTTTTCTCTTTCAAGTTTTATGGGAAGACTTAAAAATTATCTTACACCAAGGCTGCAAGCTTGGTTGGTTTATCATATGAAGGTGAAGCTGATTTTTGTTCACACAAGCTTCCAGATGAGCAAGGAAGTTTCAACAAAATGAAGGCATTGAAATGCCTTGGACTTAAAGATGTCAATACAGCTAAGATTTCTCATCTCTCTTCAAATAATCAGATTCTACAGCTGTGGGTACAAGGTTTTCTTGTACCAAGAAGGGGTGACAAGGATAATCTCAAGAAGAGTGACATTTACATCCTAGATTTCCTGGTAAATATAAGGAAGATAAATTTGATGAGGCATGTTTTGATTACAGTTAAGAATATCAAAGAAGGGAATCTGAAAGCTTAGATCATAATGTATCCGGCCTTGATTTTTAAACTTATCATCATATGTCTTGATTCATTTAAAGTTTCTTTCACTTCAAAGCAAAGAAATTAAAAGGTAATTCTAGTGAGTGATGATACATTAAAGATAATAAAAATGGTTTTTTCTGATGAATCCGGAGAATTCTACCCTTTACCAGAGGAAGAGGCTGAGACCATTCTGGAAAATGTGGAGAAGGCTCAACCAGTGAAGAAAGTTACTAAAAAGAGGAAGCTTAAGGAAGTGTTTTTTAAAGACAAAACCCCAAAATCTAAGGAAACTTAATCTACACCGCCCAAGCCAAAGAAACAAAAATCCTACCCATATAAAGTGGCTGCTAAGTGGATGGAAGACAAAGAGAAGAGAAAAGAAGGGAATCCACAGTTCGGATTGGACCTTGTTGAGGCTAAGGCCTTAAAATAGAGAGCTGCAGATGAGTTAGAAAAACAATCAATAGAAAATAAATTGAAGAATAAGATGCCAGAAGGAGAGATTGTTCAATCTCTTTTGAAATCAACTGAAACAGCTTCTAAGAATATTTCCATTCTAGAAACCTTTGATGTCCAATCATTACCAGAGACTCCTGGGAAGAAATACTCCACTCTGGAAATATCCAAAGGTAAAGAAGTTGTTGAAAGAACAGAAGAAGAAGTTGTTGAGAGAGTAGAGGAATAATAAGAAGAAGAAGGAATTGATGATCTTGATGACCTAATCAAACAAGTAGAAGATTATCAAGAAAATGCTGAATCTGCAAAACATGTCCCTCCGGGAAAGGGAGTTGAGAAAGAAAGTAGGAAGGATGATGATAAGAAAGAGGAAGAGAAATAAAATAATTTGTATGATGAGGAAGAATCATATGAGAAGCATTATCTTGAAGAAGGAACAGAGAAGGATAAAATTGATGAAGATGAAATTGTTCAACTATCAGAGACTGAGGAAGAATCTCCAGTTGACCAACCAATTCTGAAAACTGATAATGGAAAGGAAGTGCTCATAGATACACCAACAAAAGATATAAGTAGGAAGAAAGAAATTGGTGGTTCTTCTAAAAAAAAGATGGTGCACATTGAAGAAGAACAATCCCAAAGCAAGTTATCTGATTCAGATTCATCAGCACATGGTCATGATTTTTTGTTGAATCTATAAAAAAGTTGGTGGACACCATTCTGATATTTACCACTATAGACTCTAGATGCTAGATGCTGCAACATAGCTTGAATCAGAAGTCAGAATCCTTATCTATGGTGATGGATAAGTGTGTAAAGATTGAAGCCGACCATAGAAATTTCCTTATCAATTATGATGCACACAGGAAATCATGCAGCAAAATCACTTTGTGGTCTAAGAAAGTTGAAGAAGACATGGATGAGTTTGATCATTTTCAGAATGAGGTAAAATATGCCTTTGACACCGAGGATAATAAGATTATGAATCTTCAAGATGATATGATCATTGAGCAAAGTTCTTGGAGTCAACTAGTGAAGGATTTGAATGATAAGGTTAACTCTCTTGCTAAAAATTTTATAAGGGATAGAGATCTCCGGATTGAGCTCAAAAAAAGACTTGTAAATCAAGATGAGTTAGTGAAGATGCAAGAAGAATCCATGAAGGCTCAGAAAGAAGTTTTAAAAGCTCAAGATGAAAGAATAAAAACTTTGGAGAAGCAAGATGAGGAGGATCAAAAAGGCTTGAAGAAGCTGAAAATCTTGTCGAAGAAGCTTATTCTAAAGGAAAAGGAGGAAAAATAGACAAATTCGATCTTTTGTTGCATTTGTCTTTCCTTTTAAAAACATTTCAACTCTAAAGAAATTTTGGTTGGTTGTATCTTGTTTTGTTATGTATTAATGTTTCAGGTACTCTATTTCTTTTCCATTCCCTTAAATTCTTTTTGAAAATCACAAAGGGGGAGAAGGAAAAAGAATAACTTAAAAGGGGATAAAGAAAAATTTAAAATGGAGAAGGAAAAATTTCTAAGTGAAGATATCCTTAAAGTAAGAGGGTGTTTTTCATTAAGATGTTTTTCATTCCCATGATAATGAAAACTCCACTCTGGAAATTCAGAATACAATCCTTAGAGTTTCAATGCCTAAGGGGGAGTTAGTTGTATTCATCATCATCCATGAATAGTGGGAGATATGTTTTAATTTCAAATTCTAATAAAAAATTTCAAAGTCCTTATAATCTTTTTCGTAAGGTTGTTTGTGCTTTCCAAAAAGTGGGAGATTGTTGAGCCAATAAGGTTTTACTTATGAATTTTCCATTCCTTCTTTTTTTGAAAATCATAGACATCTTATACTTAAGAAAATCTATATTTTACTTCTCTAAGGAAAATTTCTTTCCTTAAGGGAATTTACCCTAACCTAGATTTCCTTATACATATCAATATTTTTCTTAAGTATAAAAATCAGATTCATACCCAAAACCTCAGAATCATATAATGCTAAGATATGAAGCATTTTGTTTTAGGATCCTAATTCTAGATACGAACTCTAATAAAGTTCCACTCTGAATTCTGGATACGAACTCTAATAAAGTTCCACTACGAATTCTGGATACGAACTCTAATAAAGTTCCATTCTGAATTTCGGATACGAACTCTAACAAAGTTCTACTCAAAACTTTTATGAGTTCGACTCCGAATTTTTATGAGTTCAACCCCGAATTTTTATGAGTTTGACTCTGAACTTTTATGAGTTAGACTTCGAACTTTTATGAGTTCGACTAAGAACTTTTATGAGTTTGACTCCGAACCTTTACTAGTTCGACTCCGAAATTTTATGAGTTTGACTCCAAACTTTTACTAGCTCGACTCTGAAATTTTACTAGTTTGACTCCGAACTTTTAGAAGTTCGACTCAGAACTTTTACAAGTTCGACTCTAAACTCTATAAGTTCAGATTCTGAACTCTGGTGAAACCAGACTCTGAATTTCCTTAGAAATTCAGACTCTGGATTTCTACAGACTTCAGGTTCCGAATTGTTATAAAACAGAATCCGAATATCTCTTAATTATAGAATCCAAATTTTATTTTGGTTAGACTCAAAACTTTTATTTTCTTACATTCTGAACTTTAGTTTTTCTTATGCTTACACTTGTTTCATTATAAAACGATGTTGTGCTTTCAGTTACACATGTTTTGTTATAAAACAATGCCATCCATTTTGTTTCTATCTAACTATTGGTTGAGTTACACAAGTACAAGTCCCTCCAAAATTTGAGGAAAATATGACCATTGGAGGTGGGAGTCGACCGTTCCAACCGAGCCTATAAATAAAAGCTCATTTGAAAGATCTCAATACACAGCAACTAATGTTGATCACTCTAGAGACCACATGATGTTAAGGTGATTTCTAGAGAGAGAATATTTTCATGCTTTGTGCACACTGACCTTATCGTTCAGATTGCTTCGTGCGACTTTGAATGTTGGTGATTACATTTGAGGGATTTTGGGGATAGGAAGAAAGAGGTCCCGACTACCTTGAAGTTTTAGGGCTTCCTTGCTGAGGAAGACAGAGGTTCCAACTACCTTGAAGTTGAGGGCTTGCGGGGATAGCAAGACAGAGACTCTGATCTTTTCATCGAGGGCTTACCCTGGTGTGGGTAAGACAGACTTTCTTTAAAGTATAAATCAAGGGACCTTTATCCAAGGTTGTTGGATACACTTCTCTTTGGGTTAAAAGAGTTATTATTTGTTACTTGTAGTTTTACTACTTGTTTTTCCACTGAATTGTGTATTGTAAGGAAAGTATAATCTTATTATATTTCCTTACACTTGTACTCTGATTAATTTAGATTTTATATGCTTTAAGGTAGAATCTCATATTATAAACTTTGGTTAAGTTTCAATTTCCAGATCCATATTTCTGGGACCAGTTTTTCGGAATCACTTTCCAGATTTAAGCATGTGCATAGAACTAGAAGTGTGTAACTTCATACTTTGTCCCAATCTTTTATTGGTGTTAGAGGTGTTGTGAATTTTCTTAGTTTAACTTTGTTAAACTTAGATCTTTCCTTTTTTAAGGAAATTTTTAAAGTGTACATTTCACCCCCCCCCCTCTTGTATATTGAGCACCTACATCATAATTTCGATCATAGAGTGACTCATAGTAAAAAAAAATTGAATCCATAAAACAAAAAACAATTTCTATATAAAATCATTGGTTTAACTTAATCTCACTCTTTATTCACATGAAACCTTTATTAGAGTGTAGAAGCATCCCATAGAGGCATTAAAACCCTCAAATTATATACTTGAGGTCAGGTTCAGAAAAATAACTATACACGAGATTTGAAAATTTTATTTTCCTGGGTAAATTTCTACATGTAATGACATAGGATGCTATAATATATCCATCATAATTCTTCCCAAAATATATAAGTTATTATATCATGTAAACAATTACATATGCTCTTATAGGATTTTTAATCATAAAGAGTTCATTAAATTCCAACCCTGGATTCCAAGCACTGCCTCAAGGAAGTGATCATTTCTGAAACCCTATCATGCTCATAGTACACATCTCCAAGGATCATTACCTAATGCTATGTTAAAATCCTACATCTAGCCACATGAAAACCATGATGGTTCTCACCTCACCCATCTCTCTCATTATTCTTGGTATCAATTACGAGACTTTCTAAAAACCTATGATGTGGCCACTATAAGAATCTTATTACCAAGGTAAAATCCCAAACCATGGTTCTCCACAACAAAGGAATAATCTATAAAATATCCCAAACTCATGGACTATTAAATCTCTAACAATAATCCATATGCTTTTCTGAACACGGTTCTCCTCCACCACGTTTCACATCAAGGATGGGTTCCATTATTACCTCATCGGACAAATTTTTTCTAAAATTCTTGCCCGTGAAACAAATGTTTTCTCAAAATAAATAACTAAATTCAATCCATAATTTCTTCTAATGACCCCATCCATAGGGTCTTAGTTCTTCCCTATACGACATCACAACTATCCCTTGTTTTCTAAGAATTTTTTCTTTAAAACACTTTCATAACATTTAATCAAATGGTTCACCCCTGAAACATGCGAAGAAAATCTATTTCACCCTTGGAATCATGTTATGAGACATTTCATCACATGATTATGGAGACCAATTAATTTTATGAATATTTTTTACATTTTATTTCTACATAAACACTAATTAATTACAATCCAATGATTGTGAGTCATATTTCCTTTAGATGACTAGGTTCATAATACATCTAATTGAGACTAAAACAATTATTATATTATCCAAAATGAGCTTTAAAATTCTTATGATCTTATAAACTACATGGGATATCATGGCAAAGACACTGGAAAAAGGGGTGATCAAAAAATAGATTTACAGAAATAAACATGATATAGAATAATAACATGTGAGTCAATGGTATAACAATATATCATAATATTAGAGTCACATGATTAATCACATGAAATCATAACATAAATAGATTGATATCATAAGATTTTGGTAAATATGAAAAATTACATGACATAAAAATGATTAAAGGATAACATTCCACACAATGTCACATGGTGTAAGAAGTCCCATTATGGATTAGGTTTACTCCCTAATACCATACATGATGTATCATGAGACTATAACAATACCCAATTCATTGGAGTTCAATATGGGTGGACCAATCATAATTTTTTTTGATTTATGCATTCCAAAAAATGAAATCAATCATAAAGAATAACATAATAATTTCCCATGGAAATAAAATGGGTTGCATAATCTTGTCTCATATTACAATCAAAAGAAGTTTCATAATGAAGGCATCTGAGAGATGAATATAAGTCACGTATTACCCCTAAAAAGGAATGGAGAATAATAGAGGTATATTTGTGTGAGATATGTATATATACATATAATTTATAATAAATCCATATAATCAACAGTTTTTTGTTGTTCATGAATATAAATACTATAAAAATACTAAAACAACTCTTGAAGAAAATAACCATTCCACATTGAAAATATTTTTTTTGTAAAAATAATAATTCATAAATATTTTGAGAAAATAATTTTATTTCAAAATTATCCTCGAAAACTATAAATGAATCCTCAGAAATAAAATAATGTTCGTGATATATGGTATTTATCCACATTTATTATAATTTTTAAAACATTCCTTCACACTTGAGTAAAAATTAAAAATATTCCTTGATTCAAAAATGACAAGAATATTCCTTTAAAATCCTCTTTTATAATGGTCAAAAAGGGTATAAATTACATAACAAAAAAATGGAAGAATATTAAAACATATTTGAATACATTTAAAATAAAACATGGATATAAAAGAGAAAGGGTTTTAAATATAAGTGAGAAATAAATTCAGTTATCTTAAAAAAAATCTCAATTTATTTTAATTCGAAAAAGAGATTAAAGTTGTTCTATAACTTGATAAATTCGTTAATAACTAGGTTATAGAAAATTAAAGGATTTATTAGGATATGATAAAATTTTTTCCAAGGGGATAAATTCATGCATTAATAATATATATTGAAATGAGATTGAAACGTAAACCCTTACCACTTTGGTAACTATTGAATCATAACTTCCCATGAATAAAGTAGATGAATTTTAACATTAAATATCAAAAAGAAGTAATTCTAATTGATATTTTATTTTTAGGGGTATAATTTACACCATTTAAAAGTAAGTTGGTTCATTAAAGGAAATTAGTCTCAAATAATTTTATTTGAGATGAAACCATTACCTCAATACCGAATTATCATGTGCATTTCTTATCTTCAAAAATAATAAACATTTTTTAATTATTTACAAACTAAACAAAATTTTCATGTTTATTATTACTTATATTTTAATTATTATCATTCTATTCATAATTACTTAATTATTTAGGTTCAAGTTAGTCATTTCGTAAATGTTTGACTCATATGTCCAAAATCCCTTTGTTAAGTATAATAAAATCAAAGATATTAATAATTAATATTTTAGAAAATAATAATCATGAAATAATTATAATTTGCATACATTAATTATAGTTTTAAAACTAATAATGATGGATGTTTATGATAAATTAATCATGTTACAATCATGTAGATGGTAAGTCGTACATACAGATGAGTCACATTTCCATTTCATTTTGATCAGGATCGAAATAAGGTAAGTGTTATATTATATTTATAGAATGATGAATGTAATATATATATATATAATATTTATTTAAGTATACTTACATATAACTTAAATGTGATTTAGTAATAATAAATACTCACATCTATTTGTATAGTGGTAGTCTAATGTACATTGGAAAGATAATATAATTTATTCAATAGATGGTAAGGTAAATAGTTATATGATATATATTTATATTTTAGAATGATTAATATTTCATTAATATGACATATAAAAATAAAAAAAAATCATATTACCATCTAATTGAAGTGTATGTGAAAACTGAATCACAGTCCTTCGCAAGGCGGTGGTCCACCATATACACGAGCAACATTTCTATATGCCCTACGGAATGGAAATTAAGAAGGTATATATTATATTTTTATTATATAAGTATAATTATATAATAAATATAATAAATAAAAATTAAATATATCATTATATATATCTATGATTAGTGGTGATGGAAAAAAAATTACGTCGGTTCGTGAGACAGTAGTTCGTCGTACACATGATCAACAGTTTCATTTCTCATTTGAGGGAGTATGAGATGGATGTATGTCATTAATTTTAAAAAATATAAGTATATATATTATAATTGGTTTATTTTATCATTATGGTTTAATAATATTTTAATTATATTAAATAAAAAATAAAAAAATGATCGATTAAGAATGATACCACTTTTTGAGAATCTTCTTTACCTTTGCTCTAAAAGAATTTCTAGGTTATATTTATAACAAAAATGAAAATAATATGTGTTTAAGGAATCAAAGAATGTATTATTTTACTTAATGACCAAACAAAAGTGTTTTGGAAGTATAGAAAGGGGTGGAGAGTGGTTTTCCTTTTATAAGTGGGGGATATGACCCATTTGAATGTTTTGAAAAGAAATAATAACACCAACATTTTTATCATTCTATACGGATCTTAAATAAACCCTTTTATAATAGTATAGGTGGTACGGTGTAAATATGATAATATAATATAATTTAGAAAAAATTTGGGCCATTTATAACCCTTATCATTTTTGTTTAACCCCTTAGTAAACCCCTTTTTACCTTAATTATGATAATGAATTATTACTATTTTCATTTTTCATTTTTTTTGAAAATGTAGCTGAAATTTATAGATAATATAAATTATTCTGATTGAAATTATTTAATCCATTATTTCAAATTAAACTCACAAAATTGGAAGAATTTAATTAAAAATAAAACCCACATACATTTCGAAAAAAAATTCATGAAATGCAATTTTCTCATGCATATGATGATATTATAATAAATATATGAAAATTAATAAAATTAAAATGAAGTTTAAATTTATATTTTTTGAAATATAATCTTTAAATTTCATACAAATCATACATGTGTGTTATTTATTTTAATTAGTTTAAATTGATAAACACTGTCCACCTGAAAATATATTTCAGAAAAAAATAATGAAAAAATTTACAAATACTAAAATCCAATATAAAGATTATTTAAATTTATTAATTGTATTAAATGTATATCAATAATACATTTTTTAATTTTAAATAAAATTATAAATGTATATGGACTTTAAAAAAATTAACTTATTAATAGAAATACCAGTTTTACCAAAAATCAGTATTTTTCCCTATTCATTGAAAAATCATTATTTTTACAAGAAATATTAATATTTCACCCTATGTTAATACCAATATAGTGATTTAAAAATGAAATAAATTTCATAAAAAATAATTTCTAAAATTTACAGAATATAATTGTATTATTTTCACACATAAATCAGTGGAAATTATTTTTCAAGAATATTTTTAAAGAATAAATGTCTTTAATAAAAAATTTGTGACTATTTATTAAGAATAATACAATAATTTTATATATTTTATGGTATATTTGTATGTATTTCACAAATTATATAATAATATAAATATGTTCCCATTTAATGACTAGGTTATAAGAGTTATAAATAATCATGGTTCATTGAGTCTTGGTACTGTGTGTGGCACACACAATAGAACATTGTATTCCCTTTTAAAATCTCAGGGTGTAACACTATTCACCGCTTAAATAATTTTTACCTATGAATATTAAAATACATACTAGGTGAAAAAATGTTGGTTTAATTATACTTCATTTCCACTACTTTTTCCCAGGCCAGCTCTACATATTTATGGATCCACCATAACACTTAGTCCTGGTGAGTCATCTCGCTTTGTATAAATTCATCTCTATAGACTTTGATATTAACCTTTTTATCTTCATAAGAGACATAATTTTAAGATATAACCCCTCTAAATTCAGTTCATGTGAGAGGTATTTTATGTACTTCCTCATTATGGATTTAAGGAATACATAATGCGCCAAAGAATGGGTTGTGGGAGTGCTTGTTAATAAGCCACTACTTTGATGTGATCAACAATTTCAAAGGGGCCAATGTACCTAGGAAATAACTTTATATTCTTCCAAAATCATATGAATATATCACATGGTGATATAAAGATAAAACATTTATACCCAACCTCAAACTGTAGGCCACATCGTCGATTTTAAAAACCTGAGATTTATTAAAAAAGAAGAAAATTATATTTGACTTTTTAAGAGACACACAACCCCGAGCTTCAATGAACCAAAATATATATAAATATTAAAACCTATCCATTAAATTTTTGGATATGAATATTAATATATAAATTATTAAAATTATATGGTTTAAAAATAAATAAAGTACATATCTATTGATTTGAAATAAATTAAGAATCATTTAAAAGAAAAAAATGTTTTCTAAAAACCAATATTTTTTCTAAAAGGTGGTTTAATAGTGATTTGAGCACATAAATTAAAATTTAATTTTATATATTTAAAAAAATTTATCTTAAAATTTAAAATTTATTATTTAAATCATAATGAAAAATAATATTTGGGTAATTTTTTTTAATTTTTCTGAAAAGTTTATTTTTTGTTAAATAAAGAAAATACTGAATTTTAATTGAAAAAGCCATTTATTTTAAGTAATTTGCAATGTTAAATTATATTTAAATTCTATTAAATTTAATATTATATCATATTTATATTAATTAATCAAATTTATATAATTATATTCTTTACCATTTTTAATTTTTAAATTAAATCATTATAAACCTTTGAACATTTTTTCTTTAAGAACCCGCTTTCTCATCACATCTTTGAAATTAATATAAAATTAAATGTTCTCAATTATGTTAATATATTTTAAAAAAATTGATTCTGTATTTGGAATAAAAATTATTTAAAATTTATAATAAGGTCATATTAAGTTTTTACCAAAATGAACAGTGAAAGCTGTAAAATAAATATTTTCTATTATTAAGGTAAAAATGGATTTACTAGAGGTTAAAATAAAATGATAAGAGTTGAAATGACACAAAATATTATCTTAATTTATTTTTATGAGTCTATTTAGAATTATTCCATTAAATTAACTTAGATATTTAAATTTCTTGCATGTTTCCTTTGAATATTACCAATATAATTGTTTTTGTAAAGAAAAGGACAAAAATGGAACCTTTCTTACTTTTAAAACATTTAAACCTTTGATATGGGGAGAAAAATTACAGAGGTTATTTTATGGATATTATTTTGAAAGATAAATGAGTCTTTTAAAAAATAATAATTTATCTTAAAATTTTAGTGGAAAAATAATTAGTTAAAATGCTTAAGAAATTTCAACACATTAATTATTTAGTTAAAAAGTAATACTAAAATTATTAAAATTCTTGTAAATTGATTTAATTAATAGGTACATTAATTTTTTCAATGAAAACTGAATTTTAAATAGATTTGAAAATAACATATTCTAATTACATAATTTTTTTAATATTTTTTAAATTCAAATTAAATGATTACTCCCAATATTTATATTAATGTAAATTTATAAAAAATGATTTTTTTTTAAATGATTTGAAATTATTAAAATTCACATATTAATCCAAGTGATTTTATGATTTTTTAAAATATAATCCATGGTCCCTTAATATAAAAATTTTCTTTTATAGTTATTATATATACCCATAATTAATAAAAACAATGTTAGTGTTGTTATGGTTAAAACGTTGTTTGTTTCACGTTACATGCACTTGTGTTAAAATTAATTTACAACCCAGATGTGATTTTTTTTGATAAATTAGATTTCATATTTACAATCATTGGTTCCAAATTATACAATAAGTATCAATTTATTTTATTCACAAATGATAAATTAACTAGGTTAAGAAACAAGTTACCATGGTGAAAATCTAAAATGGAAAAAAATAATGTAACACAGAATTTGCGGATCAAACTGATTAACATATGTGTTTAAATGTGTGGTGGATGTGTGTAGTGGCCATATAATCCATATAAAAATTTAATTATCAATTTTGGATCCACATTAGATATGATTGACCTCCCAAAACTGAATACTTTTGGGTCTTTACAAATATTCCACTCCTCAACTATATAAGGGAATTAACTACCCTCAATTCTTCACACCTCTCACTAAATTTTCCATGGACAATCCCTAAAAAATTAAATTCACAAAAACCATACAGTAATACTATAGTTATTATTTTGGTCATAAATCAAAGTTTCGATTGATTTAGTGAAAACCAATAGAGCATACCTGAAGAAGAGGTAATTTTCTTTAATGAGCATCTTTATTCTATTCCTTTCTCAACCCCTTCAATTATTATTAAAACATTATCATATAATAAATTAAGTATCATAAATTTAATGAGTTTTTATTATAATATTATCCTATCCTAAGACTATCTCCACTTCTATAAAATGGTTTATGAAATCAGTGTTTGTGTGTATGGTGTACTACCGCCTCACGAACCAATGTCATTCGTTTTTCCAGTACCGCCTCTCTGGGTTTGGTAACGTGATGGATATAAATTATATTTATATGTGATAATTATAAAATAATTATACCTATGGAGTAATTATATAATATATACATTTTTAATCACAATTCTTCATGGGATACAATAACTTCATTCATGTTTATGGTGGACTACCGCCTTGCAAAGCAATGCGATTCATTTTTCACTAATGTATTACATAGATAATAACATGGGTAATTATAATGAACATATTTTATATACATAAAATAATTATTATATTCATGAAATTTTTATAGTTATATAAATATAATATATCACTTTCACTCTTATCATTTTCTCTTAGTAAAAAGGTTATAACATCATTCGTGTTCCTGTGGACTACCTCCTTTATGAAACGATGTAACCCTCTTTTCTTCACCAAACCAAATGAAGGGAATATACAAATATATTTAATTAAATAATATTTTAATTATAATATAATTATAATTATTGAAATATAAAATATTACTTACCTTCATTCCAAAATGATCATTGGAAAATTGAAACATTACTTAAGTGTACATATGACCTACCGTCTCCATGATCGTAACATTAGAGAATTTTTCCTAACCATATTTTATGATCAGTTTTAAAGGTTTAATTGATATGTTAAAATGATAAATATGTCATCATTATTATTTTTAGATGATATATCTATAAAATATTCACAATATCCATAACTTTCATAATAAAGCATTGTTGAAAAAACAAGGCAATTAACACTCAAAATAATGAAAATAATAAAAAGATAATTATCTAAAGTGTGAAAAAATATTATAAAAGGATCATATATGATTTTATAAATATTAAAAATGATATTAAATAAGTTAATTATATTTTAAAAACCATTATACAAAAGTTTAAATCACTTTCAGCTAAAATGAAGTGTAAGGTAAGGGTTTTCCCATCTCACTTTTATTAATGTGAGATATGTACCATATTCTCAACTTATATTTGTTATATGGTTTATATATTGACCATGAAATTATTTTATTATTATTAAACTTTTTTTTTGATTTACATTTTCATTTTATGATCTATCATTCCTGGGGTTTGTGGTTTAAGATTTACCAATTTGGTTATGTATTTTTGCCTCAATTTTTATACTATGAGATGTATGGTATGTTATAAACCTATACTATTTTTTGAGGTTAATATAATGAACCTTTGACTTTTTATATCATTAAACTTATTATTTTTATGATAAATAATTTTATATTAAGGTTATCCTTTCATGGGGATTACAATTTAAAGGTACCAATGTGTTAAGAGTTTTATGTTACAATTTCATCATTTATCTGCATTGTTTGTGACTACGTATCTGATATTAAAATCTTATTATATTCCTCTAAATAATTCTCTTAGATTTTTTTCTCCCCATATTTTAGAATCAAAATATATGTTTTTTACTTTTTTTCATATCTTTATTTACTCAATAGTTCAACATAAATTTTTGTTGATAACTCTATTTTATTTATCTATTAATTTTGGAACACATTTTCATCCAAAAAAATGTATTCAAAAAAGGTTTTTTAAAAATTATTTTAAAATTATTTAAATTATTTATAAATTAAATTTTTACCTTTTTAAAATCCATTAAAAATGTATTAAATGTAATCTTCATTTCATTTTCCCAAAAATACATAGATGGATTTTACGAAAATGTGAAATGAAGTTTCTTGTATATTTCAAAAAAGTCACTTTTATAAACATTTTATAGTGGAAAATTAATGTTATTTTTAACATGCATAGAATTTAAGGAATTTCCTACTTTAATAACCATAATTTCATAATTCATACTTTACATGTTTATACATGATTTTTTTAAAGAAATTTTTTTCCCTAATATTCATGAAATTTATAGTTTTTAAATTTGGTTTTTAGAGAAAAATATTTTCCAAAAGTTTATAATAGTTTTTTCAAAATAAAAAGGTTATTTTACATAAAAACTTATTTATAGGATTTTTTAAATACCTTTTTTATATGTTCCTATGGTTTTATTCAAACAAGTGTTTCTTTAATATTTTTGAATTTTGATGAATTTAAAATTTATTTTAAAATGAGAAGTTTTTTTTCAAAAATGTTCTTAATTATCATTTAATGGGATTACCATTCATTAATGTGAAAAAGCATTGTTTTTATGACTGTTTTATTAGGGATATTAAGAAATTATACCATCCTCATTATTTATATGTATTAATTAATATTGTTCCAAAGATATTGTTATGGAACTCGTTTCTTTTATGTGGTTTAATCATATTTCAAAGAGATTTTTATGTAACTCATTCCATTTATATGTGTGAATCACATTTCAAGTAGATTAAAATGAAACCCATTTCTTTTACATCAGTTGATTAGGTTATATATGAATAATTATTGTTTCTATGAGTTTTATGATGAAACTGCTACGTATTTTTTTCGTGTTTTGATTTTTGGACATTATAAAATATTGTTATACTCGGATAGTGTTGAGTGATCCCATTGTAGATTATATGATAGTTTCTCCAAGATAGTGCTCAAATTACCATATATTTATTTAAATTAAAAGGTTTTAATATAGGTTTTTAAGTGTTCTGTGATGTAGATATTCCAGAATAACAAAAACATTTACATATGTTTTATAGGGGATTATAAAGTTTCAATCAATAAAGATTGATATCAAAAGGCTCATGATTATTGATTCGTATAAATATTTTTGTTGTTAAAGCTTTATTCCATTTTTCAAGACTGATAAATTTAGCCTTGATGGGTATGATTTATTTTATGACCCACTCTTGCACTATTATTACATAATCATACCCTTATGAACATCTTATTCTCATTGATGACATAAAAATTGATAATTATTATGTTTAACCTTACTGATCATTTGAGCTCACCCATTTTATGTTTCCACTTCCACGTGTTATAAAAACTGTGTTTGAAGGAAATTTTTCTAGAATTTACTTCATATAGATGATAACGATGACTTAATGTGAAATAAGAAAAGCTAGGTTTAGTGGTTGAAATGCTCATTTAAGGACTTGGGTATTTCTTATATAGAAGTTTTTCCTAATTCTATAAAACTCTAAATTGAAATGTTCATTCAGAAAATATGCGTTATATTTATTCCTTTTTTAAATTGTAATGATTGGATGGGAAAAAAATATGTCAAAATTATTTTTATCAATGCCTTCAGATTTTTGCACCAGATCTAGAAGTGTGGGTTTTGGGCTGTTATAGTTAGTATTTGATATTAGTATAGATAACATTAGATATTAGTATGTTATCATGTGATTTTATCCTAATATTTATGTATACCATCATTGGTATATATTAATAGGTTTTAAGATGTCAGCATGTGAGTTTATCATAAGAGTTATGGGTACCATCATGTGAGTATTTCATCATTAGTATGAAATTGTTTTATATAAAGATTAAGTTTATTTTAGAAAAAATGTAATTTTATTTGAGTAATAACAATTGATTTTCCTTATATGGATATGTGATGAAATACTTCAAATCACTCGGTTTTGAATATTTTTGGAATTTTTTTGAATAATGAATAGATATACATTTATGGAATAATTTAGTATTAACTTTGGGTATTTATTTTGATTTCAAAAGATAAACATGTCATATTAAGCTTCAATCATTCTTTAAATTATCATACAATGTGATAACCATATTTTTAGTTAATGGATAAAGATAATAGGAAGACATTTTTATGCTTTTGGAGGAATATATGGTCCTTTAAAATATTGTATTACTTCTTCTGGAATTAAAAATTCAGCATGAATACACATCCTTTAGAACAAAAGATGATATTGGGGTGGAATTTGATTAAATTATGAAGTTATAATTATAATGAAACTATATTTTCATATTATCATCATCTAGATGGTAATATAGTTCTTCGACTATTGTAAAAATTACTTGAAACAAAAATTTTATCTCAGTACTTTCAGTTCCAATGAACCGATGATCTTTTCAATCATCAAATATTTAGGGTTTTAGGGACCTTAACATTCCAAAAATCGTTAACCTAATTATAATAAATGACCTCTATCAATATCTATAATTATTTATTATTTTATTGAATTTATATTTATGTTCTCATTTTTAGAAACCTAGGGTTGTGTTATTCTATATGAACTTCATACTTCCCATTCTCTATTGTTAAGATAATGTTATATTAACAATTATTTATGATGTGGGATTATAAAAAAATTATTTTCAAATGTCCTTAAATTGTTTATATATATAACGTCCAAATATTTGGGATGAATCTTATTAGGGGGATGTAACAACCAGAGTTTTCAAATAAAAAAGATATTATACTTGACTGGGTAAAGGACATGCAACTCAGAGCTTAAACGACCCACAATATATATATCAATGATAAACTATCCATTATATTTGTGGGTATTAATATTAATCAATAAATTATTAAAATTATATAGTTTACACACAAATAAAATGGAAATATATTGATTATAAATAAAATAAGAATCTCATAAATGAAAATGAAATGTTTTATGAAAAACAAAATTTTTATAAATGATGGTTTAATCATTATTTGCACACCTGATTTAAAATTAATTTTTACGACATTTATAAAATTTACTTCAAAAAATATACAAAATTTTTAAATCAGAATACTAGAATAATTATAGGTTAATGTTTTGGAATTTCTCTGAAAATTACCATTATCTGATTAATAATGAAAAATAATGAATTTTAATTACAGTCCCCTTTTTATTTAAATAATTTATAATGTTAAATTATATTTTTAATTAGTTTTAATGTAATATTAGATCTATTTTCTATAAATTAACCCAATTTATGTCATTTTAATCATTATTATATTTAATTTTGATATAAAATAATTATAAAAGTTTGAAATATTTTTCTTAAAAAATCCTCTTTTTCATCGTGTCTGTGGGATTAATTTTAAATTAAAATTTTCTAATTATGTTAATTGAATTTAGAAAACATTATTCAATATTTGGATTCATAATAAATTATAATATAAAATATGTTCAACTTAATTTATGACAAAAATTAATAGTTAAAAAAATAAAACAATTATTTATTATTTTTAGGGTAAACATAGATTTATCAATTGTTGGTATAAAATGATAAGAGTGAAAATGAAATAAATGATTTAACTAATCTATTTATATAAGTATAATTAATACTTTTACATTAAATTCTCTAAAATATGTATGTTTATTTCCACTTCATTTTGAATATGACCCATATAATTGGGAAAGTAAAGAAAAAGACAAAAAGTGAACCATCCATGTTTCTAATATCTATAATGCTCTAGGATGGGGAAAAATGAACATTGGTTTGGTTAAGTATGTTATTTAAAAATATAAATGTTTTTTATCATATTAATTTATCTATAATTGTTAGAGTTGATATAATTTCATAAAATGATTAAGAAATGCCGACATTTTAATTAATTAGTTAATAAATTAATTAATTTAATGATGCAAAAATATTAAAATAGAGGTGAAACGAATGAATTATTGTATTACAATACTTTTTTAGAATAATATATCATAATAAAATGTTTTTAACTTAATATATTTTAATTTATTAATTTTCTGATACTGTTTAAATTAAAATAAATTGAATAATTTCAAAATTTTACATTAATGTTATTTTATAATAAATTATATTTTATTAAATTTTTAAAAATTAATTAATATCCCATATTATTAGAAGATATATTTTAATATTTTAAAATATAAAATACTGTTCTTTCACATACAAATTTTTCTTTTATAGTGATTATATTGACCCCTAAATAGTAAAGTTTTTGTTAGCATTGTAATGGTTAAAATAATGTTTTTACATGTTACATGTGTTTTTGTTAAAATTGATTTTCAACACACATGCCATTTTTTAGTTAATAAATTAGGAAAAATATTTTTAATCAGGGGTTAAAGATTATCTAAAAAGGATTATTTTATTCAATTCTTAAATGATTAATTACCTATGATAGAAAAATAGTTTCGGTGGTGAAAAACCAAAATGCTAAAAATTAAGAAATAAAGAAGTAAAGAATGGAAATATTTAAACATGTGTTTTATTATGTGTTAAAATTTTTTATAGATCATATAATCTACCCAAAATTATAATTATCATTTTTTATCCACTTTATGTAATGTTGACATCCTAATAGTTAATAATTTTGGGTATTTACAAAAATTGGACTCCTCATCAACTATAAAAGGGAACTCATTCCTCTGACTTCATCACACCTATCAAGAAATTGTACTCAGCCAATAAATTACCCAATCAGAAAAAAACATAAATAAAATATTAATACAATTCATAGTTTTTTATGAAATCAAGTATATGAAGGGTTTAGTGAAAACATATGGAGGGCACCCAATTTAGAGGTAAAGTTCATTAACGAGTGTCTTTATTTTATTTCATTATCAACAACCATAAATTATACTTAAAAATGAAAATAGAGATAAAACATAATTTTATATGTATTTTTTTTATTTAAAAACATAAATACCTAACACTATCTCCACTTCCATCAAATAGATTATGAAATCATTTCTTGAGTGTTCAGCATACTACCACCTCGTGAACCAATGTCATTCATTTTTCCATTTCCACCTCTCACAGTTTAGTATGATAATGAATAATATATATATATATATATATATATATATATCATTGTTATAACAAAATTATACCTATATATTCATTATATCATATATAACTTCCCACATTCAATTTTTTGGGTATATAATAGCATCACTCGTGTGCATGATGAATTACCACCTCTCAAAGTGATGTGAGTTGTTTTTCAATAACGCGTTACATGGAAAGTAAAAAAGGGTTATGTTAATTAATATATGTTATATAAATGAAATTATTATGATTTTAACGAAACTTTTAATATATTTTAAATATAATATATCATTTTCTCTCTTACCATTTCACTCACTAATAAAGTAAAAATGTTTTTCATGTACTTGGGGACTACCATATTCACAAAGTGACGTGACTCAATTTTCATCACCAAACCATGAAATGATTAATATAAGTATATATAATTGAATAATATGGTATTTATGAGATAATTATAATTATTTAAGGTTAAAATATTACTTTCCTTCATTTAAAATGTTCATCAAAAAATGGACATGTTACTTATGCGTACGTACTACATACCTTCTCAATGATCTTATGGTTAGTTAATTTTTCATAAATATAATTCATGATTGGTTTTAAGGGTATAATTTATGTGTAAATTATAATTATTTCATGATTATTATTATTTATATTATGGAGATATATTATATGCACAAGAACTATAACTTTTATAACAAAGTTTGTATGAGAAAACAAGACAATTAATACAAGAAACATTGAAAATAAACAAAGATTATTTTTGAATGAGTGATAAGATATTATAAAAATATTATATATAATATTATAAATATTAATACAATTTTCAATAAAATTATAACATTTTTATAAAATTATATAGGTGGTTAAATCACATTCAACCAAAATAACGTGTGATGTATGGGTTTTCTCATCTCACTTTTAGTTCTTTGAGATATATTCCATATTTAGGACTTATTATTTTTGTGTTGAGTAAATAATACCCATGAATATATTTTCTTATTATTATACTAAAATTTATGTATATTTACATATAGATTTATGGATCTCTCTTTATTTGGATTTACGATTTTAATGTTAATAAATTGGTAAGGGATTATTTTCTCAATTTTTCTTCTTATAGATGTATGTTATGTTATACACAAATATTATTTTAATAGGTGTATATAATGACTATTTGACATGGAATATCATGAATCTACTTATTTACATGATTTAATATGATTAATTTGATTTTATCTTTTATGGGTCATACAATTAAATGTCACCAAAGTTGGGAAAATTTTATGTTACAGTCTCATCATTTATTGGGATTGTTTGTGGCTTAGTCTATAATAATGGAATATTATGATATAACTTTTAGAATTATAAATCATTTTATTTCCCCATGGTTATTTAATTAGATTATATTTTTTCCCTTCAATTTCCCATCTTTAGGCACTCAATAGTTATAACTAATGTTTTTTATGAAAAATCGTCTTCATTTTTCTCTTCGGATAGAAACCAATTTTCATTTAAAACAACGTTTTCAAAAAATAACTCAATATTTCATTATAATTTTTCTAATGATTTATAAAATAAATTTTAATAGTGTTTAATTTTATTAAAAAAAGTTTTAAAATTGATCTCTATGTAATTTTTTGAACAATACCCATTTAGCATTAATAAAAAATGTGACAGGAATCTTCTTATGTTAATAAAAACAAGTCTCTTTTCTAACCATTTTATATTTAAAAATGAAAAATATTATTTACATATATGGAATGTATGAAATTACCCACTGTCATCAACATAATATCTTGAAGATTCCTTTTCAATTATATAATGATATCATTAAAGAAAATGTATTCGTAATATAATGAAAATTATTTGTTTTTATAAGTTGTTTTTGAATAAAAGGATTTTTAAAATGTTTGAAAAAGGTAATTTTATAAATTATAATGATAGTTTCATAAATAATTTTTTTAAATTATTCTTTTAAAAAAATTATATTTTTTCTTGGGTGTTTTAAATTAAAAATATATTTACAAATATTTATAATTTGTTATATTTTTAAAATTTATTTCAAAAGTAATAGTTTATTTTCATCTAAAATGTTTTTAATGATCTTTTAAGGATGTTTACATCATAAAAGTCAACAAACACTATTATTAATTAAACTCCATTTAGGATATTTTACAATGATAACATTTTCAATATTTGTCTAAATGGATTAATATTGATTCAGATATATTGTTATGGAACCTATATCTTTTACAAAATTTAATTATGTTTCAAAGATATTGTTATAAATCCCATTTTATAAAAAATTTAATCATGTTTTAAGGGGATTACAGTGAAACCCATTTATTTTCTACAGGTTAATCAGGTTATAGAACAATAATTATTGTTTCTATGAGTTTTATGATGAAAGATCTATGTTCTTTATTAATGTTGTGGTTTTTGGATATTCTAAAACATTGGTTTTCCCATATTTCATAGTGTGAGCCCACTATAGCTTATACGATGGGATAACATAGATAGTTCCCTAAAGCATTGGGTAAGGATTATATTTTCTAAGGAATTATATGGGAATTGGCTCGTATGATAATTTCAATTCTAAGGGTTCTATAGGGATTTTGTAAATATTTTACAATAAGGATGTTCCAAGAAAACAAAATGTTTTATCTATGATTTCCTTGATATTATAATATTTACATCTATCAAGATTGAGATCACATGGCTCATGATTATTGATTATTTTGACTCTTTCTTTTGTTAAAGCCTTATACTATGCTTCACTATTAATGGATCAATCCTTCATAGGTATGAGTTATTTTATTATTCTCTCTTGCACTCTAATTTTATATTGATACCCTTATGTTCATTTTATGATCAGTAATGAAATTAAAAATTTTATTTGTATGTTTAGCCTTACTGAGAATTTGAGGTCTCACTTCTCAGGTTTTTATTTCCCTAGGTAATGAAGAATGAAATTGAATAAATTTTTTCTCAAAGGCATTTCAAATGGAAAATGATGATCACTTAATATAAAATAATAGAAAATGGTTTAAGTGGAAGATATTTAAATTTAACAACATGGGTGTTGTTTATGTTTGAGTTTATCCCAATTCTATAAAAATCTAAACATAAAATTTCCTTGAGAATGTAAGTGATCCAATATTTCCTTGTGATGTTGTCTGGTTTGGATAAGACAATAAACTGGGTCACAATTATTGGTATCAATTATGGATATGTAATTTTTATAAATTCAGCACCAGATTTGGGAGTGCGAGTTCTGGGATATTATAACAATTATCAGCATAGCCCTTTTGTCAACTTTGAGTCATCCATTTGTGATTCTTAATGGTATTAACCTTTTATACTATATACTCAACCATTTTATATCACAACAAATTTCTATCACTGACTTTATTCGAACATGAATGTATTTTAAATACATTCCCAAAAAGGGATTCGTTTGGAGATTGTTGGATGCCTGAGTTGAAGGTATTATTTTATGAGATATATATTATAGGAATATGTTTGTATCATCCTCCTTTTAATTTCATAAAACATGCTATTGACATGTCTTCGAGTGCTTGAATAATCGAATCATACTGGACATAATTTTGGGGGTGATAAGATAAACTGAAGATCAACTAAGTATTTGAATCATGTTACTGTATCTTCTAGAAAATTGATATAAATCTTAAATCATGGTCAGATTTAATATATAGTGATGTTACATACATCCTCAATACATCTATAATGTATATAATTGTAAACTTATTTAGTGATAAGTCCTCTAAAATTTCAATTAAGTGTGTAGTATTTGTGAAATTAACCACAAAAAATCATATGGAATTATTTCATATTGATGAATTTGGAATACTGGTAAAAAAGTAAATGTTGATGTTTTCTTTCTTCCATGTTATTAGGGTAAATACTTTCATCATCCCCTTAGTCCTTTCTTCTTACTCTTCATATGCTTACATGATAAACACTTTTAGGTATAATCCACGGCCACAATAATTATATTGTCCCACCAATTGTGGTCTTAGAGATATCGATAAATATTTTTTCTCTTTGAATGGATAGAAAAGGTCAGGATATGTGCGTCATTTAAAAACCCATTCTTTACCTTAGGAGTTATTAGCACATATCTTGATTACCCAAATCTAACATCCTCTTCTTCATCAATTTTAAACTCTAAGAATTTACCTTCTAGTCTAGATTCCACCTTGTTCTTATTAGATTTGGTGTCCTAGAACCAAATATTTTTACTTTTATTACATGAATATTTACATATTAAATATTAAATTAATCATCTTATTACATATAGTACATTATTTTTCATGACCAAAAAGTAAAAATGTACTAGATTGTTTGTCTCATTGATATGGTCATAGTAGTTCCCTACAATAATGAGAGACATGAAGTGATATGAATATATTCTTAATATAATTCTGTGTTTGGATAACATACTATGATGTGACACATAATATATATATTGTCAAGTGAGACTATATGTATGTAAATGAGACTTCTTCTTTTACAATTCAGACATTGAAATCTCAAAGATGGGAGATTATGATAAAAGACCGGATAGTAGGAATTACAAGTGTTTTGATGTAATCACATATTCCTATTTACGATTGTGTGTAATGATCCATTGAGCTTCAGATTATCAATAATGCATGTCATGACTTGCACAATTAGATTATCCAATGAAAACCATCATAGCATATGTTGGCTGGATGTAGGGTATATTGGGTGCATCATGAATGACATGTTATTAATAAATAATTCAAGAAGGATTTTCCCCTTCCATATTCATGGATGTAGATATCTCAACCATTTTATTGATATATAATTGTGGCCCTAAATTATATAAAAATGGTGTAACGATGAATTTATTTAAAAAAGTCAAAGAATTATGTATCAAGAATATAGGCTGATGATTCCACCATGAAACCTTCTTGATGAAATTATGTTTCAAATAGATTATATTACACAATGTCTGTTTGAATGTTGTTATCATCATTGTGAAATGTAGTTTTTTATCATGTATTAATTGACCCATTGCTAGATAGTAAATTTGGACTTTAGGCAGACCCACCTAATTCAAATTAAAAACAATCCTAGACGATCACACACTATGTGCTTCGGGTGGTCTATATTAAATTCTATTTGAATTTGATTAATGTAATAAATATTATTCTCAACACTAAGGAATAATTTCATTAAAGATATATTGATTCCATAAATTTAATGAATATTTATTCACTGGAATGTGAATAAAATATATATATTTATTTTATTGATTATTTAATGAATATTTATTATTTAGTTTGTGATTAAAATATTTATATAAGAAAATAAAATATTTATTCAGCAATTCAATGAATACAAGAGGAGTTTGAACTATCCAAGATTATTTTTAGTGATAAAAAAATTATTTAACAGTTGGTAAGTATTATATATCCATTTTCACAAGATAGAGCACCAAAAAATAATAATACTGTTATTTTTATTATGTGGAATTATATTTCAATAATGGTTATAATTATACTAAATTACTATTATACAATTGAATTTTGTTACCGAAATCCCATATCTATAAATATATAACAATATCTATTGTGTAATTAATTTGAAACTAATTCCAAGTTTGGTAATACAGAATTTTAGCACACAATGAATTATCTCTCTACCCCTCCTCCTTTATCCTTCTCAAGAAAAAGAAACCAAAGAGATAATTTCTTTAAGAACAAAGAATAAGTGATAGATAACAAACAATGCAAGACATTTGATTAACTGCTCTAGAAACTCGAGAATGAGTGCCATTGTTTAGAGACCATTGAAACACCTTTAAATCACCCCAAGTGGGATTAAACCCTTGGATCCTCTCAATAATAAGGAATGAAATCCGAAAAGTCCTTCTCATATGATCAGGAATCATCAATAAAGAATGTTCATAATCCTTGGTATTTACTTCTTCAAATATTAACTAAATTAATTATAAATTAGATGTACATGATCCTTATTCTATGTTTTATATAAAAATTATTAAAACAAATTTTAATATATCTACCCCCACTGCATGCTTCCACTACACCTGGAACACAAATTTATGAATTTTCATTTCATCTCATTGAGAATCCTTTAACATATACTGAACGGATGTTTTAGAAATCGTTTTATAAAGTAATGATAATGTTACATCCTTCATAATTCCCATTTCCATTATTTTCAAGTCTAAAATGATTGGATCGTTCTAAATTATCATCACCAATCACGTTTCTAGATCATTTATACATATATATTCTACAACATTGTTGGATTTGTCTGGATGGTAATGGATTGTTTAGTCATTGTCCTTGATAGATCAAACTATTTAATTTGGGTTCATATTAAGATTATTCTATGTGAATATATATTTCAGACTCTTATGGTCTTATATATTTCACACTTCTCCCCATGGTGATAATGTTAACATATTTTCAAAGAAAAAATTTCTATATCCAAAAACAAGATAAGGGTTGGTATAGTTATTATCATTAAATTTCATCATTTTATGGCATATGATATCAATTTATAATTCTACATTTGTAAAAAACTCAAACCCTTATTTGAAGCATCATTATAAACCACAAAATGTTCCCCACTTGAAAGTAGTATGAGGTGTGGTGCATTTATAAGACTTTTTTACAACTCTTTAAATGTATCTTCACATTCACTCATCCAAACAACATTTACTCCCTTGTTATCATAGATAGTGGGTTTGAAAATTGGTAAACGTTTTTCCAAAAATCATATTTAATACCAAGATAATAGAAAGAAACTATGGACCTCTGTTATAGATGATAGTCTAGAATAGTTCTCAATTATCATTATCATTAAAGGGTCCATTGAAATCCATTTTTTGTGGATAATATAACACAATAATTATACTTTCATCATCCATAACTCAAAAGTACAGTAGCTTTAACATATATTCTCATTTCTCAAATCCTTTAGCACAAAATACATATTCTTATCATTCTCCACCTTGATTTGGGTGTAAATCAGAATGTATTCTATTAATATTCCCACTAATTTATTGAGGTAATATATAAACACTATATTAGTTATTTCAAAAATGATTTCTAGATAAATTGTGATTCTCAAAGAAATCAATATGAGCTCCTAGTGTCTATACCTTGTTCGAAAAAGATGTTTTGGGAATACCATATTACTTAAATATTAACTAAATATATCCCGATCGAAGATCCAACTTAGAGAAATAATTGGTTCCATATAGATTATTGAATAATTAATCTATCCTTGGGAGGGGATAATGTTCTTTAGTGTGATTTTTTGAGTTCCTGATAATAAATTCAGAGGTGAATTGACCTACCCTTATTCTTGACGAAGATGACAATCGCACCCCATGGTGAATTACCCAGGTGTATAAAACCACTAGACTCTCAAATAAATTATTCATCAGTTATTATAACTAAATGTGGCCATTATCCAAGTATTCCTTTTTATGGATAAATATCCATCTATAAGTTTGATTGTTAACACAACTGTTCGATCATGAAGATGACCAATAAATTTTTTTACAAAAACATTAGAAGAGTATCTTACAATTGGCATGTCTTCAATAATGATTCTCTCCATGGTATAAATATCATGGGATAGATATTCTTGATAATATAGAAATAATATCTGTTCTTGAATAGATATTTTCAAGAGAAATTAATCATCCGCCTTACACTTGTATATAATAGTAGGGTGACTTGGGATGTAGAGAGTGATCTATATTATTCGATGGTTGATGTTGGATTTACATAGGATAACCCACACATTCTCAAAATAACATCAAAACCCACTGAGTTATGTAAGATGATATTTTCTTAAATATTAAGTCTATACAAATTGACGTGGTTGGAGTTATATACATAGGATCAAATCATAACTCCATTTTATTTTCTTATAGATAACTCAATCCCCATGCCTTCAATTGGTTTTGGAATATTTCTAATAAACTTGAATGATATGTAATAATTCATATAACAATAATAAAGAAAGTATATTCACTATTCGTGAATGAATAACTAACATACTTGTCACCACATCATTATTAGGATCCTCCTCAACAAAATTGATACCATATGCTCCTCCTTTCTCTGTAATCCTTTTAGGTTATAGTCATTTATTGTCTCTTACAATCCTTAACTTTGGGAATTGGTATATATACTTATAGTGTTATTTGAAGTTTAAACACTTCACCATTGCATATGTGTTTACATAATCTTTTATTTCATCTTCTGCATTAGTGGGGTTTTGATTTTCCTTTGTTAATGAATAGATTACTTCTCATATTTTCCACATTTGAATAATCTTCTAGTTCCCAAAAAAAAGTTTCTAGGATGATTAATTCCACACTTTTTACCAGTATGATGTTGTATTTCATTTCCTATATTAGTTTTATCTTTTAATTCCCCTTATGAAAATAAAATTTATATTTTTTCACTAGTATAACTTGACGGCTAAGATTCACCATTGTATATCTCAATATTGTGGGAACAACAAAAAATATCTTAA
The DNA here is from genome assembly GCA_963277665.1 of Viscum album. Lineage (NCBI taxonomy): Eukaryota > Viridiplantae > Streptophyta > Magnoliopsida > Santalales > Viscaceae > Viscum > Viscum album. Next base: position 2,014,420,497 of record OY728153.1, on the reverse strand, counting down.
ATGTTTTTAATGTCCTGAATCACTGATATTTTATATAGATTTTTAAAACCAATAAATAAACGGTCCACTATACTTCCAGTGTTTGTGAAAACATTGGAGGCATGTCCTGAACTCCTTGTGAACATCACCTCATATGCCCCGATACATTCATATTCCATTTGTTTCAGATTGAGAAACTCCCTCTCAATTATGAGATAGAGAGTTAAAGGGATTTGTTTTTGAAATTTTTTTCATGATGTCTTTCCAATCCATATAATCAATATCCTAGTTTTTACAATGTTTTCTTGATTATTTTCCACCACAGATCAAAATATCCATCAATGTGATAGACGACAAGAAGAAATTTATCTCTATCTAAGAATTTCATTATATAGAATATATTCTCAATAGAGTTAATATATTGTTCTATAAAGGGATTATTAGAATATCTAAAATAGTATAAGGTCATTGTAATATAAAATAATTGATTGAAAATTGAACCTTATTAGAAAGAGTAGGGAATTCCATATGATTTATTTTTTTTATTCATAATATAATCTAGTTGATCTAGTACATCCATAATGTTCTAATATACCTTAACCAAAAGAATAGAAAAATAAATGGGGAAATCATCACATTGCCTTCAATATTGGTTATTGGAAACATTTATCATATTTCATGCCATCAACTTAAAGAAAAAAAATATTAGAATACATTATCTTATACGCATTCTGAAGGGAAACATATAAAAATTTGTGGAGTTTCTAATAAATGATAACTATATAACTAACTTAGGATTATATAAGTTTCAACCTAGGATATCCATAATAATTTCCCCATTAGTTTTTCTAACATATTTATTTGTTTATATAATTCATAATGGTTCATAATGATATTGTGAATTTCCAAAACATATCTCCCAAGAGTTTCAAACTAGGTGAACAATAATTCCCATTTTCTTGTACTAGTTAATTATCGATTCAAGCTAAACATATTTTTTGGAGTTATTACCATTAGGTATATTTTTTTCCTAAACCACATTCAATTATAGTATCAATATAGTGCTGGATCATAATGTATATGAATATGGATAAATAAAAGAGGGGGTGAATTGTATGTTTAAAAACATTCATTTTTAATATTAAATGGAACTTAGTTTAATTTAAAAACCATATTCATGACACCTCTTAATAATTTAAAGCATAATCAAACTTGGACCTTAGGTTTGATAAAAAAAATGTATCATAATCAAGTAGATTTTGATATGTATTTCATAGGACTTAATGATAAATTTATTCTATCTAAAAATCTTATAGAATCATATTTAGTAAGAAGTTGTAATTTAATTAGAGTATAATAATTATTAGGAATAAAAAAAGAATAATAATCATAAACGCTAAAACATATCAGAGTACTATAGAAAGAATCATAGTCAAAATGGTTAAAATAAATCCGAGTATTTAGAAAAGTGTTATTATATCTGAATGTGTATAGAATCATAATCAGGGTAAAACATGTTCAAATATTACTACATATTAAAAAATATATCTTAATGAAACATATTATGATAAAAAAAATTAAAATAAAAACATGAATATAAAATAATTCAAATTCTATTATAATTAGAATGGAAATAAAAGACCTATAATAAAACATGCAATACAATTTAATAAAATTCATTTAACCCAATGAATATGGAATCCAACAACCTAGGATAAAGGTCTCTTGATTTATAATTAAAATAAATTATATCTTTTCTTTATTGAGTAATTTCTTCAAAATGTTGATCGATCTGTCTCACTATCCGTATGATCCATCGATACGATGATTAGATTCTTAGTCTCGCTATCCTTGTGATCCCTCAATATGATTATTGACTTCTCTATCTCACTAATCCTATGATCCCTCAATCATATTCACACAATTTTATAGACAAGTAAAGTTAAAATAAATAAAACATATAACAATTATTTAGAACAAGTAAATAACTATTATTTTCTTTAGAGCTCTCGCCCACTGATATTTTTTTTGAAAATGAAATGATATTCACTTCACTTAATAATTTTTGAATGGATGGGCATTTATAGAAATTATTATGATGTTCATCTAGATCCACCAATAATCATATTTTTTCCTTTTTTTATAATGACTCTAATACCTAGCACTTCAATGGTCATATTAAACTAAAATTTAAAACATCATTTTGATATAAACCATTTTAAATGAATAATTTATTCTATTAAAATAGAATAAGGCTTTATATAATAATTACAAAAATATAGGCAAATTAGAGGGATTTCCTTATATAATTTCATTATAATTTTCTTTATGAGTTTGATTCCAATGCTATCAGCTCCGATGTAATGTTCGATTATAAGAACTTTTTTCAGTATGAATAAAATATAGAAAGTAATAAATCTAATTTGATAAATATGAATCTGATCATTATTAGTTCCACTCCCATTTTGATAATTGTAATGAATAAGGTTGGTTTATATGTATGAATACTTTAATTCATTTTCTATGTACGGTAATAGAGCATGTTTTCTTCAAAAAAACATTGAATCAATTTTAACATGAAAGAGTTAGTAATTAGGTATTTGGGAATGATTTTGTGATTTTCAAGCCAATGGAATGGAAAATTAAAAAGTTGCATTTGAATCAACAATCTCCCCCTTTTTGGAAATAAAAAACCAGGAGACATATGTTAAAAAAATGTTGAAAACATAATTCCAATATCCCTTAGATACATTGTTTTACGAATTTAGATTGTAATACTTATATTCCCTGTGTTTTATAACTAACATAAATAAAATAATGAATATGGATAACTTCCCCTTATGAAAAAAATCCCCTAAGGATCATATTATCTTCATTATAAGTATTTATCCTCCTTACATAAAACAAATCCCACATTCAATAGGATTCTCCCCCTTTGTATAAATTTCTCTACTTTTCTAATTTTCAAAAAGTAATGGAGAAGTGTCTTGAAATACTTAAAATGGGTTATATAATAAAGTACATGAAACAATATAATGAATTACTTGATCATAATTATGAAAAATCAAACTTATCATAATTGGGAGTCATTCAAAAAAAAATTAATGGGATGAAAAATTCTTGAATAATGAAAATGTTTACAAAAAAGTTAATATAATAAGTGTGCAAGGAAAAAAAATAATCCTTATTCAACATCAAGGATCCTATTAATTTCTTTAATTTCATGGATTCTTTCCTATAATTATCTATATTTTCAATAAATTATTCTTGATAATTGTTTTTATTTTCTAGATCCAGTAACCTCTCTTCTTTAATCTGAATTTTTTCTTTTTGAGACTTTTTTCTTCCAAATACCATATCATTTATTGCAAAATATTGTTCTAATTTTCATCAGATTTAAATAAATCTAAGAAGAGATCATTAAAAATTATTAAATAAATACTTTAATTTTTTTAGGACATGACTTTTTAAATCTCATGTTACATATACTATAACGGTAACACCCCAAGATTTCATAGTAAGTTATTTCTTCAAAGCAATTCAATAACTTGCACTACACGCAACACTGAGTTCAAGTGCACCACGACATACCAAAATAGTCGTTCAAAAGTGGTTATGAATAGTATTAACTGAATTTTGAACTATATATAATCCTTATAATTTTATAATCCATATTATGAGTTTCTTATACATAATGTAGTAACCAATTCATTTTTTCTAGAAAAAAGAAGTATTTTTTCAAAAAATGCACTTTTACCGCCTTTTAATGGTGAACCCTTTTTAAATCTAATATTTGAAAATTTTATATATTAAATTTGAAAAAATAAAATTCTTCTTTATAATCGGAACATAATAATTTACTTTTAATTAATTTTTCGGGTTTTTTCTGATAACGTTTATATTTGGTTGAATAGTGAAAAATACTATATTTTAACTGAAAACATATTTTTAATCAAAATAATTTATAGTGTTAAATTATAAATTTTAATGTTTTGGAAGTATAAATAGATTATATTTTTACCATTTAATCCAATTCTGATCATTTTAAGTAATTTCACTTTGAAATTGGACACAAACAAGTGTCAATCTTTTGATAGATATTGTTTCTTAAAAATACGTCGTTTGGTTTTGACAACGAGAATTAATTTTAAATTAATAAATGAAAATTATATATTTTTAATTTGGTAAAATAGACTTCATTTTTGAATTCATAATATCAAAATTAGTATAGGGTGAATTTTTTGTATTTTTCTGGAAACATTCAATTTTTGATGAATAGTGAAAAACACTGAGTTATTGTTTAAAACCAACTTTTTATTTAAATAATTATTTTTTTATTTAAATTTATTTTTGTTCAAAGTAGATACATAATACCTATATAAGTTCAATGTAATTCATTGGATTCATTTTGTAATAATATTATATATAAAAAATTTTATTGAACTTTTCACCGTCTTTTACCCACCTCCAAGGAGAATTTGCAAATTCTCATAATACATAATTTTACCACTTCTATGAGTTGAATTTAAAAATTCTAAGACACACAATTGATATCAGTAAGAAAAATGTGTTTCAATAAGATAAAAATAATTTTTGTTGAATAGTACCTTTTTACTTTTATTTACCACGGTTAAAAGTAAATAGTGTAATTAAGGGTAAAAATGATATAATTCTTACCCTAACACATGTCATAATTCTATTGTATAAGTGTAACTCGAAAAAAAACAACCTTAGTAATAAAATATGATCATTTAGGTCCACTTGTATTAGATTAGGAAATTTATTATTATATAATTTAAAGAAGAGTTAAAAGAGTTAAAATCAATGTTTAATAACCAAAACATTTTTAATATGGGGTTATAAATAAGATAAATTCGACTATAAATATTCATTCAAAATTTAAAAAAATTAATAAATAATGGTATTTTATTTATAATTTTTAGACATTAAATAATTAAATTTATTTATGACACAATAATGATGCAGTAATTACTATATTAATGATAGATTAAAATAATTGACATTATAAATACCCAAATAAATTTAATTTGAAACTTTTAATAAATTAAAATAATTTTCTAGGTTAATAAAAAATGTTATGGTTGGTTATATCAATTTTTTTCGTAGTAATCATGCTGTTGTGATTTTAACAAAAAAATAAATTCCAAATAGTGTCAAAATTGACATTAAATAGTTTTTAAAACAAATATTATATTATTTATTGATATAATAGTTTTAAAAGTATAATATTCATCAAAAAGACTTATATAATAATATATATGATATTAAGGAACCAATTGAGGTTCTATTAGAATTTTATAGTAATTTTATTAACCATATAATATAAAAATACAAAGAGACATGGTAAATGACAAACTATTTAACTAAGAGTTAAATTTAAAAAGTTCAGGTTAATATGGTGACCTAGACCTGTATAAAACCTACTGGTTCAGTGGTTTCAACCCATACCCACATTAGCTTTTATATAATCCATTTTGGGTCCATTAGAAACCAAAAAATAATTTATTATAAAATAATATTTTATGTTTTTCCTAAGGTACCCCTCACCCCTCTTATAAAAGGGCACTTCCCCTTCTCTCAAATTCACACCTCCAAAGCCCTTTGGCTCGGATAAACCCTACCCAAATATCCTCCAAAATATCATTCCTTTATCCTAGAGGCCTTCCTTTGGTCATAAAGCATCCCTTTTGATCAAATCAAAAGGAAGAACCCCAAGAAAAGGTAATGATTTCACCATCCTCTTTCAAGATCTCTTATTCTTCCACTTACTCTTTCTTTGTTGTTTCCTTTGTAAAATAATAACACTATTATATTATATATACTATTATGTTATTATAAATAAGTCACAACTATATTCATTATTATATCCATCTAATGAATGATAATGTCACTATGCCAACGTATGTACGACTTACCGTCTCCACGTCGTGGTGTCATTTGTTATTCAACACTATGTTATTTGGATGGATATAATGATGACTAATATGTATATAAATAATGAAAATAACATGATAATGACTCTGTAAAATTAATATACCATCCAATTCCACACTTTTAAGGAAATTATATTGTTGCTCGTTCGTACGTACAAATTACTCTCTCCACTACCCGATGAGATTCATTTCCACATTCACCATTCATCGACGATTATAAAAATATATATTACTAATAAGTATGTAATATATGACATAATAATTTTATTGGATATATATATATATATATATATATGTATTTATGTACATATATATATCTAATTCACTTACTTCCGTTCAATACGATATCAAAATAGAAACAGTGTTTATGCGTACGTACGGCCTACCGTCTCCATAAACGGTGTTTTCCATTTCATATATCTATCTATTATAAATATTTATATTCTAAATATATATGATATATGAATAAAGGTTTATATTTCGGAATTATTTAAATCATGGCCTAAATGATATGGTCAAGAATAACAAGTGAAAATATGTACGATAAAGAAAGCGATTATTACCCGAAATGTTAATTTAACATGTAAATCATTATTAAATGGGTAGTATAAAGTCATAAATGAATCATTTATGATATAATAAATATGAATATGGTAATGGTATAATATAATAACATACAATGGTCATTATACAGTAGTTTAAACTTACTTTCGACCAAAGGAAAGTGCAAGGTAAGGGATTTCTTATCTCACTTTTAATTCCGTGAGATTTCCATTGTTCACCACTTATTTATTTCATGTGGTGTATTGTGTACTACTATTTGATATATATTATCATTATTCTCTTTATATTTATGATATTTTTTGATTCATTTGGTGGTTATTGACTATTTTCCATATGACTTGATTGATTACAACGAGGTAAGGGTTATTTCCTCAATCTCATTATTATCCGAGATTGTTCATGTGTAAGTATTTTCTAGGACCTACTTATCATAAATACCCATATTTTATAAAAATGATTTTAAAAGGAATATTTTAAGGTTTTAGGGGAGGGTCTATTTAACTATATCATCATTTTAATTTTTTAATGATTTATCTTTCTAAAGCCTTTTAATTAATGTCAATGTTTTCAAAATGATTTTAAGGATTTATTTATATGGACATGAATGTTTTGAAATAATAATTATTTTAAGAAGTATCTTATTGGTATGAGACACTTTTATTCAAAAATACCTTTTAAATGACTACCTTTATAAATTCAGAGAATTTTAAACGATTTCATGAAATAGGGGTATTTCTCTCAAAGCATTTTACTGATCATTTTCATCTATTTCAGCATCCTTCAATGGATTTTAAACTTGATTGATTTGTTATGATACAAATCTTACATATTTTAATGAATGTTTTATGATATGTTTGACCATGGATGTGTTATTTTTATACCATTCATGGTTTATGGATAAATTATTGACATTTCATATGCTAGTTTTAATATGAATATTTATGTTATATTTCAACCTTTTATTAGGATGAATGTATTGGACTAGTAAGTCCCGGGTTGGGGACTGGTAAAAGTAAGCTCTCTGGATTGGGGTCCGGTTACAGCAGACCCTCCGAGTTGGAGTCCAGTTACAGAGGCTCTCTGGGTTGGAGTCTGGTTACAGAGGCTCTCTGGGTTGGAGTCTGATTATAGAGGCTCTTTGTGATGGAGTCCGGTTATAGAGGCTCTCCAGGTTTGGGTCTGGTTACAGTTATCCCATAGGTCCTGGCATGAGTCCTCAACACAGAAATTAATGTCCAGTACTATACATTCCCTCATTATAAAATTAGTTATTACATGTGATTATTTGACTAGTATAATATCCATGTGCTTGTTTATATGGTGATTTTTGATTTATTTTTTCCATATTATGTTCAAGATTATGTTTAAAAGGGTTGTTGTTTTTATTACACATCTTACCTTGAAATTTTATAACTTCTGCTAAATTACTTACCTTTATTATGCATCTGAGTTGACCCATTTCTTATGTTTTATTTTCCTAGGATCCCAAGAAGTGTTTTATTCTTGAGATGCAGGTTTAATCTAAGGGAGCAATGGCATTCTCAAAGGATTATTTTTTTGTGTTGTATGTTAGAAAGTGTAATGTAACGTCCATGTGTGTAATCTATTTTCCAAGGCTGCTAAACTGATCGGTCTTTCGGGACTTGATTCTTTGTAATCATGCCAATGTATTAAAGTAATCAACTGACTCTGGGTAATTGGGGTCGGGGAGTTACAGTTGGTATCAGAGGAATTTTAGAAAAAACCTTGGAAACTAGATTTAGATAAACTCTGATTAGAGCACATTACCCTAATATAGACTTTGTGGATTTGTATAGAATAACTTCCTAGAATTTTGGTAATGTAGATATTTTGTGATTTTTCAAAAAAATACATCCCTGTCTGGATAAGAGCAGGTAGAGGCAGCTCTGGCACAGATGTACCTAGGGGTAAAACCCAAAAACACCATTTTGATCTAGACTCAAACGGGAACTAGTGCATGACAACAGGCCTTACTGCACTCTGGGTTACGAAAATCCTGAGGGATATGCTTAGGATAACTCTCATTTTCTTTAAAAATCATTATGAAGGATTTACGAGTATATACCTCCTCAAAGAAAATATTTTTATGGATTATATCCATAAACTTTTCAATTTATGTTAGGTATTTTACAAGTTTGGAATTATTCATTACAATTCCTAAACTGACCTAGCATATTCCATTGTATAGAAATGGAACCCAGTAGAAGGAATGTTAACTCTGGTAATGCGTATGATCCAAAGAGTAATAAGGATCATATCTTTCACAGTATTAAGCCAACATTTAGAAGGGAAATAGTATTCCATGTATTCTCAACATATGAAGAAATAATATCATGTGTTAATAAGATAAGTAAAAAATTCAATGAGTCTTATGGTTTTTAAGGAAAGCAAGAGAAGAAACGGATGGAAGAGAGAATGATGGATAAAGGGAAGAGGGAAAAGAAGTATTTTCTCATATGTGATAACTATGGAAAGAGTCACCTAGGTAAATGCTTGAAGGGAATGAGAGTTTTTTATAAGTGTGTAGAAAAATGACACCAAGTATATGATTGCAAGTGGAAGAAAAAAGTTTCAAATTTACAATGCTTCATCTGCAAGGAGTTGGGACACTACACGAATCAATGTCCAAATCATCACAGTATACCCCAATGCTGCTATTGGATAATAATAAATTTATGATATTACTGAAGATGAAGAGGAATGATTATATTTCCTAGGTTATTATTAAATTATTGTTTAATTTGAGTATTGTATTAATGATTTACATGTTATAAGAATTATAGAGTATATAAGGATTGTACTACGGTACTATTTAATTAAGGACTTGAGATTGTGTGGAACCAAGAAAAGTGACTCAATGGCAGGTTAAATTTTTGAAAAATATATGACTGAGAGAAAGATAAACCATAATATGGTTCTGATGCTGAGGTAGTGATTTTAGAATAATACATGATTAATTTTGACAAATTAAATTGGATATTCTTGACTATCTTGAAACTGATTAATGATTTGTATATTCCATCATTGTTGGAGTTTACAGAATTTTTGGACAGAAGGAGTATATCGAGTATTCTATTAGGAATAAGGGAGCATGAATGTAATCATTATGGTTTTATGGTAATTCAGGATGTTGTAGTGTTTTAAATGAATACATGATGAAGGTGTTCACATGTTATTACGTGGAAAAAAGGATCTTCATTGTGCTTGCCTTCCTTATAAATTTTGGACTGTGAGCTTGGGAAGAAGTATTTTGGATAATTATAGTTTGAGATTATTTTTGGATTTCCATAAGAGGACAAACTAGAGGATGGGTGGCAACCCATCATGTCCGAAAAGGCTGAGAGACTTGAACCTTCAACTAAAGGGCGACAAGGGTTTATCACCTACCACTGGCCCATGTAATATCCTAGATTGAATAATGTAATTTTATTAAAAAATTTGGTAGATGAATTATAAATTCATTTTTTTGTAACCCTATACGAATAGGATAAATAGAATATTTTTTAAGTTCTATTATTGTTTTGAGTGAAAGATGAGTTTGTGGTAGAAATTAGTTAAAGGATGGAACTCTACTTGTCAGGTGTATATTTTTTTCTTCTCTTATTCTATAAAGAAATTAATTATTAAACATTAGGTAAGGGGTCTTAAGACTATAAATGTGTTATCATAATACCTTATGTTTTGTTCAACTGATGATATTTTAAATCATCATAGATTAATGGATTTTAGGCCCTCAATTCTACAATTGTTTGTGACTGATGACCTCAATCACTCCCTATAAATATTTACTTTTTTCCTCCAATTTTGTGTCTCTAATTTCCACCAATGTTCTTCTAATAGAGATCATAATTTGGTGGTGATCCTTTCATTTCCCTTTTCCTCTTATTAAGACTAAATTTTATTAACCCAATTTCCGATGTGGGTTTTCCCACAAAGGTATTTTCTATTTTCAACCTTTTATTTTCAAAGAACAATTTCAAATTGCGAGGACACAATTTATTGATGTATGGAAGAATGTAACACCCCAATATTTCATAGTATGTTATTTCTTCAAAGTAATTCAATAACATGCACTACACGCAACACTGAGTTCAAGTGTATAACGAATTACTAAACTAGGCATTCAAAAGAGGTTATGAATATTATTAACTTAATTTTGAACTATATACAATCCTTATAATTCTAGGATACATATTATGAGTTTCTTTGAAATAATGTAAGAACTAATTCATTTTTTTCAGATAAAGGAAGTATTTTTCAAAAAATGCACTTTTACCACCTTTTAATGGTGAACCCTTTTTAAATCCAATATTTGAAACTTTTATATATTCAATTTGACAAAATAAACTTCTTATTTAGAATCAAAACATAAGAATTTAGTTTTAATAAATTTTTGTTGTTTTTCTGATAACTTTCATATTTGGGTGAATAGTGAAAATACTATATTTTAACTGAAAAAAACTTTTTTAATCAAAATAAATTATAGTGTTAAATTATACATTTTAAAGGTTTTGAAGTATAAATATATTACATTTTTACCATTTAATCTAATTTTGGTCATTGTAAGTAATTTCACTTTGAAATTGGACATAAACAAGTGTCAATCTTTTGATAGTTATTGTTTCTTGAAAATACACCTTTTGGTTTTAACAATGGGATTTAGTTATAAATTAATAAATGAAACTTATATGTTATGAATTTGGTAAAATAGACTTCATTTTTTAATTCAAAATATAAAAATTATTTTAGGGTGAATTTTTGGTATTTTTCTGAAAACTTTCAATTTTTGATGAATATTGAAAAAAACTGAGTTATTGTTTAATACAAAATTTTTATTTAAATATATTTTATGTGAAAATAGATAAATAATACCTATATATTTTCAATGTAATTAATTGGAGTCATTTGGTAATAATATTTTATATATAAAATTTTATTGAACATTTCACCGTCTTTTTCCCACCTCTTAAGAGAATTTGCAAATTCGCATAAAACATAATTTTACCACTTCTGTGAGTGGAATTTAAAAAATCTGAGAGAAACTATTGATATTAGTAATAAAAATGTGGTTCAATAAGAAAAAAAATATTTTTTTGTAAATAGTAACTTTTTACTTTTATTTACCACAGTTAAAATTAAATAGGTTAATTAAGGTTAAAAATGATATAATTATTACCCTAAATCATGTTTTACTTCTATTGGATAAGTTTAATTCAACCAAAAACAACCTTAGGAATTAAATATGATCCTTTAGGTACACTTTTATTAGATTAGGACAGTAGTTATTATTTAATTCAAAGAAGAGTTGAAAGAGTTAAAATCAAAGTTTAATAACTATGACATTTTTAATATAGGGTTATATATAAGATAAATTCCACAATAAATATTCATTAGAAAGATAATATTATTTACTACATAATTGTATTTTATTTATAATTTTTAGATATTAAAAAATAAATTTATTTATGACACAATGATGATGCAGTAATTACTGTATTAATGAAATATTAAAAAAATTGACATTATAAATATCAAAATAAATGTAATTTGAGACTTTTTATAAATTAAACTAATTTTATAGATGAATATGACATTTTAGGGTTGTTCAAATCAATTTTTTCGAAGTAATCATTCTGTTATGATTTTAACAAAAAACCAAATACCAAATAGTGTCAAAATTGACATAAAATAGTTTTTAAATCAAATATTATATTATTAATTGATATGACAGTCCTAAAAATCTAAGGTTTGGCCAAAATACTTATATAATAATATATATTACATTATGGAACCAATTGGGGTTCTATTGTCATTTTATAGTAAGTTTATTAACCATATAATATAAAAATACAAAGTGAAATGGTAAATGTCAAACTATTTAACTAAGAGTTAAATATAAAAGTTAAGGTTAATATGGTGACCTAAACCTATCAAAAACCAATTGGTTGAGTGTTTTTCGACCCATACCTACCTTATAATTTAAATAATTTATTTTTGATCCATTATAAACCGAAAATTAATTTATTATAAAATAATATTTTATATTTTTTCTAAGGTGCCCCTCACCCCTCTTATAAAAGGGAAATTCCTCCTCTCTCAAATTCACACCACAAAAGCCATTTGGCTCGGCCAACCCCTACCCAAATATCCTCCCAATTATCCTACATTCATCTTATATGCCTTCCAATGGTCAAAAATCCACCCTAAGGATCCCTTTGGATCAAATCAAAAGGAAGAACCCGATGAAGAGGTAATGATTTCACCACCCTCTTTCAAGTCTCTAATTCTTCCAGATACTCTTTATTTGTTGTTTACATTACAAAATAATAACTCCAGTATCTTCTATATACTGTTATTTTATTATAAAAATGGCACAAATATATTCATTATTCTATCCATCTTATGAATGATAATGTCACCATGCTTGTGTAAGTACGGCTTACTGTCTCCACGCCGTGGTGTAATTTCTTATTTAACACTATGTTATTTGGATGGATATAATGATGAGTAATATGTATATAAAAAATGAAAATAAAATTATAATGTCTCTATAAAATTAATATACCATCCAATTCCTCACCTTTAAGGAAATGATATTGTCGCGTGTGCGTACGTATGGATTACCGTCACCACGACACGATGAGATTCATTTCCACGTTCACCATTCATCGACGATTATAAAAATATATATTACTAATAATTATATAATATATGAAATAATAATTATAATAGATATATATATATATATATAGGTTTTTGTGTACTTACATGTATCTTATTCACTTACTTCTGTTCAATACGATATGAAAACAGAAACAACGTTTATGTGTACGTACGACCTACCGTCTCCATAAACGGTGTTTTCCATTTCACATATCTATCTATTATAAATATTTATATTATTAATATATATGACATATGAATAATGTTTTATATTCTGGAAGTATTGAAATCATGACCTAAATGATACGGTCAAGAATAACAAGTTAAAATACGTATGATAAAGAAAACAATTATTACCCAAAATGATAATTTAACATGAAAATCATTATTAAATGGGTAGTATAATGTCATAAAATAATAATGTATGATATAATAAATATTAATATGGTCCTTGTATAATCTAATAACATACAGTTTTCATTATACCAGAGTTTAAACTTACCCTAAACCAAATGAAAGTGCAAGGTAAGGGGTTTCTTATCTGTCTTTTAATTCCGTGAGATTTCCATTGTTCGCCACTTATTTATTGCATGTGGTGTATTGTGTACTGCCATTTGATATATATTATAATTATTCTCTTTATATTCATGATATTCTATGATTCATTTTGTGGTTATTGACTATTGTTCATACAACTCGATTGATTATAACGAGGTAAGGGTTATTTCCTCAATCTCATTATTATCCAAGATTGTTCATGTGTAAGTATTTTATGGGACATAATTATCAAAGATACCCATATTTTATAAAAATGACTTCAAAATAAATATTTTAAGGTTTTATGAAAAGGATTTATTTATCTAGGTCATATTTTTAAATTTTTTAATGATTTATCTTTCTAAACCCTTTTAATTAATGTCCTTGTTTTCAAAATGATTTTATGGATTTATTTATATGGACATTAATGTTTTGAAATGATAATTATTTTAAAAAGTTCTATAGTGGTATGGGACAGTTTGATTCAAAAATAACTTTTAAATGACTACCATTATAAATTCTGAGAATTTTAAACGATTTCATGAAAAAGGGGTATTTCTCTCAAAGCATTTTACTGATCATTTTCATCTATGTCAACATCATTTAATGGATTTTAAACTTGTTTGAAGTTGATTTATTAGGATACAAATCTTCCATATTGTAATGAATGTTTTATGACATATTTGACTGTGGATGTGTTATTTTTATACCATTCATGGTTTATTGGATAAAGTATTGACATTTCGTATGCTAGTTTTAATACGAATGTTTATGTTATATTTCATCCTTTTCTTAGGATGAATGTAATTGACTTGTATGTTCCGGGTAGGGGACAGGTAAAAGTAAGCCCTCTGGGTTGGGGTCTAGTTACAGTAGACTCTCTGAGTTGGATTCTGGTTACAAAGGCTCTCCGGGTTGGAGTCAGGTTACAGAGGCTATCTAGGTTGGAATCCGGTTATAGAGGCTCTTTGGGATGGAGTCTGGTTATATAAGATATCAGGGTTTGGGTCTGGTTACAGTTAGCCCATAGGTCCTTGAATGAGGCCTTGAAATATAAATTAATGTCTGGTACTATAAATTCTCTCATTATGAAATTATTTATTACATGTGATTATTCAACTAGTAGAATATCTATGTGCTTGTTTATATGGTGATGTTTGATTTATTTTTGCCATATTATGTTCAATATTATATTTTAAAAGGCTTTTGTTTTTATTACACATGTTTCCTTAAAATTTTATAGCTTCTACTAAATTATTTACCCTTACTGAGCATCTGAGCTGACCCCTTTCTTATGTTTTATTTTCCTAGGATCCCAAGAAGTTTTTTATGTTTGAGATGTAGGGTTAAGCTAAGGGAGCTATGGAATTCTCATAGGATTATTTTATTTGTGTTGTATATTAGAAAGTGTAATGTAATGTCCATGTTTGTAATCTATTTTCCAATATTGTTAAACTGATCGGTCTTTCGGGGCTTGATTCCTTGTAATCATGCTAGTGTATTAAAATAATGCACCGACTCTGGGTAACTCGGGCCGGGCCGTTACAGTAAATTTTCTTCTATGTATACAAAAAATGGGTTTTTTTCAGTTTTAATTATAAATTTATGAAGAAAATTTATAGTATTATACATTACATTATAAGTAATACTAAAATTTTCATAGTTATCATTCAAATAATTCGTAAACATTTCAAAATTTTCATCATTTTTTTTGATAACATTATCAATACCATGAGACAATTTCACCATATTATTGAAAATTTTCATGTGATCATTAACACTTCATTTTTTGGGTTTTGAAATAAAACTCCAAACCAATCAGTCGGTATGTTGAAACTTTTATTGAATCCAATTTTTCAAGTTGATTCTCAATAATCAAAGAAATAATGGTTTCTAGTCTGGGAAAGTCAGAAATTGTTTTCTCCAATATTCTTAAAGTATGATAGATATAGTAGAGTCCCATATCTGTGATTGTATTCAGTGATTCTAACTCTAATAGATTATTTCTGGGAGGTATTACATAGTTTGTTCCAATTTATTTTTGATCTAATTGTCATTTTTTTAATTATAATTGATTTTTCAATTCACTTTTCAACCTCCATTCTAGCGAAAATCTCAATAGCACCAACATCCATCCTTTTATCACAATCTACTTTTTGGTTATGATTTCACTCAAAATTTTTATATGATGATTAAAATTCATAGATTTAAGGAGACTTTTTATATTGACTAACAAAATTTTCCTTTTGATTTCCAAGGAAGATATTTACTTTTAGGAGGATTGATAATCCCATAAAAGAAATATTATCAGACTGAAGATCTTCTTTATCAGCAATTTCGATTTAATCCTCCTCCTCCTCATATTATTCTTTTAATTTACCTTGTTCATACTCTTGTATTTCTTATGAAAGACTATCTTCCTCAACACATTGACTTTATTTTATAAAAATATCAATTCATTTTTTATCTTCTTACATATCTTTTTAAAAATTCTTCATGAAGTTTAGAATATGATCTCAAATAACCTTTCCCAACTGGAACAAATTCATTATATACAATAAATACCTTTTTTTGTCCCTAATAGAGGGATTATAAGTATAAAAATTAACTATTTATTGAAATGATAATCTATAATCCTGATTTGGTAAAACAATATTGAAGAAGTGGCCACTTCTCCTCCCATTGAAGAGTTAATAAAACTTTCACCTTGAAGTTTCTTATTTGGATTCTTTTTATCTTGTTTTACATTATTTCATTTCAGAACAATGAATTAAAAAATCTTAGTATTCAATAGGGTTATCTCTTAATTGGTAATATACATTCATCACCAGGTTTAAAATCTAAAAATTGATTGATCTGGATGTTCTGTTATTGATTTTAAAAATAATAAAACCTTCCAAATTGATTTTCCTTAGGTTTACAAGATAATACAAATTAAATATTTCAGATACATTCAAATAATATCTATATCTTTTTATCATAATTAGAAACCCTTGAATATAAAGGGATAAAACTCTATAATCCAGAATGAGATTGGTGCACTTCATTGGTTTATCATTTAATATATTTTTAAAAAAATATGTTTAGCTCTTTCTTTGATAAACATACTGTTTGAATCAGGTAGTTTATCAGATGCTAAAAATGAATCTCTTTAATTTGAAATGCCTAGGAAACCTATATCTTCCCTAGATGTCAGATTTTAACACTTATTATAGATTTCAGAATAAAAAATTTCTTTTCTATCTTCTTTAATTATCATTAAAAAATCAAAAATACCTCCAACCAATCCCAAATAAAACTAATTGTAATCAGGATATGAATATTCAAAACACATCCATTGACAAAAATGGAAATCTATTACCCTTATAAAAAATGGATCATAATTTTTGTATAATGATATTGCTACTAAAATTTCCCAAATGAAAACTAGTTGATGTAATCCTTTTCAAGAACCATTGTATTTGGACTCAATACAGAATGTTTAGACATGAGAATAATAATTCGGATTGGGTAACATCAAATAAGTAGCACTTTGAGGAAAAAATATGAGATAATAGATGTGGGAAACATGGGTAGGGGTCCTCTTTGTATAGGCGATCGATGTGACAACATGTATTCTAAAAACAATATGATTGCTATGTTTTGATATGACTGATCTAATAGTTAATAAAATATCATAAGAAGGATTAAAAAAATTAACCTCTTGTGGTCTAAAATAAATCTATCATATTGTGTTAATAAAAAAACAAAATTGGTTAAAAGACATGTAAGTAAAAATGAAAATAGAGAAGGATAAAGCTAATAATAATGGAATATTGTTAATGTATAAAGGGAAATAAGAATACCATTTTGAGTCGAATTTTTTGAATTATAATTGGTTCATCTTTTTTTATAATTGACTATGAAATAATGTTTTTTGAATACGATAGTTTTTAAATAAAATTCGAATACAATAATTTTTAAATGAAAACTCAAATAAGATAAAATTTAAATGAAAACTCATATATGATAAAATATATATGAAAAATATAATATGATAAAATTTTAATGAAAACATGAATATGATAATTTTTAAATGAATATTCGATGTTTGAAAAACAAAATTATTTATGAAACAATAATCAAATGTACTCTCCCAATAAAATGAGTAAAGTAATGTAAGGATATGGTTTAAACAAAAATTAGTTATGAATTATAAATTTATAGTGATCATTATAATATTTTGTTTAATGTATAGAAATATATCATAATGAAATGGTTTTATAAAAATTTCATCCTATTTTTTCTTGCGTTCTGAGGAATTATAAAATAATATCATATTAATGTGTTTGATCCATATAAATTTGATGCCTTATATATATGTGTTTGTCATTAGAGTTATGTGATATGTTTTTACATAAGGAAATGGAACTAGTATTATCACATAGAATTTGAGTTTTTTTAAAACTCATGTCATAGTCTGTAAGTGTGTGTTTCATCCACAGAACTAGAGCACAACAACTTCCAGCTACCACATATTTGTATTCAGTAGTGAAAGGTTCTACAGAGTATTTTTTTTACAAGAACAAGAAACTAATGAATCTTTTAAGAAGTGACATGTTCCAGAAGTACTTTTTATATCTATTCTACAACCACCATAGTTTACATGTAAAAATAAATTTTTTGGGAATAATTCAAAGAATAATATAAAATTATAAAGTCAATAGATCACTTTAGATAATGAAACAATCATTTTAATGATTGTAAATAGAATTAGTTTGTATTTTCTTGACACATTTTACATAATAATTTAGAAAACATTAATTATGAATGATTGGTAGTTATTTATAGTAAACTTCATAACATACCTATTAAATTTTTTTGATCAACTGGTTTCAAAGATTCATCAATAACAAGTGTACTTGAGGCACCAATGGGATTAGTAATACATTTTGTATTTTTCATATATTATATACTTGATTTGAGATATATATGTACCTTCTGGTTTTTGGGAAATTTGAATACAATGAAAAAATGTTAACTCACCCATCATACTAATTTCAAACTCATATTTCATAAGATTAAAAAAGGAATATGTTAACTATTGTTGAGTTCACCCAAATAAAATGCCATCAAAATAAATTTGAACAATAATAATGTTTTTTTTCTAATTATTTTTAAAAAGGTTTGGATCCATGGTACCCATAGCATAATTGTTTTGAAACAAAAATTATGTTAATCTATTATACAATGATTTAGGATCTTTTTAAGGCCATGTAAAATATTGGAATGTTTATTAATATATTATGGTTTTTTTCAATCATCAAAACCATGTGGTTGTTCAACAAAAACTTCCTACTATAAATAACTAATATGTAATAAAAACATCATATCCTTTTAAAAAGTATAGAAATTTAATAATGATGAAAAGAAAAATAGAATAAGAATAGATTCAGGTATAGCTGCTCCCACATAGGTTTCTTCATAATATATTACCTCTTGTTTCTTTTATCCTTTAGTAACACTTATTTATTTATTTAAAATAATTATTCCTTTTTCATCAAAAATGTTTATGAAACCCCATTTTACTCTAATTACTGATGTTTCTTTTTTTCTTCTAACCACATTCTATACATTATTCCATTAAAATAAAATTATATCATCTTGCATTAGTTTTACTCAACACTCATCACCTAAATTCGCATTATGTTTTTTAAGTTTAAATTCAGAACTAAAAGTAAGATGTTTGATTTCATTTCTCAAGGAAATTTTAATCATAATAGGTTGGTTCACATAACCAATAATATAACCACTAGAAAAATACTTAAGAAACAAAGGACTTGGATTTTGTAAATTATTTTCCTCAAAATATGGTAGATATTATTCTTAGGTAAAAACTTTAGAAGAAATTTCTTCAGTATTTTAATTATTAGAATTGTCTTCAAACAAATATTTGAATTCATTTGTGAAAATACATCTGAGGATGTTGGTTAGGTTTTATTTGAAAAAAAGGCTTCGTTTAATCAAATTTAACATGTACTATTTCATCAATGGTATAATAATTTTCATTAAAACCACTATATGTCTTAGAAGTAGAGGAATAGACTGATAAAATAACTTCATTGGATTTGGGTGTGAATTTTCATAGGTTATATATTGTATTCAAAATTAATACTTTGGATCTAAATACCCTAACATAAGAACTTTTTGGTTTTTATCGTTTCCAAAAATCATTAGAAGTTTTATTAATAATAGGTAAAATTAAAGATTTATTTATAGTATAACAAGCCACAATAACTATTTCATCCCAAAAAGTTTTATAAATTGAGTAATCACTCAACATGGTTTTTGTTATTTCTTGAAGAATGCAATTTCTTATTTCAAAAGAAAAACTATTTTGTTTGGGGGTCTAGGAGCTGAGAAGATATGTTTAATTCCTTTTTCACTACAAAAAATTCGAAATTATAATTCAAAAATTCTCTACCACGATCACTATGAATAGCTTTCAAGGGAATATTTTTCTCATTTTTAACATTGTAGAAAAATGTTTTGAAATAGAAAAAAGATTCATATTTATTTTCTAGAAAATAGACCCATATATAAATATTGTAATCATCAACTAAAAAAATCTATTTACATTACCCCAATACTTCTGTTCTATGTAGAAATGAATAAATCCATGTTCACTAACTATAAAGAATATAATGTTGAGACTTCACTAATAGATTTAAATATTGAATTTTGTTTCTTACCATCTTGATAAGAATCACAAACTTTTGAAGAATTAAATCTATGCTCAGATAAATCCATAACAAAAGTTTTCTTAGTCAATTTACATAATTTCTTATGGTTACAATGTCATATCCTTATATTATATAACCAATATTGATATTAAATAACAATAACTCCTGGTAAGTATTGGATCCTTAGATAATCAAAATTTTGAGTGTAAATATTCAAATGTTTATTTAAAGAAATTATGTATTCATCTATATAATTGTGTACCACACATTTTTCATTACAAAATTCACAATTAATTTTCATCACATAATTGAATTAAGATTATAAGGGTGTGTTTAAGACCTTTAACAAATAAACATTCGAAATGAAGGCTTTACCAAGAAGAACAATATTACCCATACCAATAATCTATTCATGAGAATTGCCCCCAAAAGTAAGCTTTCCACCATTCATCTTAATAATATTTTCAAATAAATATTTATTTCTAGACATATTTAGGGAACAAACTCAATCCAAGTACCATGTATTCTTATTGATGGTATGTTTTTTCTTTCTGGAAAGAAAACAATTAGACTTTAGAAACCCAAACCTTTTTGGGTCTATAAATGTTAGAAAACAAGATTTTAGGAATCATTATTTGTTTTAAAAAAATGAATTTGTAGAACCCTAAGTATTTAATTTTATTTGATTTACAATTTTCTTCCCAATTAACTCCACATTTACATTAGATACAAAATGGGGTATTTTTATATATAATAAAATTATTACTAAAAAAGGGTTTCAATGAGTATATCCCATTCCTGAACTTCAACCATGTGGAAGAAGTTTTTTATACATTATTTCAAAAACACTTTACCAGTAGTAAATTTTGATAAAAGTTTCTTCAATGAATTAATTTCATACATTAGTTTTAAGACTAAATTCTTATATATTCCTATATTAGTTTAGGAGATATATTTCACAAAACTAGTTTTCAAACTATCCTTTTCATAAATTACATTTTCTAAATATTTAGAAATTGAATTTTTTTAGAACTGGATTTATCAAGATCTTTTGATAAATTTGTTGTTTCATTTATTAAAAAAATTAATTCATGAATACTATTTTGTGAGTTTTTCAATTACCTTATCATGTTATTAGAAACATGACAATATCCATTTTCAAAACGTTTGGAAAGAGAGAAACATATTATTATATAGGTAAATTATAATCATCACCATCTGATGAGGATTATAAATATAAAGATATAATATTCCTCTCATCAGGATATTTTGAATTTAAAGACTTGTTAGTTAAGGAATCGATAGTGGGTACCTTGTCATTATATATTGATTTACAATAGGTACTATAGCAAGAAGACAAATATTCATTGAATCTAGACATTCATTTTCTGAGGAATTGACTAAAGAATCATCTCCACTGAAATTATTTTCCTTATAATCTTTAAGAACATTCTAAATTTTTATTATTATACTTTTTATGATTCCCATCTGAATTTGTATTCTTTCTATTTTTTCATTTCATCTTGGTTTAATCATGTTAAATATGTTCATCTATTTTGTAATCAATACAAGTATATTTATTGTACTTATTTTCGTTTTTAACTTTATTATATTTCTTTTAATGACACTATAAATCATTTTTACCAACAATAATATTCATTCTTCGAGCAATATAAGCTAGTTCATTATCAGAATGTTTAGAATCACTTGAATCAGATTAAAATATAGTTTTCTTTTTCATTATCAACATAACATCTTTATCAAGAGTTTGAGATTTTATCATATTTGATGTAGTAGTAAATGAAACACCACCACTATATTTCTATGATTTCAATGAATCTCTCTTCATATATATGACCCTCATATTGAAAAATGGTTCAAAATAAATCATTTATAGTAACATTTTTATCTTCCTTGATTTATCAATATTTTTTGTTTTATATTCCCATTCATTGAACATGATGCAAATTATATTTTCAACAAGGATTTAATATTCAAACCCTTTATCTACTATAGATTGAAAACCATTGAATATTTTCATGAACCTTTGTTGTATATTTTAAATAGGTTCCCCAAAAGGAAATTAAAATTCCTGATAGGCAGCTTTAAGAAATTATTTTCTTGTTTCAACAACCTTTATGGTTCCAATATAAGTAATCTCCATCTCTTTTCATATTATTTTACCATATCGACAAGAAGAAACATGAATGTAAATTCCTCTAATAATAGATAATAATAAAATATTTATAACACTATAATTAAATCAATACTCTTAATTTACATAATTTTTAAAGGAAGTCACCTCCTTTTGATGGATCTTGTAATTTCCAATTAACATGAAATAATTGTAAAATCCAATATTTATAATTAATGTCTTCATTATATCACTCCAATACTAATAATTGTCCCCATCAAAAATATGGGGTCTATTTGGTTTGAGGATATCTATTGAACCAACAATGAGTCCATCTGTAAGAACCTAGATATTCTATTCCGGTATGGATCATTATTTTGTGTTGTTTTTTTGGAAGATGGAAGAAATGAGAAATTTTCTAAGTACACGCCATGTACTTTTGATTACACATCGTGTACCCAGTTTCTGCATGTAGGTGTGTACATTCCATTTAATATCCAAGTACATGGTTGTATAGGTTAGCTGGAAGATTGCCTAATGTGGGGGCAAGTTGAGGCCAGTACACAACATGTATATTAAATGAACGCGTTGTGTAATTTTCTTTTTAAATTATGTGTTGGATCGAGGATTCATCTCATCTCTATAATACTTTTCTTCTCGCCTTTATTCGTACAGGAGAGCGATGAACGGCCAAAGAACATCATGGTCATCCTGGTTACCCATCTAAGCTCTGATTGAGACACTTCTAGGTGAGTTATATTCCCAATGGTGAGTTTTCTTTTTTCCATAGAGAATTTTTCCATGATTTCTCCTCACCCATAATTATTTAAAGGGTGATTCTTTTTACCCTTTTGTAGTTATACATTTTTCATGGCTGATTCAAGGGTCGACGTTCAAGAGTGTTGATCGTATGACATCAAGGTAGGTGGTTTGTCCCTTTTGTTGTTTTTATTTGGATTATATATGGTTAAAGTGTTGAATACCCATGTTTGTGGTATTAAGTGTTGTGTAATTTGACCCTATTATTTACCTTATATGATCTAATTTATTTAAAGGAGGTGTTTCATATGCCTAAGGTTATATGCCTTGTTTATAGGGCACCCCATGGCTGTGTTTCCCTAATTTGACTCTTTACAGTCATTTGGCCTGGGCTATTGACCTCATTGTCGAGAGAGTCAAATTAGTTGTTTAATTTTGACTAGAATTTCTACAGTATAGCATCAACCCTAGGTCGTCTCTCGAAGGAGCCTTAGATCATTAATTCTAAAATGTGGTTTTGATTATGAAATTAAAAATGTAAATGGGGTTTTATAATACTTGGGTTTGAAGATTAAATATGACAATAGAAAATAGAATCTATAAAACAAAGTAGAGATTAACAGAATTAATTAAGTGTGATCAACCCGGGGTACTTGTATGATGTTTATCCTTCATCGCTTCATGATATAAGGTTATGATCTTTTAATCCATGGTTTTTAACACCTAGAACTAGAATTTTACTGAGTTTATACTAGTATACCTCGTAGGGTTCCGTCAAAAACACACAATGATTCACCGGACACCGCCGATGATTAAATGAATTGTGTTTGACTTCATAACCAAAACTCACCAAGGAAACCCACGAAAAACTCGATGTGCTATCCAGATTTGTATGTTATTTATTTTTGATACCATGAAATAAATTTACATGGCCTTGACAGTGCTTGTGTGAGTTCAATTGACCAATATAAACCACACAAACACCGCAATTGAAAGGGGGAAAGAAAGTGGTGAACGGTGTGTGAAACATCACATAAATGGGTACCCCCAAACATGATCATATGAGTTGAGCATGACATACCAGTACATAACTCAATAAAATAAGAATAGAGGATGATGAAAAACAACACAACAATATAGAATTTAAAAGATCATTCAAATATTACAAACATGAAGGTCGGGATGTACATCACATTCCTCCCTGGGTGATCACAAGTGGTTTAGAAACCCATGGGAGAGGAGGAAGAGAAAGATGTTGGGGTAGAACTTCCCATAGCCTCCATAACTGCTAGGGATGTTGAGAAGACTCTTTGGGGACTCCAAAATGGAAGCACCTTTCCTCTTGTCTGAACTTCCAAATGGGGAGCCCCAGGTTCCATTTTATAGGAAAATTGGAAGGTGGTTTTAGGCACACAGATTTCTTCAATCCACCTGTACCACGCGTTTTGGCCTTCAGAACATCTTATCTCGCTTTGGAGAAAACATAAATGTTGTAGCTCTACCTCTTGAATACCTCCACCGAATGTTTGGCACCATTTGAACAACGAAAGCTCAAGATATTGATAAAATATAGAACACCTCATTTGACTTGGTCCAAATTCGGTGGCTTGGATAGATCAGTTCGGATGGGCCCTATAGAAGCCGAATCAGCATTGGGTTTCTTAATATGAAATGTATCCTATTATATTCTGGATAGGACCACCAAATTTCATCCCATTTGGATGCACGGATATCTAGAAATATGCAACACAGTGGACATATGTCCATGGATCCATGCAATTTTGGCCCATTTTCCTTCCACTTCATCAAAGGCCCTCCAAATCACCTCCACCTACATTGAAACAATAACAACAAGTAACATTTCCCATTATAATATTGATTAAAATTGATTGATTTATTCAAACATGAAGTGAAATTTATTATTATATTTGGAATATTCATTACAAAACTAGTTTAAAACTGCGGTGTAAGCGTGGAATAAAATAGTGAATCGTGGTACGATCACACCCCCACACCTAAACATTTTCACTCCAGGGAAAAGTCACATATCCAAGTACAATGATTCATATATATATATATATATATATTTCCAAAATCCTAAAGATTTATCATTTGAGGAAATTTTATTTAAAGTAAAGTGATCAATGCACAAACCACACCAAGGAGTTCTTCCTAGTGAAAATAGAAAAAGTTGTCTCATAAATCATATCATATCGAAATTCAAAAAGGTTAATGATACCCAATTGAGAAAGGAATTCAGAATTAAACCACGAAACTAACTCTCCATGTGTGTGTGTGAAAACCATTCCATGCTATTCTTTCTACTTGATATCCAATAAATATATATTATTTTAACATTTTTCATCTTAAATGATTTTGTCACCGAACCTGTCCTACATCCTTTGCAATAATATTTCAAGACCCACTCATTTAAGCATTCCCAGAAGTCAAACCATAAGCTCCCGACCTAGATATCCCCATATGTTTCACATTTCATCACTCCCCTCATTTATTGTATATTCTTTTTTTGAAGTTGCAATTGGAAAAAATATCACACTCATCTCTCAACCCTTGTTTGATCTCCTCACGACACTAATTGAAATAGTTATAACAAGATAAAAGGTTGAGGAGGAGTGGTTTTTGACCTGCCCAAGACACAACAATTTTTTTTGAGGACGTACAACATTCGGATATTAGGCACACACGCATAGGTCAATCTGGTACAATAATGAAACAGATAGGATAAGGAATGATTGTATGGAAATATCATTTAAAGCTGACAAATATTAACCCAACATATATTTACCTTATATTAAGTAAGAAATAATCACACTTTGTGGTTTGGTGCAAAACTTTGTGGAGAGATTAGTGACACAGTTTTCCAAAAAACTACTCACACAAAGGGCATCAATCATCTCAAACGTTTCATATAGATAAGACCATTTATATCATTGACAGAAAACCAATTCCCTAAAAATCAATCCTTGATGGTAAACTCATACACAAATTCTTTTTAGCCTTCGTTATGGTATTTTTACTTTCCCTACTTTATGGTCGTCACATCATGGAATTTCAAAATTGTTGATGGGTAAAAATGAAAATACCATAAAGAAGGCCAAAAATAGAAAACAAAAGGATAAAACGATGAAAATTTCTAACTAACCCAAGAATGTATCCACCCCCCCCCCCCACCCCACACACACACACACCTAGAATGTGCAGTTTCCTCACTGAAATAATTGAGAATGTGAGAAGGAAGGATAAAACCTGGTGTGTTTTATTGGTATGATGCGTCGAGAAGGTGGATTTCCTCCACCGGATTCTTTGTTAAATCCTCATAGAAGTGTTTAAGTTGCTTCCCATTTATGGTAAGACTTCGTCCACTCTACTCATGAAAAACCTGTATTGCACCAAAAGGGTAAACATTAGTAACAGTATAAGGACCGAGCCATCGGGAACAAAGCTTACCTGGGTGGAGCTTAAGCCTGGAATTGTACATGAGGACCTTCTCACCAATATGAAACTTCCTCTGGTGAATCATGCTATCATTAATATCCTTTGTCTTATGTTTATAGATTCGGGATTTTTCATATGCATCACGTCGAATTTCTTCCAACTCTTGAATCTGCAGCTTTCTTTCCTCGCCTGCATCTGAAAGGTTCATATTATATTGTTTAACAGCCCCATATTCACGGTGTTCTACCACCACCGGGAGGTGACAAGCCTTTCCAAACAGAATTCTGTATGGTGACATTCTGATTAGGGTTTTAAAATCAGTACGGTATGCCCAAAGTGCATCATCCAATCGCAAACTCAAATCTTTCTTATTGGGTTGTACCGTTTTCTCCAAGATTCGCTTAACTTCCTGATTTGAAATTTCTGCTTGTCTGTTAGTTTGGGGATGATATTAAGTGGAGACTTTATGAACAACCCCATACTTACAAAGCAATTTTTTTATGTTACGATTGCAAAAATGCGAACCCTGATCACTAATGATGAATCTTGGTAGACCAAACCTACTGAAAATCTGGGACCTCACAAAATCAACAACCACTCGAGAGTCATCGGTCCTGGTGGCGTTTTCTTCCACCTATTTAGATACATAGTCAATATCCAATAATATGTACACAAAGCCAAATGAATTTGGAAAAGGCCCCATGAAGTCAATGCCCCATGAATCAAAGATTTCACATAATAACATGGGTTGTTGGGGAATTTCATTCCTCTTAGAGATATTCCCTATGAATTGACATCGACTACATGATTTACAAAACCTATGGGCATCTCTATAAAATGTTGGCAAATATACTCCTGATTCAAGGACCTTTCGAGTTGTACGTTGAGAGCCAAAGTGGCCCCCACATGCCAAGGTGTGGCAGAAGGTCAAAAAGAGGTGAACTTATGGTCAGGGACACACCTACGAACAACCTGGTCACTACAAATTCTCCACAAGTATGGGTCATCCCAAATGTACCATCGAGAATCATGTTTAAGTCTCTGGCATTGTGAAGTGCTAAAATCAGTGGGGACCCTAGATGTTGCTAGAAAATTCACAATGTCTGCATACCAGGGGTAATGTCCACAACATCACAAAGGTTCTCATGAGGGAAGAATTCTCCAATGGGTAGGGGTGAGTCAACATGATGGTCCAATGGTGGGGAAATCATACTAATGTGGTCAGCTACAACATTCTCCACTCCTCTCTTATCTCTAATCTCAAGGTCACACTCTTGGAGGAGGAGCATCCACTGAATGAGGCGGGGCTTGGCTTTAGGTTTCTTTAGGAGGAAACGAAGGGCAGCATGGTCAGAAAACACAATCACTTTTGATCCAAGAAGATATGAACGTAATTTTTCCAAGGCAAATACAATAGAAAGGAGTCCTTTTTCTGTGGTTGTGTAGTTTACCTAGGCACGGTCAAGGGTACGCAAGGCATACGCAATGACATGAAGATCCTTTTCAACCATTTGTGATAAAAATGCCCCAAATGAAAAGTTAGAGGCATCACACATAAGCTCAAGGGGGAGATCCCACCTAGGTTGTTGGATTATGGGAGGTGATGTGAGACTCTTTTTTAGTGAATTGAATGCATCCTCACAATTTTTATCAAACACAAACTCAGAATCCTTTTGTAGAACCGAGATAAGGGAAGTGCGATCTTACTAAAGTCTTTAATGAATCGGCGGTAAAAACCAGCATGACCCAAAAATGATCGCACCTCACGAACACATATTGGATATGGAAGGGTTGAAATTAATTCAATTTTAGATTTATCAACTTGAATTCCCTTATTTGAAATGACATTCCCAAGAAATATCCCCCGCTCAACCATAAAATGGCATTTTTCATAATTTAAAACAATATCTTTTTCAATGCAACAGCGGAGGATAGAACCTAGGTTTTCCAAACAATCATCAAAAGAAGATCCATATACCGTGAAATCATCCATAAAGACTTCCATACAACTCTCAAGGTACTCAGAAAAAATACTCAGCATACATCGCTGAAAAGTACCAGGAGCATTACATAGACCGAATGGCATCCTTCTGTATGCAAATGTGCCAAATGGATAGGTAAAGGTTGTCTTTTCTTGATCCTCAGGGTCTATATGTATTTGGAAATAACCCGAATAACCATCAAGGAAACAATAATGGGACTTACCAGCCAATCGTTCTAACATTTGGTCAATGAAAGGTAAAGGAAAGTGGTCCTTCCGCATGGCTTGATTCAGTCGATGGTAGTCAATACAGACTCGCCAATTGTTTTGCACACGTGTTGGAACCAATTAATTCCTTTCATTTGGAACAACTGTTATTCCTATTTTTTTAGGCACAATTTTCACTGGACTAACCCATTTACTATCAGATATAGGATAAATGATCCCTACAGCAAGTAATTTACTGACTTCCAATTTTACCACTTCAAGGAGAGTGGGATTCAACCGGCGTTGAGATTGTCTTACGGGTTTATCCTCATCATCCAAAAGTATATGGTGCATACAAATAGATGGGCTAATCCCAGAAATATCATCCAATGTCCATCCTATTGCCTTTTTACACTCTCTCAAAAGTTTGAGCAGTTTAAATTCCTGTTGTGAAGAGAGGTTATTGGAAATAATGACGGGCAATTGGTCAATACCCTCAAGATATGCATATTTTAAATTAGAAATAAGTTGTTTAAGTTCAAACACCGGTTGTTTCTGGATTGAGGGAGGGGATTTAGGGGGAGTGAGGTCCATGAAACTATCTATCTGCTCATGTTTATTCTCAAAGGAAAGAGAATCTATTGAAATGAGATTTGCAGAATCATCGATAGTCATGGGTACCTCAGAATAAACACACTCATCAATTAAAGCACAAAATTTACATTTTTCTGAACCAACACAACATTCAAAAGAAGAACCAAAACTCAAATCATCCAACGGTGAAGAAAACAAAAAATAATCAGAGTTTGGGTTGAGGAGAGAATTGTGTGTGTGTGCATCATTTGAGAGCACTTCCATCGAATATACAGGAAGAGTGGAGTGCTCATCAACGGGGTGTTTCATAGACTCAAGGATGTTAAAACTTACCTTTTCTCCTCCGAATTCCATGGAAAGCGTACCATTGTGAACTATGATGATCGTCTTTGCTGTTTTTAGGAATGGCCTCCCAAGTTTGAGAGGGGAATGTCCTTGGGTTCGGGTATCTTCCATCTCAAGAATGTAGAAATCGGTGGGGAAGATGATATTCTTCACTCTAACAAGGACATCCTCAATCACTCCTTTTGGATGTGTTGTACTTCGGTTGTAAAGTTTCACAACATTGCCTGTTGGTTGAAGCTCTCAAACCTATAGATAAGTATACACGGAGTGAGGCATTACATTAATGGAAGCACCTAAATCTAGCATAGCATCAGAAAAGAAGGTCTCCCCTATGGTACAAGGTATGGTGAATGTGCCGGGATCCTTGCATTTGGTTGGAATTGCTGGTGGAATCAAGGCCGAGACATTCCTTCCAAGGTTTACTCTCTCATTCCCCTTCAGCCTTCATCGATGGGTACAATGTTCTTTAAGGAATTTGGCATAACGGGGAACTTTCTTGACTGCATCCAACAATGGAATATTAACTTGAACTTTTTTAAATGTATCCATTATTTCATTGTCAATCTCATTATCAAAGTTTTTCTTATATTATAGAGTCTTTGAGGTAAAGGAAGAGGAATGGATTGTTAATTTGAATCATCAATGACTATTCGATTACCATTTTTGTCTTGTTATTCTTTACATGAAGTTTTTGAGGGTTGGGAAAGAGATTTTTCATGAGGGGGACATACCTGCTATGCAGAATCAGTAGAAGGAGAAACTTCTTTACCACTACAAAGTGTAACTGCACATACATTACCTTTGTCCTTTAGATTGGCAATGGGTTGGGATGGTAGTTGTCCAGAACCTTGCATCTTAAGCTCACCGATGGTGTTCGCCAATTTCCCCACTTGGGTTTGTAGGTCTTGAATAGCTGATTGTGTGGTCTGTTGGAACTAAAGGTTCTGGGTTTCCATTTGTTTCACCATGTCCTTGAGGCTTGGTTCAGATTTGGGAGGAGGAGGATGATGATTGTTTTGAGAAGTTGAAGGATAAGAAGATTTCATACCTTGGCCTTGTTGATACCAATTCTACTTTGGGTAGCTTGAGTTTCCTCCTCGTCGGTATTGGGGTTGTGCTTGCCACCCTGGATTTGGATTTGGCCTGAATTGTTCTTGCTTGAAGGGAGGTGCTTGTTGGAATGGACGCCCTGGGAACACAGCTGCACAGGACTCAGATGAATCTTGAAGTTGTGGGAACTGGTCAGAAAAATGATTGTTATCATAACAAATCCCACAATGTAATGGAATAGAAGTAGAGTGTGAGTTACCTTGTGCTTGAGCTAATTGCCTTATAAGGGTATGCATATAATCAAGTTTAGTATCTACCCTTTGTTCTAGGGCTGAATGACTTACCTCATGAACTCCTCGGGTTGGTGCAATAGCTCGTGTACCAAATTTTTGTGCATTTTGAGCCATGTTAGCTATTAAGTCACGAGCGGCAGAAAAAGTTTTGTCAACTAGGGCACCACCAGCTGCAGTTCGGGAGGCAGGGAAGAACTTCTCTAGAAAAATTCTTTTTAGGTCATTCCAGCCCCCAATTGTGGAAGGAAAATAGTATAGTTAATATTTGGCTACACCATCAAGGGAGAAAGGTAAGTCCCTAAACTTAATGAGGTCCTCAGACACATTTTGGGGTTTCATGGTGGAGCACACTATGTGAAACTCCTTTAGATGTTTGTGAGGGTCCTCACCGGGATGACCATGGAATTTTGGAAGAAGGTGGATGAGACCTGATCTAAGCTCAATGTTGGCTTCTTCCTCGGGATATTGGATGTACACAGGTTGGTATTCCACATCAGGGGTAGTAAGTTCTTTTAAAGTTCGATTATTTGCAGCCATGTTTTCTTGGGTTTTATTGGGTTCAATTTTGGGTTGGTTTAGAACCAATTGAGGTTCTAAATGGGGTTCCACAATGTTACTTGATTGACCTTCTCTAGATTCCTTGATTTGTGTGTGAAGTGACTTTTCAATTTCAGGATCAAATTCAAGTAGTGTTCCTTTACCAGATCTTGTCATGAAACAATGATGTCCAGTTTGATTGATTGATTTTTTTTGTGTTTTTTTTATTTGAGATGGATAAAAAAACTTAAGAAGGGTGAAATAAGAATAGAACATTAAACTATAGAATTGGAGAGGGAGATGGAGAAGAAGAGAGAGAGAGAGATAAAGAACACACCAAAACAACAAAAAATAAAGACAAAACCCAAAACAAAAACAATAAAATGGGGGGTGGGGTATTTAAAAGAGTACTAATTAAGAAGTAAAATAACTAAATAAAAGTAAATAATGAAAAAATGATCTTGGATCCCCAGCAACGATGCCAAAATTTTACCACTTTGTCGAGCGCGTCAAATTAGTTGTTTAATTTTGACTAGAACTTCTGCAGTATAGCATCAACACTAGGTCATCTCTCGACAAAGCCTTAGATCATTAATTATAAAATTTGGTTTTGATTATGAAATTAAAAATGTAAATGGGGTTTTATAATACTTGGGTTTGATGATTAAAGATGACAATTGAAAATAGAAGCTATAAAACAAAGTAGATATTAACAGAATTAATTAAGCGTGATCAACCCGGGGTACTCGTATGATGTTTATCCTTCATCGCTTCATGATATAAGGTTATGATCTTTTAATCCCTGGTTTGTAACACCTATAACTATAATTTTACTGAGTTTATACTAGGATACCTCCTAGGGTTCAGTCAAAAACACATAATGATTCACCGGACACCGTCGATGATTGAATGAATTGTGTTTGGCATCATAACCAAAACCCACCAAGGCAACACACAAAAAACTAGATGCAATGTCCAGATTTGTATGTTATTTATTTTTGATACCTTGAAATAAATGTACATGGCCTTTACAGTGCTTGTGTGAGTTCAATTGACTAATATAAACCACACAAACCCCGCAATTGAAAGGGGAAAAGAAAGTGGTGAATGGTGTGTGAAACATCACATGAATGGGTACCCCCAAACATGATCATATGAGTTGATCATGACATACCAGTACATAACTCAATAAAATAAGAATAGAGGATTATGAAAAACAACACAACAATCTGGAATTTAAAAAATCATTCAAATATTACAAACATGAAGCTCGGGATGTACATCACATTCCTCCCCGGGTGATCACAAGGGGTTTAGAAACCCATGGGAGAGGAGGAAGAGAAAGATGTTGGGTTAGAACTTCCCATAGCCTCCAGAACTTCTAGGGATGTTGAAAAGACTCTTTGGGGACTCCAAAATGGCAGCACCTTGCCTCTTGGCCGAACTTGCAAATGGGGAGCCCAAGGTGCTATTTTATAGGAAAATCGGAAGGTGGTTTTAGGCACACATATTTCTTCAATCCAATTGTACCACACGTTTCGGCCTTCAGAATGTCTTATATCGATTTGGAGAAAAAAGAAAAGTTGTATCCATATCTCTTGAGGGTCTCCACAAAACGTTTGGAAACATTTGGACAAATACAGCTCAAGATATCGATAAAATACAGAACACCGCATTTGACTTGGTCCAAATTCGGTGTCTTGGACAGATTAGTTCGGATGGGTCCCATAAAATCCGAATCAGCATTGGGTATCTTAATATGAAATGTATCCTATTAAATTTTAGACAGGACCACAAAAGTTCAGCCCATTTTCTTTCACGGATTTAGTTTTCTATGCAAAACAGTCGACATATGTCCATGGATCTATGCAATTTTGGCCCATTTTCCTTCCACTTCATCAAAGGCCCTCCAAATCACCTCCACCTACATTGAAACAATAAAAAAAAGTAACATTTACCATTATAATATTGATTAACATTGATTGATTTATTAAAACATGAAGTGAATTTTATTATTATATTTGGAATATTCATTACAAAACTAGTTTAAAACTGCAGTGTAAGGGTGGAATAAAACAGTGAATCTTGGTACGATCAGCTACCTATGAGGCATACCATGATTCCATGCCCTAAATTATTTAGGATGTATTTGATTGATTATATGAATTTTGTGTATTATTCTTGATAATGTAATCCATGTTGCAGTTAAAGATTACATGAAAAGGCCTTGTTATGACATGCGCTCTGATATTCCAATTGATCGTGGGAGCCTTAGACCAAGAAAACTATGGGGGTGTCCATGTTAATTTACATAGTACCATGAGAGACTTAGTGTAGTATTTTACACAGGGTAATTGACAATGAGAGATTCTTAACAGGTCGTTTATGATTTATTATTCTCTGTTAACCAGGGGGTATTGACTGTGAGATCTACCCGGAGGTCATTTATTAGTTATTGATGCCATGTTTACCCATGGGCATTGACTATGAGAGCTTCCCATGTGGTCATTTGTAAATTATTAGTGCTATGTTAAAACAAAGGGGTTAGACCATGAGATATTTCCGAGATGGTTGTTTATGAATGGTTGAATGATTGTGACGAGTCTTCCAAGACAAAGAACAAGCTTGGACTTAGTCTTACTAGATTGTTAGATGGTTTTCTAAGACACTTTTTTTTCAATTTCACAGGGATACATAGCTTAGTCTAGATCACATGATTTCATTATTCAACGGATTGAATATTTAATGAATGTAAATGAATGTAATTGAAAACTGCAGGAATGATTACTTTTGAAGACATCCTAGTTTATTTATTTATTTCTTCATATTGCCTGCTATATATATTTAATGAAGGATGGGTATAGATATTTTGGTGGTTGCCTAATAGGATTCATCTTAAACCCTATTTGGGTAATTCTTTTGGATCAAAAAATATTATATTGTTATAGGTATAGATAATTCCAAGCACCCTTCTTCATCAGGTACTTCATTACTATTGGATTTGGAGAGCATGGGACCAAGATGATGTTTGAGATGCTATTGGAGTTTACTGCTTTTTTGTACTTCGGTTGTAGTTTTGTATTTCCAGCATTGTGACATGTTTGGATAATTTCCTAGACAAATGTGACATGCATTATTTATATATGATCCATTTTTTATATTTCTATTAGTATTCCACTGTTTACTTTTTTTGTAAGGTATTAATGATTTTGTTATTGTTTAATATTTGTTATTACGTTGTGTATACTCTGTCAATGAGGGTATTGTTTTCCCACTATTATAACTTCACCCTCACTGCTAGTTGGTAGCCTCTAGCATTGGGGAAATACGAATGTGGTCTTATGACCAGCTAGGTTCGGTGAACCTTTTTGGGGCCCTCAAAACTGAAACATTGAAATATTGTGTTAGAGGAGTTTCTTTTCTGCATTATATTACTATTTAGATAATATGGACATGTATAGGAAGGAATATGAAGTTAGTAATAAGATTTTATTGAGAGTCACTAACTTGTGTACATGGAAAAGCTGAGTTACCTTGAAAATTAAAATTTTTGTGTTTTGTAATTGTTACAGTTGATTTGATTTCACTGTTGGGTGATTCACATGTTTTGTTCTATTATTGTTGATATTATTTAGGTTCAATTTCTATCATAACATGATGAGATGAGTTTATTCCATATCATGCATCAAATAGGCACTTTCTAGATATCACATGTCATGCATTTTTGTCATGCAATTTACGGTGCATTACTGATAGCATGCTATTGAGATAGATGTTTTGCTAGATATGCATGATGTTGTGATATACGTCAGGATATAATAAATGATATTTTGATAGGGTATTGGTATATGTAACGTTTTAATTGGATGAATGCGAAAATTTGGTACTTGAGGTATTATGGGATCTCATTGATTGGAATTTGGTGGATCATGTTTGAACTTTAATTGAATTTTGTGAAGTTATGATGTGAAAAACGATTCAGAACTTTGATTCAAGTGGATTATGGGATCTCATGGGTTGGAGGTTTTCATGCCTTTTACAAAATTGTATGTTTTTATGGGTTCAAGAGAAGTTTAGGAGGCTTACTCTCTAGAAACCCAGATAACACAGTGTGTAGTGTTATGAACACACACTATAAGTTCTACTATTAGGGAAGAATGTATTTTCTTAAGTACACTCAGTGTACTAAAAGTACACATCGTGCAGTGCTTGAATGTCTGACTAACAGTGTGAGTAGAGACATAGGGTTGATAAACATTTGGTAGAGAATTCATTGTACTAGGAGTACATGTCATGCCGTAAAGACTGTGTGCCCGACCATGTGACTAATGACATGGGTGGATGAAACATAGGTTGAACACACTGTGTCTCATTTATTTATTTTTTGTAGTTATAAATCGTGTATCCTATTGTGTGACCAATAAAATAGGTACATGGGACTTAACCGGTACACGTCGTGTCTTGGGTGAAGATGTTGTGTATTGTTTCACTAGAAGAACTGTGTGGTTTGGGCCATTTAGAAGTACTTGTACAGGAGGTAAAATTAAATTAAAAACCATGTCATAGAAGGAACATTCCATGTGTATGGGTGTTACAGGGCCAGGATTGGAAGAGGTACATGGCCATGTTAATGATTAAAGGTATCATGTCATGTGCTAGTTATACACATCGTGTAACCCTATTTTGTAAAATTTGAAATTATTCCTTATCCAGTTCCATTCTTTCACTTCTAAGTGGTTGTCTATGATAATCTTGAACTATGGTGTGAACTTGTCATTGCAGATTCATGCTTCCAATAAGTCCTCTGGTAGTACGCCAGGTGCAGGGCGATGACCAAACACCATAACTGGTAGATCAGGGACTACCAGTAGACCCTCTAGTTGTGCCCATCATGGGACTATCTATTATACTGGAAATAGGTGCTAATACATAGTTCAGTGAAGGATTTGTGAGGAATATGTATACTTTCCAGGGGCACCCAATCCTACCCTAACTATGGAAGAGTTTACGTGGGTGATCCAATAACAACATCCTCTCACCTTTTCAGGGGATGGAGGACCACATGTTCAAGATTCATGGTTGGAGGTCATGCTTTCTATCTTTGAGAATATGGAGAAACCTCCTGAGAAGAAGGTGAATCTCACAACCAATATGCTTCTTGATTATTCCATGAAATGGTGGGATTTTGTCTCATAGGTGTTACATCATCGAGATATGGTTTGGTAAGAGTTTCAGATGAACTATTATGACTAATTCTACCCCATGATGTTGAGGACTAATCGAGCCAAAGATTTCATGCACTAGAGCAGGGATCTATTTTAGTGATGGAGTACTCTTCTCGTTTTATAGTGCTTCAGCACTTCGCACTTGTTCTGGGAGGTGATGTCATATCCTTGGCTAGGATATTTGAGGATGGTAAAAGGTATGAAATCCAATCGCAGGTGAATTTCTTCAGGAAGACTTTGGAGATGATTATAGTGAACAAGGAACTAATTACCAAGAGTAATCTGGGAGAGTTGGGAGCAGCAATCTTGGGTGGTTCAGCGTCTAGGGTTGGAACTCCTTTGTTCGACAACAGGACGCACCAAAGGGAGCCTTGATGCATTAATTCCAGTAGTAGGGATGTATCTATAGGTAGCCAGGTGAGGTTCTACCAGTGTTGGAAGAGTGTAAACTTGAGACCTCATAGGCCAAGAGACCCATTTGAGTGCCGATCTTACTAAAATATGGGTCATATTCAGTTCTTTTTCCAGTTTTTCTCACCATCATCTGGTGAGAGGTGATCTGTTATGACTCCACATTCAAGAACAGGGCCACCTGTTTCTCAGTAGTTAGGGAACTGGAGTTCGTTTATCCATTCATCATAAGGATTAGGTTGTGGATGTGGTAGCCAGATGGTAGGTTTTTAGAGATAGAAGGGTGGAACATCTCAAGGTAGTCAGGAAGGTTTTCATGGCCATAGTACAAGTTAGGTTTTTATAGTGGAGAAGACCAAGTAGGATCATGATCCTAAACCCTCTATGTTTCAATGTATGATTCTAGTTTCCTCAGTTTTAGCTACTGATCTTTTTGATACAGGGACTTCCCATGGTCTTCTATCAGTTGCTTTTGTGGAGATCCTTGTGATCTCCATCATTACTACTGATGATTTTATGATGCTAGACACTCCGTTGGGGATTTTAAAGACTAGTTTACTTCATATCAATGAGTTCCCTCTTGATTTTGGTGGGTGTCACTTCTTATGGGTTCTCTATGTCTTAAATATGACATTATTTTATGTCATTCATGAAATGGACTATTTTACCTCATTCCAAGCCATTATTGAATGCTATCACTGTAGGGTGTATTTCTCATTTCCATAGGGCTGGTCTTTTCTACAATAGGGTGTATGGGATGTTCTGATGAGAAGATCTATACCCAAGAATCATGGGCTATGAGGAATTACAGCCCATATTTCTAGTTTAAATGTGGATGACTTGGGGACATCACTGATGGAATTCCCTCCAGTGGTGGGTCTTTTCAAATATGTCTTTCCAGATGAATTTTTAGGATTACCACCAAATTAAGAGGGAGATTTATCTATTGAGCATGTGCCAGGAGCAACACCAGTTTCCATTCCTCCTTGGCTACACTTGAGTTATAGGAGCTCAAGAAGCAGATGAAAGAGTTGCATTAAAATGGATTCATATTATCGAGTACATATCCTTAGGGTTCACTTGTCATTTTTGCGAAGAATACAAATGATACCCTCAGAATTTGTGTGTATTTGTAATACACCAAGATTCCATGGTATGCTTCTCTTTAAATAATACAATAGTGTGTGTTGTATGCAACTTCGAGTTCCAACACACCACAACCAAACAAACTAGTCGTTACGAATACTAATACCCACTTTTTGAAATATTATAAATTTTATCATTCAAAATCAACTTCATTTTTGGATTTTTAATATCAAAATTAGCTTAGGGTGAATTTTTTGTATTTTTCAGAAAACTTTCAATTTTTTATGAATAGTGAAAAACACTGAGTTATTGTTTAAAACCAAATTTTTATTTAAATAATTATTTATTTTATTTTAATTTATTGTAGGTCAAAATAGATACATAATACCTATATAAGTTCAATGTAATTCATTGGATTCAGTTTATAATAATTTTAGATACATAA
Organism: Viscum album; assembly: GCA_963277665.1. Classification (NCBI taxonomy): domain Eukaryota; kingdom Viridiplantae; phylum Streptophyta; class Magnoliopsida; order Santalales; family Viscaceae; genus Viscum; species Viscum album. The sequence continues at coordinate 2,014,381,534 of OY728153.1, read as the reverse complement.
TAATTTTATTGAACTTTTTACCGTCTTTTACCCACTTGCTAGGAGCATTTGAAAATTTATATAAAATGTAATTTTACCACTTATGTGAGTTGAATTTAAAAAATATGAGAGACACATTTGATTTCATTAAGTAAAATTTGGTTCAATAAGATGAAAATAATTTTTGGGTGAATAGTAACTATTTACTTTTATTTACCACGGTTACAAGTAAATATGGTAATTAAGGGTAAAAATGATATTATTATTACCCTAAATCATGTCCTAATTCTATTGTATAATTTTAATTCTACAAAAAACAACTTTAATAATAAAATATGATCCTTTAATTCCACTTGGATTAAATTAGGACATTTATTATTTTTTAATTCAAAGAAGAGTTAAAAGTGTTAAATTCAATGTTTAATAACTAAACCATTTTTAATATAAGGATACACATAATATAAATTCGACTATAAATATTCATTAAAAATTTAAAAATATATCCTACATAATAGTATTTTATTTATATTTTTTATAAATTAAATAATTAAATTTATTTATGACACAATGTTGATGCTGTAATTACCGTATTAATGAACGATTAAAGTAATTAATATTATAAATATCCAAATAAATGTAATTTGAGACTTTTTAGGAATTAAACTAATTTTATAGGTTACTATGACATATTAGGGTATGTTAGGTGAATTGTTTTTAAGTAATAATGCTGTTATGAAATTATAAAAAACAAAATACCAAATAGTTTCACAATTGACATAAAAGATTTTTTTAAAAAAAATATTAAATTATTAATTGCTTTTCTATTCCTAAAAATATAATGTTTGGCCAAAATACTTATATAATGATAGGTTTATCATTAATTAACCACTTGGGGTTCTCTTCGATGTATATAGTATGTTTATTAACCATATAATATAAAAATACAAAGAGACATGGTAAATGTCAAACTATTTAACTAAGAGTTAAATCTAAAAGATAAGGTTACTATAGTGACCCAAAACTATCTAAAATATATTTTTTGAGTGGTTATAGACCCATCCACACCTTATCCTTTAAGTAATTTATTTCAGAGCCATTAGAAACCAAAAATTATTTTATTATAAAATAATATTTCTATCTTTTCCTAAGGTGCTCCTCACCCCTCTTATAAAAGGGAAATACCCCTTCTCTCAAATTACACTTTAAAATCCATTTGGATCAGCCAACCCCTTCCCAAATACCATCTCCAATATCCTCCCCTCATCTTATAGGCCTTAATTTAGTCATAAATCCATCCTATGGAGCCCTTTTGATCAAATCAAAAGGAAGAACCCGAAGAAGAGGTAAATATTTCATCACCTCTTTCAACTTCCTTTCTTCTTCCACTTCCATTTTCATTGTTGTTTCCATTTATAAATAATAACTCTAGTATATTATATATACTATGATGTTATTATAAATATGGTACAACCATATTCATTATTCTATCCATCCTTTGAATTAAATGTCACCATACAAGCGTACATACGGCTTACCGTCTCTGCGTCGTGGTATAATTGTTATTCAATACATTATTATTTGGATGGGTATTATAATGATGTGTAATTGATGTAAATAATAAATATAACATGATAATGATTCTGTATATATTATATACCATCCAATTATATATTATTTTAATATCAAAAGAATGATATTGTCGCTCATGCGTACGTACGGATTACCGTCTCCAAAAACGCGATGAGATTCATTCCCCATCATATCAATTCAAGAATAATTTTAATTAGGTGATTAAAAATAATGTTTAATGACTATATATAATTATGAATATGAATAAGATACATCCTATCCATAACAAACATTACTTATGTAAAAAATCATATAAAGGAAAACGAATCAGTTAACACCCGAAACGACGATAATACTAAAATATTATTAACAAAGCAAAATTAAAATATCATATATGATATATTATTAATGTATATGAATCTTTTATAATTTAATAACAATTTTTTAACCATTATATAGGATTTTAAACTACCCTCGACCAAGTAAAAGTGCAATTTAAGGGTTTCTTTCACAATCACTTTATTATCCGAGGTTGTTTTTATATAAGTATCTACTAGGACCACTTTATCATCCACATCCATGTTTCATAAAAATGTATTTCAAAACATTTTTACTATTTACTATAAAATGGGGTAAATTCATTTATACCCTTATTTGACCTTATATATTTTGAAAGGAATCTTTCTGTTGTTTTCCAAACAAGGAACTTTATGACTTTTTCGACAAAATTAAGGTAAGAATTGTTTTTAACTTATACGGCGGGTGCCGCTAATTTCTGTTGTTATAACATCATTGAAGCTTTTATTAAAATCTTATAAGAATATTTTAAAAATAAATGTCTTCTTTATAATTATGTGACTATCAAATGATTTCAAAATAGAAATAGATATTTCTCAAAAAAGGTTTTGATTTCATCTATGTCAACATCCTTTGATGGATTTTAAGCATATTTGAAGTTTATTTATTATAGTACAAAATTTCCATATTTTATTGATGGTTTTGTGATATGTTTGACTCTGGATGTGTTATTTTAACACCATTCATGGTATATGGATAAATTATTTACATTTCATATGCAATTTTTAATACGAATGTCTATGTTATGTTTAAACCTTTTCATATGAGGAATGCATTGGACTTAGTAAGTGATGGGTGGAGCCCACTATACCTCCTCGATGCATCGGTAGGTATCATGAGACAAACTAGTGTCTTGGAACAAGGCCTTCACAAAATCTTATTTTTAGTCTTGGCACAAGTCCTTGACTATGTGGTTATGAAATTCTGGCATTATGCATTCCATCACTATGAAAGTGGGTATTGATATTGCATGTGATTATTAGATTAATAAAATATCCATGTAAATAAGTAAATGGAATTATTTTATTTTATCTTTTCCATATTATGATTAATTTAATGTTTAAAAGGCTTTTGTTTTACTCTTATACATTACCTTAAATATTTATTTTTATTTATAAAAGTTTTCGCTATATTGTTATCCTTACTGAGCATCTGATCTCACCCCTTTCTATGTTTCATTTTTTCCCGGATGCAAAGAAGTATTTTATGACTGACCTGTAGGGATTGTCTGAGGGGATATGAGTGTGGCTTATGGAAACAATGTTGTTGTAGTTTTCCATTTTATGATGTAATGTAATCCTTATGAATGTATATAGTACTTCCAAGGCTAATAAACTAATCTGTCTTTCGAGCCTTGATATTTTGTGATCATTCCAATGATATGTAATAATGCACAAACTCTGGGCTTCTGGGGTTAGGGCGTTACAGTTGGTATCAGAGGAAGTTTAGTACAAACCTTGAAATCTAGATTTATATAAACTTTGATTACAACACATTACCCTATGATTAACTTTGAGGATTAATATAAAAGAACTTCCTAGAATTTTGGTATTGTAGAGATTTTATAAGTTTTCAAATAAATACATCCCTATCTAGATACGAGTAGGTAGAGGCATCTCTGGAACATATGTACCTAAGGGTAAAACCCAAAAACACCGCTTTGAGCTTGACTTGAACGAGAACTGGTGCACGACAATGGGCTTTGATGTACTCTCGGATGCAACACTCCCGGGGGATATTATTAGGATAATTATCATTTTATTTACAAACCATTATGAAGGGTTTATGAGTATATACTTCCTCAAAGAAAACATTTTTATGATTATGGATTATATCCATAAACTGTTCAGTTTATGTTAAGTGTTTTATATGTTTGGAATTATGTATTTCGATTCATAAACTAATCTAGTTTATAACATTGTTTATAAATGGAAACTAGTGGAATTAATGGAAATTGTATCAATGCACGCACTACATGTAGGTATTTCCCTCATGCTCCAGATAAATATAGTGAAGCTAGTGATACAACTGGTGCTGATCAGCTAATCACTATATTAGGACAACTCACTCAGGTTATTAATAATAACCTTAATCATATGGAGCACCCTGATCTGAAGCATAGAGGATCATTGATATATCTCTTCATGAGGCAACAACCACCAACATTCAATGGGAGTACAAATCCACTAGTTGCTGACAATGGATAAATTCCTTAGAGAAAATATTCCACGCCTTGGGGAGTAGTGAAAGGGAAAAAGTTTTCATGGCAGTTTACCACCTCACTGGAGATGTTGATAAATGGTGGTCATTGATTCAAAACACAAAGGAAGATGATGAAGTATCAAATATATAATGGATAGAGTTGAAAGAAATTTTCTCAGAAAAATACTTTCTTCATGACCATCGAGCGGATATGGAAAGACAATTTTTTAGTGTGAGGCAAAAGGAGGATGAGAATGTCGCAAAGTATGAAGCTAACTTTACAAGTTTAATGAGGAATTTTTTAGATTATATATGTAACCCAAAAAGTAATATTTAATTTTTATTTGATGGGTTAAAACCAATTCTCTGTCACGCATTAGTCTTAAAATCCTTCTTGTTGTATGAAGATATTGTCTCATGTGCTATCATGATAGAAAAATAATTTTCTATGTACTATGAATTTAAATCAAAGAAAAAAATAGATCTATTGAACACTCTAGAAATGGAAATAAGGGGAATAAGGGAAAATTTGAATATCAATATTGATGTAAATGTGGGAAGAAGCACCCCGTTACTTTCCTGAAGGGAATGGGAGTCTGTTATAAGTGTGGTGAAAAAGCCCACCAATCTTGTGATTGTTAGGGGAATAAAGAGGTTGTCAACTTGGAATTCTAAAATTGTAGATAAAGGGGGCATTATGAAAATGAATTTCCTAAGAGTCAGGGTAACTTACCTCAGAAAAGGTCAAGGGATCAAGGCCAAGCTTATACTATCACTACTGTTGAGGTTCAAGCTCCGAATAACGTGGTGGAAGGTAATTTAATGGTTTCCTCAAATTTAGAAAATTCTTTATTTGATTCTGGATAATTGTATTGTTTCATATCTTCCCATTTTTCTAAGAAAATTAGATATTTCCAATTTGATTTAACAAGGTATTTGTCAGTCATAACTCCTAAGAGAAGTATCATCGCAAAAACGTTTTGTGAATCAGTTCCCATTAGGGCATAAAAATGCTCTTTATCTGCGGATCTCATCATCATACCAATGATTGAATTTGATATAATCCTCAGTATGGATTGTCTTTCAGACCATGATGTGAAAATTTATTTTAAGAAGAAGGAAGTTATGATTTTTGATGACGATGATAAAGAACACCTTATCTTTAGAGCAAAATCGTCACCACCTGATTCTTATCTAGATCCACCCCTAGTAGCTCAACTAAATTCAATTATTGTGGAGGAAGAGAAAGAAATAAATGTGGGTGGGGAAATGAATGTTCAAATTGAGGATGTACCTATTGTGAAATAATATGTTGATGTGTTTTTAGAAGATTTTCCCGGACATCCTTTAGAATGAGAAATTGAGTTTTCGATTGATTTAATTCCTGGTTCAAGGCCCATATTGAAGACCCCTTATAGAATGTCCACTGTGGAATTAGTGGAACTAAAGAAACAACTAGAGGAATTGATTAATAAATGATTTATTCACCCTATTTTTTCTCCATTGGGAGCCCCTGTCTTTTTTCTTAATAATAAAGATAGATCTATGAGGTTGTGCATTGACTACAGGGAGATCAATGCTATAAAAATAAAGAACAAGTATCCCCTACCTCGCATTGATGATTTATTTGACCAACTTCATGGATCTCAATACTTTTCAAATATTGACCTTTGATCTGGATATCATCAGTTGTGCATGAAGAAGGAAGATATTCCCAAGACAGCATTTTGAACCAGGTACGGTCATTATGAGTTTACAGTAATGTCTTTTGGGATGACTAATGCACCCTCTTTCTTCATGGATCTAATGAATAGAGTTTTCAAGGAATATCTTTATGAATTTTTAGTGGTATTTATGGATGATATCTTGGTATACTCCAAAATCTACAAAGATCATGAAAATCACATGAGCATTATCCTGAAGACTCTTAAAAGACATGAATTATATGGGAAGTCTAGAAAGTGTGAATTATGGATTTATGAGATTTATTTTCTTGTCCATATCATCTCTAATGATGGAATCTATGCTGATACTTCTAAGACCAAGGCAATCCATGAATGGCCAGCACCGATGAGTATAACTGAGGTATGCAGTTTTATTGGTTTAGCAGGTTATTATCGACATTTCGTCCAGAATTTTTACTGGTTGGATAACCCATTAACAAATCTCACACAAAAAGGGGATAAATTTGTTTGGAAAAAAGAGTGTGAAGAATGTTTTGAAGAACTAAAGAGAAGATTATTAAATTATCCTATATTGACTCTACTATCTAGGAATGATGGGTTTGTTATTTATAGTGATTCTTCAAAGAAAGGACTTGGTTGTGTCCTTAGGTAGAATGATTGGGTTATTGCCTATGCATCATGACAACTAAATATTCATGAGAAAAACTATCCTACTCATGATCTTGAGTTATCAGCTGTAATATTTGCTTTGAAGATTTGGAGACACTATCTCTATGGTGAAAAATGTGAGATATATACCGATCACAAGTGTTTGAATTATATTTTCTCATAGAAAGAACTCAACAGTAGGAAAAGGAGATGGCTTAAACTACTCATGGATTATGATTACACTATGCACTACCACTTGAGGAAGGGAAATAAGGTGGTAGATTCTTTGAGTAGAAATGATCATGCAGTTTTTAACAAGATTAGAGTTGAAAAGGATCCTATATACATGGATCTAGTAAATATAGATATGGGAATCACCATGGAAGGTGAAACATCAATGCTTTTTCAAATTTTTTCCAAACCATCTTTCCTAGAAAGGATAAAGAGTTCTTAGACCGATGATGAAGAGTTTCGAAAGAATATTAAAGTTGTGAATGATGGTAGATTGAGTGACTTTGTATAAGAAGATGGAATTTTGAAATTTTGGAAGAAACTTGGTGTTCCCGATATACCTGATCTAAAAAGGGAATTTTTGGATGATGCTCGTAGTTCCAATTTCTCTATATACTCTGGTACCACTAATATGTATAGAGATTTGAAGGAACATTTTTGGTCAGACAACATGAAGAGGGAGATTTCTTATTTTGTGTCAAGATGTATGGTTTTTCAACAAGTGAAAGCTGGAAGGCAACAGACTAGAGGAGTCATGCAAACTCTTCCCATACCTGAGTGGAAATGGGATAATATTATGATGGACTTTGTCATGGGACTACCAAAGACTCCTAGGAAGAACAATGCAATATGGGTCATTGTTGATCATCTTACCAAGTCATCACATTTTCTTTCAATAAAAGAAGATTCAACACTTGAACGATTAAAAAGACTATATATTAATGATGTTGTAAGACTTCATGGAGTACCACTATCAATTTTTTCTGATCGTGATCCATGTTTTACATCAAGATTCTGGAAAATTATTTAGAATGCCCTAGAACATGAACTTCGTTTGATCACTACCTACCACCCTAAAACTGATGGAAAATCATAATGGACTATACAAACCTTAGAAGAAATGTTGAGATCACGCTCACTTGACTTTCATGGTATGTGGGATCAATATTTACCTCTGGTATAATTTTCCTATAACAATAGCTTCCATTCAAGTATTCAGATGGCACCATATGAATAGTTATATGGAAAGATATGTCTCACACTAACCTGTTGGGATGATGTTGGTGAAAGAAAACTCATTGGCCCAGAACTGGTGGAGAAAATGATGGAAAAGGTGAAGGTAATCCAAAACCACATCAAAGAAGCTCAATGTAGACAGAAGAGATATGTTGATAACCGAAGGAAGGATTTCGAGTTTCAGGTAGGAGATCATGTTTTTTTAAGGTATCTATATGGAAGGGTGTTATACATTTCGGTAAGAAGGTAAAATTATGTCCCAGGTACATCGTACCTTTCGAAATTCTTGAACGAATTGGGGAAATAGCTTACCATTTGGAAATGCTGCCAAGTCTCTCCAATGTTCACAATGTCTTCCACGTATCACTGTTGAGAAAATACATGACTGACCCAACACATGTACTCACCTATGGGGAATTAGAACTGGAACTCGATCTGTCTTATTGTGAAGAGCCTGTAGAGGTTCTTGATATAAGAGAACAAGTTCTAAGAAACCAAGCGACTCGTCTGGTAAAAGTTCTATGGAGAAACCATAAGATGGAAGAGGCAACGTGGGAACCCGAGGAACTTATGATGAAGAAACACCCGAGCCTTTTTATGTAGTAATATTCTACAAATTATGAGGAAGAAATTATTTGAAAGAGGGTAGAATGTAACACCCCAAGCTTCCATTGTACGCATCTCTTTGAATAATACAATAGCGTGTGTTGTACGCAACTTCAAGTTCTAACACACCACAACCAATCAAACTAGCCATTATGAATAGTAATACCCACTTTTTGAAATTTTATAAATTTTACCTTTCAAAATGGAATTCATTTTTGGATTCAGTATAGCGAAATTAGATTAGGTTGAATTTTTGGAATTTTTCAAAAAACATTCAATTTTTGATGAATAGTGAAAAATACTAAGTTATTGTTTAAAACCGACTTTTTATTTAAATAATCATTTATTTTATTTAAATATATTTTAGGTGAAAATAGATACATAATACCTATATAATTTCAATGTAATTCGTTGGAGTCAATTTGTAATAATTTTAGATATATAAAAATTTTATTGAATTTTTTACCATCTTTTACCTACCTCCTAGGAGCATTTGCAAATTTACATAAAACATTATTTTACAACTTTTGTGAGTTGAATTTCAGAAATCTGAAAGACATGGTTGATATCAGTTTGTAAAATGTGGTTAAATAAGATGAAAATATGTTTTTGGTGAATAGTAACTTTTTACTTTTATTTAACATGGTTAAAAGTAAATATGGTAATTAAGGGTAAAAGTGATATTATTATCACCCTAAAACATATCCTAATTCTACTGGATAAATTTCATTTGACCAAAAACAACCTTAGTAATAAAATGTGATCCTTTAGGTCCACTTGGATTAGATTAGGACATTTATTATTATTTAATTAAAGAAGAGTTAAAAGTGTTAAATTCAAAGTATAATTACTGAACAATTTTTAATATAGGGTTACACATAAGATAAATACAACTATAAATATTTATTAGAATTATAAAACGATTTCCTAAATAATTTTATTTTATTTATATTTGTTAGAAATTAAATAATTTAATTTATTTATGACACAATGATGATGTAGTAATTAAAGTATTAATGAAAGCTTAAAATAATTAATATTATAAATTTCCAAATAAATATAATTTGAGACTTTTATGAATTAAACAACTTTTCTAGGTTAATATGACGTATTAGGGTTGGTTAGATGATTTTTATTCTAATTAATAATCCTATTATGAATTTAGCAAAAACAAAATACCAAATAGTGTCAAAATTGACATAAATAGTTTTTAAAAGAAATATTATTTTATTAATTGATATTCTATTCCTAAAAATCTAAGGTTTGGGAAAAATTCTTATATAATGATAGGTGTATCATTAATGAACCACATGGGGTTCTCTAAGATGTATATTTCATGTTTATTAACAATATAATATAAAAATATAAAGATACCTGGTAAATGTCAAACTATTTAACTAAGAGTTAAATCTAAATAATAAGGTTAATATAGTGACCCAAACCTATCTAAAACCTATTTGTTGAGTGTTTATCTACCCATCCCCACCTTATACTTTAAATAAATAATTTTGGATCCATTAGAAACCGAAAATGATTTTATTATAAAATAATATTTCAAGCTTTTCCTAAGGTGCCCCTCACCCCTATTATAAAAGGGAACTCCCCCTTATCTCTAATTAACACCTTGAAATCCATTTGGATCTTCCAACTCCTACCCAAATACCCTCTAAACTATCTTACCTTCATCCTAGAGGCCTTTCTTTAGTTAGAAATCCATCCTATGGAGCCCTTTTGATCAAATCAAAAGGAAGAACCCGAAGAAGAGATAAATATTTCATCACCTCTTTCAAGTTCTTTTCTTCTTCCACATTCTTTTTCTTTGTTGTTTATATTCTAAAATAATAACTCTAGTATCTTCGATATAATTTGATGTTATTATTAATATGGTGAAATCATATTCATTATTCTATCCATCCTTTGAATGACATGTCACCATACGTGCGTACGTATGGATTATTGTCTCCACGTCGTGGTGTAACTGTTATTCAATACATTATTATTTGGATGGATATAATAATTATATTTAATTGATTTAAATAATAAATATAACATGATAATTATTTTTTATATATGAAATACCATCCAATTATATATTATTTTAAAATCAAAATAATAATATTGTCGTACGTGCGTGCGTACGGATTACCGTATCCACGAACGCGATGAGATTCATTCCCCATCGTATCCATTCAAGACTAATTTTCATTAGATAATTAAGAATAATGTTTAAAGACTTAATATCCTTCTGAATATGAATAAGATACATCCTATCTATAACAAACATTACCGACGTAACAATGAATATAAGGGAAAACGAATCAGTTAACACCTGAAACAACGATAATACTAAAATATTATTAACAAAACAGTATTAAAACATTATATATGATATCATATTAATGTATATGATTCTTTTATTATTTAATAAAAATTATTTCACCGTTATAAAGGAGGTTAAACTACCCTTGACCAAGGAAAAGTACAAGGTAAGGGTTACTTTTACAATCTCTTTATTAGCTGAGATTATTTTTATGTAAGTATCTACTGGGACCACTTTTTCATCCACATCCATATTTCTTAAAAATGTATTTCAAAAAAAAATTACTACTTAATAGAAAATGGGGTAAATTAATTTATACCCTTATTTGACTTTATATGTTTTGAAAGGAATCCTTCCGTCATTTTCCAAACAAGGCACTTTATGACCTTTTCGACAAAATTAAGGTAAGAATGTTTTTTTAACTTATATGGCAGGTGCGGCTATTTTCTGCCGTTATAACATCGTCGAATATTCCCTTACAATCTTATAATAATATTTTCAAAATAAAATCCTTTGTTATAATTATGTGACTCTTAAATTATTTCATAAAAGAAAGAGATATTTCTCAAAAAATGGTTTTGATTTCATATATGTCAACATCATTTGATGGATTTTAAGCTTATTTGAAGTTGATTTATTATGGTACAAAACTTCCATATTGTATTGATGGTTTTGTGATACGTTTGATTGTGGATGTGTTATTTTTACACCATTCATGGTTTATGGATAAAGTATTGACATTTCATATACTAGTTTTAATATGAATGTTTATGTTATGTTTGAACCTTTTCATATGAGGAATGCATTGGACTTAGTTAGTGACGGGTGGAGCCTGCTATAGCTCCTCGATGCATCAGTAGGTCTCATGAGAAAAACTAGTGTCTTGGCACAAGGCCTTGAAAAAATATTATTTGTAGTCTTGGCACAAGGCTTGAAAATTTGGTTATGAAAGTCTGGAATTATGAATTCCATCATTATGAAAGAGGCTATTGATATTGCATGTGATTATTAGATTAGAGGAATATCCATGTGAATAAGTAAATGGTATTATTTTATTTTATCTTTTCCATATTCTGCTGAATTTCAAGTAGGATTTTGTTTTAGTCTTATACATTACCTTAAATGTTTTTGCTTATTTATGAAAGTTTTTTCTATATAGTTATCCATACTGAGCATCTGAGATCACCCATTTCTATGTTTTATTTTTTCAAGGATGTGAATAAGTATTTTAAGACTGACCTGTTGGGATTGTATGAGGGTATATGAGTGTGGTCCATGGAAACAATGTTGTTGTAGTTTTCCATTTTATGATATAATGTAAACCTTATGAATTTATCTAGTACTTTCAAGGCTACTAAACTAATCGGTCTTTCAAGAAATGAACATTTGTGATCATCCCATTGATACGTAATAATGATCCAACTCTAGGCTTATGGGATCGGGGCGTTACAGTATTATCAAAAGATGAACAAGTTCATGGTCAAGAACAGATATCTCATTCTGAGGATTGATGATCTTTTTTATCTGCTTTGAGGAGCCTGGGATTTCTTGAAGATTCACTTGAGATCTAGTTGTCATCAGTTACACGTTAGACCATCTGATATACCTCTTACAGCATTTCAGAGGAGGTATGGTCTATACAATTACATGGTTTTGTCGTTTGGTCTCATGAACATGCTATCACTTTTCAGGGCACTAATGAATCAAGTCTTCCATCCATTCTTGGACCCTTTTGTGGTCGTTTTTGTGGATGATATCTTGGTATACTCTCAAACTTGACACAACCATGTCATCCATCTTGATATCGTATTGAGTACATTGAGATAGAATAAATTATAATCTATGATATCAAAATACAAATTTTGGAGTGATCATATTAACTTCTTGGGTCATGTTATCTTAGATACAGAACTATCATTAGACCTAGAGAAAGTGAGAGCAATAGTTTCATAAGAGAATTCAAAGAACTCCTTTGCGGTACAATGTTTTCTGGGGTTGGATGGTCAATTCAAGAAATTTTTATAGGACTTTTCATGCTTAGAAGCACCACTGATGGACCCGACTAAGAAGGGTGAGATGTACTTGTTGATAGATTCCTACAATTAATCCTTTCAGGAGCTGAAAGTGAGATTAACTTCATCACTGATACTGATTTTTTTAGAGTTGATAAAGAGTAACATTGTTTACTGTGATGCATTAGGTATAGGGATGGGGTAGTGCTTATGCAAGGGTAAGGATTCATTGCATTCAGTTCTTGGAAATTCAGGCCACATGAGAGGAATTATACAACGCATGATCCTGAGATGGCTGCAGTTGTGCATGCTTTACACTATTGGAGACATTATCTTTTTGGAGATAATTTTGTGGTATACAATGAACACAAAATTCACAAGGATTTCTTTACTCAATGTGATATTAATTTGATACAATGAAGGTGGGTTGAGTGCCTTTAGTATTTTTAATTTGATCTTGCCTACACGCCTAGGAAATTCAACACAATGGTTGTTGTGTTGAGCATGAGGACCCAGATATAGGCAGTTTAGGAGGCCCATAGTGAGTGGATGATTATGGATATGTTCCCTGATATTCATTTGGAGGTCCATGATAGACAGGGGAAGATGTTTCTTTATTCTATAGCTATTACCAACACTCTATTGGATTAAGTGATAATGATGAACCTACTCCTGGGAGGAATGTAGGTGATGATGAGATCTTTCAATTTCATGGACATGTATGGGAGTCAGCAGACATACGTGAGGAATCGATGTGATAATTTAATTCCTCAGTTTTGGATGTTCATTATGGTGTCACCAAGATATTTCTAGATCTACACCATCAGTATTGGTGGCCATGCATGAGTAAGGATGTTGCCTGTTTTTTATGAGATGTTCCTCCTATCAGTTGGTGAAGGAGGATAATCAGCAGCTGACATGGCTTTTATAGCAATTACCCATTCCTGAGTGGAAGTGGAATGATGTCACGATAGATTTTGTGAAAGGTTTACTGAGATCTCCTATATGGAGTGATATTTTTTGGGTTGTTATCGACAGACTCATGAAGGTTTCACACTTCTTACCAATTAAGAAAACCTTTAGTGTTGATGAGCTTGGATGGTTTTACATCCATGATATTTTACGTTTTCATGTGGTTCCACACTCTATCATTGTAGACTGTGATTCCAGGTTTACATCTCATGTATGGTAGGGACTACAGATGGCTTTGGGTATACAATTACTTCCGAGTACAACTTACCATCCCCAGATAGATGGCTGGTCTAAGCGCATGATTCAGGTTTTGGAGGACATGCTTCGAGTATGCGTTTTGGATTTTGGGAGATCTTGGGAGAGACACATATCCCTAGTATAGTTTTCACACAACAACTATTTTTAGGTGATGATTCAGATGGAAAATTATGTGTATTTTTATGGTAGGCCATGTATATTAACCTTATGTTGGCTGGAGCTAGGAGTCGAAGCTATATTTGGACCTCATCTTGTCCAAGAAACCACTAAGCAGGTGGAGTTTATTCAAAATAATATGGCTACTATATAATACCACCAGAAATATTATGCTGATTGACAGAGACAACTTCTGATATTTGAGGTCAGAGATAAGGTTTTCCTACATGTCATACCAAGGCTGGGACATAAAAGGATTTGGGGGAAAGGGAAGCATTCACTGAGATACATTGGGATGTTTGAGGTTTTGGAGAGAGTCGGGCCAGTTTCTTATCGGTTGTAGTTACCTCATAGGTACCAGGAAATGAAAGATGTATTTCATGTTTTACAACTATTGAGTTACTTTTAAGACCCATCCCATGTTTTCAACCTGAGGAGGTTGAGTTGAAGGTGGACGCATCCTTTGAGGAGCACTATATTTAGAATATGGATCACAACATGAAGGTTCTCTATGGGTGGTATATTTCTCTCGTATGGGTTCTATGGAAACATGGGTTGGTACAAAATGAGACATGGGAGAGGGACATAAAAATATGATCACAGTGGCCATATTTATTTGATGTTTCTTCTTCACCAACATAGTATGGGAAATTCAGGGATGAGTTGATTTAAGGGGGTAATTTTTTAAGAACATATATCTTTTTTATAGTTTTGGATCTTTACTTTAAGATTTTTTTGAGGGAAAAGGAAGAAATGGGAGATTTTCTATGTGTACTCCCTGAACATTTGAGTACACATTGTGTACCTGGTTTCCACATGTAGCTGTGTACTGGCTATGTAAGGGGTGAGTACAAGGTCGTGTAGGTGACCAGGAAGACAACCTAAAGCAAGGGAAGGTTTAGGATAGTACACATCATGTACAATAAATGGACATGTTGTATACGTTTTTTTTAATTTATGATTTAGAGTGGGGTCACATCTCATCTCTAGAAAACTTTTCTTCTCTTCTCTGTTTGTACAGGAGAGTGATGAACGGCTGAAGAACTTTGAGATCCTCATGATTCTCTATCCGAGCTCCGATTGAGATGCTTCTGGATGCGTTGGATTTCCAATGGTGAGTTCTATCATTCCCTAGATCTTTTCTTCCTGATTTCTCTTCTCTCATGAGTATTTAAATGACAATATTTTATTACCTGTTAGTAGATTTATGTCGTTCTTGGACGATTCAAGGGCCAACATTCAAGAGTGTTGATCGTACAAAATCAAGTTTGGTGGTTTGTGCCTTTCATTGTTGGTATTTAAATTATGTATGCTTAAAGTTCTGAATACCCATGTTTGGGGTGTTTCTTGTTATGTAATTTAACCCTATTACTTACCAACTATGATTTAATTGATTGAAATGGGTTTTTTGCATATCTGTAAGGATATATGACTTGTTTACAGGACACCCCATGGGTGTGTTACCCTAGTTTGACTATTTATGGTCATTTTTCTTGGGCTTCTTATGAGGAATACCTTGTTTCCATGACTTGAATTGTTTAGTTTAGAGTTGATTGATTATTTGAATTTTATGTATTTTGATTGAGAATTTTTTCCATGTAGTAGTTATAGATAACATGTGCTACCTTGTTATGATATTTGATATGATCATCCAATGGACTGTGAGATCCTTGGAACAAGAAAACTATGGGTGTTTCCATGTTTATTTACATGAGAAAATGAGATCCTTTTTGTAGAATTGGACCCAAGGGTATTTATTGTGAGAGCTACCCAGGAGGTAGTTTATGATTAATTATGCTATGTTGACCCAGGAGTTATTGACCATGAGAGCTAATCAAAGGTCATGTATATGTTGTTGATTCCATTTTTACCTAGAGGCATTGACGATGAGAGCTTCCCAGGTGGTCGTCTGTAAATGAATATTGCCTTGTTAAAACAAAGGGGTTAGACTGTGAGAGCTTTCCCCGAGGGTTGTTAATGAATGGTTGAATGATTTTGACAAGTATTCAAAGACAAATCACAAGCTTGGAGTTAGTCTTACTAGATTATTAGATAGTATTATGTGACATCTATTTATCTATTACACAGGGGATATAGATCTTAGGCTAGATACTAAGATTTCATTATTCAAAGGATTAAATAATTAACGAATGTAAATGAATATAATTGAAAATTATAGGATTGTTTAATTTTGAGTACTTCTTGTTTATTGCTTCATTTATTTATATTTCCTACTATATATATTCATTAATGGTTAGGCATATATATTTTAGTAGTTTCCTAATTGGATTCATCTCACACCCAATTTGGGTCAGGTTTTTTGACCCAAAAATATTATATGGTTGTAGGTATTGATAAGGGAAACATCTCTTCTTAATCAGGTACATGATTACTATTGGAGCTGGAGACCATGGGACCAAGATGTGGCTTGGGATGCTGTTGTAGTTTACTAACTTTTTGTACTTCGGTTTTAGTGTTATATTTCCAGCATTGTGACTTGTTTGCCTACTTTCCTAGAAACATGTGACATGCATCATTTATATATGCTCGAGTTGTTATATCACTACCAGTCTTCTGTAATTGATTTTTGTTGTATGGTATTACTTCTTACGCTATTGTTTATCATTTTTTATTCCATTGTATATACTCTACCAATGAGACCATAGTTTACCCACTATTAGACCTTGGATCTCATTTCTAGTCGGTAGCCTCTGGTGTTTGGGGAAATAGGCTTGAGGTTATGTGACCAACTGAGTCTGGGGAACCTTTGGGTAACACCCAGAACCTGAACATCCCTCATTGGTAGTTTATACACAACAAAATAAAAAACAATAAACAATAGTGGAAATAATAATACCATACAACAAAAGTAAAAAGCAGAAGACTGATTGTAATATAAAAATCGGAGAATATATAAATGATGCATGTCACATGTGCCTAGAAATGTATCAAAACAAGCCACAATTCTGGAATTACAATACTAAAACCAATGTACAGAAAAGTAGTAAACTCCAACAGCATCATAAGCCTTAGCTTGGTTCCATCCTCTCCAGCTCCAACAAAATAATTAACCTGATGAAATTGGGTGTTGTCCCTTATCTAAACCTGCAATTATATAATATGTTTGGGTCCAAAAGCATGACCCAAATAGGGTTTGAGATGAATCACAGTAGGCGGCCACCAAAAGGTATGTTCCTAACTTTCAGTGAATATATATAGCAAGAAATATGTTGAAATGATGCAATAAACTAGAAAGTACTCATAAGTGAACAATACTATATTTTTCAATTACATTCATTTATATTCATTAATTATTCTATTCCTTGAAAAATTAAATCCTAAGATCTTGAATATGCTCGTTATCCCCTATGTAATATAAAAATAGATGTCTCATAAGACCATCTAACAATATAGTAAGACCAAGTCAAATATTGTGCTTTGGATTGGAAGACTCTTCACAATAATTAAACCATTCATAAACAAACCTATGGGAAATCTCTCATGGTCTATCCCATTTGGATTAATATAGAACTAATAATTTACAAACGACAACATGAGAAACTCTCATGGTCAATTAGATTAGGTAAACATGGCATCAATAAATTATAAACGACCTCTAGATAGCTCTTATGATCAATACCCCCTTGGTAAACATAGCATAATTAATCATAAACGACTACATGGGTAGATCACACGATCAATACCCTTAGTTCAACATCTACACTAAGGATCTCATGGTCCTGTGTAAATAAACACCGAAACCCCCACAGTTTTTCGGTTCCAAGACTCTCACGATCTATTGGAAGATCCATGCGAATATCATAACAATGAAGTACATGTAATCTATAACTATTTCCTGGATAACATTCTCACAAAAAATACATTCAATTGAGATAATAATTCAACTCAATCCTAAGAAATTAAATGCATAGAAACAAGGTATACCTCATAGGCATTGTAGGCCAAACGGCTATAAATAATCAATCTAGGGAAACACACTAATGATTTGTCCCGTAAACAAGGAATATAACCTTACACATATGTGACAAGCCCATTTAAAACAATTAAATCATAGAAAGTAAATAATAGAGTTAAATTACACAACACTCAATACCCCAAACATTGGTATTCAGCATTTTAAGCATATATAATCCAGATACGAACAACAAAAGGCACAAACCACCTACCTTGATGTCGTACGATCAACACTCTTGAACATCATCCCTTTAGTCATCCTATAATGACACATATCTACAAAAAGGATAAAAACGATCATGCATGAAATACACATGAAACATGTGGAATCAGTAAGACAAGATCTATGGAAATATAGGACTCATAGGTTAGAATCCATTGCACCCATAGGAGTCCCAATGAGAGCTCAGATGGAGAACCGAGAGGAGCACAAAGTTCTTTGGACATTCGTCACTCTCCAGTGTGAACTGAGGGGAGAAGAATAGTTTTATATAGATGAGACGTGACCCCACTCCAACTCATCAATTAAAATGAAATGTAAATTTTGTGTTCATTTAATGTAGACGTCATGTGCTAGCCTCAACCGACCCCCACTTTAGGCAGTCTACTAAGTCCCCAACATAGGCATTTACTCTGTCATTACACGGCCAGTACACGACTAGACACAGAAACTGGCCAAACAGTGTGTACTCAAAAGTACAAGGTGTGTACTTTGAAAATTTCCCATTTCATCCCTTTTCCTAAAAAAAATTATGAAATAAATATCCATACCTAAAAAGAATATCTAGGTTCTTACACCTTCCATATTTAAATCAAATTAAAAAAAATTCTTATTCTACAACACACATTAGTGTAGAAAACATTTATAAACAAAACATTTATAAAAAATCAAACAAATATTTAAAATTCAATAATAAATAGGTAGAATGTATAGTAGCAGTGGAAACCTTATATGATACCAAATTTATGTATCAATATAACATAGGCTTGTCTCTAATAACACTTTTTCAATATTAATGTATAAAAAGATGACTAAATAGAGGGAAAAATTTTTATTTTAAAATATTATATTTTTAATATTAAAAAGAACATAGTTTAACATGGTTAAACATACCATATTTAAAAAAACATTAAATGATATTTGAACATGGTCCTTGGGTCCGATAAACAAAATATCATAATCAAGAAGATTCTGATATGTATTCCACATGTTGTAATGTTAAATTGATTATATCTAAATAGCATATAAAATCATATTTTGTAAGAAATTTTAATGTCATAAATGTTTCATCATTTTAATGAATTCACAAATAATTTTTATCACCATGGTTATGATATATCATAGTAGTGAAAAAAACATAATCACACTGGTTATGATAAATCAGAGGTTTCACAAAATTTTTGATTCTATGTTAATGAATACAAAATCATTATCAGGTTAAAAAAGTATTCATAGATTAATACATAATAAAAAAATTATATCAAAATAAAATCTATTACGGTAAAAAAATAACAATTGAAAGATAAATATAAACGAATTCACATTCTATTAAAATTGGAGAAGAAATAAATTTTTTTAATAAAATAAGAAATTCAAATGAATAAAATTCTTATAACCCAAGAGTAGGGTATCCAATAAACTTGGATAAAGGTCCCATGTTTTTTACTAACAAGAATTTCTATTGTGCCCTTACTGGGGAAAGCCCTTAATATGTAGATTGGACTATATCACTATCCCTACTTTCCCACAATATTATGATTATCTTCTCTATCTCACTATCCCCATGAGCCCTAGATATTACATTCATCTTATTTGTCCTACTATCCACACGATCCCTTCACTGTATTCTCATAAGTGGACACAAAAAGAAATTAAAAAACAAAATAAAAAATATCAAAAGTATGTGAAACAAGGATTTCAATCTTTTTATCTTCAAAGATCTCTCAAACTGATTTTTGTTTCAAATTAATTGATCAATGATTCACTTAAAACACTTCTAATGGACGATTATTTAAAGGCACACTTGAAACAGTCATCTTGATCCTCTAACGGTAAAATTTCTCGGTGTTTTTCATGACGAATTAGACACCTATAACTTCAATAGTCATATTATAAATGAATGTATGACATAATTTTGATGTACCCAATTTGTAGTGAAAAATATAAACCATTAAAATAGAAATTGATTTTTCTTTATTCATTATTTAAGCTTAGATAAATCTGATGTATTTTGTTACAAAATTTCATTATGATTTTCATTATGAGTATGATTTTGATGCTATTTATTCAGATGTCATGTTCAATTAGAATAAATTTTTTCAATATGAAGACAAGACAAAAGGACTTAAATCTGATTTATAAAGGTAAATGTTATCATTAAAGGTTCCGTAACCATTACAGAAAATGTAATAAATAAAGTATAATTATATTTATGAATATTTTAAAACATTTTTTTGTATGGAAAAGTGTATGTATTCTTCAAAAACAATCATGAATGAATTTGGAGATGAATGAGTTAGTAATTAAGTTTTTAATCAATAGTTTCATATTTCCAAAACCAAATAAATGGAAAATTAAAATGAGTCTTTTGAATCAATAAATAAGGTTTTAATTTCTCGGTATCCATACTTTGTACACTTCACCGAGATTCAAGTATGTTTTTCTATTCCTAGACTTATCCTTAGGCTTATCCCTATGATTCTTAATAATGCTTTCTTATCAAAGTTATAAAGGTTATCTAAATGTTTTTCTCTAACACCAACTAAAGTTACCCATTCATTTTACATATATTATTACGTGGTGTTAATCATAAAAATCCCTTAGTTACAACCAAAATATCATTCAGCCTAGTGTCTTTGTAATACTAGGTTTATAATACATCAATTTTATGATAAGAATAAAAATTTCTTATATTCTCAATAATGTGCTCCTAAATTATTTCAATCTCTTAATCCTCATCGGATAACCTATGTAAAACAATGAAAAAGGGATGATTTAAGAATCCTCATATGGAAATAAATATGGAAAGAAATAAGAACCTAGGATTAAAATGTATAACGTGATATCATAAAAGAGGAGGAATATGAGTAATCACAAGATTTCATGGTATCATAATATAAGGGTATTATAGAAAATTTTTAAGAAACAAATATCAAGATATAAATATGATTCAAGGTTAATTGGATAGAAACTATCACATGTAAGAAAAGTCCCATAATAGATTTAGATTACTCCCAAATCTCATACATGATGTATCATTAGACTATAACATTACCCAATGAATTGGAGTTCTATATGGGTTCACCTATCATAAAATATACATTATTTATTCATGACACATAAAGAAAATTAATCAAAAGGCATAACATAAAAATTACCCTTGGAAAGGAAATGGGTTGCCTAATATTGTATCATATACCACTAAGAAGTTTTTCATAATGAAGGAATCTCTGAGAAGAACATATGGGATTTCTTAAATCATAAAATCAAGAGTTAATATTCTTTTTATATATGTGATTTACATATAAATATAATTTTTAAGTAACCCAAAACAGCACTGCTTGTTGTCGATGATGAATAAAAATAATATAACAATTATAACAATTTTTTAGGAAAATAACATTTCCAATTTGAAAATAACTTTTGAAAATCTAATTATTCCCAATGTATTGTTGAAATAATTTTCATTTTGAATAAACCTTGGAAATTATAAAGTAATATTATTTGAAAATAATGGTAATGTGTCTAAATGAAAGAAGTTTGAGACAAAAACCTTACCTCAGACCTCATTCTCCATGTGCATTTGTTATTTTCAAGAGTCAAAAATATATTTAATTTATTTAATTACTAAATAACATGTGAAAAGTTTATATTTTTTTATTTTTTTTATTATCCTGTTATGATAAATTACTTAATCATTTAGGTGCATGTTAGACGTTTTGATTATTTTGGGCCCATATATCTAAAATCACTTTTGGAATTTTAACTTTAGTCCCAGAGATTATTAATTAATATTTTTAAGAATAATAATCATGAATTTATTATCATTTTTATACTTTAATTATTATTTTAAATACAATCAAGATGGATGATTATGAAATATAAAATATGTTAAAATCATAGAGATAATAAACCATGCATATTTATGGGTAGCATATCTATTATTCAATGATCAGGATTGAGATTAGGTAAGTGTTATCATATTATTTATTTAAATTGAAATAAATTTACTAATCATTTCATTCATGAATAAACAAATATCACATTTCTTCGTAAGGTGATGGTCTGTCGAACACTTGAACATCATTATCATTGATGGAATGAATAGTAAGGTAAGAGATTATATGATATATTTATATGATACAATAACTAATATGTTAAAAATATCATAAATAATTTTTTAAATATTTCATATTACCTTAAATGAAAAGAGTATATGAAAAATTAATTGTATGTTTTTCCCGGGTTGTAATCTTCTCTACACAAAGGAGAAGTTATCGTATTCCATATAGAATGGAATGATAGATGGTATATGGAATATTATAATTATATAATTAAAATAATATAATTAATATAATATATAAAAATTAAATACATTATTATATCAATCCTTGAGAAGCGATGATGGACAATAAATTAAGTCTGTTAGTGAGGTGATGGTCAGTCGTACAAATGTTCATCAATTTAGTTTTATCTTGAGGGAGGAGGAGAAGGATGATGGTCATGAACATAACATAACCACATATTAGTAATTTTAATATATTTAGGTTATTATAAAATCATGGTTTAATAATATTTTAAGTTGTTTTAAGAATAAATAAAATAAAATGATCCATTACAATTGACACATATTATTCAAACATTTGCTTTCGGTTTCAACCAAAAGCCTTACAAGTTTGGATTATTGATAAAAAGGGTTATAGGTAAGGAATGTATTTGAGAATTTATTTGCCAAAAAATGGGTTTTTGACGTATATATTGTAGGGGGGTCCTTTTATATGTGTGGTTGAAAACATATTTAGAAATTTTTAATATAAATAATTAGAGGAACCTGTTCTCATGAAATAAGGATAACAATGGACCATTTCATAACCTCGGATGATATATGGTTGCGATATTACCATAAAAATGTAATTATACATGTTTTTTATTATTTTTAATCTTTATATATTTAGTTCAACCCATAGAAACCCCATTTTTACTATAGTTGCAAATTTTTACTATTTTTGCTATTAATAACGTTAAAAAATAAAGATGACACTATTAGATAATATAAATTATTTTGATTAAAAATATTTAATCAAATTTAAAAAAATTTAATTTAAGTATGTGGTAGAATGAAATTTAAAATTAAAACTATTGGTGTGTTCTAAAAACATTTTTTTCAGGGAATGAATTTTTCTCAAGAGTAATATAATCCTATAACTACTATATGAAAAGTAATTATAGTTATATAAATTTAAATTAATATTCATTTATATATAATTTATACATTTTAATTTATAAAATTCCTAATTAGGGTATATTTTAATCAGTTAAAATGTAGATAAACTATACACTTTAAAATAGTTTACAAAAGAAAGTGTTTTAATGATTTAAAATAATACCATATCAAAATACAATATAAAGATGATTAAAACGTAATTATTTTGTATAAATATGAATAAATAACAATTGTGTTAAATTTTAATGAAATTAATATAATATATGAACATTTAAGTTAATTTAATTTACTAAAATAAATTATATATTTACAAAAAAATCGGTATTTTTAATTATTCAATAAAAAATCCATATTTTCCAAAAAAATCCATAATTTCACCATAAGTAAATATAGATATTATGAATTTATAATTATATTAATTTTATAAAATACCATTTCAAAATATTCCAAAAATAATTTATAATATTAAAAAAATACTAAAAATCCTTTTTGAAGAAAATGTATTTTTTTGAAGAATAAATGTCATTATTAAAAATTGAATGATTATTTATTATTAATTTTCAAATAAAATTATATCTATTAGGTTTTTATATATATTTCATAAATTATTTAATTCTATTCATACCTTCCCATTTAACGATTTGGTTATAAAGGTTATAAATAATCATAGTTCTTTCTACTCAGTGTTGGGTGTCGCATACGCTATCGAACATAGTTTTTCTTTTAAAAACGATTGGTGTTACAATGATTAAACTATTTAAAAATGAGATGAACCTTTTTTTAACCTCTTGAAACATGTCAGTTTAATCTCAGGTTAAAATTCTATACCAAAACTTTATTATTGATTCCAAAGAAATCCAATGAGTTTCACTGACCTACGTAACCCCCAAGAGAATGACCATTACAAAATGATAGTAGAAAATTTTATCCACCAAAATCGTTATTAAAATCATGATATTAATGTGGTTTCAACCAAAAACATTTATGTTCATGAGAAAAAATATTTATTACTTTTCCACCCCCTACCTACAACGGTTCCCATGCCAAGAAACTAACACCCAAGAAGCCTCCAATAACGATGACTTAACCCCCATGTGTATCATTAAATCGGTCCAAAAAAAATCTCTAATGCTAAAACAAGTATAATGGAATTTATGTGGTTGATTAATCATCCAACTAAAATTCGACAAGGCTCTAAAAAATATTTCATGCACTAATGATCTGACTCTCTCAAAGCCCTCACCAATACCTTGTTGATTTTGAATCTCACATCTGGTCTCCTTTCATTTCTACACTAGAATTAAAAATGTGAAATTATATTTTTATCTAGACACTCTTGGGTCTAGTACATGTTGTTATTTTGGATTCATTACTATAGATATCAGGTTCATATATATATATATATATTATTGGGGGAAGGGTTTAATCAGAGGTACACTTTTTACAATTTATACTTACTAAATAAGCCTTCATACCATAAATATATCAATCACTATTTCTTTAGAGTATCACTTCATTCATATGAAAACAACTGAAAGCACCAAATATCACTCGGGTGTTCTTTACAAGGATCACACCCAATGCGTGTGACTAGATCCTTTCCATGTTTAGGGTAATTTGAGACACATATTCAATAATATTAATAAGCAATTTTTTTATATATAGAAAATCTACCGAAATTAAAGGCAGAAAAACTCTTGTAATGTGTGATTGCCAATGATTAATATGTTATGTATCTTGATGATGTCATTATAATCATAACCCACTAGTATTATTTATACCAAATCCATCCAGTTGTGATATAGAGAAAAATGATATGGCTATTTATAATGGAATCCCTCAAGTTCATCAATGATCTTCACTACCTCTAAGGAATAAGTCATCAAATACAAATCACTTAAAAAGGAGTGATATTTTTTTCTTTTTCTAATTCAAGTACACTTAGTCCTTAATTATGAATAACTATCATCCATGCTCATATTATATCTTATACATGTCACTTTCATATACATTCTTCATTAATGAACTCAATTTCATCACATGCATTCAAGTTACCAAATTCATGCATATATCATATATCTTGAAAATGATTTATGAAAAGAGTCTGTAATCAATTTTTCCATTTTTAGTATCTTAAAAAACCATTTTTGAACATGAACATTATATTTAACTGTTGAAAACCACAATTCATTCTTCAAAAAATGATATTCAACAAGTATTTTCATTTTCATTAGGTGAAAATTGAAATAGAAGAATCTTGTTTCTTTACACAAGGTTGAGTATATAGAATTTCAATAATAGTTCATGTAAACTCGGAAGATTGCACATTAGGGTGTCTCGAAATTAAGAGTTGATTCATATAACATGTTTTTCAAGAAGAAATTAGAGTTTTATATGTACACATTTAGTACTCATGGTATCCTTTTCTCTCTCATGCAATCTAAGTATTTAAAAAACTTCTATAATTAGAATTGTTTTTGTGGTGAATATATTTCACTGATAATGGATCACTCTCACAAGTGGAAGCTACTCTCAGGCATTCTCCTTATTCTATCATAATTATATATCCATTACTACTCATATAATAATTATTATAGCCTTGATCTATGGTTTTATTCCATATCAATCAATATATTTTAATACCTGTATATCTCATGTTCTTTTAGTCTTCAAAAAAACTAGATGAAACCAAAAAATAAAGTCTCCTCCTCTTACACAATAATGAATTCTTCTCAGATTCACATGCTTGTGTATGATCGCATGACACTCATTTTTGAATCTCATATGAATCCATGAATAGAGGATTCTCAAGTAGCCTCCTATAACTTCATTTTTAAATTAAATATAATATTCCTTGATCTCTTGATTGTATGAATAGTGTATCACATATGAAATAAGATTAATGATCTCAAAATATCAGTCTCAAAACAATCATGGAATTCTTGGCCTCGATCAACAAAGGTTCAAAATAATCTTTGGAACACTGGAGATCATTGATGAATCTATAGGTAGGAGAATACATCACATAATGATCAGATGTCTTAGATCATCTTCGTAGGATAACCATAGTTCAATTAATATATTTAAATATTTTGGAATAATAACAAGGGTTTTACCTCCCACATAAAACCTTCCATTCATCTTCACCACACCTTATTATCCAGATCCTTCAGCTACCAGTTTGAGTAATCTATGAGGGATCAACACACGCAACACCCTTCCCACATTGATGGGATTCAAGGAAATAGGTGTATATCCCAACATATGAACCATCATGCTGAGATCTTTATGGGCCTTATACATGGGACCTTACACACTATGTGGGAACTATAAATGCACATTCTCCTCTACCATCCATCAGTTCGTCCAAGATTGATCCCACTGGCTCGGTTGACCTCTAGGTCTCACATGTTCCCTTGGTCGATCTTGGAAAAGGATGGATTTTGGGTTAGCACTTTATTTTTAGTTACATCAAAATTATAATAAATACATATAAATATATAATTATAGAAATAAATCCCAATAAAAAAGTAAATAACATTCTTCATATCATCTTTTTCTTAGTGATTCTTCATAAAAAATGGGAATACATCCAACATATATGGAATTTTATGAATTCCCCTAAGAAAAATAAACTATTTCATGGATTTTTTATAATTCGTATTATTCTATAACATTGTAATAAACAATTTACCCTCCATAACACATGTATTTGTCATTAATATTATTCCAATAATCATAATATTTGTGGTCTATAATAATAAGTATGAAAACACATATTTTCATCCTCTTTTAAGCACCAAGTAGACATACCCTATTGACTACATCTACAATCTCAACTCAATTGGTCTAAAAAATATACCTAATTTGAATTTTTTGTCAAAACCACCAAGAAATTCATCATGTCAATGTGTGAATCTACCTCTATCTATTCTCCCCTATATTGACAATAAAGGAAAATATATATTTTCATGTTCCCATATTAACTCCTCG
Organism: Viscum album; assembly: GCA_963277665.1. NCBI lineage: Eukaryota > Viridiplantae > Streptophyta > Magnoliopsida > Santalales > Viscaceae > Viscum > Viscum album. Next base: position 2,014,354,110 of record OY728153.1, on the reverse strand, counting down.
CTATTTATCTATACGTCTTTGATATCATTAGATAATGGAACCAAAATATTTCTTAAAGAATAATTCTTTTTGTTAGTCAACTGTAATTTTTCATTGGTATACCCACTATAGAAAACAAGAGTGATGTTACCAAAGAATCATAGTTTTTCCTAAAGAATATTTATATGTGATAAATTCCTAAAACTCATTAAAATACTTAATTTTATGGGATATATATGTATGTTTTTGAAGATATATACCATACATATCTTATAAAAAATAAATAAATTTAAAGTGCATAAAATATTACACCCCTACAAGTCATCTTACAAATGATCTATCACTCTCTCTTAAGAAATAGTTTGATATAATCAAGGAAATTATTCAAGAAGGATGTTTATACCTTAGAATCAGTTTTTATCCCCCTTAAGGGATAAAATTAATTCATCATCATGGTAATAGAAAGGCTCTGTGATGAAAATAAATTATCTTTTATCTCCATGCATGTTTTTTCAGATAAAAAATAATAATGGAATAAGGAGGTTCTTCAATTTTTTAGTTAGATAAATAGGTTTGAGTTTTTCTCAACCTAAAAAATCACTTCAATATAGCCCTAGTTCGATTCATTCCAAAACAACACCTGAATTTCTAGTTTTATGAATGTTTCGGTTGCATGGTTGTCCACTTCTTCAAATATGATCCATAAAAGTAGATGCATTATCATATTCTTTTTTATTTATTAAATTTTTCTTTCATTATTGTGTAGGTAAAAAAATTACATATCTCATTACAATATATTCAGTTTGTTTGAATCCTCTACACAACATCTCATGACTTTTCTGGATGTTTTATTTTGGGAACATCATTTTGGCTTCAACCCCATATGTTGAAATCACTAGTATCCCTTTATCACAAAAATTTTCTTTTGTTTCCTTCAAATTTTCCTTCAAACAAGAATTTATTTTAATAAAATGGTTATGAAACTTTTATTTTATTGGATCTTTATTTTATTTATCATCTAGTAGTAACCATCCTAAACGTGTTTTCATTCAATATTTAGCATTATAAAAATTTTAGTAACTTATTTTAAAAGATTTAATTATATAAGTAAAATAAGAAAAATTAGACAGACTTATTTATTTCTCAGTGAAAATCTTCTGCATTTTACGATTATTGATTTTTATTCTAGAGTTTCAAATTTTTTCATAATTTATCAACCTTAATACATACTAATTCCAATGAAGTGAAATATTATATTACCATTTGTAGCATGTTAACCCAAATTTACCACAATACTAGATGTAACAAATGAAACTTTCATTTCAATAATTCCCACCATCCATTAGGTGATAAAAAACCTTCTATCTAGATACTCACCTACTATGATTTTTCTTTAGTCTAGTGGAAAAAGTCTTTTTCTAACTTATTCATGTTCTCACTAACATCATCATTCCATATTCTTTCATTTTTTTGTGTCATAACCCGCACTACTAGATTAATCAGATTTGATATCTCAGAGAAAATCAAAAATGGCATATACCTCATTCTTGGGAATGGTCTTCATTGTTTATTTGGATGATTTATCTTAAACAAAAATTGATCTATAAAAATAAAATCTAATAATTTTTATCGTTTTTATTTTTTTATAAACCTAAATTATTTCTGATTCAGTTGACCATATTTTTCTTCCAATTTTTCATTAAAGTCTTGCAATAATTTTTTCACGTTCTATAATTTTCACATTTGAATTTATGATCTTTTTAATAATATAATTATCATTTTTAATTTCATTTACTTTTTCTGTCTCAATTAAATTTATTCTTTTATTGAGATGTGTGTTTTATTTAATAATTGATTCTAGTTCATATAATAACTTTTTCTGAGAGTATTTTTCTTATTCTTTCTCATCAATTCATGAATAATATCTATGTCTCTTAACTTTTTATATGATGTAATTATGATATTTAGTTGAACCTTCATCTTCTGATTCAATCTGTTATGAAGAGTCTCTATCAACTTTCTTTTTCATATTATTTCTCTTGTACTACCTTGAGAACTTCTATTTATTTCTTAAAGCACCATTTCTTTCTTTTACTTCTCTTTTTTAGTGTAATCTTCAGATTCATAATAATTTTTAGAATCAAAAGATTCAGTATTCAGACTATTAATTTCAAAATGTATAATTTTACTATAATAAAATCACTTTATAAGAATAAAACATTAAATTTTACTTTTATTCTTTTAATTTTTTTGGAAATAATTTCTATTAATCTTTTATAATTAGTTTCATATACTTTATCCTCTTCAGAATATAATAATGGTTCAATATTCATTTTGTTAAATTTAGAATTTTCATTGCTCTAAAAAAAATATACTCCTTCTCGTTCTTTTTGATCATAAGATCTTTTCTCATATCAAAATTAATAAGTGTATTAAGAAATAAATCAACATAAAAGTCTACAAATTCCAACATTTTTTAAATCATTGAGTGAAATATGTCAGCAAAGTTACACATAAATTTCATGAAAATAGATGAATCTTCAAAATTTTCTCCAAAACCCATTTTATGACATACTATCTAATTTACCTTGGCAGCATAGACATCAACAATATCATCATTAGCCATTATAATATCTTAATACATATATCTCAATATTTTTAGTTTGGATTTTATGATCTCCACACAACCCTTATAAATATTCTTGAGTTTATTCGACATCTTCTTCGTTGTTTATAGTATCATCATCATTTTTAAAAATTTATAATATAAGGATTCAAAAATAGCATTTTTAGATTTCCCATGTACTTATATATTTCTCAAATCAATGTATTTTAAGGTAGAATCTATTACATGTGGGATAAAACAAACTATCATGACATCACTAACTTCAAGCCCTTGGGAATGAAGATCTGGAAGCATTCAATTTTTTCATCTATAATAGATCCCTCCATCGATGAAATTATTTCATTTATTATTTAATACATTCAAACTCACCCCAATTAGTAATTCACCAATGGTTTGATCTTATATATGGAACCTCATTCTATGATACAACTTTTGGAGCCTAGGTTTGGATATATCATTGATAGGAGGAGGGGGTGAATAAGTGATGTATGTTTTACAATTTATACATTTCAAATAACCCTATGTTATTGGTTAATACGTAAATACCTCATTATTTTGTGTCTCACTTATCCCATATGAAGAAACTAGAATAAAATAAAATAACATGAGGTTTTTTAAAAGTTTTACCCTAGATGTGGGTGACTATGTCCTTGCTATCTTGAAGAAAATTTAGGACATAGATTCTTCACTACTAATAAGAAATGTGTTTATAATAATATAAAATATTCTGAAATTCATGATATAAAAACTGCTATAAATATTGATCACCAATGATTACTATGGGTTTTCTATCCATGGGAACTTTATACTAGAATCCCACCACTATTAATTATTCTGATTTCAACTAGTTGAGATATCTATTAGAAATACCTAGTTGTTTATTCTGGAATCCTATAATTTATTAAATGATTTTCTATTCCACTTTTGAATAAGGATTCAACTTCTATTGTATCATGATGTAGTGATCTATTGGCCTTGTTCTTATTCAATTACAATCAGTCGAATTTTTTGATTAACTTAATTCTTTACTTAAATCATATCTTATGCTTTTCATATGCATATAATTTTTATTTACACAACTCAATTTCATCTCATGCATGGAGGATATAATAATAATTTGTATTTCATGTATCATGGAAATCCTTCATGCAAATTTTTTGTAAAAATTTTAAAAAAAATTATTTCCTCACACACACCTTATATGCACACACACACACACACACTATATCTTGCACTCTTCACACTGCATGTACTTCTTCAAGAAAGGAACATTTCACAGTTATATGTATCATCTCTTGAAAAAAATTGAAACTCAAGATTCTTTATTTTTTGTTCAAGGATGTGTATGTGGTATCTCAACTATAGTTCATCAAAACAAGGATGATTGTGAATCATGTATTTATGAAACATTTATTGGTTTTATAGAAGAGTTTCTTCATGAAGCACTTGAAGTGTTCTATCCACAAGTAGAGTTCGTGCTAAAAACACTTCTCTTGACAGATTGTATGGATTCACAGAACCTCTTCCTCATGATACATTTGTTTCATGATAGATATACTTCTTCCTAAAAGGGAAAACTCTCACAATCATATTCTACTCCTATAATTTATTATTCTCCATTTATATAAATCTCTTCCCCACCCCTAATATGAGACTTACTTCATGTTTGATCTTTGATTTTTATGCCATGTCAATCACTGCATTTGAATTATCTAATATATCAGTTTCTTTTAATATCAATAGAAACTAGGTGACCCAAAAAATCATGCCAACTAATCTTATGTGACATGTTTCTCTTCCCAGATGCATGTGCATGTATATAATTGCATGCTTATCATTTTTTAATCTTGAATGAATCCCTAAATGGAAGGTACTCAAAGAAATGTCTGAAGCAACATTTTAATTCACCATATCATATTCATTTATCTCATGATTAAATGAAAAGAATATAATGAAGGAAATTGGATAGTTTACCTTGAAATTTGTAGCTCAATACAATATTGGTTGTCTCTAGCTTGGCTGATTGTGGTACAATACGAACTCCATAACACTACAGATCACCAATGAAGAAAGAGGTAGGAGAGGATGCCCATTAAGGATCGAACAACTCATATCATATCCATTGGAAAATCAAAGTTATATATATATATAAAGATATAAAAATAGTAATGTGAGGTTTTTATCTCTCATTAAACATTCTATTCATATTCTCTACTCTTTATTATCCAGTGCCATCCAATATCGATTATATTAATCTATAGTGGATCAATACCCATTACATCTTTCAAACGGTAACAAGGTTCATCCTAGTAAGCTTATGGAACAACCTATATGCCTTTTAGGCACACTCTCCACATACCTTATATAAGGCCCCAGCCTTAAACCTTACTTAATCTTGAGTTATTACAAGATTACACATTGAGGATCTTTTCAGGTTTAGAGTTTTAGAGAATTAGATCATGAAACTTGCATTACATTCCACATTTAAACAAAGTGGTTACATAAAAGTCAGCATTCATTCTTCCCATCAACGGGAACATATTTAAAATATAACACGGATTCTTTCTTGACACATCCTTGACACTATCATCACATCATGTACCTTTCCCTTGACCTGTGAAAAATATTTCAAAAACTTGGGATGAGCATAAAAAGCTCAGTAAGAGTTATAAAAATATGGAAAGGAAACATGAGTTCATATATACATAAGAATGAAATCATACTTTACCCATAAAACAAAGGCACTTTAACATACCTCATCAAACCATGAATAAATCATAGAAATCATAAGACATAAAGGTAACTTGAGGCATTCATAACATTCTTTTGTAGGGAGTAACCCTCTTGGTTACGTTTGGAATACCCATCACAGTATATTCCCTAAATCTCTTCGGAGAAACCTTAACGTTTCACTCCTTCGCGTTACCCAATGCATTGGAGAGCTATATCGGGCTCACCCGCCCTTAGTTTATCACGGAACCACCCGTTCTTCATAACAATGCCCAAGAACCATAACATAATCGTATCACATAAACATGAATAAAGGAAACATAACATTTCCACATTTCAATCACAATATAACATATTAGGATATTGAAATAATGAATCCATTCAAAAATAAACCATTTCCAAAACCATTTAAAACATTTAATAAAGAGATTTTTGAATCAAAGTGTCCCATACCACCTTGAAGCTTTTAACATTTTAAACCATTAATATCCATATAAATAAATCCTTAAAACCATTTTGAAAACATGGATATTAATAGGAACAAATAATTAAAACATTTAAAACGATATTTTGGTTAAAGGGGTTTTACCAAAATTAGAGACACTTGAATACAATAATCAAGGAATAACATTTAGTCAGAACTTTATAATATCATGAGAATAAAAGGATTCATGATATAATACTCCAAAGGACAGTATATACACCATATAAGAGTGAATTGGTGCATAACAACAATGAACCCTCAATAGAAATGTCAAATGTGATGAAATACCTTATAAAGAAGGTATCCTTAAATTAAGGACAAATAAATCTCAAAAAAATATGTGTGACAAATATATAGACACCCAATATAAGTGGATATTAAGTGTAAAACAATAAAAGGTCATTCACACATATTCAATGGATGACATATTTAATGACTACAAGTTGAACCCAAAGAAATCGAAATTGGGTTAAGAAGTTCCCTTGACAGCCTAACGGCGTCACATCAAAATGAGTTGATGAGAGATAAAAAGAGTATCTCATCACTTGGACACAAAATTTACATCATTAAGGATATATGAGAACATATCCCAACATAACAATATGTAAATTAAAAGACCCAATAAAAGAAGTCTTTTAAAAAGAGGAAGGGTGAAAGGTTCCCTTACCGAATTGGGTATCTTTCAAAACATACACCCCATGAAAGAAGGGCAATAAATCATTGATGTAAATACTCATAAACGAAAGTATATTACACAAAGAGTAGAATAATGGGCAGTACATACACCACTCAAAGGAAATTGTGGCAAATGTAGCATAAATCTCACGGGGATAAAAGTGAGATGAAAAATCCCTTACGAAAACTCGGCAGCCTAACGGCGCCACATAACTTCCAAAAGGATTGATGAGAGAGAATAGGGTCTCTCATCACATGAACATAAAAATTACAGTAGGAGTAATATAAAATAACATCCCAATCATAATAAAGATGAGCTTAAAAGAAATTACATAAAAGAATGTACTTAAAAAGAAAGAGAGTTGTAGGATCCCTTACCTCGGGTCCGACTTGACTCGATCATTCTTTAATCTCCTGAATAATAAACTTGAGTTAATTTCTAATTCCTTAAGAACCCTTTTCAAGTTCATTATTACTTTTATACCACTTATTACCTTGTCATAAACACTATGTAATCATTTAAGTTAATAATATTTGTTTTGCCGATATTTGGTTCTTAAGTCGAAAGTGGTCTTCTTACAATTACATGTTGTTCGTGTGGCCAAATGTTTATTATATCCAGAATTGTATTCATTATGTAGATATCATATATTTCATATATATCCAGTACATGCATGCATTTATAACATTACATAATCATTTAGAGGTAAGAAATGAAATGCACCGTTCATGGAGACGGTAAGCCGTACGTACGCATGAACGCTACTTTCATTTCTATTTCGTATTTTATAGAATGGAATAATAATGATATAAAGGTATATTATAATTCCAGTATAATATCATATATAATATCATATTTCCATCCTTTATACATCCCACATATGGTATTTAACGAATCAAATCACTTTGAGGGGGCGGTAGTCCGCACTTCCTTAAATGAAGATATCGCGTATACCCATAATGGAAGCCACAAAGGTAAGACAAAAATGAAAAATACAGAAGCATAAATAAAACATAAACATATTATATATCATATATAAAAATAGTGACATCATAATGGCCACCTTTGAAGGTGTTAAATGAGTATTGAACAATCATCGTTTCGGGAGGCAGAATTTCACCGTCCACGGAAACCGTATGTTCTTTAACCATTTGATGTAGTTGTGTGAGAGTGTAGCTAAAATAAATCTTGTAACAACATCCTAGTATATTGAAGATACTGGTGTTGTTACAAAAGAAGTAAATAAAAAGAGATTATAGGTTTGGAGAAGCAAAATAAAACAAATGAACAAGAGAGAATGAGTTACCTTTAAAAGTGTAATCTCCTTTTGATTTGAGCCTAAAGGCTTCCTTTGAAAGGATTCTGCCCAAAGGGGATCCTCTAGGATGAGGAGAGGGATGTTGAGAGAGTAAATGGGCAGGGGTTGGCCGAGCCAAAGGCTTGAGGGGTGTGGGAAAAGAGGTAGAGGTGGGGGCCTTTTATAAGAGGAGAGGAGGGGCACTTTTGGAAAGCAATGAAATATTACATTATTTGAAAATGCTTTTCGGTTCTAAAGGGTCCCACATTGATAGAATTCGTGGATAAGGTGATAAGGCATCGAAATCCACTCATCCAATTGGTTTTGTCCATGTGTATATTGTAGATTTTTCATTATCTTTCCATTTTAATTAAATTGTCAAATAATGATGTCATCGCTGCATCATTATTATGTCATAAATAATTTAATTTCTTTAATGTCTAAAAATTATAAAAAAAAATACTATGATATAGGAAATCTTTTTAGCTTTCCAATGACTATTTATAATCAAAATTTGGACTTGTATAACCCCACTTAAAAATTGTTTTAGTAAAACATACTATGTTAGTGTCATTTTCACTTTAACATTAAATAAAAAGTATTTTATGTTATTTCCCAACAAAAGTGGATCCATGGGGTCCCCAAGTTAGGCCATGGCTTGTCTTGGTCGGCCATGACATAACCAATAGGGTTGGGACATGTGTCTAGGTCATTTTATATTATTAAAGCATTATTTATACCTTAAACTACCCTAATTACCACTAATCGCGATTAAGAACTTAATGAGTTACTATTCACCAAAAAAATTATTATAATCTCATTGAACCACATTTTACTTCTTAATGACAACCATGTATGTCGGATTTTCAAAATTCAATACACATTAGTGGTAAAATTTCATTTAACTGAAAAATCAGTTTGCTTGATTACCACTTAGTGGTTTCACTATTCATCAAAAATTGAAGTTTTTCAGAAAATTACCAAAAATTCACCCTAAGCTATATTTGATATTCTGAATTCAAAAATGAAGTCCGTTTTACAAAATTCAAAACATATTAGTCACATTAATTAATTTAATAATTAATTCCCGCTGTCAGAGCAAAAAGCGTGTTTTTATAAAACAATAAGTATCAAAAGATTGACACTAGTTTAAGTCTAATTTCAAAGTGAAATTAATTCCAATGACCACCATTGGATTAAATGGTAAAAATATTTTCTAATTTAACTTTAAAAACAATTCAAAATATTATCTAATCATATAAATAAATTAGATTAAAAAGAGGTTTTGAATTAAAACACAACATTTTACACTATTCATTAAAAAATGAACTTTATCAGAAAAATACCAAAAATTTACACAAAGTAAAATTTGATGTCCCGATTCTTAATAAGAGTTTTATTAGGTCCAAAAGAATGTATAAGAGTGATCAAAACTATATTTAATGACAGTTCGCCATCAAAAGGCGATGAGTGAACCTTTAGTGAAAACTAGGGCATATATGCCTAAAATCGAATTCTTTCCGTATTTTAAGCCTCTATCCTTTATTGGATAATTGTAAAAACATTTAAAAACATATATAATCATATTTCAGTTATTTCTATCCACTCCCGCCATTACAACGGCTACATGTTAACTACCATTTAAAATAATATTATTTTATTATTAGAGTGCAACGTAAGATTCCCAAGAAACTCGTTGTTGCGTGTTGGGTATGCCATCGAGCATAGCGTCCCCTTTAAAGTCATTTAAATATTTTATTCACAAATATGGATAAATATGAAATGTCATATTCTTTATTTACCTGGGATGTTACATCCTTCCCCCCTTTTGGGAATTGCGTCCTCGCAATTTTAAAATTGCGCTTGGAAACATCCTTGAAAGTCCCACATCGGAACAAAAGTCGGTAAAACAAACACTTTAAAATAAAGAAAGATAAGTACAAAGGTCACTCGAGTTAACCCATACTAGGATTCCAAGTATGAAAATATGGACATGGAGGAGAAAACATAGGGTCACGTTCTTATGGAGAGTGATAGAAAACATGTTTAGGAGAAAGTTAACAATGAGAAAATCACAAACTTGTGATGGGTTAAACGGTATTCGATTCCCCAGTAGGAAAAGTTAATATACAACATTTTTGTTTTAAGTTACTTTTTATTGAGGAATTTATTCATAAGGAAACATAATCACTTATCATATTGACTTTCAACTTTTATTATATTCCTTTCACAAACTCATATTTTCTCCAAAAGACGAGTATTTAGGAAGACTTGTTCACATTAAGAGTACTATAATCAACTTCTAGAGAATCACCTAATCCACAAAAGAGAACTATGTACATCCTATGTCTTTAGGCTTAAACCAGAGCCAAAACCAAAAAGTTTAGTACAAGATCAGATAATCCAGAAAAGGATAACCCCTTATAAAAAGAAAATCTATTCTTAATCTCCAAAATTTGTCCAACAAAACCCAAAGTTCAACGAGGACCATCCGATAAACAATTTGTCCATAAAATTCTTCAAAGTAAACCTAATATAATATTGAAACCCAAATATTTGAAGGATTTAGTCACACAGTCTTCCATGTTAAATCGTAACATTTATCTCCAAACAACATTAGTTGCTCCTAAAGTCTAGTATTGAAAAGTAATTAACCTAATCACATATCCTCCATGATAGGTTAATCATTTTTATAAATAACCCAAAATCAACTTACTCTTAATTCATAAAATCATATAACCAAAAATAATCAGTCAAACTAACCAGGGACTTCACGTAGTCCAGTGGTAGGCGATAAATACCAGTCGCACTTTGGTTGTGGGTTCGATTCCCGCAGCTTTGTCCGACGCGACGGGATGTCACACGGTCTGCGTGTTGTCCTTTTTCCAAAACTATATAATTCTCAAAACATTCCCCAAAATGAGATAAAATCTTCAAAAATATTCATAACATATTTTAACCTCAAGTTTATCTCATTCCTTTCCTTTTCCATCATATCATAGAGTAACCCATAATTACCTAAAAAGTAAGGATCATATAAACCCTAATGGTTACCTTAATAATTATTACCTGAATTTCCACATCGAGTTGGCCATCTCGTAAATGATGCATTAGAGAACTCACGAAGGTTGAAGTGATTGATCATGGATCCTTGATAGTTGGTTTAGAACAACTATGAGATTCCTCATTGAATCCCCTATCTCATCTAGTATCATAATCAGAGAACCACCACAGTTTCCTTCAAACCCATTGTCACTTTGGTGCCTGCTAGATCCATCCATTCACTAAAAACATAAATGTCAGTGTGAGTATATCAACAAAAACATCATGTACTAATGAGGAAGGTAGACTCTAAGATATACTTACTCATTCACATTATCTAAAATTAGGACTCTTTCTGAAATTCTAACCATTATGGTAATGTCACTTATGCTTAAAGAATACCCTAACCTCTAAAGTTATCTAAACCGACCTCTGATACCAACTATAAGGCCCCAGCCTTAAACCTTACTTAATCTTGAGTTATTACAAGATTACACATTGAGGATCTTTTCAGGTTTAGAGTTTTAGAGAATTAGATCATGAAACTTGCATTACATTCCACATTTAAACAAAGTGGTTACATAAAAGTCAGCATTCATTCTTCCCATCAACGGGAACATATTTAAAATATAACACGGATTCTTTCTTGACACATCCTTGACACTATCATCACATCATGTACCTTTCCCTTGACCTGTGAAAAATATTTCAAAAACTTGGGATGAGCATAAAAAGCTCAGTAAGAGTTATAAAAATATGGAAAGGAAACATGAGTTCATATATACATAAGAATGAAATCATACTTTACCCATAAAACAAAGGCACTTTAACATACCTCATCAAACCATGAATAAATCATAGAAATCATAAGACATAAAGGTAACTTGAGGCATTCATAACATTCTTTTGTAGGGAGTAACCCTCTTGGTTACGTTTGGAATACCCATCACAGTATATTCCCTAAATCTCTTCGGAGAAACCTTAACGTTTCACTCCTTCGCGTTACCCAATGCATTGGAGAGCTATATCGGGCTCACCCGCCCTTAGTTTATCACGGAACCACCCGTTCTTCATAACAATGCCCAAGAACCATAACATAATCGTATCACATAAACATGAATAAAGGAAACATAACATTTCCACATTTCAATCACAATATAACATATTAGGATATTGAAATAATGAATCCATTCAAAAAGAAACCATTTCCAAAACCATTTAAAACATTTAATAAAGAGATTTTTGAATCAAAGTGTCCCATACCACCTTGAAGCTTTTAACATTTTAAACCATTAATATCCATATAAATAAATCCTTAAAACCATTTTGAAAACATGGATATTAATAGGAACAAATAATTAAAACATTTAAAACGATATTTTGGTTAAAGGGGTTTTACCAAAATTAGAGACACTTGAATACAATAATCAAGGAATAACATTTAGTCAGAACTTTATAATATCATGAGAATAAAAGGATTCATGATATAATACTCCAAAGGACAGTATATACACCATATAAGAGTGAATTGGTGCATAACAACAATGAACCCTCAATAGAAATGTCAAATGTGATGAAATACCTTATAAAGAAGGTATCCTTAAATTAAGGACAAATAAATCTCAAAAAAATATGTGTGACAAATATATAGACACCCAATATAAGTGGATATTAAGTGTAAAACAATAAAAGGTCATTCACACATATTCAATGGATGACATATTTAATGACTACAAGTTGAACCCAAAGAAATCGAAATTGGGTTAAGAAGTTCCCTTGACAGCCTAACGGCGTCACATCAAAATGAGTTGATGAGAGATAAAAAGAGTATCTCATCACTTGGAAACAAAATTTACATCATTAAGGATATATGAGAACATATCCCAACATAACAATATGTAAATTAAAAGACCCAATAAAAGAAGTCTTTTAAAAAGAGGAAGGGTGAAAGGTTCCCTTACCGAATTGGGTATCTTTCAAAACATACACCCCATGAAAGAAGGGCAATAAATCATTGATGTAAATACTCATAAACGAAAGTATATTACACAAAGAGTAGAATAATGGGCAGTACATACACCACTCAAAGGAAATTGTGGCAAATGTAGCATAAATCTCACGGGGATAAAAGTGAGATGAAAAATCCCTTACGAAAACTCGGCAGCCTAACGGCGCCACATAACTTCCAAAAGGATTGATGAGAGAGAATAGGGTCTCTCATCACATGAACATAAAAATTACAGTAGGAGTAATATAAAATAACATCCCAATCATAATAAAGATGAGCTTAAAAGAAATTACATAAAAGAATGTACTTAAAAAGAAAGAGAGTTGTAGGATCCCTTACCTCGGGTCCGACTTGACTCGATCATTCTTTAATCTCCTGAATAATAAACTTGAGTTAATTTCTAATTCCTTAAGAACCCTTTTCAAGTTCATTATTACTTTTATACCACTTATTACCTTGTCATAAACATTATGTAATCATTTAAGTTAATAATATTTGTTTTGCCGATATTTGGTTCTTAAGTCGAAAGTGGTCTTCTTACAATTACATGTTGTTCGTGTGGCCAAATGTTTATTATATCCAGAATTGTATTCATTATGTAGATATCATATATTTCATATATATCCAGTACATGCATGCATTTATAACATTACATAATCATTTAGAGGTAAGAAATGAAATGCACCGTTCATGGAGACGGTAAGCCGTACGTACGCATGAACGCTACTTTCATTTCTATTTCGTATTTTATAGAATGGAATAATAATGATATAAAGGTATATTATAATTCCAGTATAATATCATATATAATATCATATTTCCATCCTTTATACATCCCACATATGGTATTTAACGAATCAAATCACTTTGAGGGGGCGGTAGTCCGCACTTCCTTAAATGAAGATATCGCGTATACCCATAATGGAAGCCACAAAGGTAAGACAAAAATGAAAAATACAGAAGCATAAATAAAACATAAACATATTATATATCATATATAAAAATAGTGACATCATAATGGCCACCTTTGAAGGTGTTAAATGAGTATTGAACAATCATCGTTTCGGGAGGCAGAATTTCACCGTCCACGGAAACCGTATGTTCTTTAACCATTTGATGTAGTTGTGTGAGAGTGTAGCTAAAATAAATCTTGTAACAACATCCTAGTATATTGAAGATACTGGTGTTGTTACAAAAGAAGTAAATAAAAAGAGATTATAGGTTTGGAGAAGCAAAATAAAACAAATGAACAAGAGAGAATGAGTTACCTTTAAAAGTGTAATCTCCTTTTGATTTGAGCCTAAAGGCTTCCTTTGAAAGGATTCTGCCCAAAGGGGATCCTCTAGGATGAGGAGAGGGATGTTGAGAGAGTAAATGGGCAGGGGTTGGCCGAGCCAAAGGCTTGAGGGGTGTGGGAAAAGAGGTAGAGGTGGGGGCCTTTTATAAGAGGAGAGGAGGGGCACTTTTGGAAAGCAATGAAATATTACATTATTTGAAAATGCTTTTCGGTTCTAAAGGGTCCCACATTGATAGAATTCGTGGATAAGGTGATAAGGCATCGAAATCCACTCATCCAATTGGTTTTTTCCATGTGTATATTGTAGATTTTTCATTATCTTTCCATTTTAATTAAATTGTCAAATAATGATGTCATCGCTGCATCATTATTATGTCATAAATAATTTAATTTCTTTAATGTCTAAAAATTATAAAAAAAAATACTATGATATAGGAAATCTTTTTAGCTTTCCAATGACTATTTATAATCAAAATTTGGACTTGTATAACCCCACTTAAAAATTGTTTTAGTAAAACATACTATGTTAGTGTCATTTTCACTTTAACATTAAATAAAAAGTATTTTATGTTATTTCCCAACAAAAGTGGATCCATGGGGTCCCCAAGTTAGGCCATGGCTTGTCTTGGTCGGCCATGACATAACCAATAGGGTTGGGACATGTGTCTAGGTCATTTTATATTATTAAAGCATTATTTATACCTTAAACTACCCTAATTACCACTAATCGCGATTAAGAACTTAATGAGTTACTATTCACCAAAAAAATTATTATAATCTCATTGAACCACATTTTACTTCTTAATGACAACCATGTATGTCGGATTTTCAAAATTCAATACACATTAGTGGTAAAATTTCATTTAACTGAAAAATCAGTTTGCTTGATTACCACTTAGTGGTTTCACTATTCATCAAAAATTGAAGTTTTTCAGAAAATTACCAAAAATTCACCCTAAGCTATATTTGATATTCTGAATTCAAAAATGAAGTCCGTTTTACAAAATTCAAAACATATTAGTCACATTAATTAATTTAATAATTAATTCCCGCTGTCAGAGCAAAAAGCGTGTTTTTATAAAACAATAAGTATCAAAAGATTGACACTAGTTTAAGTCTAATTTCAAAGTGAAATTAATTCCAATGACCACCATTGGATTAAATGGTAAAAATATTTTCTAATTTAACTTTAAAAACAATTCAAAATATTATCTAATCATATAAATAAATTAGATTAAAAAGAGGTTTTGAATTAAAACACAACATTTTACACTATTCATTAAAAAATGAACTTTATCAGAAAAATACCAAAAATTTACACAAAGTAAAATTTGATGTCCCGATTCTTAATAAGAGTTTTATTAGGTCCAAAAGAATGTATAAGAGTGATCAAAACTATATTTAATGACAGTTCGCCATCAAAAGGCGATGAGTGAACCTTTAGTGAAAACTAGGGCATATATGCCTAAAATCGAATTCTTTCCGTATTTTAAGCCTCTATCCTTTATTGGATAATTGTAAAAACATTTAAAAACATATATAATCATATTTCAGTTATTTCTATCCACTCCCGCCATTACAACGGCTACATGTTAACTACCATTTAAAATAATATTATTTTATTATTAGAGTGCAACGTAAGATTCCCAAGAAACTCGTTGTTGCGTGTTGGGTACGCCATCGAGCATAGCGTCCCCTTTAAAGTCATTTAAATATTTTATTCACAAATATGGATAAATATGAAATGTCATATTCTTTATTTACCTGGGATGTTACACCTTATATATGGACCCACCCTCACTATGTGGGAACTATGCCTTCCCATTTTCATCTAATACCAATTTACTGGCCTGGGATGGATCCCTTTGTCATTGTTGAGATCCTAGTCCAACACGTGCCCTTGGATGATTCTAGCCTAGAATGGATTTGGGGTTGGCACTTATTTTTTAGTAACTCCATAATTATAAAACATATATAAAAATAAATATATATAGAAATATATCCCAAGAAAAAGGTAAAAATATTTCTGAATTTCAACTTCTTTTTCCATGATTGTTCATTTAAAATTTCAATACATTTTACAAGGAATACTATAAATTCCTCATGAGAAAATAAAATATTTCATGGGTTTCTTCTAATTATTAGCCTCCTCCATCATCGTAATAAATAATCTATCAGACTTGAGACATTATTTTTTTATTAATAATAGACCAAATGTTTTTAAAGTATTGATACATAATACAATGCAATAAAACAATTTTTGACATGCACCTGGAGGCATCATGATGGAATACCTTATTAATAACAATTTTAATTTAAATTCAATTGGTCTGAACAATCACGATTTTTTAATGGTCAGTCTTGCACAGACCATTAACCCTCCAATTAGAGAAATCATTTTCCAATTTCACAGGTCGATGAACCGCAGTATATGAGTTTCCATATTATTTATTACAATAAAAAATCTATCTTCATTTTCCAAAAGTAGTTTTCACCAAACTTGAAGTCTAAGTTTTACCCTCTATTCAATGGATTTATAGGAAAAATACAATGTACTACATTTAATTTTATTGATGGTAACATAATACAATTCACCCAATATTCAATTATTGATGTGTGTAATGTTCTAAAAAACCATAGTCCTAGGGTACATCCTCCATTCAGATGGTCTTTTTCCCTCACACAAGCCACTACACCAAAACTGACATCTCTACCATTATAAAACATAGGATGAATGAAAAACAACACTCTAGTATGTTTTTGATGTCACCTTCTACCATATAGATAAATATGTAATAAATTACCACAAGGAAGCTAATCCCTTGGAACTCCATTCTAAATGTAAAAGTTTCTAACACAAATGGTGAACATGAAAAAAAATTCTGGTTCCCTACTTCCTTTACCTCAACCCAGTTCTTCCGCAAAACTAAAGACATCAACAATGGTAAACTCATCAACCAACTCTAAATGGTTCAGTTTACCTATGCATAACTACCATATGAAAACTCACACATAATGGAATTCACACCATGACATATAAATTAAAAAATTACTCAAAATATGAGTGACTATTAAATGAGACATTTCCCACCAATCAAAACACAATTTATCTTATAGTTGTCTATGATATACAAGGTTATAGAAGCACAAAATATGAGCACTCACATGGACCATTTTTCAGAAACAAATTACATTTCTACTATGTTTAACTGTGCACCATCCATCACATGGGTATCAGATCAACATGATGTGTTCTTACTATTATCTAAAACTCATCCCTGCATCATGAATAATATCACACATGGTGACTAATAATTTAAGGCTATATGAATTCATAAAAAGTTTAGCTTATAATACTTCTAAAGTTCACCCTCATGTGAAATGAATCTTTATCAACAAAAATATATCCTCTAATGTTTTCTTAACAATTTTTTCAAAAGGAATATCCATACTAGGGAATGTTTTATGTCTTTTAAGGAACAAACATGCTAGTAACTAGATCCACATTTCTAGGGCCACATGGTCTTATTAAAAACCAACATATGGTTTAACTAGTGAATAAAATCCATTGAAGATCATCGAGACAAATCTATTAATAAATTAAAGATGTCTTAACTCTTAAGATAGCAATGTTAGGATCCAAATGTTACAGGTTCAGTTAAGAAATATGTCACCAGGTGATATATGGATAAATCTAAATAGATATTAGTTGAAAATTAAATTAGCACAACATATCCAGAATCTACACACACATGATTCCTTACTAAGGAATTTATCACTCAATAGTGAACAAACAAATTTACATTGCACCGTCTATGCACATAAGTACTATATACTCATTATCGTTGTTTCTATCATCATTATATTCACCTACATCAACCACATATTAGTTTCACATTGATTAATATAAGAAGTATATATGCATACAGATCAATAAAATCACAAAAAAGTAGCATATATGGAATTAGAAAATTTTATGATTAGTATGATTCATGCAATGCCACTTTCCAACATGGTGGCGGTCAAGTCCATATGAAACAACACCTTCAAAATTCATGTGCATCACATGAGGTGAAAAAGTACTATAATAAGACAGAACCAGAACATCAATCCCATGGATTGGTAACATGGACTTCCCTATGATAAGTATTTATCGACACACCATTCATATTCATGAAAAACCTAAACACATTCATATGTATCCTATATAAAAACTCCAAAAAATCATAAAAACAAGAAAAACATTGTTATAATACTATTTTGTAACATCCTGACCAGAATCACTAGGTTAGAGCCAGGATTTTACACAAACGTTGGAGTGCCTCCTAATATTCCAGATGTGGCTACCTGTAATGAGGGTCTTGAGTAGAAACATGGTTAGAATAATCCCTCAACTATAGTGAATAATAAAAATAAATAACCCGACATGTATCAAAATAAAATTAGTGTATTTTGAAATATTTAATGTAAAAACAATATGTATATATGTTGAAAAAATGGCTAAAACCTGAGTATGTGGAACTGATTTTCCACAAGAAAGATCACGTATATAAATAAAAAATAAATAAAGTACAATAGGATTTTCATCCACTCTAAAACACATATTACCCTAGTCTTTAATATTAAAGTGATCTATCTAACTAGATAGTCAAGTCATGACTCAACTCAACTTATCCTCATAAAAAGTGAAGGATTGCCAAGAATCATAGTGCCATAGATTTCCAAATAGGTTGTGACTACGAATAAGTATGAAAACACCAATATAGTCCAATACCCATCCAGTGATATGTAGTTTACATTATTGTGATATACTATGTAGAAAGAAATTAGACAAAAATAACTATGTTAGTATAACATAATTACGAATAACATATAAGTAAATTTAATAATAAATAGATTCCTAATTTTACTACATATCTTCCAATAACCCTAACCATTCATGTTTTTTCCATGATGGAAGGACAATCCTAGTGGTTTTCTGGGGTAATCATGATAGCCATCGGTCTACTGAATCTTTTTCAAAAAATTATAATGGAATTATGTTTTCATGATAATTTAAATTATATGGGAATAATTTATGACATGTTACTCATCATCCACCTTACATCAAGATCTACTCGCCATTCATTAGGAATCGAGTGACATGGTAATTGGAATCCTCTAGGATCCTATTGCATCCTCCAGATGACATCCAAGAACTATTTTATCCCAGTCCTATAATAATTTTAATTCCCTCCATCATCCCAAGACATGTGTACACCACCTCTAATAGAAAACATTATCATGATGATCCACCTATTTGAATCACCAAGAATAATACCTATATATGAATGGTTACATAAATAATAAGGTAGAGAATATAAGTAAAGTATAGCACAGCATAACATATTGAGTATTTTTAGAAACATAGAGATACATGTGATCAACAATGAACATGGTACAGCAACCAACAAAAACATTCTCATGACAGAAAACATCATAAACGGTTTCATGGACTACAAAAACACCCATATGTGATCAAAATAAATCATGGTTAGAAAGGTATACAAATACATGTATCATATTAAGGTAAAAGAATGAACATAAGGACATATCATGGTATATTTTCATGAGTCATATTGGTTACACATATGATGAAGGAAAACATTTTCCACTTGTCCCCCTAAGATTTTTTTTGGAATAATAAACTGACATGGTCTCCTGGGGCTATACACGAAAAACACATGAGATCAATGAATCAAACAAGGTATCATGTGATATATGTCTCATGCAGTACTTCAACACACAATATAGTTTCCATATAGTCTAATGACATCATTTTTTATGAAGTATAGTCCATATATGACAGATATCAATACTGTGCACAAGGGTCTATTAAGTTCCTTAGCACATTTTCCAATTACATTTGACATGGTTGTATTAATTAATTATGAATCAATCCTTATTAATTTGATATGAATTATCATTATTCATATCTCATTAAAAAACATTTTCATTCAACACTATTTGGAGAACCACATACCAAATTCCAATAAGAAATCATAAATACCCATGGGTAGACTATATAGGACCACCAAATTCAAACATAGTCAAATCCCAACCAAGAAAACCCAATATCTTTTTCTGGGTAATATTAGTCCATTCATTATCCATCATCCAACATATTCTTATAACTTAAGAAAAATAATTAAAAATAAATAATTATTACTAAATAATAATTAATTACAAGAATATTTTAAAATCCCAAAATTTGGAGAAAATTGAAAATGTTTTGAAAAACACAACAGATGTTACCACCTAGATATGACCACAACCAACCACCCATATTAGGTCTATCACATTCATCCAACACCAAATCAAGAAAATATAAACCCCATGGCAAAAAAATATTAAATTAAATTGGAACATTTTTTAATAAATCAACAAAATGATGTGACTTTAATATTTCTCTATTTAATGGAATGCATTAATCAACATGATATATTCTCTTTCCATACATATCAACAACCACATCATCCATGTACAATTGTTTTAGAATCTAGTGGAATCTTTATCCGGTTCATCCAATTTTATTCAATGTATAATTAATAAGAATTGTAGGTGTAATGTTAAATCATGGTATTTAAAGGGATAAGAACCAATAGTGATCTATCACAACCAAAAAATATTTGGTCAGTGAAGGAATGAGATCATAGGATCACCTTGAGGACAAAAACCATCAATCCCCATCAAATCCATTATAATTGATTCATAAGAAATAAATGTTCAAAAAAGATACAATCACTTTAATAAATCTATAAAACCTCCCATATGAAGTTCAAGTAGTGTAATATGGTTTTTCATGATTATAATTTAGGATAGAGACTCAAGGGATGCCGACTATGATGGTTCAAAACATGAAACTATGTGCCACATTGTGAATCTTTTCAACATCACTGTGTTGTTATAGAAACCCCTTTATATTCACCTAATATCACTCCCAATTCACCCAAAACCACCATCATTAATAAAAAAATCCCTTATATGTGTTCAATCCCTTATATTATTGACTCGATTTATGGTACGCAAAATAAACCTTCCACCAACTGGAAAATTGTAATTTTCCCTTGAAAATTTAAACCTATAATGACATGGGTTGTTATATTTATTTCACAGAGACACCTAGATCTATCGTTGTGGAATTAATGGTATTTTTTATGAAGGGTAATAGAAAAGTTCATGTGGATTATATGATTTTTATGAATAGACATGTGGGATTGGAGTGGAATGGCTTTAAGACCCCTTTAATTTAAAATTACTTCCCAAAATAATTGATTATGGAATTTTTTATTGAGATCATGTATCTATAGTAGGTAGATCATTTGATGATTTATTATACAAAACATTTTTTGAGTTCATATTTTTTAATTTTTAGGTGGTGATAAATCATGAGGCAAAATATCATAAATAACTTCAAGGATTTTATACTAACATCATATCATAGGAATACATACAGAAGATCGCCACATATTCTGTGATGGTAAATTGGAACATGATAAAGAAAATTTATATTTTAGGTATGAAACGTTTGTTTGGATATTGTCTTAAATACAATTTTTATTCGAGTAGTTTACATTGTAAAACAGAAAGAGGCATGATAGTCACAAGATTGATCAGGGTGGTTCTTAGCCACTTGCTTTTTCTACTCCATCAGTAGTGTCTAGAAGTGATATATTTGATTTATACTAGTGTTTCAAGGTTGGGTGTAATCAATGTTATTTCCCTGCACCTCTAAATAACTATATTTCATGTGGATATTTTGTTTATACTCAAATATTCTACCATGATTTTTTTATACCCCATTGTGGTAATGGATCATTATCTCTAAGTACCATAAGGACATAGTTGAAATCCTTAAATTCAATATGGATATAACCATATTGAAGGTTCCGGGTGCAGCGGACGCGTGTGGGTGGATGTGCCCACTTGGATTTTTTTCATTAACAATGATCAATCCGGGATCAATACAACGATAAATGCCAGTCTCCACGGATCAAATCATAGAAATGGACAAAGAAAAGTAATGTCTCGGAACCACAAAGTAGGATCATTACAGTTTGATTATAATTAATTTAATCAATTGAAAAGAAATACATTTTGGGTGTTCTTTCTTTGCTGATGTTCTTGATCACGTTCTGATGTGATTTGTCGTTGTGTCGTAGAAGCCAAGTGTAGACTTCCTCTAGTGGTGATCCACACGTGTACCTTGTATCTCGGGATGTCGCCAAAGGAGTCTCCGGGTGCTAGCATGGAGAAAACTTTGCTTGCATTTTCCTCCTTAGATCATCTTGATCCGATGGAAGAGGATCTCTCTCGGTCTTGAGAGAATTCTTGGAGGAAGAGGTTCTTTCGACCTTGAAAGAATTCTCCAGAGTTGTTGTGCACAAAAATTCTCTTGTGTGTTGGAAAAGAGTTGGGGTTGCGAGGATATTTATAATCAGGTTTGTGGTTGTAGAGTTATGACAATAAATAAATGCGTTACGCATTTTATTTATTTCATTTAATCTTATTTAAAACCCCCATTTTGAATAATTAATTCCATGACATACGCCCACGCTGATTATAATAAATATCATTTAAAACAATATTATATCCTCAAAATATCGACTAGAAAAACTACATGTCATGTATTAATAAATACATGGCATATACTTGTTTTTCATTGAAAACTACACAGCGTGTACATTCAATGTACACAGCGTGTATATCTTATTTTCATTTATTCATTTCCTTTCCATAATGAAAACTACACAGCGTGTAATTATTAATACACGGTGTGTACTTATTTTCCATGAAAAACTACACGGTGTGTAATCTTTAATACACGGCGTGTATATATTGTTTTTCATTTCCTTTTTCCTCCATCATTAAAATGATTTAGGCTTCCTTGAATAATTATTAAACCACGTACAGGAATAATCTTTATTATACTTGAGAAACTTGAATACACTTAGTGTGTGACCCTCTAGGCCTCTTTCTTGTTGGCATTAGGTGAGCTTGCCTAAAGTCCAAGATTACTGTCTAGCAATGGTTCAAGGCACCCAAGAGAAAGAAGTTGACGCTGCATTGACGTATCACCTCGTACGAACACTTACAGTGTAATTTAATCCCTTTGTATCGATATCTCATCAAGCAGGTTTCATGGCAGTTTCATAAAACTATATGCTTGATCCTTCGTTCTTTGACTTCCTGAAATAAACTCGTCATTTACACCATGTCCATGGAATTTAATGCGATAGTTCTATTTAAATCAAAGGGCCAATATATTAACTTCCATAAATTGAAGGGACAAATCCTTCCTCAACTTATCCATTAACAATATGTCACTCGTGACGCACCCAACGTACCCTACTTCTCGCCAACTGTCTGTGTGACGGTTTTCGTCAGTAAATCTAAGTGTGTGAGTCATGACATGAGTTAATGATAATCTTCCAATCTAAGGACCATTACACATGCTCGTAGATAGCAATGTCCAATGACACCAAGACATGTGGAATTGCTACTGGTGGGTCTGTTCTCATAATCTCTCCTCTTGGAGATTACCAAGTGCGAAATCCATGGGAGAGAGTCTCGTTTTCTTACGAGTACTCACACATGACGGTATGTATACTATATGTCCTAACATAGTATGTCATCCAACCATAGAACTTTATTTAAGAATATTGTTATATCATTTCAAGGTTCTCATCATAGCGGGGATCTGCCATAATCTTATTAATGCAACAAATATTCCAAGACATTATAATATTATAGTCATGCAGAACAATGAAAAATATATAATATGTGAACATTCATGTAATCAAAGTACAAAACAGTTGGTTCTCAGGACACCAACCCTAACAAACTCCCACTTGGACTAGAGCCAACTACCTACGACTTTTAGTCCGCTAGAACTCACATGATGATCATGTTTCTGCTGAGTCAAGGATTTATTCAAGGGGTCCACCACGTTGTCTTCCATGGAAATATTGCTCACTGCAACTTCACCTCACTAAGTAAAATCCCTCAAGATATGATACTTTCGAAGTATGAGCTTTTTCCGCTGATGTGACCTTGGCTCTTTTGCAAGTGTCACCGCTACAGTATTATCACAATAGAGTGTGGTAGTATTTCTATTGCTTGGTACTACATCCAGCTCTTGGACGAAGCTTCACATCCATACTACTTCTTTAGCTTCCTCAGAAGCTATGATATACTCGGACACCACTGTAGAATCTTCCGCCACACTTTACTTTGAGCTCTTCCAGCTCACTGCACCTCCATTCAAACTGAAGATGTATCCAGTCTGCGACTTCATGACATCTTGATCAGTCTGGAAACTAGCATCTACATGTCCTCTGATGACTACTTCCTCATCTCCTCCATAAACCAGGAACATATCCTTAGTACACCTCAGATACTTAAGGATAGTCTTGACTGCCATCCAATGAAGGTCTCCTGGATCAGCTTGATATCTTCCTACCACACTTAATGCGTAATCAACATCTAGCCTCATACATAGCATAACATACATGACTGACCCAATCATGGATGCGTAAGGGATAATTTCCATTCTCTTTCTTTCCTCATGTGTCTGAGGACACATTTTCTTGGAATGATGAATGCAATGTGACACTAGAAATAATCCCCTCTTGGACTATTCCATACTGAATCTCTTCAGTATCTTGTCAATGTATGTACTTTGACTCAGGCCCATCATTCTCTTGTATCTATCACGATGGATCTTGATCCCAATAATATATGCTTCCTCGCCTAAGTCTTTAATGGAGAAGCATTTATGAAACCATTCCTTAACTGACTGTAAGAGAAGTACTTTGTTTCCAATTAGTAATATGTCATAAACATGTACTATTAGGAAAATGAGTGCACTTCCACTAAACCTCTTGTAGACACAAGTCTCACATTAGTTCTTAACAAAGCCAAATTCCATTACAGCTTCATCAAAATGAATGTTCCATGACTTTGATGCTTGCTTTAATCCATAAATGGATTTCTGCAACTTGCATACCTTGTTGGCATCTTTTGGAGTCACAAACCCTTCAGGTTGTGTCATGTAGACATCTTCCTGGAGGTTCCCATTAAGGAATGTTGTTTTGACATCCATTTTCCAAATTTCAAAGTCATGGTAAGCGGCAATGGCCAATAGGATTCTGATGGATTTCAGCATCGCAACTGGTAAAAAGGTTTCATCATAGTCAATTCCTTGATGCTGTCTAAAACCTTTTTCAACCAGTCATGCCTTATAGGTGCTGAATTTCCCCTCTACGTCCAGTTTCTTCTTAAATACCCATTTATTACCAATAGTCTTTACATAAACTGGAGGATCTACCAAAATCCAGACTTGGTTTTGATACATGGAATCCATTTCAAAATTCATGGCTTCTTTCCACTTGGCAACGTCTGTAACTTCAACTGCTTCCTTGTAGGTAAGAGGATCATCATTGTCATCCAATAATGAGTCAACATCCTTGGTGACAAGAAAACCATATCGTTCTGGTTCTCTCACCTCTCTCATGCTCCTATGAAGTTCTTGTGTCTCTGGAACAGATTTTTCTTCCACGGGGCTTTGTGGAATCTATTCTTGTACCAACTCTTGTGTATCTTGATCCTCGAATTCATCGAAGTCTATCTCTCTCCCACTATCTCTTTTGTAGATGTGATCCCTCTCAAGGAATATGGCGTTTCTTGCCACTGTAACCTTTTTTTCTAAGGGGTTGTATAGGTAATATCCCCTTGTTTCCTTGGGATATCCTATAAAGATACACTTTGTGCCTCAGGGTGAAATTTTGTTACCTAAAGAGGCCTTAACAAATGCTTCTCTACCCCACACATGTAAATTCGATAACATGACTTTGCGTCCACTTCATAACTCGTATGGAATTCCATTTATCGATTTAGTTGGTACTTGGTTTAGTATGTGTGCTGCTGTTTGTAATGCATATCCCCAAAAGGATAATGGAAGACTCACATGACTCATCATTGATCTCACCATTTCATATAGGGTGTGGTTCCACCTTTCACTTACACCAGTCCACTGAGGTGTGTAAGGAGGAGTGAGTTAAGATAGAATCCCAAACTCCCGTAAGAAATCAATGAAGTCATGATTAAGATATTCTCCTCCTCTGTCTGAGCGGAGTTTCATCATTTTCTTACCAAGCTGGTTCTCTACTTCATTCTTATATTCTTTGAACCGATCAAAAGAATATGACTTATACCTCATTAATTAGATATATCCATATCTACTAAAATCATCAGTAAAAGTTATAAAGTCTGAGAACCCACCACTTGATTCAACTAGAAATGGTCCACACACATCTGTGTGAACTAATTCTATAATCTCTTTAGCTCTTTAACCTTTACCACTAAATGGGGCTTTGGTCATTTTTTCTTTGTAGACATGCATGACATACACCAAGTGGTTTTAGTTCGAAAGAATCTAAATACCAATCTTGATGTAATTTTGTCAAAAGTTTCTCATTGACATGCCCTAAACGGTGATGTCAAATTTGGGTGTGGTATGAGTCATGTGAATTTACTTTTTCATCGATTTCCATTACTTGGTTTGTGTATTCTAACAAATAAAGGTTGTTATATAAATGTGCCCTACCGAAAAAATGTTATCTTTATAAAAGTAGCAACATTCATTTCCAAACTTGAATATGAATACATCAGTATCTAATCTGGATACTAAAATAATGTTTTTAGTAACATAAGGCACATAATAAAAACCCTTTAACACCAAGATCATCCCAGTA
This sequence comes from Viscum album, assembly GCA_963277665.1. Classification (NCBI taxonomy): domain Eukaryota; kingdom Viridiplantae; phylum Streptophyta; class Magnoliopsida; order Santalales; family Viscaceae; genus Viscum; species Viscum album. Next base: position 2,014,327,177 of record OY728153.1, on the reverse strand, counting down.
GGCAATGTGAGGTGGTAGTCTCTGATAGCTACAGCAGCGAGTCTGGCTCTGTTGGCTGCTCGTAGATCCACCTCACCTCGGTCAATCTTTCTGAATCTACTTGGTTCTTGTATTTGGATAAAAATGTGATCACCACAAGCAGTATCTAATACCCAATTAGTAGAAACAGATAGATTGTATTCGATAACAAATGCACCTGAAGCTTCCCCTTGTTTCCTTGGCTGGGTGCAGTTTTTCTTCCAGTGGCCCTTCTTGCCACATGTGAAACAAACAACATCACGTTACTTTTCCTCCCCTTTGATCTCCCTTTTCTTGGAGGGCCTTGAAGAAGCTTTGGGCTTAAAGATATTCGTCTTCCCTTTCCTTTTATTCACCATGAGGACAGAAGTCTTTTCATGCTTCATGTCATTATCGACTTGGCGAATGAGGATAAGAAGATCAGACAGAGACTTCTCAATGTTGTTCATGTTGAAGTTCACTATAAAGTTTGAGAAGCTCTTGGGAAGTGATACAAGAATTAGATTGGTACCTAGTTCTTTGGGGAGTTTAAAACCTAGAACCTCCAAGCGCTCAATGTAGCCAATGATCTTGACTACATGAGGCCCAGCTGGGGCACCCTCTCCAAGCTTGCTCTGGAATAGAGCCTTGAAAATCTCAAACCATTCCTGTCTTTATCTCTCCTGGTATAGACCACAGAGGTTATCGAGCATGCTATAGGAATCCATGTCCTCATGAGACTTCATGAGCTCACTTGACATTGATGATAGAATCAAACATTGAACGTCGAGTGCATCGCTAGAATGTTGATCATAGACTAGGAAATCTTCATCACTTGCCCCTTAGGAAGGAGGATCAGGAAGTGAGGACTCCAGCACGTAATACTTTCGTTCATGGCGTAAGGAAACCCAAAGGTGCCTAAACCATTCTAGAAAGTTAATGCCGGTGAGGATATTGTCTTTGTATAGAATTGATCGCAGAGAAAATATGGTTGACGAGTTTTTCATCTTGATTCTACAATTTAAAAGAGCGGATTTATTAGTACTTTCTTGATTACATTTTATGATAAATAATAAATTTTATTAAGTCTCCCACTTTTTTATCAAGTCCCAATGGCCCTCACCATTGAACTCGGAATGTCCAGTTGCTTTGACATTCTAGTGGAAAGGATCCATATTCCCCTTCACATAACCCCAATAAGGGTTGGTCAAGCTATTCGAAGGTATTTAGGTAGGCATGTCTTTTCCAACTGTGAGCTTACAGTTCCTTGATCTGTTGAGTGGACTCCCCAATCCTAAAATCCTCACTTGTATTTCCTCAACTATTGCCTCCAATATTACACCAAGTCTAGCAAGGGCAACTCCTCTTGATGTAATATTGTTAAGTCAACCCGAAACCTTTCATAAGGACTTTATAAAATTAAGTTTCCCAATAAGGGTTGGTCAAACACATAGTTTTATTGAGTCTTTCCCTTAATCAAGTAACGGAAGGCTTGGTCTGACTTAATATGGTATTTGAGGGATTTTATTCTTTATGTGTATTTTTGTATTATCACATACTTGTTAATATTAAGTGATCCTTACTTAAGTTATTAACCATGTTCTGATAATGTTTACGCATAGTCTGGTTTTTAGTTTATTCTATCTTTACATGCTTGTTTATTTCATTAATTATGTGATCGCGACAACACATACATAATAAATAAACCATGCAATCAGACAGAAATAAAATAATATGGAATGATCATGAGCTTCTATTGGTTAGCGTATATAGCGGTTTGATAAGCTGACCCTGACCTAGGGAAAACACCTTGAACCTGATGGTTTGTGTTTTGCAGCTCCCACCTATCCACCTTTGTATCTTCTTGGGTTGGTTTCACCTCAGCTTCAGGTTTTGAACCCTCTCCTCCGGCTTGGGAGATCCTCCATTACATGGTTTTTACATTAAAGAAACCATGGGCACGTAGGCCCTACATTTTATTGGAAGAAGTCTCATAGACCAACAAATTTAAATTACACAAATTTAAATGAAACCAAACACACATACAAAGGGTCTTTGGTCTATCTCATGATCATCCATAGTATGCAATGACATTTACACATATTTATCATTCAAATTCTTTTAATAGTTCTATTTATTCAAGATAATTCTATCTTGAATTCAATTAATTGTGATCTTATAATTAATCAATTATTTATCTTAAATTCCTTTATGAACTTCCTTGATATTCTTCTCATCCATATTTCTTGTACAGGTCTTTTTACTTTTGGAGGAAACCTGGTGAAATTTCTGAAAGTACATGGTGTGTAGTTTATATTTACATGGAGTGTATTTATTTTCACTTTTATCCAAAGTACACACCGGGGGATTTTGTGTGTTCTCTTTACTTTGTAAATTTTGGAGTACATGACATGTAGATAAATCATACACGGCATGTACTTCCTTGTTATGCAGTAACCGTCTTGGAAATCCCATGTACGCGGAACATGGCTTCTCCTTGTACACGGTTTCACCTTGGCCAGATCGGACTACACGGCATGTTGCTCCAACATGCACATCGTGTAGTCTGGTTTCCATGCACCGTTCAATTCTGGTTAACATGGCGTGATTAAAACTTAGGTATAATAAATTTACACAGCGTGGTTTGGAGGACCAGTGTCGGTTCGTTGAACCTAAGTACATGGTGTGTAGTTTTAATTACACACCGTGTAATCCCGTGTTATACAGACAGAAATAGCGGCTCCTATGGATGAGTTCTTCATTTTTATTTTAATCAAAATTAAAATTAAAAGGTCATTTCTGTGATATGAATCGAAAAACGAAGGAGGAAGAACAGATCTCATTTATTCAGATTTATAGAATGATTTATTTCGAATTGAATCAAATATAAATGCATAAATTATCAACGAAAATTAAATAACTATAATCAACATTGTAACCTCCCTTTGATACCATTTTAAGGTTCCGGGCGCAGCGGAATAACGTGGGTGGATGTGCCCACTTGGATTTTTGTCATTAAAAATGATCAATCCAAGATCAATACGACGATAAAAGCCAGTCTCCATGGATCGAATCACAGAAATGGACAAAGAAAAGGAATGTTCAGGAACCACGAAGTAAGATCATTACAGTTTGATTATAATTAATTTAATCAATTGAAATGAAATACCTTTTGGGTTTTCTTTCTTTTTTGATGTTCTTGATCACGTTCCAATGTGATTCATCATTGCGTCGCAGATTCCAAGTGTAGACTTCCTCTAGCGGTGATCCACACGTCTACCTTGTATCTCGAGATGTTGCCAAAGGAGTCTCTGGGTGCTAGCATGGAGAAACCTTTGCTTGCATTGTCCACCTTAGATCGTCTTGATATTATGGAAGAGGATCTCTCTCGGTCTTGAGAGCATTTTTGGAGGAAGAGGTTCTTTCGGCCTTGAAATAATTCTCTAGAGTTGTTGTGCACAACGATTCTCTTGTGTGTTGGAAAAGAGTTGGGGTTGCGAGGATATTTATAATCAGGTTTGAGGTTGTAGAGTTATGACAATAAATAAATGTGTTACGTGTTTTATTTATTTCATTGACTCTTAATTAAAACCCCCATGTCGAATAATTAATTCCTTGACATGCTCCCACGCTGATTATAATAAATATCATTTAAAACAATATTATATCCTCAAAATCCCGACTGGAAAAACTACACGGCGTGTATTAATAAATACATGGTGTGTACTTGTTTTTCATTTAAAACTACATGACGTGTATATTCAATGTACACGGCATGTATATCTTGTTTTCATTTATTCATTTCCTTTCCATAAAGAAAACTACACGGCGTGTAATTATTAATACACAGCATGTACTTGTTTTCCATGAAAAACTACACGACATGTAATCTTTAATACATGGAGTTTATATCTTGTTTTTCATTTCCTTTTTCCTCCATCATTAAAATTATTTAGGCTTCCTTGAATAATTATTAAACCATGTACGAGAATAATCTTTATTCGACTTGAGATACTTGAATAAACTTAGTGTGTGACCCTCTAGGCCTCTTTCTCATTGGCATTAGGGGAGCTTACCTAAAGTCCAAGATTACTGTCTAGAAATGGGTCAAGGCACCCAAGAGAATGAAGTTGACGCCACATTGACGTATCACCTCATATGAACACTTACTGTGTAATTTAATCCCTTTGTCTTGATATCTCATCAAGTAGGTTTCATGGTAGTGTCATAAACCTATATGCTTGATCTGTTGTTCTTTGACTTCCTGAAATAAACTCATCGTTTACACCATGGCCATGAAATTTAATGCGACAGTTCTATTTCAATCAAAGGGCAAAGATATCAACTTCCATAAATGGAAGGAACAAATCCTTCCTCGACTTATCCAGTAACAACATGTCACTCGTGACTCACCCAATGTACCCTACTTTCCGCGAACTGTCTGTGTGACGGTTTTCATCAGTAAATCTAAGTGTGCAAGTCATGACATGAGTTAATGATAATCTTCTAGTCTAAGGACCATTATACACGCTCATAGATAGCAATTTCCGATGACACCAAGACATGCGTAATTTCTACTAGTGGGGTTGTTCTCATAATCTCCCATCTTGGATATTACCAAGTGAGAACTCCATGAGAGAGAGTCTCGTTTTCCTACGAGTACTCGCACATGACGGTCTGTATACTATGTGTCCTATCATAGTATTTCATCCAAAGTTAGAACTTTATTTAAGAATATTGTTATATCATTTCAAGGTTCTCATCATAGTGAGGATCTTCCATGACCTTATTAATGCAACAAATATTCCAGGAGATTATTATATTATAGTCATGCAGAACAATGAACAATATATAATAAGTGAACATTCATGTAATCAAAGTACAAAACAGTTGGTTCTCAGGAAACCAACCCTAACACATAAAACCTATAAGTTTATAATAATCATAAATTTAATGGTTTATGAATTTACATTTATAGTGAGAGGTGACATTTTTTTTAATTTTAGGTCCACTAGGTCGAATACCCTAAGCGGGGGGGGGGGTTAATCAGGGTATGAGATATTAAAAATTTCTCCCATTTGGATCTTGTTTCATTATTAGAAAAAAGTCAATTCTATCTTCCTCCCATATAAATATACCTACATATGAGAAATCATGCACTTGACACAATGATTTTTACGTGATTCATTATCACTTGCCTACATCCAATGAGTATACAATGACAACGTGCCGATTTAAAAAATTCACTAAGGCTCACTACTAATAACAAGTATAATGTTCAAGCTAGATCTTATATGCCAGGATCACTACCTTTACAAGGTTTAGGGTCTTCCCACTGCCTTCCCAAGGGTCATTCCCTATGCCTTTTTCTCTAGATCACTACTGGTGGAATGGTTCCCCATCCTTCTCTTCCTTTGCTCACTGCTCTTGGAAAGGAATCCACTCACAGTTTATCGACTTGTAGGTCAAACACATTTTATGGACATGTAGGTCACTTGATTTCCATGAATGTCTACATCCTCAACTATAGGTAGATACTCTATCAAAGTTCTGTTTTCACCCATAGATGAATTTCACCTTCCCGAGTACTGTTAGGTACCAGAAAATACTTTCGAAAAATGAATTGAAGCTTTCAAAAACTTCCTGTGAAAATCACGAACCACCTTGTCTCTCCCACGTTTTGAGTACCGGGTATAGTACGCGAACCGCCTTCTCCACGTACTACTTCCTCTTATATGAACATCTTATTTCCACAAACTGCCTATTCCAAGAACCTCCTCTATCCATAGACTTCCTCTTCCATGAACCTCCACCATCTGAGGACTGCCTCTACCTTCGCTATTTGGTATAGCTACCACATACCAACTTCATGAACCTCCTCTGTGAAACCCCTATTGTCCGTGAACATTTTGTTGTTTGTGGACTTCCTTCACTTCCATGTACTAGATTTCCCCCTCTGCATACTACTTGCGGAACTCTCCCTCTCGTGTACTAGAGATTCATCCTCCATGTAATGAGACACCACCTTCTGTGTACCATACTTCCTCTTCTGCGTACCAGACTTCCTTTATAGGTTATGAAACCCCGCAAACACCTTCGGTGGAATTTCTTCCGTGAAAACCACTTTATCCTTCGTGAACTAACTTCGGTTTTCTCTAAAATACCAGAACAAAATATACTTTTAAATGATGTTCCATATCCACATTAAATAGTGGGATTAGAAATTCTTATATAGGAAAATACACCCAGTTAATCAACAAAATCAAGATTTACCAAATCTTGATTCGTGCCTCCATTGCATACTGAATCTTATGCTTCCATGAACCATAAGCCATTCGTGAATCGTAATACATCCGTAAACCATTTTCGTACATGCTCTGGGTACCACCATTCATCCTACACAGTCTACCTCATCTATCGATGCCAAACCATCCACGTACCATACTACTGCTCAGCCACAAACCATTTTCGGTTTCGCGAACCATATCTGTGTATTGTTCATGCTGCCTGGTAAGCAGCCACATACCCTTCATGGATATAGTATGTGATCCATGCCATGGGCTCCACACACCTCTTACTTTGCTGATTTTTTCACCATTATTTACACAAATTCCCGATTTTGAGGACCCAAAATTTGGAAAACTCTAGGAAACTACGACACCTTATTAACATGTCTTCAGAAAACACCAACCATTTTAATTTGTAGTCATATGTCTTTGTCAGGAAACACTACCAAACCAAAAACATACTGAAAGGATGAATTGAGGGATTTTTTCCCAAATAGTTAATCTTCTCTATAAACATAATTGTTTCATAGGGGTTCCTCACACTACATTATTTCATCCTATTTTTTTATTTCTTCAAATATTAAATGGAGATCATGTTCATTTTTGTGGATCTTTAAATAGATTTAGGAAATATTAAAGATAAAAGAATTATTTGTTCCATCGTTCTCTCTTTCGAAAGATGATGTAGAGTTTTTAGGGAATTCCTTATTCTTGAGAATGTTATTTTAGACATCATTATCGAGATGGATTAACTAGTTTCTCACTAATCCATGTTTTATTATTAGGATTAATGTGTTTTATTATATGATTCAAATATGAGATCTTTGGTGTTCTATGGATATTAAGACATAAGATCGAGTTTTGTGGAAAAAATTCACTTAAATACCAGGAGTATATCATCTACCATTATGATCGAGTTGATGATGTTTCCTTTCATATTGACCTTCCCTTAGTTGTTTAGGAATTCCTTGATGAATTTTATGGTGAATTTTATGGTATTCCCCTAGAGAGGGAGGTAAAATTTTCTATAAGTATGGTGTTAGGTACTCAATCGATCTCGAGAACCTCTTATCATATGGTACCTATAGAGGTGAAAGACTCTAATAATTTGTTACAAGGATTGTTTGAGAAGATATTTGTTCATCCTAGTATATCAATATGGGAAGACCCCATGCTAATTTCTAGTAAGTATTAAGGTTCATATAATTTTTACATATACTATTAGTAGATGAATTGTGTAATAGTTAATAATAATTTTACTTTTCCTCATATCAATGAGTTGTTTGATCAATTAAAGGGGAAAACGTGGTTTTTAAAAATTGATCTTCAGTTGGGTTATCATCATATTAGTGTTAATGAATTAGATATTCTAAATACCGATTTTTTGAGTCTGTATAGAAATTATGAATATTTTGTGATTCCTTTTTTAATGAATAACACTCCCATAATGTTCCTGACTTTGATGAATAAATTATTCCACTAATATCTCAAAATCATTGTTGTGGAATATATTGATCATATATAGGTTTATTGTAGATCATTTCATACACATGGTCCCTATCTATATTTGGTTTTGGAAACCATGTGAATTCACTACCATTCTAGGAATCTTTCAATGTGGATTGTTTTGGTCTAATTGGTGAAGTTATTGGGGTATGTTATTTTTAAACAAGGCCCATATGTTGACATTAAAAAGGTCAGAGTTGTATTTTCATGGAAAAACCAAAAAACATATTCATGATATGGCTTTTCTTAGGTATAAATGGATAATATCAGTGGTTTCTCAAGGATTTATCATATCTAGCAATGTTTTTGACTACTCTTACCAATAACGGGGAGAAAATAACTTTAGAAGATAAGTTACACTATTTTTTTCATAAGTTTAAATAAAAACTCATATCATATCCTATCTAGATATTTAGGAATCCCAATAATGGATATTTAGTATATTGTGATTCTCTGGGTGATGGTTAGGAATGTGTGTCAATGTAGAATAACCATATTGTTGGGAAAGATTCTTGGTAGCTTCAACCTCATGAGAAGAATTAACCCAATCATGACTGGGAGCTTGGCATTTTTTTCATGAACTTAAGTATTGGAGATAGTATATTTACTAAGGGTGTTTCCCCACATTTTATTATCATAAGACCATATGTCACATATTTTTTTTAAACAGACCTAAACCTTATGTAGAGGCGATGGGTAGAGTACCTTTAGAAATTTGACATCAAAATAACCTAAACCATAGGTAAGGGGAATGTCTTAATTGATAATTTGAGTAGTAAATTACCTTCTCATGCTATATTGTAATCGAAAAATTTGTGGAACCTTATGGATATTTTCCCTCAGTTTCATTTGGACTTGTAAGAGGATGATTTAGTTGTGGTTCTAACCCGGGTTATTTTTTCACCATATTTATTTTATTTTATTATATTGGACCTATATAGGAATGTTGAGTTAAATGGAGTTAGATAATTATTATATGGAGGGGAGACCATTCATGGTTGTTCTCTCCCCTTTAAAGGTATTCTTCACATTTGGAGTCAGTTTTTTATCCCTTTATCTGTCATAAATTATATGATTCATGATTTCAATAGTTCATTATGGTCCAATAATCATGTAACTATGATGATATTTTATGAAATAAGACTACATTTTTGGTGGTTGGGTAAAAATTGTGACATTTATAATTATGTGCCCTAATGTTTCACCTTCTAGTATATTAAGATAGATGCCATGAATTCTTATTTTCTACTTATCTCTTCCAAAAATAGTTTGGAAATGATACAAGGTTTCAATGGACATCACAATTGGATTACAATAAACCCCATGATGAAATAATTCCATTTATATGGTGATTTATAGGATAAAGAAAATATCAAATTTCATTCAGATTAGAGACACCACTAAGTTTGATGATCTGGGAAAGATATGTGTGTATAAGATTATGATGCTAAATTGGTTTCCCTATTCAATTTTCTCTGAAAGGGATTCTAGGTTATCCTTATAGATTTTTATAATTATACAAGAAGTGATGGGGACCCATGTTATATCAAGAAGAAAATGCCATCCAAAAATGGATGGACAGACAAAGAATACAATTTAGATACTAGATAATATTATATATGCCTAAATCTTATATTTTGGTGTATGATGGGATAAAAATATTGTAATAGTTGAGTATTTTTGTAAAAATAGTTAGCAATAATCTATCAGAGTGGATCATGTCAAGGGTTTTTATGGCCACCCATGAATCTCACCTCTTTTCTGGTCGGAGGTGGGAAAGGCATCTCTCATGGAACTGAGTTTATTTTGTGATATTCTAGTGAGGAACAATGATATATGTATATATTTGTGTACAAATAAAATTTTGTAGAAATGAAATGTTGAAAATTGAATCCATAATTTTGAGATTTCCAATGGTGATCAGGTCTTATAGAATATTTTTACTTGGTTGGGTCACCGCCAACTTGGGAAATAAGTGAATATTTCTTTTAGATATGTTGGACCATTTGAAATCACTGAGTGTCATTGGTAGGTTTATAATTAGTGGGAGTTATAATCTTGTTTGATAGGTATTGATGATTGTTTTCCAAAAATCTCAACTCAATAAGTAATCTATAATGACTTCCCATGTTTTATGTTGGATGGAGATCAATATGGAGTAAGATGTCTTAGTTGTGGAACAAAATGTGGAGATCATTGACTCTCAGATGAATGTTACACCTGGGATGTCTATTTTTTCAGTCACAATGTTATAAAAGAACAAATAATAGTATTAAGAGACATGGTTGGATAAATCATTGGTGAGGGCTAAATGACCTCAACTATTTTCCGATCATCCTTTTTAAGGATTTTATTAGATTCTCATAATATTTAATAGATCAAAAAATGTGATTAAAAAACCATGTTTGAGTATGTCCATGTAATATAATATAAAAATTATATGTATAAGAGAAAATTAATAACTCTATAAATATATTATACTTCACACTGAAGAGTATATACTATATCTTAATCTCTATATGCATTTGATAAAGATAACTGAGTGGAAAACTTATCCCTCATCCATGGTGTATCCATGAGATGATTAAAACCACACAACACATGTGTAAGATTATCCACTATCCACAATATGCTAGAATCTCATTAATAAAGTATATTAGAGAATGATAAATTTGAGTTCCAGGGAGGTTCATCCAAGAAACATATAATCAAAACCACATCCATCAAATGACATTTCTTTATATAGGAAATTAAGGATGCCCCGTGATTATCATATCATTTATTCATGTGATTAAGCACATGAATAATTATCATGGATGATACATGAATCATTAAAATTTACTCTCTATGGAATCATATCCTGAAACTATACATTAATGATAGTCTTTGATGGAAAATACATAAATGAAAACTATTTATAATTTATCCCCAATTTTAAATTTCATAGCTAGGAAAATCATAATTTCTATTAAATATGATATTTATTATATATATATATATATATTATTTTGGGATTTAAGGAATTTTATCATTAATTTACCACTTATAGTAAATCCTAATAGGCTCTGTGGAATTTCAGAATATATTGTATCATATATAAAATCTCTTTTAATCATATCCCAAACTCATTTTGAATATTTTTAAAAACACTTCTAGAAGTATATCATTAACTTCACCTTGTAATATATAATATGTAATTAATTGTTCATCCTTATACAAAAAACTCTTGGATGAACTCCAAATTATTTTAGAGTATCTCCCTGAGCCAAAATCAATCCCCATTCAGTCAACCAAAAAGTGTGATCCCATTGGCTTTTATTATATTGATAAAAATTACGAATCTATGAATCCATATATGTATATATGTTTTTTTCACTAAAAAATCATTAGATCTATGCAAGATATGAAGGGATCTAGTGAGATATCCATCAATCGCATTTTTATCTAAACCAATGTCAACTGATTTATATTATATTAAAATGAGTATTCAAATATTTTTCATTTGTACAATACATATTGGGACATGGAACATGTAAATCAAATACAGCCAACCCACCTTCTCTCAAATCTCTCTGTGTATAATGAACTAATCGATGAATACATCACATTTCAATCATTATTATGGAAATTAAAATCACATGTCCCTTTTCATGATTGATATATAATATATAGGTGTGGGTACACACTCCCACCATCTATCTTAATCAAAGACTCAGAGGTCATACTCCCATATTGGTTAATCTATAACACATGACATTATCAACAAACATAACCAAACACCCCCATATTAGTTAAGTCATTATATATTCTTGAGAAAATATGTATCAAATTTTGAAGCTTTTAATTTTTGGTGTCTTGCTAAGCATAGGGAGTGTAGATAGAAATATGATCCATGAACCCCTCGTATAAAAAATACATCTTATATCCACCCCATATGGTTAACTTAATTGGGAATCCAGTATACAAAATGAATCATATTCTCTATTTTTCACCTCAGGATTGAATTATATATCTCTATTGAAGAATCATACTTGTTCAACCCATAACATTTGATCATAACCTATAATAAACCATCGAAAACATCAATTAGTAAAAAAATAAAATTCATTCATAGATAGCTCAATTATCATTTAAATTTAGTGTGTATATATATATATATATATATATTTGTTTCCTACACAAAATAATGATAATATGGAGGGATCCTTTAATATGATACATTTTTAATATTCTTATAATTTTTATGAATATTTAACAAAAACAACATAAGAACCGGTTTATCATATCATATATGATAAACCGCTTGATCATCCATTTTTTCTATACATTATGGGTTTTGATCATTCCTTACATCAATTATAATTCATGTCGCATATCTAGGTTATAATTTGACAAAACATCCATACTAAACTCTATTTTGATAAAAATATATTAATTGTGTCAGCTTGAATAATTATTATAATACAAAATCATATTTCAAACTATTAAAATTCTTCAATTTATTAAAACTAATTGGCATGACAATATCAAAGGATACACTTTTAACCACTATTTTTTACATAGAACTCTTTATTAGTTCATCATCGTCATCCTTGAAATCTTATTCCATAAAAAAATTTCCTTACTATAATGTAACAAATGACGTTAATTTTTACTAATACATTTTAAATATATTATAATATCAAATAACATTCAATTTAAGAAAATATTTGCGTCGTTAATTATTTGTTAACTTTGAACTTATTTAAGTCCAAATATACTCCTACTAAATTTATAGACATTATATTCTCTTAAAATTACTTATTAAGATACACAAACCCTTTTTTATTATGAAATAACATTTATTTATTTCCAGTAAAAAAATTAAACAAATGAATTGTATCATATATTATTTTATATGTGTTTGAAACATTTTTATTTGAAATGAATATATAATTAAAAATAAATTAATTACCACATACATTTTTAAAATTAATTTTATAAACTTCATACCTCATATGGAAATTCAATAGAGTCTCGTGAACTATTTTAGGTATATCATTGTTATTATAATCATATTAAATTATTACTATTATTTCCCGATAACACTTGGTTTTAATAACATTTATTGGAATATTAAATAAACATTGTTGAAATTTTCAACCAAATTTTATACTTCCACTTTCAAACTTTTACCTATTATAACTATCTATAAAGTAATTTATAACATAGAAATCATATTCCTAGTTTACATATATTCAAAAAACCTTGAGAACATCATGTATACATTCTTTTTAAATTGAATCATATTATTATAAAATTTTTATACATGAGAATAAGATAAAATCTCTAACCATAAAAAACATTTTTGTTTCCCTTAAATCATGTCACAAAAATGAACATATCAGAGTGATGTTTATCAAAAACACCTCATATCACATTATTAAACCAATGTTTAAAATCTATTACCCATATAACAATGAGTTAATACACATCTTAATAAATTTTCATTCAATCTTGAATGATCCAATTTATCAATCCAACAACTAATTTTCTCTATTACTTGAAATGAATCCAAAAATCCCAAACATAAATTATCTTCTCTTTCTAGACATTTTCATATTTTACTTCACTTTATAAATCATAAAATTGATATCATGTATCTGTAAAAATAATATAAATGATTTCTATTTCCGTTAAATATTTAAGGACGCATTTAGTCTCATTTGCATATCCAATAATATGAATTATCATGTGGCATACCGAATCATCTTGAGTATATGAGACTAAAATTCCATAAATCATTGTTTTAAGCAATCATATTAAGCACATAACTAGAGACTAAGATTAATTTTCCCATTTAGAATATACTACCTTAAAAACCCTTAAATTATTCATTCAATGCTTCCAAAAGAATCTAAAATTACTTGTTATAGAATTTATACACATGGTTACGAAGGAACTATTCTAACACATAAAATTTTCATTAATAAATTTTATTAAATAACCAATTTTTCTTAAGTACTTTTCCTAAGTTACCAATATTAGGAGTATATTACTTTATGATTCTTTTTTCAAGTATTGATCCCAAATGTTCAGAATAATAAAAATGATGATATTTATATATAATTTAATATTTTATTAGATGATTATTCATGTATTATTATCCATTTAATAATGAAATTTATGAGACTATCTCCCACTATATTTATAACCCCTTTAAAATTCATTGTAACTATTAGTGGTCCAAGATAAATTTTTCAATAATAAATGAGTCCTCTTGGGAATTCATCTCACCACTTAATTATTTACGTAGGGAATGTTTTGAATAATATTATATATTATACGTGGATATCTTGGTAGAAAAACATTTTGTCAATTCCATCATATAGATAAAATCAAGTCCATTACTATAATATCCTAAAAATTGGGGCATCCTAATTAAGTTTTGCTAAATGAAAATACTAACAAGAAGATAACCAAGGGCAATATAGGGGAACTCTTATATGGCATGAGTCTAATTGAAGAGACAATCCTCAGTAACATATTATATTATTTCCATTAATATGGTAATTCAAGGGTACCATAATATAGCATGAAATTACAATATTGGATGATAAGAGTTTTGAAAAGTGTCTTTTTTTATGGAATCAAACGATTAGTATTTTAAAGGTATTCTAATTTCACTATATTATCTCATGTTGTTACATTTTATGTATGAATTCTTCTAGTGAATTATTTTTTAATCCTATTCCCTCCACTAACCAATACATTAAAACCATATTGATGTTGAACTCTTTATACAACCCACAAGTGTTTATTACTCACTCAAAAATATAAGTAAAGTATATCCATTAAAATATGAATAAAACATATGAAAACGTAGATGAATACATCCTATAAATGATTAGAATGATATGAGATTGAAATTATACAGATGAGTAAGCCTATTGTAATTGATAGAAATCCCAATTCACTTTTATAGATAATTTATATGCCTATATGTAAATAGGTAGTCCAACCCCAAGTCCTTTTATGCTGGGATACTTTACTCATTTATAAATCGAATTCATTATAACTATAAATCATAATATGAAAAAAATAATCAAAAACCAAAACAAGTTCATTTTATCAATTATAAAATAAGGTCATGGTAGATGAAAAACTAAATTTACTGTAGAGTTAATCCAATATTGTAATTAAGGGATATATATTAAAACTAGTAAAAAATAAACTAAAGAATATACAATGTTCATGTTACTAAAATAATTTAACAAACATGAGTATAGTAGGGAATAACCTTTTAATAAATGGACATTTCAAACATTTAAACATTAAATATATTTTTTTAACAATTTATAAATAAACTCTATTTTAAATTTTTTTATAATTTTGAACATTAATATTATGTACATTACATGAATTTGAAAATAAAAAACTTATAATAGTTGTAATTCCCTGACCTCAGAAGCCTAGAGTGGGTGCATTATTATGTATCATTGGTATGATCACAAAAGATCAAGTCTCGATAGACCAATTAATTTAGTATCCTTGGAAGTACTAGATACATTTAAAAGGTTTAAATTACATCATAAAATAAGAAAATACAACAAAATTGTTTCCAGGGACCATACTCATATCCCCTCATAGAATCCCTACAAGTCAGTCATAAAATACTTCTTTGCATCCTGGAAAAAAACATAGAAAATAGTGAGCTCATATTCTCAGTAAGTATAACAATATAGCGGAAACTTTCATAAATAAGCATAAAAATTTAAGGAAATGTATAAAACTAAAACAAAATACTTTTAAAATTGAACTTCAGAATAATATGGAAAAGATAAAATCTAATAATTCCATTTACTTATTCACATAGATATTCTACTAATCGAATAATCACATGCAATATCAATAGCCACTTTCATAATTATGGAATGCATAATTCTATACTTTCATAACCACATAGTCAAGGCCTTGTAACAAAACTACAGATAATATTTTTTCAAGGCCTTGTGCCAAGACACTAGTTTGTCTCATGAGACCTACCGATGCATCGAGGAGCTATAGCGGGCTCCACCCGTCACATAATAAGTCCAATGCAATCCTCATATGAAAAGGCTTAAACATAACATAAACATTCATATTAAAACAAGCTAACGAAATTTCAATACTTTATCCATAAACCATGAATGGTGTAAAAATAACACATCCATAGTGAAACATATCATAAAACCTTCAATACAATATGGAAATTTTGTACCATAATAAATCATCTTCAAATAAGCTTAAAATTCATCCAATGATGTTGACATAGATGAAATCAAAACCTTTTTTGAGAAATATCACTTTCTATTTTGAAATCATTTAAGAGTCATGTAATTAGAAACAAGACATTTATTTTGAAAATATTCTTATAATATTATAAGGGATGCTTTGACAATGTTATAATGGCAGAAAATAGCTGCACCCGCCGTATAAGTTAAAAAAGCATTCTTACTTTAATTTTGTCTAAAAGGTCATAAAGTACCTTGATTGGAAAACAATGGAAAGATTCCTTTCAAAAAATATAAGGTCAAATAAGGGAATAATTTACTACACACTATTGTCTAGTAAATAGTAAAAATGTTTTGAAATACATTTTTAAGAAACATGGATGTGGATGATAAAGAGGTCTCAGTAGATACTTGCGTAAAAAAACCTCGGATAATAAAGAGATTGTGAAATTAACCCTTATCTTGTAATTTTCTTTGGTCGAGGGTTGGTTAACTGCCATTATAATGGTGAAATAATTGTTATTAAATTATACAATAATAATATACATTAATATGATATCATATATGATCTTTTAATATTGATTTGTTAATAATATTTTAGTATTATCGTCGTTTCGGGTGATAACTGATTCATTTTCCATTATATGATTTGTTACATAAGTAATTTTTATTATGAATGGGATGTATCTTATTCATATTCAGAATGATATTAATTCTTTAAACATTATTTTTAATTGTCTAATGAAAATTATTCTTGAATGGATACAATGTGGAATGAATCTCATTGCGTTCATGGAGACGATAATCCGTACGTACGCATGAGAAACAATATCATTATTTTGATATTAAAATAATATATAATTGGATGGTATATCATATATACAGAATAATTATAATGTTATATTTATTATTTACATCAATTACACATCATTATTATACCCATACAAATAATAATGTATTGAATAACAATTACACCACGACGTGGACACGGTAAGCCGTACGTACGCACGAATAGTGACATGTCATTCAAAGGATGTATAGAATAATGAATATGGTTGTACCATATTTATAATAACATCACAATATATAGAAGATATTGGAGTTATTATTTAATAATGGAAACAACAAATAAAAAGGAAGTAGAAGAAGAAATGAACTTGAAAGAGGTGATGAAATATTTACCTGTTCTTCAGGTTCTTCCTTTTGATTTGATCAAAAGGGATCCATAGGTTGGATTTCTAACTAAAGGAATGCCTCTAGGATTAAGGAAATACAATTTATAGGGTATTTTTGCATGGGTTTTCTGAGCCAAATGGCTTTGATGGTGTGAATTAGAGTGAAGGGGGAGTGCCCTTTTATAAGAGGGGTGAGGGGCACCTTAGGAAAATCTAGAAATATTATTTTATAAAAAAATAATTTTCGGTTTCTAAAGGCTCCAAATTGAATTATTTAAACTCTAAGGTGTGTATGGCTCAAAAAAACTCTAGAAATAGGTTTTAGACATGTTTGGGTCACTATAATAACCTAATATTTTAGATTTAACTCTTAGTTAAATAGTTTGACATTTACCATGTCTCTTTGTATTTTTATATTATATGGTTAATAAACTTAGTATACACATACAAGAGAACCCCAAGTGGTTAATTAATGATACACCTATAATTATTTATGTATTTTGGTTGAACATTATATTTTTAGGAATATAATATCAATTAATAATATAATATTTGTTTTAAAAACACTTTTATGTCAATTTTGACACTATTTGATATTTTGTTTTTTCTAAATTCATAACAGCGTTATTACTTCAAAAACAATTCATCTAACCAACCCTAATATGTCATATTAACCTAAAAAATTATTGGAATTCATAAAACGTCTCAAATTAAATTTATTTGGATATTTATAATATCAACTATTTTAATCTTTCATTAATACGGTAATTACTACATCGTCAATATGTCATAAATAAATTAAATTATTTAATGTCTAAAAAATATAAATAAAATACCATTTTATATGAAATATATTTTTTTTCTGATAAATATTTATAGTCTAATTTATCTTATGTTTAACCCTATTTTAAAAATGGTTTAGTTATTAAACTTGGAATTTAACACTTTTAACACTTCTTGGAATTAAATAACAATAAATGTCCTAATCTAATCAAAGTGGGCCTAAAAATCATATTTTATTCCTATGGTTGTTTTTGATTGAATTAAACTTATCAAATAGAATTAGGACATGTGTTAGGGTAATAATAACATCATTTTTACCCTTAATTACCCTATTTACTTTTAACCGTGGTAAATAAAAGTAAACAGTTATTATTCACCAAAAATTATTTTCATCATATTGAACCAAATTTTACTTACTGATATCAACCATGTCTCTCGGATTTTTTAAATTCAACTCACAGAAGCGGTAAAATTATGTTTTATGTAAATTTTTAAATTCTCCTAGGAGGTGGGTAAAAGATGGTAGAAAGTTCAATAAAATTTTTATATATCTAAAATTATTATAAACTGACTCCAATGAATTACATTGAAACTATATAGGTATTATGTATCTATTTTTACCTAAAATAAATTTAAATAAAATAAATAATTATTTAAATAAAAATTCAGTTTTAAACAATAACAAAGTGTTTTTCACTATTCATCAAAAATTGAATGTTTTCATAAAAATACTAAAAATTCACCCTAAGCTAATTTTGATATTCTGAATCCAAAAAAGAAGTCCATTTTGAATGATGAAATTTATAAATATCGAAAAACTTTCTATTACTATTCATAACGGCTAGTTTGATTGGTTGTGGTGTGTGAGAACTCGAAGTTGTGTACAACACACGCTATTGTATTATTCAAAGAGAAGCATACCATGGAAGCTTGGGGTGTTACATTCTCCCCTCCTTAAAATAATTTCATCCTCAAAATTTCTAGAAAATTACTACATAAAAAGACTTGGGGGATTCTTCATCATAAGTTCCACACGTTCCCACATTCCCTTTTCCATCTTATGGTTTCTCCATAGAACTTTTACTAGATGAGTCGTCCGATTTCTCTAAACTTGTTCCCTTGTATCAAGAACCTTTACAGGCTCTTCGAAATAAGACAGATCGGGTTCCAGTTCTAATTCTTCATAGGTTAGTACATGTGTTGGGCCAGGCATGTATTTTCTCAATAGAGATACGTAGAACACATCATGAACTTTGGAGAGACTTGGCGGCATTGCCAAATGGTAAGCTACAACCCCAATTCGTTCAAGAATTTCAAAAGGTTTGATGTGCCTGGGACATAATTTTCCCTTCTTATTGAAGATTTAACACCCTTCTATGGAGATACCTTCAACAAAACATGATCTCCAACATGAATTTCCAAATCCTTCCTATGGTTATCAGCATATCTCTTCTGTCTAGTTTGAGCTGCTTTGATGTGGTTTTGGATTACCTTCACCTTTTCCAACATTTCCTCCACCAGTTCTGGGCCTATGAGTTTTCATTCACCAACATCATCCCAACAGGTTGGTGTGCGACATCTCTTTCCGTATAACACTTCATATGGTGTTATCTAAATACTTGAATGGAAGCTATTGTTATAGTAAAATTCTACCAGAGATAAATATTGATCCCATATACCTTGAAAGTCAAGTGAGCATGATCTCAACATGTCTTCTAAGTTTTGAATAGTCCGTTCTGATTGTACATCAGTTTGAGGGTTGTAGGTAGTGCTCAAATGAAGTTCAGTATCCAAGTCATTCTAAATAATTTTCCAAAATCTTGATGTAAAACATGGATCATGATCAGAAACAATCGATTGTAGTACTCCATGAAGTCTTACAACTTCATTAATATATAGTCTTTCTAATCATTCAAGTGGTAAATCCTATCTTAGAGAAAGAAAATGTGCTGACGTGGTAAGACGATCAACAATGATTCATATTGCATTGTGCATTCTAGGAGTCTTTGGTAGTCCCATGACAAAGTCCATTGTAATATTATCCCATTTCCCCTCAGGTATGGGAAGAGGTTGCATGACTCCTCCAGGGTGTTTCCTTCTAGCTTTCACTTGTTGACAAAACATACATCTTGACACAAAATCGGCAATCTCCCTCTTCATGTCTTCCCACCAAAAATGTTCCTTCAAATCTCAATATATCTTAGTGGTACTAGGGTGTATAGAGAAATTGAAACTATGAACATCATCCAACAATTCCCTTTTTAGATCAGGTATATTGAGAACACAAAGTCTCTTCCAAAATTTTAAAATTCCATCTTTATATACGAAGTCACTCAATCTCCCATCAATCACAGCTTTAATATTCCTTTGAAACTCTTTATCATCAGTATAAGAACTCTTTACCCTTTCTAGTAACGATGGTTTGGAAACCATTTGAAAAATTATTGATGTTTCACATTCCATGGTAATTCCAATATCCATCATTACTATATCCATGTATATATGATCCTTTTCAACTCTCATCTTGTTCAAAACTCCATGATACTTTCTACTCAAAGCATCTGCCACCTTATTTGTCTTCCCCAGGTGGTAGTGTATAGCGCAATCATAATCCTTTAGTAGTTCAATCCATCTCCTTGGTGTCATGTTGAGTTCTTTATGTAAGAAAATATACTTCAAACCCTTGTGATCGGTATATATCTCACATTTTTCACCATAGAGATAGTGTCTCAAAATATTCAAAGAAAAGATTACAGCTGCTAACTCAAGATCATGAGTAGGATTGTTTTGCACATGAATATTTAGTTGTCATGATGCATAGGCAATAAACCAATCATTGTGCATAAGGACACAACCAAGTCCTTTCTTTGAATCATCACTATAAATAACAAACCCATCATTCCCCAATGGTAGAGTAAATATAGGAGCATTGACTAATTTTCTCTTCAGTTCATCAAAACATTCTTCACACTCTTTTGTCCAAACAAATTTAACCCCTTTTCATGTGAGCTTTGTTAATGGGTTACCCAACCGGGAAACATTCTGGACAAAACGTCAATAAAAACCTATTAAACCAATAAAACCGAATACCTCAGTTATACTCATCGATGATGGCCATTCTTGGATTGATTTGGTCTTAGAAAGATCAACAGAGATTCCATACTTAGAGAAGATATGGCCAAGAAAAAAAATCTCCTAAAGCCATAATTCACACTTGCTAAACTTCCCATATAATTCATATCTTCTAAGAGTCTTTAGGATAATGCCAAAGTTCTTTTCATGATCTTCGTATATTTTGGAGTATACCTATATATCATCCATAAATACCACTATAAAGGCATCAATATATTCCTTGAAAACTCTATTCATTAGATCCATTAAAAAATAGGATGCATTAGTCATCCCAAAAGGCATCACTGTAAACTCATAATACTCGTACCTGGTTCGAAAAGCTGTCTTCAGAATGTCTTCCTTCTTCACACACGAATGATGATATCCAGATCAAAGTTCTATCTTTGAAAAGTATTGAGATCCATGAATTTGGTTGAATAAATCATCAATGTGAGGTAGGGGATACTTTTTCTTTATTGTTATAACATTGATCTCCCTGCAGTCAATGCACAACCTCATAGATCCATATTTATTCTTTACAAAAAGGACGGGGGCTCCCCATGGAGAAACAATAGGGTGAGTAAATACCTTATTAATCAATTCTTGTAGTTGTTTTATTAGTTCCACTAATTCCACAATGGTCATTCTATAAGGGGTCTTCGATATGGGCCTTGAACCAGGAATTAAATCAATAGAAAACTCAATTTCTCATTTTGGAGGATGTCTAGGTAAGTCTTCTAGAAACACTTCAACATATTTTTTCACAATAGGTACATCCTCTATTTGAAAATTCTTTTCCTCACCCATAGTTATCTCATTCTCTTACTCCCCAATAATTGAATTTAATTGAGCTATAGGGGGTGGATCTAGATAAGAATCAGGTGGTGATGATTCTTCTCTATAAATAAGGTGTTCTTTATCATCATCATCAGAAATTGTAACCTCCTTCTTATAATAAATTTTCGCATCATGGTCCGAAAGACAATCCATACCAAGAATTATATCAAATTAAATCATGGGTTTGACAATGAGATCAATAGATAAAGAGCATTTATATTCCCTAATGGGAACAGATTCAAAAAAATGTTGTGATGATACTTCCTTTAGGAGTATTGACTGACAAATCCCTTGTTAAATCAAATTAAAAATATCTAATTTTCATAGAAAACTGGGAAGATATGAAACAATGTGATGATATAGAATCAAATAAAGAATTTTCTAGACTTGAAGAAACCATTAAATTACCTGTCACCGCGTCTTTTGGAGCTTCAACCTCAGCAGTAGTGATAGCATAAGATTGGCCTTGATCCCTTGGCCTTTTGTGAGGTAATTTACCCTGACTCTTAGGAAATTAATTTTAATAATTCCCCCTTTATATACAATTGTATCATTCATCATCGAAAACCTCTTTTTTCCCCTTGCAATCACGAGCTTGGTGGCCTTTTTCACCACACTTGTAATAGACTCCCATTACCTTCAGGCAAGTACCGAGGTTTTTTTCCCACATTTACTGTAGGATGGATATTCAAATTTTCCCTTATTCCCCTTACTTATATTTCTAGAGTGTTCAACATATCTCTTATTCTCTTTCTTTGCTTTAAAGCTGTAAGACATAGAGAATTCTTTGTCTGTCTTGATATCACATAAGAAAATATCTTCGTTTGACGAGAATGATTGTGAGACTAATGCTCGATAGAGAATTGATTTTAACCCGTAAAATAAATGATCAATATTACTTCTTGGGTTATGTATATATAATCTGCAGCATGCCTCGCTAACCTTGTAAATTTAGATTCATACATTGTGGCATTATCATCCTCCTTTTTCCTCAGACTCAGAAATTGTCTTTCCATATCCGCTCGATGGTCATGTGGAAAGAATTTTTCTCAGAAAATTTATTTAAACTCCCCCATTCCATATTTGATACTTCATCATCTTCCTTTGTGTTTTGAATCAATGACCACCATTGATCAGCATCTCCAGTGAGGTGGTAAACTGCAATGACATCTTTTTCTCTTTCGCTACTCCCCAAGGCGTGGAATATTTTCTCTCATGAATTTATCCATTACTCAGCTTCTAGTGGATTTGTACCCCCATTGAATTTTGTGGTTGTTTCCTCATGAAGCAATCTAACATTGATCATCCACGCTGCAGATCAGGGTGCCCCATACGGGTAATGTTAGTATTCATAACCTAAGTGAGTTTTCCCAATATAGTGATAAGATGATCATCACCAGTTGTATCACCAGCTCCACTATAATTATCTTGAGAAGGAGGGAAATCCCTACCTGGAGTGCGTGCATTGATATGATTTCAATTCCGTCCACTAGGTGCCATTTCTAAACAATGTAATAAACTAGATTAGTTTATGAATTGAAATACATAATTCAAAACATATAAAACACTTAACATAAACTGAACAAATTTATGGATATAATCTATAATCATAAAAATGTTTTCATTGAGGAAGTATATACTCATAAACCCGTCATAATGGCTTGTAAGAAAAATAAGAATTATCCTAAGCATATCCCCTGGGAGTGTCGTAACCAAGAGTGCAGCAAGCCCGTTGTCATGCACCAGTTCCCGTTTGAGTCTAGCTCAAAGCGGTGTTTACGGGTTTTACCTCTAGGCACATCTATGCTAGAGGTTCCTCTACCTGCTCGTATCCAGACATGGATGTATTTCTTGTAAAACTCACAAAATTTCTATAATACCAAAATTCTAGGAATTTCTTCTATACTAATCTTCATAGTCTATCTTAGGGTAATGTGCTCGTATCAGAGTTTATCTAAATCTAGATTACAAGGTTTGTACTAAACTTTATCTGATACCAACTGTAACACCCCGACCTGAGAAGCCCAGAGTTAGTGAATTATTACATATCATTGGTTTAAAGACCTGAAAATCCTGTGGATTTTTTTTAAATACATGGAAATTTTATGAGTCCGTAGTTTCTGACGGCACCAGATTCTGAGGCCCGGTGTGCCCGAAATCAATTTCTAATGTTTTGTTCGGGTACGTTCAGCAAACATACGTGTGGGATTTTATATCTTTTGAACCGGTGCTTGGAATTGAAATCTGAGGGCACCATTGAACTTGCAGCACCGATATTTCCGTAAGGATAACTTCACCACAGTTGTATTTTATCAAGATTGGAAGTTAGTTTTTGGGGTTTCTAAATAAAATAAATAAAAATATGTCTAGCATATTTTTTATTTAAGTCGTGGTTTAATCCTCCAAGGAGAGGTTGGAGGTGGGGCCCACCCATGCATAACCTCCCATGGAAGGATATTATGCGGTGGGGCCCACATGATCTCAGACCCCCTTTAACCCCTTGAGTTTCCCATTAATGGGGGAAACTCTTGAACTACCCCTTAATGGTGTCGACACACCTAAAAGATAATTAATGTCTCAATTAATAATCTTTTAAAAACTTTTGAATCCTTTCCACCCTATTTAATTAAATGAGTAGTTTAATTTAATTAAACACAACTCTTATGTGTTGTGGTGCCAAAAAATAATAGACTCCTCCTCTATTATTTTTTGTTGGTGACTTGGGGGAACCTTTCCTCTTCAATGAAGAACGATATCCTCTCAACAAAAAACGCCCTTCTCCACCAAGGAATGATAATGTTGTCTTCTCCCTTTCCAACCGGGGCAAGAAAGGGAAGATGCTGCCAGCGAAGAATGTCAAAAACGACGATGTAATCTCCTCTCGATGTCAACGGAATGACGTCGTCTTCCCACAACTCCGCCGAGCGAACACCGATTACAAGGTAGTGGGATTTGATTATTTTAATGCAAGAATTATACCCTCTTTCATCATTATTTATTTTGGTTCGATGATGGACACTTGTTATCACCTAATGTGGAGGGAACGGGATGAACAAACACGGCCCAACATCCATCCAATTGGTTCTTGATTGGTTGACGATGGAGGCGGAGCCAGAAGGGCGCGGTGCCGACGCACCGCGCCGGAGAAGAACTGTGGCCCGGAGGGCCACGGAGGACGAAAGAGGTGCAGCGCCGTCACGCCCCACCGAAGGAAGGAGCCACAGCCTTGCAGGCTGCGGAGGATGAGGATGGTGCGGTTTCGTCACGCCGTGCCAACGAAGACCTGCGGCAAAAGGCCGCGGCAGATGGAGGGCGGCCGACTGAGCCGACCGCCGGCGTCTCTCCAACAAGGTGGGGCCCTTCGGGTCCCACAGTTTCTTTGGAAACTGGGGGGGTGACACCCCCCCCACAGTGTGGCCCGCTGGCCGCGGATGGCCCACCACGGCCCGCCGGGCCGCCCCGGCCGGGCCATCCTGGTCCGGGCTGCCATGGTCTGGGCCGCCATGGGTCAGGCCGCCCTCAGGCAGGGCCACGCCTTCAGGTCGAGCCGCGCCTTCGGGTCGGGCCGACCACTTGGGTCGGGCTGCACCCGTGGACCGGGTCAGACCTCGGTGTGGACCAGGTTGGGCCGAGTTAGTCCGACTGGGTCAGACCGGACTCGGACCCGCTATGTCCATTTACACCTTTTTGCCCGCATCTTGGGCGACGGGTGTCTGATCGATGAACCGTCTGTAGTGATGGATTTCTTGGAGCGAGATGATTATTTTGGAATATCCTACATGAGGTTTGGACATAGTTGGGATACAGTCAGGTTGGTTTGAGCCTAAAATCCAACCGGGATCCTGGAACGGAAATGCCAATTACTCACAGATCGGGAGCCTGATTGATGTGTTGTCTGTCACATTGGATTCCTTTTGATGAGTTGAAACTACGGGATACATAAACTCAAGACATTGTGGTAATTAATGTTTCGACACTTGGATCGAGGAGTGGGCCCTCCTAGAATTGAGCATGCTGTGTGTAGGAACCCTAGGGCTGGCTGCGACTGAGATGACGGGATCCTCCGTGGGTTCAACAATGACAATACTGTACCAGGATACTCTGTGGGTTCGGCAGCGATGAATTCTGTACCGAGATCCTCTGTGGGTTCGACCGTAGTGACTTCTGTACTGGGATCCTACATGGGTTCGACAGTGATGACTTTTGTACCAAGATCCTATGTGGGTTCGATAGTGATGACTTCTGTAACAGGATCCTACGTGGGTTTGACAGCGCTGATACTGTTCCAGGATCCTACATGGGTTCGATAGAGGAGATGATTTAGAGGCTACATCTAATCATCTCTACCCCTCTTCATGTTTTGTATACCTGTGTGAGCTGAGTCTTGTCTTTCAATCATTATCATCGAGGTGATTGACTTTAATTCCTTTGTGGAATGGGTTGTGCTTGGGCTCGAGAGTTGGAGTCGGAATGTGACTGGTAACTTAGGTATATGTATGGGCATATACCTAAGTAAGGTTGGTTGATACTTAGTTATTGTATCTTTGTTCTGTGGTTTAGCCTTAGTGGATTCTGGGAGGCCTTTGGGGGTCTCGGGGTCCCCTAATGAGTATTTTTATACTCACCCCTGCACGGGCTTCACCCGTACCTTGTTGTGTTCTATGCAGATGACAGTCAGTAGTGATCGAGGATGAGGGTGACGGACGGGAGGCTGCTCGGAGCTGGACTAGATGAGACGCACTTCAGGGATGATTTGTTCGAGTTCTGTACCTACCCTTCATGTAGGATTTCCCAGTGGATGATTTAGGAGCTGTTTTCCCTTTTTACTTGTACTTGTACTTGTTGTTCAGTTGGGTTTCTATTATGGGCCACTTACTTTCAGCACACTTTTCTTTTCTATTTTAGTTATTTTTTCTTCTACTACTTGAGTTTAGACTACGTGTGTTATAGGTTAAAAGGAAATACCTTCCCTTTTTATCAGGGAATCGCCTTTGGTGCTAGTCGCCAGCCCCTGGCCTTTGGATGGCGAGCTTGGGGTAGTCACGGTATGGGTCTTGAGGACGGGTTGTGACAATTGGCATGATCCCAAAACATCCAGTCTCTAATGACTGATTAGTTTATTATCCTTGGAATTACTAGATACACTGATAAAGTTTACATAACATCATAAAATGGAAAACTACAATAACATTTTTTACATGGACCACACTCATATCCCCTCAAACAATCCCTGCATGTCAGTCATAAAATACTTCTTCGCATCCTAAGAAAAATAAAACATAGAAAGGGGTGAGCTCAGATGCTCAGTAAGGATAACAATATAGCGGAAAATTTCATAAATAAGCATATACATTTAAGGAAATGCATAAGACTAAAACAAAAGCCTTTTAAACATGAACTTTAGCATAATATGGAAAAGATAAAATCAAATAATTCCATTCACATATTTATATGGATATTCTACTAATCTAACAATCACATGCAATATCAATAGCCACTTTCATAATGATGGAATGCATAATACGAGACTTTCAGAACCACATAGTCAAGGCCTTGTGGCAAGACTACAAATAAGATTTTGTCAAGGCCTTGTGCCAAGACACTAGTTTGTCTTATGAGACCTACTGATGCATCGAGGAGCTATAGCAGGCTCCACCTGTCACTCAATAAGTCTAATGCATTCCTCATATGAAAAGTTTTAAACATAACATAAACATTCGTATTAAAACTAGCATACGAAATGTCAATACTGTATCCATAAACCATGAATGGTGTAAAAATAACACATCCACAGTCAAAAATATCACAAAACCTTCAATATAATAGGGTTGTTTTGTACCATAATAAATCAACATCAAATAAGCTTAAAATCCATCAAAGGACGTTGACATAGATGAAATCAATACCGTTTTTTTGAGAAATATCTCTTTTTATTTTAAAATCATTTAAGAGTCACATAATTATAAAGAAGAAATTTATTTTGAAAATATTCGTATATGCTTGTAAGGGAAGCTTTTACTATGTTATAATGGCGGAAAGTAGTCACACCCTCAGTATAAGTTAAAAAATACATTCTTACCTTAATTTTTTCGAAAAGGTCATAAAGAATATTTTTTGGAAAACGATGGAAATATTCCATTCAAAACATATAAGGTCAAATAAGGGTATAAATGAATTTACCCCATTTTCTTATAAATAGTAAAAATGTTTTGAAATACATTTTTAAGAAACATGGATGTGGATGATAAAGAGATCACAGTAGATACTTATGTAAAAATAACCTCGGATAATAAAGAGATTGTGAAATTAACCCTTACCTTGTAATTTTCCTTGGTCGAGGGTAGGTTAACCTCCTAAGATAATTTTGATATTCCAAATCCAAAAATGAATTCCATTTTGAAAGATAAAATTTATAAAATTTCAAAAAGTAGTTATTACTAATCATAATGTCTAGTTTGATTGGTTATGGTGTGTTAGAACTCAAAGTTGCGTACAACACACGCTATTGTATTATTCAAAGAGAAGCGTATCGTGGAAGCTTGGGGTGTTACATTAGTTCCAATATTAACCCTATCATATAAATCTTTTTATGATATTTTCATTTTAAATATATGATATAATATGAATTATTAAAAAATTATAATTTATTTTTTGTTATGTAAAGAATTTAACTAATCTAAATATAATATAATTAGTATGTATTTATGCCTTGATCATATCAATCATCAATACAGATTGGATGAATATTAAATAATTTAAAAATAGGGACAATTGTTATTTTATAAAATTAGAAATAATATAAGGATCCCGACCCAGTTTCCCAGAGCTGATTCCTTATATTAATTCATCACTATGCTTACAAGGATGTCAAATCCTGAAGGACTAAATAGTTTTATCATTTTGTAAAACTAGATACAAACATAAATTTTACATTAAACCTTGAAAGTAAAAACAACATTTCAACTCCATTGGAAACACCTATAAACTCTAAGATTATTCTTATAAGTCATTCATAATAATATTAGACATGACATATTGTGGAAAAATAAAAAATAATAAAGGTGTAAGATTAGATTCTTAGTAAGGTTATTTAATACAACATAAGTTATCATAAAAATAAACAATAGGCGTGGTGAATAACCAAAAAACACATGCCTTTAAAAATAAACATCAGCATAATATGGTAAGAATTAAATCTAATTACATAAAGCTGTATAAAGTATCATAAGAGAATGAAACATAAACATTGATATTAAAATATTATAATAATAATATGATTCATTAATTACTTGTTTCATAATTAGGGAATTCATAATTTTGGACATCTGATTCATGATTTCAAGGCCTCGACCATGATGCATGAAAATTCTTGTGTGATGCCTTAGCCTAAACCGAGTTATGATTTGTCTCATGAGACCTACTGATGCATAGAGGTTCTATAGTGGCCCCCTCCATTAACATTATAATTTCAATTCATTCCTCGTATTAATGGGGTTAAACATAAACATAATATACATATGTAATTTAAATAACTTTCCTGAATCTGTAAACATAATTTCTAACC
This sequence comes from Viscum album, assembly GCA_963277665.1. NCBI lineage: Eukaryota > Viridiplantae > Streptophyta > Magnoliopsida > Santalales > Viscaceae > Viscum > Viscum album. The sequence continues at coordinate 2,014,297,665 of OY728153.1, read as the reverse complement.
ATTCTAAGTAGTATAGTGAATGGTATCAAGAAAGAAAAATGAAAATCAAAATGATCAAAAAACATTTAATAAAATATCGTTTATGATAAACATAATATATTAATAAAAATAAGACAAAAAATTCAACATAGGTGTTTTAATATAAAAAATACTCTAATAAAATCATCGAGGAATTTTTGAGACATACAATTTTACATTAAATATAAAAATTCTTTTGAAACAATATTTGCATAAAAACAGAAATGAACTAAGGTAGTTTTTTCATGAATAATTTATTGGTTTAATAAAAGTAATGGTGGATTAAAACATATCATATATTGAACATGAAAATAGATAAGAAATTGTGATGTTCTCTTAAATCAGGCTTGCGTATTGTGGAGAATTGAGAAGGGAACCCTTTTAAAACATGTATTTTCAAAAAAAGATGAAATGACAAGAATACCTGATTTAAGAACATATAAAAATAATTTTAAAGTAGTATATAAAATAATTTAATAATTAATTTGGTTTATGGAATATGAAAGCAATACTCGAGTGAAAATGAAGGTTCGGGAAGAAAACTCTTACCTTATGCCCGATTGAGTTTTGAACTTGACCTTAAAATTAAAGATAATAAAATTATAACCATTTTTTTATTTATTCAAAAAAAATTATATATTTATTTTTTTATTATATTTTTTTAGTTCATTTATGGCTTTAGTGATGAGTTATAGAGTCTAATTTCATCGTTAGGGAGCATTCATTTTCTTGGTTTTTAGGATCAGTTTTTATAGGTAATGATGTTATTGTAAATGTTTATAATTATCCATATCTATAATAAAATGTTTATAATTATCATCCATAATTGTAAATGGTTATATATATATCATATGTTTATATGGTTTGAGGATTAATGATTAGATAAGACATTGAGTGACAATCCTTTATATTATTACAAAGGTATTTCGATCACCACGAACTAGTTTTGTCATATCAATTAGTATTATGTATATAGTGGTTAAATAACTTTTAATAAGGAAAAATAAATATTTTATCATCTGGTTCTACCATAAAAATGGTTTCATTACCAGAATTAAAAGTGAAATTAAATAAAGAATGTTCTTCTTCCATGATGGTTGTAAATCACTACCTCCCGAATGATGATTTTGTTTTTTAAAATAAAAGAATCGGAGTAAAAATATTGATGATGGTTATTACATTAACATGATATAATTAAAATATATATCATTATGTATTAATCATGATAATTATATGGAGGAGGTGTGGAGAGATTAATAAAATAATGAACTTGAAAAGGAAAATTAAAGGAAAAGGAAAAGGATTTTAACTATGGAATACTCCTCCTTGAGAATCAATTTATTGGATTGATGTTGATATTTTGACGAGAACAAGAGCTTGTAGATGTAGGGGAGGAGTCTTGGAAGAGTATAGAAAAAGTTTTTACCAGGATCAAAGCTTGGAAGGTGTAAGTATATGAGGGAGTGAGGGGTGGTTTTTATAATGGAGGAGAGTGGTAATTTCTCATTATATTATTCATTATTTTAAAATTTTTCTCAAGAAAATCAATAGTGTTCATTCTTGTGACTAAATATAGTAAAACTTGCATGAAATTTTGAACCAAATGTGATTAAATCATCCATAACTCAAGGAATAGTGTATTTAGTTGATAATGCATTTATACTGTAAATTATCGTATTTTATTATTCATTAAAAATTCAAGTATTTCAGAAAAATCTCAAAAATTCATGCTAAGCATTTTTTTACTTGTAGAATTCAAAAATGAACACAATTTTATGATTTTTTCCCTAACTATGAAAAAATTAATCTTTAATTAAATTCATCATTTACTAGAAAATTTCATTTTTTAAAATTAAAGCTGATTTTGAAAGATCCAGAAAAATTAACTATGATATTATTAAATTATCCTAAAATCAAAAAACCCAAAAATATATTTATTAATAACTTTTATGAAAAATAATTTTCTTTTAAATAAATTAATCAATTATAAAAGTGTAATCAAATATTAATTATTCACAAAAATACCAACACTTAATTATTAAATTCCAAATAGTCACTTACTTATACCATGATATAAATATATCATTATTTCATTTATATGGTTACAAAAGATTATTTATACTTTCATGGGTGCAGTTATAATTTATTAATCCATATTACAATTCATAAGGGTCATATTACTATTCATATGGTCAGGTTACTATTCACCAAAAATGTAAGTTTATCCTATCAGACCCTAAATATCTTACCAATCCCAAACATGTATGTTATTTTTACAAAATAAAAATCAGAAAGGTGGAAATATTATATGAAATAGCTAGTTTATAATAACAAAGTGTTGTCCTTGAGAGAATTAGTGTTTCTTACATTACATTCTATACTAAATTTATTTGTAAATCCTTGAGCTATTTCATTCTTCCCCCTTACAAATATTTCATCCATGAAATTTCCAAATAGTTACCTCATAAAAAGATTTGGGTAGGACTTTATCATATGTTCCCTAGGATCCCATGTCGTCTCTTCTATTTTATGATTTTTCCTGAGTACTTTTACTACACGAGTATTCTGATTCCACAACACTGATTATTTAGTGTCTGAAATTCGGATAGGCTCTTCACAGTAAGATAAGTTCTATTATAATTATATTCCTTCAAAAGTGAGTACATGTATTGGGTCTGAAATGTACTTACATAATAAAGAGTCATGGAACACATTTTTTACTTTAGAAAGTCTTGGCAGCATTTCCAAACAATAACCCACAACTCCAATTCTCTCCAGAATTTTAAAAGGACAAATATACATAGGAAACATTTTTCCTTTCCTTCCAAATCATATAACACCCTTCCATGGAGATAATATTTATAAAAATTATCTCCAAATTGAAATTCCAAATGCTTTAATCAATTATCATCATATCTCTTTTTTCTACTTTGAGATGCTTTGATATGGCTTTGAATAGTCATTACCATTGTTTTTGTTTCTTCAATACGCTCTGGGCTCACAAGGTTCCGTTCACCAACTACATCCAAAAAAGTTGTTGAATGAAATCTATTTCCATACAATGCTTCATATGGTTCCATTTGAATACTTGAATGTAAACAATTATTTTTTTTAAATTGTACCAAAGGTAAACACTAATCCCAACTACCTTGAAAATTATGTATGAATGCTCTCAAAATGTCTTCTAAATTATGGATCATCCTTTATGACTTCCGTTTAGTTTGAGGGTGATCATCTTTACTCAAATAAAACTCGGTATCCAAATATTTATGAAGACTTTTTATATAATTTTGATGAAAATTGTGGATCAAAATCAGACACAATTGGTTGAGGTTCTCCATGAATTCTTACAAATTCATTGATATAGTGTCGTAAGAGGTGATCTAGTGGGAAATATTCCCATATTGTGAGAAAATGTGCATATTTGTTATGCCGATCAACAATTACCCATATTGCATCATTCCTTTTAGTGTTTTTGGTAATCCAGTGACAAAATATATGGTGATTCCATTCCATTTCCATACAGAAATTGGTAGTGGTTTCATGACTCCTCTAGGATGTTGTCTTTTAGCCTTAAAATGTTTACAGACTAAAAATATTAATACATAATAAGAAATTTCACACTTTATAATGTCCCACCAAAAAAGTTCCTTCAAATATATATACATCTTACTGCTACCAGGGTGTATAGAGAAATTCGAATTGTGGGAATCATTAAATAACTCCATTTTATGATCAGGTATTGAGTAAACACATATCCTTCTCCCAAATTTCTGAATTCTGTCCTTAAACATGATGTCTAAAAACATACCATCATTCATATAATTAATTTTCCTTTGAATATTATCATCAGTAGATTGAGAACATTTAATTCTTTCCTATAAATATGACTGGGAAAGAAATTAAAATAATAATGATGATTCACTAATAATGATGATTCACCTTCTTTGAAAATTCTCATTTCTACCCTCACTAGATCAATGTACATGGGGTCCTTTTTAATCCTCATTTTGTTTATTAATGCATGATCCTTCCTACTCAATCCATTTTCCACCTTATTTTCCTTCCATGGATGCTAGTGAATATAAAAATCAAAATCGTTGAGTAGCTCAAGCGATCTCCTTTGCCTCATGCGGGGTTTTTTATTTGAAACGATATATTTTATTCTCTTATGATCAATATTTATCTCACATATTTCACAATAAAATAATTCATCCATATCATCAGAGAAATGATTACCAATTCTAACTCAAGATCACGAGTTATATAGTTATATTCATGATTTTTAACTACATTGAGGAATAGGTAACAACTCTATTATTCTGTATAAAGACATATTTGAGTCCTTTCTTTGATGCATCATTATAAATCACAAATCCTCCATTTCCTATTGGTAGAGTTAGGGATGGAGAATTCAATAAGCTATTCTTCAATTCTTCAAAAACAATATTCACATTCTTTTTTTGATACGAACGTAACCCCATTATGATTTTTCAGGGTTAATCAGTTAGCTAATTATGTGATATTATGAACAAAATACCGATAATAATATTCTAATCCAATAAAACTACGTACCATGGTAATGATTATTAAAGTATGCCATTTTGGAACTACCTTTTTCTTTGTAGGATTGACGAAGATTTCATCCTTAGAGATAATATATCCATGAAAAGAAACTGTTTGAAGCCAGAATTCACAGTTCTTTAACTTTCCATAGAACTCATTTCTTTTAAGAGTCATCGGAATAATGAACAAGTGATTATCATGATCTTCATAGATTTTAGAGTATACCAAGATATCTTTAATATATATAAAAAATTCATCAAAATATTCCTTGAAAACTCTATTTATTAGGTCCATGAAAATAGAGGGTGAATTAGTCAGTCTGAAAGGAATTACTGTAAATTTGTAATTCACATACCTAGTTTGAAATGATGCCTTTAGAATATCATCCATCCTAACATTCAAGTGAGGATATCTAGAAGGAAGGTCAATCTTTGAAAACTACTGGGCTATATGAAGTTAATCCAATAAATCATCAATCTGTGGCTGATGAAAATTTTTCTTTATTATAATGGCATTAGTCTCTCTATAGTCAATGCATGGCATCATAGATGACTCTTTATTCTTGAAAATGAGAATAAGGTCTCCCTATAGAGAAACACTAGGGCAGATAAATCCTCTATCAACCAATTCCTCTAGTTGTTTACTCATTTCTACTGTTTCCACTGTGTCCATTCAACAAGGATTATTTGATATAGGCCTTGGACTAGGAATTAAATCAATAGAATACTCAATTTCCCACTCTGAAGTTTGTCCAGGTAAATTATCTAGAAATAAATCGATGTATTCTTTCACAATAGGTACATCTTTAATTTGAATATTTCTTTCCTCACCCAAAGATATTGTTTTATATACCTCCACATGAACTAAATTCCGTATATCTATTTTTGTTGGATCTAGATATAAATCAAATGACAGGGTTTTTTCACTAATGATAGGGGATTATACATCATTCCCAAAAGTTGTGACTTCTTTACACTTGAAATAGTTTTTCAGATCACAACATGAATGCCAATTTTTACAATGAATTATATCAAATTCAATCATGAGTATGATGATAATGTCAATAACTAAAGCACATTTATATTACCTAAGGGAGACTGATTGACACATATTTCTTGAAATGAAACTTCTCTTATTATTTTTTACTGAAAACTCCTTTATTAAATAAAATTGGAAATGCCAATTTTTTTTGGAAAACTGTGAAGATATAAAACAATGCAATGATCCAGAATCAAATAATGAATTGGCTATGTTTGAGGAAAATGATTAAAGTACCTAACCCCAAGTCACTAGGAGCTTCAACCTCAGTAGTTGTGATTACATAAGTTTGGACATGCTGCCCTGGCCTTATCAGGGTAATTTTTTACTTGGCTCTTATGAAAATGAATATTATAATGTCCCATAGCTTTATAATTATATCATTTAACATTGGTAGATTATATATTTCCCTTTAAAACGTGATATTTGTGGCCTCTTTCACCTCATTTGAAACATACTCATTTTCCATTTAAGCAGGTTTTAGGGTGTTTCTTTTCCACATGTATCACGTGTTGGAAAACTCCACTCTTTATTCTTACCATTATCTATTCCTTCCTCCACCACACTCTTCCTCTTTTGCATTCTTTTAAATTCATATGACTTAGATAATTCTTTCTCTATCTTGATTACAGGGGACTATATATTAGTATGATGAGAATGTTTGAAAAAACAATTACATTTAGAGGAATAGTTTTAAACAATAAAATAATCAATCAATATGTATGTAGTCCACGGATTGACTATTCCGATGTTTTCGTTAAAGAACGCGCCCCAATTACCTCCTCCTTTTCCAACCTTCCCGCCCAGGTGCAACGACAATTGAAAGAGCTTCGGTGGAGCTCCCAGACTTGAGGCTCCTCAATCCTGGCCCCGATACGGTTTCTATCGTGCCGCCTCTGCCACTGGAGGTTTCTTCTATGGTTTCCCAGCTGGATTTCTCCTTCAAGGACACACTGTGTGCCTCGTCTCTTGGCTAGAAAGCCTGATCCCCTGAGATCCGCCCATTCTATACGGCAGTGTCACGAGAGGGCTCTTGTATCTCCCCGGAGGTCCCTTCTTCAGCATTCGATGAAGTGTTACAGTGCCTCCGGTGGAACCTTGTGGCACGTTTTAGAGCCGCAAAGTCGTCTATCCCAGTCTTGAGGTGCTTCTAGGATTCTTGGGGTTTGCAGGAATGGGTTAGAATCTCCTCACTCCACCATAATTCTTTCTATTTGGTCCAGGCTTCAGAGCAGGATTTTGTTTGTGCGTGGGGTATTGCGCCTTGGTCCTTCAGAAGATGGCTTTTAAACCTTTCAATGTGGTTGATGGAGGCCCATCGTGGGAAGGAGATCCCCCGAGATGCGATCTGGGTATGCCTCCGAAGTCTCCCCCTTCCCTTTCAGAACAAAACTCTTCTCAAGGAATTTGGGGAATCGCTTGGGGGTTTCCTCTGCTCGGATTCTCATACCCGTGGCAGTGAGGCTTTCCTGGAATCTCGGATCTATGTGGAGTTGGATTTCTCCCTCCCTCTCCCATATATCTTATATCGGAAAGTGCAAGGTTTGGTGGACTGGGGGCAGGATCATGCCTTCCCTGTGTTTCCAAGGTACTACCCTTCTTGCTCTCTCCAAGGAAATTTGGTTCAGCTGTGCAGGAACCGAAGGCTTGGTTGGCAGAGTCTTTATTCTCTTCCATATCCCAGCGTTGCCCCCCGCCCCCCCCCCCAATCTACATATTCTACCGAGCCCAGTCCTTCCCAGGTTGCTCCTCGAGCTTCAGTTGATACTGGGCCTGGTCTACCCCAGAATGCCCATCGAGCTTTGGTTAAGGCTCGTCCAGCTCCCTCTGTTCCAGAGGACTAGATTGTTTCTCTCAGTCCCCCAGTGTTGTCTGGTTCTAATTGCTCAGAGTTAGCGCATCCTGAACCAATGGCCTCATCCATGCGGGCTCATGCTTTTTGTGGCTATATATTCAACCCTTGCCAGTTTCTCTCGAGTGGATGCTTGCTAGAATGAAACATGGGACACATTTTTAGGCTCTCAGTGCCTCAGGAGTAGTCCACCATCATGGACATTAGGTCTCGTAGTTCTCTCGGATGGCTGAAGGGTGCCAGGCCTCTATATTCCCTCCTTCCCCAGATGTTGTCAGAGAGAAGTTGGTGCCCCGTAACTCCCAGCCGGCTGGTCCAGTACCTGTCCCCTGCGAGTCCAGAACCTCAGTCTAGTTCCCACTAGAACAGTGAAAGGAAAAACCATCACAATTTCTTTCACAGAGGTTATTCCATCACCTTATCACCATGATTCCAGTCCTTTTGGTTTGTACCCACTTGATGTTAAAGCCGATGCAGGAGCAGCTTCCCTCACAATTCAGAGAGACCGAAGGGCATGGGGCCAAAGCCATGCCACAAATTGTTTCAATGTTTTCATTTATTAACTAGAACTCCTGTGGACTCAGTGCCAGGTTAAAAACTGATTTCATTTATATGGAGATAACGAAGAATCAAGCGGATCTGGTCACAATTATTGAGCACAAGCAGAATCCTTCTAACCATCAAGAGTTTTTCTGCAAGTTCAAGTTGCATGGTGCCATGCATTCGGATATAGTGAACAGGCACATATGGTTATTCTATAAGAAGGTACTTATAGTTAATATCCTCTGTTTGGGTGTCCAATTAATTACGGAGAAGTTAATGAAGGTTTGATATAGTGTGCTTGTGTCTTTTGTGTTTGGTAGTTACAACGCCCAGTCTTGTGAATGGTTGTGGTAAGATCTCTGTTCTTTTGACCCAGGGGATTCTTCTTGGCTCAAGGGTGGGGTTCCTTTAGCGACTCGGGTTTTGGTCCTGCCAGACTTTGGAATATTCCTATTAATAAATCCATAGCTAGGCGCGAAGACGGTGTGCGATTCCGAGCCTCGGTGTTCCCGAAATTAATTTTATAAATATACTAAGTATTTTTATACAATACGACACGAGAACGATTTATATCTTAAACGGTAGCTCAGATCGGAAATCTAAGGGCACGGTTGCATCCGGAGCATGCCGTTTACCTTAGGCGGGGTGTAAAAGTTGCGGGCGCGGGACTGCTGTGAGAGATGACACCTAGGGGCCAAATCGTCATTTTCAAATAATGACTGAGTGATTTTTATCACTGGCGTTCTTTTCAAATAACATTCAAACGAAGTCTCGGAATAGAAATCTGAGACTTCCGTTGATTTTGAAATGGGGTGTTTCTCCTAGGCGTGATATAAAATAGGCGGGCGCAGAGGTTACGAAATCCGCATCCGTCAGCAGTCTCAGAGAGTTTATAAATTCCACTTAACTGTGGAATTAAGGGGAGAACACATTCTTCCCTTCTCTCTATCTCTCTCTCCCTCCCTCTCTCGAACGTTCTTCGGCGTTTTTTGCTGTTCTTCACCGGATTGAGGAGTGAAATCCGGTGGATCGAAGTGGGATCGCAGCGGGCGCGTCGCCAACGACGAACAACCAGATCAAGGTAGGATTTCTGTTGATTTTCCGCCCCTTCGTCAATTTCTTGAGTTTTTGTCGAATCTGTCATTTTAATTCTATAATTTTAGAATCAGGACGATGACCGAATGAACACAGCCACTGTCCGAGTCCCGTTCTGAATCCCGTGTTCGATGCGTTCTTCGTCGTTCTTCGACTGAATTTTAGGATGCGCCAAAACCCCTTGGGATCGTTGATCGGGGGCAGGCGCTGCGAAGGCCTCGTCCCGAGGATTCCAAATCCACCTTCAGTTTTGAAATCGGGCCGCAGGAGCGGTTGTGGCGGTCAATAGAAGCCCCAGCTCCGGCAAGGGCAGTGGCCAGAGATTGGGGTGTCGCAGCGGTGGGGCCGGTCGGAGGCGTTTGTTGCGGCGCGGTAGGCCGAGAAAGAGCTCGGAGGGACGGAGTGCGGTGGCCGGCGGACGAGCGGAGTCCAGTGGGGTTCGACAGCAGCTGGAGAGGCGGAGTCGGGTGTGACCGATGAGGACGGCGACATAGGGAGTGTCCGACGCGACGAGCGTGGGTGCTGTCGGGCGTACGACGGCTGGGGCGTGGCGTAACAGGGGACCGGAGGAGCCGGGCTGGCCTGCGGCTGAGGCGGAGAGGCGGCGTGGGCGGAGGTATCATGGAGGGACACTCCGCAGGAGGGCGTCTACGGCATCGGCCCGTCGTGGTTAGTGGGAGCCCCGAGGCGCTAACCTCGGGGGGAGCTGCCGACAAGGACCCGCGTTCAGCGGGTCCTGCCAGTGCGGCGCGTGGACAAAGACCGGCCAAGAGGATGGTCTGTTCGGAGGAATCAGACTTGAGGGGTCCAGTGGTGTTCAGACGGGCCACAGCCAGCAGTTCGTGACGAGCTGGACCAGACCCACGGCTGGACCGCGGACCGGCGGTCTAGACCGGGCCGGTCGGGGTGGACCGGCTCGGTTGGGGCCCTTGTGTTCAAAGGGGCACAACTTCTAAACAGAGGGTCTGTTTGATGCGTTGTCTGCAGCTATGGGTTCGTCTCATTGATATGGACTCATTGAAGTGGGTTTCAGGTTTATTTGGGTTTTGCGCCCGAAGGCGGGTGACCTGAAACTCTTTAATTTAATAATAAGAAATTATTATTAAATCTTGCAACAAACGTACCTCGCGAACCGGACGTCCGTTTGATGCGCTGTCAGTGGCAGCGTGATCCTAGTTCTCGTGCGGATTATTTAAGATCCTTCTTATAGTGTTCGGGCTGAAGACAGGGTGGGGGCCCCACAGGGCCCGGTTTGCACGTTTTACAATGAAATGTCACTTTTTCACCCGACATCCGTTTGGAGTGTTTGAACACTCGTTTCTGTGTGTTTTTCTAAGGGGATTGCAACTATGCAATCGACCCGCCTGATTTTCGGGTCGAGGCGTGGGCCCTACTAGTCGGCTACCAGGAGTATGCTGCATTTTTATGACTTATGCTTCATAAGTCCGTTTGGGGAAAATGAATAGCCTACCTAGCGTGTTTTTCCGCGTAGATCACGATGGTGGCCTAAGTATAGGCCTAGGAGGTGCGTAATGTGGTGATGATTCAAGTCGCTCGGGTTAGCGACGTTTGGACCAGCAGTGGATGAGTGTACTCCCTTGTTTTGTTCATATGAGGGTTCATGTGGCATTACTACCTCAGTATAGGTTTGTGATTCCCTCGATAGGATGAATTTCTATTAGAGTTGTGGCATCCCTTCGGTGGGTTTGGAGCGGGATCCTCTAGCTTCGCTTCCCTAGATCAGGTTCTTGGTATCGCTGTTACCTCTTATCCACGGGCGACGATCCCCTATCTAGTAGGTTAATCCCATAGGGTTTGAGGCATCATCGGGAATATGATCCCCTACGTTGTGGGCCATGCATAGTAGGGTTGTGGCATCATTGGTTATATGATCCCCTACTCATCATGTGGTTTATAGTAGGGTTGCGGCATCGTTGGTTATACGATCCCCTACATAGCTTATGGTTTCGGTAGGGTTGGTGCATCGTCAGTTCGATCACCTACATCGCGAGTTATACCAGATAGGGTTTTAGTATCATCGTGACCTCCTTTACATGGGCTACAATCCTCTATCTGAGTGACGTGACCTGTGGAGCACCAGATCGGGTTGGGGTATCCCCCAGCGAATACTTGGAGTGATCCCCTATCTGTGAGATCTATGAGTTACCAGAGTGGGTTTTTGTATCCCCTAGCGGACCCTAGGAGTGATCCCCTATCTGAGGAGTTTGGTATTCTGGTTGTTTCAGCATGAGGTTCTCAGTGAAGTTTTTCGATGAGCGTATATCTCGCAGATGAGTGTCATCTGGGATGACAGAGCTCGTGGATTGTGTTCTCCTAGTTATGTACATGTCGCAGGTTACGAGGTCGGAACCTCATGAGGCTTGGTGCGTGTTGAGTATATCTGGATTGCTCATGGTATATGTATGGGCATACACTTGAGCTGTGCTGACTAGTCATGTTTACCCAAGGATGGTCTCGAGATGGAGTTTCTCACTCGTTTGGGTTCCCTCTGGATGGGATGAGTTGAATGATGACTTTCAGTTTCTCCCTTTCATTTTGGGGTTTTTGGGGTGCCTAGTGGGTATTTTATATACTCACCCATGCACAGTCTTTTCCCGCACATGTTTGTGTCTTATGAAGACCACATGTCTTTCGACGGAGTTCTTGGAGGACCCGGAGCAGGTGGAGCTTAGTCAGTGAGATTAACTGGGGTGTTTACCAGAGCTGTGCCGAGGAGCCTAAAAGCGAGTGCTTTTGGAAGCGTTTCCCTCCTTCTGAGCAGGTTGGACGCTTTTGTAGTTTTCTTTTGTTGGTCCATGTTTTTCCCTTTTGTACTTTTGTTGTACTCTGGTTGTGGGTTAGATGTATGCATGTTTTTATTTTTAGTTTTATATATATCTCTGCATTGTTTAATGGAGGTGTATGTGGGTGTGTGTTTACAGGTACCTTTGGCTAATGTCTCCCATGTGTGTGATAGCCTACTCGGCGCTGGTCGCTAGCCCCTGGCCTACTAAAGGTGGGATTGAGGAGTCACAGCTCGAGACCCATTGGGTCAGGTCGTGACAGAGTGGTATCTGAGGAGGTTTCACCTTTGGGATCTCAGAGCGTAGCTGGTCTAGCTGTGAGTTTGGTTTGAGTTGCATAGCGGTAGTGTCAAGATGTTTTGAGTTCATCTTTCAGGTCAGGGACTCCAGTATTGGTGTGGCGGCCGACACATCCATTCACTAGGACTCTGATAACCTGCCTTTTGACTCGGGATGTTTGGACACTAGTCGCAGGGATATAACGGTACGTGCATCATATAAGACTGGGTTTTTGGGTTTCCCCTATTCTTCTTGAGTCAGATCTCCAGAGATACTCTTTGACTATGATGCGTCTTGATCGTATTTCAGGATGCCTCCATGATGGCAATAAGTGAGGGTTCCACAATGGGATTGTGGTGACGATCCGCCCCGTGTAGAGGTTGTGGACAAGGGCGTAGGTTCTGAGGATGGACCTCCAGGTGGTCCACTAGTTGAGCCACCACCCGTCGAGCAGCTGGTTGTGCCGGTAGTGCAGGATGAGGTTGCACGCAGGCTGAGTGTGCTGCACGAGTTCCAGAGGTTGCGACCTCTGAGGTTCTGGGGTGATCCAGACCCTCAGGCAGCTGATGACAGGCTTGAAGTAGTCACCCGAGTTTTCTACCTAATGAGGGTACCCCCATATCAGATTGTGGTCCTAGCAGCGAGCCTTCTGCATGATTCTGCCGGGCAATGGTGGAGTTTGGTGACGTAGTCCCACGATGAAGAGATGCTCACGTGGGAAGAGTTTGAGCATCTCTTCAGGGAAGAGTTCTATCTGGTGACGCTGAGGTCAGTGCTGATTTAGGCACTTCTGTAGCTTCGGAAGGAGGGCATGACTGTGTCAGAGTACTCAACGAGGTTTACAGACATGTCGCGATACTCCCTGGATATGGTTCGAGACCCGTTATTTAGGGCTCCAACCTTCGAGCAGGGCCTACATAGAGACATCCGGGCAGCTGTGGTTTCCTTGTGTCTTCCCACCTATGCTGGAGTGTTGGATCGAGCCTTGGTGGCGGAAAGCTTTCTGGCTGAGCAGATTCAGCCCGTCAGTGTTGGGCGCGTGGCAGCTGGGATGTTGGCAACTTGTAGCTGGCGGCAGGTGCAAGGGTCTGGACATGGACGACGTTTCAGGAGGCCACCCTAGGATGGCAGATCTGAGGTTCAGGTCTCACAGGGCTCGCATGCCAGTTTTGGTCAGCCACAGGAGAGGCGGTGTTACGCTTGCGACGGTCGGGGACATCTTGATAGAGATTGTCTGACCCTTCATGCTACTGAGAAGGAGCCTTTCAATAGGCCGCCTTGGTAGTGACAACATCTTAAGTTTGAAGGTCTGTAGGGCGGCAGACGTGGCAAGGGAGCTGGTGCAGCAGCAGGAGGTGGTAGGCGGTATCAGATGCCACCCCCACCACCCCTAGGTGGTACACGCCAAGCTCAGGGAGCTGGAGGGCGAGGGCAAGGACAACTGCATGCCCTTGAGGCTATTGAACTAGAGGCCCCGCAGATGGGTAGAGGTACTCCTTGTGCCCTTTCTACTTTCTGCGGTTGTTTTGATAGACACTGTTTAGCGGCACTCTTCCCTTTCCGTTGCTTGCTCGAGTTTTGTTCAGGGTGTTGGTAAGACCATGTGTGGGTGTTGTTCGGCGTGCCTCGAATGCGTGAGGAAGAGGGATCCTGCCCCCCCCCCCCCCCGAGATGTGTTTTTTGGACACGATCAAAACCGTGTGGGCGAGTCAATGCCACCCAAAGCGGATAGTGTTGAGGTGGGATGGATGAGTCCCTCTGACTTATGTGTTCAGGTAGGGGTGTTTGTTGGCGAACTCGCTATGGGAGACCCAGTTGAAAGTCCCATTGCTTTCCTTGTGATTATGGATTTTTGAGGATGAAAATTTCTAAGGTGAGGAGGATGTAGAGACTCGGGTTTTGGCCCTGTCAGACTTTGGAATATTTCTATAAATAATTCCAGATCTAGACGTGAAGATGGTGTGTGATTCTGAGGCCCGGTGTGCCCGAAATTAATTTCATAAAATCATTAAGTATTTTTATACAATGCGGGAGGTGAGAACGTGTTATCTCTTAAACAGTAGCTCAGATCAGAAATCTGAGGGCACGGTTGCATCTAGAGCGTGTCGTTTACCTTAGGCGGGGTGTAAAATTTGCGGGCACGGGCTTGCGGTGAGAGATGTCACCCAGGGGAAAAATCTTCATTTTGAAATACTGACTTAGTGATTTTTATCACTGGTTTTCTTTTCAAATAACATTCGAACGAAGTCTCAGAATAGAAATCTGAGACTTCTGTTGAGTTTGAAATGGGGTGTTTTTTCTAGGCGTGATATAAAATAGGCGGGCGTAGAGGTTTTGGAATCCGCGCTTGTCGGCTGTCTCAGAGAGTTTATAAATTCTACTTAAGTATGGAATTAAGGGGAGAACCCATTATTCCCTTCTCTCTCTCTCCCTCTCTCTCTTTCGAACGTTCTTCTCCGTTCTTCAGCTTTCTTCGCCGTTCTTCTCCGTTCTTCGCCGGATTGAGGAGCGAACTCTGGTGGATCGAAGTGGGATTGCAGCGGTCGCGTCACCAACGATGAACGACCGGATTGAGGTAGGATTTCTGTTGATTTTCGCTCCTTCATGGATTTCTTGAGTATTTGTTGAATCCATCATTTTAATTCTATAATTTTAGAATTGGGATGATGGTAGAATGAACACGGCCACCATCTGAGTCCCGTTATGAATCTCGTGTTCGACACGTTCTTCGTTGTTCTTCGACCGAAATTTCGGATGCGCCAAAACTCCTTGGGATCGTTGATCGGGGGGTAGGCACTGTGAAGGCCTCATCCCAAGGATTCTGAATCTGCCTTCAGTTTTAAAATAGGGCCGCTAGAGCAGTTGTGGCGGCCAACGGAAGACCCATCTTCAGCAAGGGCGGTGGCCGAAGATCGTGGTGCTGCAGTGGGGGAGTCGACAAGGGGCGTTTGATGCGGCGCGGTAGGCCGAGGCAGAGCTCGTAGTGCCAGCGTGTGGCGGCCGGTGGATGAGCGGAGTCCAGAAGGGTCTGGAAGCAGGTGGAGAGGCGGTGTTGGGTGAGGCCGGTGAGGACGGTGGCGTCAGGTGGGGCCGACGCGACAAGTGTGGGTGTGGTCGAGCGTACAACGGCTACAACATGGCGTAGCAGGGGACCGGAGGAGCCGGGATGGCTTGCGGCTGAAGTGGAGAGGCGGAACGGGCAGAGGTGTCACGGCGGTGCACTCCATAAGAGGGAGGAGACGATGTCGGCCCGTCGTGGTCAGGGGGAGCCCTGAGGCGCTGACCTCGGGGGGAGATGCGGACAAGGACTTGCGTTCGGCAGGTCCTGCTGGTGCGACACACTGACAAAGACCGGACAAGTGGCCAGTCTTTTTGGAGGAACCGGACCCGAGGGGTCTGGTGGTATTCAGACGGGCTGCGGCCTGGGGGATGCAGCGAGCCGGACCGGACCCGCGGCGGGACCGCGGGCCGGCGGTCCGGACCGGGCCGACCGGGGTGGACTGGCACGGTTGGGGCCCTTGTGTTCAAAGAGGTGAAACTCCTAAACGACGCGTTTGTTTGATGCTCCGTCTATGCTATGGGTCCGTCCCTTTGAGACGGACACTTTGAAGCGGGTTTCACGGTTTTTTTGGGTTTTTCACCCGAAGGTGGGTGACCCGAAACTCTTTAATTTAATAACAAGAAATTATTATTAAAGCTTACAACAGACGTACCTCCTGAACCATAAGTCTGTTTGGCGCGCCATCAATGGCAGTGTGATCCTAGTTCTCGTGCAGACTTTTTGAGATGCTCC
The DNA here is from genome assembly GCA_963277665.1 of Viscum album. NCBI lineage: Eukaryota > Viridiplantae > Streptophyta > Magnoliopsida > Santalales > Viscaceae > Viscum > Viscum album. The sequence goes on along the minus strand of OY728153.1, from coordinate 2,014,281,677 downwards.
TTTCAGTTTTAGGGCTGAAGAAAGGGTTTGGGCCCCACATGGACCGGTTTGCACGTTTTACGATGAAAAGTTTCCTTTTCACCCGACATCCATTTGGAGTGTTTGAACACTCATTTATGCGTGTTTTTCTAAGGGGATTGCAACGGTGAAATCTGACCGCCTAATTTTGGGGTTGAGGCATGGGCCCCACGAGTTGGATACCAGGCATATGCTGCGTTTTACGACTTAGGCTTCGTAAGTCCGTTCGGGGCAAATGAATAGCCTACCTTGCTTGTTTTTCTGTGTAGACCGTGATGGTGTCCTCGGTATAGGCCTAGGAGGTGCGCAATGTGGCGATGATGTTGGTCGCTTGGGTTAGCGACGTTTTGACCAACAGTGGTTGAGTGTACTCCCTTGGTTCATTCCTATGAGGGTTTATGTGGAATTACTACCTCAGTATAGGTTTGTGATCCCCTCGAGAGGATGAAGTTTTGTTAGAGTTGTGGCATCCCTCTGATGGGTTCAGAGCGGGATCCTCTAGCTTCACTTCCCTAGATTGGGTTCTTGGTATCGTTGTGATCACTAATCCATGGGCGGTGATCCCCTATCTAGTAGGTTAATCTCGTAGGATTTGAGGCATCATTGGGAATATGATCCCCTACGTTGTGGGCCATGCATAGCAGGGTTGTGGCATCGTTGGCTATACGATTCCCTACTCAGCATGTGGTTTATAGTAGGGTTGCGACATAGTTGGTTATACGATCCCCTACATAACTTATGGTTTTGGTATGGTTGGTGCATCATTGGTTCAATCCCCTACATCGTGAGTCATACCCGATAGGGTTCCTGTATCACCGTGACCACCTTTACATGGGCAACGATCCTCTATCTGAGTGACGTGACCCGTGGAGCACCAGATCGGGTTGGGGTATCCCCCAACGAATCCTGGGAGTGATCCCCTATCTGTGAGATCTATGAGTTAGCAGAGTGGGTTTTTGTATCCCCTAGAGGACCCTAGGATTGATCCTCCATCTGTGGAGTTTTTTATTCCCACTGTTTCAGCACTAGGTTCTCAGTGACATTTTTCAATGAGCATATATATCTCGGACTACTGTCATTTGGGATGATAGAGCTCGTGGAGTGTGTTCTCCTAGTTATGTACCTAGCGCAAGTTATTAGGTCGGAACCTCATGAGGCTTTGTGCATGTTGAGTATATCTGGATTGCTCATGGTATATGAATGGGAATACACCTGAGCTGTGCTGACTAGTTGTGTTTAGCTGAGGATGGTCTCAAGATGGTGTTTCTCTCTCGTTTGTGTTCCCTCTGGCTGGAATGAGCTGTCAATTGTCATTCAGTTGCTCCCTTTCATTTTGGGGGTTTTGGGGTTCCTACTGGGTATTTTATATACTCACCCCTGCACGGGATTTTCCCACATATTTTTGTGTCTTGTGCAGACCACGGGCCTTTCGACAGAGTTCCAGGAGGACCCGGAGTAGGTGGAGCTTAGTGAGTGAGACTGACTAGTGTGTTTACCAGAGCTGTGCCGATGAGTTTACCAGCGGGTACGTTTGGCAGCATTTTTCTCCTTCTGAGCAGGTTGGATGCTTTTGTAGTTTTCTTTTGGCGGGCCATGGTTTTCCTTATTGTACTTTTGTTGTACTCTGGTTGTGGGTTAGATGTATGCATGTTTTTCTTTTCAGTTATATATATATATATATATATATATATATCTGCATTGTTGCATGGAGGTGTATGTGGGTGTGTGTGTACAGGTACCTTAGGCTAATGCCTCCCATGTGTGCGATATCCTACTCAGCACTGGTCGCCAGCCCTTGGCCTATTGGAGGCGGGCTTGGGGAGTCACAGCTCGAGCCTCGTTGGGTCGGGTCATGAAAATTCTAACATCATTGCAGATCCTGAAGAGAAGAAGGGCCAAGGGGCTTTTCCTAGGAGTTATATCTTGGGAATTACTCATTTCATGGTTGATAATGGTTTTCTTGACTTAGGCTTCTTCAGATACCCCTTCACGTGGTTTAATAATCAAAGAGGCAACAGGAGGTGGTGGTGCCAGATTGACAATTGCCTTGCAAACATCAATGCCATCTCCATGTTCCCCAACTCCCAGGTTAAGAACCTCGTTCGAGGTATCTCAGATCACTCACCCTTGTTGATCTCCAAGTCTCCCAGGCCAGAGAACTCAGAGGGCTTTAGGTTCTACCTCTTCGGGACTAACATCCCCAGATAAAAACAGATCATTAATGAGTTGTGGGGAGATCCAGCACAAGGAAACACGTGGATTGTAGTTCACAACAAACTACGCCTGATAAGGTTGGGGTTAAAGGCACGGGCCAAGGACCTCCTACACCTTGATTAGAATATGGTGGAGATGAAGTAAAGAATCAAAAATTCAGAGTCTAGTCTGGAATAGAACTGGAGTGACATGATGTTTGAGGAGATATCAAATAAGAAGAACTCATTGGTGGAGTTGATTCTCAAGCAGGAATGTTTGGCATTAGGAGTATCCAAGATAAAGTGGCTATAGGAGGGTGATAAGAACTCAGCCTTCATCAATGCTTGTTTGAAGGAAAAATGGTGTCCTATGAAACTGAACATCCTGTTTCATAACAGTTCATAAACAGATGACAAAGACATGTTGGGGAGCATGGTGAATACATTTTTCATGGACCTCTTGGTCGACCTTAACCGAAGGATGGACATGGGATACCCTAGTGGGAATGCGACCATTTGGGATGCAATGTCCACCTATGTATCTAACAGGGACAATTAATGTTTATACATTATTACAAGTGAAGATGTAACCCATTCGTCCCTGATGAATCTCAATCCAGAGAGTACCCCCATCCCTGATGGCTTCCCTGGTTCTTTTTATAGGGATGCCTGGGAGGGGGTTAAGGGTGACATCACTACTATTGTTCAGGACTTCTTTCGGGGTGGTAGCCTTCCAAGGGTTTCCTGTGCTACAACCTTTATGATCATTACAAAGGTTAGAGATCCCTATTCTCTCTCACACTACAGACTGATGAGTATGTGTAACTTCCCCTATAAGATCCTGGCTAGCATCATCAACTTTAGGATGTCCAAATTCCACCCTTTTTGGACTTCCATTGAACAACGCGGGTGTGTCAAAGGCCAATCCATCCAAGGGGTTATTGGCATGGATTAAGAGATTTTGAGAGACATTAACACAAAAACCCAAAGATCAAACATGTAAATCAAATTTTATATGAATAAGGCCTATGATAGGATAGAGTGGGGATTAATTAAGAGAGAGATTACAATGATGGGGTTCTCTCATAAGGCCTTGGATCTCATCTTAAGATGTTTCATCTCTTCTTGGCTGCCTGTATCCTTCATGGGAAAGACCAATGTATTTTTCAAGGCAACCTGAGGGATTCAATAGGGGGACCTATGCTCTCCCAGTATTTTCATTCTTGCACAGGACATGCATAGCTATCTCATTAGCAGGGGTCTATGTAGTGGTGATTTACTTCCTTTCCACAAGAAATTGAACCTTCCTCATATCTCCCACCAGATGTTCATGAATTATACATTGATATTCATTAATGGTGTTAAGAGATAAGTTAATGGCATTAAGAGAATTCATGCAGACTATTGCTTCTAGAGTGGACAGGTTCTGAATAATCCCAAAAGAAGTCAATACATCTCTAATAAGTTACTACCTAGTAGGGAGTCTTCTCTTTGCAACATGCCTGACATGCAACGTGGATCATTTCCCATGGATTACCTAATAGCTTCTATATCTTCACAGAGTATCATGATTCATGACTTTGATCATATAGTAAGCAAGATCACATGTAGGGTTATCAACTGGAAGAACCGCTTCCTTTCCTTTGGGGGAGAATTAAACTGATTAATAATGTGTTGTCAGCTATCCCCATCCACGCATTGGCCTCAACTATTGTGCCTAAAGGTGTCATTAGAACTGTTGATAGGCTCTTGGCTCATTTTTTGTGGGATGCTCTTTCTGTAGGGAAGCGTTACTGGGTGGAAAGGGAAAGATTGGAAAAGCCCGCATATAAGGGGGTGTTGATATGAGGAGTTTAAGCTCCATGCATCATTGTATGTATGACAATATTGTATGGGAAGTTATTGAAGGGAAAAGAATTTGGGGGAATTCTATGTCCCACAGTTGGGTGGGTGATGAGGAACACAATGGGAGTACCGAATCCCCTTACTGGTCAAGGATAGTTCCCCTCATTATCACCCTTAGATAGAACTCATGTAGGATTGGGGGGGAAGGTAACATTATTTTCTGGAAACATATTTGGTCTGGATCTATTATTAGTTTTCCAGGTTGCCCGACCCCCTTTCTCTATTTTAAGGAAGCTAGCCTCCACCCTTCTCTTATAAAGGTAGTTATGGATACATAACAGTAGGAGATCTTCAAATCCATTACCATTAACTTGGACCCTGACACTTGTGTCTTCACTACGTCCTCCTCAGGGTGTTTCTCTACCACGAATTATCGCAAGCTCTTAGTTTTTCCAGGACATCATGACCCCTGGAATACCATAGTTTGGTGTAAATGGATACCATTGAAATATAATTTTCCTACATGGAGGATCATGAATAATGTTGTCATCGCGGTTGATCAGGTTAAGACGGTGGGCATCAATTTGGTCTATTGATTCCACGACAGCTGTAGTCCGAGGGAGGAGAGCATTGCTGAATTATTTTTTGAAAGCGAATGAGACCAACCTATATGGCCATTCCTTGGAAACCTCATGGCATTCTCATCCAGTTCGCATGGGAACACCTCTTTTTTGGACAGATGGTATCATAGGATGGATCTTATAGACATGGGGAGGGGGGTGTACTCCATGTTCATTAGTTTTACGTGCTGGTGCATATGGAAAGCCAGGAACTAGGCTCAATTTGAAGGGGCTCCGACTAAAGTAAGAGAAATCATTGTGCGGTCGCAGATCCTGCTGGTGTACCTGGTTACACTTATACCTAGATGGAGGGAGGCTCCGTCATTGAATCTAATTCTGGTGAGTTCACTCCCGGTTAACTCCTCACGTAATATGCCACATAGAAAATGGATACACTAGAGCCCTATGGTCTCGGGATACTAGCTCAATTTAGATGGCTCATATCTACTGGGAGAAATTAAAGGTAGGGACATGGTTCAGGACATGTGGGGATGTGTGGTGATGGCTTTCACTGCATCCTATGGGAATGGTTCTCTTTTAGAGGAAGGGGCCAAAGCATTACTTACATGGATCTCTCTTTTCAAGTAGAGGAACATCATGATCACCCAAGATGAGACCGATCCCTTGATTCTTCATAACTCTCTGAATGGAAAGGGTCACACACCATGGTCAGTTTCATTCATGGTTAGAAACTGCCTTGCCATCCTCCACAATATCAGAGTGACATTCACATGGTGTGAGGGGAAAAAATTTGCAGATCATCTTGCATCTGTTGAGAACTCATGCCCCAACATCACTTTCCTTACTTCGTTTAATCTCTTTAAACCCGAGGGAGTTAACTTGATTAGAGGATATTCCCTTGGTTTACAATAATTCCTCTCCCCTTAGTCTTATGGTCCTTGTGTATGTGGCTTGTGGATTGTGGTTTGTATCTTGTTTAGTTTCTCATCTCCTGTGTAGGTACCTCCAGTTTTTTTTCTTCTTGAATAAAATTTTAATGTTGGATGGATGGTCTATGGATTTCCTTTATATCCCTTTAAGATTGGCTTCATAATTTTCAACCTTTTCATCCTATGTTTGTTTCAAACTCAATAATTTCCTCACCATATTTGCTCGATATTCACATGGAAAATATTTATCTAAGAATTAATCCTTGAAGTCCCTCAGTTCCATTATTTATATTTCTATTTCATCCTTTTTTTTTATCTAATGACCACCATTGATCCACATCCTCTGATAGATGATAAACAGCCTTGATAACCTTCTACATTTTGTTACATCCCAAAGCATGAAATATATTATATAACGAACTTATCCACTACTCTTGTATGAATGGGTTTGTAGTCCCATTGACTGATGGATGCAATTTTCACATAAAGTAGTCCAACATTTCTCGTCCATATTTTGAATCAAGATGCTCCATATGGTTTAAGTTTATTTTTCATAACCTAAGTCATTTGTCCAAGTATAGTTATATGTTTCTCAGCACTAGTGACAGACTCAGAACCAATATCATTATTTCTCATAGGAGGGAATTCCCTACATGGGATACATGAGTTCATTCAATATAAATTCATTCCAATAGGCCCCATTTATAAATAATGGTATAAACTAAATTAGGTTATGAATCATAATGTATAATATCAAACAATAAATACACTTAATATAAATTGAAATTCTTTGCATGTCTAATTTTCATAATCATGAGCATGGTTTCTTTGAGAAAATAATTTCATTTAAATAATTCATAATGGATTATGAAAAAAAATGTGAATTATCCTATGCATATACCCTATGAGTGTCAAAATAGGTGTGAAGTAAGGCCTACTGTTGTGTACCAGGTTACCCCGAGTCAGGCTCGGACCACCTTGTCAGATTTGTTAGTCCTAGGTAAATCTATGACCGCACCACATCCACTGGTACTATCGAGATAGATATGTATTTTTAAGAAATATCCAAAAATGATACACCTTACAATAATTATAGGATATTATTGTATTCTTATCCTCAAATTATAGCTTATGGTTTTATTATTTAATATATGTTATCTAACTCTAGTTTCAATGGATTCTACTAATCTTCATTTGATACAAACTGCAAGGACCCCGACCCCTATTTCCCGAAGTCGGTGCCTTATATTAATAAATTAGTATGTTTACTAAGATGTCGAATCCCAAAGGAATGAATAGTTTATAGTTTTTTAAGAAAATAGATACAAACATATGTTTTATATTACAACTTGAAAATAAAAACAACATTGAACTCCATTGGAAATAACCATAATCTCTTAGATTAATCCTGCAAGTTATTGATAATAATATTCATCTTTGCATCCTAGGGAAAATAAAATAAAAGAAATGGATAAGATAACATTCGCAGTAAGGGTATGTAATACAGTAGAAGTTATGATAAACATATTCATTACTCATGGATTAAAAAAATAGATTCTTTTCAAAGTCAACTTGAGCAGAGCATGGCAGGAATGGAAGCTAATTACAAAAAGCCATATAAAATATCATAAGAGAATGAAACAAAACCATGGATATTTTAATAGTAAAATAATCACTTGTTTTATCAATTACTAGTTTCATAATGAGGTAATTCATAATGACGGACATATAAAACATGTTTTCAAGGCCTTAGCTGAGATGTCTAAAAATAACATGGTAAGGCCTCTTCTGAAACCCAATTCAGTTTTTTCTCATTAGACCTACTAATGCACCAAGGGGATATTGAAATATGAAACCATCAAATAATAGTTCCAATTAATTCCTCATATGAACGGGGTTAAACTAAAACATCATATACAAATTCAATGTAAATAATCTTTCTCAATCTATAAACATAATTAGTAACCATTCTGAGTAGTATGGTGAATGGTATCAAGATAGTACATCCACTATCAAAATGAGCATAACCCATTAAATAAAATATGATGAATGATATACATAAGATATTAACCTCTATAAGACAAAAAATCCAACAGAAGTGTTTAAATAGAAAAAAACTCTAATAAAATCAGGGAGGAATTTTTTAGAGAACTACACTTTTACTTAAAAAAAGAAGAGTTCATTTGGAAAAATATTTTCATAAATTCAGAACTGGAATAATTTATTTTTTCAATCTTGAAAATAGTGGTTTTAGAAAAATAATCGTGTCTTAAAATATATTATACATTTCACTTGAAAATAGGCAAGAAATTGGAAAGTTCCCTTTAATAGGGCTTTCTTATCGCAAAGAGTTGAGAAGATAACCATTTGAAAACTTATATTTTCCAAAAAAAAAGATGAACTAATAATATTTAAATATTTTGGAACATAAAAAAAGAATTTAGAATAAGTATATAAAATAAATGATGAATTTATTTTCTTTATAGAGGATGAAAGCCCAACCTGAATGGAAATGATGGTTCGGGATGGAAATCCATACCTTTTGTCCGAATGAGTTCTGCACTCATCCTTAACATCATGAACAATCAAATTAAATCCCTTAATTAATTAATTAAGGAATTTTTCTATAATGTTTTTTATTTATTATAGTTTTATTATGTTCATTTATGGCCTTATTAGTTAGTTATAGGGTTTTCATTTCATTGTTCGAGAGGATTCATTTTCTTGGCTGTCATGATTGGTTCACCTGTTTATAAGTAATGATGTGCTTGTAAATGGGGATAATTCACCAGATTAGGAATTACATGTTTTTAATGATTATAAGAAAGCGTAAATGGTTATATATATCATATGGTTATTTGGTATGGGGATGAATTATTAGATAATACATTTAGTGATAATCGTTTAGATTATTACGGTTGTATTTCAGTCACCATGATGTTGTTTTCTCATATGAATTAGTATTATGTATATATACAAGTTCTAGAACATTAAATAAGACTTAATAAATACATTATATTATGTTTCAACCAAATAAATGGTTTCATGAAAATATTTGAAGGAGAAATTAAAAAATGAAATTTTGTTATCCATGAAGGTTGTAAATTAGTACCTCTGGGACAAGGATTTCATTTTTAAAATAAATGGGTGTGATTTGGGATATTGGTGATGGTTCTTCCATTAGCATGATATAATTATAGTATATAAATGATATTATATTTATCCTGATCATTTTTACCTATTTGGTGAGGAGGGAATAATAAAAAAAGAACTTGAAAAGGAAAATCAATGGAAAAAGAAGAGCATTTTACCTCTTGAATACTCCTCCTTTAAAATCACCTTAAAAGGATTGATTTTAGACTTTTGATGATACAAATAGGTTATAAACATGGGGGAGGATCTTAGGAATTGAATTGGATAGAAATTTGACAAGGATCAAAGCATGGATGGTGTAGGGATAAGAGGAAGTGAGATTTAGTTTTTTATAGTGGAGGATAGAGATAATTTCTCATTTTTTATTCATTATATTATTATTTCACTCGAGACAACCAACAGTGTTGATTATTGTGACTAAATAAAGTTATACGTTCATGTGAGTTTGAACCAAGGACTCTAACATCATTGATGAATCAAACATAGTGTATTTATCTTATAATGTATTTATACTGTAGATTACGTTATATTACTATTCACTAAAAATTCATGTATTTTAAAAAAATCCCAAAACTTCACCATAAATTTTTTTTGAAATGTAGAATTAAAAAATAAACTCAATTATTTGAAATTAATTTTCAAAATATGATAAATTTAATTTGTAATGAAAATCATTATTTACTTAAAGAAAATAATTTTTAAAATTAAATATTATTTTATAACACCATGAATCATTAACAAATGTATAATTAGATTATATTAAAATCATAGGACAAAAAACATTGATTTATTAATACATATTTTGATAATGAATTTTTTAAATGCATTTGTTAATTATAAAATTGTAATTCAAGATTTATTGTTCCCAAAACACCAACACTTAATTATTAATTATTAAATATTTACTTATACCATGGTATAATTATATCATTATTTCATTTAAAAGGATCCAGAATTCTATTTATACTTTCCTAGGTGTGGTTACTATTCATTTTCTGGATTTACTAGTCATAAGGTTTATATAAATATTTCTATGGTCATGTTAATATTCACCAAATAATATAAGTTTATCCTACCAGACCCTAAATATCTTACTAATCACAACCATTAATGTCCGTTTTTTGAAATTCATGTAATAGATATGAAAAAATTATATTTAACAGCTAAGATACAATAACAATGTGTTGATTCAGAGTGACATAGTGTTGCATACATTAAATTATATAATAAATTTATTTTTAAATCCTAAGGGTGTTAAAATAATTATGTATGAATAATTCATAATTTTAATATAAAAGTTTTATAATTTGTTATTATTTCATAATATATATCTCTTTATAAATTATTTATTACAATTTCCAGATAAAATAATTTATTTGAATATCCTAATAATAACCATATAATTTTTTAATAGTTATTTTAAATATTAATATTTAATAAGGGGGAATATAAACGTTTCATAAATATTAATTTAATTTAATTATAATTTGTTTACGTATTTAATTTATAAAACCCTTATAAATGAAATATTCCCTAAATAACGTTATAATGATTTATAAAAATTTTATAAACCATTAAAACCATTTTATATGTTAATAATAATTTCTAAATTTTCTTAGGATAACCCTGATACATGAAGACATTTTTTCATAAAGTCAATATCAATTTACCCTTATAAAAACACTAAATGTAAGGGTAATATGCTGTTGGGGCCATTTCATAAATTCAACTGATTTGTTACCTTAATATATCCCTGATTTTCATAAGGGTTGGTTAAGATAACCCTGAAGAAACACCAATTTCAAAAGGGTGAAGATGAAACAACCCTTATGTAGCACCACACATATAGTTAGTACCATTATACATTCCATTTGGGTAAAGTTAATCTCAAAATTTATTATCTTTTGTAAAGGTAAACATAATGTAACATTACAAAGTGGCTCTAATACCAATACATATAATGGTAAAATGAATATTCATCTTTATGTAACCCTAAAAAAACAAGTTGAACACAACCCTTACTTTGTATAAACAAGTTATTATTATCCTTACATAGACTACTCTACATAAGGGTAATGTGTAGGTTACCATTAAACATCTTATCTACATAAGAATATGTTGTTGGTTAATATTAAATATCAAATATACATAATGGTGAACCCTTTTTAATAAATCAAATTTCAAGAAAAAATTAACTACTCTGTTTTTTGATTATCTTATGCATGTTTTTAGATGTTTCTTAAAATAAAAACATAGATCATTTTGATAATACTGATGTTATTTTTTTGATTATAATAATGTTTATCATATAAATTATAAGAGATAAGAAACCTTCATCCAAGCTTCTCTAGGAAAAATTATATGAAAAATCATGCAAAAACTAAAATGAAGAACACTGTAAATTTAGTGTACCTTACATTGAAGATAACTTTCAAAATTTTCATTACCATTTGAATTTCATTAGGATCACTAAATGGATAAAACATCCCACCTACATGGTGTATCCATGAGATGAGCATAATCACACATCACGTGAAGGGGATCATCTATTCTACAAGATGTTCAAGAATCTAATTCATAAAGGAGATTGGATAAAGTGATCTTTGAGTTCCATAAATGTTATTCTAAGAAACGAGAAAGCAAAGGAATAATCATTACATGAAATTTGATTATATAGGAAATTAACAACACTCATTGAATAATCTATCATTTTTTTCATGCAATGAATCCCAAGAATAAATACCATTGTTGATTTTTGGATTGTAGTTATTTTCTCCCTATCATTTCATCTCATTAAATTGTTGATTAATTATTTTATTCATGCAGAAATATTAAATTATAACTATTTATCATTTTCTCACAACCAAACAATTCATGGTCATGAAAACATTAATTTAAATCAAATATGACAATTATTATATATATATGTCATATATACATGTAATTATTTTAAGTAATAGTCACATCACATTTCTACATGTGAATTTCTTAGAATATAAAAATATATTGTGGGGAGGTTATAACGTTCAAATAAGTGGAATGCTCACTTTTTAGGTGATCAGATTTTTTCCCAGAATTATTAATCTTTGGAAATAGATTTGTGGGTTTTTTGTGGTTTTTTTTCCAAGTGAAAAATAATTTGGTTGATGGCATGGAATAGGCCATTTCCCCCTTGGGGTATTCTTTGTTCCATAAGAAGAGTCACCACACCTCAAGAAGGATATGGATCTCTCATAGTTATCATGTATTTAATGAACAATAGGACCCGCCACATGTATGTTGGAGGCTATGGACTATCCAAAATTTCTAGGCTTTTGGTGCTAGGGAATTATCATTAGTTGTGTCGAGAGGCATGATAGGGTGCCATCGAGGCCACCACAGGTATGGTGAGAAGACACTACTGCATGGTGGTTCCTATTATAGAATTTAGAATTGTTAATTTGGCCAGCCATTTTTAGGTAGAGCTTATTTCTCATTTTTGGAAACAGGGGTATCATTTAAGGGGTGAAATATACAAATTTTGTACTTAGATTTATGATTATTAACCATTTATCATCTAATATTCTCTTAAATTATAAAATTTGGATTATTGTTTTAGTTATTTAGGATGATCATGCTCATATCCTGTCATCTGCCATATGCGAACCTTTTATGTTCTCAAGCTCCTATATTATATTAATTTCTTTGGTTTCATTATCAACCTTTTTGAGTTACAACAATGTTATTGAACCAATGGTTAGTGGTTATTTGTGTTATTTTTCTTCTAAGGACTATTTAAAGGTTTTATCAGGTGGGTTGTGGTCTCACATTTCCCCATTTACCTGATTATATTTAGTTGTGGTTTCTTTTTATAGATTCCTTGTGTTTGGGCCTTCTCTAATGATTGTTGGGGTCCATCGTTGCCATTGGTTGTGGATCACATTATTGTTTCAAAGACATAAAATAATTAAGGTTGGTGGATCCATCTGTAGCCTATTTTTGATGAACTATAGGTGATCTAGGTTTTTTAAATGGTTTTCAAACAGATAATTGGGATGATCTAATAATTGTTCGATACACATTGGAAAATTAATTTTTTGATAAAATATTATTTTCCCCTTTTTTAAAATGAGATATGGTCTTCATTGTAATATAGAATGGGTTTGGATGTGTTTTTTATGGATGATGTTGTTGAAAATGGTAATTTGAAATTGTATTGTGAAATTTGATAATCCATTTTGATGTTATTTGATAAATGAAATATAAGGAATATTACAGTATATCACTAGAGGGATTAGTAGTGGGATTTGTCTCATGACAGTAGGGGGTTCTCTTTTTGAGGAGTTCATTAGTTCCTAGATTGTAGATCCATTCACTCTAAGAACATCAACTTGAAATAGTAGGGGTTCATTAATGGGGTGTTCACATATTATTTAGGCCCTATTATTCTTGGTAAAATTTATAGTTCATGTAACAACACATGTAAAAAAATAAATTGAAATGCATGAAACTTTGTTTTAAGAAAATATTTATAACTATCCTCTATACATTATTTTTCCACTTCTATGTTTTGAATTTTGAAAAACAGTCATCCATAATCGTGTTGAGTAAGTTATTTGGAGTCTGATGGAACCAACATGATTTTTGGTGAATAGTAATATTCTCGTATTAATAGAAATATGACCCTAATTAATAGTAAATTGTATTATTATTTTAATTTATTAAGTCTATAATATAATTACATCTTCATTAATTTTTCAATGTTTTATTAAAGTAGTTTTAGGATTAAATTTGTTAATTTTTAAATAAAGTATGATTTTATTTAAAAATTTAATTAATAATATTTAGAAAATTATTTTCAATCATTTAAAGTCATTTTTAAATTCTACACATAAAATAAATGGTTAGGGTGATTTTTTTTCGATTTTTTTGAAATTCTTTAATTTTTGAGGAATAGTAAAATACTGTAAAATATCGTATATTCAAATCACCATTTAAATACACTTTTTATGAAATCATAAGTGATTTAATCCCACTTCATTAGAACTAAAATTCCATTATTAATATTTAGGGTCATATGAATTAATAATATTCATAATCTTGAGAAACAATATTACAATAATGATTTAAATAATGGAAAATATCTCTTCTCCTCAACTATAAATACCACCATAATTCACCTCTACCTCCAAAACCTCTAAAGCCTTCAGACTTATATAAGTTATGCCCAATACTCCTACCAAGTCTATTCCCCATGTCTTAGAGCTTCTGGTCTCACTAAAAGGCCAAAACCAAAGGATTTAAGAGAAATCTCACGGAGAAGTGATCAAGAGGTAAACATCTCTATTGTTTTATTTCGTTTCTTTTCATTTTATTTTCTAGTGTTCTTATTTTTTCACCACCCATTATCCAAGAGGCATTTATTCTACATTATCTTAAATATTATTTATTTAATCATGTTTATTTAAGATTCACCATTATACTTCTTCTCCTCTTCCACATATTCATGAAATTAAAACATCGTCTATGATGTGTCGATTTACCAACACCGTGGATGATGTGATTTCAATTTATTTTACTTCCTAAAAGACTGGTCCTTAAAAAAAATTATGGTTGAATTATATTATAATTTATTTATTATTTATTATATAAGGTTTTGGAATAATGTTTTACACATGTTATTAATTTATAAATCAAAATGTGTTCATTACGATCGATGAATCACCAACATGACCTAAACAAATATCAATAATTTTTTAAATTAGGAATCATCCTCATTTCAGAATTCAAAATGATAAAGGGTATAATTTATCGTTCTAGAAATATGTAAATTATACTCCATTAAAATTCTTCAGTGTTTCAAATAATTGACCGGAATACTCATCTTGAACTAATCATGGAAATCATGTAAAGAACACACCCAAAACAATGGAAGGATCAAAATACGAACAATTTAATGGAGAAATGATGTAATGAAATGATCATATAAGGTATTATAAAGATAAATATGTTTCTTTAAGATATTAATAACAATCTTTTAACCATTATACATGAGGCTTAAACATGTTTCAATTTAGAATAACCTGAGGTAAGAGAATTATTAATCTAATTTCAATTCATTGGGTTAACATTATAATTCATTTATTATGTGGTTTTGAGATCATTTATCTGATGAAATTTTTTATATTATGTTTTATTACGTGTATTTATAGTTTTTACAAATGTTCCTACCATTTTATTGATTCTCATATCAATTATATGATTTTAGTAAGGGGCCATTCTTTTAAAAACCTCCTCTGAAATTCTATGTTACAAAATTCAAAAGCAATGTTTTTATTAAATTATTCATGTGGTATGATTATGTTTTGGTTATTTTGTATTGTTTATGATTAATGGGGGGGATATATCTCCCTCCAATTCATTGGTTATGTGTTTGTTAGAGGTCGGCCATATGGGTACTCCAAGTGTAACTGTGATGGTTACACATATTGTAAGGTATCCTTGATGGATAAAAATTATAATATAACCGAGAGGGTTACAAGATTATGTAAGTAATGGAACAAGATAGATTTATTGTTTTATTTATGTTATTATGTTTTATGGGGATATTTTTTAAATCTCATGTTTCCCAAATTAAGTATACATGGGTGACATGTATGTCTTTTGAAAATGATTTCATACGTTACAAGTATTCATGGACTAATGTGTAAGGTAATGAAGGAAGAAAATTTAAATGTTTCAAGAATTCCCAAGTAAATTGTGTTTTATTTGAAAAGTTGTATATTTTTATGAAATTAATACTGTTTTTATAGTATCCACTATAAATTATTGTGTAATGTTATGAATGTATAATGTCCCAATTCACAAAATCCATAAACATAAAAATACCCTCAATGTGAAATGAAGTGATTTCTTGACTAAATTGAATATTATTCAATGTAATAAGGATGGTTCCTTAGTTGGTATCAAAGGATGGTTTAAATAGCTTTAGGGGTTAGGGTGATTTTAATAGAATACCATTGATGATTTTAACTCTATTATTAATTTGAAATGTTATAGTATTTAACATCTTCCATGTTTCTTCGACTAATATATGTTTGTTTAGAATGGTTTTCCTTAGAAGAAATAGGGATTCTGAAGAGGAAAGGTACCGAAAAAATGATATCCTTATGAATCTACATCTCAGAATGGTAGGTATTGGAACAGAGTAGTTTGTGATAGGAATGGATCAGCTAACACGTGAAATAAATGTTGGTGGAAACCATTCAAGAGAACAACCAATGGTACCACAATGGAACATGTCAATAATGGAACCATTTATAAGGCAACAACCTACTACTTTCAATGGATCTTCTAGCCCAGTAGCTTTTGAAGAATGGATTAAAGTCCTCAAAAAAATATTTTTTGTTATGGGAAGTTCAGATAATAAAAAGGTAACTCTTTCCATTTACCTTTTTAAAGGTGAAGCTGGTTAGTAGTGGTCAATGGTAAGAAATATCTAGGATATAGAGGATATTGACGCCTTAGAGTGGGATGAATATAAAAGTATTTTTCTTGATTTTTTTTCTAAGGTATTCCAACATAGGATAGAGAAGAGATTCCCTAAATTGAAGCAATAGGAGGAAGATTCAATGGTAGTGTAGGAAGATAACTTCACCTGACTTGCGAGGAATGCTCCGAATCATATTCTCCATATTGATAAAAAAATCAAACCCTTTTACTCTAGATTAAATCCAAGGTATTGAAGGGATTTGGCCTCCCATGAGTTCAAAAGTTATGATAATCTTGTCCTATGCTCTGAGAGGGTAGTCGTGGAGTTTTCTGATGATCACATGTACTTTGACCACAAGGAGAATAAGTGTTCTAGAGGGAAAGTGATGGGTAAAAATCAACAAATGAAATATGATGGTAAGAAATTCTTGTTTCTAATTAGTGAAATGTGTGGGAAACAACACCCTGTAAAATGCCATACCAATATTGGGAAATGTTTTCGATATGGTATGTTTGGACATATGGCCCAATATTTTAATAAAAATTATCCAAATACTAATCATGATAAGAAATATTTTAGGTGTTTTAATTGCATATAAATGGGTCATTATACAAATTCCTTTCCAAAGAGAGATCAGAATGATGGAAAGAATCCATACTATAAGAAAAAAGGGGTGGTGAGATTATTTGTAACTACATTAGAAGATTTTGGCCCATCCAATGAAGTTATATCAGGTACCTTGTTTGTTTACTCATATTTTTCTAATGTTTTGTTTGAAACGAGGTCTACAAATTCTTTAATTTCTAAGGCATTTTCTGGTAAATTTGAAATATCACCTCAAGAAATGAGATTGTAACTTATTGTTAAAACCCTAGGGGGAAATATTATAGAAAATATAAATTATAATAATATTTATATTATGATATATAGAAAGGAATTACCTATAAAACATGTTGTTTTTCCTTTATTATAGTTTTATTTCATTCTAGTAATGGATTTTATTTCTGTTTATCTTTCTAATATTGACTATTGATCTAAAGAAGTGGTTTTTTATAAAGATATTCAATTTTTATACAAGAATGAAACCATACAATTGATAAAATATTAGGTAACTGAGAAACTATTTAAATATGTAAATGAAATTTATCTTCCTCATATTGTGAAAAACAAGGGAACTGTTTAGATAAATGATGTAATGGTGGTAAATCTATACCTTGATATTTGTTTGGATGAGTTACCCAGATTCATAATTGATAATGAATTCGAATTCCCAATTTACGTAGTTCCTGATGTTAAGACAGTTTGAAAACCCCCCATATAGAATTTCTCAAATGGAACTTATTGAATTAAAAAATCAGTTATAGGATTTCCTTAATAAACACTTCATTCATCCTAGAACTTCACAATGGGGTGACCCTATTTTGTTAGTAAAAAAAGGATGGTTTCATGAGTCTTTGCGTTGATTATATATTTTGAATAACATCATTGTTAAAAATAAGTATCCTTTGCCTCATATCGATGACTTGTTTGATCAGCTCTAGGAAGTTCAGTACTTTTCCAAGATTGACTTGATATCAGAATACCATCAGCTGAAGGTGGAGGAGTATAAAATCCTGAAAACATATTTTCCTACTAGATATGGGCATTATTAACTTGTTTAAATTCAATTTGGGTTAACTAATTCACCTGATGTATTCATTAATTGTATTAATAGAATATTTCATGAGTTCTTGGATATTTTTTTAGTTGTTTTTATTGATGAAATTATGTTATTTAAAAGAGTAAAGAGGAGCATGAAATTTCTATAAGTCTTGTTTTTCAAACACTAAAGGAAAATAAACTGTATGGAAAATTCAGAAAGAGATATTTTTGGTTACAACAAATTTATTTTCGTGGTACCATTAGAAATAAGGATGGAATAATAGTTGATACTTCCAATAAAAAGTGGTTGATGAATGTACAAGACCCAAAAATGTTATATAGATTCATAGTTTTATTGGATTTTCAGGATATTACCTATGGTTTGTTAAAAAAATTCATGGTTATCTAGACTTATAACTATGTTATTGTGAAATGGGGTCAAATTTATTTAGACAGAAGAGAGCGATGTTTGTTTTCAGGAACTAAAGAAGAGATTGGTCAATTAGCCAGTTTTGACCTTGCCTTATCAAGATGGTTAGTTTTTCATCTATGACGATGCTTCATTGAAGGTAAATGGTTGTATTTTTATTCATAATGATCAGGTAATTTCTTATTCTTCAAGACCACTAAAAATCCATGAGTTAAATAATCCCACACGTGATTTGAAATTGGCAGTTGTGGTTTTTTGTTAAAAAATTTGGAGGCATCATTTATATGGAGCCAAATGTCATATATATACTGACCATAAAAGCATGAATTATATATTCACTCATAAGTAATTAAACATGAGGTAGATAAGATGTCTTGAAATGATAAAGGATTATGAATGCACAATCAATTACCATTCAAGAAAATAAAACAAAGTGGTTGATGCCTTGATTCAAAAACATCATGCATAATTAACCATGCTACATTTGAAATATGATCAATTGATTAAAGAGTTAATGAATTTTGTATTATAATTTATTTTTATAGGAAATTACTCTATTTTGTTTCAGGTTTCGATGTAGTCATCATTATCAGACAGAATTGAGAAAGCAGATAAGGAATAACAAGAGTTAATTTTTTTTTATAATTGGTTAAAATGGATAAGTTACTTGAATTTAACATTGATAAATATTGTGTTTTATCATTTGGAAATAGGTTTTGTGTGCCTTGGGATTACCAGCTGTAGAAGGATTTGTTGTGTGAAGCTCATAGTTCTCTATTTTCAATTCATCCTTGCAGTACTAAGATGTATAGGGACTTTCGGGGGTATTATTTGTGGGATGGAATAAAAAGAGATATATATGATTTTACCATGAAATGTTTGAAATGTCAATAGGTTAAAGAAAATAGGATGTTTCAAAAGGGGATGATTCATCCTTTTACTGTTCTAGATAGTAAATGGGATAATGTATCCATAGACTATGTAGTGGGACTACCAAAGAATTCTTGATGTAACAATATGATTTGGGTTATTATTGATCGGCTGAAAAAATCTACACATTTTCATTCTATTTGAGATACAATGTGTTTGGATATTCTTTCTCAACATTACCTAAAATATATTTTTAGATTTCATAGCGTTCCTCTATCCATTGTATCTGATCGGGATCCCAGGATCACTTCTAAATTTTGGAAGGGCCTTTAGATGTCATTGCACAGATAATTAAATTTCAATACATATTTTCATCCTCAATCAGATGGGCAGTCAGAAAGAATGTTTCAGAATTTAGAGGATTTGATTTTAGATTTTTCAATGGACTACCAAGGAATTTGGGATCAATATCATTCTTCTGTAGAGTTTTCATAGAATAATAGTTTTCACTATGGTATACAGATGGCACCTTTTGAGGCATTATATAGGTAATGGTTTCAAACTCAATATTTTTGGGATGATGTCTTGGAAATGAAGATGATCATACTATAATTAGTAGAGGAAGTGGTTGAGAAAGTGAAGATGATCCAGAATCCCATGAGAAAAACATAGAGCAGGAAGAAACATTATTCAGAAAATAAGAGGAAAGACCTTTCTTTTGAGGTAGGTGATCATGGTTTTTTTAGAATCTCACCATGGAAAAGTGTTATGTGTTTTTGTATGAAAGTAATTCTAACTCCACTATTCATTTTACCCTATGAAATTATGGATATTGTTGGACCCATCACCTACAAAGTTGATTTTTCTTTGAGCTTGTCTCATGTACACAATGTTTTTCATGTTTTGATGTTGAGAAATTATGTTCCAGATTCTTCTCATGTCTTGATCCCTGAAGCAATTCAGCTAGAATAGAACCTTTCTTATGAAGAGAACCCATTTTAGATTCTTTATCCATGGGAACATGTATTTATGAATAAGGTAATCCACATGGTAAAGGTTTTTTAGAGAAACCACATGTTTGACGAAGCAACTTGAGAGTCTTTAAATGCTACAGGGAAAATGTACCCTCACTTGTTTAATAAGTAAATAAAAAATCATGGATGAAATTTCCTGAAGTTGGGGATAAAGTAACACCCCATGTTAATAAAATAAATTTAAATTGATGAATTTTCATTTTAATAAGATATTTATAACTTTCATTTAAAAATAAGTTTTCCACTTCATTGTTTTGAATTTTAAAAAATAGTTATCTACAATTGTGTTCAGAAAGTTATATAGAGTCTTATGGAACCATCATGATTTTCATGAATAGTGTCATACACTTACAAATAGAAAAAATGAATAGTAATATGACTCTATTGAATAGTAAATTGTATTATTATTTAATTTTAAGTCTTTAAGATAATTACATCTTGCTTAATTTTTCTATGTGATATAAAAGCAGTTATAGAATCTAAATTCTTAATTCTTGAATAAAGTATGATTTTAATTAAAAATTCAATTAATAATATATATAATTATTTTCAAAAAAATAGAGTTCAGTTTTGAATTATACACGTCTAAAAAAGTTTACAGTTATTTTTTTCTATTTTTCTGAAATTCTTGAATTTTTTTATGAATAGTGAAATTCAGTAAAATACTGTATATTCAAATTATCAATTAAATACACTACTTATGAAATCTTAAGTGATTTAGGCATAATTTGATCATACACACAATCCATTATTACTATTTTTGGGTCACATGAATTTATACTATTTATAGTCTTGAGAAAAAAATTATAATAATGATTAAATTAATATAAAATACCTCATCTCTAACCACCCTAATTACCCTTTTCCTCCCAAACCTCTCATGCCTAGATCCTTACACAATTCTACCCAATAATCCTCCCATGTATCTTCTCCACATCCTTCAGCTACTGGTCCCACCAAAAGGAAAAAACCACCAGTCTTAAGAGGATTCTCAAGGAGAAGAGATCAAGATGTAAACATCCTATTTTGTTTTATTTATTTTATTTTTCATTTTCTTTTCTATTCTTATTCTTTCCTAACATATCCTTATCAAAGAGGCATGATAATAAGGTATATTACATATTATATATTTAATCATGTTTATGAAAGACTCACCATTATACTTCTCCTCTTTCACTTATTCAAGAAATTAAAACACCGTTCGTGATGTGTCGATTTAACGACATCATGGAGGGTGTGATTTCAATTTATTTTACATCCTTCAAGACTATTCAGAAAACAAATTATTCTATAATAAGATTATTATTTATTTATTATATATTATATATGGTTTTGGAATCGTTTTTTACACTTTTTATTAATTTATAAAAAAATTAGTTCTTTACGATCGAGGAATCGCCAAAATGACACAAAAAAATATAAAAAACGTTTTAACATATGAATCATACTCATTTTATAATTCAAGATGAAAAATGGTATAATTATTGGTTCTATAAATATTAAAATACAATTCAATTTCAATTCAAGAGTTTCACTTCCAATAAACAAGAATACCCATCATGAATCGATCATGGAAAGCATGTAAAGAATGTACCCAGAACAATCGAATGAACAAAATACTAATAATTAAAGGGAGAAATGATGTAATTAAATGATCATAAAAGGTTCTATAAAGATTAATATGATTCCTTATGAAATCAATAACACTATTTTATCTAGTATACAAGAGGTTTAAATAAGTTTTAAGTAAGACAACCTCTAGGTAAGGGAATTCTTAACCCAATTTCCATTCTTTGGGATAACCTTCTACTTTATTTATTATATGGCTTTGAGATCATTTATGTGATGAATGTTTGTTTATATTAGGTTATAATACGTTTATTTATATTTTTTACATATGTTCTTATTGTTTTATTGATTCTCATATTAATTATATGATATTAGTAAGGGGCATTTCGTTTAAAAAACTCTTCTAAAAGTTTTTGTTACAAAATTCAAAATAATTGTTTTTATGAAATTATTAATTTTTTTCAATTATCTAATAGTTCTTGGGAAATATTTATGATAAAGGGTGGGACATATATCTCCATATAATGCATTAGGTATGTGTAAGTTGGCGGTCGACAGTATGGTTACTCCATGTGTAAATGTGATGGTTACACAAATTGTAAGGTAGCAGTGAGGGTTAAAAATTATAAATTAGTCAAGAGGGTGACAATATTATGAGAGTAATGAACCAAGATAACTTTATAGTTTTATTAATGTTATTATGTTTTGTGGGGATCTAGTGAAAATATCATGTTTCACAAAGTAATTATATAAGGTTGACAAGTATGTCTTTTGAAAATGATTTTATATGTTACTAGTATTGATGGAATAATTTTTTCTTTCTTTATTTTTATATCCCATAATATTATTTTTTCCCATACCTAGTAATTAAATGATCTTAATAGTGTTAGTACAAATAGGGGCCTATATACCCTGAGAGGGGGAGTAAATCACGATATGTAATTATTTTCTAAATTCTTCCTGCCCCACTAGATCTTGACCTCTTTATTACAAGGGTCACTTTGTTTGCACTTATGTGTTTATTATGATCACTTATTTTATTCTTTATCTGATGACGATGCTTGGAATGCAATGCAGGGAAGCAAGCAGGAAGACACAAAGATTTTTACTTGATTCACCCTCACTGGGCTATGTCCAAGGAGCACACACTGACGATGTGCCGATGTACCAAATCCACTAAAAGAAGACTTCTATTTACAAAGATCGGGATAGGTCACTTCTATTACTAGACTCACTACCTTTACAATGTTTAGGGTCAACTCACTGCTTTCCCAAGGGTCACTCCCTATTTCTCTCTCTTTGGCTCACTACCGGTGGAGAGGATCACTTTCTTCCTCTTCCATTGCTCACTGCTCTGGAAAGGATCCACTCATAGTTTATAGATATGTAGGTCTCTTCATTATCACAAATTAATACATCCTCTATTGTATGTAGATGCTCTGTTGATGTCCAACTTTCACCTGTAGATGAATCTTTCTTTGCACCGAAGGTATCGGGAAATCGTCCAGCTTTCATGCAGCCCTGAATCACTATCATGCTTCAAACATATATGGCACTCTTCTCTAAGACAGCGCGCATATCTCGGCGTGCAAGTTAAAACTGGCACGCAAGTTCACCTCAACCACTTGCGCGACACTAGCTTCTGCAACTCCAAACTTGCCGACTCACACCCTTTTACGCCCAAACCAATTTTGGCACGCAACCATCAACTGTCGCGCTTCATCAAAACCTGGTGCGAAAGTGTTAGGAAACCACTTGCACGACAACCTCTTCTTCAA
Organism: Viscum album; assembly: GCA_963277665.1. NCBI lineage: Eukaryota > Viridiplantae > Streptophyta > Magnoliopsida > Santalales > Viscaceae > Viscum > Viscum album. The sequence goes on along the minus strand of OY728153.1, from coordinate 2,014,258,166 downwards.
CTCAAAACGTGGGGAGACTCCATTCCTTTCACGCCCAAACCACTCTGGATGTGTAACAATCAACTGGCGTGCAACTACTACTTGCGCGACCACACCACCACTTGAGCTACCACCACGCATGCACTACGGGGGCTATGATTTTCTCTAAGTGTTGAAATCTTACCAAATGAGGAGGGGTCGACCTATATTTATAGGCATTTGGACAGCCTGTACGACAGTGCACAAGGCTCCTTTCAGCGCGCAAGTCTCGGTGTGCAAGTCTCTGCCGCACAAGTCACTTTCACGCCAACCCTAAAACTTGGGTGCCCATTTTTCCTTTTCCATATTTTGATGTTTTAATCTTGAAAAATATATGGCATGCAAGTTTCCTCTCCTTCAATACAATGGTGCGCAAGTCCCTTTTCCAAAAACACTTTTCTCCATTTGTTAATTTTCAGGCCCAAAAATTTGGCAAACACTGGATAATGGCGTCACCTTGTATCTGCGCTTTTTATACCTCCTCCAGATCATCCATTTCTTTGTCGAAGTTCTTGAATAAAACATGGATCGTTAACCATATCCCTTTAAATAGACATGCCACCATGAAATCCCCTTTGTCAACAAATTTGTATGTCATGGTTTTCTTTGTCAACAAACACAAAACAGAGGCCCACTTTCTCAACAAACACAATCACCTCAAAAATGCTTCAATGATACCTTGAGGGGTTTTTTCCCAACAAAAAAGTTATAAGGATGTGTAATATTATGATGTGAGAAAAGATAAATGTTTGAAAAATTGTAAAATAAATAATGTTTTATTTGAATGATTTTATATTTTAGAAGAAATGAATAATGTTTTTATGGTATACAATCGTCTTCCTGAATGGAAATACTGATACATTCTTGAAATCATCAAGGTTATTGAGGAGTATTTCCATTAGATCAGTCATGTCATCAATAATCCCAAGAGTATTGTGTACATCTTCATCATCTTTTCTTCAAATTGGGTAGCCTCCATATGCAACCTTCTGGGCATTGAAATAGGCGGTTGGCTAATGACGTACCTGGGAGCTCCCATATCCCTGATCCGCATATATGTATAGGACTTTGATCACATTATAAGCCGTATCTCTGGCCACATCCTCAACTGAGAAAATAAATACCTATCATTTGGGGGACACCATGCTCCTATAATAGTGTCCTCTCCGCCACCCCTATTCCTGCTCTCTCGTCCCTTAAAGTTCCCGAAAGCTTCATAATGAATATCAATAAAATCTTGGCTAGTTTCTTCTGGGATGAAAGGGTTGAATGAAAATGATCCTGGTTTTCATGGGGGAATATGGAAAGACAAATTCAAGAGGGAGGTATTAATATTCATAGCCTTGCGGTCACTCTCATTGCATTCATGCCTAACTAGATTGGGAGATTCATGAACGATGAACATTATGGGGTAAGACCATGGGTAGTAGATTTTCAAGTGGAACATATTTGGATGAGATAAAATAGACTCCTTTTATTCTCACTTTACTTCCCTTTTTCTAGGCCATCCTACCTCAGGTCCGGTGGATCATTCAGGAAGGGAATATCTCTTTCTGGCATGGAAACTTGTTGGGCAGTGTCATCGGCTTCCTGAAGTGTCCTGCTTACAATATATTGCATAAGGAGGCCAATAATTAACCATCCCTTATTAAGGCAGTGATGGAAAAGGATAAAAAAAATATATGTTTCAACTCATTGATATCAATCTAGATCCTGAAAGGTTCATTTTCACCCCCTCTAGCTTGGGTGCCTTCTCTTCTAAAGCCTCATGTAGCATCTTGATCCCTCTTTCTCATCCAGATCAATGGAACAATCTCCTATGGACCAATCATATACTTACAAAGCGTAACTTCTTCATGTGAAGGATTAGGCATGGCACCCTTTCCACCGATGAAACATCAAAAAAATGTGGTATCTCAAAGGATTCCTGTTTTCCCTGCTCCATAGACCATAAAGATGAAAGCATTGAGAACTGCTTATTTGGGGGGTGTCTGGTCCCATGAGGTTTGGCAAGTATTCGGTGCGTTCAATTCTGTTCCCATCCATGTTACGAACACTGATTCCTTCATTACCAGCTGGTTCCAGGGCTAAAGAGATAAGGGGGTAGAATAGTCAGCCATGACCATCATTCTTCATGCAGGTGTGTGGTGTATTTTTCATGCAAGGAATAGAGATAGATATGAAGGGATCGTCTCATTTGGGAGGGCCATCATCTCCCGAACCCATTTCCTCCTCCTTGAACTTATCATATTTTTTAAAGGATGGAGAGAAGCTCTATCTTATCAGTTTCTCCAACCACTTGCCTAGGGTATCCGAGTTTCAGCCCCGCTCGGTAAATGGGTCGGATGGCATCCACTTACCAATGGCTTGAAGCTTAACATGGATGGATCTCCCTCTAAGGGGAACATGGAGGGAGGAGGGGTGTTCCACGATGCCAGGGGCTCTGTTTTTTTCTCTTGTAAACTCCATTGGTAAGGGAACCTTTATCCAGACAGAGGCCCTTGCCTTCCTCTCTAGACTCACCCTCTAACGCAAGAGATCATCGTCATCACCAAAGCTGAAACAAACTCCCAAATCCTCCTCATCTCACTGCACGACACCTGCCCAACCCACTGGTCTATCTCGTACTGTATCAGGAGAGGTAAGAACATCCTCTCTAATATTCTGGTGAACCACACGTGTTGTGAAGGGAAAATGTGGCAGACTATATGGCTTCGATTACGGTTCAAGACCCGCATACCTTATTCTTTTACAATTTAAATCAGCTTAAACCCAAGGCGGTTGACCTTGTGAGAGGAGATTCCCTCAACTTACATTATTTCCATCCCCCTAGACCCCCCTCATGTTCCATTTCCTTCTTAAATAAATTATTGTGATGATGTAATGTAATAAGGTTGGGTCCTTTTATTTCACACAAGTCACGATTGTTATTGGGGAACATGTGACCTAACTAACCAGACAAATGATATCCTTTGGGTGTTGTCCTTTTTTACTGATTTTCATTTATTGACTTTGATATGATATGATACATGATTTGATATATATAAATGGATTATTTGGAACATGGTTTGAAATTATGTCACCATGATTTCTTTTAGAATTGTGGAAAAGGGGAACTGCTTTACTATGTCACTGTTACAAATGCGAAAAATGTTTATCCTGCAATAATCTCTTTAAAATTTTGAATATTGGGATTGCTTGAGAGAGAATTGTAATGGGACACCAGGGTGGGATCCTTCTAATACTATTTAGCTCACACCATGCACACTCCCTTTGGGGTTTGTAGACCTTTTTTTATGATGTTGGAAAGGGAAAGTTATCACAGTGATGTCACGAGGTTTATAACAGATGGTTATAGGAATATAGTGGTGAGATGGTTGAGTATTACAACATACCACATGGAGTAGCTATTTCTAGTTTGGTTGTTCTTTTTGGATGTTTCTGGACATGTAATTTGTTTTTCTATCATGAAACATTTGGTTGTACCACCTCAATTTCCACTCTTTGGAATATGTCATATTAATTCATGGTTGTCACACTCGATGTGTATGCCTTGTGTCTTGTATAATGTCAAGAGAATTCATTCCCTCTATTTTTTGTTGGAATAAGAGGTTCTTATCACTAGCTCACGGGGATTGGGAATGCCCTTCGATTGTAGCTAGATTCTGATTCAAATCCAAATAGAATGTGTTTGTTTACACCAGCTCATAATAAAAAAGAAACACACAAATAAACACAAAAACACACACACATAGACACACGGACACACACCAATAGACCCATATAGATAGAAAAACATAAAAACACACACTCACAAACAGGCGCGCGCACACACACACACAAACACACACACATGAACAGATATACATATAGACTTATAGACATACATACATAGATAAAAACATACATTCATAAATTCATACATACATAAATAAATACATACATACATACATACATACATACATACATACATACATACATACATACATACATACATACATACATACATACATACATACATACATACATACATACATACATACATACATACATACAGACATACATACATACATACATACATACATACATACATACATACATACATACATACATACATACAGACATACATACATACATACATACAGACACAGACATACATACATACATACATACATACATACATACAGACACACACACACACACACACACACACATACATACATACACATACGGACATACATACATACATACACACACACACACACACACACACACACACACACACACATACATACATACATACATACATACATACATACATACATACATACATACATACATACATACATACATACATACATACATACATACATACATACATACATACATACATACATACATACATACATACATACATACATACATACATACATACATACATACATACATACATACATACATACATACATACATACATACATACATACATACATACATACATACATACATACATACATACATACATACATACATACATACATACATACATACATACATACATACATACATACATACATACATACATACATACATACATACATACATACATACATACATACATACATACATACATACATACATACAAACATACATACATACATACATACATACATACATACATACATACATACAAACATACATACATACATACATACATACATACATACATACATACATACATACATACATACATACATACATACATACATACATACATACATACATACATACATACATACATACATACATACATACATACATACATACATACATACATACATACATACATACATACATACATACATACATACATACATACATACATACATACATACATACATACATACATACATACATACATACATACATACATACATACATACATACATACATACATACATACATACATACATACATACATACATACATACATACATACATACATACATACATACATACATACATACATACATACATACATACATACATACATACATACATACATACATACAAACATACATACATACATACATACATACATACATACATACATACATACAAACATACATACATACATACATACATACATACATACATACATACATACATACATACATACATACATACATACATACATACATACATACATACATACATACATACATACATACATACATACATACATACATACATACATACATACATACATACATACATACATACATACATACATACATACATACATACATACATACATACATACATACATACATACATACATACATACATACATACATACATACATACATACATACATACATACATACATACATACATACATACATACATACATACATACATACATACATACATACATACATACATACATACATACATACATACATACATACATACATACATACATACATACATACATACATACATACATACATACATACATACATACATACATACATACATACATACATACATACATACATACATACATACATACATACATACATACATACATACATACATACATACATACATACATACATACATACATACATACATACATACATACATACATACATACATACATACATACATACATACATACATAGATACATACATACATACATACATACATACATTCACTACTCTGAGAAAATGAACATGATCATTCACAAGTACATGATCATTCACTACTCTGAGTCTACCATGTCTCTTCCCAGTCTGTAATGAGAAACAACACATAACAAGGTCCATGTCACATCCTGCAACATGATGTTATCTTTCAATATACCAAACAAAATCCCAAATAATTATTATTCCTATCCAGACATCATTGTTGGGATCCACTTGAGTTTTTGTGATAACATATGAACAAAATTTTTATCTAGGACATGGAGGTTGTGTTCATTTATTATCTATTACAAACATTGTCTTATGGAATCATCTTCAATAAATCCCATGTTACTTCTAGTTAAAAGACAATACCAATTGATGGGTATTGATTTGATCCTTATTTTATTCATCCACATTAGTGGGATTTTTAATTTTCCTTATATATTCATTAGTATGATGGCCCAATTTCACACATTTTAAGGATCTTTAATTTACCGACCGATATTTTCCCTGATTATTCATTCCAAACATTTGAAAAATGTGTTGTATTTTTTTTTCATTCTTATGTTAGATTTATAGTTTGATTCCCCTGATGAAAACTCTATTTTTTTGTATCTCGAGTACCATGAGACCAATGAGAGTCACTGATCTGCATATCATCATTGAGGGGAAGGTACAAAATTTTGTTTTAATTATCAAAGTCCCGAATTTCTAATTCATTTCATATATTCTTATTTAACCCAATAAATAAATAATTCACATTAATTTAAGTTTTGATGACAAAACATGTGGCTTATCTTGAAATACTTGTATCGTTCTCTTCATATGACCAGATAGACTCATAATCCTTTATCTTAGTACAATGAACACCCTATCAATTTTTTTGATGATTTTTTAGAAAATATTTTTTGGAAAAATATTTTATTGATGTATTCCTATTCAATGGAATCAATATCCTATTTGGATATTGTGTTATTGAACAATGTCCACCCCTAATCGAATTATCCCTCAATATAATAGAAGGGAAAGAAAATATTCTCCTTTTATGAGCATAAGAGGTCATATAATATATTCTCAGTGGAATTAATAATTTTTTTGGTAAGGGGAACCGAAGATCTACTATAGTTAGGAAACCATTTTCACATAAAGGACTCAACATCAATAAGATCATTATTTGGAAGAGAATATCACTCTACATGAATTATGTTATCATTTATAACTTGACCTACTTGATATAGTACTCAAAATAATTTTCTAGCTGCTACATCCACAAGATAATGCATATCATTGGGGAAATCCTGCCTATCATGTTTGGTTATGGCATAGTTTCTCTTAATTATCGAATTTAAATAAAAGAGAAACATGATTAAAATACTTTAAATACTAAACATATTCAAGGGAAACATATAGAATTAGGTGGAATAACTAAACCATTAATATGATAATAAACAAAGAGACCCAATGCTTTTACACATACTATTACATGGTTTTTAAACATAAATATCAAACAAGTACAATACAAATGATCACGAGGCCATGTTTATTCAGAAGAATGGGTTCAAATGACATCAAAATGAACTCAAAACATGGTACCTTCATTTTATTCTCTGTAATGAGCTCATAAAACCCATTTAATATTTCAAAACATCATAGGGTAACTTGGGGAAAACATAAAAAAGGATGTGATAAAAATCCCAATAATAGAATAAACATGATAAGAATAAATAACATTTGAGTCAATGATATAACAAGATATCATAAAAGAGAAGGATAATTAGTAATCTCATGGAATAATAACATAAAAAACATGGAATTATAAGATCATTAAATCATAAGAAATGTGGTAGTAACACAAAATATAACATAAACATGAGTTAAGGATAACTACATAGTCAATATCACTTGGTGGACAAAGTCCCATAATAGATTAGTTTTAATCCGTAATCACATTAAAACATCTCATGAGACTCAGGCATTAACAAATGTATTGGAGAAATACCAAGGAACACCAATCATAATATATTCATTATTTATGTGAATGACATAAATAAATTCAATCATAAGTTATTACATTAGAATTACCCAAGTAATGAAAATGGGTTGCAATATCTTTCATAATATTATAATCAAAATACATTTCATAATGAAATCATTTGATAAACCAATATAAGGCATGTATTTTTTCAATAAATATAAAGTATATTCATGAAGGAATATATTGTAGATACATATATAGATAATATAGAATCTTTATATAAAATAAAAAAATAGAAATTCAGTTAGAGAGATAATGATTATAACCCAAAAAAAGGGTGGGTTAGAAAGACCCCTTAACTCAGTTTTGATTTTTCATTCCCATTATTTACCATCCCAAATAAATTATCTAAATTCAAAAGAACCTTTTTCATGTTTATTATTAATTTTATGTTATTAATTATTATTTTGTGTCAATTTAATAATTATTTTGGTTCAGCTTAAATGTATTGATGATTTTAGGTACATATGTACAAAATCACTTTGGAATGTCCACTAATGTTAAAAATAATATTAATTCAACATTTATAGAATAATAATCATGAAATAATAATAATTTCTATTCATGAATTTTAATTTTAAAACCAATAAAGAATGATTGTTATGAAAAATAAACTACATTACGATAATGGGTGCGGTAAGCCATACATACGCATGAGTAACATTTCCATTTTTGAAGGATCAAGTTGGAAAAAATATTGGGTAATTTTAAATTTAAATAATAATAATTATATTATAAATTTATTAATATTTCATTATATACCCTTAAAAATACAATCAATGTGATGCGGTAATAAAACAATCATTCCGCTATGTGAGGAGGTAGTCCACTGTACAAACCAACGACGCTATTATTTTTTAATGGATGATAAGGTAAGAAATTATGTGGAAATTTTATTTTATAGAATGATAAATTTTTCATGAATATAATATGTAAACATTGAATTAATTCTTATTACCTTACAATTACAACATATATGAAAAATCAAACGCGTCACTTCATTAGGCGGTAGTCTGTCATACACATGAGATAAATTATCATATTCACTATAGAATGGAATGAATAAATATATATGAGAAATTATTAATCGATATTTATATATATATATATATATATTAAATATTATATGTATAAATTAATTATATTATTATATCTTCCATTTATAAGTGGTGACAGATAATGGATTACGTCTGTTTATGAGGTAGTAGTCCTCGAGACACATAATCAAAAATTTTATTTTTCATTTTTGGAAGGTGGAGATGGATTTAGGTAATGAACTTGACTAAAAACATATAATTATATAGAAGAAAATAATTTTTTTATATTAACCTGGATTAATGTTATTTTAAATATGTTTAAGAATAAATAAAAAAATTTCTTTCTTATGAACAATACAACTTCTTTGGGAAAGTTCTACAATTATTCACCAAAATACATCCTTGGTTGAATTTATGATCATAATGGACTATAGGATGTATAGAGGATATTAAAGAATGGATTTGGGTAAGTATTGTCTGTGCTAATGTTTTTTGTAAAGACCTAAAAATTTCAAGGAATTTTTTTTAAATACTTTGGAATTTTACGAGTCTGTGGCTTCTGACGTCACTTGATTCCGAGGCCCAGTGTGCCCGAAATCAATTTCTAAAGTTTAGCTCAGGTACGTTCAGTGAACGAACGAGTAGATTTTTCTATCTTGTGAACCGAAGCTCGAAATTAAAATATGAGGGCACCGATGAACTCACAACACCGGTAATTTCGTAATGCGATACTTACTGTAGTTGCATTCGCAATGGATGAGAAGATAATTATTGTGGGTTTATTTAAGAAGTAAATAAAAATTGTCGGAACAATTTTTATTTTATAAGGAGGTTATTCCCTCCCATGGGTAGTTAAGGGTGGGGCCCACAACCACCTAACTACCCAAGTGTGGATGTTAGAGATGTGGGGCCCACATGAGCCTCACCATTTAATTTCCTCTAAACTCATTAAAAACCCCTCATTAAATTGGAAACCCCCCTTTTAAATGCCAATCTCTCCACCTCACTCCATTATTTCATGTCAACCCATAATTTAATGAGGGTCCTTCCTATTTCCCCACTTTTTATTTAATTTCCAACGCGTTTAATAAATGGGGACCTTCCCTCTCCCTTCCTTAATTTATTGTCAACAGATTTTATTTAATGTGGTGATTTAATTTTGGGAGAGTTGATTTGCGTGTGTAATAAAATAATAGAAGGAGCCTATTATTTTATTAAGGGGGAGATCTTTAGTTGTGCGAGGAATATCGAGAGAACTCCTGATGTTTTGGAAGAACGCCGGCCTCTGACAAAGAACGATGAAGAATGACAAATAACGCAGGTTCCTCAAAGAATAATGATGCTCCACCAATCCTCTTATCAGCAACAAGAGAGGAGACGCCGCTCCTCCTCGGCTCACTCCGACGATGCCTACGAACCCTTTCCCCATGACACCGTCTACCTTGACGTCATCTACCTTGACGTCGAAATTCATATTCAATTGTTGAGGTAGGGGAATTTGAATATATTTCATTATGTGATTCATACTCTCTACATGGCGTGTAATTGTTGGGTGATGTTTTGAACCACTAACGTGGTGGGTGCAGACTAACAAACAAGTCCGAACCCAACGCTATTTCTGTTCTTGATGCGTGGATTATTTGGAGACAATGAAGTGGGACCGCAATGGTGATTGGAGGCCTTCGTAGTGATTTACGGGTCCCAAGACGACCGCAGGCACAGACGAGAGAAAAACCGGACCACCGGAATGACTCCGGTGGCCCGCGGAAGCACCCAGCAGCGCGAGTCGCCAATGCGGCGGCGCCGGTGGCCAGAGGCGGCGGCCAACACCGGCCGACCACCTGGAGGCGGCAGTGCCCCGACACACCGCCGGAAGAGGCCCTCCATGGTTGAAGTTGCGGCGGCGAGGGCGAGATCCCATGGCCATGCGGGATCCAGGGGGAATCGCGGCGCCAGCCTGGCGCCGTGTCCATGGAATAGAGGGGGGTCGCGCCACCCCGCTCGACTCACTGGCTGAGCCAGCGTACCCCCTGGCCGGGCCGGGCGGGTCACGCGGACCGGGCCGCGCCTGGCCGGGCCACGCCGCGCCTAGCCGGGCCGCGCCGCGCCCCACCGGGTCGGACCCAGATCTGGGTTAGGTCGTCCCAGGGGGGGGGGGGGGTTGGGCTGGGTCGGACCGGGCCCAGACCCCCACTTCAAACCATTTTCGGTCTTTTTTCCATAACTTGAGCTAAAAACCTCCGATCGACGCACCGTCAGTTGCGTAGGAGTCCTTGGATCGAGATGGCCATTTTAGTATATTTCACTCGAGGTTTTAGTAAATTTTGGGTACAACCAGGTTGGTTCGAACCCGAAACCAACCAAGCCCTTGGAGCGGAAACACTTATATCTCAAAGACCGGAAGTCTGTTTGATGTGCCGTCAATTGCGTTGAAATCCTTTTTTTGAGACGGTTCATTTGAATTACTACACTTGATGTTTGGATTCAGTTGGAGTATAGTCAGGTTGGTTTTAGCTTAAAAACCAACCGGGCCCCTGGGACGGAAAATCCAATAACTCTCAGACCAGGCGTCCGATTGACGCAACTTCTATCGCCTTGGGTTTCTTTTGAAGAGACGGAACTTTGGGATACATCAACTTTGGACTCCATGACAGTTGATGTATTGACTCTTTTTCTCGAGGAGCGGACCCTCCCGGAATCGAGCATGCTGTGTGTGGGAACCCTAGAGCTGGCTGCGACTGCATCAAATTCTATACTAGAATCCTCCGCGGGTTCGACAATGATGACTACCATACTGGAATCCTCCATGGGTTCGACGATGATGACTGCTATTCTTGTATCCTATGTGGATTCGGAAGTATTGACCTCTGTACTTGTATCCTATTTGGGTCCGACAAAGTAGCTGGTCTTGTATCCTACGTGGGTCTGATAGCTTAGCTGGTCTTATATACTATGTGGGTCTGATAGATTAGATGAATCAGTGGCTACATATGATCATCTCTATCTCCATACTAAGTGTATACCTATGTGATTTGAGTCTTGATTTCAATCATTATCATCGATGTGATTGTCTTGCTTTCCTGTGTGGACTGGGTTGTGTTTTCTTATGTGGACTGGGTTGTGATTAGGCTCGAGAGTTGGAGACGAACTGTAACTGATGACTTAGGTATATGTATGGGAATATACCTAAGTAGAGTTGATTGATACTTATTGATTGTATCTTTCTTTTGTGGTTTATCCTTCATGGATTTTGAGAGACTTTCGGCGGTCTCGGGGTCCCTACTGAGTATCATATACTCACCCCTGCACGGGCTATGCCCGCACTATGTTGTGTTGGTTGCAGAAGACGGACAACACTGATCATTATTGAGGCTTGTGGAGCGGGATGGTATCTGGGGGTGGACCACTTGGAAGGACGTACACGGAGCGGATGACCGGACCCGAGGAGCTGAGGAGACTATCTTTACCCACCTTTTAGGTAGGATTTCTGGAGGATGACTCAATGTTGCTGTTTTACTTACTCCTATTGTACTTTACTTTCAGTTGGGTTTGTATACTGGCCCATTTACTTTTCATCACTTACCTTGTACCCAGTTTTACTTAGTGCTTACTTCACTTGCGTACTCTGTTGTGTTTTTGTTTACTTTATAAAAAGGAAATGCCTTCCCTTTTTTCCAAGATTTATGCCTTTGGTGCTAGTCGCCAGCCCCTAGCCTATGGAAGACGGGCTTGGGGTAGTCACAGCATGGGCCCCGAGGATGGGTCGTGACATTTTTTAAGTGAATACTGGAAAGGATAGGGGGTGTCATTTTATATGTGGGGTAGAGGAAACCTCTAATTTTTTTAAATGAACGGATTGAAACAATATTTATCTCACAAAAGGGCTCCACAATGGAAATTATTTGAACCATAGTGTAGATAATGTATAAATATTACCATAAAATTGAAATTAAACCTTTTAGGTATCATTTATAACTTTTATCGTTTTATTTTACCCCCGGTAAACCTGCTTCCACACTAACCCTGGTAATTATTTTTTATAATTTTCACTCATCATTATCGTGAAAAATAATATTGACCGTATCAAATAATATATATTATATAGATTAAAAAAATAGAATCTATCTTCCAAATTCAACTAACATATGTTGCATAATTTAATTTAAAATTAAACTCATACACTTGTTGAAAAAAATATTCCCAGGAAATGTATTTATCTCAAGCATAAGATTATATTATAATAATTATATAAAAATTTATAATAATTAAATTATTTTAAAATAATATTTATATTTATGTAATATATAAATTGAATTTAATTCATTCCTCATTATGATTTATTTTAATTTGTTAAATTGGAGAAACATTACGCACTTTAAAAAAGTGTTTAGTAAAAATTATCTTCAGGCATAAAAATAAACAAATATTAAGATTTAATATAAAGTTGTTTTAAATGTTAATAGTTTGGTTAAATTTAAATTAATAATAATTTTTATAATTATAAATAAAAATAAAATAATATATGAACTTCTAAATAATTTAATTTAATAATATAAATTATAATTTTAGAAAAAAATCAGTATTTTTCACTATTCCCTAGAAAATCAATTTTTTTAGAAAAGTATGAAAATTAAAGCTGAAGTAAATATCAATTTCATTACACATAGAGTAATATTGGATTAATTAATTACATAATATAATTAATTTTAAGTTGTTGTGTGTTCTTACTAATATCATGCAGAAATTTATAAAAATATTCAACGGATAAGGGTACTACGAACGAGTTGCGCACATGTAAGAGTTACCATGAAACAACCATGAATGAGTTGTTTTACATGGGGTAGTGACATTTGGAATGATGAGAGATCAATTTTTCAAACCATGTGACTAATCTTGGGGTAATCACGTAGAGAATCATTCTTTTTGAGTAGGATAAACAAAGTTGGAACACAGCTTGGTAAAACATGCGCAGACCCTGCGATTGTTCTGGAGATGTTTTTACTAATATTTTATTTTTTATTTTATTTTTTCACACATAAATTCCGCCCATATCAAATCTCCCTTCCACATGACTTCCCCACCCCCCTCCTCTATAGGATGTGTGTTTAATCACCTCCGATTGACTCCTTTTATCCTCACTGTTTCTCTATATTTCTATCAGATTTTGGGCCAACAATCCAAGGTGAGATCTCTACAACCATACTACTTCTATTTTAGGCATTTTATAATCTCTTCATCATCGATTTTATTTTTTTTTACCCTTGGTAAATGGTTGAAATCAATTTTTGTTGTTTTATTATGTTTTTAGGGCATGCAGTTGGTCTATCTGGTTAGCTTGATATGTGTTTTGGCATCCACCATATGGGGTGAAGAATTTTCATTCTTTTAAGATCTCCTTTAACAATTTGAGGTTGGTTTAACTCCACTATTTTAGTTTGGAATAATTTTAATTTAGGTATTTTAGTGATTCATGGTCTTCTCTTAGCTTCTCATATTATTTTGTAATTACATTGATGGAAGCCTACACACATGAACATATGTAGGTATGTATATATACGCTAGTTCCCCCTTTTTATATATATATAATCATGGAGTTGTGAATACTTATAAAGTGGATAGGTGGGATTATATGTATATATATAGTGGAATATACAGAAAATTTTAGGTGTATATTCAAGTGGTCCTTGTTGAAGGTGATGCGTTCCAAGATGTTTCACCTCCACTCTCACTTTTTTGAGGTTGGTTTCACTTTTCCAATACAATATATTACATTCATTTCTAATAATTGTTTTTTTTTAAAAATTACTTCTATTTTGAGTGTGATTAAGTGTATATAAGGCCCATGAGGGTAAAATTTTCAATAAAATTGGTTTCCAAATCTTTTCATGGGATGTGATCCCATGCATGACATTTAAGAAATTATTATTTGTCTTTTAAAATACTTTTTGTTTCTTCAAGTGGTTGAGAGATATGAATTATTATATTTAAATGTTTTATTGAATTAAATTTTCTCCCATACTGGTTATTGGGTATTTTGAAAAAAGTATGAAATGCTTAAAAGTGAGTTGTTTGATTATAAAGGGCTGAGTAAAACATCATGTAATTTGTTTTGAAACTTGTGGGGAATTAAATATTTTTTAAGGTGATTTAAAATGGGGAGATAGAATTACCATTTGAGTTATTTAATTAAATTTATTGAATTCCAAAGCATTATTTGTTTTAAATAAGTATTGCATTAGGTATTTTATGAAAACCAGTTTTCATAAATTGTATGAAAACCTATCACACCCCTTATGATTCTTATGTGCCTATATTGACTTTTGATATAATTATGGGATATTTATTTTTGGTGCATTGTACAAGTCATTTATGTTAGTTTTCCTTGTTTATTATATTTTAAGGGTTGGAGGTGATTCATGGGTTGTTTTAAATGTGGTCCCTCATTAAATAAATAATTCATTATTGTACACACCTATATTTCACCCTATTAGTAGATAAAAGGAAATGTTGTAGGTCTATGAGGTTGTTGAATCACTAACCTAGGTTAGTCATTAGATTCATTTTCCCCATGATCGAGAGATATTATTATGGGAACATTAACCCTTGAGATCGAGTGTGTTTACAGGTGGTTGGGGATGGAGATCACTCCAATGGGGACTGTGAGACCACATAAAATACTGTTTGAGACAATCCATTTATATTCATTTTATGTGCTAAAGGTTAACTTAGGTTCATTATTAGACATTCTAACACCCATTTAGAGATCATTTTTTAGTATCAAGACACAAGGACCCTTTGGATCATTTTAGGGGATACCCCCTTTGATTTGATTATACCCCTTTTTCATGTATTATTTTTCAAAACATATTTTCTTGTCATTATATCTTCTTATTTTATCACTTGATCATAGCAGTTATGGTTTGTGTGACTTTTTCTATCTTTGCTTGGTTTAATTATCAATTGTTTTCAAAAGAATTTGTTAATTGTTTTTTAATAAGGAAAGAGAAATATTGAATTTAAATTGTTTTCTAACTATTTTAGAAATAAATTTCAAAAGTTTTATATTGTAAGAAAATTTAAAAAATTGGGTTTTAGGTCGTTCTGATAAGTTTTTTATAAATTTTCAGTTTTTAAACACATTTTGGAAAACTGGTATTTTAGAACATGTGATATGTTGTTTCTAATTTTTATTACTATATTGGAAATGTTTAATTTTATATTTTATTTAAATCTACCATGTTTAATAATTAATATAAATGATGCTACAATGTTTTGGAGGGTTGTGGTGGCCTATTGAGTAACTACATGCTATTTTCCTATTTTATCTTTTCTATTATAGGTTATTAATTCCTCTTGATTCGAACTATATTAAGAGTGTTTTTATTTTTTAGGATAATAGTTATTTTATTTCATTAAATGGATATAGGGTAGTGATATATTCTAGTGTGAAAATGGAAAACTAGTGGTGGGAGTCTATTCCATTGTTGAGAGAGGGAGGTTTTTGGTGGTCATTCATTTTCAGTGTTTTACTAGTTTTAGTAAATATTATTTTTTCAGAATACATTTTTTTTTGTTTTGGATGTCATATATATAGATGGATCATGCCATATTTTTTTTTATTATTTTCCTACTATTAATTTTAATCTGATTATTGGGTGAAATAATTCCCAATCCTATTCCTATAAAGCGTAGATCCTAGTTTCCAGACTATGGGGATATGAAATTCCTCTATGGTATTTGGAGAGATAGTTTAGGCATCTATTTTATGTATTACACATGGTAGTTTGTTAAAACATTTCAAGAGCATTAGTTTATTCCATTATATATAAGCCTATCACTTTAGAATGATATTGGTTATTTATATTGTTTATAGTTTGGAGATGAGGTTGTTGGATCATGGGAGGTTGGTTTGGGAAGAGGGTTGTGAGATCATTCCCACCCTAAGATTCATGTTTCTAGGGGCACTTTGAAATTTTATATTCATTTTTCTTTTCTATATGATTTTTTTGTTAGATTATAGTTGATGCATATAGTGGAAGTGTTTTTATACTAAATGGAATGGATTCAATTTATTTAGGATTCATGTGTAACATTTTGTAATGGCGATAATGAAGGTTGTCAAGACAAGAGGTTGGTTCATGAGGTATGAAAATACATATGATAACCAAAATCCGTATACTGTAGATGTTCTAGGAGACATTAAATGATTTACATTTGGAAATAAACCTTGTGATAAAGTAAAATATGGTTTCATATCCCAGTTTCTTTTATTACATATAGATAATTACTCTTGGATTGTGTTTTGTGGTAGGGAAGTTTGATAAAGGACATCGTTAGTCTTGTGATACATTGGAATTTTTTGATAGAGTTTTTAGTTAAGGGTTGTTTTAAGAATTCTTTATTATATTAGTCTTGTAATGTGAAATACATTTAATGGGAAAGAAAAAAATGTATTTCAAATAATAAGTGTTTTGTGTTTTTAAAACAAGGAATTATAGATTGTTTGAAATGTGACATTGGTTTCGTATTGTTTTTTTTGAAAGAAACGATTTTATTTAAAATTTTGAAAATGTTTCATGGGTGGTTGGTTTTTTGATCATGTGAAAACCATTTTTAAAATATGGATAAACTATTTTAATGGAATCAGGTGTTCTCTAAATCATGTTATCACTTTTTTAAGTGTAATTGAATGGGTTAAAAAATTTGAAAAATGTTTCAAAAAGGAATGTGTTAACAATATTTTAAAATACCAAATGGTGATTTTATTTTAAAAAAAGCTGAGTTTGTTTGAAATTGGTTTTGGAAAAGTTTCAAAAATAACCACGACGGGTTCAGACTTTGGATTTGAGTTTTTAAAACGGTTTACATTTCGTTTTGAAAGAAATAAGGCCAAATTTGAGTGTTCCTTGGTTTTCACAACAATAATTTGGAAACATTTTTCATTTTGGAGTAATTTTTGGGGTTGTTTTATTTAATTTTTTTTCAAATATATTTTTGTGATTTTAGGGATGTGAAAATGTGTGGTTATATATTCCATTATATTTTATGTAATCATCCCAGAATGGTCTAGTGTAATCTAGATTGTTAATCTTAGGGGTTCTTCATCCTTATACTCGACTCTTCCAAGACACTAAATAGAGTGGAATGTGTTTCTTCCTTTTTGGAATGCGATTATTTGGTTTTATTTAATACATTTCTTCTTTAGTACCCAGCTTAGATATTTCTTGGGTAAATTTAGTGAGACACATTAACTATTTTTTAATGTTTGTTTCAAATTTCTAGGAGACTCCTGTGAGAACTTGAGTTGTTTTATAATGTTCCCCTTGTTTTTTAGATTTATATGGTTTTATGAATGATATCTATTTTTGGGATCATTACTCTTTATATTGAGACTTGTTTTTTATAGGGAGGTTTTGGTTGAGGATATCTTGGGTTCTTTCTTTGTTTCCAACTAAGAATGGAGTTTTTTTATAATATTTCATGCCTTATTTCATAATTTTATGGATCCCCTAATGTGGTTTCGTATTGAGGATGACGTTGTTTCATTAGATAAGACAATAACATTGGGTTACTGTACAAATACATTGGTCATAGTATTATTTATGATTGGGTAGTGGGTTCCACTTTCCATCGGAAGTCACCACATGAATGTATTCTAAGGAGTTGGAATTAAATATCCTTGTATAATGATTGAGACCTTTATATTAGATCCATGTTGATTCCTAATGAGGCATGCATTCTTTGTATATATCATGTTTTCTTAATATAGTTTCATGATCAATTGGGATGTTGCTGGAGTATTTATTTCCACAATATAGTGATATAGTTTCATGTGGTTGTCGACGTTTTCTGATCACCTAAGGTGACTTTTTAAATGTTATATCTTGGTGATATTTTCTCCTTGGTTAAGATATTTCCTATAATTCCTAAATTTATGTTCATTTTTAAATGGACGGTATTCCAATGATCACTCTACATTTCTTTAAATATTCTCTTTATGTTGTGGTTGATTTGTTCATGATCAGGTGCCTGCTTTAGAAAATTATTGGTTGTAAGATAATTTCCCATTATTTTTTTTATTTGGGAAATCCTCTCTCTTATTGACCTCTACCTAGACCATATACTTTTGGGGGGAAGAAAGAGGTATGATGGTGAGTTTTTGAAACATTCCATATCACGATGGATTGATTACATAATAAATTAAATTAATTTAAAGTTGTTCTACGTTCTTGAGAATTTTGTTTGGAAGTTTTTAAAATTTGTAACAGAAAAGGGTACTACACATCAGTTGTGCATGATTAGGAGTAACCATGTAGAAACAATGAATTGTGGACTATTTATTGGGAAATAACATTTAGAAAATTTAGATAATGGTTTTTACAACCATGAAACTTGACATGGGGTAACTATGTGGTTCCTCGTGCTTATCCATTAGGAACATCATAGTTTTTGCATAGATTATAAAATTCTGTGCAAACCACGTAACTTTTAAGGTGATTTTTTTTCTAATATTTTTTCTTCTTTTTTACCTTTATTATTTTTTACACCTATCATTTATCCCTTTCATGCAACACCCCACCCATATTCCTATCGTAGCAATGAACTACCCCCTCTGATCAACTCAACATCTCCAAATTTCCCTAGGATTTATTTCTGACTCACATAGTTACAATTTCTAAATTCCTCTTCATTCCATTTCAATTGTTTTTTATCTTATTCCTATCACCCCATTTGTTCATCCAAACCATAGGTTGAGGGGTAACATAATTTTTTATGTTTTCTTATATAGTTTTGGAATGTGATGGGTCTATATAATTAGATTTTTGTGCATTTGGGTATCCTCCATTAAAGTCGATGAATTTTAGTTAATTCTGAATCACCCATCATCATTGGATCTTGGTTTTCCTATACTATTTTATTTTATCCCAATATTAATTGAGGGATTTTAGGGAATAATCATGTCCTATTGGTATGATATAATGTTTTGTGGTTTCTTTGATGGAATCCTACGTAAATATACATATAGAGGATGTATATACATTATATATATATATGTTCTTTATTCGTATATATACACTCAAGGTTCCGTGAATATATAAAAACTTCACACGGTGTGATTATATGTATATACATATAGGGGAACATAAATATAAATGAAGGGGTATATTTGAGTGGGCATTGTTGAAGGTGATGATTTATAAGACATTTTAGCTTGACTCACGCTATTTTAATGCAGGTGTTACCGTTCCATCACTATATATTAAATAAATTTTTATGTTTTCTATTTTTTTAAATAATTTATATTTCATGTATGATTATATATATATAGAATAAGTGGGATATATTTTCTATAAAAGTTGTTTTTAAATTCTTCTATGAGATGCGAGTGTAAGATCATATGAGTTTTGTAGACAACTATACTTACAAGAGTGGGGGGGGGGTGAATTTTAGTTTATAAAGTTTAAGAAAATTAAAAAAATCCTCTCAATGTAAATATATTGACAGAGACATCATCTGATGATTAGAGTGAAATAATCTGAATCATAGTTAGACTGATTAAATAAAATAATGTTTTTATCATAATGACAATTATACCAATGAAACAAATATTATTGAAAGATAAGTACAATGATTAACTTTCTATTACATGGAAAAAGTATAGACAAGTAATAAAAAGTAATACAATAACTAGTAAAAATAAGAATGAATTAAAAGGTGTATTAAAATAATAAACCATATTATACTTAAGAGTAAAGGTAGTCAATAACCTTTACTAAATGTATCCACAGTCTTACAATTACGGTAAATCCTCTCTTTCCTTAATAGAAAATACCTCAATACTATAATTGAAATAAGATCTGTAATCTGATACTCATTTCCCATAATATAACATGTATAATTCTATACCCATAATCCCTTGATCTCACATATCATATTCATTGTCTTCCTATCCCTAGAATCCCATGGTTATAACAATGATCAGATGTGACTACAAAAAAATCTTTCTAATGGAAAAAACCCTGAAAATAATTCTTTATAACTATAACTCTGTAAAGTATTTCCCAGGTTCTAGAAGGATATGTTCATGTAGTGAATACATTAGATATATTATATTGAAATGTTTTTTTAGAAACCAACTATTTAAATGACCAGAAATCTATTGGAAAAAATCGAACTATCATATTTCCAAGTTAGATGCAATGAGCTCAGATATTTGTCTCTTTGACAGCTCACAGTGATATGGTATAATTGAAATTATGATATCATTTTTTATAGCTATTATAATTATAAAATAATTACTTATGATAGAAATAATTATTACATTCTTTTGATTACATACTTCAGTTAGTATGATGGACTTCCCCATTGATTATCAATACGATAAACTAAATAAAGATTAGTCCTATTTGTCGGTTCTATGGTTAGTCTAAGGGTCAATTAATTTTTCATTTATTAAAACAAAACATAAGTCTTACCACTATTTTAAACAAAAGTTATTCTATAACAGGGAATACCTTCTCTCCAATGTATCATATTGAGTAATTTAATGTTTATATTATCAATAAATTAGAACATATTTATTTTTGTTATTAAATATTGTTTTCTAATAATATTAAAATTCGTGGAAAATAAAATGTTATTAAACAATATTTCAAGTGACTATTTTTTATTTCCAAAACTAAAGTAATTAAAAACTTTGAAATTTTATTTCTAACTCAATAATTATCTCCTTTTGGATGAGAACAAACCAAATGCACTTAGATGAAACAATATAATTTGAAAAAATTTCTTCCCTTAGTTATTTTAATAAAATTTATGATATTATTTATAACTCTCAATGATCTTATAACTAATTCATAATATTATGGATATAATTAAAAAAAACCCTTTAAATAATACTTCTCCCTGTTAAAGAATACTTCTCCCCCAATGTATAATATATCCCCCTTTATAGGAAATATACACCAATTTTATAAATAATTATAACCCTTATTTATTTTCATTATGTAATGGGAAAAAGAATTATTTATTAAAATTTTAGAAAAATAAATATGAATCAATATTCAACTAATTAAACATATATTAATAATATAAAATAACATACATTCAAATGTAATTGGAAGACATTCAAGAAAGAACATTTGGATGTAAAGATAATTAGATTCATTAAAAATAAGAATTTGTGATAAAAATAATACATTGAGAGATAAAAAGATATATTCATTCATTTTTCATGAGGTTAATCATGATGGAATTTATGTTTTTGAACTCATGATAATTGGAAAATATAATAAATTCAACATAAGAACTATGTACTATACATTTATCATTCCTAAAGATAACAAGGTAACCTTCATCACTAGATTGAATTATACTAATAAGTTTGTGCCTAAGTCCTACAACAAATAAAACATTTGAAGTAAGATATTTTCCATGAAGAATGATGTTTCCTATTTTTATAATATCTCCTTGAGAATTACCTCTAAAAGTTACTTTTCCACTACTCAAATTGATTTTCATCTAGAATAAATATTTATTTCCAGTCTTGTTCCATAAATATCCACTATCTATGTATCAAATGTTTTTATTGTTGGTATTTTTTTATTTTATTCATCGATTAGACATTGATTTTCCATATCCACTTTATCAAAAAGAACAATGATCATATGTCTTGAAATTTTATTATCATAAGATTTTTTAGGAGAATCTCAAACATTGGAACACCATGTATCAAAATATTTCAACATTATATTTAATCTTGAATTATAGTGAATATTTTTATTTTATTATGAACTTATTTCCATTATATATTTCCTTTTGAAAATGTGAAATTGGGTTGAATGTGTCTTGCCTTCCTACATTCATATAAATTGACATCAGAATCCTTATTTTCATGTTTATCATTATGAAAATTAGTATATTGGTATTTGAGGTATTTTATTCCAACTATATTATTCATTATTCTAGAATTATTAGACAATAAAGTTTCAGAATGTTCTAATGTAATATAATCTTAATGAACCATAACATTCTTCTTTCTCGAATATTATTAATCATTATCAAGTGATTGTAATTTATTAGATAGAGTAGATGTTGTAGGAAAAGAAACATAACCATTTTTCTTTTTATGTTTGTCAACATCTATTTAAGTCTTCATTTTTATTGAATTAGAGTACCAATCAGATGATAAAGTGTAAAATTAGTAAGCTTTCTTGTATTATCCATAAATTTTATTTTTTAATTCCCACTAATTTGGAATTATGTCAATAATATTTTCGACCAAAATATCAGCACCAATACATTTTTCCCAAGATACTGTAATGAATTTATAATTATCATAAATATTTGGTGAATCTTCGAAACTACCTTAGCATTTCAAAAATAAAATTCATTGTAATCATCTTTAAGAATATCTCTTATTGATTACATAAAATTGGATGTAAAAAAATGTGTTTCTTATAGATTTCTGAATTTACTATTGGAATCTTTACCTGATGATATATGACTAAAGATATTCCTTTCTATAGAGTACAATTAGGTATTTCTGACTTTGTAGTTCAAATTATATTATATATTCTCGACATTAGTAAAATCAGAAACTTCATTATCAAGAATCATGTATTTTCAATCAGGAATTAAGAAATCATCAACTCTAGTGAAGACCAAAAAAGCATAAATTATATCTTTCCAAATCACATAGTCATTCCCATCAAAGATATGAAGTCGACATGAATTTATATTATCAAGAGATATTATATTCATTCATTCAATTATAGTACAACATAAAATATTTTCTACAAAAACACTTGATCTTAAATTTTTTTATAAACATAAATTTATAAAAAAAATATTAAAGAACATTAAATATGTAAACAAAGTAAATAATCCAAAAGTATAGTAGAAGTATAATATTCTTTGATATGAGTTTTATGATTGAAATATTATCTTATATTGTTTTAAATACAAGATATGGGGGTGAACTATAGTTTAAAAAGTTCAAACTATTCAAAACATAATACCTCTGAATGTAAAAAATTAGACTCAAACATCATCTGATGGTCTGAGTGAAAGAATCAGAATCATAGTTGATCCAATTAAATTAAAGTATATTTTTATCATAATGATAATTATATTAATAAAAAAAATATAATAGAATAATGTGTACAAATACTAACTTTATATTATTGTAACACTGGAATATACATGTAAAAAAAAGTAATACAATATCTAGTAAATGTAAAAATCACTTACATGATATATTAAGAGAATTCATCTTTTTAACCTTAAGTGTAAAAGTAAAAAACAACCATGACTAAAGGTATCCAAAATTTTAAACTAACTATAAATTATATCATTCCTATCTATGAACTCTTTTGATATGATTATCAAATTAAGATATCTCATCATATGATTAGAATACCTTGATACAATGATCAATATATATATATTATTATCCTCAGAAACCCTTGATCTGATGGATTAGATGCACCATCTCCCTATCCCCGAAATTCCTCAATCATAACAATGATAAAATGTGATTATATAATAATTTTTATTCTATTGGAAACAACCCTAACAAATATTCCTTATAACTAAAAATCTTAAATGTATTACAAAGTCTTTAGAATGATATATTTATGTTGTGAAAAAATTAGACAGATCAGGAAGTTAATGTGATTTGCTACCCTGTCATCAAATGACAGTCTATTTATAGGCCATGTTCCAGTGGTTATATCTATGAAGTAGTTGTAACATCCTCAGAAAGATGTCTCTTTAGCATCTCAAAATTCCCCAACATAAGTAAATGTCTATTTTTATATTTTAGGACCATTACAATGATAAAATTATTCATTATGATTGAAAAAATGATTATGTTCTTTGGATTATAAACTCTAGTCAGTCTGATGGAGTTCCATATTAATTATTAATATGATGAAGGTAATGAGTATTAGTATGATCTATTGATACCAAGGATAATCTGGTGGTCCTAACTTCTTTCATTTAGGTAGAAAAAACATAAGACCATCTACTGTTCTTTACAAAAGTTAATCAAATAATCTAAATATCCTTCTGTATGATGTATTTTTTTTGAGTAATGTAAATGTTATATTATAAATATATTATAACATATCTATATATAGTAAAATGTAATATTTTATACAAAAATACATGGAAATAAATTCGACAAAAAATGATAGTAATATTTTTAAGAGAATGATTATGGTTTCAAAAACTAAATAAATGAAAAGTGTGAAATAATACTTATGAATCAATAGTGAGCCTATTTGAGGAATTTGATAAATTAATTATAGGATATTTAAATAAATATTTTGAGTTTTAAACTGGGGGTGAGCACCATCATGTTGTATTAAGAACTATTCTTGAATTAACTTGCCCATAAAATCAGTTCATGGGTGTTTTGGAAAATGTTTAATTAATTAAAAGGGGGTTATGTGTTTTAAATGGGAAAATTTAACAAATTCTGAATACCTTTTGAAACTGGTGGCGATTTGAATATTATAAAATGTGATTCCAATAGGGAAAGTGTGAGGTCCCATTTGAGTTTCAGAAATTTTTCAATGAAATTGATGGGAATAGAAATAATTTTTTTCAGGAAGTAGCCCAATTTTAATATTATGAAAATTAATTTGTATCCACTTGTGATTCTTGTGTTCCTTTTATTACCTATGATTCCATGAGGGGTTGTTTATTTTTTATTCCATATATATTTGGTTTATGATTGCTGTGAATGGGGGGTGATTTTGTGGTGGTAGTAGGCGGTGCGTGAGTTTTTTTAAATTATATCTCTCATTGAGTAATGAATTATTTATTTTATAGACATCTATTCATTCATCATGGTAGACCATAGAAAATGGGGTATGTGGATAAGGCGGTTAAATCCCTATCATAGGATAGAGATTTGGAGTGTTTCCCTCCGGAGTAAGAGAGATCATTATGGGTACATTCCCCATCATGATCAGGCATGTTCATGGGTGGTTGGGGAATGAGAGAACCCTATTGGGGACCTTGAGAGCCTATGGAGGACTGTGTGAGACTCCATTGCATTCATGTTATGTGATATAGTTTAGCTTCATTTCATTTTGAGTCACACAAGGGACTATTTAGAGACTGTTGGTTAGTACCATGACACTAGGATCATTTGGACCATTTTATGGGATTTAACATGTTCTCTGATTGAATCCCTAATTTATTATATTATTCCATGCCACATATATACATTAAATTTATTTCTTCTTATTACATGACTTGATAAAACATTTTCCTATTTCTATGCTTCATTATTTATTTTTTGGTTCAAATATCAAATGGATTGAAAATAATTATTAAAATAATTATTTTAAAGGAATGCAACTGACTGAATTTTAAATAGATTCAAAATATTTTTAGAATTGAATTTTATATGTTGTCTTGTGTGATAAAAGTGGAAAATGGGTTTTAGGCCATTATTCCATTTTTTTAAATCAGCCTTTTCAAAATATTTTTAGAAAAATATTATTTTAGAACTTTTCATATTATTTTTCTTATTATTTTTAATTTCACAGAAAATAATTACTTCTCGGTTATATAAAAAACTAGCATTATTAAGATGAAATATTAATGTATCTTCTTAGTTTTTGTTTTTTATGTTGGCCTACTCTGTACGTATGTTCTCATAACTATTTATCTTCTTAGTTATTTGTTTTTTATTCTTCATCAAAACAATCTAGATGTCATTAATAAATTTTGTTAATTTTATTATTTCATTATTTGAATAGAGGGTAGTGATATATTGTTTTATCAATGGAAAATCTACTGGTGGGTGTCTTTACCATTTTAGGGTAAGGGTTACTAGGTTAGTGAGGGAGGCATTTAGTGTCTGTTCTATTTGGAAACATTCCTAGTCTTTTTAGATCTATTGTTTTTTGAATTATTGTTTTATAATGTTCATTAGATGTATATATTGTTCATGACATATTTTATTATTATTATTTTAATTTTGTTACTTTTAATCATCAGGAAAACACATTACCAAGCGTGTTCCTCAGATTCCCATTCACTAGTAACCAACCAATGGAGATTGGAAAAGCCATTTAGGTACATTGGGGGCTAGTTCATTCACCCATCATCTAGAACACCTGGGAAAGTTCGTTATAGATATTTGGTTTTCAAAAAATGATTTTAATTTCATAAAATAAAATTTCGAAAAGTTTCAAAAATTAAATATAATATTTTCTCACAAGAAGAAATAAAAATAAATTTTCAAGAAAACATATTTATTTATGAAAATATATATTTATTAAAAATTAATTAATTATTTACTGTGAATTTATTAATACATTTATGTCAATTAGGGTGTATATATATATATATTTCATAAATTTGTTAACACTATTCATACACACCCATTTAATGGTAGGGTTATAATGGTTATAAATAATCATCATTAATTTATGACTGTTGTATCCTATTTCATGTGCTATCAAGCATAGATTTCCCTTTTAAAACTCTAGGTGTTACACCACAAGACATTACTCATAACCTCATACGTATTACCAAGACCCATCCATCCAATGTACTCATTTTTTCCTAAATTACTACTAATACCCAAAGCATCAGTACAACCTCAATCCCATGTATTATAAATGAATATTCATAATGCATCAGTCCTAAACCTAACTATTCATCAACATTATTGGTTCCCAGAGAATCAATCTAGTACCAAACCAAATATAAAGAGCATCAATCATACGTCAAATTCTATATGTCATGCCATTACAGTCCATGGATGGAGCCTCAATATGATCTCTTAACAACATATATTTAAATCCATGTCCACCTACATCGTCCAATATGTGGAGGTCCATGTTATCCATTCCAATATATACATTTGGAACACCATCTCCACTACTCTAATCCATATATGTGGAACTCCATGTTCACCAAAAGTGTCTAGAAAAATGGTCCAACACCCATACCATAAAAAACTATCAGTATCAATATGGAACATCATGTCCAAAATTATTTATCACATGAATAGAGAATCATATAGAACCTATGTAACCCCATATATAGATTTCCACATCAAACATCCAGAACCATGAATGGGGGAAATCATGTCTCTCATTATCAACCATAGTTGTGGAATTCCATGTCACATATATGGAACCATATCAGTGGATCATCATTACCAAATTTTAAACCAAATAGTTAGAGTTTCAGGTAAGACATTTGGAACCATATCACCAAAAACTGATGTCCAACTCTCTCAATGATGTAATCCCATATCATTTAAGAATGTTTCTAAAAATATAATTTAACCTTAACACATAATCTGTATGATATAAACGAACCAAAATTATAATCATATCATTTCTTGGATTATTTCCCAATACCATAAGCACATCTCATCATTAATGGTTCATACATCTGTTAGGGTCCTAAAAGAACACCCATAACCTAAATATAGTAAACACACACACCCTCTCAAGGTTGGTCTACCTATTTGGAACCCACATGGCCCTCGTGTTCAATGTTTGAATAGAGACACCCGCATTTGATCCTTAGAACTAGTAAAAAAGTATAGGAATAACACTTTGAATCTTATAGGTTAGAAAATAAGTAGGAAAATCCCTATTACAACCCTTTGTCACAACTAACATATTGACCTAACTCATGTATCTCAAGGTAACACATATTGCAACCCAGTATCCTGCATCTCAAGGACATACATGCCTTGAAGATAGTAAGAATCATAAGGGATATGGAATTAAACTCAAACCCTTTCAAAATCACAATCTGTTAGACAAAAAACACATCCAATCAATCAAATTGAGTTACAACATATTCCTAAAAACTATGGTCAATATTAGTCCAAAAGTAATCGATTTCCCTAATCAACTCATGAAAAATCTAAAAGTCATTTTCATAAACCCTATCTATTTATCATACAATGTCTCACCAATAAGAGATATTTGAAGGATTGTTTTTATGAAAAAATATCCACCACATATTTCTCACCCAGAAAATCATCTTAAAGTCCTAAAAAGTTATCTTGGGGATCCTCCTCTATGTTATATGAGGAAAAATACTCAAAATAGTAAGTTATGGTGTTGAATTATAACCCTATGGAAAAAAATCCCTCAAAACCCTTAAAATGGTAACCAATGGGAAGTACATGAAATGTATAGTAGATTATAAAGAATATACTCTCAAAGTCACACATGGGAGTTCACTCCAGCTTCACTTGGAATGTAAACCCCAAGTACACAACTTCTAGATCATGTACATGACGTGTACCATACATGGGGAACCCTCCCATGTACCACACATGGCCTGGACACATGTTATTTTAATCTGGTGTACATATCCATGGCCTGTATCCCAAATAGGGTCTTGTTGTATACCCTACATGGTCATGTTCTCCTATATGGGTGCTCTGTCCACGAACATAGCCACATGGACATGTCCCACATAAATCCTTGTACCTCGACTACATGACATGTAATATTGATTTTTCACAATCCAAATTACTCAGCGACATGAAAATGAACCATGACATAGATTTTACCCCAATAAATGATTTAAATATCAAAAGTTCATCTTTTTCAAATAGTAATAACATTGTGCATTTCTTCTTTAAGTACATGTTTTATGATTCGAATTTCCGATCATGAAACCTCTAAAAACCTTTCAAAACCCTTATTTTTCAAAGATTAGGATTAGATCGATCACCATGGGGTCTATAGTATTCATAAAATTGTTTTAAACCATAAAAAACCAAACACTTGTGAAAGTGGAATAAGTCTCAAAACTACCCGAACACATGGCCAAAACGTCAAATCTTCATGTCCAAATCAGCTCTCGGATGCTGTTACAGCCCAAAATGGTCTCGATATTCACCATATAAAAATTACAATGACATATCCTTCCACCTTAAACATATATATGACCATTATAAGGATTGTTTAATACCTCCTATTACATTGTCTATTCTTGCAATGCAAAAATGGGGGGGGGTTAATTTATAAATTAATTAATTAATGTACCTTTTAACAACCATTCAATGTACCTAAACCTAATAAAACTTTCTTCCATTCCTATATGAAACCCACCAATCTATAAAAAAAATCAAATTAGGAATATAAATCTGACACTATGTTCATATGATATATCTAGACAAACACAGATTAATAATTAAATATTTAATTAACTAAATATTAAATATTCCACCAAAAGTCGAACATCTCAAAATTCACAAAAAAGCATATAGTAGGGTAAAATCACTATTCCAGGTACAACAAAATGGTGATAAAATTATCCTATATCATCTCATTGTATAAAATTACCATTTTACCCCTTCATGAGAACCCAAATGTAAAAATTCATATTTATACTCAAACTTGATATCTGGAAAACATCAGTCATTACAAAATAATAGAAGATCACAGTGAAGATTTAAAACTAGGAATGATGAAACATTGTGATAAAATGAGATAAACTAATTTTAAAAAGAATATTATATGATACTTTAACAAAAATAACATTGAAATGTGGTACAATTTATTTTGAAAAGGTGGGGAATGAAATGATTAATATAGATTATATTAAAAAATTAGGTAATTTTAGATTTTTTTAAGAAATTATTTTTTATATAAGTATTTTAGAATAATAAGTTTAGCCTTATAATTCTACCCCCAAACTCATGATTTAGAGGTTTTAAAATTTCCCACAACCATATACATTTATTTTAAAATAATTATGCTCTTATTTAGTAGGATATTTTCTATTCGGTTTAATGTTAATATGTGGAAAAATATAGATTATACCCTTGGTTATTTTTTTTGTGGTTATATTCAGGATAGTAAAAGCAGTAGAAATTTTAATTTTTCAATATAGGGGGTCAATGTAGATCAATAAGAGTTTTGTAAGAGTAGAATTATTATAAAAAATGGGAGTATACCTTTGTGGGTGAGTATGTCTTATGAGTGTAACGACCCAAAAATTCATTAATGGAAATTCCTCTTGATCTAATTAAATGTCTTATTATGTAAAATGAATATATAAGAAATGAAGTTATTTGGTTTTATGTTTCTGGATTTTAAAATAGCTTAATGAATTATGACCATTTCTAATATCGTCGTTGTACAATGATCATATGATTAGTATAAATATAGTGATTTAACAAATCCAAATTATTCTGAAAAACGAAGTGATTGCCTCATCCAATAGAATTTCACCATAGAATGCCCATTTGTCCGAACTCCCAAAGGATGTGATGTTATTGGGCTTTACTCTTGACCAAGCCCAAGTTGAGCTTCACCATGTTAAGCTCGAACAAAACTGACTACAAGAGAAGTGAATATTGATAGAGATTACCGCCCGAATGATGTTATCTGATCCACCCCAAGAGTTTTTCACCAACGCACACCTTAACATTAGGTTGTATGTGGGTGTTATAATGGGTTATGTAACAAGGCCTTAGCACTATGATTATGTGCATTGTTTTTTTATATAATAAATAATATACATTCATTTTATTATTTTTACTTTGTAAGTTATTTTTAAAGAAAAAATATTAATTTTAGTTAATATTCAATTAAGAAATCTATTTTTTGAATTAATGAATTTTTAATTAAATATTATTTTAATAAATATTATTACTAAACTACATTTTATTAAATATAAATGATCATATAATTTTTATTAATATAATTGTGATTTTTATTAAGGTTTGAAATCAATTTATATCAAAACCCATGTATTTTATTTTCAAAGTGAAAATTCACATATTTAGGAAATTTTTTAGGTAAAAAGAATTTTATTTTTGTAATCTACATGTCTAAATTTTTCAATGATTAATTTTTCATAATTTATGAGACATTTTAATTTTTGGGTAAAAATTAAATAATGGTTTATTATATAATTGGTTTTATGACAACATAATGACCCAATAGTGATGTAATAAAATACAATAAGTGGGATGTCTGGACATTATATGTTTTACCATTAAAATAATATAATTTTTGGTTTATTTGAATTATTTTACAAAGCCCTAGTTGACCCTCCAAGACATATAAAACATTTTATCTTTTTAAAATGATTTCCTTGAGAGTGTGACTCACCTCCACATATGTACGCCTACTATTTTAAGAAGTTCGGAAATTGGCATTATAAAATATTGTTTTCCACTCCCATTTGAAAAAATCCATGGGATGGTTTTCAGTTTATATTATTTTAATTTGTGGTGTCCAAAACTTAAATAATAAATAATTCCCCCTCATTTCCAATATAAACCCACCCAAGCTCCCACTTCCTCTTCACTCAAAGACTTCAAAACTCTACCAACCCATGCCCTAATCTCTCTAGAATCCTCCCAAGGAGCCCCATTCTCCCAAGAATCATCTCTCAATACCCTCCCAAGCCTTTGGGATCACTCTTCCAAGTAAGGGATTCCTTCCTTTCTTATTTTTATCCAAGTTTCTTTATATTGTAATACCATTTTAATTTCAATTAAAATGTTATGGTAAGATTTATAACCTCCCTAATATTCTCAAACCTATGTTTTAAATGACGAGATACATCTTTCTATCTCATTAATGCCTCCCATGTACACCTGTTATCATGCTGAAATTCCATAAGAGATTTCTCTCTTCTCATTCACATTCAAGCAATTATTTTGTATTATGAATCTAAATTCTATTAAATTTGTTGGGAAACGTATTTATATGACCCTAAATTATTGTATATTTCATGTACATAGTATTATACACCTCATTATCTCTCGTATAATATTTTTATGAATTCTTATGTCATGTTGTTATTGTGCTGAAATTGCACCGTGATTTTTCTGAAGCCAAAGTCATTGTGTAGTGAATACTTTCCCATTTCTTTATCATGTGTATTAACCTTTATTAACATTTCCATATTGATTAAAAAGATTCATATATTAATTTCACATTCCTTTATCATGGAATAAATGATGATGTTTAATGAATCCATGTTCTATGATCTGTGTGGCGCACTTAAGAATGAAATGAAATTCTTAAGAAGGGTGCACCCTGATAGCGCTTAAATGCAATTGGTAATGATTAGTATCATGATACATAAAGTTCAATGAGGGTTTACTCAGGATAATTCATGTTCATTTAGGTTTTACTCATTCTCCATTTCCAATGAGCCTTGGCTCACGCTAATAGAATGTTAAGTGTTGTTGCCACAATTCCAGGTTATCATAATCATGCTATATCAGGCCATTATGTTCTTGTTTTTCGTATGACCCTTTTATATGAATATTATATAACATGTACTATATTATTTATGTTTTTTATTTTTTAGTCCCTTACTGGGATTTAGAGATCATTCTTTTTTTATGCATGTCCTCAGGTTATCCCATGCAATTCTAAATATGAAGGAATGTAGTTGTCATGTAAAGGAAGTTTTCAACAAAGTTGTTGTGATTTTATTTCCTATGTTTTAAGGTAATGTTTTTAATTTCCCAAGACACTAGACCTCTCGATACTCATATATTTCTTAAGTGAAATTTTATGTAATAAATCATGTTTATGTATGTAATAAAGTCCTGGGTTGTTATAGTTGGTATCAAAGGATATTTTTAGTTACATTGGGAATAGGAGTAGAGACCCCAAGTGATGATTTAGAAATAAGAATAAGTATAATATAAACACCCTTAAATATTAGCGAGTATTTAACGAGTGATTTGTCAAGAAAATACATCCCTGTCTGGATATGAGAAGATAGTGGTGGAACTGGCATAGATGTACCTAGGAGTAAAAACTTCGACCATGACTTCTGGTCTTGAACCAGGGTATCCTGGTACAAGAAAATGGGCCTTGATGCACTCTTGGTTATGAAACTCATAGGGGATATGATTTGGTAAATTCATTAGATTATTATGAACCATTGTAAAGGAAATAAGAAAATCACACTAAGAATAAATGGATAACATAGATTGAAGCCTATAGATTCATAAGTTAAGGTAACAAAATTAATTTATAAGTCAATGGTTTTTTTCTTTAGATTTACCTTTATGTGTTACCCCTAGCATAACATTTATTCAAGACAATGGCCATTAATAGGAGGACTCTGGCTAAAAACTGATCCGAAGATCAACATGATGAGTGTTCTAATGAGACTCCCAGTCAAATAGGAGGGATAATTGAAAAAATTGGCATGATACTCTCTCAGTTAACTCATGTTTT
Source organism: Viscum album (assembly GCA_963277665.1). Lineage (NCBI taxonomy): Eukaryota > Viridiplantae > Streptophyta > Magnoliopsida > Santalales > Viscaceae > Viscum > Viscum album. The sequence continues at coordinate 2,014,224,165 of OY728153.1, read as the reverse complement.
GAATAGAAATATGGGTCAACAGGAATGTTCAACCCCCATAAAAATGAACAAGTCACACTAGGGAGCTTCATGAGACAAAGGCATTCTACATTTAATGGATCATCTGATCCCTCAATTGCCGAACAATGGATCAAATCCTTTGAAAATATTTGCCCCATCCTTCAATGTTACAAACAAGAGAAGGTACTTATTGTTGCTTATTGTATAGAAGGATAAGATAACCAATAGTGGACATTGATTAAAAATACGATGCCAAAGGAGGAGATCGAATAATTGAAATGGAAGGATTTCTAAAAAATATTTTTCAAAAAATATTTTTCTTTCACCCTTTGAATTAAGATGGAAATGGACTTCCAATCCCTCATGAAAAAATATGACGAATCCATCAAAGTGTATGAGAAAAAAGTCATAATGCTTTCACGATATGCCTATGACTTTGTTGTTACCCCCAAATGTATGGTTTACCGCTTCTTCAGTGGTCTAAAATGTAGCCTAAAAAAAATCCTTAATGATATGTGACTTCGAGAGCTATGAGGAAATGGTCTAAAGTGCCCTAAAATTTGAAATGGAGATTGGTTAATATTAGGGGTATCACTGGGATAAGAAGCGTAAGGTGGAATTTAGTTCTGGTCATCCAATGGATAAATCCAATGGTGCTAAGAAAATCCAGCTCCCCACTAGCTAATGGTGTAAAAATAAGAATCCTAGAAATTGCCTGAAGGGGACACGAAAATGATTTAGGTGTGGTAGAGAAGGTAACCTAGCTATTAACTGCTAACAATAAAAACCCGTGACTGTGACAGAGGTGAGGAATGATTTTATCGACTCTCAATCCATTGTTCTTTACTTCAACTACAAATAACCAGGTCACCTTGCAAACCAGTTATCTATTCCAAGGGTTTTTATAGAAAACCAAAAACCTCCAAGGTAGTAAGGGTGATATTTTTTTTCACTACCGCTGAAGTGAACCTCAACAAGGAAGTGGTGACAGGTACACTAGTTATTCATTCATGAATATATAACAAAATTTTTTATTCTGGATCTATGCATTATTTTATATCTCGAATTATTAGTAGAACAATACCAACACCAACAGACATCATGGAAGTAAAGATGTGAGTGATAGTAGAAAATGCGGAAATCATTGCATACCATGAATATAACTCCTCCCCTGTTACAATTTGTGGATTGTTCCGTCTGGAAAACCTCATCATACTCCCCTGGTATAATTTTATTCAATTCTAAAAAAAATGAATTTCCTTATATTTATCCAACATAAGCTTTCATGAGATGGAAATCATTCTCCATATGGATAATCGACCCCAATTATATACAAGTTCAAGGAGTTGGATGAATCTTCTTTAGGACCATAGTTTCAAGTGGGGATATTTCTACCCTATGAGAATGCGTATCTAGCTCAGATGATTGAGTCCAAAGATGCAACCATCCTTGAAAACTTTCCCATTGTTAGGGAATTCGTTGAAGTGTTTCCTGAGGAATTTACTGGTCTTCATCCTATAATAGATGTCAGATTCTCAATAGAACTTATACAAGGATAATTGCTAATATCCATGACTCTGTATAGAATGTATGTTGCAGAGCTTGAGGAGCTGTAGAAACAACTACAGGGGAATCAAGATAAAGGGTTTATAAGCCCAAGTGACTCACCATGGGGTGCACTAGTCCTATTAATCAAGAAGAAGTATAGGTCAATGTGCCTTTGCATTGATTATCATGATCTAAAAAAATCATGATAATGAACATGTATCATCTTCCATGAATTGATGACTTGTTCGATCAGGTACATAGAGCACAATACATATACATGGTTGATTTTTGGTCATGATATTACCAAGTGTGAAGAAGGAGAATATTTCAAATACTGCTTTTCATACAATATATGGGAACTATAAATTCATTTTAATGACTTTAGAACTCACTAGTTTTTCAGAAATCTTCATGAACTTGATGAATAAGGTATTTAGAGATTACCTTGAAAACTTTATGGTAGTCTTTATATATGACATTCTAATATAATATAAAACCAAGGAGAAGCATGAGGAGCAACTAAGAACTATGCTAGAGACTTTGCGAAAGGACAATATCTATGAAAAGTACAAAAATTTTGAGTTTTGGTAGAAGGAAGTCTCATTTTTGGGTCATATCATCACAAGCAATGTGATATCTGTGGATCCCACCAAGACAACATCAATTGAGGGGTGTCCTAGGCCATCATCGATAACTAAAATCCATAGATTCTGGGGATAGTAGGAAATTATCATAGATTTGTGATAAATTTATCCCAATTAACCCACCATCTTACCACACTAACTTATAATAGATCAATGTTTTCTTAGAGTGATGAATGTGAAAAGAGCTTCAAAGAGATGAAAATGAGGCTTATCACTGCACCTATGCTCAAACTACCCATAAGTGGATAAATTTTTGTGGTATTTAGTGATTCTTCAAATATGGGAATGTGTTGTGTGTTGACACAAAATGAAAAAGTCATTCCATATGCTTTAAGGTAATTTAAAGATCATGAGAAAAACTATCCAACGAATGACCTGGAGATGGATGTAGTGATCTTCGCTTTAAAAAGTTGGCAGCATTACCTATTTTGGGAGATGTGAGAAATATATATGAACAACAAAAGCATCAAGTATATTTTTACATATAAATATTTGAATATGTGCTAATGAATATGGTTAGATATGATGAAAGACTATGACTACTCTATCCATTACCCCTGGGAAAGTGAACAAGGTGGCAGATGCTCAATGTAGAAAGCACCCAAAAATTATTTCATTGAAGATAATTGAAAAGGATATAATCTTATTATATTTTTTGAATATGGGCATGTGATTCATAAAGAATGGAACATCATAAAATCTTTCAAAAATTATTGATCAGCCATCACTTTTGGAAAGTTTAATGGATGCCCAAAAGGATGATGTGAGAATTCAGAAGAAGGTGGAACCTATCGCGAAAGGGAAATAATCAATGTTCAAAGTCAAGGAAGAAGGAATTAAGATATTTTGGTGAAGAATACGTGTTTCATAGAATCTAGAGTTAAAGAAAAAACATTAAGAAGATTCACATAGTTCAAATTTCTTCATTCACACAGAAAACACAAATATGTATCGAGATCTTCGAGAGCATTATTTGTGGAGATCAATAAGTATACATCAATGTCCCTAGTATGTTAGCAAGTGAAGGAAGTGGGGAAGAATTATGAGGAGAAGATGCCACCATTAGCCATACCAACATGGAAATGGGAGAACATCCCCATGGACTTTGTCACCAGGCTTCTGAAGACATCCCAAGGTAGCAATGCTATCTGGGCTGTTGTGGATCATCTTACTATGAATGCACACTTTGTTTCTATTCTAGAGGATTTCTCACTAGATAAACTAGTGTATATATACATCATAGACATGGTAAGGATGCATGGGGTACCACTATCGATTGTATCCGATCAAGATCCAGGATTTACCTCTATGTTTTGGAAGAGACTTCAACATTCTCTGAATACTGAGATGAACTTCAGTACTACCTATCATCCTCAAACTGATTGCTAATTTGAGAAGACTATCCATACATGTGAGGAAATACTAATATCTTTCTAAATGGACTTCAAATGATAATGGGATAAACATATCCCTCTAGTTGAGTTCTCCTAAAACAAAATTTTCCACTCAAGAATCCAAATGGCTCCCTATGATGCCCTTTATGGGAAGAGGTGCAGAACACTGGATTTTTGGGATGAAGTTAGGGAGTAAAAATTCCTAGGTCTAGAGATGGTCAAAGAAATGGGGAGATGGTTAAGACAATACAAAAACAAATTAATGCTACTTAGAGTTGACAAAAGAGTTATGATAATAATCGTTGAAGAGACCTATAGTTTGATTTCAAAGACATGGTATTCCTCTTCATATCATCGTGGAATCTATTAATGAGATTTGGAAATAATGGAAAGCTTAGTCCAAGGAACATTGGCACTTTTGAGATCCTTGATCACATTGAAGATGTGGCCTATTGACTAGAACTACCACCAAACCTATCTCAAGTACATGATGTATTCCATGTATCATTCTTGAGGAAGTACATACCTGACCCCTCACATGTACTTACGCCAGAGGTGGTAGCATTGGAGAATGACCTCTCCGATGAAGAGAATCCAATGAAGATATTAGATCATAGAGAAAAAGTTATATGAAATAAGGCAATGCCCCTCATCATGGTGTTTTGGTGAAACAAAATGTTTGAAGAAGCAACGTGGGAATCCAAGGAAGTGATGAAGAAGAGTTACCCACTAATATTTTAGCACGGTAAAAGGAAATTTTGAGGGAAAAATTTATTAAGGGGGGAGGATTGTAACGACCCAAACTTTCATTAATAGAAATTACTCTTGATCTAATTAAATGTCTTATTATGTAAAATGGATATATAACATATGCAATTATTTGGTTTTATGTTTTTGGATTTGTTGACCTCACCTGTTTTGATAATCCCAATTATGCTTTCACATACTTTGATAATCCAAAATAATATCTATATATTAATTGTTTCAATCTATGAAATTCTATTATCAAGATGATAATAATATCAAAATAATCTTTGAAATATGTTAAACAATGTTTATCTATGTTTATATGAACTTTGAAATAATTCTAACTCAATCGGCATATGTGTTTCTTAGAACCGATAAGTGTTAAGTCCACTGGTATGCACATAGCTACTGATACAGACAAACAGAGACCTACTGGTACTTAGTCTACCAATAGAAAAAGGTTACCGATAGACTGAATAGATAGTCACTAAAAAATAACTGAGCTACCGGTATGTATAAGTCCACCGGTAAGCATGTCACTGATAGATCAAGTCTACCGATAGAAGTAGAGCTACCGATAGAAGCAGAGCTACCGATAGAAGCAGAGCTACCGATAGTACAATTAATCACTGGTATGGAATGAAGCTACTGCTACTGTTATAAATGAGCTACCGGTATGCACAAGCTACTGATACAAAGTCTACCGATAAGTATAGTTACCGATACAGACAGTCACCGATACACTAAGATTCCGATACAAGCGAGTTACTGATAGACAAAATAGGCTACTGATAGATCAAATCTACCAATAGAAGGAGTTACTAGTATATAGATCTACTGATACATGGAGTAATTTCTACAGATACAAGGAGCTACCGGTACAAGAACAAAGAGCTACCGATAGGAGCTCACTGCTATAAAAAGTCCACCGTTACATATCTACCGACAAAAGGCTACTGATGAAAGACTTACCAGTCACTTCTATTCAAACTCTATATTCTCAATATTATTTATTTATTAAGCAACGATCATATTTGATGATTTTAATGCAATTGATGTTATTTAGTGATAGTTGTTGGCCTATCAGGGAACCATACCTTGTACCTGTAAAAACGTAATCATTCCCATTACAGGAGCTGAGAGCTATAAAAGGAAGGAAAAATGTCGTGCAAGAGTAGCTCGACATAAGGGCTGAAGAGTGCTGATAAGTGGTGCATACACATAGAAAAAAGGATACATCTATACTGGAAGAACACTGGACATACATGAATCCATTAATTATAGATGAAAACACAAGTTTCACCTTATCCAAGAAGTGAATAACTACAATGAGATCTTCATACACTCAAGATAATCAAATTGAACTTGAAGAAAATGACCCTCTGTTTTTCAGACAAAAACCAGAGGACTCAGAACCATTACTAATCAATCAAAGGAGTCCAGAGCTACAATTCACATCACTAGAGCATTTTAAAACTCATATCTACTCTCTTAGTGATTATTTTATTTACATTTTGAACAGTGTGCATACTATGTATATTTTATACACACACTGTCTCTTGTGCTAAACTGAAGGATTTCTAAATCCTCACACAAACCTTCTATAACTCTCTTATATCCTCCTCCAATGGCCCGAAGGCCTTCATTTTTTATTGATTTGTGATAATCTACCTTTCAAGGGATGAGGTGGAACCCTATTACATGCCCGTATGCCATATAGGAACCAATGCCCGTAGGCACAAACATACTATAGAACCTAGACTAACAACTTGGAACTGCTCCTCCCCAGTATCTTCATCTTTTGAATCAGCTCTTCACCTCCGCATGGCTGTTCGGCTTGGCATTCTCGTGCATGCACAGGCTTGTACCGATGGCAAGTTCCATACCCTCTCATTCTTACAATCCGTTTAGCTCCTGCTGTGGTGAAAGCTCCTTTTCTCATCCTCCTTGTAGAGCTTGTTCCTTTGTAGTTTTTGGTCTGGTGTGTATCTGTAGGTGACCTGAAGGCCATAGAATAGCCCGAAGGCCTAACTGACCCGAAGGCCTAGGTGCTCAAAGGCCAATGAAGGACTTGGGGACCTAATCTGATGCCCGAAGGCCAAAACGGGGGCATATCTCCGGCTGATACAGTGCCAAACAGTGCCTACTACAGTCCTGCTACAGTCCCTGCTACAGTTCTGCTATAGTTCTTGCTACAGTACTGCTACAGTACTACTACAGTACCTAAAAATCCTACCTCCGCCTGGTTTTGATCCCTGGTCGCTTGGATGCACCTCAGAGACCTTGCCAATCGGGCTAAGGCTCATGTGCAACTCTCTTATATCCCACTGTGGATAGTGGTAGAGGTCAAGTAGGACCTAGACAATTAGTGTGCTATTGTTTTTTTTCCCACGAAGAACTGAGGTAGAGGTCTTAGTACCTGGACAGTCTTTGTACTGTTGTTTACCCGGATCCAGGGTGTGGATCAAATTTATATAAATTTTTTGAGAGGACTAAGTCTTGTCTTGAGATTAAACCTCTTGTTTTAAAAACTATTGGGCTTACTCATTTTGGTTTTAATCTATATTGAATATTCTGCTGCTAATTACTTTGAAATATAATTTGTTTTAAAGATACATTGATAGTTAATCTAGAAAGAGTTTGTAACTATTGTAAATAAGTATTTTAGTTTAAAAATATAATTTAATATTCTGATTAAATTAACTAAGACATAATCAATCTTTTGAGAACCTAATCAAACCCTTACAGTTTTAAAAATTCACTACAGTTTATCTTTGTTTTTTATTGGCGGATTTTAATAGAGATATTTTTAATAGAAATTTTTTATTGGGACTCAATTAAACCCCCTCTTGAGTATCCACTCCGACCAACATCTGGAATCATAGGTATTTTTTGTTTATCAAGGTTTTCAAAATACTCTGTTTTTCAAATGTGATTTTAGTTGCATCTTAAAGATCATAAATTTCTGTTAGTTCTAAATTTTATCTCTTTAAATATATTTGTTAAAATATGATTATGGATAATAGATTATAAGGTACTGCTACCAACATGCCGCCGTTCTTTAATGTTACAAATTATTCTCAGGGGAAGCTTAAAATAAAAATTCATTTGGAAATTATGGGATTTGACATCTGGACTATTATAGAGACCATGTATAAGATTCCAGAAACTGTTAGAACTACTTGGGATGAACCTACTAAAACAGATTACAATAATAATTTTAAACCAATGAATGCCCTATACTGTGCTTTAGGGGATGAAGAATTTAATTGCATATCTACTTGTAAAACTGCTTATGAAATCTGGGATACTTTGGCTATTTCCCATGAGGGAACAACCAATGTTAAGGAAATGAGATTTAATACTTATAATATTAAGTATGATAATTCTAAATTGAAGTCTGATGAACCCATTTATGACATGTATCTCAGGTTCAATGAGATTTTCAACACTTTGATCTCACTTGGAAAATATGTTCCTGCAAAAGAACAGATCATGAGAATATTAAGATGTCTGCCAGACAAATGGAGAGGCACTTCAGTTTCAATTAGAGAATCATGTGATATAAGTTCACTACCTTTTAAGGAATTAATTGGTAAGCTTATGATGTATGAAGAAGAAATGAAGGTAAACAAGGAAGAAGATGATGAACCAAGGAAGAAGTCAGTAGCCTTCAAGACATCTGCTTCAAAGAGAAAGGATAAGGAGAAAGTTCACATACCTACTGAAAGCTCAACAAGTGAAGGTTCAGATTTTGAAAATGATACTGATATGGATCAAATAGCCATAAGATTCAAGAATTTATATAGGAAGAAGAAATTCTTCATAAAATCAAATTATAAAGGTAAGTATGACAACAAAGTTCACTAGAAGAAGGACTGAAAAAAGTCTGATAAGATTGATGAAGTTGTCTGCTATAAATGAAAAAGAAAAGGTCACATTAAAGAATATTTCCCAAAATTAAAGTTCAAGAAGAAACCTGACTACAAAGATAATAAGTATAAGAAAGCTATGAAAGCAACTTGGAGCACTTCAGAAGATAGTACAAGTGATTCTGATTCTACTCAGGATGAAAAATCTCAAAAATCTAACATGTGTTTTATGGAAAACACATCAGAGGTAACACTGGAAACTCGTGATTGAAATTCATATTACTCTAGAGTTGATTTTGATTTTGAATATAAAAATATGTCTAGTGAAGAGCTATTTGAATATTGTAATATGCTAGAAGAAACATGTAATGCATTGAAGGACAAGTATAAGATCTTGAAGAAATAGCATACTTTGACCGACTCTGTTAAATCTGCACTTGATATAGAAAAGGAAAAGAATTCTCAATTACTTAAAGAAAATACTGAACTGAAATTGTCTAATGAGAAATTAAGGAAGGACTTAGAATAATTCACAAATGGAAAAGATACACTTAATCAAATGCTAGGTAAGCATGTGGAACCAAAATATACCACTGGAATAGGCTATCATCTTAGACATAGAGAAATTACTAAGAATAGATTTATTCCTAAATCTGTACAGAATGGTGCTATTTCAAGTTCTGGGAATTCATATGCTTCAACTAGTTACTCACATAGTTATAAATCAAATAGATTTTATCTTTCAAAATATATTGATTCTGTAAATAATATGATACCCATTAGACAAGTCTGGATATTGAAAGTTTTTCTTGCTAACCTGTCTGGACCCAAGAAAATCTGGGTACCAAAATCATTTTCTGTTTAAACCTATTTTGTAGGAGACTTGCTTAAAATGTTCCCATAAGAAGGTATGGTACTTGGACAGTGGATGTTCAAGGCATATTTTTGGAGATTACTCATGCTTCAAAAGTTTAATCAAAGTTGATGGAGGCCATGTCACCTTTGGTGATAAATCTAAAGGAAAGATCATCGGTCTAGGACAAATTGGTAACACTGATTCGATATTAATTTATAAAGTATAGTTTGTTGATGGACTTAAGTATAACCTGTTAAGTATTTCTCAATTGTGTGATGATGGTTTCAATGTTAAATATGAAAATAATTCTTGTAATGTTTTTAAATCTAAAAATGTTTTAGTATTTTTTTCTTTGAGAAATGAAAATGTTTATGCTGTTGATTTGAATTCTTGAGCTAAACAAAATGTTACTTTTTTAAATGCTTTTCATAAAGAGTCTTGGCTATGGCACAGAATATTATGACACTACAATGTTTATTCACTTAGAAAACTGACTAGGAAAAACTTAGTTAGAGACATTCCCAAACTTGAATTCCCAGCTGATAAAGTTTGTAATCCCTGTCAAAAGGGAAAGCAACACAAAGTTTCTTTTAAATAAAAGAAAGAAGTTTCAACTTATCAACCTCTTGAGTTGGTTCACATGGATTTGTTTGGACCTTCTATAGTTTCTAGTTTAAATGGGAAGCACTATGTTTATGTATTAGTAGATGAAATTTCTAGATATACTTGCGTATACTTCTTAGCTCACAAAAGTGAAGCTTGTTATTATTTTGTAAAATACTCCAAGTCTTTAGAGAACCTTAGTGGACTTAAGATTAAGACCCTGAGAAGTGACCATAGTCGTGAGTTTGAAAATCATGAGTTTGAATCTTACTGCTCACATAATGACTATAGTCACAACTTTTCTTCCCCTAGGACACCTCAACAGAATGGTGTAGTATAAATAAGAAACAGAACTCTTCAAGAAATTACAAGAACTATGCTAAATGAATATGACCTGCCTATTTATTTTTGGGTTGAAACTATAAATACAACTTGTTATATTATTAATAGATTCTTGATCAGACATGTTCTAAATAAGACCCCTTATGAGTTGTGGAACCATAGGAAACCTAAGGTTAATTACTTTAAAATTTTGGATGCAAAGTTTTTATTCTCAATACAAAGGATAATCTTGACAAGTTTTCTTATAAAAGTGAAGAAGGAATTTTTCTTGGTTATTATTTAACTAGAAAGGCCTATAGAGTCTTTAATAAAAGAACCAAATGTGTGGAAGAATTTGTTCATATCATGTTTGATGAAACTGATCCACATTAACCCAAACCTTATCTTGAAAATCTTGATGAAGAATTGTATGTTTTGGACCTTAATGACAAAAATAGTGAACCTATTATAAAGACATCCAGTTATAGAAACTTTCCAGAACCTGCTTCTGTTGAACCAGAACCTGTAGATGAACCTAAAATTTCTAGTCCACCCTTTACTAGATCAACTAGAATTCTAAAGAATCGTACTTTAGATGATGTTGTTGGTAACTTGATATAGGGACATAGACTAGAGATTCTCTAAGAAACCAGGTTGAACATCAAGCCTTTCTTTCACAGCTAGAACCTAAAAATGTCAATGATGCAATCAATGATGAATTTTGGGTAATGGATATGCAAGAAGAGTTAAATCAATTTGAAAGAAACAAAGTCTGGGAATTAGTTGAGAGTCCTAAGGAAAATTTGACCATAGGTACTAAATGGGTTTTTAGAAATAAAGTTGATGAATCAAGAAATATAGTTTGAAACAAAGAAAGGTTAGTTGCACAAGGATATAGTAAAGAGAAAGGAATAGACTATGAGGAAACCTTTTCCGCTGTAGCTAGATTAGAAGCTATTAGGATTCTACTTTCCTATACTGCTCATCTGAATTTCAAGTTATATAAAATGGATGTTAAAAGTTCTTTTCTAAATGGTTTTATAATTGAAGATGATTTTCTTGAACAACCACCTGGATTTACTAATCCTCATTTTCCAAATAGAGTTTTTAAGCTATCTAAAGCTTTATATGGTTTGAAACAAGCTCCACAATCTTGGTTTGATAGACTTAGAAATTTTCTTATTTCAAAAGGTTTTACAAAAGGAATTTCTGATCCAACTCTCTTTATCAAAAGAATTTAGAAAGATGTTTTGATAGTACAAATCTATGTTGATGATATTATTTTTGGATCTTCTAAACATTCCTTATGTACTGGCTTTTCAAAGAGTATGAAAAATTAATTTGAAATGAGTTTAATGGGAGAACTCAAATATTTTCTTGGTTTTCATGTTTTTAAAAATGAAAATGGTGTTATTTTGAATCAAAATAAATATACAAAGGATATTTTAAAACATTTTGATTTGGATAGAATTAAGGAAAGTGATACACTTATGAGTACTGTCTGTAAATTGGATGCAGATGAAACTGGAAAACCAGTGGATCAAACAAATTAAAGAGGTATGATTGGAAGCGTACTTTACCTTACTGCTAGTCGACCAGATATTATGTTTAGTGTGTGTATGTGTGAAATATTTCAAGCTAATCCTAAAGAATCGCATTTGCTTGCTATTAGAAGAATTTTTAAATATCTTAAACATACTACAAATTTGGGTTTATTTTACCCAAAATGGCAATCTTTTGAATTAATGAGTTATTCAGATGCCGAATTTGCTGGTTGCAAGTTGGATAGAAAAAGAACATCTGGAACATGTCCTTTATTGGGAAAATCCTTAGTATCTTGGTGTAGTAAGAAGTAGAATTCTGTTGCATTTTCTACTGCTGAAGTAGAGTATATTGCTGCTGGTAGTTGCTGTGCACAAATTCTGTGGACGAAACAAACTATTTTGGACTATGGATATCAATTTAAACATATGTCTATTAACTGTGATAACACGAGTACAATTAACATTTCAAATAACCCCGTGTCTCACTCTAGGACCAAACACATTGATATAAGGCACCATTTTTTGAGATATCATTACCAAAAAGGTGATATTACTCTTGAATTTATAGGCACTGAACATAAATTTCCTAACATTTTCACAAATCCTTTATGTTCGGATAGGCTAAGTTACAATAGACATTAGTTAGGAGTGATAGATCACCGTTATACCTCACTGGTATAAAACCTCACCGTTATACCTCACTATTATGAAACCTCACTGTTATACCTCACTGGTATGAAACCTCACCGTTATACCTCAATAGTATGAGACCTCACTGTTATGCCTCACCGGTATGAACCTCACTGATATACCTCACTGATATACCTCACTGATTAGTGGACCTCACCATTAGGAATTCTCACTGGTATACTCTACCATTAAGTATGAGCTGTTTTAAACATCTGTCTAGCTGCCAGAATCTGTATTGTTTATAATTTACTTATTATATTTTAATTATTTGTTTTATGATTCCTAAATGATAAAATGAATTCCTAGTTACTTCTCAATCCACCAAATGTTTCCCTTACCCTCAAGCCTTAGCTCCTGAATTTCTCGAAAACCATAATTTCCTCGAACCAGAGATGGAAAAAACCAAACTCCCTACTGTTAGAGATGACATTGATGAGCCGAATGTGAAGAATCAGAAGACAGAGCCAGAAGCAAGTAATAGTGTTAGTAGAACAAGGTCAGGGAGGCAACCAGTGAACTCGCATTTATAAAATTGAGATATTGTGATCGAAAAAGAGCTATGCATGGAATGGCTGTTGCCTAGTAAATCATTAGTTTTGGAGGTTCTAGAAGATCAGAAGTGGGTAGAATGATTTTTGAATAACAATGGCCCCTACTATCTGAATCTAGTAAAACAGTTCTATGAGTTTGTGAGTTTTGAGAAATCCGATGAAGAAAATAGAATGGTTTCATGGTTAAATGGTAAGGAAATAGGATTTTCATCTATTGAGTGGGTTGAGTACCTAAGAGTAACACATGAAGGAGTTTTTGTATATTCTTCGAAGACATTTCCACCTACAAGTGAATTATTTGATTTTGAGGTTGCCTTTGAGGAGCTCACTGGTAGTTGCACGAAGATAAAGGTGGTGGCTGATGAAATTGATGGAGAAAACAGACCATTTTTCAAATTTGTGCAACACGTGCTAAGTCCAAGAAGAGGGGAATTTAAAATTTGAGATATCAATATATATATATATCTACTACATCTCTTAAGACATGGTGTTAAGGTGAATCTTTGAAGACTGATAATGATTCAAATGGAGGATATGACCAGGCCAAAGTCAAAGACAAATGCTTTCTTCTTTTCCAAGTTGATTTCAGTTATGATCAAAGTAAAAGGAGTGGATGAGACTCAGGATGAGACAGTAGTGGTAAGAAACAACTCCTCTATCACAAGCACAATGTGTAAGTACATGAAGATAAACTGTAACCCATAGAGAGGAGAGTGGGTTACTGATGATAAGAAGTTATATGATAAGTTCAATCCTGTGGATCATCCTTCTAGTCTTAAGGATGTGAGGGATCTAGGTCTAGGACCTGATGAAGAAGAGCCACCATATAGTGATAATTAAAAAGAGAAATATTCCTCTATAGCAAATAGAGGAGATCCTAACTTGCCTCCTAGCCCAACTCCTAAAGTTGTATCACATGAAAAGGAAAGTTCTTCTTTGAACCGACCTAGTACATAAACTATTTCGGTTGTAAGCAATGAAGAGGTAACTATGGATGAGGAAGACCAGTAGAAATCAGACCAGGAAGAGGCTTCTCGAGAAAATGAGGAAGAAGTTCATGTAAGTGAAGCATCTGTTTCTGTCATCTTGAGCCTTAATCCACTGATTGGACATTCCCTAATGCCTGTTGAAAAAATTGATGAAGTTGATAGACCTATACCTATTCTTGAGGAACCTCCTGCTATTGTAGAAATGGAGATGTTTGTGGAAGATTCTTTTGAGTAAGAAAGTGTTTCTGAGGATGCATTTTCTATACAGGAGAATGCACCAGTTGAGGGGGAGCATCCAACCAGGTTTGGAAGTGTTTCAGTGGCTGTTGAGATTGAAGACTGGGCAGAGGACCTAGGGTTTGTAGTTTGTGGATTGGATTACCCAGATTATGATAATGAGACATCCCTTATAATACCAAAAGTCAATTATGATATTCAGTCTGAGATATTACCTGAAGATGTGGTAAGAATACATGATCTGGATAAGCTAAAGTATGATCTTAAAATCAGTTTTGTGGATGAATTAAAGATAATGTAAGCTTCACTGGTGTCATCTATTCATACTATTATGGATGAATCTGTGGCCAGTATAGTATCTGAAAGAGCACCTATTGTTGTGCCTTCTAATATAGTCACTAGGTATGACTTAACATCTCTGAAGGCTGAGATGAAATAGTTTATGAGTGCTTCTTTTTCCGAGTTAAAGAATCAATTTGTTGAAGAGATGAGCAATTTGGAAAAGTCTTTTGAAATCTCTCTTGGTTGTAATGTGTCAACCTTTGTGGTAGAGATAGTATATGAAATAACAGCTTTCCTGAATAAGATGTATAGCTTAGTAGAGGATGTTGATGTTCTAAAGAAATCTGTTGTCTCTATGGAATCCTATATGAGTTCAAAATCTCATGTAGACAAGGATTTGGCCTATGTGAATAGTGTAGTGAGCAAGATGGTTTCAGTTTTTGAGGGCTTTAAAAAGTATGTGGAGAATCATGTCGGTGCCAAAGATTCTGTAGTGAAAAATCTTATTAGTGGGCTAAGAGTTTCAAGGAAACTGTAAATTTTTATATTGGTTCTCTTGCTTCAAGACCTTCAATTGAATTTGATCAAATTAGAGCTTTGATGAAGGAGGATCTTGGTTCAGCTTCAACCAGTAGCTCTATGGACTCATATTTCGTGACCCAATTCGTGTCTACCACCAGAGATATAATTAAAATTGTTCAAGATTATATGAGAGAATATTATTCTTCTTAGAAATAAGTAAAAGACAAGGTAAATTACTATTTCCAAATGGTCTACACCAAGAATCACCTCAATAGTAATTTTAAACTTCAGTTAGAAGACATGAAGTTACCTCCTGTCAATCAAGCCTTCAGAGAACAAGTCAGCAAGCTCAGAGAGTTGACCCCTACACTAGAAAAATTCATGGAAAACAAGGATGATTTCATTTATGACCTGGAAATAGGAGGAGGAATTATTATGGATTTTGGAAATCTCTTGTTTCCCTTCTTGCATGTTGATGCTCGAGCAGTGATTATAACTCTATATTTACCTGCCTCTGCCTCTACTACTTCTCCTGCTCAGATAAATCCAACCCAAGCCATCTAAATCCTTACTTCCATGATCACACACATATCTACACAGTACAGGCCAAGAATAGTTTCAGTAGCTCAACCTCCTCTAATCATCTCTGGGGTTCCTAAGCCTCCACCTCCATCCACCACACCTGAATCCTCTTCTGATCCCAAGGGGAAATCTCATTCTGATGATGTGGATTGATCAGTGGATAGGATTTTCGATAATAATCACTTGTATTTATATTTGTTTTATTTATGTATTTATTTATTTCCGGTTGCTCAAATAAATATATATGATCTTTTACTCTCTGTTACTTCTCTTCTCCTATATTTCCTTTTTTTCCCACTTTTTTCTAATCACAAAGGGGGAGAAATACTATCTGGGGGAGAAATAATATCTTTTATGAAAAAGGGGGAGAAATACTATCTATGGGAAACATATCTGGGGGATAAATAATTTTTTTTGAAAAAGGGGGAGAAATACCATCTTTTATGAGCTTAATTCATTTCCCTATGGTACATTTGTTTTATATTTTACCTTTAGTACATGTGTTTTATAATATATTATTTTCTCTGATACAATTGGATTTAATGCAATATCCTCTGATGCATTACTGATTATTTTGGTATTATAATATCATAACTTGTGATTATCAAAAAGGGGGAGATTGTTAACCTCACCTGTTTTGATAATCCCAATTATGATTTCACATACTTTGATAATAACAAATAATATCTATATATTAATTATTTCAATATATGACATTATATTATCAAGATGATAATAATATCAAAACAATCTTTAAAACATGTTAATCAATGTTTATCTATGTTTATATGATCTTTGAAATAATTCTAACTCAATCGGCATATGTGTTGCTTGGAAAAGATAAGTGTTAAGTCCACTGGTTTGCACATAGCTACTGATACAGACAAACAGAGACCTAATGGTACTTAGTCTACTGATAGAAAATGGTTACCGATAGACTGAATAGACAGTCACTGAAATAGAACAGAGATACCGGTATGTATAAGTCCACTGGTACTCACATCACTGATAGCTCAAGTCTCCCGATAGAAGCAGATCTACTGATAGAAGCATAGCTACCGATAGAAGTAGAGCTGCAGATAGTACACTTAATCACTGGTACGGAACAGAGCTACCACGACTAGTACAAATGAGCTACTGGTATACACAAGATACCGATAAAAAGTCTACCGATAAGTATAGTTACCGATACAGACAGTCACCGATACACCAAGCTACCGATACAAGAGAGTTACTGATAGACAAAACGAGCTACTGATAGATCAAAGATACCGATAGAAGGAGTCACCTATACATAGAGCTACTGATACACTGAGTAATTGCTACCGATACAAGGAGATATCGGTATAAGAACAAAGAGCTACCGATAGGAGCTTACTGATATACAAAGTCCACCGTTACATATCTACTGACATAAGGCTACTGATGAAAGACTTACCAGTCACTGCTACTCAAACTCTATATTCTCAATATTATTTATTTATTAAGAAACAATCCTATTTGATGATTTCAATGCAATTAATTTTATTTAATGATAGTTTTTAGCATGTTAGGGAACCGTACCTCATACCTGTAAAAAGGTAATGATTCCCATTACCGGAGCTGAGAGCTATAAAATGAAGGAAAATGGTCGTGCAAGAGTAGCGTGACATAAGGGCTGAAGAGTGCTGAAAAGTGGTGCATACACACAGAAAAGAAAGGCTACATCCATACTGGAAGAAAAATGGACATACATGAAGCCATTCATTCTAGAAGGGAACACAAGCTGCACCTTATCCAAGAAGTGAAAAACTACAATGAGCTCTTCATACACTCAAGATGATCAAACTGAACTTGAAGAAAACAACCCTCTATTTTTCAGACAAAAACCAGAGAAGGACTAAGAACCATTCCTAATAAATAAAAGGAGTCCATAACTGCACTTCACATCACTAGAGAATTCTAAAACTCATATCTACTCTCTTAGTGATTTTTTTATTTACATTTTGAGCAGTGTACATACTCTGTATATTTTATACACACACTGTCTCCTGTGCTAAACTGGAGGATTTCTAAATCCTCACACAAACCTTCTATAACTCTCTTATATCCCACTGTGGATATTGGTAGAGGTCAAGTAGGACCTGGATAGTCGGTGTGCTATTGTTTTGTTTTCCCACGAAGAATTGTGGTAGAGGTATTAGTACCTGGACAGTCTCTGTACTGTTGTTTACCCTGATCCAGGGTGTGGATCAAATTTATATAAATTTTTTGAGAGGACTAGGTCTCGGCTTGAGACTGAACCTCTTATTTTAAAAACTACTGTGCTTACTCATTTTTGTTTTAATCTATATTTAATATTTCACTGCTAATTACTTTGAAATACAATTTGTTTTAAAGTTACTTAGATAGTTAATCTAGCAAGTGTTTGCAACTATTGTAAATGAGTAGGTTAGTTTCAAAAGATAATTTAATATTCTGTTTAAATTAACTAAGACCTAATCATTATTTTGAGAACCTAATAGAACCCTTACAGTTTTACAAATTCACTACAGTTTAACTTTGTTTTTTATTGGGGGATTTTAATAGAAATCTTTTTAACATGAATTTTTAATTGGAACTCAATTCACCCCCCTCTTGAGTATCCACTCTGACCAACAGGATTTTAAAATACCTTTAAGAACAATGACCATTGTTAATATAGACATTTAATAGTGATAACATGATTAATATAAATATAGGGATTTAAAAAATCCAATTTATATGGAAAAAGGATGTGATGTCAACATCTGGCAGAATTTCTCCATACAAAGCCAATTTTTCAGAGCTTGGAAAAGAGGTGGAATCATTGTTCTTTTCTATTGACTAATACCAAGCTGAGATTCAATAAGTTAAGGTTGAACTGAACCACCTATGGGAGAAGTGGAAGTTAATAGAGATTTCCACATGAGCAATGTTATCTGACCCACCCAAATAGTCTATCACCATCGCACAGCTTACCCTTAGGTCATATATGAGTGTTATAAGGGTTCATGAAACAAGACCTTAGCACTATGATTATGGGAATTATTTGTGTATATAATAAAGAATATACATTGATTTTATTATTAATACTATGTAAATGTTTTTTAATAAACAATAGTATTTATAATTAATATTCAAATAAGAAATCTGTTTTCATGAATTAAAGGATTTTTTAATTAAATAATTTTTTAATTAATTATTATTACTAAATTACGTTTTATTAAATATAAATGATCGTATAATTTTTATGAATATAATAGTGATTTTTATTAAGGTTTGAAATCCATTTTTATCAAAACCCATGAATTTTATTTTAAAGGTAAAAAATCACATATTTAGAATTTTTTTAGATAAAATGAATATTATTTTTGGAATAAGGACATTGAAATTATCGAAGAGTGAAATTTTCATAATTTTCTAAGATGCTTGAATTTTTTGGGTAAAAATTAAATACCGTTTAATTATATAATGTGTTTTATGACATCATAATGTCCCAATAGGGATATAATAAAATACATTAAGTTGTATGTTTGGAAAATATATGTTTTATCAATAAAATAATGTGATTTTAGTTTATTTATTTATTTTACATTGCCTTAGTGGACCCTCCAAGTCTTATAAAACATTTTAACATTTTAAAATGATTTCCTGGAGAGTGTGAATCACCCCCACATAAGATAGCCTAATATTTTAATATGTTCTGCCATTTTCCTTATAAAATATTTTTTTCCACTCCCATTTGGAAAAAAACATTGAAAAAAATGGGATGGTTGGTGGTTTTGATTTGTTTAATGTGTGGTGTCCAAATCCTAAATAATAAATAATTACCACATTTTTCCTATATAAACCCACTCAAGATCCCGCATCCTATTCACTAAAATCCATTGGAGATTTACAACCACTTCCCTCCTCTCTATTAAATCCTCCTAAAGAGCCCCACACTCCCAAGAATCCTCTCTCAAGCCCCTCTCAAGCCATTGAGATCAGACTTCCATGTATGAAATTCTTTTTTTTCATATTTTTATACATGTTTCGTTATGTTGTAATACCCATATAATTTCAATTACAAATGTCAAGTAATGTTTTAAAACCACTCTTATATTACACATCCTATGTTTTAAATGATTATATTCCTCTTTCTCTCTCATTAGTGCCTCCCATGTACACCTGTTACTATGCTGAAATTCTGTAAGGAATTTCTCTCTTCTCATTCACATTCAAGAAATTGTTTGTATTATGAATCTAAATTGCATTAGATTTGTTGGGAAATGTATCTATATGACTCCCTTACATTCAATATCATTTACATATGATGATAAACACATTTATCTCTCATCAACCTTTTTTATGAATTCTTATGTTACACCGTTATGATGTCAGAATTGCACACCATTTTTTCTCAAGCCAAAGTCATTGTGTTGGGAATACCATGCCCATTTCTCTACCAAGGGTATTCACCATTATGAATATTTAAAAATTGATTATAGATCTTCATGTACTAATTCCACATTATTTTATAATGGAATAGATGATGATGTTTAATTAATCCATGTTGTATGATCTATGTGGCACACTTATGCATGAAATGAAATGTTTAAGAAGGGTGCGCCTTGATAGAGCACCATTGCATTGGGTAAAGATTAGTATCATGATCTGTCAAGTGAAATAAGGGTTTACTCATGATAATTCATATTTAATGAGGGTTTTCTCATGCTCCATGTTTAATGATCATTGGCTCTTGCTAATACCATGTTATGTATTGTTGCCAAATTTCCATGTTATGACAATAATGCTATATCACACCTTTATGTTAATGATTCTCTTATGCTCCTTTGATATTCATATTGCCTAACATGTAATGTATTATTAATTGTATGTCTTTTTTACTCCCTTTATGGGATTTATAGGTCACCCTTTTCTTATGCATGTCCTCAGGTTATCCCATGTAATGATAAGTACAAATGAATTTATAGGTCATATAATGGAAGTTTTCAATAAATATGTTGTGTTTTTATGTCCATGGTTGTTATGTAATGTTCTTATTTTCCAGATAAATTATACCTATAAATACTTCATGTTTACTTAAGTGAAATTTTATATAATAAATCATGTTTATGTGTGTAATAAATAGCAGGGATGTTATATTGAGACAGTGGGGGATACAATCCATGATGAAAAAAAATCAGGAAGTGGTACAAGAATTGGGGTGTTATGAGAGGTTAAGTGTTTAATAAAATATTAGGTCTAAAGATTTAAGGTTGGAGTTGAGTAATGAAATCCTTTTTTAATTACATTTTTAATCAAGGACTATTCCTGTAGAAATAGAGTGACAATTGAGTTATTTCATCCGCATTTGTGCTTTGGATGAAATTTTACTATGCTGACTAGTTGTACTAGGGATTTAAAAATAACTAAAATATAGATTAAATTTGAAACATGGTTATCCAAGTGGGAGAATGTTAGTAATTGGATTAGTAAAGGGATATAATATTAAAGTTAATTATTAATTTTGGAAAAGGTATGGTCTCTTTTATCAATCCAAGATTTGAAGAAGATTAATTTGGTTGGTTATAAACCATTTGTGGTGTATGTTGAAGGTTGGATATGTTTAGAGGTAATATTTTCAGTGAAAAAAATTTAATTAAACAAAAATGTTTATTAAACTAAAAGGGGTGTTGTGTTTGAATAAATTGAATTGTTGGTTAGTTAGTATCACCACAATGAGATGTTATGCTATAATGGGAGAAATTACACTTTGATCATGATCCTATGAAAATATTATTTATGTTTGGATGGTAAAGTAGAAGTATTAATTCCATAAATTTGAACATAATTCCGCAATAGAGGATTGGTATAAAAATTTTGAAGTATAAAAAATATTATAAGGATGATCCAATAAAATATTTGGTTCGAGATTTTTTGAATAAATATATTTTTAAAAAATAATCCATGATGTTACACTGTAATAAATGACACCATGATGTATTGAATTAAATCTGTGTGACTGTGGAACCCATCTATATGGATCTACCAAAATTAATTACACCACAATGAGATATGTCCTAATTTAACATAGTTTTGTTTTAAGAAGTTAGTAGTTATATCACATCCCTCTACAATTAGCAGCTTTATTTCATGATTTGGTAAATTCTATGTTATTTTGATGATTTGTTTTTCATAATGTGAATTATTATATGATTTAATTCTATTTTTGAATGATTTAAGTGGAAATTTTTGAGACTCATTAATCATGTGAAATATAGAAAGATCAAAGAGGGAAAAAATTGATATATTAATATAGAGGGAAGATGAAAAGATATAGAATATATAATAAATATAGAGAAAATGTCAATATTTGGGAAAATGAAGAGAAGAACATTATTTTGAGAGAAATTTTATTGCAGATTTGTTTTTTCTATGGAAATTGAAGTATAAAAAATTAACATTGTTGGTAGGGATTGATGATTTACGTGGAAAAAATATAGGGAGACCTTTGTGTCATTTATTCATGTAAACATTACCTTAAACCGAGTAATGAAGTGATATTAGGAGGAAGTGGACCAAGGATCAGTAGTGTTCCATTCCGAAAACTCATAGTTATGTTATGGATTGTGATTTGGGAACATCATCACATCAAGGATATATTTTCTTTGGTTGTAAATGTTATTGTTTAACCATGTAAAATATCAACAACAATGATTTTATTTTAATTATTTATTGTTTTCAGATATATTATTGAAATTTATGGGATAATTAGATTCCAGAAAATGTGTGCACATGATATAATTCAGCTGAAGTATATTTTGAAATCATAATTCACTACCCCTCATATGGTGTGTTTTTGATTGTATGATTGAAAAAAAAATTATATCTAAAATTAACAAAAAAAAACATGTTAATGCTACCACCTTGATGTAATAATAACCAATGTATGTTGAAAAAAACAAGAAAATTATTGAATATAATATATACAT
The DNA here is from genome assembly GCA_963277665.1 of Viscum album. Taxonomy (NCBI): domain Eukaryota; kingdom Viridiplantae; phylum Streptophyta; class Magnoliopsida; order Santalales; family Viscaceae; genus Viscum; species Viscum album. The sequence continues at coordinate 2,014,201,806 of OY728153.1, read as the reverse complement.
ATTATTATTATTCTACTAAATGATAACAAATTATTTGGAGAAATGATGCTTCTACCTTGATTCCTCTAATGGATTCCCCTTAAAGACACTTAAGGATATTTTTAAAACTACTGTTGAGAAGAGGTAACATGAAGAATAAGGGAAGATATAGAGAGAAAATGAGGTGTTACTGGGATTGATGAAGTGATGAAATTCAAATAGTTCTCTATTTAAATTTTTTGAGGTTTTAAATTGTAAAAATAAAATGTAAAACTCTTTTAAAAAAATTTATATGGAACCCAAAAAAACATTTAAGTGTATCCATCTGAATTTTTGTTGCAAAAAAAGTTACACCATATTTATAGATGTTCCAGTCGATAGTATAATACCTTACACACCTTTCCATATATCTCATCCTCTATAATTATATTTTACTATATTCTATTTTGTTTTCATGACCATTTAACCTCTAATCCCACCTTTTAACAATGTAAATGACAAAATAAAATTAAAATAATAACCCTTTTGATTATGACTACTATGTATCTTTTCTAAATTTTTTCTACTCTACGTAAAAAATATGAAACCCTAACATTAATATCATAATAACTATTTTTATATATATTTTAGATAATATAGAAGGGTTACCTTTACAAAAATTCTACATTTAAAATCTATAACTTGACTTAAATTTTATTCTTCAATAATGTATGAGGGGCAAGAATCGACTCACTAATGTGGGGGCATACATTAGCTTCAAGCATATTCCATTAACCATGAAAGGGTTTCCTTATTGAATTTGTATATCGTTGTATGCATATAAAAACACTGTTATAAAAATAAATGGGATCAACCACCTTATAATTATTTTATCTAGAAACAATCTAATTTTTTTAATAATAGGATGTTATCTCTCACATGAAATTATTTTCATAAAAGGTTTTAGTATATTTAATATTTTCAATCACTTTTTTGATCTTTGAATACACATAAGAATATATACTAATCTTTTAAATATCCTATAACCATATGATACCATTATGTTTACCTACTTTTACATACATCTTGATACCTTCGATGGACATATAATATATTTTTACAATATAAACTATTATATAGAATGGGTTTTGATACACCGACCAAATATGGAAAATACCAAATGAAGTATTGAATATTGTTTAGTATTACAAGAGATTTATATCTAGCATATTTGGAAATTACAACGCAACATGGATCACATTATTCAATAAGATCATTCAACTCTGAATATTTTTTTAATATTCCCAATTTTTTTAGTGGGTGATACATATTAATTTTTTTGTATTAAACTACATACATCTCAAGAAGTCCATGTCAAAACTTTTTGTCACCATGTGTACTCTTGTCAATAATATTTAACTAGGATACTCTAAACAAAGTAGATAAATATTTCATTAATAAATTTCATTATCAACCTCATTGTATTTTGTTCACATAAATTCATCCCACTTCAATATATCATCCAAACACACTAAAATGTATGAATTAAAAAAGGAAATCATTATGTTTTTCATCACATCAATACCATATAAATTTAATACATTTACTTCTAAAATAAGTTTTCAAGAAATATCATTAGTTTTTAAATATTTTCCTATATTATGGAATTGGTATAATTAAAAAACATAGTCCCCTGGGTCTTTATAAAGAGTTTAAAAAAAATTACTTTAATGAATCAATTTTACTAATCATTTAGTCCCATGATATCCTTAGGCAAGTGACAAATGATTAAAATATTGTATGTTATTCACCTAATATTCACACATTAATTAGAGAATGATTCCATATCTATTGTTTCCAATAGAATGGGATTATACAAAATATACAATTTTCTTTTAATAAATCTAAAACTGATTTTTATTATGTAAATTACAAAATTAGTGTCCTTATTGATATATATCTGGCCCAGTTAATAAAATATAGATGCACATTTGAATATATGAAATCAATTTTTTATGATTTTTATGAATTTTTTGATGTTTTAATTGATATTTGAAATTAATAGTAACAACTCTTTTGGATTTTAAAATTTTAAATACTTTTTATGCCCAAATATATACCACATTATACCATTTCAGGGATTAAAAATTTAAAATGTTGAACATGTTCATTGTGATATAAATTCTATAAATACTCTATTTTTTGGGTAATATTATGGAACATTATCTTAAATTTTAGAACAAGATGATAAGTTAGAACATAAAACTCCATGGAAAAAAATTGAGAGAGTTAAAATATGTTTCAAATTGAACTTTATAAAAAAAATGAAAAAATGGGAATATTTTAGTTTTTTTGACATGGGTGTTCCAATATGTAGAATACTATCAAGAATTAAATTTTATTCTTTTAAAAGGATACACATTTATATTTGAAAATGTTGTGTAACATAAATTTTATTATTTACATAAAATTGTATAAATTTAATTTAATAGTCTCAATTTCTATAGTAGATGTTTTGTTGCATGATTTCAGTGAGAACATGATAATATTTTTTAGATTTAAATTATCAAGATTTTATTTTTAATATTATAGAATAAATATCCTAATAAATATCTACAATTTTTGTAATTAATTATTTTTTATGATATATTTATAATTTCATTTTGATACATTATTTAAAGGTAATTGTAGATATAATCAATTTTAAGTAACAATGATACTAAAACATGGTTTACAATTATTAAATGGTCATTTATAGGATATGAATTTTGGTGTTATTTTTTTAATACATATTAATATTTAATTTTGGGTGGATGAATTTATTTGGGTGGTTATTAGATAAATTTTAAAGTAATTATTAGGGTATTCAGATTTTATTTTGGAATATTTTTTATTACATTGATGATTTACAATTAATGGAATTTTCTATTTTATCCTCTTTTGAGATTACCATTATTTAGTCAATGTTGATTATTTCTTAATCTTATTTGAATAATGTTTTATTTATGGAAAATTAATATTTTATCAATTATGCGCATTTTAAAAAACATTAATGATAGGGAATAAAGATTATATGGATGAATTTATATATTTTTATGTGAATTTTTATTTAAAATAATGGTTTAAATAAGTAACATATTGAGATAGATTGATATATTTAAATTTATAATTATAATTTTACCAAAGTAATCGATGAGGAAAAATATTAAATATATTGAATTATAATAATCTATGAGAATATATTAAATTCAATTTCGTAGAGAAATAATTAATCATAATAATTTTTTTTATAATTTTGTTATTTTTATTATCAAAACATAAATTAATAATAGTTATACCAATCAAGATTGATCATATGGAGACTAGTTACAATTATAATATAAAAACTGATTAAATAAAACTTTTTCATATAGGAATGATATTTTTATATTTTAGAAAAATAATCTAATAGAATTATTTAGATAATCATTATTAACAAATTATTTTCAAAACATTTTTTTATAATTAATTTGGGAATTAAATCATGATATTAACAACATTATTATGGGTATAAAAATCATGAAAAAATAATTCTTTGATTCTATCTTAACACATGGAATCAAATTATTTTTAATAATGAACTAATTATTTAAAAGTAGTATTATAATGGGTTTATTAAAAAATCATAAATTTTAATTCCCTTTAAAATTAATTACACCAATAGATATGTAAATGTTTTCCAATTTTTTTGGGAAACTAAATTCAATTAGATATTTTATTCTCTGAGTTACTTTTATTTAAAATTTCCTTACCATATTAATATTTACATTTATATTCTATTTATATCCTTGGTTTTCAATTTTTTTCAATGTAATTCAATCAATTTAAAAAATACCCTCTCACTTGATCATAAAGGGTTAAATTTATATCACCCATAAGTACAATTTTTTGATCAAATCATTTTTGGTTTATCCGAAGAAGATAACTAATGATAAGTCATTATGAAATTTAGGTTTAAAAATAATGGAGAATTAAATAATTTTAATATAATATAATAAAATTTATCACAACATGTAACACCTCACAATTTTGAAAAAGAAAAGCGTGATTGATTGTGTATATGATACACTGAGCCTAAAACAACCTTGATTATTTGAATATGATCATTATGATGTATCTATTAAATTGAAAAGTATAAGTAGTATTAAATTCTAAATGAAATATATATAAATTTCCTAATTAATATAAATTTATTAATAAATTATTTGTAAATATATACCCAATTGTGAAAGAGATATATTAAAAAACATTATCTTCAATAAATGATATATATTTATTTTTTGAGAATATATTATAATTAATTTTTATAAATTTTAATAAATATTTAGTAAAATGAAGATAATTTTTTAATTCATTAGATCATAATTATGCAATAGTTAAATTTTTGGATTTTACATAAATGGTAGTTTTTTAATGAATTGGGAAATTATCAATTTTTTAAAATATAATCAGTTATTTTCATTAAATAATATAATTTAAAATTTTAAAAATATTTTTAATTTGGTATTAATGTGAATTATTATTTTTTTAAAATAATATAATTACTTTATTTTAAAAATCAATTTTCATGATTTTGGTATGATTTCATTTTGATTCTTAATAATACAGTTTCCTACAAAATGTTTTTAAGTGCATAAATTTCATCAAATATAATTAATTAAAATAATACTATTAAAGATTGATTTAAACTAAATTAATATATTATAAAACTATATTTGTTAATTTTAATTTTTATAATGAGTATCTCTATTCATATTGTTAATATTAGATGATCAATTTCTTGAAAAATACATTTCTTGAAAACCCCTTTTCTAACTCATTTTAAAGGATCAATATTATATTTAAATTTCCACATACGTGATTTTAATTTTAAAAAATGGATTATAATTTTTAAATACAAATTATTAAAATAATTTAAGAAGTTCAAAGGAAAAATTGATAGGAAAAATAATAAAACAAATGTTGTGAAAAAATCTATTAAGGTATCATTGAAATTGCTTTTAGTTGATTATGTTTTTTGTTAAAGTTTTCCTTGTTTAATAAGGGCACACAAGTTTAAATATTAGAAAATAAAAATATTCAAATTTTAATAAGGGAACATAAGTTTTAGAGTTGGAGCGCAATGTGACTAGCGCAATAGAGGCTTGGGTAAATGAACTATCGCCCCTGTAGGAAAGTTACACGCGATGCTCAGGTTGGCCAAAATGATTATAAATATATTTATTCCTCCATAATTTCTCTTTAATATCAATACATATAGAAAATTAGAGCTCTATTCGCATAATTAGTTGGGTCATGCAAGTATTGGGTTAGAAATAAGTTGTGTGTCCCATGGTAGTTGCATGACAATACTGATTTGGGTGTAAAAGGGTATCTATCATGCAAGTTGTGAGTATAAGGAGGGAGTGTTGAATAAGTGGTTTTCTATGAAAATGGTTTCACATATCCACCATGATTAATATAGAACACATGTCAACATAAGGTTGTGCGATAGTTGGATGTTTCCCAGTACACCTACGGCAAAGTGGTATTCATCAGTGGATACAAGTTGGCCATCAACAGAGCATCTACATACAGTAGATGATTCATTAATTTGAGATTATGAAGCAACCTAAAAGTCTATAAATTATTAGTGGATATTAAAAAGAAGTCATGAGAACACTTCAGATGAGAGGGGAGTGATTTTTAAAATTTTAATTGGTTGTAAACCATGAGTGACAGTGAGTCTATTCCAAACATTGTAAAAAGTAGTGAACTTTTAGTGTATTTGGTATATCAACATATTGTTGTTGTATGCTCCTTATACATAGCCTTGTGAAGGTGAACCAAATAAAATAGTTGTGTCATGTGAATTCTTTAATAAATATTAATTCCTTGCTCATTAAATGAAAAATAGAAGATATTATTTTTTAAAAATGAAAAAAGATTAAAAGGGGTAGTTTTTATAATCTATCATACCCTGATTCACCCCCTTAGGGTATTTTACATACTAGACCTAACAAAAAACTAACTACAATTTTGGAAAACTAAAATGGTAAAAGTGAGTAACATTAGTGTAAAATGGTATAAAATGTCAAAAAATGTTTAATTTTCAATGTAAGTGGTGTGTATCTATAATATCACCCATAAAATACATTATTAATCAATTTTGTAGTTACTTTTTTTGGAGAGAGACTACCCATTATTCTATAGTTCTTAGTAGTTACCAAAATATCACTCCATATAACTTATAAAAGGGAACCTATTTTTTATCTATATGGAAAACATAAAAAACTTGTGGTTAATAAAATAACTTCCCAAATGATTTAAATAAATTCCTCCCCATGTCTTAAACTCCTTGGTTTGATCAGAAATACATTCTAGAGAGGCATTAATTATAATCCTTAATATGTTGTTTCGAAGAAGATGGATTATTCTTAACTGAGAATATTTATTTTATTGAATCATCCACCTTATTCAAATAATACTCGTTCATGATTAAATGATAATAAAAATCTAAATAAAGTATTGATATATCAAAACCTTAATGGGATAAAATACATCCATATCCACTTCTATTAAATGGGAAACCATACCATTATTTGTGTATACGGTGTACTATCGCATCACGAACCAATTCAATTAAAATTCCATCATTTCAACTCATGGATTTATATGATGATGGATTTAATGTATATATAGAATAATAATGAAATATTTATCATTCTTAAAATGTAAAAGATCATTTATTTTATCATATTTTAATTCATTAAAATATGAAAATGTTGCTCATATGTACATGTGGATTGCAACCACCACGAAGTGATATGATTAATTTTCTATCACTAATTTAAATGGATTGTGTATATAAGATTATTTAAAGAAATTATATTATATTTATTATATAATTATAACTTTATATGTTTAAAATTACAGTTAAATTATTTCTACCATGACTTTTAAAAAACTGAACCACTACTCATGCTTACTTATGACCTACTGTCTCCATGATTGTAATATGGTTAACTTTTCATAAAAATATGTCATGGTTGATTTTAAATGTATAATTTATGTACATAAATGATAATTATATAGATGATTAAATAATAATATTTTTGACATTAGTGAAATTACCCATGTGATTTGGACAAATGAATGAAATATCATCAAAAAATCATACATGAACATTAATGATTATGCAATTGAATATAACATGATAATAAAAAAAATAAAATGAAAAAGTTTATGAAAAAAATTATTTATAGTTTAAATAATTTAAATATGTTTATTATTCTATAAGATAAGGAAGTTATGTGATGATTGAGGCTTGAGGTAAGGTATCTCCCTAAACCACCCTTTTCGTTGGGTTATGACCATTCCCTATCCAATTCACTCTCTCTCTCTCTCTCTCATTAATGATATAAAATTAATATAAATTATGTATGTATGTCTCTAGAAATAATATATATCTTATTATTCCTAAATTTTATATGGAAATACATTTCTTATACTCATTTCTCAAATTCCTTCATTATGAAATTTCATTAGAATAAGATATGTGACTAGATTATGAAACCAATTTTATTTCCATTACTAATTATTATTTTTAAATGTTATTATTTATTTCATTTTTTTGGAATAGATAAATCATGATCATGTTATGATGGGTACACCTTGATATTTCTAAAATTCATTGGGTAAATATTTAATCTCATGAGAAGTCCTATATGTGATTATCGAGTATACCTAATCCAGCATGGGGCATTGTCCACCATGTGATATTATCAAAGAGGTTAGACCTGACTCATGTTTATTTCATGTTATATGTTTCTGAAAAATTTCTTATAATTCCATGATCATATTAAACCTTTTCCTTTATGATATTATACAATGTTATTACTATTGGGCCTTTTATTATGTGATATCATGTCAAACTTTTGGCTCAAAGTTATGTGTCGTTATCATGTTTATTCCCTTATTTTGGTTTATATCTCACCCTTATCTTTAATGTATTCCACAAATTTTTTTATGATGTTTTAGGGGATAAAATGGATATATGAGGTAATTATAGAGGTTTAAATATATTTGTTTTTATTTATATTTTCTTTGATGTATTATGAAACTAGTCTTCTAATCATACTTGGCCTTTGTGATCATTATTTCATATAATTTCTTATATATTTTGGTAATCATGTAACAATAGGTATAAAATAATTCTATCACTATTAAATGAGAGGAAAAATTAATAAATATCTTTTAATATATTCTAGAATTATTTATAAAAGAACCTATATGTATTTTTTTGCACCTGTATTTTATTTTTTTCAAAATCAAACGTAGGTGTTTATTATAAATAATTATTTCATGAAAGTTTATAAATTTTAACATAATGATCCACATTATATAATGTAAAAGTTTCAAATTTTTTGGCTTGTTAACAAAATTATGATGTAATTAGATCAGAGGAATTCTCATTTTATTTGAACAATAATGAAAATTCTTTGTTGGAATACCTTCACCTATTATCAATTCACCCATGCGATATGTTATTTAATTATTTATTTGGCATTTTTTTAAAACCTCTGAATATGGTAAAAAATTTGGAAATGAAATAAATGGAAATCGTAAAATACTACTATTTAGTAGATAAAATATATTGAGATATGGTTTTTAGGATGTGATGACAGTCAACATTCCGTGATTATAGGTGGCCCAGTCATGTGTTTTAATATTTTTCTAGGGGAAATTTTAGGGACTTATTAGATACATATTTAACATATTTTTATAATACATGGGTTTTTATCTTAGTAATCTTTATTAATTTAATGTTTTATAAATGAAATACATATTTTCTTTACACTATTATTGTATTTCGAAACTATAGTTAATAAAATATTTTAATATTTTCTCCTATTTGATTTTTTTTATCTTTTTACAACTGATACTATATAATTCATGAGTTAATAAAAACACTAAAGGGGATAAAATAAATAGTAATGAGATAACTATATAAATTTTCAATCAAATTAATTATAAAAATATATTTTTAATTAATATCATTTTAACGTTGACTAATATATTTTGTTCCTCAATAATTATTTGATCGAAGTTGTTGACAGTGGATGATATAATATATAGATAATTGGATTAAACTATATGAATAGTTTGGATTAATATTTTTCTAAAAAATATAATCTTAATGTTATTTATTTTTATTTTAATATACTTACCATAAATATTTGAATTTATTATTGTTTTTTATTTCTTATGAGTGGTAATATAGTGTCTAATTACATTTTTAATTATATAACTAATTAAATAATGATAGTTTATAATTTATATATATTATCATCTATAATAACATAACTTCTGAAATTAGTTAAATCACCTTTGCTTTTGTTAAAATAGAAGTCATTAATTATTTTTAATAATTCATTATGATTTTTAATCATGGATCTTAAAATATTATAATACATCTAAAAATTCATGGGAAATATTTTCTTGTTATTTTTTATTTCACATTGGATATAATCCTTACTAATTTCATTCTATAATTTTATAGTTGGTAATAAAAATGGTTTCCTTAAATTTTCTATATGTTCACACCCAAGGTAATTGATGGAACGTAACGGTACGCAATTTTTTTACCACTATATCAATACTAACTGAAACAACAATGTATTTGTTATGTGTTTATTTGATTTAAATTTTGTATTACCCTGTTTTTATTAGATTTTTTGTTTTAATACAAAGTGTTCATGTTTCTTTTCATTGTACAATCATCAATGGACTAAAGAACCCCATATCACTCAATAAAAATAGTTAATATTTTTTAAAACATTAGTATAATTCAATGAAAATGTGTTTTTTATAAAAAGGCAAAAATTGTAAAAACCTACACCATCACATGTTATTTGATTAGATAAATGGCCTCACTCGAGTGGAAATATATATAATAGGATTTTGAATAATGGATTTTAGATAGTAAAGGTAAATTTTATATGTTATATGGATTTCTAATAAAATATTTTAAAGGTACAGTAGAGGTAGAATTAACATAATAAAAACACCATGTTTTATATAATTTAAGGGATCATGGCGGGATAGAGTTGGGATCAGTGAGATTATGATGGTATGAGAAGTAGTGTAGTAGCAATTTTATATCCACTAGTAACTTTATTCCAGTTATCTAGAATCCTAGTGGACGACCAAGATATCAATGGGGGTCCACTGAGAGACAAGGGGTGGAGCCCGACCCCCACATCATATTGGGGTATTTAGTTATTTTAGGTAGGTTATTTTATCCCCAAATTTATGGATCATGTTATCTAATAACTTATATATGAGGTGATGGATTTACACTCTTTTTATTTTTATTCCCTCCTTGATACTTTATCCTTGGTGGTTCATGAAACATTGGTTTTCAAAATAGGGATGAGAAACGTCCTTTCACATTTACTTTCTTTGCCATTTTATCCTATGACTTCTGAATAATAGATCATGGTATCTATATCATACTTCATCATAACATGGGGTAATACATTAAATTGATAATTATTTCATATAAAATGGATAAAAGTTGACCAGAAAGAATAAAAACATGATTTTAAATTCCATTTTTACTAGGCACGTCACTCATTGTGTTATGAAAATAATTTAATATTTTTAGTATATTTTTAATTAACATAGTTTTAAATTAGGGGGATTTTTCACATAGGAGTATCAAAATTATTCCATAATCCAAATACGTACTATTATTTATAGTTTAAGTAACGTAATGATTGTTAATGTAATTTAATTGATAATTCATAATATTTTTAATTACACATGTTTATTTTTAAATATTTAAAATTAATTAAATGATCTTTTTTCTCATATGATGATGTATTACTTTAATGAAGATTATTGGTATAGGTTTTGATTGAAATATATGAAAAAATATCAGTGGGTAAATTCATGTAGCTATAAGTCAGACCATATATTATTAAAATTTGTTTATTTGTTTTCTTTTGTAAACTGTGATACAAATTTGTGTGTAATCCAAACAAGTAGACTAGAGTGGGGACCAAGAGGGGTTAGGTGTATACAATGAATACATAAAGACTATTATAATTGGAATTGTTATTCTGATCATAGTGGGATTCTTTTAGAATCACCTAGTGATTTTTACACCTTGTGATCTATGATAAAGTTGTATACGATGGACTTATAATGGTTTCCAAGTGTGTGGTAGAGAATGATAAACATAGGAAGTTTTGTATTTATATTGAATAATGGGATCTATATGAGATAATTGTTTGAACAATGGATCATTCATGGGTATCAAAAAGAGTGTTAGAACAAATCATAGTACACTTGGACTATGAGAAGAGTAATATGGCCAATTGTGGTTAAAGGGAGATTTTTTTCAAGGGTGGACGAGTGTTTGAATCACCCTGTGAATGGTTTTTTCAGGGTAAATATGTTAGGAGAGGGAGTAAATAAGGGACCTATTGTAATATGATCACGATATAGGTGATTAAAAATGGGGAATTAAATTGACTATGGTTCTTCTTAAGTAAGTGAGGTGACCTACCATTGGTAGGATGAGATAATTGATTAGAAGTTCATTTTGTATTGATAGTCAAGGTGAGGAAATGATGGTTTATGGTGTTTTAACCTTACAATCATATAATTAATAATAATTGAGTATAATGAGATGTAATTAAGAAGGTTGAGGCATTCTTAATGTTTTCTAGATTATGATTTACATGGGACACGTCTGAAGTAAAAAAATATTAGTTATTGAATAACATTATGTGATATGCAAGATACATGTTTATGTATAATTGAGGGCCATGGTTTGAGATGGGTGACAAAGTCTATTTTTTACATCTATTCACTACGATTTTTCTAATTCTAAGGGCCTAATTAATATTTTATCAAATATATTATGTAGTTCTTTCTTGATGTATATTTTTATATTACACCACTCCCATTAATAATATGAACTTATCAAAGGGGATGGATATGTTATTTAACCCTAATAATTTATACGAATATTTTACATGCATTTATTATTCCAATAGTACAATCTTGGATTCTTGGATCGCAAGGGCCAATCTCATGATAACCACCATATGTTTTATCCCCCAAATATTGGATAACATATACATTTCACATGGTTGATATATAAATATTTGGTATAATGGAATGTATTAGAGACAGAGGATCCAAATTTCTGTAGAATTTGATCCAACTAGGACGAATCTTCGACATGGGATGATGAAGGTGTGGTCTAGTTTCACGGTATCCTAGTGATCACATGATAACATGACCTGTGTTTTTCATGTTTAGTGTTATAATTTTAATATCTCATTGTACATTACCATATAATTTGGGTTATGATATATTTTAGGGTTATAATTAGTGTTTCCCTACTTTGTTTTATTTTAGAACAACGAACATACACTAAGCAAGATATATATATCTTTTGGTTGATATACATATCTAGGAAAGTGTCAAATGAAGGGGGACTAAGTTGGAATAGATTGGAAGATATGGGAGTGTGTCATGAGGTGTATATTAGGACTTGGTTGTCCATAATTATTCTTGTATTTTATATGGCTATTTTTATAACCTAACATGTTTGATATTGGACAATAGAGGGTAGTTATTTTTATATATCATGTCTGACATTGTTATATCATGATATCCGTTATTATTTTTATGGAATTAATCTATAATTAAATTTTATATTTTAATGGAATCTCTTATAGATTATATATTATTAATCATAATGAATGGTGACAATATTCATGGTATAGTCTCTTCAATGATGGATATAAAGCATTATTATTAGTTTGATACCTATGAAAATAGGGAAGTATAAATAAGATTCATGGAATTCTAGTTCTGTACAACAAATTTTGAGATGTTAAAAATGGCATTAGAGGTATTTTATTGGTTATTTTATGATTTAGGAAATGGTATATAGAGATTTATGGATAAAACTATGAATTCGATCTCTGTATGTACATAGTTATCACTTTCATTGTGGATTTTTGAGTTATAAGGGTGTAAGGACATTCATTTATTAAATTTAAATTTTGTTAGAGTTTTTATTAAATTATAATTATAATGTTTTGATTGATTTAATATTATATTAATGTAGAAATATTCCATTTTTATATGCATCATAAAATATATATCGGTTTTCATGAAATTTTTAGGAACACATATTATTGGGGAATTAATTTTGAGAAAATAATTTTTTTGATTTTTTTAGAAAACAGGTTTAAATAATTAAATATTTATAAATTAATTAGTCAATGTTACCTAATAATATTATTGTGGGTACGGTAAATATATAAAGCCAATAGTGATGGTTTAAATTATATTTTACTATTTGTTGATGACTCTTTATATGTGTATGTAGAGTAACAAAAACATTATAATGGGTTTTAAGGCATTGTATACCATGAGTATAGAATAATAGAATAACAATATGACAATATTATAGAATACTATGAGCATTGAGTTCCCCATGGATTAAAACCCTTCAGTTTATAGAGTAAAGAACATGGGACTCCTTGGGTGTGTATGGGAATGAATGAAGAGATAATTTTTTGTTGGTTATTATTGAGGCTTATAAAGGGTAATATTAATTTTATGTTAATCTTAGTGAACTTGGAATGTGAGCCTTGTGTTAATGAGATTGGTATAATGGCCTAATGGTCATCATATTGAATAATGGAAATACAACTGTGTATACATGATAATTTTTTATCTTAATTGATACTGAGGGAGATATGGGTAGAATGTTTATGCGGTTTGGGTTTTCAGATAAGGATCACTTTTTTCCATTGAGTTCGGTGAGTGTGAACTCCTTGGGTCTTTTAGGGTCATATAATATAAAAACATATAATAAATCATTTAGGTATTATCATAGTGACATTCATTGGATATAAATTTCATATATACTAACTAGAATTATATTTGACTATGACTTGAAAGGGAATGTTTTGTTTTAAAATGCCTTTTGGAGCCTATTTTTATGGAATGAGATTAATAATTCATGCGACACATAGATGTAATTTTTTTTGTTGGAATGATTCTTTGATACCATATTGGTGTGTGATTAAATTTTATGACATTGAATTATAATTAGAAGAGGGAATTGGAATTAAATGATATTTAATAATATTCTAAATGGGAATGGTATTTTTTCAGAGAGACAAAAGGGGTATGTAATGTTAAGGATGAGTAGGTTTGGTGAATAGAATTGGATTATTTTGAATTAAAGATATCACTAGAGAGTGAATCTATAGAAAATACATGGCTGGTAAATCCTAAAAAATATTCATCTCCTAATTTTTTTTCATTAATCAATACATAATGATTAACTTTTCTGTAATATTAATATAACAAAGAAAGATATTTGGTTGGGTAGTATTATAATTAATTCTACCATCAGAATAATGTATGTTTTTTTTATTTAGGAATCTTGGAAAAGCATTCATAAATGAACAAGTGATGATGAATAGAGTTATTCATGTATTAATAAGTAATTATTTAGAAATGATTAAGGGATGATAAGGTGCTTAGAATTTGATTAAAATATATTTAATTCATATTTATTATTATTGGTTGTATGATGGAAATAAAATTCCAGAGTCCTTTATAGGAAATAAAATGGCAATACTTCTATGGGGAAAATAATCATAAAAATAGAAAGGAAACATAAATACCGATTCATATAAATTGTTATGTAGGATATCAATATAGTTTCACAAGAATCCATGTAGGGATGAATATATTATGTGGCAAATTAAAAGAAAACTATTTAGTTGTGGGGAGGGTATATTGTGATTTTTTGGGTGATGTTTAGAATATTTATTTTGGTATTTGTGTATTATAAGGAAACATGGATATTGTTACTTTTATCTCTTATGTGGGTTGTTTTTGATATATCCATTTGGAGAATAGTTTTTATTCATTAATTGTTGGTGACATTTTATACTAGAGGTGTGGTGTTCCATGGTGTCATTAGATCTTATAGAGAATGGATCATGGGATTGGTTTAATAGGTTATGTTAATCTATCACAAGAGGTGTCTCATAAATTAGTTAGATTTTTGGCATGTTAATGCTCATGGGATGACTATATGAGAAATTCTATGGATGAGAGTGAACTATAAATCACTTTATGATAGACAACCATTACGATGAATATTGGATAAAGATCGATGGTGATCTGTTTATAAATCCTCAAACTTTATAATTTTTTTATCACGTTGGATAACTATAAAGAAGAGGAAACATTTAATCTGGTTTGGAGAATACAAATTATTAATATATTTAATATTTAATATTTTTGAAGAATTAGTTGGGGTAGAAAATGATGGGTTATGGATTTTAAATAACCACCTGATTATGAATTTTGTGTTAATAAGTTCTCATGTGATTAGTGAGACAAGAAGCAAATTTGATTACCATTTTTAATAGTGGACCATGTATCATATAATAAATGAATATATTATGATCAGTTTAACATGAAAAACCTGTGTGGAGTTTTCATGTTTTTAGGATGACTGTATACACTAGGGACCTATGACTGATACACCACATCAAAATATCATGAAGGGGATAAAATATGGGATAAAATCACTGATACATACCTAAGGAGAGAAGAATTGTGGTAGGGTATTTTGGATGACCCATTCCATAAAATAATAGTATAATTGAATAAAATTATATTCTATATTAGAACTATAGGGGGTGTGTTTTTTAATTTAAAAAATTATTTTCCGGAAGTTTGTTTAGATGTGTTTTGAATGTTTAAAACAAGGTTTAAAATGTGTACCTAAATGTAAAAATAAAAATAATCACAATATCTAGTTTTTTTAATTTATGGGATAATGGTGTTTTATAATAGGATCCACTAGGATCCCAATTGAATCCCTATAGTAATACAATAGGATGGGAAATAGTGTAGTACAATTTATTTGTTCTTCTCGAGAAAATGAGGATTCTCCACTAAAATCTTGGGTGAATCCCAAGATGATGGGGGAGGGGGTGGGTTAAATTAGTGGTTTAGTGGTGAACCTAGGCCCCCAATTCAAGTGGGTCCATTTATTCATTTTAGTAAGAGGTTTGTATTATCCAAACCCATGGGGATCATGTGATCTAATCAGTTGGACATGGCGTGGGTGGGGGTGTAGGTGGTCCCCATTAATCTTTTCTTCTCTCTTCGATATCTTACAAATATATTTTTTTTAGGGAATTTTTTTTATAATTAAGGATGTTCACATTTCATTATTTTCTGTATCTTCCCATTTTCATTCATACTTTGATTTATTATGAATATATTTGTGGTGTTAAGTTTAATTTAAAATGATTTTTGTGAAATCTGTCATGATAAATGGGGATTTAATGTGTGGTTTCTAGAGAAGTCTTGATAATGATTTAAATATGAAATTGGATTTAATTTTAACGAGGGTATCTAGATTAGTGAGTTATTTAAGGTATTTTATGAATTCTGTTTAAATATTATGTTTGATTTGGTTGTGAATCATTAGGATTTTTATATAATAACTTTGAAATCCAATCATGGAACATTTGAATTTTATTGGTTATTTTTTGGTTTCAAAAAATTACTAATTTAATTTTCGTTGTTTATTACAATTTAAATTAATTATTAAATTATCCATAATAAATAACTGGGCTGATGGACCATGCATATTAGTTGTTTCATGGAAAGGCCCTAAGGGTGTTCCCTAAACCGATGTCCTAAAAACTCATTACATGGAATCTGGAAACATACATTGGGTGTCATTTTACCAATTAATCCATCGAGTTTTTCTTAACCAAGAACATCACATGACCTCACCATAATTTGGTGTGTCATTTACTTGAATAATCATTTAAAAAAAATTAATCATCCTCATACTATAGTATAAATATAATATCAAATAAATTAATAAAACCACATATAATAATGTAAAAAATCATCCACAACAATACCAAAAGAGTTGTTAAACATACATATACAAAAGGAATATGAATGGATGGTGTAGTGGTGATACAAGAGTATACAATAATAACCAAAATCCAAAAATAGGAAACAAAGCCTCAAATTTCCATGTGAGGTGAGGGATTACACCAACTATGTCACTACCTCTGACCAAATTTCAACTAATAATAATGTTATCCATCACCAAGTAGTTACATGCCATTACTTTTATCAATCAAAATAAGTGCTATGTACACCAATTTTATGTATGTAGGGTGTGATCTAAACTACCCATGTAATATACTTAGGTGAACCAAATTTCAAATAAAATAATACTAAATCATTTTATATGAATATTAAACACATAAAATAACAATACCCTCCTTTTGATTTAAATGGTTTTGTGAATTTGATGACAATATATATAAATATCTTATTTTATGAATTCACTTTAATAACTCACAAAATGTTCCTCTCACATATTACACATCTTATAAATATGATACATAACACTTTTCTTCAACACCTATAGAAAGGAAACATAAGAAAGGGAGTTCTTAGATACTCAGTAATGGTAAATATAAGAGATATCAATCTATGATTATAATTAAAAATAAGACAATAATAAGGGCATTATGACATGATCCAACCTTATAAAATTCATACACAATAAATCAAAGATATGTAATCATGAATACTGGAATAACTATTCATTATAAAAAATGTAAGTCATAAGAGTTGGGATTTATAAATAATCAATCATGATCCATGATAACATGTCATATTTGATAAACACGGGTTTTTGGAATACGAATACCTATATAAAATCCTTTCATTAGTTAATTATCACTACAAAGAATATCATTGTGGATTGGTTTCACTCCCAATTCAAATATTTTCTATGTCAAATTTCACATTTAATACTATAATAATGGATAGTGTGCCTTATTAATCAATGTTCACTCCAAATTATAGTCAATATTTTCTCATGAGATATCAATCATTACACAATGAATTAGAGGGATATATAATTTCAGGCCCACCCATAAAATAATGGAAATCACACATATAGGCTCCAAAAGATCATAAAAACAGAAATAATATTATTCTAGTATAATTGTTTTAAGCAAAATAGGTTTTATAAAAAAATAATTCATTTCAACATAACATACCCCACATAAATGAAATGAGTTTCATAGATATTTCATAATAACATAAATAAAAAAATTGGAAATGGTTTACATAGGATCATATTTAAATCATTTTTATCATATTATATAAAAAGAATGAAATTTCTCTAGTGAAGTAAAAATATATGTTGATTTAGATGGAAAAAAACATTTAGAAAAGTATTTGAACTTTTTTTAAACATTGAAAATATATTTTTCCAACATAATATTTTAAAACTTATTTTTTAATACAATGAATAAAATATTGATTTAAAGTATCCATTGAAATTTTTTAAGTAATCATTAAATATATTAATCACTATGATGGTTGGAAAATACAATCACATAGTAAATGTTAAAACTAAGATATGTAACACAGTTTTGAAAAAAAATCTACTGTAACTCTGTTTGGAAATGTTAAAAATAGTCCTGATAAAAAATTTAAACGAAATTAAAATGTGGTATTATATTAAAATAAAATATCATTTTATTATATAAAACATAATTCTGGAAATTATTTTATAAATTATAGAGATGGTAAAAATAAGTATTTCCCATCAAATAAGGTAGATGTTTCTAAAACATACTTTATCTGTATTTTTATGTACCAAAGAGTGTAAAATGTTACTAATACATAATAAGTATATTAATAAGCATATTAAAAAAGTGTATATGGGGAATATAGGATTATAATAATATAATTTATACCAATTGAAATTTATCATAGAGAATACTGAAAAGAAATGTGATATTAACATAAACCCTTAACAGAAGTATCATATCATTTCATACACACTCATAACTCATGTATAAAAATAAATATTTATTAGAAATATATAAAAGAAAAATATTCATACATAACATACTCTACATAACTCTATTATAATATCAAATTATATTTTTATTAGTTATTCTTCATTAAAATCAACATTTATGAGAATGTTGGTCTATTTTCCATGAGAGTGTAGGTTAAGTTGTTTTGGTCATTGCACATTGGTAATGGTTTCAACATCTCTAGAATATTAATCATCTAATAATACACATAATTATTCATTATTTTAAATTAAATACCCACTCATATAATAAAATGATGAAAAAATAATTAAATCACTTTTTAGAGAGGGTAATTCGAACGTACACACGAGTGATGTTTCCACTAGTTGCTGGATGAGATGAAAGAATGTTAAATAGTGAATAAAACTATTCAATCATAATTATATCATATATATTGATTAAATATATCACTATTATTATACAAGTAAATATTAAATGAAAAAATGAATCACATCACTTTGTAGAGGTGGTAGTCCACATGTATGCATGAGAGACATTAACATTTTCCCAATGATGAGAAGGGGATTGAAAATGGATATTCCATTAACATAAAAACATCTCAATAAAATAAATATGAAAATAAATTAATGTTAATATGGAAATAGTACATTACATAGGGTTTAATGAAGATTGAAACTTGAAAAAATTGCTAAGAACATTTAACTCATCTTTCGGTATCCACCATTAAAAATAACCTTAAGGATTCATAGAGGGGTATCCTAGGTAGAAAATAACCTTAAAATCATGGATAAGGTGTTTGGGATAGTATTTAAGGTGATATTGGTTGAATTAATTATCTCATGTGTTGTGGATAATATAGGAGAGGATGTGAACTTTTATAAGTGAGGCGCAAGACACTATTATAAATACTTTAAACATTTAATTTTAAAAAACTTGTATTCAAGTAAAATTGTACCAAAGAAGCAATAACTAGAAGATAAGAAATGTTTAAGTTAATACATGGATTTTTTTGGATTTTAATCCCTTTAGATTTAGTTTCACGCCTCATTAACTCTTTTAACATTTACCTATATAATGAATTTTTACCTCAATTACAATTTATAGTGACTAAAAATAAAATTATTCTCATTAAAAAAACATATAAATGATATTTAAAATTATGGAAAACCTTTTAAATATTTAATTTATAATATTCTTCAAAATATATTTTAAAATAATTGTGAAAAATGAAAAAAACTATTTTTATAAAAAATGTATTTTTTTCAATAAAACTGAATTTATTCTTATTACATGACTTATAAAAAACACTATATTGATGTTAATTTTTTTAATTAAACATACTATATATGAATTAAATTAATATAATTAATTAATAGTGATTAATTTTATTTATGAATATTAATACACATTGAGTTCATAAAAAAATTTTCTTGAAAATAATATATTTTTTACATTTAAATGCATATATTTTCATTTCTAACCAATTACAACCAATAAATTAATTTTATACATTTTAAAAAAACAATTTTTCATAATTTAGTCAATCCTACATGTACCTTCCAAACTAATAGCTATGTGATAATTTTTAAATTTAATAATAATATTTCAATAGTATGTCAAGGTTCATTTAAATTAGATGATTCATGTAATAAATGATATTAAAGACATAAAACTTATTTAAAGAGAAATATATTATATAATATAAGTGTTTATCATTTAACCTACCTTATAGGAATTACTCCCTTTACGGTTCATCACTAAAATAAAAACAAATAAGGATAATTTTTCATTATCACATCCTCATGTAACTATATTGTTAACTAAAATTTATGGTTGTAATACATAACATTTACCTAGAGAGTTATATTGTTGTGCAGGAAATTCTCTCATAAATCCCGAATCTCTAATCATTATTCTAGAAGAGATAGATCATGATTAAGTGGTATTAATTATTTGTTAAGTAAATTTAAAGGATCCATTATAATATTCTTTAAGAGAGATAATTTTAACAAATCATGTACTTGAGGGTGATTTAGAATATTTTCCATAAAATAAGTGTTTTGACACATAAATATCATAAATTGATATTTTATAATATTGTATTTGTATAAATTACATATCATTACATCTAATTTCAAAATTTTAATAGTTTTTTTCTTTAGTTGATAGAAAAATAATAATATAATTTCATAACTTATCATCAATATCCCCTAGAAAATCCTTCTCATACAAAAAAAATAATAGACAAAATCTACTTAAAATCTTTCTTCATAACCCGGGGATATGAAATTTATGAAATTATAAGATTAGTCTCTCAGTCTGTTTAAATATAATATATATTATTCAATTATCATAATTGATCATAAGAAATGCATAAGGTAAATTGAACATGATCATAACACACAATAATAATTCCCAACATGTTAATGATCTCAATCTTAAATTGTGGCATTAATCATTTTCATAATAAAATACATAGGTCATAAGTGTTCTAAATCATTAATAACCATTCATAATCCTTGAGAACACTTCATAAGAATAAGACATAATTTCCTTGAATACACATAAGCATTGAAAATAATTTCCTAAGACAAATATAACCACCATGACAATCATAGTGAATTGAGTTAACTCCCCATTCCATCATATCTTTAGTCAATGTTTTCTCTCAAGTCTATTACAGTAGATATAGTCTCTTACAAAATAGATTTCACTCCCAAATATAGTCCTTATTATCACATGGGATATCCATAATTACTTAATGTAGTGGAGGGATATATACTTCCATTCCCACCAATCAGATAATGAAAATAAAAAATATGCGTTCCAAATGATCGTAAAAAATTCTTTATAGTAGCACATAAAAACCTATGGAAGGAAATATCTTTCATAAACATTTCATGATTAAGTTATAACATAAACTAAAGAAAATAAATAGGTTTCATAAAAACCTCATCAACACAATCATAAACCATACATAGAAATATTAGTGGGAATTGTTGGATGAAATCCCTAGTAAATAACAATTTGCATAAATGGATTTTATCACATCAGGAAAGTACTATTAAAAGATCATTGGAATATTTCTTGAAGAATATACCCTTTTCATTCTTAATTATATTATTTTAAATCATAATATTTACAAATTATTAAGGAAAAAATTTACTTTTGAATGAATCAATGAAATATTTAAATGAATCTTAAATTAATTAAGGGATCATGACCAAGGAAAATCTCATTCAAACCTTAGTAATTAAAACAAATATTCCTTTCAATCCTTCGGTAAAAATACCAAGTTCAAAAAATGAAAATCATATTCCTTTTAAATTTTCTTGTAAAATTTATATAGTGGGTAAAATTGAATTTGAAAAATCCATTGAAAAATAGTAAAAAAATTAGAGAAAAGATTATAGAAAAAAAGGATATGGAAGAAAAGGTTTTTTTATCGAAAGAGGTTAAGTAATGTAATATATTATTAATAACATTTTCTAAACAAATTTAGGTTTCAAAGAGAGAAAAATGGTATGAAAACATCAAAATTATTGAAAAAATCATTGGAGAATAAAAAAGGGTTTATCCAAAAATGGATTATATAATTTCATTTATGGGAATTCAAGAATAATCAATCCCAATTAAAAATGTGATTTTAAAAAAAAATCCCTTAAAAATTTGGTATCTTTTTATTAATAAACCCCATAAAATAAATTATTTCATGTGAAACTTTTAATTAAAATAAAAAAATTTTCTACCCAAAATCCAAAGCTCAAGAGCATTTATTAAATTTGGAAGAGAAACATAACATGAAATCATAAAAGTAAATGAGGTTATTCCAAAAGACATGCCCACATCCATATAAAAACCATGGATCAAGGAAAGAAAGTTTATTTCCATAATTATAATCATAATCATAATCATGATCATGATCAGTATTCTCCCACTACGATGGTCATTTTCCATTATTAAGGATCATAAAGATCCTATATTTTTACATTTCTTACTCAAGAGTGGGAGGGATCATTGATTCCAAGGAATATGAAATAACAAAAACATTCCTAGGAAGACAATAAGAATACCTACACAACCTTATTTTTGGGGGAACCAGAGAAAATATTTCACTACTGACAATCCTGAACATTCCATTTAAAACATCATCTTTAAAAAAATAGGGTTACTGTTTCTCCTAGATGAGAGATGAGTTTTGTCTAGTAAAACAAAATGATTATCCATGTCACTTCCATCATATGAAAAATTACGCCATATATTATACATTACATAATAGGAAAAGAAATTATAAATCTCTCGAAGTTAATCCATGATCTGATGGACATCATATTTCCGAAACCAATCTTCATGTAGAACATTCCCTCAAAATTGTTCATCCAGTGGAAGTACAATACAATATTTCTGATCAGCTGGTGAAGGAGGACACTTTGGAAAAACACCAATATCAATATCTAGATACTATCAAACCTAATATGTGTTCCAAAAATTTTGACCAATGAATTTCATGTTAATAAAATTATAGATTCGAACTTACTGAACATGATTAGATGAAACTCCATACTAAATCAATTTAACACCCATAGAAACACCATCACTTCTACAGTAATCCAGTTCCACATTTCGTTTGGTAGGCTCACTAATAATGTTTTAATTCTGTGATTACTCTATCTTATTCCGCACTATATCTCATGAAATACCATACCATATATGTGTAGCATTCTTAACCACAAATGAATATGATATATCACCCATAGTACCAACAACATCTATTTGATCCCTAGTCCACTTATTGTCCTTCTATTAAAAAATGGGTAATGATATATAAAATCCAATGTAATATTTGACTACTCCGAATCCATGAATATATATTTATCCTTATATGCTGAATCCTATTGATTTTTACACTGCTTTTCTAGATATTCCGCTGGATACTTCCTATGCTATTTGGGTACTGACTACCCCTGCGGCCTATATGGTTTTATATGACCATTACCATCATATTCCTTTGAAGGATTTAAATATAAATAACAAAATTATATTAATTATACCAAAAGAAGTGGCATTAGACACACCTTGTAAAATAATATATGTGCATAACATAACATATCTCCCAAAGATAACAATTTGAGAGGACACACCCTTTCCTCATGTCTCATCTTTCCTTGTACATGATTGACCCCCCTATATAATAAATATATATGTAATATAAATCTATTATGAAAATATACTCATATATATCCTAACAAATATGATTTAATAATAACATCTTATCTAAAGTTTGTTAAAAAATCATTATTAAAATCCTTATTCCATGTTATAAATACACCATTTTCATGGATAATTCGGTTTGGAATTCCTAGTCCTTGTAATTTTATAAGGATTATGTCATACATGAAATCTTAATCATGTCATGAGTAACAGATGAAATAATTATATATTGTTTTATAATAATTCTTTTAAAGTAGTGATAAACAATTAATTACATTACATTATGGAGTTGGTAGTCAATATATATGTACGAGTGATGTTTCAATTTTTGAATGGATGAAATGAAAGAAAAGTAAATAATAATTCATCATTATTGAAGTATAGTAATATAATAAATTTCATATATATTATGTAAATCAATTTTTATTACCATTGATGTGTAAAAGTGTAGAAAAAACATTGTTTTATTATGGTGGTAGTCTACACATACACACGTGTGATGTTTTTCCCAATAGGATTTGAAGAAGGTGGATAATGGTTATTAAATCACCAGTAAATAAATAATTATATTTAATATACTAAATTTATTATTTTATAATGGGTCCCAAATATTTATATGAGGCAGAATAATGAATAAAATTAAAAGTACTAGGTTAAGAGTTATACCACTTTATTGAAAAACCACTTTTGGATTTCACCTAAATCCTTGAAAGGATTGTATGAAAGAAATAATAGAAGATATATGAATGGGATAAAGAATCATGTAATGTTTTATGGTAGTTATATTCTAATATTGTAGCCCCGTGAATTGTGGATAATATAGGATATGTGATATCCTTTTGTAAGGGAGGTCGATTACACAATTGGAATTACTTAAAATATTTAATAATATAAATATCATAATCCTATAAATAAGAGAAAAAAAACAGAAACTTCAATGATAATATGTGCTAGGGTTATAATAAACTCACCCAATCCCATTTGGAAATGTTTTTACACTTTTTTGAGTATTATCTACTAGTTAAACCACTTTCTATCCATTATAACCATAATTTTGATACCTTAACTTCTTACCACTATAACATTATTATATGAACAATAATAAATGTGCCATTATATTTACCCTATATTTTTTAAACAATAACATTACATATCTTTTAAACTATATATAAATTATTATACAAACCAATTCCCAAAGACTATACTAGTCTAGTGTCTTTATAAACATGTAAATATAATCACTAGTACATAAATGAGCCACATCATCTCCCACTCAATTCTTCATGAATAACACCCATTTTAGACACATCAAACAGAATAAATATCTTCAAAACATGGGGGATGAAAACATAAAAATTGAAGATCTCATATTCTTAGTAAAAATAAACAAGGGTGATATATAAGAATAATCATGAGCATATGGGTATGAGAACTTGACCATGAAAATAAAGATTATACATTCCATATAAAATATCATAATCATGAATCATGGAATTATTCTTGGTAGTTCATAAGAAATGAATCATAATGAAATAGATAAAATAATCCATTAAAGAATAACATAGGAACAAAACATGGAATTTTGGAAGACTCATAAGTATATATAATGATTAACATAGTTATAAAGGCATTGCCTCCAATGGAATCTTAGTGGGAAAATCCCTTTAATGAACCCATTTCACACCCATTCCATCGCCATATTAATGAACCAAGTTCACTCCTCATTCTAGCCTGGTAATACTGAACCATGTTCATTTCACATTCCATCCCTGTAATACTGAATGGAGATCATTTCCTATTCTATACTTGTCTATCTATTGAGATATAAATATTTACCTAATGAATAAGATGGATATATTGTCCCCCCAATATCATAATGAAATCATACCTACATGTGACATATGATCATAAAAAGTCATATTGTTGTTCAGAGTAGGACACTAATGACAGAGGTGAATTGAGTTCCTATAAAAAATTAGTTTAAAAATTAGTATTTGAAATTCCCCCAAATTTTAAATTCAACTGACCAGTTATCTAGTGGGGAACTTATAAGTGCATGACTATTTAATTAATTTCTCAAAAGATTGATTAGTTCGCAGTTATATCAATTTTATAAATAATACAAATTCTTAAACTGACCTATTGATTCAATTATATTATACACACTTTCTAAGAATAACTATCATTATTCAATTTAGTTTTCTGAAATATGTGATAAAACAGTGTAAAACTAAAAGTAAAAGCGCATTGGAAATGAAAAAAGTGGATCAGTCTCAACAGTACACAGGCTATCCAGGTCACAAGACCTCTACCATAGTTCTTTATGGAAAAAAACTACTAGGTAACACAAGGACCTCTTACACACTTCTCCAAGGGAGTAAAATGGTATAAGAAGGTATGAGTTTAAGGATATCTTGTATCATTCTGTTTGATACAAGAGACAATGTGTGCTTAACAAATAGATACACATACTTCTCAAAAGTATGTAAAAATGAACAAAACATAGAAAATAAATTTGAGAAAGTATTTAAAAGGCCTTGTGTGTTATGAGATGCAGCTCTTGATTCTTCATATGTAGCTAATATGAGGGTTGAGTCCTCTTATAGACATTGACACTAAAATAAAGTGTCATATTCTGGATTCCAGGTAAATGTATGGTTCCATAGGTATATTATTCTCCATATTTTATATGATGAAGTTGATTGTAATTTCAATGTACAACTTGATTGATATTTCCTCGTGTGTTCTTTTTTTCATGAGTTCATAGTTGGTGCATGAGAGTTGTAGATGTTCTTCTATATGTCTCTCATGTGGGTATTCTTTAGTACTTATTAGTTCTCCATTAAAAATGATTTTTTTCTTGAGGGATGATATAGAGAATTATATTTCCATGTGCATGGGTTTATAGTACAACATAATGTCTACTAAATTTCCTAAAAAATATTATTAAATATGTCATATTCATTAAATGACAAAAATATGACCACTAGAAATAATATTAATAAATGAATATTTAAACAGTTTTTCAGTGACGCCTTTGGTGGTGAGTCGGCCTATCATTGAGTTGTCCTATCAGTGAGACATTTTTTAGTGAGTCATCCTATCAGTGAGACATTAGCAGGTGAGTCTTATATCAGTGAGACATTAGTTGGTAAGACATATGTTAGTGAGACATCAGTCAATGACTCATCTTCCAGTGAGACATCAGTCAGCGAGTTTTCCAATTACTGTCGCAGTTCTTCTGAAGCTGTTAGTGACTAAAACATATATAATTTTAGATGTTCTGTCATTCTTATAGTACAACAATGTCATAATATGTTAATACCCATAGTTACACATAGATAATCAATTATAAGGTCATTTAGGATTAAAAAATATAATTAGTTGTATGATTGAAAATATCTAATATACTATAAAATCTTTTACATGATTGAGGATATGTCATGAGGTAAAATATATTACTTATGGTTATGAAATGATTTTTGATTATGAGGTAAGATATATGTAATAATATATGACATGATTTTTTATTATAAAAACCATTATAGTTAGATATCGTGGCAAATAATATCCTATGGGCCAACAATCTCCCCTATTCTGATGATCACAAATCATGGATTTTTTAATCACGATTATTGAATGATTAAAATAAAAAATATGATAATGATGAATAGGCTCAATAATTATGGGATGTAAAATGCATCAGAGTAAAATAAATAAATAACAATGCATCAATTTCACCCCTTTATAAGTAAATAAGAATGCATTAATAATGCTTAATAATGTTCTCCCCCATTTTGGATTAGCAAAAGGTAGATGATTAAAAACTAAAATAGAAATAGTATTAGGACTCAGTCACAATCAAATTACACTGAAATAAAAAAAGTAAAAGGACACTACCCTATCAAAAAAATAACTACATGCTAATTATTATTGTCAAGGGGTGACTTTCCCTTATCAGATGGATCAATGGTAGGTCCAGTATGTGGTGGCTGAGCAACAAGAGCATCTGAATGAATCATCAATGCAGGTAATGTAATTCCTTTTGGAATAGATGGTGAAATGCTTGTCCTATGCTGGGATGACACCCAAGGTTGATTTTGTTATGTTATTATAGGCCATATCTGGGTCAAGGATTGAGAAATCGACATTGGAATGGAAGTCATTAGAAGAGTATATTGAATAGAAGAAATTGATTGAACAACTATGGATTCACTCAGAACATGTATGTATGGTTTAAATAGCCTAATATTGTCCTAAATTATTTCTCCCCCATACTTCATTTATTTTTCCAATTCATCCTTGTTCTCAAAACATTTATCCATGAGAGGAGTAAAATACATCAGATTACAAACATTGTTTTGAAAGGAATTAGTCATAGGAGGTAATCTGAGATTTTCAACTAAGTATTTGAAGTGAGTAGTGAAATGATTCTTTATATAGATCTTCTGAATATAGTAATTTAATTTTCTGGTATGATTTTCTTTACTCTTAGAGGGACCCTTTGTAGAGACCCAATGCTTTACGTACATGGACATTATATTACTTTTGCGGAATACTTAATACATAATAAGAACCAACACTCAAGGACCGTAATAGTTTAGTGTCTTTGGAATCTTGGAATATAAACTTATAATCATGTTGAAAGACCTTCATCAACTCCCATAATGATCTTCCCCTTTTTGTTTCCTTACCTAAAACCTTTCTTTATTTCCTGGGGAAAATAAAACATAAAAAGGGTGATCTCAAATGCTCAGTAAGGGAAAACATAGAGGACATAAAACAATCCATAAACATTTGAAAGCAAAAACTTGAACATGGAATTTAAACATCAAAATCTTGAGCAAAGAAATAAATCGTGGAAGTACATAAGGCATATATCAAAATGGAACATCAACCATGATAAAATATAATGGGAATAAAACATGTAATTGTGGAAACCATTCATCACATGTTATGATTTCCATAACAGCCAAGGAATTTCTTCCAAGACCATCTTAGTGGACAATGTCCCTTTCTGAATTGAGTTCACTCCTCGTTTCAGTCCTGTAACACTGAACCAGATTAACATACCATTCCAGCCATATATATCTCATGAGATATAAATCTTTACCCAATGCATTGGAGGGAGATATAGGTCTAACCCCTCTCATAATGAAATCATTCTTACTTGTGCCACAAAATAAACATACATCATTCATAATAACCCAATGAATAAAATGGGTTTCATAAACATAATCCCATCATCACATAATCCATATAAAAGAAATGGATATCAATGAATAATAAGAAAAGTGAAACCATGTAAATCATAGAGACATTATACTTAAAACATAAACATATGAAATAATGTCATCTTAGATGGAAAATGGTTTTAATAAAACACTTGAAATGAATTCTTGAGGAAAATATCATTTCTTCTTCAAAATCATTTTCTTTTCACAAAATGTCATGCAATTTTAAAAGAAAAGGATTTTGTTGAAAATAGTCATGAAATCTTTTGGAGTAAGCTTCATGAGAATAAGGCTTTATAAAACCGTAAAAATCCTTTCAGGCAGTATACGTTAAAAAAAACATTCTTCTCATACTTTTGTCAGAAAAAGTAAAAAAGTACCTTGTAGGGTAAATAAAAGAAAGATTCCTTCCATACCATGGGGTAAAATTCAAAATGGGTAAAAAGGAATTTAAAAATACACAAAAACACTTTTATAAAACATGGACATGGACGATTGCAATAACCCCAGTAAATACTTACGTATAAGCAATCTCGAATAAAAATGAGATTGAAAAATTATCCCTTACCTTAGGTCCGATATGCTTCGTACGTTTCTGAACCTCCTATATAATGATTTAAATAATGTAATTGACTTATTACAAAATAATATTCATTGTTATGATATCATATATGGTTCACTTATGACTTTATATTTCCCATTCTTTTGTAAGTTCCATGTTAAAACGGCGTTTTGGGTTAAATCATTTTATTTATCGTACGTGTTTGGACTTTTTTTTCTTGATATTATTACTTATATCGTGATTTACTTAATTCTAGAATGTAAAACATGATTTATATATAATATATATTCAGTATATAAATATATATATATGATAGATCTATTAAATGGAATGAAATACACCGTTCATGGAGACGGTAAACCGTACGTACGCATGAATGTTGTTTTCTTTCCTTATTGAATTGAATGAAATTAAGTAGATGAAATACATATATATACACATAAATATAGTATCATTATGATGTCATATATTTCATGATTACTTATTATATATAATTTATAATCATTCATGAATGGTTAACATGGAGAATGAATCTCATCGCGTCGTGGAGACGGTAGTCTGTACGTACGCACGAGCGATGATATCATTCCCATGATTGTGGAATTGCATTGAAGTGTATGTATAATATTTCAGAATCAATATCAGTTTTCAATAATCATATATAGTTATTTATTTACACCATTATACCCATCCAATTAAGGTGGTGGTCGAAAACAAATTACACCACAGCGTGGAGACGGTATTCCGTACGTACGCATGCGCGGTGATTTCATTTTCAGTAGGATGGATATATGGTGAAATAGGGTTGTTTCATAATTATAATAACATATACATATATTAGTGATACTGATGTTATTACTTAATAATGAAACAACTAAAGAAGAATAAGTAGAATAAGAAATAAAGTTGAAATAATTGGTAACAGATATTACCTCTTCTTTCAACACGCATTTTTGAAACCTCCTATTAGGGCACTAAGATTGGTCTTTGAAGAAGGCCAGAACCTCTAGGATGTTTCTAGGGAAGTGGAGAAGTGAAATTGGCAGGGGTTGGCTGAGCTTGAAGGCTCAAAGTGGTGTGAGGAAGAGAGGGAGGATGTTCCCTTTTATAAGTGAGGAGAGGGGCACCTTTGGAATAACAAAAAATATTATTTTATTATAAAGTCATATTCGGTTTTTAATAACTAAAAACTGAGTTATTTTGAAGCTAAGGTGGGGATGGGTCACAATAATCTCATCCAATAGAATTTATACATGTTTAGGTTTCTATTTTAACCTTATCATTTAGATTTAACTTTAAGTTAAATAATTTTTCTTTTACCGTGTCTTCTTGTTTTCTTACACTATAAGGTTAATAAACTTAATATAACAAGACAAAATAACCCCAAGATGTTTATTATTAATATATATAACCTTATATAAGTAAATTTTCCGAACCTTAGATTTTTTAGGAATAAAATAACAATTAATAATATAATATTTGTTTTAAAAACTATTTTATGTAAATTTTGACACTATTTGGTAATTGATTTTTGTGAAAATCATAAGAGAATGATTAGTTTGACAAAAGTTAACAAAATCAATAATAACATGTCATATTAACCTATAAAGTTAATGTAATTCATAAAAAATCTCAAATTACATTTATTTGGGTATTTATAACATCAATTATGTCAATATTTCATTAATAAGATAATTACTGCATCATCATTGTGTCATAAATAAATTAAATTATGTAATGTCTAAAAATTATAAATAAAACACCATTATGTAGGAAATCTTGTTATCTTTCCAATTAATATTTATAGTCTAATTTATCTTATTTATAACCCTATATTAAAAATTATTTAGTTATTAAACATTGATTTTAACTATTTTAACCCTTCTTTGAATAAATTAATAATAAATGTCCTAATCTAATCCAAGTGGGCCAAAATGGTTATATTGTATTCCTAAGGTTGTTTTTGGTTGAATTAAACTTATCCAATAGAATTAGGACATGTGTTAGGGTAATAATAATATCATTTTACCCTTAATTACCCTATTTACTTTTAACCGTGGTAAAAAAAAGTAAAAAGTTACTATTCATCAAAAATTATTTTCATCTCATTGAACCACATTTTAGTCCTTGATATTAACCGTCTCTCTCAAATTTTCAAAATTCCACTCACAGAAGCGGTAAAATTAAATTTTATGTGAATTTGAAAATTCTCCTAGGAGGTGGGTAAAAGACGGTGAAAAGTTCAATAAAACTTTTTATATATCTAAAATTATTATAAAATGACTCCAATGACTTAAATTGAACTTATATAGGTATTATGTATCAATTTTTACCTAAAATAAATTTAAATAAAATAAATAATTATTTAAATAAAAATTTGGGTTTTTGAATAGTAACCCAGTGTTTTCACTATTCATCAAAAATTGAAAGTTTTCAGAAAAATGGAAAAAATTCACCCTAGGATAATTTCAATATTCTGAATCCAAAAATGAAGTCCATTTTTAAAGATAAAATTTATAAAATTTCAAAAAGTGGGTATTACTATTCATAACGGCTAGTTTATATAACATATCGTTGTTTAGCGAAACTCGATATTGCGTACAACACACGCTATCGTGGAAGGTTGCGATTGCGTGTAATGCAAGAAAAGTTAGGGATACGTTTTGTGCAAGATTATTTTGGTGTAGTGTACAACACAAGACATTAATGAAATTAAAAATAATATTTTTCATAAAATCTCGGGGTGTTACATTCTACCCCCTTAAAATGAATTTCACCCTTGAAATTCGTCAGGGTTATACATGGTTTACTACTCGAAAGTTTCTTTAATAGAAACCCTCATCGTAAAAAGGAATACCAAAACCAATCTTTAAAAACTAAAGTATAAAACGTAATGGTTACCCAAATTAACTAATCACTGGGTTTCCACATATGAGAACATAGGTGAAAATATGGATATGGAAGAGAAATCTAACCATCATGTTCTGATGGAGAGTGGTAGAGAACATGGATATGAAAAATCCAACAATCACAAAGCCATATATTTGTAATGATCTAGGGTACCATCTGATTCATCAGATATAAGGGCACTAGGACAAAATTTTTGGTTTTCAAGATCATTTCACTAAAGATTAAGAATTTGAATTAGAATAAATACTTACTTTATTTTGGTATAATCTCACCGTTTTTCATGCCTTGAACAATTTCCACTTCATCTATTTAAGAAATGAAGTTGAATTTGTCTTTTACGAAGTTTTAGCAGATCATGTGATAGAATGATAGGTCATTCCATCTCTCTCAAACATAAGTTAGCAAAAGTTATATACATAATTTCATCTATGGTGAGATTAATCCTATATGGTTCCAAAATGGACTTATACTTCATCTATCATCCTGTATAATAAAATAAAACTAGTTTCTACTAACCAGGGACTTCCTGTAGGCCAGTGTTAGGAAATAAAGGCTTATCGCACTTCGGTTGTGGGTTCAATTCCCACAGCCTTGTCCGACGTGACGGGTTGTCGCTCGTTCTGCAGGTTGTCCTTATTTTTTTTTCTAAAAATACAATACTAACTTATGTCCCACATAATCCATTCCAATCTTTAGGCTTATCCATAATATTCAAGTCCATTATCATATTATAGTGAAAACGATTACCAGATATTTCATATAACAAGCATGTTAATACCATCGTTGATCCCCTTATATCATAAGATATGTCCTGTTGGTCACATTCCAAACATTAGAAGGCCTTAATCATGTATTCTCTTGAAAAATGAATACCCATTGAATCTTAGTGAAAACATGAGGGCTTTCAAAAGATAACTCTTTCCACATACCAAAACCCCAAAATTCAATATACTCAAACCATGATATCACTTTTTCCTTATTTTAGTCATGAGCTCATGATTACTATCATATTATTTTCTCCTTATCTCTTCATTATACACATTTCGTATGTTTTCCAAAAATATTTCAATCACTTTTTCATGGTTACCAGTACCATATAATTATTGAAAACGAATACATAGATATTCCAAAATTCCACAATACCATAAATGAGATTCCATGATACTATTTTGAAATCTCATTATATAAACACTTAATTATTACATAGCATCATTTTCATACTCAACATCACAAATAATGATCACATGAGACTTCCCTTTATCCTTTTCCTTAAGAGGTTGCTCACGTTGATCATCATTAACCCATGGATTATGGCATTTATTAGCATAATGCCCTATTTCCTTACACTTGAAGCATTGAAGTGTTGGTGGAGAGTTCTCTGTAGTCTTTTCTCTATTCACATCATTAGCATCCTTTTTCCCATTACTTCGACAATAAACTGCTCGATGACCTTCTTTTCCACACTTAAAACATTTTCTAGTACCTTTTAGGCAATCTCCACCATGCTTCATTCCACACTTTGAGCATAAAGAAACATTCATCTTCTTTTCACCATTGTTCGAAGATTTCTCCTTGAACTCCATCTTTCATTTCTTGTCAAAACCATGAGATTTATATGTAACATTGACTTCCATTTCTACCTTGATAACACAACGCATAATTTCTTCATTGCTACAGAAGTCTCTTATAGCTAATTCCCTTCGAAGATTTGGTTTTAAGCCACTGAAGAATCGATCAAATTTACTTTCAGGTGGGATGATAAAGCCAGATGCATACCTTGCAAGCCTTGTAAAATTTGCTTCATATATACCAAAAGATTCATCATCCTTTTTAATTAGTTCAAGAAACTACTTCTCCATATTTTTTCAAAGAATACGAGGAAAGTACTTATTGAAAAATAAGTTCTTGAACTTGTCGCATTCCATGGACTCAATTTCATCTCTTGGACTCGTATTCTTGATAAGATTCCACCATTGATCAGATTCACCTTCCAAACGATATACTGCTAAGATAACTTTATCATGTTTAGAACATTAAAGAACAGAAAATATCTTTTCAGTGGTACTGATCCATTGTTCAGCAACAAGTGGATCAGAAGACCCACTGAAAGAAGGTGGATGTTGCCTCATGAAGGACTCAATAGAATATTGTTCCCTTCTCTGCTCATTTGGAAGTCTAGAATGATTCATAGCTTATGTAAGTATAGAAATAAGATTTTTCACTCCATCTCCCATAACATTTGTTTGTTCAGGAGGACAATCATTGCATTGTCGATTAAATTGATCAACACGGTTCCTTCGGGTTCCATCCATCGTCTAAAACCCAAAAAGAATAGTGTGAGAGGACAAAATCATGCTAGGGAAATCAACATAATAAAGGGGGAGTACCTTCAATATCTAACATCTTAGGTTTAATTCTAAGATCATTACTGTAATTCTAGGATTATAACCTATACTTATACTTAACCTTAGGGACATCCCTAGACATACCTTATAAATATCTCTAGGGATCTCACTAAAGTGCTCGCATCCTAGTTTCCAAAGGTTGACTAAACCTTTCCTCTGATACCAACTGTAGAGACCCAAACCTTGACGTACATGGACATTACATTACTTTTGTGGAATACTTAATACATAATAATAACCAACACTCAAGGACCATAATATTTTAGTGTCTTTGGAAACTTGGAATATAAACATCTAATCATGTTGAAAGATCTTCAACAAATCCAATAACGATATTCCCCTTTTTGTTTCCTTACCTAAAACCTTTCTTTATTTACTGGGGAAATAAAATATAAAAAGGGTGATCTCAAATGCTCAGTAAGGGCAAACAAATAGGACATAAAAAAATCCATAAACATTTGAAAACAAAAACTTGAACATGAAATTTAAACAACAAAATCATGAGCAAAGACATAAATCGTGGAAGTATGTAAGGAATATATTAAAATGGAACATCAAACATGATAAAATATAATGGGAATAAAACATGTAATTGTGGTAACCATTCAGCACATGTTATGATTTCTATAGCAGCCAAGGCATTGCTGCCAAGACCATATTAGTGGACAAAGTCCCTTTTTGAATCGAGTTCACTCCTCGTTTTAGTCCTATAACACTGAACCAGATTAACTTACCATTACAACCATGTCTATCTCATGAGATATAAATCTTTACCCAATGAATTGTATGGAGATATAGGTCCCACCCATCTCATAATGAAGTCATTCTTACTTGGGCCACAAAATAAACATACATCATTCATAATAACCCAATGAATAAAATGGGTTTCATAAACATAATCCCATCATCACATAATCTATATAAATGAAATGGATATCATTTCATAGTAAGAAAAGTGAAACCATGTAAATAATAGAGACATTATACTTGAAACATACACATATGAAATAATGTCACCTTAGATGGAAAATGGTTTTGATAAAATAGTTGAAATGAATTCTTGAGGAAAATATCATTTCTTCTTCAAAATCATTTTATTTTCACAAAATGTCAAGCAATTTTAAAAGAAAAGGATTTTTTTGAAAATAGTCATGAAATATTTTGGAGGAATCTCCATGAAAATAAGGCTTTATAAAACCGTAAAAATCCTTTCATGCTGTATACGTTAAAAAAAATTCTTCTCGTACTTTTGTTGGAAAAGTCAAAAGGAACCTTGTAGGGTAAATAAAAGAAAGATTCCTTCCATACCATGGGGTAAAAGTCAAAATGGGTAAAAATGAATTTAAACATATATGAAAACACTTTTATAAAACTTGGACATGGACTATTGCAATAACCCCAGTAAATACTTACGTATAAGCAATCTCGAATAAAAATGAGATTGAAAAATTATCCCTTACCTTAGGTCCGATATGCTTCGTACGTTTCCGAAACTCCTGTATAATGATTTAAATAATGTCATTGAATTATTACAGAATAATATTCATTGTTATGATATCATATATGGTTCACTTATGACTTTATATTACCCGTTCTTTTGTAAGCTCCATGTTAAAACAACGTTTTGGGTTAAATTGTTTTATTTATCATACGTGTTTGGACTTTTTGTTCTTGATATTATTACTTATATCCTGATTTACTTAATTACAGAATGTAAAATATGATTTATATATAATATATATTCAGTACATGCATATATATATGATAGATCGATTAACTGGAATGAAATACACCATTCATGGAGACGGTAGGTCGTACGTACGCATGAACGCTGTTTTCGTTTCCTTATTGAATTGAATGAAATTAAGTAGATGACATACATATATATACAATTAAATCCAGTATCATTATTATATCATATATTTCATGATTACTTATTATATATACTTTATAATCATTCATGAATGGTTAACATGGAGAATGAATCTCATCGTGTCGTGGAGACGATA
This sequence comes from Viscum album, assembly GCA_963277665.1. Lineage (NCBI taxonomy): Eukaryota > Viridiplantae > Streptophyta > Magnoliopsida > Santalales > Viscaceae > Viscum > Viscum album. The sequence continues at coordinate 2,014,164,543 of OY728153.1, read as the reverse complement.
GTCCGTACGTACGCACGAGCGATGATATCATTACAATGATCGTGGAATTGCATTGAAGTGTATGTATAATATTTAATAATCAATATCACTTTTCAATAATCATATATAGTTATTTATTTACACCATTATACCCATCCAAGTAAGGTGGTGGTCGAAAACAGATTACACCACGACATGGAGACGGTATTCCGTACGTACGCACACGCGGTGATTTTGCTTTCCGTAGGATGGATAGATGGTGAAATAGGGTTGTTTCATACTTATAATAACATATTAGTATATGATTGATTCTGATGTTATTACTTCATAATGAAACAACTAAAAAAGATTAAGTAGAAGAAGAAATAAAGTTGAAAGAATCAGTAACGGATATTACCTCTTCTTTCGACACGCCTTTTTGAAACCTCCTTTTAGGGCACTAAGATTGGTCTTTGAAGAAGACCAGAACCTTTAGGATGTTTCTAGGTAAGTGGAGAAAAGAAATTGTCAGGGGTTGGCTGAGGTTGAAGGATCAAATTGGTGTGAGTAAGAGAGGGAGGATGTGCCATTTTATAAGGGAGGAGAGGGGTACCTTTGGAATAACAAAAAATATTATTTTATTATAAAGTCATATTCGGTTTTTAATAGCTCCAAATTGAGTTATTTCGAATATAAGGTGGGGATGGTTCGAAATACTCTTATCCAATAGAATTTAGGCAAGTTTAGGTTTCTATTTTAACCTTATCATTTAGATTTAACTTTAAGTTAAATAATTTTTCTTTTACCGTGTCTTCTTGTTTTCTTACACTATAAGGTTAATAAACTTACTATAACAAGCCAAACGAACCAAAAGATGTTTATTATTAATATATATAATCTTATCTAAGTCATTTTGCCGAACCATATATTTTTTAGGAATAAAATAACAATTAATAATATAATATTTGTTTTAAAAACTATTTTATGTCAATTTTGACACTATTTGGTAATTGATTTTTGTGAAAATCATAACAGAATGATTAGTTCGAAAAAGGTTAACTAAATCAATAATAACATGTCATATTAACCTATAAAATTAATATAATTCATAAAAAGTCTCAAATTACATTTATTTGGGTATTTATAACATCAATTATGTTAATATTTCATTAATAAGATAATTACTGCATCATCATTGTGTCATAAATAAATTAAATTATTTAATGTCTAAAAATTATAAATAAAACACCTTTATGTAGGAAATATTTTTATATTTCTAATTAATATTTATAGTCGAATTTATCTTATTTATAACCCTATATTAAAAATTATTTAGTTAGTAAACTTTGATTTTAACTATTTTAACACTTCTTTAAATAAATTAATAATAAATATCCTAATCTAATCCATGTGGGCCTAAATGGTCATATTTTATTCCTAAGGTTGTTTCTGGTCGAATTACACTTATCCAATAGAATTAGAACATGTGTTAGGGTAATAATAATATCATTTTTACACTTAATTACCTTATTTACTTTAAACCGTGGTAAAAAAGTAAAAAGTTACTATTGACCAAAAATTATTTTCATCTCATTGAACCACATTTTAGTCCCTGATATTAACTGTGTCTCTCAGATTTTCAAAATTCCACTCACAGAAGTGGTAAAATTATGTTTTATGTGAATTTGCAAATTCTCCTAGGAGGCGGGTAAAAGACGGTGAAAAGATCAATAATTTTTTTTTATATATCTAAAATTATTATAAAATGACTTCAATGACTTAAATTGAACTTATACAGGTATTATGTATCAATTTTAACCTAAAATAAATTTAAATAAAATAATTAATTATTTAAATAAAAAGTCAGTTTTTTGAATAGTAACCCAGTGTTTTCACTATTCATCAAAAATTGAAAGTTTTCAGAAAAATACCAAAACTTTACCCTAGGCTAATTTCGATATTCTAAATCTAAAAATGAAGTCCATTTTGAAAGATAAAATTTATAAAATTTCAAAAAGTGGGTATTAATATTCATAACAGCTAGTTTATATAACATATCATTGTTTACCAAAACTCGGTATTGCGTACAACACACACTATCGTGGAAGGTCGCGACTGTGTGTAATGAAAGCCAAGTCAAGGATGTGTGTTCTGAAAGCTCCTTTTGGTTTAGCGTATAACAGAAGACATTAATAAAATTAAAAAGAATATTTTTTCATAAAATCTCGGGGTGTTACATTCTACCCCCTTAAAATGAATTTCGCCCTCGACATTCGTCGGGGTTATAAATGGTTTACTACTCAAAAGTTTCTTTAATAGAAACCCACATCGTAAAAGGAATACCAAAACCAATCTTTAAAAACTAAAGTATGAAACATAACGGTTACCCAAATTAACCAATCACTGAGTTTCCACATATGAGAACATAGGTGAAAATATGGATATGGAAGAGAAATCTAACCATCATGTTGTGATGGAGAGTGGAAGAGAACATGGCTATGAAAAATCCAACAATCACAAAGCCATATATTTGTGATGATCTTGGGTACCATCTGATTCATCAGATATAAGGGCACTAGGACAACATTTTTGGTTTTCAAGATCATTTCCCTAAAGTTGAAGAATTTGAATTAGAATAAATACTTACTTTATTTTGGTACAATCTCACCGTTGTTCATGCCTTGAACAATTTACACTTCATCTATTTAATAAATGAAGTTGAATTTGTCTTTCGTAAAGTTTTAGCAGATCATGTGATATAATTCTAGGTTATTCCATCTATCTCAAACATAATTTAGCAAAATATATATACATAATATCATCTATGGTGGGATTAATCATATATGGTTCCAAAATGGACTTATACTTCATCTATCATCCTGTATAATAAAATAAAACTAGTTTCTACTAACCAGGGACTTCCTGTAGGCCAGTGGTAGGAAATAAAGGCCTGTCGCACTTCGGTTGTGGGTTTGATTCCCACACCCTTGTCCAACGTGACGGGTTGTCGCTCGTTCTATAGGTTGTCCTTTTTTTTTATAAAAATACAATACTAACTTATGTCCAACATAATCCAATACAATATTTAGGCTTATCCATAATATTGCAGTCCATTCTCATATTATAGTGAAAATTATTACCATAGAGTTCATATAACAAGCATGTTAATACCATCGTTGATCCCCATATATCATAAGATATTTCTTGTTGGTCACATTCCAAACATTTGAAGGCCTTAATCATTTATTATCTTGAAAAATGAATACCCATTGAATCTTAGTGAAAACATGAGTGCTGTTAAAAGTTAACTCTTTCCACATACCAAAACATCAAAATTCTATATACTCAAACCATGATATCACTATGTCCTTATTTTAGTCATGAGAACATGACTACTATCATATTATTTTCTCTTTATCCCTTTATTATGCGCATTTCATCTGATTTCCAAAAATATTTCAATCACTTTTTCATGGTTACCAGTACCATGTAATTATTGAAAACCAATACATAGATATTCCAAAATTCCACAATACCATAAATGAGATTCCATGATACTATTTTGAAATCCCATTACATAAACACTTAATCATTACACAACATCATTTTCATACTCAGCATCACAAATAGTGATCACTTGAGACTTCCCTTTATCCTTTTAATTAAGAGGTTTCTCACGTTGATCATCATTAACCCGTGGATTAGGGAATTTTTTAGCATAATGCCCCATTTCCTTGCACTTGAAGCATTGAAGTGTTGGTGGAGAGTTCTCTATAGTCTTTTCTCTATTCACATCATTAGCAACATTTTTCCCATTACTTAGACAATCAACTGCTCGATGACCTTCTTTTCTATACTTAAAACATTTTCTAGTACCTTTTAGGAAATCTCCACCATGCTTCTTTCCACACTTTGAGCATAAAGAAACATTCATATTCTTTTTACCATTGTTCTAAGATTTCTCTTTGAACTCCATCTTTCGTTTCTTGTCAAAACCATGAGATGGATATGTAACACCAACTTCCATTTCTACATTGATAGTAGAACACACAATTTCTTTATAGCTACTGAATTCTCTTATAGCTAATGCCCTTCAAAGATTTGGTTTTAAGCCACTGAAGAATCAATAAAATTTAATTTCAGGTTGGATGATAAAGCAATATTCATACCTTGGAAGCCTTGTAAAATTCGTTTCGTATATACCAACAGATTCATCATCCATTTTCTTTAGTTCAAGAAACTCCTTCTCCATCTTTGTTTGAAGAATACGAGGGAAGTACTTATTGAAAAATAATTTCTTGAGCTCATCCCATTCCATGGACTCAATTTCATCTCTTGGCCTCGTATTCTTGATAGGATTCCACCATTGATCAGCTTCACCATTCAAATGATATACTACTAAGATAACTTTATCATGTTTAGAACATTGAAAAAATAAAAATATATTTTCAGTGGTACTTATCCATTGTTCAGCAATAAGTGGATAAGAAGACCCACTGAAAGAAGGTGGACGTTGCCTCATGAAGGACTCAATAGAATATTGTTCCCGTCTCTGCTCATTTGGAAGTCCAGAATGATTCATAGCTTGTGTAAGTATAGAAATGAGATTTTTCACTCCATCTCCCATAACATTTGTTTGTTTCAGAGGACAATTATTGCATTGTCCATTACATTGATCAACATGGTTCCTTTGAGTTCCAGCTATCGTCTAAAACCCTAAAAGAATTGTGTGAGAGGCAAAAATCATGCTAGGGAAATCAACATAATAAAGGGGGAGTACCTTCAATATAGAACATCTTAGGTTTAATTCTAAGATCGTTACTGTAACTCTAGGACTATAACCTATACTTATACTCACCTTAGGGACATCCCTAGACATACCTTAGAAATATCTCTAGGGATCTCCCTAATGTTCTCGCATCCTAGTTTCCAAAGGTTGACTAAACCTTTCCTCTGATACCAACTGTAGAGACCCAAAGCTTGACGTACATATACATTACATTACTTTTGCAGAATACTTAATACATAATAAGAACCAACACTCAAGGACCGTAATAGTTTAGTGTCTTTGGAAACTTGTAATATAAACTTCTAATCATGTTGAAAGATCTTCAACAACTCCCATAACGATCTTCCCCTTTTTGTTTCCTTACCTAAAACCTTTCTTTATTTCTTGGGGAAAATAAAACATAAAAAGGGTGAGATAAAATTCTCAGTAAGGGAAAACATAGAGGACATAAAACAATCCACAAACATTTGAAAGCAAAAACTTGAACATTAAATTTAAACATCAAAATCTTGAGCAAAGACATAAATCATGGAAGTAAAATAGAACATCAACCATGATAAAATATAATGGGAATAAATCATGTAATTGTGGAAACCATTCATCACATGTTATGATTTCCATAGCAGCCAAGGCATTGCTGCCAAGACCATCTTAGTGGACAAAGTCCCTTTCTGAATCGAGTTCACTCCTCATTTCAGTCCTATAACACTGAACCGAATTAACTTACTATTCCAGCCATGTATATCTCATGAGATATAAATCTTTACCCAATGAATTAGAGGGAGATATAGGTCCCACCCATCTCATAATGAAATCATTCTTACTTGTACCACAAAATAAACATACATCATTCATAATAACCCAACGAATAAAATGGGTTTAATAAACATAATCCCATCATCACATAATCCATATAAAAGAACTGGATATCATTTCATAATAAGAAAAGTGAAACCATGTAAATCATAGAGACATTATACTTGAAACATATACATATTAAATAATGTAATCTTAGATGGGAAATGGTTTGGATAAAACACTTGAAATGAATTCTTGAGGAAAATATCATTTCTTCTTCAAAATAATTCTCTTTTCAAAAAATGTCATGCAATTTGAAAAGAAAAGGATTTTGTTGAAAATAGTCATGAAATATTTTTGAGGAAGCTTCATGAAAATAAGGCTTTATAAAACCTTAAAAATCCTTTCATGCCGTATACGTTAAAAAAACATTCTTATCGTACTTTTGTTGGAAAAGTTAAAAAGTACCTTGTAGGGTAAATAAAAGAAAGATTCCTTCTATACCATGGGGTAAAAGTCAAAATGGGTAAAAAGGAATTTAAACATACATGAAAACACTTTTATAAAACATGGACATGGACGATTTCAATAACCCCAGTAAATACTTACGTATAAGCAATCTCGAATAAAAATTAGATTGAAAAATTATCCCTTACCTTAGGTCCGATATGCTTCGTACGTTTCCGAACCTCCTGTATAATGATTTAAATAATTTCATTGACTTATTACAGAATAATATTAATTTTTTATGATATCATATATGGTTCACTTATGACTTTATATTACCCGTTCTTTTGTAAGTTCCATGTTAAAACAACGTTTTGGGTTAAATCGTTTTATTTATCATACGTGTTTTGACTTTTTGTTCTTGATATTATTACTTATATCCTGATTTACATAATTACCGAATGTAAAAAATGATTTATATATAATATATATTCAGTATATACATATATATATGATAGATAGATTAAATGGAATGAAATACACCGTTCATGGAGACGGTAGGCCGTACGTACGCATGAACGCTATTTTCGTTTCCTTATTGAATTGAATGAAATTAAGTAGATGACATACATACATATATACATAAATACAGTATCATTATTATGTCATATATTTCATTATTAATTATTATATATACTTTATAATCATTCATGAATGGTTAACATGGAGAATGAATCTCATCACATTGTGGAGACGGTAGTCCATACACACGAGCGATGATACCATTCCCTTGATATTGGACTTTCATTGAAGTGTATGTATAATATTTAAGAATCAATATCACTTTGAAATAATCATATATTGTTATTTATTTACACCATTATACCCATCCAAGTAAGGTGGTGGTTGAAAACAGATTACACCACGGCGTGGAGACGGTATTCCGTACGTACGCACACGCGGTGATTTCGTTTTCCGTAGGATGGATAGATGGTGAAATAGGGTTGTTTCATAATTATAATAAAATATCTGTATATGAGTGATACTGATGTTATTACTTCATAATGAAACAACTACAGAAGAAGAAGTAGAATAATAAATAAAGTTGAAAGAATCGGTAACGGATATTACCTCTTCTTTCGACACGCCTTTTTGAAACCTCCTCTTAGGGCATTAAGATTGGTCTTTGAAGAAGACCAGAACCTCTAATAGGTTTCTAGGGAAGCGGAGAAGTGAAATTGGTAGGGTTTGTCCGAGCTTGAAGGCTCAAAGTGGTGTGAGGAAGAGAGGGAGGATGTGCCCTTTTATAAGGGAGGAGAGGGGCACCTTTGGAATAACTAAAAATATTATTTTATTATAAAGTCATATTCGGTTTTTAATAGCTCTAAATTGAGTTATTTTGAAGCTAAGGTGGGTATTGGTAGAAATACTCTCATCCAATGGAATTTAGAAAAGTTTAGGTTTCTATTTTAACCTTATCATTTAGATTTAACTTTAAGTTAAATAATTTTTCTTTTACCGTGTCTTCTTCCTTTCTTACACTATAAGGTTAATAAACTTACTATAACAAGCCAAACGAACCCCAAGATGTTTATTATTAATATATATAACCTTATCTAAGTCATTTGTCTGAACCTTATATTTTTTAGGAATAAAATAACAATTAATAATATAATATTTGTTTTAAAAACTATTTTATGTCAATTTTGACACTATTTGGTAATTGATTTTTGTGAAAATCATAACAGAATTATTAGTTCGAAAAAAGTTAACTAAATCAATACTAACATGTCATATTAACCTTGGAATTCATAAAAAGTCTCATATTACATTTATTTGGGTATTTATACCATCAATTATGTCAATATTTCATTAATAAGATAATTACTACATCATCATTGTGTCATAAATAAATTTAATTATTTAATGTCTAAAAATTATAAATAAAACACCATTATGTAGGAAATATTTTTATATTTATAATGAATATTTATAGTCGAATTTATCTTATTTATAACCCTATATTAAAAATTATTTAGTTATTAAACTTTGATTTTAACTATTTTAACCCTTCTTTAAATAAATTAATAATAAATGTCCTAATCTAATTAAAGTGGGCCTAAATGGTCATATTTTATTCCTATGTTTGTTTTTGGTCGAATTACACTTATCCAATAGAATTAGGAAATGTGTTAGGGTAATAATAATATCATTTTTACCCTTAATTACCCTATTTACTTTTAACCGTGGTAAAAAAAGTAAAAAGTTACTATTCACCAAAAATTATTTTCATCTCATTGAACCATATTTTAGTCCTTGATATTAACCGTGTCTCTCGGATTTTTTAAATTCCACTCACAGAAGTGGTAAAATAAGGTTTTATGTGAATTTGCAAATTCTCCTAGGAGTTGGGTAAAAGACGATGAAAAGTTCAATAAAATTTTTTATATATCTAAAATTATTATAAAATGACTCCAATGACTTAAATTGAACTTATATAGGTATTATGTATCAATTTTGACCTAAAATAAAATTAAAGAAAATAAATAATTATTTAAATAAAATGTCGGTTTTTTGAATAGTAACCCAGTGTTTTCACTATTCATCAAAAATTGAAAGTTTTCAGAAAAATACCAAAAATTCACCCGAGGCTAATTTTGATATTATAAATCCAAAAATGAAGTCCATTTTGAAAGATAAAATTTATAAAATTTCAAAAAGTGAGTATTACTATTCATAACGGCTAGTTTATATAACATATCGTTGTTTAGCAAAACTCGGTATTGCATTCAACACACGCTATCGCGGAAGGTTGTGATTGCCTTTAATGCAAGCCAAGTCAGGGATGCGTGTTGTGAAAGCTCCTTTTAGTGTAGCGTACAACACAAGACATTAATGAAATTAAAAAGAATATTTTTCATAAAATCTCGGGGTGTTACAGCCTTGGTATTAATCTGAACCATTTCGTTTACATGGTCAATTGACATGTCATGTTTGCATGGGTTTCAGAATCTATGATACTTGGAATTACTTCCAGTTCATACCTAATAGTATACTTGATAGCTTTCTAATATATGGAATGTGAAGTATTAGATGAGGTTGATGTAGATTGAAAAGATTATTTTACTTCCTGACTCATTTTGGAAAAATTAATAACTTTAAGATGAGAAACAAAATCTTCAAGTCCTCTCAAGACACTCTCCATTGTAGTCTTATACTCAGTGGTTAAAGAATTGATTCCATTAGTTAACTTCTTAATCTATTCCACAAAATTGGTGTTACTTTCCACAATGGTTTAAGTAGTTGTAATCAAATTTGGGTGAATTTCCATTATCACTATCTGTGATACAGAAACAAAATTAGCTTGAGATGCACTATTTGAGGCACAAATAGAAGTAAAAGTCCCTTTTTTCCTTACACCTTCAACCATAGACCAGATAGCATTCATGTTATCATTTATCTCTATGGTTTCTCTCCTAGCTTCTTTAATATAATATCTCATATGATATTCAACTGAATTCGTTACTATTGAACATATGTCTTCCTTGATTTTTTTCCAAATCATCCTTAGATACATAGTCTCTAGGAAGGGTCTCAACAACTTATTCCTTTGCAACATGTACACAAACATCATTATCTGAATCATCATAATCTAATCACTGTGCCATAGTCTCAAGATTCCTCTCCCATTCATCCATTAATTCAGCATCCATATGAGTGAGTTTATAAATCCTTACTCTTCCAAGTTGATGATCTTCACTAGAATGATCTTATAATTCTTGAGTCTCCCACTCAGTGTTAGAATTCATGGAAGCATTATACCCCTCATATTTATATAACATTGTTACATAAAGAACTTTAGTATCAGGTATTAAATCTTAATTCTATTGATTTTCTATAGGATCATCCACCTCAACTCTTTAAACTTTTCTATCTTCACAGACATCATTAATACCATTGTTGGCATGATCATGTCTAGAATCACCTCCATCACCATTTTCTTAACCTATTTCCTCTTATTCCTCTACTTCCTCTTCTTCATCTTCTTCCTCTTCTTACAATTTTTCCAATTCTACATCATTTCCAGAACCATATGATGTTCCTTCTTCTCTTTTATCCCCTCTTTATTCATCATCATCAGAGTCATTAGATTCATACATCACACTGCTACTCACTTCTGTATCCTCTACATCTTCATTATCCCTAAAATTATTTCTTTTGATGTTAAGGGATGTGGTGGACATGTGTTTCAATAGGTTAACTTAGGAGGGAAAATAGAAACATCAGTATCACTCCTATTATGAACAAGAGATCCTTCCCCTACCAGCTTCAGCTTCCTCAACTCCTTGCACATCAGAGAACATTTTTTCTTCATCATGAACCAAACCAGGGTCCCTCATATCTCTTGGTCTGGTAGGGTGATCCATAGGATTGAAATTATCATAATATTTCTCTTTATCAACAACCCACCTTCTCTTCCCTGGATTCCAATTAATATTCATTATCATATAGATTGCATTAATCAAACAAAAAGCACTGCATTTTGATATAGTTTCATTACTATCATCCACACATATCGTTTCATTAATCATAGAAGATATAATCCTAGGGTAAAATAAAGAATTTTTCTTAGATAAGGGTTTTATTATCTCACTTATGTGAACCATTAAATACTTTTAAATAATGGTGACTTTTCATTGTCAAAAAGTTCTTTAAAAGTTTCCCCAAGGTAGAAAATATCACTTTCTGGTGGATGATTACCTTGATAGTCATAAAAAATTGGTTCATTAGGAAATTTAATATATTCAACCCACTTCTTTGAATAGAAATAAATACTATATACTTTTACCATTGATTTTATCCAATAGACATCACTTACTTCAAAAATAAATTTAGTATTCGTGTAGAACTCAAGCACCAGCATCATCTAATATCATCTTCCATTCTAAAAAAAACCATTGAATCCATCCTTGATCCTGTATAACATTCAACAATAGGGAATTTCACTCCAACAACAATTATTCAAACTCCTCTTTTTGTAGAGTTACTATATGATTAGGAAGTGCTCGATTTACAAGACCTAAAGATCCGCTAGAATCACCTTTATTCTTTTTACCAGGTGATGACTTATCAGAGTATCATTTAATAGGGAACATAAAAATTACCATTTATAGAGATTGGTTGAATGATATATGGGTAAAGGTTGAGGGTAGAGTGAGAAACTATAGTCTAAAGGTAATTATTAGTGTGGAAAATTTAGAGTTTATACCATTTAGGGCTTAAATCAAGTGAAAATTGAAAAATCAAAAACTAGGGTCCATAAATAATCAAAACAATGTTGTTTTGGTTAAAAAAATTAAACATTTAATAGAGTTACTCATATGTGTAAGAATGAATAACATTTCGGAATGATATATGTGTTAGTATGATAGTCTCAACATGACAGTGTCGACATGATAGTGTCAACATGATAGTGTTGGCATGATAATGTTGGCATGACTATGTCAGTATAAAAGTGTCGGCAAGACTATGTCGGCATGATAGTGTCGGCATGACATTGTTGGCGTGATAATATTTATTATTTTTTAAAAAGGAGAAGAACTATAAGTCACTTATAGATTAATCATTCCTAGATCATGTCTGATGTAATTTATTCTTTTCATAGTTTAATGACTTAGTGAATATGTCAGCAAGCTGATATTCAGTGAAAATAAATTCTAATGTAGAATCAACCTTTTGATAATGATCCCTCAAAATGAGATGTATTATATCAATATTTTTAGTTATATAATGAGAAACTGGGTTCTTAGAATTGTTAATATCACTTGTATTGCCAAAATTTACAAGTACATGAAAAAATTGATAACCATAGTCTAGTAGAGTGTGTTTCAACCACAAAATCTGAGCACAACAACTACCAGAAGCAATATATTCATCTTCATAAATAGATCAAGCAATAAAATTTTGTTTCTTACGCCCATGAAACTAAATACATTCCCATAATGTGACGTGTTCCATAGGTTCTATTTTTATCTAACTTGCATCCACCAAAATCATCATCAGAATAACTCAATATATCTAATTATTTTCATTTATTGTAATACAAACCTAAATTGATTGAATGTTTGAGGTATTTGAATATTATTTTAATAGAAATTAATTATTACTCTTTGGGATTTATTTAAAACTTTCCCACCTAAACACACTAAACATTATATCTGGCCTACTAGATGTCAAGTTGATAAATCTTCCAATTATTGTTCTATAAGTGGTTTGATCAACAGGTTTACCATCCTCATCAAGGTACAAATTATATTTAGTACTCATTGTAGGGTCACACTTTTAATTCCATCAAGTCCAAATAATTTTAGATGTTATTTTGTGTGTTTAATTTTATTTGAAATGATACTTCTTTATTTTGAAAAATCTGAATTCCAAGAAAGAATTTGAGTTCACTCATCATATCATTCCAAATTCACTATGCATCATTTTAGATAAATCAGTACATAAATAATTTCATGAAGATCCAAAAAAATATCATCTACATAAATTTGAACTATAAAAACATCATCAGAAATTCATTTTACAAAAAGGGTATGATCAAAAGTTTCTTTTGTAAAAGATTATGTAATGTGAAATATACTTAGTCTATCATACCAAGCTCTTGGAGATTTTTTAAACCATGTAAATTTTTTTATAATTTGTAAACATAATTTTTAAAATGATAATTTGTAAAACCATGGGGTTGTTCAACAATAACATCCTCAACTATATACTCATTTAGGAATGCACATTTAACATCCATTTGATAGAGCTTGAAATTAAGATTGGAAGCATATGAAAGAAAGATTCTTATGGCCTCAAGTCTAGAAATAGGATCAAAAGTTTCTTCATAGTCAATGCTTTATTTTTGAATATAACCTTGTGCATCCAATCTAGTTTTATTTCTAATAATATTACCTAATTTATATACTTCTTTTGTAATCACCCACTTAGTGCCTATGGTCAAGGTGAATTTGGGTCTATCAAGATGTTTCCAAAAATTATTTCATTGAAATTGTTTAAGTTCTTATTGAATACGCATCACTCAAAATACATTTTTAATTGCATAATTGATGTTTTTAGATTCAATAAGTGACAAAAGGATTCATTATAAACATGATTTCTAAGATAATCTCTAGTCTGTGTCCCTTTATCTAGGTCTCCAACAATTTCATCCAAAGGATGATTGTTGAGGGTTCTAGTTGGTCTATAAAAAGTGGGGTAAGAAATTTCAGGTTCATCTACAGGTTTAGGTTCATCATGTTTAGAGTCTAAAGAATTTCCAAACTATTTGATTTAACATATTTCTTGACAAGTGGATTAGATTATTATGAAAATATGTCCATATTTGACACATCATCTTCAAGGTTGTCTAGGGAGGTCTTAGGTTCATGTGGATATGTTTCATCAAATTTGATATGGATAGATTCTTTCACACACATGGATGTTTTATTAAATACCTTATAAGAATTATTATAGGCTGAGTAACCTAGTAAGATCCCTCTATCACTCATGGATAAAAAACTGTCAAGATTTTCCTCTGTATTAAGGATATAGAATTGGAAACCAAAAACATTAAAGTAACTAACTTTGGGTTTTCAATTATTTCAAAACTCATAATGATTATTATTGAGGATATGTATAATTAAGACAATATTAATTATGTAGCATGTTTTATTTACACCCATAGTCCAAAAGTGAATGAGTAGATTATATTTATTAAACATTGTTTGGGTTATATTTTGTAAATTTCTATTTCATCTTTCCATTACTCTATTTTGGTGAGGTGTCCTAGGGGAAGAGAAGTTATGAGTATAGTAATTGTTTGCGAAAAATGATTCAAAGTCATGATTTTAAAACTCATGACCATAATCAATTCATAAGGATTTTAATCTAAGTCCAATTATATTTTCCACTTTTTTAGCATACTTATTGAAGTATGTACAAGCATCACTTTTGTGAGCTAAGAAATAAGTCCATGTATATCTAGAAAATTCATCAACAAGAACATAGAAATAATGATTCCCATTAATACTTGAAACTAAAGAGGGTCCAAACAAGTCCATTTTAACCAACTCTAATAGATGATAAGTTCATACTTGTTTCTTTGATTTGAAAGATATCTTTTCTTTTTTTCCCTTTTGACAAGGATTACAAATTTTTTAATTTGACAACTCATGTTTGGGTAGAACCTTGACTATTATTATTATATTATGAATTAAAATAGAGTGTATATTATATTTTCATAATATCCTATGCCAAATACAAGACACGTTATTATAGGAACTTAAACAAGAAACATTTTGAGAAACTAAAGAATTTAGTTTAACAACATATATATTTTCATTTATAAAAGGAGAATATACTAATTCATTTTTTTAAAGTTAAAAATATTTGAAGCATCATTTTTCAATTTAACCTGAAATACATCATCAAATAATTGTGAAATACTATGAAAATTATATTTTAATCCATTATCAAAGAGTATATAAGAAATTAAAAGTGATTTAGAGTTACTATTCTGGACTAGGCCAATAATTTTTCCATTAGCATTTTCACCAAATGTGACACATACACCATCAATCATGATTATGTTATTGAAGCATAAATAGTATTCGGTCATAGGTCTTGAACATCCACTTTCTGTTTACCACTGACTCATGCAGGAGCTCTTTAGATATATTTCCGACAAAATAATCAGAAAAAGCAGATTTTGGTTCCCAGATTTGTATGGGTCCATAAATATTAGAAATCAGTGATTTAGGTACCTAAATTTTCTGTATGGGTTCCCTATATGAATTATGTAGCATATTCGAGAAATATATTCTATTTGGTCTAGATAATCTATAGGTATTAAAATATTTTCCAGAACAGGAAGTAACAGCATAATTTTCATTTTAGGTAGATAAGAAGATTTTCCAGATTTAGTTAAAAATTTGTTTTATATAGTTTTCTCTGTCCAGACTAATATTCAATAATAGAAGTGTACTTAGGAGTCATCTATTTTCTAAGCATTTGAGTAAGAGTATTTTTATCATTGGTAAACTTTTCTTATTCATTCATCAATTTCACATAAGAATTTTTACTTCATTATTTTCTTTTAGAAGTAGTGTATTATTTTCATTTTTAGTAGTAAGTTCATACATAATATTTATAGTGAGATCATGATATTTCCTTAAATTTTTATAATTATCTTTCAATTCATTACTTCTATCATCGAGAATATTACTATATTCCAATAGTTCATCACTTTACATATTTTTAGAATCAGTTACATCTCAAGAATAGTTATAATTATGATTAGGAGAATCTAAGGTTTACATAGATTATTTTTTTTCATAAATCATAAATTTTATATATCATATCTCTCATCATGAGATTATTCGGATACACTGGAGAAATCCTTAGAGTAACTCCATGTGGTTGTCATAGATTTCTTATAATTCTTCTCTTTCTTTTCATACTTCTTTTTGTATTTTAATTTTAGATAGTCATCTTTGACATGTCCTCTCCTCTTACATTAATAGAAGACAATCTCCTCTTATTTTTAATTTATTTTCTAGTTATTTTTCCGGTTTCCCTTGTTATCATATCTTCCATTATAATTAGGCTTCTAGAAGAATATCTTATTTCCATAGAATTTCATGATTCTTCTGGCCAAATGAGCCATCTCTTCATCACAATCTGACATTGATTCATCATTTTTGTACCTTTCAACAAAGGCTAGCACCTTTTTTTTTGCCACATTCATAGATTTAGTAGTCTTGAAGGCTATAAATTTTCTCTTAAGTTTATCCACTTCTTATAGGTTGACTTTCATTTCTTCATCGCACATCATCAGTTTTCCCATGAGTTCATTAATAGTTTGTTTTCTATTGTCACATGATTATCTAATGGAGACCGAAGTTCTGCTCGATATATTAGGTAATCATATGAGAATTCTCATAATTTGTTCTTTTGTGGTAACCACCTTTCCTAAAGTGCTCACAATGTTTTCTATCTCATTGAACCTGAGATACATGTCAGAAATATGTTCATGTGGATTCATACTATTGTTATAATATTTCATATTATATGTATTAAACCTCATTTCCTTGAAAATATTTGTTCGTTCATGTGAAATAGCTATGGAATCCCAAATTTCAAATATAGTTTTATAAGTATAAATTCTATTGAATTTCTCATCTACTAGAGCATAATATAAGGAATTAATGTCTTTATTATTATTAAAATAGGAAGCTTTAGCAATATCATCCCAATTATTTATTTTATTAGTAGGGATCACATATTCAGTATCTATAGAAGACCAAATCTCAAATCCTATACTCCCTAAATTCATTTTCATCTTAATTTTCATGATCATAGTCAGTTCCATTGAAAAATGGAGGTCTGTAGGTAGTAGAACCTTCCAAGGTATTTTCCTTAACAAAATTTTTGAGATATATTTTAATGGTATAAATTTTTAGTATTAAAAGAAATTTTATGATATTTAAAATAACACAAAAATAATATTTGAAAATGTTTGAAAAAGCCTTCAAAATAGAAAATTTCAAACCCATTTGATAACAAATGTTGGTCAAAGTAGGACACTATAGAGGGGGGGGGGGGGATGGGTTGAATTGAGTTCTTACAAAAATTTCTGTTAAAATTATTATTTGAAATTCTCCAAAATATAAAAAACAGTTGACCAGTTAGCCATTAGTGAATTTATAAGAGCTTAACAGTTCAATTAATTTCTAACAAATACTGATTAGTTCTTAGTTATATCAATGTGATAATTAATACACCTTTTTAAACTAACCAAATGAGTCAATACTAACATAAAACATTATAAGAATAACTATCAAGGTTCAATTTAATTTAATTAAATATGTTATAAAACAGGGTAAAACTAAATGTAGAAGAGCAGTAGAAATGAAAAAAGAGGTTCATAATCAAGTAGATAACTAATCCTCCACATGTTTTGATCACCTTCCACCTAGAAGTTTAAATTAATAATCAATTTGATCCACATTAGGGATCGGGTTTCACAACAGCACATAGGTTGTCCATCTCCGAAGACCTCTACCACATCTCTTCATGGTTAAAAACTACCATGTCACACAAGGAACTTTTCCACAATTTTTCATGCGAGTAAAAAGGTATAAGATTTTATGAGTGGAAGGATATCTTGTATCATTCAGTTTGATATAGGAGAAAGTGTGTTCTTTAAATAAAGATACAGACACTGCACAAATGATTGTAAAAATGAACAAAATATATAAAATAAATATGGGAAAGGATTTAGAGGTCTTGGTGTGTCTTGAGATGCAACATAGGATTCTTCAGATGTAGCTGATATGAGGTTTGAGTCCTATTTTTGATGTAAACACTAAAACAAAGTTCCATAATCTGGATTCTTGGTAAAAGTATGGTTCTGAAGGTATATTCATCTCCTTCTTTTATATTATGATGTTTTTTGACAATTCAATATACATATTGATTGAGAATTCCCAATTTGTTCTTATTTTTTTGAGTCCACAATGGGTGCATTAGAGTCATAGATGTTCTTTTGTTTGTCTCTCACGTGTGCATACCACACTACTTACTACTTTTGTTTTCAAAATTATTCTAATATTGTGGGCCGATAGAGATCCTGGCCATTCCATGTTCATAGGTTAATTTTAAATTTTAATGTCTAAATAAAGCTGTAAAAAGATTATTAAATATGTTAGTATCATTAAATCACTCAAATATGATAGTTAGAATGAATTTTAACAAATAAAAATTTTAAAAGTATTTCTGTGAATCCAATGTGGGTGAATCAGTGTATTTGTGCTTCTTCCAATTGGTGGGACATCAGTTAGTGAGTGATCCAGTCTATGAGACTTCAGTCATTGAGTTGTCTGTCTGTGAGACATCAGTCGGTGACTAGTCTATCAGTGAGACATTAGTCAGTGATTCATCATGTTGGTATCTTAGTTCTTTTGTCAGTTTCAGTGAATGAAACATGGATAATATTATATGTTCTGTCTGTCTTAGAGTACAAAAATTTCAGAATATTTTAATACTCATAGTTAAACATAGAAAATTAGTTATAATCACATTTACATTTAAACAAACAAAATTATTTATTTGATATAAATGTTCTGACATACTAGAAAATAATTGACATGATTTAGGATCTATTAGAAGGTAAGATATGTTTCAAGTGATTAATACAAGATTTTTGATAAGGAGATAAGATATATGTTGTAATATATGACCTGATTTATGATAATTAAAACCATTATAGTTAGAGATAGTGGTGAAAATTTTCCAACGGGAAAACACATATCATAATACATGGAATAAAATGGGTATTATAAAATTGTAACCATATCATTACCAATGAAAAAAATATAAGTTTCATAATAATTTCATTATAAACCTAACCTTTGAAAAGAAGTGGGTTTGAAAATCATATATCCTGTGAACGGGAAACAGATTTCGTAATCATCAGCCATCAAAAAATTTTCCTTTCAAATAAAAAATATGAATATAAATATTAAGTAAATTATATAGAATGGAATGAGTAACACCAATAAATGTTATCATATATGGGATATAGTTTTGGAATATATTTTCAATCATTTTTTGAGGAAACTATCCTTTCTTTTCAAAAAATTATTTTTAAAACATTAAACCTTTTGAAAACTTTTATGATGAAAAGTGATTTGAAAACATATAAAAGATGATTTGAAAAAAACAAAACATTTTTTAAATTATTTTTCCTTTTAAATTATCTTTAAATATCATTTTAAAATAAATTTTAAAATATTTTTGAAAATAGTGTTTTTGAAATAAAATAGGTTTCTAAACAATGATAGAGATATGGTCAGATTTTTCTAAAAAAAGCTTTTTGTAATTAGATGAATTACCAAAGAAAGAAATAATGGTACTAATACATGGGTACATCAGGAATAAAAAAAGGTGATGGAGAATCATGGGTGTTTTTGAGAGAAGGATCTTAATATTTCATCAAAGGAAACATAAGCATATATAATTCTTCAAACCGATGAGATTGTTTCAAGAATCTCTTTCAACATGGTAAAATGGGATCCTAATCAAAATGTAATAAAGGGAAATTACATTAATCATAATGTATCTTGAAAATATTTAGATTCATGATTTATCATTTAAAAAGGATTTATATACACCTAGAAAAATAATTTATGTTCATAAAAAAACATGAGTCTCAATGAAGTCAAATTGAGACAAAACTATTTTTGTGATTTGGTAACTTATGAAATATAAACCGCATGAAATATATATAATAAAATGGGTATATAAATAACCATTAATATAAGTATATGGATAATATAATTAATACATGGAATGTATATTCACCACAAAAAAGTAATCAGTGGTGAATAATGCATATATCTCACGAGGGAAAAAGTGAGATGAGATTCCATTAACGTATTCCTTGACTCTCTTTATACTCATACAAGATTATTGTATAATAAATGTATTTTTTTATAAATATCTCACGTAATAATTTTCTTATTTATATTCCAATATATTTTCTATTTATAACTTTATATTACCCTCTTGTTAATAATTCTATATTATGGTTTCACTAGGGGTAGTATTCCCTCTCTTTTCTGAATGTGTCTTAATTTGTTATATTTTTTGTTCTTATACTTATATCGTGATATAAATTATATAAAACAGAATATAAATTTCTTTTCTATTTATTATATGTTTATTATAATAATGTATATAATTTATAAGTATGAAATAGAATACATTGTTTATGGAAACAATAATCTGTACGTACAAATGAATGCTATATCCATTCTTGTTATCGTATTAAATGAAAGAAGGAAAATTTCATATATGTGTGTACATATATTATAATTATAGTATTATTATAATTTCATATATATATAATATATTTTCATTAAAAATTTTTTTAATACATTACTTGTACCATGTGAATTAATCTCATCATTTCGAGGGGTGATGGTCAACACTTTGTCAAACAAAATTATCATATTTACACCAAGAAGAAAGTATAATGATATTTTTTTAAAACAATTAAAAATATTATATAAATAATAAATATAATATATAAAATTTAAAAAATAGAGTGTACATTATAATTTCCACCATGAGAGGTAGAAAAATGAAAATGAACAATCATTTTTTTGTGATAGTAGTGCTCCACACATCTAAATTGTATATTCATTAACCATTAGATGGAGATGTGTGTCAGTTTTGGTAGATAAATAATGTTTAAATATCCAAATAAATTTAGGATATTTTTTTATAATATCATGTATTAAAGAGAGTGGTGGGTGTGGAGAAACTAATTAAACGAAAGGAGCTTTAGAGAAGGAGTTACCTTTTAATCGGGTAAGTTCTTTTGGGTTGTGCCAAATGGATTCCATGGAAGGATTTATTCTTAAGGGGATTATTCCATGAGGAAGGGAGGATTTTTTTGAGGATACATTATCAGAGATATTCTAAACCTAATTGTTTTTAATAGTGTGAAGATGTGTAGGCGAGGAGTCCTTTTTTTAGTGGAGGAGGACTAACACTATAGTAAATCTTTTGAAAAGGAATTTCAACCATGTTTTTTCCATGGAATGTGGTTCCCATAACGATCCCAAGTTGATCCAAGGGATTTTATGGTCGATCTATGACCATCCAATACCTATTGGAAATGTTTCTAGGTCATTTTTGGTCTTAAATTTATGTTTTAGTCTCCAATTAAGATTAATTTTACCTTAATCGATGTTATTATGTTTAGTAACCATCACTAATACATTTAGTAAATTACTATGTTGAACATATTAGAAATTTTAAATTATTCAGATTTCAAATATGGGATCCATTTTTCAAAATTGTATTAATATAAGTGGCGTATATTAATTTAAAAAAAACCTCGCTAATGTGACAATATTGTAGTTTTCTAATGTAAAAACATCCAAATGTTTTCTAAGTTGATATTCCAAATTTCATTTTGAAATTGAATAAAATTACTTAAATTGTATTTATTTCTAAAAATAAATTCTATTTAGACTTTTAAAAAAATTATAATATTATTTAAACTTATAAATAAATTAGATAAAAATGCATTTTTGATTTGAAATCCAGTGTTCATTGTTATTCATCCAAAAATGATGTTTCTCAGAAAAATCCCAAATATTCACCCAATGATAATTTATACATTCAAAATTATAAAATGAAGTTTATTTTATCATATTGAATTTCTAAATTTTTCTATAATTAATTTTTTATTTTACTAAGAATAAAATGAAAAGGAGTTTATTTGAGAACACAATATTTTTAAACATATAACGAATTTACCAAAATAATCAATTTTCATTATTAATATGTTCCATTTATAAAAGTAATTATAAGAAATATTTTAAAAGATGTTATTATTTTTCATATTAATAATTTTAATGGATATATTATTATTATCTCAATTAATTAATTCTAATAATAAAATGATTTTTCGTAAAAAAAATTTGTGTTGCATATAGTGTACGCCATGTCAGTGTTGCTTGTAATGTATGAAAAGTTGGTATTATTTGTAACGTATGTAAAGTCGGTTACATGTGAATGTAATGTTTGAATTAGTTCATTTGATTACATAAATGAAAATTTAATTTATTTGAGATAAAAGGGTCTATAAAAACATGGGGTGTAACATTCTTCCCCCCCTGAAAATGAACTTAGCCCTCGAAATTCATCTTACTGTTATACAAAATTATGATATTTCTACTTCATAAAATCCTAAAATTCCAACATAGCATACAATGACTAGTGGTTTCCCAACAAAAATTCTACAAGGTGAGGGGTCTTATTTCGTAGAACTTTCACTGATCGGTCTGGAATTTCAATGAGTTTTTCATCATAAGAAAGATCCTGCTCCAGTGGTATGACCTCTATATTAAGTACATATGAATGGTCTGGTATATAATTCCATATGGGAGAGATGTGAAACACATCATGGTTGTGTGATATATTTAGAGTATGTTCCATGTGATATCCTACCATCTCGATATGATCAAGAATATTAATGGGATAGATATACCTTAGGATTAGATTTCCTTTCATTCAAAACCTCATTACATTATTCTAAGGGGATATTCATAGAAACACTTTTTCTCTAATGTAAAATTCTATATCACACTATATGTTATAAAAAAAATTCTACCAATATTGATCTTCTTAGATATACTACTAAATGGATCTGACCTTCTCTCTAATTTCTCTAGAAATATCTAGTCCCAATAGATTAATTTCTCCGATCTCATCCCAACATGATGGAGCTATAGATTTATTACCATAGAGGAATTTGTAATATTCCTTCTAAATTATTGAGTGAAATCTATTTTTTTGTAAGAAAAATCAGTTAGAGGAATGTGTTGATCCCAACCACCTTAAAAATCCATAGAACAAGATCTCAACATATACTCTAAGATTTAAATTTATATTTCAGATTGACCATCCTTCTAATGATGATAAGAAGTGCAAAAACCCAATTCTGTATTAGGTCCTTGGTGAAGAATTCCCCAGAACATTTAGGTGATCTTCATATCCCTATCCTGTATAATGGAATGTGAAACTCCATGCAACCGTACCACTAATTTAAAGTATATCATGGAATGATCATCCATAGAAACTATTCACTCATTGCAATGAAGTGTGCTGAATTTTTAAGGAAAATTACAAATACCCATATATAATTAATCTCTTAAGAGGTTTTGGATACTCTAATGACAAAAAAATTGTGATATTCTCCTATTTCCATTATGGTATGGGTAATGGATGAAACAACTCCTTTGACTTTTGTCTCTCATCCTTAACTTATTTGAATACTAAGCACCATGATTTAAATACTGTAATATCTCTCTTCATTCCAACCCAACATAATTATTTTTTAATGTCCATATACATCTTCAATCATCTAGGATGAATAGATAATAAAGAACCCCGAGTTTTCTCAAATAACATATTCTTCAGATTTGGTATGGAAGGAACACTTACATGGTTATTGATCCTTATCATTCCATCCATATCAAGGTTAAACTCATCATCATTTACAACTTTCTATTGCTTCTCAAAATCTTCATTCTATAACTACTCAATATTCACTTTGATAGATATTTGAACATTAATTTTAGAAAGATAATATTTTTCCACTTCTTTCATGATTTCTAGATCCATAATTTTTAATTCTTGAAATATTGGATCTTTTGTGATCCTCATCATATATAAGATAGCATGATACTTTCGACTGAAATCATCAAACACCTTGTTTTCTATTCTATGGTGGTATTGTATTAAGTATTCATAATCATTGATCAAATCTAATCATCTTCTCTAGCACATGTTTAACCAAAAACCGAGTGAATATATATTTCTTACTTGTATAATTGATATATACATATCACACTTTTCATTATAAATAATATTACTCAATATCTATAATGAAAAATGTACAGCTACAAACTCCAAATCCTGAGTTGGGTAATTTTTCCCATGAATCATTAACTATCACGAGGCATAAGTAATAAACTTTTTATTCTACATAAGAAAACATCCCAATATCTTCTCATATAAATGATAATAGATTAAAATCCCTTCTCCACTACAAGGTAATGTATGAACATGTGAACTAACTAACCTTATATTCAATTACATGAATTTTTTCTCACATTCATCTATCGAGATTAACTTGAATCCCTTCTGATTTAATTTGGTTAGAGTATTAGGTAGTTGTTGGAAATTACCCAAACAACATTCAAAATATCTAGATAATATATAAATTTAATAGATATTTGTCACTATGGTTGGTTTAGGGAATCATTCAATAGCCTATTTCCTTTATATATCTACTCCCATACCATCTCTTGAGCTAAAGGGACCCCAAAAATGATTCTTTTTTAGTCAAAATTTAAACTATGTAAAATGTTGATATTTTTATCCTTACATAGGGTAATTTGTTTAATTATAATGTGATATTCATGCTATTAAGTTTACATTTGATTTATATGAATATCATTGATAATGAATACCACAAACGGATTAAGGTAATATCTAAAGACAATATTCATTAAATCCATGAAGGTAATAGGGGAATTATAAAGACCAAAAGGCATCACTACATAATCATATTGTCTATACATTGTATTTAAGGCCATCTTGGGTATATCCTTATTATTGAACTTCAATTGATGACATCTAAAATGGACTTCAATCTTGGAAAAGTATTATACTCTACACAGCTGATCAAACAAGTCACCAATATGGGGAATATGATAATTTTTCTTGGTTCTGCTCCTCGCTTTGGCTTCGGTGAAGGCACTTCGGTTTCAACCTAGGGCACCACTACCACTCTCTGACCTTGCGTTCCATTGCTCCCCTCTAGGTCGGATCTGGAGTTATGGAATCACATAGGTTTTGGGTTTGAGGTTCGGAGGCTGTGGGTCTACTCGGCGTCTTCCCCATTTCCTCTTGCTCGTGTCCCCTCTAGGGTTTTATCCCCTTTTTTCATCTTTCTCTTTCATTTCCTTCTTTCTGTCGTTTTTGTGTTCTCTGGATTCTTCGGTGTCACTTATGGGTCTGTTGGGTGGCTGTCTGCGTCGGGGGTATGAAGTGGAGTTCCATCAAGGTCTCTGCCTGCCCGCCCTGCTCTGGCTCCAGGTCTCCTCCAAGCTTTCCGAGGAAGATTTTCATGGGGGTCTTCCTAGTGCTTTGGGAGGTGGGTTCGAGCGGTCTCTGGCATCTCATGGTGGGTTCTTCTTCATGGGCTCCGAGAGGGTGTCAGTGTTCTCTTCATTGTTTCTGCTTGTCAATCTGATGGTTTGCGTGATTCTAGGAGGTCTTTGTCGGCTGTGCACTAGGGTATTCGGGTGGCTCGCCGGTTCTGCGTGGATCGGTTCTCTTCAATAGAGATTCACAATGGTGATGGAGGGTACTGGTGGTCATTTCAGACGTCACCGTTGGGTTGTCTGGCTTGGTGCTGACAGCATTGGGGCGTCAGGGCATGCTTCTTGTGAGACTCTTTGATTGCTTTCCGATGGAATTCTTGGCAGCGTGGCGACATAGATGGGGTTCATGACGGTTGTGACGATGATGGCCTTCCCTGGTTTTCCTCTCGGCGGGGTGGACGGCGGAGTCGATGGGCCTGTTGACGGCGGTGTTTCAGCGTGACTGGTTTTCGTGGTTCGAGTTCAGTGCGAGTTGGAAGGGTGAACACGGCTTATGCGGTTCGATGGGTTGGTTGGCTGTGTGTCTTTGGCGGCTATGCGATGGTGAAAGGTCTGCAGTTTGAGGTGATGGGTCTGCAATTTGATGATGCTGGTTTCTCTGCTTAATAGTTTTTTGAAATTTAAATTTTGGATACTTAGATCTGGCGCTGCTTTTTGAGTTGGTTGTGGTTCCATTTGGTTTTTTGCGATTTTCTGAACTTCTGAATTTCAGATGTGGTCTGTAATGGTTTAAGGGGTTGTGGGGTTTTTCTGTACCGGTGGCTCATCTATGGTTCCCACTTACCCAAAAAGTGGATTTTAAATAATATAAAAATAGATTGTGGTATAGAGAGTCAAATTGATCCATAATTAATCTTCACAAAAATAATCAGTGAACTATTAGGTTACACAACAGTCTGAATGAATCCATTATGATGGTTTTCTTGGAGTTTCTTCTTCAATTACTGAAACTCAATAAGGACCATTATATAAGAAGTATTTTAAATTAGCGTGGAACCAGGGGTGAGTTCTATAGAAAACATCAGTTAAAAATTTTTTGGAAGTCTATTAAAATCTCAAATAAATACCTAAAAAAATTATTGAACAATAGAAAAATCATTAAGGTTAATTTTCTCCCCAACTAGTTGAGTTAAAAAACCCTTTTGAACGGGAATTAAAACCTATACACTATTTGAAATATCCCAAATATGTTCATTCTTATCATGAAATTGATATATGCTACTTGAAGGATTTGAAATATAAAACAATATGGTCCATCCTTGACATTTGATGTTTGATTTATGTATATAAAGCGAATCCATACCTGAGATGACATCAAATTCATCCCAAGGAATAATGAAATGTTTTTCAGGAAGCACATTCCCACAAAATTCAACCAGAGAGGAATCATAGACCTTAAATAAAATCATCGGGCCATTAGAGTTTTCATTAATAACTCCACATTTAATCATTTTTATAGAATCATAAAACCCTTTGAAAATTATTGCAAAATGAATGAGTATGTACATCCAGAACCAAATATGTCCTTAGAAATTCTAGAGTGGATGGTAAGTGTTCCTTTCATCATGTTGTTATCATACCCCTTATTAGAAACATTCATTTAATGATATTCCCTCGGCTTATGTTGTGGTTGACATCGATCATAATCACCAATCCATGGTATGGGGTAGTGGTTAACATTATTCTTAATATCCTTACACTTATAACACCGAGTCTTGGGAGGTACATTATGTGTGGATTTTTATCCATTAGCATTTTAAGCCTACATTTTCCCTCATTTGGAAATTATATGACCTAGTGAAATTCTATTCCACCCTCAATAAATTTAATAAACCTCTTATAAAAAACTACTCTATGATTCATCCCACATTTAGATCATAAAATAAAAAATCATTTTCCTTCTCCATAGTTCTTAGTGTTTCCTTTAAACTCTATATTCCTTTTCTTTTCAAAATTACGAGGATGATATGTGACTCTGTCCTCCATTTCAACCTTAATTTCCCAATGAAAAATCTCTTCATAGATAATTATGTCTCTTATGGATGGTGCACTTATGAGACATGTGTTTAAGAAACTAAAGAACCAATCATCTTCACTTTTAGATTGGATGATAATTCTTGAAACGTACAACACTATTTTCAAGAAATTAGACTTTTAGGTACTAAAAGATTCTTCACCTTTTTATGTCAAATGATGGATCTCTTTCTCTATCTTGCTATAAAGAATCTAAGGAATGAAAATACTACAAAAAAGTTCTTGAACTAGTCCCATTCAATGGATTAAATTTTAACTTGATTACTTGTATTCTTAATTAGATTCCACCATGGGTCCACTTCACATTCTAAATGATAAACAACTATAATTACATACTCATGTTCCAAACACTAGAGGATGGAAGATATATTTTTTGTGGTACTGATCCATTATTTAGAAATATGTGTATCAAAAGACCCACTAAAAGAAGGAAATTTTTACCCCATGAAGTACTCAACATAATGTTTTTCCAAACTTTGCTCATTTTTTATTCCACCATGATTCATATCTTAAGAATGATATGTGAGCACATTAATACAATTTTTCATTCTTAATCCCATATAATTTTTTTTCCTGGGAGGACAATCATTTCATTTTCCATTAGATTCACCAATAACACTATTTCTTATGGTTCTGGCCATTGACTAAATCAAAAAATCATTGTGTAAGAAAATATTATCATAACGAGGAACCACATAATCATGAAAGGTCGGTTATAATATTTTTATGATATGAAACCTTATTTAATCTATGACACCTTAGGTTTTCCCAATTTTATTCAAAGCAAAATTATATTTAAATAATTCATATAGGTCTATGTAGAGTTATTGAATTCCCAAATCATATCCCCTTAGAGTGTCAAACCAGGTGTGCATCAAGACCCATTGTTGTGTACCGGATTACCCCGAGTGAGGCCCAGTGACATCTTGTTAGAGTTTTTACCCCTAGGTACATCTGTTCTAGAGCCACATCCACCAATATTTTTCAAATAGGGACGTATATCGCGGATACCACCCACTCTGTCCTTTAGAAAAAATGAAAGTCATTTTCTGATAATCATATTTATCCTTAGAGTAATCCATAGACAAGACCCTAGGGAGTCTCACTAATGTTTTCACATCCTAGCTTCAAAATGATAACAAAACCATTTGTCTAATACCAACTATACAGACTCTCAAATTTTATATATAAAAATTACATAACTTTTGAGGAATACTTAAAACATTATACATACAAACACATAGAGAATGTACTAGTTTAGTTCCTTTTGAATTATGGAAACATAATTACTGGTACATAAATGAGATACATTAGCTCACACTAGGTTCATATTTACTAGAATCTTTCATAGACTCATAAAAAAATACTTATCTTCATTACCCTGAAGAAATAAATATACAAATGTGTGAAATAAGATGTTCACTAAAGGTAAAAAAGGAGATAAATAAGAATTATCATGATCATAAGGGTATGAGAACATGATAATTAAAATATAATATCATATACTTCATATCAATGATCATTAACATGAATCATGGAATTATGTTTGTTTTTTCATAAGACATTGATGATAAGAAAATAATAAATATAAACCACGAAATCATAACATAGGAATAAAATTTGGAATAATGTACGAAACCCAAGAATATATTATTATTTTCATAGTAGTCACATCATAGATTCAAAGGACATCATTGTGTAAAAATTCCTTTACAAAAACTGGTTCACCCCTTATTCCAGGCCTATATTACTGAACCGATTTCACTCCTAATTTTGGCTCTATAATATTGAAGTGAGTTCATTTCCCCTTCTAACCTTTTAATAAAGAACCGAGTTCATTTCCCAGTCTATCTATTTATATCTCATGAGATATAAATCTTTTACAAATGTATTATAGATAGATATTGGTCCTACCATTAAATCCCATTATATTTATCGTGTAAGTTATCAACTTTTTATATGTTCCTTTTTTGGTTCAATGTTTTTAGATTTCATTTTCTGGGATTAATGTTTGCTGCTGAAGTAGTACATGTAGTGTGCCTAAGGTACTCGTCATGTTTTGGTTAATTGATATATTCTGTGAAAGGGGAGATCACATTGTGATCCAATACACATTGTGAATGGTTGGTACATGTCGTGTAGGGTGAAAATGTTGGATTTTAATCCAAGGTGATGGGGTTTTAGGCATACATATCATGTGTGAACTACACGTTATGACCTGTCAAAAACTAAGGTATAAGTCACGCATGTTGATGTTTCTCTTCATTATTTTAATTGGATCGTTATTACTCTAGACCCTAGACTCCTCATTGGATATTTTTATAGGATCCCCTCCATCTGGCATGTTCTGATCATCTTTTGATAGTCGTTTCACTTGTGGTGTGATTTCTGAGTAGGTATTCTCTTTCAATCTTCTCATTTATCTCTTTCACATATCTTGGGTTTTGACATATCATCTAGGGATTAATGGAACTATGTCATGGGGTGTTGGATCTTTTTTCTAGGTTTAGTTTCAAGATGTACTTAACCTTCTATATCGATGACTGGTGCAACTGTGAGTGTCGTTATTTGGGAGAGTGGTAGTGGTTCCATCCCAGTCTTCCAAATTGATTACCATCATATTTCTTGGCTTATTTAAATTTATTATTTAAATTCAAATAATCAACCATTCTTTCAATTTCATTGACGATTCCCAAATCCAATGAATTGGGGGATTTGAAATGGGTTTCGAATGAAAATTTAGAAAACCCTTAACTTTATTAACTTGTGGTGGGGTTATGGAAATTGACTTATTTGTATTGTTGGATTTAAATTTTGGATCTGATGGAAAATATTCAATTAAATAGTTCAAATTAATTGGGAAAAATAATTTTGAAAAGGATAGAATTGGTTTTTAATGAATTTCAAACATGCGAATGGATTAAAATGATTTGATAGAAAACCTAGTGGTTTTATCTAGTGAAAAATAATGTGTCTGAATAAAATATGTTTTAGTTTTAAATCGAATGAAATTGTAATTTTTTAAATTAAAGAATGGTATTGATCATATTTAATAACTTTTAAAATAGTTCACCCATCATGTAAGAGCGCATGAAATCCTTATGTAGTTAGTGAGTTATTTGAAAAAACCTACACTACGACAATGTTCTAAAACATACATCCAGTGGGTCACAACCTCTACTGGTTATTGATGAGACTACATTGGACAATGTCATTGGGATATGTGTATACACATTTTTTTGATTTTAGATAGAGAGTGAGTAATCCTATAGCTGGTCAATACTATAGTACCTTTTGAGAGATGACCATTTTGATCACTTATTTATTTATATTTGAGATATAAATGTATGTCCATGTTTGTTTGAACTTATTTACATGCCTGTGGAATTTATATAATTTTTTATAAATGTTTAATTAAAGCCATTTTTTAAAAATATTCCATTTCTTGTAATGTAAATCATGTTATTTAAAGAAATTTTACATTATAATGAAACTATTTATCATGTTTTGTTTAAATATTTTTTTTTTAATTTAGGAACCTATTTATTATAAAAATTTATACCTTATCTATGGATAATCAATATTTTGAATCAGTTATGTAATCTTTGGTGGTATCCTACTAGGATTAGGGTTACACCCTAATTTTACCTATGGTTGTTTGTAGACTTTATCCTTCTATACTCGAGAAAAGGTAAAGGTATCTATTTGTGGTGGATCTAGATATTGAGCTTTGGACTTGGTGAGTAGTGTCCTTTGGGATTTTTGGGATGTTTTCAGGTTTTATTACTTCGGTGTTAGTGATTTGGATTTATGCATTTTTTATTTCACTTCTTTACTCTGAGTGGAGTTTTCTTTTGATATGCATACTATTTTTTTCTTTTTCTTCTGCATTCTTGTGGCGGAAAGCATTCCCTATAATATTTTCAATGTTGATAGTTGATAGTTGCTGACCTGTGGGAATTGGGAATACCCTTCGGCTTATGTCAGGACAACCTTGCTTACTGGGTCACTAGGGTACGTGAGTTGGTTCCTGAAAAAGTGGTATCAGAGGGATGTTGTTAATCTTTTTTATTGAGTTCACAATATATTTTTGAAATCTTGTTTTGAGATAGGAGGTAACTATGATTGAGCACTTGGCTGAATCTCACTGTAATGATCCTTACGTAACTTGGGATGGTTAGGTAAACAAGTATTGTGGATTAGTGTTGGTATTTCCCCTATTTAGATTTCTATAGAGAGAAATTAAAATGAAGTTTGTCCCTTCTATTGAGATTATTTTCTTATTCTACTTAGTTTGAGTGTTTTTATAATGTACACTTTATTTTTCTACTGATGTTGTGTAGAATCATTCCTTTAAATAGTCTTAAAAATCCAAAATAAGAAAATTCTTCTACTAAACCTCACTAATCAAATCCTACTGTTGATTCAAATTTGGTTGAGATGATTTTTTTGCACTTTCCATGCTCTGGGGAAGGCACCAGTTACAGTTCCCACTTAATCTCCAGCTTTGGATCAGTAGGGTATTGTTCTTCAGAATCGTTCTCAATAGTTCCTTCACCAAAAGCCACTAGTATTCAAGGGTTATACTAATTTTCAATATATCAAGAATTGGTTCAGAAAAATAGAATTTTTTTTGAGTGTTTGGAGAAACCAAAAGTGGTCATGGTGATGTGTTCCACCTGCATGCCGGATGGAGCAATCCTAAGATGGTAGGACACGATGGTGAACAAAGGGAAACATGAGGGCTTATAGTGGAAATAATTCAAGGTTATTTTCACCAAATTGTTATATCCAGCGTCAATGGGGTTGGATAAGGTTGTATAGTTCTTCATGATTTGTAAGGATGATAAAACGATGAATGATTATTGAAATTGATTTTTTGAGATTATGTAGTTTTCTTTTGAGATTGTATATAATGAGAGGATGAAATCTTGATGACTCAAGTTGGGACCTCAATTAGATATCCATTATCAGTTTTTTTCTAAAGATTCCCACTTATATTGATGTTATGGATAGGGAGTTTATGGTTTATATGGACTAGGATGTAATTTCAGGGTTGATGGGAGTTCCTTTTTCTCCCAGTGGCAGCGTTGGTACCTTCAATGGAAAATGGAAGCATGATGATTCTCACAATGGTTCTCAATGGTTGAGTCATTCAAGAACTCCTATAGCTCCAAGATGAGGTTCTTTTACATACTATCTCTGTGTCAATCTAAGACATTCTGGGAGAGTTTGTATTGAGGCACCCAAGAATAGTAGCTCCTACATACATTTGGGAAATTTTTAGAGGTTCTCCCATCACTTATCTACTCCACGTAGTGGGACATGATCATTATCTCCTCCCAAAACTATGTTAAAATTAAAATCGTCACAGAAAAATGGGTTAGACAAATTCATTCAGACTGATGATTCTTTAAGCAGTGTAAGATTCTCTAGATGAAGTAGACACGAGTCCAGTGACTATGAGAGGTACCATTACGATTTATTTTTCATTAGGAAGTGATCTTCTGGTATTGGTGCATCTCACTATTTTCATTCAACCAGTATTTTTAATATTCTAAATCATTCTATGGAGAAAAATTCTTGTGCAATGGATTGTTTTACACACCTTGGTACTAAAAGAGTGCAAGGTCTCTTTAGTTATTCTTGTGTATTCTCTCTATTAGATATCGAGGTATCTTGGAGCTATCTTGTTCTGGATATGAAATCTCTTGACTTCATATTATAGAAAGAATGATTCATTTCCAAAAAATCACAAATTTATTGTATCTTCAATAAGTCTACCATACTACATCCAGTGGTGTGCCTCTTGTTTTTCTAGGATAATAGGACCCAAGTTTGAGTAGAGCTGGGACATTGTATCTATAGTCAGGGAAAGTTATATCACTGGTTTCTTTTGACCAAGAGTTAGATTCAATGGGTGGTGATCTTACTCTAGTTGTCGATGATTTTTTCTATGCGTTCCTTTCTAATTTCTCTGGTCTTCCACCAGTGAGAGAGGTAGATTTTTCTATTGATTTAATTCCTGGTACCCAAATGGTCTATATCACCTCTTACCACATGGAACCAGTTGAGTCGAAAGAGATGATGTCTTAGTTGGATGATCTTCTTGAGAAAGGATTTATTCATCCATGTGTGTCACCTTGGGCAGCACCCGTTCTCATTGCTAAAAAGCCCGATTGTTATATTTTCTTTTGTGTTGATTATCGAATACTCAATTGAGTTATGATAATGAACAGATATACGTTTCCATGGATTGATTTTTTTTTTCAAGTAATAGTGGAAATGTGGTTTTCAAATACTAACCTTTGATCCAGTTACAATCATTCAAGGATTAATGAATCTGGTATTCATATAACTTCTTTTTAGAGTAGGTATAGCTAATATAATTGTCTTTTTATTCCCTTTGGTCCAATCAATTCTCATGTAGTTTTCATGGCCTTAATAAACAAAAATTTTTATGAGTATGTGGATAACTTTTTGGTAGTGTTTGTGAATGAAATTCTTATATACTCCATGTCTAAGGAGGATCTTGTGCAACATCGGAGGATATTTTTGAGTCTTCTATGAAATCGCCATCTTTATTCCAAGCATTCAATGTGTTATTTATGGATTCTAGAAGTGAAATTATTGGGATTCATGGTGACTGAATGAGGTGCATCATTTGATAATAAAAACATTGATAGTTGTAATAACGTGGGAGAAACCATGAAATTAATTCAAGATCTGGAGCTTCTTGGGTTTAGTTAGATATTACCATAGGTTCATGAAGGATTTCTTGAATTTGGATTATCCAATAAAAACTATGACTCAGAAGGGAGTGAAGTTTGCATGAAATGATAAATTTCAGAGTTCTATAGTTGAGTTGAAGAATTTGTTGATTACTATGCCAATGTTAACTTTTCTAGAAGCTGGGTAGAGCTATTTGGTCTTTTTATGATGCATCAGGTTCAGTATAGGGCATCGTTTTTATGCAGGGTGATCATGTAGTGTCATATATATCACATTAGCTTAATCTAAATGAGAATAATTATCCTACCCATGTCCTGGGACATAAAGCAGTGATGAAAATGATTAAGAGTTGGTGGAACTAACTTTTCAACAAAAGGTTTATGGTGTATTCATACAACAAAATTCGGAGTTATATCTTCTCTAAAAATGTTTTGAATCATTAGATGAGGTATTGGGGGGGGGGGTACATAAAATCATTTGACTTTGAAATAACCTATACCCTAAGGAAAGGGAATGTCGGTGCTGATTATTTGATTAGGAAATATTCAACCTAGGTAGTGAAAGAGTCTTCAAAAGAGTCTAATTTTATGGCTCTATTTTCCCAATTTCATATTGGAGTTTAGGAAGAAGTGGCTGAGGTTTCCTTGGACAGTGTACAATTGAATTCTAATCTTATAAATATGGTTCTTAAAGATAAATATCTTTAT
Organism: Viscum album; assembly: GCA_963277665.1. NCBI lineage: Eukaryota > Viridiplantae > Streptophyta > Magnoliopsida > Santalales > Viscaceae > Viscum > Viscum album. The sequence goes on along the minus strand of OY728153.1, from coordinate 2,014,130,284 downwards.
GATGAGTTTTGTATCATTAGATAATCTCTTTATGGTGGTGCTACAGTGGACCAATGGTCATTCTTTAAAGAGTGCGTTCTATGCTATCAGATCTGCTTCATTATGCCGTTTACAACAAGAAAGGCAGTGATGGTGGATTTCAATAATTCTCAGTGGGTTGTTCACCTAGGGAAAACAAAAAATTCCAATGATGGGAGTTGGTAGTTCTGGTGTCCAGGTATGAGACTTGACATTCCTGAGTTTTTCTATCATTGAAATACATGCCAACATGTGAAATTAGAACACCATAAACCATTGGGTTGGCTTTAACCACTTTCAATCCCTACATGGAAGTGGGACTTTATCTCTATGGACTTTATGGTTGGGTTTCCACATACCCAAGGAATGAAGAATAAAATAAGGGTTATGAGTGAAAGGATTACCATTCCAGCTCACTTTATATCCATTCGTGATATGGCCAAAGATGAGGAGATGGGTGATCTCTATGTGAAATAGATTGATCTTTTTCATGGGGTTACATTTGTTATAGTCTATGATAGGGATCTTCAACTTACTTATTTCCTTTGGAGAGTCCTTCAGGAGGAACTGGAACTCAGGTTTGTTGGGTCATGTCCTACCATCCGCAGTTGGATGGCCAAACAAAAAGGGCTATATATATGTTTGAGGATATGATTTATGCCTATGTACTCAAATTTTTTTAGGCTTCATATGATCATTCAAGGATGGTTGTGTCTCTTATAACAACACTCACCATTACACTATCAGAGTAGCAGCATTTGAGGCCATTTATGGATGACCTTATAAATCCCCATTGTGTTGCTCAGAGGTTAGTGATTTTTCTTGGGTTGTACCAAGCTTGGTTCAAGAGAAGACATCTAATATTTAGTAGATATGTAGTACCCCCGGTTTCTCGTAAGTAACCCTTGTTTTATCCTTTTTAAGCATAGGAAGCATATAGTAGATTGTTGGGAAATTTTGGATACTTTTAAGGTATTAAAGGGAAAAATGTGGTGCCACCCGGGATGCGCACAGTTTGCCCAAACCATGTGAAAGTTGTGCCAGTGGTGGTCATTTGGATAGAGGAGACCACATGGTGTGCGCACGGTTTGGGAAAACCATGCGAAGAGGATGTACAGAGAACCTCTTCCAAGTAGTGACTACCGCATAGTTAGCGCATGATTTTACTAGCTGTGCGGACTAACCATGCGTGAAGTCAACTTAGATCCTTTTGTTAGGGATATAATCCATTTTATCCTTAAACCCACTCATTTTTTGCTCCTAGACAGCCCTAACTCGGGATTTCTCTCTGGTGAAGGTGGGAGAATACTTACCAGGCGTTTTGGAAGTGATCTAGAGGGTTTCCTTGGCGTTTAGAGGCCGGTTGATTGAGGTAAGTCCTGTTTCCTTTAGTTTTCTTAGATCTCCTTCTTCCCTCTTGATGGATCCTTAGATCTATGCCCAAGGTGGGTAGATCTAAGGTAGTGGATGACTTTTAAGTCGGGTTTTGGTTTTTTTGGTGGTAGGGGAAGGAAGCTAAGGAGGGTTTGGGGACTAGTTGACTTAGTTTTGTTGGCGTTCTTCGTCTGTTGTTGGTTTTGCCTAATTTGTTGAGGTAAGTGGCTTCACTCTCGATTACTCTTTCTTAGAACTTGAAGGCTTAGTTTCAAATTGTTTTCCTTGATTGAAATGGTTTATTTATCTACTGTGAAAGAATGGTTGAACCCCCTTTTTAGTAACAGGTGATGCAAATCGTGTGTTTTTGGAAAGAGGTTGTTGATGTAAATTTAAAATGGTGATTTTAAATTTCATATGGTTTTTTTGCTTGAAAGAAATGGTTTTCAATAAAAGGGTGATGCTTTATTGAAAGGTTTTGAACACTCATGGTTTTGGGCATAGATTTACATGGGTTGTGTTTTGTGTTCATGTGCATTGGGATGGATAAGGGTGAGAAGTCCTCCCATCAAATGGTTGGGATGGATAAGGGTGAGAAGTACCCCCATCAAAAGGTTGGGATAGATAAGGTCGTGAAGTACCCTCATCAAGGTAGTTCACTAAGTGATGAATTAGTGGAAGGATAACTCACCAATCGCTAGTATAGGGAGGTCTAGGTTGCATGCATGGTTGGTTGTGTAGATTTTTGAAATGGATTGAATGTGCTAAAAATGGAAATGGGAATTTGATTGGAAACTTTCTTGGTTTCTTTTCTTGAGAAAGATGGTTTTTGTAGGAAAATGGTTTTAACATGGAACTTGTTATATTGTGAACTATTTGGAATTGTTTTATACAAATTGTTTATATAAATGTACTAACATGTTTTATCCTAGAGGCATGGGTTGTGAAGTAATTGGGGAAAACCTACTAAGTTTCCATACTCACCCCCTGCTTTGGAACATTGGTGCTTTTGAAGATGTCATGTACCGGGATGTTGGAAAAGGAAAAGTGTTGCATACTGCTTCATGATGCTTGGGCTGGTTCGTGATGTTGGATCTTAGATCCTGTAGAGCATGGAGTTGGGTTGTTGTCTTGTAGTCTTTGAGTTTGTATTTCTGATGTTTACTCTTTTTTAGTGTTGGTTCCCATTGTGGTACTCTTGGTTGGTTATGGTAATATAAATTGTTGAGTTTCCTTAGCTGTTATCATGCATCATTTATTTGATTTGTTTGGTTATGGTTGTTGGCTCTGTGGTTCTAAAAAGGGTATATCATCCCCCAATAGTTTTGAAACCCTTAAGCATTTATTTCCAGCCTTTGGTTCCTTGGGGATGTCGCTTAAGGAATAATAATGACTCATTGAGCTCTCAAGCCAATGAGGATTGGCGGGTCACTAAAAACAGTATCAGCTTGTTTGGCCCTTTCCTAACAATTGGTCATCGATGTTCTTAGTCATGGATTTGAAAATCCTTTTCATCTATTCCTTGGGTTGAAATCATAGATAGGAGTAGGATTGTAGGAACTTGAAATGTATAGCATAAAAGTATGTAGCTAACCCTTTTATGATGAACTTCAAGTTACCAGGGTGTTGGGTACATAAGTGTTTTGGATACACTTTAAGAATCTTGGAAATCTCATTGACAAGGGTTTATCCAATGCGATGAGCATGACATGTATTGAAGAGTAATGAATTCCCACTACGATTGCATATCTCATTGTGAGGAATGAGTAAGGACTTTGTGTAAGGTGCCAATTTTTGAAAAATGCAGAAATTGATTTCAACTGAAAGACTTTGAAAACATGGTATTTAGTGTATTTTGAAAATGGTCTATTTTTCAAAAAGCATATGGGATGTTTTAAAAAATGGTTGAACATGGGAAAAGGTTGTTTTGGAAAACAATGTGGTGATAGTTGATGTGATAGAATTTGAAATGCTAAGCCATTAGTTTCTAGGAAGTGATACTAACGACATGCATTGTTTGTATAGAAAATTACACTCGTTAGGCATTGTAGAAACCTAATGAAAGACGCTGCGGAGAATGTGGTTGCACCTGAACCACGTGTGAACCAAGAGCTAGTTCAGAGTAGCATTCAAGCATTCTAGGCTATTAACATGAGGAATCATAGGGATGAGTCAAGGAATGTAGACCATTCTGTTCAGTTCCATAAGAAGAATCCACCCATTTTTTGAGTTGATTCTGAACCAGAAAGGGAAGAGGTGTGGCTGAGTAGGATGAATCATATATTTGATTTCATCGGCACACTAGCAGAACTGAAAGTAAATTTGGAAACGTATATGCTGGAGGATCTTGCATGACAGTGGTGGGAGATAGTGGTGCAAGCTAATATGGATCAAGGCCTGGGCTGGGAGGAATTTGAAGAGTTGTTCAATAAACAATTCTATCCTCACAAATTCAAGATTTGGAGGATGGCATACTTTTTTAGCTTGAAGTAGGAGAATCTACTTATCACAGAGTATGTGGATAAATTCATGAATTTAGTGTGCTTTGCACCGGAAGTCGCTGCAACTGCATCACTGAAGGCACGCATATTTGAATCAGGGTTGCGATAAGAGATTCTCTCGAAGATAGATGTGCTATGTATTAAGGATTATACATAAATGATAAATAGAGAAACATTACCTGAAAGAGACATATCAGGAGTTATTAGAGGAGGAAGTATGATGATACCCACAGGAATAGGTGGGAACTATAATGCTGGGAAAAAGCGGAAGAGGGACACCTACTTCCAAGGCGGGAGTGCGAATCAGAATCAGACGGCTGGATAAATGAATCTTCCTCCATGACCCATGATGAAAGCTGGGTGTTTTCAATGTTTCTTTACAGATCACATAAAGTGATAGTGTATGACACAACCTAGACAATGTCACAATTTCAAGAAGATGAGGTATCTACAGCGCTATTTTAGAAATACTCTGAGGTCGGGTGCACGTGACACTTCCCAGGCGTCGCAAGCATCGTATGCTTCGACAGGAGGAGGACAGCAGAGTCAGTCTCATCAGCATAATAGAGCTAGCCATGGTTATTCTCAAAATACCACGACTCTTCAACCAGGGAAATCTCAGTAAGGCAACATGGAGAACAGTGCAGCGATGAAGCAATTGTATGGAACTGAAAGGATTATTATTGATGATCAAGATGGACTATCAACAATAATAGGTATGATTATTTTGAATTCTACCTTTATGAAAGTGTTGTTTGATACTGGTGCATCATATTCATTCATTGATTCTCGTGCTGTTTACTTAGTATGTTTAAAACTGAAAATGATGCCTTCTGTCTTGAAATTGCAAAATCCTCTGGGTGAAAGGGAATGTCAAGACTTCATCTGTAGAGCATGTACTACAACTGTTGATAGAGTTGAGCTGAATTGGGACTTCTCCATGTTAGATATGAATTTCTATGATTTAATCCTGGGTATGGATTGTTTGGCATGTTTTAAGCCTCACATCGATTTTTATAGGAGAACGATTAGTTTCATGACCGAGGAAGGGATCAACCACCTATTTAGAGGATAAAGGATAGTAAATAAAAGCTCCAAGAGCTTATTGGCACAAAAAGAGTGAAGGATCTCTCACATATTGGAAGCACTGACTTTGGCATCAATATAAGAGATTGAGGAAAATAGTTTTCCAACTGCGGTGGATAAATTTTCAGATGTCTTTCCCAAGAACTTCTCAGGGTTACCACCTGTAAGAGAAGTTGAGTTTATGGTTGATATAATTCTGAGGAACAGTCCTATATCACTTCCATATTATAGCATGGCACCAACAGAGTTATAGGAATTGAAAGTGTAGTTAGAGGATATGGAATGCAAGGGTTTCATCCAGCGAAGCGTATCTCTGTGGGCAGCACTTGTTTTGTTTGTAAAGGAAGCAGATGGAACTTTGAGGCTATGTGTGGATTATTGTAAACATAACCAAGTTACGATAAATAATAGATATCCACTTCCACGCATTGATGACATGTTTAATCAATTTAGGAGAGATCAGTGGTTCTCCAAGATTGACTTGTGGTCAAGATATCACCAGTTGCGAGTTCGAAAGGAGGATATCTCGAAGACAACCTTCAGAAGCAGATATGGCCACTAAAAATATGTAGTCAAGCCTTTTGGTTTTACAAATGCACCAACAGTATTTATGGAATTGATGAATCATATATTTCAGCGATATCTGGATTCTTTTGTTATGGTGTTTATGGATGACATATTGGTGTATTCAAGAAAAAGAGCTGAGCATGAGAAACACTTGAATATAGTGTTGGAAATCTTGAGAGACCATCAGTTGTATGCCGAATTATCAAAGTGCGATTTTTGGATACAATAGGTATGATTTCTGGGACACGTTGTTTCTGAGAAAGGTGTTTCAGTGGATCTAGAAAAGATAGAAACTGTTCTTTCTTAGCCACCGCCAAAGAATGTCTTTGAAATATGACATTTTCTTGGTCTAGCTGGTTATTACTGACGCTTTTTCCGTGAATTCTCACAAATAGATTCGCCTATGAAAAATTTGACAAAGAATAATAGTGCATTTCAATTGACTGAATAATGTCAGATATATTTTCATGAGTTGAAAGTTCTCCTTACATCAGCACCCATCTTGATTTTTTTGGAATCAGGACAGGGTTATGTGGTGTATTGTGATGCTTTGGTAATAGGGTTGGGTTGTGTTATCATGGAAGGAGACCATGTGGTTTCTTATGGATCAAGGAAGTTGAGGGTGAATGAGAAATTTTACCAAACACATGATTTGGAGTTGGATGCAGTCGTCCATGCTTTGAAAACATAGAGACATTATCTCTTTGGTGAGAAATTTACTGTGTTTACGGATCACATTTTCTCACAGAGATATTTGAATCTGGGGTAGAGGAGATGGTTGGAGTATCTTCAAATGTTTGACTTTGACTTTATGTATACACCGAGTAAGGGAAATTTGGTGGCCGATGAATTAAGTAGAAAGTCATATACTCAGTTGGACAAACAAGCTTCAGATGAGTGGCAGTTGATGTCGGTCCTAGCCAACATTCATATGGAATGTGAAGACAGATCCAATGTTGCGGTTTTCATTACAGTTACGCTTGTTCCTGATTTGGTGGAGATAGTAAAGGAGGCACAGAGATCCGATGTAGACTGGGTTGTGATGAGTTCAAAACTCAATGGTGGGGAGACCATTGAGGGATGAAAGCTGGATGGTAGTTCAGTTTTACGGTTTCGAGATCAGATGGTTGTACCTTTAACTGCTCATGAAAAAATCCTTTATGTTTACCACCATTCAAGATGAGATGTACATCAGGGTACACAGAAGATGTAAAAGGCGTTGCAGGCGCAATTTTGGTGGAGAGACATGAAACAGAAGGTATCTGAATATGTTTCAAGGTATTTAAATTGTCAGCAAGTTAAAGTAGAACATCATTGGCCAGCTGGTATGTTACAATATTTACCTATCCTAGTGTGGAAATGGGATCAGATAGAAATGGATTTTGTTACAGGTCTTCCAAGAATAGTCAGGAAACACGATACCATTTGGGCGATAGTGGATTGTCTAACCAAGTCGGACCATTTCATCCCGATTTAAGAAACACATACGGTGGAAGATCTTTCAAAAATTTATATCTGAGAAGTGGTAAAGAGGCATGGTGTACCAGTATCCATAGTCTCATATAGAGATACAAGGTTCACATCTCATTTCTGGAAATCATTACAGCAAGCCCTTGGGACTCGGTTGATGAGGAGCACGACGTATCATCTATAGACAGATGGGAAATCCAAGCAGATGATACAAACGTTGGAAGACATGTTGTGGGAATGTGTAATGGATTTTGGGGGTTCATGGGAGGATCATATACCCTTAGTGGTGTTCTCATACAATAACATCTATCAATCCTCGATACGCATGGCTCCATTTGAAGCATTGTATGGGCGTCCTTGTCATTCTCCACTTTGTTGGGTGGAAACAGGTGAGACTTCAATAGTTGGGCCGAGCCTTTTCCAAGAAACAACGGAGAATATCCAGTTGATTAGAAAGAGGATGGAGACGGCTCAGAGTCATTAGAAATATTATGCGGATCATCACTGAAGACCTTTGTCGTTTGCGGTGAGTGATCATGTATTTTTAAGAATCTATCCAAAGATGGGACAACATCGTTTTGGGAAGCAGGGAAAATTATCTCCTCGATATATAGGGCCTTTTTAGATACTATAACGGGTTGGTGAGGTGGTGTATCAGTTGGAATTACCTCCACGGTTTAGTGCCGTGCATAATGTGTTCCATGTATCTCAGTTGAAGAAGTATCAGCCCGATCCTGACCATGTGATCAGATGGGACCATGTTGACCTAGAGCCGGAGGCTTCGTTGATACATATCCCGATACGGATTGTGGATAGGAAAGAGAAATTCTTTCATGGAAAAAGCATCAGTCTAGTGCGGGTTTTATGGAATCATGGTCAGATTCAGGAAGAGACTTGGAAACACGAGAAAGAAATGAAAGAGCAGTGGCCATAACCCTTTCATGAAAGTGATGGTTTTCTAATTTCTGAGGACGAAAAGGCCAAAGGTGGGGAGAATGTAGTACCCCCAATTTCTGGTAAGTAACCCTTGTTTTATGATTTTTAACTACATGAAGTATATGAGAGATGGTTGGGAATTTTTGGAGACTTTTAAGGAGCTAAAGGGAAAAATGTGGGGACACACGGGCAGCGCACGGTTTGCCCAAAAAATGCAGAAGTCGTGCATGTGGTGTTCATCTGGACAAAGGAGACCGCACGGTGTGCACACAATTTGGGAAACTGTGTGAGGAGGCCATGCGGAGTGCCTCTTCCAAGAAGTGACTACCGCACGGTTAACACACGATTTTACTAACCGTGCAGAATAACCATGCATGAAGTCAACTTAGACCCTATTTTTAAAGATATAATCCATTTTATCCTTAAACCCACTCATTTTTTCTCTTATATGGCCCTAACTCGGGATTTCTCTATGGTGAAGGTGGGAGAACACTTACCAGGCATTTTGGAAGCGATCCAGAGGGTTGCCTTGGAGTTTAGAGGCCGGTTGATCGAGGTAAGTCTTGTTTCCTTTAGTTTTCTTATATCTCCGTCTTCCCTCTTGATGGATCCTTAGATCTACGCCCAAGGTGGGTAAATCTAATGTAGGGGATGACTTTTAAGTCAGGTTTTGGTTTTTTTGGTGATAAGGGAAGGAATATAAGGAGGTTTCAGGGACTAGTTTACTCAATTTTGTTGGTGTTCTTTGTCCGTTGTTGGTTTCGCCTAATTTGTTGAGGTAGGTGGCTTCACTCTTGATTCCTCTTTCTTAGAACTTGAATGCTTAGTTTCAAATTGTATTCATTGATTGAAATGGTTTATTTATCTATTGTGAAAGAATGGTTGAAACTCATTTTTAGTAACAGGTGATGGAAATCGTGTGTTTTTGGAAAGTGGTTGATGAAGTAAATTTAAAATTGTGATTTTAAATTATCTATGGTTTTGTTGCTTGAAAGAAATGGGTTTCAATAAAAGGGTTATTCTTTATTGAATGGTTTTGAACACACATGTTTTTGGGCAGATATTTGAATGGGTTGTGGTGTTTGTTCATTTTCATTGGGATGGATAAGGGTGATAAGTCCCCCCATCAAAAGGTTGGGATGGATAAGGGCGAGAAGTACCCCCATCAAAAGGTTAGGATAGATAAGGTCGTGAAGTAACCCCGTCAAGGTAGTTCAATAAGTGACGAATTAGTGTAAGGATAACTCACCACTCACGAGTATAGGGAGGTCTAGGGTGCATGCATGGTTGGATGTGTGGATTTGTGAAATGGAATTAATGTGCCAAAAATGGAAATGGTAATTTGATTGGAAACTTGATTGGATGCTTTTCTTGAGAAAGATGGTTTTTTTGGAAAATTGTTTTGACATAGAACTTGTTATATCGTGAACTGTTTGGAATTTTTTATATAAATTATTTATATAATTGTGATAACATGTTTTATCCTAGAGGCATGGGTTGGAAGTCATCGGGGGAAAACCTAATGAGTTTCATTACCACCCCCTACTTTGGTACGTTGGTTCTTTTGAAAATGTCATGTACCAGGATGTTAGAAAAGGTAAAGTGTTGCATACTGCTTCATGATGCTTGGGGTAGTTCATGATGTTGGAGCTTGGAGCCTTTAGAGCATGGAGTTGGGTTGTTTTCTTGTAGTCTTTGAGTTTGTCTTTCCACTGTTTACACTTTTTTAGTGTTGGTTCCCATTGTGGTACTCTTGGTTGGTTAAGGTAATATAAATGGTTGAGTTTCCTTAGCTGTTATCATGCATCATTTAGTTGATTTGATTGGTTATGGCTGTTGGCTCTTTTGTATGTTCTAAAAAGGGTAAATCGTCCCCCACTTGTTATGAAACCTTTCGGCATTTATTGCCAGCCTTTGGCACCTTGGGTATGTCTCTTAAGTCCTAGTAATGACTCGTTGAGCTCTCAAGACAATGAGGATTGGAGGGTCACTACAAGATATATCATAGGATTTGGAAAGCACCTACCCAATAAAAGTCTTTTGTTGATTGAAATTGTATAGCTTTGATGTTTTTAGTTGTTGATCAGGTCTTCTTCAAGGATTCACCCCTGTTGGGTCATCGACAGGTAGGGGTGAATGTGAAGTTTTCTCCTCCTTTTGTGGGGAATTTAAAGGTTTTCAAGAAGGTGGGTAAGGTTTCATACCATTTTGAACATCCAATTCAGCTGATGTCGATACATAATTTGTTCCATTTATCGTAGTTGAGCAAGTATCTTTCTAGTACATCTCATGCTTTGAGCTAAAGTGATATTTCAATTGAAGATGATTTAACTGTGAATGAGAGGCCAGTCTGGATAGATGATTCTAAGACCGTGGTACTTAATGTGAGGATAATACCTTTGTTTCATGTGCTTTTGAAGCATGGTACTGATAGTCATGAGAAGTGGGAATACGAGGAACTTATGAGAGAACAATGGCCTTATCTCTTGGGCATGGATGTTTCTTCATAGGATATATGGGGGAAGAATGTTTTTCTATATGGGAAGTTTTAACATCTATTTACCATCAACATGAATGTTTTCTAGTTTTCATAGGTTCCATTTTTAGTTCAAATATTTTAGATGTCATTTTTTGGGCTTACTAAATACAGCAGAATAGGTACACATCATATACCTGAGGAACCCATCGTGTATGGGTGAATGGATACATGTCTTAAATGGGGAGATTATGATCTGATCTGGTACACTTCATGAATTTTTGGTACATTTTGTGTAGAGTGAGAATGTTAGTTTTTAATCCTAAGAAATGAGTTTTTCGACGTACTTATCCAGTGTGGACAACACGTCATGACCATTGGGTACATGTCAGGAACTAGCCCACAATCAGGTCAAAGTCACGCATGGGGTTATTTCTATTCATTTCATTCATCATCTCTTTCTTTATCTCGACCGTAGATTATTCCTATGGGATTTTAAAAGTGTCCCCTCCCTCTGGAAAGATTCGATTGTCTATCAATCTCCCATTCACTTACAGTGCTATTTATGGGTAGGTATTCTATTTAATTCTTCAGGTTTCTCTCTTTGTACTCTCATGGGGTTTTATAGACCATCTAGGGGTTAAGGGTTCTATGTCATGTGGTGTTTGATCTTTCTTATAGTTTGAGTTTCAAGATCTCTTCATCATTCGTTGTCATTGATGGGTGCTGTTGCAAGTGTTGTTCTTCAAGAAAAAGCTATGTAGTTCCATCCTGATTTTCCAAATGGATTTCCATCATATTACATGAATTATTTCAATTTCTTATTTAAATTGAAATAATCAATAATTCATTCAATTTCTTTGATGAAACCCTATCAAATTAATTGGAGGATTTGAAATGGATTTGGCATAAAAATTAAAAAAAACCCAATTCCATTGAATTGGGGTGGGTTCTGGAAATTATATGATTTAAATTATAGTATTTAAATTATGGATTTAATGTAATTAATTTCAAAAAAATATTTTAATTTAGTATGGAAAATTAATGGTTAAAAGTATATAATTGTTTTTAATTGAATTTAAAACTTTTTAATGGATTAAAATGATTTGATTAAAATCTGAGTGGTTTTATCTTGAGAAATAGGCATGTGTTTGAATAAAATCAGTTTTGGTTTTAAATGGAAATAAATTGGAATTTTTGAAGTGGAAGAATGTGATTGATCATATATAATAACTTTTAAAATATTTCAACCATCATTTAAGAGATCATGAAATATTTAGGTAGTTAATTATTAATTTGAATACACTCTACACTACGAAAATGTTCTAAAACATACATGTAGTGGGTCACATCGTCAATGGGTTGGTGACGAGTCTCCATTGGCCAGTTTCATAGATATATGTGTATTCACATTTTTATGAGTACACACAATGAGTGAGGAATCCTATAACTGGTCCATACTATCGTACCTTTTGGTAGATGACCATGTTGTTTTCTTGTTAATTTATATTTGAGATATAAATGTATGCCAATGTTTTTTATATTCTTTACAAGACTACTTAATTTATATAAATATTTGTATATAAATATTTCACAGAATCCATTTTTGAGAAATATTCCATATATTTTAATGTATATCTTGTGATTTAAAAAAATTTTACATAATATTGAAATTGTTTATCATGTGTAGTTTAAATATTATTTTTAATATAAAAACATAATTATTTTAAAAATTGAATCATTTTCATTGGATATTATATATTTTACAGCTATTATGCAATATTTAGTGCTATCCTACTAGGCTTCAAATCACACCCTACTTTTTTCTTTGGGTGTTTGTAGACATTCTCCTTTGATGCTATAGCAAAGGGAAGGGATCTGTTTGAGGTTGATATAGATATTGAGATTTGGACATAGTGAGTTTTTTCCTTTGGAACATTGATTATTTTTCATGTTTTAGTACTTGAGTTTTAGTACTTGGGATTTATGCCTTTTTTGTATTCTGATACCTTACTACTGGAAGAGATTTTTTTTGATATCCATAATTTTTTGTTTTTCTATTTTGATTCCACATTTATGTGGTAGTAATAATTCCCAAATGTATATTGTATGGATCTAGGTGCTAGTTTCCAGTATGTGGGGATTTGGAACACCCTTTGGGTTATGTCAGGAGTAGCCCAATTATCGGGTTACCAGGGTACCTGAGCTAGGTCATGACACTACCCATCTCATAATGAAATCACACAAACATGTGAAATGAAAGAATAAATAGTCATATCATAACCCATGAAATTATATGGGTATTATAAACATGTATTCTAATCATATCATGTGAAAACATACAGTTTTCGTAATCATTTCATAATAAGAAAACATGGGAAAAAATTGTTCAAAAACCTGTAACCTATGAAAGTGAAATGAGTTTCCTAAATACTATTCCATCAAAAAATAATCCATTCAGAGAAATAATAAAAATAACAAAATGAGTAATTTTTCTAGACATGAATTTTTATCCCAAACTAATGTTATCTTAAATTGTAAAGAATTTTGAAATATCATTTAAAAACAATACATGAAGAAAATATCCTTTTTTTCTTTGAAAAATTTCCTTTTAAAACATAAAGGCATAGAAATCATTTTTTTGTTAAAATGTTATTAAAAAATTATAAAAGAAAAAATGAAAATAATAAAAAAGTATTAAAGTCTTTTAACCATGGATATTATCTTCATTTATCATTTAAAAAAGTTTTTTTGGACAACATTGTTTATGAATGAAAATAGGTTTCTTACTGAAGAGAGAGATACAATCATATTTTACTAAAAACATTTTCTTACTACTATTAAATACAAAATAGTTGGAAAATGGTACAAATACACTGATATATCTTGAATAAATAGAGAATAAGTAAACTCGTGAGTTTTCTTGACATATTTGTCACAATATTTCATCAATGCAACCATAAGAATAATAAATCATGAAAAGAGACAAGATCGTTTCAATAAACTCATATCAATTGGTAAGACCAGATCATACTCAATTTGTAAGAAAGGTAAATTACATGAAGCATAAAGTATAATTAAAATAATTAGGTTCATGATATAATGTGTAATAAATGAATTATATAAACATCGAAAAATATTTTATGTTCACAACAAAACATGAGTCTCAAAGAAGATAAATTAGGACAAAACTATTTTACAGATTTGGTATCTTTTGAAATGTATACCCCATGAATGTAGATCTCAAAATGGCAATGTAAATATGAAATAATATAATAATAAATATATAATTAATCCACATTCAGTATATCCACCACACTTAATTAATTAGTGGTGAATAAAGTATATATCTCACGAAAATAAAAAGTAAAATAAAATTCCCTTACCTTGTGTCTTGACTCCATTAGTACTCAGAAAATATTCATTTATAATAAATAAAATTTATTTTAAACATCTTTATTAGAATAATATTCTTATATCTAATACCATATATGGTTTATTATGACATTATATTACCTGGTTTCTAACAATTATATGTTCAGGTTTCACTTCTCGTAATATTCACTTGGTTTTTCACTTGTGTATTAATTTGTTATTTATATTGGAATTATATTTATATCACGATTTCATGAATATAAAATATGATATAAATATCATTTATATTAATTATATTTTTATAATAATAATCTATATAATATAGAATTATTAAATGGAATACACTATTAATGGAGACGGTAAGCCATAAATACCCATGAATGTCGTTTCTGATTTTTTTTAATATTTAATGAATGTTAGAAAATAGAAAATATGTGTATATATTATAATACCCATTGAATTATTATCTCATATATGTCCCATAAATTCACTAACACATCTTTAAGACATTCCAGGTAGCTTGTGAATGAGTCACATTGCTTTGAGTGGGCGATAGTCCACACATTCTCAAACGAAATTATCATATTTACACTAAGTGGAAAGTATAAAGATATATTTTTTTCTAATGATTAAAACTATCTAAAGAAATAAAAAATTTAATATATAACAAATATAAAAAAATTTATCGTAATTTTTACTATGAGTGATAGTAAAGAAAAAATGAATAATCATCATTTCATGAGTAGGTAGTTCTCTGTACACGTAAACAATATATTTTTTACCCATTAGAAGGAGGTGTATATAAGTGTTGTTCGAATCCATAGAATTTCCAAATAAATATATATTTTGGATATGGGTGAGGTTAAACAAGAATTTAGTAAATTTATTATAGGGGGTGGAGAAATAAATAAAAAAAATAATCCTAAGAGAAGGTGTTACCTATTAATTGAGTAACTCCTTTTGGTTTGTACCAAAAGGCATCCTTATATAACTTTATACACAATAGTAATATTATATGAGGAAGGGAGGATTTTTTTGGAGGATATTTGAGCAGATATTTTCCAAGACTAATTGTTTTAAGAAGTGTAAAAATGTGGATGGTTGGAGCCTTTTATATTGGAGGAGGGGTGGAAATCTTCTAATTCATTGGAAAAGATATTCCACTCACATTTTCTTGAGTAATATGGATCCCATAAAATAAAACCATTGTGTAAAGGGAATATAGGGCCAAAATATAGAAATAAATGTGATATTGGACAAGGTTCAAGGTTGATTTGGGTATTAGATTTATGGTTTAGTCCGTAGTTATGTCTAATTTTACCGAAATTGATGTAATTAATTTTAATCACTTTTACTAATATTTTTGGACAAAAAACTATTTTTATATTATTAGAAATTATAAATTATTATAATTCCAAATATGGAATCCATTTTTCCAAATTATAATAACAGATGTGATAGATATTAATTTAAAAATAATCCTAAAAATGGGACAACACTACGGGGTTTTAAAGTAAAAATGACCGAATGTGTGCTACATTTTTATAGCCAATTTCAAAATTAAATTGATGAAAATATCATAAATTGGATTAATTTCTAAAAATAATATCAAGTTAAACTATTAAAACAACTTAATATATAGTCTAAACTTAAAAATAAATTAGACAAAAATTCAGTTTTGAATTAAAATCTGGTGTTTTTTACTATTCATATGAAAAGGATGTTTCTTAGAAAAACCCCAAAACACTCCATAAGATAATTTTGAAATTATAAATTGTTTTCTGATGCTTTCACCGGGGTGCGCGCATCTGTCTGTGGAGGACACGTAGCTGTTTCCCCGCATTCCCGCTTTCCAAAGGTGGGCAACATCCATCCCTTGTTCTGGGATGTTGTCTCCTTGATCAAAATGGGAAGATAGGATATTGGTTCTTCCGTCTGTGTATTCCTCCTTGGAAGTAATTACCTAGTTCGGGTCTCCCTTATAGATTTAAGACATTGTCTGTGAAACTCTTCTTAGTTCTATATCTTAATGGAAACCAATAATATACACTACTTTTGTCGGGACATTCAAAGAGGTCCAGTCAGGGCAGCATCCTTCTGTCAGGGAATAGTCACGTTGGACATCACTAGCATGTTTGGGCACTGAGACACTAGCTCGTCTAGGTTTCTTACACTTATTATAGGGATTCTCAAGGGCTCAGAATCCCAAGGCATCCCACATCGAACTGGGGGAATCATATGGCAGGGGCATGTATCTGTGGTTTTCCTCAGCTTCCCATGTTTAACACAGGGTATGCCACAAATTTAACATCTAGAGAAGATGGATTGGACTGATTAGAAAACTTACTATAATGTATCAGATGGGTTAAACCTCTATTTTGAACTCCAATGTTGGGGACAACAAGTGGTTGGCATCCCTATTGCTGTTAAATGGAATGGGGAATGGGGTGGCATGATCCCACCGGGATGTGGCGACCTAGATAAAAATCAGGGTGGATGATGGATGGATTAATGAAGTGGATATAGAATATGATGTAGTCATCTCGAGGGCGACGGTGATGATGGGATTGAGTCTCTAAGAGGCTTCCTACATATCCCCGTGGCTGGTAATCAGATTCCCGATAGTTCATCTGATTACGGATTACCGCCGATTGGGGGTTTCAACGGCTTACTCTTGAATGGAGACATAATGTCTTACTTTGGAATAGGTATGTCAACATCTTACCAATAAATAGGGTCATAATGGCTTACCGCTGGCTAGGGTTGACAATAGATTACCACTGGATATGGTTGATAAATGCTTACCACTTGATGGGGTCACAACGGCTTACCGATTATTGTGGTCGCAACGGATTACCACTGGATAGGGGTGTCAATGACTTACCGTTTAATAGGGTTGACAATGGCTTACCATAGAATGGGTGACAACGGCTTACTGCTGTTTGAGGTCCATAGTTTAACGTCAAGCAAGATGGGGGAGAACTGACTTGAAGGGGGTTGGAACAATTGGGTGTTGGGCTTGAACCTCATGAAGGCTTCCTATGTACCTTACCTTAGAAAGTTTCAAAGTCCACAGAGTTTAGGATGGGGTTGGCGAACCGACGTTAAGATGTTTAGAATGATCAATGGGTGGTGGGATTGAACCTGGAGGAGGATTCCTAAGTACCTTGCATTGGCAAGGATCAAAGTCCTCGTAGTTTAGGGTGGGTGTGGGGATTATGCTCTAGGCTTCCCAAGGTGTTGGTGAAGCGACGTGAAGGGGGTTAGAGTGACCAATGGTTGGTGGGATTGAACATTAGGGAGGATTCCTATGTACCTTTCCTTGTAAAAGATCAAAGTCCTCGTAGTTCGTAATGGGTGTGGGGCTTACACATTAGGTTTCCTGAGGTGTTGGTGAACAGAGGTGAAGGGGTTGGAGTGACCAATGAGTGGTGATATTGAACCTGAGAAAGGATTCTTATGTTCCTTTCCATGGAAAGGATCAATATCTTTGTAGTTCAGAATGGGTGTGGGGCTTACACTCTAGGCTGCCCAAGCTGTTGGTGAACCGACGTGAAGGGGTCGGAGCGACCAATTGGGTGGTGGGCTTGAACCTCAGGGAGGATTCCTACGTACCTTGCCTTGGCTAGGATTAAAGACCCCATGATTCAGGTTGGGTGTGGAGAATACACTCTAGGCTACCCAAGGTGTTGGTGAATTGATGTGAAGGTGGGGGGGGGGGGGGGGGGGGTGTCGGAGCGACCAATAGATGGAGGTCTTGAACCTTAGGGAGGCTTCCTACGTACCTTGCCCTAGAAAGGATCAAAGTCCCCGTAGTTCAGGTATGTGTGTGGGGATTAGACTCCATGATGCTGATGTAATTAATATTTTTATAACTTATTATATTCTCCCTTTAATAATTTTGTTTGAAATGTGCATAATTTGTGTGAAATATTAATGTTTTAATACTAAGTATAATTTTTAGTATTTTAGAAGTAGTCCAATTGAGTTAGGTTACTAATTTATTTATAAATATCCCCCTACAGATCCAAATTGTGTGGTTCATGTTTTTTAATATTCCTAATTAAATATCAAACATTTCATTAGAAGGGATCATGGGACAAATCTTTCATTTGAAGGCTCATATGGACCACACAAGAAGAAAAATAGAATCTGTGAGGAAACTAGAGCATCCATGAGGATGGAATTACTGGGCTCAATCCAGAAGCGAAAATTCATTAATTCTCCTCAAAAATTCGGATAACAATTCAAGGAGTAATGGATAAAAATTTCAGGTCCCAACTCTAAGAACAATGGGCCCAACCAATGCTTTGAATTACAACCCACCATTCTGTCCGAAAATTAAATTATGGACACTATTCATGACATATCTCATGATGTAATCATCAAATCAAGCTGTGATTTTGCATTTTGAAAGAGGGGATATAGGTAGCTGACATTTTTGAAGAAATAATAGAAATTCTAAGGAATATTCTTATTCAAAAACTCATTCACATTTTGGACTTCAAAAAGTTTGGATTGAAATAGACATATTAACTTTGTTTATTCAACTGGACATATCTTTGGCTCATTAATTCCAATGGTGGCCAAAGATTTATATTAAGTAAAGGATATATTTATCTACAAATAGTTATAAGATTCTATCTCTATATTTGGTTGTCTAATTTATCAAATTTGCGATGAAAGTGGAGGGGTAGTTTTGGAATGCAAACAACCCACAACATTGGGCTATAAATATATCCCCCTCCTCTCCTTGAAAAGGGTAGGCATTTTAGAGTAAAGGAGGATAGGTTGGAATGACCAAGGGTTTTCAAAAGGGTTTAGAGGATCTTACATACTCACATTTTTACTTGGTAAACCATTCATCCTTTATTTCTTTCATTTACTTTGGTGTTGTTCATCATT
Organism: Viscum album; assembly: GCA_963277665.1. Lineage (NCBI taxonomy): Eukaryota > Viridiplantae > Streptophyta > Magnoliopsida > Santalales > Viscaceae > Viscum > Viscum album. The sequence continues at coordinate 2,014,111,576 of OY728153.1, read as the reverse complement.
TGTAATATTATAAGTCTTTTTTTTTGTAATTCTTCTTTAATGAAAGTTTCTTCTTCAATATATATTATTCTAATCCACCTTATATAGTTTCATATTAATGTTATTAAAATAGTTTAAATATAGTTGAATCACCTTCCCTTATTTCACTTTCCAATTCAATCTAAAGTTGATTTTTAATTCTGATCACCCTTCATGTGTGTGTGTTTTCAATGCAAAAAACTTTTCTTTTACCATTTTTTTGTTCTATTTATAATTCACCCCGATTAACATATATTACTAGATTAATAACTATCTTAATGGCTGATTAAGTCTATATAGGGGTGAGTCAGAATTTTGGGATGTTAAGTGATTGAGATTATTTGCTCGGTGAATATTCTTCAAATTAACATTGTGTATGTTGGACTTAACATGTCATGGATTAATGAGTTGTTTTCTTTAACGTGTGGTTTCCATGGATTATTGGAACTATAAATACACTACCATAAAAAATATCTAATTGATATTAGAACCCTATGTTATGTTAAGGCTTGGATTAAATCCTTAACACTTAGTAATTCCCATCAATGTTATCTTGTGAAGGGGATGTTAATTTAAATGCAATATAAAGCAAAGCTCAAGGATATCACCAGCTTAACTACCTAAAAATGAACTCACTCCAATATTTATAAATTTGTTAAATAAATATTGATCAATAAATCATTTCATAAGATCTACATAAAAACCTCCCCAAATCAGAATACAATCAACTAAAAACAAATGACTATTAAAAAGTATCATCACCGAGGATTTGACCCCAGTGCTGCTATACACATTAGCATATAATCAGAACATTGACTGGTTGATAGTAGACAATGGTTTTTACTTTTTAAATGGTGTAGTTTCTAGGTATGGTGCAATTAATTAGTCATTAGTTTCTAGTTATTGTAAAAAAACAAAACAAAATTAAAAAAATTTGAAAAAAACACAAAGAAAAACCCACCTTCCTCATAAAAATAATAAACAGAAAACACAATGAAAAAAATGTCTTCATCTTTCTTCAAAATCTCTCTAAATTCCCCATATACTCCCAAACAATCCATTGGATTTGTTTGAACCTAAAATTGAGCACACTCTTCACCAACTTCGCCGGAACATAAGAGATAATAAACTCATTCAAGAACCAGTCTTTGTCCAACCAGTTGAATTAGATATGGCTAATCCTAGTGAAAAAACACTTAAAGAACTTGCTCCCCCTGATATGAATTACTATCCTCTTGGTATTCAATATCCACACATAGAGGCTGACTTTGAACTCAAATCTGGTATGATTCATCTTTTTCCTCATTTCAACGAGCTAGCCAATGAGGACCCACATATCCAAATTTAAGAGTTCCAAGTAGTGTGATCTACCATGAAGCCTCAAGGGGTTTCTGGGGAACAAATCAAACTCTAAGCATTCTATTTCTCCCTAGATGACACTGCCACATCATGGATTTACTACCTCCCTGATGGTTCCATAAACACATGGAATGACATGAAGTGACTATTTTTAGATTAATTCATTCCTTCTTCTCGTACTGCTTCTATCCGAAAGAAAATAAGTGGTATTCATCAATTCCCAAATGAATCTCTCTTTGAGTACTGGGAGAGGTCCAAAAATCATGTTGCAACCTAACCACACCTCCAAATCCCTGACCAACTCTTGATCCAATATTTCTATGAGGGGTTATTTTCTATGGAGAGAACCATCATTGATACCACAAGTGGAAGTGCTATTGCTGATAAAACTCTTGCAGTTGCAAGAGATCTCTTAAGCAACATGGCTGCAAACACACAACAATTCCATACTCGAGCACATGCTGAAATCAAACAAGCCCATGATAGTCAGTCGATAGAGCCAAACAAGATGACATAGTGGATGAGTGAACTTACAGTCTTGTGTGACAACTAGCTGTGGATACCAAATCACCAACTTCACCTTCTCCATAATAAATGTTTCCTAGACTTGTCAAAAACTGTGGAATCTGAAACTCTTCATCTCATCCAACTGACACTTTTCCACAAATTCAAGAGGATCAATCTGATTCATCTAGACCAATGGTGCTCAATGCATCATATACTAAGAGGAACACCAACCCTCAACAATCAGGTATATTCATTAGAAACTTAAACCATCCTCACTCTAATCCCTTCTCTTCTACATATAACCGAGTCCTGAGTTATGGTAATTCTATATCTCATCCCCATCAATTCCCTCATCAAAACCCAAACCAGTTTCAATATGGTCAAGTAGTCGGTGACTTCCAATAACCTTATCATTTTATTCCTTAACCTCAAAGGAACAATCCTACTCCTAGATTCTAATATACCCATGAGCCTTCCCAATTCCAAAACTAATACAATCGCTTTCCCAATAACCAAAATCTAGGTCACCCCAATTCTAGACAAGCCTCTTCTTCCTAGAAACCATGGGAAAGTGTAGTGGAAGATCTTCCCTCCTTCACCCATTCTAGCCTCAAGAACATTGAAACCCAAATTTGTCAACTTTCATCCAACATTAGTCAGCATCAACCATCCAATTCTTCCCAAATTCCAGATGAACCATTACCCAACCCCAAGGGTAATATAAGTGAAATTTCACTTAGATCGGGGCAGAAAATTTCTATGCCTCTAGATAAGTCCTCCAACCCCCTTTAGATGTTGACCTATAAAATTATAAGAAAAAGAAACTTGAAAAGGAATATGAAACAACTCCCTCACCTCCTTCAATTCTACTTAGGAACCCAATTCCTTTTCTTCATGCTGTTTCTATCCAAATAATTCCTTTGAACCCGATCCTGAAATGCTCGAAATGTTTAGATGTTCTGAAGTAAGCATTCCCCTCATAGATGCCATAAAAAAATTCCCAAGTATTATAAGTTTCCTATGGAATTGTGTACCCATAAAAGGAAACTTAGGACCTTTGAAAAGTTTTTCACCCATCAGTCTATTCCCATTAAGTGCAAAGATCCAAGGACCTTTACGGTTCCATGCCAAATTGGAAGTTCTAACTTCAATGACGCACTCATAGACCTAGGAGCCTAAACTAATGTCATACCCAATCAATATTATCCAACCTTGGTCGAGGTACCTTACATCCAACAGGTTTTTTCATTCAGTTATCCAATCGAAGCACAACCAGTCCTGAGGGAATAATTGAGGATGTTCTTATTCATGTCAATGATCTTATCTTCCCAGCCGATTTCTATGTCCTTGACATAGAAGGTGAGACGAAATCTTCTCGATCTTCCTTAATTCTATGAAGACCATTCCTAATGATAGCGAGAACCGTGATTGATGCCCATTAATCATCTTATCCATGGAATTTGGTGACCAACTAGTCAAATTGAACATTTTCCAAGCCATGCGATACCCATTTGAGGACCACTCTACATTCTCAATCCATGCTTCTGAGGACACATCTAAGTGTCAATTTAACACCATTACATCATTTTCATCCACTTATGATGATAAAGGATCTTGTGAAATCATCACCATGATTAACCAAGTCGTAAATGGTGAAGTTGATGTGGACCTCTCATTCATATACTCCATCAATATAGAGGAACAAGAAAACTCTCTTAAATCCCACATCAACTGTGATCTCTACTCCTCCACCTTGGATAGTATTAAGGAGAATGAATCTGAATTAATTGAAGTCCCTTCCTCCATTCTTGAGTTTTCTAACCCACAAATGAAAGTTGAGACTAATATGAAACCTCTTCCTGAACACCTGTAATATGAATTACTTTTCCATGATTACTCTTTTCCTATCATTATCTCTTCTTCACTCACCGAAACTGAGGAGTCCAAAATTGTTCAAGTGTTAGAGGAAAACAAAGAGGCCTTAGGGTATACCTTAGATAACATACCATGAATCATCCCTTCCCATTGCATACATCACATCCATCTTGAGGAATCATCCAAACCAATTAGACAACCACAAATAAGACTCAATCCACTCATCCTTGAGGTTGTTAGGGAAGAGATCACTAAGCTTATTCAATTTGGTATTATCTATCAAATTTCTGATAGTGAATGGGTTAGTCCAATTCAAGTTGTACTTAAGAAGGGTGGGATATCTATTTTCACAAATGACAATGGAGAGGTAGTCACAACCCGAGTGAAGAACAAATGGCGTGTGTTCATCGACTATAGGAAATTGAATATTGAAACAATAAAAGATCACTAACCTTTTCAATTACTTGATTAAATGCTATAATGATTATCCGGAAAGTCACACTATTTCTTTCTTGATGAATACACCAGCTACGTCCAAATCCCAATCGCACCTCAGGACTAAGAAAAGAATACTTTCACTTTCCCCATTGGAACATATGCATATTGGATAATTACTTTTGGCCATTAAAATGCTCCTGCAACATTCCAAAGGTGTATTATGAGTTTCTTTTTTGAATTCATTGAACACAGCATGGAAGTCTTCATGGATGACTTTAACATTTATGGTGAGTCATTTGAATCTTGCTTGAATTCACTCTCTCTAGTCCTTCAAAAGTGTTTCAAGTGTAATCTTGTGTTAAATTTTGAAAAATGTCACTTCATGGTTGAAAATGGGATTTTTTAGGGCACATAGTTTCAAAATAGTGTATTGAAGTTGATCCTGCCAAAATTGAAGTGATCTAATTACCTCTTGAACCCAACTCTATTCTATAAATTCATTCATTCCTCGGTCATGTGGGTTTCTATCGATGATTAATCCATAAATTCAGTAAAATTTCACTCCCACTAACTCGATTTCTACAAAATTATGTCACATTCCATTTCAATGATGGTTGATAGAGTGACTTTGTTGAACTCAAGATTGCTCTTACATCTACCTCGATAATCTGACCCCTAGATTGGCCCTTTCGCTTTGAGTTGATGTGTGATGCTCTTTATAGAGTAGTTGGGGATGTTCTTGGTTAAAGAAGAGAAAACAATCCTAATGTCATATATTATGCCTAAAAAATATTGGATGAAACTCAATCTCACTACACTATCATAGAAAAAGAACTTTTAGTAGTTGTTTTGCCTTAGATAAATTCCGACCCTATCTCTTAGGTGCGAAAATCATTATCTTCATAGACCATTCTGCTATCAAGTTCTTACTCAAGAAAAGTGATTCCAAACCATGGATAATAAGGTGTATCCTAATGCTCAAAGAGTTTGAACTTGAAATCAAAGATAGACCAAGAAAAGAATATCCTGTGGCTGATCAGTTGAGTAGAATTTCTAATTCTTCATATTCTGAAATCATCGATCCCAAATTCCCCAATAAGCACCATTCATATCTCACTCCAAAAATACCATGATATGCCCCAATTGTCAATTACATGGTTTCTGGTGTTTTTCATGAATATTTTTCCAAAGAAAAAATTAAGTTGAAAATTGATTCAAAATACTATTTTTGGGAATAAAATAATCTTCAAAAAACTGGGGTAGACATGGTAATTTGAAGATGTGTTGATGGAAATGAATATTCTTCCATCTTAGAATTCTTTCACTCAATGCCTGGTGGGGTCCATTTTTGACCACAAAGGACCTCCGGAAAGGTCCTAGACTTTGAATTATTCTGGCCTTCACTCTTAAGGGACTCGCATGAGTTCTGTCAATCATGTCCCACTTTCCAAAAGTTTGGCACAATTTCCAAAAGAAATTAAATTCCCCAAAAGACTTTAATCATCTGTGAGATCTTCGATGTTTGGGGTATCGATTTCATGGGACCATTCCCCTCTTAAAATGTATTTTCATACATTCTTCTTATGGTTGATTATTATTCTAGGTGGGTTGAGGCCAAACCCACTAGAAATGATGAATCACATACTATTTGTGAGTTTCTAAAGACACACATCTTCCAACGATTTGGCACACCACATGCCTTTATAAGTGACTTAGCAACCCATTTTTGTAATAGAACCATGGAATCTATTTTGAAAAATAATGGTGTTGTACAAAAAACATCAACTGCATATCACCCCCAAACAAATGGCATGGCTGAACTTTATAATAGAGAAGTGAAAAGAGTGCTTGAGAGAATTGTAAAACCCTCCAGAAAAGACTTCCCTGAAAAACTTGGTGAAACACTTTGGGCTTATCAAAATACCTATAAAACACCCATTGGGATGTCTCCTTTTAGGCAATTTTTTGGTAAATCATGTCATCTACCAGTTGAAATCTAGCATAAGTCTACTTGGGCTATGAAAGCCTGTAATTTTTATTGTGAAAAATGTGGTGAAAAAATAATGTTGCAATTGGGTAAATTAGAGGAGTTTCGACTTGATTCTTACGAGAATTATAATCTCTACATAGCAAAATCCAAAGCACTCCATGACACACACATCCTGAGAAAGGTATTATATGAAGGTGAAAAGTTAATCCTCTTTAATTATCCATTTAATCTTCACCCTAGTATGTTTATTCTCATTGGGAAGGACCTTTAGTTATTACTAATTTTTACCCATTTGGTGTAGTGAAAGTCCAAGAACCCTCTTCCAAAATACATTCACGGTTAATGGACATCAGTTAAAGAATCACCATGAGAGGACACACAATCCTAGATCCACGTATAATTCCACAAGATCCCTAACTTCTAAAGTTGACACACCAATAGATAGAGATGGAAACCAACCAAATCCAAACCAGGTTAACCTCATTCCCTTTAACTCTCTCTGTCTCTCTTCCTCCATCTACATCTTTCTTCTTCTTCCTCTGCCTTTCATTTTTCACCATATTCTTTTTCAAACCCTTTATTTTTTCTTTCTCTTTTGTGTGGGTGGGACTTTTTTAAAATTTTAAAAAACCTAAAAAAAGAATCATAAAAAATATATGTGAAAAATAAAGAGTCATTCTTACTCACCATCTCATTTTGAAAAATTGCCCAACTTTTTTGGGGAGTCAACAACCATGTTTTCATCTCAAAAATTTATTATTTTCATCATGACTTTGGATATTTTTTTTTCAAAACCAACAAATTTTGAATGCTCAATTTTTTATTTGGAAAATGATTTTCCCTAACCGTGAGAACCAACATTGGATTTCATACCAATGCTACCAATAGTTATATTTTCAAAATGTGTTTTTGTTCACCCCCGTTTGTGAATCTTGAGTTTGTGGACCTTTGAGATGAATTTCCTACTTTAGTGTGCATTAATATGATAGATGTATTTTATGAACAACATGAGAATCACAATAGATAAATATCCTCCCATTAACCATACATTAATACTCCTTTTCAAATCCCCTTTGAGCCTATGAAAACCTTTTCTTTGATAGCCACATCACAATCCCAATACCTTTTCCCACCCAATATTAACATGGATTTTCGTTGCATTTTTTTAAATTTATGTTTTGGGGGTGGTTTTAATTTTGGGTACCCTTTGTTGATTTCACAATATTATCATATTCTTGAGGGAAATAATCCATTTTAGTATTTGTGGGGAGGTTGTCCTTCAATGGGGTTTGGGAATGTATATATGCTTATGACAAATTGTTCAAATTTTATTGACAATTGTTTATGTTGTTTTTAAATAAATGAAAAAAGTCAAAAAAATTGGGTTGTGTCTTGGGTATGTCAAAAATCACTATTTCTCAGCCTTTAATCTAGTTATAAATATTAAAATTAGTGTCGTGAAGAGATCAATCATGGGTTGGGATATGAGTGTGAGATCAGTTTGAAGTTCAACTTAAAAAAAAAGAAAAAACAAAACTTGAATTATATTTTTATATCATTGGGAGAAGTTTTGTGTTTCATAAATATTAAATATTCTCATTCCCTTCATATTTCCTTCCATTTTTTGTCTTATTTCACATTTTCATTCCCTTGTAAAAATATTTTTCCATTTCCTTTCATGTCTCATTTAAAAAATGTGCATTGCTTTTTCCATGTTATTGTTTTACCCCTCTTACTCTCTCTCTTAGACATTATATTCCTATATTCTCATAGAAACAGAAAAAACCCCTTCAAAAGACCTCTTGATTCTTGTGCACTTTGGATTGTGATTGGAAAGTGAGATCTCTTTCAAACTCTAAGAATTTCACTTTTGGTTGTTGAAAGAGTGAAACTCCACAAATAAATTTTATCATCATGAGAGGTGTGAGTTTTGAGTGTCCAAATTTTCCATTTCTAAATTTGAGTATGAAAAAAAGAGTTATTTTTGGAACAATTTATCTGTATAAAATTGAGGTGTAATTAAATATGGATGAGTGAAATAGTCTAATCCTCCCCTGATTAGAGAATTTTTTTTAATATTTGTGGATTAGTGAAAATGATTTTTTCTAGTTCTTATATTTTTTTCACATGAGGAATTTCACTAGACTAAGTGTGGGGGATTTGATGTTATCAATATTTTCATGACTTATTATATACTTCATTTACTTATTTTATATGAAATGAGCATAATTTGTGTGAAATATAAATCTTTTAATACTAAGTATAATTTTTGAGCATTTTTAGAAGTAGTCCAATTGAGTTTAATATTTGTTTATAAAAACCTCCCTAGGGATCAAGATTTTGTGGTTCTTATTTTTTAGTATTAAAAATTCAATATCAAAAATTTCATTAGAAGTGATCATGGGCCAAATCTGCCATTTGAAGGCTCATATGGACCACACAAGAAGGCCCACACAATCTGTGAGGAAACTAGAGAATCAATGAGGATTGAATTACTGGGGTCACTCCAAAAGTTAAAATTCATTAATTCTCCTCCAAAATTCATATAATAATGAAAGGAGTAATGGATAATAATTTCAAGGTCCAAATCCAAGTAAAAGGGGCCCAACTAATGCTTTGACTTCCAGCCCACCATTCTCTCTGGGAATTAAATTTCAGACACTATTCATGACAGATCTCATGATGTAATTATCAAATCAAGATGATCTTTTTCAGTGTGAAATGGAGCTATAGGAGAACGACATGTTGAATAAATCACTTATATTTGAAGGCATATTCCTATTCAAAAACCCATTCACATTTTGGACTTCAAAAAGATTGGATTGAAATGGACAGATTAACATTGTTTAATCAACTAGTCATAAATTTGGATACTCAAGTCCAATGTACGCCACATTTTCATAGTATATAGTGGATCTATTTATCTACATCATGTAATAAGATCATATCTCGAGATTCGGCTGTCTAATTTATAAAATTGGCAATGAAAGTGGAGGGGAAGTTTTGAAATGCAAACAGCCCACAACATTAGGCTATAAATATATCCCTCTCCTCTCCTTGAAAAGGGTTGGAATTTCAAAGAAAAGTAGGATAGGTTGGAATGACCAAGGCTCTTCCAAATTCTTGGTAGGATCTTCCATACTCATGATTTTACTTGAAAAACCATTCCTCTTTTCTTCCTTTCATTTACTTTTGTGTTATTCTTCATTTGTAATATTGTAAGTCATTTTTTTGTAATTCTGTTTTAATGAAAGTTTATTCTTCAATATCTCTTATTCTCATACAACTTATTTTATTTCATATTAATGTTATTAAAATAGTTTAAATACAATTTTCCCCTTCTCTTCTTTCACTTTCTAATTCAATATAAAGTTCATTTTTAATTATGCCCCCTTTGTGTGTGTGTGTGTTCTATGCAGAAATCTTTTCTTATCCCGTTCTTTTTGTTCTATTTATAATTCATCACAGTTAACATATATTTCTAGATTAATAAATATAATAATGGATTAGTATGTCTATTATTGGGGTGAGTCAAAATTTAGGGACTTTAAGTGATTGAGAGTATTTTATCGATGAATATTCTTCAAATTAACATTGTGTATGTTGAACATAACATGTCATGGATTAATGACTTGTTTTTTGGAATATGTGGTTTCCATAGATTATTGGAACCATAAATACACTACCATCAACAATATCTAATTGATATTAGAACCCTATGTTATGTTAAGGCTTGGATTAAATCTTTAACACTTAGGAATTCCAATAAACGTTATCTTATGAAGTGGGTGTTAATTTAAATGAAATATAAAGCAAAGCTCAACGATATCACAAGCTTAACTCCATAATAATGAACTCACCCCAATAATTATAAATTTGTTAAATCAATATTAATCAGTCAATAATTTCATAAGATCTGGAAACAAACCCTCCCAATTCATAAGACAATCAACTAAAAACAAATGACTATTAAAAAGTATCATTGTGGAGGATTCGACCCAAGTTCTTCTATACACATTAGTAGAACATCAGAACTTTGATCGGTCGATAAAAGATAATCGGACATGCTTTTCAGCTGCCCAAAGAGGATTTCATGGTCGGTGCTTGATCTAAGCCCACGTGATTCATGCTCGGTGTGAGAGACAATATGTGGCAAGGACCTGACGATCATTGTGCAAAGGTGCATCCCATGATTGCTGGTGAATGGGGCTTATGCATGGAAGCTTCTCGGGTGCCGCTATGGAGCAACAATGGTGCATGGGGCTTATGCAAGGGAGCTGCCCAGATGCCACTTTGAAGAGGCAATTGTGGATGGGGCTAGTGCAAAGAAGCTGCCCAGGTGCCAATATGGAGCGGCAATGGTACATGGGGATTACGTGAGGGAGTTGCCCGGATGCCGCTTTGAAGAGGCAATGGTGGATGGGTCATATGTCGTGAAGTTGTCCAGGTGCTGCTATGGAGCGTCAATAGTGGATGAGGCTTATGCAAGGGAGCTTCCCGGGTGCCACTGTGGAGCCGTAATGGTGAATGGGGATTACGCAAGGTAGATACCCAGGTGATGCTATTGAAAAGGCAATGGTGGATGGGGATTACACAGGGAAGCTACCTGGGTACCGCTATGGAGCGGCAATGGTGAATGCAGCTTACTTAAGGGAGATGACTGGGTGCTGCTTTAAAAGGGAAATGGTGGATGGGGAAAACGCAATGAAGCTGCCTGGGTGCCACTATGGATGGGTAATGGTGAATTAGGCTTATGCAAGGTAGCTTCCCAAGTGCTGCAATGGAGGGGCAATGGTGGAAGGGGATTACGCAAGGAAGCTTCACGGGTGCCGCTATGGAGCAGCATTGGTGGATGGGGCTTATACAAGGAAGCTTCCTATGTGCCGCTTTAAAGAGGTAATGGTGGATGGGGCTTATGCAAGGAAGATTCCTGGGTGCTTCTATGGTGTGGCAATGGTGAATGGGGCTTACGCAAGGTAGCTTCCTAGGTGCCACTATAGAGTGGCAACGATGGATGGGGCTTACGCAAGGAAGCTACCCGGGTGCTGCTATTAAGCTGAAATGGTGGATGGGGCTTACGCTAGGATGGTGCCCATAATGTCTTCCTCATGTATTTCCATGAGGGAATCCCAACTCACTGGTGAGTTGAGGAATATGATTGAGGCCTACACCTATGCACTAGTGCACAAGTTGGATAATGCCAAGGGCGTTGGAATAAGTCTGAAAAAAGGGGTTTGAGAAGTGTGAATCACATACCAAACATTCAGAATGTGATGAGGGTGGCGTGAAAATGGAGGATAACTATTGACCGTGTTCAAAACACATCATCCATATCACGTTAGCCTGAAATGGGTACAAAAAAATGAGGTTTGACTATTGACCATGTTTGAAACACATGACCTGACTCAAAGTGTCATCCAATGTCTTCCGGGGAATTGGCCCAATATGGTAGGTGAGCCGAGGCGGCATGGGACCAGGACGTTAGGGGGGTCCCTTCGGACTTGGAAGTGGATGAAGATCAGAATGAAGGAAATGCAGAGCATGATGTGGACTGATGGAATGGTTGAACATGTTCCAACTCTCTTGAAAGTATGCAACTGTTATCATGGCATTAGGAATCTTATGCTTGGAGCATAAGGCATATCTTGTTTGGAGTAAGAGGTGTCCTATGTATGGAACATAAGGTGTACTATATTTTAATGGCATATAGATAGTACTATTAGGCATCTCATGCTTGGGGTATAAGGCATCTCTTATTTGGATCAAGAGGCACCCTATGTTTGGAACATAGGGAGTACTAAATTTTAATGTCGTACAGAGTAGACTATTGACATCTCAAGCTTGGAACATAAGGAATCTCTTGTTGGAAGAAAGATGCATATTATGTTTGTAAAATAGGGTGCACTACAATTTATAGTCACGTAGATAGGACTATTAGGAATAAGGCACCTAGCAATGGTTGGTGTTGGGATGTACGTAAGGGCGGCCCTTTCTGGTTCAACCTGGCTTTGAGGTCAAGTGATAGGGTTCAGATGAGTTGCTTGAGAAATGATTTGACTCACCTTACTCGGGGAATTGATGAGGAGAATATCAAATAAAAACATAGGAAATTAACCAAGAGGAATATGTCGACCTAAGGTGTTTAATAGTGTGCAGAGTAGTATCTCAAATCATGGTATTCTACAGGTGGAAGGTGGGTGCGCATAAGGGTGCAATAGAAAAATGTCGATGTCCCGACCCAAAAAGTTCATATTTCGACTCTCCATTTTTCATGGGGGTTAGTACCGGGCTGCGGTCTTGGCTCGGAGCGGACGCAGGCCTGGGCACCATTGCGTATAAGATAACCTATGCACAGGATGGGCTACATGAAAGATCAGACTGTGTGGCATAGGTGCGCGCAAGATTCCAAACCTTGGTGCTGTTGCGCACAAGATTGATGTCTTGCACCCAAGTTGAAAGTCATTCACACAAGAATTAAGACTTGCGTGCAAGATTGGAGACTAGAGAACAATATTGGAGACTTGCACACAATATTGGAGACTTGTACGCAAGCTGGAAGTCATGCGCGCAAGAATGAAGACTTTCTTGTAAGATTGGAGGTTTTGCGTGCAAGCGTGGAATCATGGACACACATGACTTGGCCAGAAAATATTCCATGCGAGGATCAAAACACTGGGGGCCCGCGTGAAAGTGGACCCATATGGGACCTGCCATGAAATATCTCACATGAATGGTTCCATTCTTCCGCGCGGGTGTTGAAGTGTCGGTATTACGCGTAGCAGAGCAACAACCGACCTCTGGAGAGCTCTCCTGTGGGGTGGGGGATTCCCTTGTTTTTATCGATGAACCCGAGAGAGGTTGAGTGTAATATTCCAGGCATTGAAGAGATCTTATGCACACCATGCGGCGAGTGTGCACGCAAAGGGGACGTGGCACACAGAGCGGAAATGAACATTGCATCGGGCGTGGAAAAGAGGGATCGGTTGTACAAGCACATGTTTGACGTCAGCCTGGGCGTGGAAAGGGGGACCAACTACACAAATGCCTATTTGACATCACCTCGGGTGCGAAAATAGGATCAGACACTCAAACTGGGATGGGAATGCAAAGACACAGTTGACATCGCCTTGGGCATGTAAGAATCTTGCGCGCAGATGCTAATCTGGCACGCACCACTCAAAACTTGTGCGCACTTTCCTTGAATGTTTTCTGGGTGGACTGGGTGGAAGATGACATCGCATTTGTTGCGTAAATGGTTTGCACAACATGTTGCATGCACAATTTTACTATTGCACACAAGATTCCGTACAGGATCACTAATTATCCATTCTTTACACAAGATGTCACTTTGTGCGTGAAAAAATGTCATTCTTGCACGCAAGATTTCACTTCCTGTGTGCAAAACCATACTTTTCCACCAAAATCGTCTCTGATGGCCATTTCTAGTAGTCTGACTTCGAACGACCATAACTTTTGATCCGTTAATCCTTTTGGGATCCATGACCAATCCAATCAAAGCTTGCAGAACCAGATACACTCCGGGATAATATATTTAAGCATTTTGTGAATTATATGGATGAGTTTTACAATTCCAAAAAAATTAAAAAAATAAGTTTTATTTTATAAAATTTAATTTATAAATTTTTCTAGAAGTAATTTTTTAATTTTCCATTGAAGGACATGAAATGAAGTTTTTTTTATTAAATACGATTTTTAAAAATAAGAATACAATAAAAAAAATTATAATTTTCATTATAAACATGTTATATATATATATGACCATTATAAAAAATATTTTAAATATAGTCATTACTATTCTTATTACTAATTTTAATTTCTATTTTAAAAATATCTCATTTAGAAAATTATAATAATAAAATGATGTTTTGAAAAACATCAGTGTGGCATGAAACGTACACCATTTCGGTGTTTCCTATAACATACACCAATTAAATCTTGAATGTGATGTTTTCCATGTCACTTCCGTGTGAATGAAAGGTTTCAATTAGTACAATTCAAGACATAAATTAATATTTAACTTATGCAAGAAAAAATGGTACATCAAAACGTTGGGTGTAACAATAATTCTAAATAAATCTGTATACTAAGATTAAAAATATATAATAAATTTTATCAGATATAGTTTCTATGTTTTCCAAAAATTATTTCTAATATAGGAATATAAAATTCATTACAAATAGTCTATTTTAAAATCCCTCATTTAAGAGTAAGAAAAATTTTACGTTGAAATAATGTAATAAGTTAGTTGACATGAATTTGTTTGAATAAATAATTTACATATGATTAGTATTAGTTATTGTATAATTTAAAAAAGAAATTACATATTCCATTAATTTTGTTAAATTCAAATACCCAAAAATCATATTTTAATTTGAATAAAATATTAATTATCACAAAAAAATCACGTACGAGACCCTAATTTTAAAATAATTTTTTAAAATGAATTATTTAAGACCTTAAACAATAATTTTTTCAATTAAAAATATTAAAACATTATTTCGGAATGTGTTATAGATATTTTAAAGGATTAACCCATAGATTTAAATCGATTTTACCTATTTTACTGAGGTGACAAATCATTACCATGGTTAATTTACATAATGACTAAAATTTATGTTGAACCTATTACATTATATAAATTATGATGATTAAAAATATGGAATAAATGTTATTGGATTTTATTTGTAAATTAATTATAAATTCATTTTAATATAAATGCGTAAAACACGATGAAAACAATTTTTATAAAAAACGATATTTAATCCAAAAAATGAACTGATACCAAAATCTAGTGTAAATCCAATTCATGGGTGTTAATTTGATTATTTATACCTAAAATATAATTATTTTAATTGGAAATAAAGTTAAAATTACATTTCTACTTTTAAATATAAATGAAATGAAACTTTTAGTAAATAAAGAATTTTTCACCATTCAGTACAAAATTTATCTTCTCAGAAAAACAAAAAAAAATAATCTCTACGATTTTTTTGATATGGTGATTTAAAAAATGATATCATTTGTATCAAATATGACTTCTAAAAATTGAATATAGATATTATAATATTCTCTCATAGAATTTAATAAAAACTATTCATGAATAAAAAGTATTTTTGCTGCATAAAATGACATTACTAAAAATTGAGTACTTATTTTTTATGTATTAATAAAGGAATTTTCATTATAACAAAATGTGTAATATTTTTTTTCATAATTTTATTATTCCAATTTATATTTATAATTTATCAGCTAGGTTATAATGGAATACTATATTATAGTTCATTTAGATATTGGGCTGCATTTTCTACAAGCTATCGAAGAAAGTAAATATTTTTAAAGAGAAATATATCTTAAAATTTTATGCATTAAAATAATATAATATCTTGATATGTTCATGAATTGGTCTAGGACAATATATGTGGGGTATATAATTATATTATATCTATATATCATAATCTTCTTCCAATGATATATTTATAAGAATTCCTTACCACCATCTTCAAACTCTAAATCCCATTGATGATTTTCAGCATAACATTTAAGTTCAACTATGAGCTATGATAATCTATTGATGAATGTATATAAACATATATAATATTACCTAAACTATCTTGGGACCCAATATATTTTAATCTCTAATTATATCCTGGAAGATTGGGGTTCTGCACTTCCTCACATAAATGGATTCATTAAGAGCCATTGAATGCTTGAGTAAAAGCTATTATTGTTTGAAAACTTGAAGAGAGAATTATTTTTCAACCCAAACACCAATAAAAAATATATAAAATAATCTCATAATATTTTTTAGTGTTATAATATTTTTCTCAGACTGAACTTATATCATAAGATTATATAGAGCACTAAAGATCATCATCATATTCAAATCTTTATGAAGAATTATCTGCAAATTTTAGGTAAATGATGGATCTCAATCAAATTTAATAGAATTTGGTTCAATATAAAACTATAAAATTACTCCATTTATATCAATTAAATATATTTATGAAATAAATATTTTATGATAACAATTAAATGTTTTAAATTTGAAAATTGACCAAATACAAAAAAAAAAACATTATCACATTAGTTTTATTAGGGGGTATGACGATGCAGTCCGTTAGGATGTTTTTCCATTTCTATGAAGGTATGGGTAATGGTTGTAAAATTCCCTTATAAATGTATCAATCAATACTAATATACTAAAATACTAGGCATCAATATGTATACTCTTCAATATCCCTTTTCAAATTGTACCACAAAGATAGTCTCACATCCTTATAAACATTAAAGCATCCAGGATGATTATAGAATGAGTAACAATGAGATTCATATAATAACCACTTATTACAACCACACATTAAAGGGAATAACACTTAGTACTTGGATATTATCATTCTATATCATGTTTGAGATGAAGAGTTTTCATTCCCTTATTTTGTAGTTGAGTATCATCCTTCTTCTCCTCATTAATCACCACATGGAAGGATGGTTGGAAATTTAACCAATATAGATATGATTAATCCCATTTCATCATGATTTCAAAAACTTTATTCATAAATTCCATATGTATTACATCTTATTATATCCTCATCACGAGAAGACAAGCATGATCATTCTATCTTTGGGCATCAACCACATTTTTCACTTTTAAAGGTTAGTAATTTATTTAATTATCAAAATATTAAATCAACTATAAATATATCCTTTTATAAAAAATTATCTATTTTTATATGAATACATAATTTAATATACCATAATATGTATATATATTACATTTTTTTTACCATAAATCAAATTCCAACATATTTCTAACTGAACTACTATTGCTGCCAGCTCTAAATCACAAGTTAGAAAATACTTAAAAAGACTTTTCAATTATAATGAAGAATAGGAAATCAACATATAATTTGGATGAAAAAATTCCATTCCCCCCATCGATTTATTACTATAAATCACAATCCAATCTCTATTATAGGGTATTGTGAGCATAGTTTCACTTACCACCCTTCTTTTCTGCACGTAGATATTTTCCATACATTTAACTATCCAAGAAAACATAGAAACATTAGTGTATAAATTATTATGCAATAAGATAGCCATGATAAATCTCTCATAAATCATCAATAGTATAAAAGAACCCATGAAAATTACAGATTTCATTCAATATGGTTAGTCTATCAAAATTACAAATAACTTCTTTATTTTACTTATCCAATGATATAATCCCACTTGAGATTATATGAACCAAGAATGGGACTTTTTTTCATCCAAAATATACACTTTCTAAATTTGGAACAAAAAATTTACTTTCTATGGGTCTTCAATAGAATCCTAAAATAACCTTCTTTCTCTTACTTTCTCTTGGAATATATAATATGTCATCTTTAATGACTTCCACACACAGATTGAGGTAATATAAAGTGATTCTATTCATTAAATCCATAATGATATAATTGGATTTGGAAATTCAAAATTGGGTAACTATAAATTCATAATGAATATAGCTCATACAGTTGGCCATCATAGGTATATCCTCATTATTTACCCTCAATTGATGATATATAGAATGATGATCAACCTTGGAAAAGTATTGAGATCTATAAAGTTGATAAAACAAATAATTAATATGTGGTAGATGAAACCTAGTCTTGATAATGATATTGTTATGTTCTGGATAGTAAATAAAAATACACATTGACCCTACATTATTCTTAATAAAAATAATAGTTACACCCCATTGTGACACTCTAGGTAATATGCATCACTTATCATGCTTCTATGGGAGTTACTTATTTAGTTCATATAAATGAATTAGGTCCATTATATATTGGGTCCTTTAAATAGGTATAACACTAGGTATGAGTAATTAAAACAAAACATCATGATTCAGGGGAATAACAGTGATTTATATAGTAAATGCAACAATATATTCCTAAAAAATTAAATTTATTCAATAATGTTTTTTACCGAAAACATTTTTGATAAGGATCCCTCATGAATATGCATTAATACACATTAAACATTAGTAATTTTCCTTTGAAGTTCATATTCACCCACACAATGAAATACAGTCATAGGTTGATTTGGAATATCAAATGTTACATACCTTCCTTGAAATGTGGCATGTGATCTATATAAATGAATCCAAACCATTCCCAAATAACATAAAACTCACGTTGATGGGGAATAATAAGATTTACATGAAGCATATTACCACCATCTATGGTTAGACAAAAGGTATAAAATTGATACTTGATCATAATATAATTGTAGTTGTTTAATGATAACTCAATATATAATCATTGAGGTGGTTATGTGGAACCATTAAAAACTATTCAGATATAAGAGTTTCTGGATAAATGATATTTTTTAATTATAGTTTGAAGTTATGGTTGTGTACTATTACCCACATTATTCTTAGGATCCACTTCAAAAATTGATATCACAAGGTCGATAATTACAATTTTCATCATCAACCCTTGGATTCATACACCAATTAGTGTAATTCTCATACTCATTATATGTAACGCCCCGACCCCAGCTACCCAGAGTCGGTGCATTACTTCGTAACATTGGCATGATCACAAAAGATCAAGTCTCAAAAGACCGATTAGTTTAGTAGCCTTGGAAATACTAGATACATTCGTAAATGTTACATTACATCACAAAGTGAAAAACTATAATAACATAGTCTCCATAGTCCACACTTCTATCCTCTTCGGACTATCCCTGCAGGTCATTCATAAAATACTTCTTCACATCCTGGAAAATATTAAAACATTGAAAGGGGTGAGCTCAGATGCTCAGTAAGGTTAACAATATAGCGGAAACTTTCATAAATAAACATTAACATTTAAGGCAATGTATAACTAAAACAAAAGCCTTTTAAACTTGAACTTCAACATAATATGGCAAAAGTAAAATGAGATAATTCCATTCACTTCTTCACATGGATATTCTACTGGTCGAATAATCACATGCAATATCAATAACCACTTTCATAATGATGGAATGCATAATTCCAGACTATCATAACCATGTAGCCAAGGCCTCGTGCCAAGACCACAAATAAGATTTTGTCAAGGCCTCGTGCCAAGACACTAGTTTGCCTCATGAGACCTGCCGATGCAATTTTTTTAGAAGATAATTACGTTTAAAATTTCTCAAATATACTCTAGTGTTTTTATGAAAACATTATGAAAGCTTCTAAAAACAAAATAACTAATTCCGAGACTTCTCGACTAATTACAGGCCATGATGGGTCGACGCCCAATCCCTTCCTGACTACCACACTCGAGAGTCGGGTTTTCTGAAAATATTTTTAAGTTTGCGTTAAATATTTATACATTTGCACTGGATTTTCATATATTGGAGAGAAATATCTCTTTTTTGAAATCATTTAAAAATCACATAATTATAAAAGAAAACCTTTTGACTAAACGTAAAAGTCAAAGGGGGTTTATACACCGTATAAAAGAAAGTTGTGTATAAAACCAAATATGCCTCAATGAAAGGAGATTGAGACGATGTCCTTAAAAAGATCATTTTTAAAATAAAATAGATCTATTGTGTGTATTCACTATAGGTACATATAAAGAAAGTAAAAATACAAAATAATACATAATAATATCATGACATAATTTGAAAGTAGGAGATTAACCCAAAGTATGGAAGTTGGGTTAAGGAATTCCCTTACCTTGCGTCCTGTACTGACTCGACCGTTCTTTAACCTCCTGGATAATAAACTAGAGTTAATTTATATTTACTTAAGAACCTTTTTCATGTTCATTATTCCTTTTATATCCCTTATTATTTAATTATTTAAGTTAATAATGGTCGTTTTGTCGATCTTTGGTACTTGAGTAAAAAATAAACATCTTATAATTACAAGTTGTTCATGTGGTGAAATATCCATTATCTCCAAGATTATATTCATAATTTAGATGTAATATATATCATATATATCCAGTATATACATTCATTCATAATATTACGTAACATTTAGAGGTAAGAAATGAAATGCACCGTTCATGGAGACGGTAAGCCGTACGTACGCATGAACACTACTTTCATTTCTATTTCGTATTTAATGGAATGAAATCATAATTATATAAAGGTATAATATAGTTCCAGTATAATATCATATATAATATCATTTACTCCATCCTTTATACATCCCACATATGGCATTAACGATTCACATCACTTTGAGGGGGCGGTAGTCCGCACTTCCTAAAATGAAATTATCGCGTTTACCCATAATGGAAATCATAAAGTATGCCATAAATTATAAATAAAGAAGCATAAGGAAAACATAAACATAATATATATATCATATATGAAAATAGTTTCATCAAAATGGCCACCATTATAGGTGTTAAAAGAATTTGAACAATCATCATTTCGTGAGGCAGTATTTCGCCACCCACAGAAACAGTATGTTCTTTATCCATTAGACGAAGGTTTGTGTAAGTGTAAACCAAATACTTATCATAAAAACATCATAGTATATTTTAGATACTGGTGTTGTTACAAAATAAAGGAATGAAAAGAGTTTAAGGGGTTGGAGAAGCAAAATAAAACAAAGCAACATTAGAGAAGACATTACCTAAAAAATCGGGTAACTCTTTTTGATCTGAGACAAAGGCTTCCTTGGGAAGAATTATGCCCAAAGTGAGGCTTCTAGGAGTAAGTGAGGGATGTTGGGAGATTATTTGGGCAGAGGTTGGCCGAGCCAAATGGCTTGAAGGTGTGAATAAGGTGGGAGTGGTGGGGGCCTTTTATAAGTGGAGAGGAGGGGCACTTTTGGAAAGTAATGAAATGTTATTCAATTATAAAATGCTTTTAGGATTCTAAAGGTCCCACACTTGTATAATTCTAGGATAAGGTGATAAGGGTTCGAAATATCCTCATACAATAGGCTTTGGAAAAGTGTAAGCCTTGGATTTTACATTATCTTCTCATTTTATTTAAATCGTTAAATAATGAGGTCATCGCTGCATCATCATGATGTCATAAATAATTTAATTTATTTAATGTCTAAAAATTATAAAAAAAATAATATGATGTAGGAAATCGTTTTATCTTTCTAATTAATATTTATAATCAAAATGTGGACTTGTGTAACCCCACTTAAAAACTGTTTTAGTAAAACAACTCATGTTTGTGTCAATTTAATTTTAACATTAAATAAATATATATTAATGTCATTTTCCAACTAAAGTGGCTCCATGGGGTCCCAAAGTTGACCCATGGGTTGTCTTGGTCGGCCATGACTCATCCAATAGGAGTAGGACAAGTTTCATGCTCATCTCATATTATTAAAACATTATTTTTACCTTAAACTACACTAATTACCTCTAATCGCGATTAAGAACTTAAAAGTTACTATTCACCAAAAAATTATTTTAATCTTATTGAACCACATTTTACTTCTTAATGACAACCATGTATGTCAGATTTTTGAAAATCAAATCACAGAAGTGGTGATATTTCATTTAAACGAAAAATCAGTTATTTAACTACCACTTAGTGGTTTCACTATTCATCAAAAATTGAAGTTTTTCAGAACAATGCCAAAATTTCACCCTAAGCTATAATTGATATTCCGAATTCAAAAATTATGTCTATTTTATTAAATTCCAAACATATAATTTGCATTAATTAATTTTATAATTA
This sequence comes from Viscum album, assembly GCA_963277665.1. Classification (NCBI taxonomy): domain Eukaryota; kingdom Viridiplantae; phylum Streptophyta; class Magnoliopsida; order Santalales; family Viscaceae; genus Viscum; species Viscum album. Next base: position 2,014,089,690 of record OY728153.1, on the reverse strand, counting down.
ATTCCTCCTGTCACAACAAATAGCATGTTTTTAAGAAACAATTTATATCAAAAGATTGACAATTGTTTATGTCCAATTTCAAAGTGAAATTAATTCTAATGACCAACATTGGATAAAATGGTAAAAATATATTCTAATTATACTTTAAAACCACTAAATAGTATAATTTATCACTATAAATTATTTTGATTAAAAAATTTGTTTTTAATTATTTTTCAATATTTATAAAAAATTAGAAGTTCTCAGAAAAATACCAAAAATTCAACATAGGCTAATTTCGATATTCCGAATCCAAAAATGAAGTCCATTTTGTAATATAAAATTTCTATAATTTTAGAAAGTGGTTATTACTATTCATAACGGCTACTTTGATTAGTCGCGGTGTTTTAGAACTCGAAGTTGCGTACAATGCAAGCTATTGCATTATTGAATGAGAAGCGTATCATGGAAGCTCGGGGTGTTACATTCTCCCCTCCTTCAATAAATTGCGTCCTCGCAATTTGAAATTTTTCTTTGAAAGTAAAAGGTTGAAAAGAGAAAATACCTTTGAGGAAAACCCACATCGGAAATAAGATTAATAAAATTTAGCCTTAATAAGAGGGAAAGGGAAATGAAAAAGTCACCACCCAATTATGATCTCGATTAGGAGAACATTGGTGGAAATTAGAGACATATAATTGGAGGAAAAATGTAAATATTTATAGGGAGTGATTGAGGTCATCAATCACAATCAACTATCAAATTGAGGGCCTCAAAGCCTTTAATCTATGTTGATTTAATATATCATCAGTTCAACAAGACATAAGGTATTAGGATAACACATTTTTTTTTGTTTTAATATCCCTTTACTAAATTTTAATAATTAATTTATTCTTTGAATAAGAGATAGGTATATATATATTTATGCTTGACAATTAGAGTTTCAACCTTCAACTCATCTTTCACTCAAAAAGATAATAGAACTCAAAAATATTATACTTATCCTAATCGTATAAGGTTCCAAATGTTAACACATACCATTTAGATTAGTAAAATTATTTTGTAATAACTGGGGACTTCCTGTAGGCTAGTGGTAGGAAATAAATTCCTGTCGCACTATGATTGTGGGTTCGATTCCTGCAGCTTTGTCCGACGCGACGGGTTATGCCCCACCCCGCAGGTTGTCCTTTTCCTAAAACTATAGTATCATAATATTCCAAAAATAATCTTCATAAATTCTTTAACCTTAAACAATACTATCCATGGTTCAACTTAATCCATTCCAACCTTAATAGTTATCCAAAATACCTCCGTCCAGACTTTCTCTAAAAGGTCTCTAAATTCCAAAATCAATTGTAACATCAGATTCCCCAAACAAAGAAAAGTTTCTCTTATTGTCACATACTAAAAATATGATTACCTTAATCATATTAAAACCTTACTAAAATCAACAACTACTGCAGTACAATCCTTATATATATATATCACATTATTCTAATAACCATAATATAATCCATGAGTCCAAAAGCACCAATACATTAGTTATTCTGCTTCAACTGTAGTAACAGCATAAGATTGTCCTTGATCCCTTGGCCTTTTTTGAGGTAAGTTTCCCTGACGCTTAGGACATTCATTTGCATAATGACCCATTTCTCTACAATTGTAGCATTCAACTTTGATAGCCTCTTTCTTTCCCTTGCAATCACGAGCCTGGTGACCCTTTTCTCCACATTTATAACAAAGTCCCATTCCTTTTAGGCAAGTACCAGGGTGATTCATCCCACAATTATCACATAATGAAAAATACTTCTTTCCCTTTTGCCTTTATCTGTCTCTTGTTCCCCCGTTCTCTTCTTCTCTTGCTTTACTTTGTTGTCATAAGACTTAGAGAATTACTTTTCTGTCTTGATAGCACACGAGACAATATCTTCGTATGATGAGAAGGATTGTGATACTAAAGCTCGACGGAGAAATGGTTTTAACCCATCAAAGAAACGATCAATATTAATCCTTGGGTTACATATATAATCGGAAGCATGCCTCGCTAACCTTGTAAAGTTAGCCTCATACTTTGCGACATTCTCATCCTCCTTCTGCCTCAGACTCAGAAATTGCCTTTCCATATCTGCTCGATGGTCACGAGGAAAGTATTTTTCTAAGAAAAGATCTTTGAAGTCCCTCCATTCCATATTCGATACGTCATCATCTTCCTTTGTGTTTTGAATCAGCGACCACCACTGATCGGCATCTCCAGTGAGGCGGTAAACTGCCATGACAACCTTCTCCCTTTCACTACTCCCTAAGGCATGGAATATTTCCTCTAAGGAGTTTATCCATTTCTCAGCTACTAATGGATTTGTACACCCATTAAATGTTGGTGGTTGTTGCCTCATGAAGCGGTCTAACATTGATCCTCCACGTTGCGGATCAGGGTGCTCCATACGAGTAAGGTTATTATTCATAACCTGAGTGAGTTGTCCCAGTATGATAATAAGTTGATCAGCACCAGTTGTATCTCCAGCTCCACAATAATTATCTTGAGCAGGAGGGAAATCCCTACAAGGAGTGCGTGCATTGATACAGTTTCCATTCCTTCCACTAGGAGACATTTCTAAACAATGGAATAAACTATATTAGTTTATGAATCAAAATACATAATTCCATACTTGTAAGATACTTAATATAAATTGAACTATTTATGGATATAATCCATAAAAATGTTTTCTTTGAGGAAGTATATACTCATAACCCTTCATAGTGGTTTGTAAAGAAAATGAGAATTATCCTAAGCATATCCCCCAGGAGTGTCGTAACCAAGAGTGTAGAAAGGCCCGTTGTCGTGCACCAGTTCCAGTTCGAGTCTAGCTCAAAGTGGTGTTTTCGGATTTTACCCCTAGGTACATCTGTGCCAGAGCCGCCTCTACTTGCTCGTATCCATACTGGGATGTATTGCTCGGAAAACTCACAACATCTCTACAATACCAAAATTATAGGAAGTTCTTCTATACTAATCCTCAAAGTCTATCTTCGGGCTATGTGATCTAATCAGAGTTTATCTAAATCTAGCTTCCAAGGTTAGTACTAAACTGCCTCTGATACCAACTGTAATGCCCCGACCCCAGCTACCCAGAGTCGGTGCATTACTTCGTAACATTGGCATGATCACAAAAGATCAAGTCTTGAAAGACCGATTAGTTTAGTAGCCTTGGAAACACTAGATACATTCATAAATGTTACATTAAATCACAAAGTGAAAAACTATAATAACATAGTCTCCATATTCCACACTTCTACCCTCTTCGGACTATCCCTGCAGGTCATTCATAAAATACTTCTTCACATCCTGGAAAATATTAAAACATTGAAAGGGGTGAGCTCAGATGCTCAGTAAGGTTAACAATATAGCGGAAACTTTCATAAATAAATATTAACATTTAAGGCAATGTATAACTAAAACAAAATCCTTTTAAACTTGAACTTCAACATAATATGGAAAAAGTAAAATGAGATAATGCCATTCACTTCTTCACATGGATATTCTACTGGTCGAATAATCACATGCAATATCAATAACAACTTTCATAATGATGGAATGCATAATTCCAGAATATCATAACCACGTATCCAAGGCCTCGTGCCAAGACCACAAATAAGATTTTGTCAAGGCCTCGTGCCAAGACATTAGTTTTCCTCATGAGACCTGCCGATGCAATTTTTTTAGAATATAATTACGTTTAAAATTGCTCAAATATACTCCAGTGTTTTTCTGAAAACATTATTCAAGCTTCTAAAAACAAAATAACTAATTCTGAGACTTCTCGACTAATTACAGGCCATGATGGGTCCACACCCAATCCCTTCCTGACTACCACACTTGAGAGTCGGGTTTTCTGAAAACATTTTTAAGCTTGCGTTAAATATGTATACATTTGCACTGGATTTTCATATATTGGAGAGAAATATCTCTTTTTTGAAATCATTTAAAAATCACATAATTATAAAAGAAAACCTTTTGACTAAACGTAAAAGTCAAAGGGGTTTATACACCATATAAAAGAAAGTTGTGTATAAAACCAAATATGCCTCAATGAAAGGAGATTGAGACGATGTCCTTAAAAAGATAATTTTTAAAATAAAATAGATCTATTGTGTGTATTCACTATAGGTACTCATAAATAAAGTAAAAATACAAAATAATACATAATAATATCATGACATAATTTGAAAGTAGGAGATTAACCCAAAGTATGGAAGTTGGGTTAAGGAATTCCCTTACCTTGCGTCCTGTCCTGACTCGACCGTTCTTTAACCTCCTGGATAATAAACTAGAGTTAATTTATATTTACTTAAGAACCTTTTTCATGTTCATTATTCCTTTTATATCCCTTATTATTTAATTATTTAAGCTAATAACGGTCGTTTTGTCGATCTTTGGTACTTGAGTCAAAAATAAACTTCTTATAATTACAAGTTGTTCATGTGGTGAAATATCCATTATCTCCAGAATTATATTCATAATTTAGATGTCATATATATCATATATATCCCGTATATACATTCATTCATAATATTACGTAACATTTAGAGGTAAGAAATGAAATGCACCGTTCATGGAGACGGTAAGCCGTACGTACGCATGAACGCTACTTTCATTTCTATTTCGTATTTAATGGAATGAAATCATAATTATATAAAGGTATAATATAGTTCCAGTATAATATAATATATAATATCATTTACTCCATCCTTTATACATCCCACATATGGCATTAACGATTTACATCACTTTGAGGGGGCGGTAGTCCGCACTTCCTAAAATGAAATTTTTGCTTTTACCCATAATGGAAATCATAAAGTATGCCATAAATTAGAAATATAGAAGCATAAGGAAAACATAAACATAATATATATATCATATATGAAAATAGTGTCATCAAAATGGCCACCATTATAGGTGTTAAATGAATTTGAACAATCATCGTTTCGTGAGGCAGTATTTCGCCACCCACAGAAACAGTATGTTCTTTAACCATTAGACGAAGGTGTGTGTAAGTGTAAACCAAATCCTTATCATAACAACATCCTAGTATATTTTAGATACTGGTGTTGTTACAAAGGAAAGGAATGAAAAAAGTTTATGGGGTTGGAGAAGCAAAATAAAACAAAGCAACATTAGAGAAGACATTACCTAAACAATCAGGTAACTCTTTTTGATTTGAGACAAAGGCTTCCTTGGGAAGAATTCTGCCCAAACTGAGGCTTCTAGGAGTAAGTGAGGGATGTTGGGAGAGTATTTGGGCAGAGGTTGGCCGAGCCAAATGGCTTTATGGTGTGAATAAGGTGGGAGTGGTGGGGGCCTTTTATAAGTGGAGAGGAGGGGCACTTTTGGAAAGTAATGAAATGTTATTCAATTATACAATGCTTTTCGGATTCTAAAGGTCCCAAACTTGTATAATTCGAGGATAAGGTGATAAGGGTTCGAAATCTTCTCATCCAATAGGCTTTGGACAAGTTTAAGCCTTGTATTTTACATTATCTTCTCATTTTATTTAAATCGTTAAATAATGAGGTCATCGCTGCATCATCATGATGTCATACATAATTTAATTTATTTAATGTCTAAAAATTAAAAAAAAATACTATGATGTAGGAAATAATTTTAGCTTTCTAAGGAATATTTATAGTCAAAATGTGGACTTGTGTAACCCCACTTAAAAACTGTTTTAGTAAAACAACTCATGTTTGTGTCAATTTAATTTTAACATTAAATAAATATATATTAATGTCATTTTCCAACTAAAGTGGCTCCATGGGTTCCCCAAGTTGACCCATGGGTTGTCTTGTTCGTCCATGAATCATCCAATAGGAGTAGTACAAGTGTCATGCTCATCTCATATTATTAAAACATTATTTGTACCTTAAACTACACTAATTACCTCTAATCGCGATTAAGAACTTAAAAGTTACTATTCACCAAATAATTATTTTAATCTTATTGAACCACATTTTACTTCTTAATGACAACCATGTATGTCGGATTTTTGAAAATCAAATCACAGAAGTGGTGATATTTCATTTAAACGAAAAATCAGTTATTTAACTACCACTTAGTGGTTTCACTATTCATCAAAAATTGAAGTTTTTCAGAACAATGCCAAAATTTCTCCCTAAGCTATAATTGATATTCCGAATTCAAAAATGATGTCTATTTTATGAAATTCCAAACATATAATTTGCATTAATTAATTTTATAATTAATTCCCGCTGTCACAACAAATAGCGTGTTTTTAAGAAACAATTTATATCAAAAGATTGACAATTGTTTATGTCCAATTTCAAAGTGAAAATAATTCTAATGACCACCATTGGATAAAATGGTAAAAATATATTCTAATTATACTTTAAAACCACTAAATAGTATAATTTATCACTATAAATTATTTTGATTAAAAAAGTTGTTTTTAATTATTTTTCACTATTCATAAAAAATTAGATGTTCTCAGAAAAATACCAAAAATTCAACATAGGCTAATTTCGATATTCCAAATCCAAAAATGAAGTCCATTTTGAAATATAAAATTTCTATAATTTTAAAAAGTGGTTATTACTATTCATAACGGCTACTTTGATTAGTCGCGGTGTTTTAGAACTCGAAGTTGCGTACAATGCAAGCTATTGCATTATTGAATGTGAAGCGTATCATGGAAGCTCGGGGTGTTACATTATAATTATATAATTAGAGTGTGATTGTAAAATTTGGTTGAGATTTATCTCGAAAAAGATTATTGATCGTCCTTTTTACATCCCCTTGAATTTTTTTTCTCAGTTGAATTATTTTCAAAACATAAAACATTTATAATAACACATAAATAACATTATTCCATGATTCCTTCCACCCTTCTACCATGATGGTATAATGATTTTATTTTTTTATTTGATTTATTGTTATAATTTCTTTAAAATTACATATCTCACTTATCGGCCCATTAAACACGAGAATAATCGGAGTATTCAACACCTACATCAATATTTTAGGAACATCAAATGATATATTCATACATATTAAGGTCTTATATAATGAATTACTATATTATACTTGGTCTTGAACCAGTATAGAATCAATGATCAATTGTTTTAGGTTCCACGATAAAACTAGAAGCCAACCATGAAATTATAGTGAAATTTTCATCATAGGTTCAAATGGATTACCCATTTGTTCACATTATTTCTTTAAATTTACTTTCATATTTCATTAAATATTAATAGGAAAATTCATATTGAAACTTTCATTTTTAAACACTTCATAGACATAGAGACTATTTCATTATATTTCCTTATATTCTTGATAATATTTCACCAATGACCATCTTATCCAGCCAAATGATAAATATGCAAAATAATCTTCTCTTTGTTTGGAAATTAGAGATTGGAGAATATATTATCTAAGAATTAATATATTTCTCATAGATATATAAAATATAAGAACTATTAAAATAAGGTGGATGTTTTTGGATAAATTACATAATAATGAGTGTTTCTTACATTATTTTATTTGTATGTTTAGCATGATTTGTGTTTCCATTCATAGAGTTGGATATTTGTGTGATAGTAGCTACATGATCTCATATCTCATCTCCTATTTTATTCTGTATTCTCATGATTATTTTCATTTAGTTGACCTTCACATTCATTTTTAACATGATTAATCTTGTTTTTAACCATGGAATAAAACCAAAAAATCTTTGTATCAAAAAACATTAATATGAGTAATAAATCATATGATTATGAAAATAATTCTTATGATGTCCTAAATTATGCACATTATTTCAAAAAATGACACTTTATGATTATATAACATCAATAATTCTTACCATATTTTATATATATTCTATTAACCCATTCATCATATTGGTTCAGAAAAAGAATGTGAAATAAAAAATCATATCTCTGAGAGTTTCTCGACATGTTTTTAAACATTGGTACACTAATCATGCACCGAATGAAGAATGAGGGATACTATACCAGTATTTTTCAAGGTGTTTTTTGGTGGGACATCATTTCCACACGTTCATCAACTTGATAATATTCATCAAGTAATTTAATTACCTATAATCTGTACAATCTTTTTTTTACTAAAACATCAAGATTTTATTTTACAGTGTGACTAATCCACATGGATTTTACCAAATTTATCTAATAATAAAATAATAAAATATCTAAACCCCTATCTAACACTATTCAAGGTGATCCAAGAATCAAATACATAAATATTATATTATTTTAGAATTATATTTAGAGTATCTCATAACAATACATTCCATACAACATTAATGGTTTAATTTCATTTTGAATTCTATAAACAATATTCTTATTTCACGGAAGAACTTAAAAATCTCACGTGAAGTTATTCTCTCACAATAATATTCATATAAAATTCATAAATAGAACCTTTAATTATAACACAGGAAATAGGAAATAAAAACAATGGTGGGATTAGATTCTCAGTAGGGAAAATATTAGAGATATCAAGAAATGATTTATGTTTGATTTAGATGCGTATATATTTATGATATCATGGTCATATATTTCAAATTAATTCCCAGTTATTAAAATATACTTAAACATGAATTATGGAATAAGGATTTATAATAATAAAATACATAGGTCATATGAGTAACAAATCATTAATAATCAATCACGATCAATTAGTACATACCATAATCATAATATATAGGTTTTTGGCATACACATATGCTTATAAAAATATTTACTTATTCAAGTATCACCAACAAATCAATAATAGTGGATTGTGTTTAATCCCAATAATATTATTTTCTTAGTCATTGTTTACTCATAAGACTATCAAAATGGGTATATCCCATACAAAATAGGGATCATTATTATTTCAAGCCCATAATATCTAATGAGATATCAACTTTTACTTGTTGAATATGAGTTCTATATAATTATAGTATACCCATAATATGATGGAAACCATACATATGTGTCTGACAATATCATAAATATTTCACCATTTCATCATAGCATAACACAGGGAAATGAAATGGGTTTCATAAATATTTCTTCAAAACTAAAGAAACTTGTGAGAAATAAATGAGTTTCATAGAATCTTCCTTAAATCATTATCATCATAAGTAATTTAGTTCCCACTTTTAAAATGGGTTTCCTCACCCCACTATTATTCTATATTTAAAGAAAATTTATATTTTATGTTTATTTGATAACACCTAGAGAACCAATCATTGTGAAATCTCTCCATGGTATAACAGATTGTTTTTTCATGTAACATTTTTGAATTTGGTGATTTGATGTTTGAATGATTGTGATTCAAATAATCCTACAGAGGATTAGAAGATTGTTTTCTTTTATACTAGAATGAGCATTTGTCTCTATTTACACAATAATGATTAATGATTTAGCAATTAATAGAATAAATATGACTTCTAATCTTCCACTGATGGTGGTATACTCTATTATGGGGGTGATTGTCAAGATTTAAAATAGAATCAATGATGGAGTTGAAGCAGGTGAATAAAAGTAAATATACTAGATATTCTATGAAAATATAATATACATAACGTGTAGTTATGAGTTACACACAAGTTATAGACAACTCTATGTGATGAATAATTTTTACTTGGTGAGTTAAAATCACCAGTTTTATTAGGGACCCACACTCTTAGTGACCTTTATCAATCCAACTTATTGATTATCGGGAATACCTTCCTAGAAGGCTATGTGAACACACACACTTTTTATGATGGGGAACAACCTGGGTACCTTGATAAGTGAAATTGTTGGTGAACATGGCATATGCCATGTTTTCGATTGACTTATATACATTATGTGTTTTAACAAAAATTCATGTATATGGGGAGGTTTATTATATGTGATACAATGATATATTGTTTATTTAAGGTTCAGTGAGATAAGCAATTTACCCCATGGGACACAATGTGCAATCCTTCTAGGGAAGGTTAAATCATTTGGATTTCATAGACTAGATATGATATAAGCTCTGGTGAGTTCCCTTGAAAACTATTATTATGGGTGAATTCCATCTGTCCATACCCAAGAGGATAAATTGAGGTATCCTACCATATGGATAGGATTAGTGATCCCATCAATTGGTTATTTATATATAGATTCTTGTATCCTTCATTATGGTTCATGTTTTGATTCTATATCATTCTTCCCTAGGTTTGGTCAGGAATATCATTTCCAACATCTTTGGTGAGTGAACTCCATCATAGTGGGATACACCAGATAGGGTTAGGTATCCCCTATAGCCCATGAAATTATCCTATATCTATGTGTTAGAATCTATTATATTTTAGTGTCGTGTAGTCTTATTCATATAGTTTGTTAGATGAGCCCTCTCAATTTATACAAGATTCTCAATGGAAATTTTTACTGACTATGCCCTCTTAGATTTGTTCTATTAATATAGAGAGAACTAATGAGTGATTTCCCATAGATTAATATTACCTTGTAACATTAAGTGGAATCCTAGGATTGTAATGTATACATGGCCTCACCTTGAGAATTTTATTATTCCATTAATAATATGTTGGTTATATTGTTTATCCCCTTATATTTGTTATATAGTGATGAATTGTACAACAATGCACTATATTTGGTGATTTTGGGGTGTCATACTAGTTATGCCAATACCAAACCTGATAAGGGATCTTCGCATTGATGTACTTCCTTTTATAGACAATATTAATTTTAACGCATTCCTAGGGGGGGCTAAGAGGAGTTGGACTGTAGTTGTTTTAGATGGACCATTGATGATACCAGGATTTTCCACCTTGATAGAAGTCACCTTTTATAGTTGGTTAGACTTATTTATTATTTTTTGGGATTATATTTGGACCTTTATTTCTATAAATCTAATTATACTTTATTTTGGGAGAGATTTTATTCATAGATTTATTGCATGAGATGTTTATTTTTACCACATTATAATATAGAATGGAGATGAGTGTCTGCACATGTACATTAGGCCAAGGGTATCATGTGTGTGATATGCCAACTCGATGGTAGTCACCGTCCACTGGTCAATTAAATATATTATTGGGGTGTAATTTAAATCATACAACTAGCCAGGTGGTCCCATTGTGGGTTTGGTGATGATACAGTGGCATCTGACTAAGTTCTCTGAGGATCAGAGATTGGTAATAGTCCAGCTGTGAGGTTTTGGTTTCAGAATGATGAAAAACCTATCATAATATTAAATGTTTACCTCTCAGGCCAAGGAACCATGAGATTGTACAATAAATTAAATATAAATTTACTATAAATTTTATAACCAAATTTTTGAATCAAAATGTGTATATATTAGTTTCATATAAAATTTTGGTACATGTATCATATATGAATAGGTTTTCGGTTCCATGTCCCTGTTAAGTCTGTATCCAAAATATTCTCTTTTAATCATATTAATAATTCTCTATCATTTTATATATATATAATAACAAATATATAAAATCCTATATAAATATCATGATTATGATATGATTATAGACGAGGCATCAATGTATAGACTCATGGAGGTGGTGGTTTCTCTAGGTTGATAGAATGTGGTGCCTCCACATATTTTGTAGTATGATAACTCAATTCTAATGTTTTAGGTGGATTATCCTCCTAAAGTTGAGAAGGATTTGATCTTAGAGGTACTATTAAATGAAAACATATGCTAAGTTAACCTAATGTGTTTCAATTATAGATACCACCTCGGTTTTGGTGTGATTCGGACCCGGAAATGGAAGATACATTGATAGGGTTTGTGGGATGAGTGATCCTCTTAGTAAGGATCCCTCATGATGGTGGTATTGGATGTGATTATATTACAAGAAGACATATGGAATTTTTGAAACCATATGATGGTGATGTTTTATTTATCACCAGGAATTCAATGAAGAGGGAAACACCCCCCACTAAAATTCATTCTCTTATGACGTGTTTTAATATAGTGCAGGAGGATCTATGCTAGAAAAAGTTATCAACATTAATTTATGTTATATTAGTTACATGGATTTTAAATTTTTCGTTAGTTTTTGATAAAATTATTTTCAGATAGATCCATGGTTGTAATGAACATACAGTTAAGGGGAAGGATAACTACCCAGAGAAGAGTCTTATGACCCAAAGGCTCTTGGTGTGATTCAAGGTATGACCTTGGAATTATATTCTTAAAATGTAGTTTTAGTAAAATTTCTCATGCCACTTTTTCCAAATAAAATACCATTTTTGAGACATATATAATCTATAGGATCATTTATACTTGCCTCTTGTTTTCATAGTATCCTCCCAATGGATATGTGGTGATCACACACTAATAAAGATAATGTGATAAGACACGTAGAATATAGATCCTTCTGTGTGATCTCTCCATGGTGGAGGTGAGTCCCAATGTTGTTTTCACATATATGGGATAATTATATACTACTTATATAGAGAATAATTATATTTAGTGATTTTTATTGTGGATCAGAGTTGAGGGATTAGAATTTTATTTCTTTGGAAGTAAGGAATACAAGGAAGAGAATGATGAGATCATGTAAATGAGGGTTCAAATAACCTCATATTATCTTTCTAGTATGAATCATGTGATAAAAAATTCTACTAGATTTCAGTATCATGTTAAATTTGATAAATTTGATGGTGTATTAACTAAGGATGTTTTAGGATTATATCCCCTAGAAATAATGACTTAATTTTCAACCTATACCTTGAGAGGAAAGAATATATGTTCCATTATATTTGATAGCCCCATAGAGATGTAAGAGAAAAAAATAACTTTAGTGTATATTTAGATAAAGGTCTTTTTAGAACCAACATGTTTCCCTAGGTATCACTATTGTTGTTCACCATGAACATATATGAGATCTTGAGATTCTTGGATAAATGTTAACTAAATTTGGTGACTTTCAGGAGAACATTTCCAATTCTAAGAATCAATGAACTCTTATTTAGTGGAAAGATGTTGAAGTGGTACATAAGGTTTGACTTCAGGTTAGTTTATCACTAGATCTGAGTTCTTGGTGATTATCTTATAAACAAAAAGCAACTCATTAGATTTTATGAGACTCATGAACATGATATTTTATCACTTCTTAGACCAACTCGTGGTGGTATTCTTAGTTGCAAACCTTATGTACTCTACATCAAAATAGGATATAGTGCTACAATTTTGTATTATTCTTAACATAATATAAGAGAAAAATATATATAGGAATATATCAATGGGTCAACTATTGATTTACTAGGTCTACTTCCTTAAAAACACATCTCAAAGGAGGGAGTAGTAGTGCATCCAACAATGGTTGGATAAGTGATAGCTTGGGATTGAACAAAGACTGTGGTCATGGTGTAAAGTTTTTTGTGTTGGGAGGATATTTTGGGATATGCATACCCAATTTATCGTGTATTAGGGCACATTTGAAAATTTTATATAAAATGAGATTTATTTTTTCTGTATAAAGATGTTTCCAAAGGATTTTCAGGTGTTGTGGAAGAGGTTTATGGGAACCCACATATTTATAGTGCCACATGTGGGTGTTGGGTTTGTGGTGTTCCATGTTAACTCAAGAGTGGGGTAGATTAATCTTTTATGTGGAGGTAGGAATGGATTATTATGGGTGTCAACCACTATGAATCCTTGAGAAGAATTACATGACATATAGATTAGATAAATTGGTAATAGTTGTCACCCTAAAGCCCTAACGACATGATCTTATAGGGGATAGAATCATCATATTTTCCATCCAAAATAGTATTAGGTATATGATTTCATTTAAATATCTTAAAATCATGTAGAGGTGATGCGTGGATTTATAATTGGATTTTGTATTTGTTATAGTATATACTCAATAGAAGGGGAATTTCGTAGTTGATTATCAAATTTTGGATTTTCAATCATTGTTGGTGAGTAATGAAATTTAAAATTTAACCAATTTTCTATAGGAACCTATGTATGATTATGTTTTATCATTCCTGTAGTTAATGTTTTTCATGTAATGAACCCTAACATTTAAATAATAATTATTTCCAATATAAAAGCATTTTATATTATATAAGATAATTATTATACACATATTGAACATATAAAAACTAACCCAAATTTAGTTCATTTAATAAAATTTCCACATTAATCAGTAACTAAACCAATCCAAACTCCAAACATTATAATGAGGAAAATAATATAAATTAAGAAATGTTGAATGGGAAAATATGGACTGCCCCAATCTACTAGAATCATTACCCCCACAACCAAAACTATATAAATGAAATAAAATATTAATAAACAAATCACAATAATAGAAAATAAAAATATATAAACTTTTGAGTAATATTAGTGGATATTTATTGAATTAATTAAGTGGTATTTATTTGAGGTAATGTGACCATTTGAATAGTAACCTGACCATTGGGAATAGTTACCTAAACTTTGAGAATAATAACCATAATATTTTATTTGTAATTTGACCACAAAACAAAAATACATGATATAAATAATATTTTTTCTTAATAAATATAAGTAAATATAAATATTATAGAGAAAAAATAAATATGAATATAAAAAAACTCAAAGTGAATATGGGCACATTTTTAATAAACTGTATTTCAACATATTTTGTAAAAAACATAATTTTTATAATAAAAATTAAATTTCAAAATTTTATAAATTTATTTTGATAGAATAAATATAAATTTTAAAATAATAACATCAAATATTTCCAAGGATGATTTTTTTAATTTTCCAAAATACTAAAAATTTGAGGTGAATATTAAAAATATGCTTTTCCATTTAACTAATGTGTCATAAATCACATCATTCATGATGTAATAATGAAATAAATATTTCTAGAAAATGTGGTTTAGAATATATATATTTAATTTCATCAAAGTTTCATTAAAATATAATAAACAAAATTTCTGAATACAATAATTATTTTCCATATCCAAAAGTCACAAGTGATCCAATGAAATAACATTTTTCTTCTATTACACATTAATTTTTTATAAGATAATCTAATTTGAGTTATATAGGGGTTTAAAGACCTAAAACCATTATATTATATTATTATAAGATTTATATTATAAACAAATTCACTATTACATGTTTTACCTTGGATAAAATATTTTATTCAATATTTTATTATAAAACTACAACTCTCCTCAATAGTAAATAACTCTGCTCCCTCACCTTGGAAAACCACTCCCCCTCACATTTAAAATCTTTAGAACTACACAAATTTTCACTCTCAATCCACATATAATAAATCGGGATGTTTTTTAGTAAACCAACTCCAAATATAGAGGTAGTTTTAGTGTCTCACAAGAGAAGATACATAGTGGAAACTATAACTTTTTATCAACTCTTCTCTTTTTTTTAATATTCTCTATTCTTTTTTTCAAATATCATTTAAAATAAATTATTAAATAAATTATTAATTATTCTCAAATTATATTAATGAGGTTAACTCACTCTACGTTTTTTAAATATTACATATATAAATTTAATACTCCCGTTTCATATTCGTAGATAACGTTCTGTCAACGGTAGGTTAATCAGCAATGAGGAAATTACTAATCAATTTATGATCAGTAAAATTATTTAGTTACAGTAAATTTATTATGATATAAAAGGGTATAAATATACATTTTTTATTAATCATGAAATAATTATACTAATTTATAAATTACCTTGAACAAATATAACGACATCAAAACAAGATGGGAAATTTTAATAAAAACATGTTATCAATAAAATTCATATTTAACATGGAGTGATATTAATTAGAATCCAATAATAACAATAAATATATAGTGGAAAATGAATATAATTCATATTGGGAATTTTTTTAATAACCCCATTATTATTATTTATGCGGTGCGAAAATAAAAAAAAGTCAAAATGGAATTAGGACAAGGGGATTCTGGAACCCAATTCCATTTATTTGGGTTATCCATATTTCAAATCATTTTAATCATGGATATTTAAATAAGGTTCATTAAAAATAATTTCAAAATTTTTCCCATTTCTATTGGGGATATTCATGTTTCTACAATGATTTATAATCCAAATAGAAATATTTTAAAAAAATAATTATAATTCATAAACAAAACTTTTAATCATCTTGAGAAATTTCTTCTTCACACAAGAATGATGTGGTTTATACCAAATAAATTTTCCATAATCCATTTGGGATCCTGAAAATTTTATTCAGGAATGTATGCTTTATGAAATCCTTATTAGACCCATTACATTCAATTAATGATTTAATGAATACAATTGTTATACATTTTATATGACATGCATGATTAAGTATATATTATTATTTGACGGGTGGACATGAAATTATATAACACTATAATGAATTGGATAATATCATTTTTCTATTGATATTATATGTATTATGCATGACCATGATTCACTATTTGTTCACAATTATGATTCTCTTATTTTTTCACATAAGTTATGTGTGAAAACAATGATAGATTTGATCATAAATAAGCATGGTATTTGAATACTCTGAAAAGATGTTTCAATTTTATGCATTATCACATCCCATGAATTTATCGAACATTTCTTTCATATTGATGATGATGATCCTATTATTATGATATTATGATGTTGATAATATTGACCCCTATATTATTGATTCAGGTCACTTATTCTTCCACTATTTTGAAATTGAGAACATATAAATATTTGATGCATATTTTCACATGACTACATGTAATAGGAAGAATGTGATAATTTTTATGTAGAAAAAGAATAATGGATTTAAAAATGCTTATGATTTTTTATGATTAGTGATATAAAATCCTAATTTTCCAATATACGAAACCTTTCAATCCTCGAATGAACAGCCTTTAGGTTGTTTATTTATGGAATGATGTAATAGACTTATAAGGAAGATTAGTTTTTCTCTAGTTGGTATCAGAGAATGGGATAAGATAATTTGTGAAATAGGAATAAAAAATACTAGGGAAAAATATATTAATTAGTCTACATATAGGTAAAACATCTTTGAATAATCACTTTTGAAAAATGAAATATATAGAGAACACATAAGATATTTATTTAGTGTTAATTTAAAAAAATAATAAATTATTCATTCTTTTTCGACTTATATTTTGGTCTAATATTTTTATTTTTCAAAATGTTAAGAATCAGGAGAATCCAAGCCAAAAAAACCATTTGAGGCCCAATGCAAGGAATGTTGGAATGACTTCCCCAATTAAATGGAAGGTAGACCTCAAAACATTATAGAAATTACTAACTAGTATTCATAGGCTATGAAAAATATCCTAAACCACATGTAACGTCCACCTTCACCCTAGAAGGAGAAACTAGACTTTTGATTCCTTTATGAGTAAATAGCCTCTGACATTTAGTGAATCTTCCAATAAAAATTTCATATAAGTGCAGGCTTAAAAAATTGAGATGATATTTTCTGAAATGCACTATTATTTGAAGGATAATGATAATCGGGCAATTATTTGTTTAGATAGAGAGGTAAATCAATGGTAAAAATTGATAAAGAACTTGAAAATGAATGATGAAATGGAAGATTTGGTGTGGTAAGAATTTATGAAAAGTATTGATTAATAAGTATTTCCATATAACACAATAACAAAATATGGGTACTGAATTTATATAGATTTTGAAAACAGAACGAATAAATTTCATTAATTATGAGTAAAACACCCAACGAAATTAAACATCTGCCTCATGCTTTGTTATAAACAATAAGTAAAAAATAGAGATATTATTTTATGTTTTATAACCACACCTTCTAATGGATCTAGATATCCCAGACATTGGGGGTTATGAAGAATTATTTCAATGTGATTTCAAAGTGGAGTTTATGTGTGGGTAATTGTACCATGGTGATGGGGATAATAAGAGAAGAATGATGTTTCAAGATGTTGTGTCAAATGATAAAGGGGGAACAATATCCAACGACTAATGTGTCAAAAATTATGGAAGAAGCATATTTGTTATTCCCACAAAGGAGTGGTGAAATTCTAAAACTATGGAAGAGAATTCCATGAACTTCATGAATGTAAAATATACAAGAAAAAGATGGAAAAAATGATAGAGGGAATAAAGGTACTAGTTAATGCAATACTCATTGTCCAAGTATTCATCTATAGAGTGAAACGTAAACATTCATACCAATTCACATAACCATGGTTCCTTGATTGTAATCATCATCTGTAAAAACCAAATCAAAAGTATAAAGGTAGATATTATGCCATAATTACTAGTGAAGTAGATAATTAAAATGATTTCAAATAATGAACAAATCCCATTCGCAAAATAATAGAAATTTTTACATGATTCTGGTTCTATGAATTACTTAGTATCCTGAATGTTTTATAAGACTGTTAAATTGAAGTCCTAAAACCATGCAGTTGATATATTTGTAAAAAAATCATAGTGGTGCAACCATTTTCACCCATTTTTTGGACTCTACTCATATTAGCATATGTTGGAATATTATTCTAATTAATATAATAATACATCCCCTGGTAGAATTTTTTTCCATACTGGGAAAGGATTAAATATATTCATATAGATCTCACATCAACTATTTGGAAAATGAAATATTTCTTAATATTCCAAATTATCCCAGCCACATTTATAAATGAATGTAAGATCATGAATCTCCATTTTAAAATCCATAAATTCTGTTTGTGTCAATGCCGTATAAATAGGTATAACTTTACCTATTGGTTGATTCAGAGGAAGGTATAAAACATGAGGAAATACCCAATTTTAGGGAATAAAAAAATGTATTTATCAAAGAGTTACCCAGACGTCCCCTTGACCACAATGTTCAGTTATCAATAGAACTTTTACCTCCAGCCACTCCTATATCTAAATGTCCATAGATGATGGCCTCGATTGAACAAGAGGAGTTAATGAGGTTGGTAGAATAAAATTTTGATGAATGTTTCATAATCCCTATTGCTTCACCTTAGGGTGTGTCGATGCTCTTTTTCAAGACAATGAAAGGATAAATATAGATTTTTATCGATTAGTATGAATTTAACAAGATAAACATTATAAAAAATTATCATCTTCAGTGGATTGATGACGTTCCGAATCAACTACAAGTATCTTATTACTTTGAGAAGGTGGGTTTTTATTCTTTATATCATCAAAAGAATATAATGTAGAAATATATTTTGGATACATCATTCTATACAAGTCATGGAAAAAATGAGGTCATAGTGATTCCATTAAAATGTACTATTTGCATTGTAATATTCAAATTTTGGTTAAATAGAGTCCTTAGTGACAACTTAGAAAAACTTCTTATGGTATTTCATGATGATATTATCATTTACTCCATGATCAATGGGAAACATGAAGAGCATATAAGGACTTTACTGGAGACATTAATGAAGGAGAAAATGTATTCTATTTTCAAAAAGTGTGAAACTTGGATATAAAAAGTTACATTCACGGGGGATGTGATCACATGTGAGGGAAATTATATAAAACCTTACAAATCATAGGTTCTTTATGATTCTATGAGACCCACCAGTGTCACATAAATATATTTTTTCATGGCTTAGTAGGGTACTATTGATGTTTTGTGATATACTTCTCGGGATTATTAAGCACAATAACTATGTTTACAATGAAATGGGTAAATTATATGTGGATGTAATAATTTAAGAAAACATTTAACAATATCAAGAAGTGGCCAACCACTACACTTAAAATCACATTACTAACAAGTAGAGAATGTTTTGTGATATACAGTGATTCTTTGAGGAATGAATTGGGATGTATACTCATGAAAAATGATAATGTGATAGTATATGTCTCATAAAATTTCAACATCCATAAGAAAAACTACCCATTATATGATCTAGAGTTTGTTGTTATGATCTTAATATTGAAAGTAAAGTGTCACAACCTCTATAGTTAGACTTGTAAAATATATACAGATCAAAAGAGTCTAAAGTAAGAATTCATGTAGATAGAGATCAATATGTGTTAAATAAGGTGGTTAATGGCAATCAATGACTATTATTTCTCAATATAATACCCTATGGGGAAGGTGAACATTGATATTTTATTCTATATGATTAAAAGAGAATACTCTTATAACCAATATGTTGATTATATATCCATGAATGCACAATGGATAGATTTAGTAATCCAAACAGAGTATAATATATCCTACCATGACCAAATGAATTCCTCAATATCATTCCAAGAGAAGATAAATGAGGAAAAATGGGTGATGTATATCTTTAAATGATTGGGAAATAAGTTAGATATCATGAATTATATATTGATGATGAATGTGTGATTTGGTTTGGAATTAGGATTTGTGTTCCTTCATCACCATAGAAAAAGGAGATACTTGATAATTCACATAGCTCATCTTTATCTATCCATAAAAGAAGTACCAATATGTATCATGATTGTCAAGAACACATTTTGCGGGACTATATGAATAAGGTGATTACTAAGTACACATCAAAGTTCTTGTTATGTCAACAAGTTAAAGCATATTGATAAAATTAAAATTGGAAGGTGCAACCATTTCTCGTACCAACATGGAAGTAAAAGAATATTGATATTTAAATGTTCACTAGTCTCCAAAATAAATATTAAGGAAAAAATATGATATGGGTTTTTGTGGGTCAACTCACAAAGACTTCCATCTTCATTTCCATTCAATGATTCTTCTCACTAGAACAAATTATAAAGATATACATCAAGGAAGTTATGAGGCCAATAGGGTTTCCACAATCAATTATCTCAAATCATGATTCAAGGATAAATTATAAATTATAGATAATCCTTCAACATGCTCTTAATAATGAATTGAATTTTAGCATGACCAATCACCCCCAAACTGATTTCAGATATAAAAGGACTATTCATACACCAAAGGAAATGCTAGGATCCCACTCAAAGGGATTTAATAGAGGCTCAGACCTAAATTTATAGTTAATTGATTTCATATAAAATACTAGTTTATAATCAAGTATTTGAATGGATCCAAATGAAGATATATGTGGGAAGAAATGTAGAAATCGATCTTGATTAGTTGAATTTGGGGATCAAAAGCTACATGAACCAGGTCTTATGCAAGAGAAGGTAGATATAGTTCTATATATCCCCTAACATATAAAATGTTCTTAGAGTTTAAAAAATATTAATGCTAAAATACATAAAGGTACACGGTTTTTGATGTTTAATAAATTTTGTTCCAATAAATATCATTATGGAAAAGAGTCATGATGTTTAAGAAGATGTGAAATTGTATCCCTATGCATAGTGGCTCTTTGGTGATCCTTGATTTCACTATATATGTGTCTTATTAGGTTGCACATCCATCAAACATGGATCATGTTCATGATGTTTTCCACACATCATTCGTAAGGATGTACATCCCAGAATCCTCGCATGTATTTAATTATTATGTGGTACAAATCAATAATAAACTATGATATGAGAATAACTGGGTGAAGATCTTGGACTGTAGATACAATTTTCTACAGAACACGGCAACTAACCTAGTCAATGTTCTATGACTGATCCATAAGTATGAATAGATGATATTGGAAACATATATAACAATGAAAAAAATGTATTGTAACCAATTCTCAATTGATATTTTGTGTTGAAATTTCATGGATGAAATTTCTAAGGAGGGGAATACTGTAATGAAAATAACTTTTAAATTTACAATTGTTTCATAATTAAATGTGTGTTATATTATAGTCTAAAAATATTTCAAGAAAAAAGAACATAGAGAAACTGATAATAGTTTAATTCATTGATAAATAACATCACATTAATCTTTATCTAAAACATAAAAATTATAATGGATAAAATGAGAAGAAAAATTTATATTAAGAAATTATGTATGATGAAATATGGATCACCACAATTTCTAGAATCATCACCCCATTAAAAATGAAATTAAAATAATAATTTTTTTAGAAATACAATAAAAATAATAGAAAATGAAAATATATCTCCTTTGGAGTGATTTTAGATAATATTGAGAAAATTATTAAATTTCTATTTAAAATAATTAATTTGAATGTTTGAATAGAAACCTGAATATTGAGAATATTAACCTGGTTCTTTGGAATAAAAACCTTACTATTGGAATAATAAATTTTCTTTACTATAAAAAAGCATTATCTAAGTAATTTTTTTCATGAGTAATATAACAATATGTAAACTTTATGACTCTTTGAAATAAATATCATGATTAAAAAACTAAAAAAAACATGGGAACATTTTTGATAAATTGTATTTTAATGTATTTCGTAAAAATCATAACATTTATATTTAAAATATAATATAAATATCATATAATTTTTTTGATAAAAATAATATCATTTTCGAAATCACTTTGATGAAATTGACCATGAATAATTGTTTTTGTAATTTCTGAAATACTTCAATTTTCCAGTGAATTGTATAAATATACTTTTTCACCTAACACTTTAATATAAAATTAAATAATACATTTTTTAATAAGGAATTAATAATTTATAAAAGTTGTGGTTCAGACATGATATATTTTATTTCATTAATGATTAATTAAAATACAATAAAAATATTTTATAAACTTTAAAATAATCTTATAAAACCTAAAGTCAAAAGAGATCCATTAAAATTACAATTGTTCAATTTTATTACATTCCATTTTAATAAACTATGTGAACTAAAATAATAAATTTTTCTAAAGAACATAAACCATTATATTTAACTGATACATTATTTATGTTGGTAATAATTCACTAATACATGTTTTAATCCTGATATAATATTTTATTCAATATTTTCTGCTAAACATACCTTTCTCCTCAAGTAGAAATAACAACTCTCCCTCCACATAGAAAACCACTCCCACCTTAACAAGGAAACCCAAATATATTAAAAACCCACCCTTTAAAGATCCTTATAATATATAGTAAGTTTCTTTTTTAAAACAATTCCAAACATCAAGAGTGTTTTAGTGCCATATTAGAGAAGCTATACCAAGGAAAGAGTAGAAATCAATCATATCTTTTATGTTTCTCTTATTAATGTTATTTTTTCCAATTCAAGTAATAGAATATTTTAAAATAAATTATGAAGTATTTTTAAATAATATAAATGATGTGAACCTACTGAAATTCTTATAATTATGACATATATAAATTTCAAACTTCACTATCCTGCTATTTTTACAATGTTCCGTCTATAGTCGGTTAATCACCAATGAGGACACTGCTAATACTTTTTTATCATAACATATATAGTTGGTTACAATAAATTATTTATGAAATATAATTTAATAAATATATTTCTTAAGCTTCTAGAAAAATTTATACTAATTTATAAATGACATTGAAAAACATAATCATCAAAATAAGATAGAAATATTTAATGAAAAAATTATATCAAAAGAATTAAAATTTAAAAATTATCATTATAAATCAAAATAAAATGATTATAATTGTTAAATAATTGAAGAAATTAACATAAATCACTTCTGGAATAATTTTTTAATAATAAAATGAGAATTATTCAGGAGGCAGAAAAGAAACTACATAACGAAGGAGAAAAATTTGGGTAATTCTCAAACCCCACACATTTTCATTAGGTTATCCATCTTTCATGTAATTTTTAGTATGGATATTGATCAAATGTTATTTTAAAAATACCGTAAATATTATTCCTTTTTTATAGGTGATATAAATATTTCCAACTTGTTTTATAATCCCAATTAAAATATTTTGCAAAACTTAATTCGTTCAAAAACACATTTTTTACACCTCTTATGTTGTTTTTTATTCACCCAAGAATGATGATGTTTATTTGAAATATTTTTCCCTATATTCTAGTTGGGAACACCCAAATTTTATTCATGAAGGTTTTCTTCATGAAATCCTTATGTCACCCATTCTATTTAATGGTTTAGTTTATCAATATGAATGTTATATGTTCTCTATAGAATAAATGATATTGTAAATATTATAATTTGATGGATGGGACCTGAGTTTTATAACTCTCAAATGCCTTGGGAAAGGTAATTTATCTCATGACAGTATATGTATTATGAGTTAACTCAAATCTATATTTTTTCGCAATAATTTTTTTATGATTTATTTACTTATGTTATGCATGAAAGGGATGATATATGTTTTTCACAAATATGTGTGGTATTTAACCACTAGGACAAGATGACTCATTTTTATGCATCTCTTCATTATATTCATTTATCAAATATTCCATCATGATATTGAATATGATTCAATTATTATGATATGATGCTATTGATTATTCTCACCCATGTGTTACTGATTTATGTACCTTATTCCTACCCATATAAGCATTTTATCTCACCCATTTAATTGATTTATATCCCTTAGTGGGTACATGTATAAAAGATAACATGAATGATTTTAAATGAGGAAAAAAATTTAATAATTATTACACTTTTTTATGTATATGTGATGTATGATACTGATTTTCCCATGTTACAAAACCTTTTTAACATTGAATGTAAGAAATTGATGCTGTTTATCTTTAAACTTATGAAATATAAATGTAAGAAATAGTAGGGTCTATAGTTTGTATTAGAGGTGATATTTAGTATGATTGGGGATTATGATCCTAATGAATTCCCAAAAATGTTATGGATAAGTTTTAGTGAAGGTAAAAATTCCAAGAATAATCATTTTGAAAAAACAATAATAATTGGGATCCCATAAGATATACTTTTTGTGTAAACTATGTAAAATAATACATTATTCAGAAATTCTTAACAAATATAATGTCTAAACCATTAATATTTTATAAAATATTTTGAACCAAGATAAATGATGAAAAAATACATAAGAGGGTAAATGGAATGATTATTTAAATTTAATTTGAAATGCATTGGGATGTGGATTTCCAAAAACTATGGAAATGAATACCTAACCATTTCAATATATGAAATATAACCTGATCCATGTTGAGCATCCACCTTCACACAAGTAGGAGCAACTAAAACTATATTTTGATATCTATAAACAACCACTGATGTTTAGTGGATCTTTTAATCCACTTTACCTAGAACATTGGGTTAACTTAATGAAAAATATTTTTTCTATTATCCACTATTTGGAGAAGGATAATGTGGTTATGTCTGTTTACCCTTTACATGGAGAGGAAGATCAATTTTGGCTGTTGATAAATAAATCTAAGAAAATGTAAGAAATATGAGGATATGGAGTGGTAAGACTATAAATAAATATTTATTTACTATCATTACACACAAAATATTTGAACGAATGTTGAAATAGAATTCATAGTTATGAATAAAAATGAAGGATAATCAATCATGAATTATGTGTACAACTTTACAAGGATTTGAATACAATTCTCGGTGTTTTTTATAAAGAATGATTAAAAAATGGATAGATTATTTAGTGGTTCAAAGAGACACCTTTTAATGGAACTTTCTATCTGGTACATTTGGATTTACACAGAAGTATTTTAACATAATCTAAAATTTGAAATGGAGTTCAGATAATAGTCCCATGGTTTGGGGATAAAAAGAGAAGAATAAAGTTTCCATCTAGTGGTTAAAATGAAAAAGAAGGATAGATGATCCAACCAACCATGGTTAAAAATTATAGAATAAGAATAAAGGGAATTTACATAATGGAATGGGTAAATCCTTCAAATCATGAAGGTAAGGTAACAATGCTCATAAATTTCAAAGAGACATGGAGAAGTTAGCCATCATGAAGGAGGAAATGAATTAACCCTCTAATGAACTACCCATGGTTCAATGACTCAACTGTGAGGATAAATATAACAATTTAAAGCAATGAACAAAACCTTGGGTCCTTCAGTGTAATTATTTTTGGAAACCACCAAATCCCAAGGGGATAGGGAAAACTTATTCCATCACTACTACTGAAGTGGAGAATTGAAACAATTTTGTACATGGTACACTTCCAATGTAGACACAATTGGAAAATGTTTACGTTGGTTTTATTTATAAAAATTCTTTAATATATGAAATTTTTTATAGATTGTAAATAAAATCCCCAAAAACATGAGGTAGATATATTTATAAAAACACACAATGTTGTGATCGTTGACACCCATGTGTGGGACTATTTTTATATTAGTGAATGTGGGAGGATTCTTCCAGCAAATCTCATAATCCTTTAGTTGGTGGAACCTATTACTATACTCTTCATAGATTACCTCTAATTATCTAGTGGAAACATAAACTTTTAGGAAAATTAAATCTTATTTCTCATCCAAAACCATTCTAAACTCCTCTACAAATGGATGAAATATCATGAATCTACATTACAAAATACCTCAATAGTGTGAGTGTTGATACTATGTAGAGATTACATTGAACAATTGGTTGAGTCAAAATATGGTATCAACCTTAATGGAATCACCCTTTTTAGGGAATAAAAGAGTATATATCCTATAGTGTTTCTCATACTTTCCCCAGATCATGAGTTATAGTTCTCAATATAACTCACACCTAGAACCAATCCTATGTCAAAATTATGATACAATATGGATACCATTGAACTGGAGGTGTTAAAGAATTATTTTCAAGATAATTTTGATAAAGGGTTTATAAACTTCAGTGCATCACCATGTTCTATACTCGTGCTTTGTGTCATTGAAAATTATGGATCAATGTGTCTGTGTGTTGATTACTACAAGATTAATTAGATCTCCAAAATGATAGTGTAATGGTCGAGTGTTTTTAGTAAAATTTTGGTATTGGAATATACGTGTGTTGTAATAATATATATATATTTATACACATATTAAAACCAATAAGAATTATTTCATTAACAAACAATGTTACTTTAATTAGCCATGAAACTGATTAAAATTCCAATCATTACCGCTGGACACAGATTATAAAATAGAATATCCAAAATAGGAAAATATGGATCTATATAATTTACTAGAGTCATCACCCTAAATAAAAAAATATATAAAAGAATAAAAATATTATTAATACAATAAAAATTACAAAAATATAGAAACTTAATAAGAATTGAGTAGAATATGGATTGAAAGAATATAGTTGAAAATATAAAAGGCAATGTGAATGTTGGAAATTGAAACTAGACCATTGGAATAATAATTTCACCTAAAATAATGCATTATGATATAAATAAATTTTATTATTATTACTTTAATTAAATAAAAATATTAATCTTCCAAAAAATAAATATCAGGATAAAAAACACAAAGAAAATATAAACACGTTTTTAAAAAACACTATTTTTAAGTGTTTTGTAAAAGTCCTAATTTTTATATTAAAAAATAAAATTAACTATTTTATGAAATTTAGTTTTATAAAATGAATATAATTTTTTAAATCATCACATGGAAATTATCCATTGGTGATTGTTTTTAATTTTATGAAGCCCTTCAATTTTCATGTGAATAGTTAAAATATAGTTTTTCATATAACCTGTGTAACTCAAATTAAATAATTCATGATTTAATTAGTAATTAATAATTTATAAAACTTTAATTTCCTCCATGTTATAATTAATTTCATATATGGTTCACTAAAATACAATAAACAAAAATTTTAAACCTAAAAAGAACTTTCTAAATCCAAGTGTCAAAATTAATTCATTAAAATAACAAATTTTCTTTCATTCCAATTTAATTTTTGATATACCAATTAATTTTAATTTGAAAAGTGAATTAAAGTCATAAACACATTATATTATATTAATATATGATTTATAGTGTAAAAATGCATTATGACATGTTTTTTTAATTTGATATAATATTTTATTCTAAAAGCATCCCTCTCCCCTAGTATAAATAACCCCTCACCCTTCCATTAGAAAACCACTACCCCACCCATTTCAAATCCAATTATCTACTACAATCCTCTATATCATGACTCGTAGAATACATATTGATGTTTTGAGGCATTAAAAATCCTATCACCAAAGATTTATACTGTCATGCTAGAGAAGCTACACATAGGATTAAGTATGTTCAGATCCACTTATCTCTATATTATTTATTCACACTCTTCTCATTACTTTTCCAACATCACCTTTAGTAAAAATATTGAAATAATTAATTATTAATTTATTTAACCTTATATTAATTATTTTATGAAACAATAAGCATCAAACTACTATATATATAAATTTTTAACTTCTATTTCTTGCTCTCCTCACAAAGTCCAATAAAAGGGCAGCTAACCACCTAAAAAAACTTTAGAATGTCGGCACATATTACCATAAAAAATGATGGTTATTATAAAATATATTTCATCAATAAATATTTAATTATATTAATTATAATAATATATAATTAATTATAGTATTGTACTAATTACATTAAAGAAAATAAGGAAATCAAAGAGATATAAGATATATTTA
Organism: Viscum album; assembly: GCA_963277665.1. NCBI lineage: Eukaryota > Viridiplantae > Streptophyta > Magnoliopsida > Santalales > Viscaceae > Viscum > Viscum album. The sequence goes on along the minus strand of OY728153.1, from coordinate 2,014,061,244 downwards.
CAAATATATGATATCAAAACAGTTCAATTTCATAAAAAAATTAAGAAATATAACCCAATTATTATAATTGACAAATAGAGGTATAAACAATTATAATTCACTTCTTTATAAATATTTTAAGAAATATATGTTTATTATTTAGGTGGCAGAAAAGTGAAGAAATTATTCTAGAAATATGGTAGGGGGATTCTCAAACCTAATTCCATTATTTGGGGTAGTATCTATTCCATAAGATTAATATTCATAACATGTTAATCAAATGTCATTTCCATTTTACATTATTTATATACATTTTCTTTCAATGTTATGTTTTTTCTATGAAAAAACGTTTTTTTTCAGTGCTACTTCAATTTCCAAAACATCCTATTTTACCCCTCTTGATATACTTTCTTTCTACTCAAGAACAATGATGTATTATGTACAAGCATAATTTCCCTTATTCATTTGGGGAGTAAAATGTTAATTCATTAATGTATTATTTATGAAATTATTATGAAACAAATTCTCTTCATTGGTTTGACTTTATGAATTTTATTTTTATACATTCTATATGGCATGTACGATTATGCAATTGTTATGTTGTGATTACTGGGCCCAGAATTATATAGTCCTCTAATTAATTGGGTAATGTGATGTATCTCATGGGATAATGTATAATATTCATGAAAGTGATGCTATATTTGTTCAAAATGATGATGTTATGATTATGCACATTTTTTATTCGTGGACATGATGCTAGATTTGTACATAACTATGTGTTGTATTAGGAAACTAAGACATGATATTTCATTTTTAAACATTTTAACATTCCCTTTATTAATATTCCAACCATGATTTTTTTATGATCATTTGATTATGGTTTTATGAATATGATTATGCTCACCCATGTTATATTTATTCATGTTCCTTATTCAATCTCTTACTAGGATTGTAGCTGACCCCTTTAATTGATGTATATCCCCACAATATTTTTGAACTATGGAGAATGTGATGGAAAATATGAATCTAGAGAAGAAGAAATTATATTATGTTTACATTTTAATATTTAAATGTAATGCATGAGCCTAATTTTCCCAAAACACTATTCCTTGGGATCCATGTTTTGTAATGTTATTATTTTGTTTAATGATGTAATAGGTAGGTATAAAAATTTAGTTTTCACTATGGATGGAATCAAAACATGGTTTAGTAATTTTTCAAATTATGATTACAAAACATTAATTAAGACACTTAGGATAAGACTATTCATATTTAATAATCTGATAAAATTGTTTTATAAAAAAACTAAACATTTGGATACGATAAGATATTCCTTTAAAGTTAATTATGAAAAATACCAAATTCTCTATTCATGGGGATTTGACATAATTTTTGTGCTAACAATTATTATTTTAGAAAATGATGGGAACCATGAGAAACGAGGAATTTTGTTTGAGGAAAAATGAAATAAATGTTTGAACGACATCCCCAATACCATAATAGGCAACTTTCAAAAGATTATAGAGATGTTTATCCATCTATATCAGGATAGGAATAATAAAATAATTCATGAGGGACATCTCCCTTCACCTTTGAAGTATCAACTATATATTGAGTTCATTATGAGTAAATTAAAACATATGTATAGTTGAACATCTAATCCGCTAATAGAGGAACACTAGGTTAACATAATTCAGATGATATTTTTTATGATCCATCATTTTGAGAAGGAGATGGTTCTGGACATTTAACTTTTAGTTGGAGAATATGATAAATTTGGGTGTTGATTAAGAATACAAAACCTAATAATGAAATATAAGAAATGGATTGAGAAGAATTTAATAAAATATTTCTTACCAATTATTTCCCTTGATCTCTTGAAACATTGATGGATAGAGAATTCATAGAGAAGATGTAAAAGGAAGGTGACTATATCATGTCTTTTGGAAAAAAATCACAAGTCTTGAACAATATACCATAGTTTTTTATTAATAATGATTAAAAAATATATAGATTCTTTAGTGTTTTAAAACCACACCTTTGAAAGGATCCTACAATCCAAGAATTTTGGAGGTATGAATATGTTGTTATGTGATGTCAATGTAGAAATAGATATTATAGAATAGTATTGTGATTATGGAGATAAAATGGTAAGAATGAGTTTTCAAGTAGGTGGGTCTAATGAAAAAATTGCTAATAGGATCCAAATTTCCATATGTGAAATATGAGGTAATAATCTTAATGGTAATTTTCTCAAAGGGGTAGGGAAATGCTTCAACTATAGGAGAGAAGGCCATAAATATCTTGAATTCCAAATAGACATGAAGAAGATTCCCAACAAGATGGAGGAAAGGAGGGAAACCCCTAATGAACAACATATGGTTCAATGTATAAACTATTAGGATAAATAAAACTATGCATATTGATGCACTAAACCTTGATCCTTTGAGGTTAATCAACATCAATATCCACCAATGAAAAAGTAGTAATGGAAAGTATATTCAATCACAACTGTTGATGTGGAGCAAGAAAAAAACATCATACAAAGCACACTTGCTATTCACTCAAGCATATAATTTTTTTATTTGATTTGGTTTCTACACATTACTTAATATCCTTGATGTTTTTCTAGTAAAACTGAATAAAATCCCTGATACCATTATGTATAGATATCTATAAAAATACATATTGGTGTAATAATTAAAATGCAGCGACTCGGGTTTTGGCCCTATCAGACTTTGGAATATTCCTTGGAATATTTTCAGATATAGGCGTGAAGACGGTGTGTGATTCCGAGGTCCGGTGTGCCCAAAATTAATTTTATAAAAATATTAATTATTTTTATACTATGCACATATATGGGTTGTGTTTCCTTCTAAACAGTAGCTCTAATAAAAAATATGAGGGCACAGTTGTGTCCGGAGTGTGCCGTTTACCCTTGGCGGGGTGTAAACTTTGTAGGCACATGCCTGCTGTGAAAAACGTCACCTGGGTAATCTTCATAAAAAAATGGATCGGTTTCTTTATGAGTGTCGGCTAAAATAAATATTAAACAGAGTCTTAGATCACAATTCTTATCACGCGGTAGAGTTTAGAACGCCGCGTTAAACATAAGGGTGACCTAAACTTCTCCCCACCAGGAAGTTCTATTGGGGGCGTGGATAGTGGTGGCATTAATTAATTATTTAATAAAAAAAATAAATCCATCCACCCCCACCTCTCATGTTGGGTGTATCAAGGAGGAACCGCCAAACCCCCTATCCTCCTCCGTTCTTCACTGCCAATCAGCCAAATCGAGCAAACAAAGCGCCGTCGGTCTCAGATCTTGATAACGGATTGTATCAGATTTTGAAATGATAGCAGCAGAGCACGTAAAGAGTTGGAGATCTTACAAAAGGTAGGCGATTTGAGTTTTAAAATCTTTAATCATGTTTATGCATTACCTTTCTTCAAATCATCATAAGGATTGGGAAGTTTGGGACCCGAGCATTCCAAAACATGTTTCAGATCTGATTTTGGAGCACTGAGGTGCTTCTGGTGGTTCCTGGATGTTTTCTAGCAGAAAACCCATTTTTTGGTAGTGGTCATGGTGGTTTCCGGTGAGGGTGGTGGCAGCGGGGAAGATTCCGATAGGAAATGACGGTCTGATAAGGCGGCGGCGACGGTTTCCGGTGACCCTGCGGTGGTCCGACCATATTTTTCTAGGGGTTCTTTAAACCCCCGTAACTTGCAAACTGTAAGTCTGATTTGCGAGCCATTTGTAGTGACAAATTCCTTGAATCCAGAAGGTTAATTTAAGATAACTTTGGGAAGTTAATGAGTTGGGGTTTTTTCCCATGTCCATGAAATGTTGAAAATAATAATAATATTTTATTAGTTCCATCTTCGACCCGCTGTAACTTCTACATGGAGCATCTGATTGACGTTCCGTCAGTGAAGTTTCGATCTTGATAGTAAGGCGGACCTTTTAGGATAGTTTCCAGGTTCTGTGATGGAGATCAAGATGTGGGCCCCATGAGCCACTTATTTGGCATTTACGAAGAAACGTGACTTTTTTCTCAGGGGTCTGTTTTAGAAGAATGGGTATATGATCTCATGCATTATTCCGAGGGGATTGAAATAGTGCACTCTACTTGATGAGTTTCAGGATTGAGGCGTGGGCCCCACCCAGGCTTGCTATGGTAAATAGTACCTTTTCCACCAGTTTTCTATTTTGAGCATGTAAATAACCTATCCTATGTGTTTTTTCATGTAGATCACGGTGGTGGCCTCAGTATAGGCCTAGGAGGTTCAGAGTGGGGAAATTTTGTGGGTTTATTGGGTTAGCGATGTTCGGACTAGCAATGGTTGAGTGTACTCCCTTGGTTTGTTCCTATGAGTGTTCATGTGGCATTACAACCACAATATAGGCTTCTGATCCCCTCGATAGGATGACTTTCTGTTAGAGTTTTGGTATCCCTCCAGTTGGTTCGTAGCGAGTTCCTCTAGCTTTACCTCCAAAGATCAGGTTCGTGGTATCACAGTGACCGCTTATCCATGCGTAGTGATCCCCTCTCTAGCAGGTTAAACCCGTAGGTTTTTAGGTATCATCGAGAATATTATCACCTACGCAGTGGGTTGTGCACAGTAGGGTTGTGGAATCATTGGTTATATGATCCCCTATTTAGCATGTGGTTTCTAGTAGGGTTACAACATTGTTGGTTATACGATCCCCTAATTAGCATGAAGATTTTGTAGGGTTGAATTTTCATTTTTTATATGATACCCTACATAGTGGGAGGCTTTGGTAGAGTTCCAACATCATTGGTTATAATATCCCTTACTCAGCATGTGGTTTTTCGGTAGGGTTGTGACATTGTTGGTTATACGATCCCCTACTCAACGCGTAGTTTTTCGGTAGGGTTGATGCATCGTTGGTTCGATCCCCTACATCGCGAGTTATACAAGATGGGGTTTCTGGAATCGTCATGACCATCATCACATTGGCAACGATCCTCTATCTGAGTGATGTGAACTGTAGAATGTCAGATCAGGTTCTGGTATCTGCCAGTAGATCCTGGGAGTGATCCCTTATCTGTGAGATTTTTGAGATACCAGACTTGGTTCATGTATCCCATAACGGACCCTAGGAGTGATCCCCTATTCGATAAGTTTAGTGTTTCTGATGTTTTAGTGTGGTGTTCTCAGTGACGATATCCGACGAGCATGATCTCTTGGATGGGCATCTAAGATGTTGGTGTGAGACCCGATGGAGTGCATCTTGCAGATGAGTGTCATCTGGGATGTCAGAGGTCAGGGAGTGTGTTCTCCTAGTTATGTACTAGTCACAGGAGATGGGGATAAACCTCATAAGACTTGGTGCGTGAATGATTATATCTAGTTTTTCAGGGTAAATTAATGGGAATATACCTAAGCGGGTGTTCATGGTGTATAAATGGGCATACACCTGAGATGATATGACTAGTCATGTTTAGCTGAGGATGGTTTGAAGATAGAGTTTCTCTCTTGTTTGTGTTCCCTTTGGCCTAGATGAGAAGACTATTAGCTTTCAGTTTCTCCCTTTTATTTTGGAGTTTTTGGGGTGCCTACTGAGTATTTTTATACTCACCCCTCCATGGGCATTCCTTGCACATGTTTGAGCCTTGTGAAGACCACTGGCCTTTCGACAGAGTCTCAGTAGGACCTGGGGAAGATGAAGATTAGTGAATGAGAAAGACCAGGGTGTTTAATAGAGTTGTGTCAAGGAGTTTAACTGCGGTTATTTTTGGCAGTGACCCCCTCCTTCTGAGAAAGTTGGATGCCTTTATAGTTTACTTTAGGTGGGCCCTATATTTTCCCTTTTTTACTTTTGTTGTACTCTGGTTGTTGGTTAGATGTATGCATGCATTTTTTTCAGTTTATATATATATATATATATATATATATCTGCACTGTTGCATGGAGGTGTTTGTGGGTGCGTGTGTACAGGTACTTTAGGCTAATGCCTCCCATGTGTGTGATGGCCTACTCGGTGCAAGTCGCCAGCTCCTGTCCTATTGGAGGCGAGCTTGGGGAGTCACAGCTTGAGCATCGTTGGGTCAGGTCATGATAGAGTGGTATCAGAGGAGGTTCCACCTTTGGGATATCTGACTATAGGTGGTTTAGCTGTGAGTTTGTTTTGGGTTGCATAGCGGTAGTGTTATGATATTTCGAGGTCGGCTTTCAGGCCAAGGACTCTAGTGTTGGTGCAGCGGCCGACGTATCCATTCATCAAGACAATTATAACCTGCCTTTTGACTCAGGACATTAGTACACTTGTTGTAGGGACATAATGGTAAATTCATAATATAAGACTGGGTTTTGGGTTTTCTTTTTTTTCTTGAGTCATCTCCCCAGATATAATCTTTGACTATGGTGCATCTTGATTATATTTGTGGATGCCTCCCTGAAGACAGCCAGTGAGTTTTCCGCAATGGGATTGTAGTGATGATCTGCCCCATGTAGAGGCTGTGGACCAGGGTGCAGGTTTTGAGGATGGACCTCCAGGTGGTCTACCAGTTGAGCCACCGCTTGTCGAGCTGTTGGATGTGTCAGTAGTGTAGGATGAGGATGCACTCAGGCTGAGTGCGCTACACGAGTTCTAGAGGCAGCGACCTTTGAGGGTCCAGGGTGATTCAGACCCTCAGGAAGCAGATAACTAGCTCTAACTAGTCACCCACATTTTCCGGCTAGTGAGGACACATTCTAATCAGATGGTGGTCCTAACAGAAGTCTTTCTACATGGATCAGTTGGGAGATGGTGGCGTTTGGTGACACAGTCCCATGATGAGGAGAGGCTCACATGGGTAGATTTTGGGAAGCTATTTAGGGAAGAGTTATACTTGGTGACACTGAGGTTTGTATGGTTCAAAGATATTATACAGCTTCAGCAGGATGGCAAGACAGTGTCAAATTACTCAATGAGGTTTATAGACCTCTCGTGCTACTCCCTGGATATGGTTTGAGACCCGTTCTTTTGGGCTCGAAACTTCGAGCAGTGGCTATGCAGGGTCATCCTAGCAGGTGTGGTTTCCTTGTACCTACCCACCTATGCTGGAGTATTGGATATATACTTAGTGGTGGAGAGATTTCTAGCTGAGTAGATTTGGCCCTTCAGTGTTGGGAACGTGGCATCTGAGACCTCAGCAACTAGTAGTCAACAGCAGGAGCAATGGTCTGGATGTGCCCGACATTTTAGGACGCGAACCCAGGATGGAGGATCTAAGGCTTTGGGATCTTAGGGCTCTCAGTCCAGTTTTGGTAATCTATATGAGAGGCGGTGTTACACATGCGATAGTCGAGGACATCTTTCTAGGGAGTGTCCATCCCGGTGTGCAGCCGAGAGGGACCCTATTGACAGGCTGCCTTGGTAGCAACAATGTCTTGAGTATGGGGTTCCGTAGGGCGACAGACGTGGAGACGGTGCTGGTGTAGCATCAGGAGGTAGTAGGCGGTATCAGATACCACCACCACCACCCCCAGGTGGTCCACGCTGAGCTCTAGGAGCTGGAGGGTGAGTGCGCGGATAGCTCCAGGCCTTAAAGGTTGTTGACCCAGAGGATACGCGGGTAGATGGAGGTATGATCTGTGTCCTTTCTACCCCTATAGTAGTTTTTATAGACACTATTTTGCAGTACTATTTTTTTCGTTGCATTCTCGAGGTTTGTCCTGGGATTTGGTAAGACCTTATGTGTGTGTTGTTCAATGTTCTTCGAATGCATGAGGAAGAGGAGTGCTTCCCCCACTGAGATGCGATTAAAACTGTGCGAGCGAGTTAGTGCCGTCCAAAGTGGATAATGTCGAGGTGTGGTGGACTAGTCCCTCTAACTGATGCGTTCAGGATGATTTGTGTGTTAGAGAACTCACTGGCATGGGAGAACAAGTTGAGAGTTTAGTTTCTTTCCTTGTTATTATGACTTTTCAGAATGAAAAGTACTATGGTGGGGAGGATGTAGTGACTTGGTTTTTTTCCCTGTCAGACATTGGAATATTCATTCAAATATTTCAAGAGCTAGGAACGAAGAAGGCGTGTGATTCCGTGGCCTGATGTTCTCGGAATTAATTTTATAAAAATATTAAGTATTTTTATACTATTCATGTGGCAGGGTTGTTTTTTATGCTAAACAGTAGCTCGAATCAGGAATATGAGGGCACAGTTGTTTCTGGAGTGTGTCGTTTACCCTTGGCAGGGTGTAAGCATTGTGGGTGCATGCCTACTGTGGAAAACCCACCAGAGGTGTTTTTGTATACAAATTTATAGGTTTCTTTATGAGAATTGACTCAAATAACTCTTGAAAAAAGTCTCAAATTGCAATTCTAAGCGCACGGTTGAGTTCAGAACGCCGCATTTACCTTAAGGGTGACCTAAACTTCTCCCCGTTGGGAGGTTCGGTCGTGGGGGTGGATGGTGATGTCATTAATTAATTTTTAAATAAAAAAATAAATCAATCCACCCCCACCTCCCATATTGGGCACAATAAAGAGGAATGGTGGAACCCCCTCTCCTCCTCTGTTCTTCATCGTCGATCCGCCAAATCGAGCAAACGAAGCACCGTTGGTCTCAAATCTTGACGGTGGATGCTCTCAGATAGTGAAGCAGTAGTAGCGTAGCACGCAAAGCATCATAGATAAGACAAAAGGTAGCCCGTTTTATTTTTAAAATACTAGATCCCATTTATGAATTTTTTTATTCAAATAGTCATAAGGGTTGTGTAGTTCAGTTCATGAGCATTCTGAAACATGTTTTAGATCGGGACTTGGAGCATCGGGGTGCTTCCAGTGGCTTCTGGAAGTTTTTCGGCAGAAAACACATTTTATGGTAGTGGCTATGGTATTTTTTGGGGAGGGTGGTGAGGGAGATGGTGGCACGGTGGATTCTGGCAGGCAGCGGTTGTCCGGTTAAGCAGTGGCAGCGGTTTCCGTCGACCCTGCGATGGTCCGACCAGATTTTTCCGGGGGTTCTTTAAACACCCGTAACTCACAAACCGTAAGTCCGATTTGAAAGACGTTTGTGCAGACATGTTCCTTGCGTCCAGATGGAGCTTTTTAACTCACTTTGGAAATTTTATGAGTTGGGTGTTTGGCCCAGTTCCAGGAAACGATGAAAATAATAACAATATTTTATTATTTTCAACTTCGGCCCGCCGTAACTTCTGCATGGAGCGTCCGATTGACATGTCGTCAGTGACGTTGTGATCTTGATAATAAGGAAGAACTTTTAGGATTGTTTTTGAGTGTTGGGATGGAGATTAGTATGTGGGCCCCATGATCCTACTTTTGGGAATTTACGGAGAAACATGACCTTTTTGTCGGGTGTCCATTTTGGACCAATGAGTAGATGATCTCGTGCATTTTTCCAAGAGGATTGCAATGGTGCAGTTAAATTGATGAGTTTTAAGATCGATGCATTGGCCCCACCCAGGCTAGATATGAAGAATAATCAATTTTTCACCGGTTGTTTGTTTCAGTCATTTAAATAGGCTATCCTGTGTGTTTTTCTGCGTAGATCATGGTGGTGGCCTCAGTATAGGCCTAGGGTGTGTGCTGTGTGGCAATTTTGTGGGTTTCTCATGTTAGCGATGTTTGGACCAATAGTTATTGAGTGTGCTCCCTTGGTTCATTCCTTTGAGGGTTCGTGTGTAATTACAACATTAGTATAGGTTTTTGATCCCCTAGATATGGTGAATTTCAATTAGAGTGGTGGAATCTGTCTGGCTGGTTTAGAGCGGGATCCTATATCTTTGCTCCCATAGAAGGGGTTCTTTGTATCACTATGACCGCTTATCCATGGGCGGCGATCCCCTATCTAGAAGGTTAACCTTGTTGGGTTTGAGTTATCATCCATAATATGATCCTTTACACAGTAGACCGTCCACAATAGGGTTTTGGAATGGTTGTTTATATGATCCCCAAACTAAGCATGTGGTTTCTAGTAGGGTTACGACATCATTGGTTATACGATTTCCTACTCAGCGTGATGATTCAGTAGGGTTGAGACATCATTAGTTATAGGATCCCATAGATAGCATGGGGATTCATTAGGGTTTCAACATCGTTGGTTATACGATCCTCTACTCAGCATGTGATTTTTCGGTAGGGTTGTGGCATCGTTGGTTATATGATCCCCTACTCAGCACGTGGTTTTTCGTTAGGGTTGGTGCATCATCGGTTCGATCCCCTACATTGAGAGTTATACCAGATGTGGTTTCTATAATTGTCATGACCATCTTCACATGGGTGATAATCCTCGATCTGAGTGAAGTAAACTTTAGAATGTTAGATCGGGTTCTGGTATCCCCCAGAGGATCCTAGGAGTGATCCCCTATCTGTGAGATTTTGAGATACCAGACTGGTTTCTTGTATCCCCTATAGGACCCTAGGAGTGATACCCTATCCAAGAAGTTTAGTGTTTCCACTGTGTCAGCATGATGTTCTCCGTGATTATATTTGATGAGAGTGATCTCTGGGATGGGCGTCTGGGATGTTGGTGTGAGACCCGATTGAGTGCATCTCTTAGATGTGTGCCATCTGGTATGACAAAGGTCATGGAGTGTTTTCTACTAATTATGTACATATCACAGAATATAGGATGAAACATCATGAGACATGGTGAGTGAATGAGTATATATGGCTGTTCATGGAATATGTATGGGCATATACCTGAGCAGATGTTCATGGTGTATGTATGGGAATACACCTGAGCTGATCTGACTAGTCGTATTTTTCTAAGGATGGTCTCGAGATGGAGTTTCTCTTTTTTTTGGGTTCCCTCTAACTGGGATGAGCTTCCTATTTCAATTTAGTTAATCCCATTAATTTTAATGTTTTTGGGGTGCCTACTGAGTATTTTTATACTCACCCATGCACGGTCAATGCCCACACATGTTTTTGTCTTGTGAAGACCACATGCCTTTCGACGGAGTCTCAGGAGGACCTGGGGGTAGATGAAGATTAGTGAGCGAAACTGACCATGGTGTTTACTGGAGTTGTGTTGAGGAGCTTACCAGTGGATAATTTTGATAGTGATCCCCTCCTTCTGAGCAGGTTGGACGCTTTTTTACAGTTTAGTTTTGGTGGGCCCTATATTTTCCTTTTTGTACTTTTGTTGTACTCTAGTTGTGGGTTAGATGTATGCATGCATTTCTTTTCAGTTTATATATATATATATATATATATATCTTCACTATTGTATGGAGGTGTTTGTGGGTATGTGTGTACAATTACCTCAGGCTAATGCCTCCCATGCATGTGATGGCCTACTCGGCGCTAGTCACCAGCCCTAGGTTTATTGGAGGCGGGCTTGGGGAGTCGCGGCTCAATCCTCATTGGGTCGGGTCATGACATAAAACCCAAGTGATAGACTCTTCATCTATTGGCGTATGTGGGAATATTCTTCTAGTGAATCTCATATTACGTTCCCTGGTGGAATTTGATGCAATATTAGGCATTTATTGGCTCTCATTATATAGAGAATTGGTTATCTATCGGAAAAATGAAATCACTTTTGATATTATGATCCATCCAATACTCCTTTAAAAATTTTAGGATGATCAGGGACCTACTTTGTAAAATCTATCAATATTGTTGGTGTTTATACCCAATGAAGAATAATAGATTTTAAAAATGGTTGAGTCAAAGTAAAGTATCATCCAAGATAAAATTCCTAATATTATGGAATTCAGTTATGAATATCCCTAATATTTACCCAAACCTCCCCCAGATCCCAAGGTAGAGTTCTCAATATAGGTCATACCCAAACCTAACCCTTCATCCAAATTCCCCAATATGATTTCCCTGATTAGAATAGAGGTGTAAAAGTAGTTACATTCTCATTTGAAAAAATTGTTTATATGTTATAGCGCATCACCTTGGGGTGTTCTTGTGATATTTTTCAAGAAGAAGGAATAAAAAATGAGGTGGTTTAACAATTATTAGTATCCCAAAAATGTAGCAATAAAGAACAAGTATCCACAACTAATAATTAGTGCCCTTTTTAATCAACTACAAGGACCTCAAAACTTCTCAATGGTGGATCTCTGTTTTAGACATCATCAACTGTAAGGGAATAAGGAAGATATTTAGTAGACTATTTTCTGTACAAGGTATGGGCACTATGTGTTTATAGTTACCCATTATGACTTATTATGTCCCATATAATCATCATGTATATGAAGAATAGAGTCATTAGAGACTTCCTAGACAAATATTTGGTTGTATTTATCTATGGTATTTTCATGTACTCCAAGAGAAATGAGGAACATGAATATTTTCTAATAATATTTATTCTGAAATTAAGGAAGGATAAAATGTATGCAATGATCATTATGTGTGACTTATATATGTAAAATGTCATATTATTGGGGAATATGATCACAGGTGAGGGAATATCTATGTACCCTTCTATGACAAAGGCTATTGAGGAATGTCCCGAACCAACTACTATCACTGAAATCAATAGTTTTATTAGATTTTCTAGGTACTATTGATAATTTCTGATAAATATCTGATGATTTAATATCATTCTAACTATGTTAACATGTAAATGGGTAAAGTATGTGTAGATTTTAGAATGTGTAAAAATAATTAAGGAACTCAATATGTGTCCAGTGACTGCACTAGTAATCACCCATCCAACACTTGGAGAATGTTCTGTGATATAAAATGATTCATTAAAGAAATGAAAGGGTTTTGTATTCATGAAGAATGATAACGTTACATCCTAATCATCATGACTATTGAATATGCATGAGCATAACTAATCAATTCATGATATGGATTTGGTATCTATAATCTTCACCCTATTGATTTGGTATAACTATATTTATGTTGAGATGTGTGATATATATACCGATCATAAAAGTCTAATGTATATATTCACATAGAAGGACATCAACATGAATTAAAGAATATGGTTAGATCAAGTCAAGGAATACAATTTTTCTATTCACTAACATCCATGAAAGGCGAACAAAGTATCTGATGCTCTTATATGAAAATAACCATAAACTATATCCATGATGCAGATTGAGGGAGACCCTATATTCATGGAAATGTAAAGGATGGATATGGATATCATTACAAGAGGGAATACATCCTATATTTCTCAAATGACTTCTCAAGTATCAATTCCAGAGAACATCATAGTGGTATAAAGGGATGATCTAGAGCTAAAAATAAGATGAAATAAGTTACATATGGGAAGCTCCATGAGTTCTATATCAAAGATGATAGTCTTATATGGTTCATAAAAATGATTTATGTTCCCTCATAACCTGTTATAAGTAAGGATATATTAGATAATTAAAAAATATCATCATTCTACTTCCATCATGGAATCACAATATGTATCGTGACCTTTGGGAACACTTCTGGTGGGAAAACATTAAGAAGGATATTTATTAGTATGTCTGAAGTTGTATGGTATGTCAACAAGTTAAAATGGAGTGACCTAAGTCTAAATGGATTACACAACCAATCACTATACCCATACAGAAATAATAGAATGTCAATAATAACATTTTCAATTGTCTTCGAAAAAACATCAATAGGAAATAACATGATAAGTGTTGTGGTGGATCAAATCACTAATAATTCCCATATTAACATTATTTTGGACGATTTATCTATTAAACCACATTCCATGAGATATTTGTAAGAATATGTGTGTATACATGTGGTAAAACTTTAAATAGTCTCTAATAATAATCAAAGGTTAACATCTATATTATGGAGAAAAAATAAACTTGACTTGAGTATTGAAATGAATTTTAGCACGGCCTATCACCCTTAAACTGGTGGATAATCTGAAAGGAATATTTAGATGCATGAGTACATAATAGGATCCTACTAAATGGAATTGAAAGGGGGATGGGATCAACATATACAATTGGTTAGGATCTAATAAAACAATATCTTCCACTCGAGTACTCAAATGGCTCCATATGAAGCTTTGTATGGGAAGCAATGTAGAACTCTAACTTGTTGGGATGAATTTTGCGAATGAAAGTAGCATGGACATGACCATATGTATGAAATGATAGATAACGTTCAAGCCATCCAAAAACATATAAAATATGCTCAGAGTCAGAAAAAGATCATTACTGACAACCAAATAAGGGACTTAGAGTTTTATGTTGGATAACAATTTTACCTTTTAATATCACTGTGGAAGAGAGTCATGTGGTTTGGGACAAAACAAAAGCTTATCCCAAGGTACGTTACCTCATCTGAGATCCTATAATGCATAGGAATAGTGTCCTATCATCTTGAACATCCACCAAGTATGGGTCTTGTTCATAATGTGTTGCACGTACCACTCCTAAGGAAGTACATAACCAACCACTCACATGTAATAAAACCATAGGTGGTACAACAGGATAGTGGTGTCTCATATGAAGAAAAACTAGGGAATATCATAGATCATACATACAACATTCAACGAAATTGTACAACATGACAAATCAATGTGTTTTTGTGAAACCATAAGTATGAATAGGTGAATTGGGAACCATATTAAACAATGAAATAGATGTACCCTTACATATTCCCATCTAATAATACAAGATGATTTTTTTAGGATGAAATTCATGTTGGGGGAAGTATGTAATGACCCTGTGATTATAGTAAAAATTGTCTCTTGGAATAAATGTGTGTGATAATATACTATGTAAGATTACTTACATACAGAAACCAAAAAAAATTAATTAATGAAGACTATTATATTAATATATAATTAAAATAATTAAAATTTAAAACATTAAAATATGGAAAAACATTATCAAATAGAAAATCCATAATGAAAAAATATGGATCCCCCAATATATTAGAATTATCACCCCCCAATTGAAACAAAATAGAAAAGAAAAAAATATTAGTAAACCAATAAACATAATGGAAATATAGAACCTTTAGTGGAATTGAGTTGAATATTTAGTAAATAAATAGAGTATTATATATGAGAGGTTATGTGACATTTAGGAATAATAACCTAACTGTTGGAATATTAATTTTTAATAAAAATAAAAAATTATGATAAAAATATCATTTATCAAGATTAATTTAGGTAAATACAAATTTAACAATGCTGAAAAATACTTACAATGATTAAAAAATCAAAGAAAATATAAACACATTTTCAATAAACTGTATTTTAATGTATTTTGAAAAAGTCATTTTTTTATATGAAAAATTAAAACATAATATTTTAGAAATTTATTTTGATAAAATGAATATAATTTTTTAAATAATTACATTTATACTATCCAATGGTGATTTTTTTAGTTTTCTAAAATACCTTATTTTTTATGTAGATAGTAAAAATATAGTTATTCACATAACTAGTTAAAATAAAATTACACGATTCATGATGTAATAAAGAAATATTAGTTTATACAAATTTAATGTTGTCTATGGTATATTCAATTTCTTTATTTCTTCACTAAAATTTATCAAACTCTATTTCCAAAACCAACAATGAATATTCTAAAACCTAAAGTAAAAGTAATTCTTTAAAACAAAAATTGTTCTCTCTTCCCAATTTTTTTAACTGACAAATGAATTCGAATTATTAAGTGGTTTTAATGTCATAAAACAATTATATTATTTTGTTATATTATTTAAAATTTAAAAAATTAACTATTTCAAGTTATACATTTGGTATAATATTTTAGCCAATATTTATTCTAAAAATACCCCTATCTAGAAGTATAAATAACCACTCTCACTTCCCTTGGAATCCAACACACCCACCCATTCAAATGCATAATATATTTCCATATAATATTTATAAATCCCATATGAATACATTGGTACATTCTAGAGAAATCAATCTCTAATAACCATGGATTTATAATGTCGTACTAGAGAAATAACACCGATGATTATGTATGTTCCAATCCACTTATCTATTTTTTATTTATTATTCCTCTTAGATTTTTTTTACAAAAACTATTTTCCAACTAATAAATAAAATAATTAAATATGTTTTTAGTTAAAATTATATTTTTTATACTGACCTATTATAATTCCCATACAACTATAAACATATATATATATGTATATATAATTTTAACATCACATTCACACTATCCAGAAAATGTCTTGTCAATGGTCGCTTAACAACCTTAAGAGAAATTTTCTTGTCAACTAATATAACAATGTTTCTTCTGGGAAAGGGGGATGACCTTGTCAAACATTCCAATCGGTTTCTAAGGGTTTTATTCATAGAACTGAAAACATCCAATGATTCTATACCCATTTGGACCTACTTTCCAAAGGTAGGTGCTCATTAGTTGTGGACCGATGAGGCTTAAGAATTTTCATTGGTTGAGAAGATGGGAGGTCAGACTCATCACACCTTTTTGGGGGGAATTATTATCTACTCAGAGAATCTATTATAGATTTGAGTTATGTTTGTAAATCCTTATTAATTTACCAAGTACGAAAATGAGCTTTCCTTTAGATCTGACAATCATTGATTTATATGTATGAGGTTTAGAGAATGTTTTTTATGTATTTGAGGTTCTTCATTGCTAGAGAATAATCTATATTTATTAGAGATTTTTATTAAACGGTATCCTTCAACACATTATATAGAAATATCATTGTAATTATGATAACCATATTAGTTTTAAGGCCACTCAGTGGGGAACTTGAAGTTTATAGTTGTTCAGAAAGACATGGATTATTTCGGAGTTGGGATCATACCCGCAGATGGGATACCTATGTATTCTTGTTAAATAGGAATCAGAACCCACGTAGTTTGGGAATTAAAATATAGTTTAACGTCATATGGGATGGATGAGAATTAATCAGTGATGGTCTTGAACCTTAGAAAGGCTTCCTATGTACTCTAATTTTAAGGTAGAGATCAAATTCCATGTAGTTCAATTAAGAATTGTGGGGATTACGTATGATTAACAACCCAAAGAGATGTGTCGTGGTTACTTTTACACTCTAAGCTCACATGAGTCATGCTCGGTGTGAGAAACAAGAGGTATCAGTAAACCTGCCGATTTGTGAAATGAAATATGCAGTCACAAGGAATGATATCAGACTTTTGTATGTGTGACTGCCCAAGTAGGTGAAGACTAGGATTTACTCCCAGAAAGAAGCCTAGGAATAAGGTCCATAAAGATATTCATGCTTTATGGAGATTTGGATACTCTAACATGGGGCCTACTCTTTAGTAGTTTTCCCAAATTAGGGGGGACATGGGGCTTACTCCTATAAAGGATACCCATTAACAGGGTCCATAAAGGTATTTGTTATTTATAGAGATTTAGACTCTTAATTTGGGGCTTACTCCTAAAAAGGATGCCTAGATCAAAGGGGACTTTAAATTATGATTGGGACTTACTCCTGAGAAGGAGGCCCAAAGTTTAAGGAGATTTATAACTTGGGAAATACTCCTAAGAAGGAGGCCCAAGTTAAGAGAAATTATGATTGGGGCTTACAATTGAAAAGGAGGCCCAAATTAAGGGGACATGAGACTTGGGGCTTACTCTTAAGATGGAGGCCCAGGTTAAGAGAAATTATGACTGGGGCTTACTCCTGAAAAGGAGGCCAAAATTAAAGAGGGACTTATGATTGGGTTTTATTCATAAGAAGGAATCCCAAATCAAAAGAAATTAAGACTGTGGAATACTCCTGAAAAGGAGGCCCAGGTTAAGAGGTCTTGATAATTGGGGCTTACTCCTAATGAGGATTCCTAGATTAGGGAACATGGGGCTTACTCCTAAGGAGGATGCCCAGATTAGGGTACTTGGGGATTACTCCTAAAGAGGATTCCCATATTATGGAACTTTGGGATTACTCCTAAGGAGGATGCCCATATTAAAGATCTTCTCATTTTATAGGATGAGGTTTAATGAAGGAAATATCTAACCTTACTGACATAAAGTTATGTAAATCACAAGGTTTTGAGATAAGTTCCACGGAATTCTATTCAGATAAAGAATCCAACAAAGGAACCGTGCCAAAAATTGTATTGAAGAAGGGTTTCTAGGCTAAATCTTGAAGAGGAGAGGTGAATTTGAGGAAAGGAAGTGAATTGGAAGGAGGCGTGCAAGTATTGGTCTCGCACACAAGTCCTAGATGCACAAGTATACTTGCGCGACATAAGTTCACTTGGGCGACGAAGAACCTGTGAAGTGATACTAGGGAGACTTTGAATTGGAGCACTTAGTATCATCCCTAGAGGCTTTTAGATAAGTGGAACACAAGTTTCCTTGAGAGGTAAAGGCTGCGCACAATTGTATTCACTTCCCTTAAGGGGTGGACACTTAGGCGCACAAGTATTGATGAGTTCTAATACTTAGTCCTTATCCATCCTCTTTAGAACTTCCATTCTAGGTAAATAATTACCTTATAAGTGTTCGGAAGACTTCAGACGGAGACTTGGGTGACCAGATGTTGAATCTGAGTTTTGGATTTTTCGTCCTAGAAATGGGGGGCCCACAGGGGGAATTTATAGGCCATCTGAGGTCCTTGGGAAAAACTGTGGTTGGGCACACAAGTGACCTATGCACTGTATATTTGGCATGGAAGTTACTTAGGTGCCCAAAGTCTTGTGTGGAAGTGACTTGCGCGCCTTAGTAAAAAATGGATATAGGAGTTGACTTTGTCAAATTTTTGACATTTCTTCAAAGTGTGACCCTATTTTTGCTTAAGGTATTTCCCATTGTCATTCTTTGAACTCTTTGATGGAACGAAGTGTCAAAAAAATTCCCCCCCCCCTCAGAGTTGGATCCATAACATGGAAAGAGAATTTGACTCTGAGGTAAAGAAGAAACAAGAAATCTAGCAGTTTAAAGTCATGCATGTCAGACTATAAAAAATTATAATGATTAAAGGTCAAATATCTTTGGCCGATTGGATTAAAATTGACTCAATTCTTTGATAATTTGTTTGAAAACATATTACCACATTCATGTATGGGGGAAAATATGTAAACTCTGACCTAAGAAATTTTGAATTTGAGGGATGATATGAAAAAAGGTATAAAAGGCATTAGAGGAAGTATTTCCTAAGAGTGAAGTTACCACTATTTGACAAACCCGTTAGGGGGTTGAATTATGCCGGTCCACTTAAGGGAATTGGATGCATAGTCAAATAATAGAATCTTTTGGCTGACTGTTCCATTATGTAGACTACTTATGCAAGGCCACCTAGGGGCACATGCTGCATAGTTAGGCAAAAGAACTCAGAAATTTTACTTTTCTATTCCTCAAAATCTAGTGGATGTTTATGGAGATTCATATTTTCCAAATTATACAGTTTGTTGTATAGAGAAGGTTACATGAATATAGAGAGGATATTCCCAATCAAGATTTTCAAAGAATTGGATGAATCTCACCCCTACAAAGGTCTGACCCAAATGTAGGGAAGGGAAATATATACCATAAACTTAAAAACTTTTAGATCATGAAAAATAGTATGGTAAAAATATTATAAGTATGACTATTTTTTTTGTGTATCCCTACATATTTCCATTAATACCAATAAGGACAAAAGAGTTTTTCCTCCAAAGAATGAAATTACCACTATTTAACAAACCCATTAGGGGGTTGAATTATGCAGGGACACTTAAGTGTATTGGCTGCATAGTCAAATAATAACATATTTTGGCTGACAGGTCCGTTATATAGACTACTTAGGCAAGGCCGCCTAAGGGAACGTGCTTCATAGTCAGGCAAAATAATTCCTGGGTATCAGATATTTGTGACTGGAAGCCAGGAAAAGGATTATGGATATCTGGAATTATTTAAGGTTTGGAATATGACACATCAAAATGGGCATTGTCCAATGCATATAGAAAATACACAAACCAATGCTAACCCTAATCATGTTGTGGCTGGGTCCTGAATTGAGATGCTGGACATCACTAAGTATCCCATAAGGATGATAATCAAGCCATACATAGTTCTTGAAATATAGTTTAACGTCATGTGAGACGAGAGTGTAAAGGATTTTAGTATAGAGTCATAGTGCTCATACCATAATGAGGAATACACATTGTGTCTTTTATAAACCTGATGTGAATAAAGACCAGGGTTTTCATACCACATTCATGTTTTCACAGGAGGAGTTTTCAGCCAAGGGACTGAAAGTTGAATTTAGGGTTAGGCCCAAAGACTTGGGGCCAGATTCGAGGGATGCTCGAACGTTCCTACGTATCCCATAAGGATGGGAATCAATCCATACGTAGGTCTTGAAATACCCTATGTACAAATTTGGTTTATACAAGTGAAGGGTGAAAGGGGAATTTAGTGCAATGATGGTTTGACCCAAGATTACAAGTTTGGGCATTACCATGTATGCACATAGTCTTTGAAATATGATATGATTAGAGATCAATGTTGATGATGATTCTATCTCAGATGAGGGACAATGGGGGACTGTATAGTTTAATGTCATATAGTAGGGACGATGGTGCTGCACAGTTTAGTGTCATGTAGCAGGGACAAAAGGGACGTACACAGTTTAACGTCATGTGGGACGAAGGTGAACCAATTTGAAGAGGTTGGTTTTAAGCTTGAACATAAATAGGATTCCTACGTACCCAGCCTAGATGGTAAGGATCAAAGTCTTCATAGTTCGATTGAAAATGAATTCGTGATCGAGTTGTACTTGAGGACAACTTCCTAAAAAATGGTGTTGGGATTTACACATGGTTAGAGGCCCAGAGAGGGTGTTATGGTTGATGTTTACTTTAAGCTCACGTGAGTCTTACTCAGTGTGAGAAACAATAGGTAGCAACAACCCTAATGATGTATTGTTTAATGTCATGTAGGATGAAAGGGACACAGTTTAACATCATGTTGGACGAAAGGGACTGTGCAATTTAAAGTCCTGCAGTAAGGACTAAGATAGTTTAAGGCCATATGCATGGAATAGTGTGGCACAGTTTAGCATCATGTATCTAGGACAACATAATTTAATGTCATGTTGGACGAGAGGGACACTATGTAGTTTAAAGTCATGCAGTAAGGACTAAAGGGACTCTATAATAGTTTAAGGTCATATGCATGGACCATTGCTTCACATTTTAGCATCATATGGCTAGGAAAACACAGTTTAACATCATGTTGGATGAATATGTATTTGTGTTACACAAAATAATTCTTCAAGAATCATGCATTGGCTGGAGTCGTGATGATTTCTCTATCCATTGAGATTAATGAACAAGCTCCATTGGAGTATACCTTATGTATTGAGTAAGGTCCCTCCCATTTTGGATCAAGATTTGGAGGCTTCCTTCCTGGTATAATTGGAGTTCTGAGGACCAATACCAATTCTCCTTGAATGAATTAATGAAGACGAACATTTTTGTTGAAATCTCTTGCTATTGGATTCTGATAGACTTCCATGTGGTGCAGGGTGGACAATATTTTTTCATCTAATCGTTCCAATTCATCCAATCGCTTTTGAGATTATTCATCTATAGATGAATGATCACAAATGGCTACTCGATGTGAAGGTAATTGAACTACAATGTACAATACTGCTTCTGTTCCATATACCAATTAATATGAAGGTTATCGCATAGTAGTGCGAGTGGTGGTTCGATAAGCCCATAAAGCATGAAAAAGTTTATCAGGACATGATTTCTTATCTTTATTCACCATCATTTGTAGTATGTTTAAAAGAGTCTTATTGACAGATTGTATTTGGCCATTGTCCGCTGCATGATACAGAGTTGAATGGTTGGATTTGATGTTGTATTCTTGATACAACTTGCTTACCTCATATGAACAGAATCTGGTGCCATTGTCCATCAAAATGGTATGAGGGACACCAAATCTAGTAATGATGTTAGACTTGATGGAGCTAACAATGCTTTTAGAACTAAATTCTTTGAGAGGTATTCCCTCTGCCCATTTGGAAAAGATGTTAGTAGCAGTAAGAATATATTTAAACTTCTTGGATGTAGCCGAAGGGTAAGGTCCTAGTACATCCATTCCCCATGTGGCAAATGGCCATGAGTATTTAGCTTTATGGAGCAAATCTGGGGGTTGGTGAATGAAATTGGCATATACATGGCATGAATGCCACTTCTTAGTGAAATCAACACAATCTTGTATCATTGAAGCCCAAAAGTATCCCAGCCTATGAATTTTATCAGACAGTCTATGTCTAGACCGTTGGGAACCATGGACTCCTGCATGTACTTCTTTCATGACAACCATTGTCTCTTCACCATCAATACATCTGAAGAGAATTTCATCAAAACATCACTTGTAGTGAATTTTTTATAGGTGATCTGGGCTATCATAAAGATTAAAAGTGACCACATGTCGCTGG
Source organism: Viscum album (assembly GCA_963277665.1). Taxonomy (NCBI): domain Eukaryota; kingdom Viridiplantae; phylum Streptophyta; class Magnoliopsida; order Santalales; family Viscaceae; genus Viscum; species Viscum album. The sequence continues at coordinate 2,014,038,945 of OY728153.1, read as the reverse complement.
ATTTGTTTTTTCCCAGCTCTATCAGGTGGGAGTGTTCCATTTTGAAGGTATTCCCTGATAGGTGTCATCTATCCTATAGTATGATCATATGGTTAAGAAATGGGACTGATTTCATTGATTTCCTCCATTATTATTTGAACATAAGGTGGAACTGTACGACGGTGGGCAATGCTGATGATTGTTTCATCCCGATTTGGATCTGTCAGAGCTGTGGCTACATTATCCAGTGCATCAACTTGAGCATTTTGTGATCACAAGACATTAGAAAATGTCAGTTCTGAAGAAAATTCCACCATTAAATCCCTAACGTAATCATAAAAATGTATTAACTCTTATTTTTCTAATGGCACAATTTCCAATGACTTGTTTGATTACTAGGTCTAAATAACCTTTCACCTTTAAGTGATTCACCTGTGCCTGAAGTGCCAACTCTAATCCTGTGATGAGATCTTGATATTCTACTTCATTATTTGTAGCGCCTTCCAAAAATAATAAAGAATAGGGTAGAACTTCCTTTTCTGGGGAAATAATTAAAATTTCCAACCCAACTTTGTTGAATTTAGGATCTTCTATTTTCTTCCCTGTTGTACTTCTAGAAGTACCATCAAAGAACATTTACCATATTTGAAGATTATCTTAAATAGAGAATAATTCCTCATCTGGAAGTTCAATATCTAAAGATGTATCTTCTACTGAAGGATGTTCAGTAAGGAAATCAGTCAGAGCTTGGCCCTTTATTTCCTTTTGAGACACATATTGGATATCAAAGTGCTGCAAAATAACTTCCCACCATTCCAGACATCCTGTAATCATTGGACGACTAAGGATTAATTTGAGCGGGTTATTGAGAGATACCAATTGGACCTCATGATGTTTCAGGTAGTGTATCAATTTCTAAACTGCAAAGATTACTGCCAGGAAGCAATTTTCAATAATTGAATATCGAGTTTTTTCCTCAAGCATCATCTGACTATGATAGTAAAGGCTGTTTTCATTCCCAACATCATTATTTTTGGCATGGAAGGCACCCAATGATTGCTCTAAAACTATCACATAAAGAATAATTGGTCTTCCTTCGATAGGTGGAATTAATACCGGTGGACTCAAGAGATATTTCTTAAGAATACTGAATGCCTCCAGACATTCTTCAGTCCACTAATAAGTGACGTCCTTCTTCATTAATTTGGTGAAGGGTAAACATTTTCCTGCCAGATTAGCGATGAAATGCATAATATAGTCCAAGTGTCCTTGAAGTCCTCTCAATTATTTAAAATTTTAAGGAGGTTACATGCAAAGTATCAATTTTATCTTCTCATAATCGACTTCGATACCATGATGGCATACAACAAACCCGAAAAATTTTCCTGAGGTTACCCAAAAAGCACATTTAAAGGGGTTCATCTTCAAATTTTGTTGTCAAAGTTTGTGGAATATGATTTCCAAATCAGTAAAGTGAAAAGAAAGTTGTATGGATTTAACCCCCAAAATAACCAAATAACCTTAAACAAATTTTCCTAAAAAGGGTTTGAAGATACGGTGCATGGCACGTTGATACGTTGCACCTGCATTCTTCAGGCCAAAGGGCATTACCCGATAGAAAAACACACCTTGAGGGGATATGAAGGATTTAGATTATTAATCTTCTGGAGCCATTCAGATTTTATTATTCCCAGAAAATCTATCCATGATGGAAAGAGCTTCGTATCTAGCTGTTGCATCAATTAAGAGTTCTGTGATCAGAACTGGAAAATTACCCTTGGGACAATGCCGATTAAGATCATTGAAATCAATGAAAACTGTAATTTTTCCATTCTTATTTTTCACAGGGACAATATTAGCCAACCATTTGGGATATTGAACTTCTCTGATGAAGTTAGCCTTGATAAGATTATCCACCTCAACTTCAATTTTGGAGGCATAAGTTGGGTGTGTTCTTCTTGCGGCTTGCTTGAATCCTCAATGTTCTTCTAGAAAACCCAAATGATGGGTAGCAACATCGAGATCAAGACCTGGCATTTCTGTATAATTCCAAGAAAATACATCTCGATTTTTCTTTAAAAATGAAATATACATTTCTTGCTCTTCAAGAGTAATGGCTTCACTAATTAAAGTGGGGCGTGGATGTTTGTACCCATATTTATTTCTCTGAGTTCATCCACAGTGGTAGAGATACCTTCTTCAAATGCTGGAGGGGAATAACTAGGATCTTCCTCTTCTTCTTCGATTTGTGTTACTTGTTTTGTTTCTACTTGCATAGTAGATGATGAAGCAGAATTTCCATGATCAAGAGAGAAGTTAGAATGTGAACATCTTGAGGAAAAGGCTACCTGTAATTCCCCGAACCCAATTACCCAGAGTCAGTGCATTATTACGTAACATTAACATGATCACAAAAGATCAAGTCTCAAAAGACTGAATAGTTTAGTAGCCATGGAAACACTAGATACATTCATAAATGTTACATTACATCATAAAGTGAAAAATCAAAATAACATAGTCTCCATAGTCTACACTCCTATCCCCTTCGGACTATCCCTGTAGGTCAGTCATAAAATATTTCTTCACATCCTGGGAAAATAAAACATAGAAAGGGGTGAGATCAGATGCTCAGTAAGGATAACAATACAGCGGAAACTTTCATAAATTAACATAAACATTTAAGTCAATGTATAACAAAAACAAAAGCCTTTTAAACTTGAACTTCAAAATAATATGAAAAAAATAAAATGAAATAATTCCATTTACTTATTCACATGGGTATTCTAGTAGTCGAATAATCACATGCAATATCAAGAACCACTTTCATAATGATGGAATTCATAATTCTGGACTATCATAACCACATAGCCAAGGCCTCGTTCCAAGACTACAAATAAGATTTTGTCAAGGCCTCGTGACAAGACACTAGTTTGTCTCATGAGACCTACTGATGCATCGAGGAGCTATAGCGGGCTCCAACCATCACTTATTAAGTGCAATTCATTCCTCATATGAATAGGTTTAAACATATCATAAACTATAACATAATCGTATCACATAAAACATACATAAAGGAAACATAAAATTTCCACATTTAAATCACAAGATATCAATAAAACACATTGATATAATAAAAACACTGTCAAAACCATTTTCAATACCAAAATAAAATAAAATTAAAACTTGGTATTTATTTTTCATTTAAAAAAAGTTATGGCTTGTAGAGGAAGCCAAAACTCAAATAATGGTCATGATGGAGGAGAAGTCATTGTCGCCACATAGGTACAACAAAAAAAACATTCCATTTTGTAGTTTAGTAAAACCATTCATATAAAAAATATTCCTTTTGAATAAACATAAAAGTCAAAGGGGTTTATACACCGTATAAAAGAAAGTTGTGTATAAAACAAAATATGCCTCAATGAAAGGAGATTGAGACGAAGTCCCTTACCTCATGTCCAACTTGATGCGATCATTCTTTAATCTCTTGAATAATAAAATATAGATAATTTTTATTTGATTAAGAACATTTTTCAAGTTCCTTATTCCTTTTACATCACTTATTACCATGTTATGAACATTATGTAATCATTTAATTTAATAACGGCTGTTTTTTCGATCCTTGGTACTTGTGTCAAAAATAAACTTCTAAAAATTACAAGTTGTTTATGTGGTAGAATATACATTATATATAGAATTATATTCATGATGTAGATATCATATATATAATATATATACAGTAGATACATGCATTTATAATATTATATAACATTTAGAGGTAAGAAATGAAATCCACCGTTCATGGAGACGGTAAGCCGTATGTACGCATGAACACTACTTTCATTTCTATTTCATATTTAATGGAATGAAATCATAATTATATAAAGTTATATTATAATTCCAGTATAATATCATATATAATATCATTTACTCCATCCTTTATACGTCCCACATATGGCATTAACGATTCAAATCACTTTTAGGGGGCGGTAGTCCGCACTTCCTAAAATGAAATTATCGTGTTTACCCATACTGGAAATCATAAAGGTATGCCATAAATGAAAAATATAGAAGAATAAGGAAAAAAATAAACATAATATATATCATATATAAATATAGTGACATATTAATGGCCACCATGAGAGGTGTTAAAAGAAGATTAAACAATCATCGTTTCATGAGGCAGTAATTCGCCACCCACAGAAATAGTATGTTATTTAACCATTAGACAAAGGTCTGTGTAAGTTTAAATCAAATAATTCTCATAAAAACATCCTAGTATATTGAAGACACTAGTGTTGTTAAAAAATAAAGGAAAAAAGAGTTTAACGGGTTGGAGAAGAAAAATAAAACAAAAGAACATAAGAGAAGACATTACCTTAAAATCAGGTAACTATTTTTGATTTGAGCCAAAGAATTCCTTGGGAAGACTTATGACCAAAGTGAGGATTATAGGAGTAATAGAGGTATGTTTAGAGAGTAATTGGGAAGATTTTGGCTGAGCCAAATGGCTTTTAATGTGTGAGTAAGGTGGTATAGGTGAGGGCCTTTTATAAGAGGAGAGGAGGGGCACTCTTGGAAAGTCATGAAATGTTACTTTATAATGAAATGATTTTCAGATTTTAAAGGTCCCAAAATGATATAGTTCGAGGATAATGTGATAAGGGTTTTACATATACTCATCCAATGGGTTTTAGACAAGTTTATGTCTTAGATTTTACCTTATCTTTTCATTATATTTAAATTGTTCATTAATGAGATAATCGATGCATCATCATGGTGTCATAAATAAATTTATTTATTTAATGCCTAAAAATTATAAAAAAATTACCATTCTGTAGGAAATAGTTTTGGATTTCCAATGAATATTTATATTCTAAAGGTTATCTTATATAACCCCATGTAATAATTGTTTTAGTAAAACAACACATGTTAGTGACAATTTTATTTTTATTTTAAATAAAAAGTTATTAATGTCATTTTCTTATTCAAGTGGCTCCATGGGGTCCCCATGTTGTCCCATGGATTTTCTTGGTCAGCCATGACTCTTCCAATAAGGTTAGGACAAGTTTAAGGTAATTTCATATTATTATAACATTATATTTACCTTAAATTACACTAATTACCTTTAATCGCGATTAATAGAACATAAAAGTTACTATTCACCAATAATTATTTTAATCCCATTGAACCACATTTTAATTCCTAATTACAATGATGTATGTCAGATTTTTTAAATTCAAATCACAGAGATGGTAAAATTCCATTTAAATGAAAAATCAGTTTTTTAACTACCACTTAGTGGTTTGACTATTCATCAAAAATCGATGTTTTTCAGAAAAATACCAAAACATCACTCAAAGATATATTTGATATTCCAAATTCAAAAATGATGTCCATTTTACCAAATTCAAAACATAAAATTTTCATCAATTATTTTTATATTTAATTCTCGCTGTCAAAACAAATACCGTGTTTTTAATAAACAATATCTATCAAAAGACTGACATTCGTTTATGTCCAATTTCAAAGTGAAATTAATTCTAATGACCACCATTGGATAAAATGGTAGAAGTATATTCTAGTTATAATTTAAAACCACTAAATAGTATAATTTATCACTATAAATTATATTTTTTAAAAATGTTGTTTTTAAGTATTTTTCACTATTCATCGAAAATTGGATGTTCTCAGAAAAATACCAAAAATTCAACATAGGCTAATTTCGGTATTCTGGATCCAAAAATGAAGTCCATTTTGAAATATAAAATTTATAAATTTTAAAAATTGGGTATTACTATTCATAATGGCTACTTTGATTGGCGTGGTGTGTTAGAACTCGAGGTTTCATACAACACACGCTGCTCTATTATTCAAAGAGAAGCATACCATGGAAGCTTGGGGTGTTACATTCTCCCCTACTTCAATAAATTGCGTCTTCGCAATTTAAAAATGTTCTTAGAAAATAAAAGGTTAAAAATAGAAAATACCTTTGTGGAAAACCCATATCGGAAATAGGGATAATAAAAATATAACTTTAAATGAAAAAAAGAGATTTACAAAGGTCACTCGATATAGCCCATACTAGGCTTCTATGAAAACATGGATATGGAGGAGAAAAAAAACATCAAGGTATGATGGAGAGTTGTAGAAAACAAGATTAGGAGAAAGGTAACTACAAGAAAATCCCAAACTTGTGATTGGATAAACAGTAATTGATTCCCCAGTAGGAAAAGTTAATCAACAACATTATTGTTTTAAGTTACCTTTCATAAAGTTGAGGAATTTATTTAGGAGATTCACTTAGAACATAAGGAAATATACTTTTCATGTAGACTTTCATTTTTTTAATAAATTTTTACAACAAACCCCTATTTCACTCCAAACGGTAATAGATCTCAAAAATATTATATTTATCCTAATCGTACAAAGTTCCAAATATTAACACATACCATTTATATTAGGAAAAATATTTTTTAATAACCATGGACTTCTTGTAGGCAAGTGGTAGGTAATAAAGGCCTGTCGCACTATGGTTCTGGGTTCGATTCCTACAGCTTTGTCCGGCGTGATGGGTTATCCCCCGACCTACATGTTTTCCTTTTCCTAAAACTATAGTATTATAATATTCTAAAAATAATATTCAGAAATGTTTTAACCTTAAACAATACTATCCAAAGATAAACTTAATCCATTACAACCTTTATAGTTATCCAAAATACCTCTTTCCAGACATTCTCTAAAGGGTCTCTAAATTCCAAAATCTATTGTCACATAAGATTCCACAAACAAAGTGAAGTTTCTCTTATTGTTACATACTAAAAATATTGTTACCTAAAACATATTAAAACCTTAATTAAAATAACAATTACTGCAGTATAATCATTATATATGTCACATTATTCTTATAACCAGAATATAATCCTTGATTCCAAAAGCACCAATACATTAATTATTCCACTTCAACTGTAGTAACAACATAAGATTGGCCTTGATCCCTTGGCCTTTTCTGAGGTAAGTTTCCCTGACTATTAGGACATTCATTTGCATAATGTCCCATTTCCCTAAAATTGTAGCATTCAACATTGATAGCCTCTTTCTTTCCCTTGCTATCACGAGCCTTGTGACATTTTTCTCCACATTTATAACAAACTCCCATTCCTTTTAGGAAAGTACCGGGGTGATTCTTCCAAAAATTATCGCATAATGGAAAATCCCTATTTCCCTATTTCCCTTTATCTTTCTCTTGTTTTGTCATTCTCTTCTTCTATTTCTTTACTTTATTGTGATAAGATTTAGAGAATTCATTTTCTGTCTTGATAGCACATGAGACAATATCTTCGTACGATGAGAAATATTGTGAGACTAAGGATCGATGAAGAAACGATTTTAACCCATCAAAGAAACGATAAATATTACTTCTTGGGTTACGTATATAATCTGTTGCATGCCTCGCTAACCTTGTAAAGTTGGCCTCATACTTTGCGACATTCTCATCCTCCTTTTGTCTCAGACTCATAAATTTCCTTTCCATATCTGCTTGATGGTCACGAGGGAAGTATTTTTGTATGAAAATATCTTTGAACTCCCTCCATTCCATATTTGATAATTCATCATCTTCATTCGTGTTTTGTATCAATGACCACCATTGATCATCATCTCCAATGAGGCGGTAAACTGCCATGACAACTTTTTCCTTTTCACTACTCCATAATGACTGAAATATTTTCTCTATGGAATTTATCCATTGCTCAGCTACTAAGAGATTTTTACTCCCATTGAATATTGGTGGTTGTTGTCTCATGAAGTGGTCTAACATTGATCCTCCATGTTGCGGATCAGGGTGCTCCATATGATTAAGGTTATTATTCATAACCTGAGTGAGTTTTCCCAGTATGGTAATAAGCTGATCGACACTAGTTGTATCACTAGCTCCACTATAATTATCTTGAGCAGGAGGGAAATACCTACATGGAGTGCATGCATTGATATGATTTCCATTCCTTCCACTAGGCTCCATTTCTAAACAATGTCATAAACTAGATTATTTTACGAATCGAAATACATAATTCCATACCTGTAAAAATCTTAACATAAATTGAACTATTTATGGATATAATCCATAATCATAAAAATAAATTTTTTCTTTGAGGAAGTATATACTCATAAACCCTTCATAATGGTTTGTAAAGAAAATGCAAATTATCCTAAGCATATCCCCCGAAATTGTTGTAACCAAGAGCGCAGCAAGGACCATTGTTGTGCACTAGTTCCTGTTCAAGTATATCTAAAAGCAGTGTTTTTGGGTTTTACCCCTAGGTACATCTGTGCCAGAGCTGCCTCTACCTGCTCATATCCAGACATGGATGTATTTCTCAGAAAACTCACAAAATATCTATAATACCAAAATTCGAGGAAGTTCTTCTATACTAATCCTCAAAGTCTATCTTAGGGCTATGTGTTATAATTAGTGTTTTTCTAAATCTAGCTTCCAAGGTTAGTACTAAACTGCCTCTGATACCAACTCTAACGACCCAACCCCGGTTACCCAGAGTGGGTGCATTATTACGTAACATTGTCATGATCACAAAAGATCAAGTCTTGAAAGACCGATTAGTTTAGTAGCCATGGAAACACTAGATACATTCATAAATGTTACATTACATCATAAAGTGAAAAATCACAATAACATAGTCTCCATAGTCCACACTCCTATCCCCTTCAGACTATCCCTGTAGATCAGTCATAAAATATTTCTTCACATCCTGGGAAAATAAAACATAGAAAGGGGTGAGCTTAGATGCTCAGTAAGGATTACAATACAACGAAAACTTTAATAAATAAACATAAACATTTAAGGCAATGTATAACTAAAAAAAAGCCTTTTAAACTTGAACTTCAGCATAATATAGAAAAAATAAAATGAAATAATGACATTTAATTATTCACATAGATATTCTACTAGTTGAATAATCACATGAAATATCAATAACCACTTTCATAATGATGGAATGCATAATTCCAGACTATCATAACCACGTAGCCAAGGCCTCGTTCCAAGACTACAAAAAAGATTTTGTGAAGGCCTCGTGCCAAGACACTAGTTTGTCTCATGAGACCTACTGATGCATCGAGGAGCTATAGAAGGCTCCACCAGTCATTTATTAAGTCCAATGCATTACTCATATGAATAGGTTTAAACATATCATAAAGTATAACATAATCGTATCACATAAAACATGCATAAAGGAAACATAACATTTCCACATTTCAATCACAATAGATCAATACAACACATTGATATAATAAAAACACTTTCAAAACCATTTTCAATACCAAAATAAAATAAAATTAAAACTAAGTATTTATTTTTCATTTAAAAAAATGTTATGGCTTGTAGAGGAAGTCGAAACTCAAATAATGGTAATGGCGGCGGAGAAGTCGTTGTCGCCGCATACGTACGAAAAAAAATATTCCCTTTTGTAGTTTAGTAAAACAATTCATATAAAAAATATTCCTTTTGAATAAACATAAAAGTCAAAGGGGTTTCTACACCATATAAAAGAATTTTTTGTATAAAACAAAATATGCCTCAATGAAAGGAGATTGAGACGAAGTCCCTTACCTCGTGTCCAACTTGATGTGATCGTTCTTTAATCTCATGAATAATAAACTATAGTTAATTTCTATTTGATTAAGAACCTTTTTCAAGTTCATTATTCCTTTTACATCACTTATTACCTTGTTTTGAACATTATTTAATCATTTAATTTAATAACGGCCGTTTTGTCGATCCTTGGTACTTGAGTCAAAAATAAACTTCTTATAATTACAAGTTGTTTATGTGGTAGAATATCCATTATATCCATAATTATATTCAATATATGTATATCATATATATCATATATATATAGTAGATACATGCATTTATAATATTATATAACATTTAGAGGTAAGAAATGAAATGCACCATTCATGGAGACGGTAAGCCGTACGTACGCATGAACGCTACTTTCATTTATATTTCCTATTTAATGGAATGAAATCATAATGATATAAAGGTATAATATAATTCCAGTATAATATTATATATAATACCATTTACTCTATCCTTTATACATCACACATATGGCATTAATGATTCAAATCACTTTGAGGGGGTGGTAGTCCGCACTTCCAAAAATGAAATTATCATGTTTACCCATACTGGAAATCATAAAGGTATGCAATAAATGAAAAATTAAAAAGCTAAAGGAAAAAATAAACCTAATATATATCATATATAAATATAGTGACATCTTAATGGCCACCATGAGAGGTGTTAGAAGAAGATTGAACAATCATCGTTTCGTGAGGCAGTAATTCACCACCCACAGAAACAATATTATCTTTAACCATTAGACGAAGATGTGTGTAAGTGTAAATAAAATATTTCTCATAAAAACATCCTACTATATTTAAGATAGTGGTGTTGTTAAAAAATAAATGAATAAAAAGAGTTTAAGGGGTTGGAGAAGTAAAATAAAATAGAATAACATAAGAGAAGACATTACCTTAAAATCGGGTAACTCTTTTTAATTTGAGCCAATGGATTCGTTGGGAAGACTCATGCCCAAAGTGAGGCTTCTAGGAGTAAGAGAGGGAAGTTGAGAGAGTATTTGGGAAGAGTTTGGAAGATCCAAATGGCTTTGAATGTGTGAATAAGGTGGTAGAGGTGGGGGCCTTTTATAAGTGGAGATGAGGGGCACTCTTTGAAAGTCATGAAATGTTACTTTATTATGAAATTCTTTTCGGATTTTAAAGGTCCCAAAATGATATATTTTGAGGATAAGGTGATAAGGGTTCTATATATACTCACACAATGGGTTTTAGAAAAGTGTAAGTCTTATATTTTTCCTTTTCTTTTCATTATATTTAAATTGCTCATTAATGAGGTAATCACTGCATCATCATGGTGTCATAAAAAAATTTATTTATTTAATGCCTAAAAATTATAAAAACAATTACCATGATGTAGAAAATCTTTTTATATTTCTAATGAATATTTATATTAGAAAAGTTAACTTATATAACCCCATGTAATAATTGTTTTAGTAAAACAACACATGTTAGTGACAATTTTATTTTTACTTTAAATAAAAAGTTATTAATGTCATTTTATTACCCAAGTGGCTCCATGGGGTCCCCATGTTAACCCATGGATTGTCTTGTTCAGCCATGACTCGTCCAATAAGGGTAGGACAATTGTAAAAGTAATTTCATATTATTATAACATTATATTTACCTTAAATTACACTAATTACCTTTAATCTCAATTAATAGAACTTAAAAGTTACTATTCACAAAAAATTGATGTATGTTAGATTTTTTAAATTCAAATCAAAGAGGTGGTAAAATTTCATTTAGACAAAAAATCAGTTTTTTAACTACCACTTATTGGTTTCACTATTCATCAAAAATCGATGTTTTTCAGAAAAATACCAAAAAATCACTCTAAGATATATTTGATATTCCAAATTCAAAAATGATTTCCATTTTATGAAATTCAAAACATAAAAGTTGCATTAATTATTTTTATATTTAATTTCCGGTGTCAAAACAAATAACGTGTTTTTAAGAAACAATATCTATCAAAATACTGACACTCGTCTATGTCCAATTTCAAAGTGAAATTAATTCTAATGACCACCATTGGATAAAATGGTAAAATTATATTCTAATTATACTTTAAAACCACTTAATAGTATAATTTATCACTATAAATTATTTTTATTAAAAAAGTTGTTTTTAAGTATTTTTATCTATCCATCAAAAATTGGAAGTTCTAAGAAAAATACCAAAAATTAAACATAGGCTAATTTAGATATTATGGATCCAAAAATGAAGTCCATTTTGAAATATAAAATTTATAAAATTTCAAAATGTGGGTATTACTATTCATAACGGCAACTTTGATTGGTCGTGGTGTGTTAGAACTCGAGGTTGCATACAACACACACTGCTCTATTATTCAAAGAGAAGCGTACCATGAAAGCTTGGGGTGTTACACTACCATTTCTGACCCTATTAACGATAAAGAGTCTTTCTAAGGTGATAGAGTGGAGATGATGGATTGAGAATCGACATCATCGTTCATCTCTGACATTGCTATAACTTCTTCTGGCCTAGTTAATGAAGAATAGAATTGCTGGATTTCAGTAGATGAAATGAAGACATCTATATTTGAGATTTCATCATTTCCTAATGAATAAACAATTTCAACCAAGATGTCTAGCTTTGTTGCCATAATTGACATTATGGAAGTTTCCATAAGAGTATTTGGATTTTATTCTATCCTGTCAATTTCACTGATAGGCAACACATAATCTATACTCACATGTATGAATGGGTTTACTAGAATCATTTCCAAACCATATAGAGAATTAATTTTGGTAACCTCCTTTGTTGTGGATATCTCCTCTCCCTCCATGTGATAGAATTCTGCCTCAATGTATTGAGATTCCCATGTTTTTAATGGGGCTTTATCACCATACAATGTCCCAATTTGACCATTGAAACAATATTTGAGACATTGATGGTATGATGAAGGTATATCCGCATGTTGATGTAGCCAAGGTCTTCCAAGAAAAATATTGACAGCTATGTCATGACGAACTACCATGAAATATGTATTGGATACAAGGTCTCCAAACCAAGTTTTGAGTGTAATGTTGCCCAGAGGATCTTGTTCGTTTTTATCATATCCTTGCAACATCAAAGTAGAAGGAGATAAATCATATTCGGTGAGGCCCGATTGATGAAGTGTATGAATAGGGATGAGGTTGACTCCTGATCCATTATCAATGGAAGCTTGTCGAATTTCTACATCATTGACCTTTCCAGATAAATAAAAAGGTCTAATATGTCAATGAAAAACATCATCATCATCTTCATCAGTAAAAGAAATCACTGCATGACATTCTTCAGGATCATTCTATTATGGTATACTTCAGCCGCAAAAAATTCAGTTTCGAATTCCTAAGGACTTGAAAAAGCCTCAATGAGTGCCTCCTGAAGATCCTTTGATAGATTCAAGGCATCCAGAATTGATAACATGGATGGTACTTGGGAAAAATGTTTCAATAAATCATACTTTTGGTCCAAAGGACTGCCTTTCCCAATAGGAACCTGTGGTTTCACAGGTGCCTTATAAGTTGATGCTCTAGAAGTAGATGCATCTTGTATTGGGGTAGGAGTTGAAAATAATCCTGGATTTGAATGATTATACCAACTAAATCTATTTATTTGCTGAGAGGAAGAAGGTGTAACTTCTAATCGATCTTCCAAAATAACTGTGGTAGGACTGGATCTGCCATGTGTGGAAGAACATTCTTGTTCTTGTTGAGATCACAAAAGGGCTCTACTACGAGTTTCCACTGCATATACAGTTCTAGCAGGGGTAGGATTGAAATAGTGGCTTCTAGAATATCCATGTATTGCCTTGTATCCTAGACCTCTGTAACTCCCTCTAATTCCTCTGTTTGATACAGGGAACTCAGGCTCATCAAGATCGAAACTATGACTAGCATAAGGATCTGTTAAGTGAATCATGTCAACAAAACCAAAGATCAACTATTCATCTGATGAAGATTCTTCCTGATTATCCAGTTTAGGCTATACCATTTTGTGGGGCGGTACCCATGCTTTTTTAAGTAGATGCCATAAAATATACCAGAGTCAAAGACAACTTAGGCTTTGACATGAACTCATCTTCTTCCGACTGATCTTTTTTCATTGAATTATGCCGCCTCTTTGAATATTTTCTTTCTGATGAAGGGGTTTTGTTGTGGCATTCATAATAGAAGGCACAATTTGTTTCTTCAATTTCATTCGCAAAATGTCATGAGTTTGGTTGATCATTTTCCTGACCATCCAATCATCATATTTCAACAACATTTTTCTGTTTACTACATTCCACTCACCTTCATCCTCTAGATCACTAGTAGTAACACATGCTACATGGGCTGAAGAACCTTTTAGTTTTACCTGTCTAGAGTACACCATCTTTTGCAGGAGGTCTTTGAAGATGAAACACTCATGAATGGGATGCCCCATCATCTGTTGAAATGGGAAATAGTTGGGGAGGTCTTCATCTCTTTCCTTGTTCAGCCTTTTATGCCTTGGAAACTGAACCAAATTATTTTCCATAGCCGAAATGAAGTAACCAAGAACTTGTTCATTTTGGAAAGAATAAACTTTGTTCTTCAAATATTCAAACTGTTTCCATCGTTTATCTCTTATATCATCTTGATGAGAAGACCTCTGTTGTTGATGCTTAGGAGGTGGAGCCCTTCGATAAGATTAATGTTTTTAAGTAGAAGCAAGTACATGTGCCTATTTATGCGCAACTATAGTAGTTTCTTCTTTCCCCATTATCCTTTTGGTGCTGATGGAATTACATGAATTTTAGCCTTAGTCTTTTTAAGGGAGTCTTTAATCTACCGAGTGATTGAAGTATAGTCTCGAAACCCTCCTGTGTATTTCATAGGGATCAACGGTGTGCGTAATTCATCATGAAAATTTTGCACACATATTGGAAACAATTCCTCTTGAGGGAGTTATAAGCTTATGCAATATGTTAATCCCTTCTAGTGAGAAATTAAATCCTAAACTCTTTAATTTTCCCTTTGCTTACAATTTTTAAGATAAAAAACTGTCATCTTTGGGAACGTTGAGTTTAATTAAAGAAGGAATCATTGACGGAGATCTCCCCACCCGGTAATTGACTGGGATTGCAAGCTTGTATACCAGACAAAAGCAGGCCCTTGTAATGACTGTACAAAACAACTAAGCATAATGCTTCTTGTTGTTGAGGAGTTCCCATAAAAGGATCACAATGAGAAAAAATGTGTTAAGTATTGTTTTGGGTCTCCCGAACCATTAAAAATTGGGAATGTGGTACTTCCAAAATTTAATGGGGGATGAATTACATCCACCCATTAAGGGTAAGCCCTCTTTTCTGGTTGAATTTGTGCACTCTTTCCTTATATAGCTTCCAACTGAGCTGTTAATGACTCAATGATAGTTGTTAACTTTTGAGAAACATCTGGTTGAGCTTGGACCTGAGCATGTCCAATAACTGGAGTTTGGACCGGTGTGGTGACTGGTACTGTAACTGATGGTAGCACTACCGGTTTTTGTTGTGTATAACCCATAGGATTGGAACTGTGAGGGTGTATTGGTAAAGGAGGATATTCTTGATCCATCTCAATAGCTACAATGAATTCCCTTGACTGACTAACTCTAGCATGCTTAGGAGGAAGACTACTTTGGAGTAATTCTGCATTTAACCTCCTTTACTCCTTCATTTCTTCTTCCTACTGTGGGAACCTTTCCTCTAATGAGAGTGATTGGCCTTCACCAAAGGAAGGGTGAATTGTAACCTGATTTTTTTCCTTTCCCATTGTTGGATGCCTTTCAGAGAGGAGGGAGTTGGTTATTTGAAAGAATACCTAGATTCTGGTTAAGCCTTTGATTTCGTGCACGCACACCTTCTTCATTTCCCTCTGTGTGTAAAATTTCTTGAAAAAGAACTTCCTCATATGATTCCTTTAAGTGAACCTCATGTTCTAGGGGATCATTGAAAAACACATTGATGACATTTATCGATGCATAATGCATTGCATCTCTTCTATCCGCATTTCAGCGATATTTCCTTCTTCTATGTCCTTTATGAGACATTGCCCTTGCTTGAGCTGATCCCTTTGGAAATTCTTGATAAACCAAAATTTTGGGGGAATATCCTGATAATTCGGCTCTGTGTCCCTCTTGTGGATTCTTTCCTAATCAAGAGAAGACTAAATTTCATTGAGGAAGAGATTGAGTATTTGAAAAAGTCCCCAGCCTAGTAGACTGGGGTTGTTCCTACTTTCCCTTCTCAACTCCTTGAATTCCATCTATTTATCCCAAGGGTTGAGCTAAAAGAGTCCCCAGTCTGGCAAGATGAGGTGGTTCTTGAGCTACTACATCTGAGACTTTCTTATAAGCTCTTCTGATTTTGTAGACTTTAGTCCAGAAATTGGTCGAATGCATCAACCTACATCCACTCAAATCACCTCGCTCAAATGATCGTTGGATGATTTATGACACTTCTGTCACTTGATTATGCACATGCTCTAAACGAGAATCCTGTTCGATATTCTCATTTTCTTGATGCAAGAGAAATTAGACAAATTGTTCTTTGTATGCCTAACTTTGAGAAGAACTATTTGAGGCATGTTCCTAACCAAGACTTTTATTACACACAAAACCAGGTATCTATGGCCGACCATGGGAAATAACATTTCATGAGACCAATTTTGGCTGGCTTTATTGACTGGATAGTACTGTGAAATGCAGAGCTCCATGAACACCACATCCCCTGATATGAATACCATATGTCCTATTGGTAAATAACTTGCACTACCTTTTTAGTGTTCCAAAGCATGCACGCTGAAGGGCTCTCTGCTTCTTTTCAACCTTTGGATGTTGAGAAACTAAGAGAGATGCCAAGTGAATTTGGCATTTCAAACCTTCTATTATCTTAACATGATTTTCATATTCATCAGAAGATAATATTTTATCTTTCAAGTGAAAAAGAGTTTTCCACATGTTGAGACGAATATCATGAATACAATATTCTGTCAACATTTCTTGAAGATCATACTAAGAGTCAGACAATGGCCAAAACAAGACTGGTACTTCACCTTTCACTAATTGTTTTCTTATATTCAGTAATTCCTCCTTATCATTCGATGAAGATTCTTCTACCTGATTAGACCAAATATGGTGCTTCTTTGTTGCTCTATTAGATTCAACAAAATCGGTAGAGAATCCATTTATCAAATTAGAAGATGAATTACCCAGGGGTGGTTCGCAGAATGACCTACACCCCGGGATATCCTCTAATTGAGAAAGTATTTCACCTGCAAGCAGTAAAGCATCAAACATGACTGGCTTCACATTTGCAAGTGCCTCAGGATAAGAGGTATTTATCATTACTACATTGTCCTTTGATGAATTTTACAAGCAATGTGAATTACTACTATGGAGAGGAATTTCACAGCGAAATTCATCATCATGGGGAGGACCACCAGGTTGGGTTACAACAAAAGATGAAACCTTTTTCTCCTTGATCTTCTGGCCACGTAGAGGGTTATCATGGCTCTCATTTGAAGATGATACTTCAAGATCGACCAAACTGTCATGAAGCAAGACTTCATGAAGAAGTGTCTCATTAAGACCTCTGGAATTATTGTTCCCACTATTGGGAAGTGAGAGTGTAAAATCATGTGTTCCAACAGATAATTGTATGAGTGCGTCAAGAACTCCAGCATTGAGAAAGGCCTTATTGCAGATTGGCTCTTGATTTCTCAACTATGTTGGACGGGTCTTTTTTTAGATGCCTTCATACTGAATTTGAAAAATAATTGTTGAAAAAAGTTGTTATTATGGGTAGGTTTATGTGCCTGATCAAAAGAAACGGCCAGGTTAGGCTGATTATCTCCATATAAATCTGGTGGATGTGCCCGACTTGATTGTCCGTATGATATGGGGGAGTATTCACCAAAACCCACTTGGACTGGGACAGAGGTGTGAATATGTTCCAGAGTGACATGTTAATGATTCAATCCACTGATAGGGATAGATTTATGATTCCTTCCCTGTGATGCTGCTGAAGACGTTATAATATTTTGACAGGCATCCAGAATATGGGCAGGTATTTTCTTCTGCTATTTCACCATTGTCAGAATGTGCCTGGTGACTTCAGCTACCAGAATGGGATTATACATCCATTCCATGTCTAGAGTAGGTGTATGTGCCTTATCCTGTTCTCTTTTTCCTATCAATGTAAATTGAGAGTACTTATGCATATGATTAGAGAGTTAAGTATGGTCCAAATTTGTCATCGAAGCTTTCCGGCTGTATTCTCCGGGTGCTACAAAACAAGACTGTTTGAAGACTTGATGAACATTGGCAGGTGTATGTGCCTTATGGATATTCCCCATCAAGTATGGTTGACAGATTTATTTCAATACTGGTAGACAAGACTTCTGACAGAATTGGTGATTGCAGGTGGTCACCATATTTGGTTGGTGAGATTCGTTTGATGCAGTCAGACGAGCCTACTGACTGGATGATGAATTATAAACGGGTGTATGTTCCTACCTATAATACTCCGTCAGAATTTCTTGACGAGATTTGTGGGTTGCTGCCAGATGAGTCTGCTAGACAACGGGATTAGAAAGGACGAATATGTATGCCCAATCGTTTCTTTCCATCAAGTTAGCATGATGGACTTCTCCGGAGGGGGAAAAATTAAGATCCTGTTACATGTTGTACGAATTATGCCACTAATGGTTCGTCTTGTGTGCTCGGGTCTAAGGAGCATGAGTTGAAGGCCTAGACATGATACCCTCATCATG
The DNA here is from genome assembly GCA_963277665.1 of Viscum album. Classification (NCBI taxonomy): domain Eukaryota; kingdom Viridiplantae; phylum Streptophyta; class Magnoliopsida; order Santalales; family Viscaceae; genus Viscum; species Viscum album. Next base: position 2,014,020,523 of record OY728153.1, on the reverse strand, counting down.
TTGAGGGTGCACTACCGCATGATTCTTGCTGCGATTTTTGGTGGGATTACTCAGGAAGGACTCCTCCCTTCTTGAACCGAGGCCATGAGTGACCTCTTCATTCACCTCCCTGTAATACGGGAGGGACTGGTTGTTGCATTCTGGGAATAACAACCTAAAACGGTTCAAAATAGTGGTTGACACCACCAACTTCTTGATCACTGGTCATTGCTGTCCAGACAACCAGGGTGAATTATTAACTTTGTGGGCTTGTCGAGAAGCCTCTAGAGTTGGGATGGTACCATGTTGATGGTATTCCTTAACCAATGCATTTGAGACCCATCATTGATGATGCTGATTAGGTGATGTCATCCTCAGAGCAGACGAGGATCCAGTAGGAGTAACAGCCGAGGAATTCACATGTGTGAATTTTAAAGAATCCATTTATGTAATGTAGAGAGATCTTGGAAAAGAGTTCCTCTTTGATATAATATAAAAAATCAAGATAAGTTCATCCAGACTACATCTTTTGGATGAGCACAGATGTTATTGATTTCATTGTTTGCCCTCACATTGAGCTACAGAAAGGACTAAAAAATAAGAAAAACATCATTTAACTTGGTTAAGGATTCATGTTGGGTTCACCATTTTTATTTCTTCTTAAAGAAGGGGATGAACTTGTTTGTTTAAGGTTCAAACATTCCAATCGGTTTCTAACAGGTTTATTCATAGAACCGAAAACATCTAATGATTCTATATCTATTTGGACCTACATTCCAAAGGTAGGTGATCATTAGTTGTGGACCGATGAGTCTTACAAATTTTCATTGGTCGAGAGGATGGTAGGTCATACTCATCACACATTTTGTGGGGGAATTATTGTCTACTCCAGGACTGTCTTATAGATTTGAGTTATGTTCTTGAATCCTTATTAATTTACCAAGTATGAAAATGATATTTCCTTTATATGTGACAATCAATGATTGATATGTACGAGGCTTATAGAATCTTTTATATGTATTCGAGGCTCTTCATCGATAGAGAATCATTAATATTTATTATAGATTCTTAGTCAATGGTATCCTTCAACACATTATATAAAAATATCTTGGTCATTATGATAACCATACTAGTTTTAAAGCCACTCTGTGGGGCACTTGAAGTTTATTGTCATTAAGAAAGACATGGATTATTTCAGATTTGGGATCATACCCGCAGATGGGATAGCTACGTATCCATGTTAAAGTGGAATCAGAACCCACGTAGTTTGGGAATTAAGATATAGTTTAACGTTATATGGAATAGATAAGAATTAATGGGTGATGGTATTGAAGCATATAAAGGCTTCCTACATACTCTACTTTTAAGGTAGAGATCAAAGTCCACATAGTTCGATTAAGAATTGTGAGGCTTACATATGATTAATGACCCAAAGAGATGTGTCATGGTTACTTTTACACTCTATGCTCACAAGAGTCATGATCGGTGTGAGAAACAAGAGGTATGAGTAAACCTGATGATTTGTGACATGAAAGATGCGGTCACAAGGAATGATATGAGAAATATGTATGTGTGACTGCCCAAGTAGGTGAAGACTAGGATTTACTCTCAGAAAGAAGCCTAGGAACAAGGTCCATAAATATATTCGTGCTTTATAGATATTTGGATACTCTAACTTGGGGCCTACTCCTGAGGAGGATGCCCAAATTAAGGGGGACTTGAGGCTTATTCCTTAAAGAGGATGCCCATTAACAAGGTCCATAAAGGTATTTGTGCTTTATGGAGATTTACATTCTTAATTTGGGGCTTAATACTAAGGAGGATTCCCTGATTAAAGGGGACTTTAAATTATGATTGGGTCTTACTCCTGAGAAGGAGGCCCAAAGTTTAAGGAGATTTGTAACTTGGGACTTAATCCTGAGAAGGAGGCCCAGGTTAAGAGAAATTATAACTAGGGATTACTCCTGAAAAGGAGGCCGAAATTAAGAAGACTTGATACTTGGGGCTTAATCTTGAGAATGAGGTGCAGGTTATGAGAAATTAAGACTGGGGATTACTCCTGAAAAGGAGGCCAAAATTTAAGAGGGACTTATGATTGAGTTTTATTCCTGAGAAGGAAGCCCAAATCAAAAGAAATTAAGACCGGGGCTTAATTCTGAAAAGGAGGCACAAAATTTAAGTGGGACTAATGATTGCGTTTTATTCTTGAGAAGGAAGCCCAAATCAAAAGAAATTAAGACTGGGGATTACTCTTGAAATGGAGGCCCAGGTTAAGAGGTCTTGAGACTTGGGGCTTACTCATAAGGAGGATTCCCAGATTAGGGTACTTGGGGCTTACTCCTAAGGAGGATTCCCAGATTAGGGGACTTGGAGCTTACTCTTAAGGAGGATGTCCAGATTGGGGAACTTGGGGCTTACTCCTAAGGACGATGCCTAGATTAAAGATATTCTCATCTTAAAGGATGAGGTTGAATGAAGGAAATATCTAACCTTAGTGACATAAAGTTATGTAAATCATAAGGTTTTGAGATATGTTCCACAGAATTACTTTCAAATAAAGAAGCGAACAAAGGAACCATTCCATAAATGGCTTTGAAGAAGGTTTTGAAGGAAAAATATTGAAGAGGAGAGGTGAATTTGAGGAAAGAAAGTGAATTGTAAGGAGGTGCACAAGTATTAGTCTGGAGCGCAAGTCCTGGCCGCGCAAGTATACTAGCGCGACATAAGTTCACTTGGGCGACGAAGAACCTATGAAGTTATACTTGGGAGACATTGAATTGGATCCCTTAGAATAATCCCTAGAGGCTTTCAGATAGGTAGAACACAAGTTTCCTTGAGAGGGAAAGGCGGTGCGCAAGTGTCTTCACTTCCCTTAATGGGTGGACACTTAGGCGTGTAAGTATTGATGAGTTATAATACTTATGACTTATTCTTACTCTTTATAACATCCATTATAGGTAAATAATTACCTTATAAGTGTTCAGAAGACTTCAGACAGAGACTTGGCATACACGAGCTTGAATATGAGTTTTGGATTTTTTGTCCTGGAAATGGGGGACCCACATGGTGTATTTATAGGCCATTTGAGGTCCTTGGGAGAAAATTAAGTTCGGGCATGCAAGTGACCTGTGCACCTCATATTTTCCGCGCAAGTGACTTGTACACCCAAAGTCTGGCACGCATGTGACTTGCACACCTTAGTCCAAAATGGTTATGGGACTTGACTTTGTCAAATTTTTAACATTTCTTCCAAGGGTGACCCTCTTTTTGCTTAAGGTATTTCCCTTTGTCATTCGTTAGACTCTGTGATGGAATGAATCATCATCAAACAATAATCAAGGATATAAAAATTTTGTTATATTTATTATGATCTTATGGAGTCAGGTATAATAATTTATTAGTTACATTTTAGAAAATAGTGAAATGAACATAAAACCTGAATGTTTTAAGAAGGAAATAATATCAAAATGCATCAATTCCATGAAATGGAATTTTATAAATATAATATAATGATTAAATTTTTTAAAATATATGTATAAAGGACTATAATTAATTTATGGATTGGTATTTTAATTAATATATCATTACTTTTAATGAGGAAAAAAATTGATGAAATTAAGCAGGAATTGCGGTAAGGGGATTCTTGAACCCAGTTACTTTATTTAAGTTACTATCTATTCCATGATATTAATGTTCAAAATATGTTCATCAAATATAATTTCCATTTTACTATGTGGATATAAATTTTTGTACCATGTCTAAATTTATTTTTATGAATAACTATTTTTTTCAAAGTTAATTCAATGTCCATAGAATCTTACTTTACTCCTCTTGAAATACATCTTTTCCACTCAATGTTGAGGATGTATTATGTCCATGAATGATTTTATTTATTCATTTTGGAAAGAAAATGTTTATTCATGAATGTAAGTGTTATGAAATCATTATATAACCTGTTGGATTCGTTGTGTTCAATTCATGACTTTTATTAATATAATTTCTATGTGGCATGCATGCTTATGTAATTGTTATATTGTGATGGGTGGGACCATAATTATATAGACATTCAATGCATTGGGTAATGTGATATATCCCATCAGATAATTTGTAATATGTTTTGTAAAATGATACTATCATTGTTCATTAAGATAATGTTATGATTATTCACATATGTTATGTGTGGACATGACGATAACTTTGTTCACAAATAGTTGTTATATTTGACCACTAATACATGATGTTTGATTTTTATGAATTGACACATTCCCAACCATTATCAATGTTTCCCTCATGATTTGGATGATGATCCTATGTTTATGATTTGTTAATGATAATTATGATCTCCCATGTTATATAGATTATTTTACCTTATTCATCCTCCTATTGGGGTTTCAAATCATCCCATTCATTGACGTATATCCCCATATGATTTCTTATATTAAGGATAATGAAAAAAACACAAAGAAACCTGTTAGATCCACAAGGATGAATACCCTGAGAGGGGGTGAATTAGGGTATGACTAATTTAAAATTAAAGATTGTTCTGATCTTCTTTCGCTGTTAATAAAAACACTCTTCTCTCTCTTTCCTATTGCATAGTATAAACAGAAAGTAAAGCAAGCACAGGACACAACAATTTTTACTTTGTTCACCACTAAGGGCTAAGTCGATGGAGCATACGCTGACAGGTTGTCGGTCGTACCAAATTCCACTAAACTTTACAAGCTGTGGATTACAAGGTTCTGGAATAGTCACTCTATCCCAGGCTCACTGCCTTTACAAGGTTTAGGGTCAGCTCACTGCTTTCCCAAGGGTCACTCCCTGTTTCTCTCTCTCTGTCTCACTGCCGGTGGAGAGGATCACCTTATTCCTCTTCCTTTTCTCACTACTCCAGAAAGGATCCACTCACAGTTTATAGACTTGTAGGTCTCTTCATTATCTCTAATGAATACATCCTATGTTGTATATAGATGCTATTTTGAAACCAAACTTTCACCCATAGATGAATCTCTCTTTTCACCGAAGGTATCAGGCTGACTTCCAACTTCCACACAGCACGAAAACATTACCAGGGAATCAACCTTACTTGAAGCACAGGTTTAATCCGACGCGCATGTATCAGCGCGCAAGTCGCAGCTGGCGCGCAAGTCCACCTTAGACACTTGTGCGACACAAGATTATGTAACTCCAAACTTGTGTGACTCACTTCCCTTTACACCCAAATCAATATTGGCACACAACTAACAACAACTGCGCTTCTTCAAATAAGGCACGCAAGTCCCACTTGCACAACCTAGCACCACTTGCGCGACCACCACACCTGCGCGATGGGAGCTCTGATTTTCTCTATGTCTTGAAATTCATGGGAAATGAGGAGGGGTGGTCCAGTATTTATTGGCATTTGGACATCCTGCGCGACGAGGCGCCAGTCTCCCTTCGGCGCGCAAGTCTTGGCGCGCAGGTCTCTACCCCTGCAAGTCACTTGCGCAACCCACTTCCAAATATGCACGAACCTCTTTCCTTTGCCATATTTTGAAGTTCTTATCTTGAAAAAAAACAGGCGTGGAAGTTTCCAATCCTCCTAGGCACCAGTGCACAAGTCCTTTCTATTGGCGCGTAGGCCACCTGTGTGACCAAATCAATAATTGCGCGACCCTTATCCATTTTACATATTTTAATGATATGATCTTGAAAAACATATGGCATGCAAGTTTCCAAGCCTTCAAGTTCCAGATGAAGAAGTCCCTTTTCCAAAAACCACGATTCTTCATTTGTCAATTTTTAGGCCCAAAAATTTTTCAAACACTGGAAAACGGTGCCATCTTGTATCGGTTCTTTTAGTACCACCTCTAGATCATTCATTCCTTTTTCGACATTCTTGAATCCAACATGGATCGTTGACGACAACTCTTGAACTCAAAATTCCACCATGAAACCCCCTTTTTCAAAACATTTGTATGTCATGGTTTTCTTTTTCAACAATCACAGCACAATTGTCCACTTTTTCAACAGACACAATCACCTCAAAAATGCTTCAATGATGCCTTGAGGGATTTTTCCCAACAATCACCCTCTTTGGGTTTGTTGACTACTCTTCCATTAAAATATACATAGTTAATTCTTCAGCCACCATTCACCTCTGTGATTCTGGTAGTGATCAAGGATTTACTCAACACACACTCTAAGCCCACACTATCAATGCTCGTCATGAGAAACAAGATTAAATGAAAAGTTCATTAATGAATCACTTCATCTCTGACACCCAATGTTGGCACCAAACTGATACCAATTGTTACCAAACTAATACCAAATTTTGGAAACATTATAACCACATTCCAACATCACACTTCTGATTTTATCACAATCCTCAATTGTCATGATATCTGTTCTTTGATCTATCACTTCTAGCATCTTCAGATTTGAAATGCTCCCATTTCTACTCACAGCTGTAACTCTTGTCAACTTCAAAACTCCTTTATCACTATTTCTTGTGTTTTCTAAGATAAGCTCTATCTATGAACGTTAAACAAGCTTCTACTCCCCCTATCTGACTGATCCACTTGTCAGCTTCTCCCCAATTCATTCAAGATTTATCAAATTTTCACATGGTCTCCCCCTTGAACAATCACTATTTTCTCCCCCTTTGTCAACGAACCCAAAGGACACTCCTTTGTAGTCTGTAGTAGAGTAGAAAACACATATTAGTACATTAGAGAAAACACACAACATACCTTGCGGAGAGGGGGGGGGGTATCAAATCCACACTATTTCAAGTGTGGGGAGTCGACTGAACTCCCAGAGCCAGTCGATGACTTTCAGACGATTCCTTGGGTAAGGCCTTTGTCAAAATGTCTGCAACTGGTAGTTCTGTAGGCACATACTCTAACTTCCCGATTCCTTGCTCAACCTTCACCTTTATAAAATGATACTTTATTGTTAAGTCAAAAGTCTTCTTTTTTACTTCTATATCATGTTTTGGAAATCACAAATGAATTCTATCATATTTTAGAAATTACATTTGTCTTCTATCATGTTTATCGTATCATACAATACTGATCGTACTGACTCTGTCAATCATATCGTACTGACTCTGTCAATCGTACCATACTGACTCTGTCAATCGTATCGTATTGACTCTTTCAATCGTACCATACTGACTCTGTCAATCGTATCATACTGACTCTGTCAATCATATCATACTGACTCTGCTATTCATATATTCATTATTTGTTTTGGTACTTAGTCAAAAACATTCATTACATATGAATCGTACTCATGTTCTTTATTTCTTTATATCTCTTGTCCTAACAAAATGATGTCGTTGAGTTAGTTACAAACTAATCAAAACGATGTCGTGCTTTCTGTTTCAATATGACCGTTGGAGGAAATATAACCGTTGGAACCTGAGGCCTATAAATAGGAGGTCATTTGAAGCTGAGAGAACAATGATGAATGAAGAGAACGAATGAAGAGACTCTGTGAAATATCAAGATTCTAGAGAGAGACACTGTGACTTCTCTCATCTGCCTTGTGCGTCCGATCATCGTATCGAGGGATTTCAAGTAATTGAAGGACAGAGGTGCCGATTACCTACAAAATCGAGGGCTGCCGGGGATAGGCAGACAGACGTGCCGATCATCGTATCGAGGGCTACAGGGGATATGCAGACAGACGTGCCGATCATCGTATCGAGGGCTGCCGGGGATAGGCAGACAGACGTGCTGATCATCGTATCGAGGGCTCACCAAGGTGTTGGTGAGACAGACCTTTTATCCTAGGTGAAAGGATAACCCTTCTCTTTGGGTTAAAAGAATTGTAATACTTTTACATTTCCTCTGTTACTTGTATTAGAAAGGGATTTGTATTGTTTCCTTTCTTCTTACATATTCAATTGTAATTGTTTCAATTACAATCATTCGATTACATTTTGTATTGATTGATTATATATGCTTTAAGGTAGAGTCATTCATCTTTGTATTACTCTGATTATTGTGTTCACCTTGAATACAATTGTTTTACATTACATTAGTATTACAATACATCATACCTCTTATATTCAATACAATTGTGGGTGTTTGTATTTGTATTAGTTTAAGATCATTTAAACTAATCTCTTTGTTGCTAAAACTCAAAGGTTTTTAAACATACAATTCACCCCCCCTCTTGTATTGTTCCATCTAATAGACTTATATCTACATTTTTGATCCAACAATTGGTATCAAAGGAGGTTTTCCACTGATTTGTATTACTAGATTTATTTCTTTTTACTATCTTGAATACTTACTACACTAACGTGTGGAGTGGAAAAGTTGTTTTTGTTGTATTAGATGGCAGGAATGAATATTGGATCAATAGATAATCTGAATCCTTCTAGACCACCAATCTTTGATGGGAATGATTATGAGTATTGGAGAGATCGTATGAAGACTTTCATTATCAATACTGGTGTAGACAATGTTATTATGCTTACTGGGGGTTACAAAATTCCTGACAAAGAATTCAGTACTTTCACCAACCAAGAGAAGCAAGAATATCAACTGAATTACAAGTTACGCAATACTTTATTATGCTCTATGACCGGGAATATATATAGTCAGATATCTTCATGTGAAGCAGCCAACTGTATTTGGAAGAAATTAGAAGTTACTCATTTTGGTACATCCAAGGTTATAGAAACAAGGAGAGCAATGCTTCGAGCAGAGTATCATGGATTTGTTTTTCCTTATGGAGAGCCAGTATGTAAAGTGAAACAAAGGTTTATGACAATTGTAAATAGCTTACAATCTATGGGAGAAAAAGGTCTTGATGATGAAGCTCTTGTTGATAAGATTATAGATATTATGCCAAATGAATGGGAGTAAAAAAGGACAGCTATTTATGAAAATAGAAAAGTCTCCCAGATTACTCTTGATGAAATCTTTGGAACTCTTCTACAGCATGAGACAAGAATGAAGAGAGATGCTGATTTCAATAAGAAGAAGAATGGGAATGGAAGTGTAGCTTTTGCATCTAAAGCTAAAACACCAGAAAGGCTTACAAGGTCTAAATCCAAGAAAGTTGTTATATCTGATTCAAGTGACTGTAATCTTCCAGATAATGAGTTAGCCAATCGTTCTCGAAGGATAAACAAGATTGTGGGAAAGAAAGATTTTCAATATAGATTCAAAAAGAAAGATAGGAAAGATTCAGAGGTAACTTGTTATGAATGCAAGAAAGCAGAACATATAAGGCCTGCTTGTCCTTTACTGATGAAGAAAGATAGAAAAGAGAAACACTCTGAAAGAAACAAGAAAAGGTTTTATAAGACAAAGAAAGGCTTGAAAGCAAATGATACGTGGAGTGAAAGTGGTAGTGATTCCTCAGATGATTCTTCAGAATATGAGACATCATGAAAAAGAAATATTGGACTTCTATCCAAACTACCAATTGAAGATCATTGTCTCATGGCTAAGGTACATAATGCTGAAGCTATTACAAATGTCTCTTTAAATGCAAATTATATTGATAATAGATATTATGAATCTTCAAATGATGAATCCTCATCATCAGAGGATGAACATTACCTTCTTTTGAAGAGGTCTCTAGATTTTCTAAGTTACTTGAAAATGAAAATTCTAAACTCAAAAAGAGATTTGAAAAGGCAAATTCTAGAATTTCAATCTTGACTAAAGAAGTATTAGATCTTTCTAAAGATCTTGATGTGAAAACTTCTGATTTTGAAAGTATTTTAAAAACCCTTTAGAAAGTTAAATCTGAAAAGGATAAACTTTCTAAGGATCTTGAAACTTTAATTTCAAAGAAAAATATTTTAGAGTCTAACTATAGTTCAAATTCAAATTTTTTAGAAAACATGAATTTAGTTTTAAAACTAAAGTCAGAGATTTTATCTTTGAGGAAATGTTTGTCAAACTTTACTCATGGAAAATAAAACTTTTACAGGATGTATTCTCAAATTAGACCTTTGAGAAATCGTTCTGGTCTTGGTTATACTTATTCCAAACCTGTTTTTAGCAATAACTATTTTGTTCCTCAAAAAACCATTTTCTGTTCTAAGTGTCAATGTGGTGGACACTGGAGAAGAGATTGTTCTCTTAACAAAACTCAATCTTTAGGATTTCATAAATCTCATTTTGAAAAACAAATGTGGATTCCTAAAATTCTTTTATCTAATCCTTCTGGATCCAAACAAGTTTGGATTCCAAAAATCTAATTGTTTCTATTTCAAGAAAACAAGAAGTGTACCAATAAGAACATTTGGTACATGGATAGTGGTTGTTCTCGACATATGACTGGAAACAAAGATATTTTTGAAAAGGTTATCAAAACAAAAGGTGGAAAAGTTACCTTCGGAGATAATTCTCAAGGAATGATTGTTGGTATATGTAATATTGTTTCAAATGTTTTTTTGTAAAAGGAGATATTATTTTACAATTCATCGGAACGCAAGAACAACTTGCTGACATATTTACAAAACCTTTACCTTCCGATAGATTTGAATATATAAAACAGAAGCTAGGAATGATTACATTAAAATAATCATTCATATCTACTTCCTATTTTACATCTCTCCTAATAGTAAGAAACTCCTCGTAGAAAGGGGGAGGACATTTCTTTCTGTATTTATGTTTATTTTTATCTTATGTTCTTTAACTATTTACTCTTTGGATTGTTTTTTTTCTTGTTTATCATATTGACAGTTTTATAGTATCATTTACTATCGACCGATGATGGTAATCAAATTCTTTTCCATCGTATCGACCGATGATGGTAATCAAATTCTTTTCCATCGTATCGACCGATGATGGTATTGAAATTCTTTTCCATCGTATCAATCAATCTTGGTATTGAATCGACCGATGATGGTATTGAATTTATTTTCCATCGTACCAATCAATCAATAGTATTGTATCGACCGATGATGGTATTGAATTTCTTTTCCATCGTATCAATAGTATTGTATCGACCGATGATGGTATTGATATTGTTTTCCATCGTACTGTCAGTTCATGGTAACGAGATTGTTTTCCATCGTATTGTCAGTTCATGGTAACTAGATTGTTTTCTATCGTACGGTCAGTTCATAGTAATGACTTTGTTTTCCATCGGCATGATGATGTTTTTTTTGTTTACTTACGATTGTATTTTCTTTTGATTTCTATCAAAACCAACAATTACCTTACATTCTCCAACATGTATTTTTTTTCATTTTTTTCATTGTTTTAATCCTAACCATTGATCTGGTTTTCTCTAATCCTGACCGTAGAAGATCAATGGTCATCCTTTTTCGACACGTATGATTCTACAATCAGGAGGATCATTTTGTTTCAAGGATGGGAACATCTGTGTGTTGAAAAGACTGATTCTCAAGATCCGGTTCTTTTTGATGAAGTTTGTCAGTTTTACAAAACCGTTTCTTTCAACAAAGACATGACTATAAACTTTGTTGTGTACGATAGAAAATTGTCTATGTCTGTGAAACAAGCGGCACATTTTCTGAATGTTTCTGTAGAAGGGGATTCTTTCTGTCCATCGCACAAACTACCAGAGGAAGTTGGTACGTTTAATAGAGAAAGTGCTGAAAAGACTCTGTTTGTTATTAATGAATAAAAGAGAAAAGTGTGTCATCTTTCTCCGGACAATCATTTTGTCACTTTATGGATGCAAGGTTTTCTTATCCCAAGGAAAGGGGATAGAGAAACTCTGAAAGTTTCTGATATCTTTATGCTTGACTATCCTGTGAATATGAGAAAAGTGAATCTAATGGGGTATGTTTTTGAAACCATTAAGAATGTCAAGAAAGGAGGGATTAAGTCCCAGATGATTATGTATCCAGCTATCCTTACGAAATTAATTCTTGAGAGTATGAAGTTTTGTAACATTCCTCTGAAAGGAAAACCCATGGATTTGAGGCCATCATGGATTAGTAAGAGTACGATGAAAAAGCTGAATGTTTGTTTTGATCAGAATTCAAAACTTTTTGTCAGAGATGTAGAAGCTGAATTGGCTCAGAATCAATCGGCACCGATGCCAGCCAAAGATATTAAATCTACCGGTGTTAATCAAAAGTCTGATCCATAAACCAGTTCAAAGCCGAAGAAGAATCCAAGGTACAGTAAGGAAGTTGTAGCAAAATGGAGAAAGAATAAGGAACAGAGAAAAGAAGGTGATCCAAAGTTTGGTCTTGACCCTGCTGAGGCTTTTGCAGAAAGAATAAGGGTAGAAGAAACCCTTCAGGCTGAAAAGAAGAAGAAGGTTCTTTTGAAAAGAAAGGATCAGGACTTTGATTTTTCTAAAGTCTTGAAAGCGGTTGAGGATGCCAGTGCCCAACTAACAGAATAAGTGCATCAAGAGCCCATCGTACAGAGTCTCCCTGAGAAATAAAAACAATAACAAGTGATGGAAGAGATAGAAGAAGTGGAAGAAGAATAAGGAGACTTTCTTTTAGAATTTCTTCAAAGTTCAAAGAAGAGTAGAGAAGAATCGTTTCAAAAGCTGAGTGAAGGTGTTCAACAAACTCCTCATGCTGATCAGGCACGATCTCCGGACAGAATGTCATCTCAAGAAAATCAAGGTGCTCAATCTTCTCATTCTGATAAAGTTGTTATCATTAGTGACAAAGTGGAAGAAGAAAGAAAGCCGAAAGAAAAAGAAAAAGGAAAACATCCAGTTGTTGACTCAAGAAAATCGTATGAACTAGCATCGTACAATGAAGATACTGATTCAAAACATACAATCTCTCTCAAGAAGAGTGATTACATTGTTCATGTTTTAAGAAGGGTTGAGAAGACCATTCCTTATTTCCCAAGGCTGGAAGGGAAGATTGATTTTATTACTGACAATCAAAAGAAGAAGTTTGGCTCTGTGAATGAATTAAGGAAGAAAGTTTTGTCAGTAGAAGCTGATTTGAAAGTTCTATCAGAAAGTTCAGTTGCTCATAAGAAGGCATGCAATAAGATGACCAAGTGGTCCTACAAAACAGAGAGCTCAATCAATGATCATGAAATAGCTATTGAAGATATAAGAAGGTTATCAAATGAGCTTGCAATTTCTTTCAACAAGATTGACAGATAAACGGTTGAAAGGTTGAATCTTTTTTCTTCTCAAAGAACCGATGTTCCTTCAGTGAAAGATTTACAAGAGAGAATGAATGTTTTTCAATCAGAATTCTCAAAGGTTTCATCTTTAAAAGATGAAATGGTTTTGCTGAAGAATCAAAATTCTATGTTATCGAAAGATAACAAGAATTTGCAAAACAAAATTGATACCCTTGAAGAAGTAATCAGAGTCCAGGAGGAGACTATCAGAAATCAAGATCAGATTTTTGCGGACCAACAAGAGATTCTCAAAACTCAGAAAGAATCAATTTCTGAAGACAAGAAGGAGATCAAGAAGATAAAAGATGTTCTTCATGAGCTTATAAAGAAGGAGAAGGAAAGAGAAAACAAATGATTGTTTTATTTGTTTTCTTTTGGAACTTGTCTTTGTTTTGTAATGACTCTTATGATCCTTTTCATTTATCCATTGTCTTGTATTGCTTTACTAACTCTTTCAGACATTTCAAGATTACTCCTTTCTTTTTGTAAATCACAAAGGGGGAGAATGTTTACAAAGGGGAGAATGTTTTATAAAGGGGAAGAATGATTTACAACACTCTTAAAGAAAATCTACGAATACAATCCTTAGTAAAGTCCATACCTAAGGGGGAGTTAGTTGTATTCAATTTCTTATTCAGAAGAGTTTTCAATAACTCAGGGGGAGATAATTATTTCCTGTTACATTTACTTTGTGTGTTGTGCTTTCCAAAAAGGGGGAGATTGTTAAGTCAAAAGTCTTCTTTTTTACTTCTATATCATGTTTTGGAAATCACAAATGCATTCTATCATATTTTAGAAATTACATTTGTCTTCTATCATGTTTATCATATCGTACAATACTGATCGTACTGACTCTGTCAATCGTATCGTACTGACTCTGTCAATCGTACCATACTGACTCTGTCAATCGTATCGTACTGACTCTGTCAATCGTACCATACTGACTCTGTCAATCGTATCGTACTGACTCTGTCAATTGTATCGTACTGACTCTGCTATTCAGATATTCATTATTTGTTTTGGTACTTAGTCAAAAACATTCATTACATATGAATCATACTCATGTTCTTTATTTCTTTATATCTCTTGTCCTAACAAAATGATGTCGTTGAGTTAGTTACAAACTAATCAAAATGATGTCATGCTTTCTGTTTCAATATGACCGTTGGAGGCAATATGACCGTTGGAACCCGAGGCCTATAAATAGGAGGTCATTTGAAGCTGAGAGAACAACGATGAACGAAGAGAACGAATGAAGAGACTCTGTGAAATATCAAGATTATAGAGAGAGAAAATGTGACTTACCTCATCTGCCTTGTGCGTCCGATAATCATATCGAGGGCTTTCAAGTAATTGAAAGACAGAGGTGCTGATTACCTACAAAATCGAGGGCTTCCGGGGATAGGCAGACAGACGTGCCGATCATCGTATCGAGGGCTGCCGGGGATAGGCAGACAGACGTGCCGATCATCGTATCGAGGGTTGCCGGGGATAGGCAGACAGACGTTCCGATCATCGTATCGAGGGCTCACCAAGGTGTTGGTGAGACAGACCTTTTATCCTAGGTGAAAGGATAACCCTTCTCTTTGGGTTAAAAGAATTGTAATACTTTTACATTTCCGCTGTTACTTGTATTAGAAAGGGATTTGTATTGTTTCCTTTCTTCTTTACATATTCAATTGTAATTGTTTCAATTACAATCATTCTATTACATTTTGTATTGATTGATTCTATACGCTTTAAGGTAGAATCATTCATCTTTGTATTACTCTGATTATTTTGTTCACCTTGAATACAATTGTTTTACATTACATTAGTATTACAATACATCATACCTTTTATATTCAATACAATTGTGGGTGTTTGTATTTGTATTAGTTTAAGATCATTTAAACTAATCTCTTTGTTGCTAAAACTTACAGGTTTTTAAACATACAATTCACCCCCCTCTTGTATTGTTCCATCTAATAGACTTATATCTACATTTTCGATCCAACATTTATCTCAATGTGCTTTGTCCTTGAGTGATGGACATGATTTTTACTGAGATTTATAGCACTTGAGTTATCACACTGGATGCCGATAGGAGACTTCACTTCCACTCCTATATCATCAAGTTGCTACTTCATCCACAATAACTGTGCGCATGCTTGAGTGGCCGCAATATACTCAGCTTCCACAATGCTCAATGAAATTCAATCTTTCTTCTTTCTTTGCCAAGAAATACACAATCCACCAAGATAGAATGTACCTCCTAACATTGATTTTCTGTCGTCTGCTGATCCGGCCCAGTCAGCATCAGTATATCCCAATATTTTTTTTTTGAGATTTGTCACTATATGTCAAACCAAAATCCATGGTTCCTTTGATATACCAAAGTATTATTTTTACTGTAATCAAGTTGATTTCTTTGGGATTACTCTGATATCTTGTTGCATGGAATGTAGAAAAAACAATATCAAACATTGTCACGGTCAAGTACAACAAACTTCCATTGATTTTCTTATATTCTGTGATATTAACTACCATGCCATCCTCATCTTTTGATAATTTCATCCGGGTAGAAACCAGAGTCTTCATATCCTTGGAATTTTCCATGACAAGCTGTAGAGACCCAAGTTTGACGTCCATGGACATTACATTACTATTTTTGAATACTTAATATATAACAAAAACAAACACACAAGGAATGTAATAGTTTAGCATCTTTGGAAACATGGAATATAATATTTTAATCTTGGTGAAAGATCTTCAACATCTCCCATAAAGATCTTCCCCTTTTTGTTTTCTTACCTCAAAACATTCTTTAAATCCTGGGGAAAAGTAAACATATAAAGAGTGAGATGAAATGCTCATTAAGGGTAAACATAGAGAATATAAAACAATCCATAAACATTTGAATGAAAAAAACTTGAACATAAAATCTAAACATGAAAATCGTGAGCAAGGACATAAATCTTGGATGTACGTAAGGCATATATCATAATGGAACATCAGCCATGATAAAATAGCATGGGAAGAAAGAATGTAACTGTGGAAAACCATTAAGCACAAGATATGATTTCTATAGTATCCAAGGCATTGCTTCCAAGACCATCTTAGTGGAGAAAGTCCCTTTCTGAATCGAGTTCACTCATCGTTTCAGTCCTGTAACACTAAACCCGATTAACTTACCGTTCCAGCCATGTCTATCTCATGAGATATAAATCTTTAACCAATTAATTGGAGGGATATATAGGCCCCACCCATCTCATAATTAAATCATTCTTACTTGTTCCACAACATGAACATAAATCATTCATTATTACCCAAAGTATAAAATGGGTTTCATAAACATCATCCCATCATAACATAATAAATACAAAAAAATGGATATCATTTCATCATATGAAAAGTGAAACCATGTTAATCATAGAGACATTATGCTTGAAACATACACATATGAAATAATTCCATCTTACATGGAAAATGGATTTGATAAAACACTTGAAATGAATTCTTGAGAAAAATATCCTTTCTTCTTCAAAATAATTTTATTTTCACAAAATGCCATGCAATTTTAAAATAAAAGGATTTTTTTGAAAATAGTCATGAAATCTTGTAGAGTAAGCTTCATGAAAATAAGGCATTATAAAACTGTAAAAATCCATTCATGCTGTATAAGTTAAAAAAAACATTCTTCACATACTTTTTCCGGAAAAGTCAAAAAGCACCTTGTATGGTAAAAAAAAGAAAGATTCCTTCCATACAGTGTGGTAAAAGTCAACAAATGGTAAAAATGACTTTATACATACATATAAGAATAGTAAATACTTTTTGAAAACATTTTTATAAAACACGGACATGGATGATAAATATAACCCAGTAAATACTTACGTATAAGCAATCTCGGATAAAAATGAGATTTGAAAAATTATCCTTACCTTATGTCCGATATGCTTCATATTTATCTGAACCTCCTATATAATTTTTTAAATAATGTCATTGACTTATTACAGAATCATATTCATTATTATGATATCATATATGGTTCACTTATGACTTTATATTACCCATTCTTTTGTAAATTCCATGGTAAAGCAGCGTTTTCGGTAAAATCATTTCATTTATTGTACGTGTTTGGAATTGTTGTTCTTGATATTATAGTTATTTATATAATGATTTACTAACTTCCAGAATGTAAAACATGACTTATATATCATATATATTCAGTATATATATATATAGATATATTCGATAGATAAATGAAATGAAACACACCGTTCATGGAGACGGTAGGCCGTACGTATGCATGAACGGTGTTTTCTTTTCCTTATTGACTTGAATGGAAGTAAGTAAATAAAATATACATAAATAAAGTAGAATTATTATGTTATATATACCATTATTATTTATTATATATACTTTATAATCATTCTTTAATGGTTAACATGGAGATTGAATCTCATCACGTCGTGGAGACGGTAATCCGTACGTACACACGAGCGATGATATCATTCTCATAATTATTGAATTGAATTGGAGTAGATGATATAATATCTAATAATAGGTATGATTTTATAATCACTATACATAGTTATTATTTACACCATTATACCCATCCATGTAAGGAGGTTGTGGAAAAAAATATTACACCACGGCGTGGAGACGGTATTCCGTACATACACACGCATGGTGATTTGGTTTTTCCATAGGATGGATAGAAGGTTAAATAGGGTTGTTTCATATTTATATAAGTATACAAGTAATACTGATTTTATTACTTTATAAATAAACAACTGAAGAAGACGAAGTTTAAGAAGAAAGAAACTTGAAAGAGTCGGTAGAAGAGATTACCTCTTCCTCGACGCACCTCATTTAAACTTTTTTTAGGGAACTAAGGTTGGTATTTTGAGAAGACTATAACCTCTATGATATATCTATAGAGGTTTATAAGAGAAATTTGAAGGGGTTGGACGAGCTTCAAGGCTCCAAATGTTGTGAAGAGAAGAGGGAAGGGGTGCCCTTTTTATAAGGGAGGAGAGGGGAACCTTTGGAAAAACTTAAAATATTATTTTATAATAAAGTCATATTCGGTTGTTAATAGATCCAAATTAATTTATTTAAAATATAAGGTGGGGATGAGTCTAAATCCTGTCATCCAATAGTTTTTATACAAGTTTAGGTTACTATTTTAACATTATAATTTATATTTAACTTTAAGATAAATAATTTTACTTTTATCGTGTCTTATTTTTTTCTTACACTATATAGTTAATAAACTTAATATAACAATCCAAACAAACCAAAATATGTTAAGTATTAATATATATAACCTTATCTAAGTCATTTGACCAAACCTTAGATTTTTTGGAATAAAATAAAAATTTATAATATAATGTTTGTTTTAAAAACAATTTTATGTCAATTTTGACAGTATTTGGAAATTGATTTTTGTGAAACTCATAACAACATGATTAGTTAGAAAAAAGATAATTAAAACAATACTAACATGTCATATTAACCTATAAAATTAGTGTAATTCATAAAAAGTCTCAAAATACATTTATTTGGGTATTTATAATATCAATTATGTTAATATTTCATTAATAAGGTAATTACTGCATCATCATTGTGTCACAAATAAATTAAATTATTTAATGTCTAAAAATTATAAATAAACTACCATTATGTAGTAAATCATTTTTTATTTCTAATGAATATTTATAGTCTAATTTATCTTTTGTATAACCCTATATTAAAAATGTTTTAGTTATTAAACATGGATTTTAACTATTTTAACTATTCTTTAAATAAAAAAATAATAAGTGTCCAAATCTAATCCAAGTGGACATAAAGGGTAATATTTTATTCCTAAGGTTTTTTTGGTCGAATTACACTTATCCAATAGAATTAGTACATGTGTTAGGGTAATAATTATATCATTTTTTACCCTTAATTACCCTATTTACTTTTAACCGTGGTAAATAAAAGTAAAAGGTTAATATTCACAAAAAATTGTTTTTATCTTATTAAACCACATTTTACTCCTTGATATTAATTGTGTCTCTCGGATTTTTGAAATTCCACTCACAAAATCAGTAAAATTAAGTTTTATGTAAATTTTCAAATTCTCCTAGGAGGTGGGTAAAAGATGGTGAAAAGTTCAATCAAATTTTTATATATCTAAAATTATTATAAAATTACTCCAATGAATTACATTGAAATTATATGGGTATTATTTATCTATTTTAACCTAAAATTAATTTAAATAAAAAATTATTATTTAAATAAAAGTCAGTTTTTAAATAGTGACCTAGGGTTTTCACTATTCATCAAATATTGAAAGTTTTCATAAAAATACAAAAAATTCACCCTAGGCTAATTTCGATATACCAAATCCAAAAATGAAGTTCATTTTGAAAGATAAAATTTATAAAATTTCAAAAATTGGGTAATTCTTTTCATAACGGCTAGTTTATATAATATTTTCATAACATATCGTTGTTTAGTGAAACTCGGCATTGCGTACAATGCAAGCTATCGAGGAAGGTTTCTCTTGCGTGTAACACAAGCCAAGACAGTGTTGTGTGTAGTGAAAGATTACTTTATATAACATTATATATATAAAAAAATATTTCACATAAAATCTCGTGTGTTACATCTACCCCCCTTGAAATGAATTTTTCCCTCAAAATTTGTCACTTTGAAACAAACAGATGAGGATACCTCTCCCTCATCATATCCTCAAGTTCCCATGTAGCTTCTTTTAATTGGTGGTTCCTCCATAAAACATTCACCAAGTGAGTGGTCTTGTTCCATAGAAAATTTTCGCTACGATCCAGAATCTCTATTGGCTGTTCTTCATAAGGAAGATCTTGCTCCAGCGGTACAACTTCTGAGCTTAGTACATGTGAAGGATCAGGTATGTATTTTCTTAGAAGATATACATGGAACACATCGTGAACTTGAGAGAGATTCGGTGGAAGTGCCAATCGGTAAGGTACCTTCCCAACACGATCCAATATTTAGAATGGACCGATATACCTAGTGCTTAGATTTTCCTTCTTTCCGAATCTCATTACTCTCTTCCAAGGAGTTATTCGTAAGAACACTTTATCACCCACTTCAAACACTAAGTCTTTTCTTCGGTTTTCGGCATAACGTTTTTGTTGACTCTGAGCTTCCCTTATGTGTTGTTGAATAGATCTGAACTTTTCTGCCATCTCATCAATAATATTAGGTCATAATAGCTTTCTTTCCCCAACTTCATCCCAGCAAGTTGGAGTCCTGCATTTCATTCCATAGAGAGATTCATAAGGATCCATCTAAATAATAGAGTGAAAGATATTATTATAAGAAAATTCCACCAAAGATAGGTGTTGATCCCAACCACCTTTGAAATCCATAGAGAATGCTCTTAACATATCTTCTAGAGCTTGAATTGTTCTCTCATACTGACTGTATGTCTGAGGATGATAAGCAGTGATGAAACTCAACTCTGTATCTAGAGTATGCTGAAGACTTCTCCAGAAATTCAAGGTAAACCTCAGATCCTGATCAGATATAATGGAAAGTGGTACTCCATGAAATCTTACCACTTCCTTCACATATATCCTGGCAAGCTGATCCAGAGAGAAATATTCTCTAATAGCAATGAAGTGTGCCGACTTTGTAAAAATATCAACTATAACCCAGATAGCATTATTCCCTTTGGATGTTTTAGGAAGTACAGTGACAAAGTACATAGTGATGTTTTTCCATTTCCATTCGGGTATGGGTAATGGTTGTAACATCCCCTTAGACTTCTGTCTCTCAACTTTAACTTGCTGACAAACCAAGCATCGAGAGACATATTCAGAAACATCTCTTTTCATGCCATCCCACTAGAAGTACTATTTCAAGTCCCTATACATCTTCATGCTTCTAGGATGAATAGGGAATTAAGAACTATGAGCCTCATCCAGCAGCTCCTTATTTAATTTTGGGATGGGAGGAACACAAACCCGATTCCTAATTCTTATTATCCCATCACAATCAAGGTTGAATTCAGGAACATTTCTCACCTTCTTTTGTAACTCTACGTCTTCTTTTTGTGCCTCTTTAATCTTTACTTGTATAGATGGTTGAACATTCATTTGTGTAAGATAATATTTTTCCCCTTCCATTATAATTCCACGATCCATCCTTTGTAAATCCATAAATATTGGATCTTTTGTGATCCTCATCATGGATAATCTAGCACGGTCTTGTTGACTTAATGCATCTGCCACCTGGTTTTCTTTCCCAGGGTGATAATGAATTAAGCAGTCATAGTCTTTAATCAACTCCAACCATATTCTTTGGCGCATATTCAGCTCATTTTGTGTGAAAATATACTTTAAACTTTTATGATCAGTATAAATATCATACCTTTCACCATAATGATAATGCATCCATATTTTTAATGCAAATATTACCGTGGATAACTCCAAATCATGAGTTGGGTAATTTTTCTCATGGATTTTCAACTGTCGTGAGGCATAATCTATCACCATATCATTTTGCATGAGAACACACCCCAGTCCCTTCTTGGATGCATCACTGTAGATCAAAAACGTTTCTCCACTACAAGGCAGTGTGAGAACAGGTTCACTGGATAACCTTCTTTTCAAATCCATG
Source organism: Viscum album (assembly GCA_963277665.1). Classification (NCBI taxonomy): domain Eukaryota; kingdom Viridiplantae; phylum Streptophyta; class Magnoliopsida; order Santalales; family Viscaceae; genus Viscum; species Viscum album. The sequence continues at coordinate 2,013,998,810 of OY728153.1, read as the reverse complement.
AAATTCTCTTCACACTCGTCCGTCCACATGAACTTAACTCCTTTTCGAGTCAACCTGGTGAGTGGATTAGATAATCGTGAAACATATTTCACAAAATGTCGATAATATCCAGCCAAACCAAGAAAACTTCAGATCTCGGTTACTGTTGTTGGTCTCGACCATCATTCGATAACCTCTGTTTTTTCTGGATACACAGATATCCCCTATTTTGAGATTATGTGACCAAAAAATGAAACTTTTTGAAGCCATAATTCACACTTGGTAAATTTGGCATAAAGCTTCTCCTTTCTAAGGGTCTTCAATACAATTCTCAAGTGATCATTATGTTTTTCCTTACTCTTTGAATAGAAAATAATATTATCTATAAAGACTACCACAAAATGATCAAGATAGTTTCTAAAGACTCTATTCATTAGATCCATGAAGATATCAGGGTCATTAGTAAGACCAAATGGCATCACTATAAATCCATAGTGTTTATACCTTGTACGGAAAGTGGTCTTTGGTATATCCACCTTTTTGACCCTTAATTGATGATACCCTGAAAGAAGATCAATCTTGGAAAAGTATTGAGCTTTTTTTAGTTGGTAAAATAAGTCATCAATGTGTGGGAGAGGATATTTGTTCTTGATAGTGATCTTGTTAAGTTCTCGATAATCAATGCAGAGTCTCATTGATCCATCTTTCTTCTTAAAAAATAGAACATGTGATCCCCAAGGTGATGAACTAGGGCGTATGAATCCCTTATCAAGATTCTCTTGGAGTTGCTTCATCAATTCCTGCAACTCAATTGGTGCCATTTTATAAGGTGTCTTTGAAATGGGCATAGCACCCGATATGATTTCAATTGAAAACTCAACTTCACAATTTGGTGGAAAACCTGGAAATTCCTCCAAAAAGGCAACTTCAAACTCTCGTACAATGGGAATATTCTTAATTGTGAGTTTCTCACAAACCATTTGAGATAAATAACCCTAATTTAGTGGAATCAAGACCCATAAGATGGAAGAAATTTCCACTGGAAGGTTATGTTCATCCTTGCATCGATAGACGATCATAGATTGATCTGGATTATGAAATGTGACTTCCCTTCTTTGGAAATTGATATGAGCTCCATATAAAGAAATCCAATCCGTGCCAAGAATCACATCAAATTCCACTATAGGAAGGATCACAAGATTTGTAGGAAGAACTTTCCCACAAACATCAATCGAAGAATAACTATAAACTTTTGATGTGACTGTTGTTCAATTAGGGGTTGTCACAGCTAACTCAACATCTAATTATTGAGGTAATACGGCGATACCCTTAGAAAAATATTCAGAAATAAAAGAGTGGGTGGATCCAGAATCAAATAAAACATTTGATACTTTATAGTGGATGGTAAGTGTACCTTTCACCACTTCGTTATCGTACTCCACATCGTTGATAGAATTTTCATGTGAATTTCCTTTGCCTTTAGCCTTAAGAGTTTGTTGATGTTGATCATCACTAAAAACCCTTGGATTAGGGCATTGATTAACATAATGAATCATTTCTTTGCACTTGTAACATTGAAGTGTAAGAGGTGCACTCTGTGTAGCCTTTTCTTTGTTCGAATCACTAGACATCTTATTCCCATTATTGCGGCATTCAAATGCTCGATGAACTTCTTTTCCAAATTTGAAACATTTACCTTTCCCTTTAAGACAACCCCCTCCATGTTTCTTTCCACACTTTGATCATAAGGGAAAAGTCATCTTTTTTTTTTCAGTGTGCTCTTTAGATTTTCATTTGAATTCCATTTTCCTCTTTTTATCAAACGCATATGACTGATGGGTTACTCCAATCTCCATCTCAACCTTGAGAGCACATCGAACAATTTCTTCGTAGATATTGAATCCCCTTATAGATAACGCCCTTCGAAGACTTGGTTTTAAACCACTGATGAATCAATCAACTTTACTTTCAGGTTGGATGATAAAGGCAGATGCATACCTGGAAAGCCTTGAAAAATTTGCTTCGTATATACCAACAGATTCATCATAATTTTTCTTAAGCTCGAGGAAATCCTTTTCTATCTTTGTTAAAAGAATGCGAGGGAAGTACTTATTGAAAAATAAGTTCTTAAACTCATCCTATTCCATGGATTCAATTTCATCTCGGGGCCTTGTATTCTTAATTGGAGTCAACCACTGGTATGCTTCAACATCTAACCGATAAATATCCAAAATGACTTTTTCATTTTCCGAACAGCGAAGTATTGAAAATATCTTTTCAATGGTACTGATCCATTGTTCAGCAACAAGTGGATCAGAAGACCCACTGAAAGAAGGTGGAAGTTTCCTCATGAAGGACTCAATATAATATTGTCCCCTTCTCTGCTCATTTGGAAGTCCAGAATGATTCATAGCTTGTGTATGTATAGAAATAATATTTTTCACTCCATATCCCATAAAATTGGTTTTTTCAGGAGGATAGTCATTGCATTGTCCATTACATTGATCAACATGATTATTTTGGGTTCTATCCATCGTCTAAAACCCAAAAAGAATATTGTGAGAGGAAAAAATAATGCTAGGAAAAACAACATAATAAAGGGAGAGTAACTTCAACATCTAACATCTTAGGTTTAATTCTAAGATCATTATCATAATTCTAGGACTATAATCTATACTTATACCTAACCTTAGGGACATCCCTAGAAATACATCAGAAATATCTCTAGGGATCTCACTAAAGTTTTCCCATCCTAGTTTCCAAACGTTAACTAAACCTTTCCTTTGATACCAAACTGTAGAGACCCAAGATTGAAGTACATGGACGTTACATTAATTTTTCGGAATACTTAATACATAACAAAAATAGAAACACAAGGACCGTAATAGTTTAGTGTCTTTGGAAACATGGAACATAATCTTTTAATCTTGGTGAAAGATCTTCAACATCTCCCATAAAGATCTTCCCCTTTTTATTTTCTTACCTAAAACCGTTCTTTAAATCTTGGGGAAAAGAAAACATATAAAGGGTGAGCTAAAATGCTCATTAACGGTAAACATAGAGAACATAAAACAATCCATAAATATTTGAATGAAAAAAACATGAACATAAAATCTAAACCTCAAAATCTTGAAAAAAGACATAAATCTTGGAAGTACGTAAGGCATATATCATAATGGAATATCAATAATGATAAAATAGCACGGGAAGAAAGCATGTAACTGTGTAAAACCATTAAAAACATGATTTGATTTCCATATTAGCCAAGGCATTACTGCCAAGACCATCTTAGTGGACAAAGTCCCTTTCTGAATCGAGTTCACTCCTCGTTTCAGTCCTGTAACACATAACTGGATTTACATACTGTTCCAACCATGTCTATCTCATGAGATATAAATATTTACCCAATTAATTGCAGGGAGATATAGGTCCCATCCATCTCATAATGAAATCATTCTTACTTGTGCCACAACATGAACATAAATCATTCATCATTACCCAAAGTATAAAATGGGTTTCATAAACATCATCCCATCATAACATAATCCATACAAAAAGATGGATATCATTTCATCATAAGAAAAGTGAAACCATGTAAATCATAGAGACATTATACTTGAAACATACACATATGAAATAATTCCATATTATATGGAAATGTTTTTTGATAAACCACTTGAAATGAATTCTTGAGGAAAATATCCTTTCTTCTTCAAAATCATTTTCTTTTCACAAAATGCCAGGAAATTTTAAAAGATTTTTTTTTGAAAATAGTAATGAAATCTTGTAGATTAAGCTTCATGAAAATAAGGAATTATAAAACCGTAAAAATCTATTCACGTTGTATATGTTAAAAAAAATACATTCTTCTAATAGTTTTTCCAGAAAAGTCAAAAAGTACATTGTATGGTAAAAAAAAGAAAGACTCATTCCATACAGTGTGGTAGAAGTAAAAAAAGGATAAAAATGACTTTAAAAATACATGTAATAATAGTAAATAATTTATGAAAACATTTTTATAAAATACAAACATGGATGATAAATATAACCCCACTAAATACTTACATATAAGAAATCTCAGATAAAAATGAGATTTGAAAAATTATCCCTTACCTTATGTCCGTTATGCTTCATATGTATCCGAACCTCCTTTATAATGATTTAAATAATGTCATTGACTTATTAGAGAATCATATTCATTGTTATTATATCATATATGGTTCACTTATGACTTTATATTATCCATTCTTTTGTAAATTCCATGTTAAAGCAGCGTTTTCGGTAAAATCATTTCATTTATCATACGTGTTTGGACTTGTTGTTATTTATATTATTGTTATTTATATCCTGATTTACTCACTTCAAGAATTTTAAACATGACTTATATATCATATATATTCAGTATATATTTATAGATATATTAGATAGATAAATGAAATGAAACACACCGTTCATGGAGACGGTATGCCGTACGTACGCATGAACATTGTTTTCCTTTCCTTATTGACTTGAATGGAAGTAAGTAACTAACATATAGATAAATAAAATAGCATTATTATGTTATATATACCATTATTATTCATTATATATACTTTATAGTCATTCTTTAATTGTTAACATGGAGATTGAATCTCATCGCGTCGTGGAAATGATAATCTGTACGTACGCATGAGCAATGATATCATTACCATAATTATTGAATTGAATTAGAGTAGATGATATAATATCTAAGAATCAGTATGATTTTATAATAACTATACATAGTTATTCTTTACACCATTATACCTATCCAAGTAAGGTGGTGGTGGAAAAACAGACTACACCACCGCGTGGAGACGGTATTCCGTACGTACGTACACGCAGTGATTTTGTTTTTCCGTAGGATGGATAGAAGGTGAAATAGGTTTGTTTAATATTTATATTAGTATATAATTAATAATTATGTTATTAAATTATAAATAAACAACTAAATAAGAGGAAGTAGAAGAAGAAAGAAACTTGAAAGAGTCGGTAGAAGAGATTACCTCTACCTCGACGCACCACCTTTAAACTTCTTCTTAGGGCACTATAGTTGGTCTTTTGAGAAGACCCAAACCTCTATGATATAACTATAGAGGTTTAGAAGAGTAATTATTAGGGGTTGGATGAGCTTAAAGGCTCAAAAGGGTGTGAAGAGAAGAGGGAAGGGGTGCCCATTTTATAAGGGAGTAGAGGGGAACCTTTGGAAAAACTTAAAATATTATTTTATAATAAAGTCATATTCGGTTTTTAATAGCTCTAAATTCATTTATTTCAAAGATAAGGTGGGTATGGGTCGAAATCCGCTCATTAAATATATTTTAGACAAGTTTATGTTACTATTTTATCCTTATCATTTAGATTTAACTTTAAGTTAAATAATTTTACTTTTTCCGTGTCTTCTTCTTTCTTACAATATATGGTTAATAAACTTACTATAACAATCCAAACGAACCAAAAGTTTTTCATTGTTAATATATATATCCTTATCTAAGTCATTTTGCTGAACCTTATATTTTTAGAAATTAAATAACAATTAATAATATAATATGTTTTTTAAAAACTATTTTATGTCAATTTTGACACTATTTGGTAATTGATTTTTGTGAAATTCATAAAAGCCTGATTAGTTCTAAAAAGTTAATTAAATCAATACTAAAATTCAATATTAACCTATTAAATTATTTTAATGCATAAAAAGTCTCAAATTACATTTATTTGTGTATTTATAATATCAATTATGTTAATATTTCTTTAATAATGTAATTATTGCAGCATCATTGTGTCATAAATAAATTTAATTATTTAACATATAAAAATTATAAATAAAATAACACTATGTAGGAATTATTTTTAGATTTCTAATTAATATTTATAGTCGAATTTATCTTATGTATAACCCTATATTAAAAATGTTTTAGTTATTAAACTTTGATTTTAACTATTTTAACTCTTCTTTAAATAAAATAATAATAAGTGTCCTAATCTAATCCCAGTGGACCTAAAGGGAAATATTTTATTCCTAAGGTTGTTTTTGGTCGAATTACACTTATCCGATAGAATTAGGACATGTGTTAGGGTAATAATAATATCATTTTTTACCTTTAATTACCCTATTTAATTTTAACCGTGGTAAATAAAAGTAAAAAGTTACTATTCACAAAAAATTATTTTTATCTTATTGAACCAAATTTTACTCCTTGATATTTAACGTTTCTCTCAGATTTTTGAAATTTCACTCGCAGAAGTGGTAAAATTAAGTTTTATGTAAATTTTTCAAATTCTTATAGGAGGTGGGTAAAAGACGGTGAAAAGTTCAATTTTTTTTCTATATCTAAAATTATCATAAAATTACTCCAATGAATTACATTGAACTTATATAGGTATTATTTATCTATTTTGATCTAAAATTAATTTATATAAAAAATTATTATTTAAATAAAAGTCTGTTTTTAAATAGTGACCCTCTGTTTTCACTATTCATCAAAAATTGAACGTTTTCAGAAAAATACAAAAAATTCACCCTAGGCTAATTTCGATATTCTGAATCCAAAAATGAAGTCCATTTTGAAAAATAAAATTTATAAAATTTCAAAAATTGGGTATTACTATTCATAACGGCTATTTTATATAATATTTTAATAATATATCGTTGTTTAGTGAAACTCGGCATTGCGTACAACGCAAGATATTGAGGAAGGTTGTTCTTGCATGTAACTCAAGACAAGACAATGTTGTGTGTAGTGAAAGATTCCTTTATATAACATTATACATAAAAACAAAATATTTCTCATAAAATCTCGGGTGTTACACAAACCTTCCTAAAACCTCCTTGGCATATTTGGATTGAGAAATGAATGTTCCAATCCTTCCTTGTGTCACCTGTAGTCCAAGGAAAAACATTAGCTCACCAATCATTGACATCTCAAACTCATTTTTCATGAATTCGGAAAATTTTCTGCACTGAGCTTCATCTAATCTGCCAAATATTATGTCATCTACATAAACCAACACCATCATCCTTTGATTACTATTATTGCTGAAATAGAGATTGTAATCAAATCTTCCACACTGGAAACCAAGTTTCTTCAAGCACTGATCAAGCCTTGACTACCATTCCCTTGGTTCTTGTTTCAGCCCATACAACACCTTCTTCATCCTACAAATTTTGTTCTCATCCTCATGAATGAGAAAACCATATGGATGCTCAATATACACCTCCTCTTCCAGAACTCCATTCAAGAATGGGAATTTGACTTCCTTCTGGAACACTTTGAACTTTCTTTGCACTGTTATGGCCAAAAATAGTCTAATTGTCTCCAGCCTTGCAACCGGTGAAAATGTATAATCAACATTTATTCCCTCTATCTGGGAGAATCCCCTATACACTAGTCATTATTTGTTCCGAATCAATGTGCCATCTTCATTCATCTTGTTGCAATAAAACCATTTAGTCCTGATGACATTCTTGTTTTATGGCCTTGAAATAATCTCACACATCTAGTTCTTCTCAATTTGATCAAGCACTTCATTCATAGACTTGACATTCTTTCTTGCAGTCACAGACTTGACACTTTCTTGTTCATCATCAGTATCTTCTTCCGAGTCATCCTCTGCCACTTCTACTCCCCCTGTGTTGCTTACCTCATCATCACATTCATCCAAAAAATGTTCACTGGGTCTTTGAGCATTCTGTTCATTTTTAACTATAGTGATATCATTGCTCTCAACAATTTTTCCAAGACTTTTTTTTGAAGAATTTATATGCTTTTCTTTTCGCTAAGTAGCCAAGGAATATTCCCTCATCTCTTTATGACTCAAACTTCCTGTGATTTTCTTTGTTGAGTATGAAACACTTACTTCCAGAGATTCAAAAATATTTCAACGTTGGCTTCTTTCCGTACCACATTTCATATGGAGTCTTCCCTTCCTTTGAACACAACAAAGACCTGTTCGAAATATAGACCGATATCTAAACTGATTCCTTCCAAAATTTATCTGGTAGGTCATTTTCAATAATAATAGTTCTGTCCATGTTGTTGATGATCCAATTTCTCCTCTCAACCACTCAATTCTATTGGGGAGTTCTCACTGATGAAACTTGATGCCTTATTCCGTGCTTCTTGAGATAGTCTTCAACCTGATTGTTTGTGAATTCTGTTCTTTTATCAATAAGAAACTTCGGAATTTTCTGCCAAAGCATCCTTTATGATTCCCTCCTATACTGATTTATGCAACTACAAACCTCTGTCTTATGGGTAACAAAAAATACCTAGGCCATTATGCTATAATCATCGATGAAAAGAACATAGTACCTTTTCCAATTTATAGCTCACGGTGAGATAGGTCCACATACATCCGCATGCACCAGTTCGAGCACTCTAGTTGATTTGTGTTCCTTTGACCTGTATGTCTTTCTGATGATCTTCCCTTGTTGGCAAGCATCACACGTATGAGTGTGATCATGCGATAGTTTGGGAAGGTCTCTAACAACATCACACTTTACCAGATCTTCCATGGATGGTTGACATATATGACCAAGTTGCTTATGCCACAACTGGTTTTCTTCCTCTCTCGATAAAAGGCACATATCTTCTTCCCTACCTACAAGGTAAAGATTTCACATTTGTCTTTTTTCCCTGCAGAACAATTGCTCTATCTTTTCCTTTCACAACACACATCTTCTTGGTAAATCAGATAGAATGCCCAGAGTCACATAGTTGACTGACACTCAGCAAGTTATGACTAAGACCTTCGCCCACCAATACATCAACACGTCTCATATCTTTCCCCCCCAAACTTGGATTTCCCTAAGACAACAATCTCCAGGCCTTCATCGTTTCCAAATTTGACAACTCCTTCTTTGTCATATTTTATACCTGTAACAAGATAATTATTACCCGTCATGTGAGATGTGCAACCACTATCAAGGATCCACACACTAGAGTGATCAGATTCTTTAAGGGAAATCTATGCCACTATGACCTTCTCATTTTTCTTCTTCTTGGTACAAACGTTTTCCTTCACACTCGGCATGGATTGAGGCTTTTGTTCTTTATCAGAGTATGATGGACCAGCTTCATCTTGAAAAGCCGCAAATCTATTATGCATTTTTAACTCACCTATCAATTTATTGATATGCTGCTTGCGAAAATTTTGATTCTGCTTTGGCATATTTCTCTGAATGGTCGAAGTGCAGTACCAAGCCATGTGCCCAAATCCTCCGCACCAAAAATAGTGTCCTTCAAAATATGTTCTGGAAAACCTTTATCTATTTGGTTTCCACCACTGTTCTTGTTCCCTTCGGTATCTTTTGGATATGGAACACACATACTGTGAATGTCCCAGCTTTCCAAAACAATAACACCTGATAGAAGGTGCATTCCTTTGTGTTACTTAAGCACAATGAGTTTCCGCTTGGGATCTCTGAATATTCTGATTCTGTTTTGTGCCCAAATCAACCATAAATATCAGGACAAGAGCTTGTGGTCTGACTTTAATTTCCGTAGATTTTTTCTTCTAATCAAGCCCTGAATCAGCCTTAACATTTGGGCTCAATTACTGCTTCATTCCTATTGAACTACTAGGCTCTTATTTCATCTTTTCAGTTTTCAGACTGACCTGTTTCCCAAAGAATGTACTAGGAATCAAGAGTTTTTATTGGTCTTTAAGTTTTTATCCACAGACTGAAAACTTATTTTCCAAGCTCTTCGATATGCTTGATGTGATGTTTCACTCTTCTGTTCAAGTCATCGATCTCCCTTTTTTGTTCTTCAATCTTGAGCTTGTACTCACTAATAGATTCTGAGTTATCTGGTGTTGATAACTTGAGTTTTTCAATTACTTGCATTAAATCATACTTTTATTCATCTTGTTGTTTCATATAGAGTTTGGACTCACGAACCACTTTATTGGTTTTCTTCATTTTGGATCTCCAAATGTCTATCTCCTCAAGAGCTGCTTCCAATTCAGCTTCCATACAAACTCTTCCTTCAACTTCTTCTTCTTATTCTCCAGCGTCAGTTTCTTCCTTTTCATGAGAACTTCCGATGACTGCCACCATATCATTTTCTCCACGATCCTTGTAGTTTTAAATCTAATTAACCTCTTCAACCTCAGACTCATCTGAAAAATCAATTTATAGTGAAAGAAGATTCTTCTTCTTGAATACATTTCTCTTGAACTGTTTCTTCCCTTTCACATAGGCTGAAGATTTCTTGTTGGGAATTTCAACATCATCTTCATCATTTTCTTCTTAAAATTTTTTGGGGAATATTGCTGTGAGATGTCCAACCTTTCCACATCTAAAGCATGCAAGATGAAGTTTCCCTTTGAAATTTCCTTTTCATCTTTGAAGGTTTGAGGAGAGGAATTACATTACCTCATCTGTCTCTTCTTCCTCCTAAAAATCTTCAATGATGAGCTTCTTCATGGACTTAAATGACACCTCTTTGGATTTACCCTTTTCCACAGTGTCATTATTATCAATTATCATTTAATATGCAATAAGAGTGCTATGCAGGTTGTCCAATGTTAATTCTTTCGAGTCTTTATCTTCAAAAAACGAAACTTTCGGATTGAACATAGGTGAAAATTTTCTCAAGATGCGCTTCACAATTTTTATGGCTTCGAAAATTTCACCAAGACCTTGCATGTATTCTACCACAACATTTACCCTGTCCAAGAATGTATCAATAGAATCATTCGGGTTCATTCTCAGATCTTTATACATGTTCCACAACACTTGCAGATTTACCTCTCTGACCTTTGATCCCCTTTATATATATTCAAAAGCTTTTCCCACATGGAATGTGAAATTTTTCAAGACATCACCTTTGTATATATGGGATTAGAAAGGGTTCCCCATAAGGCACTGATTGTTTGGAATCAGCATCCAACTCTATATGCTCAGCTTCTGATAATGCACCACTATTAATATCAGCAGTGATACCATGTGTAGCTGCTGAAAACACATCCATTACAAAGGATTACAAATAGTGTTGCATTCAATTCTTCCATATTTGAAAATTACATCCGTCGAAGATCAGAATCACTTTATGACTAGTGACTCCATTGAGAGAAGAACAAATATCAACCTTTCCCTCAAATACCAATTGTTAGGTCCACAAGGATGAATTCCCTAAGAGGGGGGGGGGGGGGTGAATTAGGGTATGACTAATTTAAATTTAAATCCCGTTCTGATCTTGTTTCTCTATTAATCAATACACTCTTCTCTATATTTCATGTTTCATAGTATAAACAGAAAGTAAAGCAAGAATATGACACAAAATTTTTTACTTGGTTCACCGCTAAGGGCTACGTCCAAGGAGCATATGACGACAGGTTGTCGATCGTACCAATTATACTAAACTTCACTAGCTGTAGATTACAAGGTTCGGGAAAAGTCACTCTGTCCTAGGCTCACTGCCTTTACAAGGTTTAGGGTCAGCTCATTGCTTTCCCAAGGGTCACCCCCTGTTTGTCCCTCTCTGGCTCACTGCCAGTGGATAGGATCGCCTTCTTCCTCTTCCTTTGCTCACTACTCCGGAAAAGATCCACTCACAGTTTATAGACTTGTAGGTCTCTTCATTATCTCTAATGAATAAATCATCTGTTGTACGAAGATGCTCTGTTGAAGCCCAACTTTCACCAGTAGATGAATCTCTCTTTGCACCGAAGGTATCGGGCAGACTTCCCGCTTCTACTCAGCCCAAAAACACTATTAGGGAATCAACCTTACTTGGAGCGCATGTCTAATCTGATGCGCAAGTATCAGTGCACAAGTCGGAGCTGGTGCACAACTCCACCTTAGACACTTGCACGACACAAGCTTCTGCAACTCCAAACTTGTGCGACTCACTTCCCTTTACGCCCAAATCAATATTGGCGCGCAACTAACAACAACCGCGCTTCTTCAAATCGTGCGCGCAACTCCCACTTACGCGACCCACCACCACTTGTGCGACCACCACACCTGCATGATGGGAGATCTGATTTTCTATAAGTCTTGAACTCCATGGGAAATGAGGACGGGTGGTCAAGTATTTATAGGCATTTGGACACCCTGTGTGATGGTGCGCCAGTCTCCCTTTGGCGCGCAAGTCTCAGTGTGCAGGTCTCTGACCCTACATGTCACTTGCATGACCCACTTCCAAACTTGCGTGAAACTCTTTACTTTTCCATATTTTGAAGTTCTGATCTTGAAAAAAAACTGGTGCGCAAGTTTCCAATCCTCCTAGGCCCCGGCGTGCAAGTCTTTCTCTTGGCGCGCAGGCCACCTGCGCGACCAACTCAATAATTGTGCGACCCTTATCCATTTGCCATATTTTGATGATATGATCTTGAAAATCATATGGTGCACAAGTTTCCAAGCCCTCAAGTACACGGCGCGAAATTCCCTTTGCAAAAAACCACTTTTCTCCATTTGTCAATTTTCAGGCCCAAAAATTTGGCAAACACTGGAAAATGGCGCCACCTTGTATCTGTTCTTTTTGTACCGCCTCCAGATCATTCATTCCTTTGTCGATGTTCTTGAATCCAACATGGATCATTGACCACAACTCTTGAACTCGACATTCCACCATGGAATCCGCTTTTTCAACAAATTTTTATTTCATGGTTTTCTTTGTCAACAATCGCAGCACAATTGTCCACTTTGTCAACAAACACAATCACCTCAAAAATGCTTCAATGATTCTTTGAGTGATTTTTTCCCAACAAAACTAGAGAAGAAGGTATTAAATAGTGATTATGTTTAATTTTATAATTTTTATGTTTAATTCTAATTTACCTGAGACACTGAAAAACTGGATCTTGTATTTATAGATCTATTATGTTGTTTATATTTAAAATGACGTAATATTCATATAAGAAAAAATAGGGTCGATGTAACAAGTATTTTCTACCAAGGATGGAAGACTCTTATGATCAACTACGAGGAGATTAGTACTTCTCAAACGATGATATGTGTTCTGGATATCATCAACTGAAGGTAAATTAGGAATATCTTTAGATGAATTCCTTCCATACAAGGAATGGACACTATGAGTTAACAATGATTCCTTTTAGACATATCAAAGACCCTAAAATATTCATGTATTTCATTAATAGAGTCATTAAAGAAAAACATGGAAAATTTTGGTGTTATTTATCAATGATATTCTCATGTTCATCATGAGTAAATAGTAATATGAATGGAATATAAGGATTGTGATATAAACATTAATAAAGGAGAAAATTTATGCTATTTTAAAAAGTTGTGAGTTTTGTATTAATGAAGTCATATTCTTGGGGAATGTTATCACAAGTGAATAAATTTATGTGTACCCATCAAAGATAATGGAAATTGAGGAATGTAACAAATGCACTGGTGTCATGGAAAACCATATTTCTATGGCATGGAAGTGTGATACTTATTTTTTTTGAATTTAATCATGATTCCCTATCCCACAAACAATGATTAAAAAAGGGGTAATCTATATATGGATATAAGAACATGAGGAATGATTTAGAGTTATCAATAAGAGTATAAAAACTATACCTATACTCTGACTACCAAATAGATGAGAAATCTTTGTGATTTACAATGATGCTCTAATTAAAGGCATGGTTTGTTTAGTTATGAAAAATGATAAGGTTCTATACTATTCCACCACAAAATTTAATATCAATGATAAAAACTACTTGAAGCAAGATCTATAGTTAGAAACTATTATCTATTCCTTCAAAATCAAGACACACTACCTTTATGGAAAGAAGTGTGAAATATACACAAATAAAAATTTTCAAGTTGTATATTCACATTGGAGGAGATTAACATGTCATAAATAAGATGGTTAGATCTAATAATGTTTTATGATTTCTTTATTCACTACCACATAGGAATGATGAACATGGTATCTGGTTGTCTTATTAGAAAGGAACTATCTTATTTATCCATGATAAGGATTATAATAACCCTATCCTTGTGGAAATAAAAACTAAATATCCGAAAATAATAATGATATAGAATAAATCCTACTTTACAAATATTATTACCAAACAAATTATCCTTGAGGAGATTCAGGAGGAATAAAGGGATGATCTGGGATATCAAAATAATGTTAAGTAAGTGTCAATTCATGAATTTTGTATCGACAATGATGGATTGATTTAGTTAGGAACATGGTTATGTGTTCCATTATCACTTAAGATAAAGAAGGAGTTTTTGGATAATTCATATATCTTTTCTCCCTCTATCCATCCAGGATGTACCAAGATGTATCATGATCTTTGAGAACACATCTGTTGGGACAACAAGTAGAGGGATATCACTGAGTATAAATCAAAGTTCTTGGTATGTCATCATGTTAATGTCGATTAATATAAGTCTAAATGGATGATGAAAATTATTTCTATAAGAACATGGAAATGAGATAATGTCTCCAGAAAATATTTATTTGGTATTACGAATAAATACAATGGAAAATATAGATATGGGTTGTTGGTGATTGACTCACAAATTCTTTCCACTTCATAAACATTCTAGATGATTTATAATTGGAACAACTATCCATGATATATATTAATGGTGTGGTGAGGGTGCATGATATTCTACTTTAAATCATCTATGATCGTGATCCAAGGGATTCCTACAAATTTTGAGTAATCCTTAAGCATGATTTGAATAATGAATTGAATTTAAGAATAACCTACCACCCCCAAACTGATATCTAATATAAAAGGACTATATTCCAATTGAAGACATGCTGAAATCTTGTTCAATGGAACATAATTGAGAATGGGATCAATATATACCATTATTTGGGTACTCAAAATACAATAGATTCCACTCATGTATTCCAATAGATCAATTTGTAGATTCATATGGGAAATGATGCAGAACTCTAACTTGTTGGGCTGAAGGTGTGGAAAAAAATCTACATTAACAAGATCTTTTGTAAGATATGACAGAGAAGGTTCAAGCCATCTAATAAAATATAAAATCTTCTTAGAGTCAGAAAAATAGCTTGGATGAATCCATTAATAGAACATTAAGTTTGATATTGTAAACAAAGTTATCCTTCAAACATCATTTAGGAAGAGAGTTTTTTTTTGGAATTAAAGGTAATATTAGACCTACATACATTTTTCCCTTCTAGATCCTTGATCATATAAGAGTAGTTTTCTATAAACATTCACTTCCACAAGTTATGGATCAAGATCCAGATGTGTTCTAAATATCCTAAATGAGGAATTACAAACCTGACCCCTCACATGTAATAAATTCTCAGGGTTTAAAAATGGAGAAATACCACTCTTAAGGGGAGAATCCTGTGAAGACCATAGACTATACTGAAAAATATGTACGCAAAAAGAAAAATCACATCCCGAATTTCTTTGGAGGAACCATATATATGAAGACTATACATGGGAAACCAAAGAAAAAATGAATCAAAACTACGTTAATTATTCTCAATGAAGAATATGATTTGAAAAAATGGGGTAAAATTTATATATGGGGGAGCAATTTAATGATCCAAAAATTTTAAATGATAATTGTTTGATAAATAAATGTGTGTTATATTACATAATAAAAGAATTATACACATAATGAACATAGTAAAACCAAAAAATTTATAATTCATTAATAAATATCATTAAATTTATTATCAACTAATAAAATGAAAAATCAAAATTATTAGGAAGGGAACAAATATAAATATGAAAAGCAAAATGGGAGAATATAGACCACCTCAATCTGATATAAACATCATGCCACTACTAACAATATAGAAAGGAATCAAAATATTATCAAACAAATAAAAATATTAAAAAATAAAATATATAACCTTGGGTGGAATTTATTGAATATTGAGTGAAATAATGAAGTGGTATTTATTAGAGTGAATGTGACTGTTGTTATAATAACCCGATTTTTTGAAATAGTAACCTAACAATTTATAATAGTAACATGATCATTGAAATAGTAATTTTTCCTAAATGTAAAAAATCATGAAATAAAAAATATTTATATAGAGTAATTTCATAAATATTAATTTTATAATTCAAAAAACAAAATATAATTATTAAAAATCTCAAATAAAATATATACACACTTCAAAAAACCTCAGGTAAATGTATTTTAAAAAAATCCTAATTTGTATACTAAATAATTAAATAAACTATAATAGAAAATTGTTATTATATAATGAATTTAATTTTTTAAACAATGATTCCCAATTGATTGAAGATTATTTTTTGGATAATTTTCTAAAATACATATATTTTATTTTGAATAGTAAAAATAAAGTTTTTTCACGTAATCGATGTATATTAAATTACATAATTAATGATGTAATAATGAAATAATAATTTATAGAACATGGGGTTCATAAAAGATATATAAAATTACATAAATGGGTTATTAATACATAATAAAAATATTTTTTTCAAAACCTAATTTTTATTTTCTAGATCCTAAAGTCACAAGTTACCTCTTAAAGGAACAAATTTAACCCACCTTCATTTTAATTAATTAATTTAATTAAAATTATAAATTGGTTTACTATCCAATACCATTATATTATGTTTATATATGATTTATATTTTCAAAACTCCACTATTAATTTATTTTACCTTTGATATAATATTTTATTCAATAATTTCTTTTAAAACAATACCCCTCTCAAATAGTATAAATAACACATATCCCATCCCTTAAACAAACCCTCATCCACTTAATAAAGCAAAAAATTTATCCAAATAATCCCTCTCAAGCCCCTCGTAATACCTAGGAATGTTCAGGAGTAAATCAACTCTAAACATAAATAGTGTTGTAGTGTCATAAAAGCAAATCTACACCATTGAAAGAGTAAATTTATATCAACACTTCCATATTTTTCTTATTCTCTTTCTTTTTCCCTAATTACTATAAAAATTATAATAAAATTATTTATGAGGTGTGTTAACATTATATGAATTATTTTACCCTATTGGTTGTATCATAATTATGACACATAAGAATTTCAATATTCTCTTCCATTCTCTTCCTATAATGTCCCATCAATGGTCAGATAATATCAAATGTGGACATTGAAAATAATTTTATTATCACCAAACCTATGGTTGGTGAAAATATATTTTTTATATATAAAGGTATAAATATATGTTTTTGAGCTTTTTGAATTAATTTAAATAATGAATAAATTACCTTGAACTAAAATAGAGGCATTGAAACAAATCCAGAAAATTTAATGAAAACATGATATCAAAACAATTAACATTTAAAAAACCCTAATATAAATTAGAATATAATAATTATAAACTAAAAATTTTGTAGATGTTAAAAAAAAGAGTTCTTTATATACTTTTTAATAATATTTTGTTTATATTTTAGGTGGTGGAAAAGAAATGAAATAAAATAGGAATTAATGTTAGGGGAATCTAGAACCAATATGATTTATTTAGGATACATTTATTTCACATAATATTCATTATGCATAACCTTATAATGTTACATAAAATTAATTTTAATATTATTAAATTTTAATTTTTGAATATCATGTTTCAAACCTCGTCTTATAATCTAATTACAATGATTTTTCAAAATAAATCTCTTTAAAAAAACAGTATTTAATCCTCTTGATTTGTTTCTTATTCACTCAGGAATGATGATGTTTATACCAAATTAGTTTTCCATTATCCATTTGGTAACCCAAAAGTTCATTCATTCATGAATGATTTATCAGAATATTGGGAAACACATCCCTTTCCAAGGGTTAAATAAGGAATATTAATGGTATACATTCCAGTGGTATGCATGAATATGTAAATATAATGATGTGATTTGTGGGCCAAAAATTTTATTTCTCTTTAATGAATGGGCATTATAATGTATCCCATAATATTATTTTTATTATTAAAGAACATGATTCTGTAATTTTTTATAATTCTGATATTATAATTTATGAACATATTATATTCTAGAACATGATATTATCATTTTTTAAAACTATATGTTGTATTTGACCATTATGACATGATGGTTCATTTTTATTCATTATTACATTGCATGATTTTATCAAATGTTTCTCTAATGTTTTTGATGATTATCCAATGCTTATGATATGATGATGTTGATTAGGATCACCCATATATTATTGATTCATGTCCCATATTCTTTTGTTTATTGATCTTCAATCACACCCATTTATTCAATTTATATACATAGATACCAATATATAATAAAGAGAAAATGAAATAATTAAAGTTGATAAAAACTCATGATTTTAATAATGTTAATTATTTATTATATATATGTCAATTATGATCTTAATTTTTAAAATTTACTAAACCTATCAAACCTTGAATGTATAAATATAATGTTGTTTAGATTTAAAATAATTTAATCTATGGATAATAAAATGTCGGGACACTATATAACACCCCTCCACTTCCTCATAATGTTAGGGAGGCACAAGTTAAAGAGATTTATTTTTATATGTTTCATAAATATATATATAATGGACTTGCTGCTAATCAATTTTATGAAGGTGGGGAGCACACTATCCTTGTTTAATGAGGAATGATGGAACCCATCATTATATTATATGATAAATTTAAACAGTTTTAGTATCCACACATATATGAAGAACCATGATATGTGAGGATGAACCTAGATCCATTATCATTAGTTTTAGAGGCCAATAATGTACTAGGGTGTTTCTTAGTTTTTCACTTGATACCTAATCATAGAATATTTATAGGTCGAGGTGTTGGGATGGATGTGTAAATTGAATAGTATCTCCATGGATTTTCTAATGGGAATTCCATGATCTATGAGAGTCTATGATCCTATCTGTGCGATAATATTCTGGCTCACCAAATTGATCATAATATAAGTAAAATGGAACTAGACTTCAGTAGAGAGTTTGAGACTCATTTTTTCAAAATAGAGTATTCAAATAGATGGAATATTCACAATTATCATTTCAAAATGTGATACTCTCTTCACATTATGATTATAGAGTGGATTATATGAGGATTTGGGATTCAATTTCAATTCATCATAACCTTCCACCCTAGATAGATGACCAGATAGAGTGGACCATTCAAGTTTTAGTATACATGATTCAGGTTCACATATTAATTTTTGGACCTATATGGGAGGATCATTACCACTAGTGTTGTTCCATTAAATCCAAATCACCACACCACAATCATTTTGCCTCCATTTGAAGGAATTTATGGGAGACTCTAATAAGAAAAACTTTGATGGGTGGTGTAATGGGGTAACCACTACTAGAATTAGAGGTATTTGCAATGTGATATTTGTGAAGGGATCCCATCATAAATAGGCTTTAGTGATGGGTCCCTATCGCAAAAACTATTATTTGCAACGAGAAACTTCCCCATCGCAAATAAGTATCTGATTATATACATTATATATAAATAAATCTTTTGCGATGGGCCCGTCGCAAATAAGCCTCTGATTATATACATTATATATATATATAAAATCTTTTGCGATGGGCACATCGCATATACTACTAATAAAAAATCATATTCAAATTATTTGTGATGGGAACCCGTCATATAATGTCCCGTCACAAATACTAACCATAATAAAAAAATATTTATTAAAAGTATGATTAATGAAAAAGATATATTAATATTATCAAATTTATAAAAAAATAGAAAATATTATTATTAGTAAAATTTACAAACATTAAATAGAATAATACTAAAAAAAGATATTTAATAAAATTATGATAAATAAAAAATTAATATTAATTTTATTAAAATAATAAATAAATAAAAAATTATTACAATTCTCAATATTAACAAAAAATATAAAAAAAATCATAAAATGTTATTATTATTAGTAAAATTAAAAAATATTAAAAAATATAATACTAATAATAAATAATAAATATTAAAAATGAAAAAAAATAAATTATGCAATATTTGCGCCAATATAAAATACAGAAACTGAAAATAGTTCATATTACAATAAATCATCAATTCAAATGTTTTAAACACAAAAAAATCACTGGGGTCGTCTTCTGGAGGAGGTGGAGGTGATATAGGAGATGGTTGAGGAAACTCAATCCCTAAACTTTGAGTTAGACGGAAGATGTACTCCATTTTCTCATGATGTTGCTGCTGCCATCGA
This sequence comes from Viscum album, assembly GCA_963277665.1. NCBI lineage: Eukaryota > Viridiplantae > Streptophyta > Magnoliopsida > Santalales > Viscaceae > Viscum > Viscum album. The sequence goes on along the minus strand of OY728153.1, from coordinate 2,013,978,658 downwards.
CACATCTCCTTGTGATGCTGCTGCTACTACTACTACTGTTGATACATCTCTTCATGATGCTTCTGCAAACTCTCTATAAGATCAGACTGAGTTCGTAACTACTCCTGATATTGTGGGGCAGAAGATGATGCCTCTCCATGAGCTCCTCTCGAGCCGGAAGTTGACATCACAATAGTACCATAATAAGTACCAGGGGTCAAATGAGAGCTGATACCAACTACTCGGCCCTTCTCAAAGCCATACTGAGTCACATGCATCTATGTCGCGTCATCGAAATGGTGGGCACTGGTCTGCTCAGTCATCTCGTCCTGACTCTCAGCCTGTGTCTGAGAGGTCGTAGCCTCATATGACTCCTTCAATTCCAATTTGAAATTAAAATGGTTAAAATATTATATGCAGTTAATTTTCCAACTGAAAAAAATAATACTAACCACAATCCGATGCTAGCGATCACCTCTAATCTATCCAGTGGCTGGATCACTGTACATCCTTCGATAAACATCAAACTTCATAATATCAGGATGCTCAACTACCTACAGAAATATAAAATAAACTATTTATATTTAATGTTATATAAAATATTTAAAAAATATACTTACCAGATTCTCTCTATGCATACTGAATGTACGACTACCAGCTCGATGCGTCACCTCCGGCCTCCCTCGGTTCTGCCATCCCACTGAAGATCTCCCCTGAAATCCACCACTCAAACAGTGTAAACATAATCCATCCCAAATGTGAGAGAAATGTACTTTGGACAGTGGGATTTATACGACTCATCAAATTATATCACTCCTGCTTTCCTAATGGCTGTTTTTATAATATTATGCAAAAACAGACAAAAATAGTCACGCATAGACACCTACCATGCCGCGTGGATAGCATCACATGTCCTATCATCGTTATGATACCATAAACCATACAAATAATTTATAATATCAAGTTATTAATAAATAAAATTTAAAAATAAGTATTCTTTATTTAAGTGTCATCCAATGATCAAACATGTCGCGCTGCACATCAATGAAAATCTGTTCCCATGTGATCCATGGATGGGATAAATAATTTATCAAAGATAGCGCTCCCCTGTCCAATAGCTACATGCACAAAATTGTGAAAAAGTAATAAATAATCGAACAATTAGTATATATATAAATATGTTAATGAAAGCTAACTAAAATATATAGGTTACCATACCTATCTGTGCGTGGATCGAATCCAAGATGTGGACGTCGCTTGGGGATAGGGTCAGGAATCATCAGTTGTGCAAGAACACACCCCCTCTGTGTACCCCCTGAATCTGCAGTAGGATGAGGTTCAGAATGTCCACAATCCCCCTCATCCAAAGGTAGATCAGCATCCTACAAATCACAAAGTATATCAGGATCCATCTACAATCCAAAATGATTGTTGATAGCAGATAGTTAAAAATAACTATAATATATATATATTTATTAGTTATTATTATAACCAACATTTAACTGTGTTAGAGTCTATCTTCATCATCATATCCATAGTTGTCAATGTCAATGTATTCATCTTCCTCCTAAACGTCATCAATATCCATATGAATTTTAGTTTCCTCACATCTTGTCATTTCAAATTCATTTTTAACTTCATTAACATCTTCATCATCATCAATCCATAATTATGGAGTGTCATCATCGATATTCACGTCACTATGTGAAAAATTTGGATTTTGACCAGTCTCTTGAAAAAATTCAATTCCTTCCACTTTAGTAGAACCACATTTAGTTTGAGTAAACTGATTTTCTTGAGATTTCATTTTCATTATGCTCCACCAATCACTCAAGTATCTGGAAGTATGACAGTACTTTGCATAATATATTTGATGTGCCTTTTGAGCTAGTAAAAATTGTTCATTTACTATAAGAATACTATTATATTTAATATCGACGATTCCATGAGTTGGATGAACACACAAGCCTCTCTCAGTATCCAACCACTGACTTTTAAACATCGTTATGTAATTCTATCCTAGATAAAATAGCTCAATAATTTCATTCAGAATGCCATAAAAGTTAACATTAGTTTATCTATGATGCAATCCTCTCAATAAATCTCCATTGTTCATTGTTTTTTTGATTCCCCATATGCATGTGTTTGAAATAAAAAACCATTCACCACATATGCATTATAAGATTTAACCATTTTGGATGGTGGGTTACTAAATATACACAATCTCTTATCAATTTTAATATCATGTTGAGAAAAATGAAAATTTTTAAAAAAATTATCAATATGATAAATAATAAACGATATTGATATTAAACCATCAATAATTTATGTTACCAAATGTTGAAACCATTGAGAAATTGTTTCTGTCTGCGTTCTTCAAGAGCAGCTACTGTAATTTTTGGAAGTTGTTTCTTGATATGATTATCATATAACCTACAAATAAAATATGTTTACATATTATAACATAAAATATAGAATAACTGATATAAGAAATTACAGTACAAATGATGACATTTCTTCACAGTTGAGCAGAACATATGTATGAGTTTTGTGATGTTAATAATATGAAATCCATCGTTCATAAACTCCACCAAACTAATATTTGGATGATTAAAAATTAAAAATTGATTTTACATTTCATTATTACCATTCCCCTTGTTTCTCCCCATGCGATTTTGTTTTGAAGTATATTGAGATTCAAAATAATGAGAGCAGAAGAAAGTAATTTCCTCTTGCAAATAAGCTTCAACAATTGAGTCTTCTACTGATGCTTTGTTACGTACTTTTTTCATCAATTCCTTCATGCATCGCTCAAATGGGTACATACATCGAAACTGTATTGGATCTCCATATTTAGCTTCATGTGGAAAATGTAATATCAGATGTTCCATTGAGTCAAAGAAAGTCGGTGGAAATATTTTTTCCAGTTTACATATAATTAATGTAACATCTTCTTCTAGTTTTATTAGCGCATCGTAGTCTTTTTTCATTACACAAATGTATCGAACAAAATATGATATGTCTGTTATCAAATCCCAAATCATAGAATTAAACATACCCTTGAATCCAATCTACTTAATTCTTTCCCTTATAACATGACAATCATGACTTTCTAATCTACTAATATAACCATTCTTAATACATCTACCCAAATTGGAAGCATAGACATCTGGATGTCTCCAATCTGAAATCTAATGATAAAATAGTAAGCGTCACTCATTGGATACTGTATAAGCTTCTTTTGGCCTCCATGATCTGACATTTTTAAATAGTTCATGTTATGGTTTCCGGAAAATTTGGGCAAGATCTAATCGTGCCTTTACAGTATCTTTGCTCTTACCTGGTGTATCCAAAACCATATGAATTAAATTATCAAAAAACTCTTCTCAATATGCTTGACATCCAACATGTGGTGAACCAAAAAATCAGACCAATATGGAAGATCCCATAAAATGCTTCATTTTTTCCAATTATGTTCTTTCTCAAAGCCATGAATTTTCTGCTGGTTTACTGTTGGCCCAAATGTGATGGGAGATAATGAAAATACAACTAATTCTAACTCTTTACCTGAGATCATTTTTGGAGGTTCATCACTTTCAATTGTACTTTTTCTGAAATGTTATTTGTTCCTCTAAAAAGGATGATCAGTTGGAAGAAATCTGCGGAGACAATCAAAATAGCAAGGTTTTTTTCCATTATTGAGCATAAATGATTTGTTGTCTTTCATATAGTAAGGACATGATTTCAGACCATGTGTACTCCAGCCAGATAACATGCCATATTCCAGAAAGTTACTAATCATACACATAAATGTAGCTTTTAATATAAAATTTTGTTTCGCAGCAACATCATATGTACTAACATCATCATTCCATAATGCATTTGACTCATCAATCAATGGTTTCAAATTAACATCAATATTATTTTTCAGATGTCCTGGGATTAATAAGGTCAAAATGATATAGGGATCCTTCATCAACATCAATGGAGATAAATTGTATGAAGTTATAAAGACATGCCAACATAAATACTAACTGTAACATCCCAAGTAAGTAATGAATAATAGATATTTTTATCTATGTCTATTAATTATTAAGATAGTGTTATAGCGGCTTAAAATGAAAATAAATACAATCTTATGCATGGAATACACTAATATTCTTAAAAGATTGTTTTACTTCATTTTGATGGCAAACCATTTTTGAATCTATATTTTGACAATTTTATAAACTATGTTTGTCAAAATAAACTTATGATTGGGACATCAAAATTTACCTTGTGTGAATTTTTGGTATTTTTCTGACAATGTTCATTTTTTAATGAATAGTGAAAAATACTGCATTTTACATCAAAACTTCTTTTTAATCTAATTTATTTATATGATTAGATTATGTTTTGAATTGGTTTTGAAGTGAAATTAGAATATATTTTTACCATTTTATCCAATGGTGGACATTGGAATCAATTTCACTTTGAAATTAGACTTAAACTGGTGTCAATCTTTTGATACTTATTGTTTTGTAAAAACACGCTATTTGCTCTGGCAGCGGGAATTAATTATTAAATTAATTAATGTGACTTATATGATTTGAATTTTGTAAAATATACTTCATTTTTGAATTCGTAATATCAAATATATCTTAGGGTGAATTTTTGGTAATTTTCTGAAAAACTTCAATTTTTGATGAATAGTGAAACCACTAAGTGGTAATCAAGAAAACTGATTTTTCAGTTAAATGAAAGTTTACCACTAATGTGTATTGAATTTTGAAAATACTACATACATGGTTTTCATTAAGAAGTAAAATGTGGTTCAATGGGATTAAAATATTTTTTTGGTGAATAGTAACTTATTAAGTTTTTAATCGCGATTAGTGGTAATTATTGTGGTTTAAGGTATAAATAATGCTTTAATAATATGAAATGACCTAGACACATGTCCCAACCTTATTGATTGTGTCATGGACGACCAAGACAAGCCATGGGTCAACTTGGGGACCCCATGGAGACACTTTGGTTTGGAAATGAAATAAATAACTTTTTATTAAATGTTAAAGTAAAAATGACACAAACAAGAGATGTTTTAAGAAAACAATTTTTACATGGAGTTATAAAGATCATATTTTTGATTATAAATATTCATTGGAAATCTAAAAATATTTCCTACATCATAGTATTTTTTTTATGATTTTTAGACATTAAATAAATTAAATTATTTATGACATAATAATGATGCAGCGATGACATCATTATTTGATGATTTAAATAAAATGGAAAGATAATGTAAAAGCTATAAACTACACATGTCCAAAACCAATTGTATGAGTGTATTTCGAACTCTTATCACCTTATCCACGAATTCTATCAGTGTGGGACCTTTTAAAACCGAAACACATTTTCAAATAATGTAATATTTCTTTACATTCCAAAAGTGCCCCTCCTCTCCTCTTATAAAAGGCCCCCACCTCTACCTCATTTCACACACACCTCAAGCCTTTGGCTCGGCCAACCCCTGCCCATTTACTCTCTCCACATCCCTCTACTCATCCTAGAGGATTACCTTTGGGCAGAATCCTTTCAAAGGAAGCCTTTAGGCTCAAATCAAAAGGAGTTACACTTTTAAAGGTAATTCATTCTCTCATGTTCATTTGTTTTATTTTGCTTCTCCAACCCCCTAAACTCTTTTTATTTACTTCCTTTGTAACAAAAACAGTATCTTAAATATACTAGGATGTTGTTATAAGATTTATTTGAGCTACAATATCACACAACTACATCAAATGGTTAAAGAACATACAGTTTCCGTGGATGGCGAAATTCTGCCTCCCGAAACGATGATTGTTCAATACTCATTTAACACCTTCAAAGGTGGCCATTATGATGTCACAATTTTTATATATGATATATAATATGTATATTGTTTCCTTAATCTTCTGTTTTTTTCATTTTGGGCATACCTTTATGGTTCCCATTATGGGTAAACACGATATCTTCATTTTAGGAAGTGCGGACTACCGCCCCCTCAAAGTGATTTGATTTGTTAAATACCATATGTGGGACATATAAAGTATGGAACTATGATATTATATATGATATTATACTGGAATTATAATATACATTTATATCATTATGATTCCATTCTATAAAATACGAAATAGAAATGAAAGTAGCGTTCATGCGTACGTACGGCTTACCGTCTCCATGAATGGTGCATTTCATTTCTTACCTCTAAATGATTATGTAATATTATAAATGCATGTATGTACTAGATATATATGACATATATGATATCTAAATCATGAATACCATTCTGTATATAATGAACCTTTGACCAAATTAATAACATGTAAGTGTAAGAAGTCTATTTTTGACTTAAGAACCAAATACCGACAAAATGAACATTGTTAACTTAACAGATTACATGATGTTCATAACATGGTATAAAAGGAACAATGAACTTGAAAAAGGTTCTTAAGAAAGTAGAGATTAACTCAAGTTTATTATTCAGGAGATTAAAGAACGGTCGGGTCAAGTCGGATACGAGGTATGGGACCTCGTCTCAATCTCCTTTCATTGAGGCATATTTTATTTTATACACAACTTTCTTTTATACGCTGTATAAACCCCTTTGACTTTTACGTTTATTCAAAATGAATCTTTTTTATACGAAGCGTTTACTAAACGACAAAAGGGAATGTTTTTGTCGTACGTATGCGGCGACAACGACTTCTCCGCCTTCGTGACCGTTATTTGAGTTTCGGCTTCCTCTACAAGCCATACCTTCTTTTTTAAAAAGAAAAATAAATACCATGTTTTACTTTTCTTTTATTTTAGTATTGAAAATGGTTTTCATAATGTTTTTATATCAATGTGTTGTATTGATATCTCGTGATTGAAATGTGGAAATTTTATGTTTCCTTTATGCATGTTTTATGTGATATGATTATGTTATGGTTCTTGGGCATTATTATGAAGACGGGTGGTTCCGTGATAAACTAAGGGCGGGTGAGCCCGTTATAGCTCTCCAATGCATTGGGTAACGCGAAGGAGTGAAACGTTAAGGTTTTTCCGAAGAGATTTTAGGGAATATACTGTGATGGGTATTCCAAACGTAACCAAGAGGGTTACTCCCTACGTAAGAATGTTATGAATGCCTCAAGTTACCTTTCTGTCTTATGGTTTATATGATTTATTCATGATTTTATGAGGTATGTTAAAGTGCCTATGTTTTATGGGTATAGTATGATTTCATTCTTATGTATATATGAACTCATGTTTCCTTCCCATGTTTTTTTATAACCCATACTGAGTTTTTATGCTCATCCCAAGTTTTTGAAATGTTTTTCACAAGTCAAGGGAAAGGTACATGATAAGATGATAGGGTCAAGGATGTGTCAAAAAGAATCCATGTTTTATTTCAAATGTGTTTCCATTGATGGGAATGAAGAATATTATCTTTATGTAACCACTTTGTTTATATGTGGAATGTAATGCAAGTTTTATGATCTAATTCTCTAAAACTCTAAACCTGAAAAGATCCTCAATGTGTAATCTTGTAATAACTCAAGATTAAGTAAGGTTTAAGGCTGGGGACTTATACTAACTTCCATAAGAACTAAACAGACAGAAACCGTTAGTTGAAATACCCAATCACATATTTTGCGATTCTAAAGAAAAAGATGGATGCAGATAGTCAAAATGTTTCTATGAATCACCATCAGATGGATGATTCAAGATTTTATCAGTTGAAATCTTGGTTTTGTGTCATGACATCCTTGACACAGTGTTCTGAGACATAAATAAATGCTGCAACCTAGGTGTAAGGGATGGTTGGGCTTCTTTATACCTCAATTGTCAACATTTGGGACAACTATCCAATGAATCATTTTTACCAGAATATAAGATGCAATCATTTGGATATGCATTAATCTTTAGATAATAAAGGACCAAATTATGAACCAACCTCTTTCTATCATAGTAATTTGTAGGAAACACATTATCTTCAGGTAACCATGTTTTAACCAAAGAAAATATCTGATCAAAATAGTTGTTTGACATTCCATTATATGATTTAATAACCTTAAATTTTGCAACTTCTTCTAATTTTTTTATCTTGCTAAGAGGATATAATACATCCTCAACAAACCTCAAAAACTCATAAAATTCATATGGTGCCAACTCAAAAGTTAAATCAATATCATATTGAGTTTTAGTTTGTTGAACGGATGGACCTACAACATCATGTATTAAATTTTCAAACCATGATAGATCTAGAATCAAGTCATTAGTATCTTCTCTGGAAGTACTTTCACAGTGTTGATAACAAAAAACACAATCTTCTAGAAAACCAAACCGCAAGAGATGTCCCCCAACCTTGTCAAATGTGTCAAACCTTCTCAGAGCACATTTTTTACAAGGACACTTTATTATTTCTTCTGAAATATATTCTGGTTTTGATGATGAATATGATAAGAAATCTTTAACACCCTCAATTTATATAGGATTTAAACCAGAACCATTTGGATTTCTATGCTGATTTATCCAAGTGCGATCATCTAATAATGATTGATGTCGACTTCCTTGTTCCATATTTTTCTATAAAATATAAAATCATTACTATTTTTAAATAATTTCAAATTATAAAAAAATTATCTAAAAAAAGATAAATAATTACAACTACTTATTAATAATTTCCATTACTTATGAGCGACACAATTTATAGTGGATTGACGGCTACTATTTTGTCCAACGACTCATTTACTTGCAACATTATCAAAGTGAAATCACAATGAACAATTTGCGCAGACATAGGGATATTCATTCTCGTTTGCACGAGAATGAATATGCGTACCTTTAGGAAGATTTTGCATTGTGATTTTAGTGTGATAAAGTTTCAAGTAAATGAGGGGTTGTACAAAATAGTCTCCTTTTTGTTTAGGAATCATCTTCTTGTTACTATCACCACCTGAAGACATTATAAAAAATTTGGTCTTATGAATGCATATTCAAACTCATGCATATGATATTGGTTATGCATAGATAGAATCACATTTATATTTTTTTAAGTCGGTGAAAATGGAAAGGAGAAGAGTCATCGAGCAAAAGGTCTGCTGTCAATCTACAAGAAATTGTGCCAAGTTTTTACATGTTATTACAATTTATTACAATTGATTTTCTTCCAAATTGTTCATATTTATTACTATTCATTACTATTTATTACTATTTATCCTAACTTATTACTAATTATTACTAATTATTACTATTTATTAGTAATTATTCCTAATTATTCCCAATTATTCAAATTTTTTATAATTTTTCCTAACTATTTCTAATTATTCCAAATTATTCCTAATTATTCCTAATTATTATTAATTATTCCTAATTGTTATGAATTATTACTAATTATTAATAATTACTACTAATTATACCTAATTATTACTAATTATTCATATTTATTCATAATTATTACTAATTATTCATATTTATTCATATTTATTCATATTTATTACTAATTATTCATATTTATTTATATTTATTCCTAACAATTCCTATTTATTACAATTTATTCATAATTATTAATAATTATTACTAATTATTCCTAATTATTCCTATTTGTTCTTAATTATTAATAATTATTACTAATTATTCCTATTTATTCCTAATTATTCCTAATTATTACTAATTATTCCTAATTATTACTAATTATTCAAATTTATTCCAAATTATTAATATTTATTCCAAATTATTACTAATTATTCATATTTATTCATATTTATTGATAATTATTCCTAATAAATCCTATTTATTCCTATTTATTGCTAATTATTCCTATTTATTCCTAATTGTTCCTCATTATTCTTATTTATTCCTTTTTATTTCGATTTATTACTAATTATTTCTATTTATTCCTAATTAATCATATTTATTCATATTTATTTCTATTTATTACTAATTATTCCTTAATTATTCCTAATTATTCCTAATTATTCCTAATTAATCCTATTTATTACTAATTATTTATATTTCTTCCTAATTATAACTATATATTAATAATTATTACAAATTATTACAAATTATTACCAATTATTCTTTAATTATTACTAACTATTCCTATTTATCCCTAATTATTACTAATTATTTCCAATTATTCACATTTATTTCTAATTATTACTAATTATTACTAATTATTACTAATTATTACTAATTATTTCTAATTATTCATATTTATTCATATTTATTGCTAATTATTCATAATTATTGCTAATTATGCTTAATTATTCCTATTTATTGTTAATTATTCCTATTTATTGAAAATTATTACTATTTATTCGTAAATATTCCTAATTATTTCTAATAATTCCTATTTATTCCCATTTATTGCTAATTATTCCTATTTTTTCCTATATATTCCTATTTATTACTAATTATTTCTAATTATTAATATTTATTATTAATTATTCCTAATTATTAGTAATAATTACTAATTATTCTTAATTATTCTTAATTATTCCTAATTATTCCTAATTATAAAAAATTATTCCTATTTACTCCAAATTATTACTAATTATTACTAATTATTACTAACTATTCCTAATTATTGTTAATTATTACTTATTATTCATATTTATTCCTAATCATTACTAATTATTCATATTTATTCTTAATTGTTACTAATTATTCATTAATACTACTAATTATAACAAATTATTCCTATTTATTACTAATTATTTCTAATTATAACTAATTATTCATATTTATTCCTAATTATTACTAATTATTACTAATTATTCCTAATTATTGATATTTATTCATATTTATTGCTAATTATTCGTAATTATTTCTAATTATTCTTATTTATTGCTAATTATTCCAATTTATTCGTAATTATTGCTAATTATTCCATTTATTCCTTATTATTGCTAATTATTCCTATTTATTCCTATTTATTGTTAATTATTCCTATTTATTCCTATTTATTCTTAATTATTCTTATTTATTCTTGTTTGTTCCTATTTATTCCTAATTATTCCAAATTATTACTAATTATAACTAATTATTACTAATTATTCTTAATTCGTCCTAATTATTACTAATTATTACTAATTATTACTAATTATTCATATTTATTCCTAATTATTACTAATTATTCATATTTATTTCCAATTATGACTAATTATTCATATTTATTCATAATTATAACTACCTATTCATATTTATTCCTAATTATTACTAGTTATTCATATTTATTCCGAATTATTTCTAATTATTCATATATATTCCTAATTATTACTAATTATTCATATTTATTCTTAATTATTCCTAATTATTCATATTTATTCCTAATTATTACTAATTATTCATATTTATACCTAATTGTTACTAATTATTCATATTTATTCCTAATTATTACTAATTATTCATATTTATTCTTAATTATTCATATTTATTCCAAATTATTCAGATTTATTCATATTTATTCCTATTTATTCCTAATTATTCATATTTATTCCTATTTATTCTTAATAATTTTTATTTCTTCTATTTATTCTGATTTATTCCTATTTATTAGTAATTATTACTTATTATTCCAAATTATTCCAAATTATTTCTAATTATCCTTAATTATTACAAATTATTCCTAATTATTATCACTTATTCATAATTATTACTAATTATTACTAAATATTCATATTTATTACTAATTATTACTAATTCATAATTATTATGAATTAATATTAATAATTTCAATTTATTCTTACAAATAAATACAGATAACAAAACAATTTAAATCTAATTAATTTATAACTAATCGATAATAATTAAAATTAACATAAAAAAATAAAATAAATACTAAATTAAATTAAATATAAATACCTTTAAACTTCATCTCCTATTGATGTAATCGACTTCACAACTTATCCATAAAAAAACTAACTGAGATAATTTTTTTCTCTAAAAATGGATTTTAGAGAGAGAGAGCAAGTGAGAAATGAGAGGTAGAGAAAAAACGGAGTGGGATATATATATTGGTTAGATTAGTTTGACGTGAATATTTGCGGCGGGATTACCGTTGCTTAAGGTAATTTTTGCGATGGGCCCCGTCACAAAAACATTTGCCCGCATTAATTACTGTCGGTGGTTAAAAGGGTATTTGCGATGGGGCCCGTCGCAAAAAGTGACCTGCCGACACACATTTTGTGATGGGACAAAATCCAATAGCAAAAACCCATTTACTGCTGCCGATATTTGTGATGGGACCCATCGCAAAAAACATTCCCACACATCTCTCGCCAAACCGCCCAATACCTTTTTCGACTGGACCCCAAAACCCGTCGCAAATAACCTCTACGATGGACTACTTGCGACAGGAATTAATCCCGTCGCAAATAGCCAGTCGCAAAAGCCTGTTTTTCCCATAGTGAACAATAATTGGCCTAGAGTTGGTGCAAGAAATGACAAAGTGAAATTCTTCCATGAGTGGATGTGGACTATGTAAAGACATCATAGGTCCCATGAGTATAATAAAAAGATTCTTTTTTTGTTCAATGAGGGAGACCATTTGTTTTGGATGGTCTCATATCCATGATAATTACATAGATTTTTCTATGATGGAATGAAATTAATGAGAATAATATGCCATTTTTTTGTTACTATATTCGTTCTGAGATGTTTCATACCACATATCCTTACAACCATAGTTATATTGATCACACAAAATATTCTATGTGTCGTGCCTGATGTGATATGTGATTGATCTACTGCAAATTGTCAAAAAGGGTGAGCTAGATTTCCATGATGGAAGTAACCTTTCAAAGTGCTAGGTGACCATTAGGGATCAATAGGATATGATCCATAATGGGTGAGAGAATCTTGTTGTGTAGTTTTTTGTAGAATTGGACCCTCTATGAGAGATTTGTTGAATGGGAGAACAAAATGAAACCATAATATCCTCACCTATTTTAGTAGGCTTTCACCTTTCAAAAAAACTATTCATGATTATGGGGTTAATATAGTGAATACGAAAAAGTGGTTAAAAATTGGAATATTTTATAAAATATTTATGGATTTATGCATGGAGTTTTGGGTTCTTTTAGGTCCTCTATAATTATATTAAATTTAATATTTCACACACATGTGGTTTTTTACTGAAATTTTGGAATTAATCTTAAATAATGTCTCAGAAGATAAATCTAAGGCTGCCAATAAATATGGATCCGGGGTCTTAACCTTGGAATGATGTAATTATTTTCAACATTGAATGATTCAATTCATTGTAGTTTTATGTGGGTTAAATGAATTAAATTAATTTATTAACATAATTTTTCATTAATTACCAAACCTTATTGACAGACATTTATAAAATAAAATTTGAAGAATTCCCTAGGATTATCCTCATAATACTAGAGGATTATGAGTATGATGAGTGAGCCCTGGTGGTGAGTGTGTCAGTTACATATATTAGAATCATGGATTAATGATCAGAACACCACATGACTTTTCATCATAAATAGAGTTGTAGAATCTCTCCAACAACAATGATGCAAAATTATTCATCACCAGTGAATGATCAAAACCAAGGCAGGATATTGGATTTTGTTTTTTAATTCCCCATTCCTAATAAATGATATGTACAAGAATTAATTTATATAAAAATAAATCATGGATATTTCATGTTGAATTATTCATCAATTATTATCTCTTCCTAGGATTAGGACATTGAGATATATTCAATTCTTGAATTTTGGTTTTGTTTTATTCTTCTGTTTCCTAGATTCCATCATTGATTTCCAAATGAACACAACCATCCCTTGAGTATCTCTTCTTTATTTACAGCATTGTCCCTCCATTATTTAATGCTCTTCTATGATATTCATTGTTGACACTCCTTTCCGTCACAGAGTCTAAATTATGAAAGAGGGAAATACCTTAGTCCAAAGTGTTTCATCCGTTGAAGAAACATCAAAATTTGACAAAGGCATGAACAAGGATTTGTTTACACTTGGGTTGCGCAAGTTTCAGCATGGTCGCACAAGTATACTTGCACACCTCATATTGGCCACGCAGGTGGCTTGCACGCCCTGAGTTATTTTCTCCCAAGGTCTTCAAAGGCATATAAATACCCCCTGTGGGCCCCCCATTTCGGACAAAAAAATACAAAAACTCAGATTTGAACTCTCGGTGCCCTAGTCTCTTCCTGAAGCCTTCCGAGCACTTCTAAGGTAATTTCTTACCTAGACCGAAATATCTAAAGAGGGGGAACAAGGCCTAAGTGTTGAAACTCATCAACACTTGCGCGCCTAAGTGGCCAGCCCTTAAGGGAAACGGCCACACTTGCGCGCCTCCTTATCCCTTCAACAGAACCTGTACACCACTCATTTAAAAGTCTTTAGGGATAACACTAAGGGCATGAGCTAAGTCTCACCCAAGTATTACCCTAAGGGTTGACCGTCACGCAAGTACTCATGTGTCACACAAGTATACTTGTGCAACCATGACTTGTGCGCCCACGCAGGACTTGCACGCCTCTCTCTTTTTGGGCGCCCCTCCTGCCTATTCACTTGCTTTATTCAAATCCACCTTTCCACTTCAGGATTTAGCCTTCATAACCATCTTCAATACCATTTCTGGAATGGTTCCTTTGTTGGTTTCCTTATCTGAAAGGAATTCTATGGAACATCTCTCAAAACATAGTGATTTATATATCTTTATATCAATAAGATGAGATATTTCATTCATTCAACCTCATCCTTTAAGATGAGAAGTTCCCTAACCTATGCCTCCTTTTCAGGAGTAAGCCCTAGTCATAATTTCTCTAATTTGGGCATATTCCTTAGGAGTAATCCCCAACTCATAAATTCCATTAACTTAGGCCTCCTTCTTAGGAATAAGAACTAAGTCTCAAGTTCCCTGAACAAATGGGCCCCCTTATCAGGAGTAAGTCCCAATCTCAAATTCCCAAATATGTGCATCCTCCTTAGGAGTAAGCCCCACGTCCCCTAACAAGGGATTACTTTTCAGGAGTAAGCCCCTGTCTTCAATTTATCTTAATTTTGGGCATCCTCCTTAGGAGTAATCCCCAAATTCGAATTTCCCTTAACCTGGCCATCCTCCTTAGGAGTAATCCCTAGTCATAATTCCCCTAAACCTGGGCCTCCTTATTAGGAATAAGCCCCAGTTCTCAAGCCCCTTTAACCTAGGCCTCCATCTCAGGAATAAGCCCCAATCATAATGTCTCTTAACCAGTCTTAATTTCTTTTGATTTGGACTTCTTTCTCAGGAATAAAACCCAATCATAAGTCCCCTCTAATTTAGGAATCCTTCTATGGATTAATTCCTATGTTAAGTATCCAAATATCCATAAAGAACATATAACTTTATGGACCTTGTTCCTGTGTTTCTTCCCTGAAGTAAATCCCATCTATCTTGGGTAGTCATACATACATAAGCCCCATATTATTTCTTATGATTGCATCGTTCATGGAACAATTGTCAGGTTTTACCAATACCTCTTGTTTCTGACGCTGATCATGACTCACATGATCTTAGAGCGTAAAAGTAATTATGACATCTTTCTTTGAGCCATCATTTATACATAAACCTCAGACTCCAATCTCGAACTATGTGGGTTCTGATTCCTTTTCTAAACAAGGATACATAGGTAGCCCATCTGTGGGTATGATCCCAACTCTGAAATAATCCATGTCCTTCTGAATGGCAATTAACTTCATGTGCCCCACTGAGTGGTTTTAAAACCAGTATGGTTTCATAATGACCAAGAGATTTCTATATAATGTATTAAAGGATACCATTGACTAAGAATCTCTAACAAATACATATTATTCTCTATCGATGAAGAACCTCAAATACATATAAGAGATTATCTAAATCTTATACATATTAATCATTGATGGTTAGATCTAAAGGAAAGATCATTTTCATACTTGGTAATGTAATAAGGATTCAAGAACATAAGTTAAATCTATAAAGAGAGTCCCAGAGTAGACAATAATCCCCACCAAAAATGTGTGATGAGTCTAACCTCCCATTCTCTTGACCAATGGAAATTCTTAAGCCTCATCGGTCCACAACTAAAGAGTACATACCTTTGGAAAGTAGGTCAAAATGGATATAGAATCATTAGATGTTTTTGGTTCTATGAACAGACCCGTTAGAAACCAATTGGAATGTTTGAACCTTAAACAAACAAGGTCATCCCCATTTCCAGAGTGAAACAAAAAATGGTGAACCCGACGTGAATCCTTACCCAAGTTAAAATGATGTTTTACCTATTTGTTAGGCCCCTATTTAAACTCAATGAGGGGGCCAACAAAACAATCAACAACATATGTGCTTATCCAAAAGATGTAGTGGCCGAACTTATCTTGATTACATCTGTTATATCAAACTGGAAATCTTTTCCAAGATCTTGTATGTTATAGAAGTGGATTCTCTAAAGTTCACACCTATGAATGCCTCTGCTGTGAATACCTTTGCTGTTATTCTTACTAGATCATCGTCCGCTATGAGGATGACATCACCTACTCAGCGTCTTCAATGCTGGGTATCAAATTCACTAGTTAAGGAATACCATTAACACTGTACTATTACGACTCTCGAGGCCGCTAGACAATCCCACCAAGTCAAAAATTAACCCTGGTTGTTCGGACAGTGACAACCATCGATCAAGAAGCAGGTGGTTCCAACCACCATTTCCAACTTTTTCGGGTCGTTTTCCCTAGAACGCAATCACCATTCCCTCCCATATTGTGGGGAGGTGAATGAGAAGGTAACTCAAGGCCTTAATTCAAGGAAACATGAGTCCTTCCCGAGGGCTCCCACCAACAATCGCCGCCAGACTCGTGCGACAGTATGCCCTAAACATGATGAGGGTGTCGTCTCCAGACGTTCAGCTCAGGTTCCTTAAACCCGAGTAGGAAAGACAAACCACCAGAGGCAAGGACTGGTCAACAGTGAGTAGGTTCTTATCTCGGCCATTTCCAGAGAAGTCCACCAACCAAACATGGTGGAAAGCAACCGGCTGGCACACACACCCGTCCGTTTTAATTCCGCTATCCAGTAGACTCATCTGGAAGCAGCACACCATTCCCACCAGGCAATTCCGGCAGATTACTATAGACAAGAACATACACCTGTTTATAAATCATCATCTAGTCAGCAGGCTCGTCTGACTACATACGATGACGCCCGCCAGCCCAATGTGTTGACAAATGGTAAACATGAACATACACATGCTTACACTCATAAATCCTGCCAGAAGCCTCGTCTGCCAGTATTGAAGGAAGTTTATCAACCACATTCGGTGGATTGAAATCAGCAGGCACATACACCTTCTAGTATTGTCAATCCTACCAACAGTCTCGTTTGGTAGCACCCGAAGAAGTCAATTGGAAATCACTAATGACAAATAGGAGGAAGACTCAACTCTCTGCCCCCATACATGAGTACTGTCAGAATTCACTGGTAGGAAAAGGAGGATAAGAGAAGGAACACACACCTACCCCAAGAACCTAATGGACGTATATTCCCGTTCCGGCAGCTGAAGTCACCAAAAATATTCTAACAAAGGTGTAGGAGAAGAAGAAAGTCCCTGCTCATATTCTGGATGCCTGTCGGGATATTATAACAGCTTCAGTAGCATCATAGGGAAAGAAATGAAAATATATCCCTAACAGTGGAGTGAAACATCAACAGTTCACTACAAAATAGACACACACCTCTATTCCAGTCTAAGAGGGTTGTGGGGCATACTCCCCCATATCATACGGACAACCAAGTCAGGCACATACACCTGATTTGAGTAGAGATAATCAGCCTAACATGACTATTTCTCCTAAGCAGGCACATACACCTTCCCATAATAACCACTTTTGTCAAAAAGTGGTTCCTAAAGTGAGTAAGAAGGCATCTAAGAAAATGATCCATCTAGCACAACCATGAAATCAAGGGCCAATCTATAACAAGGAATTTCTCAATGATGGAGTTCTTAATGAACTCAGACAATTATCTGTTGCAACTCAAGATTCTACTCTCTCAGTTCCCAATAGTAGGAACATTAATTCCAATGGTCTTCATCAGACACATCCTCATGAAGGCTTGCTTCATGATAGTTCAGTCGATCTTGAAGTATCATCTTCAGATGAGAGCCATGATAACCCTCTGTGTGTCCAGAAGACTAAGGAGCAAGATGTTTCATCTTTTGTTGTAACCCACCATGGTGGTCTCCCCATGATGATGAATTTAGCTATGAAAGTCCTCTCCATAGGAATAATTCGCATTTACTGGAAAATGATCCATTGGACAATGTAGTAATGAGAAATCCCTCTTATCTTAAGGCACTTGCAAATGTGAAGCCAATATTGTCTGATGCTTTACCCTTAGCAGGTGAAATACATTCTCAATCCGAATATATCCTGGGGTGTAGGTCATTCTCTGAACCACCCCTGGGTCATTTATCTTCAAATTTGATAAGTGAATTCTCTATCGATCTTGTTGAATCTGATGAGGATACAAGAAAGAACCATCTCTGGTCTAATCTGGTAGAAAAATCAACATTGAATGATAAATAAGAATTTCTGAATATAAGAAAATAACTGGCGAAAGGTGAAGTTCCAGTCATGTTTTGGCCTTTTGATGAATCTCAGTAAGACATTCCAGAGATGTTGACGGAAGATTGTATTCAAGATATTCACCTCAACATGTGGAAAACACTTTGTCAATTGAAAAAGAAAATATTATCTTATGATGAATATGAAAATCATGTCAGGATAATAGAAGGGTTACAATGCCAAATTGATTTGGCCTCTCTCCCAGTTTCTCGATATCTGAAGGCTGAAATGTAGTAGAGAGCCCTTCAGCGTTCATGCCTTTGCGCATTAAGAAGATTACGCCAGTTAATTTCCAATTCCCCAACTGGCATTCATATCAGGGGATGAGGTATCCATGGAGAACTATATTTCATGGTACTCTCCAGCCAACAAAGCCCACTGAAAATGGTCTCATGTAATGTTATTTCCCATGGCCGGCCACAACCAATTGGCTTTGTTTGTAATCAAAAGCTCACTCAAGAACAGACCTGAACTAGTTCATCTCAAAGTAAGGCATACCGAGAACAAGTTGTATAATTACTCTTGCATAAATAAAATGAGAATATCGAACATGCTTCTCGTTTAGAGCGTGCACATCATCAAGTTACAGAAGTGTCAGAAATCATCCAGCGTTCATTTGAGCCAGGTGATTTGAGTGGATGTAGGTTGATACATCCAACCAATTTCAGGACTAAAGTCCGCAAGATCAGTAGAGCTTTTAAGAAAGTCTCAGATATAATAGCTCAGGAACCACCCCAACTTGCCAGACTGGGGAATCTTTTAGCTGAAACCACAAAATCAACAAATAGGATTTGAGGAGTTGAGCATAAACAGTTGGAACAGCCCCAGTCCACAGGACTGGGGACTTTTTCAAATCCTAAATCTCTTCCTTAGAGAAAGTCAGTCTTCTCTAGATTAGGGAAGAATCCAAAAGAGAAACAAAGATCCAAATTATCAGGAGATTCTCTCCAAATTACGGTTCGTCAAGAAGTTCCAGAGGGATTGAATCAACAAAAGGCAATGTCTCGTCAAGGACACGGAAAACGACAATATCACAGAAATGCCGATATAAGGGATGCAATGCGTTATGCATCAATTAATCTCATAAATGCTGTTGTTTCTGATCTCCCATATGAAGCTCACTCAGAGGGATCAGATGAAGAAGTTCCAGCTCAAGAAGTTTTACACACAAACACAAATGAATAAGGTGTGCGTATACAAAATCAAAGGTTTATCCAGAATCTAGGTATTCTTTCAAATAACCCACTTCCTCCTCTTCTAAAGGGATCCAAAAAGAGAAAAGGAATGAATCAGGCTACATTCCACCCTTCATATGAAGAAGGGAAATAACTCTCATTAGAGAAAAGATTTCCACAACAGGACGAGGAAATAAAGGAATTGAGGAGGTTGAATGCAGAACTACTTCAAGGTAGTCATCCTCCTAGGCATGCTGGAGTCAGTCAACCAAGGGAATTTGTTGTGGATACTGAGATGGATCAATATTATCCTCCTTTTCCAGTACACCCTCACGGGTCTAGTACTATGGGTCATGCGCAAAAACAATCGGTGGTGCTACCATTAGTTGCAGTACCAACAACCACACCTATCTAAGCTCTAGTTACTGCACCTTCTCAGGTCCAAGCTCAACCGAATGTTTCTCGAAAGTTAATAACTACTATTGAGTCATTAACAGCCCGACTGGAAGCTATAGAGGGAAATCATGCACAAATTCAACCAGAAAATAAATCTTACCCTGAATGGGTTACTGCAATTCCCCCCCATCAAATTTTGCAAGTACCACATTCCCAATCTTTAATGGTTCGGGAGACCCAGAGAAATACTTAACACATTTTGTTTCTCGTTTCGATCCTATTATGGGAACACCTCATCAACAAGAAGCATTTATCTCATGAGTTTTGTAAAGTCATTACAAGGGCCTGCTTTTGTCTGGTATACAAGCTTGCAATCCCGATCAATTACCGGATGGGAGGATCTCCGCCAAAGGTTCATTCTTCAATTCAGCTCAACTTTTCCAAATACAATAGTTTTTGATCTTACAAATTGTATGCAAAGGGAGAATGAAACAGTTTCAGATTTCATTGCTCGCTGGAAGGAATTAACATATTCCCTGAGTTTAGCACTCCCTCAAGAAGAGTTGTTTCCAATCTGTATAGAAAATCTTTGTGATGAATTATGCACACCGTTGATCCCTTTGAGATACACAGAAGGATTTCGAGACCTTACTTCGACCACTTAGTAGATTGAAGACTCTCTTACGAAGACTAAGGATAAAGCCCGTGTAATTCCATCAGCTCTAGGAAGGAGAATGGGTAAAGCAGATACTGCTACAGTTACTCTTAAACAAGCACATGTACCTACTTCTACTTCAAAACCTCCATCTTATCGAAGTGCTCCACCTCCTGAGCATCAACAATAGAGGCCATTTCATCAAGATGATCAAAGAGATCAAAGACAGAAACAATTTGAGGATCTGAAGAGAAAAGTTTATTCTTTCTAAAATGAACAAGTTCCTGGTTACTTCATGTCATCTCTAGAAAATAATTTGGTTCAATTGCCAAGGCCCAAAAGGCCAAATAAGGAATGAGATGAAGACTGTCCCAATTATTTCCCATTTCATCAGATGTTGGGGCTTCCCATTCAAGAGCGTTTTGTCTTCAAAGACCTCCTGTAAAAGATGGTGGAATAGAGACAAGTCAAACTGAAAGATTTTTCAGCTCAAGTTACATGTGTTACTGCTACAAATCCAGAGGAAGAAGGTGAGTGGTAAGAAGTCAAAAACAAAAATGCGCAGAAATATGATGATTGGATGGTCAGAAAAATGATCAAATGAACTCATACCATTTTGAGAACGCAATTGAATAAACCAATTGTGTCTTCTTCTATGAATTCCACACCAAAACCCTCTTCATCAGTGGGAAAATCCTCAAAGAAACGACATAATTCAAAGAAATAGGAACAAAAAGAAGAAGATGAGATATTGTCAAAGCCCAAGTGGTCTTTGACTTAGGTAGATTTTATTCTATATACTTCAAAGCCACATGCACCATCCCACCAAATGGCACAAACTGATTTGGTTAATCAAGAAGAGTCTTCCTCAGAAGAGGAATTAATCTTTGGTTATGTTAACATGATTCACTTAATATATCCATATGCGAGCCACAATTTCAATTTTAATGATCCTGAGTTCCATCTGTCAAACAGAGGAATTAGAGGGAGTTCCAGAGTTTTGGGACACAGAGGAAGATGTGGATATCCCAGATGCCACTATTCCAATTCTACCCCTGCTAGAACTGTATATGCCTCAGAAACTCATGGAAGAGCCATTCAACGGGCTCAACAAGAACAAGAAATTTTTTCCACCAATAGCAGATTCAGTCCTGGAAAAATTATTCTGTATGATTGGTTAGAGGTTCCAGATTCTTCCTCTCATCAAGTAAATAGACTTATTCGGTCTAATCTTCCAAATCCAAGAGTATTTCCAACTCCTACCCCAATACAAGATGCATCTACTTCCAAAGCATAGACTTCTAAGGCACCTGAAAAACCACATGCTCATGTTGGGAAACACAGACCTTTGGATAAAAAATATGATGTCTTGAAAAATTTGGCCCAAGTACCAGCCATGTTATCAATTCTGGATTCCTTGAATCTATCAAAGGATCTTTAGGAGGCACTCATCGAGGCTTTGTCAAGTCCTCAGGAATTCGAAACAGAAATTTCTGCGGTTGAAGTCTACCATGTTTAGAATAGTCCTACAGAATTCCATGCAATGATATCTTTCATAGATGAAGATGAAGATGATGTTGTGCATGGACATATTAGACCTTTTTATTTATATGTCAAGGTCAATGGTGCAGACATCCGAAGATCTTTCATTGATAATGGTTCAGGAGTCAACCACATCCCCATTCGTACACTTCGTTGATTGGGCGTCACAAAATATGATTTATCTCCTTCTACTTTGATGTTACAAGTATATGATAAAAATGAACAAGAACCACAGAGCGAGATTACACTTAGAACTCAGTTTGGAGATCTTGTATCCAATTCATATTTCATGGTTGTTGATCACGATACAAACTTCAAAAATTTTCTTAGAAGTCCTTGGCTACATCAACACGCAGCTATCCCTTCATCATACCATCAATGTCTCAAATATTGTTTCGATGGTCAAATTGGGACACTGTATAGTGATAAATACCCATTTAAAACATGTGAATCTCAATACATTGAGGCGGAATTCTATCACATGAAGGGAAAGGAGAAATACACAACAAGGGAGGTTACAGAAGTTAATGCTCCATATGGTTTGGAAAATATTCCATTAAACCCATTCACACATGTGAGTATAGATTATGTGTTGCCTATTAGTCAAATTGGCAGGATAGACCCAAATCCAAGTACTCTTATGGAAACTTCCATAATGTCAATTATGGAAATCAAGCCAGACAACATGGGAGAAAGTAGTGATTCCCCAAGCAATGATGAAATCTAAAATGGAGATGTCTTCATTTCATCTGCTGAATTCCAGCAAGTCTATACTTTGCCAACCAGACTAGAAGAAGTTATAGCAATGTCAGTGGTGAATGATGATGTCGATTCTCAATCCATCATCTCCTCTTTATTACCCCAGGAAGACCCTTCATCATCAATAGGGTCAGATATGGAAGCCTCTAATTCAAGATGTTCATTTTTTAACATCTATCCTGATCATGGAAATTCTGCTTCATCAGATACTATGAAAGTAGAAACAGAATAAGTAACACATGTTGAAGAAGCAGAGGATGATCTCAGGGATGCTCCTCCAGAATTTGAAGAGGGTATCTCTACCACTATGGATGAACTCAAAGAAATAAATCTGGGTACAAAAGAAGATCCACACCCCACTTTAATTAGTGCGACCATGACTCTTGAAGGGAAAGAAATGTATATTTCATTTTTAAAGAAAAATAGAGATATATTTTCTTAGAACTATACAGAGATTCTAGGGCTTGATCCTGATGTTGCTACTAATCCTTTGGGTTTTCCCGAAGAACATCGAGGATTCAAACAAGATGCAAGAAGACCATACCCAAATTTTTCTTCCAAAATTGAAGTTGAAGTGGATAATCTTATCAAAGATAAATTCATAAGAGAAGTTAAATATCCCAAGTGGTTGGATAATATTGTCACTGTGAAAAAGAATAATGGAAAAATTAGAGTTTGCATTGATTTCAGAGATCTTAATTGGCATTGTCATAAGGATGAATTTCTAGTTCCGATTACAGAACTCTTAATTTATGTAACAGCTGGATATAAAGCACCTTCTTTTATGGATGTATATTCTGGATATAATCAAATCCGAATGGCTCTAGAATACGAAGAATCTACAGATTTCAGATCCCATTAGGGTGTTTTTTTCTATCGTGTAATGCCCTTTGGCCTGAAGAATGAAGGCACAACATATTAGCGTGCCATGCATCGTATCTTCAGACCCTTTTTAGGGAAGTTTGTTGAATGTTATGTGGACGATTTGGTGGTTAAATACAAACACCGTTCTAATCACTTGGCAGATTTGGATGTCATATTACATAAACATCGGCAATATAATTTAAAGATGAAGCCCTTAAAATGTGCTTTTGGGGTTACCTCAGGAAACTTTCTCGGCTTTTTTGTATGCCATCGTGGTATTGAAGTCGATCCTGAGAACACAAAGTAAATCCTTGGTATATCACCTCCTTGAAATTTTAAATAATTAAGAGGACTTCAAGGACACTTGGCCTTTATTTAGCATTTCATCGCTAATTTGGCAGTTAAAAGTTTTCCCTTCACCAAATTGATGAAAAAGGGAGTCACTTACCAGTGGACTGAATAATTTCATGAATCATTAAATATTCTCAAGAAATATCTCTTGAGTCCACCGGTATTAATTACACCTATTGAAGGAAGACACCTTATTCTTTTTGTGGCAGCCTTAGAGTGATCATTGGGTGCCTTATTTTCTCAAAAGAATGATGCTGGGAATGAAGACAACATTTACTATCTCAGTTAGACTATTCTTGAAGCAGAAACCCGATATTGAAGTATTGAAAAGTACTTCCTAGCATTAATCTTTGCTGTTCAAGAGTTTAGACAGTACCTGCAACATCACGAGGTCCAATTGGTGTCTCGTAATAACCCGCTCAAATTTATCCTTAGTCATCTAATTCTTACAGGATGTCTGGAAAGGTGGGTAGTTATTTTGCAGCAATTTGATATTCAGTATGTGTCTCAAAAGGAAATAAAGGTCCAAGCTCTGGCTGATTTCCTTGCCGAACATCCTTCAGTAGAATATACATCTTCAAATATTGAACTTCCTGGTGAGGAAGTCTTCTCTATTCAAGATAGTCTTCAAACATGGGAACCATACTTTGATGGTGCTTCCAAAAGTCCAACAGGGAGGAAAATGGAAGATCCTAAATTCAACAATGTTGGGTTAGGAATTGTGATCATTTCTCCAGAAAAGGTAGTGCTACCCTATTCCTTCTCATTGTTGGGAGGCATGACAAATAATGAAGCAGAATACCAAGCTCTCATTGTAGGATTGGAGTTGGCGCTTCAAGCACAAGTGAATCACTTAAAGGTGAATAGTGATTCAAACCTAGTAATCAAACAAGTAAATAGAGATTATTCGATCAAGAAAGAAGATTTAATCCCTTTGTATGATTACGTCAGAGAGTTAATGGCAGAATTTAATTTAGAACCGACATTTTGTTATGTCCTGAAATCACAAATTTCCCAAGCTGATGCACGGTATAATATAGCTACAGCTCTACAGATCCAAATTGGGACAAGACAATCATTAGTATTTCCCAATGTCATACAATTTCACCTTATGTTCAAACAAGAACAGTGGAAATCAATGCAATTTGTCCCATTTTTGAACCATATGGTCATACTACAGGATGAATGACACCTATCAGAAACTACCTTCAAAATGGAAAACTTCCACCTGATAATGCCGAGAAAGAAAAAATCTGGCGATGTGTGGTCAATTTCACTCTTTATGATAGCCCAGATCACCTAGAGAAAATTCTCTACAAAAGTGGTTTTGATGAAATTCTCTTCAGATGCATTGATGGTGAAGAGATAATGGCTATCATGAAAGAAGTGCATGCAGGAGTCTGTGGTGCCCATCAGTCCGGACATAGACTATATGATCAAATTCGAAGGCATGGAAACTTTTGTCCTTCAATGATACAAGATTGCGTTGATTTCAAAAAGAATTGTCATTCTTTCCAAGTACATGCCAATTTCATTCATCATCCCCCAGAGTTTCTTCATAAAGCTAAATACTCATGGCCATTTTCCACATGGGGAATGGATGTAGTAGGACCTTATCCTTCAGCTAAATCCAAGTAGTTTAAGTACATTTTTATGGACAATTACTTATCTTCATAATGGGAAGAGGCAATACCTCTTAAAGAAGTTAGTTCTAAAAGCATTGTTAGCTTCATCAAGTCTAACATCAGTACCAGAGTTGGTGTCCCTCATACCATATTGAGGGACAATGGCACTAACTTCGGTTCATCTGAGGTAAGGAAATTGTATCAAGAATACAACAGCAAATCTAACCATTCCTCTTGGTATCATGCAGCAACCAATGTCCAAATAGAAGCCTTCAACAAGAATCATTCAAATATACTACAAAAGATGGTGGATAAAGATAAGAAGTCAGGGCCTGATAAACCTTTTTAGGCTTTATGGGCTTATCGAACCACCACCCACACTACAACACGGTCAACTGCATATTCATTGGTATATGGAACAGAATCAATAATGCCCATTGAGGTTCAGATAACCTCGCTCAGAGTAGTCATTTGTGATCAATCATCTATATATGAACAATATGAAATGCAATTGGATGAATTGGAATGATTATATGAGAAAATATTGTGAACCTTCCACTACTTGGAAGTCTATAAAAATCGAATAGCACGAGCTTTCAACAAAAACGTTCGTCTTCATTCATTCATTCAGGGAGAATTGGTATTGGTTCTCAGAACTCCAATGATACCAGGAAAGAAACAGCCCAAGTTGGAGCTGAAATGGGATGGACCTTATTAAATACATAAGGTATACTCTAATGGAGCATATTCTTTAATCTCAATGAATGGATAACTCATCACTACTCTAACCAATGCTAGATTTCTGAAGAATTATTTTTTGTAACACAAATACTAATACATCCAGCAAGACATTAAACTGCTTAATCACTGGTCCATGCATATGACCTTGAACTACTCGCACCATCATCCAACATGACGTTAAACAGTGCCATTGTCCAACATGACATTAAACTATGAAAAAGTCCCTAATACGTCTAGCAAGACGTTAAACTGCAAAATCACTGGTCCATGTATATGTCCTTAAACTACTCGCACCATTGTCCAACATGACGTTAAACTGTGCCATCATCCAACATGATATTAAACTGTGAAAAAGTCCCTAATATGTCCAACATGACATTAAACTGTGTCCTCTTTTGTCCTTACTACATGAAATTAAACTGCACAATCCCCCTTTCATCCAACATGACGTTAAACTACATTTTCCCCATCATCTTAGCTATAGGACGCTAAACTATACATCACCCTTATTTTCCAACATGACATTAAACTGTGTCCCTATATTTTTCCTACATGACGTTAAACTGAACAAAGTCCTTTAAATACATCCTACATGACGTTAAACTACATTTTTCCCTGATACATGACACTAAACTATGCAGCACCAATATTCCTCACTAGAAGACTTTAAACTGCAGAGTCCCTTCATATGTCCTACACGACATTAAACTTTGCATCATTAAGGTTGTTGCTACCTCTTGTTTCTCACAACGAGTATGAATCACGTGATATTAGAGTAAACTTCAACCATAACACCCTCTCTGGGCTAATAACCATGTGTAAGTCATGACACTATTTTCTAGGTCATTGTCCTTAAAACAACTTGATTACCAATTCATTATTTAATCTAACTACGCAGACTTTGATCCTTACCTTCTAGGCTGGATACATAGGCAACCTACCGAGGATGAAGCCCAAAATCAATCTCTTGACATTGGTTCACCTTCGTCTCATACAATGTTGATTTGTGAAACCGTCCCCAGAACCAATATTTTTTTTACATTGGTTCACCATCATCCTTGCTATATGACATTAAACTATTCACACATTTTTCCTATATGAAAATAAACTACAACATTATTTGACACCCTCACATGAGAGGGAATCATTATTTACATTGATCTCTAATCATGTTATGTTCTATAGACTATGTGCATACATGGAAATGCCCGAACTTTTTATCTTTGGTCAAACCATCATTGCACTAAAGTCCCCTTTCACCCTTCACTTGTATGAACAAAATCTGTACAGAGGGTATTTGAAGAACTACGTGTGGCTTGATTCCCATCCTTATGGGATACATAGGAACATTTGAGCGTCCCTAGAATCCAGCCCCAAGTCTTTGGGCCTAACCCCAAATTCAACTTTCAGTCCTTTGGTTGAAAAGTCCCCCTGTAAAAACTTGAACGTGGTATGGAAATCTTGGTCTTCATTCACATCAAGTTTATAAAGCACATTGTGTACTCCTTATAATAGTCCAAGATCTATGACCCTAAACTAAGATCTCCTACACTCTCGTCCAACATGACATTAAACTGTATTTCAAGAACTACATATGGATTGATTCCCATCCCTATGGGATACGTAGTGAAGTCCAGCATCTCAATTCAGGACCTAGCCACAACATGATTATGGTTAGCATTGGACTGTGTATCTCTACATGAATTGAACAATACCAATTTTGATGTGTTATACTCCTAACCTTAAATACTTTCAGATCTCCATAACCCTTTTCCAGACTTCTGGTCACAAAATGTCTGACACCTGAGAGTTATTTTTACTCACTATGCAGCACGTGCCCTTAGGCATCCTTGCATAAACAGTCTATGTAATAGACTTGTCAGCCAAAATATACTATTATTTGACTATGAATTCAATGCCCTTAGGTGTCCCTACATAATTCAACCCCATAAATGGTTTGTTAAATAATGGAAACTTAATTATTTTGAAGAAAACCACTTTTTTTCCTTAGTTGTCTTAACGACAATATGTAGGGATCTGAAAAAAATATCCATTCTTAACATATTTGTCCCATACTATTTTTTTTGTGATTTGAAATTATTTAAGTCTATGGTTTATATTTTCCTTCCCTAAATTTGGGTCAGACCTTCGTAAGAGTGACATTCGTCCAATTCTTAGACAATCTTGATTGGAAATATCCTCTTCATATTCAAGTACCCATCTCCATACAACAGACTCTATGCTTTGGAAAATTTGAATCTCCATAAACATTCACATGCTTTTAGAAATAGAAAAGTAAAATTTCTGAGAGTTCTTTTGCCTGACTATGAAACACGTGCCCTTAGGAAGCCTTCCATAATTAGTATACATAATAGACCTGTCAGCCAAAAGATTCTATTATTTGAATATGCAGCCAATGCCCTTAAGCCGCCCTGCATAATTGAACCCCCTAATGGGTTTGTTAAATAGTTGTAACTTCATTCTTGGGAAATAATTCTTCTAATGACTTTTAGCTCTTTTTCATATCATTCCTCAGATTCAAAATTTCTTAAGTCATAGTTTACATGTTTTTATCCACACATGAACATTGTAATATGTTTTCAAATAAATTATCAATGAATTGAGTCAATTTTAATCCATTCGGTCAAAGTTATTTCAACCTTAAAACATTAGCATTTTTATGTCCGATGTGCATGACTTTAAACTGCCTATAATAGACAAGGGAACCATGAACAAAAGTCATGTTCCAGCTCAATAAACATACATTTCATATGATTTAGGTAATATTGAGCAAATAAAAATATTCAAAGTTTGTAGGGTTATTCATAATAATCCTAGAAAAAATCAAACTATGCTTACTAGGCCCATTGTCTTAGGTGAAATTTAAATTAAGCAGCAAAATAAAGTAGACATAAATGATTGAAGATGAAAGTGTTTTTCATTGATGCACAAGAGTTAGAAGGACATCCACAGATTGGAGTCTCTTCTCTTTTTCAAGAATTAAAATAGGCTTTCAACATAAGTCGTCATTTGATTTATGACATCTCGAGCATCATCATCAACCACCTGGAATTAATTAATTCAACTGGATACAATAAGAGATTCAATGATACCATCTCTTCTTAGAACAATTGTAAAATAATTTTCTTGAGTGCGGTTTGAGAAATTTTTTGTGGATCAAACGGTGACTCTGTTTCTGTCCAAGAGACTTAGAAGATGGATACAAGGATTTGAGAATGGAGAATTGGAAATAAAGATCCATTTGGAGAGAGTACTCTTTTCAGATATTGTTTCTAATGTCATGATAGTATTCTCTCCATCAACCGGTAGCAGAAAACAAGTCAGCCCATGGTTTTCCATTTTCATATCTGCAAGGAAATGGCATAATGGAAAAACATGAAAATTCACACCATTGTTGTTGTTATTAATTCACATCATAACCAAAATAGAGGAGTAGAAGTGTGGCTGCATCTCAAGCATATAATTGTTTCCATCTATAATGTTGACTCCTTACAGATGACCATGGCCATACAGAGGCAGTTAGATACTTTGTGGGAAATTGACATGATATTTATTCAAGTACTTGGCCCAATCTGGGAGAGTTCTGTCGTAGATATCATAATAGTCATGGCCAATGATGTTCATCATATCATCAATTTGATTGCTGGCTAGTTCATCAGCTGTTCTGATTCTTCTAGGAGCCATTGAATTTGCACAACAGTCGAATAATTAACTCTTAAGTAAGTTGATTTTTCATAAAATTTGTAAAGAAAGTTGAAAAAATGGCTAAGGAATTAAGGCACGCATGTCCAATTTTGGCACGCAAGTATAGTTGTGTCGCACAAAATTTTGGTGCGCAGGTATCACCGCACAAGTCCAGATACCTCTACAGAAGTACGAAACAAAGAACCAGTGGAAAAAATGACACTTACACGATGAAGGAAACTTACGCGGCGAGAGAGGGAATCTTTGATAACCGGTTGATTTGGGCGAGGAATGGCCGTATATTTATAGGCAAGGCCACACCCATGTGCACTAAAGCATGTGCGGATCATACTTGTGTGACACCATCTGCACACTCAACACTTGCATGCCACGATTTCCTTGGTTTTCTCCTTTTTTCCTCAGAGTCACATCCTCCTTTTTTCAGATCCAAATCTGAGGGGGGACTTTTGTTGATGCTCCTTTCCATCACAGAGTCTAATGACCAAAAATGAGAAATACCTTAGTACAAAGTGTTTCAACCTTTGAAGAAACATCAAAAATTTACAAAGGCTTGAACAAGGATTTGATTACACTTGGGTCATGAAGGTTTCAGCATGGTCGCACATGTATACTTGCGCGCCTCATTTTTGTCACCCAGGTGACTTGTGCGCCCCGAGTTATTTTCACCCAAGGTATTCAGAGGCCTATAAATACCCCCTGTGGGCCCCCCATTTTAGACATAAAAATCCAAAAACTCAGATTTGGGCTCTCAGTGCCCTAGTCTCTTCTTGAAGCCTTCCGAACACTTCTAAGGTAATTTCGTACCTAGAATGGATCTAAAGAGGGAGAACAAGGCCTAAGTGTTGAAACTCATCAACACTTTCACGCCTAAGTGGCCATCCTTTAAGGGAAATGACCACAATTTTGTGCCGCCTTATCCCTTCAACAGAACCTGTGCGCCACTAATTTAATAATATTTAGGGATAATACTAAGGGCTTGAGCTAAGTCTTGCCCAAGTATTACCCTATGGGTTGACCGTCACGCAAGTACTCATATGTCGCGCCAGTATACCTGTGCGACCATGACTTGCGCGACCACGTAAGACTTGAAAACCTCTCACTTTTTGGGTTCCCCTCTTACATATTCACTTGATTTCTTCAAATCCACCTCTCCTCTTCAATATTTATTCTTCAGAACCATCTTTAAAACAATTTATGGAATGGTTCCTTTGTTGGTTTCCTTATCTAAAAGGAATTCTATGGAAGATATCTCAAAACATAGTGATTTATATATCTTTATATCAATAAGATGAGTGATTTCATTCATTCAACCTCATCCTTTAAGATGAGAAGTTCCCTAACACCTGGGCCTCCTTTTCAGGAGTAATCCCCAGTTATAATTTCTCTAATTTTGGCATCTTCCTTAATAGTAAGCCCCAAATCATAAATTCCATTATCTTGGGCCTCCTTCTCAAGAATAAGCCCTAAGTCTCAAGTTCCCTTAACAAATGGGACTCCTTCTTAGGAGTAAGTCCCAATCTCAAATTCACAAATATGGGCATCCTCCTTAGGAGTAAGCCCCCAAGTCCCCTAACATGGGCTTCCTTTTCAGGAGTAACCCCAGTCTTCAAGTTCCCTTAATTTTGGGAATCCTCCTTAGGAGTATGCCCCAAATTCCAATTTCTCTTAACCTGGTCATCCTCCATAGGAGTAAGACCCAGTTATAATTCCCCTTAACCTGGGCCTCCATTTTAGGAATAAGCCCCAGTTCTCAAGTCCCTTTAACCTAGGCCTCCTTCTCAGGAATAATCCAAAGTCATAATTTCTCTTATCCGATATTAATTTCTTTTGATTTGGACTTCCTTCTCAGGAATAAAACCCAATATAAGTCCCCTCAAATTTGGGAATCCTTCTAAGGATTAAGTCATAAGTTAAGTATCCAATTCTCTAAAAATCACACATACCTTTATGGACCTTGTTCCCGGGATTATTCCCTGAAGTAAATCCCATCTATCTTGGGCATTCATACATACATAAGCCCCAAATTATTTCTTATGATTTCACCTTTCATGGCACAATTGTCAATTTTTACCAATACCTCTTGTTTCTCCCACCGAGCATGACTCACGTGAGCGAAGAGCATAAAAGGAATTATGAAATCTTTCTTTGAGCCATCAATCATACATAAACCTCACACTCCTATATCAAACTACGTGGGTTCTGATTCCTTTTCTAAACAAGGATACATAGGTATCCCATCTGCGGGTATGATCCAAACTGTGAAATAATCCTTGTCCTTATGAATGACAATAAACTTCAAGTGCCCCGCTGAGTGGCTTTAAAACCAGAATGGTTATCATAAAGACCAAGAGATTCTTATATAATGTATTGAAGGATACCATTGACTAAGAATCTCTAACAAATACAGATGATTCTCTATCAATGAAAAACCTCAAATACATATTAGAGATTCTCTAAATCTTTTACATATTAACCATTGATTGTTAGATCTAAAGGAAAGCTCATTTTCATATATGTTAATGTAATAAGGATTCATGAACATAACTTAAATCTTTAAAGAGAGACCCTAAGTAGACAATCATTCCCCCCAAAAAGGTCTGATGAGTCTGAACTCCCATCCTCTCGACCAATTAAAATTCTTAAGCCTCATTGGTTCACAACTAATGAGCACCTACATTTGTAAAGTAGGTAAAAATTGATATAGAATCATTGGATGTTTCTGGTTCTATGAACAAAGCCATTAGAAACCGATTGGAATGTTTGAACCATAAAAAAACAAGGTCATCCCCATTTTCAGAGGGAAACATTCATATTAGTCATTGATTCGACGAATCCCAGGGAAATGATCATTGTGAAATTGAGTTTCAGTGAAAGAGATCATTTTTTGGGCTTTGTTTTAGAATTTGGCAACATAATAGAGGTGTCGTAGTGGTCAATGGAATATGAAAAGGTTTTGGTAATGTGGGTTTCACATGTTGGATCATGTGGGTATCTCCAATGGTATAAAGATGATCAATTTTTCAGAAAATAAGGACCAATATATGACCTCAATCAAAACATTATGATCAGTCAACTCCATACTATTAGTTAAGGCCATGATTTATAGTGTTTCCAATGTTAATGATGGAATATGAGAATGAATACGAATATAGATGATATTATATGAAAATAAAATAATCATGGTGCTCATTATGGAGGAACACATTATGTGTGGAAACCCCTGTGTGACCACTAGGGATTATGTGATGAGTGAAATTTCACCAACTATGTTGGGTACCCACACAACATGTAAACCTAATCCATCAAAATCATCATCTATAAGGAGTATATGACAATGATTAAATGTAACCCCACAAACCATGTGTGACGGTGATAAAAAAATATACCTTGGAAAGTGAATGGGATTGGGTAGGTAGAACATGTTGATTGATTTCCTGACCTCCACACATAGTGTTTCACAACTAGAAGCCGTATATATGTGGTGGTATATGCCATATGAGATTTTAGGAAATGGGATGTTTCAAGATCAGTGATACATTTTGTGTAATCAATGGGATAGACCATGTAGTTATTTTTGTGTATGTTAGATTTTTTATTCTTCTAATCATCACAGTAGTATGATCTTTGATGAGTTCCCTCAAACCACATTAGTGTGGGTGCATTTCATGAACCCTCCCTTGAAATGTTCCCCTACTAATTCAAAAATATAGGATGATATTTAATGGCACACTGAGTACTATATATATTAGGCATCAGGATGGATACCAACACCGAGTGTATAAAAATGTCACAAATGGCAGTAATTACCCTCTATAATAACAGGACTAAGAGATCTAATAAATCAACTGTATGAAACTACATTAAATAATATGTAAAGAAAACAAACCATACCAAAATGAATGTATAATGTAATAATATATAAATAGATGTCTCTAAATAAATTCTCATAAGAATATATATCGTAGAGACACAAAACCTGTCCCAATGCCTGATCTATTAAGGTCGATCACGGTTCACCTAGTCCTCCTGGAAACTGAAAAGAAGTTTGTATATATATTGGGTGAGTATACAAGTATACTCAATACAGTGACCAAATAATATCATATATATGGGAAAAGAATAATCCAATCATCTAATTAGAGAAAAAAAAACCAAAATTACCTAATCATTTATCCCCCATGATTTTAAAAGAAGAATATTACATTCTAAAGCGTATACGATACACAACACTGATCCTGAACAAACCATGAAATATGGTTATTTAAAAAAGTTATTAACCACATTGAAATTAAATTGGATGGAATTAATGGGATTAAATAAATTATGAAATTTTTTAAAAAATCATACTCAATATAAATTTATTTATAAATTCTTGTTAACAAATTACTCAATTTTAAGAAGTCATTTTATCCCTCAAATATATGTTTTATCCAAAAAAAATTGATTTTTACAGTGTTATGTGGAACAAGAGCCTCAGCCCAGTTGGTGAGGACTCGCTAGGTGCATCCAAGAGACCCGAGATCAAATCTGGGTGGAGGCATATTTCTGGGTTACTGTAGCATTAATGTAGTAGGCACTGTTCGATACTGTAGTAGCCGAAACTATTCATTCATCTGGGCCTTCGGGCCACTGGTTTGGTTCTTGGGTCCTGCAAGTCTTTGGTCCACCCAAGGCCTTCGGGCCAGTTGATTCTCAAGGCCTTCGGGCCACCTTAAGGCCGTAGGGCCACCACAAGGCCTTCGGGCCACATTAATGCAGGCCCCAAACACAGTAAAAAAAAGGAGCAGCCCCAGAAGAGGATTCAGAGTAGGTGCACTCACCAGAGCAGAGCCAAATGGATTGTCAGAATGAGAGGGTATGGATATGCCATCAGTACCAGCCTGTGCTTACATGGGAAGCCTAGCCAGACGGTCATGCAAAGGTGGAGAGCTACTATCAAGATGCAGATGCTGGGGAGGGGCAGTTCCTTGTAGATAGTCTAGTTGAATTACCTAAGACCTTCGGGTCATGTAATATCTTAAGCCTACGGGCCATGTATTCTCTGAGCCTATGGGCCATGTAAGGGTTCCCTCTCATCCCTTGAAAGAAGGGTTATCAAAATCACTAAAAAATGAAGGCCTTCAAGCCATTCAGGCAGGCAGGCAGTGTTATGTGAGAAATTAATCTTTATTTATGTTTTATACATATTTTTTTAGAAAATGGGAATAATGTTTTAAATAATGGTATCTATCTTAACTTATGGTTAAATGTTTTGTTGCTTCCAAAAAATAAATTTTTTTCAGCGACTCAAGGAAAAACATATTTTTATAAAATTAGCATTAATTTAATATAAATTAATTCCATTTATTATTTTTTTATTTTTAATTAACACAATGATTTATATATTTATATTATTCTTAATTAATTAAATTAAAACCGTCTTTATTCGGTATTTTGTATAAGTTTATTCTTTTGCTTATGAGCACATTTTTTCTGAAAGATGTATTAAAGTTTATAACGTTTATCAAAATTTAATTATTTAAAATAAAACCTAATGGGTAATGATTTATATGATATTTATGTATCACACACACACATATATATATATTAATTTAAATTCAGTTTATTAATATTAATTTTCATAGAGTTATTATGAGATCATCTTATTCATAAAAAAATATTTTCTAGAAAAAAAAATTATCGACACATTTTCCAGTTTAATTTTAAAATGAATTATAGAATTTTTGAAATATGAAGTTTTAAATGTGGATTAAATAGTTATAATAATAATATTTAATATTATCTAATAAGTTCATGTAATTGTTTTGAAAAATTAATATTGAAAAAACAAAAAATATTTACAATGGGTAAGGTGAAAAACGGGTTGACCAGGGGTTAAATTACCATGTTATGGGATAAAACGTACCCATAAATGTCTAATTTATATATTATAGTCATATATATGACTAAAATGTTAAAATATTAAAAAATTATTCATTTTTGAGGCTTTTTTCATGTGAAAAAATTATTTTTATTCGTTATTTTGAAAAATTCCAAATGTATGATCTCTCCACTTATAAAAGGGTATGCAATTTTATCTCTATTAAACACTTCCAAAACTCATTGGTTCAGATAATAAAAGAACATTTACCTCCATTAATTCCCTTAAAACATCCTATTGGTATTTTTTTTGATTATAAATCCATCATATAAAGGAGATTGGTGCCAATCAAAAGAAGATGTCCAATGAAGAGGTATAATTCTTAAACGATCATTTTGTATTTTTTATTATTACAAATTTATCAAATAATATTAAAATAATGCTAATATAATTAAATTAGTATAATAAATATACTAATCTGTTTTTATTTCAATGAAAATACCGTTCTATATATCCTCCTTCATGAAATAGGGTAGAAACCTATTGATCATGTGTATGATGAACTACTGCCTCATAGATCAACATTATTTTATTTCCATCACCACTTACTAGGAGCAGATTTAATGATTTTTATAATATTTATATATTATATTGATGATATAATTATACTTCTGTAGTTATAATAACATGTATAACTTTATACCTTCCACTCCATAGGGAATATTATAATGTTGATCATGTGTACATCAGAAAACCACCTCACGAAGTGATGCTGCAGTTTTTTCAGTTACACTATTCATTGATAGTAATAAGAATTAAATTTATTATTATATATTATATTAATGGAATATTTATAATTATATAAAATAAATATATCAAATAAAATCATACCATATCATTAATTGAATAAATGATAACATCGATCGTGTCCATGGTGGATTACCACGTCGTGAAGTGATGTGATTCGTTTTTATTATCAAATAAAATTGTTGATATATATATATATATATATGTATTTAAATAAATAGTATTATACTAAATACATGATTATAATTCTATAAATATAATGTAACATGTACAATATTTCCATTTGATCATTGAATAATAGAAATGTTACTTGTGTATACGTATGACATATCGTCTCCAATATTGTAACATAGAATATTTTTCATAATAAACCTTAATGATTGGTCTTAAGAGTAAAAATTATTTATGAAAATTATAATTAATTAATTAATATTATTATTGAAATTATTAATTGATAATCTTTTTTAATTTAATCATCCTTCCAAAGTGAATTTCCCCATATGAGCAGAACATCAAAAAAACTCTAACTAAAACCTAGAATATTATGTAATTAAACATAGAATGGAAATAAATAAAATAAATTTTATAATGAAATTGAAAAAATTATTTTGAAATTAAATAGTTAACATATTTTTTTGTAATTTAATATACTAAACACAAATAATGATTCAGTCTCAAGGTAAGGTGTTTCTTAACTCAATTTACCTTAATGTGGTTATACGTCTACTTCACTTATTATATTATAGTAGTACTATTCGTGAAACAAAATTTTGATATTTATATTCATATATAAACTTGTATTTGTGTGGAAATATATTTTTATCACACATTGAACCCTTTGATTAACTCCCACATCAGTGATATGAACATAGTATGGGTTTCATCTCAAACATATTTCTTTATGAAACATCTTCTTTTATGAAAATAATGTCTCATATATTTTTTTATATAATTCCCATTTACATATTTTAACATTAATAATTCATATATAATGAAATTTTATATCAGAATCCATGTTATTCAATCATGTCAATTTATAATTCAAAAGTTACCAAAGTGGTAAGGGTTTCTGTTTCAATCACATTATAATCTTGATTTTATTTCTTGAAGTTTCATTATAATAAATTAGTATCATCCAATAAAATATTTTAATTTTCTTATCATCTAGTTAATTTTTATATTTTCATTTAATAGTAAAATTCTTCACTCATTTGTACATAAGATTATTGATTTTTTTTTAGAAAAGACGACATCACTTCTCTCTTCAGTCAGAAATAATTTTAATTTCATATCATGTTTTTTAAAAATATATTAAAAAATGTTTTTAATATTCATATAAAACGTCTTAAATTCATTTACAAAGATCATTTAATTTTTAAAAAATGGTTTAAAACTAATATTATGATTTTTTATGAATATGGTTCTTTTAAACTTTTACAGAAAATATGAAATGAATATTAGTTATAATAGGTACACCATGGAAAATATTTTACACCACGATGACCACTATTATTCATGAAACTTCATGTATATATTTTGAAGGATATTTTCAATGAAATATATTTTGATATAATTTTTTAAGTTTTATTTTTTGGATTTTTTTTTAAATTGGAAGGGTTGTCTTCATTTAGAATGATTTTAATATTTTTAATGAAAATTTTATTTATCAAACAAAAAAAATAATAAATGCAATATAATACTTATAAATTCAAAATATGTCCCCCAAAAGTATAAAAATCTTATAATACTATACATATATAGTGTAATACTTTCCTTATATTCATTTCACAAGATAAATCATTAGGAAATTTACTTTTAATGCAGCATGAGACATATTTATAAAACCCAATTTATTTTTAATGATATTTATTATGGTGTGATTTAAGATCGAATTCACCTACATGGATCACATATATCATTAACATGTCCTGATTTTTTCACCCAGATAATACTCTAATTAATTTTTTAATGTTATAATATCATGATATTTATTTTATGGAATTATGGAGTAATCCTAATATGAGAAAAGGCATTTTCCACTTTGTGAAATTGTCAAGGTAGTAAGCATTGAATCTTGTTTTTGTCTTATTTTATGTTTCATCCAAATTTATTATGATTCCATTATCCTATGATACCATTCTATTTTTGTTATTCATCATAAGGGTTACCCATGTGCCTCAAATTTTATTACATCATGTTATTTCTTTTACTCATATTTTATGCATCCTTATCATTTTTATTTTATTACTAGTATTTTTAGATCACCCCTTTTGTTTATGTATTCTATTGGTTATCCCATGCATTTTAGGATCTCCAAAGGATATAGAATCTCATTATAGGGAATAATGTTTTTTTATTTTTATATCTCACTTTGATATTTTATCAAACTATTCTTCCAAAGACACTAGGTCCCATAATCATTGTGTTGTAATTAATACATGCCTACTTTCAAAATCATTTAATAATATCTGTGAAAGGAATGTGATTCTATATAAGAAGGTAATCTAACCATTCCCACCCCCACTATGAAATTATCTATAATTAAAAAACCCATGTATAATAATGCATTAAGAAGCATATAGATGATAGGGAACCCCACACTACATTCCCAAATATCTTTATACCTTCATAGTGGAACAATGTATGTGCTGGAGTGCCAATATCTGCTAAACATGACATAATTCCTAGAGCATGTCATGAAATTAGCCATAACATCAGATATCATGAAAGTCACTAGGGCCATCACATAACATTTAGACGTATTACACCTAGTCTATCACATCACATATCATCCACAATCATTATTATAGTAGTATAGTATTATGAGCATAAAAGGAATCCAACATGTTATACCTTTATTACATGAAACATTACAACCCTAATCAATCTGAAGAACTTATTAAAACCCATTATAGTTAACTTTTCACTTTTATACATCAAAAAATGTTCCTGAAATCATCACCTTGGAGAGAGAGAGTTGAAATGTTGGGGAGCTATCCATCCATCCTTATCACCATGATGTTGGAAAAAAACAACCCAAGTATGTGGGAGTTAGAAAATGGTTCTTGATCATGTGGGTTGTGTATAGAAAATCACATAGAATATTTGTGATATATATAAACATTTACACACAAAATACTATCCTATAGGTTCATAAAAAATAATTAACCAACACAAAACATCATCTATCATCCTCACAACATCAATACTTTCACTGCCACTACTAAATGAACATCACAAGAAAAGAGACCCCAAGAAAAATTTCATATTTCATTTATTTCTAAACATAATCCATTTTCTTGAATTACAATTAACGAGAAATTCCATTATCCATCACATTCATAGCATTATTCATCCCATTTAACTCACATTTAGAAACGACCATTTAATCGATACACTCCCTGTTAATTTTTTCATTATCCATTTCAATCCATGAAATTTACCATTCATTATTAATGAATTATTACATCACTACCCGACATATATAAATAATATAAAAATTCATGAATCTTTCTCCATTAAATAGGAATACATCGCCCCTTTAATAACAACAATGTAATTCTACATCACAACCTATATTTAAATCATAACCACCACGCACCACATCCATTTTTCATCACATAAACCACATTTACCCTATATAATAACCAAATCTCTACACATCCCCACCCACATCACAAATTTTTTATGTCATTTATTCTCATATGTATTATTAATCCATTATAATTAGTTATAAATAAATTATTTTATTTTAATATATTTGATTAAAAGTTTAAGAAATGTTTTTGGAGCGTTCATGTCTTATTTGGAGATCCGAGATCAAATTTTTTAAAATATAATATGATCCACATGTTTATAACATGATTAGTATAAAACATGTGAACCAACTATATGGCCTAGTGAGAAGAGGTTCAAGTATAGTTAAACCATTAATTGGACGAGAAATGGTCATACAAGGGGCCATATAGAAACTACAAGGGGTATCCTCAAAGGTTCCACATGGTTAGGAATTATGTGAACCTACCCTACATCATTTGTCCCACATTGTAAATGAACTGACAAGGTTGGTGCATATTTTTTCTGGTCATGTTGTCAAAACAGACACCCCATAAAAATTGAGAAAATCACCTAGTGGAAAATCCCCCAAGCCAACAATGCTATATTTTTTGGTTGATTAGTGTTGTTGACAAAGAGGATTTCTAGTGTATATTATGGAATTCCAGAGAGATTTTTAATTAGGTATGTTTAACATGATCCATGATAATGGATTGGATTCCCTAGCCATGTTATAGAAACATTCATATAGAATTAGGTGTTGTTGTCCAGTGTTTGCCAATTTTTTTGGGGTCTAAAATTTGAAGGATGGCTATCATCATGAATGTTGGATTTCCTTAAAGGCATTCTAAAAATATTTTAATGGTATGTTTTTCGCAAGTATTGGGTTTCAATGATGGATTTTTTTGATGTTTTAGATCATCATGGATGATCATAGTGAATGTTTTTTGGAAATACAATACTCTCCCTGACTACATGAATATTTGAGAATATGAAATTTCCATGGTGCTTTTAGAAAATAGGGAGATATGTGAACGATATAAGATAGATTCCTAAAATGTGATGATGTGGATGGAATATTCTAGAATCAAAGGAAATTCCTATAAAGAGTAATCTACCCCCGATAAAATAGAGAATGTATTAATGAAGATTCTAAGGCTCTGAATTCCCGAAGGTGATTCATGATGGTGGGTCTTGCATAAAAACTTGAATGAAAGGGATTTTGGGAAGGATATGAAATTTTAATGATAATTGGGATCATCATGAATGTAATTTAGTTAATGAAGTCTATAAAAGCATGACCTAATATTGTGAGCCCTGCAAAGGATATGTGATCTCTTTTAAAGTCTTTTACTTCATGAAGGACTAGTGAGCTTCACAAAAAGGGGTTTCTTTGTCAAAGATATCTGAGATTTTGGAATGCGGTGTGACTCCAAAAGGTCTAACCATCATGATAATGTTCAAACAAAATTCTATTAAACATGCGGTATATTAGTTTTTATCATGTTGAGGATATTGGGACAAAAATAGCACATCTATCAACCATTAAGGATGTTGTCATTATGACTAAGTAGAGGACATATGCTTCTATAAGTTGAGTTGTAATCCTTTCTAGAGTAGTGTGAAAAGGAAGAGTAAGTAGATGAAACATTCCACTGGTAGGGAGACATCGAAAGAGGGTTAGGGGATAACCCTTGGGAAGCATTGTGATATCCTTAAACATAGTAAAGGCAGTGATATTGGGAGTAGAATATATATACCATGAACCTTAATTTGGATTTTAACCTTAGTGTATTTTTACATTGGAGGATTATCATTGTATGATCCTTGAACATATCATATTAATGGCTAACCAAGTAAAATTTCTTTGGCTCATGTATTCTATCAATTATATATACACAATCCTATGGGAAAAGGAGATAAATTTTTTTATTAACAATAAAACATGTTCCCAAGGGGTGGTTGTTTTAATTTCCCATACTCTAATTCACCCCCTCTTAGGGTATTTATCATAATGGGGATAACACCATTTTACTAATCATT
Organism: Viscum album; assembly: GCA_963277665.1. Lineage (NCBI taxonomy): Eukaryota > Viridiplantae > Streptophyta > Magnoliopsida > Santalales > Viscaceae > Viscum > Viscum album. The sequence continues at coordinate 2,013,935,954 of OY728153.1, read as the reverse complement.
TATTAAATTTTATCTCCCCATTTCTCTTCCACCAAAAACAATGCCTCCTTTATTCTAGATAAAACCCAAGTTATTATTCAAAAGTTTTTGGATGAATATAATCCTCTGATCCTAGAATCATTCACCTCCAGTTATGTTGGAGTAGTACCAGTATGCGATGTAATCCGCATGATTCCTTTAATCTTGAGCCTCACTGTAAAGAATATGAAATCCATGGGGGTTAATATTACCAATTTCTAGGTTATTTTTAAATATTGTATTTTTCTTATTCTATCCCGAGTTAGAGGTCAACAATGGATAAAGAGAGTACTACTTATCTAAGGTAATTGGTCTAACGCTTTTACCAAAATTCTTGGGTGTTTATTTTTTTCTCCTTTGTTTGGAATGCCGATTTTTTTCAGGTTTGTCTAGAAATTAATAGACCATTTATTTAATTTTTAATTGTTGATTTAAACATGTTACTATTCCATTATTTATGGTTTCTAGTTTTCAACCTCTACACATACCACCGTTGAAGTGGGTTTTCTCTATTTTAAGGGCCATTTCATGTTTGGGTTTATTTTAGCTCACCAATTATTAATGGGATTGAGATGTAAATTTAGGGAGTTTTAAAGGTCAACTACATCTTATATAACATTTTCATTTATGAATTATGGGATTAATAAAATGCAATTAATGAAATTTTTGTAATGAAATATACATCCATTGTCTTGTGAATTATTATGAAAATGATTACTGAAGTTTCCTTGAAACTAACATGGACCCCATTTTTTGAATTTCATGTGAAAGGATTAATTAATATAATTGATAAATTAAAGGACAACGATATGAAAAATTGAACATTTTTATAATTCATTAAATGAAAATTTTAATGGAATAGATACTAACATGGACTCAACCCCTATCTGTTATATGTGAGATGAGTGTTTAAATAACTAAGATGGGATAAATTGATTAATGTAATTGTGACTAACATAACCCCTAAATTATTAAATATTTCACTGATAATGGATGAAATGGTACTACAGTGATGTGGGGTATCCCGATATGGAACCAACTAATAATTTTCATATTTATAATGGATTCCTTGGATTGTTTCCATAGATCTGGATTACTTGGACCACCACAGACATGCTCGTTGGGATCCACTCAAGTCTTTTCCATGTTTTCTATGGATGGAAAACATGGAATCGAAGTGGATTCCTATTCCATGGGACATAATCCCTTTCCCATATTGTTATATTTAATATGAGTTAGTTTGGATGAGTTACTCGGACTCAGAAATGATTCCTCGGTCAGTTGCACTAGGACCAAGCCCTCATCGATCTGAAACACAATTATTCATCACAAGTCAAAGTTTCAGGATAAATAATATAATATGAAAATCTATATATGATTCCCCACTCTATTATACAGTTATTCATCATTAAGGTACTACTTTATTTCAGTATGTACTATTCGATCTGACAGTGTTATGTTATCATGATACTTTATTATTAATGTTATACCTAATCGCTACTTCATCTTATATACATAGACTGAATTTTTTATAGATACTTGCTATCATGTTGAACTAAGTATATAAAAACCCATTACAGTTCCCATTTAGTACGTAGAAAAATGTCATGATTTTAGGTAGGGACTAAGGGAGAGGTCCTATTTTGGACACCCAATTCCTTATAATGGGATAGTATACATTGATAGAGGACTGAACTTACGATCATGATTCAATGGGATATATAATTTTTTGTATATTTTTTTCCAAAAATTTATTATTTTTTCCCACCATATACCATGTATTGTCCATTTTAATGGCATGAGATAATCATCATAATTTTTTATATAACATAGAATATGGTTTTTACTAGTTTATTTTTCCGGGTTGGATAATTTACTTTTCCGCTTCTATATAAATATATCTGTTTTTTCTATTTACCTCATTATTTTACAGCTATGATCAAATCTGATTATGATGGTATATTATTTCCACATTACTGTCGTATACTCTCACTACTAGTCAGAAGACTATTGTGTACGAGGTGGTGTGCATGAGGCCAGTGGATGATAAGATTGGTTAATAGCTAGTAAACTGGAAGTGGGGATCTAATAGTGGTTTCAAAGCCCAAATTCAATTTTTAATTATTTTTTTGGTTTGTAGATAGGAGAATAGGAGTGTTATGGAGTTTGAAAATGAGCATGTGCATGGATTATTTGAGCCACGTACAGTGAAGAGACAAATTATATTGGATGGGACTTTCCATTCTAGATTTCCCCTATTAGAGATGTATTGAATTCCCCATTGGATGAATCACAATATTTATGGTGTTTATTATCATTATGGTTTTTCTTTTCCCTTTTCCTTATTTGGAAAGGAAGTATTACGAAATTCATATTTGTTGTCACATATAGATCCACATGTCATACATAATACATGCTATTTAGATGGCATTTATTAGAAGCTTCATTATTTTTTATGTATATTTGTATACCATGTTTACATAAATATTCAAAAAATTACTTATATACATTAATTGTATGATTATTTAAATGATTTATAGTATTATTGGTTTTTATTCCATTCCATGTTTTTTTATTTGATATTAGTTATTGAAGTGTTTGTATCATCATAAATGTAATTTTCCAATATATCTTGATGGTGGAACGTCAAATAACAAATTATGTCATTTTTGAGCTATAGACCATTGGTTTCATGGGATGAAACATTTATTTTTCTTAATAATGGGAAGTAAGAAAATTTTAAAAAGTTTACTAGACTTTATTAAATGGGAAGAAAACTCCATATAATCACACCATTACATATAAAATATTTATATTTTAAGACGGAAGGTCAAAACATTTTTATAGTTAAATGACACCCCAATTAGAACTTATAATGTATATTTCATTATAACACTGGAATGGAAACTAATCTGGCTAAACCATTATACACCTGAATGAGTATGAAGAGTTTATTTTTAATAATTAAATTAAATTACATCCATTAAATTGTGATACCAATTGCAACATAATGGATTTTCCATATATACCTTAAACATGACACATTGTATATCAAAACTACTAAAATGAAATAAAACATGATCACTAACTAACATTATTTGTTGGATGTAGATAATATATTTTACGATTATCCATGGTTTTATACATCACCCAGATTTTATTTTGGTGTTTGGAGAGGAAAATTATTATTTTATAGGAAGGTTTATTCTTATCTTATTCTTATGTCTATAATCTTTATCATTGTAAAATATTTACTAGTGTGTGTTCTTGGAAAATATAGTTATATTCCACAATGAATACCTCGATATGCATGCTAAGAGGGTGGTGATGACTATGATCGAGAGGAGGTGGTCCATGATCCACTAGTATTAAAACGTGTAGAAAAACTTATAGCACCTCCTATTATACCCTACCTGGGAACTAACTTCTAGTTTGGGAAGGGATTCTGATGTATTAGGTAGACTATCTAGGGTGCCCCACAACCTCAGCCAACTATAAAAGAGATGACATGTGAGTTTCTACTACCGTGTCCACCCAGTGATTTAGGGATGGTATTCCAGAGGCTATAGAGTCATGGATTAAGATCATGTCATCAACGTTTGAGAATCTTGAGAGGCCTCCCAAGATGAGGGTTAATCTTAAATATTAAATTAATTTGGACTTAATGAAAAGATAATAGGATTTTTTACCCAATCTGATAAATATTGTGCAAGGTATTGAATGGATTTCTAAATACCACTCAATGATTATTTCAAAATTGAGATGATGATGACCTAAATATCCATAGAGTTAATTGCACTAGATCATTCCAGTTTATTAGTTATGGATTACAAATTGCATTTTATGGACAATATAAATCTTTTCAACTTTCCTTGGTGATATGATTTATAGAGTTATATGTTTTAATGATAGTATCATATACACCATTTTATCTTTAGTAAACATATTTTATTTTGCTACTATCATAAATATAATGAACCAGGGATGGAAAAATAAGAATCATCTTAGAGAGTTTGGAGGTATGTGGAATAGTGGGTTCTCCCCTTAGTAGGGATGTACCTTGTCTACTTATATAATTATTTGATACAAATTTCCTATAGGAACAAGTAGTAGGTATATAATTCACCCAAGTAGCCATGTGATCTATTGTTAGTGTTGTAAGAAGGGCCATATGATGAAACAATGTGAAATTTCCCATGTTGAAAATGGAACGTAAGGTTGGATGGGACATATAAAGATGTTTTTATAGACATTTACCATTATTTATTAAATTTTTTCACTATATCCTTCTTCAAGATAAGGTTTAGAAGATCCACATCATCCCAAGAGGTTGACTACTACTGGCCGTACATGTTTAAGAGGTATTGAAAAAAAGGGGTTCCATATTCAATATTTATAGCATTAGTAATGTTGGCCTACCTAGGTATATGAAGTTGTATCACCAAGAAATATATTGGGACTAATACATGCATTTAAATCTATCCATGAAGAGTAGAGTTTTGGTCCATCTATAGATAGAGGTATGATTTTAGTATCCTATACTTTAGTACATATGTTATTTGATACAAGTGATTCCCACTCCCTTATATCTATAGAGAATATAGAGAGTATTGTATTTGAGGTAGAGTAGTATTGCTGAATGATGACACTAGATACTCTATTAATAATTCTATTGGAGAGTGTATGATAGTTCATGGAGTTCCCCTTATATTAAAAGGTATCATTTCTTTTCGGACTTCTTCTCCCTCGAAATGATAGGTCCTGATATAATTCCCCAGACGAAAGAATTAGTTATTTTTCAGAATTATGTCAATTGTTATCACTTGAGGGTGTCCTTCAAAGCACGATAGAGGTATTTAAAATTTCAAGGGTGAAATATATTTGTAAGAATTTCATTCTAGAATGAATAAACATGGGATGGGTAGTGTCACAACCATGTTTGTGATCTGTTATATGTATGATTATGAAACACATCAGAGTGATCTACCATATGTAGTAGATCATTTTTTGGATTCCTTCCCTGAATAGTTTTATTTTCTACGTACAGATAGAGAGGTAGAGTTCACTATTGAGGTAGTACCAGAAGAATCACTATAACCCATTCACCATTAAAAGATAATTAATACCGAGATTCAAGATCTCAAGAGGAATATAGAGGACATCGAATCTAATGGTTTTATACAACAAAATACTTCCCCATGGGGTTTACCATTAATTTTATCTATGAAGGTTGAAGGTATCATGAGGATTTTCATCGATTTCCATCAAATGAAGCATATTACGGTTATGAAACAGTATCCACTACAATATATATAATACATTTTCTTAAAGCTTCAAAGAGAGAGGGGTTTATCCATAACTTACTTAAGATCAGGATATGATCAAGTTCATTTTAGACCATCAAATATACCACATAAAACATTACATAGTAGACATATCTTTTAAAAGTATTTGGAAATCCATTGAGTATTAAGAATTTAACAGTAGTATTCATGTATTTGATGAATTGTGTTTTCCAGCCACATATGGATTCATTTATAGTAATCATTGTGGTTGATATATTGGTGTAATTATATAATTCTTACAAACATTCCCAAAATCTTGATATCATTTCTAGCGCACTGAGGGAGAACTAGATTAATGATTATATCACCAAATTCTAATTTAGGATTGACGAGGTCCATTTTCTAGTTTAAATCATCTCAGATCCAATAGTATCAGTTAACCTAGAAAATTTGGGAGCTATAGTTTCATTGGAGTAGCCTAATAAAATCATTTATATTTGGAGATTCATGGGGATAATGAGTTATTAATGGCACTTCATTAATGAATTATATTTCCTTGAAGCACCTCCCATGAGATTTAGTATGAAAACTATCACATTTATATGATCTTATGTGTGTGTGATATCCTTTTATGAGATACATATGAGACTGCATTAAATAGAAATATTGATTTTACATGAGCCTATAAGAGGCTATATGTTTAACTATGATTAATTTTGAATAAATATTTGAGCTATATTGATGTAGAAATATCATGTCCTAGCATATTGGTCATGTAATTTGAACAACCGTTAGTGGAATTACCCAATTAGACATCATGAGCTAGTAACTGTGACTCATGCCTTGTGTTACTAGAGGTATTACATACCGATAGAATATTTTTTTGTCAAAAATGAACAAAAAATACATAAGTTCATATTTAAATAGCGTAACAATAATTTTAGGTAGTGAGTATGGGTTGAGTTCCTAAAGACCTTCATATTTTAGCTTTCTTGTATTCTATTGATGGGGTTTTCCACTACTGATTCTTTGAGATGGAAAGCTCAGAAAAAAGATGTTTAAGAAGCTAGCAGTGAATGAAAATTGATAACATTGTTTTATAAGATTCATTAGGATGTTTATGTCCCTCATGGAAGTCATGTACTCACATATTGTTTTAGGGGAAGCTCCACTTATGAACATGGTTAAGATGATAAAACATTCAAATCCTCAGGTTTTGGTCATATGAGAGATTATTTTTTTGCAAGAACCCACTACAAGGATGGATCATAATGAGGATGTGGTATTACACATTCATGGAAAAATCCTGGTTTCTATATACATCAAAGTGAATTTGATGTGAGAGTATCATGCTTGTGCTTGGGTTGTACTTCCTAGACCCATGAATTTTTATGCTGAATAATGATATTGATGCATGCCTTTCGCAGAATGATCAATAATTAAGTATTTTATATAGAAATTATGTAGAAAATGTGTGACTGAAATTTTTTCTATAGATAATAATGTTATGAGGTGGTTAAATTCTTGTTTTTTGGGATTTCTTTTGTTATAGTAATTAATAAAATATGAATTATTTAAAAAAATAAAGGGATTAATGGTCTAGTCTAGGATTACTCCATTATTCAACCACTGATTCAATATCCATTGGTTTGTAATCTAACAATATTTAATTGAATCCAAAAAATTAATTTCACCCGGAAATTTTAGTTCTAATAAAGAAACATAATTATAACATTATTTACCACTATTTCATACAATGTTATTTGGATACATCCATTTTCCATTAAATTACCCCCACTATCAACAATCACATGTAGTGGAAATAATCTACGTTTCTTGTGTGTGCACCGTTGAGAAAGATAAAAAATAATTAAAAGATAAATATAAATAAAACACTATTGAAAAATCCATTAACTTCAACAATAGATTTCGAAATAGTACCGAAAGATCATAATTCTTTAGTAGGGAAGGGAGTAGATTCTCCTTGGATGATCTACATAGTGTCTAGTTTAACATAAATAGGTTATTAAAAAAGGTATATTATTGAATAAAAGTTATGTACAATGGTTCTTATAATACCCATTGTAGAATAAGTTCCTCCTCTTATATAGTTCTCAGCTTGCTGGGTTCTATTCATGTGAGTGGTGCATGCTTCTTCACTGAATTCTACATTTTCTTTAAGGAGAAGTATTACATTCATGTTGATGGTAGAAATGTTTCTATAAGGGTATTTTTGAATTCTGTATGGCATCGATTCTCTTCCATTATCCATCAGAACATCCGTTACTAAAATGGCTGGAACAAATTATTTTCAGTATTATGTAAATGAAAATGGTTATATGATTTTAATTATGACCCTATTTATTTTTAGTAGTGTTTGGGATGACTTAATTTACTTTAGAGACATCATTTATGCTAGTATATGCACTTGGATTCTCAAATAAATGGTTAGAGAAGACACCAAGGTTCTTTTCTATGTGGCACTAAAAAATCTCTGATGGATTAATTTTCTTTCTTACCTCATGATTAAATCTGAACCATGCATATGTATCTATTTAATTATAAAAGGATCTACTCAGAATCTTAACTTGAAGATGCATCCTTAATTTTAATATATATGGGATACTATAATTTTATCACATGAATTTTGTGTTCAACGGTAGATTTATCCTTAGTGATATTGTTGAATGAAACATCTCACATATAGTCTATTATTGTAGGGTAGTCTTTCTAGTAGTTCTATTAGCTGGAACTCACCTAGAGTCCGTGAAGATCTAAAATTAATAGGGAGAACTTCCATTATTCCTATGTTGGAGGGGCTTCAATCCACCATCATCAGAGATACATGGGTGGTAGTGGAAGGAGTCAGGGGAAGGGTAAGTGGAAATGTATTGGTACTTATAGTGGGGGTAGCTAAATGGTTGTGAGGAATTTTTTAAATTCACACATCCTCTGGATATCCTCAAATCATTAGTTAAGTGAGATATAATTAATTATAATAATTAAAGTCTAAGGGAATGCAATGGTAACATAGTAGGTAAATTAACAGTAGGGTCCGTGCATAAATCATACAATAAGACTATTTACCATGAAGGTCATGGTATGTGTTCCTACCATGCAATAGTGGATGAAATGGAAAGGACCATAATTGTTATGCATACAATGATAATTTTGGTAGACTAAATGAATTGTGTTCATACGATCTTCTATTTTTTCTATTGTATTTTTTTGAGCACAAAGTCACCAGATATAACTCATAGTATGTAGAAATACCCTGATACTGTTGTGTGTACGGTGTTAGTTTACTGTGAGTAGTTCCTATGGTAGATTTATGTCACATTATTCGTGTTTAATATGTGATATCAGGTTCATCAAAGAGAACATATAGTTTGTACTTGTAGTATGAATAGTGATCATGGATATCAAGGTTAGTCCCGACTTTAGTAATTGTACAACCTATAATTTTTAATATTTTTTCAAACTGTAGTATTATTCATTGATTAATATCCATTATAATAATTCCAAAAGGATCACCACATTAAAATTCAATTTGAAATTAATTTCTAATTTCATAAAGTAAAAACAACTATTATCAGCCATGGAATTTATCTACAATTTTAGGTGTTTAAAATGATTACAAGGCATTTAATGTTGAAAATTACAGCTCAAATTAAAACCCCAAACACAAAAAATTTTACTCATAGTAAAAATGATCTTTGAATTCAAATAATTCATATATAAAAATAAATGATCTTCATCCTAGGTCTACCCAAATTTAATAGCCAGAAAAGAGATAATAGACGAACTCAACCGATATTCAACATATCATGAATTATATATGAGTCTAACCATTTCCTCAGTTCAATTAAGTCATAGTTTTAGATAAGATTGGGAAAAATTATATTTATGAAAAATAAATATTATAAAAAAAATTACTTCCATTTATCATCATTTCAATGTTTTCCTAATTTTTTTTTTCAATTTTATTGAAACAAATTAAATGAATTTATTATAAATAAATTTCACATAATTCAGTGGGATTAATTTTCCCCTCACCTAAACTGAAAAATTCTTGATAAGTCCCTTGTGAATTTATTTTTTCCTAAAATAATTTTGTGTAATGTACATTTCATGGAACATATAGATTTTTCATTATTTATTTATGGAATCATATCCAGTTTCCTTATCCTAAATATCCATTGTGGTTCCCAATCGTCCATTTTTATTAAATTTTCAAATGAAATGTTAAATTTTCTTTATTGTTGACTCTCTATGGCATGAATTCTCATAAAAGATAGGTTAACTTATATTATGCTCAATATTCTAGTGACCTGATGTTATAAAATTTATTCCACAAAAATTCATTATCTCACACTACATCAATTTGTTATATGACCATTCATCAATAAAAGAAGTGAAAAAATCACTCAAAAATCACTTAATTCCATACAATTTCAAAACCCATGAATTAATATACATCTATAATAGTATCATCATACTAGGAATGGTAAAATTGATATTTATGAAAAGGATGAAAAATAAAAATATAAAACTATACAAAAGAGTAATGAGGAGAACTATATATTTTAGGAAAGTGGTTTGTATTTATTTTTAGATATTTGTTTCTCTATTCCCCCATAATTGGTTCTGACACTTTGAAGTTGAATATAAGAATTAAATTTACTAAAAAGACAGTTAAAAAATTATAGACCTAAAATAATGGAAGATACTACATTGAAGTAATTATTTTAAAGAAAAATGGAGGAGTCTATAATCCACCATAGGTTCTTTCAAAACGTCCTCTTATTATATCATTAGTTTTAGACCATTCACCATAAATGGATCCTTTGACTATAATCCTTCTATTTTAGCTACTCAAAAAGGAAAATTATTAATTACTCTATATGGTCCCATCAAATTGAGGTGAATCCTACATGGGAAAAGATGTATCATTTATGAAGATATATATTATTTTTCTTTAACATGAAATTCTGTTTTCATGATCAATTGTTCATGAGGAGATCTATTTATCTATTTTTACAATATTTTGTTTATATATGTCTCTCTCCTTAATTATTTAAGACCCATTAATTTTAGTTTCCATTATTCTCCAGCTATGATAAACATCAGGTTTACATGTTTGGAAGTTGAGTAGGCTTTGTGCTATAGCTCAAAACAAAAGTGGAAATTCCTAATAAAAATAATTTGATAATGGGACATACCTAATGTTGTATTATAGGTGGTTCTATTTTCCCATATATATTCATATATATTTTTACACCAAGACATTCCTTTGGGATGTATTTTATCCTCAAACATCCTTTTTTACTTATCTTTTGGGTACTTCTTCTAGAAATATTAACTATAGGTTACTAGAAATGGAAGTTTTATAGTGAACTAAATATTTTTTCACGTGTACATCCATAATCTTGTTGTAGAAATGGGATCCTTTGTAACAAATAATATATTGAGGTATTTTAAACCTATATAATATGCTTGATTTATGAAATTAAATTATAGTTTCTATGTCATCTGCATGTGGGTATTCAGCCTCAATCCATTTTGACACTTAGTATACTACTAACAAAATAAATAAAAATCCATATGAAATGGGAAATGGGATGATGATATTGAATTCTAAAATATCAAATATTTGAAAAAAAATGTTGTTGTAGAATATTTTTTCTTTTGGAAATTCAAATAGTAAACTAAAATTTTGGGAATTTTTAGAATTTGTTTTATTGTAGGAGGACAAAAAATCCATCATCCAAATTATTCCCAGATATTTTTTAAGTCCAAAATGTCTTCCAAATGAAATGTTATGATAAAAAATAATGAATAGAACATATTTATTTCTCTATAAATTATCCTCTAATTATTTGATCACTAGAAAATTTCTAGAAATTAAGTTATTTCAAAATAGATTATTTTAAATAAAATATTATATTAGTAGTTTGATTCTTTTAGATGAAATATGGTACTTTGTATTTGATAAGAAAATTAATAATGTAAGTATACCACGATACATAGTCTAGGATATGTAATATGTCATAAGGGAATAAATCTTCCAAACATGACTTTTGAACTCATTCTACCTCTTCCATTTGATGAATCCTAGTCATGTGGTTAGCCACTATATTTTATAATCCCTTCTTGTCCATAATTTCAATTTCAAACTTTATAGTTACACCATCCGTCTTAATATTCTTGGATTCAGATCAGTCTTAGAGAGTTAATTTATTAATACTTATTGGGGGAAATAACAAATTTCATTACATCTTAGAGGTAATAGTGGAATATTTATTAAGATACAATAACTGGAAAAAATTCCTATTTTGTGATTGTGTAGTTGATATAGGCAGTGACTATGGATTTTGAAATGAAATCTATCTCTTGTGGAATCTTATGAATCATTAGGGACAAAACTGCTCCAATAACTCTATTGGAAGCATCACATAGTACCCAAAGGGGTGACTCTAGGTATCTGGGAATATGATGTGGGAATTGGAAAGCATTAATTCAAATTTTCAAATTCTCTCCTATAAGAACAATAAAAAACCAATTCAATTCTTGAGTAAGTTGGTTAGGGGAAATCTATTTTCTCTAAAGTCCGTAATAAACCTTTTATAAGATCCCACTTATCTAAAAATTATCTAATGCGTTTGAAAGTGCTGGGATAGTATAATGTCTAAATGAAATCCACTTTAGACTTACCAGCTTCAATACCAGCTTTAAAAACCATGTGGCCCAAGGAAATTATTTTTTACAAGGAAATATAATGTTTCAAAATTCCAAACCATGTTTTTATCGATACATATTTGTAATTTTTTTTCCAAAATCTCTGGAAATTTTTTAATGAATGATCTATACATAGGGATGTCGTCAAGGAATACCTCTAAAAACTCTCAACATGTTCTAAGACAATTTTTACCTTGTAGTGTTGAAGGGTACATAGGGAATTATAGTGACTAATAGGAAACCATTGGTAGGGAAATCAACCAAAGGAAAATTTGATAGTGGTATTTCCATGGTTACATAGAGTAATGGGATATTTGAAATAAATAGCGAAACCACTGAGGAAACAATAATATTATATCTGAGATAGTCTTTATAGAATTTGGTCAACAAAGGGTAAATGCAAATGGTATTTCCTTATTAGATGGTTTGATCTCCAAAAGTTGACGCAAACCCTCTAACAATTCTAAATTATAATAGGTACTATTTCAGTGATTTCATTTTTCAAAATTGTGAAAATAGTTTTTTATTATCATGTTGAATAGAGGTCAACTATTATGATTCTGATATGGGATAGATTATTTCATCTTTTATGATTCTACATACATTAATTTTTTATACATGCATGTGGTCTTAGACGATTCTTCTCAGGGGATTTATTACTGTATTAGATCCTTCTCCCGAATTTCATTTAATATAGGTGGTATGGATTATTTTATTGACTTAACAATTATTTTCATAATTTTTAGATATTTCTATAAATCTAAAGATTATTTTTTGATGGAAACAATAACTGGTATTTTCATATCCTATTTTAAGAGAGAATATTTTGAATTAATGATATGAAACTTTAATTGTAAATTTGGGAGGTTTTCTAGAGACTGTTTCATTCCACTAATATCAATTATGTCCACCTATTCAAGTAACAAAAAAATTATAGTGTCTTATTTAAACAATTCATCAAAATAATTCAAATCAAACTATTAAAATTGATCATAAGTTGATATATTCTCCAGACTATGTTCACTTAGAGAAATATATTTATCCAGAGGATCAGGTATTTTCAAATCATTTTCATAGTCTAATTATTTCTTAAAAAATTTCAATTTTTTCAGTACAAAATGTTTTAAGGGGAAAACATAATATTCTTCTTGTGGATGTTTTAAGGAATCAAAATATCAAAATCCATTCTTTCCACAAAAAATTTCATGTAATTGGTTTCTTCATTGAAATTTATGATGGGTTAGTAATCTTTAGGAAGGAGACTACTAGAATATTGGTTGAATTATCTTTAACCCTTACTTATTCCTCGATAACAATTTAGAGGTCATCATGGAATGGGTAACCTTCTACACTGAAAAATACATCCTCAAGAATAACTACTAGATAAGTGGTGGCTCCATTCTAAATCTCCATAACACACATGTGGGTTTTTTTCTCCAATTTATAAATAAGAAAAAATGGAATAATTTATTAGATTAATTGATTAACCTAAGTAACACAGTGCATTGGAAAATGTGATTTCACCAATTGTGTAGGGAACAAAAAATGTACCTGTATCATCATTGTCTTTAGATATTTTATGGGTGAAAATACAAGAAACATTGATACCTAATAATGACTCTTAATATCATTTTATTCCCCATATACTAGTGTACAAATCCATAATGAGTTTCATATACATTGTAATATGGAGAATTGATTCTAGCATGGGGGTATTGATTTCCACTTTTTTGAAAAATTCTTGTGTCACATTCAAAAATGATTTAGGCATGGTTTATTTTCATTCAGGAATTATTATAGGGATGGGGTGTCTTGATACCTTTTTTATTCCATGGTTTTTTGTTTAAAGTTTCATGTTTCTTTCCCTACCTTTGCCTCAGGTTATTTTTGTACAGCATAACATTACTATAGTTTACAAATTGTTCCAATTTCATTTGTAATTCTAAACTGTATTCCAATTCATTTCCACTATGAAATATACTATCTTTTTAATTTCATTAAGGGTTTTTAATTTTTAATTTGGTTAATATACATATGGATTGATTTAAAACATTCTTCAGGGTATTCATGATTTGGCCAAATATTCTTATTAATTATTTTAATTTTGACCCATTAGTTGTGACAGTGGTGTAATGATTATTTTGAAATAGTAGTACCTATATGAACATGTTATTTATAGATAGTTCATGTGGAATTCCTTGATGGAATCTTGTATATATTTGTAATTTTTTTTTTCTGGAATAGAATTGAATGAAAAGGTTGTTGAGAAGCCTATTGAAATGGCGTTCTTTGAGTCTGCAAGATCCAAATTCTAAATGTGTTAGTTGGGAATTTTATAAATAATTCGTCGATATATGGTTTATTAATGAATTTACTATGGACCATAGTATCACAACTATCAATTCCTTAAACATTAGAGAACCCCTTGGTAAAAATAACCGATTAATAACATATTTTTATGTCCCTTGGGGTTGTGGTAGTTGATGATTCCAACACCTTGTTCACAAATAATTATCTCAAAAAGGATGTCAACTCTTTAATTTTAATTTATAACAAGGTTGAGTTAGATCATTTTACCACATATACTCCTATAGTTGAATTTTTTGTTCCAAAATATAGTGAATTTAATGATATACTTTCATTGAGTTATATTTATTAACATGTGACTAATAAATATGTGTGCCTCCTTAAAAGGCGTCTAATTGGATTCCTTGAATTTATATCAATCCATTGGAAAAAAGTGATGTTATTTATATATAATGTGTGGGAAGGATTATGTTAGTTTCTTTAACCACTTCTATAATTCATTGAGAGGTTATCTCATTTATTATTTTATTCCAAACATTTTCTTGTGAAGTTGGTAACTCCATGAATATATAAGGAATAATTGGAAGAACATATTCATTATATACACCAATGAGTTGACTTCTCAAGGCTATAGAATGCAGATCCAGTATATGGATGCTCCTTCAACTGATAAGGTATAATCATTCTATTTGATTTGAGTATTAGTGACTCATATGGTTCTAAATCCCTTAAAAACATGTTTAAATGGTATTCAGTGTATATTGGGATCTTTAATAGATAGACCATGAGACTTAGGTAGTATCCAAATCATTAAATATTTATGATAATAGTATTATTTATCATTTAATTAAAATTATTATGTATTAATATTAATATTTATACAATAAATATCCCTCAATGTCCTATTAACTTGAGCTAGAATACGATAAATTTCATCCCATTTTACAATATCTTTGGAGTAAAACTAAAATGAGGAGGGAGATCAACCAATTTAATGGTGAAAAACTCACATTATAATTGACCAATGTTTATTAATGATCAGAGTCGTCCCAATAGTGTCCCCTCAATAATTTTTTCAAAAACAATAAGTGTAGAAGAGTTGGATAAGTTCATTTTAGAAATGAAAATTAAAACAGTATTTATAAAAAACTGGATTCCTCGTCAATGATTTCATGATAAACGTGTTCCTTTCATGGGACTCTCAAAAAAATATGGTTTTAACTTGAGAATATATAGTAAGAGTGGGACTCAGTCAATCTTCATAGAAGACATTGTCATGTGTGTGTTCATGTCATATTTTGTGGGTTTACATTTTTAGCAAAGGTAGGAGAATCTTGATAGTTTTAAAAATAATTAATTATGTAGTGGTATACTATTAAATTATTCCATCATTTAACTAAAAATAATTATTAATTTGGATTTTATTATCACTATAATCAATAAAATCATGCTTATTACTTGGAACAATGGATTTTGGTTCAAATATAGAAACACAATGAACTTTATATATCCCACCATTTCCTATCCTATTTTTCAGATATCTTTATTCCCATTTGAATTACCGTCACGATATTATATCAGATACATGGGGATTTTGTGGCATGTGTGTGAAATGAAGAGAATAAGATAAATAAATTTAAGTCTAAATAATAAGAAACCTATATTAGAAAAAAATTAACTTCACTAGTGGTGTTTGTAATAGTATTGAATGATCATTATTCCCCAATAGTGGAGGTGAGGGTATTAACCTTGGTGGAACCTAATAGGGTATATTATTCCATCACTGATTTATTAAAAATATATATTAAACTACATGAGTTATGGAAAATAGTGATTTTGACCCCCCTTCCTGAGTAATTTATTACAATTAAATAGTTCTCAGATACCCATTTTCATTTCAATTGAGGTGAATATTCTTCAACATATAATTCTGGTGTATATGAAAGGATTAGGTTTACATTTATATCGATGGTTGAAAAATGTCCAGATGGAAGGGCCTCGATGAATTATGTAAGGAATCGACACTATTCCATGTTCTATCATAACATCATATAAATGGTGTATTATTTCAGTACTTCATAATAGTGTGTAACAAAAAATTGTAATGTGATTTTAATTGTGGTCCTTATTTTTTAAATGAATCATTTGATTAATTAATCTATCCGTGAGACATAATTTCTTCCAAAAGCTTCACTTAGATTATCCCATCATTGGTCGGAGAATCCTAGTTATTTCTTTTTCTGTGGTGTTACAAATTCTTATCTCAATAGATCTTTATACATACATAATGTTAAAAATTGAGACCTTACAGTAGCTCTATTTAATAGATTGAGTATATTTTAAAAATATCAACTTTAAATTTCTACCTTTATTTCATGCATATGGGAGCATGTCCCATTTTCATGTGTCATTATTATTGATTATAAGTATTTTCCTTTAAAATATAGATGAATTTTAGATCCCCCTATATGGATATCCCTGTTGGGAAGCATCACTCCTAGAGTGCTCGGTTAGATCTCACACTAAGTCGGTGTAGAGATCAAATTGGAGTGAAGTACTTCCCTGATTCATTTGGTAGAATGGATTTACTCCATTGTCAACTCTGATCCAAAGATGACAGCAGAAGGTGGTATCATTAGGGTAGGTAGTACCTTATTTTTACTCATGTTGGTGGTTTATAAATGTTTTTGGAGACATTGGGAGTATCACCCATCCTCTAAATCTACTTCATCCATTAGTCCAGAGAAATTTTTATCCGTAGGGGAAGTGGAGGTTTAGGGTTTGTTATAGTATATTAGAAGGAATATGAATAGTAGGGTAGGTGGGTAATGATTTCAGTATGCATGCACAATGTCGGGTCATGGTATGTGTGTTTATCATGAGATATTGAATAAAAAAGAAGAGACCACAATAAGTATTCATACAATGAGAATAGTTTCAGGTTAAATATACATAGTTCAGGAATTCAAATATTTATTCCTTTTCGTATAATTTATTACCACATGGTATGATGATGGAACTAATGTTTGGTTCAATTATCATGATATAGTGGTGTAGAAAGGTGGTAAGGTTACCATCAGTAGTTCTCATAATAGGTTAAATGCAAGATAACCATGACTATCATGTGACAATAGGTTCATATAGGGGTTATATATGGTCGGTACCTGTGGTTTGTATAGTGACCAGGGATGTCATGATCACTCATGGCCTTAGTAATTTTCCAACCTACATTATATCAAATTCTTTAGTAGTGTAGTATTTATATATGATTAAATTTCTCCCTTATTATTCAAAAAGAAACACCATATTAAAAGACTATATGAAATTTTGTTCTAATTTTAAAAACACAATAAAAAATAATATCAACCAAGGAATTGATCTATAATGTGGGGTATTTTCAAACAATAGAAGAAAATAAATGTTGGAACTTACTAACCAAATCATCATCCAGTATAGGTGTCCATGTAATGACCCATAATTATAATATATATTTATTCTATAAATTTTATGTTTTCTTTATAATTTATAGAATATTTAAATTTAAATTATTCATTACCACATTATATATATTTGAATTTTTTGTAGAAATAAATATATTCAATTACATTTAAAAATTTATATGGTAAAATGATAGTTAAAATATATTATTAAATTAATTAAATATAAAATTTTAATTAAGGGTAAATATAACATTATAAAAATAATGTGAAACAAAAGTGTTAGGATTTGTAAAATATAAAAGTTATGGAACTTGAATTTAAATAAATAATTATTAAAGAAATATGAACCTATAAATATATATATATATATATATAATGATATATAAATAATATATCTACAATATTAAATAAATAATATAATAACCTATACAATAATAAGTTTAAGATGATAATATAATATAGATATACTAAGCAACTAAAAAAATCAGATAATGTTATATAATTTTTTTTATAAAAATAATTGAAGAAATTTAAAGTATATAATGAAAAAACAATAAAAATTAGGAATGAAATATTAAGATATAAATAGATCTTTATATATATATGTATATAAACTGTTAAAAATGATGGGTTGGGATAAATTCACCAAATTGATTAAACAAATAGGGAAAAGAATGATAATAATTATATTATTATTGTTATTATTATATTATTATTTGTATTACAATAGAATGAAATGAAAAATAATTGTAAAAACATATAGAATTGTAATATATTATGTTATAATTAGTAGGAAATTTAATAAGGATAATAAAAATATATAATTATAACCTTGACTAAAAAATATAGTATTTAATAAATATATATATAACCATATATATAATAATTGATGCATGAATAAAATAACAAAAAACAAAATTCATGTAAAAACCCACTGAAAAAATAAAGAAAAAAGAAAAATAAAAAACTAAATTTATAGGTGGAGTCATATTCCTCCCGAGCCCTCTAACAATATATAAACAAAGCATACTCGACCTCCCCCAATCAATGTCAACCATCATCCTTGCCACCATCGGAGCCACATCACTAAGAAACCACGCCGCCTTCTCCAAACCAATATTGGTGAACCCCTCCACTGTCGCTACCCAAGACACACACACACACACTCATTGTCGTTTCTCCCTATGGACACACATCGACCAACCTAAGCTTCCTTCTCATTTTTTTTGCAACACATAATACTATTACATACAATTATTCTAGGAAAATGGATATGTATTAGATATGATGAATGTGATGAAGCTTCATCTGTTTATAATTTCCATTGAGAGGAATCCATGTAATAGGGGTATCTAACATACTATTTTTATAGGTATATAGTTTTTGAGGTCCTCTGTACCCACCACCAAAGAATGTATCTTCTCATGAAAACCTGTATCCAACCCTCTTTGTGAATATATATTCACTCACTTGTACTAAATGAATACCCTTCAATCATTTTATGAAATCCATTTCCATTTTCCCTACCTTTTAATTTTCTCTCCATGCCTACCCCAAATGTGATGCCAATCCACAACATTTGACTAAAATTATTCTCTTTTTTTTGATATTCTAAGCAATAAAAACAAGCCACTGCCTTTTTTCCTTTTTACTAAAATATAATGGGGACTTATTTTTAAAAAATATTATATATATAACATTGTAATTTGACATTTATATTTCTAATAACATATAATGAATTATTATTTTCAAACTCTATGATTATTTACATCATTTTATGAAAGTATGTTTTATACATGGGTGTATATGTATTATATCTAAGTGTATATTACTGTAAAATTTTTCCATGTTTATAGTCTTTAAGTATAAATATAAATAAATACATATACTATTTATAAACTGAAATAATATATTTATATTAAATTTTTTATTATTAATCTAATATGAAGGAAATTGTTTTATGATTTAATGTATGGGAGTTCATATATGTCAATAGTTATATACACAGTTAGCATCGATTGTATTATTTAAATAAGTAAGAAATTCTTGTACTAAAATTGGTTTCAATCATAATCTTACCCAAGAAGGTATCTTCAAAATATGCTAGGATGAATTGATTATTTTAGAAATGATACTTTTATAATTTTAGGTGAATTATAAAATTTATTGTACATATAATTATTTTAAGAAAATAATATATCTATATAATTTAATGAATTATTTATGCGAATAGTAATATCATTATTAATATTATTTTATGTGAAGGTCTCATATCTTCACTACATTATTTTAAGAAAAAATGAAATTATTAAAAATAAAATATTTAGTCATGTAATTTTATGCTTAATATAATCATTTATGGATGTATTTTAAATGTTTACAATATTCTATTTTATTATAATAAAATGAATTTTTATGAGTTTATAGACGAAATTTCAAATACATGTGAGTTAATCTTACTTTCGTTAACATCTCATGCATGAATGGAAGGGATATTGTCATGATTTTTGATTGTACCAAATAGAGCAAGTGTTTTTCTTTGAATTTTCATATATAAATAAATATATATATATATACTTATATAAATATATATGTGTTTATATAAATATATGTGTGTATATGTATGAATTAATTATCATGAATTTAAGGTGTATACTCTAGTGAATAAACATATAGACACACACACACACACACAGATATATATAAAGAAAAACTCAATATGTTTTTATAAAGAAAATGGATATTGGACATTGTAAACACTGAAGGGAAGTGGGGAGTGAACCCATCTATAAGGGAAGTGGGTAGGCCGAGACAACATTCATATGTTTCATGTGACCCATAGTTTTGTTTTGTAATGCATGAAAAATATTTTCTAAAATATAACTATATTAATTTAATTCATTTTTAAAAGTTTAATCATTTTTGAAGGTATTACAATGTTTTCAAATGAATAAGTATTTTTTAGAGGTTTTATAATGTTTTCAATAGTGAAACTCTTTTCTATGGTATTATAGTGTTTTAAAATTCATATGTATTTTCAAAGTAACTATAATGTTGTCAAAAAAGAATAAATATTTTAAGTGATATTTTACAAATAACTATTAAAAGTATTTTTAGAAATATTTTTAAATGTTTTTTAATGTAATTTTCAATGGTATTTTCCCAAGTATTATCAGAATAATTTTGATGATTACTTTCAAATGTATTTGAAAAATTATTATCAAAATGTATTTCAAAAGAGGGGTTTTACTAGATTTTTAAAGTCCCTTTACAAAGAAATTATACTCACCCTATGATTTAAAAAATGTTTTTTGGATAATTTTGAGGTGTTATGGAGATTATCTTTAATAAGTAGAGAGAATGAAAAAAGATCTATCATTGAATTTTTAATTATTATTTTAACTAGGATAATTTATTATAGTGGTAATTTTTCTTTCATAGAATATACTAGAAGAGACCATCAGATGCAGGTGACATGATATTATTTGGTACCTTTTATAAGAAAAATATAAAACCTTTTTTATGATGGATCCAAAAGCACGATTCTTGAAGCCTTACATCCCTAGTATGAAAATAGAGGTTACTAGTTTTATTAATCAGTTCTCCAAATGATAGTAGGTAAAGTTAGAACACCAACAACCAATTGTGATTTTTAGTCATTAACCTTCTCAAAAGTGAAGATGGCATAATTCCATTATGGATTTTGTAATGGGATTACCTAGGTCACATCGAGGATGTGACACAATATGTGTGATTATAGATGGATTGAAAATGGTGAATTAATTTAAATCCATCAAAGAGACTATATCAATGGAATATATAAGAAGGATATATGACAAAGAGATCGCACAACTTCATTGATTTCTATTCACTATCATATCCGAAATATAAAATTCTTTTACATCAATATTTTTTCATGGTTTGAATTTGGAACTAGATTTACATGTTCTTTGGATCACACACTATCTCCCACAAACCAATGGATAGTCTGACCATATGATAAAGGTGTTAGAAGACACGATATGCAGATGAATACATGATTTTATAGGAAATTGGGGGAAAAAATTAACTCTCACTTAGTTATCTTACAATAATATCTTCCAAGTTAGAATATAGAAGTCTCTTTATGAATATTTATATGGTAGATCATTCCATTTAGAAATGAAATAGTTATTGGTAGGAGAGAAAAAACTACTAGGGAATATTCACATTTAGGAGACCTTAGAAAATTTATATACTCTTTATTATTATATGAAAAAAATCACTCTTGGGAAATGTATTATTTAGTTCTCCACTACAAACCATTATCAATTGAGTTGGAGGATCAATTATTTTGTATATTTAATCTTAATTGGGGAAAAGAATCATTCTCAGATAGTGTAATTATTAACCTTATTATGTCGGGCGCTTGTATTGTTTAGAGATTCTAGAATACTACCTATTGGTTATAGTTACCATAGTGGTATTGATCCATGCAGAATGTCTTCCATATAACATAACATCAACATTACTACATTGATAAGTCTCACAATGTTCAACCTTATAAGGCTGAGTTTGAGGAAGATTCTTCATTTTAAGAGAATATAATACATATCATTAGTCAGAGAATGAAAGATATCTGAGGGATGTTAACTTTTTTAGATCATGTGTAACTGAAACATGACCATGTACAAGATGTTACATGGTTAAGAGAGGCTGATGTATGTGCTTATTATGAAGAGATATTCTCAAATGTTATTATACCATTCTCATAGGGGTAACTCATTGATGAGTTGTTTTTTGAGGGGAGGTTGTAACACCCAAATTATTTTTATGTGGCTTGAATCCTTTAAAGTTTACTATAAATATCAATTTTCCTCAAATAGAAGTTCATAAATGTTTAAGGATGTTTTTAGTATCATTCGAGGCTGATTCAAATGCTTGAGTACCCTTTTTCTAAAAAACATCCTATGGAACATGGTTGGCCCATGGTTGTTACTAACCGTGCTTCCCAACCATGCGACCTAGTATGATGAGGTGAACGGTAAGTTATATAACACCCCGCCCCAGACTCATTGTCTTGAGGAGTTGGTCAGGGCTACTTGGCATTAAGAAACATTCCCAAGATTCCAAAAGCTGGAAATAAATGTTGAGTGCTTCAAGATCAAGTTGGGGAACGATTTTCCCTTAAGACAAAACCAACAAAACCATCCAATAACAGCCACTATATGATGCATGTAAATTAAATTACCCAACCATGCATTACCAAAAGACAACCAAGTTGTAGCACAACACAACTCAAAACCAATACAACTAGACATGTCCACACAACATCAGAGTGCACTATAGAAACTAAACAACCAAACACCACAAGCCATGATACCACCACATCCCCACTCCAAGATCTAAGCTCCAAGCTCCACCAATAAATCCCAATGCTCCACCAAGAAATCACAATGCTTCACCAAAGGAGGGTGATTCCTTACCATTTCCCACGTCATAGTACACGACATATGCAAAGATACCACAATGCCAAAGTAGTGGGTGAGTACTAAAACCCAGTTGGTTTTCCCCAAATGACTTCCCCACACACGCCACTAGGATAAAACCATTAGAAAATTTATATAAAACAATTTATATAAAATAAATCACAAGTGAAACCATTTCCATAAGCCCAACACGCTCTTACCAAGCCATCACACCCAAACCAAGCAACAAAGGGAAATCCAAACAAATATACCACAAGTCATTTTATCATTTCATATTAGCACAAAAATTTCCATATTGCAAAGAAATGAACCACAAAACAACAAAATAACCAAAAAGTGGATCTTCTATCCAACCCGTTCACCCATTCACACATCAGTGGCACTTCCCGTCCACTTACCATTGATGGTGGCCCATCCGTCCACTATCCATCCCCTTTTTATAGTTGTAATTCTCACCCCTTTCACACAACATTCAAAACAAGCCAATTCCAAGCATATAACCCACCAATGTCACAACCACATGCAATCAACCAATTCTATTGCATATCAATCCACTTAAATAAATCAACCATTTATTGAAGACCATTTTCAATGCCAAAAAACATTTCAATAAAACAACCCTTTTATTGAAAACCATTTCCATCAATCATTTTCACAAATAAAATATAGCATCCCATTTTAAAATCTCCATTTTAAAATCCACAAGAATAACATTTCGCCATAAAACCATATTTTTCCCAAAAATACCCAAATGGATTTCCAAAAAATTTTGCATACAAATCACAATTAATTTTCAGTCCAACAATTAATTGTAACAAAGAACCACTAGTTATAACCAAGTGGAGTTGATAGAGAATCCACCTATATTTAGGGTTCTCGGGAAATCGACCCACGAACAACCGCGCCACAAAACTGGAAAACGCACCACTGAAACCTCTCTAGATCCCTTTCCCTAACATAAAAAGACTTAATATTAACATCCAAGGAAACCAAAACCCTAGATCTACACACAACAACTGTAGATCCAGAAAACCATAAAAGAGAGGGATGTAGATCTAGAGGAAAACACAAGAGAAACAAGAGGAGAGACTTACTCGGGAGAAACCACCTTCAATACACCAAGAAACCTATTAAAAAATAATCCAAAATGAGTGGAAAAGCTCCTCCACCCACTGAGAACCAAATAACCTGAGCGAGGCATGAGTGGGAGGAATTTTGGGGTGAAATAGGTTAAGCTTGAGGGAGCCTAAAACTTATAAACCTATTTTTATGTTGGCGCACGATTAGCCCGTACGGTTTGGAAAACCGTGCGCTAACCGTGCACACAATACTACCTAGATATAAAGGGTCTACATAGTTTGGAAAACTGTGCATAGGCTGTGTGAATCCTACTGTCTCCCTTGCACGGTTTCCTAGAGAATTAGCACGGTTTCCACTAACCATGCTCAAACCATGCACCCCTTTAAAAGCATCCAAACTCATCCAAAACCATTCCAAACTCTCCCAACCTATTCCCAACTCATCCTATGCACTTTAAACACATAAACAAAGCATAAATAAGGGCCAAATAACTCAAACTGAGGTTACTACAGGTTAGACCATCCATTGGAGGCCAAATGTGTATGTGAGGAGTTGTAGAGAAATTATACAGGGTATACACACATGATGCACATAGTTGGGAGAACTATGGGCCTTTACCCCATGTGTAGTTGTGAAGACAATGTTCCCATACTATTGGCACTGGGTTAGGAAAAAAACAAGTAAAAAAATTGGGAATCAATTTAAAAAAATGGATAAATTACTTTTGTTCACCATTTTTCTTATATTTTATACTACAATTTATCTACCCCTAACACAAAGCCTCATCCAATCTTGATATCCCCCCATGTTCTTCTACCTTAGTCATTGGGAAAACATTGACATTCGAGCTCAAAATCATACACCCTCATCATTGCTGTAACAATACAAATAACCCCTATAATCATCTTAAGTCCTTTCATCTTTTGCCTCACAATATTATATTATAAATAAATATGATGAAATATTACCTAATTAGGTTATTTGTCTATATCTTCAGATTATCCTCCTCTATCCCAATTTGGAGGCTGAAAACATATGAGGAGAGTAACCCCATCTTGGGTTGGTGGTCTATAGATTTTACAAAATATATTAAGAGTTTTGTAATTTTTTGACATATTTAGAAAGACAATAATTTTTAAGAATTTATCCTTGAATTAATAAACCCTTATATTAGTGGTCCAATCATTGATTTGGACATGTTTTTACACCGTTCTGTGTGGTTATGGGTATCTGAACATAACCATAACTACCCTTGATGTGGATTTATTCTATTATTATAATCATTACACCCTTGGTGTGAGTTGAGGTCTCAAATTATTAATGGGATACATATTTAAACACATAATATTTTAAATTATTAACTACCTATTATAAGACCTTTTCTGTTATGAATGAAGGTAATGATGAAATGTAAGAAATGATATTTGTATAATGAAAATGAAAATACAATGGATTATGAATAATTATGTAATTGAATAGTGAAGTGTCATGGACACTATCATAGACCTATTTTTTATCACCCATATGTTTGATGGTTATTTAATTGAGTTGAATAGGGCATGAAAAATAATATGCCCTCATGAAATATTTTATAATTTATTTAATAAAATTAATTAAATTTAGGTATACTAACATGGAATCCCTTCTTACCTCTTTTAATTGAGATGATTTATGATATTATTTAAATATATTTAATTGATAAAGGGAATAGACACTAACATGGTCCCTTAAATACTTATATATTTCATTGATAATCAATGTCCAAATATGGCATCAACATGGGGTATGAATGTATAAAACCGATGACCCACTTTCATATTTATATTATTTGAAATTTAATTTTATCATAGATCCATTTTTCTTAGAACACATTGGACATTCTACTTAGGATCCACAAAAGTATTGACTGAGTCTTTTGTGGATGAGATATGTAGACTCGATGCAAACCCCATGTCTATATGAACTCGGTTCTTGGCCCCTGGTGGTCTACATTGACCATGTCACTTTATAATAGTTCATTTTAATTGAATATGAATCATTAGAAAATGGTTCTAGGTTTTTTCCTACATAGGTCATATACATGATTATTCATAGTATACCATGAAATATTGATACATGATATGTTAGTGTAGGCTGTAGATGATGCATTAATATTTCATTTAGTTATTCATCATTTATGGACTTCTTGATTTGAGCATTTACATGTGTATCTGACAATGATTATCTATCATGTTACTACCTAATTCATGTTATAATTAAATAGTTATTTATCTTATATGTATGACCAAATTTAGTATAGATACTGTTGGTGGTTGGATACTGAGTATATCTCACACCATGTCCAATCCATCGATTGGTACACTAATAGAAAACAATATTTTAGTTAAGGAAAAAGGTAAGGGTCTTGTTTGGGAAACACAGTTTCTATTTCTAAGACATGAATGAGAGAAGTGGGATGAGTTTATTCAAATGATTCCACTAGAAAAATCATAGGTTTTTTTGTAAATAATGTTTTATATGATTGTTCCTCCATATGCCATGTGTTACCTTTTTTTGACATGAAATAATCTTCATCTTTTTATATAATATTTTGGAAATGGTTTCAACCAGTTTATTTATCATGGTCGGATGGTTTACTTTTCCATTTACTTATTATTGTATTAGATTATGCAATTAATCCTCAATTTATACTAATGTGCTCCACTATGACCATGAGGGTATAGTATTCGCACCATGATATAATAGGCCATCATTGTTAGTTGGTAGAATCTAACATACAAGAGGCATGATTGAGGAGAAGTGGATACCATTCTTGGTAACTTATTAGAGAATAAGACAGTAGGTGATAAAAATTCCATGATTCATTCTCTAAAAAACATTACTAGAACTCATCACATAACTACCCAACTTCATATGTTCAGATCTACACTCCAAAACCAGGCCAAAAAACATCTCATCATCTATGCATGACATAACCACACTTTTTCTTTTTATATAAATATTTTTACCGAATTTTATATTTAACATGGGGGATTCATTAACCACAGTTCATTATTCTAGGGGTCACTCACACATTCAATAGATTCCATGTGAATCAAAATAAATAGAAGAATATAATTGATTACTTATTTATTCAAGGTGGTATCACAAAAATCACACATCAATTTATCAAAATCACATAACAATTCAACACGAACATAGCCTCCCAACAACCAAACTTTTTTCGCATTGCAACAATAGTAAATAATATTAATAGTAACAATATCAAATGTCTATAAAAAAATGTTAATATTTATCCTGCCAAATTAATTTTCATTTACTAGTTCATTAACATTATTATGTCTATAAAAACCAATATTTATAATGACCAAAAAGAGTATAAAACATTCCAACATGATAATCATGATGATAAATGAGGTCTATGTACCTACATTTACAATTTATAATCCATTACATAGGTCTGGATTGATAGGGACACAACTGAAAATTCCATCGATGAAGGGAAACACTAGGATAAGCCTAACCAAACATTCCAAAATACCTACATACCAAAACAACACCAAAATATTTGGTTTAAATTGAATATATACTTCCCAAGATTAGAAACTAGGACACAAAAGGAAGAATGGTGTAAGGGGACTCACATTAAACCAACACATATCAATCTACATTAACCAAGGTTAAAATTCTCTGATTATAGGTATAAAGAGATCCTTGAGTCTCACTTGTGTCACCCATTTAATGAGAGGGAATACTGAATAAGAATAGTTTTTACGGGTTTCTATGAATTTATACCAAGAGTCAAAATAAAAAACTAAGGATCAACCTAGATGACTATACAATTAAATAGTTGAAAACTGAAGGGACCAGGAAACATCAACCCTCATCATGCCAAAACCCTTCTGGTCACACTAACCTGTATGATTCATGGCTATTAGGAAATTGTATATCATATAAAATTTGGGGTGACCATAGTGTTTCCTACAAAACCACCCCATAGACCCATAAGAAATATAAAGATTCTGCACAACCTCCCAATCTCCATGACATAGCTATGTCAGAATTGGAGGCAACATTGAACTCAATTCAATCCTCCTCCTATTTGACAACTATTTTCTATGTTGTATCCACTGAGTTGAGAAATAACCTCCACGCCTCTTGCTTTCTCCATTCCGTAAATATAATAAAGGGGCATTTGGCTAAAAATATCCTCACCAGGCACCCCACACCACAAAATAATTCTCATATTCCATAATGGACTCAGCTATGGTGCATCAACCAAATCCACAATGCAATGATCATCTCCCCCCTTTCACCCTCTAACCCTTTAACTCCCTTAAATCCTCCTTCAAAATCCTATATCACCATACTCGTAGAATGTAATAGATTGGATTTTCTAGGCCATTACATTAGATACCTCAAAAACTATTCCCACCCTTGAAAATAAAAACCAACTTAGAAAAAAGGAAAATATGTCCAAACATTCATTACATAAGATAAATATTAAGGATCCTATCAAAAAATGATCATTAATCACCATACATACCCCCATCCAACCAAAACACTCCACCAGACATCCTACGTAACCACATCATCACACCACTTTACCATCCATCCTAGTAGGAACAACACCACACCATTTATTACTAGCCAAAAATATACTCCATTACACATAAAAATACACAAAAATACCACATCCTCCAAAAATATGATGCAAAAAATAACCCCAACTACAACACAATAGTTCTCCAAGCACACAATTCAATGAATTCCATCTTCAATGTCAAAATAATATCCACCTTGGGGAGTAAAGAATTTCCCATAATATTTAAATTGGGTAAATGTATCAAAAAAACATAATTATGAATTTTCTATTAATTCATTATATTCTTGAACTTTTAAAACTCACATAACATAAATAAAGAAGAAGTACATAAAAAAATAGAAAGACTCAAACACCACGTCACTATAAAAATAATAGTAAGGAATGATCAAAACAACTCTGGGTTTTGGGAGAACGTCAGTGTCTCAAACTCCCATATACTCTTCTATGGGATACTATGCTTAAACAAAAAAAAAATAATGGAATGGTTAATTCCCACAGAACCTTCTTCCCATGATATTGGATCTACACTATATGTGATATTATGGCCATGTCATCATTGATATCAAATTCTCCCCAGTCAATAATATTGGGTTCATCTTGAAGTTACAAATGGTGTGGGATTTTTTTGATGACATTTTCAATCTAATATATCATGGAGGAAGTTCAAATAGATAATCCACACCCCAAACATTCCCCAAAAATACAATTTATAAAAGAATCTTTGACAGAGCATACTCCCATACCAATCCTCATCTTCCCATTTTGATAAGAACCCATCAAGAACACGTGGTCTCATAACACAACCTCCAAGGGCCTCTCCCTTGATTGGCATGTAACTTATTTCGATGTTGAATTTATTTTATCCAATAAAAATAATCCTGAACATTATTTTTCACACTGGGAAACACATAATGTCTGAGAAAAAAATCCCTAATCACAAACCAACACAATGGATAAAAACATGACTACCCATAAACAGAATGAAATGGGGCCATACCGATGGATTTAGGATAGTCGTTACTAAAATAAAAATCAATAAAAGGTAAGTGATTCACCAGAGATCCTCATAATCATTTATGAACACACTCAAAATGTTTTCTAACATCTAGATAGTCTGTTGTGTCTACTAGTCTGTATTAGTCTGGAATGAATTTATTAGTCACAAATGTGTACAAAAACAATACTACAATTCCCTCTAGAATCTTGAGGTAAAATATCCACCCCAATCCCTGATAATGGACCTTTTAAATCCTTGGATCCAAAATACCCCATATATATAACTTTTCAACAAAACATATGTGGAACTGAAATCCTTGATTTATATGAATTAGTATGATTTCATCCTTCAATCCATGATTACCTAGATAGTATCACAATCTCTTTGATCCTGGGGGTAACTTAGTAAAATAGACCATCTAGATGTTATCCCAATTCAACTTCAGAATATAAAATGGTCACAAACGTCCAAGAAAATATTTACATCCATTAACTATTGAAAAAACAGACACTGAGCTAGATACTCTAGAACCAACCATTTCTTCCCCATCCATTAAAACTACATCCCTGTGAGATATTTAAATTTGGACATTCTTGGGTGTAATGCTAATGGTTGTTAATGATAATCATGAAGGAAACCATTGTGCATTGATAAAATAAAAAACCAATAAATTAACATCTAGTTCTAACCATCTTATGATCATTCCTATAGATTATTAACATGGAAAACATAATTTTTCATTACCTATGTCTCCATGTCTCCCAAATAAGACTCCCCCACATACTATATCTAATAAGAGTTAAACATAATCTAAAATAAGAAACCCACACTATCAACCACCATTTTATCTAAATGTAGTGATAATAACTCCACATTACCCATCCAAGAATCTACAGTCCCCAGAACAACATCCTTCTATGAAATCAAGCTCTAAACATCATCTATATAATATCCATTTTCTATGGTGTAGGAGATCTCAAAATAAACATCATAATGAAACTCCATCAACCTCTACTACTTTAGATTCAAATTAGGCATAGAAAAGATACACCTCAAGTTATTATGATTAAAAAAATACTATAAATGACTACCAAGGAGGTAATACATCCATAAAATCAGCACAAAAATATCATAACTAGCTCTGGATTAGGGGTAGCATTGTTATTCTCAGGGGGTATAACATCCAATACCCTTAATAGATTAACAATTTATACTACATCAAGATGCATCCCTATACCAGATAGGAGGCATCACAAAACACCTCAAACATTAACATATCTTCTAGATACTGGAGCATATAATCACTAATCATCTTCCACTTGAGGTTGTAAAATGCTACATAATGGTGTCTAGTTTTTTTGAAAGTCTATTATTTACTTTTATATTTCATAAAAGAGGCCCAAATCAATGATATATTTGATACAAAAATTTGATACTAACATGTGTGATAGAAAAAACCAGGAACCTTCAGCATAATTTGGGTATTAAACAAGAATAGAAGGCTCAAAAATTTATGGGTCAATAAAAAAATGCTGTTAGGACACCAAATACAAGAATATATTAACCTCATATTTACAAATCAAACACTAGGATGAATTTCCATAGAGTTGGTGAATTGCATAACATGAATGATATATGAAATATGATTAGATATCTCTTACCTTAACATAAATTATATCAATATTTTAGGGATGAACATGAATATTAATGGACATAAATTCATGGAACATAGTGTTCATGATCCCCATGTACATAAATCAATTGTTTATGACACCAAATTGAATGAAAATGAATTATAAGTGGCCATAACTGTATATGGTGGATTTATTCATTATATAAAACTCTTTCACACCGAATTGGTGATACCTAGACCATAGAGAATTCTTTAATAACCAACTAGATACCCGAAAGTGCTAAACAATTTCATATATTCTTAAAATCTGTTTAGGATTTCAGATTTCCACAAAATTCAACCACAAGTTTTCTTTATAAAATATCACCCAATCATCATCCTTCATGGAGAAAAGAAATAGAGCACCCCATACTGACACATAAGGATAAATAAAAAAAGTCTTCATTAAATAATATATTAGAATAATAAGCCCTCATTACTCATAATGTTCCATCCAATAAAAAAATATTGATATCAGAGAATAACCTTGTTACATATCTATCTCAAACTCTAAAATAAGTATATGGGGTAACATCACAACCTACTAGGGAAAAAATCAAGTAACTCCTTGAAAAAATTTAGATCCTATTCTATAAAAGTGTCAATTGATCCAAAATAAAAGACATTCATTAATGAAATAAGGTCATCCCCAAGTCTAATACCTAACTGAACACTCTACACGCCAATGAAAATTGCACATTGATCGTCCAAATTTGAGAACAAAATGCTACAATTGAGGAATGCGATAATATGAGAAACATAATAAAACCATGAGATCATGATAATGACCTAATACTACAACATGTGAAGATAGAAAATGTTCATAAATGTAACACCCACGAATGATAAATGGTTAAATGACTAAATGATATAACTCATGTTAAAAAGATGCACCTTTCTTTTTGAGAGCCTTCCATATTATAACTCCATGGATAAGCATTCATGGCCTGGAGTAGTGATTAGGATGTGTGATCTTTTGGGATGTTTCCAATGGTGTGTGTGAGTGACAACAAATAACATTGGAAAGAACATATGTTGTAATGTGAGGACATTCATTAATCATATAAATAGTTCGGGCACATGGTTTGGCCCTAGGGTGGTGACCATGTGTCTATGGGTAAACTGGAAGTTCTTATTAAGCCATAACCTAACAACCATGTTTTGAAAGGGTGTTTGTGC
Source organism: Viscum album (assembly GCA_963277665.1). Classification (NCBI taxonomy): domain Eukaryota; kingdom Viridiplantae; phylum Streptophyta; class Magnoliopsida; order Santalales; family Viscaceae; genus Viscum; species Viscum album. The sequence goes on along the minus strand of OY728153.1, from coordinate 2,013,903,164 downwards.
TATCACCAGAGCCAAGTTATTACATTTGATATCCTAGGTGGTACCTAGCCTTAAGTGTGGTTTACATCCTAGTTTGAGATGTAGGGCCCACAATGAGGACATTGTGCTCTAAAGTTGGGGGGTGAATGTAATACCACCATATGATAAAAGATTAAATGAATAAATTATATTACTCATGTAAAGAAGGTGCACCATCATTTTCAGGATCCTTCCTGATTAGAACTCCATAGTAATGTGTGATTTTCCTAGAGTAGTGATCAGGTTGGGTGATCTTCTAGGTTGTTTCTGACGGTGTGTGTGTGAGTAAAAAGCACACTGGAAATAGCAAGTGCTGGTCTATGGGGACAGTCATTAGTTAGATGCCTAGTTCAGGAATGTGGGTGGGCCCCAGGGTGGGGACCATGTGTCTACTGGGGAACTGATGGTACCTAGTGGGCTAGGACCGGACAACCATGTTATAGCAGAGTGTCTGGGCTGTCACTAGGTCCCAATTGTTACAATAAATGAGTTATATATCCCCATAATCATTCTAAAACTCCATCAAACATAAAACAAGACTTACTGGCATCCAAATGGAATAGTGAACATAATGGGTATAGTAATCCTTTTCACATCTACCTCATATCCCAAAATTTAGTGGGTGAAATAATCTAGTAGAATGATATTGTATAAATCAATTCATAATCCAATATACAATATAAACTTATTATACATCAATTTATCTCTGGACCCTCTAGTGTGGACACAACCACTATATAAAATTGTCTGTGCATTGCTTCTCTGACTATCTTCAAATGGAAACAAAAATGAAAATAATTATTTCAAGTTCCTTAAACATGATTTCCATTTTGAGTATATACTATACCGACTTCAAACTCTATTTAGGGAGTATAAGTATACTATCCCTACTATTGGATTGGTCCTACTAGTAGCTAGTGCCAAGGCTGATGATAAACTTGTCCACATCCCCCATATTATTCTCAAAGAACCACTGGGCACTAATTTTGATGATTTCCAGAAAAACCAAAAAAATAGTAGCCCATATATCCATGGAAAATAATGAAAATCAATTTCTATAGAAGGATTTAATTGAAGTTGGATAGCTCAACTTCTCATAGGTGAAAACCTCGAAGGACCAAACATCTATGTCATTCCAATGAAAAATATAATTCAGAAGGAACCCAATCGGTTCCCCTTTCATGGTTATCCTCTTTAGAAGTGCATGCATTAAATCACCACCTTCTTCCTAGGAACCTCCAAAAAATGTTTAAAGAGTAAATTGTGCAACACTACACTGGATAAAAGGTTAGGGTGAATCCTAATGATATCACTCTCATGAATCGTCATCCAGAAACTATTATGGGGGGGAAAAGGACCTTGACCATGATCACAATATATTTTATATAAAAACTAACCTTATGAAAGAAATAATCTCATACCATTTTACTACCATCAAAGTTGAATAGTGGAACACCACTCAAAAAACCTTCTAGATGTTGACCAATGAAATATCTAACTCCCTCTTCCCACTAAGATACTGTGTGTTGCACTGAATCACAACTCATTTTATATGAATGACTTATAATGATAACCAATAATATTTTAGGGTTTATATAAAACTAAATTATATCTGATATTTCTCCAATCATCACTCTATCTCTAGATCAATAATCCATCATTCATATTCCTCAAATCATTGTATTGTAAATCATGCATGTTTTGATGCCACTAATCATCATCCTTAGTTAGATCAACCCTATAAAAATAAACCACATTATCCTTATGAATTACACATTCTATAACTTTATATAGATGATGACTAGGATCCATATATGAAATGGAAATAGAGATTTCCTCTTCCCATTAGAATGTTATTTGATTAATAATAACTTAATTCATTTTTTACTTTCCAAACTAAAACCTCACAATCCAACTAGAAAGAAAGTAAATCATGATATATGTACATTTCCTATTTATCTAGCCTATATGTTGAAGAACCTAACATTGTGCTTTTCTATGTTCTGAATACAATATATCATATAAAAGGGGCCATAAAATTGAATTTCCATGTTTTTCTTCCCATTATTCTGGCACACAATAAGATCAATGTACACAATTTCCATACCAACCCATGAAATCATTATTGTACCTAATTACATAATTAATAATATCCATCAACCATACCTCTGATATCACTCTATCATCACCCCTAGTTCAAATGTTACCCCACCTGGTCTACAAATAATGGAAATGAGATAACAACCCATGAGTCCCTCCTCTGGTAGGCCCTAGGTTGGAAACTAGCACTGAGGGTAAAAATATTTCACAAATGTGAGGTATTAACTTCTATAAGAATACTATTGGGATATATGATAAACTAAAAATAATAAAATACATGATCTAATATTAAAAGTAATCCAAAATGGTCAAACACTATATGTATAATGAAGTTGAATATAGATAAAATAATCCAAATTAATACTCAAAGAAAATACAATGTAGTGACACAGTAACTATCCAGATGTAGAATATATTAATAATGATATTGGTTAAAATATTCATCATGGAAAAAAAATTATGTTTTTATATATGTAGGGTGAGCATATAATTACACTCACTAGGGTAACAAAAGTCCCTTATGAACATGTTAAAATGGCATACATCGACATTGATGAGAAAACAAAAAACCAACAGCAACTAAATAGTTCAACTACCCAATCCCATTATCACCATGGAATGATCACCAAATAAAAAATCAAAATATAATAAAAAAATAATAAACATAGAAATAATTGGGCACCCAATACTACATTCCCATTGATTTTATTCTCTCACATCCCAAGTTCCTATGTCGTGTCACCCCCATATCTTCTGAAAACCACATCCTACCCTGGACCATGGATGTAAAAAGGAATCACATCTTGTAATTCCAAAATACCCCTAGTCCAGCACATCACATCTTTTCCATGAATGTAACTACAATAGTAAGGTATCATGTATATAAAGGGAGTCATCTCTATTCCCGTCCTCCTACAATACATGATCCCACCGTATTCTGTATTTTCACCTCATCAATCATAACTGTAGTGTAATTTTAACTTATGGATGTCATATATTGTGCAAGTAATCCCTAATTATAAGAGGGAGTAGAAATGTGTGGGTAACTAGATATCCATCTTCACCACCGAGATGTCGATAAATCCTCTTCCAAAATATATGGGTGTCATCACATGGTTCTCAATGTGGGTGGGAGCATATAGAAAATCCAAAAAAATTATATATATATATATATATATATATATATATATATATATATCCTCACACAAAAACAACACATGAGTTCACAATAAATCAATAACCAACTGATAACATCAACACCAACACTCACAACACCACCACATTCATAACCACTATTTCACAACACCCCACAACTATCCACAATGCATATTTCACATTTCATCTTATTTCATAGCTTATGCCATTTTCAAGATTTCATATTACCAACCAAAACCATTTTCCAACCTATTAGGTTGATTATTCAAACCATTTAATTCAAATTAAACAACAACAATTTATATGATACTTCCCCTTTTAATTTATTCATTACACATTGCAACCAATTCAATTTCATAATATTTTTTAGCAGATTATTCCATCTCTACTCATTAATCTTTTATAACCCAAAAAATACTTCTCCCATTCTCATGTAAATAAGTACAAATCACCTCCATAATAGAAACACATTGTTCTACATCAAACTATCTTCACAAAAACCTTATCATCCCAATAATCCAACCACATATCAAAATATAACTTCCTCAGATCACAAACATTTCCAATATCATCCACCACATGACATAACCACAACACATTACATAACCACTGAGATCAAAACTGTATATCACAACCCTGTAACCTGACCAGACCACAACATATCATCCCCACATTTCATAATCACACATTCTACTACCATAAAAAAATCACATATTTTATTTTTTATTTAACATGGGGGATTTATCAATTCAATTTCATTATATTAGGGTATTCACCCACAAGACATCGTATGTGAGGGTAAACGATTATTTAGTAGAATAGACGTGATTAAAAATTTATTAAAAGGCTAAACAAATAATCCTAAATGTTGGAATCTGAAATAAAAAGTATCAATCAACCACAAAAATAGGCTCGCACAAGACATTATATTTTTTGTTACAATAAGAATAAATAATATAAACATTAATAATATTAAAATTATATAAAATCACAAAAATCATTATCGTTTCACTTAAATATCAATTAACCATTTCTTCTTCTTTATTACGATGGTGAAAAACTATCTCCCCAATGATTAAAAAAGTATAATCCACCCAGCATGATATAAATAGATGCTAAATAATTTCACCTAGTCCCAAATTAAGATTTTGTGATCTACTTCCCAAGGATGGATTGAGAGGGAAATAACTACCATGCAATTCGATGAAGAGGAGAACAATTAGAAACCTAGGAGAACATCCCAATACAACATGTAACAAAAAAACTCTTTAAGAATAGGTATACCTTGAATTCATTTTTACCTGAATGAGAATATAGAAGAAACTAGAAGGAATGGGTCTCACATTAATCACCATGGATTGATCTACCTATGATGAGGTAGAAAGACACTGATTAGGGGTTAAAACTGAAAGTTGATATGCACATTGATTTCCAAAAATAAAGAAATAGAGGGATGGATAATGAGGGTGGTCAATGGGTTATAAGAATTCACACATAGAATAAAAAACATAAGACCATAACATAGAACATAATACCATTCCACTTAATAATTGAAAATTGAAGGGAATATGAATCAACACTCATCACCACACTACAAAAAATCTAGTGAAACTGGCCTTTGAGAATCATGGATACTATGAAACCATAGATTCTATAAAATTTTGTGGTTACCGTGGAATAGCCTAGAACATTATGTCCCAGACACCCAAAAACTCATAGTAGGTTCCATAACTAGAACATCTCCACAATGTATCAATGACATAAATGGATGTATCCCTTACCTCCACATGAGGCTCCTCCTACTCTATATTTATTTATCAATGCCCTAACCAATAATGTGGGAAATAAACTTAATAATATTGGCTCACTCTACTCTTAAAGTACCCTAAAAATGACATTGGCATAAAAAACCCCTCTTGGAGAACCCTATGTTTCAACAACAACCTCTAATGCTGTAATGGACACCCCTATGGTGTGTCACCAACTTCACACCACATATCGCCTCTCCACCTTTTCACCCTATAAATCACTAAATCCAAACAAAACTCCTTTTAAACACCGATATCATTTTATTGTGACATATTAATGGGATAGAAGGTCTCTGATATTATAGTCTGTTCTTCCAATCCATTCCTAAGAGGTAATAGTGAGGTATCATATCCTATTCATAGGATGATGGATGCACTCAATGGATTAGTTATAAATAGTGTCATGTTTACATCTATATGGACTTGGGTTTAATTATATATTAATGTTCCATATTTCATGCATGGTATCCCATTTCTGACATCCATGGAGTATGACCCCCTTCAAAATGGGTTATCCCAGATGAGGTTAATCATCCACCAAAGTCCATAGGCGTGATTTATTTTTTATGTATCAATATATATTATCTTTTAACGTTGTGTAGTCTTATTGATAGAGTACCTTAGATGATAATGCCTAGTTCCTACACACATCTCAATGGAATGACTAGTTGAGAATGTCCTCTCGATTGAGTTCCATCTGTATAGTAATACTTGATGTTGACTTCTCTCGGATAAATGTGACCTTGGATCTGTCAAAATAATCATAAGTTATAAATGTGTACATGACCAAACATTGAGACTAGGATTATTTCTATGAAAATATTTGTGATATAATATCTATTTCCTCATCTTTTTTACATATAGATAACTCAATCAGTGATGAATTTTTCATGATTTTGGGGTGTCCTATTTGGTATACCTATAATAATACATATATGAGACCATCCTACTAATGTAATTTCACATTTAGATGAAGAAAATTTAAATGGTTTCGTAGTGGAACAACGAATAGGTGGATCTAACTTGTCCTAGAAAGACCATATATAGTTCCTAAAGTTTTCATCTTGATAAATATACCATTTGATAGATGGTTACACTCTTTTATAGTTTTGGTGGGAAATTATTTTACAGATTGTTTTTGTTTATAACTATTGGTGTACTCTGACATGGGATAGTTATTATTAATAAATTTATAGAATGAGTTGTTTATATTTTCTTATTTATACTAATGTATGGAGATGTGTATATGTATACATGTACATTAGGGTAAGGCCTCCCATGTCTGTGATATGTATACTCGATGCTAGTCACCAGAAACTATACTATTAGTGGATTTATTTGGGTGTAACTTACGGATTTTGATAGATCATCAATGTCCCTATGGGATAGTTTGTGATAAATTGAATTAATTAAGACAAAAAAAATTATATGATAAAATTTATTTTAAAAGATTATATATTTTCATTAAAAATGATTTTAATTTCATTCCAAACAAATTGACAACCAATAGAATCATTTTCAACATGTGTAAAAAATAATTTCTTCTTAATTTATTTGGCCATATTAATACCCTATTATCTAATGAATAGGTTATAATTATGCCATTTGATAATAAAATTTCAATTTTATATCATGGTATGATTAAACTCTATGTTTTGTGTAATAAATGCAATCAAATATATCAAAATCATTGAAATATGAATACATCAATAATTATTTTGGTGTTATAGATCCCACTATACTTTTAATGAGTAACATTTTTTCGATTAATATTGGATTTCAATATTGACAATAAAAAATATTAAAAATATTCATTAATCATTTTATTAGAAATAAATAGGTATTATGTATTTTAATATATAATATGTGAAAGAAAATTAAATTTGTACAAATATTCCTAAAAATTAATCATTGGAGGAATCAAACATATAAAAGGCCAAGGAAACCTAGGATTCTCATCTTATATCATGAAGAAAATGATAATTTACTTTCATTTTGTGGGTAACTAATAAGAGAAGTTACTTGGGATAGCGGCATGGTTACACCCATATGATGGAAGAATGAATATATCATCCTTATCTCAAAAATTTTTAGTAGGTGCTGCATAATCTAGGATACAAAGGGCATACCACATATTACATTACTATTCATAGTCTTCTCTCCCAAGCATATGATGTCCCATGTGCCACACCAATTTAAAAATAATAATAATCTCATCCTTTATAACCATTTCTATTTAAAGGGTGAATTTAGTCAAACACAGTACATAAATCCCTCATTTCTAAATTTAATACAAACATTCTAAACCACATTAATTTAAAAAATAAAATAACAAAATTTCAAAAAAAAATTCACGTATAACGGAGATATAACGGTCATCTATACTTATTTAGAATAATTAGACACCATATCTAAAAAATCATATATTGTTTTCATTTAAAAGGCACTCATAAAACCACCTAACATAGTCTATGAAATGAATTTATAAATTTGTGAATCCACAATTAATAAGGGGAAAAGACCATGATAAGAAAATGGAACTCTATACACTTTATGTCCCACATGATTATATTTGGGTAATGAAATATTTGTGCCATTATGGACATTAGGTGGAAGATAAACTGAAGAGTAATATGGGAAAAATCCACAGAGTAAATAATAAACCCACTTTTAAGGATATTTCTTGAATAATATAAATGAATATATATATATAACCAAGGAAAATGAGGGGTTGGATGAGATATCAATGGGAGAGAATACTATACGATTGAGTGAGTGGAGAAGGATGTTTTATGAATGTTCAAATGATGAAGAGAGAAATGATAAAATAAATTTGTAATAAACAAAATCATTCAACATTTTTAGATTCACAATTCACAATACCATGAACCAACCATGTGGTTGGAATTATAAATCCCAATAGGGGACACATGTTCTATCCATATATATTTTTAAAACACTCACCAACCATGAGAACACCATTGTAGTTTACTATAGACTCCTAAATGGCTATGTTTCATTCTTTTGACTAACTAGTAAAAAATCATGTGACATGAAAAGATTTCCAAAATTAATAAATATTTATTGAAAACTATAATTAAATTAAGAAGATTAATAAAAAAATAAAAAAAATAATGAAATATATTAAAGAAAATGACTCATCAGCTGTGAAAAATTTCCCCATATATAAGATTATTACCTTATAAATTTAGGTCATAAAAAGATGATCCATAAATAATTCAGGATATTACTTCCTCATAAAAGATTCTTGATCCCAAATATCATGTGAAACACCCCATTGATTACATAATACATAGAATATAAGAATATAATTCCCATGTAGATCCTTATCTGAAGTGTTTGAAATTAAATTATTCTTCTCAATCATCAAGAAATATGTATACAATTCTATTTCATCCCAATTAAAATCAAGAGAGGGGTAAGAATCGAACATCTTCACCCGAGAGATGTGGGAAACATTGTAGTTATATTTGAAATACTTAATTAACTAAAAATGTTACACCCCTACCAGATATTATTAATGATTTAGAAGGGTTTACAATCCTCATGTTTATATTACCCTCATTCTCGAGATGTTGGTGACCTATATAATGAGTCAATATCAGTAATAGGTAGTCACAAACTAAAAAACCGATTGAATGGATCCTATTATATACCCATGATTTAAAGAAAATATGAGCTATCATATTTCACTACAGGATAAGCTAAATATTACCTATCATATAACACCTTAGTTTTATAAAAATGATATTCCTTCAAAAAAGTTGAGGGTTATAATTATAATTAACATTCTTCTAATTAATAATTAATTTAAATATGATTGGAAATAATTCAAAACATTTATAAGTAAAACTAAAAATACTATACTCAATCATAAGATGAACTTTATAATAAAATCACATAATTTTTTTTGATAAACACCATATTTATAGTCACCATTAATAAGGTAAATCAATTAAAATGTCATAAATTAATAAATTAAAATAGATAAAAAAGTATAAAATAATAATTATTTCGAAATCCCATAGATAGAAAACAACGTTTAGGATCACTGAAAGACAAAAAACATATAATAATTATTTCGATCATGTTTGTTTTTTAAGTTATATTTTCACATATTTTGTAATTTTATTTAATTAAAATTATAGAAAAATTTTATTTATTAATGATATAATTTTTTTAAAAGGATAAATAATAATATTTTCAATTAAATTTAGTTACTATGGAAAAAAATTATTTACCAAGGTAAAAGTAATTTTTTTTGTCGAGGTTAAATGATTAAAATAACAAGACCTCAAACACTCATATTTATTTCATAAATTAGTGGTTCAGGTTATAAGTGACCAAAAATCACATTACACACATATGATTTCTATTTCATTTAAATTTAACCATTAACACTAACATTATATCATATAAAATGATAGGATTTCTTCTAAAAGAAGTCTTTCCAACATATATAAATCTTCAACACTTACACCACATAAAGACTCAACTAACCTTATAATATCTCATTAAAAAATTATAATAGTTTCATCATAAAACCTCTTCCCACATGTGTAATCTTACAGTCACCATTATTTACCTTAAGACCTTTATTTCCAATGAGTTTTCCAAGAGAAAACTCTAGCTTCCATCGTGAGTGTTAGTTTCAATTACTCTTTTATATTACTATGATACATAATATATCATATTTAAAATTACTAATATAAAGAAATAATTATTATTAGTACAATAAAATATCCTATTATTAATACAAAAACAATTTTTACTAGTTTCAATCTACATATTAAAAAAAGAACATTAATTGTGCGTTCTGCAGACTACTTCCCCAGGAAATATTTTTTTTTCAATTTACATATTAAATTTTGTCACCTTATTTAGACCAAATATAATATGATTAAAAAAATTGAAATAATATTGATAATATCATTATTTATATAATATAATTATATTATTTACTTTCTTAACAATACTCTCCATTCGAGATATATTGTGTCTATTTCATGGGTGGTTTAACCACCTTCTTGAATAAATAGTATACAACACTATCATGGATGTCTATTTGAAAATAAATTATCCAATTATCAATTTATAATAATATAGTAGATAATTTTTTGGTTCTAAAATGGTTATATTATTTCCAACAAATATCAATAATATATTAGTATCAATCCAAAATATTATCAAATTAAGTCGACATAGATTCAATTTTCATAAAACAAAAAAGAAAAAAATATAAGAAAAAAATATCAGAGGACAATCAATGGTCCATATTAAAATAAATATGAAATAATAAAATTCATAATATGGTATCCAATAAATATAATTTTATTTTTCATATTGTTAAAAAAAAACGCATAATGAATCTAGAATAAGGGAAGGGTTTCATCTCGACATTTCCTTCTTTGAGATAACTTTTCTTTTATACAACTAATATTATATAAATATAGTTTATTGTGGCTATTTGAAACATAATATCATGAATTAAAATTATTCATCATAATTTATGTTCAATCTTAATCTCCCTATTTGATGACTTTTTTATTTGTCAGAATTTGTAACAAGTTATCATGTCTCAAATATTTTCTTTGGGTCATAATTATTATAATATGACTAATATCTTCTATGATTTGTATATCATATCCATTAATGATGTTATTTTGGTTTTATAACATATTATAAGTGGGGATAATGTTTCTAACCCAACTATTCTATCTTATTGGATGATTTCTTCATGAAAAATTGTAATATGATCGAATAAAAATTTTATAAATTTTAATGGATTTCTCCTCCATATCGATGTTTTTTTTCAACCCAATGTTAAATTTTCTTAGTGGATACAAATTTATTATCTAAAGATCTTTTAATTTACAGTTTTCTTTTTTGAAATGTTGGTTTTGTTATCCTTTTAATGATATGGATTTTCAATAAATGAATTTTAAAAGATGTAAAAGGTTTTTTCATACAATAATGTTATATTATTCACTAAAGCTTTAAATTTTCATTTTAATTTTTTTATTATCATAGGAAATTTAATGGATTACATTAAATACTGTTTTAAGATTTTTTCTCTTCATCTTGAAATTATTTATTTTTTGAAGGTGTTTAAAAAATCTAGTCTTTGAACATTCTATTATGAAATGATTTTTAAGGAAATAATCCATTTTTTGTGATTAATCATCCATTTTAAAAGGAATTTTCTCCAATAAATAAATGTTTGATAAATAAACCTATCATTCTTATTTTTAAATGATATATTTATATAACTAATTATTTTGTTATTAAATTACATTTTTTATGTGATCCCATTTGGACAAGTAATAAAATACAATTTCTTTCAATGTGTTGTTTATGATAATAAGAATGATTTGATTTTATGTGGTGGTCATATGTGTGTATGAGGGTATGAAAGTTACTAAATATCACTCTAATGATTTTTAATGGGTTTATATATTATTATATAATTGTGGTAATCAATGAATAAATGGTCACTCTTCTATTGTAATTGAATAAGGAATACTCAGTACCTAATGGGAATCAAGTAGAAAATGCTCCTTCCACTATGGGGATTTGAGAAAATTTTTTACTGCACTTTCTGAATCAATTAGTGATTCCTACTACATAGTGAAATCTGTGCATATTCTTAACTTTATAATAATGTTATTTTCCTTAGTGATTCTTTGTATCCAGGACAAGATCACTGTTTTTTATATTCAACATGATAAATATATCCCCCCTTCTTATGTTATGATATCATGTTTGGTTTCATTTCTGGTACATAATTTCAATACACTCATTTGATGAAAATTCTTCGACCTTAGTTTTCTATGAAATTTTCCATAATTATAAACCCTGTTTTATTGTAACACCCCAAGCTTCTACGGTACGCTTCTCTTTGAATAATGTGATAGCGTGTGTTGTACGCAACACCGAGTTCTAACACACCATAACTAATCAAACTAGCCGTTATGAATAGTAATACCTACTTTTTGAAATTATATATATTTTATATTTGAAAATGGACTTCATTTTTGGATTCGGAATATCGAATTTAGCCTAATGTGAAATTTTGGTACATTTCAGATAACTTTCATATTTTGATGAATAGTGAAAATTACTAAATTTTAATTAAAAACTTTTTAAATAAAAATAATTAATAGTGATAAATTATGAATTTGAGTGGTTTTAAAGTATATTTAGAATATATTTTTACCATTTAATGTAATGTTGGTCATTGGACATAATTTTACAATTAAACCGAACATAAACGAGTGTCAATCTTTTGATAGTTATTATCTCTTAAAAACACGCTTTTTGTTTTGACAGCGGGAATTAATTTTAAATTAATTTCTGCCACTTCGGTGTTTTGAATTTAGGAAAATGGATTCCATATTTGGAATCAGGATGTTCAAATTGTGTAAATAGGTAACTTTTATTTTTAGACATTTTGAATAATTACTGCGGTAAATATTTTATTTACCATGGTTAAGGGTAAATCCGGTAAATAAGGGTTAAAAAAATAATATTATAATAATACTAAATTACCCTAAAACGTGTCTTAACCCTATTGGTTGATACATGGTCGACCATGGGCATCTTTGGGTCGATTTTGGGACCCCATGGATCCACTTGTAAGTGATAATGACACTTTATTTTAATTAAGTCAAAATGAATACAAAAATGACACAAGCATATATCTTTTAGAAAAACAATTGTTACATAGGGTTATATAAGTTGGATTTTAGATTATAAATATTCATTAGAAAGATAAACAGATTTCCTACATAATTATATTTTATTTATAATTTTTAGACATTAAATAATTTATTTTATTTATGACACAATGATGATGCAGTAATTACTATAATAGTGAAAAATTAAAATAATTGATATTATAAATACCAAAAAAAAATAAAATGAAACTTTTAATGAATTAAACTAATTTTCTAGGATAATATGATATATTAGGATTGACTTAATTGACTTTGTTCGAAGTAATAAATCTGTTATGAGTTTCACAAAAATCAACTATTGAATAGTGTCAAAATTGACATAAAAGAGTTCTTAAAACAAATATTATATTATTAATTGATATTAAATTCCTAAAAATCTAAGGTTCGGCCAAGAAACTTATATCCTGATAGTTTCATCATTAATGGACCACTTGGGGGTCGCTTGGATCTATATAGTAAGTTTATTAACCATATTATATAAAAATACAAAGATACATTGTAAAAGTGAAACTAATTAACTTAGAGTTAATACTTAAAGATAAGGTTAATATAAGTACCCAAACCTGTCTAACTTCTATTGGTTGAGTGGTTTTAGACCTATCCCCACCTTAACCTTTGAATAATCAACTTTGGAGCCATTAGAAACCGAATATGAATTTATTATAAATTAATATTTCTAGCTTTTCCAAAGGTACCCCTCACCCCTCTTATAAAAGGGCACTCCTCCTTCTCATTTCTTTACACCTTCAAAGCCTTTTGGTTCGGCCAAAATCTGCCCAAATACTCTCCCAACTTCCCTCACTACAACCTAGGGGCCTTAGTTTGATCAGAAAGCCAACCTAAGGAGCCCTTTTGATCAAATCAAAAGGAAGAACCCGAAGAAGAGGTAATGATTTCACCACCCTTCTCCAAGTTCATTTCTTCTTCCACTTCTTCTTCCTTTGTTCTTACCATTCTAAAATAATAACTCCAGTATCTCACATATACTGTGATGTTATTATAAATATGGTACAACCATATTCAGTATTCTATCCACCCTTTGAATAACATGTCACCATACCTGCGTACGTACGGCTTACCGTCTCCACGTCGTGGTGTAATTGTTATTCAATATAATATTATTTGGATGGGTATAATAATGATGTGTAACTTATGTAAATAATAAATATAACATGTTAATTATTCTGTATATATGATATACCATCCATTTATATATTATTTTAATATCAAAAGAATTATATTGTCGCTCGTGCGTACGTACGGACTACCGTCTCCACGAACGCGATGAGATTCATTCTCCATCGTATCCATTCAAGTATAATTATCATTTGATGATTTAAAAATGATGTTTAAGGACTAGATATAATTCTAGATATGAATAAGATACAACAACCATGTCTTATGTAACAAAACATATAAAAGAAAATGAGTAAGTTAACTCCTGAAACGACGATAATTCTAAGATATTATTAACAAATCAATGTTAAAAGATCATATATGATATCATATTAATATATATGATTCTTGTATAATTTAATAACAACTATTTCACCATTATACAGGAGGTTAACCTACCCCAACCAAGGAAAAGTACAAGGTAAGGGTTTACTTTACAACCTCTTCATTATCCAAGGTTGTTTATACGTAATAATCTACTGGGATCTCTTTATCATCCACATCCATGTTTCTTAAAAATGCATTTCAAAACATTTTTACTATTTACTAGAATATATGTTAAAGTCATTTATACCCTTTTTGACTTTTATAAGTGGTTTATAAAGGAATCTTTCGGTCGTTTTCAAAACAAGGTCCTTTTTAACCTTTTCAACAGAATTAAGGTAAGAATGTTTTTTTTAACTTATACGGGGGGTGCGGCTATTTTCCGCCGTTATAAAATCTTCAAATCTTCCCTTACAAGCTTATAATAATATTTTCAAAGAAAATGTTTTATTTTATATGGATCTTAAATTATTTCAAAATAAAAGGAGATATTTCTTTAAAAAGAATTTTGATTTCATCTATGTCAACATCCTTTGGTGGATTTTAAGATTATTTGAAGTTGATTTATTATGATACAAAACTTCTATATTGTATTGAAGGTTTTGTGATATGTTTGACTGTGGATGTGCTATTTTTATACCATTCATAGTTTATGGTGAAAGTATTGACATTTCATATGCTAGTTTTAATATGAATGTTTATGTTATGTTTAAACCTTTTCATATGGGAATGCATTGGACTTAATATGTGACGGGTGGAGCCCGCTATAGCTCCTCGATGCATCGGTAGGTCTCATGAGACAAACTAGTGTCTTGGCACAAGGCCTTGACAAAATCTTATTTGTAGTCTTGGCACGAGGCCTTGGCTATGTGGTTATGATAGTCTGGCATTATGCATTCCAACATTATGAAAGTGGTTTTTGATTTTTGCATGTGATTATTCGATTAGTAGAATATCCATGTGAATATGTAAATGGCATTATTTCATTTTATTTATGCCATACCATGTTGAAAGTTCATATTTAAAAGGCTTTTGTTTTAGTTATACATTGCCTTAAATGTTTATTCTTATTTATGAAAGTTTCCGCTATATTGTTATCCTTACTGGGCATTTGAGCTCACCCCTTTTCTATGTTTTATTTTTCCCAGGAAGTGAAGATGTAAGTTATGAATGACCTGCAAGGATATTATGAGGGGATTATAGTGTGGACTGTGGAAACATTATGTTTTTGTAGTAGTTTTTCATTTTATGATGTAATGTAAAACTTATGAATATATCTAGAGTTTCCAAGGCTACTAAACCAATCGGTCTTTCGAGATTTGATCTTTCTTGTGATCATGCCAATGTTATGTAATAAGCCACCGACTCTAGGCAACTAGGGTCGGGGCGTTACAGTTGGTATCAGAGGAAGTTTAGTACAAACCTTGGAAGCTAGATTTAGATAAACTCTGATTAGAGCACGTAAACCTAAGATGAACTTTGAGGATTAGTATAGAAGAACTTCCTAGAATTTTGGTATTGTAGATATTTTGTGAGTTTTCCGAGCAATACATCCCTGTCTGGATACGAGCAGGTAGAGGCGGCTCTGGCACAGATGTACCTAGGGGTAAAACCCGAAAACACCGCTTTGAGCTAGACTCGAACGAGAACTGGTGCACGACAATGGGCCTTGCTGCACTCTTGGTTACGACACTCCCAGGGGATATGCTTAGGATAACTCTCATTTTCATTACAAATCATTTTGAAGGGATTATGAGTATATACTTCCTCAAAGAAAACATTCTTATGATTATGGATTATATCCATAAATAGTTCAATTTATGTTAAGTGTTTTATAAGTATGGGATTATGTATTTTGATTCATAAACTGATCTAGTTTATGCCATTGTTTAGAAATGGCGCCTAGTGCAAGAAATGGAAACCGTATCAATGCACGCACTCCATGTAGGGATTGCCCTCCTGCTCAAGATAATTATAGTGGGGCTGGTGATGCAACTGGTGCTGATCAGCTAATCACCATACTGGGACAACTTACTCAGGTTATGAATAATAACCTTACAAGTATGGAGCACCCTGATCTGCAGCGTGGAGGATCAATGTTAGATCGATTCATGAGGCAACAACCACCAACGTTCAATGGGAATACAAATCCCTTAGTAGCTGAGCAATGGATATTTTCCCTAGAGAAAATATTTCAGGCTTTGGGGAGGAAGAGAATGAAATAACTGCGGGTGAGGAAAGGAATGTTCAAATAGAGGATGTACCTGTTGTGAAAGAATTTGTAGATGTATTTTCAGAAGATTTACCTGGACATCCTCCAGAACGAGAAGTTGAGTTTTCTATTGATTTGATTCCTGGATCAAGGCCTATATCGAAGACCCCTTATAGAATGGCCACTGTAGAGTTAGTCGAACTAAAGAAACAACTAGAGGAATTGAGTAATAAGGGATTTATTCGCCCTAGTGTTTCTCGATGGGGAGCCCCTGTTCTTTTTGTTAAAAAGAAAGATGGATCTATGAGGTTATGTATCGACTACAGGGAGATCAATGCTATAACGATAAAGAACAAGTATCCCCTACCTCGTATTGATGATTTATTTGACCAACTGCATGGAGCTCAATAATTTTCGAAGATTGACCTTCGATCTGGATACCATCAGTTGTGTGTGAAGAAGGAAGACATTCCGAAAACAGCATTTCGAACCAGGTACGGGCATTACGAGTTTACTGTAATGCCGTTTGGATTGACTAATGCACCCTCTGTATTCATGGATCTAATGAATAGAGTTTTCAAGGAGTATCTCGATGAATTTGTGGTGGTATTTATTGATGATATCTTGGTATACTCCAAAACCTACGAAGATCATGAAAATCACTTGCGCATTATCTTGAAGACTCTGAGGAGGCATGAATTATATGGGAAGTTTAGCAAGTGTGAATTCTGGCTTCAGGAGATTTCTTTTCATGGCCATATTGTCTCTAAAGATGGAATCTCTGTTGATCCTTCTAAGACCAAGGCAATCCAAGAATGGCCAGCACCTACGAGTATAACTGAGGTACGCAGTTTTATTGGTTTGGCAGGTTATTATCGACGTTTCATCCAGAATTTTTCCCGATTAGCTAACCCATTAACGAAGCTCACACGTAAAGGGGTTAAATTTGTTTGGACAAAAGAGTGTGAAGAATGTTTCGAAGAACTGAAGAGAAGATTAGTCAATGCTCTTATATTGACTCTACCATCGGGGAATGATGGGTTCATTATTTATAGTGATGCATCGAAGAAAGGACATGGCTGTGTCCTTATGCAGAATGATAGAGTTATTGCCTATGCATCACGACAGTTGAAAATTCATGAACAAAACTATCCTACTCATGATCTCGAGTTAGCAGCAGTGATCTTTGCTTTGAAGATATGGAGGCACTACCTCTATGGTGAAAAATGTGAGATTTATACTGATCACAAGAGTTTGAAGTATATTTTCTCACAAAAAGAACTCAACATGAGGAAAAGGAGATGGCTTGAATTACTCAAGGATTATGATTGTACGATACACTACCACCCAGGGAAGGCAAACAAGGTGGCAGATGCTTTGAGTAGAAAAGACCATGGAGTTTTGAACAATATTCGAATTGAAAGGGATCCAATTTTCATGGATCTAGTGAAGATGGACATGGGAATAACCAGGGAAGGTGAAACATCAATGCTTTTTCAAATGGTTGCCAAACCATCTTTACTAGAAAGGATTAAGAGTTCTCAGACCGATGATGAAGAATTCCAAAAAAAGATTAAAGCTGTGAATGATGGGAGATTGAGAAACTTTGTGTATGAAGATGGAATTTTGAAATTCGGGAAGAGACTTTGTGTTCCCAATATACCTGATCTAAAAAGGGAATTGCTGGATGATGCTCATAGTTCCAATTTCTCTATACACCCTGGGAGCACCAAAATGTATAGAGATTTGAAGGAACATTTTTGGTGGGACAACATGAAGAGGGAGATTGCTGATTTTGTGTCAAGATGTATGGTTTGTCAACAAGTGAAAGTTGGAAGGCAACATCCTAGAGGAGTCATGCAACCTCTTCCCATACCGGAGTGGAAATGGGACAATGTTACGATGGACTTTGTCATGGGGCTACCAAAGACTCCTAGAAGGAACGATGCAATATGGGTTATTGTTGATCGTCTTACCAAGACAGCACATTTTCTTGCGATAAGAGAAGATCTACCCCTGGAACATCTAGCAAGACTATATATTAATGAAGTTGTGAGACTTCATGGAGTAACCCTATCGATTGTTTCTGATCGTGATCCCCGTTTTACTTCAAGATTCTGGAAAAGTCTTCAGAAATCCCTGGATACTGAACTTCATTTGAGCACTGCTTACCACCCTCAGACAGACGGACAATCATAACGGACTATTCAAACCTTAGAAGACATGTTGAGATCTTGCTCACTTGACTTTCAGGGTATGTGGGATCAATATTTACCTCTGGTAGAATTTTCCTATAACAATAGCTTCCATTCGAGTATTCAGATGGCACCATATGAAGCGTTATACGGAAAGAGATGTCGTACACCAACCTATTGGGATGACGTTGGTGAAAGAAAACTTGTAGGCCCAGAACTGGTGGAGGAAACGGTGGAAAAGGTGAAAGTAATCCAAAATCACATCAAAGCAGCTCAAAGTAGGCAGAAGAGCTATGCCGATAATCGAAGGAAGGATTTGGAATTTCAAGTCGGTGATCATGTTTTTCTGAAGGTATCTCCGTGGAAGGGAGTCATAAGTTTTGGTAAGAAAGGTAAATTGAGTCCCAGGTACATCGGACCTTTCGAAATTCTAGAACGAATTGGGGTTGTAGCTTACCGATTGGCAATGCCGCCAAGTCTTTCCAAAGTTCACGATGTGTTCCACGTATCTCTATTGAGGAAATACATGCCTGATCCGACGCATGTACTCACCTATGAGGAATTAGAACTGGAACCCGATCTGTCTTATTGCGAAGAGCCCGTCAAGATTCTTGATACGAGAGAACAAGTGCTGAGAAACCGGACGACTTGTCTGGTAAAAGTTTTGTGGAGAAACCATAAGATGGAAGAGGCAACGTGGGAACCTGAGGAACTTATGATGAAGAACCACCCGAGTCTTTTTATGCAGTAATACCCTAGAAATTTCGAGGACGCAATTATTTGAAGGAGGGGAGAATGTAACACCCCAAGCTTCTACGGTACGCTTCTCTTTGAATAATGTGATAGCGTGTGTTGTACGCAACACCGAGTTCTAACACACCATAACTAATCAAACTAGCCGTTATGAATAGTAATACCTACTTTTTGAAATTATATATATTTTATATTTGAAAATGGACTTCATTTTTGGATTCGGAATATCGAATTTAGCCTAAGGTGAAATTTTGGTACATTTTGGATAACTTTCATATTTTGATGAATAGTGAAAATTACTAAATTTTAATTAAAAACAACTTTTTTATTCAAAATAATTAATAGTGATAAATTATGAATTTGAGTGGTTTTAAAGTATATTTAGAATATAGTTTTACCATTTAATATAATTTTGGTCATTGGACATAATTTTACAATTAAACCGAACATAAACGAGTGTCAATCTTTTGATAGTTATTATCTCTTAAAAACACGTTTTTTGTTTTGACAGCGGGAATTAATTTTAAATTAATTTCTACCACTTCTGTGTTTTGAATTTAGGAAAATGGATTCCATATTTAGAATCAGGATGTTCAAATTGTGTAAATAGGTAACTTTTATTTTTAGACATTTTGAATAATTACTGCGGTAAATATTTTATTTACCATGGTTAAGGGTAAATCCGGTAAATAAGGGTTAAACAAATAATATTATAATAATACTAAATTACCCTAAAACGTATCTTAACCCTATATTTTGATACATGGTCGACCATGGGCATCTTTGGGTCGATTTTGGGACCCCATGGATCCACTTGTAAGTGATAATGACACTTTATTTTAATTAAGTCAAAATGAATACAAAAATGACACAAGCATATATCTTTTAGAAAAACAATTGTTACATAGAGTTATATAAGTTGGATTTTAGATTATAAATATTCATTAGAAAGCTAAAAAGCTTTCCTACATAATGATATTTTATTTATAATTTTTAGACATTAAATAATATATTTTATTTATGACACAATGATGATGCAGTAATTACTATAATAGTGAAAAAATAAAATAATTGATATTATAAATACCCAAAAAAAATAATATGAAACTTTTAATGAATTAAACTAATTTTCTAGGATAATATGATATATTACGATTGATTTAATTGACTTTGTTCGAAGTAATCAATCTGTTATGAGTTTCACAAAAATCAACTATTGAATAGTGTCAAAATTGACATAAAAGAGTTCTTAAAACAAATATTATATTATTAATTGATATTAAATTACTAAAAATCTAAGGATCGGCCAAGAGACTTATATCATGATAGGTTCATCATTAATGGACCACTTGGGGGTCGCTTGGATGTATATAGTAAGTTTATTAACCATATTATATAAAAATACAAAGAGACATTGTAAAAGTGAAACTAATTAACTTAGAGTTAATACTTAAAGATAAGGTTAATATAAGTACCCGAACCTGTCTAAATTCTATTGGTTGAGTGGTTTGAGACCTATACCCACCTTAACCTTTGAATAATTAACTTTGGAGCCATTAGAAACCGAATATGAATTTATTATAAATTAATATTTCTAGCTTTTCCAAAGGTGCCCCTCACCCCTCTTATAAAAGGGCACCCCTCCTTCTCATTTCTTCACACCTTCAAAGCCTTTTGGTTCGGCCAAACTCTGCCCAAATACTCTCCCAACTTCCCTCACTACAACCTAGGGGCCTTATTTTGATCAGAAAGCCAACCTAAGGAGCCCTTTTGATCAAATCAAAAGGAAGAACCCGAAGAAGAGGTAATGATTTCACCACCCTTCTCCAAGTTCATTTCTTCTTCCACTTCTTCTTCCTTTGTTCTTACCATTCTAGAATAATAACTCCAGTATCTCACATATACTGTGATGTTATTATAAATATGGTACAACCATATTCAGTATTCTATCCACCCTTTGAATAACATGTCACCATACCTGCGTACGTACGGCTTACCGTCTCCACGTCGTGGTGTAATTGTTATTCAATATAATATTATTTGGATGGGTATAATAATGATGTGTAACTTATGTAAATAATAAATATAACATGTTAATGATTCTTTATATATGATATACCATCCATTTATATATTATTTTAATATCAAAAGAATGATATTGTCGCTCGTGCGTACGTACGGACTACCGTCTCCACGAACGCGATGAGATTCATTATCCATCGTATCCATTCAAGTATAATTATCATTTGATGATTTAAAAATGATGTTTAAGGACTAGATATCATTCTGGATATGAATAAGATACAACAACCATGGCTTATGTAACAAAACATATAAAAGAAAATGAGTAAGTTAACTCCTGAAACGACGATAATTCTAAGATATTATTAACAAATCAATGTTAAAAGATCATATATGATATCATATTAATATATATGATTCTTGTATAATTTAATAACAACTATTTCACCATTATACAGGAGGTTAACCTACCCCAACCAAGGAAAAGTACAAGGTAAGGGTTTACTTTACAACCTCTTCATTATCCAAGGTTGTTTATACGTAATAATCTACTGGGATCTCTTTATCATCCACATCCATGTTTCTTAAAAATGCATTTCAAAACATTTTTACTATTTACTAGAATATGAGTTAAAGTCATTTTGACCCTTTTTGACTTTTATAAGTGGTTTATAAAGGAATCTTTCGGTCGTTTTCAAAACAAGGTCCTTTTTAACCTTTTCGACAGAATTAAGGTAAGAATGTTTTTTTTAACTTATACGGCGGGTGCGGCTATTTTCCGCCGTTATAAAATCTTCAAAGCTTCCCTTACAAGCTTATAAGAATATTTTCAAGGAAAATGTTTTATTTTATATGGATCTTAAATTATTTCAAAATAAAAGGAGATATTTCTTTAAATAGAATTTTGATTTCATCTATGTCAACATCCTTTGATGGATTTTAAGATTATTTGAAGTTGATTTATTATGATACAAAACTTCTATATTGTATTGAAGGTTTTGTGATATGTTTGACTGTGGATGTGCTATTTTTATACCATTCATAGTTTATGGTGAAAGTATTGACATTTCATATTCTAGTTTTAATATGAATGTTTATGTTATGTTTAAACCTTTTCATATGGGAATGCATTGGACTTAATATGTGACTGGTGGAGCCCGCTATTGCTCCTCGATGCATCGGTAGGTCTCATGAGACAAACTAGTGTCTTGGCACAAGGCCTTGACAAAATCGTATTTTTAGTCTTGGCACGAGGCCTTGGCTATGTGGTTATGATAGTCTGGCATTATGCATTCCAACATTATCAAAGTGGTTTTTGATTTTTGCATGTGATTATTCGATTAGTAGAATATCCATGTGAATAAGTAAATGGAATTATTTCATTTTATTTATGCCATACCATGTTGAAAGTTCATATTTAAAAGGCTTTTGTTTTAGTTATACATTGCCTTAAATGTTTATTCTTATTTATGAAAGTTTCCGCTATATTGTTATCCTTACTGGGCATTTGAGCTCACCCCTTTTCTATGTTTTATTTTTCCCAGGAAGTGAAGATGTAAGTTATGAATGACCTGCAAGGATATTATGAGGGGATTATAGTGTGGACTGTGGAAACATTATGTTGTTGTAGTAGTTTTTCATTTAATGATGTAATGTAAAACTTATGAATATATCTAGTGTTTCCAAGGCTACTAAACCAATCGGTCTTTCGAGATTTGATCTTTCTTGTGATCATGCCAATGTTATGTAATAATGAACCGACTCTAGGCAACTAGGGTCGGGGCGTTACATTTATGATTTTCATATTTTATATGATATCCCCCTTTCAATTATTTTTCATAAATGTTTCTGATTAGAAAATTATAATAGATAAAAATGTTTTCCTCAAAAAACATATGAAATGACCATTATATTTTGTTTATATTATCCCTGGTGTGTTATAGATTATATCTAATGAGATATCTAGAAGATGGTATAAAAGAGAATTATTATATAATAATTTAAACAATTGTTTTAAAATAATATGATTGTAAAGGTAGTGCCCAAGACACTTGCTCCATGAGTTGTGTGACTATTTTTTATAAGTATTAATTAAACCATGGAATAATTGTATTATTTATGTATTTTTATGTTTAATCTATATATTTGTATCACTATAGTATTAAGTCACTTTGGGAAAATAGTTTTGTGACCTTGTGTATTTTGGTTAGATAACCTTAATGAAATCTTGAGAGATGAGTCTATGTATATTATGATATTCTGAAATATTTGTAAAGTCCTATGTAAGTGAGTTTCCTAGAAATAAATTCTAATATATATATATATATATATGGTATTGTGGATGTGTCTATAGAAAATATTCACATTGGGGTAATTACCCAAAAGGTTTGGTTAATGAATGTCTCTATAATCACTCTGATGTATGATGATTGGGTCTAAGACTACAGACCTAGATAAATACTCCCAAGGGATATTCATTGGATCATTATATACACATTATGACAAATATTAAAGGATTTGTTTCCAATTTAAATTTTTGTATTAAGTTGAAAAATTTATGCTAAGAAAATATAATTTTACCTATGATAAACTATGATTAATATAAGATGAAATAAAGGGATTATAGATGATCTAAATAATTTTAAAGAACAAGAAATTGTATGGTTGAATTAATTTTCTGATTATGATAATTCAACTATTTTTATATATGATTCATCAATATTTAACCCATTTTGGTTTATATAATGGTTAGAATAAGAACTAACCATTTGTGTTATGGACAATGAAAAGATTACCTCAATGAAAAACCCTTCTGAATAGGATATGGTGGGAGAAAAACTATGATAATGTTGAACCTACTATCAAAAAATATCATCAACTAGTTAAATAGTGAAAAATGACCTAATATACTAATGAATACTAATATGTTGTCTTGTGTATGTTTACATTAAATGGATAATGAAGAAAAATAAAATTTAATTCTCTTGATTTCATACATGTGGATGGTTTCATAGGGAATGTTTCCTCAAAAGGGTGGGTATAAGATATATTGGTGGTGATAAA
The DNA here is from genome assembly GCA_963277665.1 of Viscum album. Classification (NCBI taxonomy): domain Eukaryota; kingdom Viridiplantae; phylum Streptophyta; class Magnoliopsida; order Santalales; family Viscaceae; genus Viscum; species Viscum album. Next base: position 2,013,878,581 of record OY728153.1, on the reverse strand, counting down.
GGGAATCAAATAGAAAAGTGTGAGGGAAAGTGAGAATATATAAAACTTATTTTCTTAAAATTAAGGAGGCTTGGGAACTATGTAAGCTGATTCTATAACCCTCGGATACATAGGGAAATTGGAATCAATGGAATCTTTGAAAAATGGATAAAATAGTATACTTGAAGTAGGTTATGAAGCTAATAAGTAAAACATATAATCACAATCCACTTTGGATTATTGGTATTTTCATTTATTCTAGAATGATTGGTAAGCCTATGATTTTTTTAGATGGATATTAAATCATTATCCAACGAATTTGACAACTGAAGGAATTTTTTTCAATATAAACATTTGGCCACATTTGATTTTTTGAGAAAATAGTAATAATCCAAATTAAATTATTAACCTTTTAAATAAATATAATGATAATTTTGAAATGGTCATGTTATATCCAAATTGATGAAACATATATCTGTATTAAATATATCCCATTTCCTGTTAAACTAAGATAGTCTATGAATGGGTGATAATGAGAACCCATTGGAAGAAAATTATATTATCCAGGTCTGGATACCAAATAATGATAGGCTCTTGTAACATAATATAAGTGGAGAAATACGAAATATTATATATATTTTTATTATAGGGAATGAAACATGTTTACACTGATGGTAAGGTTGACATATCTCTTTAAATTAAATCATAAGTCATAACTATAATTTAGTGGACCTTTTCTATTTATATTGTTCTGAGAAAATTAAAATTACAACAACACAATTTATTTAATTTTAGAGAATGTAATTCTCATTGATCTTCAGAAGAATATTATATTCATATGCTATATAAATAAAATTATATTTTTTTGTATCTATTTAAATGAATTGTAATTTATTTGGATATAAGTCATACAAGATGTGAATTAAAATATTAAAATATTATTTGTTCATAACTGGAACATTTACAAAATTAAAATAAAACTATGCTTTTCACATGAAAATTTAATACTCACCAAGGATAAATTACATCCATCAATGGTGTAAAAAATTAGTAGTGGATAATAGATAAAAAATTATAAATTATGAATGAATAGGAAATCCCATGGATCTTCATTGTTGTTGATAACCATACAAAACCCAAAAATTGGGAATATCACCACAAATGGAGAAAGTAAAATGTAATGTTATGAGAAAAAATATAACATATTCCAAACAATGTAAGAGTGGATTGAACTAACTATTATATAAATATATATGAAACAAATTGAACCATTACAAATATGGTAATAAAAAATATGGTTGTTGTTAATATGGACATTGAAAATATGGTCATTTCTATCATATACTAAATAAGTATTCTAAACTCATGAATTGGTATGAAGTAAATTTAAAAAATACCACTCATAATGAAATAAATATATGAGAATGAAATATTATAAATATATTTATTTATGAGTTCTATCTAAATGATAATAATATAAAAATATGATTTTATGTATATATTAAATTCAAATAAACTATTTTAATATCAGTAGAGTAGTAACACTAAGTATGAGAATATATATAAGTAATTTTAATAGTGTTTGTTAAAGCGTATTTATTATAAAAGTAATGATTCAATTTTTTGAAAAATATATTTTTTATTTCTTATTTTAAATTAGAAAATAAATTTATAAATTTTATAATATTAATAAGATTAAAATATTTCATTTTTTATTAATAATATCATTATTTACTTAGTATTAATTTTTGAACTGTAACAGCCCAAGATTTTATAAAAAAATATTCTTTTTAATTTTATTAATGTCTTGTGTTGTACGCTACACCCAAAGGAGCTTGCACAACACACATCCTTGACTTGACTTGCATTACACGCAATCGCGACCTTCCTCGATAGCGTGTGTAGTACGCAATACCGAGTTTCACTAAACAACGATATGCTATAAACATATTATTAAAACTAGCCGTTATGAATAGTAATAACCACTTTTTGAAATCCAGTAAATCTTATTTTTCAAAATGAACTTTATTTTTGGATTCGGAGTATCGAATTTAGCCTAAGGTGAAATTTTGGTACTTTTCGGATAACTTTCATATTCTGATGAATAGTGAAAATTACTAAATTATAATTAAAAACAACTTTTTTAATCGAAATAATTAATAGTGATAAATCATTAATTTGAGTGGTTTTAAAGTATATTTAGAATATATTTTTACAATTTAATACACTTTTGGTCATTGGATGTAATTTCACATTTAAACTAGACATAAACAAGTGTCAATCTTTTGATAGATATTGTTTCTTAAAAACACGCTATTTGTTTTAACAGCGGGATTTAATTATAAAATTAATTAATTCAACTTTTATGTTATGAATTTGGTAAAATAGACTTCATTTTTGAATTCAGAATATGAAATATAGCTTAGGATGAAATTTTGGCATTGTTCTGAAAAACATCAATTTTTGATGAATAGTGAAACTACTAAGTGGTAGTTAAAAAAACTGAATTTTTCATAAAACTTAATTTTGCCGCTTCTGTGAATGGAATTTCGAAAATCCGAGAGACACGGTTAATATCAAGGACTAAAATGTGGTTCAATGAGATGAAAATAATTTTTTGGTGAATAGTAACTTTTTACTTTTTTACCGCGGTTAATAGTAAATAGGGTAACTAAGGGTAAATATGATATTAATATTACCCTAACACATGTCATAATCCTATTGGACAAGTGTATTTCGACCAAAAACAAACTTAGGAATAAAATATGACCATTTAGGCCCACTTGGATTAGATTAGGACATTTATTATTAATTTATTTAAAGAAAGGTTAAAATAGTTAAAATCAAAGTTTAATAAGTAAATCATTTTTAATATGGGGTTATACATAAGATAAATTCGATTGTAAATATTCATTAGAAAGCTAAAACAATTTCCTACATAATGGTATTTTATTTGTAATTTGTAAACATCAAATAAGTTAATTTATTTATGACACAAAGATGATGCAGTAATTATCTTATTAATGAAATATTGAAATAATTGATGTTATAAACACCAAACTAAATATAATTTGAGACTTTTTATGCATTCCACTAATTTTCTAGGTTACTATGACATATTAGTGTGTATTTAATCAACTTGGTTCGAACATATAATTCTGTTATGACTTTCACAAAAATCATGTATCAAATAGTGTCAAAATTGACACAAAATAGTTTTTAAATCAAATATTATATTATTAATTGTTATTTTATTCCTAAAAATCTAAGGTTCGGCCAAATGACTTAGATAAGGATATATGTATTAATAATAAACAATTTGGGGTTCGTTTGGCATGTTATAGTAAGTTTATTAACCATATAGTGAAAGAAAACAAAAAGACACGGTAAAAGTTAAATTATTTAACTTAGAGTTAAATCTAATTGATAAGGTTTAAAATAATATCCAAACATGTCTAAATTTGATTGGTTGATGATATTACAACCCTATATCATCTAATATTCGAATATGAGTCATTTTTGGAGGTTTTTAAGTGGGGTTAGATTTATTATAAATTAATCTTTTTAACAATTCCTAAGGTGCCCCTCTCCTCCCCTATAAAAGGACACCTCCTCCCCCTCCTCCTCACACCATTTTGAGCACTCAAGCTCGGCCAATCCCTGCCAAAATCTCTTCTCCACTTCCCTAGAAACATCCTAGAGGTTCTGGTCTTCCTCAAAGACCAATTCTAGTGCCCTAAGAGGAGGTCTCAAAGAGGCACTTCAAAGAAGAGGTAATTACCGTTACCAATTCTTTCATCTTTATTTCTTTTTCCACTTCTTCTTCTTAGGTTGTTTCATTATGAAGTAATAACATCAGTATCACTCATATACTGATATGTTATTATAAGTATGAAACAACCCTATTTCACCATCTATCCATCCTACGGAAAAAGAAATCACCGCGCTTGCGTACGTACGGAATACCGTCTCCACGCCGTGGTGTAATCTATTTTCCACCACCACCTTACATGGATGGGTATAATGGTGTAAAGAATAACTATACATAGTTATTACAACATCATATTGATTCTGATATATTGTATAATCCACTCCAATTCAATTCAATATTTATAGAAATGATATCATCGCTCGTGCGTACGTACGGAATACCGTCTCCACGACGCGATGAGATTCATTCTCCATGTTAACCATTTAAGAATGATTATAATGTATATACAAGAAATAATAATGAAATATATGACATTATAAAGCTACTGGATTTATGTATATATATACATATGTATGTCATCTACTTACTTCCATTTCAAGACAATAAGGAAAGAAAAACAGCGTTCATGCGTACGTACGGACTACCGTCTCCATGTACGGTGTTTTTCATTTTATTTATCTATCTATTATATATATATATATATACTGAATATATATGATATATATAAATCATATTTTATATTCTGGAAGTAAGTAAATCATGATATAAGTAATAATGATGTCAAGAACAACAAGTCAAAACACCTACGATAAATGAAACGATTTTACCCAAAACGCTTCTTTAACATGGAATTTACAAAAGAACGGGTAATATAATGTCATAAGTGAACCATATATGATATCATAACAATGAATATGATTCTGTAATAAGTCAATGACATTATTTAAATCATTATACAGGAGGTTCGGACACATACGAGGCAAATTGGACCTAAGGTAAGGGAAATATCACAATCTCATTTTTATCCGAGATTGTTTATTCGTAAGTATTTACTGGGGTGTATTTTGTCATCCACATCCATGTTCCCTCATTATGTAATATTGTTTCCATCCACTTGCAATAGTTTAAATCCAATTTTACCCTTAGGTGAGTTTTTAGTAAAGAATATGAAAGGAATCTTTTGTCGTTTTTCCGTACGAGGTACTTTTTGACTTTTCCGACAAAAGTACGAAGAATGTTTTTTTTAACTTATACGGCATGAATGGATTTTTAAAACATTACTTCAAAGAAGCTTCCTTTACAAGTTTTCAAGTTTATTTTTAATCAACTTCTTTTATTTTAAAGTTGTATGACATGTTATGAAAGGAAAAATGTTTTTGAAGAAGAAAGGATATTTTCCTCATGAATTCAATTCAAGTGTTTTATCAAAATTATTTTCCATCTAAGATAATAAAGGGTTCTGTTTCTATCCCTATTTTTACATTGGTTTGACTATGTTGTGATGGAATTATGTTTATGAATTCCTTTATCATATATGAATTGATTTATGATGTCATGATGTTTCAAGAATCCCATTTTTGTTATATGTGTTATGCGATGATGTATGTTTTATGATTATGTGGAACACATAAGAAAGGATTCATTATAAGATGGGTGGGACCTATATCTCCCTCCAATGCATTGGGTAAATATTTTATATCTCATGAGATAGACATGGCTGGAACGGAAGGTTATTTCGGTTCAGTGATACAGGACTGAAACGAGGAGTGAACTCGGTTCAGAAAGGGACTTTGTCCACTAAGATAGTCTTGGCAATGAGTCATGACTAACAAGAAATGATTTTCCATGATTATGTGTGCATGCCACAAAGATTCAAGTTTTATGTTATGATTATGGGGATCTCATTTTCACTTCTATGATTTATCCCATGTTATGATATTATGAGCTCTTTTGCAGGTTAAGATTTCCAAAAAAGCTATGTTCTTTTGTATATGATGTGTTTGATATTTCTTTTGTTTACCCTTACTGAGAATTTGAGCTCACCCTTTTATGTTTTCTTTTCCCCAGGATATAAAGAAAGGTTTATAGGTAAAAAAACGGGAAGATCTTTATGGGAGATATTGAAGATCTTTCACCACGATTAGAAGATTACGTTCCGAGTTTCCAAAGACACTAAACTATTACGATCCTTGTGTGTGTGTTTTTGTTATGTACTAAGTATTCCGCAAAAGTAATGTAATGTCCATGTACGATAAGATACGGGTCTCTACAGTTGGTATCAGAGGAAAGGTTTAGTCAACCTTTGGAAACTAGGATGCGAAAACGTTAGTGAGATCCCTAGAGATATTTCTAAGGTATGTCTAGGGATGTCCCTAGGGATAAGTATACGTATAGGTTATAGTAATAGAATTACGCTAACGATCATAGAATTAAACCTAAGATGTTGGATATTGAAGGTACTCCCCCTTTATTATGTTGTTTTCCCTAGCATGATTTTTGCCTCTCACACTATTCTTTTGGGGTTTTAGACGATGGCTGGAACCCGAAGGAACCGTGTTAATGCAGAATGTGATGGGCAATGCAATGATTGTCCCCCTGAGCAACCAAACGATATAGGAGCTAGAATGCAAAATCTTGTAGCCATGCTCACACAACTTTCTCAAGCTATAAATCATGCAGGACTTCCAAACGAGCAAAGGAAGGAGCAACATTCTGTTGAATCCTTCATGAGGCAGCGTCCACTTTCTTTCAGTGGGTCTACTGATCCATTAGTTGCTGAACAATGGATTAGTACTACTGAAAAGATATTTTCAGTTCTTCAATGTTCTGAACATGATAAAGTCATCCTAGCAGTGTATCGTTTGGAAGGTGAAGCTGATCAATGGTGGAATCTTATCAAGAATACGAGGCCAAGAGATGAAATTGAGTCCATGGAATGGGACGAGTTCAAGAACTTGTTTTTCAGTAAGTACTTCCCTCGTATTCTTCGAACGAAGATGGAAAAGGAGTTTCTTGAGCTGAAACAGAAGGATGATGAATCTGTTGGTATATACGAAGCGAATTTTACAAGACTTGCAAGGTATGCATCTGGCATTATCATCCAACCTGAAAGTAAAGTTGATCGATTTTTCAGTGGCTTAAAACCAAGTCTTCGAAGGGCATTAGCTATAAGAGACTTCAGTAGCAATGAAGAAATTGTGCGTTGTGCTATCAAGGTAGAAATGGAAGTTGGGGTTACATATCCATCTCATGGTTTTGACAAGAAACGAAAGATGGAGTTCAAGGAGAGATCTCAGAATAATGGTGAAAAGAAGATGAATGTTTCCTTATGCACAAAGTGTGGAAAGAAGCATGGTGGAGATTGTCTTAAAGGGACTAGAAAATGTTTTAAGTGTGGAAAAGAAGGTCATCGAGCAGCTGAGTGTCGAAGTAATGGAAAAAGGGTTTCTAATGATGTGAATAAAGCAAACACTGCAGAGAACGCACCGCCAACACTTCAATGCTTCAAGTGCAAGGAAATGGGGCATTATGCTAATAATTGCCCTAATCCAAGGGTTAGTGATGATCGACATGAGCAAACGCTTAAGGCAAAGGACAAAGGGAAGTCACATGCGATCACTATTGGCAATGTTGAATATGACAACGATGTGGTGGAATGATTAAGTGTTTATGTAATGGGATTCCAAAATAATGTTGTATCATTGAGTATTGCAATATTTATTGATGTGGTATTCAAAATGATTGAGATATTTTTTGGAAATAAGATGATATGCACATAATGAAGACGAGAAAATGAAATGTTTAATGGTATTCATGAGCTCATGATTGATATAAGGACTAAGTGATATCATGGATTGAGTATATAGAATTTTGAGGATTTTGGTATGTGGAAAGTGTTAACTTTTAACTGCATTCATGTTTTCACTAAGGTATTCAAGAGAATACATGATTAAGGACTTTGAATGTTTAGAATGTGACCAACAAAACATATCTTATGATATATGGGGATCAACGACAGTATTAAATCTCTGATAATCGTTGTCACTATATTATGAGAGTGGACTGCAGTATTATGGATAAGCCTAAAGATTGAAATGGATTATGTTGGACATAAGTGAGTATTGTTCAAGGATCGAAGTTTTCTCGATATTATTGATGGGATGTTATAGTAATATAGTTTTAGAAAAAGGACAACCTGCAGGACGGGCGACAGCCCATCGCTTCGGACAAGGCTGTAGGAATCGAACCCACAACCGAAGTGCGACTGGCCTTTATCGCCTACCACTGACCTACAGGAAGTCCCTGTTTAGTAGAAACTAGTTTTATTATATTAAGGAGTATGATATATGAAGTATAAGTCCATTTTAGGAACCATATATGATTAATCTCACTATAGATCGATTTATGAATATAATTTTTTCTAACCTTTTGTTTGAGACAGATGGAATGACCCGTCATTCTATCACATGATCTGCTAACACTTCACGAATAACAAATTCAACTTCATTTATTTAAGAGATGAAGTGGAAATTGTTCAAGGCACGAACAACAGTGATATTGTACCAAAATAAAGTAAGTATTTATTCTAAGCAAATTTTCAACTTTAGGGAAATGATCTTGAAAACCAAAAAAATGTTGTCCTAGTGATCTTATACCTGATGAATTAGATGGTACCTTAGATCGTCACAAATCTATGGATTTGTGATTACTGGATTTTCCATAGCCATGTTCTCTACCACTCTCCATCAGAACATGATGGTTAGATTTCTCTTCCATATCCATATTTTCACCTATGTGGAAACCCAGTGATTAGTTTATTTGGGTAATCGTTACATTTCATACTTTAGTTTTTAAAGCCAAGTTTTGGTATTCCCTTTTACGATGTGGGTTTATATTAAAGAAACTTTGAAATAGTAAACCATTTATAACCCCGACGAATTTCGAGGGCGAAATTCATTTTAAGGGGGGTAGAATGTAACAGCCCAAGATTTTATAAAAAAATATTCTTTTTAATTTTATTAATGTCTTGTGTTGTACGCTACACCCAAAGGAGCTTGCACAACACACATCCTTGACTTGACTTGCATTACACGCAATCGCGACCTTCCTCGATAGCGTGTGTAGTACGCAATACCGAGTTTCACTAAACAACGATATGCTATAAAAATATTATTAAAAATAGCCGTTATGAATAGTAATAACCACTTTTTGAAATCCAGTAAATCTTATTTTTCAAAATGAACTTTATTTTTGGATTCGGAGTATCGAATTTAGCCTAAGGTGAAATTTTGGTACTTTTCGGATAACTTTCATATTCTGATGAATAGTGAAAATTACTAAATTATAATTAAAAACAACTTTTTTAATCGAAATAATTAATAGTGATAAATCATTAATTTGAGTGGTTTTAAAGTATATTTAGAATATATTTTTACAATTTAATACAATTTTGGTCATTGGATGTAATTTCACATTTAAACTAGACATAAACAAGTGTCAATCTTTTGATAGATATTGTTTCTTAAAAACACGCTATTTGTTTTAACAGCGGGATTTAATTATAAAATTAATTAATTCAACTTTTATGTTATGAATTTGGTAAAATAGACTTCATTTTTGAATTCGGAATATGAAATATAGCTTAGGATGAAATTTTGGCATTGTTCTGAAAAACATCAATTTTTGATGAATAGTGAAACTACTAAGTGGTAGTTAAAAAAACTGAATTTTTCATAAAACTTAATTTTGCCGCTTCTGTGAATGGAATTTCGAAAATCCGAGAGACACGGTTAATATCAAGGACTAAAATGTGGTTCAATGAGATGAAAATAATTTTTTGGTGAATAGTAACTTTTTACTTTTTTACCGCGGTTAATAGTAAATAGGGTAACTAAGGGTAAATATGATATTAATATTACCCTAACACATGTCATAATCCTATTGGACAAGTGTATTTCGACCAAAAACAAACTTAGGAATAAAATATGACCATTTAGGCCCACTTGGATTAGATTAGGACATTTATTATTAATTTATTTAAAGAAAGGTTAAAATAGTTAAAATCAAAGTTTAATAAGTAAATCATTTTTAATATGGGGTTATACATAAGATAAATTCGATTGTAAATATTCATTAGAAAGCTAAAAAAATTTCCTACATAATGGTATTTTATTTGTAATTTTTAAACATCAAATAAGTTAATTTATTTATGACACAAAGATGACGCAGTAATTATCTTATTAATGAAATATTGACATAATTGATGTTATAAACACCAAACTAAATATAATTTGAGACTTTTTATGAATTCCACTAATTTTCTAGGTTACTATGACATATTAGTGTGGATTTAATCAACTTGGTTCGAACATATAATTCTGTTATGACTTTCAAAAAAATCATGTATCAAATAGTGTCAAAATTGACACAAAATAGTTTTTAAATCAAATATTATATTATTAATTGTTATTTTATTCCTAAAAATCTAAGGTTCGGCCAAATGACTTAGATAAGGATATATGTATTAATAATAAACAATTTGGGGTTCGTTTGGCATGTTATAGTAAGTTTATTAACCATATAGTGAAAGAAAACAAAAAGACACGGTAAAAGTTAAATTATTTAACTTAGAGTTAAATCTAATTGATAAGGTTTAAAATAATATCCAAACATGTCTAAATTTGATTGGTTGATGAGATTACAACCCTAGCTCATCTAATCTTCTAATATGAGTCATTTTTGGAGGTTTTTAAGTGGGGTTAGATTTATTATAAATTAATATTTTTAACAATTCCTAAGGTGCCCCTCTCCTCCCCTATAAAAGGACACCTCCTCCCCCTCCTCCTCACACCAATTTGAGCACTCAAGCTCGGCCAATCCATGCCAAAATCTCTTCTCCACTTCCCTAGAAACATCCTAGAGGTTCTGGTCTTCCTCAAAGACCAATTCTAGTGCCCTAAGAGGAGGTCTCAAAGAGGCACTTCAGAGAAGAGGTAATTACCGTTACCGATTCTTTCATCTTTATTTCTTTTTCCACTTCTTCTTCTTAGGTTGTTTCATTATGAAGTAATAACATCAGTATCACTCATATACTGATATGTTATTATAAGTATGAAACAACCCTATTTCACCATCTATCCATCCTACGGAAAAAGAAATCACCGCGCGTGCGTACGTACGGAATACCGTCTCCACGCCGTGGTGTAATCTATTTTCCACCACCACCTTACATGGATGGGTATAATGGTGTAAAGAATAACTATACATAGTTATTACAACATCATATTGATTCTGATATATTGTATAATCCACTCCAATTCAATTCAATATTTATAGAAATGATATCATCGCTCGTGCGTACGTACGGAATACCGTCTCCACGACGCGATGAGATTCATTCTCCATGTTAACCATTTAAGAATGATTATAATGTATATACAAGAAATAATAATGAAATATATGACATTATAAAGCTACTGGATTTATGTATATATATACATATGTATGTCATCTACTTACTTCCATTTCAAGACAATAAGGAAAGAAAAACAGCGTTCATGCGTACGTACGGACTACCGTCTCCATGAACGGTGTTTTTCATTTTATTTATCTATCTATTATATATATATATATACTGAATATATATGATATATATAAATCATATTTTATATTCTGGAAGTAAGTAAATCATGATATAAGTAATAATGATGTCAAGAACAACAAGTCAAAACACCTACGATAAATGAAACGATTTTACCCAAAACGCTTCTTTAACATGGAATTTACAAAAGAACGGGTAATATAATGTCATAAGTGAACCATATATGATATCATAACAATGAATATGATTCTGTAATAAGTCAATGACATTATTTAAATCATTATACAGGAGGTTCGGACACATACGAAGCAAATTGGACCTAAGGTAAGGGAAATATCACAATCTCATTTTTATCCGAGATTGTTTATTCGTAAGTATTTACTGGGGTGTATTTTGTCATCCACATCCATGTTCCCTCATTATGTAATATTGTTTCCATCCACTTGCTATAGTTTAAATCCAATTTTACCCTTAGGTGAGTTTTTAGTAAAGAATATGAAAGGAATCTTTTGTCGTTTTTCCGTACGAGGTACTTTTTGACTTTTCCGACAAAAGTACGAAGAATGTTTTTTTTAACTTATACGGCATGAATGGATTTTTAAAACATTACTTCAAAGAAGCTTCCTTTACAAGTTTTCAAGTTTATTTTTAATCAACTTCTTTTATTTTAAAGTTGTATGACATGTTATGAAAGGAAAAATGTTTTTGAAGAAGAAAGGATATTTTCCTCAAGAATTCAATTCAAGTGTTTTATCAAAATTATTTTCCATCTAAGATAATAAAGGGTTCTGTTTCTATCCCTATTTTTACATTGGTTTGACTATGTTGTGATGGAATTATGTTTATGAATTCCTTTATCATATATGAATTGATTTATGATGTCATGATGTTTCAAGAATCCCATTTTTGTTATATGTGTTATGCGATGATGTATGTTTTATGATTATGTGGCACACATAAGAAAGGATTCATTATAAGATGGGTGGGACCTATATCTCCCTCCAATGCATTGGGTAAAGATTTTATATCTCATGAGATAGACATGGCTGGAACGGAAGGTTATTTCGGTTCAGTGATACAGGACTGAAACGAGGAGTGAACTCGGTTCAGAAAGGGACTTTGTCCACTAAGATAGTCTTGGCAATGAGTCATGACTAACAAGAAATGATTTTCCATGATTATGTGTGCATGCCACAAAGATTCAAGTTTTATGTTATGATTATGGGGATCTCATTTTCACTTCTATGATTTATCCCATGTTATGATATTATGAGCTCTTTTGCAGGTTAAGATTTCCAAAAAAGCTATGTTCTTTTGTATATGATGTGTTTGATATTTCTTTTGTTTACCCTTACTGAGCATTTGAGCTCACCCTTTTATGTTTTCTTTTCCCCAGGATATAAAGAAAGGTTTATAGGTAAAAAAAGGGAAGATCTTTATGGGAGATATTGAAGATCTTTCACCACGATTAGAAGATTACGTTCCGAGTTTCCAAAGACACTAAACTATTACGATCCTTGTGTGTGTGTTTTTGTTATGTACTAAGTATTCCGCAAAAGTAATGTAATGTCCATGTACGATAAGATACGGGTCTCTACATGAACTTTTTCTAAAAAAATGGTTTTTGATGAAAATTTTAATTTTTATGAAATGTATAATTTTTTGACACTATAATTATGATCCTGAATATTAAAAAACCTTTGAACTGATAAAATATGTAATTAAGGAATGTATTTTTTCATTTTAAAATATTATTTTATCATAAATAACCCATGTCCATCATTTTTAAGAAAAAATTAAAATGTATGTTCAATAAAAACAATTTTCAGTCCTTTATTTAATCATGTATTTTCATGATGAAATTATATTTTTTATTTCCATGAAATCCTAAAAAAAATTATTTTTCATATAATTATACAATTTATTTCATAGTAATTTATAATTTTATAAAAATCTCTCAAACATGAATTAGGCTTAAAAATATAATTTTATTAAAATACTTTTTTATGTGATTATGTTTTCCTATTTTAAAATTAAATTTTCCATGGCCTTATAAATTTAACATGGTAAAATTATTTAAAAATGTTATTACATAAGTATGAAATTATTTGAATGATTAAATTGTAATTTTTTTGTTTAAAATTATTTAATATGATTAAACATTAATTATTAAGGTAAAACTAAATTATTGTAAAAGAAAAAAGCAAAATAAAAAATCTATAAAAAACTAATGCATTTATAAATAATGAGAGGTTGAGGTGACATTTAACCCACAATAAATTTAACATCCTCTTTTTCCATTTTTTTCACTGACTAATGAATAGAAACAATACTTTATTCAAAATGCAATGGTTATATCCGTTACTACCAATCCATTAAAAAATAAAAATCCAACATTTATTCCACTTAATGTCTCACTATAACATACATTTTCTCATTTAAACTCTACCAATATTATCCATATATAACCCAATCCAACATATATAATCTTTTTTTTTCAAATTTACTTTTATTAAGGACTATATTGACATATATATTACTAAGAAACTATTTATGATTCTAATGTAAGTATTTATTTCACTTAATCTTTTATTTTACTTTATTTATTGCTAAATAATATCTATAATTATTAATATATTTAATATAGTATCATTTTTATTTTGAACATTAATTATATTAATGAAATAATAATTATTTTTTTATATCCTTCAACTTCAGAAAACAAAAAATGTGAACCATGCTTTGTCCGGATTACCATTTCCCTTACTTAATTATATTTTTCACTATGATTTTTTTTATTTATAAAAAATATAATGTGATTCCAAAAAATGATAAAATATTTATAATCCCATTAGTATTATTCTATAATTATATTACACACTTCGATAACCATATTCACCCATCAAGATAGAGCATGTTCATCTTTGCGTTCATTTAACTACATACATGAATATATTCTATAAAACATAGCATGGATGATTCTGAGAAATTAAATTATAAAATAAATATAAAATAATTTTAAATTATTGATTGGATTTTGGTTATATAATATTAATATTAAATTTTTAACTTATCATTAAAATATAATTACCAATCACTAAAATTTCTGTGATAATATGAAAATGATTCAATTGTAATAATAAAATAAGATAAATAGTAAAAAATAAATAGAATATGATATTAAATTGACCATATTAAATTAAATATAAAAGAATTATTTTATTAAGAAGCAATCTCATAAAATATATTTTATTGTTATGGAACTTATGTGTATTCTGAAAACAAATCTAGAACAATGTATGTTTTTCCTCTCAAAAGCTCTTTCACTAAAAACATTTAATTGTATGATCTTAATGTTATATTAATGGTTTGAATAGTGTATATTATAGTTATAATATCATAAATTACATTTTATTTGGTATTATTTATGTTCAATATTAATCAATCTCTTTCAAAATGATTTAATTTATTGGACCCTTTCACTGTAAGGGGTTTTAGTGACTCAAATATTTTCTGGGGATCGTAATCACTTCTCTATAGATATTATCTTTCAAGATTAATATATATTATCCTATGATGACATTATGTTTTATTTCCTATATCATTTGCGGGGTTACTATTTTTTACACCAAATAAATATTCAATTGTTGATTTATTTTTTCGTAATAAAATTTAATTTTGTAAAGAATATTTCTGATAACATTTAATATTTTTTCCTTCCATACTGATGTTTTTGATTTTCCCTAATATCATAAATTATTTATTGTAAATAAAAAATGTTTAAATATCTAATTCTTATTTTATTCCCATTTATTATTATCCAGAATTTTTTTTCATTGTTCCTTTAATGATGTGGATGTTCAATAATTAATTTCTAAAAGATTTAAAGTTTTTTTCCATTCCAAAATCATATAGTCAAAACATCTACATCATATTTTAAAATATTATTTTATTTCTTATCAATGAAACATTAATGTGATTCGTTTTGAATTAATTTTTATGATTTATTTTCATTATATTTTTTTTTTGTAGAAATCTAGTTAAAAAATATATATGTTAAGGATGAACTTAAGAGTTAATTAATATAACACTAGTTTTTTATTCTCTTACATTTAAAATGTGTTTTTCTCCAATTAATTAATGCTTCATATATTACCAGATATATTAATTTTTTAAAAATTTATTCAGGAAATCAATGTTAGTTATCAAATGATTGTTTTTATGTGACACCATTTGGAATGTTATGAAACCAATTTTATTTCCATGAGTTGTTTATGATAAAATAATTATTTGATTTTATGTTAAGTTCACATATATAGAGATAATGATAGATGTGGACTTAAATATATATATAATTTATCTGTTATAGGATTATACCTCATGAAATAAATATTGGAATCATGTAAGGAAGGCCATCTCCACTATAGTGATTTAGGAAGGAATTATCACTCAAATATTGGAATCAAGTATAGAAAAATTTATCTACAATGGGAATTAGGAAAGGATTCTAGGTCGAAATTTGGAATTCAATGATGATTACTTGTCCAAAATAACATTTTACATATTCTTATGTTTTTGGGACTTGTTTTCCCTAGTGATTCATTATTTCCAATCCATGCTCAATGTTTATAATATTTTTTATTATAATGATATTAATATTTCACATTTTATGATTTCATTTATTTTTCAATTATGTAATATGGATCTAGGATATGTGTTTTATTAATTTTATTTGTACTTATATTTCTATTTCATAATGTATTATGATTATCCATGTATAGTGAATCTTAGTTATGATCACATTGTAAATTTTCAGATGTTTTTTCCTTTATCATGTTTCCCTCATTTTTATAATATAATGATTATGATTAGTTTATATGTTCCCCATGAAAAGTATTCCCTCTCATCAATATATTAATATAATATTATATAGGATATTAATATGATTATATGTTATGATATATAAAAATATATATAAGAGAGTCCAGAGGAAACATTTTTTTTGAGTAATGTCAACAAGTGTTATAACATAAAATATTTATGAAGCTTTTATCAATATAACTAAACAATCATGTACTTGGGTTGTTCTGTATATTTTCTAGATTTATTACAAAAATAATTTAATCAATATGTTTTGTATGTTTATTTTTCTCAGTTATACATACATAATCACATCTACACTATAAAATTCCATTGAGAAATTATTGTCCACCTTAGTCATATAGAGTGGATAATGGCATCACCAACAAAACAAATACTTAAATGGATCCATCCTTATCAATGAACAATGACTTTAATTTAAATGATCTCTATCAATATGTGTTTGGTGTCCCATAGACATCCAGTGATAAGGGAAAAATCATAGATCATATCCTTCCAAATTTGGATTTTCCACTCTCTATGGACATATGTATAAAGATAATAGGTTTCACTCAACACAACCTTAGATCCCATTTACTTTTGAAGTCCTATCCAAAATTATGATGTGAACTAGGGGAATCTATTAGAAATTGTATTAAATTTAATCCCTAAAAACACCAAACTCTATTGATTATATTGTTTCCAAGGCTCCACAACCTTAGTGGTATCCTTGATCAATATAATGTGAGAGCATTCAATTAAGAAATAAATAATAAAAATATGAAATTTTTATAAAAATAAGTATTTGGTAACTCAATAATGATATCCATGGAAATTTTATAGAACATCCATGTGGAGTCTTGAAGAAACTGAAGTGAACTTAAATGAATTTGATTCTTGAATTTGATTTGTTTATAGATATAAAATTTTGAAATGATGTTTCCTATGTCATATATTATACAAGGCCACCAATATAATATCTCCATGCCATAATACATCTTGATGGATGTTGTGTGGAAAACTGACTATGAGTGTTTAAAATCATTTATCATAGAATTCCCCATACACATAAAATGTACATATCAATAATACAAGAAGAAAGTAACATTGGAGATAGAGATCACTCATTGGTGGTATCCCCACAATAAAAATTTCTCCATAAATATTCTATATCATAATAAAATAATTGATCCTTATTAATAAACACAATGAATTAGGGTGTTAGATGAATATGGTAATGAAATAAAACCACTTGATCTTACCTCACCCAAAAATTCATCAACGTGTATATACCTAATAATTTCCATTCAACATTTGACTATATTAAATCATAAGAAGGTAAAATTATCCTATAGCATTGGAGAATACATTCCCTATTCATGGGATATATGTAAGGTATAAATCAAAATTGAAAAATTATTATAAACCGATTAAATATTAAAAATATTAAAATATCTATATGTATTGATGTATCCCAAATAGTTCTGATCCAAAAAAACCTAAAATATCTCCCTAAAAATGTAGATTAAAAAATATTAATGAGTGTGGATAATAATTTTGAGTTCAAGGTGATGGGTTAAGAAATTTATATAACTTGTTCAATGTTGTTGAGATCCATACACCACAAAATGATTTACCTACATAAGTACATTACAACAAAGCATAGGCAATTAAACCCAATAGACCAAATATCTCCACCTCATACTAGATAAAATCATGATAGGAGATAAATATAACTACGTATTTCACGTATCAAATATAATTGAAACATAAGGCTCTAAAATAATTTCACACTATTAATGGAATGTTTTATCAAGGGTGATATAATCCCATAGAAATAGTTCAAAAATAATTTCTTATAACTCACTAATCCAAATATTCTCTATATCATTATGACATTTCTTTTTCCCACCAATATATAGTCACTCACACCATTTTAGGATTAATTTACTTTCCCTTTACCAATAAAATATTCCCTAAGACCATAAATATTTTGATTTATAAGTCACATTTTAATTATTTTTCATTTATTTTGTGATCCAAAAAAATATCTAATGAAATTCTTAGATGATGATTATGATCATTTTTTGCTTTTTCATACACCTAAATGTCATTCAAAAATAAAAAGATTAATGTTTTGTTTTATAAATTATATATTTGACTAATAATAACTTTATTTTTTTTGGGAATTAGATAATCCAAATGTAAAATTTATCTATTCAAAATAACTACTCCTACTTTGAAAATATGGTTAAGGATTATTAACCTCTTTTACAATGGGTTGAAGATATTCTGATTGGAGGTCAATCACAAATAACCACATTTCCTCTATTATTTTATAAAATAGTTCATTGATTCTAGTTAATTGATATTTACTAATAATGGTCAAAGAGTTATGCTTTATAGAATCAATTCAAATGTTTTAGGATTGATATACTTTATTAGGATGAATTACAGGTGTGGATCATGGATATAAACTAGGACAGTAGAATCCATTGGATTCCATATCTACTATTTGAATATTTAGTTCTTTAAATTCCATGGGCTCCATATAAAAACAAATTTTAAATATCATTGAATATAAAGTAAATAAAATAATAAAAAACTAATACTTATGATCCATGAATAAAAAAAATAATTTTTAATGAACTAACCCATTAAAGAATAACTTGTTGGAAGATGACCAAGTCATTACAACCCCATTCATTTTAACAATAGACTAGGGGCTGGGGAGTAGTGCCTAGATGGAATAACATAAATGAGATAACTATTCCTAATTTATATTAATGAATAAAATAAATGGTATACTTACAATAGTACAAAGGAATAATAATATAATTCCTAAAACATGTAGAGTGTAATCAAAAAAGAAAAAAGGTCTTAAAAATAAAAAAATGATTGAATGTATAGATCAAAATGAAAGTGAAAAAATAAAAAGACAACCAGAAATTATAACCCAATATATCATCAGCTAGAATGAATGAATAATTAGGGAACCTAACTCTTGATCTACATGTCATGTCATTATGCAAGTTCGATGAACCCATGTATCCCAATGCCCCACCAAATTCATCATCGATCTGTCTGTTGTCTACATAATAAAAAACACAAGTGGGTAAAGGCCATTTAGTGTAAATATATACATATCCAATAAGATTCAATGAAAAACATTATGGGAGAATTATAATGATACAATAATAGTAAGATCAACCTAATAATGAAATGTCAATCTAAACTGGAACAAAAACTATAAACAAACAAATATTTTACACAAGAATCCCCAGAAATTAGAGAATGGGGATCTCTATCACCACAACCTAGCTAAGAAAAAGTATTTATCCTATGTATCTAAAAGTCTATCTCCAATTCCAAACATCATTTTACACAACATAAAAATGTTTGTAGATGGGTTGCACCTCGCCACTATGATCCACAGAAGTAGACAAAACACAAAACCATAAATCACGTGTAACCACACCATAATAGGTATATATAGGAATGATACTCACTGATACAATTTACACCCAAGGGATACTTTTTTTGGAGTAAAACAACATTCCATCAGATCATTAATATAGTGGAGTAACATATTATAGACAGAGTTCCTACTCCTAATATAGTAGAGTACCATCTCTACCTTTATAAAGATTATATAGGACTAATGACCTGGTATGACATTGGAGTTCCCACCAAGACAATACTCTGATAGACATTCCCAGATCACTACTATCATAAAAAATATCATAATGAAGTGAAATTATTGGACGACCACAAATGTTATCTTGTATTCCGCAATATAGTCCACAATTGCGTTTTGTGTGATAAAAAACACTGGATAGATTTTTAATGGTATAAAATCAGAGTCTTGAGGAAAGAAATATTATAGGAAGAAGTTTCTAAGTAGAATAATTTATTTATATAATGGTCCAAAATGATGAGTTACCCACAACATACTATATTGATTCTCCCTTATATACAAGGCTTCAAAATCCATGTTATACTACACGGTGTGTATATGTTACACATCGCATGTCTCTACCACTTAGGGGCTGCATGTGTGCTCTTGGATATCCCCATTTACATTGGGTCATTCCCTTCTTCTTGGATATATAAGTATCCATGTTCATTTCCATGCCTCAGAACAAGGAAATTACCAGGTACATCTAGAAATGATCATGTAGTCTAATAGTACCTGGAATCTCTTCCAATATAGGGACCTTGATGTGTGCTATTAGAACACAACCTCACTACACTGGTTGGGTCACATTGTATGTGGCCCCAACCACATGTTATATGATCTTTACCTCATTAGGAAACCCAATACACCATGAAATCCATATTAAATATCATGTTTCATAACTACTACATGACATGTAGTCACATTGTTTCATAGAATAACTAATCATTCCAAAACAAATTTCAATCCACACACACTATTTATTTCCTCATTGATCAACCACATTAAATCAGTGGGGGTCATCTTCCAATGTTGAGTCAAACATCCACTGACTAGGAACTAGAATATAATAATCTTCTCCATAAAACAACCATATTCACTAGGTTCCTCCCATAAATATCCTCACTCCTGATCTGAGATCCATGAAGCTTCACCAATAAATATTTATGATCAATCCTCAAATAACTCTCATGAATCTTAAATAAATATAAGGGTTTGACCACACTAGAACCCTCCCAAAAAATGAAAAACTATATCATTATAAAAAAACAATGAATAAAATATAGAAATAGTGGGGAAAAGGAAATAATGAAAGCTGAAACCATTTTTGGCTAATGTGATCCCTACAAAAAATGATATGTGAACAATCGGGGGTGATAATATAGAACAATAAATAAATTGAAACCAGTGGTTAAAATTATCAAAATTTACTCATTAATGGGGAGAATAATTAAAAATAATAAAATAAATAAGAATAATCAAATGGTTATAAATTATACCTAAATGTAAAACCCCCAATATCTAGAATATTTCCCTCATTTATGGATCATTTTTGGTGAAAGATTCATTTTATAGTGAAGGAAAAGCCTTGATACATTCAACACCTCCTTATTTAACTAGAACTGATTACCCAGCATCCATGAATGTAATCTTACATTAAAAATTATGGTTTTCACTTCTTAATAATCCATGGGTTATGTAGAATAACATGGTTAATTGTTATAAAATATATTATATAGATTATTTTGGGACATGAAAATCTGAAAAATTAATAAATAAATAAAATAATTATTTATTTAAATTATATATGCCTTAACTATAATTCTAGAACTATCCAACCATAGGGTGCTCCTAGAGTAAACCCAACACTAAATAATCAACCATGGTCTCATATTTTTAATCTTATACTCTGTTCATGAGTTATTCTAATATTTTAACATAACTATTGGTGATTTATATTTATATAGTTAATATTTTTATAACATTAAGACTAGGTCTACATCGATTTAGAATCTTGCACCATATCAATGCCTAAAAACAAATATAGTATAAGAAAATTATAAATTAGTTCACATAAAAAACTAATATTTTACATGTAACAAACTTCTATTAATTTCATCCCAAAAAGAGAAAGTCTAGTTGGATGTTGGGACACACTGATGTCAACTGGGTTTATTATTCCAGAGAGTTCCCCAAAGGGATCATGTGCTATAAAAAACAAACACATGGGGGTAACAATATCCCATGATGGGTCTTCTAAGGTTAGATACCAAATGTCTCTAGGTACCTCAAAATAGAACATCCACTCAAAATATCCAACTCATCCTAGCCGACATCATGTAATGAGTCATGCACATGTCTCCTCACTTATGAACCATGGGAAATACTAGGAACTAAGTCTTACTATAGTCATAGGTTCAAGAAGGTCACACCTCTCTAACGCAACACAATAAATAAAAAATGGGCCTTTGATTTCTAGATATTTAATTCCATTATGTAAAAATACCTTTAATCCTCAACAAGGTGAGAACTAGTAGAACACAATATCTTCTTATAAAAATCCAAACAACACATTAGTTAGTCCTTAAGGGGATAATATATTTTTTTAGTAGTCCTCAATCACCCCTACCTAAAATTCACATTTCATAAAAATTGATTATGCAAATAAGCACTATCTACCACTGGTTCTGAACAATAATGAAGTGACCCACCCAATCTCTGATATGTGGCATCAAATGATGATGCACTGTTGGTGAATTTGTAATAATCACGATATAAAATGTAACAACCTAGGTAAATAAAGAATAAATCATTTTCATATTTATTAATATTTACGAATTAAATATTAATATTACTTTAAAGGGGTTTCTATGTTCGATAGCGTATGTGATACGCAAAAAAGAGGTTCATTGAAATCTTACGTTGCACACTAGTAATAAAATAATATTATTTTAAATGGTAGTTAACACATAGCCGTTGTATTGGAGGTAATGGAAAGAAATAACTAAAATATGATTATATATGTTTTTTAAATGTTTTTACATTTATCCAATAAAACATAAAGGCTTAAAATAAATAATGAATTCAATTTTGGTAATATATACCCTAATTTTCACTAAAGGTCCACTTATTGCCTTTTGATGTTAAACCGTCATTAAATATAGTTTTGGTCACTTTTATAGATTCTATTAGACCAAATAAAACTCTTCTTTAGAATCGGGACATCGAAATTTACATTGTGTAATTTTTTTGGTATTTTTCCAATAAAGTTCATTTTTTTAATGAATAGTGAAAAATGTTGTATTTTAATTCAAAACCTCTTTTTAATATAATTTATTTATATGATTAGATTATCTTTTTATTTGCTTTTAGAGTTGAATTAGAATATATTTTTACCATTTAATCCAATATTGGTCATTGGAATTAATTTCACTTTGAAGTTGGACTTAAACTAGTGTCAATCTGTTGATACTTATTGTTCCATAAAAACATGCTATTTGCTCTGAAAGTGGGAATTAATTATTAAATTAATTAATACAACTTATATGTTTCGAATTTTGTAAAATAGACATCATTTTTGAATTCGGAATATCAAATATAGCTTAGGGTGATGTTTTGGTATTTTTCTGAAAAACATCAATTTTTGATGAATAGTGAAACCACTAAGTGGTACTTAAATAAACTGATTTTTCGTTTAAATGAAAATTTACCACCTCTGTGTTTTGAATTTCAAAAATCCAGCATACATGTTTTTCATTAAGAAGTAAAATGTTGTTCAATGGGATTAAAATAATTTTTTGGTGAATAGTAACTTTTAAGTTTTTAATCGCGATTATAGGTAATTAGTGTAATTTAATGTAAGAATAATATTTTAATAATATGAAATGAACTTGAAACATGTCATACCCTTATTGGATGTGTCATGGCAGACCAAGACAATCCATGTGTCAACTTGGGGACCCCATGGAGCCACTTTGGAAGGAAAATGACATTAATATATTTTTATTTAATGTTAAAGTAAAAATGTCACAAATATGAGTTGTTTTACTAAAAAAATTTAAGTGGGGTTATACAAGTCCTATTTTTGACTATAAATATTCATTAGAAAGCTAAAACTATTTCCTACATCATGATATTTGTTTTATAATTTTTATACATTATCTAAATTAAATTATTTATGACACCATGATGATGCAGCGGTTACCTATTTATTTAACTATTTAAATAAAATGAAAAGAAAATGTAAAATATAAGACCTAGACTTGCCAAAAACCTATTGTATGGGTATATTTCGAATACATATCACCTTATCCTAGAATAATATCAATGTGGGACCTTTTAAATCCGAAAACCATTTTAAAATAAAGTAACATTTCTTTACTTTCCAAGAGTGCCCCTCCTCTCCTCTTATAAAAGGCCCCCACCTCTACCACCTTACCCACACTTCCAAAGCCATTGGCTCGGCCAACCCATGCCCATTTTGTCCCTCCAAATCCCTATATTACTCCTAGAAGCCTCACTTTGGGTAGAAGTCTTCCCAAGGAAGCCTTTGAGCTCAAATAAAAAAGAGTTACCCGATTTAAAGGTAGTGTTTTCTCTTGTGTTCTTTTGTTTTATTTTGCTTCTCCAACCCCCTAAACTCTTTTTATTCATATATTTTGTAACAAATCCATAATCTCCAATATACTAGGATGTTTTTATAAGAATAATTTTAGCTACACTTACAGACACCTACATCTAATGGTTAAAGAACATACTGTTTCTGTGGATGGCGAATTTCTGCCTCACGAAACGATGATTGCTCAATATGCTTCCAGCACCTTCAAAGGTGGCCATTAAGATGTCAATATATTTTTATATGATATTTAATATGTTTATTTCTTCCTTAAGATTATGTATTTTTCATTTATGGCACACCTTTATGGCTTCCACTATGGGTATACACGATATCTTCATTTTAGGAAGTGCGGACTACCGCCCCCTCAAAGTGATTTGATTCGTTAATGCCATATGTTGGACATATAAAGAATGAATTTAAAGTTATAATATAAGATGTATGTTACATCTAAATGATGAATATAATTATGAAATTCAAATATACATACCTCTCATTTAGTTTTAATTCCATTAATATGACATAGAAATGAAAGTAGAGTTCATGCATACGTATGGCTTACCGTCTCCATGAACGGTGCATTTCATTTATTACCTCTAAATGATTATGTAATATTATAAGTACATGTATATTCTGGATATATATGATATATATGATATCGAAATCATGAATATCATTCTGGATATAATGAACCTCTAACCACACGAACAACATGTAAATGTAAGAAGTCCACTTTCGACTTAAGAACCAAATATCGACAAAACGAACATTATTAACTGAAATGATTACATAATGTTTATAACATGGTAATAAGTGATATAAAAGTAATAATTTACTTTAAAAAGGTTCTTAAGCAAGTTGAAATTAACTCATGTTTATTATTCAGGACATTAAAGAATGATCGAGTCAAGTCGGACCCGAGGTAAGGGACTTCATCTCAATCTTCTTTCATTGAGGCATATTTCATTTTATACAAAAATTTATTTTGTACGGTGTATAAAACCCTTTGACTTTTACTTCTATACAAAAGGAAACTTTTTATATGAATCGTTTTACTAAACGAAAAAAGGAATGTTTCTTTTAATGTACACGGTGACAACGACCATTTCCGCCGCCGTGAGTATTATTTGGTCTTTGGATTCCTCAACAAGCCGTAATGTTTTTAAAATGAAAGAAATACCATATAATTTTTTTATGTATTTCAGTATTGAAAATGGTTTTTATAATGGATTTCTTATGTCAATATATTTATGTTATATATTGTGATCAAAGTGTGGAAATGTTTTCTTTCCATTATATTTTTTTTATGTTTTATGTTTTTATAATGGTACTTGGACATTTGACGGGTGGTTACGTGATAAACCATATGAATGGTGGTGCCGTGAATACCAGGATGGGTGGTTACGTTATAACCTCCAATGCATTGGGTATGGAAGTCGGCCGTATGGCTATTCCATTAAGTGATATGTGTGGAAGTCGACCGTATGGTTATTCCATTTAAGTATGTTTATGTCCCAAGTTACATTTATATGTTATGTGATCTTTATATGGGTTTTATGGTAATATTTTGGTAACAAAAAGGGTAAGTAATGATCTTTTATTCAGTGAAGAGTTTTTACTACTTCATAAAGTTTAAAAGTATTACTTTGATAAAGTATACAAGGTTTACTTTTTGTTTTGATAAACTAACAATTTTCATTCTTTGTGTATCCCTTACTGAGATTTTTATGCTCACCCCAAGTTTTTTTGAAATGTTTTTCATAGGACTTACTGTGGAATAGGGTCAAGGATGGGATCAAGGGAAAGTCATGCTATATAAAACATGGAACTAGACATGTTTGTTTTTAAGAGTTTTTATTCTATGGAAACTTAGTAGAAGTGTCTACTTTGTAATATTTTGAGATGTATAGTTATTTCCTAATTCTATAAAACTCTAAACCTGAAAAGATCCTTAATTTGAATTATTCATTCAATTCAATATTAAGTAAGGTTTAAGGTCGAGGCCTTATAGTTGGTATCAGAGGTCGGTTTAGATAACTTTAGGAGTTAGAATTATATTTAATGATTATCCAATAATATATTTTTTTATGGTCAAATTTAAATGATATAGCATTTGAAGATTACCATGTTGCTTCATCTAGGACATGTTTGTTCAGAATGGTTTTCTACAGAGGAAACAGGGAAGCAGTGCTAAGAAGGTATACAGAAGGAAAAAACCTTCCCAATCAGCATCCTGAGATGGTTGGAATTGGAACTGAACAGTTTGTTGGAGTGATGGCACAATTGACTCAAGATCAACCGCAGAGGAACGTGTCAGTGGTGGAACATTTCATGAGGCAACATCCCCCATCATTCAGAGGATCATTTGACCCCGTGCAAGTTTAAGGGTGGATTAAATCACTGGAGAAGATTTTTGATGTCATGGGGTGTTTTGAACATCGAATGGTTAGTCTTGCTGTTTACCGTTTTGAAGGTGAAGCTGATCAGTGGTGGTCGATGGTGAAAAATATCATGGATAGTGATGAGATTGATGATCTTCACTGGGACGAATTAAAAGGTATGTTTCTTGAGAAATATTTTCCTAAGGTGGTTCGTCTTCGGATGGAAAAACAATTCCTAGAATTGAGGAAGGAGGATGACTCAGTGGCTGCTTATGAAGAAAAGTTCACTCGATTGTCAAGGTATGCTCCAAACTTCATACGAGATCTTGATAGTAAAATAAACCATTTTTACTCAGGGTTAAAACCAACGTATCGAAGGGATTTAGCTTCTCGTGAGTTAAAAATTTATGAAAAACTTGTTTGATGTGCATAGAAGGTGGAAATGGAGTTTTCCAATGATTATGTGTTCGTTGAAAAACAACAGAATAAGAAGTCCAGTTGGCAGGTAAAGGGGACGAATTCATCAAAGAAGCAAGGAGGTAAGAAAACCAAATATCCATCCTGTGAGAAGTGTGGTAAAATGCATCCTGGAGAATGTTTATCCAATTCTGTAAAGTTCTTTCGGTGTGGTAAGTCTGGTCATATTGCTCGTAACTGTAAGGAAGATGATCAAGCAGGCAATGAAAAGCCAGCGGTAAGATGTTTTAAGTGTAATGAAATGGGTCATTATGTAAATGAGTGTCTAACGAAGAACTCATCTGGGGGAAAGCAGCCAGACTACAAGCAGAAAGGGGTATTGAAATCCTTTGCAACTACTTCAGTAGATTTTGGGCCATCAAATGAAGTAGTATCAGGTACATTGTTTGTTTGTTCAGATTATTCCAATGTGTTTTTTGATTTAGGGTCTACACATTCTTTCATTTCTGAGAAGTTTTCTAGTAAATTGGTAATTCCATCTCAAGATATTAATCCTGAACTTATGGTAAAAACACCTGGAGGGAACGTTGAGACAAAATCTAATTATAAGAACCATCTTATCCTTGTGTGCGGAAAGAATCTACCAGCAAACCTTATTGTTTTGCCTCTAGTAGAGTTTGATGTTATTTTGGGCATGGATTGGCTTTCTGTTTGTCATGCTAAGATTGACTGTAGAGATAAAATGGTTTCTTTTCAGAATGATTTTTAGTTTGTGTATAAGAATGAACCCTTGATTTTGATAACATATCATGAAGTTGAGAAACTAGTAAAAGATGGAAATGAATGTTACCTTGCACATATTGTCGAAAATAAAGGAACTGTTCAGATTAATGATGTGCCAGTGGTAAATGAGTATCTTGATGTTTTTCCTGATAAGTTGCCTGGTATTATTCATGATCGGGAATTTGAATTTACTGTTGAATTAGTTCCTAATTCTAAGCCAATTTCAAAACCCCCTTATCGAATGGATCAAGTTGAACTTTTAGAGTTAAAGAATCAATTGCAGGAGTTATTAGATAAAGGTTTCATTCGACCTAGCACATCACCATGGGGTGCTCCTGTCTTGTTTGTTAAAAAGAAAGATGGTGCAATAAGACTTTGCATTGATTAGAGATCATTGAATAAAATTATTATTAAGAAAAAATATCCTTTGCCTCATATCGATGATTTGTTTGATCAGCTCCAGGGAGCTTAGTATTTTTCGAAGATTGACGTGAGGTCGGGGTACCATCAGTTGAAAGTAAAAGAAGCAGACATTCCAAAGACTGCGTTCCGTACTAGATATGTCCATTATGAATTTGTAGTTATGCCTTTTGGGTTAACCAATGCACCTGTTGTATTCATGAACCTTATTAATAGAATTTTCCATGAGTTCTTGGATAAGTTTGTGGTTGTTTTCATTGATGACATTTTGGTGTTTTCTAAAAGTAAAGAGGAGCATGAAAGTCATTTAAGGGTTATCTTGAAAACCTTAAAATAAAAGAAACTATATGGAGAAATCAGCAAGTGTGAGTTTTGGTTACAACATATTTCTTTCCTAGGTTACATTGTCTTAAAAAATGGCATAACTATTGATCCTGCTAAAACGAAAGTTGTTGAAGAATGTCCAAGACCCACAAATGTAACGGAGATTTGTAGTTTTCTTGGTTTGGAATGTTTCTACCGAAGGTTTGTTGAAAAGTTTTCATGATTATCTAGTCCAATGACTAATCTAACTCAGAAGGGTGTTAAGTTTATCTGGACAAAAGAATGTGATGATTGTTTTCTGGAGTTTAAAAGAAGATTGGTGAATGCTCCAGTTTTGGCACTTCCTTCCAGGAATGGTGAGTTTTTTATCTACAATGATGCTTCATTGAAAGGACTTGGTTTTTTCCTTATGCAGAATGATAAGGTAATTGCATATGCTTCACGTCAGTTGAAAACTCATGAGGTAAATTACCCTACACATGACTTGGAATTACCTACTGTTGTTTTTGCTCTAAAAAATTGTAGGCATCATTTGTATGGAGTAAAGTGTGAAATATATACTGATCAAAAAATTTTAAAGTATATATTCACTCAGAAATAATTGAACATGAGACAAATGAGACGGCTAGTATTAATCAAGTATTATGATTGTAAAATTCATTACCATCCGGGAAAATCAAATAAAGTGGCTGATGCTTTGAGTCGAAAAAGTAATGCTTCATTCACAATGTTTCATTTGGAAGGTGATCCTTTGGGTAAGGATTTGATGAAAATTGGCATAGAAGTTGTCGGTGTAGGATGTCCTTATGTTTTGTTTCAGGTATTAGTGAAATCTTCTCTATCAAACAGAATTAAGCAGGCACAAAAGAAAGACAACGAGTTGCAGAAAAAGGTAGAGCTGGTCTAGAAGGGTAAGTTCCCTGAATTCAATATTGATAATGATTGTGTTTTGAGGTTTGGGAATAGATTATGTGAGCCTGGTGATTCACAGTTGAAAAATGAGTTGTTATGTGAGGCTCATAGTTCCCTGTTTTCAGTTCATCCTGGCAGTAATAAGATGTACAGAGATCTGCAGCAGTATTACTGGTGGGATGGAATAAAAAGAGATATTTCTGATTCTACTATGAAGTGTTTGACTTGTTAGCAGGTTAAAGCAGAGCGGAAGTTACCGAAAGGGATGCTTCATCCTTTACCAGTGCCAGAGTGGAAATGGGAAAACATATCCACAGACTTTGTTGTGGGATTACAGAAGACATCTTGAGGTAATAATGCAATCTGTGTTATTGATGATCGCTTGACTAAATCTGCTCATTTCCTTCCTATTCGAGATACTTTCTCTCTAGATCAACTTTCTCGATTGTATCTTAAAGAGATAGTCAGGTTTCATGGAGTTCCCCTCTCCATTGTATCTGATCGTGATACCAGGTTTACTTCTAACTTTTGGAATGGCCTTCAGAAGTCGTTGGGTACTGAATTAAATTTTAGTACAACTTTTCATCCGCGATCAGATGGGCAGTCAGAATGAACAATTCATACCTTGGAGGATATGCTACGAGCATGTTCTATGGATGATCAGGGAAGTTGGGACCAATATCTTTCTTTGGTTGAGTTTTCATATAATAACAGTTTTCATTCTAGTATACAGATGGCACCATTTGAGGCATTATATGGGAAGCGGTGTCGAACTCTAGCATTTTTGGATGAAGTGGGTGAAAGGAAGCTGATGGGACCGAAATTGGTAGAAGAGATGGCAGAAAAAGTTCAGTTGATTCAAAAATACATGAGAACAGATCAAAGCAGGTAGAAGAGTTATGCGGATAACCGGAGGAAAGATCTATCTTTCGAGGTAGGTGATCATGTTCTTCTCAAGGTTTCTCCATGGAAAAGTGTGATGTGATTTGGTAATAAAGGAAATCTGAGTCAAAGGTTCATTAGACCATATGAAATTCTGGAGAGAGTTGGATCAGTTGCATACCTAGTGGCTTTACCTCTGAGTTTATCTCAGGTACACAATGTTTTTCATGTTTGCATGTTGAGAAAGTATATTCCAGATCCATCTCATGTTTTGAGACCAGAGGTAGTTCAGCTGGAAGAGTACCTATCTTATGAGGAACAACTGGTATAGATTCTCGACCAAAGAGAGCAGGTGTTGCGAAATAAGGTAATTCACCAGGTAAAGGTTTTGTGGAAAACCCATATGGTTGAAGAGGCAACATGGGAATCTGAAAATTCTATGAGGGATAAATACCCCCACTAATTTTGATAAGTGAATAAAATTGTGAGGACACAATTCCCAAAAGGGGGGAAGGATGAAACATCCTAGGTAAATAAAGAATAAAGCATTTTCATATTTATTAATATTTACTAATTAAATATTAATTTTTCTTTAAAGGGGTTACTATGTTCGATAGCGTACCCAATACGCAACAAAGAGTTTCATTAAAATCTTACGTTGCACACTAGTAATAAAATAAAATTATTTTTAAATGGTAGTTAACACATAGCCATTGTATTGGTAGGAATGGATAGAAATAACAAAAATATGATTATATATGTTTTTTAAATGTTTTTACATTTATCCAATAAAGGATAAAGGCTTAAAATATGGAATGAATTCAATTTTAGGCATATATACCCTAATTTTTACTAAAGGTTCACTTATCGCATTTTGATGGAAAACCGTCATTAAATATAGTTTTGGTCACTTTTATAAATTCTATAGGACCAAATAAAACTCTTCTATCGAATCGGGACATCAAAATTTACTTTGTGTAATTTTTTGGTATTTTTCCGATAAAGTTCATTTTTAATGAATAGTGAAAAATGTTGTATTTTAATTCAAAACCTCTTTTTAATCTAATTTATTTATATGATTAGATTATCTTTTGATTTTGTTTTAGAGTTGAATTAGAATAAATTTTTACCATTTAATCCTATAGTGGTCATTGGAATTAATTTCACTTTGATGTTGGACTTAAACTAGTGTCAATCTTTTGATACTTATTGTTTCATAAAAACACGCTATTTGCTCTGAAAACGGGAATAAATTATTAAATTAATTAATACAACTTATATGCTTCTAATTTTGTAAAATAGACATCATTTTTGAATTCGGAATATCAAATATTTCTTAGGGTGTTGTTTTGGTATTTTTCTGAAAAACTTCAATTTTTGATGAATAACACTCAGTGGTACTTAAAAAACTGATTTTTCGTTTAAATAAAAATTTACCACCTCTGTGTTTTTAATTTCAAAAATCCGACATACATGGTTGTCATTAAGAAGTAAAATGTGGTTTAATGGGATTAAAATATTTTTTTGTGAAATAGTAGCTTTTATGTTTTTAATCGCGATTAGAGGTAATTAGTGTAATTTAAGGTAAGAATAATGTTTTAATAATATGAAATGAACTTGACACATGTCCTACCCTTATTGGATGTGTCATGGACGACCAAGAAAATCCATGGGTCAACTTGGGGACCCCATGGAACCACTTTGGAAGGAAAATGACATTAATATCTTTTTACTTAATGTTAAAGTAAAAATGTCACAAACATGAGTTGTTTTACTAAAAAAAAATTAAGTGGGGTTATACAAGTCATATTTTTACTATAAATATTCATTCGAAAGCTATAAAGATTTCATACATCATGAAATTTGTTTTATAATTTTTATACATTAACTAAATTAAATTATTTATGACACCATGATGATGGAGCGATTACCTCATTATTTAACGATTTAAATAAAATGAAAAGATAATGTAAAATATAGGACCTAAACTTGTAAAAAACCTATTGTATGGGTATATTTCTAACCCTTATCACCTTATCATCGAATTATATCAATGTGGGACCTTTTAAATCCAAAACTCATTTTAAAATAAAGTAACATTTCTTTACTTTCCAAGAGTGCCCCTCCTCTCCTCTTATAAAAGGCACCACCTCTACCACCTTACCCAAACTTCCAAAGCCTGTGGCTCAGAAAACCCCTGCCCATTTTGTCTCTCCACATACCTCTATTACTCCTAGATGCCTCACTTTGGGCAGAAGTCTTCCCAAGGAAGCCATTGAGCTCAAATAAAAAAGAGTTACCCAATTTAAAGGTAGTGTTTTCTCTTGTGTTCTTTTGTTTTATTTTGCTTCTCCAACCCCCTAATCTCTTTTTATTAATTTCTTTTGTGACAAATACAGTATCATAAATATACTAGGATGTTGTTATAAGAATAATTCGAGCTAAACATACACACACCTACATCTAATGGTTAAATAACATACTTTTCTTGTGGATGGCGAATTTCTGCATCACGAAACAATGATTGTTCAATATTCTTCCAACAACTTCAAAGGTGGCCATTAAGATGACACTGTATTTGTATATGATATATAATATGTTTATTTATTCCTTAATCTTCTGTATTTTTCATTTATGGAACACCTTTATGGCTTCCATTATGGGTATACACGATATCTTCATTTTAGGAAGTGCGGACTACCGCCCCCTCAAAGTGATTTGATTCGTTAATGCCATATGTGGGATGAATAAAGGATGGATTTAAAGTTATTATATATTTTGTATGTTACATCTAAATGATGAATCTAATTCTGTAATTTAAATATACATACGTATCATTTAGTTTTAATTCCATTAATATGACATAGAAATGAAAGTAGCGTTCATGCGTACATACGGCTTACCGTCTCCGTGAACAATGCATTTCATTTCTTACATCTAAATGATTATGTAATTTTATAAATACATGAATATGATGGATATATATGATATATATGATATCTAAATCATGAATATCATTGTGGATATAAAGAACCTCTGACCACACGAACAACATGTAATTGTAAGAAGTCCACTTTCGACTTAAGAACCAAATATCAACAAAACAAACATTATTAACTTAAATGATGACATTATGTTTATAAAATTGTAATAAGTGATATAAAAGTAATAATGAACTTTAAAAATTCTCTTAAGAAAGTATAAATTAACTAAATTTTATTATTCAGGACATTAAAGAATGATCGAGTCAAGTCGGACCCGAGGTAAGGGACTTCGTCTCAATCTCCTTTCATTGAGGCATATTTAATTTTATACACAAATTTCTTTTGTACGGTGTATAAAACCCTTTGAATTTTACTTTTATAAAAAAGTAATCTTTTTATATGAAGCATTCACTAAACGACAAAAGGAATGTTTCTTTTAATGTACGCGGTGACAATGACCTTTTCCACCACCGCGAGTATTATTTGGTCTTAGGATTCCTCAACAAGACATAATGTTTTTAAAATGAAATAAAAACCATATAATCTTTTATGTATTTTGGTATTGAAAATGGTTTTTATAATGGATTTGTTATGTCAATATATTTATGTGATATATTGTAATCCAAGTGTGGAAATTGTTTCTTTCCATTATATTTGTTTTATGTTTTATGTTTTTATAATGGTACTTGGACATTTGACGGGTGGTTACGTGATAAACCATATTACGAGTTGTGCCGTGAATACCATGATGGGTGGTTACGTTATAACCTCAAATGCATTGGGTATGGAAGTCGGCCGTATGGATATTCTATTAAGAGATATGTGTGGAGGTAGACCGTATGGTTATTCCATTTAAGTATGTTTATGTCCCAAGTTATCTTTATATGTTATGTGATCTTTATATGGGTTTTATGGTAATATTTTGGTTACAAAAGGGTAAGTAATGATCTTTTATTTAGTGAAGAGTTTTTACTACTTCATAAAGGTGAAGAGTGTTACTTTGATAAAGTATACATGGTTGACTTGTTTTTTTGATAAACTAACAGTTTTCATTCTTTGTATATCCCTTACTAAGCTCTTTATGCTCACCCCAAGTTTTTTTTGAATGTTTTTCACAGGACTTACTGTGGAATAGGTTCAAGGATGGGATCAAGGGAAAGTTATTCTATATAAAACATGGAACTAGACATGTTTCTTTTTAAGAGTTTTTATTCTATGGAAACTTAGAAGAAGTGTCTACTTTGTAATCTTTTGAGATGTAATAGTTATGTCCTAATTCTCTAAAACTCTAAACCTGAAAAGATCCTCAATGTGAATTATTCATTTAATTCAATATTAAGTAAGGTTTAAGGCCGAGACCATATATAAATTCTACAAAAAGGTAGATTATCCTTCCATATAGGGTCCAAAAATAATATGAAACTCAAATAAATGTTTTTTAGTACCTCAAAATTCCATTTTTACACATACATTTATATTGGTTAGAAATGTTGAGCTCAACTGCAACCAAGTCCCAACGGAAAAATGTATAATCATTATAATTATGAAATGAAGTGAGAATAATGGTTAGAGAAATATATAAGGGAATTAAATGAATTCAGACTACTATATGTACACACATATAACCCAAACCCTCTACCACAATTGACTCTCAGGTAGTTAAGAAGTGGGACAACATGTAAATATATTCCATGATCACTCAAATAGTGTCGCGACATCTAAAAAATAAGTGATTGCTCCCATAAAAAACATGTGATTTCAATATCCATCAAGGAATTCCAGTCTCCCCCAATAGACACGTGATACAACAAGAGTTAAACTCATTAATAAGATAAATCATCCATTACCAACACACCCCATGCCATGTGATCTAAAACACATCCTCGACAACACCTTGATGCAAAATCAAGGGAAAACAACCTCCTCAACACATCCTCTCACATTATTATTAGTGTCAGAATCTAACCTAGAACAAGGATTATGTTGTCTCCACTTTAATAGAATCCATAAAAAGATTTTTATTGTATACTAGGTTACACATGACGTCACAGTCGGTATTCTATGTTACATCTTTCTAATTAGATGAAGTAGTGGTGGGGTAAAAATATTTTATCAGAGATTTGTCGCATGACCATCACCCAATTGGACCAATTGAAAAGGGTTCAACTGTGGATAAATTTTTCCAATAATAGAACATGTAAAACATCACTATGATAATCTTCTATCATGAACATGCCTTTCTGATGATCTCATGTTCAGTATGCCTCCACCTTGGCTAGATCCATTGTCACTCCAATGTCTGAGAGGACATATAATAAGAAGATGACTTTATCAATCCAAAAAAATATAAAAGATATATCCATTATTATGGTATCCTAGGAGCATACACATATCCATTCATTAGTGTATTGTGTGCTCCTGCTTCGACACCGAGTACATAAGGGTTTCACCAAAGAATACAACAAAACAATGATCAATGAAGGGTTAATGATCTGGTTTATAAGTCAAAATAACACTGGAGTAATTTTATAGAAGACAAGGATATCATTAATAACTTGAATGAAAATGTAGAAAATAGAGGAATCAACTCTTAGTGGAGTATCATCTTCAAATTTAATCTGGTTATAACCTTTCTAGATGTCAATATTTGTGAAATAATTTTCCTATATCCACTGGGTGAATATGTAATCAATTATTTATGGTGGATAATACTACATAAGAGTCCTCGGTTTTATGTCATATCAATCCACAAATAATATCATTATATAATTTCCCACCTATGAAAGGAATAATAGGTTACTTCAGAAACAAATTGGGTCATATGAATCCCCACATTTGCAGATCCCCCAACAACACTATTAGCACTTATATCTCTATGGATCCACATGATATATTGGTGATAATATCAAGAAATCCATGTGCGTATGTATGAGAAGTAAAAAACCTATTTATGGGGATGTAAAAAATAATTTCATCACTTAATAATATCTTCTACCTCTCCCAAATCACAAGAATGAAAGTTGATATCACACATTGATCTACATGTCATATTAGAGAACTGATAAGGAATCATCTATATCCTCTTATACATGAACTAATATTTCACTACATAGAGTTCCATCTCACCATGAAGGAAATTTCCATAGACACCTCAAAAGAATTGGAATCTGAATCAATAAAAGTAATCTATGCATGGATGGAATGCGACCAATAAATATTAAATAAAAAATCATAGTGTATTATAGATTCTATAGAAAGATACCATGTGAGGCTCTCCTTCATCCTAGAGTTATTTCACACTATTTCTAAATGTGTGTGATCACTAGTAATCTCTAAAAGAACCTCCATGAATATGTTTCAAGATAAAATGATACATTACTATGTTTCAGTCTCAAACTATTGAAATTACCAAGGAATAGTATATTGGAACAACATACCAAAAAAGAAATTATAGAAGATAAAACAAATGTTGTACCTCGATAACACACATAGAATTGATTTCACAATCATCAACTAGTTAAAAACAATATTTACCCGAACCCACCAATCCTACTCCACCTGGGCCTTTTACAACAACTTATCACATCAAAAATACCCTAAGCACACAATTCAAAAGAACTCATTTCCAATCATCCACATTGTCCACTTTTTCAAGAATTGAATTTCTCGTAGGATTTTGAATCACTAACCTATAATGCATCGTAATGGGGATTTCCACTCATTCATGTATGTCTAAATCCACCTCGAATATAATTCAATGATATATAATTCATCAGGGAACATTTTTTATGGAATATTTTGATGATGTTCAAGAAGAATGAAATTTTAAAAGATACGGTAAGAACATATACCACATTTGTGGATAATCTATTTTAAAAAAACATTAAAGATTATTTTATTTTAATTTTTTGGATAATAAAACATATATGTATTATATAAGGGTGTTTGGAGGGTATTTTATTGAACATTGGATTATCAGAGTGTTACTACCCAAACATTCATTAATTGAAATTCATCTTGATCCAATTAAATGTCTTATTTTGGTTATATAAAATGTGAACATCATTGGTTTTATGATTTCTGATTTTAAAACACTATTATAGATTGGTACTATTGCTAATATAGTCATTGAACACTAATCAGATGATTAGTATAAATATAGGTCTTTAACAAATCCAATTTACTCAGGCAAAGGAAGTGATGGCCTCATCCAGTAGATTAACCTGTATGAAGCACATTTTTTAAAGTTCAGAAAGGAGGTGGTGTCATTGGTCATCTCTCTTGACAAAGACCATTCCGAGCTTGAACACTTTAAGCTTGAGCAGAACTGACTATGGGAGAAGTGGAAGTTAATAGAGATGACCACCCAAGCGATGTTATCCGAAACACCCCTAGAGTCTGTCACCATCGTACACATTACCCATCGGTCTTATGTGGGTGTTATAATGGATTATGTAACATGAACTTATCACTAGGATTATGTGAATTATTATTGTATATAATAATTAATATACATTCATTTTATTATTATTACATCGTAATGATTTTTTAAAGCGCAAATTCTATTCTTAGTTAATATTAAATTACGAAATCCATTTTTATGAATTAATGAAACTTTGTATTAAATAATATTTTAATAAAATATTAATAAATAACTTTTTGTTAAATATAAATGATCGTTCAATTTTTATGAATGCAATTGTTGTTTTTATTAAGGTTTGAAAGCTGTTTTGGTCAAGACCCATTAATTTTCGGTAAATGTCCGTTTTTATTTTAAAAGTAAAAATTGACATATTTATAAAAATATTTAGATAAAATGAATATTATTTTTGGAATCAGGATGTCAAAATTATCCATTGGTGATTTTTTCATAATTTTCTGAGATAGTTAAATTTTTGGGAAAAAATTAAATTCCATTTAAATATATAATGTGTTGTCTGAAATCATAATGAACCAATAGTAATGTAATAAAATAATATAAACATTATATTAGGACAATATATCTTTTAAAATTAATACAATGTGATTTTTGGTTTGTTTTATTTATTTTACAAAGCTTTAGTGGACCCTTCAAGGCTTATAAAACATTTTGTATTTTTAAATTGTTTTCCTTGAGAGTGTGTCTCACATCAACATAAGAAACCCTATTATTTTAATATTTTAAGCCATTTTCCACATAAAATATTGTTTTCCACTCCCCTTTGGAAAAAACCATGGGAAAAAACTTAGGGTTGGTTTGATATTTTCATTAGTTTAATGTGAGGTGTCCCAAACCTAAATAATAATGAATTTCCTCTTCTTTCCTATATAAACCCAGCCAAGATCCCATTTAATCTTCACTCAAAGCCTTTGGATTTTGTCCAAACCCTGAAATCCTATTTTTATAATCCTACCAAGGTGCCCCAAGCTCCCAAGAAGCTCTCTCAAGCCACCTCCAAGCCTTTGGGATCACACTTCCAAGTATGGGATTTATTTCATTCTCTTTTTTGTAAATGTTTTTATTTTTTATGCCATTTTTTTCAATTAAAAATGTTGGGATATGATTTCTCACCTCCCCCATACTTCTCTCTTGATGTTTGGATTATGGGAAACACCTTTCTCTCTCATTAATTCCACCCATGTACACCCGTTACCATGCCCAATTTTTGTGAGGTATTTCTCTCTCCTCTTTTACATCCAAGTAATTATTTTGTATCATGCATCTAAATTCTATTATATTTGTTGTAAAATATATCTATATGCGATATTTACTACCCATTTCAATTATAAATTATGAGACATCACTTTATTTCTCATCAACCATTTTTTATGAGTTCTTATTTCATGTTGTTATGCTGCTAAAACTGCACTACAATTTTCCCAGCCAATGCCATTGTGTAGTGAATACCATGCCCATTTAACTATAAATGGTATTCACTATTATGAGAATTTAGTAATTTATTATAAATTTTAATTTATTTATTCCACATTACTTTATCAGTTAATAAATTATGATTATTTATGTCTTTTTGTATGATCCATGTAGCACACTTATACATGAAATGAAATGTTTAAGAAATGGAGCACCCTGATAACGCTCTAATGCATTGGATAAACTATAGTATCAGGATATGTCAAGTGCAATGGGTGTTGATTCTTTCTAATTTAATAGCAACGAGGGTTTACTCATACTACATGTGTAATGAGGTATTATTCATGCTACATGTGCAATGAGCCTTGGCTCATGATAATTCCATGTTACGTATGTGCAATGAGGGTTTAGTCATGTTCCATGTGTAAGGAGCCTTAGATCATGCTAATTCCATGTTATGTGTTGTTGCCACATTTCCATGTTATGATTATCATGCTTTATCATTCCCTTATGTTCATGTTTCTCATGTGATCCATTGATATGCCTATTGTCTAACATGTATTTTATCCCTCAAGTTATTCCATGATTATTCCATTACTTGGATTTATAGCTCACCCTTTTGTCATGCATGTCCTCAGGTTATCTCATGCAATGATAAGTATGAGGGAATATAGTGGTGAGTTAATGTAATATTTCAATAAAGATATTGTATTTCAGGTTTTAAGTTGTTATGTAATTATCCTAACCCCCAAAGGCAAAAGACCTCTCGATCTTCTATGTTGTATTAGATGATGTTTATGTAATAAATCATGTCTATTTATGAAATAAAGACTAGGTTTGTCATAGTTTGTATTGGAGTAAGTTTAGATATTTTTGGGATTAGGGGTAGAAAAACCTAGTGAAGGACTTATATACAAGACTGAGTATAATAAAATCACCCCAATGTTTTAGTGGTCATTTAGTAAGTGGTTTATCATGAAAATACATCCCTGTTAGGATACAACTTGGTAGAGGAAGCTCTGGAAGAGTTGTACCTAGGGGTGAAAAGCCTGATATTGAGTTTTGGACTTGACCCAGGGTATCCTGGTACATGACAACGGGCCTTACTAAACTCATGGTTAAGACACTCCCGGGGGATATGCATTTGTAAATTCACAATCTAAGTACGAACCGTTATTAAGGGAATTAGAAAAAATTTCCTTAAGAGTATATGATAGAACGTAGATCATGAATAACATAGATTGAAGCCTATGGATTCATAAGTTAAGGAAATAAAATTTATTTATAAGTCATCCGTTTTGTCCTTGGATTACCCATTATGTGTTACCCCTAACTTTATATTTATTCCAACCAATGTCGGTTAATAGGAGGACTCGGGCTATCAACCGATGTGAAGATCAACGTGACAAATGTGCTAATGATATGCCCAATCTGTTGGGAGTGGGAATCAAAAACCTTTTCATGATTCTCTCTCAGTTAACTCAAAATTTTAATAGAAACATCGGTCAAGAGGAACGTTCAACCCCCCCCCCCCCACCAAGAAATAACTAGTCATTATCAATAGTTTCATGAGAAAAAGGCCTCATACTTTTAATGGATCATCTGATCTCTCAATCGATGAAAAATGGTTTAACTCCATTGAAAATATCCTCTCCATAATGTTTTTAACATGAGAAGGTTCTTATGGCTGCTTATCATATGGATGGTAAAGATGATCAACGGTGGACTTTGATAAAAAATAAAAATCCCGAGGAAGAGATCGAGGAGTTGGAATAGAAGGATTTCCGGACGATGTTTTTCGATAAATATTTTATGCTCACCCACCCGAATTAATATGGAAAGGGAATTCCTAAACTCAATAAAAAAGATGATGAATCTGTTAGAGTGTACAAGTAAGACTTCAAAAGGCATGAACGATATGCCTCCGACTTTGTCCTTACACCCGAATGCAAGGTTGACTGCTTCTTTGGGGGGTTGAAACCTAGCCTACGAAAAGCGGTGGCAATCCATGACATCGACAGCTATGAGGAAATTATCTGATGTTCCCTCAAGGTTGAAATAAAGATTGGATAATCTCAGGTGTATCATGGATATAAGAAGTGTAAGGTTGACATCATTGTCGGCGTTTTGATGGATAAATCCAACAGTGCTAATATGATCCAGTACCCCAATTTCTAATGCTATAGAAAGAAGCACCCTCAAAATTGCCTAAAGGGGATGAGAAAATGATTTAGGTGTGGAAGAGAAGGGCACCTAGCTTTTAACTGTGAGAATGTAAAACCCATAGCTGCAACAAGGGAGTGGAATGCTCCGTTCGAACCTCACGCATTGTTCATTGCTACAAGTACAAAGAACCAGGGCATCTTGCAAATCTATTCCCTAAGACAAGGGTTTTCGGAGGCAACCTACAACCTCCAAGGTAGCAAGGGTGAGCTTTGACCATCACTACTACCGATTTGAACCCCGAAAATGAAGTGGTGACAAGTATGCTAGTTATTCATTCATGAATAGTGAACTTACTTTTTGATTTAGGTTCTAAACATTATTTTATATCCCAAAATATTAGTATAACAATCCAGCACACCATAATTCAAGGAATTAAAGATGTCAGTGAGTATAGAAAATGGGTCAATCATTGCATCCCATGAATATAACTCCTCCCTTGTCATAATTTGTGGATTGAATTTCCCAGCGAACCCCATCATACTCCCTCTTGTAGAATTTGAGGCAATTCTTGGCTGGGATTGACTTTCCATATACAGAGCCAACATAAGTTGCCAGGAGAGGGAAATCAATCTCCGGGTGGAGAATTGACCCCTGATTCAGTACAAGTACAAGGAGGAAGATGAATCTTATCTAGATCCATAATCTCAAGCGTGGATATTTGTTCCATATTAGCAGGTGTATCTTGCTCAAATTATTGAGTCTATGGAGGAAACCATCCTTGAAGACATGCCTATTGTGAGGGAATTCACAGATGTGTTTCCCAAGGAATTTCCTACTCTTCCACCTAGAAGAGATGTTGAATTCTCAATTGATCTTATACATAGTGTGTTTACAATATCCAATAATCCATATAGAATGGTTGTGGTGGATATTGAAGAGTTAAAGAAACAACTATAGGAGAATCTGGATAAAGGGATCATATGCGCTAGTGCTTCACCATTGCATGCACCAGTCCTCTTCTTCAAGAATAATGATTGGTCAATGTGCCTATTCATCAATTATCGGGAGCTTAAAAAATCACGATAAAGAACATGTATCATCTACCACGAATGGATGGATGTTTTGATCAGCTGAGTGGAGCACAATACTTACCCAAGGTGAATTTACGGTCGGGGTATTATCAAGTAAGGGTGAATAAGGAAGATATACCCCAGACTCTTTTCGTACGAGATACGGGAACTATGAATTCATAGTAATGGCTTTCAGACTCACTAACGCTCCAAAAATATTCATGGGATTGATGAATAGAGTCTTTAGAGATTATCTCGAAAAATTTTTGGTAGTCTTTATAGACGATATTCTGATGTACTCAAAAACCAAGGTGGATCATTAGGAGTATCTAATAACTATACCAGATACCTTGTAGAAGGTGAAGCTCTATGAAAAGTTCAACAAGATTGAGTTCTAGTTGAAAGAGGTCTCATTCTTGGATCGTATCATCACAATAAATGGGATATATGTGGATCCTTCCAAAATATATGCAACCAAAGGATGGTTGAGGCCAACATCGGAAACAGATATCGGTAGATTCTGGGGGTTAGCTGGACATTATCGATGATCTGTGAGAAGTTTCTAAAGATTTTCCAACCCTCATACCAATCTAACTCGGAAGGGAGTAATGTTTTC
Source organism: Viscum album (assembly GCA_963277665.1). Lineage (NCBI taxonomy): Eukaryota > Viridiplantae > Streptophyta > Magnoliopsida > Santalales > Viscaceae > Viscum > Viscum album. The sequence goes on along the minus strand of OY728153.1, from coordinate 2,013,835,552 downwards.
TTGGAGAGATGAATGTGAATAAATCTTCAAGGAGTTAAAAAGGAGGATTATCACTGTGTCCATGCTCACTTTACCCACAAGTGGGGAAATTTTTGTGGAGTCCAATGATGCATAAAAAAAGGGCCTGGGCTATGTGTTGATGCAATATGACAACATCATTGCCTATGGTTCAAGGAAATTGAATGATCATGAAAAGAATTATCCAACAAATGATTTTGATTTGTTTGTGGTGATCTTCATGTAAAAATTTTGGCGACATTATCTCTTTGGTGAGAAGTATGAAATATATATAGACCACAAATTCCTCAAGTATATATTCACAAAAAGAGAGTTGAACATGCGCCAAAGAAGATGGTTAGAGAAGATCAAAGACTATGAATGCTCAACCAATTTCCACCCTGGGAAAGCGAACAAGGTGACAAATTCTCTATGTAGAAAGGGCCCAAAGATTCTATCACTGATGAGAATTGAGAAGGATCCAATATGTATATATTTGATGACGATGGACATGGAATTCATAATGATGGAAACATCATCAATCCTTTCACAAATTATTTCTCAACCATCTCTTTTGGAAAGGATAAAGGATACTCAAAGGGATGATGTGGGAATAGAGAAAAAAGTTGAAGCTATCAGAAGAAAGAAATCCTCTTTGTTCAATGTTAATGAAGAAGGAATTGTGAAATTTTGGAAAATACTATGTGTTCTATCAAGTTCCGTGATGAAGAAGGAACATTTGGACGATGCAAATAGTTCAGATTTCTCAATTCACTTAGGAAACACAAATATGCATCGAGATCTCTAAGAGCATCATTGGTGGGATAATATGAAGAAGGAGATCACAGAGTATCCATCAAAGTGTCTAGTGTGTCAGCAAGGGAAGGAAAAGAGCCAGACGTCTAAGGGGATGATGCAACCACTGCCCATACCAAAATGGAAATAGGAGAACATCACCATGGAATTTGTCACTGGACATTCGAAGACATCCAAAGGAAACAATTCAATCTGGGTTGTTTTAGATCATCTTACAAAGTCTGCAGACATTATTTCAATTCAGGAGGATTTTTCTTTGGATCAACTAGCACGAATATATATCAGGGAAGTTTTAAAGCTATTTGGAGTACCACAATCTATTATATCCGATCAACATCCAAGATTCACACATATGTTTTGGAAGATTCTTCAACATACTATAGATACTGAATTGATATTCAGTACGACCTATCATCCTCAAACTTATGGCTAGTCTGATTGAACTATTCAAACAATGGAGGATATGTTATGATCATGTTCTATGGACTTCAAAGGAGGGTGGGACCAACATCTTCTACTAGTTGAATTCTTCTATAAAAATAGTTTCCACTTAAAGCAGATGAATGGAACATTATAAAGCCCTATATGAGAAGAGGTGCAGAACACCGAAATGTTGGGATGATGTCGGTGAGTGTAAGCTGTTAGGACCAGAAATGGTCGAAGAAATGGTGGAGAAAGTGAAAACCATTCAGCAGCATAACAAGGCAGCCCAGAGTCGACATAAGAGTCATACAGATAACCGTGGATGAGACCTTGTGTATAAAGATGGAGACCTGGTATTTCTATGCATATCTCCATGGAAGAAGGTCATTTGGTTTGGAAGGAAAGGGAAGTTAGGTCCATGGTACATTGGCCCCTTTGAGATTCTTGACCATGTAGGGGATATGGCCTATTGAGTAGCACTTCCACCTACCATGGACAAAGTACATAATGTCTTTCATGTATCCTTATTAAGAAAGTACATACCAGACCCTTAAAATGTACTCTTCAGAGGTAGTAAAGCAAGTGGATGATATTTCTTATGAGGAGAAACCATTGATGATACTAGATTATAGAAACAAAATTCTACAAAATAAGATAATTCCCCTTGACAAGGTGTTGTAAAAAATCACAACTTTGAAGAATAGATGTGGAAATTGGAGGATGTGATGTAGCAATGATACCCACATTTTTTTAGTGTGGGAAAAAGAAAATTTGAGGGTAAAATTTCTTAAGGGGGAAGATTGTAACAACCCAAACATTCTTTAATATAAATTCCGCTTGATCCAATAAAATGTCTTATTGTTGTTATAAAAAATGTGAACTTCATTGGTTTTATGTTTTTGGATTTTAAAATACTTTTAAGAATTGTGAGCGTTTCTAATATAGTCGCTCAATAGTGATCACCTGATTTGTATAAATATAGGGCTTTAACAAATCCAATTTACTCAGATAAAAGAAGCAATTGCCTCATCAAGTGGAATTTCCCCCATAAAAAGCCCATTTTTCAGATCTTGTAAAGGAAGTGGAGTCATTGGGAATCACTCTTAACTAATCCCAAGCCAAGCTTTAACACATTAAGCTTGAGTAGAATCGACTATGAGAGAAGTTGAAGTTAATAGAGATTACAACCGGAGCGATGTTATCCAAGCCACCCAAGAGTCTGTCACAATCACACACCTTACCCTTCGGTCTAATATGAGTGTTATAATGGATTTTGTTATAATATCATAACAATATGATTATGTGCATTATTTTTGTATATAATAATGAGTATACATTAATTTTATTATTGTTACTTTGAAAATTGTGATTAAACCACAAATAATAGTTTTAGTTAATATTCAACAAAGAAATCTGTTTTGATGAATTAATGGATTTTTGAATTAAATAATATTTTTTAAAAATATTAATAAATTAGTTTTTGTTATATATAAATTATCATTCAATTTTATGAATGTAATTGTGATTTTTATTACGTTTTGAAAGATGTTTTGATCAAAACCCATGAATTTTCGATAAATGTCGGGTTTTATTTTAATTGAAAAAATAACATATTTATGAAATTTGTTATAAAAAATGAAGATTATTTTTGGAATCAGGACATCAAAATTATCCAATGATAAAGTTTTCATAATTTTCTGTGATAGTCGATTTTTTGGGTAAAAATTAAAAACCTTTTAAATATATAATGTGTTTTATGACATCATAATGACCCAATAGTGATGTAATAAAATAATATAAGCAATATGTTTGGCCAATATATGTTTTAACATTAAAATAATGTATTTTATGGTTTGTTTGATTTATTTTTCATATCTTTAGTGGACCCTTCAAGGATTATAAAACATTTTGTATTTTTAAATTGTTTTCCTTGAAAGTGTGACTCACCTCCACACAAGAAACTATATTATTTTAAGAAGTTCGGCTATTGGCCTCAAAAAATATTGTTTTCCACTCTCATTTGGAAAAAACCATGGGAAAAAACCATAAGTTGTTTTGTGGTTTTGTTTAGTTTAATGTAATGTGCCCCAAACCTAAATAATAAAGAATTCCATCTCCTTTCCAATATAAACCCACCAAATCTCCCACTTCCTCTTAACTCAATGCATTTGGAGTTCTTATTAACCTTGAATTACTCTCTCTAGAATCATTCCAAGGTTCCCCAATCTCCAAATAATCCTATCTCAAGCCTCTCCCAAGCCTTTGGGATCACACTACCAAGAAATGGATTTCTTCCTTTCACATTTTTGTCAAATTTTCTTTAATTTGTTTTGCCCTTTTGTTTTCAATTACAATCATTGGGTTATTATTTTACACCACCCTACACTAATGTTTTTATGTTTGGATGATGGGAGACCCCTTTCTACCTCATTAATGTCTCCCTTGTACACCCATTACCATGCCAAAATATTTTGAGGGATTCATCTCTCCTATTTTACATCCAAGTAATTCTTTTATGTGTTCTTATTTCACGTTGTTATGTTACTAAAATTGCACTACGATTTTCTAAGTCACTATCATTGTGTAGTGAATACCATATCCATTTATCTATCAAGGGTATTCACCTTTATGCACATTTAGATATTTATTATAAAGCTTCATGTATGTATTCCACATCCATTTATCATGGAATAAATGATGTTGATTGATTTTATGTTGTATGGTCCTTGTGGGACACTTATGCATGAAATGAAATGTTTAAGAAAGAGTGTGCCCTGATTTCACTTCAATGAATTGGGTAAAGTATAATATCATGATACGTCATGTGCAACGAATGTTGACTCATGCTAATTCAAGTACAACGACGGTTTACTCATGCTTCATGTGCAATGAGTGTTTACTCATGATCTATGTGCAATGATCCTTGGCTCATGCTAATTACATGTTAAGTGTTGTTACCACAATTACATTTTTTGATTATCATGCTTTATCAGGCCTTTGTGTTCAGGTTTCTCTTGTGATCCATTGATATGCCTATTTCCTAACACGTATTTTATCCATCATGTTATACCATGTTTATTCCCTTACTGGGATTTATATATCACATTTTTTTATGCATGTCCATAGGTTATCCTATGCAATTCTAAGTACGAGGGAATGTAGAGGTCATGTAAATGAAGTTTTCTATAAATAGGTTGCATTTAATGTTTTAAGTTGTTATGTAATGATCCTAATCTTCGAAGACACTAGACCTATCGATCATCTATGTTTTATGAAGTGAATTTAATGTAATAAATCGTGTTTAAGTATCAAATAAAGAACATGTTTGTCATATAGAGGATCACATATTTTGTTAATAAGTTATTAGAATAGATTCACTTTTAATAAATGAGTGGAGTGGAACCCTTCTAAATAACAATAAATTTTAAATAACATAAATTCATTTTCCATGGAAAGTAGCACCATATAGATATATATTAAACAAATTGGACATGATAAGGACTATTTACACTCAAAACAAATGTTTAGAAAAGTTTAATATATAATTAAAATATTACCTATTCATTTAACCCAAACATTAACCCTTTTAACTCTTATAATGATGATAATATTGTTACCAAGGTAAGTATTAATTATGGGAAATAATTTAGCAGACCCATTTAAATAATAGTTAATATGAATATTTAAAATATGGAATAAACATTATAATATTAAATTTATATTGGCTGATTAAATTAATTCTAACATCAATGAACAACTCATGGATATACATTTAAATAAAATATATATTCATAAAATAATTTTCCTCTCATTCCATTCTAGGTGTCAGTAATTTAAAGATTGATATTCTTTATTAGAAATATTATCTGATAGATCTAATTAAATTATTTATAAATACTAAAACAAATATTTAATAATTAATTGATCTCAATAAATAAATTGACTGAAATTTTCATGTAATTAGAATCATTCTACATTAGATAATTTATATTTCCCATTAATTTGTTATTTATGTCCACCCAAATAAATCATACACATAATGATTACTAATTAAAAATATATGTGAGTTACATTCAACCATATATAATAATTTCTCCATCAAAACCTTATTAGTACTAGGAATGAGAATGAGGATTATTCTATATCATTACATAATTTTAATTCCATGCATGTTCTTAAAATTTATGGATATTTTAAAAAACATTTAACATGTGATTAATCCTATTTTGAAACAATTTATCTCATCGATCCAGAATAACCACTAGTTGTTCCTCATATGAAATATCATTTTCTAGGGGTACAACATAAGAGTTTAGTATATGTCAAGGATATGAAATATAAACCATCAATATAAGTACATATAGAACATCCTTATCATTGGAGATGTTTTCTTGTAGGGAAAATGATAAGTTTATATCTTGATAGGTTCAAGAATCTCATATGAACAATTATATGTGAGGATAATATTTTATATCTTTTATAATATTATAACTTTATTATAAAGATATATTTTTAAGAATAACAATACATTAGAATTGAAATATAGACCTCACAAAAAATATTATTATAAAATTTATTTCAACTATACATCATTTTGATCTATAGTTGAATGGATCAACTAAAATTTTTATTTCTTCTTCCATCCTTGTCTCAATTTACAATGTCATCTAACTAAATTCCAATATGAATATTTTTTAACCCCATTCCATAGAGGGATTCAAAATTATTCACATGAATTATCATGTGAATTCTATTTTGGTATGTAAAATATAATTTGTTTTAAAAAAAATACTATACTCTATTGATTTATTAACAAACAAGAGTATTTTATAAATGAATTTTGATATAATATAAAAAATAACATTTTAAATTTGACCATCATATGCTAAATTTTTAATTAGATGACATGAAAATTACTAAATAAATTAAAAATAATAATTTTAATTTTTTGAAATAATATGAAGGTATTGAGTAACAAACAATAAATAAGGATATAATTTTTAGAAGTCATATTATTAATATTGTTTCTCAAATAATAGTTTTTATTAAATTTTATTTTTGGACATTATAATTACACTATATTGTTTTTAGAAATTTTTTGTTTTAAAATAATATACCATTTATAAAATTTTCATGTTAATATTTACTCATGCTGATTTTTTTATTTTTCTAAAAATATTTATATTTATGTGAATAAAGAAAAAATACCACTTTTTTAAAACCTTAATTTCATTACATTAAATAATGTAATTTAAAACTACAATAATATTTTCTATTTTATCATAATTTATCACTGTCATACTTTTATTTTAATTAATGCAATTTTATTTTATTATAATTAAAATTATTCTTGTGTTTGGTATAATATTAATTTTAAAAATAAAAATTCATTCTTCTAAAAACTGTTTCTCATTTCATTTTATGAATTAATAGTAAACTTTATTGATAAAAACTATATAAATTTATTTTAAAAATGAATTTTATAGTTTTATTTAGGAGGTTAAAATATGGAATGTATTCCCTTATTTTTTATATTGATTATGAATAATAATATTGGTACTGATTTTCCTCCCTTCTATAGGAAAAAATATGCTTAATAAATTTGGAACATTGGGATATAACTTTAAAATATCTAAAATAAATTCTTTTGTCAAATTGTTGGAGTGGAACTTTCCAAATCCATCATTTATATTTTTAACTTCTAAACCATATCATATTCATTTTCTTGTAACAATTATTTTGTTTAAAGGACAAATAATTAAAAATTTCACCCTGTTAATTTGAATTTATATTATATGTTTTAATAAGTTTATAACGATTTTATGAATGAATGTAATAGTTTATTTTTAATTTTTTTCTTATTATTGTTATATATATATATATATAATTTTTTGTGATGTTATAATTTACATAAATTTTTATGCCTTAGTAACTCATTGCTTGTGAAAATAGTTGAAAAAATTCAACTATATGATTTTAAGAATTTTAAAGGAAATATATATAGGATGAATTACAATGGTACTTGAGTTATATGGTTAAAAATAATGTAGAATTCATGTCATAGGATATTATATTATAAATAAACTATTATCTTGGTGACTCAAGGTCAAATTAAATAAATAGTCTCAAAATGATTTTAACGATATTTTATGATAAGTAATAATTTATTAAGTAACATAATAATCAAAAAAAAAAATTCAAAAAGGACATGTGGTATGATTAATGATTTTTAATGTCATCTACGGACCATTTTAGAACCAATTTTCATTGGGGAATTCAATTTAATGCTCATAAAGATTACGAAATGAGTTACCATTATTATGGTTGAAAGGGGAAATGAAGGGATTGAACAAGAAGATACAAATTAATATGACATTAAAATTGGAAGAAGTTTTATTCATTGATGATATTTTACCTTATAATATTTTTCATCAAAAACATGCCATTTTGAAGAACTGTAGTTGATAAAGGAACTAATTATATGTAAATCTAACAACGAATACCATGAGTGTCTCTCCTATTTATAAAATGGATCCAACTTTTCTCACTTATTCACTATGTAAGAAAATTATATATATTATAATATCTAACATAATACCTTCATAGATTTATTCTATTTAGTTTAGATTTTATTTTATTTCCCTAATATAACCCAATATTATATAAAGGTGTAATGAAAAGTAGGTCTATCAAAGAAGAAGTAATTATCATTACCAACATTTTTAAAGATAATATATTCATATACATCCTATAAATCTATTTCAAATATCGTATAAAACTAATCCTTTATTATAAATATACTGAGATTTTATTATTATTATGGGAAAACCATTTTTTGTCTTTTCTATCAAATTTGGTATAATTGTATCACCCATACATATGAGTGGTCTACCACCACCATATAATGATGTGATTAATTTCAAATGAATAATTCTATATAATGGTTATAATGATAAATTTAGTGAATATATATGATATTAATGATATTATTAATTTTATATAATTCTGAATTATAATTTCTAATTTTTATTCAAACCATTAAATAGGGAAAAAATAACTCTTGTGTATGTGCAGACTCACGTCTCATTGAATTAATGTAATTTTTTAATCACTAATTGAAATGAATTTTTAAATATAGTTTTTAATTGATATATATGATATTTATTTGATAAATAAAATTATTTATATGATGAAAATATGATCAACGTAAATGTAAAATAATATTCAAACCAAAAACCAGATAAACAATAAAGTATTAGCACCTGAAATAATGTTGATAAAAAATTATATTTAAGGAATGATTGATAAGTTTTCATAAGTTATGATTATATTGTGTTTAATTTTGAAAATTAGTAAGTTATATAAGAAAAATTAAAATAATTCATTATTCACGAGGTTAATTTTTCTTATAAAGAATGTTAAACTTGAGGTAAGGGTTTCTCATCTCTCCTTATCTTTTGGGAGACTTTATTCATATTCAATACATGTTTCATAAATAATGTGAATATACTACTAAATTAATTTTATCTTTAATGAATATCATTATATTCATTTCATTTAATATCTCATTTAACTTATTTCGATCAAGGGGGTAATGTTTCAGAAGTTACCAAATCTATTAGAGTATTATGATATAATATCACTTATTAATGAAATTTGTTTTCATAAATCTCAGTTGATGGGATTCCATGATATATCTCTCAAAAATAGTATTCATATTCACCTCTAATTTTTATTCATAGAAAAAACAATCTGTTCATTAATATTCCTCTATCAATGTACTCAATATTACGAAACATTGGTTTTACAGAATACTGAATTTGTTTTTCAATCCAATCAGGAATAATATTCATCAATATATATATCTTCTATAAAATGTTTACAAAAATGTTTTTATTATTCTGAATTTTTTTAAGAGCATTTCTATCCATGTTTTACTTTTTATAAAAAATATTTAATGGAATATTCTTACCTCCATCAATATGAGGTAATTTTTCTGGAGGTGGGAGCATAATTACTCATTTAATGTAACCCATAAGAATGACTATTCCTAATGCGTGGATAAATTTTTGTTTTGATGGTTTTATTATATGACTCCATGGGATGTTACTATGAAATTTTTTTCCATTTTTTTTAATTTTTTTTCTTTTTTTATGTGATCTCAAAATAATAACTTTATTATCATTAATTAGTTTTCTAGTGATCTTTTAAAGCAACAATAATTTATTTTTCCATATATTTATATCATTTATAATTAAAAAGGGATATGAAACAATGTGTATATATTTATTAATTCAATACATGAATTATGATCATAGGGGTGTGATATTAATTAAAAATGTATTATTTTCCATGATTTATTATTTTTAAAAATAATAAATGATTTCATGATTTTGTGACATACAGATGAATTAATTATGATTATGCTATGGGTTGATCCATTATATTCAGTTAACAAATCATGTAATTATTAATGATTATAATCTAGGATGGTACATGGGTGGTTTTTTGAATCCCACATGAGGCTACATTGGATGTTATCCCAATCCACAAGTGGTTAGATTGTTGGTTAGGCAAATCATAACATGTGATGAATCTTTTTCTGGTAGCATTGATATAAGATTACAATTTTATCAATATAACTCTAATTTTGTGCCAGTTTATATGAGATGTTATTTTTATTGTGATACATCCTTAGGGATCATGGTCTATTATTCCTATAATATTTATACATAATGATCATTAATATATATATATTATTATTATGGTTTATAATTTTTATTATAGAATATCAAGTGATATGATCATTTTATTATATCATTATTCTCGTGATAATAATAAAAATGTTCCTTGATTGATAAAAATAATTTTTATCCTTAGAATAAAAATGATTTGAATATTTTCACTGATCCCTTTCAATATGATTTGAATATTGGTTTTACATATGACATGTCTAATATGAGATATTTTTGTGAATATCATAACAGACTATGATGGTGATATTTAATATACATTTTTTTTATCTATCCATGATTAGTATAGAAATTACCCATTTACATTTTTATAAAGGACATTATGATATCAAATTAATATTCATCAAACATGATGTAATAATTGTGTATGTAATGATTGAGATTCTTGTGTTTGGATTAAAAAATGTTTTAGTTCTCTTTAGAAAATAGTTATAACAATCCTTAACGAGAACCTATAAGTTATTCTATATATTGGAGAACATAAAATAATATTATAATTAATGGAGTGTGATGTTACTAGATAATATATCCATGTATGGACTCTGGAATGTGTATTTTTTGGGGGTATAGATTCACTTGAGGATAATAAATTTGAATGGTGGAGATTGGCTATTAACTCAATCCTCAATGATTCTGGATGTGTGGCCCTATGACTATAGAAATGGATGAAAACTGTTGGAGGATATTACATGTTTAATAGATATTTTATTAATAAAACATTAGTCATGATTCATATAGATAATTACCATGGATTACCTATGGTAAAATCATTGGTTAACTAATTGAATGGAAGGTGTTTTGTTTGAAAAATTCAACAAATTTCATTTCATGATTAAAATATTTTTTACTAATGTTATTATTAGTCACACTATTTTTTAGATATAGTAATTAACTGTATGTATGTGGAATTATTTTAATGATGAATGTGATAGGAGAATAATAAATTTTCCTTGTGTGAAATGAAATTAAATGGGATATGATGCGTGGATGTTTTTGGTTATTCCAAACATGAAATTCAAATATGATAATATTAAACTAAATGTAAGTGAGTTTTTTAATTAACTAAATTAAAGAAAATAGAGTATCATGAATACCATGGAGGAAAAATATATTAAATTATATATGTCAATAATGAGTGGAGAATCACTTATGGGCATTTTTCAACTAAATGGGGTAATTAATTATGTATCAAAAATAATGATACCATGAAGCTAATTGCCCTGAAAAAATTTGAGTAAAATTGAGGGAAATAAAAAATCATTCTATAACATTTACAGTTAAATTAGATATCTTTGGGGAACTCAATAATTATCCATGTCAATAGCCTAATATACGGGATAACATATTGGACAAGGATGTTCCTATTATATTCCAGTCATTAATGTGGAATAATTGATGTTTTTATTTACATAGATTCAAGAATTATATGGATGAAGTGTTTTAATAAGTACTTTATTGTTATATGAATCATGAAACACCTAAGGATTACATTTGAGTAGTTTTTTGTTAAGTATTTATAACCGATTAAGATTTAAGATGGAAAAATAGCCCTGAGATTAGTGGATTGGACTCTTAAAAATTATTTTAATGAAAAAATATATCAAATTCAACACAGATAAAATATTATAAAAACAATATAAAAATGAAAGGAGTTATTTTTATAGTAGTTCAGATCAAAATGATTCAATGTATAATCTGTTGGAGTTGGTGGCCTAAAACCAACTACTTTTTACTTTATTCAATAATATATACCTTATCACATCATGATTGTTCTTTTTCATGACAATGCATGTGTTAATGTCTTAATTATAGATGTTGCATTAAAGGATTATAGTAGATCAATCCTATAATGAGTCCCCAGAAGTGCCATAACATTGTTCTTGAATATATGTTCTATGATCAGATAACGTAATTTGAAGGAAATAAATAATACAGCCCATTAGTGATGAGGACACATAAAACTTTGAGGCACCTTCTCATGGCGTTCTCCCTTGGTAATATCTAGGAGGATATTATGAGAACAAGATCTGCCAGTAAGAAATCCAAATTTCATAGTGTCATTGGATGTTCCTATCTACAAACATTTTTATTGGTGCTTAAACTTTAAGTTTATTATTAATGGGTATTAAAACCCATGAACGAATATATATTGATGAAAACTTTGATGGAACACTGTTCACAGTGAGGTAGGATACGTTGGGTGCATAATGAGTGATATTGCATTAATAGATAATGTGAGAAAGGATTTACCCCTTCTATTCCATAATGGAAGTAGATATCTCAGGCCCTTGATGGAATTGATATAGCCTAAATAAATACATGTACATTGTAATGAATTAGAAAGTCCAATTACTTTAAGTCAAAGAATGAATATTCGAGTACATGGGTTGATGGCACTAGCATGCAACCTGCTTGATTCATGATATTGAGACAAAGGGATTATATTACACGGTAAGCATTCGTAGGAGGTGACCTGTCATTGCGGCGATAAATTCTTTCTCTATGGGTTCCTTGGCATGTTTCTAAAAACTAACCATTGACATTAGGCAGGCTCCACCTAGTGCCACAGAGAAAGAGGCCAAGAGGGTCACACACTAATTTTGTCCAAGTATCTCATTTAATTATTAATTTAATAGGTTAAATAAAGATTATTCCCAATTTGTTTTTAGTGATTATTTAAGGATTCCTAATCGCATTGATTACAACCAAAGTTATTCGAGAGAATATATTGTGGGTGAAATAATTTATTTATTAGCGAGTAATGCTGTGATATTTATTTTAGAAATAAATTTCCATTATTAAAGGTCTAATAAATGTGGTGGAGTAAAAAATAAAAATTGAAAAATAAAAGTACACACCATGTATATTAAAAATACATGACGTGTATTTGTTTTTGGGAATTTTTAAGAAATAAATATTATATATTTAATTAAATAATACTAGGTGTAATTCCTTGGATGCATGTTAGGTAATAATAATATTCAAATTTTATTATTAGACCTAGGGTATTACTAAGAATTAAATGAAATGAATAAATGCTTTCAGGTAATTAATAGATTTTATTATTCTATGTAATTAAAAATCCTAATTATATACCTCTCATTAGCCTAGAAATTTTTTGTGGTTGTGCATAACGGATTTGAAAAAGCTCTCATGCCAAGAGAGAATTCTTTTTCCACCATGAACGCTCTCATGAAATGAGAGAGAAATCCACCTCCACCAGATCAAGGCACTCAAAGGCAGATATCTCAAGTGAAGGATATTCCACACTCGCAGCAGTAGATCCATTCAGCAACGTCTAATGATACGTGGAGTACGTGTGGATCACTACTAGAGGAATCCTACACTTTGATTCTATGACGCAATGATGGATCACACCGGATCATGACCGAAATCATCAACAAATAAATAATTCCATCATGTAAATTATTGTTAATTAATTAAATTTGTTATAGCCAATATATGATGATCCTATTTATGGTTTCAGGAATCCCCTATTTATTTTTCATTCTTCGTTCTACTCCAAATATCTGGCATTTTATTATCATGTCAGATCGTGGATTGATCATTGAGAATGCTAAAATTAATGTTGGGTAAACCCACCAATGTGCTTCCACTTCTCCATGGACCTACCTGTGGTTTCAGAGGGGTTATATTGTTGGTTAAAATTATTTAAAAATTTTATTGATGATTTTCTGATTTAATAATTTAGTTGTTTCAATTCAAGATAATCGTTCTTTACAATATGAATTTTGATTTATATTCCACCTCTCACGTTTCCCGTTCACCATACATAATCAAATTTTTCTTTTAATTTTGATTATAATAAAATTGAGGATCTCATCCAGATGAGTCAAACTTTCCTGGCCGCACCACACCAAAATAAACGCTGTGTATTAGAAATTACATGCTATGTATAATAGGTTCAATGCATTGGGTTGGTCTACCAAATCAGGCCACATTTTGGAGTATTCCCAAGTCATAAATGACACTGTGTGTTTACCAATAACAGGTGGCACACAGTTGTTGGATTACATGCCATGTGGTCCACTAAACACAACATGTAGTCCCTTCGGGCTAGGGTTGGACAATGTTCCCCGTACATGCTTTTCCTAGCGGAAAACCATGTAATGTAGATACTACACGTCGAATGTCTCACTGAACATGCCATGTACTCCAAAAATTTCTAATGTACGTCTACATGCCATGTCCCCAGGTATGTACTTCGGATGGACGGTGAACAAAAATACACACTGTGTAGTCATAAATACATGTCGTGTACTCATCCAAATTACCTAGATTTATTAAAATTTATTATTATATTATACAAACCCTTGAGACGTGTACCATAGTGTAGTAGTAAAGTTGAGGAACAACACATTATATGTGTTTTATTTATATGTGTTTCATTTAACATCTTTGTACTGTTAATTTCTACTAATTGGGTAGTTATGAATGGGAATTCACCAGGTTTCCCCCAAGGTACAAGTTACAAAGAATGATAATTTGAAATGAATTTATTTGATTAAAATTATGATGGATAAGAATCTCATGGAAATTCATAAAAAGGGTTTAAGATAAAATGATTGATTAATTGAAGATAATTAATTGATTCAAGCGTGATTTATCTTAAACAATAACGATTAAATAATTGAATTCTAGTTTTATTTATGTGTAAATATCATTGCATGCATGGATGATTATTACCAAAACCAATACCTTTTTATGTGAATGGTTTATTTTAATTAATTTATTTAAATTTAATTTTTTGGCCTCTGAGTCTTCTCCCCATTAATATGTAGGGCCTACGTGCCCAATGTTTATTTTATATAAAACCCCCTTTTACCCCTCACCTGCATGTGAGATTAATTCATATGTAATAGATTGATATCCCAAGCTAGTGGAGGTGGCTTGAGTCAGGATCCAAGGTGAAAACAATCCAAGGAGATACAAAGGTGGACAGATGGAAAGCTGTAAACAGTAACCCGAATGGTTTATGGTGTTTATCACCGAGGTCTTGGGTTAGTTTATCAACCACCATATAAACTAACCAATAGAACCATCTCATGATCATTCCATTTATTTTATTTCTGTCAGTTTTATGGTTTATTTATTGTGGGTGTGTTGTCATGATCAAACAATTAATGAATTAAAAAAGCATGAAATATGGAACTAAAATAAGACCGGATTATGTGTAAATATTTTCTTAGATATGGTTAATCACTTAAGTATATCACACCTAATATTAACAAGAATGTAATCAAATATAATAAAATGGAAATTTACGTATGGGGATAAAATACCTCAAATAAATATTAAGTCAGTATAGCCTTCAATAATCATGTTTAGAATAGATCCATAGTTCAAAGTTCTTGACCAACACTATTTGGGGTTCCTCTAATTATTAGGGAATTCTAAATTCATGGTTTTGGGTTGACTTGAAATGGATCACGTAAAGGGTTGATTTCCAAAATAGGAATTGGTGTTACTAATAGGCAATGGTTGAGGAAATCCAATATAAAAGGATTTCAGGATTGTGGAGTCCTCTCAACAGATTAAGGAGCTACAAGTTAATGTAGTGGGAATTTGAAATGCCTACCTAAAACCCTTCAATTTACATGACCAACCCTAGTTGAGGTAATGCAAAAGGAAATATGTATCCTTTCCACTAGAATATTCATGCGACAAAATATTGTGAAGTCAATGATGAGGGATATTGAATTTCTAAAAAAATAGCTGGATACTAATAAGAATTAATTAATTAATTTGTCTCAAGTTTATCATAATAAAGTAATAAACCTTTTCTCATATTATTTTTTCGAAATGAAAATAAAAATGTCTTCAAAAATATCATTTCAAACCATACTTGAGAAGGAAAAACTTCTCACCAGCACAAATTTTAATGAGTGGTAGAGGTGTTTACGTGTCATCCTTCACCAAGAGAGGAAATTTTATGTGCTAGAAGAGCCTGATCCAGTTGTTCGTGGGAAAGGGGCTAGTGATGAGGAAAATTCTCTCTATATAAAACATATGGATGATTCCACAGATGTCCAATGTTTCATGCAACAAACCAATCCAAATGAGATCTTGAAGTAACATGAAAACATGGACGCATATTTTATGATATATTAACATAAGGATATCTACTTTGAGAATGAGAGATAGGAGAGATATGAGATCTCCAATGATTTGTTTACAACTAATCATGGAGATTTTGTGCCATTTGGGCCTCATGTAGTCAAGCTCATTAGCTACATTGAATGCCTGAAAATTTTAGGGATTAAGTTCTTATATGAGTTGCATATAGATCACATCCTATAACCACTACCCAAGACCTTATATAGCTTTATTTTCAACAAAAACTTGAGAAATAATGAGAAGAGTCTATCAGAATTTCTAACGTTAATTCTCCAGGGTTTTAAGGACATGGGGAATGACAAACCCATAGTTATTATAGTCAATAAGAAAATAAAGGACAAGGAAAAGGGGACAAAGACTTACAAACTGTCTGAAGACCCCGAGCTCCGTCCCTCTAAGAAGTTAATGATCCAAAATCAAGGTAAGGAATGGGAGGCAGAATGTTTTACATGTGGAAAGAAAGTCCACTGGAAGAGGAACTGCACCTAGATGCATGAGGGCACTAATGGTGCATTCGTTATCAAGTGTAATATTCCCATTTCTACACATTAGTTATTAGATAATGATTGTGGGGTTCACATCAATATTATAATGTAGGAACCATGTATATTTAGAAATCTTTCTAGAGGAGAGGTGGATCTCCGAGCTGCCAATGGCACGAGGCTGGCTGCATTAGCCATTGATGATTAACACCTCTCATTGCTGACTAGGATGATAATGGTTTCACATATCTATTATTAATTTCCTAGTGTTACAATGAACAAAATTATGTATTTTTTTTAGATATGGATGGATTTATTTTCAAGCATGGAAATAAGGGTTGTATATTTTATAAGAACAAAATATTTTATTGTAAGGAGCATTTAATTAATGGTTTATATGTATTAAATAATGAAAACCTTGTGTTGGAAATAGATAAGAAAACAGAATCACATGACTAATACATCACCCAGTTGTGGCATCACTGTCTCGGTCATGTAAATGAGAAGCACTTGAAATAGATCTTATAAGATGGCTATTTATAATCTACTGATCTAAAACAACTTGATAGATTCCATGCTTGTTTACAGGGTAAAATGACCAAGATTACTTTTTGTGGATAGTGTGAAAGGGCCACAGAGCTTCTAGGATTGGTGCACACAGATGTGTGTAGACCATTTCTAGTAGAATCTAGTGGTGGATATTCATACATCATTACATTGAATAATGATTTGAGTATATATGGATATGTTTACTTAATGAGCTATAAGTCAGAAGCCTTAGATAAATTTAAGGAATTTGAGAATGAGGCAGGGAATCAACTTGGTATGATGATAACGAAGCTTCAATCAGATCAAGGGGGGAATATCTGAACCAAGAGTTCATCAATCTTCTACGAGAGTTTGTGATTATATCACATCTCACTCGTCCTTATACACCATAGTGGAATTGTGATAGTTAAAGGAGAAACTGCACCTTGTAGGACATTGTGTGGTCGATGATGAGTCATACAGATCTTCTATTATCCTTTTGGGGATATGAATTACAGACTAAAACATAAAAATTAAACTGAGTACCAACCAAAGCGGAAAATAGAGTTCCCTCCATGCTATGGAATGGAAAGAAACCCATTTTGTCGCACACACGTGTATGGGGATGAAAGGCATTTTTTATGTCCTTCACAGGAAACTAACTAGCACCCCCGTGCACACGGTGTATCTTTATAGGATATCACAAGGAAACGAATGGATATTACCTATATAACTCTTCAGACAAGAAAATGACTATCGCCATGAAATCCATTTTTCTTGGGAGAGCGCACATCCTCAAAATGGATAGTAAGAGAAAGATTGACTTTGATAAAGTTGATGCTCACGATTAAACAGATTTAGTATGGGAACAAGTTCCACAGGTCCCCATAGAAGAGGTTCTAGAATCTCATGTACTACATAGGAGCTCAAGGGAGGTAAGGTAACCCGAGCGATTTGGTTTCCTAGTCGTCAAGGATGGTGAATCATTATTGTTGGACAATGATGAACCTCTCTCCTACATGGAAGCAGTAGGAAGCTCAGAAGCTGCAAGATGTATAGAAGCTATGAATTCTGAGTTGGATGCCATGTATCAGAACCAAGTCTAGGTTCACGCTAATGAGACAATTGATGTAAAGCCTATTGGATGGAAATGGGTATTGAAGTGAAAGTTGGACATGGAAGGTCATGTTAGAACCTATAAAGCAAGTCTATTTGCAAAAGGATTTTGACATTGTCAAAGAATTGACTATGATGAAACCTTCTCACATGTTTCCATGTTTAAATCTTTAAGAATCATACTTTCCATAGCATCTTAAGAAGACTATAAGATTTGGAAAATGGATGTCAAAATAGAAATCCATAATATGAACCTTCAGAAAGATGTCTATATGACACGACTAGAAGGGTTTGTGACACCAGGTGAATCCAAACGAGTTTGCAAGTTACAGAAATCTTTTATGGATTAAATAATTCATCTAGGTTGTGGAACATTTGATTTGATGAATCCATAATGGACTTTGGTTTCATTAAAAATGAATATGAGCCATGTGTTTATAAGTGTTTTAATGGGAATGCGGTCATTATCCTAGTAGTATATGAAGATGAGATATTCCTTATTGGAAATTATGTACCAGTATTACAGTCAGTTAAGAACTGGTTGAACAAGTGTTTCTCCATGAAGGACTTAGGTGAGGAAACCTATATTCTGAGGATCATGATCATTCATGATAGATCCAAAAGTCTTCTTGAAAAAAGTGAGGGTACATACATTGACTAGATACTTAAGAGATTTAGTATGGAACAATCCAAGTGGGGATTGGTTCCAGTGTCACATGGCCTATATCATTCTAAGAAAATGTGTCCTCAGACACAATAAGAAAAAGAAAGAAAGTGTAAGATCCCATATGCTTCAGATATAGGATTCATCATGTATGCCATGTTTTGTACCAGGCTTGATGTTGCCTATGCAATGAGCCAGGTAGGAAGATATCAAGCAGATCCAGGAGAACAAAAAAGGACTACTGTAAAGACTATCTCTAAGTATCTGAGAAGAAATAAGGATATTTTCTTGGTGTATATAAGAGACAATGATCTTATCATTAGAGGGTATGCCGATGCTGGTTTTCAGAGAGATTAGAACAATATAAAGATGCAATGTGGATCTGTTTTCTGTCTCAATGGAGGAGCTGTGAGCTGGAAGAGGTCAAAGAAACTAGTTGTCACTAATTCTACATCAGAGTCTGAATATATAGAAACTTCTGATGTAGCTAAGGAAGCCTTCGGGATTCAGAGCATTGTCTAGGAGCCTGATGTGGTTCCGATCAGTAAAAATCTAATCAGATTGTATTGTGATAGTACTGCAGTGGTGGATCTTGAAAAATAACTAAGGTCACATCAACGGACAAAGAACATACTCTGGAAGTATCAACTTTTGAGGGATTTCTATCAAAGGGATGATGTTGCAGTGAGAAGAGTTACCATGAAAGGGAACGTGACAGACCCCATGACTAAAGTCCTATCTTAGTATAATCACAAATATCATGTGAGAGATTGAAGGATAAAGGTTGTTAGCAATTAGATCTTGTCCATATATGATTCTGTTGGAGTTGGTGGTCTAGAACCAATTAATTTTTACATTATTCATTAATAAATACCTTATATCATCTTGATTTTTCTTCTGCGTGACAATGCATGTGATGATGTCCTAAGGACAACTGTTGCCTTAAAGGGTCATAGAGGATCCCTTCTAGGATGAGACACCGAATGATCCATAATTCTATTCTTGAATATTTTTTCTATAGCCGGATGATGTTGTTTTAGGGACACAAATAATACCGTCCATTAGTGGTGAGGACTCATAATACATTGAGGAACCTTTTTATGGTGTGCACCCTTTGTAATATCTAGGTGAATATTATGAGAACGAGACCAGCCACTAGGAAATCCATATTTCATAGCGTTATTGGATATTACTATCTATGGATTTTCATATTGTTCCTTAGACATGAAGATAATTATTAATGGGTATTAAAACTCTCGCACATAGATGTATTGATGAAAACTATTAAAACACACTATTCTCAATGAGGTAGGATATGTTGGGTGCGTAATGAGTGATACTACATTAATAGATAATGCGAGAAAGGATTTGTCCCTTCTGTTCCATAACATATGTAGATATCTCAATCCCTTTGATAGAATTGATATAGCCTAAATAAATCCATAGCCATGGTAAGTAATGTGAATGTTAAATTTTGGAAAGTCAATGAAATAATAATAGAGCACATTGATTTATGGAACTATCATACAACCCGCTTAATTCGAGATTTCGAGACAATGGGTTTATATTACACGGTAAGCATTCGTAGGAGGTGTCACATCATTGCAGCATTATATTTTTCTCTTTGGGTTCCTTGGAATGTTTCTAGACACTAACCCTGGACATTAGACAGATACTCCTAATGCCACTAAGAAAGAGGCATAGAGGGTCACACACTAAGTGAGTCCATGTTTCTCAGTTAAATATAAAATTTACAAGTTAAATAAAGATTATTCCCAATTGTGATTTAATGATTATTTAAAGATGCTTGATCACATTTATTTTGACACTAGTTATTAGAGAGAATATATTATGGGTGAAATAATTTATATATTAGCGATTAATGTAGTGATATTTATTTTAGAAATAAATAGCCATTATTCAAGGTCTAATAAATGTGGTGGAGGAAATAAAGAAAAATTGAAAAATAAAAGTACACACCGTGTATATTAAATATACACACTGTGTTTTTTTCTAGGAATTTATGATAAATAAATATTATTTAATTAATTAAATATTATTATGTGTAATTCACTAGGCCCATGTTAGGTAATTATAATAGTCAACTATTATTTTTTTTACATGGTGTATTACAAAGAATGAAATGAAACAAATAAATAATTTCAAGTAATTAATTCATTTTATTATTATATGTATTTAGAAATCATAATTATATATTTCTAATTAGCCTAGCCTTTTTTTGGTTGTGGAAAATGGATTTGAAAATGTTCTGAATCCATGAGAGAATTCTTTTTCCACCAAGAATGCTCTCAAGATACGAGAGAGGGATCCACCTCAAACGAATCACTGTGTTCAAAGACGGAAATCACAAGTGAAGGATCTTCCATGATGGAACCCAGAGATCCCTTCGGTGACATCCAGAGATACGTGGAGCATGTGTGGATCACCGTTAGAGGAATCCTTCCCCTAAATTATACAATGTAATGACGGATGATATCGAATCGTGATAGGAAACATAAATGAAGAAAGAATTCCATTAAGGTAATTCTGGTCAACTAATTAAATTAATTATAACCAACATATGATGATACTATTTAAGGTTCTGGGAATCTGATCTTTCTTTTTCATTCTTTGTTCTATTCCAATGATCTGAAATTTTATTATAATGACAGATCTCATATTGATCGTAGTTAATGCTAAAATTAATATTGGGTAAACACACCAATGTGCTTCCGCTGTGCCCGAAACCTACATACTCTTCTCCCTTTTGACAAACTGAGTGTTATAGAAAACACTATAACCAAAATAATTGAATCATACAAAGACATTATCTCATATAGAGACACATCCCAATTTTAAATATAGTTTCTTAATAAAGGGTTAATCACAAAAAAACACTCCTTTTCTACAAAAAAACCTATACATCCTTTATTTTTCCCGTGGAGGCATAATCAAATGTATACGATTTTATTTGGAGTCACAACCACAATAATACCTATTAATGGGTAATAAAACTCATTACAATTATGCACACAGAAAAAGAATATGATTCAATAGAGGCACATAACCAAATTCATAGATCCAGTGTATGAGTGTCGAGGTAGTAGTAAAATATCTATAAAAAAGGATAAAATAATTATTAGTTCGGATGGGAGTAGTATTTTATCACTAGATAAATGCATCACTTGTACAGTTTAAGCAATCATTAACCTCTGTGAAAAATTTTGAATGAGTCCTTCCAAATCTATATAGAGAGTTTATTTATGCATAGAAATATTAACAAATTAAGAGTATTGTATCATTTATTTTATTTAAGAAACTATCATGAATGTAGATTGAATTATCAACATTAGAGTTGACCAATCTTATTTACCAGATTATATTCCATGGGTATATAATTTGTAAATGAAAAATAAATAAATATAAAATTTCAATTTGATATTCAGTAAACAAAAATATATACACAATTGGACCTATTAAAACATTTAATATAGTAATAAATAACAAGATTAAACTACCTAGAAATACTACTAGGTATATTTGAAATAGAATATTCATATAGAAGCTAATTTAAATTTAAAAATATTAAGGCTTAACTTTTTTGCCTGAATATCCACATATACTTAATCCCATGATATCCACATTTAGTTCTTCATAAATATGATAAAACATGATTTCCATGTTTCTATATAATAAATTAGTAATTATAAAACCAATAAAACATTTAAGATACTTAAAATTAATATATATTAAATTTAAACATAAACCATTACATAAATGAGAGAATGAAAAATGGTTTTCGATCAACTTGTGGAATTTCATAGATTCACATAGGAAAATACATGTAGATGAAACACATAGGTAAATTCATGTTACTCTTTCATGTAATTGAGTTGATGAGTATGGATTGATCTAGGTGAGTATATGTAAGAATTTCAATATAGCACATATATATATATATATATATAATTCATGTAATCATTTTTCACATTGTATAAAATTTATTAATTTTTGAAATATTTATCACCTAGGTGAATATCCTCTTACTAACCATACCAAAATACCCACTCAAACTGGTACCCAACCCAATCCATCATATACTCGTAGGGTGTTCCTGATCCCCAAAGGATGAATACTAGCACTAGGGAAACCAAAAAATAGAGTGAAATATTTCTCTTATCCTATAGTAGTGATGAGACATATATACAAATATATGGTATGAAATATCATATTAAAACGTGAATAGATTTATATTTAAAAACAAGATGAAAACATTTGATGTGATACAACAAAACTTTTTGAAAGACAAGTTCCAAGAGATATTCCCAAGTAAAATAGAAATAATAGATATTAATCTACTCAAAAAGTCTATAAGTGATAGTGTGGGATAACCCACACCAACTAACGATCCAGCTACCCAAACCCCACAGATATAAAACCTCACCACCTCACTATCATACATTTACATCCCCTTATTTGAAATAAATAACCAAATATAAGAACCACTAAAGGGTTATACATAGTGTGAGATAATAGGATTAGTAGGTTCCCACCCATGCATTCCAAATCATGTCTATGAACTATAATTTATTCATTATCAACATTAAGGGAATCAATGCATGACATATTTTATCAAATTTTATATAAAAAAAATCATAAAAATTTATTTCCCCCTTTCCAACATTTCCATATAAGGATTTTAAATAATATTATAATAATATAATATCCATATATCACATCAGATATGTCATATAAAAATTAATAATACATCATATATCATATCAAATACATGGAATTACAATGCAAATAGTACGAACCAAAAGAGGTCAAAATTGGCCGTAAGGAAGCACATGTAAGATCACATCAAGGACCAAACTAGTAATGTATAGATAAGAAACTCATATCTAAATATTGAAAATTTTGAATGAATAAGACACACGACATATGAAACAAGACTTGAGATCTTCAGAAAACCCCATAAAGTGAGCACCCAACTATATATCTAACAAGTCCCTATAAAAAATTGGCATATAGAGTATAAATAAATTCCATGAAAACCCCCCAAGAAATGGGATGATACATATTGTAATAACATCCATATTAAAACCCAAGGAATCTCATATGATTTATTTTTCAAAACCATTTTATCATTTCATCCATTAAATACCAGTTCATAAAACTCTTTCATATTACATTACAAACCCATTTCATTTATCAAAACAAGATAAAAACCATTTTTATTAGAAAATAGTTCGACACAAAAAATAATAAATAAATCATATCATTCCCTTTCACTATTAAAATAATTTATCAACAATAGAATCAATGCAGTTAACCAACCCATGATTGAGCCAGAACAACCAACCTAAAAATGACATGTGCACTATCCTACAATAGAATCCACTCAATGGATCAAACCAATAACAATATCATTGTAGGACCTAGAACCAATATTATCATCTCAAGACTCATTAAATTAACAAAAGGGTCAAAATGGATATAGAATCATCACACACCTCAAGAATGAACACCCCATCAAACCAAAATAATCAAAGGAAATGACCACAAAACATGAATGTGCAATGGAAATAGAAATTAATCCATGGAAACATCACCAGAGATCATAAAAATCAGTAGATAAATGCAAAAGTATTACCATAATCAATGGAAATGATGATGAAGAAAGTATTACACACCTGGAGAGATGAATCCCATTTGAAATGGTGATCAATCACCAAATGAATCTTTCAGGATAGAAAAGAGGCTGCAAATATTACTATGGAAGATACCTATTTTGGGATGGGAGATAGATAATGATGAATGAATCAACATATCAGCTAAGAAGAAACTTGAAAGAAATATCTTTTAAATGTAAATGAAATGTATTCCATTTATATTTCATGTCATTTTCAAGACTTAGATACACAAAAAAATTCATTTACACTAAAAATGTATCTTTTATCATTAAATAAAGTGTAAATTTACATTGATTAAACTCCCTTAACAATATGTATTCATATCATGAAAAGATATTTCAAATACTTACACATTGTGTACCCCCATTACATTGTTTATAATGTTTTTATAGACTGAAAAAACAACTTATTCTTAATAAAAACCTCATACCAACTCAACCATTCTCCAAAATCTAAGAGAACACAAAAAATCCCTAAATTATTTTATACCATGAATCATTTAATTCAAACAAATTTACAACATTGAACTTTTGATTATTTTTCACATAAAATTTTTAACTCCCTAAAGAGTCCCATGACACACAAAATTAGAAAGAAACACATGTAAATAGACAGAAAATACCATAATGATGGTAATGATATTTACAAAATTCCCACCATATGATTTTTTGTCCTGGGGAAGTCATATAGAAGAATAGATACTAGTAAATGGGTTAGGACACTACTACCTCATTAATAAATAAAGCACCTAATTCTAATTAGAATCTGGCCCATTACACCATAACACTATGAAAAAAAATCAAATTCACATAAATTACATTAATATGATAGGTAACAATCTATATTGTATATTCCACAATAAACACATATTTATATAAACAAATATCTTTCCAACAAACAACATGCGAGGGATAGAGATGATATTCCCTTAGGTACGATACGTTGAAAATATCTTGAATTATATTTCACTAAACTAGAAATTCAAACCAATAAGAATCCTTCTAATTCCACTTACTGACCTCAAACAGTCTGACATACCATGGATCCAACACTCCATGTTTCCCAAGAATAAGGATACCCAACTAAGGAGAACCATTCAATAAAACCTGGTCACATATGAAAAAAACCATTGATCAATAAAATATTTTTATCAATTCTATATTATAACTAGGATTCGACGTATATATTGAATCCACAAAGATGTCTCCTAAAGAAAACATTGTCACACAAAATATGCTAAGAAAACTTGTTCCCAAAAAAGAGGAGATCTAAACAAGATACTATAAAAAGTCTCAAAAGGATCCATTTTTATTTTAGAATAACAATTGTTAATATAAATAAACATAATCAATATAATATGGTTATTGTGGAATCTAGTATTTTTATTACATATCTTTTCATTTCATTTTACAAAAAGAAGATCTTTAATGTCTTGTGTCCCGGAAAAAGTTACATAATACCTGAAAACATCTAACATTATTTGAATCCTATTTAATGGATTCATGAAATGTTCATCCTAAGTATAATTACAAAATCTCATAACCTAGGGATATTATTCTAAGCGAAGGTTGAGCATAAGGATTGGTAATGGAAAATTGGGAAACATTATACATGTGAACATTAAAGAATACAATTATAACATGAGGAAATATCATAAATGCATGAGAAGAGAAAAATAATGATAATAATAAAATCTCTAATATTTTTAAAATGTGACTAAAAAATTAATTTAGACATTCATAATCATACACCATGGTACATCCCCATGGGATCATAAAAATTACCCTGGATATTCCCCGAGGTATCATAAGACATGACATCTATAGAGATTGATTGATTTACCCAATACATTAGAGTTCTATAAGGGTTCACCCATAATATTTCATTATTTTCATGTTATCCACATAGTTCATAATAAAAAATTTCATAAATACGCTAACAAGAATAAAAGAAATTATTTTAATAGCAAAATCACAAAGGATTATAAAGTGATTAAAAGCATGATCATTATGTCATTCATTACCCACATAAAGGGAATGAGAAAATTATGTATGTTAATTATAGAATAAAATATATTGTTTTTATTGTTTGATAAATACCACTAGAAAATATAAAGTTTTTCATAATTAAATATATAATATATATGAATTTCTTCTGAAAAAAGAGAAATATAATTTGAGATGATTATTATATGGCATAACGAATATGAAACATTATTTTAAAAAACCAAAAAAAAGGGATAGGGGTCACCCAATAATATAATAATCATAATATAGTATATGGAAAAAATTAATGGAAAATAAGAACATTTTATGGAAACAATAAATACATACTATATAAAAGAGAACATGAAAGGAAAAGAGATGTTGAGAATTCCCTTATGAAAATTATGCAGCCTGATAGTGTGGCTTAAACATTCAGAAATTTAGTTTATGGGGCCAAAAAAGGTGTCTCATAATTTGGACATAAAATGGAGATGTATAAGAGTAAATAATAACATTACCCAACATAATAAAATGGAAATTAAAATACATAACATAAAACAAGTCTTGACTAAAATAGGATGGTTAAAGGATCCCTTACCTTGTAGAGTAAGTTCAAAGACTCGATGATTGGGAACTTGAGGGATTAATGGAACCATGGGAGGACTTATTTGGAGGTAAAAATAAATTATTTTAGGGGTTATTTGGAATGAATGGAATGAAGGAAAGGGTTTTTATTTATTTCACAATTGAGGGAATATTTTGTTAATTTCTAAAGGATACCTCATTAGTGGTATTTGAAACTTTTTGGTCATTTCCATGGCATTGGAATAGGGTTTTGGCCACATGGGACACCTCATATAATATATTAATCCAAATGAGTCTACTAGAATTTTAAATTACATCTTATATCCTTATGATGTCATAAAACACACCGAAAACTCAAAATCTGTATTTTTTTTACTATTCACTGATAAAACATTTTATAAAAATCTCATAAATTCACCGTAACATAATATATATATATATATATATATATATTCAGAATTAAAAAATGGTCTCTATATTATGAAAATAATTATCTAAATATGAGATATTTCATTTTTATGTAAAATCACTATTTATTTGAAAAAATACTAATACATAACTAATAATTTCGAAAACAGTTATTTATTTATTCTATTATATCATATAACCATTAAAGATGAATAAATTAAATTTATACTTACATAAGTGAGGTTACTATTCCATTGGTCATATTACTATTCATAAGGGTAATATTACTATTCATAATTTACTATTCACCAAAATTTATGTTTATTGTATCATATGCTAAATCTTTTACTCATCAATGCCATATATGTCCATTTTCTAGAAATCATTTCACATTATTAGTTATTGAAATTATAAAAAATATTTTAAAATAATTTTTTCAATATACTTCAATAATATGAAACTTCTAAAAAACAATCCTATATTTATTTTGACATTAAAAGTATTTTTAAAATAACCATAATAAGAAACAATAAATTCATTTAAACAAAAGGATAACACAATGTAACTCAGGCTTCATTACATAGATCCTAACAACACCTGCATATGACCTAAGAGTAAGGTTTTCAATGATGATATAATCTTGAAGAGGATCAGAAAACATTCCCATTGTGGTGATTTCCATCAGCATGAACTTCTCCTGAAGGTGATTACGTTCAAGATTAACATGTTGAAACTCATCATGGGATTAGTACAGAGCAAAGCTCGGTCCTGAAACCTCCTTCCCATGCTCTAACAGATTAGATTTGGATGACCTGAGTCTACAAGATTATTCCATCTACTCTTCTTTCTACTATAATTATCTATTATTATTTGTATTTTAAACAACAATTATAATGCTAAAAATTATTATTGTTTCCAATGTTTATACAGACCAATGGTCATGTAACAGTTAAAACCCGATGGTCTCATTTCAAATATACACACATCATTAAAAAGGATACAAGTTTTTTGAATACAAAATAAAATAACTCTAAAATTTAGGAAACAAAATATTATTCAAATGTTTGGGTCGTTACATTCTTCCCCCTTATGAAATTTATTCTCCAAAATTTAAAGTCATACCCTGAAAAGATAAATGGTGGTGGTACTTCTTTCTTATAGAATCCACTGGTTCCCATGTGGATTGTTCATATTTTTGGTTCCTTCACATCACTATAACAAGATCTGTAGTCTTATTGCATAGAAACATGTCTCTACAATCAATGATCTCTAACAGATTCTCCTCAAAAAGGGAGGTCATGGTCTAATTTTACAACCTATGGATTTTGTACATGTGAAGGGTCACATAAGTTATTCTTCAAGAGGGATACATGGAAGACATCATGAAATTTTACTACATTTTGAGGAAGTGCAACTTGATAGGCCACTGCTCTTACATGATCACGAATTTCAGAGGGGTCAATGTATATAGGGCTGAGCTTCCATTTCATCCCAAACCCCATGACTCTATTCCATGGAAAAATTCGAAGAAACAATTTTTCACCAACATCAAACTCCATGGACTTTATAAGATGTTTACATAGATATTTTATAGACTCTGAGAATCCATAATGTGATGTTGGATGGCATGAACTATTTCGGTCATCTCCTATACAAGATTAGACCCAAGAATATTTCTCTCACCAGCTTCATCCCGACAAGTAGGAGTTCTACATCACATTCTATATAGAGCTTCATTAGGTTCGATTTGAATACTATAATGGAAGTTGTTGTTGTCTGACAACTCTACTAATGGGGTATGTTGATCCCATCCACCCTTAAATTCTATTCATCATGTTCTCAACATGTCCTCGATTTTCTGATTAGTTCTTTAATATTTTTCATCAGTTGGGGGTGATAGGTCGTACTAAAATTATTATTTTTTCTCAGATAATGTTGAAGACTTATCAAGAATTTTGATGTGAACCTTGGATCACAAGAAGATATGATAGAACATGGAACTCTATAAACACTTACCACTTCCTTCATGTAAATCCTGGTATGTTGATCAAGAGGGAAATAATTCGGAAGAGTGATAAAATGATCAGTATTAGTGAGATGACCCAATAAAAACCATATTGCTTCATTTATTTTGCATGTTTTGAGGAGGCCAATGAAAATTTACATGGTTATATGATCCCAATTCCATTTAGTTATGTGTATTATTCATAATACCCCTTTAAAAAGATGTCAATCTACCTTCACTTACTGACAGAACAGGGACCTTGTAGTGTTGTAAGAAATATCTGTATTCATATTATCTCACCAAAAAAATGATCAATAAGGCCCCTATACATTTTTGTTCTTCTAGGATTTATAGAGAAAGAATATCTATGAGCTTCATCCATAAGATCCATCTTTATTTCCAGAAAATATTGAATACATAGTCTTGTATGAAATTTTAGTACACCTTCTTGATCAATTTTGAACTTAGGAAACATCCAATCCTTCACAGCCTCAAACATCATCTGTATCAAAGTATTTTATTTCTGATATTTCTTGATCTTATATAGTAATGATGGTTATGAAATCATTTGGGTTAGGTTTGATGATTTACTTTCTCTTACAGTTCCCATGTCCAACTGTACTGGGTTATTGATCAAAGGACCTCTTTGAATCCTCATCATGAAAAGAAGAACTAGTTCTATCCTAATTATTTCATTAGATACCTGTTTTTCCCATTCGGGATGATAATGAATTGAACAATCATAATATTTAATAATTTTCATTCATCTCCTTTGTCTAATGTTCAATTCCTTTTGTGTGGAAATATACTTCAAAATTTTATGGTATGTTTATATAAAAAACTTATCCCAATAAGGATAGTGCCTCCATATATTCAAAGAAAAACAAATTCAACTATCTCCAGATCATTTGTAGGATAGTTCTACTCATGAGTCTTCAATTGTCAAGATGCCTAAGATATCACCGTGTCATTTTTCATGAGGATTCACCAAATACCTTTCATATATGCATCTCTCAAAAAAACAAATCCTTCTCTTGGTGAAGGAAGAGTTATCACATGTGCAGTAAACAATATCTTCTTCACCTCTTGGAAACATTCAAACACTTCATTTTCCAGTTGAACATAACCCCTTTGCAAGTTAACATTGTTAATTGATTAAAAAATAGTGATTTTTCTCATCAGAAAACTCCAATAATTTATAGCTAATCCATGGAAACAATGAATATGAGATATTTTTTTAGACTGTGTACACTTATATACAACCATAGTCTTTCTAGGTTCAACTGTGACTCCTTTTTTTTTATAATTTTCTCTAATATTCCAATTTTTTGTAACCGAAATTCAAATTTTTTGAACATTCCAAAAATCCTCTCCTTCTGTAGAGTATGAAAAATTAACCATATATTATCCTCATAATCCACATTATTTTTGGAATATATCAAAATATATTCAATAAAAACTACCACAATGTTATAATGGATGTCCTTAAAGAATCTATTCATCGAATCCAGAAAAAAAGAACGAGCATTAGTGAAGGAAACAAGCATAACAACAAACTCATAATATCTATATCATGATTAGAAGGGATTTTTTTTAATATCATATTTCTTCACCCTAAATTTATGATAAAAAGAGTGGAGACTAATCTTAGATAATAATTGAGCACCACAATGTTGGTTAAATAAATCATCAACTCTGAAAAGAGGGTAATTGTTCTTCCCTATGATTCCATTCAGTTATTTATTATCAATGAATAGCCACACGGATCCATCCTTCTTCCTCACAAAGAGACTATGTACTCTTGAAGGAGACAATGTAACTAAAATAACCCACCTATCCAAATGATCTTGAAGTTTTTTATTTAATTCCTTAAGCTCTAAATTTTCCATCCTATACAGGATCATTGATATTGGATGAAATCCATGTACGAGTTCAATGGAGAACTCTACCTCTTTTTATGGGGGAGGTTTGGGTAACTCCTCAGGAAATACATCAATGTATTCCTAGATGCTGGGACATTTTCTATCATTATACCCTCATTTATGTCTTCTTATTAAATAATCCACTCCATTAAGAAGTATATATGATGTTCTTCTATAAAAATATCAGATTGAGAAATCAATCCTTAGAAGAGAATTACAGGTTTCCCATTCAAGACTACTAAGATTTATTTTATTTTGTATTTGATATTAGAATTATAATTTGAGAGCTAGTAAATACATAGTATAATGTTGAATTGCATCATTGGAATGAATAATAGATATGCGATACAATTGTGCTCACTAAAGTAAACACTGGAGTTTTTAAATAATATTGATTATTGTATAATCACTCTAGGAGTCTTGATTGATTAATAAACTTTTATAAATTTAGGGGTTGATTCAAAATTAATTGAAAATAGAGAAGATATAAAATAATGTGTAGAACCAGAATCAAATGAAGTACATGATAGCTTTGATAGAACAGTAAGAGTAACGACCACCACACCATTTGGATCTTCAATATCAGCTATCGTGATATAAAAAGCACGAACATTCTCCCTCTGTTGTTTCTAAGGCTGATGCGGATTCCCTTATACTTCCCTGAGAGGAGGAAAATGATTTGAAAAGTTCCCAAGATATACAAACATGAAGCATTGGACTTCATGTAGGGAAGACACTATATTCTCTTGGTAGATAATGTTGGTTAGTTGAGGCTTCACCAAAATTCGACGATTCTGTGTGATATGGCCATCTCTTTGACACCTGTAGCACGTCCTGCTTCTGAGCACATAGTTCCCCAAAGGATTCTTCCCATATTTATTAACAATATGAAATTTCACTTTTTTACTTCCACATCCCAAATAAAAGATCCTCCCAAATCATGGATCCATTTATCTCTTCATATCATTGGATTTATAAGACTAATGCGTCTCACTATACCCTAGTTTGAATTTGATAGCACTCCTAAGGATCTCATCATAGTGATCATATTCTCGGTTGGATATTCTCATAAGTAGATGAGTTCTTAGTTCATAAAATTATCTATAAACATCCCAATTAGGATCCATGAAAAAAATGAAGTTTATTTGGAAAATCTTGTAAATTTCATCTTATAGCTTCCAGCAGATCCAATCTCATTTTGCTTTACCTCAATGAACTCATTATTTATTTTTATTATCATCGAACGAGTGAAATACAAATTTATGAAGATCCCTCTGAACTCTTCCCACTCTATTTTATTAATCTCCACTATTGGCCTCATTTTTTTACCAGTTCCCACTATTGATCAACTTCTCCCTCTTAGCGGTAAACAAACAGGTTGACCATGTCTTGTTCTGAATATCAGATACTAGAAATGATATTTTCGAAAGATATGATCCATATTTCTGTAATCAGTGGGTTGGTAGATCCACTGAAAATTACTGTTTTTTAAGAAATAAATGACTAAATACAAATTTTTTCCATTCTTGGTGAAACAGGTCTCTCTACTCGATTCATGTTATTTCCTAAAACATGAGTTAGTTGGTTCATCATTCTCATGAATGTTTCCATTCCAGATACCATTAGAGTGTCTTCAGTACATGGTCCATTGTGGTCACCATTTGCACGGTTCCTCCTATTTACCACCCTTTTTAAGATAATAAAACCATAGTGATTGGATTATTTCATTTATGATTATTTTAACTAACAAATATTTTTATGTCTTAAAACATCACGATTAAATATGTTTTTCTTTATCAATAATTTTATTTCTCTATAAATCCATCATAATGATTCATAAAATTATTTTCAATAAAAAAACATATCCATGAAGACTGTGAAAATAGGATTTCTATAAGGGCCATTGTCATGCACTAGTTTTCATTCGAGTCAAACTCAAAGTAGTGTTTTTAGGTTTTACCCCTTGATATATCCATTCAAGAGCCATATCCACTTGTTCATATCTAGGAATGAATTTATTTTTTTTTCAGAAACACCATACATAATATTTCACCAAAATAAAAGGTTGTTTTCTTGTAATTATGTTTTTCAATAGGATTCATCCTAATGTTTACATATCATAATTTCCATAAATAACTAAACTATCCTTTCATTAAAACTATCGAACCTTTACTTTTAATTAAATAACTATTCATTACATTTTACAAATAAAGGATACTTAATGTCTAGTGCCTTCTAAAAGATGTATATAATACCTGAAAAAATATAAAATTATTTTTAATCCACTTGACATGATTAATGAAATGTCCATACTACAAACAATTACTTCATCTCATAACCATGGGACATACATCAATGGAATGGGTGAGCATAAGACCTAGTTAGGAAAAACTGGGAAAACTCTTTACATGTAAACTTGAGAGAATATGATTAAAACATGAGGTTATATCATAATGGAATGAGAAGAGACATCTAATGATAAGATTAACTTGAATAATATATTGTAAATGTTTCTAAAACATTTAATTTATAAATTTGTAAGCATATGACGAATGTCCATTGACAAGGTGTCATAAACATTACCATGGTTATTCACCAATGTATCATAAAACTTAGCATCTCTAGAGATTAATTTCATTACCCAATGAAATAAAGTGATATCAGGGAGCACCCTTAATATATATTTATTTTCATGTTATCCACATAGATCATAACAATTTTTTTTATAAATATCTCAAAGATAATTAATGAAATTTGTTACATGGAAAAATCACAACGTTTTAAAAAGTGATTAAAAAAATGATCATTATGTCATTAATAACCCATGGAAAAGGAATATGGGTTTTATGTATGTAAATTAAGTAATAAAATATATAGTTTTTATGATTTTTGGAAAACCCCTTTATAAGAAGTAGGTTTGGGTATTCACATAAGGAAAATGATATAATTTCTTGTGAAAAGAGAGAGAGTTTGGGACAAAAATTCTGCAGCATAACAGTAATTGTACATGGTTTTAGAAAACATTAGAAAGAGAGGGTACTGGGGTCAAACATTCATTAAAGTCTCATAATATAATATAAATATATAATAATAGTTAAATAAGAAAATGCTATAGAATCTTTAATGACATATCACATAAAAGATAATTGAATACAAAAAAAGAGAAGTTGAAGATTATAATATGAAAATTCGCCATCCTGAAAACGTAGCCTAAAAATTAAGAAAATTAGTTGATGAGAGTGAAGAGTGTATCCCATTATTTTGAGATGAAGGGTAAATAATAACATACACATCATAATAAAATTGAAATTAAAACACATAATATAAAATATGTGTTGACTAAAAGGGGAGGGTTAAATATTCCCTTACCTTCAAGAGTAACTTCTATAACACAATTAATGGGACCTTGTGGACTTGAGGGAACCATGTAAGGACTCTTGGGAGGTAGAAATACTAGTGGTTAATTCAGGGAAAATTTGGAATGAATGTAATGAAGGAAAGCGATTGTATTTATTTCAAAATTGAGGGAATATTTTCTTAATTTCCAAGGGACACCTCATTATTGGTATCAGAAAAACCATCAGCTTGCCCGTGGTATTTTAACATGTGTTTTTCCACGTGGGACACATAATATAACATTGTATTTCAAATGAGTCTACCATAATTTTAAATTACATATTACATTATTATTATGTCATAAAACACACTGAAAACCCAAAAGTGCATTTTTCTATAAAAAACATTTTTTAAAAATCTCATAAAATCACCCTAAACTCTTATCAGTGTTTTAAAATCAAAAATGAACTCTATTTTATGATATTGATTTTATAAATATGAGACATTTAATTTTTTTGTAAAATCACTATTTACCTGAAAGAATACTAATACATAACTAATAATTTCTGAAAAAGTTATTAACTTATGCTATTTTGTCATATTAACAATCAAGATGCCTAAATTATATTTATAAATTCTTAAATAAGGTTAATATTCAATTGTTTATGTTACTTTTAACAAGGGTAATATTATTATTCATAATTTTCTATTTACCAAAAATTATGTTGTTCTTAGCAGACACTAAATTTCTTAGTAATCACAACTGTATATGTCCATTTTTTGAAAATCATTTCACATTATTTATTATTTGAATTATATACAATATTTTAAAATACTCATTTTTTCAATATTCATCAATAAAATGAAAACTTTAAAATACATCGTTTATTTATTTTTGAAATTTGATTTTAAAAAAATTTACAATATTAACAAATAAAAATTATATTTATACCGATGGATTAAACAATGTAAATGTAGATTTGTTAAATTTCCCTATATAACACCTACATAAGATCTAAGAGTAAGCTGTTTCATGGTAATAGAATCTTAGGTCAGATCAGAAAACATTTCCTAAGTGGTTATTTCTATCATCTTGAACTTCTATCGAAGGTGATTACGTTCAAGATTAATATGAAGAAGCTTGTCTTGGACTTGGTCTATAGTATTTCCCATTGATGCTACCTCCTTCCCAAGATCTAACATATGGGATTCATACGACCCAAGTCTACTGTATGAGGCCATCATATCTTATGTTTTTCATAAATTATCTATAATTATTTCTATTTTAAACAAAAATTATAACATTAAAAATTATTATTGTTTCCAATGATCATATTGTCCAAGAGTTAAATAACGACCAAACCTGATGGTCTCAGTTTTTTTAAGAAAGTGACATGGATTGGTTTCCCAATCCATGCCCAAAGAAATTTATTAAGAACAAGGTTTACAGTGAAAATACGAGGTGTAATGAAGTTACACCATCAAAAATATAAAGCCACAGACAAATCAAATGAAACATGGATGAGCAGAGCAATCTATCCTCTAGTAGTCTGAAAATAGTAGTAGCAAGAGACCAGCACCTCGATTGTGGAAGTAGCACCATAAAAAGATAGGTCAGTAGCAAGCACTTCCATATAAACCAGATTCCTCCAGATGCAAGCTACCCCTCAGATCCAAGGAAAAGAAGAATATGATCCAGCCCAGTTGCCAGCATTAGAAACCCCATCATAATCAATCCAGAATACAAGAGGCAGCATTTTACTAGATCTAAACATGAATTAGCACCCAGTCCAGTTGAAACTCAAGAAAAACAGGCGATTATGCATCATCAACTCTGTGTTGGACTGATGAAGAGCAGAACCTATTCTGCAGAGCCATACAGGAGCATACTTCCATGAAAAAGAAAGAACAAACCTGATGGTCTCATTTTAATTATACTCACTTCATTAAAAAATGATATAGTTATTTTGAGTAAAAAATAAAATAGCACCAAAATTCAGGAAAAAAATATTATTGAAAATTCAGGTCAATAATGTTATCCCCTATATCCACTAAAACCCAACATAGAGACATAGGGTATATCCTCTAAAATATGAATAGTGTTCTCTTTTAAACTATATTTCCATGGGCGATTAACTATAATCTACAAGAATTTATTTCCCAAACCCCCTAGATATTCATCTATAGCCTCAACATAAACAATGGTTCCATGTCTAAAACATTGGATGAGTCAAACCGATGTAAACTCAAAATTTCAAGCACATACTACATACCAATATCATAAAATTTAGTTATATCCCTAATCAGAATGAAATGAGATGCCTTTGTGAATTGACCAGTAAATAAAAATATTGAATTCCTTTATTGGGGTGTCCTAGGTAATCCATTAGAAAATTCCAATTACACATAAACTGATATATAAAACGACCCCAGAAAAGACTGGAGAAAATCAACATGTTTCATATGCTCAAAATTTCGTTATTAGAATGTGTAACAATGGGAATACTAATAAAAAATTCCATGATCTGTACCTATCCACAAGAATTTTCATATTATGACATAATATATCATAATTGTTACTAAATAAGGATCCCCCAAATAACCATGATAATCAATCAAAAAACATGATCCTCATAGAAACATTGAAGATAACCCAATATAAAAAATGGGGAATACCACCTATAGAAAGAGACCAATCCAAAATAGTCTCCCCATCGTAAGGGATTTTTGAATTAAACAAAACTCATCATCATACTATTGAATCTATATAATAAAACTAAGGATATATGATAACTACTAAACACTGGTCAGAATAATTCTATATGCATCCTTTTGATAATCCTAATTAAATTGAGAACATTTCCCCATATGGTTCCACTATACTATTGATTTTTGAACAACATGAGATAAGACATTATTAATTAGAGTGTTTGAAATGAGATTTCCCTTCCTCAAGTTGTAGGCGATATCGAAATCAAACATATGAATGTCTTATGAACTTAATCTCTTTCTGAGACTCATGTATTTCTGATAATAGATATATCAAAAACTCTTATAGTTATAAAAGACTGCGAAACACTACCCTAAAAGATTGTGTTTCCAACACATTAGTTTATGTATAAATATGAAGAGCTTAAAATAATTACTACAGAAATAATTATATTGTAGTAAAAAATGGTGACACATGTAATCTAAAACATAACCATATTACCTATGAAAACAACCCAAACATGTGTTTTAATAATCATAGAAAACCTAATATCCCTTACTGGGAACTAGGAAGATCGAAATAGTGGTCAATTCTAGAATTCATTTCATCTTATCCAAAGAATACAGAGAAATTTCATCACATACTAAATTCACCCCTCTCCTTGATAGAGAAAAAAACAGGGACTATAGTATTGAGAAATCATTGAATAACAATCAACCGTATCTAGTAATACAAAGGAAACTCCAAATATATAAGTCATTTTGTAGATCTTATAATGATAGGAAAACCATTACTTTCTCAGGATCAGTTAATAATCCATTCTCTGAAATAAATTTTCTTATAAACATTACTACTTAGATTTAGAAATTGAATTAAAAAATTATTCCATAATAAGAGTGACTCCATAGGGCTTCCAAAATGAAACCCAAATTTTTCTTGTTCTCATGAACATATCTCGAGTAAATATAAATAATATAAAATAACTACCAAAATATTGTCAAGATACTAATATAATATCAGATTAATAAAATTGAGAAAATTTACAAGACCATTATTTAGACCAATCAACGTCACAAAAAATTATTTATGGTTATAACTAATCCTCAAATCCATTATAGTTATATCAAACTACTTATCTCAAAGAAAAAGATAAAATAAATGAAGATCAATATTCAAAACCCAATTTTCCATATTTTACTTGTTAAATAAATTATCCACATGAGCCAATGTATAAATGTTCTTTACTGTTACACAGTTCAAATTCTAAAATTCCACACATAATAAAATTTAACTATCTTCATTCTTGGAAAAGAGAATTGGTGACAGACAAGGAAAATCAATAAAGAAGGAAATGATGTTTTCTACTATGGTTTTCAATTGAATGTTGATATCTTTTAGTGCATCAAGTTACATGTGATAGGAAGATAATAAAATCACCTATGTACCTGGCCCTAATACAATCATAAAATACACCAAACTCTTTGTTGGGATCCTAGAGAAATATTATTTTATAATTTTCTGAAAATAATTTCAAACAATGGGGAGGTCAAAAAATCTTTGAAAGATTATCATTATGAATAAAAATAGTAAGAGAAAAACTCCCATGCTCTGGTTAGGAAGTCCCCACATAACTTGACAATGAATCCCACTCTCCATGAATCATCCACAAGCACCCATAGGGAATAAGAATTGATACATGACAATGATAATGATCAACCTCATCATGATAATAAATAGACCAATCCTTTCGAATGACAATTTCAAATATATCTAGATCAAGAACGAAGAAATCTCGTATGAACTCTGCATCAGCTATCAATAGTAAAATATTACATTGAAACACATATTATTTAATAGTCCCATGTGGTTTATAAAACTCTATAAAAAAGGTCATGGACCCTTTTTTAATGTTAATCATAACAACAAAAATTTTATATATAAAGGAATATGAAGCACTAGTAGTATATATTGAAATCTCTATTGATTATTTAATAATATTGGAACCTCTAAATGTTTCTACACCTATATATAACACTATATGAAATTTATTTACTATCAGATGGTTCTTTAATCCTAAGTCATATAGGTGTATCCCTGTAGTCTTAAAAGAATCTAGCTTGACTGTATTAGCCATTGGAGTAGACGATCCCTTAACATATTGAGGTGTAGACATAGCTTGACAGAGACACTTTTGATGAAAATAAAATCAATACCTATTACA
Organism: Viscum album; assembly: GCA_963277665.1. Classification (NCBI taxonomy): domain Eukaryota; kingdom Viridiplantae; phylum Streptophyta; class Magnoliopsida; order Santalales; family Viscaceae; genus Viscum; species Viscum album. The sequence continues at coordinate 2,013,795,767 of OY728153.1, read as the reverse complement.
CATATTTTCAGGTAAAGATAAATAAAACCATATCATTCTTACCATTATGAACACATATCTGGTCAGAGGCAAACTATTAGCTACCACTTGAGGTACGAAAGATGCATGCTACCAAGATCCACCATTAGAACTCCTCTTGTAAAGAGTGTAACCCTATAGACATCACCATCATCATTGAATCTTGAAACAAAACTACTGATAGAATAGAATTTTAAAACCCTTAAAGTTTAATCACACATTCTATCTTCCAATACCATGGATTTCTACCATCTATTACTAGGATGTAGCTCCCTAACCCAATTATCCACCTATGCAGTGAATTTGAGAATCAGGGAATATTTTATTTATTTAAATTACCATAATATATATTTACATTATAGTACCATCTATTACTAGGATGTAGCTCCCTAACCCAATTATCTTACCTTACATTTGTTAATCGGAAAGTGTGTATTAAAAATAAATATATAAGTGTAGTATGAAAAATTTAAATAAATAAAATATTCCCTGATTCTCAACATTCACAAGGAAGATATCACCTACGTTATCCAATACCAAAATCATAGAGTATGAGAGCATCCTTATCTCATTTTTCAAGGAATACCCAAGTTTAAAACAGCCCCATTCCACCCTCAGGTTCCACCTCTAATGTCATCTAGAAGCTCGTGCCATCAACCTTTTAATAGATGTCCCAAAGGCACACCTTGTCCAAGAATCTAGTCCCTCAATCCACAACATGAAAGAACTCATTGGTACAAAGATAGAAACAAAGAGGCACAATGAAATTTGTCCCCAAATTAATATTATTTACAAATCAAATCATTATTTATAAATAAATGAAATCCCCCCCCCCAAACATTCTCATCCCAATGACCTCATGTAAAAAGATCTTCGACACCCAACCTATAGACTCATTATTTTCCATATATGGATCCTCAACATCCTTGTGTATTTATTTGGAAATCATCCATACTTAAATACATGAGCCACAACTAACTTGTGCATTTATCTACACAGGTGGTTAAAAACACATCATAATTGAGTTAAAATATCTATACATGACTCCAAAAGTTACTCTAGCCAAGCAGTGGTGAGCATAATCACTAATTTTACACCTAAAAAACAAGATCACTTACACTTCTTGTCCATGTGACCACACTGCTCAGTTAGGATGGCCATTCCATCCAACACCACAAAAGCCTTTCCTATATCCTAATAGCCTAGCTTCCTCAAACTAATGACCAGTCCAAAAAAATGTGTGCTTAAAATCACCCAATATATATATAAATATACCCTCATCCATCATGATGATTTTATCACCTCAATCAATATGGCCATTCCATCTCAATCATCGGGCTAAGCCCATGACATTCCATTAGAACACAATAGTTCATCATAAAAAATTCTCATTTATTTAATTCAGTTTATTATGATTGAATAGAAAAATCAGTCAAATTGAACAAATTAATAAAAAAAAAATAACCAAATTAATATAATAAAAACCCCTGATATGACTTCCCATGTGGTCGATGAACTCTATCCTGACCTCACATGGGTAAATGTGATTAGTTCATGCCTAATGGTATACCACATGAGAAATTCAATTAATAAAAAGAAAAAAATTAATTTAATTAAGTCTAGCATGGATGACATGGTAGACCACTAAACATGGGAGCCCCAAACACTCATGAAATGAAGAAGAAATGTATGAACCACCTAAATCATAGTCATAGACACATGCACTCCATATATTACGGTCCAACTCAAATTTATTTTAAATAAATCGATGTTTTACAAGAACACCCTAAAATAGAGAAAAATGACTCCAATGTATTTAGTGGCCCATGAGGTGAGATCAAAAGGAAATAGAACTATAGGAGAGGAGAGCCTTGTGATAAAAATCCAATAATGTAAATCACATGAAGAATGGAGATGGGATGAAGATGTTGGCTCAAATCTATAGAGAGGTGGAATGGTGTGATCCCACCCTTGTTGTGTGCAACCAACTAAGGAAGAATGAGAAGAAAATTAGATTAATATGAAGAAAATAAAAATGGTCATTCAGCCTTCATAGTGAGCCACATGGTTAGCTATCACGGTTTTTTAAACTACTAAAAGAATATGTGGATCCTGCTGATTATAAGATAATCCCATCACAGTTGTATTTAATGGTTAGACCTAACCATGCACTGACCGTGCAAGATACAGTGCAGGCTTACTTCCCAAATGTCACTATGTGCATGTCTTGCAAATATTTTGGAAAACTATGTTCCATAAATTCATATTCCATCTAATTAAATATTAAAGTTTCTTTAATAACTTGTTCCACACCCATATAGTTTCCCAAACTCATCACATGAAAAAAATAGGGTGCATGGTTTTCACTAAGAGGTCTCACATCATGATCTATCCATGCACATCAACCTTATCTTCTCAAAAACTAATCCTTGGGGATTAAAATACTCTTGAAACACAATTAAACTCCTGAGGAATTTTCAAAACCTCTAAAAAACTCCTAATATATTGGTTGGGCTCAAAGAAGATGATATGATTTGGTTTATATCAACATGATTGAATTTGGAATTCTTGCTAGATCTAAAAAATAAAATTCAAAAAATGGCAAGGATTTTTTCCTAATAAAAATACCCAGGATGGTACAATATACACACAATATTATAGAACATCATATGTCAATAAAAAATAACCCATATATTGTACCATAAATAACCATCCAATAAAATTAACTTAGGTTAACCTGGTCTCAACAAAACATTTCAACTACCTCAATGTGTCTTCCCACTATTGGGGTGACCTACCCCAGTCACATCATGACCCAATTATGAAAAGAATCAATATTCTCTCAACCATCCTGGGACTCAAATGTCCTCCCATGAAACATCATCTTTCCTAAGCCTCAACGAGTGCTCTGATTTCACACATGAAAACCATCAAATCCCCGCGTCACATTAATGCCCGCCTCATTCCCATATCCTGCATGGCAGAAATGAGTTATATCATCTCAAGAAATAATCAATGTTCATAGTGCCTCACACCTAAATCGATTAGTACTTCCCAATGTTTCCAAGATTCCAATAGACCTCATGGAACCTACATCTCTTTTATGACTGAATTCCAATTGAAAATAATAATCAATAATCCAATTATTCTCATATATAATTCATGATTCTACACAAATCCGATTTATAGATAACACATCTGTTATGATTACAAAATAATAAAAAAAAATTGGTTAGTTACTTTAAATATTATTCTCACCTTGTAAACCAAAAATGAATATTCCTCAAAAGGAAATGGAAAAAAAGAAATATGGTCACACCCACTATGTACCACATTCCATCATTGGATCACCAACCTTATTTGACCCTAAAAAATCAACGACATTCATCTAGCCTAAAGCATGGTTTCCTAAATCCTGAGATACCATTGGTTCTACACTATGGATTAGCCTCTGAACCTGCTATTGGGTCCCACATACACTTCCATGACCTCCACATTATGATGATACTCAGGAATCGTGACCAGGTACGAGTCCCTGTCCAACCATAGAGCCCTGATTCTACCCGGGTCAAAAATTTATGGTTGTCCAAGAAGTCATCTTGAAGAACATATTGAGACTCCCAACACATCTACATGCATGAATATCCTTTTGAGGCAACATAAAATGAGTTTGTACATGTCTTGAATTCCCATAGTGTAAACACATTATCGAAGAACCACATCGGGGTTCTCAGCGTGACCCGATTTAGTATTATCTGTTAATGACGATTCATGGTTTGTCTAATCTGATCGGTGTTTCTTCTTCGAAGCTATTGGTGATGATGATTTGTGTTAATTTTCAAGAAATGGTTTTATGCTGGCTTAGTGAATCTGGTGTTTGGTGTATCTGGTTTGGGGTTTCTCATTTCTGGTGAGATTATAGAATCGTCATAGACGATGATGACGAGGGTGAAGTGACAATGGTTCCCCTGTTTTCGGCTTGTCAGCGGCTCCAGTGACGTGGTGGATGGTCTCCGAAAGGCACTTCTTGAGCTTTCTGGTATGATCCTTTGGACGACGCATGTGAGTTGTAATGACATCAGAGAGTGGTGATGATGACAGATATAGGGGTGGAAGGGATAATATAGTCATGGATAGATGTTGATGTATGGAGAGGGTTATTTTGGCTTCATGATGATCGACAAAATGGGTATCTCGAGGCGGTTTTTTTCTGAGATAGGTGGTAATTTTTGAAATTTGAATGTTGTGAATATTTCAGTTCCAGTAATGGTGGTACTAGATCAGGTTGGGTTTGTTTTTGAATTTTGAATTTTTTATTCTATAATTTTCTTTATGTGTGGTTTTTGGTTCACACTTACCCCTTTGAGAATGTATATTTCCTTCATCACTCTCTAATCCAAATGTGTCTATAGATTCTCAAAGATCGTATGCATAGAATAGATTTGGTTATCAACTAGATTTGGACCATAATCACCTTGGAACATTTGTGGGTGCTGCAAATGGAACTACTTCATTAGATACACCATGAGAGGTTCTTGTCCCTGACCTCTCTTGATGATCCGCTACATGATACATACTTGGATCACATTATTATCCTTTTCTTAGCATGAACCAAAAGTTTTCATGTATGGATTCTTCCTCTCCAGAACTTGAATTAGAGCCTAATACTATGCATGTGGTTCATGTTCTATAGGACCCTCAAGGGTCTCAACCAACCCATGCTCGAAAAACACACTATCACTTCCCTCTTAAATCTATTTTCAAGACATCCAGGTAGAAACATACTAAAAACCATCACATTCTCGGAAAGGATATATAACATATATATAAATATCATAGTTATGGAATGAAATAACTTGCAATGTGATCTCACAACCCTTACGCTTCCCCATCACAACCATGTCTCATGACATCCCACCCACATTGACTCATTACCTACCTATAACAGATCCAATTATCAAATATTTCTAGGTACATTCCCATTCTAAGGATCCATGTCACCTAAAAATGATGACCTCATCACCCAACCTAATAATCAACATCACCCTATATAATCATACCGTTATATTCATATAAGATTAAGGACCATATATATTTGTATAAAATAAAAAAGTAAATATATATCACAACATTGGAATCTATATATATATTGCAGATCAGATGTAATTTTAACATAGGTACACATGTAAAAAATATTTAAAATCTCCTATGTGGATATTCAAAATCATGAACATACAATGAAAACACTACTTTCCATACAGGTCTAGAGTTCCAATATCTCTCTCATTGTTTTAATAGGATAAGGATCCCATACAAGATTCCATAGTAGATAAAAATCACATTTCTAAGAATACCATTCGTGGTGGAAATCATAGAATCATTTGAACAAGCTACAACCGAACAGAACTTCCCACCAATGTAAACTTGGTCCATCCCTCAAGCATGGTTTAATAGGCACCCAATCATGAGATCAGAAACTAGTTTGAAAAACATCTTTATATCCATTCTAACCTAACCCAAAAAGTAATTCTAGTAGAGAATAATAGAATTTGGTACTTTTAATAGGTAGCAAAATTCCTCTATTAATTCCTAGATAATAAATTTATATGATACAATTTGTAGAACCCTGCAAAGATTATCCAACAGAAAAATGTTATAATGATGAGTGCCACATGACTTAAGCACGCCTCCCCATAAACCAAAGGCTGCTAAATAGATTTGAAGATGTATAATAATGTTAATGAGGAGTCTAAATCCTCTGGTGATGATGAAATACCGGTCCCTATTGATATATAACATGTAGGGGAAATAATGACTAAACCTCAGTTGTATATATAAATAAACAAGACAAATATTCCATTACCAACAATACAATTGGATTATAGAATTTGTAGATCATACATCCCAATAGGTCATACATTTAAATAAGAAGAAAAGGGTTCATCCATGGACAACCATTATGTATACATACATAATAGAAAAATTATGATATAAGAAACAATGAAAATGACATCTCTAGATGGGATAGGAACCAATGGTCATATGACAATATCCCATTCTAAATAGCAACAAATATCTATATCTGAAGCTCTAAAAATTACCCAAACACAAAATCATGAAATCTACATGTGTCCCTAAGGGATCATGTTGGTTTTTAGAATGAGTCTCAGTAGGATACCTACCACATGTGCATACATTAACCTTGTTACTAAAGAAGTGTATGATATATATATAGATATGAGAAGCATGATGAATTTAAATACACAGAGTCTTACTTGACATTAAACAGCCTCAAATAAGCTCTCACGTACCTCATCCAATGTCAGATTCACAAATGAGGGGGGGATCCATAGATCATGGATCAAGGAATCCTATGATATCAGATAGTCTAGGTGTACCCTCAGGTACCACTTTTATTATAATATAAAACCTTAATCTATCAACCATATAACCGACATCCCAAAGGTATACCCAATCAATTAGTCTAGTCCCTCAAACCCCTGCATAAAATCACACTTTTGCTCAAATCCTGATGTCTGGAGGCACAATAATGTTTGTCTTAGATGAAATATCTTTGTCAACTTAGAGAAAAATGTCTTGAGGAAAGGAGTTTTCCATCCTAAAAAATAAGTCTTGTCCCAATTCACTCACTAATAGAGAGCCTCTTCACCCAACAGATACCATTAAGGATTTCATCTTATGAATCCTCACCATCCCCATGGCCTTCTATGGAAATAAACCCATCCACTTACATTATCCAATACTACTGGGTCTTCACCAACATAAATGGTAAAAAAAATCAATAAGTCAACATATCTGTATAAAAACCTAAAACGAACATTGGCATGTAATTGTTGAGTGGTATCCAAAATTTAGTGCCTAATCTACACCAACTCCAACACCTCATGTCCCTAAGACCACATGTCTTAATTTTAATATCCATTAAATCCATGAAAACATGATCCTTACAATTACCATGACAACCTCACCACCTCAAATTGGTTACCCTGTCTTCCAAACAAGGATAAAAATCACCCAAAAGAATATACATAACTCATTCCAAGCCCCACCTAAATATTTTATCACAACAATCCTGATGGCCATGATATCTCAATCCTCAAGACAATCCCAACAAGATCCATTGGAACCCAATAGTACATCACATTTAGTTCACATATGATTAATTTAATTAAATATCAACAAATTGAGAATGTCAATCAAAAATGAAAAATAAATTTAAAACAAAAACCAAATTATTATAAAGAACACCCTCACCTAATTAATAGGTGTTTTATGGACTCTAACCTTACTTCACTTGAATAAACATGTATAGGGAATTCATTATAGTATGAAAAAACTCAATTAATTAATAGACTACCATAGTTTGTATTATCTATTCATTGGTCAACACAATAGGGACTAAATCTACACCCCAATGATCGCAAAGTAAATAATACATGTATGAACCACTTACCTCATAGATGTATACATAGGATTTTCTGATGTTAGACTCTACCTCAGACTTATTTGGGAGAAATTAACATTTTAAATGAGTACCCATAAATTGGGAAAAATAATCAAAAAATTTTAGTAGTGCATGAAGTGAGATAAAAACAAAATAAATCCATGGGAGAGGAGATCCAAACAAATAAGGATCTAATAACTCAATCCTTTTTAATAATGGAGCTTATTTGAAGTATTTGGATCAAATTCTAGGAGAGGAGGAATAGAACAAGCCCCCTCCCATGCTGTACATGTCCCATAGTGGAATCACGTGATGAAAATTATGTTTATAATACGAATAGAGAAATCGGACACGTATTTAATTAAAAACAAAGTTAAATCTCATGGTTTTACAAACCGTGTAGAAATCATGCAACTCTTTCTAATTTGGATCTATGTCCCACATGGTTAGTCTGCATGTCACACCTGTTTTTTTAGTCATTTTATTTATTTTATTTCTCTTGGCGTCGGGTGATTTTTTGTAAGTGTGGGTGAGTCCCGGTTTAAATTTTTTATGTTGGGATGTGTTTATGGTTTGGGATAGTGCGCGAACACCATACGTTTAAGACGCGCAGTTCGCTTGGACACGTGCTTTCCGCTTGGGTACGTGCAGTCCGCTTGTAGTCCGCTTGGATATCGTACGGCGTGCGAATACCACACGATCATCCCGTTTTTAACGTTATGTGGGTAGATATATCAATCTGTATGTTTATATTTTTATATATGTGTATATATATGTATATCTACGTTTGTATGTGTTTATGTTTTAACATTGTGTGTAAATATATATAATGTATGTGTACTTATGTGTATAGGTGTATATATATACACGTATGTTCACAAATAAATATGTTTTAACGTTATATGCTTATGCGTATACATGTTTATATGTAGGTTCATATAAGTTTGTATGTTTATATATGTTATATATATGTTTATATATATATATGTATATATTTATTTATGTTTATATATGTTATATATATATATTTTTATATATGTATATGTGTTTATAATAATTATGATTTATTATTATTTTTATTTTTATTCGATTATAATAATAATAAAAATTATTTTTTGTTATTTTGGTATAATTATATAATTCTTAACATTTGTTAAATTATTATTACTATTAATTATATTATTAGAAGAAAAATATGAAACTCTTTCGCCCTCTTTCCTGTGCACCCCCCCTCTCCTTATGTCCACCGCAAAACCCCCCACCCTCGGCCAGAATCATCATTGCGCCGTCCGCCGGTGCCCTCGTCCGGCTCCCTGTCTCCCCTCGCCACACCGTCCTCTGCTGGTTTTCCCCTCCGTCGGCGTCCCTCCGTCGCCCTCGCCCAGCACCAACCCTCCTCCTCGCCCTCCTCCCGACCGCGCCGGTTCCGCCCCTTTGCATCCGAATCTAGTCCGGCGAACCGCCGCCGTCTGTTCACCGGTCGCCGGTGCTCCTCCGAACCCGACCCCCCTTGTTTTGGTGCATTTCCGGCGAACCCGACCCTTTCTGGCACGTTTCTGACGAACCCGACCCTTTCCGGCGCGTTTCCGGTGACCCGAACCCATGCGCAGCACCTCCTCCTTGTTCCGGCATGACCAGAACCCTTGCACACGCCTCCACCTTGTTTCGGCGCGACCTGAATTCCATTACACAGTACCTCCGCTCTCGGCCCTCACCTTCCCCTCCCACCGGCGCTCTCCCTTGCCGTTGTTCTTCTCTATTATTATTATTATGATTATTATTTATTATTTTTGGTGTTATTCTGAAATCCATAACACTCTAATATCGTGTTTCATTTTGGCGCATTTTTCTCTGTATCCAGGTTATGCGTTTAGCCTGCGGAGTGATTTTATTCCTTTCGTTAATGCACTGATAGATTCACGCCCCTCCGAGGAAGGTGAATTCTTGTATTTTTTGTCTCTGGATCACTCCACTAATGTTTTCACCCTTCCTTTTTGTTTTAAGACTTGTTTGGAAGCTTTGTTATGTGCTTAATTATCTTGCTAAAGAGTTATGAATTTTTTTTTAGAATTGAGTTGCGGACCCCTGAGGTCTTTATCTGGTCCAAAGTCAGCTTTATCTGAGTTGTTAGATTTAGCAATGTTTTGCTGTTTGCGTTGCAGGATATATTTATATATATACCTATGATGTATGGGTATATAGTTATATATATATATATATGCAGATATATATATATAGATAAGTATGCACTTCAAGGTCGCGTGCGCTTTGGACATGGGTTAACCGAGGTTGCACAGTTGGTCTGCGGAGCATCATTTCTCCTTCCGTTGAGGTTCTACCATTTTCTCACATGTCAAGGTAGGTGTTTCCAACCATTTCCCTTTTAGATTCAAACCCTGAGCACTTGAGTATTTTCAATTAATCCTTTTATATCGTTTGTATCTCTATCATATTTATGAAAAGCATCTGGCTTAGTTATATTGCTATTTTAAATTTCTGAAAGTGTCTTTTGATGTTGGTTTATATGAAATGCATAGGTTCTTGGTAATGTTAAATTAATTTCTTTGTGATGTGTTTGGTTGCAATTGACAGTGATTGTGTTTTGGAAATATAAAAAAATTGCTTTGGTGTGTTTTTTTAACAAAAAGATGAACCGGTAAGTTGTTTTAGGAAAGATTTGTAAATGGTGATTGGTTTGAGAGATGCATTTGTTTTTATAAAGTGTTGTGAAAGAATTTGAGTTTGGTTTCAATGCTAAAGTGTTTTATGAAATATGGTTTTTAAGGCGATTCTTCTAAAAACTAAATGTTCCATTGGATGTTGGCACATCCATGGGAGCACTAAGTGTTCGCATGGATGTGCCTCCAAATGCAAATGACACATTAAAATTGTATTTTCTTAAAACAAGGTTTTGATGAATGGTTTGGTGTTTAAAACAAAACAAAGCGGAAGCGTGGTTGGCCCAGTTTGCTTTTGGTTTGAGTTGAATGGTTGTTTGGTGTAAAGGTCCGTTTGAAATTTTAAAATGTAAAGGGATGATTATGTTGGATTTTGAGAAAATTGGATTGTGCCCGATTGGAAACCCAACCCATTTGTGAAATTTTTAAAGGTTATAATGTTTTGAAGGCCCAGTTGGCACCTTACTAAATGTGAAAGAACTCTTGATGTGTGCATGCTTGCGGGGCACCTCTATAGGGGGACTTCCCTTGAGGGTTGTCGTGTAGCGGTGTCCGTGTAAGGGGTTAGCAAGTGCGGTGAGATGAGTCACACGTGCGAGGGCCTCCCACCTACACAGTATTACTAAAACCACCATGGGTTCCTAGGCATCTTATGGATTATCGAGTGACAGTTTCTTTCTAGCCCTGATTAGACGGGTTAGTACCCCTGGAATCGTGGACAGGCCAGGAGGGATGTGCCACTGGTTGGCTATTAGGGCGGCCAGTTGGTTATTGACTATGGAGTACCACGCCGACAGGTAGTCTGAACCTGAGTACGTCCATGGGTTTTCTAGGGATATTTAGGATCACCCATGGTTATTGCTTACTTCTTCTTGTTTACTTTTACTTGCACTTGGTTTACAGCATTTACTTATTAGCTGTTCGTCTTTTACATAATGTGATAAACATAGATTTGAAATCCAGTTATTTTAGAAATTCATTGTTTTGGGAAAAACTGGTTGTGGCGTGTGTTGGTTTTGAAATGGTAAATTCGGATCATTTTTCCTTTAAAATGTGAAAACCCTATTTTCTATCATGGTATGTGCAAACTAGTGTTGTTTTGGGTTTGTTTCTAGAAAGTGGTATTGGTTGGATCCTGTGATTTACTTTGGCATCCCTACTGAGCATTTTTAATGCTCACGCCTATATTATCATTTCAGTTGCAGGTTCAGCTTCTCGTACAGGTTTCTGGTTCAGTTACTCAATGTTTGAGCACCATGGTTTTGAGTTGGGTGGTGACCTAGGAGGTCACAAGGAGGTATGTTTGACTTATTTGTCTTTCTGCTTCCAGTTCGTATTTTTATCGACAGTTTTTATTTTTCTGCTATCTCTTTTGCATGGTAAAAATCGTTTCCAATGATTAAAGTTTTGATGCCCGACACTTGTTTCTATCCCGGGGGGATCAGGAACGCCCCTCGGGACTTGTCGCGGACCGGCTCGGGTGGCCTTCTCAGGGTCGACCTGGGCTGGTTCATGACAAAATGGTATCAGAGCAGGCCCTTGTTTTTGGGGTGTCTGGTAGAAGGATATTAGGACTGTCAGGGCTTAGGGGCTAGGTTACGGGTCGGTGCCTGATCCCACCGCTCGTGACGAGACCTAAGTTACCAGGGTTAGTCCAAGATTTGAGTCTTTTGTCTTTGGTTATTTTGGATTGAGGGATGACAATGAGAGAGAATCGGTTCACATTGCGGCCTCACGTGGGGTGGTGACCCATGTGGAGTCCAAGTGCCCGGTTTAAGTTCCTCTTAGTGTTATGTATTACTTGGGGCACGGCTCACCACCATGTCGCCGAGTTAAGCACAGACACTAGTCCCTCATTCCGACAGTTCATAGTTGGTTGTGTTTCATTTGGAACTCGGTCTCTATTTGGGTGTGTTGAAAATGAATGTGTTTTCGAAATGAAAAAAGGGTTTCTTCCAAATTGTTTTTGAAATTAGTAAAGTGGGTTTTTAAAGAGAAAGTGTATTGGTTTGGAACAATATGGCATGTTTTTGGATTTGGTAAGGAAGAGGTGTTCGAACCTTGGTATTCTTTATGGAGGGTCACATGTGCATCGATATGTACAGAGAGTGTGTAGGGGGCACTTGTTTGCAGATGATGTGAGCGAGATTGAATGAACGCACATGTGACGACTCATAAGGTGTCATAGGAGGGTTTTAAATGTTTTAAAGAAATGATGGTTTTGGAAAGTTATTTATGCCTATGTTTGTATATGTTTGGCTTATGGGCCTTTTGACCTTGAATTGTGTTGTTTCCTTGATTGAGTTTTGGCTAGATGCCGGTTTCGATGATGTTTCACGTGTTGTCATGAGTAAGCCACCCAGAAAGGTCGCTATGGTTGCTAATGAGTCATGCGCAGTTTTCAGTTCTTTTGCATGTTGCCTATCGATCAAATACATCAATGTCCGTGAGGGGTAGTTGTGTGGTTGTGGAATTTGAGTGGGTCTTCAGGTTGTTGGGAACTCTCAGGGTTGTTAGGGTGAGTACCGTCTTAGGTTTATTTGAGGGTTCAGTTTTAGACTAGTAAAGATGAGATGTCTCATCATCGTTGGAGTTTTGGGTGTGATTGATGGTGGTCGACTTCTGCGAAGGTTCCCCACTTAGAAAGGAGTGTGGGCCAGTGGAACCTATCTCCAAGAAACCATACTCATTGGTACTAGCTCATAGTTCATCGGACCGCTCTCTTGTGTGCCACCAGTATGGCCTGTCCAGACATTCTAAGTCGCCTTGCCACATCCCTTCGTAGTCTTGCTACCGTGTGGCTGTTCAGGCCACCAGGGAGAGTTCTGGAAGAAGCATCGCTCGTGATGGAGTTAGAGACTAGGAGATGAAAATGCATGACTGTGAGGTAGAATATGCTTCAGCCACCAGGGCCCCAGCCATAGGTCTCGGGGTGAAGCTCGCACACAGTCAGGAGTTGCCGAGGGTGTGTAGAAACTAACTTCGGATTGTGTTTCCATCTTTCTTTTCACTGTTGTAAGCTAATCATAGTTGTGGTAATGTGATGAACTTGCTCTACCGCAGTCTAAGTAGTCTTATCTGTTCTCAGTGTGTTTTCAAATCGTTCAGTTATCCTTGAAGAGTGATGGGACCACGAATGAACGGGTCGTTATAATTTTGAGTTGGGTCTCAATTGTGCGCTTTAGGGGGATGTTTGGTTTTCTGAAATTAACGGGCATTGTTTTGGGGTCCTTACTGAGTTCAGGCTGGGAATTCCCTAGAATCTGGTTGCAGTGAGGTTTTTCTTCGGTCAGTGTGTGAGGGGTTGCGTTAATTTTTTTTATCCTTGGGTTGTTGGATTGTTTTGTAGAAAGCTTTAAATTTAAGTCTATGAGTGTTGTTCGGTCTATGTGGAGGAATTAAATGGGTTCGGTTTGGGAGTTCTCGTGTGCCCCCCTAGGGGTGGTGTGTTCGAGTTTCAAGGTCTCCGTGTTAGTAGATTTCTGTGGTGGGGAGAACCCTCCCGTGTTCTCCTCTCAAACCTCGGACTATAATTGTACTCAAGTTGGTCGGGTGTGACTTGTGTTGGTAATGGTCACCCCAAGCCTCTCAGTTTCTTCTGGTTTTTCCTGGGCACAGACTCGAGGTATGCTAACTGTTGGCTTCATGACTTTCTGGGGGCAGAAAGTGTTTGTGGTGGGGAGAATTGTCACACCTTTTTTTAGTCATTTTATTTATTTTATTTCTCTTGGCATCGGGTGTTTTTGCATAAGTACGGGTGATTCCCGGTTTAAATTTTTAATGTTGGGATGAGTTTATGGTTTGGGATAGTGCGTGAACACCGTACATTTAAGACGCGAAGTTCGCTTCGGCACGTGCTTTCCTCTTGGGTTCGTGGAGTCCTCTTGCAGTCTGCTTGTATACCGTAGGACGCGCGAATACCGCATGGTCATCCCGATTTTAACGTTATGTGGGTAGATATATGTATATGTATGTTTATATTTTTATATATGTGTATAGATATGTATATCTACGTTTGTATGTGTTTATGTTTTAACATTGTGTGTAAATATATATAATGTATGTGTACATATGTTTATAGGTGTATATATATACACGTATGTTCACAAATAAATATGTTTTAACGTTATATGCTTATGCGTATACATGTTTATATGTAGGTTCATATAAGTTTATATGTTTATATATGTTATATATATGTTTATATATTTATATACGTATATATGTATTTATGTTTTATATATGTTATATATATATTTTTATATATGTATATGTGTTTATAATAATTATGATTTATTATTATTTTTATTTTTATTCGATTATAATAATAATTATTATTATTGTTTTTTATTTTGGTATAATTATATTATTCTTAAAGTTTGTTAAATTATTATTACTATTAAATATATTATTATATGAAAAAAAATGAAACCCTTTCCCCCTCTTTCCCGTGCACCCCCCTCTCCTTCTGTCTGCCGCGAACCCCCCCCCCCCCTCGGCCAGAATCCTCCTTGCGCCGTTCGCCGGTGCCCTCGTCTGGCTCCCTGTCTCCACTTACCGCACCTTCCTCCACCGGCGTCCCTCCGTCGCCCACGCCCGGCACCAACCCTCCTCCTCGCCCTCCTCCTGACCGCACCAGCGCTGCCCCTTTCCTTCCGAATCTTGTCCGGCGAACCGCCTCCATCCGTTCACCGGCCGCCGGTGCTCCTCCGAACCCAACCCCCTTTTTTCGGTGCATTTCGGGAAAACTCGACCCTTTCCGGCATGTTTCCAACAAACCCGACCCTTTCCGGCACATTTCTGGCGACCCGAACCCCTGCGCATCACCTCCTCCTTGTTCCGGCGTGACCCGAACCCTTGCGCGCGCCTCCGCCTTGTTCCGGTGCGACCTAAATTCCTTTGCGCAGTACCTCCGCTCTCGGCCATCGCCTTCCCCTCTCACCAGCGCTCTCCCTTGAGGTTGTTCGTCTCTATTATTATTATTATTATTTTATTTTTATTATTATTGGTGATATTCTGAAATCCATAACACTCTAATATCGCATTTCATTTTGGCGCGTTTTTCTCTGTATCCAGGTTATGTGTTTAGCCTGCGGAGTGATTTTCTTCCTTCTGTTAATGGGCTATTGGATTCGCGCCCCTCCGAGGAAGGTGAATTCACGTATTTTTTATCTATGTATCACTCCACTAATGTTTTCACCCTTCCTTTTTGTTTTAAGACTTGTTTCGTAGCTTTTTTATGCGCTTAATTATATTGCTAAAGAGTTCTGAATTTTTTTTAGAATTGAGTTGCAGACCCCTGAGGTCTTTATCTTGTCCAGAGTCAGCTTTATCTGAGTTGTTAGATTTAGCAATGTTTTGCTGTTTGCGTTGCAGGATATATATATATATATACCTATGATTTATGGGTATATAGTTGTATATATATATGCAGATATATATATATATAGATAAGTATGCACTTGAAGGTCGTGTGCGCTTTGGACATGGGTTAACCGAGGTTGCGCAGTTGGTCTGCGGAGCATCATTTCTCCTTCCGTTGAGGTTCTACTGTTTTCACACGTGTCGAGGTAGGTGTTTCCAACCATTTCACTTTTAGATTCAAACTATGAGCACTTGAGTATTTGCAATTAATCATTTTATATCGTTTGCATCTCTATCGTATTTATGAAAAGCATCTAGCTTAGTTATATTGCTGTTTTAAATTTCTGAAAGTGGCTTTTGATTTTGGTTTATAAGAAATGCATAGGTTCTTGGTAAAGATAAATTAATTGCTTTGTGATGTGTTTGGTTGAAATTTATTTTGATTGTGTATTGGAAATATCAAAAAATTTCTTTGCTGTGTTTTTTTAACAGAAAGATGAACCAGTAAGTTGTTTTAGAAAATATTTGTAAATGGTTATTGGTTTGAGTGATGCATTTGTTTTTATAAAGTGTTGTGAAAGAATTTGAGTTTGGGTTCAATGCTAATGTGTTTTATGAAAGATGTTTTTTAAGTCGATTATTCTAAAAACTAAATGTGCCATTGGATGTTGGTACATCCATGGGAGCACTAGGTGCTAACATGAATGTGCCTCTAAATTAGAATTACACATTAAAACCATATTTTCTTAAAACATGGTTTCGATGAATGGTTAGGTGTTTAAAAAAACGAATTGGAAGCGTGGTTGGCCCGGTTGGATTTTGGTGTGAGCTGAATGGTTGTTTGGTGTAATGGTCCGTTTGAAATTTTAAAATGTAAAGGGATGATTGTGTTTGATTTTGGGAAAAGTGGATTGTGCCCGATTGGCAACCCAACCCATTTGTGAAATGTTTAAAGGTTCTAATGTTGTGAAGGCCTGGTTGGCACCTTACAGAATGTGAAAGAACTCTTGATGTGTGCATGCTTGTCGGGAACCTCTACAGGGGGACTTCCCTTGAGGGTTGTCATGTAGCGGTGTCCATGTAAGGGGTTGGAAAGTGCGGTGAGATGAGTCACGTGTGCGAGGGCCTCCCACCTACATAGTATTACTAAAACCACAATGGGTTCCTGGGCATCTTATAGATTATCGAGTGACGGTTGCTTGCTAGCCAGGATTAGAAGGGTTAGTACCCCTTGGAGTCGTGGACAGGCTAGGAGGGATGTGCCACTGGTTGGCTATTAGGGCGGCCAGTTGGTTATGGACTATGGAGTACCATGCCGGTAGGTAGTCTGAACCCGAGTATGTCCAGGGGTTTTCTAGGGATGTTTAGGATCACCGATGGTTATTTCTTACTTATTCTTGTTTACATTTACATGCACTTGGTTTCCAGCATTTACTTATTACCTATTCATCTTTTGCATAATGTGATAAACATAGATTTGAAATCCAGTTATTTTAGAAATTCATTGTTTTGGGAAAAACTGGTTGTGGCGTGTGTTGGTTTTGAAATGGTAAATTCGGATCATTATTCCTTTAAAATGTAAAAACCATATTTTCTATCATGGTATGTGCAAACTAGTGTTTTTTTGGGTTTGTTTCTGGAAAGAGGTATTGGTTGGATCCTGTGGTTTACTTTGGCATCCCTACTGAGCATTTTTAATGCTCACACCTATATTATCATTTCAGTTGATGGTTCAGCTTCTCGTACATGTTTCTGGTTCAACTGATCAATGTTGGAGCAGCGTGGTTTTGAGTTGGGTGGTGACCTAGGAGGTCACAAGGAGGTATGTTTGACTTATTTGTCTTTTTTCTGCCAGTTCTTATTTTCTATCATTAGTTTTTTTTGTCTGCTTATCTGTTTCACATGGGCCAAATCGTTCCCAATGATTAATGTTTTGATGACCGACACTTGTTTCCATCCCGGGGGATCGGGAATACCCCTCGGGACTTGCCGTAGACCGACTCAGGTGACCGGCTCAGGGTCGACCTGGGCTGGTTCGTGACACTGCATTTTTGGGCATTACCATGTGATGACCGCACATGATATTATGAATGGTTACATACCAAATCAATCCATCCATGTGAAATCCATGTTGTTGAAAACTAAAAATAATGTATAGGTTCTACCATAGATGAGAACCTCACCTAGAATAGTTTCCCAAATTGTTTTTAGGGAAACAATTGCAAACTAGTTTTATAAATACACATAATAGTTTTATCTAATTGTGCGCCTCACCCTAAACATCTCCAGAACCGGGCCTTTGGGCCTCTAATGTACATGAAACTCATCATATCACATGAGGATTTTTTTTATCCTCTATCGCCAAAAAATTGGTTTTGGGTCAAATAAGAACTAAAAATAAGATTTCTATCAATGAAAAAAAGTTATCATTCCCACCAACTTTGAAAAAATTTCATAACAGGCAAGGATTTTGACCAGATCTAAATACATGAGATGTTAAAAGTGACCATCAGGTCTAAATGCATCACACGTTACTACAATAATCTTAGGAGTGTCATCAATGAAAAATATACGATCAATCTTTTAAATCTAGAAATCATACTATCGATGATCATTCATACAATTAAAGGATATTTATTTATCATAAAATAAATACCACGATCTATCTCTCTCTTCTAATGATCATAGATATATCACATCATCAATGTTGTACATTCTAATCTTTGACATGAAAAACTCTAAAAATGTCCACAATAATGTTTTGATCCATAAGAGGATTCCCATGAGCAGCATCAACTACACCCTCCTGGGGAACTTGAGGAAAACATATCAGAGTCATAATGATACACATTGAAATAGAATTGATGATCATAAAATTTAATAGTCTCAGTTAAAATTCAAATAAAATTAAAAAAATTTATATTATGATCAATACCTCAAAATAAGAGACATATGTCCCAACACCCCATCATAACATTAGTCTCATAATTAAAAGAGCTTTCTCAGAACTGACTACAATATAAATGTCAGGTCCCAAAAATAATATTTCCAGTCAACGAAAAATCAAGAGACACAGTCTCTTCAGGGAAAAACTCATCTTATAACAAACTATGAGGACAATGACCCAAATAACCTATCAAAATAGAACCTGACCCAAATCTTAACATACTTTAAGGGTGTTCTAGATCCCCATGGTTTGGTTTCTAACACCCATGAATCAACAAAAAATATAAGGAAAAATTTCAGTAATCCCGATAGAGACAAAATGAAATATATTCACATGTGTCATAAGATAAAATATATGAATACCGGGATAGATACATATATGTTAACAAAAATAATAATGAAATTGGTAAATCCTATAATTTAAATAAAATATGTATGAGTTATGTCCAACATTATAGGAAAACCAAGATAAATAACTACTCTCACAACCTCTAAGTGATAGCCTGGGAAAACCCATACCATCATACTATATAGAAACCAAAAAACCCACTAATCGAAAAACCCACCACCTATCTTCAGTGCCTTCCCTTTCACTCCATAAAAAGTGTCTACCAGGTCAATGAACCACTAAAGAGGTATGCGGGGTGTGATATAAAAGGATCATTAGGGGATCACTTAGGTGTTAAATTTCATAGGTGTAAAAAATTACCTGAGCATCCTAATCATAAAAAACTAGGATTGATATAGTCCCACATGTGTTCTTAGCTTAAATTGGTAACTCAAGACCCTGACTTGAAATCACCCTTCAAAACGAAGCCCGACACCAAGAGGGCACATTAATATATGTCCTAAAAGTAATATCATTGTCAGATTAAAGCATGATGTCATAATTAAAGATAATATTTGTCCAAAAAAATATATCATGGCCCAATCTACTCATGTAAATTATGATTTGGACCCCAACTTGTGGACTCAACATTTTCCATCGATGGATCCTACCCATCACTATGGAATTCAATGGAATTCATCCACATCTAATTACCTAATACACAACTAAAAGGGGCCTCTAGGAACACATTTGGTCAAAAACACCTCATCATTAAGTCAAAATACGTCTACATGACTCTATAAGTCACTTTGGGAAATAAAATGTAAGCGTCGTTACAAATTTAGTACCTAAAACACACAAACATTGGCACCTCATCTCTTTGTGACCACGTCACTCAATTCTGATGGCTATGTAATCCTACACCACATTTTCCTTTCCAGTATCCAAATAGCCTAGATTCCTCGAACTAAGGATCTATCCAACATACATATTCTCAATATCACCCAAAATGATATATATAACACTACCCACATCCAAAATAAAAATTATATCCCCTCAAACCAATGGCTATTTCATCTCAATCATCGGGCCAAGACCATCACATTCCACTGGAACTGAGTAGTACATCACTAGTAGATCACATTTATTTAATTCTATTTAATATTCTAAAATATAAAATATCCATGAAATGTAAAAATTCAATTTAAAACAACAAAAAAATTAATATAATGAAAAAACCTAACATGATTTACCATGTGGTTGATGAAATCTATCCCAACCTCACATGAGTAAATGTTATTAGGTCATGAAAAATGTTTTCCCACATGAACAATGAATTTAATGTGAATAAAACAATTAATTTAATTATTTATCACTCAGATAGAACAACAAAACACTAAATATTTGATCCTCAAATTATAATTAAATCACAAGAAAATGTATGAACCACTAAAATCATAGTCTTAGATATAGGAACCCCCGATATTAGCCTCTATGTCATACTGATTTGGAATAAATCGATGTTTTATAAGATTTCCTTGAAATAGGGAAAACTATCTCGAATGGATTTTTATGTCCATGTGGTTAAAGAAAAAGGAAATAGAACCTAATAATAGGATAGACATAATGATATATAGATTCAATAGAAAAAACAACTTTAATAATGGATTTCTGATGAAGGAGTTGGATCAAATACAAATAGTGGAGGGAATGGGTGAGCACCCCATTGTTTTTCATGGCCCACTGAGAATGAATGAGAAGTAAATTTGGTTAAAATGAGAAACATAGAAATGGTAATTCTACATAATTAGAAATCCACAAGGTAAACTCTCACGGTTTTCTAAATTTTTTTACAACACTATGGCTCATTCAGCTTAGGAGAAAAGCCCAAAAAAGTTATCCTGCATGGTTAGACCTAACCTTGAATTGACCATGCATTCTATAGTGCAAGGTTACATCCCAAATGTAACTGAATGTGTGACGTGAAGTCAGTTTGGAAAACTCTATGAAAAACATTTTGATCACCTCTAAATAAAAATTATATGGTCTATATGGCAATGTGCTTCACCAAGCATGTTTTCCCAAGTTACTCAAAAGGAAAAAAGAGGGTTCATAGTTTTCAGTAAGTGGACACACAATTTGATCTAATAGTGAACCTAAACCTTAAATTATCAAAAAAAATATCCCTTTGGGGATTTAATGATACTGACACTTATTTGAACACCCAAAATTTTTCTTAATGATCCAAAACCAACTAAAACGTTATTTTGGGGAAAATAAGAACACAAATTTCACTTCTGATAACAATGAATGAATTTGTCATTCCAAAAAGCATTCAAACAATTCAAAATTGGTGAGGATTTCAACATGATCTGAAAACGATGGAATATGCAATATTCCAACCATAATATAAATATTCCTCAATCTATAAAACAAGACCCAATGATGTTATAGAATATACTAGTGCATTTACATTTACTCAGACAACCCTGGTCTTAATAAAAAATGTCAACTACATCAAGGTGTATTCTCTCCTTAGGAATGAGCAACCCTAATTGCATTGTGAACCAAATATCAAATGAACTAATGTTCCCTTGAATATCCTAGGACTAAAATGTCATCCTGTGGTAAATCTTCAGTCCAAACCTCTTCTGGTGCTCCCTTTTGAGATAAGGAAACCATAAAATCCCTGCATCGCATCAATGCCTGCCTCATGACCATGACATTTATGAAAACAATGAGTTCTCGCATCTCAATAGATACTGAAATGTCCAAGTTCATCACACCTCATTTGTGTACCATATCACAATGATTCCTAGAAGACATTACACCTCATGTAACATGTATCACCTTGATGACATAATTCGAATGCACCACAATAATTTTACACCTAATGATTCTCATATATAATTAATTATTCCATTCCCATAATATATTTATATAACACATCTAATATGATTCTGAAATAATAACAATGTTATGGTTAGTACATATATATTATGTGCACCATGTGAACCCAAAATAGACATTCCTCAAAAATCCCTGCCAAAAAATAAGAAGTAGTCTGGTCATGCCTATAGTATACCTCTGCTCATCATCAACTCACCAACATTATCTTACCCACAAAACTCCATGAAAATCACCTCAGATGAATCAAAAGATCACTATGGTGTTTCACCTTCCACAAGCCACTTACCCCATTCCCGAGCCACAATACCACATCCATAACCTCCAACAGAAGCTGATATTTTGGGACCAAGTTGGCATGATAAGTTGTTGTCTTTTTTTTTTCAAATAATATAAGTCAATTCAAATTGTAAATGGACTTGGAAACTATGATGATGATTTTATAATTTTTACTTCACAAATATCATATGTTTGGAGGTCTTATGATGAAACCCTTATGATGGATTGGTGGAGTAATGAGGTATTTTTAATAGAAGGAAAAAGTGGCGTACATGTATAAGTGGTGTGAAAGTATGGAACACATGTATAAGTGGTGTGTAATATTATGTTTCAGACAATTCATATTTCTAGATCATAACATTAAATTATGGAAAAGGAATGATTGTGATTCGAATGTAAGATTTTAGAGGAAAATTAAGAAGTCACACAGAAGTATAAGTGTCGCACAAGAAGGAATGGAGAAAAAGTGTGTGGGGTGCACAATTCATGGAGTTGCGTTCATGATGATTTTCATGAATCTGGAACAGGGTCACCAAAATTCCAATAAATATACATCTGTGATCTCTATTTTTTTGTTACCAAAACATAAGTGAAAATCTGATCTCTGATCCCATAAGTAGTATAAAGTGTTGAACACGATGATTTGTCATACATGTTGTGGGTTATAAACATAAGTGGAGTGCAAATAGTAGTGGTGTGTATATTATAAGTTACACGTAAGTAGGGACTTGTGTTCAAGTAGTGTGTTGGGTATAATCTCGAAGGGACTGTAAATTATGGGTTGTGAAAAATTATAACACAAAACTAAATAGCGAAACACATTTAAAGAGGCACATAAGAACAATGGTATGCATTCTGGGTGGCGTACAAGCAGGGTCACATGTAAGGAGGGGGGTGTGCAAGCCAGGAGGCCTGAAAGTAGGAAGTGACATGCAAGAAGTTTTATCCAAGAGGTTCTTACCATCATCTAGGAAAGAAAATGAAGAATTGTGTTGAGAGATTTTATTTGTGAATGATCATCAAGAAGCAACAAAACATTGCATTACCATATTTTTTCTAAGAGGGAGCACATGCACATTTAGATTGTTTTCAAAGTGCTTTCTAAGTGTAATGGGATATCCTACTCATTGTGTTCCTCCCAAAATGATTATTTCTGGTGGATTGTGTGGTACTGGATTGTTTATGTATCATACCAATGATGTAGCTACTCTTTTTGAGAAGTGAACCATGTAAATCTTGTGTTCTTAGTTTTTTGTGTGTTCAACAGGGAAGGGAATCTCTAATAGGAGGGGAAGGTTTTTAAAAAAAATAATGATCTATAAAAAGAAAAAGATATAACTGATTCACCCCTACCACTATCAATGATACTTGAATCCTGACTGTGAACTTCAATTGGTATCAAATGGACGTTCCCTTATAATTTTCGTTTATAAAGTTTGAAGGAGAGACTTTATAGTGTGAACAGTATGGGGATTCCAATATGTAATGGAACAAACTATCATATCTAAAATTATTGAATGATGACTTATCTTATGTCTCTTGGGTATGATGTTCTGGGAACTAAAATTGATGTATTTTCACATATTGATGACAAAGTTCCTCTAACTACCATCGATTAGAAGAAACTTTAGAATGATGGAGAACTAAAAATGAATCAATCTCATCTCTTTCTGAGTATGAGTTTTAAGAGTGAAAGGTATCGCTACAGCTAAAGGAATCTAGAATAAGTTTAAGATCATCTATAAAGGAAATACAAAAGTGAAGAAGGAAAAAATAAAAATCTAGAGGTTGAAGTATGAAGATATGAATATGGAAGAATATGAATATGATTGGGATTTCATTACCAAGGTAATTAACATTGTCAGTATAATTAGATGTATTGTGGAAACTTCTGAGGATTTTATAGTTGTTGAATAGATCATGAGAATTCTTCCCAAAAATATGGATGCTAATGTTTCTTCATTAGAAGATAGATACCCCAAAATATTATCTATGAATGATTGTCATAGCACTATGATTACTTATGGAATGAGAAAGGATAATACAATGATGATAAAAAATATGATAAGGAAATTTCCTTCAAGGATGTAAAGATAAATAAGTCAAAGAAGACACTTATTGAAGATGATGTTGGTGAATCTGATTCTGAAGATGATGCATGTAGAAATTTTGATGAAATTTTATCCTTGTTTTCTATGAATGTGAAAAGTGAATCTAGGAAGTGAAAGGTTAAAATTCCTGTAATTTTTTTTTGAATTTGGATCCTTTGGTCACATTCGTCTAAATCTCTTCAAAAGAAGAAAGAAGAAGATTGTGATGATGATGATAAAAGGCTTAGACGGTTGTGGAAGAGACAATCCGACAATGATAAGTATGTTTCTATGATGAAGGATAAAAAGTTCATTAAAATAAATAGAAGAATATTTTTATCTAAACATGAAGAAGATGAATATTATAGGGAAGATAAATATTAGAAATTTCTTGCTGATAAATCTAGAGAGAATACCTTTTTTCATCCATGAATGGTGAATATTATAGGAGTAGTAGTTCTAATGAAAAAGCAATTGTACATGAATATTATCTAAAATATGAGTTGAAATAATTCTTTTGGAAGACCAAAATGCTTAAAAAAGAAAACATGAATTTTTAAATGAAAACACATAATAAAATAATCAATAAGAATTTCTTGATGAGAAAGATAATATGGAAAAAAGAGATTTAGGATCTAAAGAAATATCATTATAATGAAAAGAATCATAATGGTCATTTTAAAGTAAATCTAATGTAAAAGAGATTAAGATTTGGAACTTGTCGAACAAAAAAATAATAAGCTGAAGAAAGGAATATAAGTTTCAACCAATTTATCTTAGTAGTTTGTGAATGCTCTAGTAAGAGTCAACCAACGAAGGATAAACAAATGTTAGATTTAAATGTTGAGAAGAAAGAAGGAACTGGTTCTAATATGAACCTAAGAAGAAAGTCTATATATGTCAAAAAATATTGAAATTCAAAAAAATAGATGTATTTAAAAATCATGAGTCTAGAAACATTTCTAAAACATCTGGTTCTAATAAGTCTGGACATTAATTTCCATTGAAGAAGAATGTTACGATTGAAAATATATTGGCTGTTGGTCAGTATAGTTATGTTAAGAAGAGTGTTGAGAATCATGTTCACAATGATGATTGGTACAGATGTTTAAGAGGGAAATATTCATTCTATGGCTACATCTGATATTGTGTTGGATTTGGAAACATTGAAAATATGTGTCAGTTCAACTCGAAACATTAATACTATTTCCCATATTATGGATGAAAATGTTTGATGAGGAGTCTATCCATTCAAAATAAGAAGTATTAGAAAAAAGATCAGAAGAAATCTTAGAAGGCTCATGTGAATGTTGAAAATAGGTTTCAACCACTGGAAACTATTTAGGAAAGGTTTGAAAATCTAGAAATTTTTGAAGAGATCTCTTGTTTTATTTTCGAACAAACAAAAAGGTTTATAACAAATCTCAGAAGCTGGAGGTGTAGAATGAAAAAGAAGGAAGAAAAATATTTTGTTGTTAAAACTAATTTGAAATCTACAAATGGGGAATGTACAAGGAATCTTGGTAGGGGATGTTCATCTCATATGAAAGGAAACATAATGTTTCTACATAATTTGAAATTATTCCATAAAGGAAATGTGAACGTTGGAATTGATGAATCTTTGAAGATCAAAGGTGTTAGATCATCCATCATCTTTAGAGAAAAAATGAAATCAAAGAAATCATTATATGTTGATGTGTTGAAACACAATTTGATATCTACTTCACAAATCTACGATGAGGGTAACAATGTTATCTTCAGAAAATATGGGTTTTTTTGGAATGTGAAAATGATGTAAAGGTAGTTACTAGAGGCCAACGTACAAAAGGGAACTTGTCCCATGTTGGAGAAGTATAAAACTCATCTTACTTGTGTATGGTGGATAAAAATTAGTTATTGAATAAAATTATGGGACATATGTTTCATAGAAACATGTGAATGTTTTCATCATGAGATTGTGTTATAGAAATTCCCAACATATCAAGGTGAAGAGATTGGTGTTTCATTATTTTTGAAAAAGGTAATATTACAAACTCTAGGCATAAGAGAGTTGACATTTGTTGAAAGAGACCCTTCTAACATATACATTCTAATATCTGTGACCAAATGGGAAAGGAATCCTCCAAACTCAGACACGCAAGCACTACTGAATAGAAATAACACCACATTTTCAATGTAAAAATATAAAACCAAACCATTTCTAAGAACAAAAAAGGATCGATATGGGGAGGCCCTAATCGACTCCCGACCATTAGAAACTAACCAACCCCCAAGACCTGAACCAACTGACCAACATGGGGATGCATAAACGAACTCCCAACTATTATGAAAAAGGCCAAAAATGATTCATTCAATTGACATTTGAGTGAGACCCACTGCGGGTCTCTACACCAATAGAACTGATGGTAGATATAGAATCTAAGAAAATTTCAATTGAGAAACACCACACTATAAGGTGGAAGGAGGGAAGGGCCCAACTACAGGGGTGTTAAAACCAAAAACGAAGACAAACCAACATATTCACATACAAGGATGAACAATAATCAAAATTGAGATCAATTTACCTAAACTGGCCTCATAATAGATGTTACATAGAGGAATGGACCTTATGAGGCAAAACTGTTATAGTCTCAGGAAGAGGAATGACTACACCTCACATACCTGAGGGATAACCCATATTCTCAAGCATGCCACACATGGAAATGACTTTGTACCACCACTTTCCACCAAATGGGAAAGAACATAAACTAGTTAATGACAACGGAGGTTTTAATCTCTCTACAACTTCTACACTAAGGACATGAATTTGGACCAAGCCTTTTAGGACCCTGGGTTTTCCCTGAATACACATCAGATTCACTCTGGGACCTATGGTTTGATATTAGATGACTGAAGTATCTTCTAACTCACATTCTAGATGTATAACCCCCAAAATGGAAATTCAATCCATACCTCCACTAGATACAACACAAAAACCGAGACAACAACAATAGACACCACACATCTTGATATCCAATTACTCTCACATAGAAATTCACCAAAACAAGAGCTTATATGGTGCACATGCATCACTTCCTTACCCTAACCAAGGAAATCCGTAAGAAAAAACACATGGTATATACTTCTACCCATACGAGAAATATAAAACTCCCTGAAAATTAATACATCCTCCAATCATATAAGAACTCCTACTATATACTAAAAATTCAACCCGTGCATTTCGAATAGGGCCCACACTTCAAAATTTCACATAACATAACCATTGCTGCTAAGAGAAACATTAAAAAGAGAGGGAATTTAGATCGAATTCGAATCACAAGAGATTTAAAAAAATGGACCTGAAATTCCCTTACGACAATAATCACAAACTAGTGGCCTAGAAAGACCCCCTATTCGAAACCAACGTATGACCCACATGTGATTTAAAAATGAAGCCCACACCAAAAATCCTGAACACTTCCAAAAAATCTTCAAACATTAGGATGTATTAATTTACCCTTTCACTATCCAATGAATAACGGAACCCTAAAACTTATTCACTCTATCACATCCAATATTATACTAAGAGAGTATTTATTTAAATGATAAGAAAAAAGGATAATCACGATAGTATCCCTCAAAAGGAATGTCCTTCCTTTGACCAACTATAGGGCCAACCAAAAGCTAATCACCATCATCACACTTAAATCACATGTTAACTCTTTAGGGGGTTATACAGTAGTTGAAGAGGAGACCCAGTAACCAAAACTAACTAGTCCATTAGCCAACAATTCCAAGTACTATCACTGGAACACATGAAGGAAACTACCACTAAAGCTTCATGAAACACTCTATGAAAAAGACCTCTAACCAACATCAATAAATTACCAACACCATAGAATAAAAAAACAATACTCAAACAAGAACTACCTTTCAAATATTACACATAAATTTAAAAAAATTTCATCTAACACAAAACATTTTTCAGTTGTTTAGAAAATACTATTTAAAACATATTTAAAATACCCTCGTTAACCAAATTCTTTCTTTACCGATATTAATTTTTAATAAACCACATATTTAAATTTTAAAAATCCATTCCTGGTAAACATAAACCCATTTATAAAAATTTTATCCCCTTTTAAAAATCTAGTCTCCATAATTTTCAATCAAGTGTTTTGAAAATGATCACCCAAAACCCATAAACATAGAGAACAAAATTAATGGAATCTAGCAGTAGTTGGTGACTCAGACATATGGTTAGCAAACATATGCTTTTCAATCCACCATCATGGTGAATGTTCTAGGACAATATCCCCTACTCAACATGGCTTTCTAGACCCTTGATATCATTAATACAATTGGACTACTCTCATTTAATTTACCAAATGACAGACAATGAAAAAGATCAAAAGTCTCTGATGAAAACTTACTTGCCCTGGTGACATGGGTCCCTTCACGAGGTGTGCTAGCTAGGAACCATGCTCGTGACCAAAATTCCATGTCTTAAAAAACCTGGCCTATTTCTACCCAGACGTATTCCCATGAAACAAGAGGAAAAATATAGAACCTTCCTCCAATACCATTTTTTATCACAAACCAAGTCGGGTCTTCATCTCACCCACAACCCAACCTTTTCTGCAACAAGGACCGAAGGGAGTAACCGATCCCTATAGGCTTGTAACTAGTGTCAGAAGTCAAGGGGAGGAATTTTGAATTTGTTTATCCCCAAAGAAATGACTGATATATGAATATAATCTGAGAAACAAAATCACTATCAATGGAAGATAAAATAAAATAACAAGCTACACTTACCTACATGTGACCCCATGGGTCCCCACCAAACATAGAACCATGCTCTCTCAAGGGTGATGTAAGAATAGAACATGAAACTAAAAAGTAAAGTAGGCATGAGTACCAAGATGCTCTATTGTAAGGCGAAGAAATAACACCATCCTATTCCCTTACCTTAAAAAGGAAACCCAAAATGTGATAGTTTGAAAATAAGACATAATATAACAATGTTTTTAATTCTTTTCAAATCGAGGTAACATGTTTTAATTTTCACAAAAAAATTCTCTTCAACTTCATTTTAAAAATAGTTTCTAAGAATGAATGAAAGTTTCATAATGAAAGGAGAACAATTTTTAGGAATAAAATATGTTTTTCAAACAAGTGGGACCAGGCATGAAACAACTGAACTGAAAATCATATCACAAAAACCATGGGGAATCCCTTTGTAGCTTGTGTTACGTGGGGACCTTGGATCCTCGTCCATCTTTATAAACGTTTCATATAGGACATAATAATCAAAGTTCTCATGACCGATCCACTAGTAGAGAACAAACACATAACCTAATGGTCTCAAATAATCACAAGTATTTAATTAGTGTTTCAACATCAATCCTGCTAGATGAAACTAGGAAGGACCACTTATGTATAATCTAGAGTACTAGTCCTAGTCCACCCACCTAGGTAGCCGGGGTTTTCCTTGTGCTCAAGTTGAAGTCCACATAAATTCACACCACACCTCCATCTTCCAATGACAGAAAAAAATTTCAAGGGAAAATACCCTCTTTATAAAACATCACCTTTGTCAATTTACGCACACCATAAAAAATCCCCCTTTTCAAATACATATTCCATCACTTATAGTGCTCCCAAATTCCAATTTTTTTATAAAATATACCAAAATACATATTCATTTAAATCAACTTTCACAACTAATATACACAAATATTTTTTGACAAATTCCATCCAAACATGAAAAACCATTTTAGAAACTACTTTTAAGCATTCAAAATGTTAAGAATTCAAAAAAAGCTAGAGATCATATTTTTAAGGGAAAATGAACTTGTCAACACATAACGCGAACTTGAAAAAACTAAGGAAAGACCGACATCAAGAATCATCACCACTTCTCATAGAATGAATATAAAATTTAATATAAAAAATAATTTTATAAACACTCAAGAAATTAATGAATTCAATTTAAAGGTATAGGCATAAGGGAACCACCTCACAGTGTAACCAAGCTATCCTATATAGCTCTTGGTTTTTTCTAACTAAAATATGATACTCCTCCACTAATCATATGTGACTTCAAATACATGAAAAGACATAAAGACCATATACATACATTTTCAAGGCCTATGAACATGTGAAAGGGGATCCATAAAAGTATGATTATATGAATATTCCAGTCTCCACTCAACTGTATATGCATTTTTATATATACACATATTCACACCTATCTCCATACATGTACATTAAATGCCAAGGAGGAATATAAATGTAATGGGGGAACCTCCATGTTTAAATTTACTTACTTATGTACATGTAGTAGAGTCTCCATAGACCTATAAACATGAAACTATAGAGGACATACCACACACTACACATATAATTTAATAAATCAATTAAAAATTTATGAAACCCATCAATAGTATAACCATAAAATTTAACCAAAATATATCTTTAAACCCAAATGCACACTAAAACCATTTGAAAGTACATTTCACACCAATTAAATAGATTCTAAAATTCCAATTCTATAATAGAAGAAAACACACACAATAAAGACTAACCCAAACAATCTGCCTAACCCTCTTCATAAAATCATTCATCTTTTGAATCCATTTTCACAACATGATTTTCACCAATCAATCATTTTACAAGTTAAAATCAAGATGCACCACTAAGCAAATATTCTAAAACAATCCATTTTCCAATAAGAATATCATTTAAATACATATGCACCAAATGTGACTTGAAAACACATTTCTCACCTACCAAACAACCCTTGAAATAGATTTTATAAACATTACACCAATGAGCACAAAACAAAACACTTCCATTAACATAATAGAAATTAAATTTACAAATTATAAACATATAAAACTATTCAAAAACACCATACACAACACATAAACAAAAAAATAAACACATTTTTCAAAATAAAAAACATATAAAAATTCATCTAATAATGATAATACATGATTTCACCTACCAATTATGATGAAATTGTTGGAAGAATGGTGAAGATTCTATCAACACCTCCACCGCCACACAGGGGGGCCTAGACACACCCTAAATAAGGTAACATTTAATCAAAAACTACAATTAAAACCTTATATGACATCATAAATTCTTTAAATATGAAAACCCCAAATAAGGTAAAGCACCACCTTACTCAGTGGGAGGAGCATGTGTTAGAGAATAATAGAGCACTAAAGGAAGGTCATGAGAAAAAATGGGATTCTAGGGGTTGTAGTTGCGAAGTGAGGGGAGGGTCAGTTGGTATGGTGCACCATGTGAGGATGTACAATATCAGTTAGTTTAGTGCACCATGAAAGTAAGTAATATAGTTGCTGGAATGAGCGAGGGACTCAGACACTACTTTAGGGAAAGAGGGCTTCTATAGGGGAGGTAAAGTGTGAAAAAGGGTTATGATTGGGAGTGTAAAAAACGATGCACATGTCGTCCCATTGGATAGGGGGAAGAGCAAAAATAAAATGAAAAAAGATAGAAAAGAACGAGAAAGTTGAAGAAAAGTGGGTGAAAAGAGGAAGAATGAATGAAAAATAACAATAAAAATAAACGTTAAATAAAACATAAAAACAATAATAAGAAAATGCTAATAATATTATTGATAACATTATAATAATTTTATTAGAATAATAACATAACAGTAATTATTTCCAAATTTAAATATTAATGGTAATAATAATAATAATAATAATAATTACAATTTTTTATTATTAATATAATTCATTAAACATTAACCTCGTTTATTTTCATTTCACTTTATTTATTTATTCCTGAACATCTAGAAGGTCATTAAATGAACCGGGCAAGGACACGGGGTGAAGCAGTCATTGCCACGTGTCTTTAACCATGTTGTGCTGAATGACGTTATGCCCAAACACGTGTTTTTAAATAAGAAATGAAAAATTTAATGTCGAGCTTCAAATCGAACTACATGATGCCAAAAAAATTAATAAAATAACAAAATTTAAAAATGGAGGGTGTCACATAGTAGGAATTTACAAGATAACTACAACAATCAGAGGCAATAGACAAGAATATTGGATTACTCAATGAATAGGTATAACCAATCCGTAATGGTAATAAATAACTAAATTAATCAATTTGGATTGAATCTTGGATGAAACATCACCAAAGATGGGCCATATATGGATATGGGAGACATATTTGGAATAATAAATAAAAATATAAGTCGATAAATACCATAACATCCCTATTTGTGACATTTACATTACATGAAATCACTTTACTTGTCATGAAACCCTCATGATTTAGATATGCTGAAAACACCATTGATTTCCAATTAAAAAAATATTTTATAATTAAATGATATGTAAACATTACATGATGTGTTCTCCCTTATGGATGTGTATTCAAAATATGGAATGATCCTAGAAATAATTAAACTGTGTGCCCCCATTACATTGTGTGTAATGTTACTAAAGACAAAAAACAATAGATTCATTATACAAACCATGAACCAACAAGTGTGTTATTTGAACTCGATGATAACCCAGAATATATATTAAAACATTTATATATTGAATCCCTTTAATTATCAAATTATACATCCCTAAAATGTAGTTTATTTTTATATGAAATTTTTATCCATCTATGGGAGTCCAATGACACACCCAAATAAGGTGGAAAATATAAAATGAGATGACAAATGACTAAGAACAGGAAACAGGATGTTACATATCCTTATATATATTTATTACTTAATAAAATAATCAAATTGAGGATTATTTTAAGTTAAGTTACATATATGTGAATTTATCAAGAATCTAAAAATGATGTTGCTAAATTTTAAAAAATGATGACAGCTAGACTTAAATAGTTTCAGTCTTGAAAAGGAACATCAAAATAACCAAATGATAATTATTCCCAGTTTAATTCTATTAATTTAAATTCATTATATATAAATTTAAATTATAATCCCATTATTTTTAAATATATATCTCATGTTGTCATCCAAATACAGTAGTAACATAGTTCAGGAAAATGATAATCTTTGGTAAAAACATTTCATGACATCAAACCTAATTTTTCACATGATAATGATTGATTTAAAATTTTAATTTATACATTTTAAATATATGAAATAATATTATTTCTCAAAATTTGAAATATTAACTAAATTTCTATTTCATTAGACGATTTTATGGTCATAATAATGAAGGTCTCTAAATCTTGAAAATTAGCTATGTGGTAAACAATACTGGAGAATGGCCTTCTGGAATCATTTATATGGGATATTTTTCTACATTAACCACTAATGTGGGAATATTAAAAAACTATCAATAAATATAATTTACATAAAAATAAGAATTATTTTTTTGAGTAACACTTTATTAAACTAGTTGAAATTGAGATAACCAATATGAATAATAAATTTAATGATATTTCTAGTGATGAAATATTTTGATCTCACATAATATACACATACATTATTCAAAAAAACATTACAAAGTATCAATACTCTTAAATAAAATAAAAAAATATATGGTCTTAGTTATCACAATATATTATGGTTCAAGGATCAAATCAAAAATCTCCCTCTTTTTGATAATTACTAAATGAAGTATATTAGAAAAACTTCTACCTCATTTTGGAATTTAAAAAAATGATAATGATTCAATAGATAAATTAACCTGTATTTGAAATGATGATTTTTAATCATATTTTTATATAAAATAATATATTTACAAATAATAAATATTAATATAATGGAAATTGGTTCTAAACATTTATATTTCATATCAAGTTTCCAAGAGCCACATTAAAGAGAGAAGAATTATTATAAATCAGTGATGAAAAATAATGAAAAATATTTTATGAATCAATATTTGTAAAAAAATGAGTTTTTTTATAAATTATGTGAAAAGTACCAATTTTGTATTATACTTCAAAAAGTGGTAATATAATGTAGAAATATTTATAGAAAAAAGAAATATTAAACTGAAAAATTGATTCCATATTTCATATATTTAAAAGGATTAGCATATAATATAAGAAAACTCACCCTAAATCAGTAACATTTAAAAATAGATTTATAAATCCATAATACCTTGTAACAAATTATTTAATTTAATATATTAATGTCCAGTGATTTAGTATATATATAAACAAGCTGATAAACTCTAATAATAAATTTTAGATTAATATTTCCTTTTTGTACATGATCTCTAAGAAAATGAAACATAATACCATTGCTATTAGTTGTAGAGTTATGTATGGAAATTATGAAAATATTAATAGAATAATTATGATAAAATATATATACCAAATCATAGTTGAAAACAAATTCAGAAATAGTTTTCCAAATCTATAAATATTGAGCACAAAAATATGAAAAAACTATATATTCAGATATTTCAGTTGAAATATAGTGTTTGTTAAATTGAATCCAATTAAATTAAAGACTTTATAAGTAAATTGACTATACATGATGTGATCTTCCTATATATATTGCATCCAAAAAAATAAAATTCTAAATATCTTATAGTTATAAATATATTTATTCATAAAAAAATTAACCTTGATTCAAATAATCCTGAACATATTTGATGAATCATATAACATATTTAATGTGACATTAATTATGGTCAAATTGATATATAACACACATATTACCTAGAAAAATTTATTCATGACTATAAGTAGTTATATATGAAATATATCTAATCATTCCACTATAGGTTTTAACATCTATATATTTTCTATATTTTCTAAATCTTTTTTTTAAATAAGTACCCATGGGATTATTTTCTCAATTAGAATATTAAAATACAAAGATCCTAACAAATTCATTATTATACATAATTTTTTTTGAGAAATAAAATTATTTATTCAAAAGAAGTAAAAAAATTAATAAAATAGAGAGAGAATTATAATTCCCCTATCAGACTCATAATAAATTTAGAAGTCATCAATTTTGAATATTTGTTACAATGACATTTACTTTAAGATCCTAATATTATATAACCAACATATATTTTATAATAAATATATCATTAAAAAATT
Source organism: Viscum album (assembly GCA_963277665.1). Taxonomy (NCBI): domain Eukaryota; kingdom Viridiplantae; phylum Streptophyta; class Magnoliopsida; order Santalales; family Viscaceae; genus Viscum; species Viscum album. The sequence goes on along the minus strand of OY728153.1, from coordinate 2,013,760,640 downwards.
TATTAATAAACAATGTTGGTTGAATTGTTCCTTTCTCAAAACATTTCATCATATGAGATCAAGTTAGTGTTTCATAGAAATATCAAGGATCATATTTCAAAACAATATGTTACTTAGTAATTTAAAAACATGATCAGAAATCGTGTAATTTTAAAATTGTTGGTGCTATCTATCAAGCAATTCTGTAGAAATATATCATTTTAGAAAATAATTTTTGACATCCGTTTAAAATAAGTAAATACCCTCAAAATATTCATATGTCAAAAATTCTAATTTCTTCTATTATTAAAACATGTGAAAAAACGTTCTCAAAATAAATTCCAAAATTCTTTAAATAACCTTGAGAAAATAACCTATCTTTATTGTTAAATTTATTTCTTAATTTATCATGTTTATTTCTAAAACAATTTTGTCCTAATCCAATAGAATATTTAAGTGGAATGACTAATATCCACCTAGTATTAATTATAAAATGACTAATTTAATCTTTTATATCCATAATCCAACTTGATTCATCTAAATATTCATAATTATTCATCAGTATAAAATCAAAATAAAATTCAGAACATATTTTATAGTATGAAATTTTAATTCAAAATTACCCATTAAATTTTCCATGGGATGATCTCTAAAGTTGTTAAATGATTTTTCATGAATATGTTCACATTGAGAAAATATATTATCCACCTTAACATGTGTATCTTGTTTTTGGAGGAACATCCTCATCAAAATTAATATATATAAAATTATCATCAATTTAATCAATATCATATTATATTTTACTCAAATATTAATCGTAAAAAATTTCATTATATATTTCTCCATAAACACAGTCCTTTTCCTATATAACCTTGATGCCTTAATATTATTTGAATATCCTAAGAAAATACCTTCAACTAATTATGAATCAAATTTATCTAATGAGTATTTTGTATATATAATTAAAACTCAACATCTAAATACTCAAAAATAAAAAATCATAGGTTTTATATTCATACAAATATCATAAGTTTCCTTATTAGGAAAGTGTATTAAAATAAATCTATTAGTAACATATCATGATATATTAAAATATTTTAACATGAAATAGTTATTTAGATTACACTCATTTATCATGGTCCCACCAATTTCATTATGGGTTATATTTTTCCACTAAACCACATAATTTTTTATGGTATACTAAGGGATGAAAATTTGATAAAATACCATTTTACTCAACAAAACTAGATAAATTCATGATCTAGAAATTCCCCCACCATAATCACTTCTAATGGACTTAATTATGATTCCTTTATTTGTTTGATCAAATTTAATAAATGTTATAACCATTAAGAAAATTTAAGGCTTAATATGATAAAATTAAACATGTTTCTATCTAAAAAATCATAAATAATAAAAAACAATTACTTTTTCCACTTAAACTAGCTTATGTAGTGGTGAAAAATAATTCAAAATAAATGTGGTCAATATTTATTTGATATTTTTCTTCTTTAAATTGTGTGAAACTGCATTTTTATTTTCTACCACTCAACGAGTGGCATAGAAAGTTTCCCCATTTTTTGTTTTTGGAAACTACATAAAATTTTTCTTCATAAAATGCTTATGAAACAACATCAAATCCACATGACCCAAACCTGTATGTCATAAAATATTATCATTTTTTACTGAATTTAAACTATTTAAATTATTATTATTTAATTCCTAACAATTAATTGAAAAAATTTATCTTTTATGTTTGAAAAAAACAAAACATATTTATCTTTAAATTTAATGCATTTATAATTTTTATATTTATCAAAAATAAAATATTCACCTAGATAATATATAATTATTAAATTATATTTTAATCCTTAATATTATAATGTAATGAAATTATTAAAGAATCATGAATTTGAATTTCCCTAGAATCATTTACATTTCTTTTTTCTTATAATCAATGATTTCATCACCTCTATCACACTAACTGAATTATTGAATGTTAGAGATTTCTCTTGCCAAGTGTCTCATTAATAAACATTATAGGTACCAAATGTTTTTTATTATGCCAAAAAATATTTCATTGAATAATTTATTTAATAATTCTTTTGTACTAATTCATATTTTCCCCCAAATGTATTAACATATGAAATTTTGGGAACCTAATTAAATTTACAAAATTTTTTATAAGATAATTAAAAGTTAATTATTTAGATATAAAATTCTTACTATGGTTAATATATTATTAAAATTTCATCAGACAATAATTTTCAAAATGCCTTTTCATATGAAATCTTAAACAAGCTACAATATATTCAATCCAATTAATGATTTTAAAAAAACAAATACTCTTTTATTTTTAGGTAAATTATTTTCATAACCCAGACCAGTTCTCTTTTCCTCATTTTATCATTTTCATTAAGATCATCATTATATTTTTTGTTTTTATTAATAAATAAACTAATAAATATTTTAGTATTATGTTTAATTTTATCAGCTTCTTTATGAAATTTTTCAACAGTGGATTTTTACTTATTTAGATTCAAAAAAAGGTATAATATATTTCGATAGTTAATTGATTTGTTAATGTTATCAATCAAAATTTTTCTACATTGTTTTCAGAAACAATATTCTTAAACAGTGATATAATATACCTTACTACTCCATATGGCATCCATTGTAATATTTTATTTCTTATATTTCCCCCCATTATTTTCCCCTTCTTCATCCTTGGGCAATAGGACGTGATTTTCCCCCTTTTCAAACACTTATAAAAAAGCACCTCCTCAAATTCCAAATTATTTTAAATTACATGAATTTTTCTCATTAGGACCATCATTATATTAATATTTATATGATCTCTAGGATTAATAATTATTAATTATATATCAACCATTTGAAACATAGATTGTATAATTCTTATCAATAACATATAATTCTAAATCAAATGATTAAGAATTAACATTTTATAAAAAATAAATTCTATTCTTCATTGAACTTTAATTTTCAGAAATATTATTTAGTTCGATAAAATATTGTATTCTTGACATGATATGTTCATCAATATTGTATTGCTTAAAATTATTTATTTCAACATTTTAAACCTTTTTAGAATGTTACTTCTTAGGATGTGGTCTAATAAAACAGTCAATAAGAATAATTTTTTCAAAAATAACACTCAAATAACTCATAAACAAAGAAATAATATCAAATATATGAAATTGTTTTTTTATAGAGCTATATCAAGCCATTTTAAATTATTGATATTCATCCCTTTATATACACATCTTAGTTATAATATTTTTATCTAAACCAAGATGTGAAACTTGTATTATATTCTAGATGTTATGAGCATTAATAAATGAATAATCATGTCTATGAACCTTTCTATTTATTGAAAACAATATGATATTAATGAACCTGTTATACAAAACATACTTTTCCATGCCATTTAACAGAATTGATTCTGGATCACATTAAAAAAAAATCTATGACATTTCCATGATTTTCCAATGATTAATGCTATATTACTTCCATAAATCCTCCATTTAATAATTCCAATAAACATAGAAATTATATTAAAATGGGTTGGTTCTGTGGAATCCATCTATCCTTAGTAATTTTACATGCCATCAATATTAAGATATTTTACTCTTGATGTTTAAGTTACTAATTGGTTACAAAAAATAATTAATATTTATAAATATAGGTTGGATTTAACCTCTGATCCAATTTGTGGTCCGGAGTTTAGATAGAAAAATTGCCAAGATGGGGGGGGGGGTTAATTTGACTTTTAAAAATTATAATAGTTAAAAAATATATTGTATTTAATATAATTATTGTGGTGAAAAATAAAATAAAAACAACACATGTTATTTTTATAGTAGTCTAGATCTAAATGATTCCTTTTCTAATTATCCCCCTTCTTGAAAAATGAGTGCGATGGAACCTACTATTACCAAATTAATGGAATATAACAATGATTTTTTCCTAGCTTGACTCATTACCAGATTAAGAATAGTTTTCCCCTATATAGAATAACACCTGAACAAAAACTATAGATTTTAAATTGGACGCACAACCTAGAGAACATGACTTTTTCCCCTGGAGGAATAACTCAATTCTTGACTTTTGATTGGGAGTCACAAGCCAAAATTCAACATTTTAATTTGTATTAAAACCCTTTAAATATAAACATACATTATAATAAAATAAATAAGTAGAACCAATAAAATAGATTTATAGTTATAATATCTATGTATTAAGGAAATAGTTAAATCTATAACAAAAAATTATATTATTAATTTTAGTTTGGTTGGGAAAACTATTTGATCACCAGGAAAATTAATCACCTGTATTGTTTATACAACCCTCAACCCATGACTCTAAATTTTAACTAGTTATTCCAACTCTATATATTGAGTTTTGTTATTCATAATAAAATTAAAAGTTGAATAGTTTTGCATCATTAATTTTATCTAAAAAATAATCATGAATTCAGTTTCAATTAATTACTTCTGATTTGACCGCACATTTTACTTATATAATATTCCATATTTACATCATTAAAAAATAGAGAAGTCTGGTTAAAAAATCTTAGTTTGGATATCCCTGCATAGTTAATCAAATGATAATACAATATAATAATTTACAAAACAATTGAAAATGTGTTCACAAGTCATATATATAATTAATAATAAATTTAACAATATATAAAATATTTAAAACTCATATACAAAAACTAGAGAAAATTAATATGTCGAATTTTGGTAAAAGATAGACAACATATTCGTTATATAAAAACCTATGTAATTTTATAGACTACCATAGGCTAAAAAAATTTGTGATTTATATATAGAAATTCATATAAAATTTTTAGGTGAGTGAATTAATATAACATAATTGATGTTGGTTCATTCAGGTAAGGAAATCAATGTACCCGATTTACATATGAAAAATTATTGTAACTATTTTTCACTATGTAGAAAATTCTTTCAAATTGGAAATATTATTCATGTATGAGAATATCATATTTTTTTGCATACAAATTACTCACATTGGGTATTCACTTAGATGATTAAACACATAATTAAATTAATCACATAAAAATGTTGTATTTTTTCTAGGAACACTATATGACCCTCCATAAATCAATTATGTCGGAACAATATGAAAGACTGAAAAAAAGATATTTTATGGTCCTAGATGACTTATGCTTCTTAGGATCTCTATATGATACTTTTAGAACATGTTCATATAATTAAAATACTCAAATATAAATATATTTTCAGTGAATAAATATTTTGATCTATGATAAGATAATAATAATTTATCCCAAACTTAATATAATACATGAAGATATTATATGAAAATCAAACAAATATATATTTTTTATTATAAAAAAATGTAGTTTAAGGATCCACTCCACATTTACTAGAATATGATGAATATATTGATAATATAGAAAAATAATTTTTTATTGATGTTATGGTTTTTTAGGAAACATGATTGAGGGATAGATAACCCTTAATACATTTATAATGTTTTGGGAACATATATCTATAGGGATAATGGGATGATTGATATTGATAATACAAATTGGATTTTTTTGGGTTATTATAAAGAGCTATGTTTTGACTATATGTTTTCATTAAATTATTAATATATTTATTATGGAGATATATACACTCTCCGAAATAAAAATTAATACAATCCTTTATTTATTTTTAATAATAAATATGATTATTAAAACATTAAAATTATAATAGTTTATATAAATTGAATTAATATTATCAATATATATATATAATGTAAGAAGAGATGTAATATTAAAGATTACAACTTCCATACAACCCACATTTTTTGGAGCTTGTATGGAAGGTAGCTTCACTAGGCTTTTCCCTATAATATTCCCAAAACACTATCGATCCGTCACAATTTCATATAAATAGTTTTAAGGCTTATAATATGATTATAGAACTCACTATTGAATCAATGAAAACAATATTAGAACTCGTTACTACCCTTCCAAATGCAATCATACCATTATATCATAATTGTATGTTATAAGGGGTTTTTGTTTTTTTATTATTAAATTAATATCTCATTATCTTTTATATATTTGTATGGGAATATAAATTCAAAATTCATTTTATGCTTAATACAATTTTTTTTAGAGTTATTATTTCTAATATGAAAATAAATTTATTTAATATTTAAATAATAATATATAGAAAGATAAATTATCATCCATTATATTAATAATACTTTACAATGAAAAAGTAAATATTTCATTATACATTAAAGTAAATTTTTTCTAAAATTTCTTCTTTCACGCTTTATGGAATTATATCGTTAAAATAATATTACAATACTAAAAACCTGAATTAAAAAAATTGACATTATTTTTGAAGAAATAACAAATTATTTTTCTTAGTATGAATTTCTTATATTTTACTAAAATGGTTATTTTCAAGTGGAATATTTGGTTTTTTTAATAAAATCTATTTTTTATGATCTTATCTTTATGTTAGAATATACCTAGGGTATAAAATAAATTTTTTGTAACAAAATCAGTATTTAAAGAATAAAATATTCCATTATTATATTTTATTAATATTATAATTCAAATTCCCAACATTTGAAGAAAATAATAAAAATGATTGATAAATAAAAAATGTATTTGGTCATTGTAATGAAACAATTATAATCATGGTGACATTATATTTTATCTTTACATAAAATCATCATATATTTGTTTTTCTAAAAAATTATTTTATTGAAATAGTTAATTTCAATATCTATTTTAAAATGATTTAACCTTATAAATAAACATGATTCTTAAAAATTTATTTTTCTCGATTAGATATTCTTATTTTAAAATTTACATTTCACCACTCCATAAAAATTATTTAATAATACTATAGTCAAATAATAAATAACATGGAAAAATTATATAAAAGGGTGAATATTTATTTTTTAATTAATAATAGTTACAACGTTAAAAAAATAATTATAATGGAAAAAAGTAAATTAGAGTTAAAGTAAATAGGTTGAGGGAAAATACATTAAAAACTCTTGGTTTATTTTATTAATTATCATCTAAGGTGATCATCTACATAAAATCGCCTTCCAATCCTGATTTTTCATTCTATATACTTTGATTCGTCAATGTTTACATTATAGTATTAATGTTGTGAGAGTTGATGCCAAAACTATCATCCACTTAAGATAACAAAATAACACTTATACAACATTATAACGCTCTATTATTATGATTCTCCATATTAATTGATATTAATTATGTCAAACACTCTGAAAATGTATAATGTTTTCATTTATGTGATGTGAAAATTTCCTTGATGAATACATGTTACAATCCATTAATGGATCATTTATCTCTTTTTAATCGATGTTTTTAAAATATAATAGAACCATAGATGATTAATGTGGGTTATTTTAATTAAGTGGAAATTAAAACCCATAAATATATTTTTTATAGGTACCATTATGTAGATGCTACAGTTCCACCAGTCCATGGTTTTAATGACCATGATATTCTTTATATAGTAGGACCCCACCATAAACTAGTTTGAGGATCCCTAGAGTGTCGATGTTGAAGGTCAATGGTAATTTCATTTCTAGGATACCTCCAGTTAGATATTGGTGGGGCACAGACATACCGATTAAAGTACATTAAGATGACCAAGCTCTAGGACAATGATTGGCTACATTATCGAGGCTACCAAGTATTTGATAGATTCGGGAAAGTGACTCCAAAACTAATATTTTCCATGGAGAAATGTATTTAACTAGTACATGAATTAATTTATGGTTATTGTTGAATTCTAAATTAATAATAATAGATTTAGAGCTAATAATTTGAAAACAAGACATCCTTGGAAACAAACATGATCATTGAATCTCCAATGCTAACACTCAACGATTATCAATTTCTCTCAACTGTGATCTCCATTAAAATTTTTCTTTCTACTAAATAGTGTGTATTCTAAATTTTAATATCATATACCTATTTTTTATCATTCTAAATATCCCATTAAATTATTTATATTCCTTGATGGAATAGAGGCTATGATAAAAATTAATTTCATCAATAATTAATATAATCTACCTCATTCTTATATATTTGGTTCAAACTGTAATTAAATTATGGGGCCTCATATTTCATTCAATTTATTTAATAAGGAAAGGGGAAATTATTCTTTATGATTATTACATTATAATGAGATAGTGTATATTTCATTTAGGGTTTCCAAGTATAACCTAATATTAAAGAAATTTATTTTGTATCAGGGATACCATTAATTACATGGGGCTAATATATTAAATCCTTATGTTATTGAGGTGATAGTTGTTGAGGATACTATAGATCTATTTCCAAACATCCATTCTAATTAATTTTCTTTATTTATATTAATTTTTAATCACATATAATTGAATATTTAATAATATATCTATCTTATAAAGTTTTCCAAATAAATTTATTCTGTAAACACACCATTTTTATTGAAGATTTTATGTAATATAGCATAATTTTATTATTTTTATATTTTATGGGAATATTTAAAATTTATTTCAATTTCATGTACTTAAATTTTTTATAATGATGTTTTTTAACATAAACGTTTTTCATTTATTTTTTAAATGGATATTTACACCATTCATTTTCCGCACCCCTAACCAATTGTTTTTATCAAATGGGGGTTTTTTTATTAATTTTTTTTATAAAATTTATTCAATTTTGAATTATCACCTTAATTACCATTTTTTTTAAAAAAAATATTTTTTAAAAATGATTTTAAAAAATTCCTCAGGGTTTCAAAAGGACAATGATTTGGTAATTCTACATTTTTATGGAAATAATAACACGTATTGGAAAATAGAAATGTCAACTTTAAAAAGTAATATTTTTATACTATTTATATTATTGTTATATATTGTTAGACATAGAAAAAAAGGAGATATGCATACCCCCTAGAGTATTTTTTTTCTTTTTAATTACATGGTATGATAAGAACACCTAAAATTTTGTTCTCGATCAAAAACAATCTAATAAAATTTGTACAAGAATAATTGTTCATGAAATTTAGAGAAACATATACATAACACATGATGGAACTCACAAAGTTTATTATTATCATTAACATATTATTAGATAAGCAATTGAATGTTTCTCTATGAACCATAGTGAATCTATCACAGAAACATTTACTCAATTTTCTCATTTATTCTTTTTTAAAAGAATATTTTTATACTGTAATGATTTGAAGGAATTATTTTTATTTATATACGGATAATCCCCATTTTATGTGTTGAAGGGGTGCCCTTACATGACCCATTTTCCCAAGGAACAACACCCATATAGGACACTATACATGACCTTAAAGGCCCCAGACCTAACACACCTGCAACATCCCCTCCCTATATTCTACATCTTAAAGGTTCTTAACACCCCACCTCACAAGGATGGTCCTCTAGCAATTCCTCTTGCAGAGATGCACTATGCATGGTCCTGATGGTAGTTTCTATTCACACTCATTCTTCCTATCCATTTAGCTCGGTGTTGAGAAAAGTATTATTTTCAACAATACATGTTAATGTTATTTAAATGGGGAGATTATTAAAAATAATACTCTGTCTCTTTATGATAATTTTGATGCTCACAATTTCCCTTTGTTATTTTCTAATGATATTATTTAGTATTTTGCAGGAATTTATCAATTTATTTTACTCTTAAAAAATGAGAATTTATTACTTACACGGAATCTACTTTATCACGTTCTTGAATCACTATTCACATCTTACGTAGATGAATATAGTGCGGAATCTGCTTTAGCGCATTCTGGAATCACTTTTCATACACTACATTGATAAACGTAACATAAGGAAGAAAAGCGTGTATACTTTTTGAGATAAGAGAAAAGTATGGTTAAACAACCATATGTTTTCAGCAAAGTATGGAAGAAAAACCTTACGTTAGGAAGGAACCCTACGTTTTGGCTATCAGCAAAGTATGGAAGGATAACTGTACGTAAATTCTAAACGATACGTTTGTTTCTCGAAAGTATGGTTCATCAACGTTACTTTTGTAAACAACCATACGTTCTTGGAAAAGTATGGATCAAGTAAAAGTATGGATCTTTTACCGTACGTTTGAGTGTTGAAGAAAAAGTATGGATGATCAACCCTACGTTTGTATTCAACCTTACGTTGTCAACCCTACGTTTGTGTTCAACCTTACGTTGTTAATCTTGCGTTTGATGGCTATGTTATTAACCCTACATTTGGAGGCCACGTCATCAACCTTACGTATGGTGTTAGAAATTTTGACAGACAATATTTAGGTGCAACGATCAGTAAGTAGACTTATGGGCAGATTTCAAGCCGGATTTAAAGTCATTTTTAAATTATGACTTTGACTGATTCAAAGCCGTTTTATTAATGGATTTAAGATCTAATTAAAAGGGGTTTTGTATGCCGAGTCTTAAGGGAAGTTACGAATTATCTATAAATTCAAATTTTTTAATATCGCGAATCAGGAGACGACTTTTATGGATCTAAATGTGAAGAAGATATGCTTTATTATATATGTTCTCTCTGAAAAACCAGGTACTTGAGGATGTGATCGATCTATTATTGAAAAAGGTGGAAACAGAGATTGCAACTATTCAAGATTGATCTACTGATTCAAAAGGATCGTCAAAGCTATATTCCTTCAAGAAGTAGGAACTTGATAAAAGATTCACCTATTCTACATTGAATATCTACTGTGGATCTACTACTACTGAAGTTGTGAACTATATATCTATATATACTGCAACTAGATCAACTCAGAACTACTTCTTCTTGAAGATCAATATTTTTAGAGACTTCAATCCATATGGTGTCAATTTCATTCTGTTACAATTATAAAGATCAAATGGAAATTTCTTTCTGAAATTATTTTTATTCTTGAGTAACAAGATTCTCGTTCTATGCTACGTAGGTTCATGTTTGAACCAGAAGACTTTTTATTACCTTGGATTGTAAAGGTGTCAAATTCCTGTACTCAGTTGTGAAACGGTCTGTGGAAAAGAGGACCAGATAGTGAAAATCATCATGCTTGTGGAGTTGGCATTGGTGGAGTGGACTAGGGGCCTTCTGTTCCCCGAACCACTATACATATTTGTGTTCTTAATTTTACTTATTCCACTGTACAATCAAATCTGATAAAGTATAATGGATAGAACTCGTTTAAGAGATGAGTTATCAAAAAATTTCAAAAGAAACAATTCACCCCCCTCTTGTGTATAATATATAGATTTAGATCCAACAATTGGTATCAGAGGAGGAGCTTCTGATAGAGCCTTAGAAATATAGAAGCATTTAAGGATTATTCAACAGAGCATCATTACTGATACAAGATAAGGGATGTTGATGGCCAGAGAACCATATTTTAATGGAGACAACTATGGTTTCTGGAAATCACGCATGATAAAATTTCTGAAAAACCTCGGATATAGAGTCTATTCAAAGATTCTGACTCCTTATGAAATTCCTGAAAATCATGAGACATGGTGTGCTTCTATAGAAGCAGAGTATGATATGAAATCGAAGGCTATGAATGCAATTATCTGCGGTCTAGGACCAGATGAATTTAACAGAGTATCTCAGTGCCCTACATCATATGATATGTGTCAAACAATAGCTATGGAATATAAAGGAACGGACAATGTGAGGCAAATGAGATATGCAACTGAAAAACTGAAATTTGATACTTTCAGAATGGTTGAAGGTGAGAGCATTACCGAAATTAATGGGAGATTGAAAGAAATTGTCAATAACATAATTGCACTAGGAGAACCTATCAAGCAGGATGATCAAGTATTAAAAGTACTGAGAGTACTTCCTACCCAATGGAATGGTATTTTTGCTGCAATCAGACAATCAAAACCTGTCAAAGATCTAACTATGAGAGAGATGATTGGTACACTGATGATGTATGAAGATGAAATGCAAGATGAGGCTAATGAACATAAAGTGCTTATCAAAAGAAAAGATACTGCCTTGAAGGTAACTTCAAAACAAAATAATAGAAAGATAAAGAGAAAATAAGTCAAAGCTAAATCAGAAAGCTCTGACTTATCCAACTCAGATGAAGAATTGGCTCAACTAGCTAGAAAATTTAGAAAATTCTACAACAAGAAAAGAGGCTTCAAAAAATACTTTAAGGGAGATAATAAGGAAGTAAGATGTTATGAATGCAAAAATATGGGACATATCAGACAAGATTTCCCACAATTGAAGGATGCAAAGAAGAAGAAATTTATCAAAAGAAATGAATTTGAGCAGAAAGACAAGAAGGCTATGAATGCCACTTGGGGTGTATCCGACGACTCTAGTAGCTCTTCTGAATCAAGCTCAGAGAAAGAATAAGTCAATCCAAAAGAAAAAATGTGTTTTATGGCAGAAACTGATGAGGTATACTCATATTACTCCTCTGAATCAAATTCGGAATCAAGCTATAGAAATGAAAAACTTGCAGCTTACTACAATATGCTTGAAGAAAAATATGACTCACTATATAGGAAACATAAGTCACTAAAAAATATACATAAATCCGTTTCAGATAAAATAGATAAAATGTTGAAACAATATAAATAATTAACTGATAAATACAATTCGATTAACACTAACTATATTAATTTTGAATCAAGAATAAAGACACTACAGGATGAAGTAGAATATTACAAACAGGATTCATTGGTTTTTCAAAAAGGAGAGAATTAATTAAATGAAAGTCTTGGAAAAACTATCATTAAAAAGGAATGATTTGGAATTGGCAGTAAAGGAGAAAAACCAAAGCTATATAAAAATTATTTTGTTCCTAGCTCTAAAAAGGTTAATTGAAATTTTTGTGGGACAAAGGGACCTGTAGCTAAAAGCTGTTTCTTAAGACAACCGCAAATTTGTGGTATTAATTAAGACTATGTTTCAAAAGACTTATATGATTAAGCTAATTTTAAAAGAACAAAGAAAATCTGGATACCCAGATCATTGCTCTCTAACACTCCTGGACCCAACAAAATATGGGTACCAAAGCAATTTGTTTTAATGTCCTTGTAGGTAGCAGGTCACCAGAGAAGAAAAGATATATGGTACATGGACAGTGGATTCTCAAGACATATGAGTGGAAACTCATTGAATTTTTCTTCATTCACTCAAAAGGAGGGATGACTTGTCACATTTGGTGACAATGCCAAAGAAAAAATCATTGGCATTGGAACTGTTGGAGATCCAAAGACAGTCTCAGTCAATAAAGTACTTTATGTACAAGGACTAAAAAACAATCAGATTAGTATCTATCAATTTTGTGATGATGGATATACTGTTGATTTTACTAACAATTGCTATACTGTTTCTAAAGATAAACTGTTTAAATTTAAAGCACCATGAACTAAAAATGTCTATACTTTGGATTTAAATTCCTTGTGTAAACAACAAGTAAACTGCTTGACTGATAAAGTAAGTGAATCCTAGATTTGACATTGAAGACTTGGTCATTACAATATATATGTTTTACATAATTTATCTAAGAAACATTTATTTTCTGATTTACCTTGTCTCAAATATGAAATTGACAGATTTTGTGAGGCATGTTAACTTGGCAAGAAACACAAATCATCCTTGAAATCTGTTAATAAGGTTGCTATATCTAATCCTCTAGAACATATTCATATGTATTTGTTTGTACCTTCAAGAGTAGCAAGCTTAGCTGGTATCTAACATGTATATGTTTTAGTTGATGACTATTCAAGATTTACATGTATTTCTTCTTGAAATTTAAAAATGAATCTTTTACTTTATTTGAAAGTTTCTGCAAATCTGTTCAAAATGAAAAGGGGTTCAATATAATCACATTGAGAAGTGATCATGGTGGAGAATTTGAGAATCTAGATTTTAATTCCTTTTGCTCAAATATGGGTATTAAACACACCTTCTCTACACCAAGAACACCTCAACAAAATGGGATTGTAGAAAGAATAAATAGAACTATTCAAGAAATGGATAGAACTATGTTAAATGAATATAGCCTACCTATATATTTCTGGACAGAAGCTATGAATACAGCTTGTTATATAATTAATAGAGTTTTAATTAGATGTATTTTGAAAAAGACACCCTATGAACTATGGAATAACAGAATACCTAAAGTAAATTACTTTAACGTTTTTGGATGCAAGGTTTATTTCTTAAATACCAAGGATCATCTTGGGAAGTTCGATCCAAAATATGATGAAGGTATTTTCATAGGATATTCTGCTACCTCCAAAGCTTATAGAGTTTATAATAAGAAGTCAAGGATTGTTGAAGAATCAGTTCATGTGAAATTTGATGAATCTGACCCCTTTGAGAAAAGGACAGAACAAATGGATGAACTTGATTATAATGATAACATGAGACTTGAGAATTTAAATAATGATTTTGAAAATGATATAAAAGAAAGTCAGTCCAGTTCAGAGGAACATGATACTGAAGAACCTTTAAATATATTACCTAGGAAGTCTATAACCCTAAAGAATCATCCTTTAGAAACTGTAATAGGTAACCTAGAAACTGGTGTTCAAACTAGAAGAAACTTAGGAAACCTAGTGGAACTCTCTGCCTTCCTATCTCAATAAGAACCCAAGACTATAGAAGAAGCTTTAGTTGATGAAAGTTGGGTAATGGCAATACAAGATGAATTAAACCAGTTTAAAAGAAATGAAATTTTTGAATTAGTGGAAAGACCTAAGAATTATCCTGTAATAGGAACCAAATGGGTCTTTAGAAATAAACAGGATGACTAAGGAACAATAACTAGAAATAAATCAAGATTAGTAGCTAAAGGATATAATCACGAAGAAGGAATATATTATGATGATACTTTTGCACCTGTAGCTAGGTTAGAAGCCATTAGAATCCTTTTAGTGTATGCATCTTATATGAACTTTATATTATTTTAGATGGATGTTAAATCTACCTTTTTAAATGGTTATTTAATGGTGGAAGTTTATGTTGATCAACCTACTGGTTTTGAAAACTCTCAAAAACCTGATTCTGTTTTTAAACTTACTAAAGCTTTTTATGGCCTTAAATAAGCACCTAGAGCTTGGTATGAAAGATTAAGTTCTTTTCTTTCAAAAAATAATTTTACTGTTGGTAGGGAAGAAGCAACACTCTTTAAGAAAACTGTGAAAAATAATGTTTTATTGGTTCAAATTTATGTTGATGATGTAATGTTTAAGTCAACTAATAAAACTCGTTGTCATGAATTCGTAAAATTAATGTAAGAATAATTTGAAATGAGTATGATGGGAGAATTAAATTTCTTTTTGGGTCTTCAAATATTTCAAAAAATATTTTGGAAATGTTTTAAATCAAAGCAAATACATTACTGATTTAGTTAAGAAATTTGGTCTTGAAAACAGTATGCCATTTACAAATCATATGTGTACTAATATAAAACTTGATTTGGATGAAACTGGGAAATCAGTTGACAACAAGTTATATAGAGTTTTGATTGGTAGCTTGTTATATCTTACTGCTAGTAGACCGCATATAATGTATTCAGTATGTCTTTGTGCTAGATTTCAATCAAATCCTAAAGAATCCCATCTAACTGTTGTTAAGTGAATTTTTAGATATTTAAAAGGAACTATTTTTCAATCTCTTCTTTATCTAAAAACATCTTATTTTAATTTGATTTCATATTCATATGCTGACTTTGGAAGTTGTAGATTAGATAGAAATAGTACGTCAGGTACATGTCACTTTTTAGGAAAGTCCTTAGTATCATGGTCTAGTAAAAAACAACATACAGTTTCCCTGTCAACAACTGAGGTAGAATATGTTTCTGCAGGTAGTTTCTGTGCAGAAGTGTTGTGGACGAAAAACACTCTTATGGAATTTGGATTTAATTTTCATAATACACCTATTTTATGTGATAATATTATTGCAATTAATATTTCAAAAAATCATTTTAGTCATTCTATAACTAAGCACATTGTTACAAGGCATCTATTTTTAAGAGATCATGTCATTAAAAAGGATATATATTTTTAGAATTTATAAATACTAAAATTAAATTAGCAGATATTTTTACTAAACCACTTCCCACTGCAAGGTTTGTTTTATTAAGGGGGAGCTAGGTTTATTTAATTTTAAATAATTTTATTAATTTTTATTTACTTTTATTTATTTATGTAAATTTTATTTTGTTTGTTGAATACTATTTAAGTTTTTCTTTCTTTAGTCATATGAAAAATTTATTTGTTTTTAAATATATGTAATGATTAGTGATTTCATGGGAGTCAATGCTGTCAGAGCCTTTTAGACTTATAAACCCTTTCACTTCTATCGAAACCCTTTCAAAATCTGAAAATTACACTTCCTCTTCTGAAACCATAACCTTTGAACTTATAAAACCCTAACCTTAAAACCTTCAGAGACTCTTATAGAAATGGTAAGGACTAAAAGAGCCAGTGAGGTCGAGCCAAGAAATGCCAAGAGACAACACACCGAGGGAAGAAATATCTTATAGGGGAAGGTAATAGATCATGACTGGTTATTTCAGACAAATCTGTTGTTGAAACAAGCGCTGTCATTTCAGAATCTTGAACAGATGTTCAACAGTGAAAATATGGAATTTCTGTAAGAAGTAGAACTTAGATACTTCTTTAAATCTGTATAGTTTAGTCTGAGAGATACAGAGGATAGTATGATGGCTAAAATATAGGATAAGGATTTCTTAATCTCTTCAGTATAAATTAGTCTAATTCTCAACTGACCTCATGAGGGAGTTTTTCATTTCGGCTTGAAGAATATAGGATATTCTGTGCATAAATCCGAAGACATCATGCATTTTCTTTTTGGTACCAAGATAATAAAGAAAATGTTTGTCAAGGATTTAGAGCCTAATCAGAAGATTATGGTCTAATTTATTCAGACTGGAATAGCTCCATAGATGGCAGAAATGGAGAATATTTTATACCTTGATATGTATATAATGTTCCCTATGTTAAGTGATATTAAGTTAAACTTTCCAAGATACACGATAAGGCATCTCAGTTACTACTGTCAAAGTTAGGCCATGATGAATTTCTACCCTTTTGGTAGATATATTTATAATCTGTTGTTTAAGAAAGACATGGTGAGATTAGTAGATGGTAGAGTTAACTGTCATCACAATAATAAATTTAATGCTAGAACTTTTAGGAAAGCTGGATATTTCTGGAGCACAAATAAAGGAAAACTTTTTTTAGTAGGAGCTGAGGAAGGCTCAGAGAGTGATCAGGCTCAACCTGCTATTTCCATGTAGGGACAAGCTGAATCCAGAGTCAACAATGTAGCAAGAAGAATTCGTTTTGATGTGATAGATGTTGAGGAAGACAGAAGTAAGGAGGGACTTCAATTAAAAAGAAAGAGACCAGTAAATGAGGAATTCACTTCCCCTAGTTTGGAAACAACAATAGAAGCTTTATTTTCTTATTCTTTTGTAAGGGAAGCTGTTGTTGATATGACCATGGAAGATGTTACTGAGAGAACAACTTGAGTAGAGTAATCAGGAGATCAAGAAGAAACTCAAAGTGAAAATCAGGAACAAATTGTAGCTGATGTTGAAGTTGCACTTCAACAGGAAGAAGATATGGAGGTAGTGCCAGGTGAAGAAGTTCCCAGACCTCAGGAAACATCTGAAAATATTGTTCTTGAAATTCCAGTGGAAGACAAAGATGAAGATGAATGTGATGAGCATGCTTCTGAAGCACAAACAGAGGTACTTGAAGAGTATTTTTCTATGGAGGAGTTTGAAAACTATAAGGAAAAACCTGTGGACCAACCTTCTCCGGACAAAGAAAAAGAAAAATCTGATGCTGAATCATTGACTTTGGTATATCTGTATCAATCTGAGAATGTGAATCTAGCACAGGGTGCATCTGATTCAATAAAATATGAAGTTGAAGAACTGTACAGAAAGGTATCCCAGTTGGAATTTTCAAATGTTTCTCTGAGAAATGCCTTAGATTTAGAACATTTACAGTTTCAAAAAATGAAGGAGTGTACAGTTTCATGGAAAGAAGTGGAATTTTTTAAAGAGGATATGCTGAATGTTGTTACACAATTAAAATCTGAAATGGTTATGAAATCATATTTATCAGATCAGATGTTTTTTATGGAGAATCAATTTTCATCAGTTGAAAATAATTCTGTTAGTGGATCAGGTACTTCACTGGATTCAATCAGAAGGTTTTAGGCTATCACAGCTATGTTGAGCAACATGGATGATAGGATAAAAGATCTTCAATGAAACAGTGCTCCTTTTTCAGTGTTTGTTGGACAATCAGAAGTTCTTAGAGGATAAACTGACATCTAGTGATCCATCGATCATAATTCTATTAGATCAGTTATCAGAGAAGATTTTAGTATTTATTGAAAAAGAGGAAAGGATGCATGAGTTTTTCCGAGTCAATTTAGTTCAGGATATTGATATGACTCAAGAGAAAAGGGAGCTCATTATCAATCTTGGATATGTGATGATAAAGAGACTTCGGGAACAGTTTACAGAAGTCAAGTCTGTAATCCAAAGAAGATAGACCATGTTTCCTATCTTAGCTAAAACTTGATTCCCGTGTATATCATTGTCATGTATATACTACTGTTTTTGAATGAATTTTTTTCATTGGTTATTTATTTCTTTCTTTATTTGTTTTACTGACTTTATTTTTAATATGCCAGTACTCCATATTTAATTATTGATAAATAGTTCATAATGGCATTTACTAATAGTTCAGTGCAATATTAAAAGTGTTAAAATTCATGATTTTTTATTCTTTTTGATATCAAAAAAGGGGGAGAATTTGGATAAACACAACATCAAAAACTAAATTTTATTTAGGGGGAGAATTCATTTTATTGAGGGAGAGAATTAAATAAGAAATTTGAATTGACAATTATCTTTTTGGTGGATAAGTTTTTATTTAAAAATTTATAACGCATTTTTAAAGTTAATATTGTTTAAATAATGATAATTATTTTATGGGTTTTGTGATCATAAAAAAGGTGGAGAATGTTGATAAAAGTATTGTTTTCAATAATACATGTTATTGTTATTTAAAGGGGGAGATTATTGAAAATAATATTATGTATCTTTATGATAATTTTGATGCTCACAAATACCCTTAGTTATTTTCTAAATATTTTATATAGTATTTTGTAAAACTTTATCAAATTATTTAACTCTTAAAAAAACAAGAATTTATTACTTACACGGAATCTACTTTATCACGTTCTTGAATCACTATTCACATCTTACGTAGATGAATATAGTGCGGAATCTACTTTAGCGCATTTTAGAATCACTATTCATACCCTATGTGGATAAACATAGTGTAAGGATGAAAACATGTATACTTTTTGAGATACGAGAAAAGTATGGTTAAACAACCATACGTTTTCAGAAAAGTATGGAAGAAGAACCTCACGTTAGGAAGGAACCCTACGTTTTGGCTATCAGAAAAGTATGGAAGGAGAACCGTACGTAAATTCTAAACATTACGTTTGTTTCTTAAAGGTTTGGTTCGTCTACCTTACTTTTGTAAACAACCATACGTTCTTGGAAAAGTATGGATCAAGTAAAAGTATGGATCTTTTACCGTACATTTGAGTGTTGAAGAAAAAGTATGGATGATGAACCCTACGTTTGTATTCAAACTTACGTTGTCAACCCTACGTTTGTGTTCAACCTTAAATTGGTAATCTTACATTTGAAGGCTATGTTATTAACCCTACGTTTGGAGGCCACTTCATCAACCTTACGTTTGGCGTCAGAAATTTTGACAGACGATATTTATGTGCAACGATCAGTAGGCTGATTTCTGGGCCGATTTCAAGCCGGATTTAAAGTCATTTTTAAATTACGACTTTGACTGATTCAAAGACGTTTTATTAATGGATTTAAGATCAAATTAAAAGGATCTTTTTATGACGAGTCTTAAGGGAAGTTATAACTTCTCTGTAAATTTAAATTTTTTAATACTGCGAATCAGAAGGCGACTTTTATGGATATAAATATTCATAAGATATGCTTTATTATATATGTTCAATCTGAAACACCAGGTACATGAGGATGTGATTGATCTATTATTGAAAAAGGAGGACAACAGAGATTGCAACTATTCACGATTGATCTGCTAATTCAAAAGGAGCGTCAAAGCTCTGTTCTTTCAAGAAGTAGGAACTTGATAGATGATTCACCTATTCTATATAGAATATCTACTGTGGATCTACTACTACTGATGTTGTGAACTATATCTCTATATCTACTGCAATTGGATCAACTCAGAACTTATTTTTCTTGAAGATCAACATTTTTAGAGACTTCGAACCATCTTCTGCCAATTGCATTTTGTTGCAGTTGTGAAAATCAACTGGAAATGTCTTTATGAAATTATTTTTATTCTTGAGTAACCAGCTTCGCTTCTTAAGCTATGTAGGTTTGTGTTTAAACCAGAAGGATTTGTTTTGCCTTGGATTGTAAAGGTGTTATCTTCCTGTACTCAGTTGTGAATCGGTCTGTGGAAAAGAGGACCAGATAGTGAAAATCATCAAGCTCGCGGAGTTGAGCATTGGTGGAGTGGACTAGGGGCCTTCTGTTCCCCGAACCACTATACATATTTGTGTTCTTGATTTTACTTATTCCCATGTACATTTAATCTGATAAAGTGTAAAGGACATAACTCGTTCAAGAAAAGAGTTTTCAAAAAATTTCAAAAGAAACAATTCACCCCCCTCTTGTGTATAATCTGTATATTCAGATCCAACACTCGGCTCTGGTGGATGCTGGTTTTTATCTGAATCCTCACCTAATCCTACTACTGTGTGGTCTATCTGTTGTCGTATTTTTTTTGGCCAAAAAACGTAATGGTTTAGAAACTCATTGGTTCTTCAGAGGTCTTCCTATCTTGGGATCAAAAAGTCACTAAAATATTTGAAGACTAATACATTAAAAATATAATGGTTTAGGAACTCAATTATTCTGTTACAACATATTTAATTACATCAATAAGTAAATCCTAAGAATAATATTTGGAAAAAAATGTATCTAGAAAGAGTATAACATTTAGGTTTATTAACAAAGATAATGCCAAAAGGGAATATGAATCATCTATAATTTATAAAAGGGAAATAATGTAAAATTAAATGGAATGATTTACCAATTTATTTAAAAATAAAAATTAAGATATCTTACTCACACGGTTTTGTTGTTGAAGGTAGGGACACATCATGGGATATTTTCAATTGAATAAATAGACCAAAATGAATAAACATGACAAGAAATTAAAAATGGTGTTAACAAGGACTATGTATAAAAATTCAGTTAATATATATTAGGAATGCGATGAAATTATTTGGTTAATAATGGAAAATGATGTGGTATGTGATTAAATAAATTTAATATCTTCTTGTTCTTACTCATTTAATTCTTCGCCTTCTTTTTGAAATTAAAATATTTATTCTCAAGAGAAAAATTTCACGAATGATATTGTGAACAAATATCAAAATACAAATTCCATAAAATGAATATTGATCATTTTTTAAAAAAATATCAATTTTATACAAACAATGTGTTTTTTTAAATATACAACACTACTAAATGTAGAAAATTAAAAATTAAATATTATTTTTATCAGAAATTATAATTCCATATTTACTCAAGGTTATGAATACATAAATATAATTTATGGATATTCAAATGTTATAAAAAATAATAATTGGATTGTTGTTTATAAAAAATATAGACATCCTAATGTTCCAAAATAGTGTACTTCTGTAATGGTAATATCTAAATTGTGTTTTGTTATTATTAAAAAACACATTTTCATGTTTTTATGAATGAAATTGTAAAAACTATATCTATAATTGACCAAAAATAACTCATGTAACTTATCATTTTTATAATATGTAAAATTTTTATAAATAATATTTGTTTCCAGAATCACCATTGCATATATTTAGTGGACCTAAGATATGAGTATGAAAAACATATTTCCCTTAAATAATTTATAGGAATATGGTATTGTGATAAAAACATGAAAATATACTTGATATTTTAAAAATGAGTGCTCGAGACACTAACATGGGGATGATTATAAATTCAATCATATTTTAGAACATGAATAGATGATATGGAATGTTTCGGTATGGATAGTAATTTAGAATTAACAGTGTAGGAATTATTGGTTTTTTACACTATTATTTTGTTATAATTTTATTTTGATAAATTCTTGAATAATAATTTTATATGTAATTTTTAACTATGTTATTTTAGTATCAAAATTACATTTATGAGTTTTTTATTTATTATTTTAAAATTTAAAGGAGTAATTTAATTTTCCACTTTTCTATTTAAAATTTTATATATTATTGAATTAAAATATCCTAAAAGTAAAAATGATATTTAAATTATATTCAAAAAACCATAACATAATACCGTGAGATATAAAAATAATTTTAATTAATGATAACAAATTATGGAAACCTATAAAACTATGAAATAAACAAAACACTTCTTTCAAAACTAAAATCCATATGTTGCCTTTTAATTTCATAGAATTAGTGCACCTTGGGATTTTTTGACTAAATCATGTACTACATTTCAGAAATATAAATTATAAATGTATAATTATTAATGAAATTACTAGATTTACATTGGGTTTATTCATCAAACGTTAGAATGAGGACTATAAAAAAATTATCAACTTTTCCAAGTAATTTATAAATTTAAATGGCTAATAACTACAAACATTGTAAATGAAAATGTTGTATTATATTATAAAAATGTATTGGATGTATTTTGGGCTTCTATATGTTATCACAACCCAATCTATTTTCATAAAAAACCACAAAAAATAGAGATATCAAAACATTATATTTCCCTCTATGAAATGTTCAAGACCCTCCAAAATAAATTTTACCATGTAAAATTCATTTAGGATGAGGTGGTGGATATGACATGATTTATATTAATCCATATACTCATAATATTCATCTTAGTAAAAGTCTCCTTAAAAACATTGGAATCTAAAATTTCCAAAACATGTATTCTTTCATATCATTGTTTTGTAAATTATTTAACCCTTTTAACAAGTATAATCATCGAATTATTAACCCAAAATATAATTAAATAAGTCTATTGTCCAAGATAACTTAGAAAAATACTTCCAAGTCATTAATAATTGGAACATGATAGTAGAATATCTTATTCACAAAAACACTTATGTGGTTATTCCTAAACACATCTACAATGTGATGATGACGTTAAAATAAAACTATATTAACCCTTCTTACAAATAAATATTAGAATATAACTGTTATTACTCTAGAGTCTCCATAAAACTCTTAACTCAAGACATAGATTCAACCTAAATTCTATTCTATGGAGAATTATATTTCAAAAAATACATTCTGAAAGTCATACTAGATGTTTAATATTAAATGATGTTGAACAATAATAATTGAATTATCCAATGAATCCCCATTACATTTATTTTATTATAAATGAAAAAATGGATACATTTGATGCGATTGGATTTGGACCTATTTCTTAGGAAAAAAAGTTATACATGCATGGATTATCTCTATAATAATCCTTTTTTTAAGAGACTTGATTTCTAATAGTGAAATGGTAAAAAATAATTTTTTACCTAAAAATTTTTATATATATTTCAAATGGATATAATCATAATTTTTTTTAGATTATGGTAAATCCTTTACAGCAATTGAATATGTAAAATACATTAGAATCATGATTTAATTTTCCACCAATTTTAATTTTAATGATTTTATGAGGAATATTAAATTATATTTCATAAATTATTTTATTTTCAAAAATATTTTTACAAACAAAAAACATAGATTCTAAAATCATTAATTTATAAATTCATTATTTATGTTAAAAATTGTCTATATGGTTTATGATAATCCCTTAGGTTTTGGAATTTTATTTTAATTATATTTTTTTATCAAATGAATAGATAATTGGAATACACAATTCCTCCCATTTTTGGAAAACACTTTTAAATGATTTATTAACCATTAAAATGTATGTTGATAATGAAATTATTTCCTCAAATAATGAATCTATTTGTATAGATTCGTCATATTTAATGAATAATGTGTTAAAAATTAGTTTTGTGAGAAAAAGTGTAATACATCTTTTGGAATACAATTTATCAAAATTTAAATGGAACAATTTTAAAACAATGTATTTAAATTAATGAGATTTTAATGATGTTTACCATATGTTTGGATAATAAAATTAGAAAACCTGTAATTATAAAATTTTGGATACTATTTGATGAAGGTTGATAGTAATTTTTTAAAAGTTTTCATAAATTTATTACTGGATGACTTCATTATCTTACTATAATCCATTAATACAACATGTTCTATAAATTCTATTATTTTTGTGTTCAATCCAATCCAAATGAATCACATTTAAAATACAAACATTTAATTATTCATTATGTAAATTAAATTTTGAACCATTGAATACTTTAATCTAATAAATAATCAATTCAAATTTCATGTCTTCAAAATTATAATTTAAGATTATTCCAACTATATAAGAAAAGAACTATTGGAACGTATAATCTACATGTAAAATACCTCATCTCTTGGATTATTAAAATGAAAACACTATATCACTTTTCATATCTCGAGAAGAATTTATAGATACTTTGACTTATTGTGCCCAAGTTTTATAGAATAAAAACAACTCATTTTGACTTTGGGTTAATATATTGAACTATACAAATCATCTGTGACAACGGTTGGGAGATAATTATTTCGAAAAATCCTATACAATACACTCCCACTAAAATAATTCACACAAGAAACTATTTTAATTGAGAATACATTATTGAAGTGGATGTAGTTATTGAATTTGATTTTACCAACCTTCAACATTCAATTATATTCATTATACCTTGTCCTCTCAATCACTTTGGCATTATTATAGTTGAGTTGGATTTGTTTAGTTTATGATTCTTATATCTTAATAACTAAGTAATTGTGATTATTTTTTGTATTTAATTTTAATATTATTTTACAAAATGGATTTCAAATAATAAAATGTTTTCCAAGCATTTCATGATTTTATATCAATTAATTTACTACGATACTGTAAGAAAATCTTTGTTGTCTAGATAACGGCATTTGAAGATGGTTCCGGTTTAGATTCAACAAGGATTTTATTATAAAAATAGTTGATTAGGTTTATAGTATATTATAAATATTTTGAATAGTGATTGGTTCTTTAATGAATATACAGTTCAAAACACCAATGTAATTCTATATAGTTTATTTATACAATTTATTCAAAATCATAGTAGTGGATGAGTTTTTGAATGTTTGTTTGTAGGTCTTTTATTTGATGATTTTAATAATTCTAAAATTAATATGATCCCATTTAAATCATCTGATGAATTTTTCTAGGGGTTATATTCTTATGAGTACTGAACATATCATTGAAAGAGATATTCCCCTTTTCAAAATTATTTTTTAAAAATTAATTTTAAATTTTATTTCAGAAACTATTTTCAAATAATTATTTCACCTATGATTTGATTTTTTTTATAACTTATCTATTATGTGATTTATTTAAAATCTATCATTGAAATATTTAAAGAAAATTCCAAATTAGGTTTAAATTTAATTTTTTATATCTTTTATAATATCATTAAGGATGAATATTGTATTTTGTAAATATTTTTATATTTTTTATTAAACCATATTTTGATTAATTTTTGATAATCTGATATGGGTTGAAAATTTACCATATCCCCCAAATTAGAAGACAAGTTCATTTTGTGGGGATATATTTTATTATTTAAAATAATGAATTGTTATGAAAAATGGTGGAGATGTTTTCACTTTTTTAAAGGGGGTTAAAATATTATTATCATGGTATTTAATTTTCATTATCTTATTTTATTATTTATCTTACTAAATTATTATTAAATTGAGATATTTTTGTTCTTCTCACCATTCATTGATTCTAATGTTGGTAAACACTCTTAAATGATTTGATATTTAAATTTATGTGTCTTATAGCTAGGTATGATTTCATAATGTTAGAATAATTTAAAGGATTATTGATATTTTTTTAATGGTTGTTTTAAAATCCCAAAATTGTGATATAAAATTAGGGTTGTTTCTAGATATATTTTTATAAGCCACATGATGATTTTCTTGGATTAAGGTACCACTGACTAGCCAATGTGGTGCCACTCTCCATCCATTCACATACCCACGATCTTCATCATCCTGTTGGAAACCACTGAATGCTTAGTGTAGGATCACTGAATAGTTGGTGCTAAGGGTAGTTGAGATTAATTTTTAAGCAGAAAATCTGCTAGTTTGTATAGGTTAATTTTTGGTCCATTGTAAGCTAATAGGGAAGAAAAAATTAAACTATACCCACTGGCTACCTAATAGAGGATAATGGGTACCCAATGGTGTGTCGATGATAGAAGAAAATTCATTATTTATATTGTAATAGATTACAAAAACATAGTAATCAATATAATAATGAAATTTATGAATTATATATTATTATTTAAGGTATTTGAGCCCACAAATATAGACCTTGATGGCCATTTAGACTCACTTGATCATCTAATAGAAAAAACCAACATCTATGATCATTAATTTTTTTCAAATCTGGTATCCTTTTTAAATATTCATTCATCCTTAATAAATACTCTGATTTATTACTTATTGTTTTTTCACTATACTTAATGTCAGTGAAAATAGTTTTTATTAAATTCCATTAATCATCCAATGGACTATTCATTTTTTTGGTTTAATGTAATCCCATTGAGTGACCATAGGACATATTTTTCTACATTAGTTATATGAACTAAAAAATAACGGTACAGTATTCATACCATGATAAATGTTAATGATAAAGGAATAATACATTAATATTCAATATATTGAGATCATATAAAAATGACCTTTTTGTGATTTTTATGAAAAAAATAATTGTTGGACACTTCATGTTTTTATCATGTTTTAATGATCACAAATATTTTTTAGACTGTAAACCTTGTTAACTCTATGTAATCTATCTCACATCAAATGTACAGCAGTTTAGTAAAATCTATCCAAAGCTCTTATGTTCTATACGCTCAGTTTGGATACAATACAATATCTTTTTATTCACATTATAATGTTTTCTATGAAAAATGATTAAGTTTAATTCATTTCATGAATATCACTGCTTAAGTTTAAATACAGATATTTTCCTAAGTATGAGACACAATGACCATGAGACACCATGACCTTGAGAAACCATGAATTAGACACCGTGAACAAGACACAATGAATTGGTCACCATGAACAAGAAACATTAACACAAACACCTTGAAGAAGTCACCGTGAACAAGACACTGTGGCATCTAGCCACAATTACATCCAGACAACATTACCACAAGACACCGTGACCAATCCAGACACCATGTAAAGGAGATGCTGTTTCCATGACATACAAAAACTCCTGGATACTACGAGGCAAGAGGTGCAGAATACATGAAACCTGTCAGGTCAAACATATGCACCCCAAGATAAACAAGTAATGTGACCCAGAAAGATAAGGAGAATATATACGTGAGAGTAGTTTCACTATACAAAAAAAAAAGAAAACAAGCAGCTAGGAGTGAACGCGACATAAGAATACAATTAGAGAATTGTCTCATAAAACTCGACTCATCTGAAGAACAGATGAAGCATTCTAGAATCCTATAACCCCGAGAACATATTTGCATTGTAAAATACCACGAAGAACCCAGCCAAGATCTATCTGACTTGAGACACTCTGTTTCACATAGGAGGACTTGCGAACTGCATCTGCCTCATCGTAAAAGTCTAGAGCTACAAAGAATAACACTCAAAGCACCTCTAAACCTATCTTAATATTTCCACACTATTGTGTATCATTTTATTAACTTTAAAATAGAGTGTTTATTTGTATTAAAACACACACTATCTCTTGTATTAAACTAAGGGATACATGATATCCTTGTTCAAACATTCTTTTACTCTTGTGTATACCCACGATAAGTGTGGAAGAGGTCCCTGTGTGGCATGGATATTCCTATGTACTATTGTTAACCCCGATCCAGGGTGTGGATGAAGTTTATTTATATAAACCGCTTGGTGGTAGGTGGTCACCAAGTGGAGTGGATTTTGTGTCTGCTTGATGCTGAACCACTTGTTTCATATCCGCTGTGCCGATTAATTTTTCCTTCTCAGTTTTACTACATTATAATATAATTCAGATACCACAAAATAAAAATTGATAGTTAATATTCCAAATAAGTTATAATTGTACTCTTTCAATAGAATAGAATCAAAAATATATCTTAATAACTTACATTAATATTACTGATAATTAATCAATCTTCTATGATGTTATTTAAATAGTCAAACATTTATAACAATATAACATTGATTAACTGGGATGTATTTTACCTTTTGTGAAACCTTTTAGAAATACTTTTTAATCAGAAATTTTTATAGATACTCAATTTAGACCCCCTATTGAGTAATCTACTCCAACTAACATTTGGTATTAGAGGTAGTTTATTAAGACATTATTGACACTTATTCAACAGTTATTGTAGTTGTACTTTGAAGATCTGTAAATTTCTATTAATTCTAAATTTATAGCTCTTTCAATGTATTTTTGAATTATGGATAATATATTTGAAGGTGCTTCGTCCTATAGAGAACCATTCTATATTGGAATCAACTATGCTCAATGGATAATTAACATGAATATGCACTTACAGAGTATGGGTTTTGAAATTTGGCCTTCCATTATAGACAAATATAAGATTCCTACTATTGATAGAATAACATGGGATGAACCTATCAAAATTTCCATCAATGAAAATTTCAATGCTATCAATGCTATATACTACTCCTTAGGAGATGAAGAATTCAATAGAATTTAAGCGTGTAAAACTGCCCATGAAATTTGGGATACTTTGTCTTTCTCACATGAAGCAACGTCTTATGTAAATGAAATGAAACTTAATACTTCAACTATTAAATATGATAACATTAAAATGAAACCTGATGATACTATCTCTGACATGTATCTTAGGTTCAATGAGATTGTTAACAGAATTATTTCTCTTAGAAGAGAAGATACTACCAAGGAACAAATCATGAGAATTCTCAGATGTCTTCCTAACAGATGGAGAGGAAACTCTGTCTCTGTTAGAGAATCATGCGACATTAGAAAGCTACCTATAAAAGAACTCATTGTGAAACTGATGCTGTATGAAGTGGAACTAAAAGACAACATTGGAGAAGAGGGTGGACCAAAGAGGAAATTTGTTGCATTCAAGACCACCACCTCTAAACACAAAGACAAAGGGAAATTGGGAGATTATGTAGAAAGTTCTCGTACAGAACAATCACGACCTAAAATTAATGAGGAAACAGTTCAATTATCCAGAATATTCTTGAAATTTTACAAGAAGAATAGCTTTTTTCAAAATTCTAACTTCATGGGAAAATATGACTAAAAGGGAAATTGGATGAAGGACCAGAAATGAAGTGAAAAGACTGATGAGATTGTCAACTATTAATGTATGTGAAAATGACATATCATGGCTGACTGTCCAAAGATCAAGTACAAAAAGAGATATGAGTACAAGGTTAGGAAGCATAAAGAGGCCCTGAATGAAACCTGTAGTGCTTCTAAGGACAATTCATGTGACTTAAAAATATCACATGAAGTATAAGAAAACAGAGCCAATATGTGTTTTATGACAAACATATCTGAGGTATCATTGGAATCTGCTATACATAATTCATAATATTCTGAAAATGAGAGTGACTTTGAGAATATGACAAATGAAGAATGATTGAATTCTTTAACATTCTTGAAAAAACATGAAATGAACTAAAAGAAAAATATAAATTAGTGAAGTAATAATCTTCTCTTACTATGACTGTTAAATCTGAACTCACAACTGAAAAAGTGAAGAATTCTAAACTCCTCAAAGAGAACAACGAATCAAAAATTTCTAATGAGCAATTGAAGAATGACCTAGAAAAGTTTAAAAATGGTAAGAATACCCTTACTCAAATGATAGGAAAAAAATTGCCTCTAAATACAATACTGGCATTGGTTATCAACATGGAAAAAGAAATCATGGTAGAACATGTTTTGTTTCAATATCTAAGACATATAGTTTTACTCCCAGTTCTAGACATAAATAAACTTATTCTATTTATGATGCATCTTCTAATGTTTCAAGTTTTTCAGGACCAAATAGAGTTTAATTTTCAAATACTTAACTTAATGCTTATTGGAAATCGATGATGCAGAAATGGGTTCCTAAAGACATTATTTCTAATATTATTGGTCCCAAACATGTATGGGTACCAAAATATATTGTTGCTTAATAGTTTTGTAGGAAATATAATTAAAGAGTTCCTGTAGAAGTTTATGGTACTTGAATAGTGGATGTTCAAGACACATGACAGTGGAATACTCATGCTTCACGAATCTAATAAAAATAGATGGAGGACATGTCACATTTGGTGACAATGCAAAGGAAATATCATTGGCCTCCACTAAATCGGTAACTCTAAATCAGTTTTTATTTCTAAAGTATTATTTGTTGATGGAGTAAAATATAAGCATCTTAGTATCTCACAATTATGTGATAATGGATTTCATGTTAGATTTTAAGATGATGCTTGTAATGTCTTTAATTCTAAAGATGAATTAGTGTTTTCTGCATTAAGAAATGAAAATGTTTACTCGGATAAATAAGATTCTTTAGCTTCTAAAAATGCTTCATGTTTAAGTGCATTTCAGAAAGAGTCTTGGATCTGGCATAAGAGACTAGGACATTGTAATATTCACCCCCTTATAAAGATTACTAGAAAAGTATTAGATAATGACTCACCCAAACACGAGTTTCCAAATGAAAATGAGTGTAATCCCTGTCTAAAGGGAAAATAACACAAAATTTATTTCAAAAAAAAGAAAAAAGTATCATCTTCTCAACCTCTTGCACATGTTGACATGGATTTATTTGGACGATCAAGAGTTCTATTTTAAATTGGAATCACTATGTTTATGTTCTTGTAGATGACTCTTCCAGATATACTTGGTCCTTCTTTCTGGCTCATGAATGTGAAGTCTGGTCTTATTTTACTAAATATGCCAAGTTAGTGGAAAATCACAGTGGACTTAGAAATAAATCCTTAAGAATTGATCATGGACATTAGTTTGAAAATGAAGAGTTTGAATCCTTATGCTCACAAAATGGTTATAGTCACAATTTCTCTGCCCCTAGAACACCTACACAAGATGGAGTTGTAGAAAGAAGAAATTGAACCATGTAACAGATTTCTAGAAAAATTCTTGGAGAATATGACCTACATATTTATTTTTTTGGATGAAGCTATCAATAAAACATGATACATAATCAATAGAGTTTTAATCAGACCAATTGTTAAGAGGAATCCATATATGTTATGGAACATTAGAAAACCCAAATTTAACTACTTCACGTTTTTTGGATGCAAAGTATATTATCTTAACACTAAGGAAAATCTTGAAAAACTTGCATGTAAGAGTGAGGAAGGTATATTTTTAGGATATTACATATATAGTAAATCCTATAGAGTGTTACTTAAAAGAACTAAATGTGTGGAAGAATCTATCCATGTCAAATTTTATGAATCATATCCACTTGATCCTAAAACCATTGTAGAGAATTTGGGGGATGATGTGTCAAATCTAAACATTAATACAAAATTCTTAAACCCTTCTGTGAATGAATATGTGAAAACATCCAGTTTTGGAAATTTCTTTATACTGAAGCCAGAGTGTACCTCAACCTATTGATGAACTTGAAATCACTAGTCCCACCTTTTCAAGAGATTTTAGAACCCTTAAGAATCATCCTTTAGATGCTGTTGTGGGAGAAATAGAAAAAGGAACAAAAACTAGAGAATCTCTTAGAAATTAGGTTGAACATCATGTCTTCTAGTCACAAATTGAACCCAAAAACATTAATGATTCTATCAATGATGAATTTTGGGTGATGGATATGCAAAATAATTTAATCAGTTTTAAAGGAACAATGTTTGAAAACTTGTTGAATAACCTAAGGACACATTCACCATAGGCACTAAATGGGTGTTTAGAAACAAGTTTGATGAGGATGGTAACATAGTTAGATACAAGTCTAGATTAGTGTCACAAGGCTATAGTCCATAAGAAGGAATTGACTATGAGGAGACCTTTTCACTATTAGCTAGACTTGAAGCCATAATAATCCTGCTTGCTTACACTACACATATGAATTTCAAATTATATCAAATGGATGTCAAGATTTCATTCTTAAATGGGTATATAGATGAGGATGTTTTTGCTGAACAACCACCTGGTTTTAAAAACCCCCCAATTTCCAAATCATATTTTTAAATTATCAAAATCATTATATGATTTGAAACAAGATCCAAGAGGTTGGTATGATCGATTGAGTACTTTTCTTATTTTGAAAGGTTCAACCAAAGAAATAACTGATCCTACACTTTTTATTAAATAAATATCAGATGATGTTTTAGTTGTTCACATATATATAGATGCCATAATATTTGGATCTTGAATAAATTCTTTATGTGTTGATTTTTCTAAAATGATGCAAAATGAATTTGAAATGAGTTTAATGTGTGAACTAAAATTTATTCTCAGATTTTAAATCATTCAAAACAATGACAACATTGTTTTAACTCAATGTATATATACTAGGTATCTTCTAAAACATTTTGGATTGGATAACACTAAAATTAGTGACACTCCCATGAGTACCACTTGTAAGTTGGATCTTTCTGAAGATGGAAAATTTGTTGATGAAACCACTTATAGAGGAATAATTGAAAGTTTACTCTACTTAACTTCTAGTCGAACTGAAATTATGTTCAGTGGGTGTATGTGTGCTCATTTTAATGAAAATCCTATGGAATCTCATTAAAATTTTGTAATGAGAATTTTCAAATACCTCAATCATACCCCCAATCTAGGATTTTTCTATCCTAGAGGACAATCATCTGAATTAGTTAGTTATTCTGATACTGATTTCAGTGGCTGCAAGTTAGAAAGAAAAATCACGTCTAGAACATGGAACCTTTTAGGCAAGTCACTAGTATCATGGTGTAGTAAGAAACAAAATTATGTTGCATTATCTACTACATAAGTTGAATACATTGATGCTGGAAGATATTGTGCACAAATCTTGTGGATGAAACACACATTACTGGATTATGGATATCTATTCATTTATATAACTATAAATTGTGACAACAGAAGTGCTATTAACATTTCAAAAAATATTATTTCACATTATATGACAATGAATATTGATGTAATACATCACTTTTTGGGAGATATTTATTAAAAGGGTGATATCACATTAGAATTCATTGGTACTGAGTATCATCTTACTGATATATTCACCAAACCACTAACTTCTAAAAGAATATACTACATCATACAAAAATTAGTCATGATAAATATTATGTAAATATCTTACTTGTTTATATCATACCATTTTACATTTCACAATTTTATGTCTTTGTGTTGTATCTCTTACTGTTTCATGATTAGGGTCTCACTATTAGTGTATTGTGACAACTGTCTGATAGTAAATGTCTCATCGTAAAGTTAATGTTTACTGTCTCACCGTAAATTTCATGTTTACTATCTCACCATAAAGTTCATGTTTACTATCTCACCATGATGTTCGTTCACTATATCCCCATAAAATTCGTTCCCTATCTCACTGTAATGACCCGATATAGTCTCACCATAATGATTCATTATGATTATTATTTATTAATTAAAAACTATATCATGGTAATTAATCAATTCACCACTTTATCTTCCAGTGTTTTCAATTTTGCGATATTCGGTATTCCTAAATGATAAAATTATTAAAGTGTCACTTGTCCTTCACTCGTGGTCTCTTCTAATCACCCAATTTGTAACCCTTATTCAATCCTTCTCTCTCAAACAATTGGTGAATTCCCATGATGAAACTATCTTCATCATCGACTCATGAGAAATGTAGCTAAAAGAAGAAGAAAATTGCACCCAATCCAGCACTCGATGGTCCTCTAAACTCAAATCTGGTAAACCGAGCTGTAATACCTAAGATAGAGGTTTTCCCCAAATGGATTATGTCAAGTAAGTCTCTGGTTTAGAATGTTTTAAAATAGAAAGGCTGGTTAGAGTGTTTTTCGATTAGAGATAGTCCTATCTTTCCAAAGTTAGTGGCTCAGTTTTATCAATATGTTTAGTCATCCTTTGATTCTAAAGATGGGTATGTTGAGAAAAGATGGATAAATGGCTATAAATGCTCATTTTAATCGATGATACTGGCTTCAAGCCTGAGGATACCTCATGAAGGCATTTGTGAGGACTATCAAAGAGGACCTCCACCTTCTAGTTAGTTCTTTATGTTGGATGATGCTCTGAAAAGATTAACCAAAAATGTCACCAAGATGGGACCCATTGCTGCCGAACTATATGGAGAATCAATACTATTGTTTATGTTTATACAGAACATGATTGTCCCTTGAAAGGGATAATTTTCTATTCTATAATATATTATGTGTTTCTGATTCATATTATAAAAAATTGGCATAAGATCAACCTTTTTATGTATATCATACACTATATGTGTGAACTGATCAATTCCACATCAAAGTCAAGCTCCCTGTTTTACTCTCGTCTTATCTCCTATATGCTTCATTCCAAAGGTATGGTTGGACATAAATAGTATGTTATAAGGATTTTGAGTTTATCCTTTTGAAAGTCACTATCAAGAGGACGAAAATCAATTGGAATCTATGAAAAGGCATGTGTAGAATAATATGATAAAATTTATGGAAAATTCAATCAATTAGAAACTCCCTAAAGACCAAGAGATATTTATGATCCTGGGTTGGAACCAGATGAGGTTGTTGAGTATTATAAAGAAGAAGATGAAGAGGCTATCCTGCCTCCTAGGGAAACTATTTCTGATAAAGATTTCATTAATTATGTCCCTCATGTAGTAAGTGAAGAAGATGTCCCTGCTTCTAATGATGTTGTTAATCAGGATGATCAAACTGAGGTTAAAATAGAATCTGTTGTCATAGACACCGAAAATAATGATGTGGAAGATCCTATAAAATAAGCATTACCTATTATGCACAAAACAGACCTTGATGAACTCATAGTGGGAAAATCTATTCATAAATTTATTCCCTCAGTTGAGGAATGGCGAGAGCTATCTTTTCAGCTGGCTAAGAAAGAAATGGGGGAGGAACTTAGAGATGAATTTGTGGAATAAAATCATGACCCTATGCATCTCAATACTGAGAAGGATTAAACTATTGAGGGGGAGAAACCCCCCAAATCTAGAATCTACTGAAGTACCACAACTAATAGTTTCAATCCCTCTAGACAGTCGGTATAAATTCTTGGGTCTTTATGATGTGGATGCCTCTCAGCAAGATTCAGTAAAAGGCCTTGACCATTATACTATGTTCAAACTGAAATCTATCTCTAATATTTTCCTTGAGAAGTAACCTTAGCCTGTATTAGTACCTATTTTGAACATTCATTAGAGCAACCATACATGGTGTGTAAAGATGATTAGAAATAATTTAGAGCTACCCTTTTTTCTGTTGTTGAAAAAGTCCACAATTCCCAACCTGCTATTGTAACTCATCTAAGTGATAATGATGCCTCACTATTGTTGGAATAATTTATTTAGAAGATTAAAACCAAAATGCTTCATGAGATTCTAGAATTAAGAGTTGAAAATATACTACATGGCGATGAATTGAAGAATCTAAGAGGTATTATTGAAGAAATTCAGAGAGAGAGGCATTCGAGATCAGAGCTTGATTCTAATCCGGTAGAATCTGTTGTTCCTCAAACTCCCCAATATGTTGTGTTCTAGATTCTACCTCATTTAGATTCATTAGCTGATAAGGTCACTGAAAGGAACAAAAATATTGTGAAGGAGATGATATAGATTGTTTTTAATATTAACAAGCTCACTGATGAATATACGGGATGTCTTAAAAAAGTGATAAAACAACTAAAATCTCTAACCTCAGCTGTTAATGCTTCTAAGGAATCCATGAAATCATCTCAACCTTCCCTAGACATTTACCTGCTCTTAATAGTGGTCAAAGAAGAACTTCATACTGTGCTTATTGGTTTCAATAAAGATTCTCTATATGAAGTCTTCAAGAAGAGTGACATAGTTCTTGATCTAGTCCAAATCCATTCAATAATTTCTAATGATGCTCAACATGAAATTTCCAATAAGGTGGTTTTTTTACATCAACTGAATCTTCTCAAAGACTAACATGGCCAATCACTTTAAATATCTTTTTGAAAATCTATGTATTCCTCATGTTACTCAATATTTCAAGACCTAAGTTCAAAAGATCATAGAGTTCAATCGTCTGTAGGATATGATTATGGAAAAAAGGATGAATTTGAGAAGGATATGCAGTTTAGAGGAGAGATCATTATAGATTTTATCAAACATCTGGGGCCCAATATTTATGTCTAGAGTACATTTATTATTTCTCTTGCAGCTACACCTCTGAGACCTGATCATCTTACAGTCACATCTGCCCTAGCCTCTACTTCTATATCTGTCAGTCAGGCACAAGTAAGATTTGGCATTTCATCCTTTATCAACATCTACCTCAGTATTCTACTACACCTACTCTGGCTCCCTCTGTCTTTTATGGCCTTCCTTTACCTTCTCTATCATCCAGATCACTCCCTTCTTGTACCTCAACTTCTACTCTTATGGATTCCTTTTCTGCTGCACTTTGCTTATCTCTTTTGTATTTATTATCCCTCCTACTTTTTGTTAATCCCAAAAGGGGGATAAATATATAAGAAATTCATATATGAGAAATATATGAGAAAAATATGGGAGAAATATAAGAAAAAATATATAAGAGAATATAAATCTCACTATATATATGTTATATGCATTCGATCTATGTTATTATGAAAAATATACACTAAAAATATATATGGCTTGTGATCATCAAAAGGGAGAGATTGTTGGATTCCTGATGTTTTAATCATGTTTTAATGATCACAAATCTTAATTAGTCTCTAAACAATGTTAACACTATTTAATCTATCTCAC
Source organism: Viscum album (assembly GCA_963277665.1). Classification (NCBI taxonomy): domain Eukaryota; kingdom Viridiplantae; phylum Streptophyta; class Magnoliopsida; order Santalales; family Viscaceae; genus Viscum; species Viscum album. The sequence goes on along the minus strand of OY728153.1, from coordinate 2,013,723,357 downwards.
ATAAAATGTACAGAAGCTTAGAAGAATCTATCCAAATCTCTTAAGTGCTATACACCTAGTTTAGATAATATATACTATATTTTATTCCCTTTATAATGATTTCTATGAAAAATGACTAAGTTTAATTCATTTCATGAATATCATTGCTTATGTATGAATATAGATATTTTCCTAAGTCTAAGAAACTGCTAGCAAGAGACACCATGACCATGAGACACTGTGAACTAGACACCGTGAACAAGACACCGTGAAGCAGTCACCATGAACAAGACCCCGTGACACAGACATCGGGAAGTAATCACTATGAGAAATAAACCATGACATCCAGACATTGTGAAATCCAAACACTGTGACCACAAGACACCATGAACAATCTAGAAACTATGTGAAGGATACACCATTTCCATGACATACAACATGTCCTTTACAGTACGAGGTAGGAGGTGTAGAATACATGAAACCTGTCAGCTCAAACACATTCACTCCAAGATAAAAGATTAATGCATCCCAGAAACAAAAGGAGAATATATTTTAAAGAATAGTTTCATGATACAAAAAAAGAAAAAAAAATTGGTGGGTATGAGCGTGACTACAGAATACACATAGAGAATTGTCTCATGCAAGTCAACTCTGCTGAAGAACCCATGAAGAAAACTAGAATTGTAGAACCCTGAGAACATAGTCACACTATAAAACACCACAAAAAACACCACAAAAAACACAAGGTGGATCTATCTGACTTGTGACACTCTTTGTTTCATATGAGGACATGAGTTCTACATCTGCCTCATCTCAGAAGACCATATTTGTAAAGACTAACACTCAGAGCACCTCTAAACCTAACTCAATAATTCCACTCTCTTTTGTATCGTTTTATTATCTTTCGAGAAGAGTGTGTATCTGTATGACAAAACACAATGTCTCTTATATTAAACTGGAGGATACATGATATACTTACACAAAAATTCTTTTACTCTTGTGTATACCCATGATTAGTGTGGAAGAGGTACCTATGTGTCCTAGTTTTTTTCACCCATGAAAAAATTTGGAAGAGGTCCATGTGAGGCCTAGACAGTCCTATGTAATGTTGTTTACCCTAATCCATGGTGTGGATCATGTTTATTTATGTATACTTCTTGGTGGTAGGTGATCACCAAGTGGAGTGGATTAGGTCTCGACTTGAGACTGAACCACTTGTTTCATATCCGTTATGCTGATTAATTTAGTCTTCATTGTTTTACTACTTTACAATATAATTCATATATCATTAAATTCAAATTAATATTTAAGCTTGGAAATAAGTTATAATTGTCCTGTCTTAATAGAATAGATTCAAAAGCAATCTTAAAAATTGACATCATGATTACTGGGAACTAATCAATCTTCTAAGATGTTATTTAAACAGTCAAACCTTTATAGCCATCTAACTTTGATTAACTTGGTCGTATTTAAATTTTTGGTGGAAACATTCAGAAATAATTTTTAATCAGAAATTTTTATAGATACTCAATTCACCCCCCTCTTGAGTAATCTACTCTGTCCAATAATAATGAATTAGTTTCCATACAAAATTTAATTTAAATTTATCTTTAATTCATTCCTTTTTTCAATAGTTTAGACCATCTGAAATGCTTAATCTATTTATTATCATAGCATAAATTTGTTTTTTTGTTATTATAGTATTCTATTAAATTTTATAATTTCACTTTATATTTTGATTATTATCTTAAAAAACGTGTTTTTTTAGGTTATAAAAAACTTTTTTTGTTATCTTTTATTTCTTTAAAAGGATACCCCCCCCAATTTCAAATTTAACCTTCTCTGACATAACAAAACCCCTTCAAGATTATCAATTATAATTTAAAATGTCACTCTTCATAGAAGAATATTACAGATCAAATATCTTCAAGTCAAAATTAGTAATCGAATTTTATTTACATCCAAGGATAATTCCCAGTGAAAATTATTGTCTCCAATGTAATTATCCACTTTCATTAGTGATTTTTTCTTCACTCTACTCTCCAAAAAATTATCTAATGTTATTAATATAATAAAATAAGAATAATTATTATATTAAAATGTAATTAAATTATTTAGGAATCAAATAAATAACCTCATATATACTCTGAAAAATATAATATTGATGTATTTTACATTTTGATTCCTACATCCTCAATATAATATTTATTTATTTTCATCCTCACTTCTCAAAAAAATATTATGGATATATTTGATTCGTAAAAAGGATATATATATTATTATAACATCCCTATCAGAATCTCTGGTTTTGAGCTGAAAATCCCCACAACCTTATTCACGCCTCACCATATGCATGATATAGCTGACTAACATTGAGGGTATGTGTCTGTCAGCGGGGAAACTATACCCTTAGTACCATTTTATAGGGTTGATAATAAAAAAAATAAAATAAAAATAAATAATCCGAGAAATATAATAATAATAATTAAATATGGGATACATTTCATACAAATAAAGTATCTCACAATGTGGAATACATAACTATTATTAAATATTGAATATGAACAAGAAAATGATAAAATTCATGTTCCAATTAATTTAGTATTATCCCATAACAATCCTTACACTACTCATCTTATAAGTCCTCCATAGGGCTATTTCCCTTTGTAGGATCCCACATGAAGTCTAAAACGTCATTAAAATACATGTGTAGGGTTTAAGTAAAAGACTCAATAATACACCACCAATGAAACCTTTTCTTGATGTTCTCAAGTATAAAAATGTATTTCATAATTATAATAAATGTACAACAAGTATAATAACACAAAATCAATAATCAAGTAGTAGTGTGCTAATAAAGGTACCATAAACCTCTGTTCGTACCTGCATTGGCCCTATGCTGTAAAATGTACATTATGTCAATAGGAATCCAAAACCATCCCAATGACTGTTAATGAGTTACTCATAATCCACAAGTTATCGAGTAAAAACATCCTACACAGAATCCTCTCGCCATCATGTAATACTATGAATCGACCGGACATTGAGTATCTATAACCTACCCAAAATCCACAGGGAATTTGGAAACACTGAAAATCCACAAGGCATCAATTATCGACCATCTACTCAAATTCAACAATGTATCAGGTAGACTCTAGGTTATGAGGTTATCATGTTGTGTTAGCGTCATCACCGAACATCATGTATTCATTCCACAATGAATAATCATACCATAATGGCACACATGCCAAGTATACACATACCAATACTCTAATGGAAAAACATAATATATAATAGCATGATAAAAACCATAACACACATCATTTGAAATATATCCTCATCATATACATGAATGTATGAATCAAACATCATCATGGTATAAAGATATCAAATCAATCTCATGGAATCAAAACATATAATACCATTGGTTACACACACTACCACAGGTGATCATAAGTAAATAATGATATCATGTATATGAAAAAAATATAAAATATCGAAACATGTGTAAACAAAATCCTCAAAAATAAGGAACTTCCTAACTCAAAGTCATCATCAGTGTAATGATAAACCACCCCATGTAGTTATACACCATTTCTCACAACCTTTTCTTCATAATCATATACGCAGAAATACTAAAATTTTTTGAAGGGTTTTCTAGAACCAATACCAACTAAAATATTATACAAAAGAAATAAAATATCACATGTCAAGATACTTCATCTCTATTGGATAATTCCAAAAATAACATTTAGATTATCACATGTGATGATTATTTAGCATTTATAGATAATTTTAAAATTTTAATTTTATACTATCAGTTATAAAAATCCTATGTTTGAAATTAACCTTTAATAAATGGAGTATTTATATTGTAATAATTATTCCTTATACATTATAAATTATTAAATTGAATAAGATAACTTGTTTTCCAAAAAAGTAACCTGTGATAATTTGGTAATTTTTTTAATAAATGTCATATAGATTCTAATAATAAATCAATATAAATAATAAATTTTTAATTATCATAAGATAATTAGATGAAACTGTCATTTGAAAATTATTTATAATTATCCTTTCAATAATTTTTACATCACAATTTTATAAAAAAATTCATTGGAAAATTCATTATATATAATAACCCAAATAATTCATTGTGTTACACAATTAATAATTTGATAACTTATCCTTCTATGAAACATTACAATTTTCATTAAACGATTTAATTTTTTTCCATTAATAATGATTTTAATGTTTTTTTTGATATTTATGTTTCAAAATTACCTTTTGATAAACAAAATAAAATTATCGTTCAATAATTTTTTTGAGTTATCAATTTTATTCAAGAACAATGTTTCTATTTTAACTTTTTATACATTTATTATTTCATTTTCAATCGTAACTAAAAATGAACTAAATAATAGGATGTGAAGGACTTTCAGGGTAATACGTTCCCTAATGGAAGAAGGAAATGAATAGACTACTTGGAAATGGATGAAATGGTCACTGATGGATTCACCAACATGGGAGGAGGGGTCATAGAATTTTTTTGGTGTTTCTAATAAGGGGAAGATATATATTAATAGAAAACAACAAAAACATATATGGTCTAACAAACCTGAAAATTAAACCACTATTTTAATCCAATAAACACCAATTAAATCAATGTGTAATGGTTAGAATATTATTATGATGTTATTTCCTTGATTATTTGGTCAAAATAAGTGGAATCAGATGGTTTGAAAATATATCATTTGTGTTAATGCAGGAAGAATCATGTGAGGATGATGGGCACTGTTTTATCACCAATTTAAAAAAATAAATTAATAAATTATTTTATATAATTACCATGTATATTTATATAATGTTGGAGCATGTCCAAATTCATGTTGCTTATAAATATTATACCATATCATGGGTAAACACCCCATTCAAGACACCACTTTATTCTTCGATTTCTTGTATGATTCTCCCTTAGGGAGATACAATAGTTTTGTAAATTAAAAATTGGAAAACACAAATTATTTAAAATAAGAAAGGTTTTTACTACCACTAATCAGTCGAAACAACTGATGCATAAAAATGTTATAACCTTCCCAGGGTAAAAATCCATTTATCGGACATAACATCGGTATTCGATTTCTCACATGGCACATCATTTTGGGGTTAATAAATTATTTTTTATAATAATTTAATAAATTTTTTTTATCAAAATTATATTTTTGAGTGAGCCATCTAAATTTCTGAACCATACAAAATTTTATACTCCAACAAGGGTAAACCATGTGTCCCACACCTATTAGTGGTCACTTATTGGTTATACAACACATTGTTTTAGAGTTATTAAATATTTTTGAATAATTTTTTTGCACAAAATCTAATATATTAATATTTTTAAATTGAATTCTATGAGACATTACAGTCTCTGATATCTTTAACTATCCCAGTTTCTAACTCCAAAAATATGTCATTGAATATTCCAAAGAGTTATCTAGCCTGTTTCTCTTATTCACATCCATTAGCACATTTTTATGTTATCTCACTGATAAATCACTTTTTCACGTATGAAATTTATAAATATTCAATAAGAGTTATCTTATTATCATTATAAAATATAGATATGGCAATTATACCTCTCTATTTGCTTCTAATCAACTTAAATTAGCAATTTAGACTTTCTCAAAAAAACTCAAACCACTAATATTGATCATTAGACTCACTCTCAAACATATCTTCTGAATTCCATACATTCTTCCACTAAGTCTGGACTAGTGGTATCAACTTCCATCATAATTTCATCTCACATAAATCAATGATCTGCACCAGACATTCCTCATAATAAGCATAAGTATCCAACTCCACGTCCTCAAAATCAATAAAATGAGTGGGTTTAGATATGTGTATCTGAATCCATGACACATCTATCGCATCTTGGATACTATTAGAGTTAGTGGGGATGTCTAAAAGTTCTTACATTTACCCTATCTATATGATGATATAAAAGGGTCCAAAAAAAAAACAAGTTTCTAAATTTCACTCAATCCATAGAATTTTATTCCCCAACTATGGAGTCATCCTCACGAAAACATTATCTCCCATAGAAAACACTAAGGGGCCTCTACTTTGGCCAACATAAGATATATTTCTACTCTAAGAGGTGATAAATACTTTTCATATCAGCTGCACTATCTCAGATTTAACCTAAACTATACTGGACCCAATATCTGCTACACACCAACCTCATTCTGACACGATGGTGAACAACATGGCCTACCAAAAATATCCTCATAAGGATTCATCTGGATCGATGCCCAAAAACTATTATTTTATAAAAAATCATTCATGGATGGGTGATCATCTGATGCTCTAATAAGTTATAGAACAAAAGCTCAAAAAATATCATCCAATATGAATATGGTCCACTCAAACTATTCTTTAATATGAGGATTGTACATCATGCTCTATCTCAGTATTTTCCCTAGGGATTTTTTAATACCTTGATAATTCATGATGTAAAACATGAATCTCTATCTAAATCAATGACAAAGGGGACCCCATGAAGGCACACATTAACTCAGACAAATACATTCCTAGCTCTTCTACTAAGTGAGTCTCTCAGATTGGTAGGATGTGAAGTTGATTTTCTTAATGCATAAAAAATCACAAAAACTATTTCCAGAAACCTTGGGTTCCTTAGTAGCAGAATTACAAAGTCCATAATGATGTCATCCCACTTCCTCATATGTATCATGAGTGGTTGTAGAAACTGACCAATATGTTGATTATTGTCCTTAACCCATTGACTTATGAGGCCTTGATAGGAAAAATCAACAATGTCTTTCTTCATCCATAAACACCAAAACTATCACTTGAAGTAATTATACATCTTGGTCACACTAAGATGTAAGTCCAATATATAGGTATGGTAATACGTCAATAGATCACCTCTGATATATTTCAGCACAACTACACTCCCTTATACAATGATCATCTTATCATCATCCATCGGCCATATAGGCATCAAGTCATCATTGACTAGTTGTTCCCATCGTACCGCACACAATAATTTTGACTCCTGTTCAGATTTTACCCAATCTACATGTGAGGATGAGACTCTCTTGGGGAAAAATCTAAATAACCCATGGTATAATGAGGAATACATCCTCCAATCATCTAATAGAATCATAAAATTTCATATCTCATTGTAGGTCCTCTCACCATGTTTCTACATAGAATGATTCTTATGGATAATGGCATATGCTATGAAATTTCTGATCCATGGTGCATATTTTATCTCAATGTTGAAAATATGAAGATAATCAACCTAACAAATCTTCCTCAGATTCAATTCCATATATGTGAAGATACAAAAGATGATATTTTGGTCTGTGTAAACAATAAATTACTCACCAAAGAGAGTGTCCCAAACACATCAGATTGTGAACCACTACTGCGAGACCCAATTCATGTGTAGGGTATTTATTATCAAGGGTTTATAGCTAACAAGAACTTTCTGCAACTACCTTCTAAATTTTTATCATCACCACTCCAAGACCATCTACTCATGTATCAAAATACACTATATAACAAATCCCAAACATAGGAAGTGGTAGTACACAAGCTATTGTAAACATTTTATCTATCTCAAGGGAAGCCTCTTCATTGTATTTTGTCCATTGAAACTTTACTCTATTCTTTTTCAGTTTAGTCATAGGTGATGGTAGTTAAGAGATTTCCTAGATAAACCTCTTGTAATACCCATCAAAACCTAGAAATTTCATAATAAAAAATATATATTGTGTATGTTTCCTATACATGGATTCATAGTCATTTTATAGGTTTACTGTTATATCGGTCATCAAAACCAAATATCACAGGAACTTCAACTCCTTAATCCATAAGTCAAATTTTCAAAGCTTTGTGTAAAAACACTATTCTCAATGAGTACACAAATCTATATCTATGTTCCTAGGATGTTACCATGGTGTGGGAGAGTAGATGAGGATATAATAAATGAGCACATTGAAGAAAGAGCCAATGCATAGATTAATGATATTATTTATGAGGAAAATAAACACTGCTAGTTATTTAGTAATCCCTAAGTACATCACTAAGTACTCATATAGTTTGTATCTACTCATAAATATTGTATTAAGAATGTGTTCTACCCTAACTCACAATTAGTGGTATCCCAATCGATGATCAATATTGGAGACACATCACACTCCTCAAATTTGATCAAAAAGGTCATTGATCTTGTGGAACATATATCAGTTCATCACTATCACGTGCTTTTGCCTTTGGTCATCAATGCATAGTTAAAGACCACCATCTTGTGTTTTGGTAAAAACAATAGGTGGACCCCATGGTGAAGTACTGAGTATAATAAATCCCTCCCTCTCCATTCCATATTGTTTTACCTTGATCCTCTTCAGCATTGTTGGAGCCTGGAAATATCTGGGTATTGAAATGTTTATGAACCCAACATGATACAAATCCATTCTTAATATGTCAATCCTTGAAAGTATGTACTTGGTAAGAGATTACAAATATATTACATCCCATTATTCTGCATCCTAAGAGCCTCTGATACACTGGAAGGATGTGGAATGATATAGTTGAAATTTATAGGATATTTGACCACAGTTCTGAACTTCTATTCCTAGGAATGAAAAAATGTGAAAGGATTATTGTGGAAGTGACCCTGTTTCCTATACCATAGAGAAAAATAAGGAGAAAATATCAAATAAATTATCCTACACATCCAGAGATAAATCTAAAACCTTATCTATAGTTGTATGATTGATTTCATTCCATGTAGTTCCATAATCGAGATCATGTTGAATTCTATTGTAACAGAAAGTAAACAGTTCAAAAAAAAAAACAGAGCCATTAGGATAAGCCCGAATAAGTCTATGGGATCATACCAGGCTTTACTAACTAGTCTATAAGATAAATTATGTTTTTCCTTTGGGACTCTACCATCTACCCTAGGTATAAACATCCTACCACTAAACCTTATCTCTACACCATAATTTTTGTCATAGACACCATATATATTTTAACATACAATAATGTACTATTCACCTAATTAATTACAATAACGATATTTCACACAACATGGAAACATAGATATATCACACCAGAGAACCTATTATGGACAGATTGCACAAAACCATAAATTTAATTAATGAACTACTATACAACAAAATCATAGGTATAAATATGGAATGTGAACATAAATCCTTATTCATGGTACATGATCTTATATAAAATATTGTAAATAACATTTCAACAACATGCACATCAACCGAAGTGAATATTATCAATGGTAATAACAAAATATACTTTTCCAATTTTGGAATCTTGGTGGTCCACTATAGAGTGTTAGACATACACTGACATAGTTCCCATGCCTTGTTCCCTTCCATCCTATCTCCCCTCTAATCTATCCCAACCCATATCTGGATAAGAATAAGTTAATTAGTCCTAACCTCTGATACCATTTGGTAACATCTTATCCAAAGTAATGGTGTTTGATCTAGAAATAAATGTGACCTAATATGCACCACCATATGAATGAGAAAACCAACATACAGGGAGGGTTTGAGTCTGTTAGTGAGGAGACTACACCATCTATATCATGTCATAGGATCAATAATCAGCAATAACCAATACAATAAATAATAATATTAAACATGTGGAAAGGTAAATATGGAATACATGTAATAAAAATATATTAGCACCAAAAGTGGAATTCATAAATATTGTAAATAAATTTGATTAACAGAAAAATGATAAATTGAAGGTCTTTCTGATTTTAGTCATAGCCCATTACCAGCTCCACACTCCTCAAGTCAGCAGTCCAATACATGGCCCATTCCCCTTCTCAGATCCCTCATTAAATATACTAGAAAATAGTAAATCTCAAGTAGGGTGTGAGTGAAAGACTTAGTACGCCCCAACCAATGAGTCATTAACATGACGTGATGATGTATAAATGTGTATTCTATAATAATAATTAATGTGTAACAAGAATAGTAACACAAAATACAAAATTTAGCAGTCTTTTGAAAACCAATCTGACTGTTCCCTGGTCTACATATTTGAAGCATTTAGATAATGGTTGTCTTGGCATAAAAAATATCCAATTTTATAGTGATGCCTTGAAGAACCCACTCACTTGGATCCTTCATCATAATAACTATAATTCTATTTTAATCCTTAGAAACCTTTTTCATTATAAATTAATGAATGGGAACATAAATTATATGATATCTCCCATCTATCCTTCTATTAATAATTCCTTTTACAACATCATTTCTATCTCTAGATGCATGGTGAATAATGAATCATCCTTGAACATTTAGATTGAAAACTGGACTAGGGATCCCCCCATTTCAATTGATTCCCCCATTCAACCACCTAAGAAAAACAATAATACAATTAAAGGTATGCTAATATCTCAAAGCATTAACTTGAATAAAAATATTAATTATTTCTTTGATAACTATCCCTTTTCTAATAGTGATGATTTTTAATATGGGAACCATCTCATAGTGGCATTCATTACTCAAATATTTGTTATGAAAATATTCTCAATAATTTTGAGAATATGATGAGTTGTCTGAAAGTAATTTGACATATTATGGTTAAATACCTAAAGATTCATCCTTCTATGGCATATTGTGCATAAAAGGTCTCCCATTAACACTTTCTTTCAATCTCTACGGATTTATCTTTGATTTAAATTTCAGGTTTCTAATAAACATTGTGAAGACATTAACCACCAATTTATATCTTGCGGTATAACCAATACTCATTGGAATAATATATTTGATCTTTTGGAGTGTATATGGTTACTTCCCGACTCAATAAACTCTCAACACCAACATTGTGTGGATAATATGTCCTCGAAGAAAATCAAGGATCTCTTCACAACTTCAATAGATGAGGTTCTTCATGTGATATGTTATGACATAAATTCCAATATTCATATAAATTACTCATTTATTATTAATGTAGGACTAATGAGAATCCTCATTATCATTCGAGAAGCCAACTCAATTTAGAAGGGTCTTGAAAAACCATAGTTAGAGAATTTGGGATTCGACAATAGATTGGGGTGAAGGGTATCTATCCTTAGACTAAAATCACTATTGATGTTTTCAAGAAATCTTGACCCCTAGGATAGATTAAATTAATTGTTGAAGGTGATTTTAAAGGAAACCCAAGTCCCTCTGGTAGTGGAACAATCTTAAAAAACAACTCTAGGAAGACTATAGGTTTCTTCTATGAAAGTTGTTGAGTCTCCTCATACATGGAAGCCAAAATGATGGGAGTGATTTACTCTATTTATTTTTCAGTGAAACCTGTCTGGAATAATATCTGGATCAAATGTGATTCGATGAACATGGTGAATGTTCTAGGGAATGGCATACTACACTTTCCATGGTAGCTAACATCACCTTTGATAGACTGTCGGTATTCTCAAAAGGATATTAGATATATTTTCACTCATAGACTTTTTAAATTTAACAAGGTTGCAGATGGATTTTCTAATATGGGGGTCAATCAGGACATAACCTGGTTGAACGAACTCCCCATTTATTTACTTTCTATTCATAATAGGGATTGCAAAAATATTCAATCTTTGAGACTCATGTAATCCTTTTCTTTAAAAAAAGCAGTGTTTTGGTCATTTACCAACATGCCACTTTTAAAAAAACAAGTAATTGAATAGATTATAGGATAAAATGTTATCATGTTGTGTCACCATCATTTCTGCAAAATACACACACTCCACAAAAGGAGTTTTCATTCCACAATGGTCACCGATCAGGTATAGAATAAAAAATCATCCAAATGTAAAATATGGCAATTCTTAGGATGATAAAACCATAGCACACATCATGAGAAATATAACATCCTCATATGGGTCAAAATTTGAATAAAAAATCATTATGAATCAAGATATACAATTAATCTCTCTCAATCAAAATATTTTATAATATGGGCTACGCACCCAAATGAGATCACATTTCTAGAAATATATAAAGTAAGTCAACCAATTAATTAAATATATCATCGTGTGTAAATAAGATCCCCAAAGATAACAAACATCCTACATCAATTTAATATTCATTAGTGGAAAATATAAACCACGCCATGTTGTTAGAAACACATCATAATAGCCTTATCATGGTAATTGTTGTTACATAATTTCTCAATATTCATGAAGGGTTTCCTGATAAAAAAACCTACAATTTTATTTCAAAAAGAAACAAAATGTCACATGTGATGATACTTTCTACCTCCTAGATAATTCCCAAATTATCATTTAGATTATCACATGTAATGATAATTTAACCTTTATTTCTAATTTTAAAATTATCATTTAAAATTATCATTTAAAAAGAGAGAAAGTGTTTTAAATATTCCTTTAATAAATTAAATAATTATTTTTTCATGAATTATTCCATTATATTTATCATATTTTATTTCTATTATGATAATTTGTGTTCAAAAAATTACCACTTTATAATTTCGGAAAATTATCATTTAATAATAATTATAAATATTCTAATAATTAATCTAGAAAAAGTATCATTTTCCAATAATCTTATGATAATTTTTGGTAATTATCACTTGATAATTATTTAAAATTATCATTTCAATAAATTTATATTCATAATTTACAAAAAACATATCATAAATAATTCATCATATATAATATCCAACATAATTCAATGTTTTATAATGTTATTAATCATTATAAATTATCCTTCTATAAAACATTTTAATTAATATTTAATGATATTACTATTATCCTTTTCATAATATTATTAAACATATTTTTATAGTTTTGAATCAAAATTAATTTTTATAAACCAAATAAAATCCTCTTTTGAAGTTTTTTTTTCATTTAATCATTTGTAATAATGAAAAATGTTTAATTTTTTAAATTAATTGATATATTTATTTCATTAATTCTAGAGAGTAAGGTAAAATAAAATATGGAAATGAGTAATCATATTGAAAAAATTGGTAGCCTAAGAGGCACCAAAAATGGAATAAGAAAACGATTTAACTGTTTGAAAATGGGGGACACAATTTGTGAAGAATTATATAATGTTGGAGGAAGTTTCATGGAATTATTGGTGGAAATATAATGAAGAGTAGATTTATTTTTATAGAAAACCATAAACCAGTTTAGGGTCTGTTGAAAGAAAAAAATTTAATCCTCTCTGTTAACCCACTAAACACTAAATAAATCAATGAGGAATATTTTAATTCTTTTTATGAAGTTATTTTTATGATTATTCTGTCAAAAGGGGTGGAATACAATTGTCTAAAATAATTTCATACACATTAATGGAGGATAAAGAGTTTGAGGAAGATGACCAACATGTTATCTTCATTTTAAATAAATAATAAATAAATTAATAAATTAATATAATTATCAAAAAATTAATTTAGTATACTGAAATTTCCAAATTCACTTTTTGTATAACAATTATACAATTAATAGGATAAAATAACCACTACAGATTGAACAAAAGTATCATATTTCCCATATAATGCCCTGTAAAAGATATATTTATTATTTAATTATTAAAATATGGAAAAATAATTAATTAAAAATAAATATGCGTTTATCCTGGTTGAGTTTTCCAATCATCTACTAATTAAAAATATTATACCCCAACCAAGGAAAAAATGCATACCATACCTAACAGTGGTTTCATATTTCTCATATGATTAACTATTTCCATGTTATTAAATTATTTTTTGAAAAAATATAAAAAATATTAATAAATAATTTTTTTGTGAGAGTGTCTTCTAATCCTATGATTCTTTCAAATGTTATACATTTCATAGGGTAAAAAATCCCAAACATATTAGAGTTCTCATATTTCTCAAATGACACACTTTTTTTGAGTTATTGAATTATTTGTTTTACTGCTGTACAAAAATATAATATATTGAATATCGTTACGCTATCTTCATCAAGGCATTAAGGACCTCAAAATCTCTCACAAACCTAGATTCTGACACCAAAAATATATTATTGAATATTCCAATATGTAAACTGGGTTTTTTCTCTTATGGTCATTCTTTAACACATTTATTAATATATTTAACAGAAAAATCATTTTTTCAAATAAGACATAAATAAATTATCAATAAGAGTGATTTTATTATAATTTTAAAAATAATGATATTATAGTTATAAATCAAATTTTAAAACAATGATTTTCATATACCATCATTCTCTCTATTTAGTGATATATGAGACCAATAATCGTTGTTATAAAAGACTACCACCACCGCCGCCAACAATGATTGTTTTTGACATCACCACCCACTCTGGATGGGTATAATAATTTATTTAGTAAGGATATATGATAAAAATTAAATGTTTACGTGTTTTAATATTTCTTATTATCAATATCAATATACATTACCTTACTCATGAAAATTTTGCAATAAGATAATATTTTGGATTATTTTACCCCAATGTAAATGATGTTATGATGAATTGGTCGAAATGATTAAATGAATACATATAATGGTTATATCATGAAATAATTATATATATATATTTATATTCTATTTAAATGATTCTTTAAATTAAATTATGATATTTATGTTATTTAAAAATATATCATTTTTTGATCTATAAACATGTTGAAAAATTATACATCAAAATTTCAATTTTCACATATTTTATTCACGTGTTTCACCTAATTAATATTTAGAGAAATAAATCATTGTACGAAATTATATATCTATCTTAAATTTTATTTTAATGTGGAAATTGAAACCAATTAACAAGAAATTATTATATCTTCACGATTTTATATGAATCAATCTATCAAAAGTTTAAACACCATATAATAAAAAAATATAATCGATTAACATATTTGTAATATGTGGTGGTAAAATTATATTAAATAGTGTAGTGTTCTTATATAAAGGTATTTAAAAAATTTATTATGATATATATATTTATTATACATGAAATTATAGAATTTATGAGTAATTGAGTATATAAGGTAAAGTTTAATCTCTAATTCTTTTTTGATAAAAAATTATTTTATGAGAATAATTTCATTTAAATGGTTGTTATAATCACTATTTCAGATACTATAACTTTAATTATAATTTATTAATAGAAACAAATGATTAATTTGGTCCACTATTTTTCATGAGGATGTGCCTTAAATACTCCCCAATTTGAAATAGTATTACATGACTAAAATATTTTTCTATGGGTCCTAATCACTCCCCTTTGAATATTATATTTCTATATTAATCTATTTTGACATATGAGGAATTTTTTATTTCAACCTTTTTTTAATGAAAAAATTTTTAAAACCAAATTACACTTCTATTATGGACTTATTATTTAATATAACAATAAATTATTTTAAGAATGATACCTATATCTTTTAAAATATTATATCCTCTATATCCTTTTATTTTTACATCCTTCCAATATTATTATTTCCCTTGTGGAAACTGAAAATAGTTAACTTATAATGATCGTTTATTTCAACTTATAGTTTTTAATGGAGAATATTAATTATCATTTTAAATATTAATATTTTAAATATGAGTGTTTTGAAAATTTTAATTGTGTTTTCCTTACCATGATAATATATTTTATGTTCTACATTTTTTTAATATGTAATATTTCTTATCATTGTCTCATTATTTGATTTTTTAAATAATTAATTATGATGTTTTCTCTTCAATTTCAAAAAATGGTCTTTAATATGACCTGAAAACCAATTCTTGAATTAAATTATATTAATAAATGATTTTCAATAAAACATAATTTTAGGATTTCTATTTTATTTCAATATTATTTTTTTCCAATTAAATAATAGTAAATAAAACACCCTTTATGTGGTCTTTTGAATACTAATTTTTTTGACTATTTTTTGGAATCAAATGATGGGGATTAGTTTCTATTATAACACAAGTAATTGTTATGAAACCCTTTATCTTTTTATGGGATTTTTAAAGATGAATGATTTATTATTATATTGAAATAATATATATTTGTAATGATGGGTGGTGTCATGTATCATCCTGTAATGCATTGATTAGGGTTTATATCTCTAGATATAAATTTTATAATTGACTAAGGAACGGTCATTACAATATAGAATAGTGTATGAAATTATCTCTTTAATATTGGAATCATGAATTTAGTTTTCACAATACTATTGGAATCATATATAGATTACTTCTCCACTATGGGATTTAGGGGGTTAATCCTTATCCATTATGATATTATTATATATGATTTTGTTTTCAAACCATATATTTCCTATGTTATTAATTATTTCTAATATATATTTAATTTTTATGATATTCCATATTCAAAATATATTCCTCATTTTAATGGTTTTTGTTCATGGTTTTCTGATTCACTGCATATGCTTCAAAGCCATGTTTTGATATTTTTTTTGTTTATATTTTTCTATTCCATGATCCATAATTTTAATTTAGGTTTTAATAATTTCACTTACATTACCATGATATGTTTTTCTTAAGTCTCTCTCTAACTCATGTTTTTCCTCTATTTTCTGATAATGGTGTTATAAATGGTAGATAAGTTCTCCATACTAGAAATTTGTTAACACACTTTTTATATTAAAATTACATGGGTTTCTAAGATGATTATATCATGTTATATATCTATAAAATATTATATAGGATAACTATAATGGGGAAAGGAAAAACAAATTCTAAAAAACAATTTACATATAATTAGTCTTCAATATAATAAACCATTCAATCCTCATGTTGTGTGAAAATTTATTAAGATATTTTAATTAAAACATTATATCATTGTATTATTTAGTAAAAACCCTATAGATTAGTAAATGTATAGGATTATTACACAAATAATTGACAATTTCTTGAGTATATTGTTCTACTTGAAGAAATTACCTATATTGATACATGAATGTTGATGCAGTTGTTGAATTATTGCACCTTGGGGTAATCACTTTTAAACGATTTGGTTTATAGTTGACTGATTTATCACATTAATGGAAGATGAATATACCTAATAAATTACTCATAGATAGACACTATTAGGGTATTTTGTTTTAATGATAATTTTCTCTTCATGAACCCTTATAAATGATTGACTTCACAGTTTTTAAGGGGTCATATTGTAATTTATAATATAAGTAGACTTGCTGAACAAAAGATTAAACTAAGATTAATTTATGTTGATCAAAATTATCTATAGGGAAATTTGATAACGTAAATGTAAATGGTGTTTCATGATTAAATTCCATTTTTTTAATATCATAATTACACTATATTGTTAATGACACCAATCAAAAAAAGTATTTTTTATTATTGGATAAAACTAGAAGGTTCCATGGGTGAATGATACAATGTCATAATGTCCTCAACGAATAACCCATTAAAATGGGGAAATGGGTAAGAAACATCATGATTATTCAAACCCACCTATGATCAAATATTTTTAATGATGGCAACATATGATATGTTCGAAACACGCCATTGAATAAAATGATAGTCACATGAAATATCGAGTGATGAGGATGATGAAGTAATTGTTTGATAATTTACTAAAAGATAAAGTTATCTATTGAAACATCAAGTGGGTGCCTCTAGGGAGTTTTAAGATGAAATAATTTTGGTAAATGAGGACAATGAACATCAAATAATAATTAGATAATTATAATATTATTTAACTTGAGTATATAGGATTTAAGTCACCAAATAGTTATTCTAAAAATTCAATGTCTTATGCATGGGGAAATTGATAATGAAACAAGTAAATTCCTAATTCCAACCAAATAGAATATATCTCAATACACTAAAAAAAATAGAAGAAATGAATTTTTTTTGTAATAACTAACATTGAAGATGTCAATGGTAATTAAGGGAAACATATCCTCCACTCCTGAGTTGTGGATGTATTTATAGTGTTTTATTTTTAAAACCATCATATATCAATTATTTTTATAAGGGAATTGAATAATCACTCAATGATTTTATTATTGATGAAATATTACAGTTTTGTGATTATTTTATCCCATGATATGTTTTATTGGAATCTAAATTAGTTAAATAATAATATATCTCCTTTAATTATATTTCATGAGATTAGAGATATAGATTACATCCCAGTAATGGGAGGAAAAATATTCGTGATTAACGAATAAAAATTAATATTAACCAACAATATATTTTCAGTGAAATGATAACAATTCACTCCTTCCAAAAAAAAATATAATATGGTTTTTGATACTGAATAGCCATAGACACATTGTTGAAATTGATAGTGAAAAAAATTAAAATTTGGGGTAAGAAAATATTAAAGAATGAGATATGTTTCCCACTATTAAATGGATGATATATATCTAGGGATAAAATTCTAATTCATATTTTTAATTTATAGTCCTTATCTATTTACTTTGGAATGTGATAACTAATTTTGAGGATGTAATTTATTATGGGGGAGAATATAATTAATCATAATTACAATATATATTCACCATAACTAAATAATATATTAAGTATAGAGTTTAACATAAAATGTAAATCTAAAAAAAACTATGATGTATTTTTCATATTAAAAATGATAATTATAAAATTCTTCATAAATTATATTATATAAATTAAATTAAACATATCTCACAATCAAAAATTAACATCAGAATAAATAGAATACATGAGTTGAAATAGTCCATATGAATTATAATTCTCTACAATCAAATGGGTGGTATCATCTCCAAAGTTATCCTTTGGACATGCCCAATATGAAATTGATAAATTAATACATTGGTGAAATAAGTTCATATAAATGAAAAATATTGAAGAACATCTAGTGAACTCCATTCTAATAGAATAACCATACATAACATCCACTATTAGTTATTTAACCACTAGATCTTATAAAATGGATATAATGGGATCTGTAAATTCTAATTAAATCAAAATTTTATTATTATAAATAGAAACAAATGGGTATATAAATGTGAAATTTATTTTATAAATAATAGAATTAGTTTCCAGAGTTATGTATTATTATATTAAAATAAACTTATTTAACTTTTCGATATGAATATACCTATAAATAATTTTTAATCCATTAAATATATATTCCTTTAATATAAACAATTATACATTAACATTATACATACAAATATATTTTTTCTAAAAATATATGTTTATTTACTTGTTACTTTATATTGAAACAATGTGTTTTGGAATTTTAGAATGTGAAATTAATATAAATAATATATTTTTAACATAAAAATATAAATATATATTTTTGAAGAATTCCATATATTTCCTTAAAAGTTTGTTTTTTAATCAATTTTTTTGAAAATTACGAATGTTGGGATTAAATCAATATGTAAGTTTAAACTTGTAGATTTAAAACAATTTCATATAGTAACACATGTGATTATAGAATAAAATTAATCTATTTAGTATACTATTTAATATTTAAAAATTTATTTCAAAATTATTTGAATTGTATTAAAATGTTAGATGAATAAATTTTTTTATGAAATTTTCTTTGAATCAGTAAATTTCATTGTGATATTCAATTTCATAATTCCATGAAATCCTAATATGTTTTATTTTTTATAATAAATAATTTATGTAGTGTTTATTAGAAATTTTGATACCCATCACTTATACATGTTTTTTTTCAAAAATAAATGCTTATAATAATAAAGGGTTTTACAAGATGAAATGTATTCATGTGGAAAATGAATATTTTTACCTCTAAAAAATAAATTTGATAATAAATATTTTCAAATTTAAATCAGAATATTCAAATTTGGTAAAAAGATAGATCATAATTTTTTTCATTAATTTTTTTTACGAAGGATAAAATTTAATAAACAAGTAAAAATTAAATATGTTTAAATATACAAGGTTTAAATAAAGAGAACTAAAACACATATGGATTATAATATTGTCCTCCCTCATTTGATTGATAAGGACGAAGGACATTAAATGGACATAAGAGACATCCTCACGGAATAAAAGATGAAAATAAATGCCAATTGATTCCTGGAAATTAGGGTAATTATTTTCTATATGAGGATAAAAAAACCAACCAATCATACCATAAGACAATACCACTACATGATTGATGAAAAAAATGTAAAAAAACTCATTTATTACCATTGATATAAAAAATTATACATCAAGAATGTATAAAATTAAAATAAAACTAATATCAATGTACATAGGGGAATATAATGTTTAAAAAATAAATGAAAACTTACATCAATTTAATTAACCAACATTCCCTATTATGAAACTCCATATTATAACACATTTATCTTGATGCACCACTAAAAAAGTGTAATACATTACCTTTTATTATTTCCCAACAAAGGATATCTAAAAAATAACCATTGTTCTTACGTAGGGGGCGAGTAGTGAAACATATGAGGCTTTTTCTAAATTACATCCCTAATTATTCCAAAAGAATATTACATTTTATAATCTTCATATAAACAAATTTATATAATTTTTTTTAAAACAATCTCATAAAAAATACCAAATTAAAATAGTTACCACAAAAAACAATATGTTCTAAGGAAAACATCTAATCATGTCACCCCAATCATTTCATAAATTCAATTAGAATTTATAGTTCCATTTCACATAGCCTCTAACACACATACACCCAAACAAATAATCTTGGTGTCTACCAGTAATGATTTAACTTCATGTACATAACACGTCCCTTTAATGGTGGTACTTCACAACCACTATCCATCCATTCCATCAATTAAGTACGATTTATTCCAAAAACATTCCAATAAAACCATTCAAAAAATTATATCATATAAATAAAAGAAAACCATTATTTAAATATATTACAACAACCCATTTTAATAAATCCATTCATTTTTTTAAAACACTTTTCAAACATCCCAATTGAATAAAACCAAGAATTTTATTGAAAACCATTTTTCCATGCATCAAAACCAAATAACCATTTTAAATAATCATTTATGAATCAAGTAACCAATATCACTTTCCACCAAAACATATGATTATCACAATTCAATACACCACCATAAAAGAGGGTTTCAATCTATCAATTGAATAATAATTATGCAATCAATTTTAAAAAATTTAATTATTTTAAACTCATGGTTTCATGTTCTAAATACGTGAGTCTATGGTGAATACCCTTACCTCAGAAGTTATGGGGAAAATGAAAAAAATACGAAAAGGCCCCAAAAACATGGTTCGATAACCATAACCTAGATTCAAATATATTCTCAAGTCATAAAATGGAATAATTTAGCTATGATCGGAATCAAAAGACATAGACCTATCCATTGTGGACTGGATATATGAAGGAGAGAGAGAGAGAGAGATAGAGATATGTAAATCAAATAAAATAAATAAAAATTATATGATTGAGGACATACTAATGTATTCAGGCTTCTATGCACCATGAAACACCATAGGATCACATAAGATGCTATGGTAAAGGGTTCCACGACCTTGGTGAGGATACAATCTTAAGTTAGGGACAATTTGGAGAAAATTAGGGGTTAATACATAATCCCAATCATGGTCCACTATTTTAGGAGCAATTTTTAAGCCATACACAGTTAGTCAGGATGTTGAGTAAAACATGCACTGCCAGCCTCTGCCTTAAATAGGACCACACATGGTTGGATTGAATGGTCAGAGAAAGCATGTTCTAACTATGAAAAATTCATTTCCCCACATTTCATGGCTTCTATTAGGTGGATGCATGGTTTAGAAAAACTGTTCATATTCCTGTTCACCTTCCCTTAACCATCTATCTCATTTAACATAGTTTTTGGATGGAGGTTAATTGTTTTCTTAAATTTTTATCAAATCGTACACCTATTGAAAATCCCCAAAAAATTCCAAAAGACTTCCAAACCCAAAAAAACATCACCAAAACAAATTACATATGTAAAAATGTATAAATAATGGTTTACCGACATGAAACCATGGGTTTTACATTCTCCACACCATTTGCCTTTCCATCCTAAGAAATTTGAAAATAGTCATTACAATGGAATATTTATGGCCATTTCACCCTCATATCCTTCTACCGTGCCAATTTCTATTCGGGAGTCTGAACACGTTTCTAGAAAAACATCACCAAAATGATACTTTTCCCACACAAGGTACTCTCTTACATGTCCAAATTTTTATTTGGCATGTGAACCAACCATAAGTACATCTATATATCAATGGGATCCCATTAATTCTCACAACCAGGATAAGGCTAAATCATTTTTATATGAAATACAAGAAACATATTATCTACAACACTAAACCTTTGGGGAAAGGTCAACCAATATGCCACATCACCAAACCATTCATGTATCTCAAAATGCCAACGTATCAAGGATAAAATGTTCTATTTTTAACAAAATGATGATGTCTATGCCTTTAATATATCATAAAAAACACATAACCACTCATATCGAATGACAACGATCATCAATGATGATCCACATAATATTTTTAACGACACTAAAAAATACATATCTATTTCATGATCAACAAAATAATATTTGTTGTCTCTAGTACATATCTATGCCCAACTAGAAAAGACTCACATATTTCATCCAACAAATTCAATAATTATACGGATGCACATAAAATGATTCTAAATGATTCATTTGTATATATTTATGATGAAAATGGTATGCACAATGATTGATTATAGGGGATGAGTTTTGTGGAATTAATGATGTCTGGTGTAATATCGTCGAATTGTTTTGATTGGGTTTGTTCACAAAGACAAAAACACCCAACTATACTCACAACCAAGATTCATGGACCTAGTTTCCAAATGCACACTCATTGGATTATTTGTCCAACAACATTTAAGAACAAACATTTGTAAAGAGGATGAGAATTCGGTCTAATAAACCCATTTTAGGGGGGAACTATTTCTTATTAGGGACCCTCTTAAATATTTATGTCTTGTTTATATGTTCATCAATATTTATTCATTCCAAAGCATGTGTCCACATACTATCCCTTGGTAAGATCGATCATAAATATGTATGTGTTCGTAATTTTCTATATGTACATACAATCCTCTATGAATGAAGAAATCAGTATGTATAGTAGGTTCTTCATCAATGTTACCCATTAGAGGATAGACGAGTAACTCCAGAGTCATTTATATATAGAATGCTAGTTCAAGACACATGATGAGTTTATATGGAGTAAATCGTCATCCAAAGTGGATGAAAATTGTCTGGATATTGGGATCAAACCCATATGATGTGTTTCTAATGAATCATCATGAAAGGAATCCGATTCCATGTAGTTTGGGGTCACATTACTTGGAACATAACCTTTTAATGTGATGTGTAGGGACCCATCCTTGCAGTTTTACTTCACATGGCATGAACATCCATGTGATAGGTTTCTTGGCCAAGGATGGCGTGGGACTTAATCCAAGGAGGCCCAAGATACTCAGAAGGGATAAGGTCTCCCTCGTGGATATGACCCTACCATGAATTTTCCTAATATAAAATTAGGTTGGTTTTGGATGTTGGGTTCAGAACTCATGAATACTTCCTACATATCCCGATTATTTGGGAATCAACACCTACATAGTTTTGTATCCCATGTAGTTTTATGTCATTTGTTCAAGATGAGAATGATATATCAAAATGAAAATGGAATGAATGAGATAGGTGATGTATTGGGCTTGAATCTCAAGGAGATATAATACATATCACAATTATTTGAGAACCAAATTCCTTATAGTTCTAAATACTGGGGATTATTCATTGAATATTCCCATTGAAGGGGGACTGATTTTCTATTACACCAAATTATAGGCCCATTTGATGTTTGGGGTCTTGTGAATTTCATGATTAAAATTAATCTATAATCACATTTGAGTAATGTTCAGTGAGAGAAACAATATAATGAAGTTGATATGATGATCGCGGGACCCTACCCATCCATTGGAAGATGGTGCTTGAGCGCAATGTGTAACGCCCCGACCCCAGTTACCCAGAGTTGGTGCATTATTTTAATAAATTGGCATGATTACAAGGAATCATGTCTGGAAGGACCGATCAGTTTTGCAGTCTTGGAAAATATATTACATACATGAATGTTACATTACACTTTATAACATACAAAACAACATAAATAATACTTTATGAATTCCATTATTACCTTGGAATAACCCTACATATCAATCACAATACACATCTTGAAATCCTAGAAATAAATAACACATAGAAAGGGGTGAGCACAGATGCTCAGTAAGGATAAAAATATAGACGGAACTTTAATAAAAAATCATTATCATTTAATGCAATGTATAACTAAAACAAAAGCCTTTTAAACATGAACATCAACATAATATGGCGAAAATAAAATAAAATAATGCAATTTAGTTAACCACATGGATATTCTACTAGTCAAATAATGACATGTAATATCACTAACCACTTTCATAATGATGGAATGCATAATTCCAGACTATCATAACTACGTAGCCAAGGGCTCATGCCAAGACTACAAATAAGTTATTTTCAAGGCTTCATTGAAAGACACTAGTTTGTCTCATGAGACCTACTGACGCATCAAGGAGCTATAGCGGGCTTCACCCATCACTTACTAACTCCAACTTATTCCTCATATGAAAAGGTGTAAACATAACATAAACATTCGCATTAAAACTACTATACAAAATATCAATACTTTATCCATAAACCATGAATGGTGTAAAAATAAAACATCCATAGTCAAACATATCACAAAACCCTCAATAAAATATGGATGTTTTGTATCAAAATAAATCAACTTCAAATAAGCTTAAAATCTATTAAACGATGTTGACATAGATGAGAATGTTTTTTAAAACTCATTGATGGAAATATATATTTTTAATTAAAAAATTTAAAAGTTACACAATTTATAAAGGAAGACATTTAAATACATTTTTTTAATCAATGATTCCCATACCACTTTGAAGCTTTTGAAAGGAATTAACATTTTTAAAACATTCATGTCCATATAAATAAATCCTTAAAAACCATTTTGAAAACATGGACATTAATGATAATGATTTAGAAGAATAAATATTGAAAATATTTAAAATAATGTTTTAGTAAAAATTACCTTAAAAATAATCCCTTTGAAACATATTTTATGAAACATGGTCATTGATAATAAATGTGTCCTAGTAGATACTGATGTAAAAACAACCTCAGATAATAAAGAGATTGTGAAATTAACCCTTAATAATTTGGTAACATATGAAACATACACCCCATGAAAGAGGTATCATACAATGAATATGTAAATACACATAAATTAAAGTGTATTACACAAAGAATACAATTACGGGCAGTACATACCCTACACAAAAGGTAATAGTGGCAATATGGCCTGAATCTCACGAGAATATGGAGTGAGATGATAACCCATTACCTTGTACTATTCCTTGGATGAGGGTAGTTTAACCTCCAGTATAATGGTGAAATAATTTTTATGAAATTATAAAAGAATCATATACATTAATATGATATCATATATGATATTTTAAAAATGATTTGTTAATAATATCTTAGTATTATCGTCATTTCAGGTGTTAACTTACTCGTTTTATTTTATATGTTTTGTTACATAAGCCATGTTTTTTATGCATAGGTTATATATTCTTAATATCAAGAACAATATCATGTGCTTAAACATTATTTTTAATTATAAAATGAGAATTATACTTGAATTGATACGATGGGGAATGTATCTTATCACGTTCGTGGAGACGGTAGTCCGTACGTACTCACAAATGCTACTTCCATTTCATTTTTAATTTGAAAAGGAATCAAAACCAAATGATATATAGGTATATTATTATTAAAGTATAATATAATATCTTATATTTTTTTTATTTTCATTAACACAATACTTTATATGTTCCATGTATGGTATGAATGAGTCATATCACTTTGAGTGGGTGGTAGTCCGTACTTCCTCAAATGAAAGTATCATATATATATATGACATGAAATGAATAATGGTATGCTATAAAAAGGAATTAAAGAAGACTATATATAAAATAAATATCATAAATATCATATTTAATTATATTTCCATCATAATGTCCACCATTAGAGGCGGTAGGAGAAAATTGAACAATCATCGTTTCGTGAGGCATTTCGTTGCCATCCAGAGAAACATTATGTTTTCACCCATTAGATGGAGGTGTGCTTAAGTGTAATTCGAATAATTCTCATAAACATATCCTAGTATATTTCTGATACTGGGTTTTTCACAAAAGTAAATAATAAGAAGTGTTTAGGGGTTGGAGATGTAAAATAAAAGAAAAGAAGCTAAGAGAAATCGTTACCTTTAATTTGGGTAACTCCGTTTGGTTTGAACAAAAAAGGACTCTTGAAGTTCGTTCTTCTAAAGGTAAGGCTTATAAGAAGATTATAGGGGTTTAGGGATCATAATTGTTCAGAGTTTGGATGATCCAAAAGTCTCTAGAGGTGTGAGGAATTGGTTAGAAGTGGTGTCCTTTTATAAGGGGGAGGAGGGTCTCTTTAGGAAAAAATTAAAGTATTATTTTATAATAAATTCATATTCGGTTTATAATGTCTCAAAAGTGTTTTATTCAAAGTATAAGGTTTCTATAGGTATATAAAAACTCAACCAATAGGTTTTAGAAAGGTTTGGGTCACTTTATTAACCTTATCGTTTAGTTTTAACTCTTAGTTAATTAGTTTGACACTTACGATGTCACTTTGTATTTTTATATTATATAGTTAATAAACATACTATATACAGACAAGATACCCCCAAGTGGTCCATTAATGATACACCAATCATGATATATGTCATTTGGCCGAACCTTAGATTTTTAAGAGTAAAATATCAATTACTAATATAATATATGTTTTACAAAATCATTTATGTCAATTTTGACACTATTTAATAATTGATTTTTTTAAAGTAATAACAACTTTATTAATTAGAATAAAATTCATTTAAGAAATCCTAATATGTAATATTAACTAATAAAAATCTTGTATTTAATCAACACTTTCAAATTATATTTATTTTAACATTTATAATAGCATTTATTTAATTCTTTTATTATTAAGGAAAATACAGCATCATTATTGTGTCATAAAAATATTGAATTATTCAATGTATAAAAATTATAAATAAAATACTATTATGTAGGAAATCTTTTTATCTTTATAATTAATATTTATAGTCTAAAATATAACATATATAACCCTATTTAAAAATTGGTTTTCTAAAAGATATATGCTTGTGTCATTTTTTTATTTACTTTAACTTAATTAAAATAAAGTGTCATTATCACTTTCATGTAGCTCCATGGGGTCCCAAAAGCGACCCAAAAAATCTCATGGTCATAAAGGTATCAACCCATAGGTTTAGAACACGTTTTATGGTATTTTAGTATTATTATAATATAATTTGTTACCATTATTTACCGGATTTACCCTTTAACCATGGTAAATAAAATATTTACTGAAGTAATTATTCAAAATGTCTATAAATAAAAGTTACTGATTTACACAATATATACTTCCTTATTATAAATATGGAATCAATTTTTCTAAATTCAAAAAATATAAGTGTCAGAAATTAAATTAAAATTAATTCCCGTTGTTGAAACAAAAACCGTGTTTTTAAGAAATAATAACTATCCAAATATTGACACTTTCTTATGTCCAGTTTAAATATGAAATTATGTCCAATGACAAAAATTGGATTAAATGGTAAAATTATAATCTAATTATACTTTAAAATCACTCAAATTCATAATTTATCACTATTAATTATTTCTATTAAAAAAGTTGTTTTTAATTAAAATTTAGTAATTTTCACTATTCATCACAATATGAAAGTTATCAGAAATGTACCAAAATTTCACCCTATACTAATTTCAATATTCTGAATCCAAAAATGAAGTCTATTTTACCAAATTCAAAATATAAAATTTTCATTAATTAATTTAAAAATAATTCATGTAATTAAAACCAAAAGGCGTATTTTTGATAACTATCAAAAGAATGACACTTGTTTATATCCAATTTCAAAGTAAAAATTACATAAAAAGACCATCATTGGGTTCAAATGGTAAAAATATAATCTATTTATAATTCCATTCCATTAAAATGTATAATTAAACAATATAAATTATTTTGATTAAAAAAGTTGATTTCAGTCAAAATATATTATTTTTTACTATTCACCCAAATATGAAAGTTATCAGAAAAAACAAAAAAAATAATTGAAACTAAATTATTATGTCCAGATTATAAAGAATAATTTTATTTTGTAAAATTGAATATATAAAAGTTTCAAATATTGGATTTAAAAAGGCTTCTCTATTAAAAGGTGGTAAAATTACATTTTTTGAAAAATACTTGTTTTATCTGAAAAATGTTTTTGTTCTTACATTATGTCTAAGAAACTCATAATATGGATTCTAAAATTATAAGGATTATATGAAGTTCAAAATTCAGTTAATACTATTCATAACCGCTTTTGAACGGCTTGTTTGGTAAGTCGTGGTGCACTAGAACTCGGTGTTGTGTGTAGTGAATGTTATTGAATTACATTAAAGAAATAACGTACTATGAAATCTTGGGGTGTTAAATTTTTCCATCCTTCAATAAATTCTGTCCTTGAAATTTGAAATTATTTTTCTAAAATTAAATATGGAAAATAGGAAATACCTTTGGGAAGACCCACATCGGAAATTAGGTTAATAAAATTTAGACTTAATATGAGGAAGAGTGAAATGAAAGGGTCACCACCCAATTATGATATTGATTAGGAGAACATTGGTGGAAATTAGAGACATATAAATAGAGGAAAAACTTAAATATTTATTGTTAGTGATTGAGGTCATTAATCACAAACAATTATAAAATTGAGGGCCTTAAATTAATCAATCTATGATGATTTAAAATACCATATGTTCAATAAAACATATGGTATTAAGATAACACATTTGTTGTTTCATGATCCCTTCAATAAAGTATAAGAATTACTTTCTTCATTGAATAAGAGAATAAGAAAAATATATACTTGTCAAGTAGAGTCCCATCCTTTAACTAAGTTCTACCACAAACTCATGTTTCACTCTAAAAGATAATAAAACTTAAAAATAATATTCTATTTATCTTATTCAT
The DNA here is from genome assembly GCA_963277665.1 of Viscum album. Lineage (NCBI taxonomy): Eukaryota > Viridiplantae > Streptophyta > Magnoliopsida > Santalales > Viscaceae > Viscum > Viscum album. The sequence continues at coordinate 2,013,694,132 of OY728153.1, read as the reverse complement.
ATAGGGTTCTAGAAAGATGAATTTATAATTCTTCTAGAAGAACCATTAAAAAAACTACATTATTCAATCCAGTACATCACGTGGCTCAGTGGTAGGTGATACACCCTTGTAACCCTTCGGTTGTGGGTTCAAGTCTCGCGGCCTTGCCGGACGCGACGGGTTGCCGCCCGACCTCCGGGTTGTCCTTTTTATGGAAATCCAAAAATAATCTCAAACTGGTCTTATCAATAATACTTCTGTCCAAACTCACAGTCCAAAATTTATAAGGTAGGTAAACACAATGAATATCTTTTTTCCACGCAATAGCATGTGAACACCTTTATCGTTTATTCTTTTAAAACACTACAACATCCTGAAATACCATAAAACCTTATTGATTACATTCATGCTCCCTTGTTCCTTATAGAATACTGGATATACTCCATCTAACAAAAAATGTTTTAAACTCCAACAATGATGGAATATAGAAATCATTAATCAGTTTCAAGGTAGTCAAGAATATCCAATATAATTTATCCAAATCATTCATGTATTATTCAAAAATCACTACCTCAGTATAAAAACTATATTATTGTTTATCATTCTCTCAACCATATATTTTACAAAAATACAACCTACTATTGAGTCAATTTTCTTGGTTCCACACAATCTCAGGTCCTTATTGAAATAGTACTACAGTACAATCCTTATATACTCAATTATTATAATCAGTTAATTATTGATACAACACTCAAATGAAATAATTTTCTAATAACAACATAAGAACACTAATCTTTCCTCATCATCTGTGGTAGTATCATAACTTGATTATTATCCAATAGCATCATTTGGGGAATACTCTGATGATTTGGACATCGGTTGGTGCAGTGTCCGAACTCCTTAGAAATGAAGCATTGTAAATTTGAAACCATTTTCTCACCCTTTCAGTCACGTACTTGGTGTCCTTTTTCTCCACACTTATAAGAAACTCCCATTCCCTTCAGGAAATATCTAGGGTTTTTCTTTACAATGTTATCACATATGGGAAAATTCTTCTTTTCCCTCTTCCCTTTATCTATCTTTCCCTCTTTCATCCTTTTCTTTTCTTACTTCCCTTCAAAGCCATAGGACTCATAGAACTCTTCTCTTAACTTATTAAGACATCATACTATTTATTCATATGTTGAGAATACATTGGAGATCATTTCCCTTCTAAATGTTGGATAAATAGTGTGAGATATATAATCCTTCTTACTCTTTGGATCATACGTACTGCTGGAGTTCACATTCTTTATACTGGGCGCCATTTCTATACAGTAGCATAAACTAGGACAATTTATGAATTGCAATGAATAATTACAAACTTGTAAAATACCTAATGTAAATTGAATGGTTTATAGATATAATCCATAATCATAAAGATGTTTTCAATGAGGAATTATATACTCATAAACCCTTCATAATGATTTGTAAAGAAAATGAGAATTATCAGAAGCATATCCCCCAAGAGTGTCATAACCAAGAGTGCAGTAAGGCCCATTTTCGAGCAGCAGTTCATGTTCGAGTCTAGCTCAAAGTGGTATTTTCGGGTTTTACCCCTAGGTACATCTGTGCCAGATCCGCCTCTACCTGCTCGTATCCAGAAAGAGATATATTTCTCAGAAAACTCACAAAATCTCTACAATACCAAAATTCTTGGAAGTCCCTCTATACTAATCCTCACAGTATATCTTAGGGCTATGTGCTCTAATCAGAGTTTATCTAAATCTAGTTTCCAAGGTTATTTCTAAACATCCTCTGATACCAACTGTAACCCCCTGACCCCAGTCACCTAGAGTCAGGGCATTATTTTAACACATTGGCATGATAATAAGGGATCAAGTCTCGAAGGACTGATCAGTTTATCAATCTTGGAAAAGAGATTACATACATTAATGTTAAATTACACTTTATAACATACAAAAAAACATAAATAATCCTTTATGATTGCCATTATTTCCATGGATTAACCCTACATATCAATCACAATAAAATTCTTGAAATCCTGGAATAAAATAAAACATAGAAAGGGGTGAGCTCAGATGCTCAGTAAGGATAACAATATAGTAGAAACTTTAATAAATAATCATAAACATTTAAGGCAATGTATAAATAAAACAGAAGACTTTAAACTTGAACTTCAACATAATATAGAAAAAATTAAAAACAATAATGCAATTTACTTATTCACATGGATATTGTACTAGTTAAATAATCACATGCAATATCACTAACCACTTTCATACTGATGGAATGCAGAATGCTAGAAAATCATAACCACGTAGCCAAGGCCTTGTGCCATGACTACAAATAATATTTTTTCGAGGCCTCATGCCAAGATACTACTTTGACTCATGATACCTTCCGATGCATCGAGGAGCTATATCGGGCTCCACCGATTAGTTACCAAGTCCAATGCATTTATCATATGAGTAGGTTTAAACATAACATAAACATTTGTATTAAAACTACCATACGAAATGTCGACACATTATCCATAAACCATGAATGCTGTAAAAATAACACATCCAAAGGCAAACATATCACAAAACCTTCAATAAAATATGGAAGTTTTGTATCATAATAAATCAACTTCAAATAACCTTAAAATCCATTAAAGGATGTTGACATAGATGAATTTGTTTTGTAAAAATCTTTGAGAGAAATATCTCTTTTTCATGAAAACATTTTAAAGTTACAAAATTAAGAAATGAAGACATTTAAAGACATTTTTGAATCAAATTTTCCTATACCACTTTGAATCTTTTGAAAGGAATTAACATTTTTAAAACATTCAAGTCCATATAAATAAATCCTTAAAAACCATTTTCAAAACATGGACATTAATAAGAATGATTTAGAAGAATAAATATTTAAAACATTTAAAATTATGTTTTAGTAAAAATTCCCTTAAAAATAATCCCCTTGAAAACTCTTTTATGAAAAATGGTCATGGATAATAAATATGTCTCAGTAGATACTTATGTAAAAACAACCTCGGATAATAAAGAGATTGTGAAATTAACCCTCAACAATTGGGAAATTACGAAACATACACCCCATGAAAGTGGTATCAAAAAATGAATATGTACATACACATTAATTAAAGTGTATTACACAAATAATACAATTATGGGTAGTACATACACCACACAAAAGGTAATAATGGCAATATGGCATGAATCTCACGGGAATATGGAGTGAGACAAAAACCCCTTACCATGTACTTTTCGTTGGTTGATGGTAGTTTAACCTCCTGTATAATGGAGAAATAATTTTTATTAAATTATACAAGAATCATATACGTTAATATGATATCATATATTATATTTTAACATTGCTTTGTTAATAAGATCTTAGTATTATCATCGTTTCGGGTGTTAACTAACTCGTTTTATTTTATATGTTTTGTTAGATAAGCAGTGTTTGTTATGGATAGGTTGTATATTATTAATATACAGAACGATATCATGTCCTTAAACATTATTTTTAATCCTAAAATTAGAATTATACTTGAATGGATATGATGGGGAATGAATCTCATCACGTTCGTGGAGACGGTAGTCCGTATTTACGCACGAACACTACATCAATTTCATTTTTCATTTTAAAAGGAAACAACGACAAATGATACATAGGTATATTATTATTCCAGTATAATATAATATCTTATATGTGTTGCTTATGTTCATTAACATCATCCTTTATACGTTCCACATATGGTATGAACGTGTCATATCACTTTGAGGGGGCGGTAGTCCACACTTCCTCAAATGAAATTATCATATATATATACAACATGAAATGAATAATGGTATTCTATAAAATTGAATTACATAATATTATATATAAAATAAATATCATTAATATAATATTAAATTATCGGGCCATAATAATGGCCACCATGAGAGGCGTTAGGAGATAATTGAACAATCATCATTTCGTGAGGCGTTTGGTTGCCATCCACAGAAACATTATGTTCATCACCCATTAAATGGATGTGTGTGTAAATGTAGTTAGAATAATTCTCATAAAAGTATCCTAGTATATTTATGATACTGGTTTTGTTACAAAAGAAACGAATAATAAGAGTTTAGGGGTTGGAGAAGTAAAATAAAAGAAAAGAAGCTTAGTGAAATCGTTACCTTTAATTTTGGTAACTCCCTTTGGTTTAAACCAAAAAGGACTCTTGAAGTTACTTAAGCCTAAGTTAAAGATTTTAGGAAGCATATAGTGATGTAGGGAGCTTAAATGGTCAGAGTTTGGACGATCCAAATGGCTTGAGAGGTGTGAGGAATTGGTTATAAGTGGTGTCCTTTTTTAAGGGGGAGGAGGGGCTCTTTAGGAAAAACCAAATGTATTATTTTATAACAAATTCATATTCGGTTCCTAATGGATCTAAAGTAGATTATTCAAATTATAATGTGGGGATAGGTCTAAAACAACTCAACCAATATCCTTTAAACAGGTTTGGGCCACTTTATTAACCTTATCATTTAGTTTTATCTCTTAGTTAATTAGTTTGACACTTACCATGTCACTTAGTATTTTTAAATTATATAGTTAATAAACGTACTATATACATAAAAGCGGCCCCCAAGTGGTACATTAATGACACAACTATAATTTTATATGTCCTTTGGCCGATTATTATATTTTTTGGAATATAATATCAATTAATAATATAATATTTGTTTTAAAAACACATTTATGTCAATTTTGACACTATTTAATAAATGTTTTTTTAAAGTCTTAACAGCATTATTAATTTGAATAAAATTAATTAAAGAAATAATAATATTTAATATTAACCAATAATATTATTTTATGTCATCAAAACATTCAAATTATATTTATTTTAACTTTTATAATACCATTTATTTTATTATTTTGTTATTAAGGAAAATACTTCATCATTATTGTGTCATAAATAAATTTAATTATTCAATGTCTAAAAATTATAAATAAACTTCCATTATGTTGGAAATTTATTTATCTTTATAATAAATATTTATAGTCGAAAATAAAACATATATAACCCTATGTAAAAATTGTTTTGCTAAAAGATATATGATTATTTCATTTTTGCATTTACTTTAACTTAATTAATACAAAGTGTCATTATCACTTACAAGTGGCTCCATGGGGTCCCAAAATCGACCCAAAGATTCCCATGGTCAGATATGTATCAACAAATAGTGATGGGACACGTTTTAGGGTAATTTAGTATTATTATAATATTATTTCTTTACCCTTATTTAATAGATTTACCCTTTAACCGTGGTAAATATAATATTTAATGATGTAATTATTCACAATTTCTAAAAATAAAAGTTACCTATTTACGCAATTTTTAGCTCATGATTCTAAATGTGGAATCCATTTTCATAAATTCAAAACACAAAAGTGGCATAAATTAATTTAAAATTAATTCCCGTTGTCGAAACAAGAAGCATGTTTTCAACAAATAATAACTATCAAAATATTGACACTTTCTTATATCCAGTTTAAATATGAAATTATGTCTAATGACCAAAATTGGATTAAATTTTAAAATTATTATATAATTATACTTTAAAATCACTCAAATTAATAATCTATCACTATTAATTATTTCGATTAAAAAAGTTGTTTTTAATTAAAATTTAGTAATTTTCACTATTCATCAAAATATTCAAAGTTATCAAAAAAGTACCAAAATTTCACCCTAAGATATTTTAGATATTATGAATGAAAAAATGAAGTATATTTTACCAAATTAAAAACATAAAAGTTGCATTTATTAATTTAAAATCAATTCTCGCTATTAAAACCAAAAGGCATTTTTTTAATAACTATCAAAAGATTGACACTTGATTATGTCCAATTTCAAAGTGAAATTACTTACAATGATCATCATTATATTAAATGGTAAAAATATAATCTGTTTAATCTTCCATAACATTAAAATTTATAATTTATCAATATAAATTATTTTGATTAAAAAAGTTGTTTTCAGTTAAAATATAGTATTTTTCACTATTCACCCAAATATGAAAGTTATCAAAAAAACACCAAAACATTATTGAAACTAAATTATTATGCCCCGATTCTAAAGAATAAGTTTATTTTTTTCAAATTGAATATATAAAATTTTCAAATATTGGATTTAAAAATTCTTTTCCACTAAAAGGCGATAAAATTGCATTTTTGAAAAATACTACTTTTATCTGAAAACATGTAATTGTTCTTACATTATTTCTATGAAACTCATAATATGGATTCTAAAATTATAAGGATTATATAAAGTTCAAAATTCAGTTAATACTATTCATAACCGCTTTTGAACGGCTTATTTGGCAAGTCATGGTGTGCTAGACCTCAGTGTTGCGTGTAGTGAATGTTATTGAATTACTTTTAAGAAATAACGTACTATGAAATCTTGTGGGGTTACACAAAGGGTGGGAGATATGGGGATTTTAGTGTGCATGTTTCCTCTCTTGTCTTTATATATAGGATATCTGTGTTTGGTGAACAATTTAAATACTACCTAGGATAGGGAAAATATGGAAAATAGATCAACCAACAACGAGAAAGGAAAGGGACTTACGTTAGGAGGAGTGCCCTAGAAATAGTTCTAGGAAAGGGGAGGAGCATAATTCCTTGCCAAAGGATATGCAATAATTATCACCGTTTTTTAATACTATCCCTCATCAATGGTAAATGACAGTGATTCCCCTTAATAGGTTTGAACAAGAATTTTCATGTGAGTATACCAATGATGGAGCCTAGGATACCCTAGGAATTTAGACTTAGGGACATTCTGGGGCTCCGCCTTATTGTAGAAATTACCCACCAGACTCTTCATACTTTCAGTATGTAAAATCATAAGGGGGATTTGATACACACTATAGTTTTATCATACAATTCATGAGGTTTTGGGAAAATATTTGTTATGATGTTATTAGACTGGATTACAAAGGGACTGGCTATGATATGATGGAAAAGGAAGGATGTAATTTGATCCAGATTGTATAACTCTATAGGATACCCCATTCCATATAGAATATATGTATGCTAGGTGGTTTTTACAACCTATATCATATTTCTATGTGGGAAGGGGGACTATCTGCATACCATGGTGGTATAAATTCTTGATTTTGATCAATGATTCTCTTTTATAAATAGGTTCATGTCCCATCTGCATGCCATGATGCTACATGGGGCTGAATTCCATCTGTGTAGCAATTTTTTACACAGGGAATGATATGATCTACATAGCTATTTACAATGTGGTATGCCTATTTGGAATGGGGAAAATGGCAATGCACCTCATGGGAAATATATCCACAAAGTATGTGGGCTTTGGGGTTTCCAATTAGATTAGTTTCTCCTCCTTAATGATATTTTGAGTGATTTATTTATAGGAAATCTATAAAGGATTCCATATATTGTTTTTCCCTCATATTTAGTGCCTTTATTGATCGATCATTCTCAGATCTCATTTTTTCCTTATGTTTTTCTACCACCGTACATAATATATTTAATGTGATGTGGGGAACTGGATATGACTGTATAAGGACATCTGTAATGAAGTTGTGAAACCTATTTATTGAAATCCCATAGATGAAACCTGGATCGTAGATGTCTTGTTCAGTGGGGGTACGAGGTCATCATCTGTGGAGGTGAGAATCACCACCATAGTCTCATGAATAAATTAATTTCATTCGTTGGGAGCTAACAAATTTGCGATTACAAATATAGATTTTAGATAATGGGAAATGTCATATATGTGGTGAATATCATCACCTCTCTTGAGAAATTGATATTATTTCATCGGAGGGAGTTAGAGTCATCGTTCACTTCCCAAGAAAATCATAATTTTAGGACTACTTGCAGAGCGTACCACCATTCAATGTGACGGTCTGTAAAGGATTTATACATTGGGTTTCCCTTTCTCCCTTTTCAGGTTTTCTCTTCTATATATATAATTTTTTCATAACTCCTTCTTTTTATTTGTTTTCAATACATTTACAAATACATGGAATTACATTTTCTTTCAATTTCATATATTTCATGTTCTATCAAAAGTCCCCATAATAATGGGTTCTAATCAGGATGAGTACGAGACTATTATGATGTAAAAAAAATCCTAGAATAAACTGGTTTTGGTTATGAAGGTGGACCCGAAGAAGGGGACCACTCTTATATATTGAGGGACTAGATCATTTGTCCTTCACCATGTTTCTCGGTGCATTCCATGCTCCCATAGATATCTCTTGGCCTCCATGCTTATGCAAACTACATCCTTTGTAGATGCATTTTTTTTGCAAACTATGATTTTCATTTACGAAATTAAATACTTCAACTAAAAAGGGTGATTTTAGACATGCAATTAGTGGGGGTTTGGTGTGATGTTTTATTGTTTTTTCGGAAAGCTATTGATTTTTAGGCCAAAGATTCATGGGAAAATATACCAAAAGCTTTAGTGAACTAGGGGTTCATAGAATGTGCAACCAAGAATAATTAGTATGTTGTAATTTTTTCTTTTTCAATTAATTTTTTTTCCTGTTAGTCTAACTCTATTTAATAAAAATTCGATGAATTCTAGAAATGACCCTTCATAGGTCACTTCTGTTACTATTAGTTCCCTTCCAACAGTTGATGGATTGATGAAGGACAATATATTATAAATCGACAACAGGATCACTATCATCCTATTTCATCAGTACTCAGCTGGAATTCTACGTGTATGTAAAAAAGGATATCCAATATTAGATGTGTTTTATATTTTTCAATATGGTATATCGTATTATGCAGTAATTCAAGTATCACATCACTCTAGCCAACCCACAACATGGATAATTGATAATAGAAACATTTATTGGGACCTTAATTCAGAAAAGGGATGATTCCTATGACAAAACTATGCTAATGGGTATCTGTTGAATTAAATACCACAGTCAATAGAGGGACCTCTAGGGGGACTAGATCAGAGGTTTCATTAATAAGATAGTATCTGGTAGAAGGTTATTTTGAATGATAAAAAAATACCTGGTTATAAAAATGGGACTTCAGTACTAGGTGTCCATTAAGTTTAGATTAGGGGTGTCCTTTTTGGGATCACCGAAGATACAACATATTTTGAGCTGAGATTATGGTCGTGGGGATATTTGACGAATTTTGGGTATACAAAACTTATTATCACTATAAACATTCTCTCCACACACATATTATGATCAGTTGGAGCCTAGAATTCAATACCTTTCATTTGTTTCATGGGGTGGTCAAAATCAGTCTCTAGGATATATGAGCGACGTTTGGAGTTCCCATTGTCATATACATGAATAATTAATTTCAATTACATCTTTCCACCTTGGATGAAAGGATGGGGATTCATCATTTAGAGAAGAAAATTATTTTAAATGTGAAATCCCATTCATATTATATTGACCCTCTCCCTAAGCAATACATTTAATTTTATGAGTCGATTTAAAATTTTCAATGAAAAGCGGTCAAGTTCCTCATGCAGGAAGACCAAGGGCCTTCTTGGTCATTAAAAGATGAAATAGAATAGGTTATTACTGTCTTATCTTATATGAGGGTCTATTAAATTAATGGTGATGGAAGAATATCTCTATTAATGATTGGTAGTTTCTATTGCAGGAATTCTTGGAAATGATTCTTAGGGATTGGATTTTAATGGTATGTGATTTTGGAACTAGATTCAGAGTCACAACCATCATCAGGTAGGCTCATATGGCTACTAGGAGATATACCCACATAGTTATATCAAATTTATTAAAACTCTGGAATTTTTTAGTTGAAAAAATGATGGGAAACCACCAACCCGGATGGTTAGTCATTTCCATATACAATGGGGTTTGATGAGAGGCCATATGGGAGGCCACACGTTTATCAATCCTCATATGATTTAGGGTCATAATATACAGACGTTCCTTTATAGAATAACTGGGGGCATTTCAATGGAATGGGATGCGAAGGATGTAAATTATGTGAAGGATGAGAGGGATTAGCCACAATTTATGGCATGAATCAATTTTCTGTATGGTTTTACTTATAATTATTAGTATTCCCCAATTAGTGTTTTTGTGAAAGATTAATTTGAATACATCCTTAAACCAGGATACCATTTTTTCTTGAGAGAGTGTATCTTAGTTACAGGTATTTATAGGGAACATATTTAGGGAGGATACGCGCCTTTTATATTCTGTTGTCAACTCAACTAGGTCTAGATGATATTCCCTCACACTATTAATATCACATGCTAGAAAAAAATCCTCATGATATCCCAATAGGATTGGCTAATGTTTGTCCAGGAGGGTACCTAATTTAGGATTAAGCTCCAAGATTTTGTTGTTTCTGAGACTACCCTCACCAGAGGTTACATCGATGTTTGGATTCCATCATATGAAAGTGGTAAACTGGCTAGGGTAGTTCCAAATTTTAATTCCCCTAAATCATTTAAGGGTAAATAGGAATAGAAGAAAGAACTTGGTAATTCTTTACTGAGAAAACTGATAGGGAAATATTGTGTTTCTGATCTACTATGGAAGGCTCTGAGAGCATGGAGTTCGACCTATTAGGCTTCTGTTGGTTCTATTGAAGTATAATATTCCATCCCATCTAATATAACATTTTAATTGGTTTGAAAGAGGTTATATTCAATTATGGGAGGTAAATTTTCCCATGATCTGTCCCCTCACACTCTGTAAAACTATCATCCAGAGAAACAGTTTTATAATAATGAGTTGGGTTATAAGTTAATGACTACAAATATTAATTATGATGATGGCCCTGAAAAGTTAAAGCTTCTCCTATAGGAACTCGAAACCTTATATTTAGGCTGTATGGAATCGTTTTAAATATTCTGTTGTATTATATTCTGTTGTATGGTATGAGGTAAATGGGTAAGATAATGATGAGGATCAATCCTAAGGGTGTGTTGATATTGTTAACTATCCTGCTGTAACTGGGGTATGGAAGATTATTCTCTTTCCTCCAGAACCTCAAAAGCATCAAGCCCTTGAGGGTTATATAGTGGATGAGGCACACATGAAGTAGTTGCAATTAATTTATCCTACTTCACTTCCCTGAATAGGTCCTCCATCACTTTCTATTCCCATTAGACACTCATTACTAGAGTCTTGGAAGGAATGAGATATTGTAGGTAATGATTTTATAATGAAGATATCTGGGTGATGAATCATGGATATACATTTGAGATTTAGCGATTTGGAGGAACCATATCCCCCACATAGATTTCCTATTATCAACATCCATGTGACATGGTAATATTTTTTGACAAGATAGATACATCATCCATTAATCCATGGATAGTTCTTATTTGTCAAATTTAGTGGCATATATATTCATAATCCTAGATCCATATGATAGAAATAGATATGTATATATATTGTATGACCTAAATATTATTTTTTTACTATATGTATGATTTTAAACCCATATTCCTTATTTATGTTGGATTCTGAATAGGCACAAGATATTATAGTGTCTTCGTTATATACCTCGAGGATTATACTGTGGTGGAAAATGTTCCTCTTGACATTAGAGTTACTGTAGAAGGTTCTTAGGGGACTACATTGCATATAGAGGGAGTACATGTAGATCATAATGGAGATTTCCACCTCTAGGATTTCTTGTAGCTTCTACCAGAGGTTAATCCTCAGGGAACACCATGAAATGTGAATATTCATTACACTTATCGATACATATTAATGTGGAGATCATGTGTAATGACTATATTGTTTTATTTAGTTGTCATATTATGTGTCTCTAATAATTATCCAATTAGCATAAAGCTATTATGAAATATGTCGGATAAACAACCATGTGTCCACTATGTAGATATCCACAGCTCATATTATATAGGAAACAGTAACAAAACTAGAATTTGTGGCTGAGTAGGATAGGGATGACAAACCAATTAAGGAATTTGGGGGAATCCTAGACCAAGGGGGTGCTTATTATGAATCCAATGACCCTAGTACCAATAATTAGAGGGTGTTCAGAAACTGATACTTCGGTTGAACATATTGATCCCACACCTATAGAGACAGATTGGAAAAATTTATAGGTGGTATCCACGTTGTATGGGGAAACCTGATTAACTGAGGAAACCAGGGAGATTACTCGTCCTATGGGATCAACAATCCCTCATCAGATGAATTATTCCCCCATGGTGGGGGATTCCTCATAATTCAGTTTTCTTATTGAGAAGACTGATATTATTCCTCTAGGGGACACGACTATGGAGGAGGGAGTAATCCATGACTAAGGGAATCCATGATTAGTAGTCACGCCTATTTTTATGATGACTATACTTGTGGGCGTAGTTACTAAGAGAGATCTCTTGGAGTCTACCCACCCGACTGATCATGATTTTTTTCCCATAGGTGTATTTGGATGATCCAAAGGTTCACTCATGGACTAAGGATGTCGAAGTTTCTTTACTAGGTGGTGACATAATGGAGGCTAGTGGAATTTTGGTTTTTGATAATAGAGTTTAGTTTTCTACCCCTCCTACAATTCGTTTCCTTATTAGTAGTAGAATTCCAACTTATTTCATTCTTCTAATTTTTGGATCCCAACCATAGGCACAGAGTGTCACAATTATTTCTTTGATCATCCCTCAATATAATATTACCAAATAAGATGTTGTTGAATGGTCGATTCATATCAATGATGTTAAATAGGGAACCTCTACGGGGGCCCTCATTCCTTAACATACCCTCAAATGGAAGTTATTATGAGATAGACTAGGAGGGCCAAGAAATACTTCTCCCTATGCGTCAGAATGTATGGAGAAAAATTGAATGTGGATTTCCCAAAAACCTATCATAAAAATTCCAGAAATACTAACCAGATTACATCACATATTTTAACTACCTTTGTATGTAGGGTTTAATTATCATGAAATCTAAAATATACTGAAGTAGATGGTTGATTCTAGTTAAATAACATGAATTATCCAATATTGACTTTATATTTTGTATTTTATAGCTCATGTTGCAACATCCAAGATGATCCTTCTTGATAAATCCACTAAAAATGATGAGACGACCATAAATCTATATGATGAATTAACATCGAAAAGAACCTATTTGGATCTTCATCATCATGAAATGGAATGGCTAAATCATTAATTGATCCGTATTATGAAATAAGTGACATGAAAAGAGGTTATAGTTGAAAAAGGAAAGTGTTTGGTGGATGATGATGAAATTTCTTGATTCTATGTGGTCGAGAGAGAGGATGAGTTGTGGGCTGGAGTGGACGTTGAGGCTACAACATTTTTATAACTTCACCACAATATAGAGAGCACTAAATTGGTACTAATACGACTATTTGAATCTACTAAAAACTCTGATGTTTGTATGTCCTTCTAATATAGAGAGTATTTTGGTTGTGGTTACTCCTTTAGACTTAATTTAATTGAGTGAAAATGGTTTTTCTCTCAAGTTCATCTCTATATTTTCCTACACATTCAATCAACTAGAATTTATCACTCATAGAATGATTATATTCACTGAATATTTAATTTTAAAATGATCCTAGATAATCACGTTGAAAAATTCATACAATATTCTAATTTTATAAAAATTTGAGGAATCCATCAATAATAGTATTAGTATCGCTAGAGTTACTTGGAATATTGTAAACACTTTGTGTCTTATTTTTTGTTACCCCAATTGTATCCAAAACCCAATTTGGTGGAGGCTTAGCGGGTATAAAATGTATTTTTCATAGGCCACCCATTATGATTTTTTTACCTAATATAATTATTTGTCTCATTTATTTCTCATTTTTTTGATATGTTTTCTCAGCCATGAAAAGAATATGTTACGCGAGGTTGTACTCCACTTTTATTAAGGCTTCCCATTATGGGTTTTTATCCAAGCGAGTGTTTCTCTCTCTCCATTTGTAGTTTAAATCTAGTAAACATAGACTGACAATACTATTGTTTTAGGTCAAACATCTTTGGCCAGAATAGATGATTTAGATGAAATAGCTTTTACCACCAATTATAAGAATATGGCCCCAAAATAGTGTTTATTAGCTGGGTATGTCCCACTATTTTTCCATCATTAATGGGGTATTTTTAATTAACCTAATTTATGATTTAAGGATGTGCGATATGATATGGGGTATGGTATCATTTGGTACATGTGGAAGTTGCAAAATAATCACCTAAAGATGAATTTTATACTGGTTGACATGAAATATTTAATGGAAAACATGTGAAAATCCACTAGGGAATATTGTGCATAGTTAAAAAAAGGTTTACATAGGACACAAACGTTACACTTCTAATGTAATGGAAATTTAATGGGAATTTGTATTTCTCAAAAACCACTAGGGGTGTATTTTCAAAGATGTGTTGTATGAAAAGTATGAGGGAATTTCTATCAGCTATGATCATAAATAAGATACCACTCCTACAAGTATTTTTCGGGTGAAAAAGAGTGTCGGAGAATAGTTAATTTTAACATCAAACCACTAATACATTTAAGATTAATGATTTAATGTATTTTTTCTCTTAACAATTGGTTAAACATTCACCCTTTTCATGGAAGTATGACAAAAAAACTGATCCATCACATTCAATCATGAAATGGGATAAACAATATAAACTATAACTTTGGTGTTTTCGAAACCAAAGTGTGGGGTGGGACATAAACATAATGGGGGAATATGTAGGACGGATAAGGTCTCTCCTAAGGAAAAAATATGCTCTGGTGAACATCACTTTTTGTGGGAAACTAATGAAGATCCACAGAGGCATATTGTACAAAGACAAACAATAGTGTCCTCAAGACACTTACATTCCATATATGATTGCTAGGGATGGTTATGTTGATTATACCCATTCGTTTCAATGAGTATGGTTTGTGAAAATGGAGTTTATAAACTTGAAATGGGAATTTGAATATGAAATTTCCCATGAATAGGTACATATGTTCTCCCCATACATGTGTGAGGAGGGTCCATGTCCAGGTCTGACCAACCCATAATGAAAGGGGAGACAATTTTGTTTAATGGATAGACCTGAGATGTGAGAATCATATATCACTATGTATCCTATGATAATAGTAATCAATCCATTGGTATTTCTTTCAAGGTTTCTCCATATGGGGATATGGGTAGTGCATAAGAATTGGCCTTTTTTCCTTGAATCCAAGCTCACCAATGTGGAAAGGATCATATCAGACATTCTTTTGAAAATTTATATCATGTATAAGATCATGGCAGTAATATCCTTTACTGAGTTTAAATATTTCCCATACAGATCTGACCCATACATCAAGAATTTTTATTGTAAATATTTTCTAATATTAGTACCCGAATATAAATATTGTACATCATATATAATGAAATTTTGATTTCATGTGATTGGGAAATTTATTGAGAAGACCTAATTAATTGAAGGATAACTAGTATCAGATGTTTTGAAATTCCATGAACATTATAGAGAAGGAAATTATAAATCATTATTTTGGCGGTTCTAAGATTACAAAAAATTATTCAAGTCATGGAAGCCACTGGGGTGTATAAAGGTAGTCAAATCCTCTCTTAAGGATTCATTTGACTTTGGTTAATATGATTTTTCAAGGAATAATTTTCTATACACTAGGGTATATTTACGATATCCAAACAATGGTGTCATCAGGGCACTGAATATCAATTTATGATGGCCATGGAGTTTTATGGAGAACCAACATTTCCTAGGGAATAGAGTTTGATAAATGGAAGGAATGTGTGTGGAAATATTAGAAACATTCAAGCCATGATTACGAATGTAGATGGGAATTCCTTATATATATTTGAATCATATTAATGGGGAATTTAGGTTCGTTTTTTGCAGCCGGACCTGGGTTTGAAGATATGGGTGTTACTACATATCATGTGATTACATGAATCAATCGACACATAGTTCTTGAAATTACACATCTTACATTGGTTTGGCCCATTAATTGGGTGGAGGAATGTTTTTGTCTTTTCCATGACTATATGTGGAATCCCCTACCGAGGTCCCTAAGTCTATGTTTTCAATTCTCAGTGCGAGAAAAAAGTTTTGGAAATTGATTAATACACTACTTATGGATGACAGAACCAAAGATAGAAAACATTTATATTTTCGGTGGCAGTACCATGAAGAAAATACAAGTTCCACTATATATCATGAGTGGATAGTACTGAATACATAGGTAGTTTTATGAGACAACATGGTAGGTGACCAATACTGAATATAATGTTCTCTCTTTTTAGAACACTATTACTCTATAATGTGTTGACGTTGTAAAATATGGAATTTTTATCATACTGTTTAACATCATTAAATTATAGTAATATACATAAAATTTATCATTAGTCAGAATAAATGTAGATGAATCGAGGTGAATAAGGGGAATGTGGTTAGACTCAAAATTATTCTAAGAATAAAGAGGGTTTTGAAGTCCCCCTCTTTGATATCATTATCATGACCATGAGGGGACATTTTTATGAGTTTTGTGGATGGGTCTCTGTCATAGGATCTGGGCATCACTACGTATCACATGGGACGAGAATAAAGCAACATTTAGGTCTGTAAATAAATAATCCAATGTGAATCCAACCCATACACAAGGTTCATAATTCACTTTTTGGGGTGGCTAGATAAGGATGACATTTTCGGTGTGACTATGTATCGAACATGGATATGAATAAATACGTATGTAGTTATTGAAGTTCCCTATACAGCTATAACACATACAATGTGAAGGCACATTTTCTTGATGGGTCGGTGGATTGACCGGAATGTGAAATCTAGATGTCTGTACATATCATATTTTGAAGTGAATCAAGTTGTACATAGTTCTATAAAATGTAATGGTTTGTGACCAATGAAAAATGAAATGTATTCTCTGGTGAGAACATAGTTATGCTATGTATATTTACTTCAGAGAACAAGGAAATTATTTCTATATAGCTTAAAATTGCATGGTGAGGAGATTAGAACCATATTTTACCATCAAGTTATGGGGAATATTTTCATAGAAACCCTCTGTTACTCTGGGCTAATTAGGTCGAGATATTCAGTAATATCCTAGGTGTAAAGGGGAATTTAATTGTAAACAATGGTTCTATGAATTCATGGATCATTTGAAATGGTAGGAGACATAGAATCTATTGGGAATATAGTGGTTGTAAAATTTTATCCTATGGATATAGTTTCCTTTGGTTGACCTGATTTGTGTGGAAAACATATGATGAGTTGCAGGGGAATATTGTCTATAGCCAACCAAAGGAGTCCTCAGAACACAGAACATTCATTTCCAATGGCCATTGAGGATTACAATGATCCAAAATATCCCAAGGCACAGAGTTTTACAAAAGGAAAGTATATATCCAAACATGGAAGAAATATCCAGACCATAATTAGTCATGAGATATGGACTCCCCCACATATATCTGACTCGATTTTGGTGGGTAAATGATTGTTTTATATATCCTTGTTGTGGGATCTAGGGTTTGGAATCTCTTTCATATTGTTTCATATATGTGCATCAAATGAAGGTATTTGTATTTTCATTTCTTGACCTAGGTGCATGGTCTAGGATTTTCTCTACATATCATTATACTGACAATCAATCCATACAAAGTGCTGGATATACCTTGTATTTTTGCAGCATATGTTAAGGACATATGTTTCCTATTATGAAGGGGAAATACCTGGAGTAACATTTTTATCTATTACTATTAAGAACATGGATACCCTGTTGTAGATTTGTGTGGCTTCACCATGTGAGGAATCCATTTCAAAAACTCCTGAGCCAACGTGAGTTATGATCGGTGTAAGAAACAAGGGATGGTAATGGTATATTTCTCCTCATAGGGAAGGAATAACAAAGTATAGTGCATTTTACATTCGATCCCATGTTGAAACTAGGCCTATGTTTAGAGATATGAGTGTCCCTATATCTCTAATTAGGATAAGAATCAATAAATATGTCTTTCTATGAATGTTCTTATGCAAGTATGACCAATACATAGGGAAGGGGAATTTCATCCATTTCATTTTTATGGTGGAATTTGGGCTAGGATTTAAAAATCCGGCATCATTATGAATCTTGAGAGAGTAAAAATCAAGAGACATGACTTTATAGAAATAATTTACATGTACTAGCCTTACCATGAATAGGTCAGGGTATGTTTAAGCATTTAATTAAGACAATGAACCAGTCAATCATAGAGGGAAAACCATCACTACAATTCTTATGCTCAGATGAGCTATACTCTGTGTGATAAACAAGGAATACCATGGGTCTTTGTCACAATATAGAGTATGTTGAGGTTAAGTTATTTTTATTTTTAAATTATTTTGTGTCTGGTCCATGATATAGGATAGATTTGTTTCTACATATCTCATTAGAAATGAAAATAAATCCATATGTAGTTCAGTGAGGAAATAACCCTCCATTGTTTTGTCTATGTGCATGGAGGGTGTCATTATTTCTAGAGAATATGCCCAAGACATAGGTTTTACACATCACTATGTATCTCACTAGAATGTGAATGAATCCACACATTTTTCTAGAGAAAGGGAGTTCCCATGTGGATTTGACTATCATGTTGGAGAAGGGGCATGTCATCCTTGTCCCATAATGTTTGGACTAATGTGTGTTGAATCATTGATTATAACCATTATATCTATATTGTTTAATAGCATGTAGAAAAGAATAACACTCCTATTTAAGTCCATAGCATGTGGATCATATGTTTAGATTAATTTCATATGATATGGACATGTTGGGAATGTAGTTTAACATCATCTAGTGAGGACATTTTATCCTACCATTTAACATCATGTGATCAAGACATGATTTTGGGTACATGAAATATTTATTCAAGAACCTTAAATTGATAGGAGCTGTAATAAGAATTACATCAATTGAAGTTAATTAAAATGCTCTGTTGGAGTATACCTTTGGTATTACATACTAACCCTGCCATTTTGGTTTCAATATTGGATGTTGGATTTTGAGTATCATCGATGTTCAGTGAACCAACACCAATTCTCCATTGAGGAAATACCAAAGGTCAGATTTATTAAGGGAGCATGATATCAAATTTTGATGAATCTCCAAATAGTACATGGTACTCTTTCCATTATCATCAAGTCATTCCAACTCATCGATCTGTTTTTTAGATTCTTCATTTGTAGATAGCTGATCACATAAAGGGAAGTGTTGTGAGGGTAATTTATCATTAATGGGAAGAACCACCACTATCATGTATACCAATGATTATGGTGCTTCTTGAGTGGTGGTGTGGTTCATGTTCTGGTAAGCCCACAATACATGGGGGAGATTTAATGGCCATGATTGTTAGTCCCTATATACCATCACATAGTGTATATTTGATAGATTCTTGGTGATGTATTCTATATATCTATTGTTTACTACATGTTAGAGGGATATATGGGTGGTCTTGATGCCATACTCCTCATAAAATTTCTTTTATTCTGCAGAACATAAATCGGTGTTGTGGTTTGTTAGTATTGTGAGAGGGAAACCAAATCTGGTTATGTTGTTGGCTTCAAAAAATCATTCAATTATTTTTCACGGAACTCTTTGAGGGATACATAATATACTCAATTGGAAATCACGTCTGGTTCTATTAGAGTATACTTGAATTTATTGGTTTTAGTGGGGGGATACGGTCTGACTACGTCTATTACCAGTATAAAAAATGTACAAGAGTACATTTTTCTGTGATTTAACTCCAGGGGTTGATGGATGAAATTGGAATTAACCTAAAGGGAATGGAACTTCTTGGAGAGTTTACCACAATTCCGCACCAAATTAGGAAAAAAAAACCGGATCTATCAATTTTGATGTGAGATCATTGATCCTGATTGCTGTTCCCCACAAGATCCAATAAACAATTCCTTCATTATAGTATGTTTGTCTTCTCTATCATCGAACCTGAGATAAAACTCATCTAGGATTTAAATATAGAGGACCTTTATTCGATTTTTCCATTATAAAGGAAACCTTTTATCACCAGTTCACATTTTATATCCCTTACAACCCTATATTATGGGATTTTTCCCATTGTATTATATTCCACAATTAGATTCATTCAACTAGTTATAGGATCATAAATCTTATGTAGAGGAATAATATAATTTATTTCCATTGTGTTGGCATGAAAGAATGGTAATACCATCTAAAATTGAGTAATGTTGATGATTGTTTCTCCCATTTATAGATCATTTAGAGATGTGGCTATATTTTCTAATTCATCATCATGGGCCTTTTTCTACCAAATAACATGAGTTAATATCGGCTTCGAGGGGAATTATACCATCAATCCTTGGACATGGTCCATTAAATTATTTTTCCTCCTTCATGTATGCATTTCCCCCATTGAATTGCATGGAGACCAGTTCTAAATAACCTGTTTTCTTAAAAAGTTTTACTTTTACATGAAGGTATATCATTTGTCTCACAATGAGAGCCATGTAATCTTCTTCATTATATGTGAACCGCTATGTCGACGGGATGGACTTAAGTAGGGGTTCTTTTTCTGGGGATATGAGTATTACTCCTAGACCATGTTTTCTAATATTGGGGTATTCCACCTTTATTCCTATCGGGATTCTAGATGCACCATCAAAATAAATCTCTCATTACTGGGATTCCTCATGAATAGTGAAATCCTCTTCATTAGTTAGTGAAACTTCAAAGAGAGTTGTTTCTATGGCATTGCGTTCTTAATAAAATATACAAAATATTGGTCTTTGACATATATTTGAGGTATGAACTGTATATCAGATAGCTTCAGGATGTCTGGAAACCATGACCGATGTCCAATCAACATTGGATGGTTTAGGATGTACTTGAGTGGGTTTTTCATGGGAACAAATAGACTTTGTTATGATGCATGTAGTTTTGTTGTTTTGGACTATAAATATTGGTGATAGAAAGATCCTTTCCATATTTGAAGAATTTGTCTCAACATCAACCACAGTCCAACTAAGATAATAAAAGCATTTTCACTACAGACATATTTATTCTGTTCAAGGAAGGCTCCAAGTGATGACTCTAAATTCATCAAATACATTATCGGTGCACTTCCTTTGATAGGTGGCATTATCAAGGGACGCATTAGTAGATATCTCTCAATACTTTTGAACACATTCTATCTATCATCAATTCATTGATACAAAACCTATTTTTTATCAATCTAGTGAATGGAAATAATTTTCCTGTTAGGTTGTATGTGGAGCACCAAATGTAGGACAGATGTCCTTGAAGCCCTCGAAATTCGTTTGGTTTTGAGTAGGTGAAAATACAAGGATATATTTTTTACCAATCGAGTCAAATTCTATGACACAATGTTATATGAAGAAGCCAGTAACGTCAATTTGGGGATACCAGAATCACATTTCGAGGTTTTTATTTTCAAGTTGTGATGTCTTGTTTTGATGAAGAGGATTTAAAGATCTAATATATGGTCCAAGAATTGTCATGATGTAACCACCAGGTCATCAACATATAATTTTATTAACTTTAAAAGGAAGTATTTGAAGATATGATGAATGTAATGCTGATATGTGGTTCATGCATTCCTCATAACAAAAGTCATTATTTTTGAAGAAAAATATGCCTTGGGGGCCATGAGGGTGGTATATTATTCCTAATCCATTAGGATTTTCTTACATAATGAATAAAAATCCATGAAAGAGATATTTTGATATCCTGAAGTTTCATTAATCATCAATTCTAGGATCGGGACCAGAAATTCATCCATTTGGAAGTGCCAATTAATATCCTTGAAATCGATGAGAACAATGTTCTGTTCACTAATATTTTTAATGATGACTATATTGGGAAACCATATGGTATATTAAAACCTTTGAATGAATTTTTCTCTAAGGATCATGAAAAATTCTTCCTCTGTTTTTTCATATTGTGTCAGATGTGTCCTTATGGAAGCTTCTTAATATCCACTATGGTTTTTCAGTTACCCCAAGTGGTGATTGGCCACTCAGGATCCAGTCATCATAATTTCATTAGAGTTCTAGAAGTTTTTTTTTTATAACTTATTAATGATATTTAAATATTTTTATATTTGGAATACATGGACTTACAAATCAGAGTGGGTCTAGGGTATTCATCGGTACCCAGGATTATTTCTCTTAGATCATCAATTTTTGTAGAGACTCCCAAATTGAATGGTAGATGAGAATCCCGATGTTAATTTTCCTCTTACTCTTCCATATCCTTCTCCATATATTTTTATTTTTATGGGATGACAGTTATTGATATAGACTCTTTAGAGTTAAGAGAAGACTCACAATTTTGGAATTTGAAGGTTGATGTGGCTTCTTTTGACCCGACTAACAGGTTATTATTTTATAGATAGGATGGAGTGAGAGAATGGAAAATATCTTCCTTCTCTTCTTCCATAGCTGGTGAGGCATGTATTATTGGGAGATTTGAGCGTGTATTGAGGTTATTTTCATTCTATCAATCACCCTTATTTGGGGTTACAGTGAATTTCTCAAAACTATGAGGCTTGGTGGAATAAAAGAAATCATGAAGACTGGTGGATATGTGTCTGAATAGGGAATCCATCACTCAACCTGATTAATTGGTAGTATGTATTATTAGATGAGTTTCATGAAGGTGTTGGTGGGGAACAGTTCAAAAATATTTGGAGTAGTGATCTAATTAATAACATTGACTGAGGATCAGTTCCCATCCTGCTTATAGAATCCTTTATCGATATAGTGTGACTCGCATGATTCAAATGGGGCATTATTTGTATGAAATTTCCAATTCAACACATTAATCTAATATGTGATGCATAGATGTTATTATGAGGGAATTAATACATTATTCTGTAATCAGGTCCTTAGCTGTAGGATATTCAAGGACATGTTTTGGAAGATCACTAGAAATTCTTAGTCGGCTACTAGGTCGAACAATCATGTTTTGAACTTGATCTAGACGAATATATTATAATCATTTTTTTCATTTCCCATTAGTGTTGTGGATGACGGTTTCAGGTTATCTTCATTGCAGCCCACCCATGAAAGTGTCCGCACTAGTTGAATATTAACACCTGGTCTATTATCAATGAATAATTTTCATATGTCTAAACCATTAATCTTTTCAGACACATATAAGGATATGATGTGTCCCTATATATTAGATTCATTATCATGATATTTAAAGGAGATAATTGCATGTAATTATGTAGAGTTGGTCTCTGTATGATAGAAGTCAATGGTGGATACTTCAATTTCAAACTCCTTGGTTCTTATAAAAGATTTTGTAAGTGTTTCCATGGTAAATTTTAAAAAATTAAGGGCATCCCACATAGATTGATTGGATGGTACTGAATGTAATGTCATTATAATTTCATATTTCACGCCTATAGTCCTATGCTTTGTAACATGGGGATGATATTTTATTGGATATTTAGGTGCTTGGGAAAGGAATTAGGATGTACCAAACCTGAGATAGGATATGATGGTGCTTCTGTGCTTTGTGGGTTAGACTGAGCATGTGTGCCTACGCACCATTGGTGACTAGAAATTGTTTCCTCTTATGATTGATATTATATGATGATTGGGCCTGAGAGGCTTCTATTTGAGGAAGTGGAATTTCATTATTTATATTGGGTTTGATAAAGGTTTCTTCTGTGAGTTTATACAATATTTTCTGTTTGAGTCAGGGTGTAGCACGAAACATTTTTTTCTCCATGACTGTATCTTCCTTGGTATCCATTACTCTTATGGCCTTGCCATCTAGTTCCCCAAATGGGTGAGGGTAACTCAGGTTTGAAACCATACTCTTAATTGGGGAAGGTATACATTAAGTGAATTAATTTAATGGATCCAAAAATCAGTTCCTCTTAAGAAGATGACTCCACCCGATCGACTTATTCTTTTGTTTCCATTTGGCGGGGTGGTTCTCATTCTATCAGATTTGACTGCATAAAATATATGAGGGTTAAGGTTAAATTTTTCCTTAACCCATTTTCTTCTTTTTACACTTTCTCTTAACCTTTCTAGTCAAAATTCTTACTGTATAGTTTACTCTAGAAGGATTTTGGAGCTGAGGATGATATTTCATTACATTTGGACCTTTTGGGGGAACATTTATTACCAATTTTTTTCGCATATTTCATGGGATCAGTTGACTATTTCCAATTCCTCCATCTATCTAACACATACTCCCTTTTTGTAATGTCCTTTTTCAATTAATCCCATTCATCTGGTTCAGCGGTGGAATCATATGCCACTTGTGCTGGTGATGGTACTATTATGACTTGCCCAAAATCTACTATTTATTGAAGGAGGTTGTTAAAGATAAAGAATTCATGGATATTTTTTCCATGTATCGAGTTCAAGGGAATATAATATGGCTAGTTAACAAGACCTACTTCATCATCCCTATTTGGATTTGGTATACATATAAAGCCTCAATTAATGGAAACCTCAAATAATCCACACACCTGGTCATCCAGGAACAAGTAAATTTTATTTCACCATTCAATGAAATGATATTTTTTATGTCCCTTATTATAATCCTCTTGTGTCTGGGGATTGTTTTGATGTCATGGGGTCCCTGCAGCTATTTTTTTTGGTCTAGAACCTGTATCGTGCGCAGGGGGCGGCTTAATTTTAACAGAGGCTACTACATCTCTTCCAACCATTTTTTACTAGGGACAGTGGGGCTACATAGGAATTCAGGTAAGTCCACCATAGTAAATATTTTATTATTTGAGAAATTTAAGAGAAACCCTTAATCCCACATGTATATTTCACTAGGATGAGTGGTGTTCACTGATCGTTGTGAAGTTATCAATTCATATAGAAAGCATCTCATATTGAAGAAGTGGTTCGCTAAAAGAGTCGGTTATACTTTTCTATTATGTAATGATTTATGATACTATTTCATTCTCTCTATGTGTTCATTTCATGAGGTCATTGAATTTTGCATTTTGTCATGTTGAGCTGAACAAGAAAAGGAACTGCAGCAAGATACCCTCCCAACCAATTACCAAATGAGTTGGATAGTTGAAATACCATACAATGTTTAGACATTGCTGAGTTTTCATGAATCATCCGAGTTTCTTAGGTTGTTTTTTCTCTTGGATTCCCAACATGGGATCACAATTAGA
This sequence comes from Viscum album, assembly GCA_963277665.1. Taxonomy (NCBI): domain Eukaryota; kingdom Viridiplantae; phylum Streptophyta; class Magnoliopsida; order Santalales; family Viscaceae; genus Viscum; species Viscum album. Next base: position 2,013,668,911 of record OY728153.1, on the reverse strand, counting down.
TATGTAATGCATTAAATGTTGTTCTGAGTAACCCAATCCATTGAATAGTGGGAACATCTAGTTTCTGAAATATTCTGTCAATAGAGTATTACTCACCATATGACGGTAATATTTTCATTCTAGTTTTACTGGAGTGTGAAATCCTTCTATAGATTCCAATTGAGCTTCCAATGAGTCAATTATATTAATGATCCCTCAGTGTATGTCCTATTAAACCAAAGAATGGGAATTCATATTTAGTGGAATGATTGGATGTGATGTCTCTAACTATATATGAGGAGGATACCCAACTGGGGAGAAATATTGTGGACATTGATGAATCTATTAATGTTATTTCATGAATGGATGAACATATTTATATCCTTCCAGGATTTAATTCATGCATATTTATGGTCTCATAGCTATCTTTTATTAACATTATATCCTTGACTCACATGCCTATTAAAACCCTTTTCTCTAATTTGAACCTACTGGAAGTGTACATTGAAGCTTTGACTGAGTATAATCATCACTACGATGACTTCCTAGGAGTATATCAATGTAAATTCTCCTCAAACAATTCAATTATTCCATTGAATGAGTGAATATTTCAACAAGAATCTAGGAATAATTTTCATTTGGAGTGGAATGTGGATCGTATGGGACCTTGTTTGTATTTTTTAGGGATTCATGAAATAGGTAATAGGGGATTTTCAAAGGGAGAGTCCATAATTTGGGAATCCCACTAGTTCATATATTTCAAGCCTCTAGGTTCATAGAGGATTAAATTCTAGGAAAAACCCTATTATCCATGTTCATCTACATGTGTATCATATTTGGTGTAGTCCATAGGATTGACATCCATGATGTTCACTAATGCATAACACATTGTGGGTACCAAACCAAGAACTAAATGGTAGGAGAGGGCTTTGATTCCTTTTCTATATCTTCTCATTCTATTCTATGGTCCTCTACAAGTGTCATGATGAAGGTTCACTTGAAGGGAACCTCTATATAGAATATCAGTATGCATCACTTATGGGGGACATGAATTGTGAGATGGGATAAACTAGAATACCACCCCATTTGTTTCCCTCCCTAATCAAGAAAATTATGATGTCTACTGGGAGGTTGGTTGAGGTAAAACTGGCCCCAACCATGTGGGATGGGGTTGATCCCGTTACTTGGTTACTATGCATAGACACTTATACATTGGTCATATAGGGGGATTTGGACTTAAAAATCACTATTTCCCTGTGGGTTGGTGCTAATCCCATACTACATATTTTGCTTTATCAATTTACAATTTCATTATCTCATGCATTACTTTTCAGATGTGAGCCCGATATTGTGTCTGCTCTATAAGTGAATTATTTATTTCGAAGGAAATGATAAATACTTTCTTTTTTGATTTCCTTAGAATAGAAGAAATCATAATGTTCTCAGTCACATTTTTTATATTTTATTGATGGCTCAGTCTCGTACAAACTGACTCTTTTGAGACTTACACAAGGCTGGTTTTGATGAGAATGTCATCATTCTTGAGGAAGATATACCATTGGTCATTTACCTAGGATAATTACCTTATAGTATGTCATTTCTAATTTCATATACTGGACAAGGTGTGGGGTGATGTGAAACGAACAATTAATTCCCCATCCTCGGATATGAACACCAAACTGGGCATCAACAATAAGGTAACTGAGGATGGGAAGCACATAGAGGAAGGTCGGTTAAATAATTTTTGCATCAATGAAGGTAGTTTCCTTGTAGATAAGAGGGATTCCAAGTAAATTTTATTATTATGATCACCAATTTTTTAACACGATCTGCATACCCTTCATAAGGAATGATTTTTTTTCTTGGTGGTGGTGGGTTGTCTAGAGATTGAGTTGAAATTTATGTATGGTTTCTTATGACAAATATTATGGTATGTCAAAAAGATAAGTGGTTGTTATACAAAACATAACTGGTATATCATCCTTGGACAATTATATTATTAAAATTAACATATCTATTTGTTATTCCTCCACATATTTTTCGACTTGGTATAGAAAAATTGGATGTTTATTTTTGTTTATTTATTCCTTTGAATTATGATTATTTGGTTTCTCATTAATTATTTAATGGTATAGATGTGGATCAAAAGATGAGTATGGATCCAAGCCATATTCTGGGAGAGAATGGATGTCTCTTGTCATTGAAAATGTATTCAACATGTCAGACCCCTTATTTTTATACACCTTATAGTATGTGGGATTTATCAATCTTTATTTGGTAATTGGAGGACCTTCTTTTTAGTATAAACATGGGTAATGAGGAGGGCCTATAAAACTAATTTCATAATGGATATCACTACCATCGTATTTTGGTGTCCGTCCATAGGGAGAATATTTGTGGTGGGGTTCCTAAGGAGTAACATCCAAATGTTCTACAACAAGGGGATTACCGTCTTGTTTCTTTATTTTTCAATGGGGAGTGCCTTTATAGGGACATAAATCATGGAGAGGAATACCTTCATTTCTTGAATTCCAACATTAGGGATAATTTATGCATCATATACTATAAGGAGGAACATCTATGTAGACCATATCAAGGAGAGTACCTTTTTTATTTTTTGATCATATATTTAGGAGGAGGGTGATCATGAAGTTCAAGAGGAGATATGCTCCCATGATAAATCATTATTTTCCCTCAAAATAAGTATTCATGGGTTCACTAAGGTGGACCTTCAGAGTTGCTGGTAACAACATTGCGGGGATGAACATCAAAACATCTACTGCCACATCCATAATTTGGTAACATATTACCATGATTATAAGCCTACATCGATATGTCTTTTATGATGTCAATTACTATAGCTTCAAGAGGGGAATGGTCATTAATATGGTCATAATTTACCAATGTTTAATGACATATTTTATATTTGGGAGCTCTCTTGGGAGAGATATGGACCACCTGCTATAGGTAACAAAATTCATATATGAGTTCTTATTCAACTTGTTCCTTTGATGATTCAGGGTTATGCCAATGATAATCCTATGTTTTGGAAGGGATATATATCTTCCATAGAGAATCCACTATGGTGGAGAGATGTTCCCTAGTTGGGATGAGTATTTTTCCCAAAATGTTTTTCTATTTATCATGGATTATGGCCAACAACCCCCATGAATTGGAGCAGGGATGATAAACTTCTCTGGATTGACCGTCCTATTTTCTTGGATGAGTCCCCCCACTTAGGGAGACAAGGTTTTGAGGAAAAATCCATTTGGTTGTTCTGATGTGATTATATTTTTCAGGTCTAGATAATGTGACCAGTAATTGATGTGTGATCTTCCATCATTTCCAGGATGTGTTCAGAGAAGTTATTAGCTTGACAAGGGATATATTACCATTATGTTTTCAGATTAAGAATATGTTCCTTCTCCAGTCCTCTAGGTTTTTTCTGGTAGGTAGTGGTTGTTCCCCTACGTTGTGGTAGAGAAATGAGTCTTTCCTTGATTTATTGTTGGGACACACCATCTTTTTTTTAAATTTTTCCATTGTATTTTTCTGGTGGGCTTCAAATTTTTGAGAAGTTGATTGAATCTTATCATTTTCAACTATATTTTTCTGACAGTGTTGATAGAAATATATAATAATTTGACTCTAGTTGTATTTTATTTTCAACATATTTGGATGTTGGTCTTGATTGAAAGGATCATGAATTTCCTTCCTCCAATAGTTGATTTACACTATATTTCATTGGCGGGATTCATATTCATTTGGTAGGGATATGTGCATGCCTTTACTTAGTCTCCCTATTTGGATAACTGGATTCATGTGAATCGGTAGGAATTTTTATCTTACAATAATTCATTTCCCCATTTCCATAGTGGCCTTGGTGAGCATTGCAGAGACTTCGCATGACCTTTTAATTTGATTTTATATTTCCATGGAATGAATAAGATGAGGGAACACATATATATATGCATGTCCATTGTTTTCTGTGATATTTTTATGGAATATCTCATCCGCAATAATCAGGGTGATGAACTATTCTTTATTATGTGTTCATCCCACTTGGTGGATAAACTAGGGGACCTGTGATCTTTTTACTTCCACATGATCCATCGATGTGATATTCTATACAAAATGAGGATATTGGTCTTCATGGAACTGCATGTGACATCTTGTAGTAGGGAAACATGTGTGGAAACCCAACCCAGTAGGGATGAAGTCATTAGTGATGACATCATCCGCCTTCCAAAGATAAGGTAGGTAGTCAATGTAACATTTCAGGGACATGATCTCGAAACTATTAGAGATGGCTAGTGGAGAAGACCGGTTCTAGACTAGTAATCACCGATTAATGGGATATATAAATGATTTCATTGACTAGTGGACCTCAATTTCTTCTTCTAGGGATGAGAGAGTACAATTCGGATTGTACTCACAAATTTGTGCATTTGAGACCAAATGTTGGAGATGCTAGGTTGGCAACATTGTTTACTAGTTCATGGAGGGCCATCCTGGTTTTGTGGTGGTTGACATTCATGTCTCCGAGAACATATAGGATTCCATTGGACTGAAATAATATATGATGAATTACTGTAATATATGTGAAATGTATGGAAAAAACAAACCTATCGATTTTGAATCCCATGGCCAAATGTATAATTGATTATCAATCGTAGACCTCTTCCCTTTTAAATGTGAAAGGTGCATGAGGCAGGGTAACATTACCACCATGTTTAAGGATTCAAGTTGGGTTCACCAACTTTGTTTCTGAAAAAATTATCCTCTTGATGATTAATTACATGAGCAGGGTTTTTCACATTCGATGATTTCAGATTCAATATCTTCGAATGGCCTCTAATGAGTTTGTTCAAAGTTCTCAAAACACCAAAGGATTAACACTTGAATGATTCATGGACCTATATTCTAAAGGTATGTTTTTATTGGATGATTTGGCCAATGAATCTTAAGAACTCACATTGGACGAGAGGATGTGAATTTGGGGACATCACACCCATTGGGGGGAACTATTTTCTATTCATGGACACTATTATAGATTTAATCAATGTTCATATGTATGTGAATCCTTTGTTCATTCCAAATCATGCAGTCACAAATTACACCTAGGTAAGAAAAATCATAAATATGCATTGGTTCAAAATTAACTATATGTATATGAGGTTATTCATCAATGATGATATTTGTATGTATCTGAGTTTCTTCATAAATTTTACCCTTTTGTGGAAAATTCAGAATTTCTTAGATATTTATTGACATAATGTTGGTTCAATCCAAACAATTAGGTGGTCAAATGTTTATTTTCATATAGGTGAAGATAATTGATTCAATTTTGGGATCGAACATATAATATGAGTTTCTAACATATCATTGTGAATGTAATTAGGCCCTCATAGATCAATGATAATTAATTGGGAACATCACCTTTTAAGGTCGTGTGACAAGGACCCATCCATGCAATTTAACATCATGTGACAAGGGAATCAAGTGAATGTTTTCATGGCCAGTGATAGTGTGTGACTTATGTATAGGTGGCTCAGGATACTGGGAAGTGATATGGTTTCCTAATAGGATATAAACCTACTAAGAATTAAGACCGAATACCCTTAAGGTTTATTTGGATGTCAAGTTTGTACATTAGGGAAAATTATTATTTATCCCAATTAGTTGGGAATATAACCCTTTATTGTTTTGTAGACCGTTCTGTTTAACATCATTCGCTCAGGATGAGAATGTGCTTCCGTAAAAATGTTAGAATGAATGATATAGGGGAATTATCTATATTTAATGTTATGGATATATCTTATGTGTCTGTGTTATTTGGGAATAAATTTCCACTTAGTTCTAGATGATTAGGCTAATGCATGAATGTTTCCCATTGAATGGGGCATTATTGGGGAATTCACCGAATATGAGTACCATATGATGTTTGGGGTCATGGGAATGTCATGATATCTATCATTTTCTAAGCCTACATGAGTAATTATTTATGTGAGAAACAATATGAAGCATTAGATCTGATGACCACACAACCCTCCCCACCCATCAATATATGATTCTAGAGACCAGAGAGCATAGTGGGGGCTTTTACTATGTATGTTTCATCTCTTATCTTCACATATTGGATATTCATGTTTTCTGATCTATCTTGATATGTCCTAATATGAGACGAAGAGTATAAAGAAAATCTCCTTCCCTGATAAAAGGTAGGGGATTACCATAGGAGTAGTGCAATGAAATTTTTTCTGAAAAATTTGGAAGAGAATCGTTCCTTGTCAAATTGAAACACAAGCATTCTCTCCATTGTTTAATAATCATCCTTTTGGAAGAGAAAGTCCTTTAATTCCCTTTAATCACTTATAAAGTGGTGGTTTTCATGAGTCTCTCATGGTGGATCCTGGGATACCACAGGAATGTAAACTTTGGGACATTATTGGGGTCCACCATATTATGGGGATTACTAACACGAGTCCACATACCATGGGAATATAAACTCAGAAGGGCACGTCGATGCACATGACAGTCTTATCATACATTTTTGGTGATTTTGGGAGAGGACTTAGGCTAATTCTGTTGGACAGTATTATAGTGGGAATGTCAATGATACAATAGAAATGGAAAAACATAATTGGATATGGAGTGTAGAGTTACATAGGAAACCAAACTTCATGTAGCATGTCACTATGCAGGGTGAGGTTTGTTCTGCATAACATGTTTCTATTAATGCAGGGGGAAATCCTTATACCATAGTTGTGTGTGGAACTGATTTTGATATATGTATCCCTTTGGTATGTGATACATGGGTCCATATGCATTTTATGATACTATGTGGGGTTGATTTCCATCCATGTAGAAATTTTTACATTGGGATGGATTCAACCATCATAGATATTTACTATTTGGGACACATAATAGAAATGTGTCATTAGTTCTATGACTTATGGGAGATATACATGAAGAGGATGTGGGGCTCATAATTTTCGAATCAGTTTAGTTTCTCCTCGTTAATGTTTTGAGTCAGGTCTGTATGGAATTATCAAAGGAGTATATATTTCGGGGTTCTCTCTTCTTCTATTAATTCTTCGATTAATAGAATTATGATATGTATTTTGAACTCTCTTTTATATCACCTTTTTATATTTTTTATAGAGAATCAGTGAAAAAGATAATTGCATATCCAGTCATCTGTGATGAGGTCTTGATCCCTCTTTTGTTGAATCCCACATAGGCAACCTGGCTTGTGGAAAAAATGGTTAGTGGGGGAATGGGGTTATCATTTGTGGATGTGATAATCAATGCATGGATACCATGTATGACTTCATTTCAATCACTAGTATAGGATGACATCATCTTTCCCATGAATCATTTTAGTTCACGGTGATTTTTTTCTATGGGGTGAATATCTCTGTATATCTCTCACAATCAGATTGATTTCATTAGATAGTGTTTTCATCACCATCATCTTCTCATGAACATCATATTTTGTAGACACCTCACGAATCATACCTCAATGAAGAGTGGAATTCAATGAATATTTTATTCTTCACAGTTCCCTTTATATTTTTTACATTTTCTATTTTTAAAAAATATTTTATTCCATTATTCCTTTGAGTTTCTTAATATCATTTTAAAAATCCACAACAGTACATTGGAATTTTCTAAAATTTCTGGAAAAAAATAGTATCAAGGCTTGATGAATTTTTATATGATAAATCCACTAATGGAAAATTTATTCCAATGATCAGCCAAAATCTATTACACATGCTCAATAAATGACTTCCAATGTTTTTTCAGCCTATCAAAATGACCAATCGTTCGAGGTAGATACACCATACTCATAGTGAACTGTGTCCCATATGATTTCTCTAAGGATTTCATGAAATTATAAGTAAAAAATCAGTTCTCTGTTTGACCATATCAAAACAATTATGCCATGATTCAATACAACTTATTTGATATAGAGTTTGGATAAGTCATCCACCGTATGAGAGACACAATTAGGGATGAAATGGGATGCATATTTGAGCTTATATACCATCGCCCATATGGAATCATGTTTTTGAACATTTATTGGGAATACAGTCACAAAATACATGTCTATTTTCTCGAATTTCCAAATAGGAATTGGTAAAGATTACAATATTCCCAATAGGTGCTGATGCTCCACCATAACATGATGACAAGTTATGCATCTCAAAATGAACTCATCCACATTACATTTCATACCGACCCACCAAAATAACTCTTTTATTTCCCTATATATCATTTATATTATACTATTAACATCCTATATCAGAATATTTTAAGCATGAATATGTTTTTCATGATAATTCATAGGTACAACCATCCAATTTCTAAACAATAAGGCTAAAATCTCATTCAACAATTATCCCTCAAAGGTATCCCAACAATTTTGTTTCAACCACATATAAATTCACTCTAAAATGGACATATATGCCCATTTATACATCTTATTCACATAAAAAACTAATGAAAATTGAAATAAAATTACAAATTCATATCTATCATCACATTATATTTGTTTTTTTGGCTAAAACCGATATCAATTGCCACTCATATGATGCCTCTTTTAGAAACTGAGCATATTAATTTGTGATTAATGAAAATTATACTATATTTCCTATTCCATGTGTATACATCAAGTCAAATTAAAAAATATGGAGATACTCTATACATATCATTATTATCATATTTGAATCCCTATGGTAGAATATATGTTTCAAGCTCTTATTATCCGTAAACATAATGAGTTTCTCATCAAACAGTTAATGATTCCAAGTCTTTAAAAAGAGACTATGGTATGTAACATCAAATTATATTTTGGGTAGATCTTATCAATGGAATATTAATTGTATTTATCTATAAGAAACATCATGATCTCACTTAATAAGAACACTTCCCAACCTAGATCATGAAGCATCACAATAAACTATGTACCCTTGTCTAGATTTCGCGAAAATCATGATTGTTGCTATAGTAACATGAAAATTATGTTCCTAAAAAATATTCTAACATTAAATTCTTAGTTTATATGGATTCGTCTTTATTTTAAAATCATTCATAGGTGGTCCAGTCATGGAAAATAAAAAAATCATAGGTAATAACTCACTAGATCAAAGAAACTACTTATCTTGGAGACATTAATTGGTGGATTCTAGGAGGTAACTGATTATATCATTTTTGGATCCAAATGAAACAAAATTATAAGATATTACATGACCAAGGAAACTTACCACTTATATACAAAATTCAATCATTTCTAATTAGGAATAAATATGATTATCCTTCATGATTCCAAACATTGTAACTAAGTGTGCCTCATGTTCAACCCTTTTCATTTAATACACAAATATTTCATCAACAAAATCCAAAAAAAATATTACAGATATCTATAAAATAACCAATTCATCAATCCCATAAAGACCACCAGAAAATTCATTTGACTGAAATGAATTACCACATACTAATAACAACCATATCTAATCATGAATGTTTCTATTGAAATATTTATCTTTAGAACCCAACATTGGTGATAACCTAATCAAAATTAAATCTCATAGAACCATTGATATCTATTCAATTTATCAAATTGCTCATAAATATGTGGATGTGGATGTCAATTCTTTATTTAAACTTGATTATGTATATGATAATCCATACATTATTGAAGAGTTCCATCACCATTTTTAATAATAAACCAGTGATGCCCACTAGGATGTTCTTGGTAGAATTAATCCATTTCCATATAGTTCTCTATAATAAAATTCTTCCTCAAATTCCATTGTTTCTATTTGGTAGGATGGATGGGAAATAAGGTTGTTCCTTTGAGGGAGATCAATTGTAATTCCCATTTTTCTTAAAGGTGTAATTCTGATGTAATTATCATGAAATAAATCTAGAGAGTAATAAACCACTACTAGAAAAATAACATTTTTCATCAATTAAATCAATTCCAAATTTAATTCATTCAACGGGTATGAGATCATTCCAACCGTTGGTGCTAACAATCCCATTGCACCAGCATTTACATTATGTTCCCCTCTAAAGAGATGCTTGATTCCATCATCCATAAAAAAATCACATGTTGGGTATTACAATTGGTATGAGCATTGAATTGTTTCTACCAATATATAAATAGGATTATATCATATTCATCTATCTCAATCATAGAGATGTCACATATCCACTTAGTTCTATTTAAATTTTTAGAATATTATCTACAAATAAAGGCTCTACGTTAACATTGTCCAAGATGAATTTTATGTGTTAACATAGAAGGAATCATATAAGAATTTATAAAAAGAAAATTAAAACAGAAGAAGAAATAATGGAGTGTGTATCACCTACATCAAACAAAAAATTCATAATGTTAAAATTAATGGGAATCATACCTCACACCATCAATAATCTAGATTGATAATCTATAATAACCGGATCAACTCCAAATAATTTCATTATCACTACAATGTATTTCTTATTTCTTATAATGGGATATAACTAGTTAAAGAGTCATGTTATTCCAATATTAACCATGTATAACTCTATTATTCTAACAATATGACTTCGTTTACATTCTTACTACCCAATCATACGAAGTGTGAAACCCCAAAGAAGTGTCTCAAACAAACGACCATAAAGAACTGCGACAATACTGCTAGAGATTCAAAATCTAATCAGAATTATGGAATGATATATGTGGTTTCATACATTCTTAATTCATGTGACTAAAAGGATAACATTGTAAAAATCATAGATTTCACATTGGTCTTGGAGGTAGATTTACCAATCCATTCATATATTATTTAGACATGATCCAATCATGAAAATATGTGTCCCTATATTGGTGGTTTCCAACAGTAGTTTTCCCTTCATTTCTCATTGGTATCAACATACTCCCTCCTCCCATAACTCTTAAGATGTCTCATTCTACCACCTTTTCTAATTTGACCTTCTCTATATAATCTGTTATGAAGAGCAGCAAAAATCTTAAGAAAATACCCTATGTTTTCACAAAGTCAAATATAGTCTCCCAAAAGGATGTAGTAGTATAAATTTCTAGAGAAAAATAGACTAAATTCATATCTTTAACAATATACTCTACAATTTTGAGGCTCTCCAGCATCAATATGATAAAATCATTCATTATTTCAATTCTTTCTGTATGAGGATCGATTTTTTGTTGAAAATTTCTTCAAAATACTCTCATTCAAGGTATTTTAGCGATTTAGAATGAACGACTAAAACCAAAAATTGGATTGAAAGATCCTATATCATATACATCCTTATATTTTCTTTAAATATTCAGGTGTTCTATTGAAATATAGAATTTGATTCACTATATTAATCCACACCTCCATCTTCCCTAGTTCAAAATCACCTCCAAGGAGGGTTGTATTGTGCATCTAAAACATGATGGAATGATCCAATTTTCATGGTTCATCCCTTGAATTTCCTATATCTATATCCTAAAATCAAGGAATATACTATGAAATTGATTTTGGTTTACATTTTTCATAGGTGAAACCACATTATCAGCATCTTCCTCAGGTTGATACCTACAACACCTACTGGATTACATTTCTAAAAATATGACCAACAGCATAGTCTGACTCTCTAGAAACCGAATAAACAATAATTTCAAATTCTACCACATCTTACTATAAAAAAACTACAATCCAAAATTCAAAATTTCTATATTCATCATTTTTTAAAAATTTGGGAAAACTTTCGAAAATCAAACTATTTTCCAAATAACCATTTCACACTTTTTTTAAATCTCACATCTTACAAAAACATTAATATTTTTAAAAAATAAATACATTTATACCAAATAATATGTCATTGATCCAAATGATATATGCAAACATAGTGGGAAGTCATTTAAAAAATGTATGTCATGCATATCTCATAGGCTAAACCCATGACAATTAGATTTCTAATCTTCTAACTATCCCAAAAACAATTATGTCCCTAACTCGATTGTAACTTTAATTTCAAAATAAAATTTTTAACTATATCTTTTTATGCTATAAATATCATTTCATTCTAATCACATCAATTTATACCATCCTAACTATATAAAAAATAGAAATTTAATTTAAACTCCGCTACCAATAGAACAGATGACAACCCACTAGTCAAGGACCAAAAAAGATAATATGATTGTTTTCAAAATAAATTTGGATGAACCCATACTAGTACCACTTATATCTTCCCACCACTCCTAATTGTCATGATAAGTCTAAATAAAATTACATGGCCCTATAAAATATTCCCAAGGTGCCAAATCTATCAAATAATTTCCAAGGGAATTGTTAACATATGGAGGATTATTATCATTATAAGGATAAAACAAAAAATAAAATATACAATAATAAAAGACCGCTATGTGATGCATGATAAAAATGTAAACCAACTCATTTAATACCATTGATATGAAAAATAAAACTATAAAAAATTAACATAGTGGAAGAGGACTAACATCAACGTATATAGTATAAGAAAAAGATAGCAAAACTCAATGTAAATCCACAAAACTCAAAAGCTCTAACATGGTCTATGATATAACTCTACACAAAAACCTAAGTATCATGATTCACCATTAAATAAGTATCATATTATTCCCTTTCCAATGTCCCAATAAATGATATCTAGAAAACAACCAATGTTCCAAAGCAGTGGCAAGTAATGAAAATAACTTTGGTTCCCCAAATGACGTCCTTACCCACACCACTATAATATAACATGTTACAAAATATATATAAACCAAATTATATAAAAATATAAAACTATATAATAATAAATTTCTAATGTAAAATAGTTAACTCAAAAGCCACACCGTGTTCCATGAAAATATACCAAACTCATTATTCCATCCATTGAATGAATTTAATTTGCATTCCCCATTCCATATCACATAGCAGAACACCCACATACCATACTATAACACCTAGAAGTAGCCCTAGACCAATATCCATTTATTTGAAATCCATGTATATATGCATATATAACACGTCTATATCCATATTTTTATCTAAATCGTGGCTATAATCAACCCCTATATACACGGTTGGATTAAAATATGTCTATAGGGGTTTTAAAAATGGGTATACATACGATTCATTGAAACAATGGCAATAGAATCTACCTATAACCCCAATTTTCATTGAACAATGGTTGTAGGTTTCCCTCCATAGAATGGAAAAAAATACATATTCTTAAATGTATAGAAGAGATATAACCATGAATTTACCATCTATTTATATGGTTTATGATGATATATATTATATTATATATATACACAGAAAGGTATATACAATGTAGTGGTAAGTTGTATGTTCTGTGGTACTGGAGGTGAGGAGATCAAATCGTGTTAGGATATATTTATTTCAAATATATTGACACGATTATCATGGGATATATAACTTAGTTTCTATAATGTAATTAGATTATATATCAATGGTGGAAAACCATATGTGTTATTTCTATGGTTTCCAAAACTATTGATAAATGCTCTCTTTCGATGGTGGTAAATGTAAAAATGGCCTCTTAAAATAGTGGCTTTGTAAATAACCAAACTAGTCTGTGCCAAAAATATCTAGAACAATGGAAATAGATATTAGACATGGTTTATACCCCTTTAACAAAGGTTTTAGGTCATGGAAAATTTCATGATTTATATGAATGATACATGCAACCACACAATCTTGTCTTCAACCATTAGATATGGAGCTTTACATCAACCACCCATCAAATTGATTATGATACACCATGAACATTATCCATCCATTCCAATGATGCTTTTACACTTATTGAAACCACAACTTAAAAAACCATTTCCTAACCAATTAAACCATTTCAATAAAACCACATCTTTATTGAAAACCATAACACCAAACAATTTCAATTATACAAAATTTTTATTTAAAACAACTTTCCAAAAAACTGTTTCAATTAAACAAGACCCTTTTTAGAAATCCATTTTTATATTTATGAAAAACAAATAACCTTTTTAAATTTATTTTTTGAATATAATGTTTTAATTTTTCCATTCCACCAAATCACTCAATGTGCACAATTCTATAAACCCTCAAAAAAATAGGGTAATAATCATTCAATTTGCCAAAAATTTCATAATTTATTTAACATAAAAAAATTAATTTCAAATTAATCATTCACATTAAAAATTGTGGAATATGGAGTTAAGACACCTAAATTGAAAATTATAATGAAAATGAAGAGTATCATGAAAACCCTCACAAAATAGGTTCAATCACAAAATACTGCCTTAGATCTATACCCTTATACTAAAAAAGTCAATGTATAACCACGATTGGAATAAAAAAAATTATATCTATCCACAATGTACTTGATTAAAAAAATATAAGAAGAGATTTAGAGTATTAGATCTATGAAAAAGCAAAAAAAAACTAACATAAAATATGACATACTAAGAGAATATGGCTTAAAAAAATGCCTCCAAATCATATCCAATTTTTTGGGGAAGGGTTACACAAACTTTGGGAGGATAAAATATTGAGTTAGGTTTGGTTTTGAAAAAAAGGTGGTGTTAAAACATAATCCTATCCTAGCTACACTTATTTTATGATATTGTATTAAAACCATACATGATTATTTTCATGGTTTGGAAAACCATGCACTAATCGTGCACCGACCTCTACCTTAAAGAGGAAGAAGCATAGTTGACTTGACCAATTAGAAAAACTATGTTCCAGGCATACAACATGCCATTATACCACTTTTAAAAATTTATCCTAGGTGGCTGCATAGTTTGGAAAAATCGTGCGCCTCCTCCAGAACCTTCCCATTACCCTCTATCACGTTGTGAAAGGTTTCCTATATGAGTTTCATATTTTCTACAAACAATGATCAAATAATACACCTACAGAAAATCCTTCAAAAAAATTCAATATCCATCCAAACCATCCCAAACAATAACCATTCACATTATGTACATAAAACTCATAATGAATGGGTTACTTAGTTAAAACTAGGGGTGTTACATAGATATCTAATAAATGTATTTTTGTGATTATATACCACAAAAAATAAAATTTACCTATAATTATTCAATTATTTCATTTTCAAATTTAATATTAACATTTTATTGATGAAAAGGAAATGGTTACTTCTAAATCCACCGTTCTCCTATAAATGTTAGGTCCCTCACCTATGTAGCCACTTCAACTAAGTGCTTACTTCATAATATCTACAATCCAGATATTATATTTCTATATTAATTAATATTTTTTATTATAAATAGTGTAACTAAATTTAATTATATTAGTACACTAAAAAAGTTTCAATATTTTTTTCCATAAATAAAACAAGATAACATGAATTATGTGTTTGTGTGGATTACTCCTTCCACAAATGGATTTCAATTTTTTCATCACCATATCTTATCGTTAACATTGATGATTTATTTTATGGATTTATATTTTATTTATTCAAAAAATATAATATTGAAAATATTTTATTTTTTATATTCCATAAATCTGTCCATTCATTGAGGAATGTGATATTTTGTCATGAGTTTGGTAGATTATTGCTTCCATGAACAATGAATTTTGTCTGTCATCACCAACCACTATGGATGGTAACAATATTTTATTAACACATAACATATTATTATAATTATATTTTTATTATTATTAATATATCATGTTATATTTACTTAAATTAATTAACTTATTATTGAAATCTATATAATTCATTTTTTATATGATCTGTTTTACTGCCTATATAAATGATGTTCTAATGAATATGTGATAAATGATTATAAAATGATCTATTGTTGAAATATAATTTTTTAATTATATATGTAAAAATATGTAATGATAAAATTGAATTTTTTTAATATTTTAAATTTTTATTAATATACTGCAATTTTATCAGTAAAGGAATTGAAAACTAAGTCACCATAATTTTGAATTTCACAATCCATGTTGATGTTTTTAAAGAAATGAAAAAAATAAAATAAATACTTGAAAAGTAATGATTATTCTATTTATAGTGATCTTGTAATGGAGATCATAGAGCCACTTAGTTAGAATCAATCCCATTATTTAGAACCATGTATGAAAAAACATCCCAAAATTTCAAAGAGTAAATATGGAACTAAAACCATAATCAGTACAGAAATTATATATATATTATTATAAATTTTTATTAAATTTAATGTATACTTGTATTAATTTTCTAAGACAATTTATTTATATAGTTATGTTTATAGATTCATAATTTGGAGTATGATAAAGTATTTAAGACTATAAGGTAATTTCTATATCTCAATATTAAGTAATTTATACACATATTCTTTTATGAATAGAATTTAACTAAAATGTTCTATAAAAAACATATTTGATATATTATATCATGTTTTATTTTTACTCAAGGTAATTTATGTTCAATTGTAATCTCCCACTTTAAAATTTTATTTAATTAATCTCATGTTTTATGGTGTTTTCATGATTGAATAATTGATTCTTCAGTAGTAATTAGTCCTCTCTAAATGTTAACATTAACAGGTGATCTATTTTAAACCATGTTGTTATTATTATAAATTTAATCCTCACATTAAATGGATAACACGATCCACTCCAAATTCATCTTCAATTATGTATTAATTGTTTAATAAAAAACGTGTTGTTAGAATTAATTCATATCACTTTAAGTTGATTTTTAATCCATTTATAATTTTTTTTACTTTCATCAAAAGTTATCCTTTAATGGGTGTTAACTTAAAATGTTTTCAAACCAAATGATCCTCTTACTCAACAATAATTTTTTTTAAAATGATTCATTATACTTTTAAGGATTCACATTTTCAGCGAAGGCATTTTATAGTATTTAAATGCCTTTCCATAGAATGATCTTACACAAGTCACTTCAACATGAAATTTTAACATATGTTTTATTTATTATTATGTAATATTTATTATAATTTTATGGTAATTTTTTTTGATATTTTCACTTAAATTTAAACAAAGGTATTCTGGATAGTGTCTTGAAATCCAAATCATTTTACAATAATATTTGGAAATAATTTTTAAGAAATTTTTTTTTCATCATTTAATTATATTTTTTTTAAAAAATATTTCATATAAAGTATTTTATCATAAGATTTTGTATATATAAAATTATCAAATAAGTATTTTGGGATATATTATTATTTAATAAACGATCTTTATTTTTTATGAGAATTGATTTTTTAAATTGGTAGATTACATTTAACATCCAAGTGGTTTTTTGCAAATATGAATGATTTAATATTATAGAGGACTCATATGTATAGATGAAAATGAGAGAGGTACTTGATTACTGTCTAATAAATTGATTAATTTTTAATATCTCAAAAGATAAATATAGTAATGTATTAATTGATTCATTCTATACTATGTTAATTGATTATGGAATACTCACACCACTACAAGAATTGTGTATGGGATTCACACCTGACTATGGGAATCATGTAGGGAAGCCTACATTAATATAGAATACTCACTATACTATGGGAATTCAGTAAAGGAATTAGTTATCCACATTTGGAATCCGGTAGGTATTCCTTTTATTCTATTTGAATTGGGTGGATATGCCCACTCAAATATGATCTTATTACATATGACTATGAAAATTCAAATTTTTTTATGATGATATGAATTTTTTCCATGATATAACAATTTTATTTTTAAAATTATCTAATATATATATATATATATATTCATATTTATTTTGTTATGATTTCATTTTTTATTATAATTATTGGATTATATGCCCCGTTTTGATGAAATTTCATTGTTATTATATTGCTACGAATTTTTTTAGGCTCAATCAATATTTATGATTTTCACATATGATCCCATTATAATTTTATCTAATATATATGATAGAAAATTTTACATATTTATTATATTATAAATCATATGAATAGTGGTAAAACCACAATGATTTGATAGTTATTTTGTTTAAAATAATCATTTTGTATTCAATAGCCAGATTTAAATGTAACCTTGAGTCTTAAAGAAGTATGATATAGTGATTTTTTAAAACCAATCTTCTCAATTTTTATTAGAAATAAAAATATATATATTATAAAAAATATATAAATGTTCTAAATAATTCATTTTTATGGAAAAATATTTAATAAATAGTTATTATAATTTTAGTAAATCATTTTTTTCATACAAAAATATGTTTTCGTTGATTTAAATTATCATTATATACAAAAAAAATTATAATTAATATATTATTTTTTATATACATAGAAATTATAGATTGAATAAAATATTTTACATTACAATTTAAATACTATATTTAGGTGATTTTGTTAGCATTTGACTATAAAGATTTATTTTTTAGAGAATACTTTTTTTAAAGAAGGTTAAGGTTGTTCCTTTTTAATTAGAAAGCAATCAAAAGAGAATAATAACAATATTATGGGAAACAAGGAGAAACCCACGGTAGAAGACTATTTACCTATCTCTTTTAACAATCTAGGACATAGATTTCTCAATAATTCTTGAATTGCTTTCCCTTTAGCTCTTCTATGACCCCGACCCCGACATCTTGACCTTCCTCGATGGGAAGTTAGGGCTTGATGTCTTTTTAAAAGTGTCTCAGCACTTGTGTTATCTGAATCAGAGATTTCATCTCGCTCTTTGCCTTTACCAAGAGAAGAATATCCCATTGTTGCAGTAGTCGGGGTGAGGATCTCCTGAGTCTCATCAGTAGAGACTTGTGGGGTAACATGCATCTCAGTGGAATCGTCAATATGTTGACTAATGGAGGGATTGTGCTTATCTATAACAATCATAGCAGTTGACTTTTCCTTCTTGTAAGAAAAAAACTAAAATCATACATTATCCACAATGGTTTTTGAAGAAGCATGGCATGGTTTAGAAATGATTGGAGAGCCATATTCTAAAATTTTCCTACCCTTTTGTACACTGGAAGAAACCATCCTATCATTAAGTTAATGGTCAACTTCTTCCCGAATGTCATATTTAGTCACTTGTTCAGATCATTGAATATAGTGGAGATCAGTACATTCTCCTTGATTGATAGTATCAAAATATTTCAAATTCATCTTTTTAGGAAAGATAGAATCCCAAGACATTTACTTATTCTCAGAAGTAGAGGCATAGATATTTGGTGTGGTACATGACTGATTTCCCTTCTCATCAACAAAATGATTGACAACATCCTCAGGAACAACCCCCTGTACATTTTTCTTATCACTAGAAATGGAAGGTCCATCCTCAACCTTACAATCAGGCTTTTGAACATGTGGACTTTTATTCTTTTAGGAAAGTTTCTCTCTCATGTACACATGAAGATTAATGGGTGAAAACTATTGATAACCAACAAGCAGACATGTCATGACCTATAATGTTACAGTCTTTGCATAATTTTGGTAATTTTTCATATATGATCTTCAACTCAATAATTTCATCATCAGTTGCAAGCATAGCCTTATTAACTAGGATTGATCCCAATTCGATCTAAACAAAAAAACTGGGCGTAGTGCCCAAATCGAGCCAATTCCATTTCATTGTCAATATTTGTAACACCACAAGTTTCCACGGTACACTTCTCTTTAAATAATATAGTAGCGTGTGTTGTACGCAACATTGAGTTCTAACAAAACACAAGAAATAAAATTAGCTGTTATGAATAGTAATACCCACTTTTTGAAATTTTATATATTTTACCTTTAAAAATAGAATTCATTTTTTGATTTGGAATATCGAAATTAGTTTCAGGTGATTTTTTGGTATATTTTTGTAAACTTTGAATTTTTTTTAAATATTGAAAAACACCGAGTTATAGTTTAAAACCAAAATTTTATTTAAAAAATTATTTATTTTATTTAAATTTATTTTAGGTAAAAATATATTCATTACACCTAGATATGTTCAACTTTATTCATTAGATTAATTTTATTATAATTTCAGATATATAAAAATTTTAAAGAACTTTTTACCCTCTTTTACCCACCTCCTATGAGCATTTGCAAAATTAAATAAAACATAATTTTATCACTTCTGTGAGTTTCATTTCAAAAATCTGGGAGACATGGTTGATATCAATATGTAAAATATGGTTCAATAAGGTGAAAATAATTTTTGGTGAATAGTAACTGTTTACTTTTATTGACCACGATTAAAAGTAAATAGGGTAATTATGGGTAATAAATGACATTATTAGTACCCTAACACATGTACTAAGTCTATTGGATAAGTTTAATTCGACCAAAAACAACCCTAGGAATAATATATGACCCTTTATGTCCACTTGGATTCGATTAGGACCTTTATTATTATTTAATTCAATGAAGAGTTAGAAGTGTTAAATTCAATGTTTAATAACTAAACTATTTTTAATATAGGGTTTCACATAATCTAAATTCGACAATAGATATTAATTATAAAGATAAAACTATTTCCTACATAATGGTATTATATTTTTAATTTTTATACATTAAATAATTAAATTTATTTATGACACAATGATGATGTAGTAATTACCTAATTAATGAAATTTTAAAATAATTGATATTATAAATATCCATATAAATATAATTTCAGACTTTTTATAAACTCCAGTACTTTTATAGGTTCATATGACATGTTAGGGTTAGTTAGATGAATTATTTTTGATGTAATAATGCTGTTATAAATTTAGCAAAAATAAAATACCAAATAGTGTCAAAATTGACATACAAGTGTTTTGAAAACAAATATTATATTATTAATTTATATTATATTCCTAAAAATATAAGGATCATCCAAAAAACTTATAATGATATGTATATAATTAATTAACCACTTGGGTTTCTCTAGGAAGTTTGTAGTATGTTTATTTACCATATAATATAAAAATACAAAGAGTCATGGTAAATTTCAAACTATTTAACTATGAGTGAAATCCAAAAGATAAAGATAATATAGTGACCCAAACCTGTATAAAACCTATTGGTTGAGTGTTTTTCGACCCATACCAACCCTATACATTAAATAATTCATTTTGGATATATTAAAAACCGAAAATTATAAAATTATAAAATAATATTTCTAGCTTTTCCTATGGTTCCCCTCACCCCTCTTATAAAAAGGCACTCCACCTTATCTCTAATTCAAACCTTCAGAGGCATTTGGATCAGCCAAACCCTACCCAAATACCCTCTAAACTATACTCCATTTATCCTAGAGGCCTTCTTTAGTTATAAATCCAAGCTAAGGATCCCTTTTGGTCAAATCAAAAGGAATAACCCGAAGAAGAAGTAAATATTTCCTCACCTCTTTCAAGTTCCTTTCTTCTTCAACTTCCACTTTATTTGTTGTTTCCATTCTAAAATAATAAATATAGTATCTCTTATATACTTTGATGTTATTATAAATATTTTACAACCATATTCATTATTCTATCAATCCATTGAATTACATGTCACCATACTTGCATACGTACGGCTTACTGTTTCCACATCGTGGTGTAGTTGTTATTAAATACATTATTATTTGGATGGGTTTAATAATGATGTGCAATTGATTTAAATAATAAATATAACATGATAATGATTCTTTATATATGACATACCACCAAATTATATATTATTTTAATATCAATAGAATTATATTGTCTCTCGTGCATACATACGAATTACCGTCTCCACGAACACGATGAGAATCATTCCCCATTGTATCCATTCAAGAATAATTTTCATTAGATTATTAAAAATAATGTTTAAGTTATTAGTAAAAATATGAATATTAATAAGATACATCCTATCCCTAAAAAATATTACTTACCTAACAAAGCATATAAAGGAAAGAAAATCAGCTAACACAAGAAATAATGATAATACTAAGATATTATTAATAAAGCAATGTTAAAAAATAATTTATGATATCATATTAATGTATATGATTCTTGAATAATTTAATAACAATTATTTCACCATTATACAGAAGGTTAACCTACCCTCGACCAAAGAAAAGTACAAGGTAAGAGTTAATTTCACAATCTCTTTATTATTCGAGGTTGTTTTTACGTAAGTATCTACTGGGACTTCTTTATCATACACATCCATGTTTTTTAAAAATGTAATCCAAAACATTTTTACTATTTACTAGACTATTGGTTAAATACATTTATACCCATTTTTGACTTTTTGTAAAATGGTTTGAAAGGAAACATTCTATAGTTTTCCAAACAAGGTACTTTAGGACAATATTGACAAAATAAAGGTAAGAATGTTTCTTAAAATTATACGACGTGAGTGGCTATTTTCTGCCATTATAACGGCATAAAAGATTCACTTACAAGCTTATAAGAATATTTCCAAAATAAATGTTTTCTTTTATAATTATATGAATTTTAAATGATTTCAAAATAGAAAAAGATATTTTCAAAAAAGGATATTATTTCATCTATGTCAACATCCATTGATGTAGTTTAAGCTTACCTGAAGTTGATTTATTATAAAAAACATCCATATTGTATTGAATATTTTGTGATATGTTTGATTGTGGAAATGTTTTTTTACACCATTGAAGGATTATGGATAAATTATTGACATTTCGTATGCCAATTTTAATAGGAATTTTCATGTTATGTTTAATCCTTTTTATATGATGAATGTATTGGACATTTTATGTGATGGGTGGAGACCACTATAGATACTTGATGAATCGGTAGGTCTCAAGAGACAAAATAGTGTCTTGGTAGAAGGCCTTGAAAAAATATTATTTGTAGTCTTGGAACAAGGGTTTGAATATGTGGTTACGAATGTCTGGCATTATGCATTCCATCATTATGAATGTTGTTATTGATATTTCATGTGATTAATCAAATAGTAGAATATCCATGTGATTAAGTAAATAGAATTATTTGATTTCATTTTTTCTATATTATGCTAATTTTCAAGTTTAAATGGATTTATTTATTCATATACATTGCCTTAAATGTTTATGCAAATTTATGAATGTTCCTGCTATATTTTTATCCTTACTTAGCATCTGAGCTCACCACATTCTATGTCTTATTTTTCACAGAATGTGAAGAAGTATATTATAACTAACCAGCAGGGATAGTCTATGGGATCTCAGAGTTTTACATGGAAACAATGTTGTTGTAGTTTTCCATTTTAAGATGTAATGTAAACCTTATTAATGTATCTAGTACTTCAAAGGCTACTAAACTAATAAGTCTTATGAGACACGATCTTTGGTGATCATTCCAGTGTTATGTAATAATTCACTGAATCAGGGTAACAAGGGTTAGAACATTATAGTTGGTATCAAAGTAATTTTTGAAGAAAAATTGGAAACTAGTTTTAGATAAACTCTGATTAGAGAACATAGACCCAAGATTGAAATTGATGATTAATATAGAACAACTTCCTAGAATTTTGGTACTATAGAGATTTTGTGTGTTTTCCAAGAAATACATCTCTATCAGGATACGAGCAGGTAGAGGTTGCTCTTGCATAGATGTACCTAGGGGTAAAACCTGAAAACACCGCTTTGAGCTAGACTCGAACGGGAACTGGTGCATGACAATAGGCTTTTCTGCACTATTGGTTATGACACTCCCAGGGGATATGTGTAGGATAATTCTATTTTTCATGACAAAACATTATTAAGGGATTATGAGTGTATACATTCTCAAGGAAAACATTTTTTATGATTATGGATTAGATCCATAAATTGTTCAGTTTATGTTAAGTGTTTTATATGTTTGTAATTATGTATTTCAATTATTTATACCATATTGTTTATGAATTTTCTTATAAATTCCTCATAGTGGAAGGAATGGAAACCGTATCAATGCACACAATCCATATATGGATTTACCTCCTGCTCAAGATAATTATAGTGGAGCTGGTGATACAACTGGTGCTGATTAGCTTATGACCATACTAGGACAACTCACTCAAGTTATGAATAATTAACTTACCCGTATAGAGCACCCTAATCCACAGTGTGGATGATTAATGTTAGATCGCTTCATGAGCCAATAACCACAAAAATTAAATGGGGGTAAAAATCCACTAGTAGGTGAGAAATTGATAAATTCTATAGGGAAAATATTTTATGCCTTGGGGTGTAGCGAAAAGGAAAAAGATGTCATGGTAGTTTACTGCCTCCATAGAGATGCTGATCAATGGTGGTCATTGATTCTATACACAAAGAAATATGATGAAGTATTGAATATGGAATTGAGGGATTTGAATGAAATTTTCTTCGAGAAATACTTTCCTCTTGACCATCGAGCGGATATGGAAATACAATTTCTGAGTCTGAGGTAAAAGGTTGATGAGAATGTCACAAAGTATGTTTCTAACTTTACCAGGATAGAAAGGCATGATACAGATTATATACATAACCCAACAAGTAATATTGATCATTTCTTTGATGGATTAAAACAATTTCTCCATCAAGCATTAATCTCACAATACTTCACATCATACAAAGATATTGTCATATGTGCTATCAAGATAGAAAAGGAATTCTCTAATTATTACGACTTTAAAGTAATAAAAGAGATGAATAGATTAACTGAATATTATGGAAATGGAAAAAAAGGGAAGAAAGGAAAAGTATAATATCCATCCATTAATAAAAGTGGGAAGAAACACCCTGATACTTTCTTGAAGGGCAGGGGAGTCTGTTACATGTATGGTGAAAAAGGCCACCAAGATCACGATTGCTAGGGGAAGAAAGAGGCTGCCGATGTTGAATCCTACAATTGTAGAGAATGGGGGAATTATGCAAAAGATTTTCCTAAGATTCATGGGATGTTACCTCAGAAAAAGTCCAAGGGATCAAAGAGAAGCTTATGCTATCACTACTGCTGAGGTTGAAGCTCTAAAAGATGTAGTTGAAGGTAATTTAATGGTTTCCTAAAGTTTAGAAAATGCTTAATTTGATTCTGGATCATCGCATTCTTTCATATCTTCCCATTTTTCTATGAAAATTAGATATTTCCAATTTGATTTAACAAGGGAGTTTTCGGTCAAAACTCCTAAGGGAAGTATCATTACAACAAAGTTTTTTGAATTAGTCCTCATTAGGGAATATAAATATTATTTTTCTGCTGATTTCATCATCATACCCATGATTGAATTTGATATAATCCTCAGTATGTATTGGCTTTCGGACCATTATAAAAAAATTTATTATAAGAAAAACGAGGTTACAATTATTGATGTGGATGATAAAGAACACCTTATTTTTAGACCCAAATCATCACCACCTAATTAATATCTCAACTGAATTCAACTATTTGGGAGGAAGAGAAGAATATAACTATGGGTGAGGAAAGGAATGTTCAAATAGTGGATGTACATATTTCTCATGAATATGTTGATTTTTTTCTAGAGGATTTATCTGGACATCCTCCAGAACGAGATATTTTGTTTTACATTGATTTAATTCTGGGTTCATAGCCCATATCGAAGACCCCTTATACAATGGACAATATTGAATTAGTGGAACTAAAGAAACAACTATAAGAATTGAGTATTAAGATATTTATTCTCCCAAGTGTTTCTCTATGGGTAGCCTCTGTCCTTTTTGTTAAGAAGAAAGAAGGTTCTGTGAGGTTGTGCATTGAATATAGGGAGATCATTCCTATAACAATAAAGAACATGTTTCCCCTACCTCGCATTGATGATTTATTTGACCAGCTTCATGGAGCTCTATACTTTTCAAATATTGACCTTCAATCTGGATATCATCATTTGTGTTTGAAGAAGGAAGACATTCTGAAAATTACATTTTGAACCAGGTAAATGCATTATAAGTTTACAGTAATGCCTTTTGGGTTGACTAATTCACCCTCTTTTTTCATGGATCTATTGAATAGAGTTTTCAATGGATATCATGATGACTTTTTAGTGGTATTTATTGATGATATATTGGTATAATAAAAACTCTAAAAATATCATGAAAATCAAATGAGCATTATCTGTAAGACTCTTTGAAGAAACAAATTATATGGGAAGTTTAGAAAGTGTGAATTCTAGCATCAGGAGATTTCATTCAGGGCCATATCACCTCTAAGGTTGGAATCTCTGCTGATCCTTCTACGAAAAGAGCAATCCAAGAATGGCCATCACCATCAAGTATAACTAAGGTATGTAGTTTTTATTGGTTTAACGGGTTTTTATTGTTGTTTCGTCCAGAATTTTCCCCGATTGGATAACCCATTAACCAATCTCACATATAAAGGGGTGAAATTTGTTTGGAGAAAAGAATGTGAAGAATGTTTTGAAGAATTGAAGAGAAGATTAGTCAATGATCTTACAATTAATCTACCATTGGGTAATGATGGATAGGTTTTCTATAGAGATGCTTCAAAGAAAGGACTTAGTTGTGTCCTAATGCAGAATGATATTGTTATTTCCTATGCATCATGATAGCTAAAAATTAAGGATGAAAACTATCCTTCTTATGATCTTGAGTTAGCAGTTGTAGTCTTTACCTTGACGATTTGGAAACACTATCCATATGGTGAAAAATGTGAGATTTTATACTAATCACAAGAGTTTGAAGTATATTTTCTCACAGAAAGAACTCAAAATGAGGTAAATGAGATGTCTTGAACAACCCAAGGATTATGATTACACTATACAATACCACCCGGTGAAGGCAAATAAGGTGGAAGATTCTTTGAGTTGAAAAGATCATGGAGTTTTGAACCAAATGATAGTTGAAAGGGATCCTATTTTCATGGATCTAGTAAAGATGGATATGGGAATAACAATGGACGTTGAAACATTAATGCTTTTTCAAATGGTTTCCAAAGAAACTTTACTAGAAAGGATAAAAATTTCTCTGGTTTATGATGGGGAGTTTCAAAAGAAGACTAATGCTGTGAATGATGGGAGATTGACTGAAATCGTATATGAAGATGGAATTTTGAAATTTGTGAAAAAACTTTGTGTTCCCGATATTCATAATATAAAAATAGAATTTTTGGATGATGCTCATAGCTCCAATTTTTCTATACACCCTGGGAGCAACAAAATGTATAGAGATTTGAAGGATCATTTTTTGTGGGACAACATGAAGAGGGAAATTGCTAATTTTGTGTCAAGATGTATGGTTTGTCAACAAGTGAAAGATAAAAGGAAACAGCCTTGAGGAGTCATGAAACCTCTTCCCATACCATATTGGAAATGGGATAATATTACAATGGACTTTGACATGGGACTACCAAAGACTCCTAGAAGGAACGATGCAATATGGGTCATTGTTGATCGTTTTACCAAGTAAGCACATTTTCATGCTATAAGAGAAGATTTACCACCCGAACATCTAGCAAGAATATATATAAATGAAGTTGTGAGACTTCATGGAGTACCCCTTTCAATTGTTTCTGATTTTGATCCACATATTACATCATGATTCTGGATAATTCTTTAGAAATCTCTAGATACTAAACATTTTATTAGCACTACCTACCACACCCAAACTAATGGACAATCAGAATGGACTATTAAAACCTTATAAGACATGTTGAGATCATTCTCACTTGACTTTCATGGTATGTGGGATCAATATTTACCACAGATATTATTTTCCTATAACAGTATCTTCCATTCAAGTATTCAGATGGCACCATATGAAGCGTTATATGGAAGGAAAAGTCGCACACCAACCTGTTGGGATGCTTTTGGTGAAAGAAAACACATAGGTCCAGAACATGTGGATGAAACGATGAAAAAGGTGAAGGTAATACAAAACCACATCATGGTAGCTCAATGTAGACAGAAGAGCTATGCGGATAACCGAAGGAAGGATTTGGAATTTCGGGTAGGAGATCACGTTTTCTTGAAGGTAACACCATGGGAGGTGTTATATGTTTCAGTAAGAAGGGTAAATTGAGTCCCATGTACATCATATCTTTCGAAATTATAGATCAAATTGGGGTTGTAACTTACCATTTGGAAATTCCACCAAGTCTCTCCAAAGTTCACAATGTGTTCCTTATATCACTGTTGAGAAAATACTTTCCTGACCCAACACATGTACTTACCTACGATGAATTAGAACTGGAACATGATCTTTCTTATTGTAAAGAACCTGTCAAGGTTCTTGATACAAGAGAACAAGTTTTGAGAAACTGGACAGCTCATCTGGTAAAGGTTCTATGGAGAAACCATAAGATGGAAGAGGCAACATTGGAACTCGAGGAACATATGATGAAGAACCACCAGAGTATATGTACACAGTAATACTCTAGAAATTTCTAGGAAGAAATTATTTGAAGGAGGGGAGAATGTAACACCCCAAGATTCCACGGTACGCTTCTCTTTGAATAATATCGTACTGTGTGTTGTACACAACATTGAGTTCTAACACACCACAACCAATCGAACTAGCAGTTATGAATAGTAATACCTGTTGAGCCCTCTGGAAGATTGTTGATTTCATGTCTATGTTTGATGTTTTAATAATCATAAATCATCACATACCATTAATGCTTAATCTGGTTTGATTTCTAACAAACTTAATTACAATCTGTAAATGAATCTGTTATCATGTTTTTGTCTATGATTATTGACTTACAAAGTATGTTGGAAGTCTTCTGGTTTCAACAGACATCGGAAGCACCAATCCATTCAACAGACATCGGAAGCACCGATCCATTCAACAGACATCGAAAGCACCGATCCATTCAACAGACATTGGAAGCACCGATCCATTCAACAGACATCGGAAGCACCGATCCATTAAACAGACATCGGAAGCACTGATCCAATATCAAAGGACAACGGTCGCACTGATCAAACTGACTCACCGATTTAAATGACTCACCGGTGAAAATGAGTCATCGATGCAAATGAGTCACCGATACAAATGAGCCACCGATCAAATGAGTCACCGATGCAAATGAGTCACCGATGCAAATGACTCACCGATGCTGATCAAACTGACTCACCGATGCAAATGACTCACCGATGCAAATGAGTCACCGATGCAAATTACTCACCGATGCAAATGAGTCACCGATGCAAATGAGCCACCGATCAGATGACAGACCGATGCTGATCAGTCTGATTCACCGATGCTGATCTATCTGAGTCACCGATCATTACTCACTAATGCTGATGACCTACCGATCACTTGATTCTTCAATAGTCATAAACAACTGTTTGAATTTATTTATCTTTATCTTTATTTAATCTAACCAACGGTCATATTAGGTATATTTTAATGGTCTGTCAAATTATTAATAAAGGTTGTCGGATGTTAGGAAACCGTACCTCGTACCTGCGGAAAGGAAACTTTTTCTGTCTTCCGAAGCACGTGACATAAATACAAGAAGACTCTGCTGAAGAGAAGAGATAGAGTTGATAGAAGAACACAAGATATACATAGGAAAAGAAAGAGAAGGAAGAACCAATCAGAACAGAACCTCATACTCAATCAAGCCTACTCAAGAAGAGTTCTGTGCATACAAAAGAACATTGAAGAACTTCATCGACTACATCTCACGGCTTTTGAGCCTGAAGCATACGACACTCTTCCTCTCAAACAAAACCGAGAAAAGGACTCAGAATAAATTCTGATCAAATCCAAAAGAGTCCAGAGCTACACTGAAATCACCAGAGCCATTTCTAAACTCTACATCTCTGCTCTGTGATACATTTGTTTTACATTTTGAGCAGTGTGTGTTATCTGCTGTATTAAAAACACACACTGACTCCTGTAATTTCACTGGAGGATCTGTAAATCCTCAGAAAACCTTTTTACACTTCATTTCCCACTGTGGATAGTGGTAGAGGTCGTATGAGACCTGGACAGCTCTAAGCTGTTGTTTGTTTTCCCACATAGAACTGTGGTAGAGGTCTTGTGACCTGGACAGTGTGTTCACTGTTGTTAACCCCGATCCAGGGTGTGGATCATTTTTTATATAAACTTTTGAGAGGACT
This sequence comes from Viscum album, assembly GCA_963277665.1. Classification (NCBI taxonomy): domain Eukaryota; kingdom Viridiplantae; phylum Streptophyta; class Magnoliopsida; order Santalales; family Viscaceae; genus Viscum; species Viscum album. Next base: position 2,013,638,931 of record OY728153.1, on the reverse strand, counting down.
AAGTCTCAGCTTGAGACTGAACCTCTTGGTTAATTCTTTGTGTTTGTAGCTACATACATTATCCATACTACATATTTATTTCATATTCCGCTGCTATTACTTTGAAATATAATTTATTTTCAAAGCTACTTTGATAGTTAAACTCGCAAGTGTTTATATTTATTATAGACCAGTAAGTTAGTTTCAAAGGTTAATTTAATCATAAGATTAAGTTAACTGAGAACTAATCAATCTTTGAGAAGCTAATTGAACATTTATAATCTGTATAAATTCACTACAGTTTAATCTGTTTTTGAAATAGGGGGATTTTTAATCCACATTGTTTTTAATAGAAAATTTTAATTGGAACTCAATTCACACTCCTCTTGAGTATCCACTCCGACCAAAACTTTGTATCAGAGGTTGTTAATATTTTCTAACCGTACTCTGTTTTCAACTATGATTCTAGTTGTATTTTAATGTTCTTAAAATTTCTGTTATTTCTAAATTTTTATCTCTTTAAAATTCTTTTTGTAATATCATGGATAATAGACTTGAGGGTGCTGCTACTAACCGGCCACCTTTCTTTAATGTAAATAACTATGCTCAGTGGAAACTTAAAATGAAAATTCACTTAGAAAGCATAGGTTTTGATATTTGGACTGCTATTGAATCAGAATACAAAATTCCCACTACTGCTAGATCTACTTGGGATGAACCTACAAAGACTGCTTACAATAACAATTGTAAAGCTATGAATGCTCTGTACTGTGCTCTAGGAGATGAAGAATTTAATATAATTTCTGCATGTAAAACTGCATATGAAATTTGGGATACCTTAGCTGTTTCTCATGAAGGAACAACTAATGTTAAGGAGATGAGATTGAATACCTATACTATTAAGTATGATAATTTTAAGATGAAGCCTGATGAACCCATTTCTGATATGTATCTCAGGTTCAATGAAATTGTCAACACAATGAATTCTCTGGGAAAGGATGTTCCAGCAAAGGAGCAAATCATGAGAATTTTGAGATGTCTACCTGAAAGATGGAGAGGAACCTCTGTCTCCATTAGAGAATCCTGTGACATTGGAACACTGCCTGTCAAGGAATTAATTGGTAAGCTGATGATGTATGAAGAAGAGCTTAAAGTAAATAAAGAAGAAGATGATGAACCTAAATGGAAGTCTATTGCCTTCAAGACTACAACCTCAAAGAACAAGGATAAGGAAAAGCCTCAAGCTATCAATGAAAGTTCAAGCAGTGAGGAAAGTGAGAATGATTCTGACAGTGATGCTGAGATGGCTCAAATAGCCAGGAGATTCAAAAAGTTTTATAGGAAAAAGAAATTCTTTAGGAATCCAAATTATAAGGGAAAGTATGACCAACAAGGAAAATGGAAAAAGGATTGGAAGAAGGCTGACAGAACTGATGAAGTTGTCTGTTATGAATGCAAAATAAAAGGACACATAAAAACAGACTGTCCAAAGCTGAAATACAGATTGAAGTATGAATACAAGGATAACAAGTACAAGAAAGACATGAAGGCTACTTGGAGTGCTTCAGAAGACATCACAAGTGAAGCTGAATCTTCAGACTCTGAAAGGAATCGAGCCAACATGTGTTTTATGACAAACACTTCTGAGGTAACATCAGAAACTCCTGCTTCAAATTCATATTATTCTGGAGATGATTCTGAAGGTGATAACATGTCTAAATCTGAACTGTTTGAATATTGTGATATGCTTGAAGAAACCTGTAATAAGCTTAAGGATAAATATAAAGGTTTAAAGAAACAGTATGCTTGAAGTGTTATGCATAAATCAGATGTGGATATAGAAGTAGAAAAGAATGCTCAGTTGCTTAAAGAGAATACTGAACTAAAATTGTCTAATAAACAACTCAGAAAAGACTTAAAGAAGTTCACAAATGGCAAGAATACTCTAACACAGATGCTAGGAAAGCAAGTTGCACCTAGATATACTACTGGTATAGGATACCAACCTGGACAAAGAAAAGTTGCCAAAACTAGATTCATTCCTAAATCTTGACAGAAGATAGTTAATTCTGGAACTTCATATGCCTCAACCAGTTATATTCATAGTTATGGATCTAATAAGGATTATCTTTCAAAGAATGTCAATTCTACAAATTATATGAGACCCATTAGACAAATATGGGTACCTAAAGTGTTATTGGCTAACCTGTCTGGACCCAAGAAGATCTGGGTACCAAAATCATCTTCCATCTAAATCTGTTTTGTAGGAGACCTGCTTGAAGAGCTGTCACAAGAAGATATGGTACGTAGACAGTGGATGTTCAAGACATATGTCAGGATACTTTTCATGTTTCAAGAATTTAGTAAAAGTTGATGGAGGCTTTGTCACTTTTGGTGATAATTCAAAAGGAAAAATCATCGGCTTAGGCCAGATTGGTAACACTGATTCAATCTTGGTTTCTGAAGTTTTATTTGTCGATGGACTTAAATATAACTTGTTAAGCATTTCTCAATTGTGTGATGATGGTTTTTATGTGAAATTTAACAATGATTCTTTCAATGTTTTTAACTCTAAAAATGTTTTGGTATTTTCTGCTTTAAGAAATGAAAATGTTTATGCTGTTGATTTAGATTCCTTAGCTAAGCAGAATATTCCTTGCTTAAATGCTTTTCATAAAGAGTCTTGGATTTGGCACAGAAGATTAGGACACTGCAATGTACACTCACTTAGAAAACTTTCTAGGAAGAACTTAGTTAGAGACTTACCCAAACTTGAATTTCCAGCAGAAAAAGTTTGTAATCCCTGTCAAAAAGGAAAGCAACATAAAGTTTCTTTTAAATCAAAGAAATAAGTGTCAACTTCTCAACCTCTCGAGTTGGTTCACATGGATTTGTTTGGACCATCAAGAGTTTCTAGTTTAAATGGGAAGCACTATGTCTATGTTCTCGTAGATGATTTTTCTAGATATACTTGGGTATATTTTCTAGCTCACAAAAGTGAAGCCTGTTCTTCTTTTATTAAATACTCCAAGTCTGTAGAAAATCTTAGTGGACCTAAGATTAAAACTTTGAGAAGTGATCATGGTCGTGAGTTTGAAAATCAAGATTTTGAATCTTATTGCTCACACAATGGCTACATTCACAATTTCTCTGCCCCTAGGACACCGCAACAAAATGGTGTAGTAGAGAGAAGGAATAGAACCCTGCAAGAAATAGCTAGAACCATGATCAATGAATATGAACTGCCTATTTACATTTGGGCTGAAGCTGTTAATACAGCTTGCTATGTCATTAATAGAGTTTTGATCAGAACAGTTCTTAAGAGGACCCCTTATGAGTTGTGGAACCATAGGAAACCTAAGGTTAACTACTTCAAAGTTTTTGGCTGCAAAGTCTTCATTCTCAATACTGGAGACAATCTGGACAAATTTGCATCCAAGAGTGATGATGGAATTTTCCTAGGTTACTCTATCTCTAGTAAAGCCTATAGAGTTTTCAATAAAAGAACCAAATGTGTGGAAGAATCTGTTCACATCAAATTTGATGAAACTAATCCACATGAACCTAAAATCTCTCTTGAATATGATCTCTCTGGTTTGAATCTCAATGATAAATACAATGGACCTATAGTTAAAACATCCAGCTCTGGAAATTCTCCAGAACCTGCTTCTGTTGAACTTCAATCTGTAGATGAATCTGAAATCTCTAGCCCTATCTTTTCAGGACCATCTAGGACTCTAAAGAACCATCCCTTAGATGCTGTTGTAGGAAATCTAGATAGAGGAACACATACTAGAGCTTCTCTTAGAAATCAGGTTGAACATCAAGCCTTTCTTTCACAGTCAGAACCTAAAAATATCAATGATGCTATCAATGATGAGTTTTGGGTAATGGCTATGCAAGAAGAACTAAATCAATTTGAAAGAAAAAAAGTCTGGAAATTAGTAGGAAGATCTAAAGACACTTTGAACATAGGAACAAAATGGGTATTTAGAAACAAAGTTGATGAATCAGGAAACATAATTAGAAATAAAGCTAGGCTAGTTGCACAAGGTTACAATCAAGAAGAAGGAATTGACTATGAGGAAACCTTTGCACCTGTAGCTAGATTAGAAGCTATTAGGATCTTACTTGCCTATGCATCACATCTGAATTTCATTCTATATCAAATGGATGTCAAAAGTGCTTTTCTAAATGGTTTTATTGTTGAAGATGTTTTTGTAGAACAACCACCTAGTTTTTTAAATCCTCATTTTCCAAATCATGTTTTTAAACTTTCTAAAGCTTCATATAGTTTAAAACAAGCTCCAAGAGCTTGGTATGAAAGGCTTTCAAACTTTCTTATCTCAAAAGGATTTACAAAAGGAGTAGCTGATCCCACTCTTTTTATAAAAAGGATTTCAAAAGATGTACTAATAGTACAAATCTATGTTGATGATATTATTTTTGGATCTTCTAAAAATTCCTTATGTACTGATTTTTCAAAGGTTATGCAAAATGAATTTGAAATGAGCTTAATGGGAGAGCTTAAGTATTTTCTTGGTTTTCAAATTCTTCAAACTAAAGATGGAATTATTTTAAATCAAAGTAAATATAAAAAAGATCTTTTAAAACGTTTTGGATTGGATAGTATTAAGGAAAGTGATACACCTATGAGTACTACCTGTAAATTGGATACAGATGAAGCTGGGAAACCAGTGGATCAAACCAATTACAGAGGTATGAATGGGAGTTTACTTTATCTTACCGCTAGTCGACCAGACATTATGTTCAGTGTATGTATGTGTGCTAGATTTCAAGCTAATCCAAAAGAATCACACTTACTAGCTGTTAAAAGGATTTTTAAGTATCTTAAGTATACTATAAATTTAGGTTTGTTTTATCCAAAAGGACAATCATTTAACCTAACTAGCTATTCAGATGCTGACTTTGCTGGTTGTAAGTTAGATAGGAAGAGCACATCTGGAACATGTCATTTTCTTGGAAAATCCCAAGTATCATGGTGTAGTAAGAAACAGAACTCAGTTGCATTGTCTACTGGCAAAGCAGAATACATAGCTGCTGGTAGTTGCTGTGCACAAATTCTGTGGATGAAACACACTCTATTGGATTATGGATTTGATCTTAAACATGTTTCAATCAACTGTGACAATACTAGTGCAATAAATATATCTAAGAACCCTGTGTCTCACTCTAGAACTAAGCACATTGATGTCAGACATCACTTTCTAAGAGATCATTATCAAAAAGGTGATGTTTCTTTGAAATTTATTAGCTCTGAACATCAATTAGCTGATATCTTCACAAAGCCTTTATGCTCTGAAAGAATGAAATTTATTAAACAAGAGTTGTGTATGATTGATCTGTGAAACTGATCTATGAAACTGATCTGTGAAACCGATCTGTCACACCGATTTTTTTATTTATATTGTAATTAATTAGTAAATTTCTTTTATACTTTTTATGGGAACCCTAAATGATAACATAAATGATACGCGGCTATTTATCCTCCCTAAACCTTTGACCTTTCATTTCCCGCCGAACCTTTCAACCTCTCTTCCCCTATACTTTGAACCTTCGAACTCCTCCCTTCTCAAAATCCTCGAATGGCTAAGCAAAAGAGACCGAGCAAAGGACCGGATAGCCCTGTACCTTCAAAGCGTGCTCGAGGCGAGTCGAGTAGTACCTCTCAACTATCAGTAAATCCGAACCTGGAAACTTGGATTTTTGCTGTAGAAAAAGAAGTAAACTCTGCCTGGCTTTTGTCAAGTATGTCACTGTTGCTGCAAGTTCTTGAATCGCAAGGATGGATAGACTGGTTTTCTGACAACACTCGAATAGACTACCCGAAGCTGGTACATGAGTTCTATATGAATCTGGAAATCACTTTAGATGGTGTGGAGGCTGCCAGGATGTCGTCTGTGGTAAAAGGAAAGAAAATATCCTTCTCATCTAAGCAGTGGGCTGAGTTCTTGAACGTACCTCATGAAGGTCGGTATGAGGATTATGCTGGGAATATTCCTCCAACATCTGATTATTTCTCTTATGAATTAGCTCTGGAGCTTCTGACAGGAAACAGAGAGTCACGAAGAATCACAGCTTCAGAATTAGATGGTGAGTGCAGACATCTTTTCAAGTTTATTCAGCACCAACTTTGCCCTAGGAGAGGAGATTTTGCTGCTGTAAAGTACCAGGATGTTTTCCTGTTGTTTCTTCTGAAAACACATGAGAAGATCAATTTGTGTAGATATGTGATGGTACACATAGCTGGAATGATAAAACCGTCCAAGAAAGCCACTACCTTGTTTTATTCAAAGATGATATCTACCATGCTCAAGAATCTAGATTGTATTGATGAAGATGATGAAGTTAATGAAACAGATCATACCTTCGGTCTTAACAAAGAGATCTGCAAGAGGATGAAAATAAATTGGAATCCATGGAAGAAGTGCTGGGTTGCAGATTAAGATAAATTGTATGAAGCCTACAATCCCATACATCATGGCAAGAGGCCAAAGGGTTTGAGAGACCCTGGTTTGAAACCACATGAGGAACCAGTCTATTCTGATGATGATGAGCAAGAAGAAGGAAAGGATGAGGCCACCGAAACTCAAGAGCAATAAGAAGCTGCGACTGAGGAAGGAAGTATGTCATCTCATGATGATAGGAGTGATCCTGACACTGCCAGTCCCAAAAGAAGAATAGAATTTGGACCTGCTAGTCCACCCTTAGCCCTACCAGAATCAGAACCTATTCTTAGTGATGAAGAAGATTCTGACACTGAAGAATATCACAGTGATGCTTCTGAGAAGAGTGATGATGGACGTGCTGATGAAGCTGAGGCTGTTGCTGATGGTGATAACAGACCAGTGGATGGTCTTTCTGAAGATCAAATGGCATCACCTCAATCAGTACAAGAAATACATATCAGTGGCAAGGATGATTCACCAAAAATCAGTGGAACAGCAAGCTATGAGAAACCAAAATACACCTTGTGTGCTGCTGTTTGGGATGACTACCCTGGTTATGCTGTGTTGGGCTTAGAATATTCTGAAGACAAAGAAGCAATTCCAGAATCTGCTGCAGCTGTGAAGAGGAACCTCCCACGAGAAACAAGGTCTGTTCCTACTGTTGATCCTACCAATAATAATTTACCTGGTTCAGGAATCTCTCAAGCTGATCTTGATAAGTTTAAGTTTGAATTTCTAACTGCTGTGAGAACCATAGTTAGAGAAGAAGTTTCTAATGCTCTAACTCAAGTGTCTCTACAAGTTTCTGAAAATTCATTGGAAGCCTTCTCACAGAGAGTATCTAATGCTGTGAAGCCAGACCTAGCCAATACTGGTGAACTTATTGGCAGGTAAATAGCCTTTTTGAATCAGAATATGAAGGATCTTCACACCGGCCTGGTATCTCTATCAAGCGAATTCCGATCAACGATCTCTGGTATGATGGATGTTTTGAGAAATTTGATTTAGCATCTCAACAAGTCTGACCTGAGGAAGTTGAAAGCTGAGTTAACTCACATAGTTAGCCAAGCCAGTACATGCAAAGTAACCAAGATCACTACCCGTGAGATAGAAGCTCTAAGAGAAGTTGTGCATGATGAGTTAGCTGCTGTTAGACAAATTCTTGACTTAGAATCTTTGAGGAAGATGAAAGAGCTCTGTGATAACAGTCATAAGATGGCATTGGTATATTCAGCAGATGCTAAGAAATCCCTGCAAGAGATCAAAGAGAAAGTTGATAATTACTTTTCTAAGATTTATACAAAACACGAGATGACTGCAAGCTTCAAGGTATTGGCAGAGAATCTGAAATTAACTCCAGTCACTCAGGCCTTCAAAATTCAAGTTCATCAGTTGCAAGATTTTGTCCCTTCCATGGCACAGTTCATGGAGAATAAAGACGATTTTGAAAAATCTATGAAGTATGGAGCAGAAGTCATTCAGGACTTTATTCATATTTTGAAGCCCTATTTGCATGCACAGGCCACTGCCATAGTACTTCCTACTTCTGAACCTCTCAGTGATTCTGATATAGCTCCAAATCAGCTATTTGTTGCTCAAGCTCTCTCTCAGTTAAGACCAGTTCCTCAACAAGTTTCTCCATCAGCTCCTGTTTCTCAACAACAACCCTCTGTGGTACCTGCTCCTACACCTGCCCGAGTTGTCCTACCACCACTTCAGATTCGCCAAGACCAGCATGTCTCCAAGCCTTCAAACTTACCCACTATTGATCCCAAAGACAAAGGCAAAGCCCCTTTGTATCCCACCAAATAGTTGTGTATTGTTTTTGATGGGGTGAACAATGTGCTACTTGTACTAATCCGTACTTTATCATTTTTTTTATCTCTACTCTCTGCTGACTGCTTTTACTTTCACCTTCTCTTATCTGTTTTCCCTCCTTTTTGATTATCCCAAAGGGGGAGAAGAACAAGAATACTGTATGGGAGAAGAACACGAATACTTTATGGGAGAAAAGATGTATATATCTCAGGGGGAGAAATCTGTATAATATATATGGGTAATCTAAATTAAGGGGGAGATTTATATATCTCTTTATATTTATTCTTCTTATGGTTTAATTCTCATTATGTTTTTATTAATGATATATCATATTATTTATATTTAATGATAAAGATTTGTGATTATCAAAAAGGGGGAGATTGTTGAGCCCTCTGGAAGATTGTTGATTTCATGTCTATGTTTGATGTTTTAATAATCACAAATCATCACATACCATTAATGCTTAATCTGGTTTGATTTCTCATAAACTTAATTACAATCTGTAAATGAATCTGTTATCATGTTTTTGTCTATGCTTATTGACTTACAAAGTATGTTGGAAGTCTTCTGGTTTCAACAGACATCGGAAGCACCGATCCCTTCAACAGACATCAGAAGCACCGATCCATTCAACAGACATCGGAAGCACCGATCCATTCAACAGACATCGGAAGCACCGATCCATTCAACAGACATCAGAAGCACCGATCCATTAAACAGACATCGAAAGCACTGATCCAATATCAATGGACAACGGTCCCACTGATCAAACTGACTCACCGATGTAAATGACTCACCGATGAAAATGAGTCACCGATGCAAATGAGTCACCGATGCAAATGAGCCACCAATCAAATGAGTCATCGATGCAAATGAGTCACCGATGCAAATGACTCACCGATGCTGATCAAACTGACTCACCGATGCAAAGGACTCACCGATGAAAATGAGTCACTGATGCAAATGACTCACCGATGCAAATGAGTCACCGATGCAAATGAGCCACCGATCAGATGACAGACCGATGCTGATCAGTCTGATTCACCGATGCTGATCTATCTGAGTCACCGATCATTACTCACTAATGCTGATGACCTACCGATCACTTGATTCTTCAATAGTCATAAAAAACTGTTTGAATTTCTTTATCCTTATCTTTATTTAATCTAACCAACAATCATATTAGGTATATTTTAATGCTCTGTCAAATTATTAATAAAGGTTGTCGGATGTCAGGAAACCGTACCTCGTACCTGCGGAAAGGAAACTTTTTCTGTCTTCCGAAGCACGTGACATAAATACAAGAAGACTCTGCTGAAGAGAAGAGATAGAGTTGATAGAAGAACACAAGATATACAGAGGAAAAGAAAGAGAAGGAAGAACCAATTAGAACAGAACCTCATACTCAATCAATCCTACTCAAGAAGAGTTCTGTGCATACAAAAGAACATTGAAGAACTTCATCGACTACATCTCACTGCTTTTGAGCCTGAAGCATACGACACTCTTCCTCTCAAACAAAAATGAGAAAAGGACTCAGAATAAATTCTGATCAAATACAAAAGAGTCCAGAGCTACACTGAAATCACCAGAGCCATTTCTAAACTCTACATCTCTGCTCTGTGATACATTTGTTTTACATTTTGAGCAGTGTGTGTTATCTGCTGTATTAAACACACACACTGACTCCTGTACTTTCACTGGAGGATCTGTAAATCCTCAGAAAACCTTTTTACACTTCATTTCCCACTGTGGATAGTGGTAGAGGTCGTATGAGACCTGGACAGCTCTAAGCTGTTGTTTGTTTTCTCACACAGAACTGTGGTCGAGGTCTTGTGACCTGGACAGTGTGTTCACTGTCGTTAACACCGATCCAGGGTGTGGATCATTTTTTATATAAACTTTTGAGAGGACTAAGTCTCGGCTTGAGACTGAACCTCTTGGTTAATTCTCTGTGTTTGTAGCTACATACTTTATCCATACTACATATTTATTTCATATTCCGCTGCTATTACATTGAAATATAATTTATTTTCAAAGCTACTTTGATAGTTAAACTCGCAAGTGTTTATATTTATTATAGACCAATAAGTTAGTTTCAAAGGTTAATTTAATCATAAGATTAAGTTAACTGAGAACTAATCAATCTTTGAGAAGCTAATTGAACATTTATAATCTGTATAAATTCACTACAGTTTAATCTGTTTTTGAAATAGGGGGATTTTTAATCCACATTGTTTTTAACAGAAAATTTTAATTGGAACTCAATTCACCCCCCACTTGAGTATCCACTCTGACCAACAATACCAAATTTTTGAAATTTTATAAATTTAATCCTTCAAAATGGACTTCAGTTTTAGATTTGCAATATCAGAATTAGCTTAGGGTGGATTTTTTGGTATTTTTATGAAAACGTTCAATTTTTTATGAATAGTAAAAAACACTGATTTATAGTTTAAAACTAAAAATTTAATTAAATAATTAGTAATTTTATTTAAATTTAGTTTATGTAAAAATAGGTACATAATACATATATATGTTTAACGTAATTCATTAGAGTCAGTTTATAATACTTTTAGATATATAAAAATTTTAATAAACTTTTTACCGTCTTTTACCCACCTCCTGGGAACATTTACAAATTTACATAAAGCATAATTTTACCACTTCAGTGAGTTGAATTATAGAAATTTGTGGGACATGGTTGATATCAGTAAGTAAAATTTGGTTCAATAAGATAAAAATAAATTTTGGTGAATAGTAACTTTTTCATCTTTATTGACCATGGTTAAAAGTAAATAGGTTAATTAAGGGTCAAAAAAGATCTTATTACTACCCTAACACATGTCCTAATTATATTTGATAAGTTTAATTCGACCAAAAACAACCTTAGGAATAATATATGTCCCTTTAGGTACATTTAGATTAGATTAGGTCATTTATTATTATTTAATTCAAAGAAGAGTTTAAAGTGTTAAATTCAATGTTTAATAACTAAAACATTTTTAATATAGGGTTACACATAAGATAAATCAGAAAATAAATATTATTTATATATATATAATTATTTCTTATATAATGATATTTTATTTATAAATTTTATATGATTAAATAATTGAATTTATTAATGACACAATGATGATTCCGTAATTACCTAATTAATGAAATATTAAAATAATAGATATTATAAATATCCAATTAAATTTAATTTGAGACTTTTTATAAATTAAAATCATTTTATAGGTTAATATGACATGTTAGGGATGGTTATATTAATTGGTTTTGAAGTAATAATGCTGTTATGCTTAAAAAAAACAAAATACCAAATCGTTTCAAAATTGATATAAAAGAGTATTTAAAACAAAAATCATACTATTAATTGATATTCCATTCATAAAAGTATATGGTTCTGCCAAAGGACATGTATAATGATATTGGTTTCATTAATGAACCACTTGGTTTTCACTTGGATGTTTTTAGTAAGTTTATTAACCATATAATATTAAAATACAAAGAGACATGGTAAATGTCAAACTATTTAACTAAGAGATAAATCAAAAATATAAAGTTAATATAGTGACCCAAACTATATAAAACCCATTGGTTGAGTGTTTTTCTAACCATACCTACATTATAATTTAAATAATTCATTTATGAGCCATTAGAAACCGAAAATGAGTTTATTAAAAAATATTATTTCTAGCTTTTCCTAAGGTGCCCCTCACCACACTTATAAAAGGGCACTCCACCTTCTCTCTAATTCATACCTTCAATGCGATTTTCCACAGCCAACCCCTATCCAAATAACTTCTCAACTATCCTACCTTCATCTTATAGGCCTTCTTTTAGTCAGAAATCCAACCTATGGAGCCCCTTTGATAAAATCAAAAGGAAGAACCGAAAGAAGAGGTAGATATTTCATCACCTCTTTCATGTTCCTTTCTTCTTCCACTTCCTCATTCTTTGTTGTTTCCATTATAAAATAATAACTCTAGTATATTATATATACTGTGATGTTATTATAAATATGGTACAAGCATATTCATTATTCTATCCATCTTTTGAATGACATGTCACCATACGTGTGTATGTACAACTTACTGTCTCCACGTCGTGGTGTAGTTGTTATTAAATAAATTATTATTTAGATGGGTATAATAATGCTGTGTAATTGTTGTAAATAATAATCATAACATGATGATGATTATTTATATATGATATACCATCCAATTATATATTATTTTAATATCAAAAGAATGATATTGTCGCTCGTGGATGAGTACAGATTACCGTCTCCACGAACGCGATGAGATTCATTCCCCTTAGAATCCATTCTAGAATAATTTTCATTAGATGATTAAAAACAATGTTTAAATACATAATATCATTCTTCATATAAATAAGATACATCCTATCCATAATAAACATTACTTTCCTAATAAATCATATAAAGGAAAACGAATCAATTAACACCCGAAAGGACGATAATACTAAGATATTATTATCAACACAATGTTAAAAGATCATATATGATATAATATTAATGTATATGATTATTTTATAATTTAATAACAATTATTTCACCATTATATATGTGGTTAACCTACCCTTTACCAGAGGAAAACACAAGGTAATGGTTAATTTTACAATCTCTTTATTATTCGAGGTTGTTTTTATGTAAGTATCTACTTGGACTTCTTTTTCACCGAAATCCATGTTTCTAAAAAACGTATTCCAAAACATTCTTAATATTTACTAGACTATGGGTTAACACCATTTATACCAATTTTTGACTTTTAATAAAATGGTTTGAATGGAATCATTCTGTCATTTTCCAAACAAGGTACTTTATGAACTTTTCGACAAAATTAAGGTAAGAATGTTTCTTAAACTTATAAGGCAGGTACAAATATTCTCCGCCGTTATAAGATCCTCAAAGATTCCCTTACAAACTAATAAGAATATTTCCAAAATAAATTTTTTCTTTTATAATTATATGAATTCTAAATGACTTCAAAATAGAAAGTGATATTTCTCTACAAAAAGGTTTTGATTTAATCTATGAAAACATTCTTTGATGGATTTGAAGCTTATATGAAGCTTCTTTATTATAAAAAACATCCATATTGTATTGAAGGTTTTGTGATATGTTTGACTGTGGATGTATTATTTTTACACCATTCCTGGTTTATGGATATTGTATTGAAATTTTTATGCTAGTTTTAATACAAATGTTTATGTTATGTTTACACCTTTTCATATGAGGAATGCAATGAATTTAGTTTATGACAGGTGGAGCCCGCTATATCTCCTTGATGCATCGGTAGGTCTCATTAGACAAACTTGTGTCTTTGCACATGGCCTTGAGAAAATCTTATTTGTAGTCTTGGCACAAGGCTTTGGCTATGTGGTTATGGCATTCTGGCATTATGCATTCCATCATTATAAAAGTGGCTATTGATACTGCATGTGATTATTCAACTAGTAGAATATTCATGTGACTAAGTAAATGACATTATTTGATTTTATCTTTTCCATATTATGAAAAAGTTCAAGTTTAAAAGGAATTTTTTTAGTCTTATACATTGTCTAAAATGTTAATTCTTATTTATGAATATTTCCGCTATATTGTTATCCTTACTGATAATCTGAACTCATCGCTTTCTATGTTTTATTTTTCCCAGGATGCAAAGAAGTATATTATGAATGACCTCCAGGGATAGTCTATGGGATATTAGTGTAGTACATGGAATCAATGTTGTTTTAGTTCTCCATTTTATGATGTAATGTAAACCTTATGAATGTATCTAGTACATCCAAGGCTAATAAACTAATTGGTATTTTGAGACTTAATCGTTTGTTATCATGGCAATGTTTGTAAGAATGCACCGACTCTTGGTAATTAGGGTCAGGGTGTTAAAATTTTGATAGGAATTCTGATTGACAGAGAAATATAATATAAACTTTTTGGTTGCCAAAGGATCCAATTCAACCCACACACTCTTACCCAAATTTGTGTGGTGGTGTTACTAACAACAAAAAGATTAAATTTTTTATACTATTCATAAAGGTCACCAATCCCTTGTTTGAGAGCAATGGGACAAAAAATTCAATATTTTACTTTCATTTATACCACGGGGAAGAGCATATGGATATATCCCCATCTATGTGAGACACATTTCCAGGTTTAAAATCCCCAAATCAACGAAATACACTTATTCAGTTCATCAATTTCTAAGGTTTGAGGGACTTTAGGTAGAAATAATCAAGAAATAATCAATAACTTTCCCATTTTAATGAACATAGAAATTGTGTTAGGATATAATTTGATGTGAGAAATGTTCCCCTTTCTTCAGATAGAAGTGTCATGTACACCTTCGAAGGAAGAAAAGCATCGATTCGTAGAAATCCCCCCACCAGGGACATGCCTCAACTGCTTCTGGTTCTCCAGCCCTGCTGTGGTACAAAAGTTCATCTTCATTTCAATTGCATTATCTTCTCCGACCTCTCCTTCATCAACACAAACAGAAGACTGTGTCTTCTGAAAAGTGGCCTTAACTCCAGCATCCAACGAATCTTCCCCATCTAGCCTGGTAGTAGCACATTGGTCACCCTCTAAGATGCCTAATACCACCGGGAAAACAGACGCATCACGCTGAGTTGCTAACGAAGTGTAACACCCCGAGATTTTATGAGATATTTTATTTTTAATTTCTTGATATTCTATTATACACTACACCAAGATTATCTTTTACTATACGCAACAGCTCATTAGCATGTAGTATATGCAACACTATTCTTGGCTTGCATTACACTCAATCGTGACCTACCACGACAGCGTGTGTAGTGCGCAATACCGGGTTTCACTAAACAACGATATATTGTTATAATATTATTATGGACTAGTCGTTATGAATAATATTATCTACATTTTTAATTTTATAAAATTATTATTCATCTTACACATTTTCTAGAATATGGTATGAGAACAAAATAAATTTTTCGTGTAAAATATGTATGTTTCAAAAATTGCAGTTTTCCCGCCTTTTGATGGCGCACCCACCTTATATCTTTTTTTGAGATGTCTATAAGTTCAATTTGACAAAATAAAATTTTTCTTTAGGATCAGGTTATAAAAATTTACTTTGGATAAATTTTTCATATTATTCTGATAACTTTCATATTTTAATGAATAGTAAAAACATGCTATATTTTAATTAAAAACAATTTTTTTCATCGAAATAATTTTCATGGCTAGATTATATTTTTAATTGGTTTTAAAGTGTAATTATAATATATTTTTACCATTTAATCCAATTTTGTTCATTGGAATTAATTTCACTTTGAAATTGGATATAAAAAAGTATCAATCTTATGATAGTTTTTGTTTCTTAAAAACACGCTATTTGTTTTGATAATGGGAATTAATTTTGAAATTAATCAATGCCACTTATATGTTTTGAATTTGAATAAATATAAATTCATTTTGAAATTGGAATATCAAAAAATTATTATGCAGAATTGTTTGTATTTTTCTTAAAAACATCATTTTTTGATGAATAGTGAAACCACTTAGTGATAGTTAAAAAACTGACATTTTTTATTTAAATTAAATTTAACCACTTATGTGAATTAAATTTCAAAAATCCAAGAGACACATTTAATATCAAGTACTAAAATGTGGTTTAATGAGATGAAAATTATTTTTGGTGAATAGTATCTTTTTACTTTTTTTTATCACGATTAAAAGTAAATAGGGCAATTAAGGGTTAAAATGATATTATTATTACCCTAACACATGTACTAATTCTATTGTATAAGTGTAATTCGACTAGAAACAACCTTAGGAATAAAATATGACCTTTTAGGCCCACTTGGATTAGATTAGGACATTTAATATTATTTTATTTAAAGAATAGTTAAAATAGTTAAAATCAAAGTTAAATAACTAAAACATTTTTAATATAGGGTTATACATAAGATAAATTCGACTATAAATATTCATTAGAAATATAAAAATATTTTATACATAATGGTATTTTATTTATAATTTTTATACATTAAATAATTTAATTTATTTGTGTCACAATGATGATGTAGTCATTATCTCATTAATGAAATATTGACAAAATTGATGTTATAAATACCCAAATAAATGTAATTTGAGACTTCTAATGAATTCAAATAGTTTTCTAGGTTAAAATAAAATGTTAGTATTGATTTAATTAACTTTTTTTGAACTAATAATTCTATTATTTTTTTCACAAAAATCAATTACCAAATAGTGTCAAAATTGACATAAAATAGTTTTTAAAATAAAAATTATAATATTAATTGTTATTTTATTCCTAAAAATATAAGGTTCAGACAGATGACTTAGATATGTTTATATATATATATTAATAATTAACAACATGGGTTTTTTGTCTTGCTATAGTAAGTTTATTAACCTTATAGTGTAAGAAAACAAGAAGACACGGTAAAAGTAAAATTATTTAACTTAAAGTTAAATCTAAATGATAAGGTTAAAATAGAAACCTAAACATGTCTAAATTATATATGATGAGAGGCTTTAGACCCATCCCCACCTTATCTTATAAATAAATCAATTTTGAGCTATTAAAAACCGAATATGACTTTATAATAAAATAATATTTTAGGTTTTCCTATGGTGCCCCTCCCCTCCCTTATAAAAGGGCACCTCCTCCCTCTCTTCATCACACCACTTTGAGCCTTCATGATCGGCCAAACCCTACCAATTTCTATTCTCCACTTCCCTAGAAACATACTAGATGTCCTTTTATTCTTAAAATACCATCTTTAGTGCCCTAAAAGGATGATAAGAAGAGGCGCTTCAAAGAAGAGGCAATATCTGTTACCGATTCTTTCAACTTTATTTCTTTTTATACTTCTTCTTCTTTAGTTATTTCATTATGAAGTATTGAAATCAGTATCACTCATATAAGGATATGTTATTATAAGTATTAAACAACCCTATTTCACCATCTATCCATCCTGTGGAAAATGAAATCACCGTGCATGTGTACGTACGGAATACCGTCTCCACGCAATGGTGTAATCTATTTTCGACCAACACCTTACTTGGATGGGTATAATGGTGTAAATAAATTACTATATATGATTATTTTAAAGTGATATTTATTCTGAAATATTATACATACACTTCAATACAATTCCATGATCATGGGAATGATATCATCGCTCATACGTTCATATGGACTACCGTCTCCACGACGCGATGAGATTCATTCTCCATGTTAACCATTCATGAATGATTATAAAGTATATATAATAATTATTCATGAAATATATGACATAATAATGATACTGGATTTATGTATATATATATGTATGTCATCTAATTAATTCCATTGAATTCAATAAGGAAATGAAAACAGCGTTCATGCGTACGTACAGCCTACCGTCTCCATGAATAGTGTATTTCATTCCATTTATCAATCTATCATATATATATATATATGTATATTCTGAATATATATTACATATAAATCATCTTTTACATTCTAGAATTAATTAAATCAGGATATATGTAATAATATCAAGAACAACAAGTCCAAACATATACGATAAATAAAATGATTTTACCCAAAATGCTGTTTTAACATGTAACTTACAAAAGAACAGGTAATATAAAGTCATAAGTGAACCATATATGATATAATAACAATGAATATTATTATGTAATAAGTCAATTACATTATTTAAATCATTATACAGGAGGTTCTGATACGTACAAAGCATATCCGACCTAAGGTAATGGATAACTCTTCCAATCTCGTTTTATCCGAGATTGTTTATTCATAAGTATTCAATGGGGTTAAATTTATCATCCACATCCCTGTTTTCTAAAAATTATTTCATGTATGTTTAAAGTCCTTTTTACCCATTTTTTACTTTTAGTACATGGTGTGTAAGGAATCTTTATTTTACTAGGTACTTTTTATCTTTTTCGGCAAAAGTACAGGAAGAATGTTTTTTTAACTTATATGGCATGAAAGGATTTTTATGGTTTTATAAAGCCTTGTTTTCATGAATCTTACTCCAAACTATTTCATGACTATTTTCAACAAAATCACTTTCTTTTAAAATTTTATGACTTTTTGTAAATGAAATTGATTTTTAAGAAGAAAGGATATTTTCCCCAAGAATTCATTTCAAGTGTTTTATCAAAACCATTATTCCATCTAAGATGACATTATTTCATATGTTTATGTTTCAAGTATAATGTCTCTATGATTTACATGTTTTCACTTGTCTTATGATGAAATCATATCCATTTGTTTTATATGGATAATGTTATGATGGGTTGATGTTTATGAAACCAATTTTATTTCTTTGGGTTATGATGAATGATTTAAGTTTATGTTCTAGAAAAAGTAAGAATGATTTCATTATGAGATGGGTGGGACCTATATCTCCCTCCAATGCATTGGGTGGAGATTTATATCTCATGGGATAGACATTGCTGGAACGGTATGTTAATCCGGTTCAGTAATACAGGACTATAACAATGAGTGAACATGATTCAGAAAGGGACTTTGTCAACTAAGATGGTCTTGGAAGCAATACCTTGGCTAATATGGAAATCATATCATGTGATTAATGTTTTTCCACAATTAAAAGTTTTATTTACAAGCTATTTTGTCATTATTTATGTTCTATTTTGATTTATGCCTTATGTACTACAATGTTTTATGTCATTTCTCAAGATTTCGATGTTTAAACATTATGTTCATGTTTTTATGTTCAAATGTATATGGTTTGTTTTATTTTCTCCATGCTTACCCTTACCGAGCATTTGAGCTCACCCTTTTTATGTTTTCTTTTCCCCAGGAAAGATGTTGAAGATCTTTCACCATGATTAGAAGATTATGTTCCATGTTTCCAAAGACACTAAACTATTACGGTCCTTGTGTGTCTATTTTTTTATGTATTAAGTATTCTGCAAAAGTAATGTAATGTATATGTACGTCAAGATTTGGGTCTCTACAGTTGGTATCAGAGGAAAGGTTTAGTTAACCTTTGGAAACTAGGATGTGAAAACTTTTGTGAAATCCATAGATATTGTTCTAATGTATGTCTAGGGATGTCCCTATGGATAAGTATACGTATAGGTTATAGCCCTAGAATTATGAAAACGATCTTAGAATTAAACCTAAGATGTTAGATATTGAAGGTACTCCCCCTTTATTATGTTGTTTTCCCTAGCATGGTATTTGCCTCTCACACTATTATTTTTGGGTTTTAGACGATGGATGGAACCCGGAGGAACCGTGCTGATCAAGGTAATGGACAATGAAATGATTGTCCTATTGACCAAACCAATGTCATGGGAGATGGAGTGCACAATCGTATTTCTATACTTACACAATCTATGAATCATTCTTGACTTTAAAATGAGCAGAGAAAGGAGCAACATTCTGTTGAATCCTTCATGAGTCAGCGTCCACCTTCATTCAGCGGGTCTTCTAATCTCTTAATGGATAAACAATGGATCAGTACCCCTAAAAAGATATTTTCCATTATAAAATGTTCTGATCATGATAAAGACATCTAAGTAGTATATCGTTTGGAAGGTGATGCTGATCAATGGTGGAATCTTATCAAGAATACGAGGCAAAGAGATAAAATTGAGTCTATGGAATGGGATGATTTCAAGAACATGTTTTTCAGTAAGTACTTCCCGTGTATTCTTAAAAAAAGATGGAAAAGAATTTTCTTGAGCTTAATCAGAAGGATGATGAATATGTTGGTATATACAAAGAGAATTTTACAAGAATTGCAAGTATGCATCTGGCTTTGTCATCCAACCTGAAAGTAAAGTTGATCGATTTTTCAGTGGCTTAAAACCAAGTCTTAGAAGGGAATTAGATATAAGAGACTTCAGTAGCTACGAAGAAATTGTGCATTATGCTATAAAGGTAGAACTGGATTTTGGTGTAACATATCCATCTCATGGTTTTGATAAGAAAGAAAATATGGAGTTCAAGGAGAAATCTCAGAACAATGGTGAAAAGAAGATGAATGTTTCTTTATGCTCAAAGTGTGGAAAGAAGCATGGTGGGGATTTGTTAAAAGGTACTAGAAAATGTTTTAAGTTTGGAAAAGAAGGTCATCGAGCAGATGATTGTCGAAGTAATGGGAAAAAGGTTGCTAATTATGTGAATAGAGAAAAGACTACAGAGAACTCTCCACTAACACTTCAATGCTTCAAGTGCAAGGAAATGGGGAATTATGCTAACAAATTCCCTAATCCACGGGTTAATGATGATCAACATGAGAAACCTCTTAAGGATAAGGATAATGGGAAGTCTCATGCGATCACTATTTGTGATGTTGAGTATGAAAATGATGCTGTGTAATGATTAAGTGTTTATGTAATGGGATTTCAAAATAGTATCATGGAATCTCATTTATGGTATTGTGGAATTTTGGAATATCTATGTATTGATTTTCAATAATTATATGGTACTGGTATCCATGAAAAAGTGATTGAAATATTTTGGAAAGTAGATTAAATGTGAATAATGAAGGGATAAGGAGAAAATAATATTATAGTAATCATGAGATCATGACTAAAATATGGACAAAGTGATATCATGGTTTGAGTATATAGAAATTTTGGGATTTTTTAATGTGGAAAGAGTTAACTTTTGACAGAATTCATGTTTTCACTAAGGTTAAATTGTTATTCATTTTTCAAGAGAATACATGATTAAGGTATTCACCTGATTGGAATGTGATCATCAAAATATATTGGGGACAAATGATGGTATTCACATGCTCGGTAGATGAAATTTCTAGTAATTTTTTTCTTTATACTATAATCTTGGATAGAAGTATTTGGGATAAGCCTAAAGATTTGAAATTGATTATGTTTAACATAAGTTAGTTTAAGGCTAGAACTATTTTCGATATTATCGATGGAATGTCATAATGATGAAATTTTAGGAAAAGGACAACCTACAGGACGGGCGATAACCCATCGCACCAGACAAGGCTGTGGGAATCAAACCCACAACCGCAGTGCGACTGGCCTTTATCGCATACCACTAGCCCACATGAAGTCCCTGGTTAGTAAAAAATAGTTTTATTTTATTAAAGGATATGATATATGAATTATAAGTTCATTTTTGGAATCGTATATGATTAACCTCACCATAAATGGACTTATGTATATTTGATAACTTTTGCTAACCTTTTGTTTGAAACAGATGGAATGAACCATCATTCTATCACATGATCTGCTAACACTTAAATAATGACAAATTCAACTTCATTTATTTAAGAGATGAAGTAGAAATTGTCAAAGGAACGACCAACGATGAGACTCTACCAAAATCAAGAATGTATTTCTTCTAATTCAAATTTCATTAACTTTAGGGAAATGATCTTGAAAACCAAAAATGTTGTCCTAGTGCCCTTATATCTGATGAATCAGATGGTACCTTATATCATCACAAATCTACAGCTTTGTGATTGTTGGATTTTTCATAGCCATGGTCTCTACCCCTCTCCATCAGAACATGATTGTTAGATTTTTCTTCCATATCCATATTTTCACCTTTGTTCTCCCATATGGAAACCCAGTGATTAGTTACTTTGGGTAATCGTTACATTTCATACTTTAGATTTTCAAATAATGTTTTATTATTACTTTTTACGATGTGGGTTTCTATGAATAGTAAATGATTTATAACCCCGATGAATTTCGAGGACGAAATTCATTTTAAGGGGGGTAGAATGTAACACCCTGAGATTTTATGAGATATATTTTATTTAATTTCTCTGATCTTCTATTATAAACTACACCAAGATTATCTTGTACTATACGCAACACCTCATTAGCTTGTAGTATATGCAACAATATTCTTGGCTTGCATTACACGCAATCACGACCTACCTCGATAGCGTGTGTAATATGCAATACCGGGTTTCACTAAAAAACAATATATTGTTATAATATTATTATGGATTATCCATTATGAATAGTGTTAACTACATTTTGAATTTTATAACATTATTATTCATCTTACACATTTTCTAGAATACGGCAACATAGCAAAATAAATTTTTCGTGTAAAATAAGTTTTTTTAAAAAATTGCAGTTTTCCCGCCTTTTGATGGTACACCCTCCTTATATCTTGTTTTTGACATGTCCATAAGTTCAATTTTACAAAATAAAATTTTTCTTTGGAATCAGTATATAAAAATTTACTTTGGATAATTTTTTTATATTATTCTGATAACTGCCATATGTTAATGAATAGTAAAAACACGATATAATTTAATTGAAAACAATTTTATTCATCTCAATAATTTTTATTGGTAGATTATATTTTTAATTGGTTTTAAAGTGTAATTAGAATAATATTTTTACCATTTAATCCAATGTTTTTCATTGGAATTAATTTCACTTTGAAATTGGATATAAACAAGTATCTATATTTTTGATAGTTTATGTTTCTTAAAAACACACTATTTGTTTTGAGAACGGGAATTGATTTTAAAATTAATTAATTCCGCTTCTATATTTAGAATTTTCAAAAATAGAAATAAATTCTGAATTCATAATATCAA
This sequence comes from Viscum album, assembly GCA_963277665.1. Lineage (NCBI taxonomy): Eukaryota > Viridiplantae > Streptophyta > Magnoliopsida > Santalales > Viscaceae > Viscum > Viscum album. The sequence continues at coordinate 2,013,616,042 of OY728153.1, read as the reverse complement.
ATAATTATTCGGCATAATTTTTGGAATTTTTCTGAAAAACATAAATTTTTGATGAATAGTGAAACCACTTAGTGGTAGTTAAAAAACTGGATTTTTCATTTAAATGAATGTTAACCACTTCTGTGAATTGAATTTTGAAAATCCAAGAGACATGGTTAATATCAAGTACTAAAATATGGTTGAATGAGATGAAAATAATTTTTGGTGAATAGTAACTTTTTACTTTTTTTTCCCACGGTAAAAAGTAAATAGGGTAATTAAGGGTAAAAATGATACTATTATTACCCTAACACATGTACTAATTATATTGGATAAGTTTAATTCGACCAAAAACAAGCTTAGGAATAAAATATGACCATTTAGGCCCACTTGGATTAGATTAGGACATTTAATATTATTTTATTTAAAGAATAGTTAAAATAGTTAAAATGAAAGTCTAATAACTAAATATTTTTTAATATAGAGTTAAACATAAGATAAAATCGACTATAAATATTCCTTATAAAGATAAAAAGATTTCCTATATAATGGTTTTTTATTTAAAATTTTTAGATAGTAAATAATTTAATTTATTTATGACACAATGATGATGCAGTAATTATCTCATTAAGGAAATATTGACATAATTGATATTATAAATACCCAAATAAATGTAATTTGAGCCATTTTTTGAATTCCATTAATTTTATAGTTTAATTGGAAATGTTAGTATTTATTTAATTAACTTTTTTTGAACTAATAATTCTGTTATGAATTTTACAAAAATCAATTACCAAATAATGTCAAAATTGGCATAAAATTGTTTTTAAAACAAATATTATATTATTAATTTTTATTTTATTCTTAAAAAGCTATGGTTCGGCCAAATGACTTATATAAGGTTATATAGATTAATAATAAACAACTTGGGGTTCGTTTTTCTTGTTATAGTAACTTTATTAACCTTATAGTGTAAGAAAACAAGAAGACATGACAAAAGTAAAATTATTTAACTTAAAGTTAAATCTAAATAATAAGGTTAAAACCGAAACCTAAACTTGTCTAAATTCTATTGTATGATAGGGGATTGACCCTCCAAACCTTAGCTTCGAAATAAATCAATTTGGAGCTATTAAAAACCAAATATGACTTTTTAATAAAATAATAGTTTACGTTTTCCTAAGGTGCCCCTCTCCTCCCTTATAAAAGGGCACCTCCCCCCCTCTTCCTCACACCAAATTGAGCCTTCCTGCTCGGACAAACCCTGCCAATTTCTCTAATCCACTTCCCTAGAAACATCCTAGAGGTCCTTATCTTCTTCAAAGACTATCTTTAGTACCCTAAGAGGAGGTTAAGAAGAGGTGTTGCAAAGAAGAAGTAATATCCGTTACCGATTCTTTCAACTTTATTTCTTCTTCTACTTCTTCTTCTTTAGTTATTTAATTATGAAGTAAAATAATCAGTATAACTCATATAATTATATTTTATTATAAGTATGAAACAACCATATTTCCCCATCTGTCCATCCTATAGAAAACAAAATCACTGCACGTGCGTACATTCAGAATACCATCTGCACGCCGTGGTGTAATCTGTTTTCGACCACCACCTTACATGGATGGGTATAATGGTTTAAATAAATAACTATATATGATTAGTGTAAATTGAAATTTATTTTTAAATATTATACATACACATCAATAAAATTCCACGATCACGGGAATGATATCATCGCTCGTGCGTACGTACGGACTACCGTCTCCACGACGCTGTGAGATTCATTCTCCATGTTAACCATTCATGAATGATTATAAAGTATATATAATAAGTAATCATGAAATATATGACATAATAATGATACTGGATTTATATATATATATATGTATGTCATCTACTTAATTCCATTCAATTCCATAAGGAAATGAAAACAGCGTTCATGCGTACGTACGTCCTACCGTCTTCATGAACATTGTATTTCATTACATTTATTGATATATCATATATATATGTATATGCTGAATATATATTACATATTAATCATGTTTTAAATTCTGGAATTAATTAAATCAGGATATAGGTAATAATATCAAGAACAAAAAGTCCAAACATGTTTGATAAATAAAATTATTTTACCCAAAACGCTGCTTTAACATGGAACTTACAAAAGAACTGGTAATATAAAGTCATAAGTGAACCATATATGAAATAATAACAATGAATATGATTCTATAATAATTCAATGAAATTGTTTAAATCATTATACTAGTGGTTGGATACGTACGAAGCATATCAGGCCTAAGGTAAGGGATAACTTTTCGAATATTGTTTTTATCCGAGATTGTTTATTCGTAAGTATTCACTGGGGTTATATTTATCATACACGTCCTTGTTTTCTACAAATTATTTCATGTATGTTTAACATACGTTTTAACCATTTTTTACTTTTACTACATGGTGTGTAAGGAATATTTAATTTACGAGGTACTTTTTGACTTTTCCGACAAAAGTATGAGAAGAATGTTTTTTTAACTTATATGGCATGAAAGGATTTTTACGGTTTTATAAAGCCTTATTTTCATGAAGCTTCCTCCAAAATATTTCATGATTATTTTAAACAAAATCTCTTTCTTTTAAAATTGCATGACGTTTTGTGAAAATATATTGATTTTCAAGAAGAAAGGATATTTTCTCCAAGAATTCATATCAAGTATTTTATCAAAACAATTTTTCCATCTAAGATGACATTATTTCATATGTTTATGTTTCAAGTATAATGTCTCTATGATTTACATGGTTTCACTTTACTTATGATGAAATGATATCCATTTGTTTTATATGGATTATGTTATGATGGGATGATGTTTATGAAACCCATTTTATTTCTTTGGGTTATTATGAATTATTTATGTTTATATTGTGGCACAAGCAAGAATGATTTCATTATGAGATGGGTGGGGACTATAAATCCCTCCAATGAATTGGGTAAATATTTATATCTCATGAGATAGACATTTCTGGAATGGTATGTTAATCTGGTTCAGTAATATAGGTCTGGAACGAGGAGTGAACTCGATTCAGAAAGGGACTTTGTCCACTAAGATGGTCTTCGCAGTAATGCCTTGGCTACTATGGAAATCATATCATGTGCATAATGTTTTTCCACAATTAATAGTTTTATTTAGAAGCTATTTTTTCATTATTGATGTTCTATTTTGATCTATGCCTTACGTACTGCCATGTTTTATGTCATTGCTCAAGATTTCCATGTTTGATCATTATGTTCATGTTTTTATGTTCAAATGTATATGGTTTGTTTTATTTTCTCCATGAAAACCCTTACTGAGAATTTGATCTCACCGTTTTTCCCCATGATATAAAGAAAGGTTTTTGGTAGGAAAAAAAGGGGAATAACTTTTTGGGAGATGTTGAAGATCTTTCACCACGATTAGAAGATTACGTTCCAAGTTTCCAAAGACAGTAAACTATTACGGTCGTTGTGTGTCTGTTTTTGTTATGTATTAAGTATTCTAAAAAAGTAATATAATGTCTATGTACATCAAGCATCAGGTCTCTACACGCAGCCTTTATGATATTTGTTCTAGCAAAAGCATCAATGGACGTTGCCACAAAATGTTTCCCCAACCATAGATCGAAGTAGGGTCATTCCAACGTTTGTATCCATAAGATCGTCGTCATTAACTTTCCTTAATTTTTTTAATTTATTATTTACAATTATGTTTTATATTTTTTTAATTTAAAAAATAATTAACCATTCTATATAAATAAGAAATTAAATTTAAAATTTAATAATATTATGCTTTATAATAGTATAAGGACTTTTTTCACACTTAGAAAAACATTTCTCTAAAAACTATTATTTTGCATGCAATGTGTTTTCATGTTAATAAATTGAATTAATATATATTAAATGATATATTTAATGAAATTTATAGATCATATATTTTAACATTAATTCTATTTTTTCATAAGGAATGTACTGTTTGTAAATTCAGTTTTGTTCTTAAAAATGAATGTTTTTTCAAAAAAATGGTCATTTAATGTGGATTAAAGTATTATTAAATCTAAATTGACATAATTGAATAAATTTAAAAAATTTAAATAGATTAAATATTTTATTATAATAATAATTATATTTTTTTGACTTATTATTTTCAAAAAAAATTCAATACACATGAAAATTTAATAAATATTGATAACGTTAAATCCTACTAGGGTGGGGGTGTCAAACTACATCATAAGTATATGAATACCTCATAAACATGTAAAATTTATATTGGATGAACTTGTTTTGATGTCAAATTTTCATATATTTGATTAGCTATCCATTTTAAAAAATTATAAACCATGTGATCTTATATTATTGAAATATTTTATTTAATTCCGTGTGTGTATCTCCCCCACATATAAATCTAAAACCCTTATCCTCTCATATTTAAATAATTTGAGACACATTTAATTTCATATACATACATAAGATAATTCTATATTACTTACCTTCATTATTGATCCATTTTTTTATTCTAATTACAATATTTCATGTCGTACGGGTTTTTTGAAGAAAATTATATCAATGAAGATGTCATAATATTAACTCAAATAATTCAATTTATTCATCTAAATTCATGTATTAACTTATTGTATAAAAAATTATGATTAATCATATATAAAAAAGTTACTATGATTTTATTGAGATGATTTCACTACTATTACCCTCCTATTCTCCATCAAATGGGAAATGAAAGTATCACTTGTGTGTATGTGTATACTGCATCCTCCATATATGGATATGATTAATTTTCATTACAGAATATTTTATTGTCATTTATTATGATTGATTTAGAATATAATAATATATATTTTATATTTATTATATAATAGTTAATATTTATTAGTGAATAAATATTTATCTTTCCCTCGTTCCATCTATTGTAAAGTTGAAAACATCACACATTGAAATGTACAGACTATCACCTCATGAAGGTGATGTCAGTATCCTTTCATCACTAATTAATAAAAATTATTATAAGAATTCCCTTATTTTAGATATAATAATAATAATATTTTTAATATTTTAGAGATGATGTATCTATGATCAATGTCAAATTATCGACACTTTGAAAACAAAACATTTAAGAAAAACAATACAGTCAACAACAATGTGAAATTTTTTATTAAACAATAATTATTATATGGTTGTTCAAATTTTATAAACAGGCCATATATAGAATTATAAAAATTAATTTGGCTCAATTATTTAATTTAAATTTATTTCAATTTAATATAAATTATTTTATATCACTTATAATAAAATTCCCAAATGATGTATAAGTTTTACGTTAAAATATAACTTTTTAATGGGATTTTTATTAATAAATTTTTAATCGTGATGTTATATTATTTAAAAATCTAAAATAATTGGTATTTTATTATAATATCTTAATTTTCTAATATTACATGTTTTTCATTCATTTTCATGTCATTTATAAATAATAAAATTAGAAATAATTATAAGTAAAACAGACATTAATTTTTTCTTTGGTCGAAAATAATTTTCTTGCATATATTTATATTTAATAATATTCTAAATATAATATTTTTACCATAACTATATTATTTTTAAGTCATTTTACCCATTATTTACTTTATATATAATATTGTAATAGTAATGAATAATCCATTTTCTTGACAAGGAACATTTTTTACATTTTATAAAAAATATGAAGGAGTATTCATACTAACATAAGCCACAAGAATGATTTTTAAACCATCTTAAATACACATTCATTTGATGATTACAATATATGATCCTATTGATTTTACCATAAAATTATCTTTCCCATCATATTTTTAAATTCAATTATATTTAAAAAATTATATTTCAAAATGGAAAGGGTGTTATTTTAAGAAGTGTTTCAATGCAATTATAAAGGTGTTTTAATCTATATAAAATAATTTGATACTTATAATATTTCAATATATAATTGATCCAATTCCACCTACATTGTTATTCTTATATATGGACTCAAATTGTGCTGATAGAACACTTAAGAAACCTTATTCATTTTGAAAATATTTATCTATATTGAAAGGTGAAACTTTTACAGGATCTTATGAAAATACATATGATAGGATAATTATTATGTAATATAATGTTTTGTATACCCCTCAATAAAAATTATTAAATATTAATTTTTTGGTCCTCACCAGTTACATGGGATGTTATCCCAAGAACAAAATCCTATACATGAGAGGTTATCTCAACCCTATTTTAGGGAACATAGGTGGTGATCTGAAGCATAGAAAAGGTCACATGAGGGGTTATCTAAAGCCCAAAATGGGTACATGGGTGGTTATAAAAATAGTAAAATGTTATGAATGTTTAATTTATATAATTTACATAATATTTATATCATTATGATTATGAAACACTTTATACCACTATCGTGTCACATGTTATGACAATGTAATATTATATTGGATCATGAAATTTTAACCTCTTTTGATATAAATCTTATAAACTACTAAATCATTAAATAATGTATATTAATTATGTTATTTGAATTATTCATCTTGATTTTATAATTTTAGTCTAATTATATCTTACCATTTTTTATATCTTATTCCCAAAAATGATCATTGACTTTTATCTCATTTTTTAACCATCCTAAGCTTCAAAGCTCAAACATTGTTAGGTTTCCTTTTCCAATGTTTGGAAGAATTTATTTACGTATTGTATAAATATATAGGGTGATATGTGAGAATACATTAATGGAAATATTTAAGATAATCCAAGAAATAAGATGACTATGTATATAGTACATAATGCAACTAAAACATTATAGTCATTGAACAATTATTATTCTTATAATATTAGATATTATACTAAAATTATATAATATAGATGTATGTATTTTTTGGTTAAGAATTATTGGTATTAGAATATGGATTAGTTTTTTAATTATATTAGGAATAATAAAAATTAGTTGTACAAATTATGATAAGGTTACATATAAGAGAAAATATAATGGTTTTTGAAATAAATTATTTTGGTTTCTGAATGAATAAAATTCTTTTATGGATAATATCAATTGGATGCAGATGTAGAATAGATGGAACATTGGGTAACAACTCTAAATGATGTATATTGGGTTTCAAATAAGTCATCAACATTTTATAATGAGTACACATAAGATTAAACAACATGATAGACTCACTTATGATATATGTTTGGGATAATTCTCATTTTCCATAATATTTTTTATGAATTATTTGAATAGATATTTATCAGTAATGGTATAGAATTAAACTATTATGTCATGTGTTTCAAAAAATTTAAAAATGATTTGCATGATTTCAAATTATGATTATTTTCTATAAGAATATGATTTACGATTTTACGCAACCGATAGAACAAGAAAGAGCAATGTTAATCTCGAATATGCCCTAAAATTCAATGATAATACTATGGACAAAACAATTATTGGAGATAAAATGAAAACTATTATGTTATTCATATGTGACCCTCTTAATACGGAAGAATAACGATCATCCAAATTTCTAATAGAGGAAAACCCCAATGTTGGGTACATATTGAGGAAACATATATAATATTATAGTGCGTCCATTAATAGACATTTTGAATGAAATGTATTAGTATTACTGAGAAGATAATTTATATTCTATAGTATGCAATGCCTAAAAAAGTTACATTAGTTGTTGATCATCTTGAAGGTGAATCATAAAAATGCTGCACTATTATCAATAATTTTATGCAATGGGAAATGATTTCATCCACCGAGTGGGATGATTTTTTGATGTTATATTTCAATAAGTAAATTGCCAGTATTTTACAAAAATTAAATTGATATGAAATTTAAATAGATATAGAAGAATATTGATGACTCCATTTGTATATAAGAGTTAACTTTTAAAATACATGGGATTATTCTTATTATATTAACATTATCCAGTGAGTAAGAAATATTGATTGTTAAATTTCTTATAACCATGTATCTAAGGTAAATATATAAAACAATCATCTAAATTATGAATTAATAGTATGATGTTACGTTAAGATTCAAATAGATATTGATATAACCTACCAATATTGTTGATTCATCAAAAAGTTAAATAAATAATTTGATGGAAATAATATTAAAAAATAGAAGGAAGAATGTTTTTATTATATTATGCCAGATGTATTTATGGGGAAATGAAAGAAATTTTCATAAGGTACTATTAAATCCTTAAAGTGTCAAACTAATGGTCATAATAATATAAAATAAGGATTTATTGAAAATAATTTATATAATTATTTGAATGGAGTGAAATATATACATAATTAACCACCCACACTCTATTGATTAAAATTGAATGAGTATAAGAATTTGGATAAAAATTGATTGAAGAAAAGGATTAATGAAAATGAATAATTATAGAAACCACCTAAATTGAGATAAACCATCTAATGTTTTATTTGATTCATGTTATATGAAATCATTTATATTTAAATAATTTTCAAAGGGTATACCATTTCTTACTCAATGATTTGATTTTAAATTTTTATTTAAAACTCATAGTGATATGATGATTACTTATATTGTCTATGATTTTTCACTGATTGATTTTTGTTGAAATTACATAAATTTCATGGGTATTTATTCTAATTCAATGTTTGTTATTTATTTCATATTGTTAGGGAGAAACAAATCATATAATATTTTCCTATTAAATTAGATTTCATTTTAGGATTCTGAAGGAGTATTCTATTCAAAATCAAAATTTTTATCTTGGGTTCCCAACAAAACTCATACATAGTGGTACACATATGTCATATAATCTATATAGAGTAACCCATATTGAGTTACAGGAATTGAATTATAAACTGTAGGATAATATTTAAATGTGATTTATTTAGAAAAGTGTGTCATCTTGGGGTATAGCTCAATATTTTATTAATAAAAAGGATAAGTCAATAATACTATACATTGATTATTGTTAAATAAACAATAACATGATAATTTATAAGTGTCATCTAACCCATATTAATGAATTTCTATGTCAATTATTAGGATTTAATTACTTTTTCCATGATTTACCTTGGACATAGGTTAAAACAATTATTGGTTAAAAGTGAATACATACCCAAGAAAGCCTTCCATCCAAGGTATATATAGTATAAATTTATTAATATGCCTCTTGGTCTTTATAATTTTATCTTTATAATTATTGATTATTTAAATTTAATAATTAGAGATTATCTTGATAATTATTTGGATTCCATTGGAGAAAATATTCCTTTCATTCAGGTGTATGGAAGAAAATGATGATCACATGAGGATTGAACTGAAGGCCATAAATAAAGCGATTAATTTTCAAAATATACCATGTGATAATATTAACTACATATAGTATGTTTTGAGGATCATATAAACTCAATTGAAGGTATATCATTTGATCAATAAATAAAGATGGTATTGAACAATTAACATAAACATTAGTCTACTTCATTAATAATTTAATAACAATATTGAAATCATATTATAGAAGGTTTGAACAAATTTTAAGGAAGTTGAACAGGAGGTAAGGGATATCTTAACACAATTTCCCTTCATTAGTTAACCATATTTGTCATTGGGTATGTTTTTTCAAATATATATGTGAATGGCCTATGATTGTTTTATATTATCACAATCATTTATTGTGTGGGTTTAAATTTTTCACAAAAAATCATTTCATTAATTCTTCCTCACTTTAATAATAAGATCATTGTTAGGGATTCTATCTCTTACTTTTATTCAAGAATCCCCCCTATGTTGTGTCAAATTATTTCTAATCCCCACTGATGGGGTATGTGTTAGAAAATCCACTATAGTTACCTTTTTTTCATATAACTGATGGGATACCACATTATCTCTAGTTAATCCCTCTCAAGAACACCTGTTACCATGCCGAAATGTTTGTAAGGAGTTTCTCATATCACTTTCAATTCCTTGAGATTTGAATTGTTCATCGCTTATTTATTGTATCTGGTGTATGTGTACTACATATTTATGTATAAAACCATGATAATATTTATATTCATGGTATCTAATTATTTAATTGATGGTTGTTATGTTTTGGTCATAAAATTTGATTGACTACAATGTGGTAAAGAACATTGTCTTCTTTTCCATTTCATTGTTACATACTTTGTATTGTGCTTCTAATAATTCTTATATAGTGTACGTACTATCTATTTGAGATAAAATTTCATTTGAAATTAAATTTCTATTAGATATCCATATTCTCATTTCGTGGATATCATTATTGTCTTAAGCCCTATACCCATTCACATATGGTGTTTATTTAGAATGTTGTTTTAACGATGGAAATATTGATGAATATGTGTTATCTACTCTATAAGGATATTGATTAGAAATATTTTACATGTATTAAATCCATGTATAAAGAAGTAAATGGAAATGAAGTGATGGGTGGGGCCCACTATAGTCCCTCGATGCATTGAAAGGTCTAATGCGATAATGTGTTGCTGAAAAACCCTTCGAGTTTTATTCCAAAATAAAAAACGTTTTTAACCACAAACATAAACCATTTTGATATTATAATGGTATCATGTTACATATAAATGATGTCAATTAATATGATTTCTCTTTACTAATTTCCTATTAATACTATCCATGAAGTTTTCACAGGGACAAAATATATGGATGTAGTTTCATTCCAATTTTATTAATGGCCTATGTTTTTCATTTATTCACTATGCCATATTGACTATTCCAGTTTGTTTTCATTCAGTTATTTTCTGAATCATGATTCCTATATTTTTAACCTTTACTAAGAATTTGATATCACCCCTTCTATTTGTTTACCTTTAGTAGGTTACAAAGACAAGTCCATTTATTGAGTTCTCATAGATAATGTTTAATAGTATTTGTTATGTATTGTATTTTGTTACCTTTTCAATGAAATTTGAGTTAAATCTATGTATTTAGTTTCTTCAAGACTACTAAACAGATCATTCCTTCGAGATTTCATTCCTTTTAGTCACGCCAATGTAACAAGGAATACACTAGCTCCAGTTTAGAGGTGTCATGGTGTTATAGTTGGTATCAAAGGAAGATTAGCAGAATCATTGGGATCATTACTTAGAAAACATATTTTAGGGAACATAAACCTAATAAAGACTTAGAGGATTATAATAGAAGAAGCACTGAAATCAATTTTTGAGGGTATTATACATGAAAACTTTCAAGGACGAAATTTTTGAAGGAGGGAATAATATAACACCCCATTATTTTATGGTATGATTAATTTTAATTCATTATATAGCATATATTATATAAACCACTGAGTATATGTGGAAAAAAACCTGGTTATAGGATGTTGAGCCCTCTGGAAGATTGCTTAATTCATTCCTATGATTGTTGTTTTAATAATCACAAATCGTTATTACTTAATCCGGTTGGATTTCTTATAAAATTAATCTCAATCTATTAGTGAATCTGTTATCATGTTTTTATCTATATGTTTTACAAGTTTTTTTGGAAGTCTTCTGGATAAATAGACAACGGTCTCACCGATCAATATCAGAGGACAACGGTCTCACCGATCCAATATCAGGACAACGGTTGCACCGATGTAATATCAGAGGACAATGGTCACACCGATCCAATATCAGAAGACAACGGTCGCACCGATCCAATATCAAGACAACGGTCGCACCGATCCAATATCAAGACAACGGTCGCACCGATCCAATATCAAGACAACGGTCGCACCGATCTAATATCAAGGCAATGGTCGCACCGATCCAATATCAGGACAACGGTATCACCAATCCATATCAAGACAACGTTCTCACCGATGCAAATGAGTCACCGATCAATCTGAATCACCGATGCTGATCAATCTGACTCACCAATCAATCTGACTCACCGATGCAGATCAATCTGAGTCACCGATGCTGATCAATCTGAGTCACCGATGCTGATCAATATGACTCACCGATGCTGATCAATATGACTCACCGATGCTGATCAATCTGAGTCACCGATGCTGATCGAATGACACACTGATGAAAATGAGTCACCGATCAATATGACTCACTGATGCTGATCAATATGAGTCACCGATGCTGATCAATATGAGTCACCGATGCCGATCAATATGAGTCACCGATGCTGATCAATCTGATTCACCGAAGCCGATCAATATGACTCACTGATGCTGATCAATCTGTGTCACCGATGCTGATCGAATGATACACCGATGCAAACGAGTCACCGATCAAATGACACACTGATGCTAATCATCTAAGTCACCGGTCAGGACACACCGATGTCTAGCCACCAATGCTGATGCTGATGACCTACCGATCACATGAACTCATCGATAGTCATAAACAACTGTTTGAATTTCTTTATCTTTATCTGTATTTAATCTAACCAGCGGTTATATCAGGTATATTTTTAATGCTCTGTCAATTAATTAATAAAGGTTGTCGGATGTCAGGAAACCGTACCTCGTACATGCGGAAAGGAAACCTTTTCTGTCTTCCGAAGCACGTGACATAAATACAAGAAGACTCTGCTGCCGAGATAACTGCGAAGAGAAGAAAAAAAAGATATTAGACAACACAAGAGAAATACAAGAAGGAAGAGGAGGAAGAACCAAGAAGAATAGAAGATACACATCAAGAGATTACACAGAACCTCATACACAATCAAGCCTACTCAAGAAGAGTTCTGTGCATTCAAAAGAACATTGAAGAACTTCATCGACTACATCTCACTCCCTATGAACTTGAAGCATATGACACTCTGCTTCACAAACAAAAAAGAGAAGAGGACTCAGAATTACTTCTGATCAATTCCAAAAAGAGTCCAGAGCTACACTGAAATCACCAGATCCATTTCAAAACTCTACTTCTCTGCTTTGTGATTCATTTATTCTACATTTTGAGAAGTGTGTGTTATCTACTATATTAAACACACACTGGCTCTTGTACTCTAACTGGAGGATCTGTAAATCCTCAACAAACCTTTTTTATACCTCATTGCCCACTTTGGATAGTGGTAGAGGTCGTGTGTGACCTGGACAACTTGTTGCTGTTGTTTTGTTTCCCACGAATAACAGTGGTAGAGGTCTTGGACCTGGACAGTTGTAAACTGTTGAAACCCGATCCAGGGTGTGGATCATCTTTATATAAACATTTGAGAGGACTATGTCTCGGCTTGAGACTGAACCTCTTAGTTAACTCCTCTGAGTTTTTAGTTAAAGTTTATATCCATACTATTTGTATTTATTTCATATTCCGCTGCTATTACTTTGAAATATAAATTATTTTCAAAGCTACTTTGATAGTTAAACTCCCAAGTGTTTATATTTATTGTAAACCAGTAAGTTAGTTTCAAAAGTTAATTTAATCATAAGATTAAGTTAACTGAGAACTAATCAATCTTTGAGAAACTAATTGAACCTTTATAATCTGTATAAATTCACTACAGTTTAATTTGTTTTTGAAATTGGGGGATTTTAATAAAAATTGTTTTTAACAGAAATTTTAATTGGATCTCAATTCACCCCCCTCTTGAGTATCCACTCCGACCAACATTTGGTATCAAAGGGTGGAAAATATTTTCTAAAGTACTCTGTTTTTCAACTGTGATTTTAGTTGAATTTTAAAGTTCTTAAAATTTCTGTTATTTCTAAATTTTTATCTCTTTAAAATTCTTTTTGTGATATCATGGATAATAAACTTGAGGGTGCTGCTACTAACCAGCCACCTTTTTTCAATGGAAACAACTATGCTCAGTGGAAACTCAAAATGAAAATTCATCTTGAAAGCATAGGTTTTGATATTTGGACTGCTATTGAATATGAATATAAAATTTTCATTTCTGCTAGATCTACGTGGGATGAACCTACAAAGACTGCTTACAATAATAATTGTAAAGCTATGAATGCCCTGTACTGTGCTCTAGGAGAGGAAGAATTTAATAAAATTTCTGCTTGTAAAACAACATATGAAATTTGGGATACCTTAGCTGTTTCTCATGAAGGAACAACAAATGTTAAGGAGATGAGATTGAATACCTACACTATTAAGTATGATAATTTTACAATGAAGCCTGATGAACCCATTTCTGATATGTATCTCAGGTTCAATGAAATTGTCAACATAATGACCTCTCTGGGAAAGGATGTTCTAGAAAAGGAACAAATCATGAGAATTTTGAGATGTCTACCGGAAAGATGGAGAGGAACTTCTGTCTCTATTAGAGAATCGTGTGACATTGGAGAACTGCTAGTCAAAGAACTAATTGGCAGACTGATGATGTATGAAGAGGAACTCAAGGTGAATAAAGAAGAAGAAGATGACCCTAGAAGAAAGTCTGTTGCCTTCAAAACTACAAACTCAAAGAACAAGGATAAGGAAACACTTAAAACTATAAACGAAAGCTCAAGCTGTGAAGACAGTGATAGTGACTCTGACAGTGATGCTGAGATGGCTCAGATTGCCAGAAGATTTAAAATGTTTTATAGGAAGAAGAAGTTTTTCAGGAAGTCAAACTACAATGGTAAGTATGATAACAAGGGACATTGGAAAAAGGACTGGAAGAAATCTGATAAATCAGATGAAGTTGTCTATTATGAGTGTAAAAGGAAAGGACACATAAAAGCCGACTGTCCAAAGCTGAAATATAGGAAGAAGTATGAATACAAGGACAATAAGTTTAAAAATCCCATGAAGGCTACTTGGAGTGCTTCTGAGGACAGTTATAGGGAATCTGAAGTTTCTGAAACAGAACACAGAAATAAAGCAAACATGTCTTTTATGACAAACACTTCTGAGGTAACTTCAGGAACTCATGCTTCTAATTCATATTATTTTGGAGATGATTCTGAATGTGATAACATGTCTAAATCTTAATTGTTTGAATATTGTGATATGTTAGAAGAGACATGCAATGAACTTAATGATAAATACAAATCATTAAAGAAACAGCATGCTCTCACCACTACAGTTAAAACTGAACTCACTATTGAAAAAGAGAAAAATGCTCAACTGTTAAAGGAGAACACTGAATTGAAATTATCTAATGAGAAACTCAGAAAGGATTTAGAGAAATTTACCAATGGTAAGGAAACTCTAACTCAAATGCTAGGAAAACAAGTTGCACCAAAATACACTACTGGAATAGGTTACAAACCTGGACAGAGAAAGTTGACCAAGAATAGATTTATTCCTAAATATGGACAGAATGTAACTAGCTCTGGAACTTCATATGACTCAACAAGTTATATTCATAGTTATGGATCTAATAAGGTGTATATTTCAATGAATGATGATTCTACAAATTATATAAGTCCCATTAGACAAATATGGGTACCTAAAGTATTATTGGCTAACCTGTCTGGACCCAAGAAAATATGGGTACCAAAATCATTTCCTGTTTAAATCTGTTTTGTAGGAAACCTGCTTAAAAAGATCCTGTAGAAAGACCTGGTACTTGGACAATGGATGTTCAAGACATATTTCAGGAGACGTTTCATGCTTTAAAAGCTTAGTCAGAGTTGATGGAGGTTTTGTTACCTTTGGTGACAATTCTAAAGGGAAAATCATCGGGTTAGACCAGATTGGTAACACTAACTAAGTATTGATTTCTAAAGTGTTATTTGTTGATGGCCTTAAATACAATTTATTAAGTATCTCTCAGTTATGTGATGATGGTTTTTATGTTAAATTTGAAAATGATTCTTGCAATGTTTTTAATTCTAAAAATGCTTTAGTGTTTTCTGCTTTAAGAAATGAAACTGTTTATGCTGTCGAATTAAATTACTTAGCTAAACAAAACATTACTTGTTTAAATGCTTTTAAAAAAGAGTCTTGGATTTGGCACAGAAGATTAGGACACTGCAATGTGCATTCACTTAGAAAACTTGCTAGGAAGAACTTAGTAAGAGACCTACCCAAACTTGAATTTCCAGCAGACAAAGTTTGTAATCCCTGTCAAAAGGGAAAGCAACATAAATTTTCTTTCAAATCAAAGAAAGAAGTGTCAACTTCTCAACCTCTTGAGTTGGTTCACATGGATTTATTTGGACCATCTAGAGTTTCTAGTTTAAATGGGAAGCAATATGTCTATGTTCTTGTAGATGACTTTTCTAGATATACTTGGGTATATTTTCTAGCTCACAAAAGTGAAGCTTGTTCTTACTTTGTTAAATATTCCAAGTCTGTAGAGAACCTTAGTGGAATTAAGATTAAGACCCTGAGAAGTGATCATGACCGTGAGTTTGAAAATCATGAGTTTGAATCTTACTGCTCACACAGTGGCTATAGTCACAATTTCTCTGCCCCTAGGACACCTCAACAGAATGGTGTAGTAGAAAGAAGGAATAGAACCCTGCAAGAAATTGCTAGGACTATGCTCAATGAGTATGACCTGCCTATTTATTTTTGGGCTGAAGCTGTGAATAACGCTTGCTATGTTATTAATAGAGTCTTGATTATAACTGTTATTAAGAGGACCCCTTATGAGTTATGGAACCATAGGAAACCTAAAGTTAACTACTTCAAAGTTTTTGGTTTCAAAGTCTTTATTCTTAATACTAAAGATAATCTTGACAAGTTTGTATCCAAGAATGATGAAGGAATTTTCCTAGGTTACTCTACTTCTAGTAAAGCATATAGAGTTTTCAATAAAAGAACCAAATGTGTGGAAGAATCTATTCATATCAAATTTGATGAAACTGATCCACATGAATCTAAGACCTCTCTTGAAAATCTTGAAGATGATCTCTCTGGCTTGAACCTTAATGATAAAAACAGTGGACCTGAAGTTAAAACATCCAGCTCTGGAAATTCTCTAGACTCTGCTTTTGTTGAACCTCAACCTGTAGATGAACCTGAAATCTCGAGTCCTACCTTTTCTAGATCAACTAGGATTCTGAGGAATCATCCCTTAGATACTGTTGTAGGAGATCTTGATAGAGGGACACAGACTAGAGCTTCTCTTAGAAACTAGGTTGAACATCAAGCCTTATTATTACAGCTAGAACCTACGAATATCAATGATTCCATCAATGATGAATTTTGGGTAATAGCTATGCAAGAAGAACTAAATAAATTTGAAAGAAACAAAGTCTAGAAATTAGTAGAAAGACCTAAGGACACTATAACCATAGGAACAAAATGGGTGTTTAGAAACAAAGTAGATGAATCTGGAAACATCATTAGAAACAAAGCTGGGCAAGTTGCACAAGGTTACAATCAAGAAGAAGGAATTGACTATGAGGAAACCTTTGCACCTGTAGCCAAATTAGAGGCAATTAGGATCTTACTTGCTTATGCATCACATCTGAATTTCAAGTTATATCAAATGGATGTGAAAAGTGATTTTTTAAATGGTTTCATTGTTGAAGATGTTTTTGTAGAATAACCTCTTGGTTTCACAAATCCTCATTTTCCAAATCATGTTTTTAAACATTCTAAATCCTTATTTGGTTTAAAACAAGCTCCAAGAGATTGGTATGAAAGACTTTCAAACTTTCTTATTTCAAAAGGATTGACAAAAGGAATAGCTGATCCCACTCTATTCATAAAAAGGTTCTCAAAAGATGTTATAATAGTACAAATCTATGTTGATGATATTATTTTTGGATCTTCTAAAAATTCTTTATGTACTGATTTTTCAAAGGTTATGCAAAATGAATTTGAAATGAGATTAATGGGAGAGCTTAAGTACTTTCATGGATTTCAAATATTTCAAACTAAAGATGGCATTATTCTAAATAAAAGTAAATATACTAAGGATTTTTTAAAACATTTTGGTTTGGATAGTATTAAGGAAAGTGATATACCCATGAGTACTACCTTAAAATTGGATGTTGATGAAACTGGGAAACCAGTTGATCAATCCAATTACAGAGGTATGATTGGGAGATTACTTTATCTTACTACTAGTCGACCAGGTATTATGTTTAGTGTGTGTATGTGTGCTATATTTCAAGCTAATCCTAAAGAGTCACATTTACTGGCTGTTAAAAGGATTTTTAAATATCTTAATTATACTGTAAATTTAGGTTTGTTTTATCCAAAAGGACAATCTTTTGACCTAACTAGGTATTCAGATGCTGACTTTGTTGGATGCAAGTTAGATAGGAAAAGCACATCTGGAACATATCACTTACTTGGAAAATCGCTAGTATCATGGTGTAGTATGAAACAGAACTCAGTTGCATTATCTACTGCTGAAGCAGAATACATCACTGCTGGTAGTTGATGTGCACAGATTCTGTGGATGAAACACAATTTATTGGACTATGGATTTGATTTTAAACATGTTTCAATTAACTGTGACAATACTAGTGCAATTAACATATCTAAGAACCCTGTGTCTCACTCTAGGACTAAGCACATTGATGTCAGACAACATTTTCTAAGAGATCATTATCAGAAAGGTGATATCTTTCTAAAATTTATTAACTTTGAACATCAATTAGCTGATATCTTTACAAAGCCTTTATGCTCTGAAAGAATGAAGTTTATTAAACAAGAGTTGTGTATGATCGATCTGTGAAACTGATCTGTGAAACTGATCTGTGAAACCGATCTGTGAAACCGATCTGTGAAACCGATCTGTGAAACCGATCAGTAAAACCCATCTGTCACACCGGTCTGTCAAACCGATTCTTTGTATTACTTTTTATTATGATGTAATAAATTAATTAATTTCTTTTATTCTTTTTATGGGAACCCTAAATGATAAAATAAATGATACGCGACTATTTCTCTTCCCTAAACCTTTGACCCTTCATTTCCCACCGAATCCTTGAACTTCTCTTCTCCTCTACCTCGAACCTTCGAACTCCTTCTTTCCCCATAATATTTGAATGGATAAGAAAAAGAGACCGAGAAAAGGATCAGACAATCCTGTACCTCCAAAGCGTGCTCGAGGCGAGTCGAGTAGTACCTCTCAACGATCAATAAATACGAACCTGGAAACTCGGATTGTTACTGTAGAAAGAGAAGTCAGTTCTGCCTGGATTTTATCAAGTAAGTCCCTGTTGCTGCAAGTTCTTGAATTGCAAGGATGGACAAACTGGTTTTCAGACAACTCACGAGTAGACTAACTGAAGCTGGTACATGAGTTTTATATGAATCTGAAAATCACTCTAGATGGTGTGGAGGCTGCCCGGATGTCGTCTGAAGTGAAAGGACAAAAAATATCGTTTTCATCTAAACAGTGGGAAGAGTGCTTAAATGTACCCCATGAGGGCCGGTATGAGGATTATGCTGGGAATATTCCTCCAATCACTAATTACTTCTCTTATGAATTAGCTATAGAGCTTCTGACTGGAAACAAAGAGTCTAGGAGAATCACATCCTCAGAGTTGGATGGTGAATGTAGACTTCTTTTCAAGTTTATTCAGCACCAACTTTTCCCTAGGAGAGGAGATTTTGCTGCTGTAAAGTACCAGGATGTTTTCCTATTGTTTCTTCTAAAAACCCATGAGAAGATAAATTTGTGTAGATATGTGATGGAGCACATAGCTGGAATGGTAAAACCGTCCAAGAAAGCCACTGCCTTATTTTACTTCAAGATGATCTCTACTATGCTCAAGAATCTAGAATGTGTTGATGAAGATGATGAAGTAGCTGAAACAGATCATCCTTTCTGTCTCAACAAAGAGATCTGCAAGAGGATGAAAATCAATTGGAATCCATGGAAGAAGTGTTGGGTTGCTGATGAAGACAAGCTATATGAAGCCTACAATCCCACAGATCATGGAAAGAGGCCTAAGGGTTTGAGAGACCCTGGTTTGAAAGCAAATGAGGAACCAGTTTATTCTGATGACGAGGAAGAGGATGAAAGAAATGATGCTACTGAAGGTCAAAGAATGGAAGAAGCTGAGAAAGAAGATGGAAGTGTGTCACCTCATGATGATAGGAGTGATCCTGATACAGTGAGTCCAAAGAAAAGAATAGATTTTGGACCTGCTTGTCCACCTTTGGCCTTACCTGAATCTGAACCAACTCTTGGTGATGAAGAAGATACTGACACTGAAGTTTCTACCAGTGAAGACTCTGAGAAGAGTGATAATGAGCAAGGTGGTGATGAAGATGATGGTGATGGTGATGATGATGGTGTTAACCGACCTGTAGATGGTCTTGTTGTACCTCCAACAGAAACATATCAAACAGTACCAGAAACAGATGCCACTGGAAAGAGAGAATCACCAAAAATCAGTGGAACAACAAGTTATGAGAAACCAAAATATACCTTTTGTGCTTCTGTTTGTAATGAATAACCTGGTTTTTCTGTTTTGGGCTTAGACTATTCTGAATAAGAAGAGGAAATGTCAGAATATACTGCAGTTATGAAGAAGAGCATCCCAAGTGAAGCAAGATCTGCTCATGTTGTTGATTCTACAGATGTTCATCTGCCTGGTTCTGCAATTTCTCATGCTGATTTTGATAAGTTTAAGACTGAATTACTGACTGCTGTGAGAGATACATTCAGAGAATAAATTTCCAATGCCCTTACTCAAGTGTCTCTTCAAGTTTCTGAATCATCGTTGGAAGCTTTCTCACAACGAGTATCGAATGCTGTGAAGCCAGACCTGGCCAATACTGGTGAGCTTGTTGGCAGGCACATAGCCTCTATGAACCAGACTATGAAGGATCACCACACTGGATTAGTATCTTTCTCAAGCGAATTTAGATCAACCATCTCTGGTATGATGGAAGTTTTGAGGAATTTAATTGAACATCTCAACAAGTCTGATTTGAGAAGATTGAAAGCTGATATAACTCAAATAGTTAGCCAAGGCAGTACTTCCAATGTAACCAAAATCACTACCTATGAGATAGAGGCTCTAAGGGAGGTTGTGCATGATGAGTTAGCAGCTGTTAGACAAGTTCTTTATCTGGATTATTTAAAGAAAATGAAGGATCACTGTGATCACAGTCATGAAATGGAAACCGTATATTCAGCAGACGACAAAAAGGCTCTGAAAGAGATCAAGGAAAAGGTTGATCATTACTTTTCAACGATATATACAAAGCATGAGATGACTGCAAATTTCAAGGTGTTGGCAGAGAATCTAAAACTACCTCCAGTCACTCAAGCTTTCAAGGCTCAAGTTCGTTAGTTGCAAGATTTTATTCCTACTTTGGCACAGTTCATGGAGAACAAAGATGATTTCGAAAAGGCTATGTAGTATGGTGCAGAAGTTATTCAGAATTTCATAAATCTTTTAAAGCCTTATCTGAATGCCCAAGCCACTGCCATTGTGCTTCCTACTACTGACCCTCTTCCTGCCTCTGATGTAGCTCCAAATCAGCTCTCTGTTGCTCAGGCACTCTCTTAACTATGGCCAGTTCCTCAGACATCTTCTCAACCAGATGCTGCTGATACTCACCAAACCTCCGTGGCACCCTCTCCTCCAACTTCCAGAGTCATTTTACCACCTCTGCAAATTCACCCAGTTCCTCCTGTCTCCAAGCCTTCCAACTTACCCACTATTTCTCCTAAAGACAAAGGAAAATCCCCTTTGTATCCCCATAAATAGTTGTGTATTGTTTTTGATAGGGTGAACTATGTGTTGGTTATAATCTTCTGTACATTATAAATTTTTTTCTTCTCTCTCTCTATTCTCTATGCTGCCTTCTTTTTTACTCTCTTATTTATATGTTTTCCCTCCTTTTTAATTATCACAAAGGGGGAGAAGGATGTATATATATTGGGGAGAAGGATGTATATATATGGGGGAGATAATTATTAATAACTAAGGGGGAGATCAATCTCTAAGGGGGAGATTAATATCTATGAGGGAGATTTAATTTCAGGAGGAGATTTATATCTCATTATGCTTTTATTATTGATATTTTTCGTTTAGATTTGTGATTATCAAAAAGGGGGAGATTGTTGAGCCCTCTGGAAGATTGCTGAATTCATTCCTATGATTGTTGTTTTAATAATCACAAATCGTTATTACTTAATCCGGTTGGATTTCTCATAAACTTAATCTCAATCTATTAGTGAATCTGTTATCATGTTTTTATCTATGTGTTTTACAAGTTTTTTTGGAAGTCTTCTGGATCAAACAGACAACGGTCTCACCGATCAATATTAGAGGACAACGGTCTCACCGATCCAATATCAGGACAATGGTCGCACCGATCCAATATCAGAGGACAACGGTCGCACCGATCCAATATCAGAGGACAACGGTCGCACCGATCCAATATCAAGACAACGGTCGCACCGATCCAATATCAAGACAACGGTCGCACCGATCCAATATCAAGACAACGGTCACACCGATCCAATATCAAGACAATGGTCACACCGATCCAATATCAGGACAATGGTCTCACTGATCCATATCAAGACAACGGTCTCACCGATGCAAATGAGTCACCGATCAATCCGACTCACCGATGCTGATCAATCTGAGTCACCGATCAATCTGACTCACCGATGCTGATCAATCTGAGTCACCGATGGTGATCAATCTGAGTCACCGATGCTGATCAATATGACTCACCGATGCTGATCAATCTGAGTCACCGATGCTGATCGAATGACACACCGATACAAATGAGTCACCGATCAATATGACTCACCGATGCTGATCAATATGAGTCACCGATACTGATCAATCTGAGTCACCGATACTGATCAATCTGAGTCACTGATGCTGATCAATATGACTCACCGATGCAGATCAATATAAGTCACTGATGCTGATCAAATGATACACCGATGCAAATGGGTCACCGATCAAATGACACACTAATGCTAATCATCTAAGTCACCGGTCAGGACAAACCGATGTCTAGCCACCAATGCTGATGCTGATGACCTACCGATCACTTGAACTCATCGATAGTCATAAACAACTATTTGAATTTATTTACCTTTATCTTTATTTAATCTAACCAGTGGTCATATCAGGTATATTTTTAATGCTCTGTCAATTAATTAATAAAGGTTGTCGGATGTTAGGAAACCGTACCTCGTACCTACGGAAAGGAAACCTTTTCTATCTTCCAAAGCACGTGACATAAATACAAGAAGAATTTGCTGCCGAGATAACAAAGAAGAGAAGAAAAAAAGATATTAGACAACACAAGAGAAATACAAGAAGGAAGAGGTGGAAGAACCAAGCAGAACAGAAGATACACATCAAGAGATTACACAGAACCTCATACACAATCAAGCCTACTCAAGAAGAGTTCTATGCATACAAAAGAACATTGAAGAACTTCATCGACTACATCTCACTGCCTATGAACCTGAAGCATACGACACTCTGCTTCTAAAAAAAACGAGAAGAGGACTCAGAATTACTTCTGATCAATTCCAAAAAGAGTCCAGAGCTACACTGAAATCACCAGAGCCATTTCTAAACTCTACTTCTCTGCTCTGTGATTCATTTATTCTACATTTTGAGCAGTGTGTGTTATCTACTATATTAAACACACACTGGCTCCTGTACTCTAATTGGAGGATCTGTAAATCCTCAGCAAACCCTTTTTATACCTCATTGCCCACTGTGGATAGTGGGAGAGTTCGTGTGTGACCTGGACAGCTTGTTGCTGTTGTTTTGTTTCCCACGAATAACAGTGGTAGAGGTCTTGGACCTGGACAGTTGTAAACTGGTGAACCTCGATCCAGGGTGTGGATCATCTTTATATAAACTTTTGAGAGGAATAAGTCTCGACTTGAGACTGAACCTCTTGGTTAACTCCTCTGAGTTTTTAGTTAGAGTTTCTATCCATACTATTTATATTTATTTCATATTCCGCTGCTATTACTTTGAAATATAAATTATTTTCAAAGATACTTTGATAGTTAAACTCGCAAGTGTTTATATTTATTGTAAACCAGTAAGTTAGTTTCAAAAGTTAATTTAATCATAAGATTAAGTTAACTGAGAACTAATCAATCTTTGAGAAACTAATTGAACCTTTATAATCTGTATAAATCCACTAAAGTTTAATTTGTTTTTGAAATTGGGGGATTTTAATAAAAATTGTTTTTAACAAAAATTTTAATTGGATCTAAATTCACCCCCCTCTTGAGTATCCACTCCGACCAACATAGGATATAGTTATAAACTAGCTAGTAATCATAATTTTCCACCATTGTGATTTAAATTTCGAATAAACATACATACATGGCTGCGTTTAGTATGATATTTAAAGTCTCGTAAGGAAAACATATTTTTAGTTGGTAGTAATACACCCATACGAATAGTAACATGAATGGTACGAAACCCTTAAGAATAATAACTTTCTCCATTATGAATAGTAATCTACCCTTATGAATAGTAACACGACCCTTCAGAATAGTAATATTCCATAACAAATCACAACATGAATAGTAATATACATTTATGAATAATAGATTGAACCTTATGAATAATAACCTCACACATATATGTGAAAATAAAATTTCGGAAACTTATAAATGAGACTGAATATTTTAATAATTAATAATTAAGTGTTTTTATTTTTATGAGCAATAAATAATGAAATACAATTTAAAAATTAATATATTAACTTAAAAGTTAATTCATTTTCATAAAATATATTCATATATCAATATTTTGTTTTACTATGATTATAATATAATTTTATGAGACCCTAGATAATATTTCGGAGTGTAATAAAATATGTTTTATTGATAAAATTGGTAATTTTTTAGTAAAGGATGATTTTAGTTAGAAATTAATGTTTTCATATTTAGAAAATTATTTTTTTAAAATGGAGTTTTTTTGGACTATAAGCATCTGAAAATGGTTTGGATGAATTTTTTGGTTTTTTATGAAGTTGATAAATTTTTTCTAAATAGTAAAACAATATAGTTTTTTATGAAATACAACATTATCTTGGGCATCATCATTAAATTATTATGATATAAATATTTATTTAAAGTATTTAATAACTAAAAAATTATATTACAAGTAAAATATTCTACAAATTCAATTTCGAATAGGAAATTTATTTTTTTCATGATAAGTATAAAAACCATTGTTAATGTTGACGCAATGCATGCACAATACTAAAAAGGTCAGAATTAAAAATTTATATATAATAAATGAGTTATAAAAATTATTTTGATTGATTAATTATTAATTATTATGTATTGTTTATGTATTTTAGTTTTAATATATAATTTTATTGTTACATAACATGAGTATTTTCCAAATGTCCATGAAATGCTTGTGCAGGGCATAAAAAGGAAAAATGACAAATATAAGAATATATCTTGTTATGTATAAGAGTAAATAAACATTATGAACTAATTTAGAAATTTATATTGAACCTAATTTTATTAATTTTATGATAGTAATTTATTTATAAATTTAAAATATGGAATAATTAACATTAATGCTTCTAAAACACTAATGCAACACTTGTTCATGAATTAGAAAAATAAATAAAATGTTTTGAATTAAAATTAAAATAATTATTAAATGTCCCATATTTCAGGAAAAAATGAATATAGATATAATTTTCAACTATTATATATTTTTTTATTAAATATGGTGGCACTTTAGACCCACAACAATCACTTAAAGACCTTCAGAATATATTATCTAAAAGTAAGGCATAGTGTTGACACTTGAAAGTTTAGTTTTTATACCATTTTTAATGTAAGTATTTTCTCATATTTAATTAGTAATATATTATCCTTTGGGAACCTAATATGATTATATTTATCATAGAACTCTATTTTCAATTATTAGACAATAATTAAATATAATAATGGATTTCACAAAGATGATCCCATATCAATTTAATTAATGAATAATTCTAATAAATGATATTAGAAATTATAAAATAAAATAAATTTTATATTTTTAATATAACTAATGGATTCCATAGATAAATTTTTCATTTATATTATATTATATAATATTTTATTTTATTTTGAATTTTTTCTGATGTGTTTTAAGTCTCATTTATGAAAAACATTTATGTTGAAAAAAATTGTTTTTCATGAATAAAATATTGTATTACATTATTGAAAAATTAAAAAATTATTGAACAAGGAAAAAATTGATAATATATAGTCAGAAATGTAATCCCCTTAAGTTTTTGGCTTTTTTGGATGTCTTGAAACCTATAATATATTTATTATAATTTAATAATTTTTGTAATTCCTAAGTTACCCTCCACATCGCTTATAAAAGGATTCTCTTTCTTTTAAAAATATTAATCACCTTTGGCTTTATTGATAGAAAAAAATCTACTAAATTCTATCCTCTATGTCACTCCACACATTCTTCTATTTCTGGTCTAACAAAACGACCACTCCCAAGAGCCTTAAAGAGGTTTTAAAAGCGATATTTTCAAATGGTAAGATTCCATCTTCTTCTTTGTCAAATGTTTTCCCACTTATAACTTCTCACTACCTATTATTCAATGATTCATTAAAAATAACGTGTTATATTTATACTGGAATTTTTTTGTGATAATGGTATTTGAATAATAAAATCTATTATCTAATTCTTTTATTCATAAATAACAAAATTGTCTTCCGTGGTGTGTTAATTAACAACCTTCATGGATGATGTGTTTTAATTTCACATTACCAAAACCATGGGATGTTTAAAAACACATGTAATTGTATGAAATGAACTATATATATATATGTTATCAATTTTAGATTAATATTTTTTACAATGACTTACATAATAAACTAACATTTAAAACCATGAGAAGAACTTACCTAATATAATGAGAAAAACAAAATATTATTAATAAATTGTTGGAAATGGTATAAAAAAATTATTTAAGGAATTATAAACATTAATTTAGTTCAGTAATAATTTAATAACATTATTAAAACCATATTATAGTTGGTTTGGAAAAATATTAATGATGTTGAACCTGAGGTAAGGGATACCTTATCTCAATTTGCATTCATGAGTTAAATATCTTTGTCATTGGTTATGTTTTTCTAAGGATATGCGTGAATGGAATCCGATTGATTTATATTATCTATAATCTTTTATTGTGTGGGTTTATATTTTTCACACAATATTATTTCATTTATTCTTCGTCACTAAAATTATATGATCATTGTAATGGTTTCCCTCTCTCACTTTTATTCAAGAACCACCCTATGTTGTGTCCTTTTATTATTTTTAATTCATAATGATGTAGTATGTTTTAGATCTGTTGCCATATTGACATTATGATATATAAATGATTGGATACCCCTTTACCACTCATTAATCCATCTCAAAAAGACCTGTTACCATAAAAAATGTTTATAGGGTGTTTCTATTCTCAATTTCAATTTCATGAGATTTGATTGATATTATTAATGTATTAATCTATAAAACCTTTCACATATGGTGTTTATTTTGAATTTTGTTTTAACTATGGAAAAAATGACGAATCTGTCTTCTCCAATCTATAGACATATTGAAAAGTCATATTGTACATGCATTCAATATATGTATTAATAATGCTTCGGAAATGCAGTGACGATCATGGGACACTATATACCCTTGATGCATTGACAGGTCTAATGAGACAATCAGTTGGAGACAAACCTTTTGAGTTTGTTTCCAAAATCAGACAGGTTTTTACCCACATACTTAAGCTGTTTTTAGGGTATAATTAGTACATGTTCCAGATATCTGACGTCCAATTAATAATAATTATCTTTATTCAATTTCAGTTATTACTATCCATGAAGATTTAAGTATGCCAAAATCTATGGATATAGTTTCATTCTCAGTTTATTAATGTGTGTGTTTTTCATTTATTCACCATTCCATGTTGGTAATAAAATTTTGTTAGGATTTAATTATTTGTTGATTATTGCATCCACTATTTTTAATCCTTAATAATCATTTGAGATCACCCCTTCCATTTGTTTAACATCAACATGGTTTTAAGAGGAGTTCATTTATTGGGTTCTTGTGGATGATGTTTATGAATTATTGTTATGTATTGTATTTTGTTACCTTCCATATGTAATTTGAGTTACATCTATGTATCCTAGTTCTTCAAAACTACTAAACTGATCATTCTTTTGGTATTTAATTCCTTTTAATTATTTCTATTTAATAATAAATTCACATTCATTGGTTTAGATGGGTCGGGGTGTTACTCAATGTGTATTCCACCCCTTATTTATTTCTGTTCACTTCACATCCTGCTTCCTTTTATTTGTATTTCATATTCTTATTATTCTCCAATATATATATATATATATTTATTATATTTTTTTATTTTATATTATTAATGATATGTATTTTAGTTGTCTGGGCCTATAAATTTTTTATTTAACAAATTATTCACCATTATGGAAAACCATAGGGTTGATATAAGAATGAGGTCAATCACACACAATGTTTCTATATTTTCACTATTAAAAACAAACTAATATAAAACTATTATACTAATATATATGTGATGTTTTTTTGAAAATACTTTAAATAGAAATATTATATATGTTAATTTAATAGAAAATAAAATTTTCTTCGATGAATAAAATAAGAAAATTGTTCTTCGGAGATTATACTTGTTAAAATAATTGTTTAAAATAATTGCCAATATTCAATTTAATGTACTAATCAGGACCTATCACACTAGACAATCTAACTTGAAATATCATTACCCCAAACCTAGGCCTCACCATACGAGGTAATTCTCGACCTTAATACAACTATTAGATCTATTTATTGACCATCACCATCAATGCCATTCTCCATTGTATGCATGATAAAAATAATGAAGGGAAGGATACTGATAAACATGAATAAAAATTTGGTGGTTGTGAAAATGATTCATTCATTCAGGATATTAATTTAACCAACGTCAACATTACAAGAACAAAATAAAAAGATAAAAACATTAAACCCAATAAACTAATTAAAAAAACATTCCAACCCTTGAACAACTACTGCGGTTTGTTCACCATTTTTTATTAAGGTTTAGAAGGGAACATGGTGGGAGCACAAGTAAATTTAATGGAATAGAGGAAGGGATATATTAAGAATAATAAAAATATATTAAATGAAACAAATTATTAAAAAAATTAAAAACAAATTAAATAGACTTAAAATGAACACAAAGGATTATCCCATCATTTAAAAATTTGAAATGGAGAATGCACACACATTTATAGGGAGAGGAGGTGATAGAAATCATGCTCGAAACATTTATTTCGTAAGACTCCACATGGATGTTTCATTAAATTGTCTAATTCATAGTATTATTATTAAAAAAACATGATACAAAATATCTCTTCTATTTCCAATAAATTCTTCATAACATAATTAGGTATTAAAGAGGCATGTATTTTATATTGGGGATAAAGTATTCAGGATGATATCTCATGAATTCTTCCACTATATTATAACATATAATGGCACTCTTAAAGAGATCAAACCTCCATAAAATTAATTTTTTGAACGTTTATATGTATCCAATTTACTATAAATTTATTATCAAATCAATTTGGGATATTGATAATGATTTATGATTCAATTATGGGGTTGCGGTCCACACTATCAACCCGAATAATTCTTCAAATTGTATGATTTTTTTTCAAGGACCCATCTATTCGAATTAGCTCTTTCCCTACAAGAAAATAAAGAAAAAAATTATTCATCGAATAAAAAAACTAAGAATCATTCATTTTGGAATAATATAAAAAAACAAAAAACCCTTCTGATTAATATCTATTAAAATTCACAATTTAGGAATTTTATCATTTAAGCTCAAAATACCACTAAAATATAAATATGTTGAAAGTGTCTATAAAAATGGTCTATGACTGGATTATATAAATGAAATTATAGAATAAAATATGTAAAAATTATAGATTTATCTCTCCACCAAAATTAGCAATTCAACTCACTAAAATCTTCATATATTCAAATCAAAATTCACACAATAATGAAAAGTGAGAACCATCAATGATACCTTCCAAAAAATAATTATATCATGTCTCTTATATAAAATAAATTCCTAATAATTTTCAACCATAAATTATTTCAAGATATAATATCTATCCATATGCCAATCACAACCTACCTCACCTTGAATTTTATGTCACTCTTCACTCATGAGAAAAATATTCTGGAGTTATGTGTGTACATAGAAAATGAATGTATCACTATATTCTTATGACAATTATCATCTCTCTATAGAATTAAATATGAAAGTTTTTTCAATCATGAGGTCTTTTCCTGGTTAATCTTGTAACTTAGGGTTGGTGGGGAAATGATTTAAAAAATTAAAGGCTATAAAGAGGAGGTTTAACTCTTAAATACAATGCATGAATGATAAAGTGTAAATATAGGATAAAACTCACATAATAACATTTTATAAATTGAATTAGAAAACCAGAATATTGTTTATGACATCATACATGATCCACGATGCGATTAAAATGAAATCCTCCAGCTTTTATTTTTTTATTTTTTTAAACACCAAAGAAGAACAACATTATTTTATTCATTGTTTTCATGGAGAATGATATGATAATTGAATAAAATGAATTAATGTAAATCAATAAGATAATTTCTCGATGGTAAATCGACATTAAAATAATTTACAATGACGAATTAATGATCATATCTATTTTTATCATCTTTTTGATAGATAACTGGTAGATACAATTGATGCATGATGAAAAAATCACTCAAGCCCAATTATATTAATCTACAAAACCCAAAATGTATAAACAAACCTCACATATCCCAAAAGATTAAACAAAACCCAATGATCAAACTTGAATGTCCCTTACACCACACCCAAAATTGAAATATACATGGTAAAATACTATGTGTGCATGTTGGAATGGAAAAATCAGTGTGCAATGTTCCTTAAACAGATACAGAAAAGCATAGAATATAAGGGCTGAGGAATGATAAATTTTAAGGTGGGTATCAAGATAATATTTCATAAAAAATTATAATACATCAATAATATAATAAAATTCCATCAAATATAATGATTTGAATGAGAAAATTTCAATTTTTGGTTCTCACAAAAAATCATTGTCTCTCTCAAAATATTTTTGTTATTATAAAGAACATATCAATGGGATTCCGAATATATAATTTTACAAGAAAATATATTTCGATTCAGGGTTTCATGAGAATGGATTTCAAAAAAAAAGTCAAACTCATAAAAATTATTGAATTTAAAAATTATGGAAACATTTTTTATATCAACAATCATTCAAAAATCATTTCATCAAAAATATTTTTAATTCCCACAAAATGAATTTATGTGTGAAACATTATATGAATATTAATTTCATCTTAATAATCCAAAAATATAATAAATTAAAAAAAACACAAAATAAAAACTAATAGGATCACACTCCAACCCACCAAATTAAATTTAACTACAATTTATTCAGATCAATAATATAAAAATAATTGTAGAAAATTTGAAGAGAATAAAATATACAATCATTATTATTTTTGATATGGAAGTCCTGACATAAGCTCCTAGATATTAAATTTTTTTCATTTATAACAATTAATAAAAGAATTTAAAATAAAAATAAAAATGAAGAAATTAGAATGGAAACAAGGATAAAACATGTTTTGGACAACCCATGTGGGCGCTTGGATTTTACATTGCATTATCATATAGTTCTAGTGGTTTAACCCCAATCCAATTATGGATGTGGTTTCATTCGTAGAAACCACATAATGTGAATTTTCCTAACATACCTTAAAGTAATAAAAAAGATAGGACCCACATCTGAAATAAAAATATCCCTAACCATGAATAGTGGTAGGGAAAAACAATTTATGTTCAGAGGGGAAGGAAAAAGAAAAAATTGATGCTCCAAGTTTTGATCTGTTGGACGAGTGGTGTCCAAATGTTGTGACTTTAGTAGAATAGGATGTTTATTCTATTCTGTTTTTAAATCATAAAATGATCCATTAATTATTTCTTGTGTTGTACCATCATCCTCATTTCCACTAGTATATAACTCGACATGCTCCTCCATTATCTTTTTAATACATAGAACCTATTCTTCTTCATCATCTTGGGCCCTATGTAAGGGTACTAAATATGGAAAATCAATATAAGGTATATAACTTATCAACTTAGAATCAATTATTTGGTAATGAAAAAAATATGTAGAAATTGAATATCCCACAAATATATATATTTTGTAATCCTTTTCTTCAAGAATGGCATCCAGTAATACATTTTTCAAAGAGGGAAGTGGATCATTATGATTCAATTAAACCTCACCAATATCATCTTGGAATTATGTCGAATATGCCCATTATTCTTCATCAATTTATTTTGTTTCTTTTCAATAAATAAGACTTTAACATATTCAACT
Organism: Viscum album; assembly: GCA_963277665.1. Taxonomy (NCBI): domain Eukaryota; kingdom Viridiplantae; phylum Streptophyta; class Magnoliopsida; order Santalales; family Viscaceae; genus Viscum; species Viscum album. The sequence continues at coordinate 2,013,583,676 of OY728153.1, read as the reverse complement.
TCAGAGGCCATGAACTAAATCATATTTCTTTATTTTCTTTAAAAACATTTAAATTTCCTTGAAGCATCATAGATTTTTTTCCATCTAAAAATTTATTGTGTGTTCCATAATAAGCTCTAGATTAATGTTTCACTATTCAGATAATTATACTAAAAAATTAAGAATACATCATGGCCAAATAAATGAATTATTTGCAAAAAATCTTTTTTTGTTTTTTTTTGAAATATTTTATTTTTTATTTTTTATGAAAACTGAATTATGAAAACTATTGGCCTCCCATGAAATGAGTCCAAAATGATGGTCTTGATTATATTAATTTGGACATAAAAAATATATTTTCCACCTAAAATTTCACCAGAGTGGCACGCCCAAGGGTCTATCTCACGTGGAGGCCACTGACGTACAATGTTTCTCAATTGTATCTATTATAAACTAACTAATATAAAACTATTAAAAATTATTGATGTGGTGGGGGTGTTGAAAATACTATATATATATAAATATTATATATATAAATGAAATGAATAATAGAATGTTGTCATAAAAAATAAATAATAAAAGTTTTGTGGGGAGTTTATAGTGGTTGAAATAATTTTTTATGAGAATTATAAATATTTAATTCAGTGTAGTGATTATGAATTGTCACACTACACATTCTCATTTGAGATTTAATTACCCCAATCCTAGACCTATTAATATGGTGTAATTATCTTAATTAAGAAAACTACCATACCTCTTCATTGACTATTAAAATTATGTCATGCTCTAATATATTCATGAAACAAATATTTAAGGGAATGATAATGATAAACCAAAAAAGAAAAAATGGGTGGTTGAGATAACAAGGTGACCATTCTCATAAAGGATTTTACCACCCCCAAAATTCCCATATTCAAATAAAATTATAATAAAATGATGAACAATAAACACATTCACAACACTATTTAATTATTTTAACAATGAATGTGATTAAAACTCCATTTTTATTAGAGTTGAGAAGGGAAAACGGTGGAAAACCCATAAAATAAATTAAATAGAAGACATGAGATATGGAAAACAATAAAAATATATTAAAATTAAAAAATTAGTAATAATGTAAAATAATACCAAGAGGCTGAAATATCTTAAAATGACTATACCTATGTTTCTACACTTTGAAATTATGAATGGAAACCTATTTAAAGGGCGAGGGGGGGGGGGGGGTAATTAATTTACTCTCAAAACATTTTCTCTGAATGATTATATGTGTATATTCAAATAAATGGAATAATTTTTAATAGGTGCCTTAATCACACATATTACATAATTTCTCTTCCATTAACCCTCAAAAGTTCCTATTCATTTACCAACGTACTATGGCTTTATTGCTTTAATACTACGGTTCATTTTTTCTAGTAAAAAATTGTAGACTTCTTCCTCTAATGTATAATTTACAATGACCCTAATAATGAGTTAAAACAAACATAAAATTCATTTGTGTGTGTGTACTTGTGTAATATTTTATATCTATTTTTAATCACATAAATTGGAGACGTGTATCCCTATTTAGACTTCCAATATAGAGGTGGGTTGCAAACTATCCTCCCAAACTCTTCAATAAGTTGTTTGAATTTTTTGGATCGTCATTTTTTTGAATATGATATTTTGTAGAAGAAAAAGATGATGAAAATATATCAAGGGATTGAAAAAAATGAATAACTCTATTTAGAATAATATTTTAAAACAAATGACCCAAATACCATTATGTTTAAAATCTCTTAAAATTCAAAATTTTGAAATATTATGAATTTATGCTGAAAATAACATTATAACATTAAAATGTGACAATTTACCATTAAATAACACTATGGTGGGATTATAAATATTTAATTATAGATTTAAATATTTAAAAATTCATGCATTATCACTAATATTTTATTCGTATTCCATTGTTTTCATTCTTTCTTCTATTATTATTACAATTCTATTAATTTATGTGTTTATTTTTATAATTTTCATGAGATTTTTAGTATCTATTTTATTTTATATTACTCTATCAATCACTATCATACAAATTATTTATAATTTTAATTATCTTTATCATTATTATTACTCTGCCCAACTGACCTATTACCCTCAACAGTGTGGAGATGACCAGAGGCTTGTCTTAGGGGGGTTCAATATGTTCGTGAATTTTTTTATTATCATTTTTGGTTTATAAATAATTAGAGTAAAAAAATGAATGTTGTAACTATATCCAATACCATGAATTTAAACATATTAATATTATTTCATTTAAACAATTTTACTTCACTTAATTATACATCTCTACAAATGATGGATTTGACAGAATCAATCGATGAAATAACATCGATAGATCCAGGTCATGGAAGATTTCACTCCCTCGACCAAAGTGTTCTATTAGCTATGATTTAAAGAGGAGGTGGAATTTAGATTCAATATGGAATTCAATATTTCACAATTTCAAACTAAATGTATAATAATTAAATATGATATTTCATGTGTTTTATTTTAAAACTAAAGTTTAAAAAAAACAATGGAGAAAAATGTTGGAACCCAAAACGAATTACAAAAACATGTTATTTCATCCTAATCAATGTGTGATTATTATTTAATAATATAATATTATTAAACTCAAATATTTAGTATATTTACATTATTTTATAATGAAAAAAATATATTTTTTCATTTCATTGATTAATAATAACAAACCACAATAACTTTTGTGAGTTAAAATAAGTGAATGAATAAACAGAGAAAATCCTCAAGTGTGTTGACCCATGATAGCCATAATAATGTACTAGAAAAATATTTTAAAATTTTCATTTTCTACACCATTTTACAAGAGTTTATAAATTTAAAATACATTATGTCCCTTGAACATATATTCTTAAGTGTGGGATTTCATATTTTATATTATGATTTGAACTATGTAAGTTTATCGATATAAGGATGAACCTGAAATCACAATGAATATTAAATCAATCATGATGGTTTTAATAAATATTTAAGAATTGTATTTATATCAGATAGATTGGAAGAAAATAAATATTTATGATATTCCTATTTTAAGGGTTTTTTATGTATTAAAAGAAGATTCATTCAGCCTTCACCAAAATCATGAGCTTTGTTTTTTTGTAGAAATCATAAATAGGGATACCCCTATTTAGTTGAATCCATATATAATGGACCGATTGATTAACAAGAATTATAAAATAATTTCTAGAAGTTATAGGATAATGGATTATTTAAGTCTAGTAACTCACTATGGGCTATACATATTCTTTTAATTAAAAGGAAAAATTGGAAAAATAAGTATTTGATTTAATTTATGTGATGTTACCATAATAAATGTTATTATAAAATACCATCTACCACTTATTAATGATTAATATGATTAATTATGAGGATTTTAATTTTTTCCATGATGGATTATTGATATAGAGACCACCATCTGTGGTTCATAAAGGATGATATAAACAAGACAACCTTATCTATTTGCCATGGTCATTAAGAATTTATAATAATGACATTAATACATATTAATGCACAAAATCTTTTTATTTTTTTTAATGAAATAATCAAATATATTACCTTTATCAATTTTTGGTATACAATATAGACAATATTACATTATATTCTAATATAAAGAATGGGAATAAAGATAATTTTTGTATTAGTAAGCTGAATCTAGGAAAGGATATCTTGTATGATAATTTTACTAAATGTAAATTATAACTAAAAAAACTTCATTCCCATGTATCATAACATCATGGTATGTTACATCATTATATCATTCAGATATAGAAGTTACTCTATGTTGACCTTGGTTAATCGTTGTAACCTAAATCCATATTCTTAGTCTGATTGATGGACAAGAAAAAGTTGGTTTGAATGATTTATCATAATAATCTAATTTATTCATAAAATGATTCATAATGGGGTTATGTTTTTGTTTAAATATTTATGTGATGTTAATTTAAAATAATTAATGTTAAGGTCAGTAAGTGAGACAGTACTAATGATAACTTGTTATGGAGAATTCATTTTGGTATATAATGATACATCAATGAAGGGACTATTTCGAATCATTGTGAAAAATGATGTGGGAATATATTTTTCATCTCACCAATTGAAAAATTACTGGAAAATTAACCAACTCATGAGTTGGATCATAAAATTGTATTTCATCATTCTGTATATAGACAAAATTTGTGTATGGTGAAAGCTATGTTATATAGACTATTTTTAATAGTATCAAGTATATATCTGCAAATAATGAGATGAATATCTGCCTGAAAGATGCTGGGAGTTGATTAATCATTATTAATGATCATTATATTATATACATGGGATGGATAAAAAGTTGTAAAATACACCAAGATTGAGAAAGGGAATGTTATTTTTCCATGATTAGGATTTAAAGAAATCTAATACTTATTTATTTACAAATGAAAGATTTTGTAATCACGGGGAATGGGGATTGATGTAATCTTTCTCACATAAAATTTCAACTATATATCAGTTAGATAATTAAGGAGGTATTGAAGGATTATAGAGATATATAATATAATTTTAAGAATGTTATTGAGTTCATCCAAGATCACAATAGAATAATAGTGTTTTGAAAATAATAATTTGTACCCTAAATACCATAAATGAAGAAGAAGTAAATGTAAAATGCTTATAATTAGTTATTATTTATTCACCCCCATTAACGAAGTTGTATAGAGCCATAATGGTTTATTTATAGATAGATTTCAGGAAAGGGATATTTTTGAATATGTACCCTGATTCCTAGTGTGTAAATACGTTAAGGATTAGAGATAGACATATTTTTAGGTGTTACAACCACTAAAAATATCAGAATGGTAACAAGGAATAATTACAAATGACTTCATTATTAGAATCACCAAACAAGATAATGATAATTTTTATATTATTGTTGAAATTTATTTCCTTAAATGAAATACAAATTTAATCAATGTTAGTGAAAAATGATATCAAGATGATAATACTCGGTTATGTATTAATTATGTTTTGACATTTTAGGGAGTAATAATTTTAGTCACATCAAATTGGGATATGCATTTTAATAAAATTCTATAGAGAAACTATCAATGTAATCAAGAAAGAAAGTTTAATTTCAGTATTTTTATCATCCTATGACATATAGCCGATATGATAGGACCATATATACTCGGGCTGTCATGTAAAGATCATTCTCAATGGATTTCCAAGGTTCATGAGATCTAGAACACACATTGGTAGATTTTTTATACAAAAATAGCTTCCATTTGATATTTTTATAGTTCATTATGAGTCTATCTGTTTAAGGACATACATAACTATAATTTATTGTGATGGACATGGAGATATACATATATTGGTACCTGATCTAGTTGAAGATATTCCATTTGATGTTAGATCTATTAAATAACCCCTTAAAACCGGTCTGAGTCAAAAACATTATTCTAATGATCAACTCGTAGATACAAATTAGAATATAGTTTAAATTTACTTCAAGATATATCTCCTTATAATACGATTGAGATATTTTGATTGATGGGAATATTGTGACATGGATATATCAGCCCCATTGAAAATTTTTATCATATGTTCATTCATGTTTTTCAATTGGTGCTTCTACCAAGTATCACTCAGGATCACGATATGTTCTATGCATATATCCTAAGAATGTACTTAACTGGTCATTAAAATGTTTTGATCCCTTTTTTATTTCACTACTTCCAAAACATTTATAATAGTAAAATTCTATAGTGATTTTGGATCATGTATAGAAAGTGCTATGAAACAACACCAATGATATGATCAATGTTTTTGTAGTGAAAAAAAAAATTAATAAGACATATAAAAAATGAGGATTTAATAGAGTAGTAGTATCCTCATTATTATACATTATCTTGATGAAAGTTCAAGTGAAAACACTTTTAATTGTTATAGAATGTAAAACCCTATGATTTTAGTATATATTTAAAAATAAATAAATCTAATTTCATTGATAGATTTCCTAAAAAAATAAATAATACAAATAGTCCATGGAAAATTATTATTATATTAGTGTTATATATCTATTCCAATTTATAAATAAATATAAAAAAACTAGAATATGGTAATTTGTTTGTAAATTTTTGTAAAAGTATTTATTTTATAGACATAAGTGAAAAATATGGTCTTTGTAACCAAAAATTTCAGTTCATTAGGAGTTACAAATGTTCATAAAATTTTAACTCTAAAGAAGATAAGTATATTTATTTATAAAAAAAATTAATTACATTCTAATAGGCTTTATAATTAAATTTATATGGTCATTTTTTGTATTAAAATGTATTTATTTGTAAAAAAATGTTTTTAATTACATTTTATGAATTATTAAAATTTATTTTTGTTGGTAATATTAAAATAATGATTTAAAAGAATTATTATTTTTTATATTTATATATTAAAATTTATACTTGGATTATTTTATAATAATTTTTCTGATGAATTTATATTTTTTGTTTGATAATAAAATAATACATATTCTTTGAAAAACCGTGTGTTTATTGATATCCCAGAAACATTAATATGATTTAAAATTTAATCAATGATATTGAATTAGAAAAATAAAATAATAAAAATAAAAATAATAGACATAGAATTTGATAATAAAAATTATAATTTATGTCATGATAAATATAAAAACCCATTACAGTCCTGACATAGTGTTAGTGTAACACTAGAAAAACAAGTTATTGTTTAAGATAAATATTTTTTAAGGAATAAGACCTCTAAAATATTTTTAATATATATGATGAGTTATTTAAAATTTTATTGATATATATGATGTTTTTATTGAAATATGAATTGATTTGTCCAAATTCAACTGCAATTCTTGTGCATCACTCAAAAAGTCAAACTCTTAAACTAAATAATTATAGGAAGAAAGATGTGATTATGAAATCCTATTAAAAAAATTAAAAATTATATATCAAACATATGTAATATCTATTTATAATTGCGATGTATTGAAAATTTTTAGTTACCATGTAATTAAATTAAATACATACACAACCCTAACATAGTTATTATGAAATTTGTGTAAAAATAGTAGTAAGTAATTATAATAACATTATAACTAGTTATTGTTTTACATATTTTATTTTATTGTTTTGGTATTTTTATTTTTATATTCTAATAATTGATTGGTTACTTGGTTTTATGAGGTTATTTTTGTGGAAAATGAATTATTTTAGGAAATGATAACATGTGTCATTTGGTTTTTTGAAACTGTATGCCAATGAAGCAATAGATTTTCTCCTTAAAGAATGGGTCTTTTAATTTTACTCAAGTATAAGGTTAACCATGATCTTATAAAAGTGGATGAATACAAGACACATGGTTGACAACGTTGGTCTAAAACCTACCTAATAAACCTTATGTCCTCATTTCTCACTCTAGAGTTAGGTTTTCCCGGCTGCCCATGGCATGGAGACCATGCAGGCAAACTGTGCAGCATTAAAAAGTTGTAAAATATTTGGAATTTATACAATTTCCCACATCGAATTTATTGAAAAATATAACCTAACTCATAAAATAATAGATTCATCACTATTGGTACATCCTCCTCTACCATCAGATACATTAGACTATCAATTCTTTGGTGTTTATTATTTGGATCTTGATGGAATCATCTTGTAAGTACTTTCATTTCTCATTTACTCTTTACTCTTTGTTTCATCATCCTTCCTTCTTGATTTATTCATTATCTTGTGGATTTTTTGATATAATAAGGGTAAAATAATGAGTTTTTAGGTTAAATATTGATGTTATTAGTGTGACCAGTACATTATGGGGTACCCATGAGGTGTGGTAGGGTGATTCCACACGATTTTGGATGTTTCCAATATTAAGGTTATTGATTGGACATTTAATCATTATTAGATTATTTATATGTCATATTTTATTCATAAAAGTGTTCTATGAATTATGGGTGTTCTGAATATTATGTTTTCAATAGAATTCATTGTGCATATGGATGAAAAGGTTATTTTCGAAAAAAAAATTAATGTTTTCCTTGTATGTTTCAAATAGTAATGTTTGTGTGAATGGTGATTGAAAATGGATTGAAAATTGGAAATGATTGTATTGATTGTGGTTTTAAATGTTGTATGTGTGTTTGGGAATGTGCTATGTTTTGTGTATGTGATAATTTTTGTTGATTTGTGAATTTTTATATTGTATTTCATGTGACATGAAAATTTAAAATTAGGGACATAGGGTGTCCTGGGTATTTATGTGGGAATACTTGGACTAGTATGCTAGTCGGATTGGTAGGGATAAATCCCTATTCCATCTAAAAGGATTGACTATTCAACACTAACTAAACAATGAGGATGATATGGGAACACTATAAATTTTTATGTATTCCCCTATAGTGGATTGTGTAAGAAAACATTGTGGGTTATGGTTGATATACCATGTTTCACCGAGGTATGGGGATCCTAGGGTCCCTCTTCTGCTAATCCTTTTAGGGATTACCCATGTTTCTCTTATGATGGCATTTTTAACATTTGAATATAGTGGACCTTGCATTCATTTTAATTTCAAAACATCCTTTTCATGAAAATTAATTCCTTAAAATTTAGTAACAAATTTATCCCATAAATTTTATAAAACCTAAATGTTCATATGTCCTATAATTCTTTGGCATAGAATATTTCATTTGGATGATATCTATATTAGATTTGTCTCACACTCTATATACACCCTTTTGTGTAGCTAGAATTTTTTTACATTTGAAAAAGGTAAAGGATATTTTTTATTTAATGATGATGGTGAATTTTATTTATTGTAAATCCTCTTATTTCAGGTGGTGGTGTTGGTGGAATTAGGGTGAATACCCTACTATTTCAAAGATGTTTGGGTTGTGTAGTTGGTCCCCTACCCATTTCATATTTTTTATTTATTTTTAATGATTTAAAATGATTAATTTTTGATAGTTTTATTCCATTTTGATATGGATGTTATTAATCTTGAGATTATTAAATATAGTTAATATTTATTGGATGACTAACTTTGGAGAAATTATTCACACAAAGTGTAAAGTTGAGAACTAGACACTAGTTTCTAGTCAATGGGGATAGAGAATTCTCATCAGTTCATGGTACAAGATAGGTCGGTGTTGGATTGAATGTCACCCATGAAAGTTTATGAAAAAAGGTATATTAGATGGTTTCAATCTCCCTTTTACCAATTTTATTTGTGAAGAGTCTTGATAGACAAGCGATAGGACTATCAGGGGTTGGGGAAATAGTTATGAGTTGGGTGTCTGTTTAACACACTTCATGGAGGACCTTGTTTCACAAAAAGGGTTTTGGGAAATTGATTTGACTTCACCTCTAGGTGAGACATATAGGTTGTAGATAGTGCATGGAAACCGAGTGGGGTAAAGTGATATGGCTTATGATTATATGTCATTTCATCTTGTTTATGATTTATGGAGCCCTCTTAATGGGTTTTTATAAAACATTTTGAGATATTGTTTGGATATACCCCATTGATTGTTAAATAGTGTTGCACTATTCCTCCTGAGAGACATCATGGTAGTCCATAGGAAGTGGTTGGAGAGGGTTCTATATAAATAGTTTGTCAGAGAAGAGTGGAATAATTGGTTCAATATTTCTAATACGTTGTTATGGGACTAAACCATGGTCATACTCTAGTCAAGGAATCCATCTTAGTCTTGTTAAGAAATAAAATCATAGGAGTTCCTCAAGAAAAAGCCTCCTTTCATCAGGGGTATAATGGATATCCAAAAAGAAGATGATTAGATTTAGAAGATTGAGATGATTCTTGGGAATCTTCACACTCCATAAGGAGTCCTGGTAAAGTGTCATTCCATCTAGTTGGATGGTCCCTTTTGAAGGTGCTGGGAATCAGTGGTTTAGGTGAGGAAGAATGACTATAAGGGTTGAATGGAATTCATCGTCTTGTTCAAGGATAAATGTTTTCTTATGAACATATCCATCACAAAGACAATATGTTTTGTTATCTCCACCATGGGGGACCAGAAAGCATTAGAGTATTCCAAATTCTTTTTATAGTTGGTTTGATTCACACCTGAGGTCATGTTTAATGATAATCTTATAGATCAAAGTCATGAAATGGGGTTTTCTATAGATATATAACCCGAGGTTCTATTCTTCATGCTAAATATGTATTCATTGGTTTCTGATAGTTTCATAATGGTGGAAATAGTCTGTTCTTGATAGTATATGTATTTTTTGTTTTTTCATGCCCCCTTTCCCATTTATCCTTGTATGCATCTTTAGAAGCATAATCATTCATGTGCCACTAATTTTAGAATTTAAGGAATATGTAGTTGAAAATTCAATGTTCACCTATACATTTTCATCAATGTGGTCATATTGGGTTCTTGTAGTGGTGTTGTAGTGCTACATGTCCACAAAATTGTGGTTTAGATTCAATAGGTCAAAGGGGAATCACATAACATTTGGATCCATCCAAGGAAATGAGATCAGTATTGTTATCCCAATAGTAGAGTAAGATATTCTTCTAGTTGGATTCAGTGTATGGATGAGATACATGTTAGTAGTCATTCTCATGATCATCTAGAGATGATTAATCATCAAGAAATGGATCAAGAACATGTGGAATCAGAATAAATTCATAAAATGATTTGAGGTATGTTTCTTATTGGATTTTCCATTGTTGATGTTAAATTTAACACAAGTCCCTCTATTTATGTTATTTTCTCATGTCTTTTGTATGCGTTAAACCTGCCAAATGATCATATGTCCTATATGAGGGAGTTCTTGATTACATTTATAATGAAGTTGTATGACGGTTTCACATGTCATTCTTGAGAAATCCCTCTATCCGGGTTTGATATGTAATTGGATTTCTTGGTTTTTGAGATTTAGATCATTTATGTGATCCTTGGTATGGATTTGATGACATGTTTTTTGGAGCACATCAACTTTTTCCATTGGTGAGTGAGTATTATAAAAAACGATGGAGGTTACATGGTTTTTTAGGGAGAATGAGATCCCCAGTTAGGACTTGCTGGTCCTCCACATACAATGATGGGAAGCTCTGATTTGCATATTTCATATCAATTATATAAGGATTATGATAGAGGCTTTGAGGGTGCAATACATCTACTAGTGTGTGAGTCCCCATAGGTAATTCTTGATGACATATCATTTTGTCTTTATTAGATGGATGTGGAGTTTTCCATTGATTTGGAAGTATGGAAGAAACTAATATCTATCCTATCATAGTTTATAGTCCCCACTGAGTGGTAGGAATTAAAGGCAAATTTTGATATTTTAAAATCCAAAGGATTAATTCACCAGAGTGTGTCACCTTGGGTCACCAGAGTCCCATTTTTTGTGAAGGACATTGGATAAGTATGGTTGTTTATCTATTATAGGAAGTTGAATAATGAAATGATAAAGAAAAAATAATAAATCCCTCACCTTGATGTCTTTTTTATTATCTCAATAGGGAAAATGTGGCTCTCTATGATCTAATAGTTTTTCAGCTATCACCATGTCAGATTAAGAGTAGGAAATAATCCTAATTTTTTTTCTAAAGTATGCATTACAAATATTAGTATTTGGTCATGAAAAAAAATTTGAAAATAAACTCATGTGGTTTTAACGGTTCTCATTAATATGGACTTCCATTAATACGTTGATTCCTTCTTCCTTGTATTTGTGGATGAAATTGTAGTATACTATTGGATCGTGTACGTGAATAAGTGGAACATGATTAATATTAAAGGAACTCTTGAGATCAAACCCTCTATGATTCAAAATCTAAATTATCCTTTAGTTTCAAGGATGTAACTTTTTTGTGTCATGTGATATCATAATTTGGGGTTTTAGTTGACCTAAAGAAGATCAGTTTAGAAATTTACGGGAAGTACCTAAATAATGCTTTTAGGATCCAGTGATTTTTGGTCTTGTGAGGGTATTAAAGGAATTTTATCAAAAAAATTCATATATTTTTTATCCTATGGAAGAAAAACCTAGAAAGATTTAAATTTATAGTGAATTATAGAATGTTTTAAATCCTTCATAGAGATTATGTGGTAGCAGAGTACATCCCTTATTTTGATATTTCTATTATGTAGAACAATATTCATGGATTAATACAACACCATAGGTTTTGATAATGGGTGTGTCTTTATATTGGATGAGCACGAGGGGGTGTATAGTTGTCAGTACATTCAACCAAAAGAATGAAATTCCATAAACCATGACATAAAGATGGTATCATTAAAGAATAACTTAGATACATTTCATTAAATTCTCTATAGGGCTAAGATTCTGGTGTTCTTAGATATTAAGATCTTGGATTTAATTTTCCCATATAATTACATTGAATTTAGGGAGTTTTATTAGGTCCATAACCATTAGTGGATTAACTTTGATATCCTGTATACCCCATTAAAAGGCAATGTAGTAGAAAATGAAATGAGATTGAATGTGTCGATGAATACAGTGAAGAATCTAGTAATGAGTGAACCTTAATGGGTTATTTATAATTGATTCAAATCAATACTTGTGAGGATATTGGTGGTGATTTCAATATTGGTGTTCAAATATTTCCATCCCATATAGAGATGGTTGTACAAGACAAGCCTGTTGATGAGTTATTCCAATAGTCTACGCAGTATATAAATAGATGGGTGGATCCATGTAAAAGAACATTTTCTTCAGATAGAGTCATCTGATTCATGGATTTCTTGGTATGTCCATTGTTATTTCACAAGGTGGTGATGATGGATAGCCTCAAAAATCTATTGGTCATTTATCCATGGACCACAAAGATTTTTTGTGATATTCATCATCAGTTCGGGTGTGTGAGTATGAGAAAACATGGAGATGAATTTGTATCTCACAGAAATACATGATATCAAGTTAAATCAGAGAACTAAAGGCCCTCTAATATTTTTCATCCATTAAATATCCATACATGGTTGTGGGATTAGACACCATCGAATTAATTATTATATTTCCATATACAACACGAGGGAGGTGTACTATTTGGTTGTTGATTGATAATCTGACAAAATCATCCCATATCATCTTAATTAATGACTCAACTAAGGTTGTTGATTTGAGAATATTTAATGTTTAGGATATAATGAGTCTTCATGGACTTCCATCAGAATTTTTTACAAAATCGTACTCTCATTTAACCCCTTGGTTTTGGTAAGTCATTCAAAAGGAAATTGGGGAATGAATTCTTGTTGATCATGCATACCATCCTTAAAAATATTTTCCAATGGAGTGGGTGAATCAGATCTTGGATAAAATGATTCATTAATGTTTGTTTGATTTCGATGGCTTATGGGATATCTATTTATGGTGTGTGTAATTTTACTTTAACAATATTTTCTAAACCATGATTTGAATGATCCCCTTTGAGACTGCCATTGATCATCCATATCAGTCTCCATTCTATTATGATAGGGAGGGTTATAAATTTTTTTTTGGAATAAGCCTCACACAATAGATGTTAAAAGAAGTATTGTTTGATCCAGAAGTGGTTTTTGATGGAAAAAAATAATCCATAAGTCTTTTCCTATCAATAGTGTTGAACCTCAGAATTCCATGTGGGTGATGGAGTGTTTTTAAAGGCAGATACCCATGATGGTCACCATCATCGTGATAGGAAATTAATGTTAAATTTGAGGACCAACATACTTTTTGAGGTTAAAAATTGGGTTAGAAAGGTTTCATTCTATTTAATTTTTTCATCCTACTTGAAATCAATTCCGGAAATCGATGATGTATCGAAGCTGAAAAAGTATAATATGGATTTATCCCATTGGTGGAATTAGGAAGAATCAGAGCTGGAATCTAATATTTATATGATTGAATGACATGCACAGAATGTGGATTCAAAGTATAAAATGATTCACTAGAATTCTATAAAGTTGAGAAATGTTCTATGGAAAAATGGTAATAGTGAACAAAAGATATGGGAGAAAAATTGTTAGGTTCATGAGTCATTCCCATTTTTTCTCTGATTAGATTATGGAATTAGTTTTTTAGGGAGGAATGTTTTTATGATGGGGATAAATGTTAATTCCTTGATTTCATATTGATTTATTTTTCTTCATTACATTTATCTTATTATTTTTCCTTAGTTTCCTATGGTGGTTTTAGAAAAAATAGTGTTTTTGGATTGAAATAAGCTGGTTCTAGAAGAAACCCTTTGCTAGACCATTATAGATAGTGTACCATGGACCTAGAGACTCTCCACGATGCACATGTTTGTAATAGATAATTTTCTTAGATCAGTGGTTCTATATTAGTCACATAGTCTTCCCCACAATCATTTATCCCTTGGAATCTTACAGCCCTATACCACTTTGGAAGGAAAGGGTTGAACAACTTCTGAATGGTTTAGAAAACCTTGTTTCCAAATCATGTTGCATTTATATGACAATAATATTGTATAATTAATAATTTTCTCTCTTATAATTTATCCCCAAATATAACATAACAAATCTAATTAGGGATTCATCACCCTAGGTTCCCCCTCCCACCATCATGAATCACATGGAACCTTAAATCATGGGTGTTTTTATGGGTCTTTAAGGATTCATCATGTAATTCCTTCCATATATCCTTAATCATTCCCATCGGTTTATTCTTACTTAATTCTTCATTTAATCTTTCTATAATTGATTCATTTACCTAATAATGGTTCAATATTGAGTTATTGGTTAAATATTTTGGTTTTTGAAATGATCTTTCTTGTATAGTGTCCCCATTTAGTGTGGTTTTGGTTTTTTAACACGATTACAGAAGTTTCTATAAATGAGATCATTTAATCCCTACATAATCATTATTAGATTTTTTTTGTTTCTATTTTTAATTCATAAATTGGTTCTATGGATTATAAATGAGGTGTGAATTATGTTTCGAATGGAATTTTGGTGTCTATTGGTTTAAGGTTTTTTATTCTAAATAAAAATGATTTTTTGTATTGGGTTTTATCAATTTTGAAAGTGATTTGTTTTAGTGGGTGATTTTATATCGGATATTTATAACAGTTGTGTGATAGTGTAATTGTTTTCTAATTTGACATCAAATGGTAAATTTATCATAAAAGGAATCAAATGATTCTAGGGACGAAGCCTAGGACTAGATTAATTTTCTGATAGGTGGTGTCAAGGACTGGTTCTTTCTTGAAAGATTAACATTACAAATAAAACAAAAACTATGAAGACGATTATATACCAATAAAACATTTGATAGACTATTATTTTATCGCTCGTGCACGTGGTAATTAGGGGTTATGGTAGTTATAACTTTATTTTGAGGTAAGAGGTTCCAAGGGTACCAATATTACTATTAAATTTAAGGATTTCCAGTGGTTCTCTGGTGAGGTTGTATTTACCGTCAACTTATGGTGGAAGTTATTTTTATATTAATTTTGTATTATTATTTATTTGAATAAAATTACATAATATTTTTTATTAAATATGTTTCCATATTTCATTATATAAATATGAATGTTGAATTTTATTAAAAAAGTCTTTCATGAAATCCTTATTTTGTGTGATATAAAACTGGTCTATGGGTTAAATCCTACACACACCCAAGAGTGTATATAGACCTTATTATGTTTGACCTTGGTAAAAGAAATATGTAATCTAGTGGTTTTAGTGGATCTAGTTTCTGGTTGTCTTTCATCATGGAGGTGATGGTGGTGGAGGCATGAGGGTGGTTTCCCCAATGGTGAATTGTTTTGGGTTTGTGTTGATAGATCCCCTGCCCATTTGGGTTTTTGGGTTTCCTTTTCAAATGTGTAATGATTTTATTTTTTTAATAGTTGTATTCCTTTTAGATATGGATAACTTCTATCATGTAATGCTTTCTTATTTTGAATTATTTATTATTGTTTATGTTGGGGGAAATCGTCCCCAAAAATTTCAATGTTGATACCAAGTCACTAGTTGAATACCCATGGGGATTGGGAAAACCCTTCTTTTAATTCCATAGACTGGGTCAGGTGTTGGGTTTGATGTCACCAAGGGTTCGGTTGTGACACATCAGATTCTTACGCAATACTAACCTAGTGATTACACATGTTGTTTCAGGATGGGAAGAATATTTATTCTAACATAATTTAATTCTTAATAAATATGTATTATTAATTTTTAAAAGGAATATATTGGAATTATATCATTTCCTTGATTTCATTAATTTAAAACAGAATGAATTAGAAAAAAAGGAATTAATGATATTTTCTGTTATGTAATATTTAATTATTTTTTTTAAAAATAAACACTATTTATAAAGTGTGAATGGGGGTATATTTTTGTTAAAACAATTTCATCTCTTATCCACTAACCAAAAATTTGGATTATATATTTTTAAAATTATAACACATTATTATTGATAACATATTTATTTTATATATGGTTGAAATTGATTAATATAGGGGTTAAACCAAAATATATGGTTTACAATAAGAATTAAACCATTTAAAAATTTATTAGTTTGTGGTATTTATAACTTCTCCAACATTATATTTGAAATAATGGCCACATGGTGCAACACTCAAAAAAGGGGCCACCTCTGATATCTTATATACACCATCTTGATAAAAATTATTAAAAAAACCTAAAAAAAACTCTCAACACCGTTATAGAACTTCTGATATTGATTTTATTCCCCAATGACCTACACTATGTCCTATAATTGGAGTTTTAAATGTACTCTTTCAAGGAAGAGATAATCATCCTCGTTGAAAATATTCAATTTTTTTTCTTCATTGAACACCTTCTATTATTTTATTAATTTCTATTGTATAACACTATTTTCTCCCATAAACTGATTTATTATTGTGTTTATTTAATAGTATTCATCTTTCTTGTTCTCCCTCAAATGAGAAACACAACCATCGTTCCTCAGCATAGTGGACTACCGCATCGCGAACCAATATAATTTATTTTCCAATATAGATTCCCATGGGTTGTAATTATAGTGAAATTAATGAATATATAGAATATTTATAGCATATTTAGGATATTTTATTTTCAATATATGATCTACTTATTAACCCATCAAACTGTTACAATACTATAAAATCATTTTTATATACATACTTCCAACCATGTCTAAAAAATGTAGTGATTTATTTTTATTTTTTGTTTCACGTGGATGACTTTAAATAGGTATATATAGAATTGGTATAATCTTTACATAATTATTAACTATTTTGATAAGAACTATCCATGAATTTTGGTACATGGACTATAAATTCAAAATCAAATAATATATAAAAAATAATGAATTTAAAACTGGAATCAATGATACTAAAATATTATTGTTAACAAACATTTGATAAGATGATATAAATGGATCATATATGATATAATATATATGAATATCATTATGTTATATATGAATTATAAATATAAATATAATATACTAGATACTAAAAATAACCTACGAGGAATTTAATACATGGAATAAGAAAATTCATATCGATTTTCACTCCAGTAAGACATATTCAGGATTGTGTACCAATTTTTTTATATTTCTTATAATACACATTGCAAGGATTTAAAAAAATTACTTCAGTCATGATGATTATATTTTCCATTCATGTATTATCATTCAAGGGGATATAGTTAAAGTGTATATTTAGTGGTAAAAATTTATTTTACAAACACATTTTTTTTAATTAATTTATTTTCATTAAAGGAATCTTATAATATATACTTTATATAATCCATTAATATTTATTACCCTCTATATTATTATGGATATTCCATTTTTAATTCAATATTTATTTCTCTTTATGATTAGAGTAAATAAATGTATGGTTTAAAAGAGAATTCAATCATGTTTCCCTTATGATCATGTATTTTTTTATTCCTATAATTTGAGAAATTATATTGAATAATCTTCTTTATTGATTGAAAATATTTATTAATTACATTTAAGGTAACTCCTGAATATTTAAAAGGGTTCAAAATAATTATTATTCTATTTTGAAATTTGATGAACAACTATAATCATTAAAAATGTGAATAGGATTGTTTGTTTTAATGAATTGGAAATTACTTGATTTTTCCACCACAAAAACTATTATATACCATTTTGAATAATATATATATATTTAATGATTTTACATTGTAAATTTTTTTTGTTTAAAATTTTTAACAATCAATTTTTGAATCTCATAATTACTTGATTTTACTAAAAATAATATTTGTTTCATTATTTGTATATTTTCTTTTATATCATAGAGATTTTTAGTCATTATCTTAATAATGATACAATAACATTGTTATGATAAGTTTTAATTTAAAAATAAATTTCTCTAAAATATAAATATCCATCATATCACATATATGATGACTTCATAACCCCATATTTCATTTGTATATAAAATGAATACACTGAATGTCATATAACTAACATTGGTTATATTAATATTCTATTTTTCATTCTTAATATAGATAATTTTTTACATTTAATAATAATTATGAATTAAATTGATCAAATGATATCTGAGGAATGCAGTGGACATGCCTTGATGGGTGTGTCCTAGTTATAGAGAGACCATGTACTCATCAACATGTATCATGTGGCAATCTTTCTTTTAAATAAAATTACATGTACTTTTTGTGAATAATATTATAATCATTAAAGTATTATAGAACATCTAATAAATTGTAAATATGTCATTATGTTTTAGATTATGATGTCCAACAGTATACATTTACTTCATTGAGAATTTAGTTTTCTATTATCTATGAGATTTCTGAATAGATATTATCCCAAGATATAGTTAATGTTCAGTTATAGATAAAATGGAAAGGGATAAAAATTATTTACCTATCTGTGTTGATCATGCCTTATTTATTCATGATATCTTCTATTTTCCTTATCTATTATTGAACAACTAAGTTATCTTATTATTTGTTTTCTTTTCCCACAAACATGAAGAACATTTGTTTGGAATAATAGAAAGGATGCAAAAATGATTACGATGTTATATTTTTTAATAATATGGGAATGATTTTTATATCTAGTTCATCAATACTACTATACCTACTGATACTTTTTTATGTAATCCCCAGCATCATATGCTAATGTAATAATGTATACCCTAGCTATGGGATACATGATAATGGGTTTTCATAATTTATTCATTAGAATATTAATCAAAGTGTATATAATGATTAATTATTAAACATATGACCTGATTAATATTCTTGATAATATGGAATCATGACCAAAGTTCAATGACTATAATTTTAGATGAAAACCATTCATGAAATATGAAATAGTTAATACATATAAATGTGGATTTTAATTAAAAAATGATTAATAAATGGGAATTTAAATATTATAATATGAACATATATGTGTTTATAAAAATTAATATGGTTTTAATAGATTATTATTATAAATTTTATTTTATTAAATCGAATGTTAATGGACATATATAAAAATTCATGCTTGTTGTAATGGTTTTACATTACATGATAATTTTTTAAATGGATTGATTGTTTTTAAATTTCAATAGTTGAAATAATTGGATATATCTATCCATGATCTTATATATTTTCTACAAATATGTTCACTTCTTGAGATTATATATTTTTTCCTTTCACATACCCCTCATTATGTACTCAATAGGCCGAATGAATATTTTATGGGATATTGATTTTATTCTCTCTCTTAATTCATGATTCATTTACATCATTATCTATATTTTTATGTCAAAATTTTTCCAAAATTATTTATATGTTCATAAATAATTTGATAAAGTAATTTTAACCAATTTCCTATTTTTTGAATTATTTTAAAATTAATAATATAGTCTTTTTCTAAATGGTATAATTTTTACTTTTTTCCAAAAAAAATTATAGGTTATATTTTCATTAATGTAATGAAAATGAATAAAAAATTTCCACCATAATAAACACACTTTAATTTGAAGATTCAATTAAAATTATGCACTATTCTTCTCAATGAATATTTTTCCATATTATTTTTTGTATTTAATATATAAAATATGTAACACCCCGAGCTTCCATGATACGCTTCTCATTCAATAATGCAATAGCTTGCATTGTACGCAACTTCGAGTTCTAAAATACCGCGACTAATCAAAGTAGCCGTTATGAATAGTAATAACCACTTTTTAAAATTATAGAAATTTTATATTTCAAAATGGACTTCATTTTTGGATTCGGAATATCGAAATTAGCCTATGTTGAATTTTTGGTATTTTTCTGAGAACTTCTAATTTTTATGAATAGTGAAAAATACTTTAAAACAACTTTTTTAATCAAAATAATTTATTGTGATAAATTATACTCTTTAGTGGGTATAAGGTATAATTAGAATATATTTTTACCATTTTATCCAAATGTGGTCATTAGAATTAATTTAACATTGAAATTGGACATAAACAATTGCCAATCTTTTGATATAAATTGTTTCTTAAAAACACGCTATTTGTCGTAACAGAGGGAATTAATTATAAAATTAATTAATGAAACTTATATGTTTGGAATTTTGTAAAATAGACATCATTTTTGAATTTGGTATATCAATTATAGCTTAGAGTGAAATTTTGGCATTGTTCTGAAAAACTTCAATTTATGATGAATAGTGAAACCACTAAGTGGTAGTTAAATAACTTATTTTTCGTTTAAATGAAATATTACCACTTCTGTGATTTGATTTTCAAAAATCCGACATACATGGTTGTCATTAAGAAGTAAAATGTGGTTCAATGAGATTAAAATATTTTTTTGGTGAATAGTAACTTTTAAGTTCTTAATCCCGATTAGAGGTAATTAGTGTAGTTTAAGGTACAAATAATGTTTTAATAATATGAGATGAGCATGAAACTTGTCCTACTCATATTGGATGAGTCATGGCCGACCAATACAACCCACGGGTCAACTTGGGGACCCCATGGAGCCACTTTAGTTGGAAAATGACATTAATATATATTTATTTAATGTTAAAATTAAATTGATACAAACATGAGTTATTTTACTAAAACAGTTTTTAAGTGGGGTTACACAAGTCCAAATTTTGACTATAAATATTCATTAGAAAGACAAAAATATTTCCTACATCATAGTAATTTTTTTATAATTTTTAGACATTAAATAAATTAAATTATTTATGACATCATTATGATGCAGCGATGACCTCATTATTTAACGATTTAAATAAAATGAGACGATAATGCAAAATCCAAGGCTTACACTTGTCAAAAGCCTATTGGATGAGGAGATTTCGAAACATTATCACCTTAGCCTCGAATTATATAAGTGTGGGACCTTTAGAATCCGAAAAGCATTGTGAAATAATATAACATTTTAATCATTCCAAAAGTGCCCCTCCTCTCCACTTATAAAAGGCCCCCACCACTCCCACCTCATTTACACTTTCAAGCCATTTGGCTCGGCCAACCTCTGCCCAAATACTCTCCCAACTTCCTCCTCTTACTACTAGAAGCCTTACTTTGGGCAGAACTCTTCCCAAGGAATCCTTTGGCTCAAATCAAAAAGAGTTACCCGATTTTGAGGTAATGTCTTCTCTAATGTTGTTTTGTTTTATTTTTCTTCTCCAACCCCCTAAAATCATTTTATTCATTTCTTTTGTAACAACACCAGTATACTCAATATACTAGGATGTTGTTATAAGAAGTATTAGAGCTACACTTAAACACACCTACATCTAATGGTTAAAGAACATACGGTTTCTGTGGATGGTGAATTTCTGCCTCACGAAACGATGATTGTTCAACACTCATATAACACCTTCAAAGGTGGCCATTAAGATGTCACTATTTTTATATATGATATATAATATGTTTATGTTTTACTTATGCTTCTGTATTTCTCATTTATGGCATACTTTATGATTTCCATTATAGGTAAAACGCGATAATTTCATTTTAGGAAGTGCGGACTACCGCCCCCTCAAAGTGATTTGAATCGTTAATGCCATATGTGGGATGTATAAAGGATGGATTAAATGGTATTATAAACTATATTATACTGTAATTATATTATAAATTTATATAATTATGATTTCATTCCATTAAATACGAAATAGAAATGAAAGTAGCGTTCATGCGTACGTACGGCTTACCGTCTCCATGAACGGTGCATTTCATTTCTTACCTCTAAATGTTACGTAATATTATAAATGAATGTATATACTGGATATATAAGATATATATGACATCTAAATCATGAATATAATTATGGATATAATGGATATTCTACCACATGAACAACTTGTAATTATAAGAAGTTTATTGTTGACTTAAGTACCAAAGATCGACAAAACGACCGTTATTAACTTAAATAATTACATAACGTTCATAACATTGTAATAAGTGATATAAAAAGGATAATGAAATTAAAAATGGTTCTTAATAAGGTAGATATTAACTCTAGTTTATTATTCAGGAGGTTAAAGAACGGTTGAGTCAAGTCGGACATGAGGTAAGGGAACTTCTTAACCCAACTTCCATTCTTTGGGTTAATCTCCTACTTTCAAATTATGTCATGATATTATTATGTCGTATATTGTATTTCTACTTTATTTATGTGTACATATAGTGAATACACATAATAGATATATTTTATTTAAAAATGAGCTTTTTAAGGGACTTCGTCTCAATCTCCATTCATTGAGGCATATTTTGTTTTATACACAAATTTCTTTTATACAGTGTATAAACCCCTTTGACTTTTACGTTTATTCAAAAGGAATATTTTTATACGAAGCATTTTACTAAACGACAAAAAGGGAATGTTTTTCTTTCCGTACATATGCGGCGACAACAACTTCTCCACCGCCATGACCATTATTTGAGTTTCGGCTTCCTCTACAAGCCATCACTTTTTTTAATGAAAAATAAATACAAAGTTTTGAATTTCATTTATTTTGGTATTGAAAATGGTTTTGAAAGCATTTTTATTATATCAATGTTATGTATTGATATCTTGTGATTGAAATGTGGAAATGTTATGTTTCCTTTATGCATGTTTTATGTGATATGATTATGTTATGGTTTATGAAATGTTTAAACCTACTCATATGAGGAATGCATTGGACTTAATAAGTGACGGGTGGAGCCCGCTATAGCTCCTCGATGCATCGGCAGGTCTCATGAGACAAACTAGTGTCTTGGCACGAGGCCTTGACAAAATCATATTTGTGGTCTTGGCATGAGGCCTTGGCCACGTTGTTATGACAGTCTGGCATTATGCATTCCATCATTATGAAAGTGGTTATTGATATTGCATGTGATTATTCGACCATTAGAATAAACATGTGAATAAGTAAATGGCATTATCTAATTTTAATTTTCCCATATTATGTTGATGTTCATGTTTAAAAGGCTTTTGTTTTAGTTATACATTGCCTTAAATGCTTATTTTTCTTATGAAAGCTTCCGCAGTATTGTTATCCTTACTGAGCATCTGAGCTCACCCCTTTCAATGTTTTAATATTTTCCAGGATGTGAAGAAGTATTTTATGAATGACCTGCAGGGATAGTCAGAAGAGGATATGAGTGTGGACTATGGAGACTTTGTTATTGTAGTTTTTCTCCTTATGTTGTAATGTAACATTTATGAATGTATCTAGTGTTTCCAAGGCTACTAAACTAATCGGTCTTTCGAGACTTGATCTTTTGTGATCATGCCAATGTTATGAAGTAATGCACCGACTCTGGGTAGCTGGGGTCGGGGCGTTACAGTTGGTATCAGAGGCAGTTTAGTACTAACCTTGGAAGCTAGATTTAGATAAACTTTGATTAGAGCACATATCTCGAAGATAGACTTTGAGGATTACTATAGAAGAACTTCCTAGAAATTTGGTATTGTAGAGATGTTGTGAGTTTTCCGAGCAATACATCCCTGTCTGGATACGAGCAGGTAGAGGTGGCTCTGGAACAGATGTACCTAGGGGTAAAACCCGAAAACACCGCTTTGAGCTAGACTCGAACGGGAACTGGTTCACGACAACGGGCCTTGCTGCACTCTTGGTTACGACACTCCCGGGGGATATGCTTAGGATAATTCTAATTTTATTTACAAACCACTATGAAGGGTTATGAGTATATACTTCCCCAAAGAAAACATTTCTTTTTATGATTATGGATTATATCCATAAATAGTTCAATTTTTGTAAAGTGTTTTACAAGTATGGAATTATGTATTTAGATTCATAAACTAATCTAGTTTATGCCATTGTTTAGATATGGCGCCTAGTGGAAGGAATGGAAACCGTATCAATGCATGCACTCTGTGTAGGGATTGCCCTCCTGCT
This sequence comes from Viscum album, assembly GCA_963277665.1. Classification (NCBI taxonomy): domain Eukaryota; kingdom Viridiplantae; phylum Streptophyta; class Magnoliopsida; order Santalales; family Viscaceae; genus Viscum; species Viscum album. The sequence continues at coordinate 2,013,559,293 of OY728153.1, read as the reverse complement.
CAAGATAATTATGGTGGAGCTAGTGATACAACTGGTGCTGATCAGCTTCTCACCGTACTGGGACAACTCACGCAAGTTATGAATAATAACCTTACTCGTATGGAGCACCCTGATCCACAACGTGGAGGATCAATGTTAGACCGCTTCATGAGGCAACAACCACCAACATTCAATGGGAGTACAAATCCTATATTAGCTGAGCAATGGATAAATTCCTTAGAGAAAATATTCCATGCATTGGGGAGTAGTGAAAGGGAGAAGGTTGTCATGGCAGTTTACCGCCTCACTGGAGATGCCGATCAGTGGTGGTCGCTGATTCAAAACACAAAGGAAGATGATGATGTATCAAATATGGAATGGAGGGAGTTCAAAGAGCTTTTCTTAGAAAAATACTTTCCTCGTGACCATCGAGAAAATATGGAAAGGCAATTTCTGAGTTTGAGGCAGAAGGAGCATGAGAATGTCGCAAAGTATGAGGCTAACTTTACAAGGTTAGCGAGGCATGTTTCCGATTATATATGTAACCCAAGGAGTAAGATTGATCGTTTCTTTGATGGGTTAAAACCATTTCTCCGTCGAGCATTAGTATCACAATCCTTCTTATCATACGAAGATATTGTCTCGTGTGCTATCAAGACAGAAAAGGAATTCTCTAAGTCTTATGACAACAAAGTAAAGCAAGAGAAGAAGAGAACGATGGAGCAAGAGACAGATAAAGGGAAAAAGGGAAAGAAGGATTTTCCATTATGTGATAATTGTGGGAAGAATCACCCTGGTACTTGCCTAAAAAGAAATGGGAGTTTGTTATAAATGTAGAGAAAAGGGTCACCAGGCTCGTGATTGCAAGGGAAAGAAAGAGGCTGTCAAAGTTGAATGCTACAATTGTAGGGAAACAGGGCATTATGCAAATGAATGTCCTAAGCGTCAAGGAAACTTACCTCAGAAAAGGCCAAGGGATCAAGGCCAATCTTATGCTTTGACTACAGTTGAAGCGGAATAATTAATGTATTGGTGCTTTTGGACTCAAGGATTATATTATGGTTATAAGAATAATGTGATATATATATATGGATTGTACTGCAGTACTTGTTGATTTCAGTAAGGTTTTAATATGATTAAGGTAATCATATTTTTAGTATGTGACAATAAGAGAAACTTTTCTTTGTTTGCGGAATCTGATGTTACAATTGATTTTGGAATTTAGAGACCTTTTAGAGAAAGTCTGGACGGAGGTATTTCAGATAACTATTGAGGTTGGAATGGATTAAGTTGAACCATGGATAGTATTGTTTAAGGTTAAAGCATTTCTGAAGATTATTTTTGGAATATTATAATACTATATTTTTAGGAAAAGGACAACCTGCAGGGTGGGGAATAACCCGTCGCGTCGGACAAAGCTGCAGGAATCGAACCCACAACCATAGTGCGACAAGCCTTTATTTCCTACCACTAGCCTACGTGAAGTCCCTGGTTTTTACAAAATAGTTTTTCTAATCTAAATGGTATGTGTTAAAATTTGGAACCTTATACAATTAGGATAAGTATAATATTTTTGAGTTCTATTATCTTTTGAGTGAAAGATGAGTTGAAGGTTGAAAATCTAATTGTCAAGCATAAATATATATATATACCTATCTCTTATTCAATGAATAAATTAATTCTTAAACTTTAGTAAAGGGATATTAAATCAAAAAAATGTGTTATCCTAATACCTTATGTCTTGTTGAACTGATGATATTTTAAATCAACATAGATTGAAGGCTTTGAGGCCCTCAATTTGACAGTTAATTGTGAATGATGACCTCAATCACTCCCTACAAATATTTATGTTTTTCCTCCAATTATATGTCTCTAATTTCCACCAATGTTCTCCTTATCAAGATCATAATTTGGTGGTGACTTTCTTATTTCCATTTCCCTCTTATTAAGACTAAATTTTATTAACCTTATTTCCGATGTGGGTTTTCCACAAAGGTATTTTCGATTTTCAACCTTTTATTTTCCAAGAAAAATTTCAAATTGCGAGGACGCAATTTATTTAAGGAGGGGAGAATGTAACACCCCGAGCTTCCATGATACGCTTCTCATTCAATAATGCAATAGCTTGCATTGTACGCAACTTCGAGTTCTAAAACACCGCGACTAATCAAAGTAGCCATTATGAATAGTAATAACCACTTTTTAAAATTATAGAAATTTTATATTTCAAAATGGACTTCATTTTTGGATTTGGAATATCGAAATTAGCCTATGTTGAATTTTTGGTATTTTTCTGAGAACTTCTAATTTTTATGAATAGTGAAAAATACTTTAAAACAACTTTTTTAATAAAAATAATTTATTGTGATAAATTATACTATTTAGTGGTTTTAAGGTATAATTAGAATATATTTTTACCATTTTATCCAAAGGTGGTCATTAGAATTAATTTAACATTGAAATTGGACATAAACAATTGCCAATCTTTTGATATAAATTGTTTCTTAAAAACACCCTATTTGTCGTAACAGCGGGAATTAATTATAAAACTAATTAATGAAACTTATATGTTTGGAATTTTGTAAAATAGACATCATTTTTGAATTCGGAATATCAATTATAGCTTAGAGTGAAATTTTGGCATTGTTCTGAAAAACTTCAATTTTTGATGAATAGTGAAACCACTAAGTGGTAGTTAAATAACTGATTTTTCGTTTAAATGAAATATTACCACTTCTGTGATTTTATTTTCAAAAATCCGACATACATGGTTGTCATTAAGAAGTAAAATGTGGTTCAATGAGATTAAAATAATTTTTCGGTGAATAGTAACTTTTAAGTTCTTAATCGCGATTAGAGGTAATTAGTGTGGTTTAAGGTACAAATAATGTTTTAATAATATGAGATGAGCATGAAACTTGTCCCACTCCTATTGGATGAGTCATTGCCGACCAATACAACCCATGGGTCAACATGGGGACCCCATGGAGCCACTTTAGTTGGAAAATGACATTAATATATATTTATTTAATGTTAAAATTAAATTGACACAAACATGAGTTATTTTACTAAAACAGTTTTTAAGTGGGGTTACACAAGTCCAAATTTTGACTATAAATATTCATTAGAAAGATAAAAATATTTCCTACATCATAGTAATTTTTTTATAATTTTTAGACATTAAATAAATTAAATTATTTATGACATCATTATGATGCAGCGATGACCTCATTATTTAATGATTTAAATAAAATGAGAAGATAATGAAAATTCCAAGGCTTACACTTGTACAAAGCCTATTGGATGAAGATATTTCGAAACCTTATCACCTTAGCCTCGAATTATATAAGTGAGGGACCTTTAGAATCCGAAAAGCATTGTGAAATAATATAACATTTTAATCATTCCAAAAGTGCCCCTCCTCTCCACTTATAAAAGGCCCCCACCTCTCCCACCTCATTTACACTTTCAAGCCATTTGGCTCGGCCAACCTCTGCCCAAATACTCTACCAACTTCCCCCTATTAATCCTAGAAGCCTTACTTTTGGCAGAACTCTTCCCAAGGAAGCCTTTGGCTCAAATCAAAAAGAGTTACCCGATTTTGAGGTAATGTCTTCTCTAATGTTGTTTTGTTTTATTTTTCTTCTCCAACCCCCTAAACTCTTTTTATTCATTTCTTTTGTAACAACACCAGTATCCTCAATATACTAGGATGTTGTTATAAGAAGTATTCGAGCTACAATTACACACACCTACATCTAATGGTTAAAGAACATACGGTTTCTGTGGATGGCGAATTTCTGCCTCACGAAACGATGATTGTTCCACACTCATATACCACCTTCAAATGTGGCCATTAAGATGTCACTATTTTTATATATGATATATAATATGTTTATGTTTTACTTATGCTTCTGTATTTCTCATTTATGGAATACTTTATGATTTCCATTATGGGTAAAATGCGATAATTTCATTTTAGGAAGTGCGGACTACCGCCCCCTCAGAGTGATTTGAATCGTTAATGCCATATGTGGGATGTATAAAGGATGGATTAAATGGTATTATACACTATATTATACTGTAATTATATTATAAATTTATATCATTATGATTTAATTCCATTAAATACGAAATAGAAATGAATGTAGCGTTCATGCGTACGTACGGCTTACCGTCTCCATGAATGGTGCATTTCATTTCTTACCTCTAAATGTTACGTAATATTATAAATGAATGTATATACTGGATATATAAGATATACATGACATCTAAATCATGAATATAATTCTGTATATAATGGATATTCTACCACATGAACAACTTGTAATTATAAGAAGTTTATTGTTGACTTAAGTACCAAAGATCGACAAAACGACCGTTATTAACTTAAATAATTACATAACGTTCATAACATTGTAATAAGTGATATAAAAAGGATAATGAAATTAAAAATGGTTCTTAATAAGGTAGATATTAACTCTAGTTTATTATTCAGGAGGTTAAAGAACAGTTGAGTCAAGTCGGACATGAGGTAAGGGAACTTCTTAACCCAACTTCCATTCTTTGGGTTAATCTCCTACTTTCCAATTATGTCATGATATTATTATGTCGTATATTGTATTTATACTTTATTTATGTGTACATATAGTGAATACACATAATAGATATATTTTATTTAAAAATGATCTTTTTTAGGGACTTCGTCTCAATCTCCATTCATTGAGGCATATTTTGTTTTATACACAAATTTCTTTTATACAGTGTATAAACCCCTTTGACTTTTACGTTTATTCAAAAGGAATCTTTTTATACGAAGCGTTTTACTAAACGACAAAAAGGAAATGTTTTTCTTTCCGTACATATGCGGCGACAACGACTTCTCCGCCGCCATGACCATTATTTGAGTTTCGGCTTCCTCTACAAGCCATCACTTTTTTTTAATGAAAAATAAATACAAAGTTTTGAATTTCTTTTATTTTGGTATTGAAAATGGTTTTGAAAGCATTTTTATTATATCAATGTGTTGTATTGATATCTTGTGATTGAAATGTGGAAATGTTATGTTTCCTTTATGCATGTTTTATGTGATATGATTATGTTATGGTTTATGAAATGTTTAAACTTACTCATATAAGGAATGCATTGGACTTAATAAGTGACGGGTGGATCCCGCTATAGCTCCTCGATGCATCGGCAGGTCTCATGAGACAAACTAGTGTCTTGGCACGAGGCCTTGACAAAATCATATTTGTGGTCTTGGCACGAGGCCTTGGCCACGTGGTTATGATAGTCTGACATTATGCATTCCATCATTATGAAAGTGGTTATTGATATTGAATGTGATTATTCGACCAGTAGAATAAACATGTGAATAAGTAAATGGCATTATCTCATTTTACTTTTGCCATATTATGTTGAAGTTCATGTTTAAAAGGCTTTTGTTTTAGTTATAAATTGCCTTAAATGCTTATGTTTTCTTATGAAAGCTTCTGCAGTATTGTTATCCTTACTGAGCATCTGAGCTCACCCCTTTCAATGTTTTAATATTTTCCAGGATGTGAAGAAGTATTTTATGAATGACCTGCAGGGATAGTCAGAAGAGGATATGAGTGTGGACTATGGAGACTTTGTTATTGTAGTTTTTCTCCTTATGTTGTAATGTAACATTTATGAATGTATCTAGTGTTTCCAAGGCTACTAAACTAATCGGTCTTTCGAGACTTGATCTTTTGTGATCATGCCAATGTTACGAAGTAATGCACCGACTCTGGGTAGCTGGGGTCGGGGCGTTACAAAATATTTTTTTTTTCAAAATGTAATTTTATTCCTAAAAAAATGTTTCAAAGATATTGAAATGTTATTTTAATTTTTTATAATACAATTTTATGATTCCAAGGTTTTACTATGGATATGATCCATTTTCAAAATATTTATTCTTTTTATGGAATATTTATGATTATAATGATGAAACACTGATAAAATAATTTTTCTTTTCAATTGTTTATGCTATGATGAAATGATAAATGATTTCATGATATAGTGGAATACATATTAATGTCTTATGATTATGTGGCTAGTGGGTGGGTTATAACCGTCCAATGAGTTTGGTAAAGATTAATGTTTTATGATATAAAATTTTACACAATCAATTATTCCAGATGAAATTTGGGCATACACAAGGTTGTACATTGAATATAATATGGTATATGAGATGTTATCTAAATCCAAAATGAGTATACAAGGGAGGCTATTCAATATCTAAAACAGGGACATAGGTCACCGACCTAAGTCAAAGAAGAGATAAATGACATGGTGTCTATCCTTGATATAATTTTCAATGATTATTATTCATACACTTTAGGCCACTCTATTATGACATGTTCTAATGAACATGTAACATTCTCATGGACTGTAATCCTTAATTATCTTATGATTATTTTATTATTAAATACAATGATTTATTAAAAGATTCATTTTTATGATATTTGAATTATTGGGTATGATTTTATAATGTTATTATAATGATTCGTAATATAATTATTATCTTAAACACACATAAAATTATTGAATAATATCTACTATTATTACCCTTATTGATAATCTTATCTCTCACTTTTTATTTCATTCCAAGTGTTATGATGAAATTTATTATATAGGATATGAATATGAAGTATTCCAATTGGGAATATTTTTTGAGAATATTCATGAGATTTCAGGGAATTAGATTATTATTTATAATGTTTCCAAATATGATAAACCATTATAGTGTTTAGGCTTGTATTATTATGAAATTTAAGGAATATTCATATTAGATGATTTAGTATTTATGTATGTAAAGATTAGGTTTTTATATTGGTTCATGAGTTTCCCTTACTATGATTTCAATATCAACCATTTTTTATGTCTCCATTACCTAGTTAACGATTATGATTAAATAATAAGAAATGTTTATAAAATATCTATATGGTGAATGGTTATGGAAAATGAATGAACTATTGTAAATTATGGTAATTATATATTTATTCTATAAGGAAATAAATCTTTCAGCCCATATGTTTGATTTTTTGGCATTATTAATTAAATTAAGGTATCAATGTAATATTAATGCATGTTTATCATTGGTCACCATGGTTACTAATAAAGTTATATGTAATTTAAAGAGAATGTGATATATGATATATTCGATGATGTTTCTTTTATTTTTGGATTTATGGGATATATTGGAAAGTATATAATTATATTTTAGGAATAATGATAGAGTAAAATATTAAAATCATATATGATTTAATTTAGGTTATATAGTGATCTGGGTTATTATAATGGATTATGATAACATAATTCATTTTATTTATATGTTTAGTGTTTGATATTCAATGCACTGCTATGTTTTCATAGGGATTATGGTTATGCTTATTTTTGAAATCTTGCATCATTTTTTGAAATTTATGGTATTTGACAATGATTAAAAATGTTACATTGTTTTTTGAATATCTATATTAATGGAAATTATTCAGTAGAACAATGGGCACTCTTATTTAAATCACTGAGGAAAACAATTCATAAGATAATTTATTCGAATATGTTTTCTTATAATATACTAAAAAATTTATGTTTAAACAAATGTATAATGACATGACGAATATATTATCATCCAATTATTGAACTTATATAAACTACATGCAGATTTCTGTTCTCCAACCATGAAAAATTTATATTGTTCATTCGTCATAGGAATATATGACGAAAATATATGAAAAATAATTTAAATGTGAAACCGGAGGATGAAATTAAATACATATATATATATATGATGAATTCATGTATGTATATTTTATTATAGTTCTCGGTAACAAAATACCATAACACTATGTAAAACAATATTTAATATAATACTACATTTCCTTTTAGAAATATTTCAAATGAATAGATTTTTCATTTAACCATATAATAATTTACAGTTTTGTGGTTAATAACATTCTCCGTACTATTCACTATATAACTCTCCATTAATTATATTATGTTATCTTTCTCATAAATATCAATAATTTAATATCCCATTAATATTCTCATTATCTAGAAACTAGATAACATTTTATTCTCTAATAACTTAATATTCCCCTTCTCATCATTAAAAAAGGATGTTTTGTTATTCATTTTTATTATCAGAGTTTCCAATAATATTATTCTAAAATATTTATCCATTGAATAATGAAGAAAAAACTATAATGACAAAATTTATTTAAGGGGTTAAAATATTACCCCATCTAATATTTAATTCAAATGAACACTATGCTTGATATATTTCATTACAAGCAACATCGAGAATTAATTGATTTGTGATATACCATACAAAATATAAAAATTAAAATGATGTTTTATGACCTACTAATTTAATTAGAAGTAATGTAAAATAACAAATATATTATGGAAAATATTTATAACGGTTTTATATAATCAAAATCAAATTATTTGAGCATAAAAAATATATATCCAATTTTTTGTAACATAAGTTTATTATAATGTGTGCTTCAAAATGGGTTTCATTGTATATAATGCTTCAAACTTATAATTTATATGTAGTATTTTTATATATTATAATTTAAAAAATTCAACGATTTATAAATAAATTTATGTAAATTTTAATGTTGCGTAATTTATTTTATAATTTTTTTAAAAGTATTAATTTAAACCGAATTGTGAAAATTGCCATTTTTTAACGCATTGATTTTATTTTCATTAAATAATTTAATTTAATAAACCCATTTTGTATTTAACTTTTTTGTAATGTAATATAAGTCTCCTTTAATTATATATATTCTAATTATTTACATTGTAATCATTTTTATACTTTACTTTTGAATATGTTTATTTATATTAATAAAAAACATTTTTGATAATGAAATGATTTCCATGGAATTTTTGGAATTTACAATAAAATTTATTTCAACCACTTATATAAATTAAATCATGAATTTTATTTCAATATTAATATTAAATAGGTTCTAATTTGGTAAATTGGATCCATGTTTTTTTATTGTCATTGAGCATAGAAACTATGTTATTGGAGTATCGCTTCAATAGAGATAAATCATATTAAATTTGGATAAGATTATTGGATAAGAATTTATAATATATATAACAAATTTTCATATGAAAAAGGATGATTTGAAATAAAAAAATCAATTCTAGAAACCAAAATTTGATAATTTATTACAACATGACATTAATTATTACATTTATATTATTTTAGGAAAAATATATATATGAAATGTCGGTATTTTGATTTTAATTTCAATTACATGTTTAATTTAGATAAAAACAAGTTAGGAGTGAATATAAAGGGTTTTTTTAAAAATAAATAAATTATTTTTATTATTAATCATTAATTTTTATTTTTATGATACTTTTATTACATTAAATGGTTACAAAACAGTGACCTGGTGCTTTTGAAAACATTGGAAAATAACTAGTCAATGATTTTAAAAACCACAAATGAAATATTTTTTAGATAAATTTTAGTGTTCAAAGAATAATATGGTTAATAATTTATAACTTATGTTAGATTTGTTTTTTTTAAAAACATTATATTCAATATTACATTAATTTTGAAATGAATTAATAGTCCCTAAAATAAAATTAATGATATTTTATATTTTTTAATACTTTTAGTTGATTAAAAAATATATACCTAAGGAATTTTCTATGTAATAATGTTAAAGATGTGATCTGTATATATTTTTGATAAAATTATCCTCATATATGTAAATATATATCCCCAAATTTGTAGAAAATTTGTTTCCATAGTTAAATTTAAAACCAATTACTGAGGGGTTAAATCAAAAGAAATGTGTAAAATGTAAGAAAAAACTCTACATTTTATTTCTTCATTATATTTTGACCATATCCTTTATTTCTTCTAAAATACTAGCAATTGGAATCATTGTATAATTTAAATTAATGAATTTTATAAAAATCCATCCGAAAATTACATGTGTCCCCGCCTATTACTATAAAAGGGAAACTAATCTCATCATATCTTAACATATTTTTATTATTATATATACCAAAATTATTATCATATTACCTTCATCAATTTCTTCACAATAGCATTTAGATTCCTCTCATACCATAAGACCATACTAAGTGGTCATAATGAGTAAGTCCAATGATGTATCTCAGAGAAGATGCAACCATCTAACTTGAGTGTTTTATAGTTTATTAATTATTTTAGTTCCTTTATGTATATTTTTTATTCTTAAATAATAAATCCATTATAATAAATATTTTGAGATGTTTATATGATTATTGAATAACCATTATCCACTTATTTTTATTCAAATTGAAAATTATAGTATCAGATGTCATGAACCTGCCTGAATACCCTTGAACACTGATACCCAAAATAGCTGTGACATGGTCTGAAGGGCACTTTGTATCAATAATATATGGCGTCTATCAGATTGAATCATAAGTAGAACAATTTTAATGGTTTTTATTAAAGGAAAAAATAGGTACATTATAGTAGAAGATAAAGGACAAGAAGTTGGTAAGAAAAATAACCTTAAAAAGAATAGAACCACAATCATATAGATAAAAAACAAATGTTATAAATAATCTATAATATGAAAAATACATCAAGAACATGTTTCAAAAACATGATGTGAATATTGGATTATATATCCATCAATAACCATCAACACATAGAGTTCTTCGGATCTGTCATAATTAGAACCTCAATGTGGAACATTAAATATTCTTAGATATTACCTGAGAAGATCTAGAAAGTTATGATGTTAATTCAAGGTTTCCAGTTACAAAACCTATAATGAACCCACCTTGGGTTCCAAAACAAATTCCATATTTATTAAACCATATATAAATTGAATATAAGTAAACTATTGAATGAAATTTCCCTTACATTTTTTAAACCCAAATATGATTTGAATTGAATGATGGTAGATAAAAAAAATATAACTTAAATAATCATTTAATATAATAAATTAATATAAAGGAGTTGTAATTAAAAACATAGTTCTATAAACAATGGCACGTATAATGAGGTGAAATACAATAATGAAAAATTAAGATAATATCTTTGGTATATATGTTTCAGGTTACATGATCTTCCCAATACACAATAATCATAAATAATTATGTACTTGTGAACACACATTATGTATTAATCCGATGAGTAAATTAATCAGCACCCCATTATGAAAACCATCAATGAAAATAATTAAATCAATTATTATTAAGTGATTTCATTTCCAATCTATTTCTATTAAGTTATAGTCCCAACATTATCATATGATTTTTTTAGTAATGAATCAGGATCATATGTTAATATATCATCAAATAATCATTCTAGGGAATGTAATTAATTTCAAATAAATTGATCATTGACAACTCAATTTTCAAATTCTATGTTTTAACACATCATTTCACTTTTAGAACCAAATTATTTGTTTTTTCTCTATTTTATTTTCAAAAAATAACTTCCATATAATGAATATTCCTTAATGACCAAAAATCCAATTATTTACTGAAACCATATCTCAATTGAAGATATCCTTTATAAAAACGAATTATTTTAATAACAAAAATTTAAAAGTGGTCTATTTACAAATACATTAATTCCTAAAACAAAAAATCAAGGTTTATCAAATCTATAAAAAAAATCATTCCAATCAAGAACAAAAATATTGTTTCATATGATTATAAAATCATTGGGTAACTCTCTACCATTTAATATTAAGAATAACCCATTAAACACCCAAATTTGAAATGTTGATATAGAGTCAATGTTGTAGGAGATCAAAATGTAAATCCCAGAGATGGATCTAATGCATGGAATCATGCCTCAATATAATATGAAAGGATGATGGAGGAGAAAAATGGATTTTTAAGAGCATTATAAAAATGAAATTTGGAATAAGTTTTGAGTATAATATATTGGTATTTAAATTAGAAAAGAGAATTATAAAATAGGGAAAATAAGGACAATGATATACCCTACATGGCTACGGTGTAAAATTAATGAAAATAGATTTACCATGGAACAACTACCCCAAACACTTCTGCAACTGTTATTGGTCAACCGATCTCCTATAAACATGATCAATTTCATTCCAATATCTTGTTAACCAGTTTAAGGATAAGAAAATATCAATAACCACAGTAAAAACCCTCAATAAGGTGGTTTCCCTCAAGTTTATCTATCCATAACCAAATATCCTTATGAAACAAGGTTCATTGGATTGAAATTGCATATGGTGTAGCCCAACCTCAATGGTGTATCTATGTAAAAAATGGTAGTATAATTGAAAAATGACCTCTTGGGATTCATGAAGAATCCAATTTACAATATCTAATCCTTATATGAACTTCAATTAAACATAAATCATAGCTCTATTTTCAAAAATGATTCCCTTGATATACCACACTACAACCCTACCACCACAGTGCATACTACTACATGTAGTTTTTAAAAATATAGAAAAACATGAAGCTAGCCACAATAATAGGTGGAATAAAAAATGGATGTATATATTACCTGAAATTGGAAATGGGATTCTACAATATCCCCAAAACAAACACATTCTACCCCCTTATAGACTGTCAAGAATATTCCTTATCAAATAGATGAGGCCACTTCACACTCATAAGATCCTCACCCTACAATTTTTATATGAATCAAATTTATTATTTCACAGCACATAGACCTATGATATATCATTACCCCAAGAAAACATTGTATCTAAATAGAAAATATAAATCTAATTCATAGTCATGGATAAATTAGGATCATCATCATGGTAATCCAAATGAGGGACTTGAGAAGAGATAGAATGATAATCCATAATATAAGATATAATTAAAACATTGACATTTGATGGTATATATGATTGAAAATCTAAAAGTTCTGGCACAATACCCTAGAAGGACTAAGAATGTTTCATCACAGTGGATGACTGTTAGCTGTTTATTAGGAAAACTAAAACATCCTCAAAGGGATATCCCAAGCCCCTAGTGTCAAGGACAAAAGAAGAAATAATTTATTAAAAAATTTATATAACTTGTTATATGTGAACATCCATACATAGATGGAAATCCATGATCATACAAATATTGGATCCCAATTCCCTTTTTGGTCTTTTAAAAAATAAGATGTAAATCAGGGATCCATATTAAAAAATGAATCAAATAGATCCCCATGTAGTATAATTATATCTTTCATATAGAGACACACCGAATCTATAATAATTTATACAAATATAATCTATTTAATGTGAGCCTATTTAGTTAGTTAATAAATAAAACCCCAGATCACGTTCTTTTTCCATGGTGTAGGTGGGAACCCAACCACAAAATCCATAGAAATATCATCCAACTTCCATGTCAAAATATGATGGGTATGATGGAAACATTAAGGTTTTCGATTCCCTACATTATATTGTTGTAACATATTATAAAGAGAAACAATTTCATTAATATCAGTCATCATACCTATCCACAAGAATCATCACTACATATCATAGATCATAATTCTAGTACGAGGGTGCATTAACCAATGAGAATTATTGAAATCTCTCATCACATGCATTGTCTCTATATAAGATACAACATACCTACACCATAATTATAGGGTATCCATAGAGGATTATGAAAATATATAAATGGTGTCCCTATCATAAAGAGTGTTTCTAAATCTATGAAATTCATCACCATGTTATTTTCCATGAAGAATAACATTGAGAAGAGAAGTGGTCAACCGAGAAATTATCATAACAACATCAGTTACATCCTCTATATAACCAAATAGATTTTGGTAAAGTTGTCTCAAAAATTCCACTCCAATAATAATTATTTCCCATCCCGTATCGTAATATTCCTTCTAAAATAACCAATAATGACATTTCATATACTATGTTTGTATGAAATGTACAAATTAAAAGTCTATAGGTACTTCAGGAAACACAATTGTCGATGTTTCTAATCAATTTGAGAGTAAATATAATGAATGTTTTCAAGGACTAAATAAATGTAAAAGGTTTTTCCAAAAACATTAATGCCTCCAACTCATAATATCACAGTGTAATATCCATCTTCTAATAAAATATGTATATTTATTTTTTATTTACTTATATGTTATGATTGAACGATATTTAATTTTATGATCATGGTAATAGATTGGGTAGGTGGGTTTAGGGAATCTCAGATAGTATTGGATTTATGTACAATAATTTCTATTGGTATTTTTCTTTTTTGGGATTATGAATATATAAGATTAATTAAAATTTAATAGATATCCCAAAATATTAGAAAACATCTATTATTCAAAACTATTGTTTATGTGGACTCCTATAAATAATATAGATTCTAGTTATATAAAAATGGATGAATTATCCTATAAAAAACTACATTATAAGAATATAGAAAATGGATTTTATTTTATTAACTAGATCTTCACCCAGTTCTCAATTAATAGACCTATCAATCCACATGTTTTGAAAATATTAAGGATTTTTAGGTCATTCCCATAACCATTATGATCCAGTTATAATGGATTAATATTAATTTTATGATTAAATATGTAGATATTTAGTTTTGAAAACATAATAGAAATAAGACCATGGATAAACTTGTTTAACTTGACATAGATATAGGTTGATAATATCATATCATAAGTAAACCTAAACAATCATTGATTGAATTAATGTTGTCATTGGAGAAGACATATAATTATTTGGATTTGATATGAATGTAATCATCTACACTAATTATATTGGGTTTTATTAATCTTTTGGATTTAGTATTTGGTATGAATGTCTTTCAAGAACATATTTTTTTGAATGGTATGTTTCTTGAAACTAATAAGATTTATAACAAGTTAAGATGGATAAATAGGCTAAAATGGTTCAGAATTTAATAATTTTAATTTTTATAAAATATTTGAGGGATTTATAGACATATCAATTATATAGAGTGTGATATGTCATTAGAAATTTTAACTTGAGTGATTTCCATAACATATCTACAATTATTTTATTTTAATAGTGGATGAAGAATAAAAATTTCAAGACATCATTTATTAAAGGAGGGGAGACATTGTAATGACCTGATTTATTATTATAAATGTTACATTAAACAACATTATGTAGAATACCATTCATCAAATGAAACAATGAATTAAATGAACAATTTTTAATTTTTAAGAATATTAATACAATACCATATCAAAATTAATGAACTATTAGTGTAAAATGTAATATATCATTTATAAAAAATATAAATGACTAAAAAAATGTCTACTTTTTTAGAAAATATATTATTTCAAGTACATTATTTTTATTATTTTTTTAAATTATTCTTAAAATGTTTACTATTAAAAACTCATTTAATATATTTCATTTTAATAATATAAATATTATATTTAAATGCAGTGTTATTAAAATCATGTATTATTAATTTTGTTTATATACAAATGAATTGTATTTTTCTATAGATTTTTTACTTTTATCATAATAAAAATTATCACTTCAATTGAATGTTATTAAGGAAATTTATTGATATCATATACATGAAATAATTTACAAAATATCCAATTGTTATTACAAGGAACATAATAGGGTTGAATTCATTTAGGGTCTAAAATTCTTGTTTCTAAAAAATATTTTATGTATATTGATCAGTTAAGATAAAATAAAATTTTCTCACCTAAATAAATTTAATCTAATGAAGTGGTTTAAATATTTTATACCAAAATATGAAAATAACATCATAATAGAAATATAATTTTAGGCATACAACTATGATATAAGGGATAATGTTAATTACGATTGTACTGGTAAAAGGGTTACATTAATTGAATCATTTGTACAAAAAATGTGTGATATTAATGTACATAAAATAAACGGATATATATTTTTAAAATTAAAATAATATGAATAAATAATATATAAAATCTAATTTATTTAAATTTTTTTAAATAAAATAAGAAAATAATTAATATACAAAAATACATTTAAAAAAATATTATTATAAATATATGTTATGTTTTTCTTGTAAAATTTATAAAATTTATTATGTTAAAAGGATTAAAATTTTGAGTTAATCATGTTATTATTATGTATTAGGGTTCATAACAAAATAATGACAAATATAATTACCCGAGCTTTTTTGAATGTTAAAAACAGTTTAAATGAGTAACATATAGTTGCTTGAATATTTCTAAATTAACAAGAAAATAATTATTGAAGAAAATTTTAATGATGGGAAGATATAGCTATATGTCTCTCCAATATGTTTTTATTAACTCACATAATCCTCTTGAAATCTAATTCAAAACCCACACATATCAATCAAATTTAAGGAAAGTACATATATTTCACCTAAAAAGTAGTTAACTTCAACTCGTATCAAGAAAAACATTTTCATTGAAATTTATAGGAATTAATATTATTTTTAGATCACTTATAAACCTATTATGAGTTTTTCAGGCCTTTGTGACAATAATATTTCCCTATTTCCCTGATGTAATTTAAGAGAAGTTTAAATCTTAAAAGTGAGTAATATTAATCATTATCCTTTTATTACTTATTATTATAATCAATTATCCAGAAAACATATTCCAAACATATATATATGTATATAAAATATTTAAATAAAAGTTTATAATTTTAATTGAATAACATTTTTCTATTTTCCTCTAAATCATTCGATAAAATTGAAAACAACATTTGTGTGTACATGAAGACTACTTCATCTATGAATTGTGTATTTTTTTCATCATTTGATCACATAGATACTGATGATAATGTATTTAATATGTATATATTATATTTAGGTCATAATTAATATTATATTATTATAAAATATAAATTAAATTAAATATTTCATTTATTAACAAATGAAAATTTCACTCATATGTATGTGTATAATTCTACCTACATGGATGATATGTCTCATTTTCATAACATATATTAATGGATGGATAATAAAATGAAATTTATAAACATATTTTCTATTAAGGGGTAATATATGTTATTAATATTATTAAGAAAATATTATCCAAAAACCAATTATTATTATACAATTATCCCTTAATATATGTATATTACTAAAAACATGCTAGTCTCTATGAGTATCTTCACGGATCATAACTAAAACTCGCACGGAATAAATTATATCATTATAAATCAAAATTTTAGAATTATTCATGTATTTTAAATAAATATTTAATTGTATGATGGTGTAAAAATAATTAGGATCCTTATATATATTTCAAATCCCATGTGATGATCAAAAACACAAACATACAACGGTAAACATAGATAATAATCAAACAGTAAGTATATAAGAATGACTAAAACTAAATATAAAAATTGATAATAGATATTAATATCATTAAAAAATTATTCAGTTGTATTTTTTTCATATAAATTAATGTAAACTAATTTCATTGTATTGGAGAGTTATGGTAAAGGGTTTTCCACTAAACTTCTATTATTTGATATAGATTTAGTATTGTGCAATGATTTTATTATATATGGTTTATGTATTTCTCCTTATATATTTTTTTAAAAAAAATGTTGTTTAATTATATGTCATAAATTTTTTATTTTTTCTCATTTTATGGGAATTGATTCAAAACATACCAAAACACTATGCTTTTCTCATCTAAATATTTTTCTTATTTATAAAAATGCATTATTCGCCAACTATTATGACTTTTTTAGTGTGTATAATATCTTATAGATGAATTTATTCATAAGAATCATGAAATAAAAATTTTATCACATCAATATCTTGTTAACATTTTTGGAAATTTTATTGAAATCTTATAAAATTAATAATTAATTTTGAAAATAATTATTATAAATTATATTATAACCATTTTCATAAACATTATTCTTAAATATTAAGTACTATATTTCTTTTTATTGATTTATATTATATTATAATTCATCTTTCATGGGATTTATATTTAATTCCCATGAACTCCATTTAATGGGATTTATTGACCTCACCTATTTTCATAATCAGAATTATGCTTTCATATACTTTGATAATCTCAATCTAATGATTTTATATATATTAATTCTTTCAATCTGTGATCAAGATGAAAATAATATTAAAATAATCCCTGCGATATGTTAATCCATGTCTATCTATGTTTATATGAGTTATGAAGTTCTTCTAACCCATTCAGATAAGTTTTGCATATTACAGACAAGTGTCAAGCCACTAATCTGGGTATAGACACTGATACAAAGCTACCGGTACTTAAGTATACCGATAGACAAAGTCACCGATAAGCTAAGGTTACTGATATGTACAGAGCTACTGACAGAAACTGAGCTACCGACAGAACAAGTCTATCGATATGCATAAGTCTATCGATATGCATAAGCCTA
Organism: Viscum album; assembly: GCA_963277665.1. Classification (NCBI taxonomy): domain Eukaryota; kingdom Viridiplantae; phylum Streptophyta; class Magnoliopsida; order Santalales; family Viscaceae; genus Viscum; species Viscum album. The sequence goes on along the minus strand of OY728153.1, from coordinate 2,013,540,895 downwards.
CCGGTAAGTAAGTCTACAGACAGATTCAGTCTAGCGATACGGAACACTAAGAGCTACCGATACGAGCTACCGACCGACCTAATGATACACAGACGTGACTGATATGAACCGACACACCAGAGCTACCGACAGACAAGAGCTATCAATAGACAGAAGCCTACCGATAGAGCTAGTTCACATATAGTTACTGATAGGGTATGTCTACCAATACAAGTATAGTCATCGAAACATTGAGCTACCGATGGAACTAGATCAACTGATGGAGTGAAGTCGCTGGTATATAGAGCAACTGATGCAAGATCAAAGAGCTACCGATGGAAGGACCTGCTACACAAAGTCTACCGTACACATTTACCAACACGAGATACTAATTGACCAACAAGTCAAACTCTATACTCTCAATACTATTTTTTTTAAGATAACAGTTACATTTGATGTCTTTAATTCATTCAATGATATTTAATGAATTCTGTTGTCATGTTAGGGAATCGTACCTAGTACACATGAAAAAAGTAATTATTATTTTCTCTCGAACCTGATAGCAATAAAGGGATAGAAAAAGATCGTGCAACATACTTTTTAGAAGAGAGGTAAAGAACACTGAGGGTGCATACAACAAGAATCAAGGAAATAAGAAGGCACACATGTGAAAAAGAAAATAGCTGAATATCATTTAAACATGATGCATTTGAGAAAAAAAATATATACTCCAAGAACACTGGACATACACGAAGCTACTCATTTTCATGGATAAAAAAAGATTCATCTTGAGTGAACTAAAAAAATACTTCATGCACTCAGGAAGCTATGTTGGACCAATAATCGAAGAAGAAAACCCCACTCTATTTTCGGAACAGAAATGAGAGAAGGACTCAAATGTTTTTCTGACCAACCAAATGAGTCTAGAGCTGCAATGCCAATCACTAGAGCTTTTCTAAACTCTTTCCGAATTCCTTTAGATATTCTATATTTACATTTTTAGTAGTGTGTGTACCCTGTTTATTTTACACACACTATGTCTCCTAAGTTAAACTAGAGGATTCTTAAATCCTCACTCAAACTTCATAACCCTTTGTTTCCCACTATGGATAGTGGTAGAGGTCGCATAAGACCTGAACAGCCTGTGTTCTGTTGTTTGTTTTTTCCATGAAGCAATGTGGTAGAGTTATTTGGACCTGGACAATAGTGTAATTTTTTCCCTCGATCCAGGTTGTGGATCAATTTATATAAATTATTGAGAGGACTAAGTCTCGGTTTGAGACTGAACCTCTTGGTTAACTTTGCTGTGCATTTTAATTTAAGTCTATAAGTATAGTATATTTTTATTTAATATTCCACTCCTATTACTTTGAGACACAAAAGTATTATGAAGCTACTTTGATAGTAAAATTATCAAGTGTTTATACTTATTGTAAACATGTAAGTTAGTTTCAATAGTTAATTTATACTTTAGATCAAGTCAAATGAGACCTAATCAATCTTTGAGAAACTGATTGAACATTTACACTCTGTATAGATTCCCTATAGTTTAACATTGTTTTTAAATTGGGGTATTTTAAGAGAAATAATTTTAACAGAAATTTTAATTAGAACTCAATTCACCCCCTATTGAGTATCCACTCCGACCAACATTTGGTATCAGAGGATTGTTTTTGTTTAAGGATTTTTGAAATACTTTATTTTTTAACTGTGATTTTAGTTGCAACTTTAAAGATCTTAAATTCCTATTAGTTATAAATTTTACCTCTTTAAAACTATTTTCTAAAAACTACCTATGGATAATAGACAAGAGGGTGCTGTTAATAACCGACCTCCTTTCTTAAATGGTACAAACTATGCTAAGTGGAAACTGAAAATGAATATTCATTTAGAAAGCATTGGTTTTGATATTTGGACTCCTATAGAATCTCAATATAAAATTCCATAAACTGAAAGAACAACTTGGGATTAACCTACAAGGACTACTTACAATAATAATTGTAATGCCATGAATGCCACATACTGTGATTTATGAGATGAAGTGTTTAATAGAATTTATGCTTGCAAAAACTTCTTATAAAATATGGAATACTTTAGGTGCTTCTCATGAAGGAAAAACCAACGTTAATGAAATGCGATTGGATATTTATACTATTAAATAGGAAAATTTTAAAATGAAAACTGATGAACCTATTTCTGATATGTATCTCAGGTTTAATGAGATAGTCAATACAATGAGTTCACTTGGAAAGGCTGTTCCAACTAAGGAATAAATTATGAGGATACTGAGATGTCTGCCAGAACGATGGAGGGGCAATTTTGTTTCAATCAGAGAGTCCTGTGACATTGGAGGACTGCCAGTAAAAGAGATTATTGGTAAATTAATGATGTGTGAGGAAGCACTCAAGGTGAATAAAGAGGAAGATGATGAACAAAAAAGGAAATCAGTGGCTTTCAAGACTACTTCTTTAAAGAAGAAGGACAATGAAAAAGCTCATATACAAACTGACATTTCAACAAGTAAATGATCAGACTCTGATAGTGATGTGAAATGGCTCAGATAGCCAGGATATTCAAGAAGTTTTATAGGATGAATAGATTCTTCAAGAAACCTAACTACAAATGAAAGTATGATAACAAGGTATAATGGAATAAGGATTGGAATAAAGCTAACATGAATGATGAAATAGCCTGATAAGAGTGTAAATTAAAAGGACACATCAAGGATGATTGTCCAAAATTTAAATTCAAAAAGAAATATGATTATATGGACAAGAAGTACAAGAAAGATATGAAAGAAAATTGGAGTGCTGCAGAAGACAGCACAAGTGAATCTGATGTTTCTGATTCTGAGAGGAATCATGCCAACATGTGTTTCATGACGAACACATATGATGTATCTTTAGATACTCCTATTTTAAATTCCTATTATTCTGGAGATGATGCAAAATCTGACTCTGATTCTGAAAACATGACTAGTGAGGAATTATTTGAATATTCTAATATGCTATAAGAGACATGCATTGAACTTAAGGATAAATACAAATTATTGAATAAAAATCATGCTCTCACTACAACTATTAAAACTGAACTTACTATCGAAAAAGTGATTAATGCTCAACTATTAATGGAATATATAGAACTGAAAATGTCAAATGAGCAATGTAGAAAATACATATAGAAGTTTACAAATGGAAAGGATACACTAAAAACAATTCTAGGAAAGAATGTGGCACCAAAATACACTACTAGAATAGGATACAAACCTGGATAGAGGCAGCTTATTAATAATATATTTATTCCTAAATCTGGATAGAATACTGCTAGTTCACATTCTGGAAATCCCTATGCCTCAAAGAATTATTCATATGTTTATAGATCAAATAAAGATTATATTTAAAAATCTATTGATTCTGTAAATTATATGAGACCCATAAGACAAATATGGTTACCTAAAGCTTTGATTGCTAACCTTACTGGACCCAAGAAGATCTGGGTACCAAAATCATTTCCTATCTAAATCTGTTTTTTAGGAATCATACTTAAACAGTTATCACATGAACGAATGGTACATGGATAGTGGATGTTCAAGACAAATGTCTGGTGATTATTCATGTTTCAAAAGATTTATAAAGGTTGATGGAGGCCATGTCACCATTGGTGATAATTCTAAAGGAAAAATCATCGGCCTATGCCCGATTAGTAACTCTAATTCTGTTTTAATTTCTTACGTTTTATTTTTTAATGGAATTAAGTATAACCTGTTAAGTATTTCTCAATTATGTGATGATGGATTTAATGTAAAATTTTAAAATGATTCCTGTAATGTTTTTAATTCTCAAAATGTTTTAGTATTTTATGCTTTAAGAAATAAAAATGTTTATGCAGTTGATTTAAATTATTTAGCTAAGAAAAATTTAACTTGTTTAAATTCTTTTCATCGAGAATATTGGATTTGGCATAAAAAGATTAGGACACTGCAACATCTATTCACTTAGAAAATTAACTAGGAAAAACATAGTTAGATACCTACCTAAACTTGAATTCCCAAATGACAAAGTTCGTAATCCCTGTCAAAAGGGAAAGCAACATAATGTTTCTTTTAATTCAAAGAAATAACTTTCAACTTCTCAAACTCTTAAGTTGGTTCACATGGACTTTTTTAGACCTTCAAGAGATTCTAGTTTAAAAGGGAAGCACAACTTCTATGTTCTAGTAGATGATTTTTCTAGATATACATGTGTATACTTCTTAGATCACAAAAGTGAATCTTGTTCTTACACTGTTAAATACTCTAAATATGTAGAAAATATTAGTGGAATTAAGATTAACACCTTGAGTAGTGATCATGGTCGTGAGATTGAAAATCAAGAGTTTGAATCTTATTGCTCACACAATGGCTATAGTCACAAATTTTTCTACTCCTAGGACATCTCAATAGAATGGTGTGGTAGAAAGAAGGAATATAACCCTTTATGAAATAGCTAGAACCATGCTTAATGAATATGACCAGCCTATTTACTTTTGGGATGAAACTATGAATACACCTTGTTATATTAATAATAGAGTCTAAATTAGACCAGTTCTTAAGAAGACCCCATATGAGTTGTGGAATAATAGAAAACCTAATGTTAGTTACTTTAGAGTCTTTGGATACAAAGTTTTTATTCTTAATACAAAGGATAATCTGGACAAGTTTTCTTCTAAGAGTGATGAAGGAATTTTTCTTGGTTATTCTTTAACTAGAAAAGCCAATAGTTTCTTTAATAAAAGAACCAAATGTGTGGAAGAATATATTCACATTGTGTTTGATGAAACTGATCCACATGAACCTAAAACATCTCTTGAAAATCTTGAGGAAGATTTGAGTGTTCTGGACCTCAATGTTAAATCTAAAGAACATTCTCTAAAAACATCCAGTTCTAGACATATTCCAGAATCTGCTTCTATAAAACCCGAACATGGAGATGAACATGAAATATCTAGTCCTACCTTTACTAGATCAATAAGGATTCTAAAGAATCATCCTTTGGATGTTGTTGTAGGCAATCTTGATAGAGGGGCACATACATGAGCTTCTCTAAGAAATTAGGTTGAACATCAAGCCCTTCTTTCACATCTAGATCCAAAAAATGTCAATTATGCTATCAATGATGAATTTGGGGTAATGGATATGCCAAAAGAGTTAAATCAATTTGAAAGAAACAATGTCTGGGAATTAGTTTCCAGACCTAAGGACACATTAACAATAGGCACTAAATGGGTTTTTAGAAACAAAGTTGATGAGTCTGGAAACATAGTTAGAAACAAAGCTAGGCTATTTACACAAGGATATAGTCAAGAGTAAGGTATATACTATGAGGAAACCTTTGCACCTGTAGCCAGATTAGAATCCATTAGGATTTTACTTGACTATGCTGCTCATCTGAATTTCATGTTATATCAAATGGATGTCAAAAGTGCTTTTCCAAAAGGTTTTATAATTGAAGATGTTCTTGTTGAACAACCACCTGGATTTACTAATCCTCGTTTTAAAAATCATGTATTTTAACTTTATAAAGCATTATATGGTCTAAAACAAGCTTAAAGAGCTTGGTTTTAGAGACTTAGTAATTTTTTTATTTCAAAAGGTTTTACTAAAGGGATTGATGATCAAACTCTTTTTATTAAAAAAATTTCTAAAGATGTTTTAATAGTACAAATCTATGTTGATGATATTATTTTTGGATCTTCCAAACACTCTTTATGTACTGTTTTTTTCAAAATTTATGCAAAATGAGTTTGAAATGAGTTTAATGGGAGAACTCAAATATTTTCTTGGATTTAAAGTTTTCTAAAATAAAGATGGTATTATTGTGAATCAATGAAAATATACAAAGTATCTCTTAAAACGTTTTTGTTTGAATAGTATTAAGGAAAGTGAAACTCCTATGAGTACTGTTTGTAAATTGGATGCAGATGAAACTGGGAAACCAATGGATCAATCCAATTACAGAGGTTTTACTGGAATCTTACTTTACCTTACTGCTAGTCGACCCGATATTTTGTTTAGTGTGTGTATGTGTGCAAGATTTCATGAAAATCAAATCGAATCTCATTTAGCTGCTGTTAAACAAATTTTTAATTATCTTAAACATACTGTAAAATTAGGTTTGTTTTACCCAAAAGGACAATCCTTTGATTTAATGAGTGATTCAGATGATGATTTTTTGGTTGCATGTTGGATAGAAAAAGCACTTTAGTAACATGTCACTTTTTGGGAAAATACATAGTATATTGTTGTAGTAAAAAGAAAAATTCTGTACCATTATCCACTACCAAAGTAGAGTACATAGCTGCTAGTAGTTGCTGTGCACAAATTCTGTGGATGAAACATAATCTTTTTGACTATGGATATGACTTTAAGCACGTTTCAATCAACTGTGACAACACTAGTGAAATTAATATCTCAAAGAACCCTGTGACTCACTCTAGGACCAAAAAATTGATTTAAGGCACCATTTATTGAGAGATAATTACAAAAAGGGTGATATAATTCTTGAGTTTCTAAGTACTGAACATTAATTATCTGACATATTCACTAAACCTTTGTGTTCAGATAGGTTATGTTACATTTGACATGAGTTAGGTATGATTAACCTTGATCAGTAGCTAATCTCACTGATGTGAAATTCTCACCAATGTGGAATTCTCACCGATGTGGAATTCTCACCAATGTGAAATTCTCACCGATGTGGAATTCTCACTGATGTTAAATTCTCACCGATGTGAATCCTCACCGATGTAACCTCACTGATAGGAATTCTCACTAATAGACCCTAACAATAGGTGCACTGTTTTGAAAATTCTGTCTGCCGCCTGAATCAGAATCATTTTTACTTTAATTCATTTTTTTATTTATTTTATGATTCCTAAATGATAAAACTAAAGTCAAAGCTACTTCTAAATCCTTCGAGCCTAAAACCGTAACCCTCAAACCGCAGCTCCTGAATCCTTAGAGAACCCTAAATCCTTCGAACCAGCGATGGAAAAGAACCAAACTTCCTACAGTCAAATATGAATTTGTTGGGCCAAAAACAAAGAAGCAGAGGACCGACCAAGAAGAAAGTGGTAGTGGTAGTGTTTCTAGAACTAGGTCGGGGAGACAACCAGTGAATCCTCATCTGCAAAATCAAGTTATTATGTTTGAAAAGGAGCTATGTGTAGAATGTATGCTGCCTAGAAAATCATTAGTGCTCAAAGTACTTGAATATCAAAAATGGGTAGAGTGTTTTTCGAACAACAATGGTCCCTACTTTCCAAAATTATTGAAAAATTTTACGATTTTGTAACCTTTGAGAAATCGGAGAATGAAAATTGAGTAACATCGATTGTGAATGGAAAGGAGATGTCATTTTCATCTGTTGAATGGGATGAGTGATTGAAAGTTCCACATGAAGGAGTATCTGGATATGTCCTGAGAGCCATCCCACCTACCAGTGACATTTTCGACTATGAGATTGCTTTAGAAGAGCTGACTGGTGATGGATGTCAAAGAAAAGTAGTTGATACAGAAATGGATGGAGAGAACATATTGCTATTCAAATTCGTTCAAAATGTCTTGATACTGAGGAGAGGAGACTTTTCCAATTTGAGATATCAGGATATCTATCTACTGCACCTCTTAATAAATTGTGTAAAGGTTAATTTGTGTAGATTGCTGATGATCCAAATAGAAGATATGACGAGGATGAAATCAAAGAAAAATTTCCTATTATTTGATAAATTGATCTCTGTGATGATTAAAGTAAAAAGGTGTAGCTGAGTCTCAAGATGAGATAGTAGTAGTGAAGAATAACATTTGCATCACATCTAATGTGTGCAAATACATGAGGATAAATTAGAACCATTGGAGAGGAGAATGGTTCAATGATGACCAAAAGGTATATGACAAATTCAATCATGTGGATCATCCTTCAAGACCAAAGGATGTGAGGGATCTAGGTCTGGGACCTGATGAAGAGGATCCAGAATATAGTGATGATTCAGAAGAAGAAGAGTCCTCTACTGATGAAGGAGGAGATCCTGACTTACCTCCTAGTCTTGCTTCTGATGATCAAGATCAACATAAATCAGATAAGGATGAAGCTGCTTTAGAGGATGTTGAAGTGTCTACTGTAGATAATGAATAATATGTTCATGAAAGTGAAGTATCTCTGTCAGCTGATTTTAGCATGAGTCTAGTGATTGGAAAATCCGTCGTGCCTGCTAAGGATTCAAATGAGGTTGACATACCCTTACCTAATCTAGAGGACCCTTCTGCCGCTATAGAGAAAGAATTGATAGAAGAAGATTCTCCTTAGGATGAAAGACCTGTTGAGAAAGTTGCTGATTATATTATTGAGAATGCTGTTATCCTAATTGAGGATGCACCCATTGAGGGGGAGTGTCAAACCAATGTTGGAAGTGTTACAGTGGATGCTGGAATTGAAGATTGTGTAGAAGACCCGGGTTTTATAGTCTGTGTTTTAGAATATCCTGATTAAGATAATGAAGCATCTCTCAGTAGACCAAATATTTCTTATGATATCGATTCTGAGTTGTTGCCTAAAGATGTTGTTAGAATGCATGACCTGGATACTTTAACGAAAAAGCTTAAGGGTAGTTTTTTGGAAGAGGTAAAGAAGATGGAAGTTTCTCTAGTCTCTTCAGTTCAATCAATCATGACTGACTCAGTGGTCAGTTTAGCATCATAAAGAGTACCCACTGTAGTTGCACCTGCTAATATGATCACAAGGGCTAATCTGGAATCCATGAAGGATGAGATAAAATAATCTTTTAATCCATCTGTTACCGAGATGAAGCATTGTTTTTATGAAGAGATTAAGATGTTGGAAAGATCATTTGAACTCTCTCTAGGTTGTAGTTTGTCAACCATCATGGCAGAAATAGTGGAAGAAGTTAAAGACTGCCAGGCTAATGTTTCTAGACATGAAGCAGATCTTGAGGATTTAAAGAAATTGGTTGTCTCTTTGGAATCGTACATGAGCTCAAAATCCCAAGCAGACAAGGACTTAGCCTATGTCAAGAGTGTGGTAAGCCAGATGGTTTTAGTGTTTGAAGGTTTCAAAACTTATATTAAAGATCATATTAAAACCCAGGATCACCAAGTTCAAAATCATATCTGTGGGTTGACCAAAAGCTTCAAAGAGACTATATCATTCTCTGTTGGTTCTATTCCATCTAAACCTTAAGTGGATTTGAATCAATTTAGAGCTATGATGAATGAGGTTCTTGGTTCAGCTTCAACAAGTGGCTCTATGGACTCATCTGAGCCGAGAAGAGTTGTGCTCTCTACAAGAGATTTAGCCAGACAAATAATGAAGATTGTCTAAGACTATATGTGAGAAGCTTCTTCATCTCAGAATGCAGTGAAAGATAAGGTGGACTCCTATTTATCTAATATTTTCACCAAAAATCAACTCAACAATCACTTCAAACTTCTTCTGGAAAATGTAAAGCTGCCTCCTGTCAATCAAGCTTTCAGCGAACAAGTTAGCAAGCAAGGGAATTGACTCCAGCATTGGACAAGTTTATGGAGAACAAGGATGAATTCATATCTACTACGGAGAGAGGAGGAGGAATAATTATGGATTTCAGAAAATGTTTGATGGCTTTTCTGCATGTTGATGCTAGGCCAGTCATTGTCCCTCCTGCATTGCCTGCCTCTGCCTCTACTGCTTCTCCAGTTCAGATGACTCCTGCTCAAGAAATTCGAAGCCTCACACATATGATCACACAACGGACTCCTCAGTATAGACCTGGAACAATTTCTATAGCTCATCCTCCTTTGTTCATTTCTGGAATTCCTAAGCCCTCAGCTCATTCCACTTCACCTGAATCCACTTCTGCTCCAAAGGGAAAATCTCACATTGAGGATGTGGATTGAACCAGTGGCTAGACTTTTTGATAGGAATCCATTGTATTTTGTTTATTTCATTGTACCTTATCTGGAACATGAAATGAAACTAGTTTTTAATCTCTTTTATCATTTTTAATTTCATATTTATTTCCTCTTCTCTTTGGTTTTGAAATTTTTGATTATCAAAAAGGGGGAGAAATATTTTACCAAGCATTTACAAAGGGGGAGAAATACACTCTATGTATCAAAGAGGAAGACATAATCACATAGGGGGAGATATATTAATGAAAGGGGGAGAAATTTTATCTATGGAAAAGCTATCATGCTTTACTCTTCTGATATTGTTACATTTCATCCTCTGACACCATTTTCTCTAACCCTTTGATACCACTAATCTTTACATTTTATATCATTACATTTTATTTTATCTTTCATAATATCACATCTTCTTCCATATCTGATCCTTTATGTTATATAACATACTATTTCTCTAAGATAATTGCATTTAATAATATATCCTCTGTTACAACTGCTCACTATTTTTTAAAATGATAATATCAAAAGTTGTGATTATCAAAAAGGGGGAGATTGTTGACCTCACCTGTTTTGATGATCCCAATTATGCTTTAATATACATTGATAATATCAATCTAATGATTTTATATATATTTATTATTTCAATCTATTATCAAGATGATAATAACATTAAAATAATCCATGAGATATGTTAATCTATGTCTGTATATGTTTATATGAGTTATGAAGTTCTTCTAACCCATTCAGATAAGATTTTCATAATACAGATAAGTTTCAAGCCACTAATCCAGGTATAGCTACTGATATAGAGATACCAGTACTTAGTCTACTAATAGACAGAGTCACCGATAAGCTAAGTTTACTAATATCTATAGAGCTACTGACAGAAACCGAGCTACCAACAGAACAAGTCTACTGATATGCATAAGCCAATCGGTAAGCAAGTCTACCGACATATTCAGTCTACCGATATAGTACACTAAGAGCTATAGATACGAGATACCGACCGGCCTAATGATACAAAGACGTGACTAATATGAACCGACACACCAGAGCTACTGACAGACAAGAGCTACTGATAGATAGAAGTCTACCGATAGAGCCAGTTCATAGATAGTTACCGATAGAGTATGTCTACAGATACTAGTACATTCACCAATACATCGAGCTTCCGATTGAACTAGAGAAACCGATGGAACAAAGTCATTGGTATATAGAGAATCCGATGTAAGATCAAAGAGCTACCGATGGAAGGACATGCTACACAAAGTCTACCGAACACATTTACAAACACGAGCTACTAATTGACCAAACAGTCAAACTCAATACTCTCAATACTATCTTTTTATGAAGATAATGGTTACATTTGATGTCTTTAATGCATTCAATGATATTTAATGAATTCTGTTGTCATGTTAGGGAACCGTACCTAGTACCCATGCAAAAAGTAATTATCCTTTTCTGCCGAATCGGAAAGCTATAAAGGGATAGAAAAAGATCATGTAACATACTATTTAGCAGAGAAGTAGAAAACTCTGAGTGTGTATACAACAAGCATCAAGGAACTAAGAAGGCACACGGGTGAAAAAGAAAAGACCTGAATATCATTCAATTATGGTGCATTTGTGAAAGAAGAAAAATATATACTCCAAGAACACTGGACATACAAGAAGCTACTCATTTTCAAGGATAACAGAATCTGTATCTTGAGTGAACTACAACAAACACTTCATGCACTCAGGAAGCTAAGCTAGACCAAGAATCAAAGAAGAAAATGACACTCTGTTTTCTGAGCAGAAACCATAGACTGACTCAAATGTTTTTCTGACCAACAAAACGAGTCCAGAGCTGCACTGCCAATCACTAGATCTTTTCTAAACTCTTTCTCACTTCCTTTAGTGATTCTATCTTTACATTTTGAGCAGTGTTTTTACCCTTTTTATTTTACCCACACACTGTCTCCTATGATAAACTGGAGGATTCTTAAATCCTCACTCAAACATCATTACCCTTTTTTCCCACTCTGGATAGTGGTAGAGGTCGAGTAAGACCTGAACAACCTGTGTGTTGTCGTTTGTTTTTCCCACAAAGAACTGTGGTAGAGTTATTTAGACCTGGACAGTAGTGTACTATTGTTTTCCCTCGATCCAGGGTGTGGATCAGTTTATATAAATTGTTGAGAGGACTAAGTCTCGTCTTGAGACTGAACCTCTTGGTTAACATTGATGTGCATTTTAATTTATGTCTATAAGTAGAATATATATTTATTTCATATTCTGCTGCGATTACTTTGAAATACAAAACTATTTTAAAACTACTTTGATAGTTAAATTAGCAAGTATTTATACTTATTGTATACCAGTAATTTAGTTTCGAAAGATAATTTAATCTTCAGATTAAGTCAACTGAGACGTAATCAATCTTTGTGATTCTGATTGAAAATTTACACTCTGTATAGATTCACTATAGTTTAACTTTGTTTTTAAATTGGAGGATTTTAAGAGAAATAAATTTAACAGAAATTGTAATTGGAACTCAATTCACCCCCCTCTTGAGTATCCACTCCGACCAACAGGATTGTTACATCAATTTTTCTTCATTAACAATTTACTTTCTTTATTAAAATAAAACATTATCATAAACAATATTTATCCACATTAATAGTTTTTCACTACATGTTTATATTATTTTATTCAAAAAAAATATTATTTTTATTTTGAAACACATAAATTTTTTAAATAATTTTATCAAAAGTTTTTCTATTCAGAACATTTTAAATGAAATTCATGTTACCATTATTATAATTTGGGATTCAATGAATGTATATTAAAATAAAAAATAATATTTATTTTTAGATTCTTATGATTTATCATCAATGAAAAATTTCTATGGAAATCAATTATGTTTCTTTTTATACTCCACTATTTTAATTTTTTCTAAATGTCTCTTAAAAATATTCTTCCATGAATATTATTGATTTAGTTTTTGGGATGTGATTGGTAACAACATCATTTTATATTAATGATTAGAGTGTCTTAATAAATCACTTGGGACAATTTTTATTCCATTTTCCTATTTCTATCAAAATAATAGATTTATTTTGATATTTATTTTCATGAATAGAATGATAAATTTCCATATAATATATTTTAATAATAGATGAATTTGAAAATCAAATAATAAAATTCTTAATACCAGAATGGTTTTTATTATTAAATAAATGGAACATGAAATGGTATTTTCTTCCATGACAACATCGATATGAAAATGTAAGAATCACTATATTTATATTCTTATGCCACCATATTCCATCTTTTCCTAAATTGATATTGAAATATTATAGGGGTGTTTTTATTATGAATTTCTATTTTCTAAATAATAATTAATTGAATTCTAAGATACAATTTTTTTAGGTTATGTAATCACAAATTTTCATGCATGATTATTATTGACATGGACGGAGAAATATAAAACTATCCATTTCAATGGTAATATCTGAAACTCAAAGGATAAGAATCTGTTGAAGGGAAATAATTCTGAAAAAAATTATATAATTGGATATATGAATACGATTCATAATGCACTATATGATCTAAGTTGAGGATGTGATTCCATATCCACTATGGGATTGGTGGTAATCACATGATTCTTAATCCACTATATACAAAGAGGAAGAGACATGATTCATGAATGACTATGTGTTGGTATCCCAAAACACCATTCCTCATCCACTATTTGTCTGATGATGTAACGTGATACGTGATTTACAATTTTATTATTATAATATACTATTATTATACTATATTACATTGATATATTATTATGTTATACACTATGAATCATGTCTATTCACTGAGACACTATAATTTTTTTCGTTGTATATGTATGATCATTTGAGATGAATTATTATTCCTTTTGGTGAACAATTATTATTCAATGTACATTTTAATCAGTATATTTACCATTTTCATGTTTTCTAATATTAATATTCTATAACACTTTATGACATGTTTATATGTTTTACCATAGTGAGTGATTGAGCTAACCCAAATCAAGTGGTTACTATTCGAATAGATATAATGATGATTATAATATATGATATGTCTATTATGCTATGATTATGGGAAAATTTTCACAATATGATTTTTATGAAGCTATTAGTAGTATACACAAATCTATCTCATTCTATAATTGTGAGAAAAGTTTTTAAATTTAATGTTTAAGATATAGGAAAAAATATATATCCGAACTAATTCATCTTACAATTAGGTCATAATGCATTTGTTTTTTCAAAAGAATCCAAGATTCTTGTTTCGAGGAAACTCGTAATATAATGATATATATGTAATATTTTTTTAATATGTATACCAATTTATACATGATAAAGAATTAATGGATATAAAAATATATTTCATTACTAATAATAAAATTGGGAAAAACATAAATATTTATGATAGAATATATTTATTAATAAATTAAATAAAAAAAATATGTTTTTTGAAATACATGTGGTTTCACTTATATTATCATAGAATCATTGTAAAAAAGTTTTTTTAAAGAAATTGAGATGATGATTTTAAAAGAAATGGTTTATAATTAATATAATTATATAGTGTATGTGAATTGTTTTTTTAATAAAATACAATAATTAATATAAAAGGGAAAAAGTTCCTATTAACATTAGTTTCTTATTTTAATAAATGATTTTTTAACAACATCACTCCTTTAATATAGAATACAATTAATGATATGGGTATCAGTAGTCATTTTAAAAATCTTCCAACACTGAAGAAAAATTTAATTTCTTTTTTTTTAAATATATTTTTGACATATATTTTAACTAAAATGCAACTTATAAGTTACATTTTGATGAATTTATCGATATAGTGATGTTAAAAAGGATACAAATAAATTATTACAGATATCTATTTAATAGATAATGTTTCCCTATATCGTAAAAAATTCTTCTAGATTCATAAATAAAAATATCACTAAAATAGTTATATTTAAATATGTCAAAAAATGATACTGAACTTGAATTTTAATTAATTATTTTTAATATTCTATTCAGGAACAACTTTTGTAACTATTACTAAAAATGGACTTGTAGTTGGTATATTTTATTCTATGATGTAAATCTGTTTGAATTCTACATTCAATGAGTGAAATATCAATATTATGGATCCTAATATCTCCATTATTGAAAAAATCATTTGATATTGTTATAAACAATTTATCAGGTTTAGACAGAGGATTAATTATAGGGTCATATATATGTGTTACAAATTACAATGTGACATAATGATTATAAAAAACCATAACTGCACACAAATGTTGGCCACTTTGGTGGTCTATCATACGTAATTTTATTAGGATAATTTTTAATTTGGATTTTTAATATAAAAAAGGATATTATGACTATATAAAATGTATAATTTCATATAAAATATAGTCCCCCATTTATTGGTGAGTCAATTTGATTGTATATATATATAAAATTAAAATTATTCTGCATATGTATGAAATGTAGTTATCCTTAATAAATGGACATATTGGATGTTTTGATAAATTTTGATTCCATGTATGGTTTTGATTTTTATAGTCATTAGTAATTATATCTATATGTATAAGAATAATTTTTTTCGATGTATAATTCATACTACTAGAAATGAGTTTGTAATTAATTGTTATTTAAGGCTAGTTTTCAAAATACAAAAGTCAAATTGATTTTTATCATTTATTGTTGAAAAATTAAAGGATTAAGGTCTAGTTGACGGGGAATTAATTTGTTTATATGAAGAATCAAATTTAAATATGGGTTTTAAAATCTAGTTTATAAAACATGAGCGTAAAAATATTTAAATGTATTATGTTACATGTGTTTTCCAATTCAATCAATTATATATTTTTAATCCTACAATGTTCTTCATCGATGATGGTAACTCCCCTTAAATAACCCATATCATTAACCTTAATATTCACCAATAATTTATATTAATTATGCTACTCATCCTCTCCATCAAAACTACATCATATATATATCATACATTCACTACATATCCCAGTCATCTGATGCACTATTCCTATAAAGAACCATGTTTTATGAGGTTGTAGAAATGTGATGTAATTTGAATTTAGGGTTAATGTTGCTCATGAAGGGTTAAATGGTCATTTAACCATAATAGATGGTCTTTTATTATTATTTTGATTTATCAATTGGTATTAAAATTGGTATTTTATCATATGATAATAGTTTCTTGGAATTTTGAGCCATTAAATATTTCATGTAATATTTTATAATTAATAATTAACTAATTAAATATTAATTATTCATCTATATTCAAAATGTGATAATATTTTAATGTAGAATCATATTAATATTTTTATCCTATGTTTGGGTCCTGAATATGGGCTATTCAAAATTTGAGTCATAGTCTCATCAATAGTGTTGTTCCTTAGCGAGATCCCCAATTTATTTCATTCCCACATTTTCATTCCATTTTCCTTATCATTTCTTTTGATGCATATTGTTTAGTAATCTTGGGGGATCCTCATTTTTGTGTTCTATTGAGGGAGGGGTACATAAGGGGTGAGGTAAATGTCCACTATTAGAGATATGATTGGACCTTGGTCTCAGCTCAGTATGTGTGTGGCATGGATCAGGAGCGAGGCAACAATGATTTCCCAAAAATGTGGGCTCTATATTATGTTTAATCCATACATAGTTTTACATTAGTTGGTCTTATTTTAAAAATACAAATATTTAATATTCTACAACCCATGGGGTTTTATTGGGTTTAATTTGGGATAAATAATGGTTTCGAGATGATCATAGTGGTTTCATGTTAAGAAATAATTCTCACGTAGAATTCTATTTCAATAATTCAAATATTTTTTTATTCAATGTCATGTAATATTAACATATTGAAAAAATATGGCATGTAAATATAGTACAATCCAATTATTGGTAAATTTTCATGTAGATGAGTACCATTTAACATGGGTTTTTTTGGTACTATAAATCATATACCCAGAGTAAATTTCATGTAGTGTGATCTATCTATGTAGTTGATTATATAGTTAAACAAACCACATTAGGGGGACATGAAATTGAAGATGTGGAAAACTAGAACCCATATGATCCATTTAAATTTAGTAGTAAAAAACCAAAATCTGGTGGTAACTAGTTAATATTGAAGTCAAGTGTGGTGATGGAGGTTTCATAGCACACACCTTAAGCTCATGGTATATATCAAATTCTACTCCCTTGTTAGCCATTTGATTTGACTAAGATATATTTTTACCCAGATAATTAAATGGAAAAAAGTATATTCTATTTTGAAGATTCTTCCATATATACCAATCTTATGGAATCATTATGTTTTTATGAGGATATCTTGGTTTTATTCTGGAGGATTGTTCTAGATAAAGACATTAATCTACTAGTAAACGAAATTAGTAGACTCTAATGTGATACATGGAATGGGACTTGGATGATGGTTTTGATAATTGTTAGAGGATGTTGAATGGGATATCCAATATTCTTGAATTGTGTAGTATAGGGAAGTCACTCTTTTGTGTGAATGGTTTGTTACTTAAGAAGTCAGAAATGTTTGGCATTATGGAAAACCAATTATACATTCATGTTGTCATTAAAATTTTTATATATTCTTTTCATTTCTGCCCTATGGTCCATGAGATGATAAGGATGGGTTGTGGGACCAGTTAACTCAAGATATGTGATCTAAATAAAGTGTGTCCTCCTATTCAAGGATCCTAATAGGGATTCCTACACTTCCTTAACAAATTTAGGGCCCTAAGAGTGATTCCTCAACATTAGAGATAAAATATGGTACCCTCTTTTTGTTCTTATTAATATAATAATATGTCCACGACTAAGAATATAAGTTCTTGGGTTTCACTAATAATCAAATAGACCTGTTTTCTTCATTGGTAATAGAATATGAAGATGTGCATGTGTATTAGGCAATATTTCTGTTTTTATATTTTTAAAATTGGATATGGATCCACCATTAGAGAATATGTTATATATATAGGCTACCATCATTTGGATCGTATTACAATTGGATATATAAAATAATTAGAGATCATATTTTATTGTTCTAGAATTGATTTTATTTTAATATATTTAGATATGGTCATCACATGCTACACTGGAAAGGGCCTTGTGGTGGGGGTATGGATCCTTTGATTATTTGAGGGTCTATGATATATCATGGTGCCATTTGTCTAGAATATCAGCATGATATTATTCCATGTTTCTTATATGTATGGGATTATTTATAGATGATAACCCTCCAATATGGGAGGAAACAATGCTTATAGTGTATGTGTCTCAGATAAAAATATCCTACATGGGATATATGAGATATCTATTACAACACTACTATATTGAGAAAAATATTGATTTAGTGTGCATGTATTTGGATTATGATTGTTGTTGGGTTCCACTAAATTTGATATAGGATTATCTGATAGACCATCCAGTGTTATCCCAGTAGGGTCCTAATAGAAAGAGCATTGTGCGTAAAATGTTATAATGGGTTTCTATCATATAAGTCTTGTATGGTTTGGTTTACTATGGTGATATTATATTTAGGTTCATGTTGACTATTTTACACTACCACAATGGATGTTTATGTTACTTATGTATACCTCATTGATACCCAATATTGATATATTTTTTAGTATTACTACATGATATTCCCATCGACTTTCTAGTGTAGTCCAATCCATGTTACCATCCATTGGGATCATATAACTATCTACCATTGGTGATATATTTATTTATTTATTTCTGGTTATTCACCTTATAAGGATTGATCATTAAATGAGAATACACTTATAACAATAGGTTATAGTGTCACCATTGTGGATGGACTACAATGATTTATTTATCATCTCATGTACTCACACCTCATGATGTGTCAAAAAAATATTTCTACATTATGTATTGTCAAGGATTCATAATGCATAGTTCAGAGACATAGGTACCATGATTGAGTTGAGTTACTCATGTAGACTACTAGGATTAAGTCAGTGAATCTCATAATGGGATGTGGATAATAGTTATTTGGATGTAATTTTTGAAGGCCCTTGATCCTGATGTATTTATTTTTCAGAAATTTATGTGTATTTTTTTTAGCTCTGGGGTTGTAAATTATCCAACGTAAGCGTGATGTTTTAGTTCTATATAAAGCATTTCACTTTATTATATATTTTTTGTTTTTTAAATATTTTGTAATCTATAGAGTTTTTGTTGTGGATAATGATTTTTTATTTCATGATATTTTACAATTTTATGTTGGTGTATAGTCACCTCAAAATACTATCGTAGAACCCAAAAACAAGTCATTATCCTCTTGAATACTTGTAGAAATGCCTAAGGTCTCTTAGGAATAGGTTTGTTAACTGTTTTCTGAGTGATCATTATCGGGATGTTAAAACATTGTATATTTTTTTTATATTGACTAACAATTTTTTATTGTTAATATGAGATTTATTGGTGTGTTGAACCATTTTATGGATACTATAATTGTGTATAAATAAAACCTTCACCGATAGGTGGTATAGTTTCTTGGGATGAGTTTTATGTAACAGATTTTATTTTTTATGGTTGATTTGATTCTCATCCAATGTTATAAATATTGTGTATATATTTATGAGTTGTTGAATTTATTATCCAATTTCTATTATGATAGATATAAACTATCCTTTTAGTCCATATATGTATAGTTTATCACATACATTATAATTAGGAAATTAGGATTGATGTGATGTAAGCATGATAATGTTACTTTTCCACTGATGATATGTTCCACTATAAATTTTGTCAACAATAGATCATAAGTTACATTACCTTATATGTATATTACATCATTCATCTCAACTAGACAAAACCAGACACACACACACACATAGATGTATTATACTGAAGGAATTCCATGTGAGTATATCATGATTTTCCTACTACTACCAATAACATCGTCCCCATGGGTATGTTTTGTGAATATACCTAAAACTATTTATAAGTGAAGTGTTACTACAGTGGGAAACCCTTTTTGTTTTATATTATGCTTGTTTTTTAGTTAATCTGGTAGTAGAAACCTATATCTTTTTTACCATATATCTTGAAATAGAATTATACATAGCTATGAAAATGGAATTTTTTTCCTTGGTATGTATAATACAATATTATTTTGTTAGTTGCATCATTGAAGATAAATGATATAGTATTGTCGAAGGTGTATTCCCATATGTGGACACACGGTGAGAGTTAGTTGATATATAGGATGTTGAGTATAGATGTTATGTTGTTTAGGTCATATACGAAGGAGAATTTGGTTGGTAACATGGTGTTGTGAGTCTTCTGAGATAGGTTCAATATGGAATATTTAGTGAGTTGTTCCATTCTTTGAAACTGGACCATTGGGATAGTGTGTCTTCCAAGATGACATGATATGCAAAATGGAAATTGGTGAGTTACATATGTCATGATGAATGATGGAGAACTAGGGGGTTTGCCCATGTTGGTATGTTTTATTATCCTAAAAAGTAATATAAGGTTATTTTTTAGACACTAATGAATATTATTTCCCAATAATGCTATGATGGGGATTTTATTATGAATACATTTTTATGAAGAAGTGCATTAAAGAATTTGGTGTTGAGGCTTGTCTCAAATGTCATGATTATTCAGGCCCATAATAGTATTGTTTATTAGTTTACATTATATCATTATTCCATATGTGTATTATTGTGACTTGGGATTAATATGGTTTCTAGAAATTCATTTTAATAACCATGTAATAGATGAGGTGAAAAATCTTGAACATGAGGGTCTAAGGTTCTCTAAACTTTTCGAACTTACCACTGTTAAGAGCATGGTAAGTGGATTGGGAACATCAACCTGGTTTCTTATTTCATGAATATAGTTATGGTGGGGTACTCCAAGAGGTTTTTTGTTGATTTTTCATCCACAAAGATTTATGTCTTTTTTTTTGTGGACTTATAGAGAAAATATTATTTCGGATTGGTATGTTTTCATTGGTTTTGTTCTATAATGGTCGAACCATGTTAATGTTCATTCAGTTCATAAAAATACATGAGTTTTGTTGGCATGATGGACCTATAGAGGTTAGCACATAAGGAGTTGTCTAAGTTAGATCCTATGGTATAGATAACAACATAGTCTATTGAATGATATGATCCACATTTTATATTTTTTTGTCATGAATGATACCATTATTAGTGAGAATAGAATCAAAGGTTTATTTTTTCACATTAAGGTTTTGGTGGGAGCAGTTTGGATATATCTATCCACTATTTTCATTAATAGATGGAGTATTGGTTGCTGACATAGGTGATGGTTGTGGGGTGGGATAAGTATACTCATGTGGTGGGAAAATTTTGTTTGGAAATGTTGAATGTCACCCTTATTGGGAGACGGTTTTGTGCCCCATGATATTTTTCATGAATAAAATAGATATAATTATTTTTCTAAATCGTTAGTGTGAGAATTTGGATTACGATAAACCACTAATGCCTACCATGGATGAGAAGGATTATTTTTATGAGATTATTAAGACCCATTTTTTGTAGAGTGTGAAAATGAAAATGAATTTTAATTTTAAGTTTTGGATACTCTTGATGGGTAATTTAGTAATATCATTATTCACGAGGATCATTGAAAATTGTTTTAACCACATTGGTTGTCTCAAAATAGAATTTAAACCCTAATATAAGTATTTATTTGGATCTTTTCCTTTCAAATTTTTAAATAAGAATAAATCATTTATTATTATTTAATTATAAATCTTATTTTAAGAATGGTTGTAAAATAAGAAATCTTTTGAATGAGGAATCTCAAGACCATACCCATTGTGGAACCTAAAATGAGATAGACCATGTCGTACTACCCCAATCCCTGAATCAATAGTTATGGGATTGAAACAATTATTTAGAAGTCATATCACATGTGTGGGATGAATTAATTTAATATACATGTATGAATAAGAAATTCTCTTAAGCTATTCAACTGTGAAATGTAAAACAAAAAAACTATTACCAATGAATATATAACATTAATCCAAAAAAATATTATAAAAAGTATGAAAAGTGATAGAGGCTATAAATAGATTCCATATAAGAACTTTTGGTGGATTATACCATCGTTATAACATGGGAACACAATCAAATCCAACCTCTCGTAACCACCATAGTTTTTATATAAAAATATAGGTTTCACATTGTTCTATTCCTCCAAGGAAACCATTAATGGAACATTTACTTGTATATGACATGACATGTGAGGTATGATCTCATATTAGATTTTTTATAACAATACCCAACAGGACACCCAAAAATCACTAAGAATAATGAATTAAGATTGGTAACATAAATATTGGATATTGAAACAATATAAGAGGTAGTGTAATAATAATAACCAATATATAATCATAAAATACACCATATCTAAAATTGTATCATCCATCAAATAAAAAAATTGTACTTCTATTTAAGATTCAATGAGACTCTCATCTTGGAGGGGTTTATACTCAAGTCATGCTATCATTTTGGAGACTCATCAAAGAGGTTTTTCTTACCTGGCCTCTCTAATGAGTAATCACTGTATCTCAAAAGATAGCATTATCATGGTAGGGTGTCGCACTATGGGACACTAGGGGACACAGAAAACCGAACCCAATAATCCAACTATATTGGTGATGAAATCCATTTGAACGATGGTTACATTGAAACCAAAATCCCCACCAAGGAAAGATAGAAGAATCCACCCTCGTATCATAAAGGGATGAATCAAACTCTATCAGATACTAACCATATAGATGATATTAAAATTATTTCAAGATTATATAATGTCTCACTTATCCCTCTTGTGAAAGGATGCAGGTATTAAACTCAACTGAACCAAGTCTATACTGAAGAAGAAAAGTGATATAAAACCCATAAATGGAGTACACATATATTAATAGAGGTAGATTGAATGTATTTACATCACCTACTTATCCCATGAATCACCATCTCACATGGAATGTAAAAATAAAAATACACATTGGACATAAATGTTTATATGAAATGAAGTTGTAGGATAACAAGGTTCATGTTGGATGACATAGTTATATTGTACAGCTGGTCATTACTATGGGCTTCCTACCATGCTCGGGTACTGTGGTTGTGCCAGTGTAGATGGAAATGTGAGAGGATCAGGACTTTCCAATTTATAATAACCATATCCATTTAATATGATGTGTTATCTTTTTCTTCATGTGTAAACACAACCACTACATCTAGAGATCCTCATTTTCTAAATATGTGAATTAAAAACTGTGTAATAATGGATCATATAGAAGTAATTTTTTGTTATATCTATAAGATTGGACCACCTTATCCTTTGTATATACAATGTATCTCAAATCAATATTTCATATCTCATTTGTACAAGCTTCATAATCATCATTATCAGTAATATATCTATTAGATCTAATGATAAAACATTCAAATATTTGAACACTAACTCTTCTTGCCGGTCATAAAATTGGGGATATATAATTAGGTCATCATCATTGAATAATCATCCACTATCACCAACACATCTTGTCCTCACATAAATCTTAAATCATATCAAGGTATAGAACTATGACATTGATTAACTATTGTGCAATGATAGAATTGTGGGTTTTCATCAAATCACCACCCAATGAAATTGTTGGTGATGAATGGGAAATGAAACTAAGGAGAAATAAAAAAAACCATAATTGTGGAATGATCCTCATATATGTTTTGGTTTACATTTATTTTTTGAAATTATAATGAATAATTTTAAGTGTATGTAATTATCATATATATCAATCATATATCATATTTTTATGTTAAAATCAATTCTTGTTAGAGGAATTGATCTACCTTTGAAACTATTAAAAAAATGGATTGATTATAGAAAAATAAAATATACTTCCTTGAATTTCGATTGTTTATTGATGAAAAATGATCCTACAATATATTTTTTTTGGTGAAATACTAAATCATTTTTTCATTATATGACCCTTGAAGTATTTATATTTACCTCCATTATGTTATGGCCTCCTACACCACGATATGTTTTTGAATTATTTTACAAATTATTTTAATACTTTGATATTACATTCACATCTGGAAACACTAAAAATATCATTTCACTAAGTCATAAATTCATTTAATAAGGACCCAACATGGAATATGTTACAAGAAATCACCACATGGTGTTTGTTTAATGGAACAATAAGGTTAGTGTACATTTCATGGATGATTGACCTTCCCCGATGGATAGCATAAACACATGACTGAGTGAAACTGAACTCTAAACTATTATTAAAAATAATATTATAACAAATTCTTTAGTTTTATGGATAATAATATTATTAAAAAAATTATGAAAATATGTGTTTTACACAAATATAAAATAAATTTATAGGATACCAATTAATGAATATAAAAACCGATTGCATATAAACGAAATATTATTGTAGTCACATAGCTATTTTAACATATTGAATATAACTAATTACAATTGTTATGTGATATTAACATAATAAATATTTTATATATTCTGCCAAATATTTTTTATTCATTCAATAGATTCTATAAAAAAAGATAAGAACAATCCTCATTTTATGCTTATAAACCTATATTTTTTTACCGACACCAAATTATAAACCATTTTTTAATAAATATTGTGCAACATTTTAGGATTTAAATCGTTAAAATAAACATAATATTTTGATTATAGACATAATAATTTGTATAGGGTAATTTTTTTAATTTTTATGAAAGGATTCCTCTTTTAAAGATTAGTTAAAAATACTGTATTTTATTTCAAAACTAATTTTATATATAATTTATTTATTAAGATAAATAAAATTTTAAAATGATTTAATAATTTAGATAGATAATATTTTTACCAATTAATTTTTTTTTATTTTAACCCTTTTCACATTGAAATTGGATTTTAAAAAATATCATCATTTTGGACGTTTTACATTAAAAAATCGTGGTGTTGTCCCCTTAGCGGGATTAATTTTAAATTAATTTCTTCAATTTATGTGCTTATAATATGGAAAAATGGATTCCATATTTGTAATCAGAATATATTATAACAACTAAAAAGATCAACTTTATTTTTTACAAAAAACATTACAATGTGATTAAAATTGATTGTATTAGTTATGATAAAAATTAGCTTAATAAGGCAGTAAAAAATAAATATAAGACCCAAAATGACATAAAAAACTTCTCCAAAACCCATTTTTTTCCATATTTGGGACATGAACCATCATGTATATAGTTTGGTATGTTTGGTATGACTTGTTTTAGTTAAGAACATGTTCCCACATATCATGTTTCCAAAAATTCTATGTGAGACATTTTTCATCCATAAAGAAGTACACCACCTCTACCCATTACTAAAACCTCTCAAATACTACTATGGTCGAATGATACATGCTCAAACCACTTCCCAAAATCCTCCCTTCTAACCTCAAGCCTCCCTTAAGGAAAAATTCTTCCCAAGGAATCCTTTTGATAGAAACCAAAATGAGTTACCTACTATAGAGGTAATGCCTTTTCTCATGATCCATTCCTTTATTTTCCATCATAAATCACTATAATATCATTATTCCATTATTATGTGAAAACAATAGTATCGTAAAAATAATATTAATTTATAATTCTATGGATTTGACCTACACTTACTCACACCTCCATTAAATGGACATCAAACATACCATTTCTGTGTATGGTGAGCTATTGAGTCACGAAACAATGATTCTTCAATTTTCCATTACTACCGATCATGGGAAGACATTATGATTATAAATAATTTTTATAATTTATATATTATATTAATTATGTCATTACTCTTTTTTCTTCCATTTCTAACACACATATTTTTAACATTCCATTTGGTGTAACTATGATAATTTTGTATGATTATGTGTGGACTACTTCCCCCTTAAAGTGATATGATTCATTCATATACTACATTGAACGTATGAAGGATGGGTTTAGTGAACTTATATGTTATATATAATATTATAATTATACATTACTAATATTATATACATATAAACCATTACTTCATTTTCTGTTTTTTCAATATGATAATTAAAACGTAAACAACATTCTTTCATACGAACAGTTTACTGTCTCCATTAATATTGTTTTACATTTCATTACTCATTATTATAAATATTATTATAACAAAAATACAAGGGGAAAATGATATTTATATAATTATTTAAATTCTAGAAATCATGAAATAAATAAATGGACCAATGGTATAATAAATTAAAACTTATTCGAAGAACGAGGAAAATATTACACAAAGTGAAACCTTAACGTTTGATCATTAACAAGCGGGAAATATAAATCAATAATAAAAACTTATATTGAAATATATATAATAATATGGTTCAGTAATATATTTATAATAAATTTATATTTATTTTACAGGTGGTTTGGATGAGTATGGAGAGATTCAAGACACAAGGTAAGTGGATTTCATATCACTTTTAATTTTTACGAGATTCTTTTTATGTTCTCAACCTTTTTCTTTTTGTGTGGAGTATTTAATTTACATTATTTTATTCTATGTAACATATAAATAAATTTTAAGGGTATTCACATTTACATTTTATGATCTTTATTTCAGGGGTTTGTTGTTCCAAAAGATACCGATCAGTAAAATAGTTTTGACTAAATTTTTCTTCTTTGAGAGTCATGTTTTGTTATGCACAGAAATCCATTTTAATTTTTTTATCATGAATATAAATATTTTCCAGATATTTGGTGCTTATTGAAATTTATTACTGACATGTAGAGTACAATCCCATGTTAACAAGTAATAGAGTTTATTATGACATCCTTATAACTTTTTGAAATTCATTTTTATGCTTAATTTGATAAATACTATTACCCATGATTCAATGAAATTCATGATTTTTCTTATAATATAGTTATCCATTATATAATCATGTATTGGAACTATTTTTAAACTCTATAGTCCAAAAGATCAGTTAATTTTTTATATGAAATCCTGACATTACCCACTTTTTGGTAGGAAATATATGTTTTTTAAAAATGGATTACCAGAATATTATATCAATATTCAAGATGATTTAAAATAAAGTTTTACCCTTTTTTATTTGAACAATATATTCAATGGAATATCCATATAACTTTTCAAACAATTCATTTTTCTTTGATTTTTATTGTTCAAAAAAGGAATGCTCTTTCTACCTCATATGACATAAATCCATTTACCCATAATATTTTCATTGAAGAGTACATTTAATTTTTAATTGGTTAATCTTAAAAAATAGATATTTAAAATTAGTTTTAAAGGAAAAGGTATTTAACATTATTTTAACACTTCATTATAAGATCTCAAGGTATTTTCCATTAAAATGATTTTAAATGGATTTATGTATTAAAAATACTTTTTCCAAGATGAAATGATATTATACATAGGAATTTTTTAGAAATTTATTTAAAACATATATTACATGTATTATTAAATTTTTTTATATTACTCATTCCCTTTTTGGAAATGATTTATAGGTTCTACTCATACACTTTCTATGTGTTGTTTACTCTTAATGTCATGGTCTTTATGAAAATTGTTTATCGTTCACGGGATATATATTTGTTAAATATTTTAATAATTTATGGGTTATGATTCGATTAAATGGTTATGAATCCTACCTCTATTTCATATATTTTTATGTGATGAAATTTTAATTATACTCATTTCATTTTATGGGTTATGATTTGATGTTTATAAAACCTGTTTTATTTTATGGGTAATGAGATGATGAATATTTTATTATCTTGTGTCTACTAAATGAATGAATTTAATATGATATGGGTGGGACCTATATCACCATCCAATTAATTGGGAAATGTCAAGTTTTATATGAGCTCAAATGGTGCAAGATCTATAGGACATGCCCGAAATGAAAGAGGGTTTATGGGTTTTAGCCCATGCCCGAAAATAAATACGGTGTATGGGTTGAAGCCTAAGACCAAAAAGAAAGAGGGAATATGGGTTTTCCCCTAATAATTAATGAAAGAGGTTATAAGGGTTGTATCACTATCAAAAGAAAAACAAGGTGCGTGGGATGTATCCCAATCCTAAAATAAATAGGGTACATGGTTTGTAGCCCAGTCCCAAAAACAAGAAGGTACATGGGTTGTAGAAAACTCCTAATAGAAAGTGGGAACATGGATTCCTAGACCAAGTTGGATGTAGGTAAACATGACACATCTCATGCCTAAAATGGTATAAAGTAGGAGTTCTTGTTAGAATGGTATATATTATTATATTTATTTTACACAATCTTTGACTTATTCTATTGTACTGATTTCATGGATCGTGATGTTTATTTTCCTATTTTTCATGTCTTATGAAAATCCAAGACTTATCCCATAACTCATTATTATGACAATTGATAATAAGGTTACGATCTCCAAATGTTACAATCTCATTATCATACTCATATTATCAGGTTTATAATTACATGTCTCCTTTTTTACCCACACTAATCATATGAGCTTTCCCCTATCTTATGTTTCCTATATATTTTTAATGAAGTAGGTTTTTAGGTTGAATTAATAAGTTATATAACTTTTTGGGATATGTTGATGGTATCTCACCGAGATATAATATTTTGTGTCTATGTTTCTAATGACACGAAACTATTATGGTTTAATAAATTGTATTTTCATAATGTAATGAATATTCAACTAAAATGATGTAATATCCATGTATGTAAAACCTAGGTCGATATATCTGGTACTAAAGTAAAGGTTTAATTAACCATTGGAAATAAGGATGAGGAAACATTAGTGAGATCCCTAGGCATAATCCAAAGCATATGTATCAAGATGAATCTATGTATATGTATAAGGATCTGTTAAAATTTATAAAAATGTCCTCGCATTTTCGTAAATGGTAGAGTCAATGGTTTCCTAGAAATACATTACTGTCTGGATAGTACAAAGGGATGGGGCTCTAGAAAAACGATACCTACGGGTAATAACTATGACTAGTTGTTCGGGCCAGACTTGGGTTAATCTGGTACACAGTAATATGCCATTCTCTACACATGGTTTGACACTCTTGGAGGATATGCATTGAAACATCACAATCTATTATTGAACCATTAAGATGGATTTAAATACATGTCATCTATGAATAACCAAGGATGGACCTAAGGTTTCATTGATTAAATAATGGGACATCATTAATACATCCTATATGTAATTTTTTCAATGACCTTTTGGTTTTATTTTATGATATTTAATTATCATACTATGCTTATAGTTTTATTCAATATAAGGATCAAGAAGGAATTGGATTAATGTAGAATGTGATGGATTATTTTATGATGATCCGTCATGTGGGATTATCACTATTGTGAATGATGTAATGATTATGCCAAATAGTTTTCACAGATCATGATTAACAAAGTGTACCTTAACCAACTCTCAGAATCACCAAGGAAGAGAAATACAGAGTACACTGAGAGTTCAAGTAATGGACACCAAGGAGAAAATAATATTCAGTATCCTTGATGTAAAAAATGTGTAAATAATAACCTATGTAAATGTTTCATAGGAACAATAATTTTTTTTGACTATGGAAATGAAGGACACAATGACAAATATTTCTGGGAAAAATGAAGTGTTCGGTTTATAGAATAGAAGGGAATATTGGACATCTAATGTTATTATTTTTTTATGACTACATTAAATGTGGATGTTATGGGAATTTTTAAAATAAATGTCATATGTTGAAGGCTCATGAAGATAATCAGAAAGGTGGTACAAGTGGTGGTTTTCATACTGATAATGAAGAGGCATCAAACAACATGTGAATGGAATGTGATGTTCTTCCAGTATTCTATATAGTAATCATAAAAAACCTGATTATGTTAATGTTGAGTAACCTTAATACATGATCCATATATCATATTATAGGTATGAGGTATTAAGGAATAAGTTGATGTAGCATGAGTAATGGTTTATGAATAATGCTGTATGAATGAAGTATTATAATATTATGTTATATAAATCATAAAAAATATAATTATTTTCATTATCTTTTTCATTAATTATTGAAGAGTAACTTTTTAATGGTTATGGATATATATAAAGGTAATTTCATATAATGGTTTTTATGTGAAGTTAATACTAAATTAATGCCTGATGTAGAGATAATTATGTTTAGATATAGATATACTAGATATGAATATGTAAATTGGATGATAAGGATTACTCTACATCTGATTACTGACAAAGTATTTGGATCCATTAAGGATAATGTTTATAACATCATATATTTAACGGATATATCTAGTAATAATTGGAATAAGTAATAATGAATTTCTTCCAAAAGGATTTATGTTAATTAAGGTTGTTAACATGTTATATGGGAATATATGATGAGCTTATTCACAAGTTTGGAATGTGAAAACCAAGTGGTAGAAGGTGATATATGGGAGATAAACATTCTTCTGATTTCATGCAATTATTTCTACATATTTGAATTTTTATATTTTGGTAGTGTTACAAGGATAACCATTTATGGAAATTTAATGTTAAAAATCATATAAAGTTTGTAATATTAAATTTTTATCTCCCAATATTTGGATTTATTCATATTGGATAACCTGTAAAAACTTCCTTTTGTTGATAGAAAATAAGGACAATTGGGATGACATATCATGGCTCCCCTTATTTGTTTATAGTTTATGAATAAAAATTTTACTTTTGATTTTAGAGAGAAAGGGGAAGTGGATCAGTGAAATTCAAAGGGATACATTTCCCTGAATCGTGGATGTATATATTTAAAAAAAATCATTAACTATAAGAAAAATAATATTTAAGAAAAGAAATAATGTCACACTGCTTTCATTTTTGACTAATAAAAACGCCCCTTAGTTGATCACAGATTTATAGATTTATAAATTTTAACTTTCTCTTAACCATTTTATCAATCACCATACATCCAAACATGATGCAAACATTTCTCTTCCATGCCTATGTTTTGACATCCCTATTATGTTCTCATATGTGGGAATATTGTTATGAGCTACATTGGGAAACTGTTATGGCACTAACCATCCCTTTTGAAGGGAGTTTTTAGTATTTATTTTTACGATATGACTTTCTATGAAGTAATCATTTAATTTTTAAAGCATGGATAACCTATAAGAATTTATCAGGTGAAATTCATTTCAAGGGGGATAGAATGTAACACCCAAACATTTTTTAAAATATTTTTATTAAAAATTATTTAATATTTCGTATTTATTTCCCTTCACACAACACAAAAAATATATTTTTAGTAAGTGAAATTTTCCGTTAACATGTATCCATGTTGGAATATGTTACATGAAATCCTAACGTTGGAATATGTTAAATGAAAAAAAGGCTAGAGCACATTTCATGTAAGCTTGACCTTTCTTGATAGAATAAATAACATGCATGAAGGAGTGATACCTAAATATAATATATAAATAAAAATATTATTATAAGAATGATATTATTTTTATGTATATGAATAATATTAAATAAATTTTAAAAAAGTATGGTGTACCCAAATAAAAAATAAATTCATAGGTTATCAATTAATTAATATGAATAACGATTGAATGAAAAGAATATTATTATAGTAACAAAGTGATATTATAATAGTAAATTAAACCAATTAAAATTATTTAATTATATTAATGTAATAAATATGTTATATATTTAATAAAATATTTTTGATAATCTCACAATAGTTTCTATAGATAGAAGATATGAACAAACCCATTTTTATTCTAAAAAAACTATATTTCTTAAAGACAGTCTAATGGATAATCATTTTTAAATTCAATTTTCAGAACATTTATAGATTTAATATTTCAAAATATGACTCATATTTTGAAGGGAGACATATAAATTAGGATACAAATATTTTATGTATTTTATGATTGTTTAATATTTTAATGATTAGTAATAAATACTGGATTTTTAAAAAAAATGCATTTTCATCAAATTTATTTATAAGGATAAATTATATTTTACATTTTTTAGTATTTTTTAGGTAATATTTTTAATAATTAATCGAATTTAGATCATTAGAACCATATTTACATTAAAATTGAATATAAAAACTCATCAAACTTTTGGGAATTTTTACTTTAAAAACTCACCATGTTTTCCCATCATATAGATTACTTTTAAATTAAATTCATCTAATTTTTTGATTAGAATTTTAAAAAAAAAGGATTCTATACATGGAATCAACACAATTAATAATGTATAGTAAAAGAAACATTATTTTTGACCAAAAATATAATTGGACATGATTAAAATTAATTTCATCATTGAAGTGAATAACTAAGTTTATATAGTAGCAAACCATAAATAATAGTCCAAGAAAGACCTATAAACATCTAAACAAACCTATTGGATATCCATAGTTCTTCCATAAACCTCCCAATATTGATTTTTTGTTGGTTTGGTATGACTTTTTTTAGGTAATATCACGTGAACATCTAACTTTTTTCCAAAAAGTTCAAGTTAGTCATTTTTATTCCATATTAAATACACCCACCAATACACATTAATCACACCTCTAAATAATAATAAAATTGTCCAAGACATGAAATATACCCTTAATATCCATTAGGTCTTTATCCATGAAGCAACCCATTCGTAATAATTCCTTTCATAGAATCCTTTTGGCACAAACATGAAGTAGTTACCTGATTTTGAGGTAATCTATTATCTCAAGCTCATTTTCATTATTTTCCTTATTCCCCCCCTACACTATCATTATACCATTAATGTGTGAAAAAAACAATATCTTCAATAT
This sequence comes from Viscum album, assembly GCA_963277665.1. Classification (NCBI taxonomy): domain Eukaryota; kingdom Viridiplantae; phylum Streptophyta; class Magnoliopsida; order Santalales; family Viscaceae; genus Viscum; species Viscum album. The sequence goes on along the minus strand of OY728153.1, from coordinate 2,013,508,037 downwards.
AATATTATGTTTTTATATGGTTTTAACCTACACTTACTCATATCTCCATCTAATTGATATAGAACATATTGATTCTATGTGCGATGAACTACTATCTCACACAACGATGATTATCCATTTCTCCTTTAGGACTAATATATTTGGACATTATGAAGGAAATTTGTTTATATATGTTATATATTATATATATTATTTATTTAATATTTTTTATTCCATTTTCAACACACCTCATTTTTACATTCAATTTGATGTAATTACGATAATTTTGTTTGAGGATGTTTGGACCACTGCCCCATCATATCAATATGATTTTTTAATTTACTACATTGAATGTAAGAAAAATGAGTTTAGAAACCCGATATGATATATATAAAATTATAGTTATATATTAATGATATTATAAACAATAAAAATATATTACATTCAATACTTTTTCAGTACGGCGATTTAAAAATAAACAACGTTCATGTGTACCTACGACTTACCATCTACATGAATAGTGTTTTATATTTCATACAACATTATGATAAATATTATTATAATATAAATATAATGGATATAAATGATAATTATATCATTATTTGAATTTAGAAACCTGGAAATAATTATAAGGACCAATGATATAACAAATGAAGACTCATGTAAAGAATAAATCAAATATTACCCGAAGTGAATCCATAACATGGGATAATTAAAAAAGGTAATATAAGTTCATCATAAATAAATATATGGAATTATATATAATAATATTTTTCTAAAAATTATTTATAATAAATCTATATTTTTTATATAGGTGGTTTTAATTAGAACAAAGTCAGTCAAGACACAAGGTAAGTGGATTTCATCTCTCTTTTAGTTTATGTGAGATACATGTTATGTTCGCCACTCCTTCCATTATGGGTGGTGAATATACTACACATATTGTATTATATGTATAATATAATAAATGTTATGGGTATTAAATTTTTTTTATGACATATCTTTCATAGGGTTTATGTTGCAAAAGGTTCCAAATCGTGAAAATAGTTGTGTCTTAATTTGCCTTCCTTGAGACTCATGTTGTGTTATACATCAAAACACTTTTTTGAGGTGTATATAATTCAATTTTACATGTTATATCATGAATATAAATAGTCTCATTATATTTTAATATTAATGTAATTTAATTTCATCTAGGGGGATTATGATCCCAAAATTCCACGTTATACGATTTTATTGAGATAGCCTGATGGCTTTTCGAGATTGTTTTTTTTCACAATTAATTTAGTGATGTATTATGAACCATATCTCAAGGATATTAATTACTTATATTCTAATATATTTACCTATGATAAATCTTATTTTAGTATCATATTTCTAATTTTTTTTCAAAACATAATACAAAAGTATTTTTTATGAAATACTGACTTTACCTATTGTTTAGTCAGAAATTAGTGTTTTTTAAAATTCATTTACAATATTATTATATCATTATCATATATGAATTACAAGATATGTTTACCCATTTTTAAATTTACAAATATATTCAAGGAAATATTCTTGTCACTTTCTGAACAAGGCATTTTTATATCCTTTTTACCATTTAAAAAAGGAATGCTCTTTCTACCTAGTATGATATGTGTAGATTTACCATCCATATTATATTTGATGTTTGATTTTTATTTTAAAAAGATTAATAATTAAGAAAATGAGTTTTAAAATAATTTTTAAATTAAATACATTTTCAAATTATTATCAATACTTCATTATATGTTCTCAGTGTATTTTCAAATAAAATAAATTTAAGTTTTTTTATGTATTGCAAATCATTTTGACAAGAAGAAATTATATAATCCTTAGTAAATGTTTTTGAAATATATTTAAAATTTATTTTCCATATAAGATGATACCTATTGATGTAACTCATTACCTTTTAGAAAATATTATAATGGTTTCATTCATATCCTATCTTTGAATGGGTTATGCTTAATGTCACCATCTTTATTAAACATATGTCTATTTTATGAGTTATATGACTATGAAATCAGTTCTTAATTCATGGGTTATTCTTAGATGAAATTGTTATGATTCCAATATTTATTCCATAATTTATGATGTGATGAAATTTTAATGAAACAAAACTCATTTTATGGGTTGCTATTTTATGTTTGTAAAACCACAATTTTTTATAGGTCATGATATGATAAATATTTTACAATATTGATGCTCAAGATTGAATTATTATTTATGAGATAGGCAGGACCTATATCTCCCACCAATGCATTGGGTAATGAAGCATTTATATAATCTTAAAGGGTACACATGTTATAGAACACGCCTAAAAATACATAGGGTGTATGGGTTGTAGCCCACACCTCAAAAGACAGAGGTTATATGGGTTGTTGGCCACGAACAAAAAAAATTGGGTGTATGGGTTATAGCCTAATCGTAATATTATGAGTGTACACGAGTTGTAGCCGAATCATGAAAAAAAGAAGTTAAATTGGTTATATCAAAAGCCTAAAACAAATTGGTTACAAGGGTTGTATCCCTAGAAACAAACCAGAAGGTAAATGGGTTATAGCCCAATATAAAAATAAAGTGGGTACACACATTGAAAGCCCATGCCCTAAGTAGGTACATGGGTATTTTCCCATGAGAAACATGTTTCAAAGTATGTATCATTAATATAAATGAATATATTATTATATATATTCCAAAAATTTATGGACTGATTCATTAGTTCTGATGTTATGACTCATGATGTTTATTTAAATCTGTTTCATGTCTTATAAACAACCAATATTTATACCATAAATATTTTTTATGACCTATGATATGCATGATATGACCTCATAATGTTACGATCATATTATCAACCCCCTTTGTTCATTTTAATGTTTACTTGTCTCCATAGACTACCCTTACCGATCTTTTGATCTCCCCACTTTCTTATGATTTTTACAGGTTATGATGAATGGTTTTAGGAATAAGTACTAATGGTGGAGATATTTATGGGAGATGTTTATTATATTTCATCCGGATAGAATATTTTATTTCCCAGTCTCCAATGACTCTAAACTATTATGATCCTCTAGAAATGAAATTTTTTAATGTACTGAATATTTATTTTAAATGATTTAATATACATGTATATTAAGCATAGTTAACTATATGACTCTCCAATGATCTCCACCAATTCACTCTCTCAATTCATAGTGTGTTGAGTATAACACTATTAATTGGCCATAAATACATATTTACTTTGAGTGTTATTGTTTTTGGGTTTAAATAAATAGGTAAATAATATTTTATTTATTTAATTATTTACCCACCCATTATGGAACCATATATGAACTTCTGGTACATATAAATTTAATATCATGCATAGGATAATACTATAATTCTATACTAAACAATGGTCTTATGTGACTAATCTGTGACATGGATTTCGAGTTGTTGGAATGGTCCAAAGGCCTTAATTTTTTATTATTTTTGGTAATCCACCTATCAATGGGTGAGGTAGAACCCTTACACGGGACGAAGGCTAGAGAAAATTACATGACCCATAGGTCTTAGAAGAATCACCCAGAAAAGACAACATGGATCAGTTCCTCCCAAACATATGTCATGATATCCGCACTCCACCTTCACTGGGATGTTCAACTAGCTATCCTATGGAAAGCTGCACATGCGTGGTACTGATGGCAATGCCATACCCTTTCATTCTTCTAATTATGGTTAGCTCTTCTCCAGTGAATAAACCATCCATGAATCCTCCTTTGAAGCCTTGTCCCATGATGTCTGACTGGTACATCGGCATTTCATGTGGCGCGAAGGCCTTGGGGTGGCCCAAAGGAATTAAAGTGGCTCGGAGGCCTTGATAAACAATTGGCCCAAAGCCCTTGGGTGGCCCGAAAGCCTTGCAGGACCCAAGGACGAAACCGGTGGCCCAAAGGCCTAGATTGATGAATAGATCCGGTTGATACAATACCGAACAATGCCTACTAAAATACCTACTACAGTACCTTCTACAGTACCTGGAAATATGCCTCCACCTGGATTTGATCTCTGGTCTCTTGGATACACCTAGAGAGTCCTCACCAACCTGGCAGAGGCTCTTGTTCCATGGATTGTGAGTTATTCTACTAGTTTAGGAAACATATATGCACATGATATTTATATATTTATTAATTTTATAATATCTACACTTGGTTCATTGTATTTTGGAATGTTGTGCAGTTTTATCCCCTATATCAGAAAAAATTAATTGATATATTTCAAATATTTAGATTTATAATATCAATAATGGGATCACCAAGCATCAGAATATTTCTCCCTAAGAAAAATTTTCATTGATAAAATTGCATGATTATATTTATGATTTACATGAAAAATTTGACATTACATTATCCAAACATTAGAGATTTTCATCATGAAAATAAAAAAATACCAAAATGGTGTGGTTTGTAAGATCATATATGGGTCTTTGACTCCCATGTGTTCCTATGAATATTATAATGATTCCACTAGACTTGAACCAATGGAAATTGTCACCCAAATAAGATATTTTCCAGCTAATCCATGATATCCACTGTGTAATCCACAAATGTATCTCCATCTTAAATGTTTAGCTAATAGTAGTATATAAAAATAGGCAAGTAATTAACAAACCTCTTCAGTTATGACATGTGGAAGAGGTCATGTACATGGTCTAATAATGGTGGTAGGAAAATTTTGTAATCGACCTCCATTACCATAAATAGTATCCCAAAATGGCTAATGAATCATAGAGATATTTTCTACCTCAACTAAATCATCATAATCCACGTTGGGGTGAGACTTTCTTGAACACAAGATCTCCTTCCATTTACTCAAAATGACGCATCCTATATTTATAATATGAAATATCATAGCTCTATTTTTTCCATCTACTCTTATTTGGACCCCACCTTTTCTATTATAGTTAAAAACAACTCTATGTTCATAATTAGTAACTTACCTAGATTGAAAAAATATAGATGTGTCCTTTAGCATATCCCTTAAAAGGACCTGAATTTGACAACCCTGATGGTGGAATGGTCTCTATTGATTTAATTAAAATATAAATAGGTAGGTTAACCACCAATCTATAGAGAATTTCCTACATTATATCATGTATAATTTCTGATAAATCCTAAACACCCCGTTCATTCAGGCCACCAATCATGGTGTGAAACCCCATGATAAAAAAAAAGTTGAGTCCCAATTGTCAACAATAATAATTTACATTATCATGTAGTGAATTGAAAATCATATTTTGAACCAACCATTAAAAGACCCCATCTGAGATAGAATTTATCCTACATAAAAAAGAATCCTAAATATATTTACTAAGCTCTCTTATTAGTGAGTTATGTAATGGGACAACATGTTTATTCAGTCTATGATCACTTATATATAATCTTGTCTCCAAAAAATATCTTAAAACCCCATCCCATATTACATAAAAATTCCATTCCACATTGAAATTAGAATCTGAGAGGATTAATATTATCCCAATTGAACCTAGTTCTCAACATTCTTCTTCCAACTATTGAGGCATCAAGACAAAATATATGTTAGACACATCATCATGCATTGCCACCTAAAATGATATCATATGTCCTGGTACATATTCACCACAACATGATTCACCACCCATATTAATGAATGAATTTCCCCAATCATTCCTCTAATAAATTTACGAGTACCATTTTATGTCCTCAAAAAAGGATGAAATTATTCCATAAGTTAGAAAATCGAATAGATGATTATGAAGTAGATATCAGAGTATGTGTGTTCACAAAATCAGTATCTCCCTACTGAGATCCCCTAACATTCTACAAAAGTGGTTAGGTGATTAGCATTGACTATATCTATGAAAACCCCTATTTTTAAACTAAGGAATACTGTAGCCAGGATAACATTGTAGAAGTCTTAGTCAATAGTTGAGAGAGGGATCTCATATTATTTAAGAAATTTACCACATTCCCCTTACAAGATGTATGGACTATTTCAATGTTATAATCCAAGTAAAACTCACACCATATCCTCTGTATCATATTTAGATCTTTCTATGAGATGATATACTTGATACTCATATGGTAATAGTAAATAATAAATCTCTCAACCATAATGATTTATCACCACATATTCAAGTTAATGACTACCTATACCAACTCAATATCATTGTACATGTAGTTATACTCAGGTTGTATCTATTTATGAGACACAAATTTGATCATAGACTACAATATTTTCGTTACAAAATCACATCTCATACATGAGGAAACATAGAACACTATATTCACCACACCATCATTTGGTAATATCATGATTGAGGTTGTCATCTACCTCTAACTCAACTAATGATATACCTTATTGAACATCTCCATCCAAATGGATTTTTTTCAATGCCATAATATAGTAGTAGAATAGTGCCAATATCCTAGTGAAATTGGGCATGATTCTCATGTCATTTCCCTCCCATCCAATTAATCTTCATAGACCAATCATGCTCTTGGGTGGTTCACTATATAATAATTACTCAATATTCACTAGTTATACTACTAAACCGTCATCCACGATGTCTTTTATAGAATGTTGACCAACTAAATCTAGAATAGAATATTTGTAATCTTATGATAAAGTCGGTTCAATTAGAAAAAACCCTTTGAACGTGTCTCATGTGATCCTCATTAGATTTAGAGTATACTAGTATATCATCTATGAATAACACAAAAATGGACATTGAAAATACGAATAATCATGTTCTTGAACCTAGTGAACACCACATGGGTTCTCTTCATGATGAAAGTCATCATCATGTTCAATTATTTTCTATAAAGACATAGAGATTAAAACTTTTTTATATCATCATTTCTCAGTCGCAGTTGTTGATGATATGAGGAGATGATAATCATTGAGAATCATCACAACCCTATAAACTGATATATGTGTTCATCCTTTCACTATAGTGTTTATATAATCTTAATGGTCACCTATTTCATTCACCAATAATCTAAAAATAGCATCAAACTACTGACTTCCTTATTGAAGAAAAAAAATCTAGGATTCCCATGGGAAAGAATTGGGTCCCATGAACACCTTAATTTTCAGGTCATCTAGATTCACCATTAGATCATAAATCCCTTCATGATGTATCCAATATTCTATGGTTTTTATCAGGGCCACTCAGGGCCATATTTCAATGTATACGTATATCTCTTGGTAGGGAGGTAATTCGAGAACATCTTGTATAAATACATCTTCTTACTTTTCCACCGCCATAGTAAATTTTTAGCATGTAACATCCATTAATCCAAGTGCCATTCCAATAAGCTAGAGGGTAATCAGATCGAATCTAATACATATTATCTCATCCTTCATGTACTGTGATTCTATCAAACCCATGGTGGAAACATCGATATATATCCACGAATACAATGCATCCTCAACTTGATGATGTTTATATGGGAATTCAACTGTGGAAACTCAGATCATACCTACAATTATGTCATAATATTTCATCCCTACTAAACAAATTCTCATAAGAAACTCTCACATCCACAAGTTAAATAAGATAGTCATCAAAAGCATGTGATCATTGAGTGACATCTAGTTATAGAACCCAAATATAGGGTTCAAGTCAAGGACCTAACCATATTATGTAATTTAGAAAAAAGTAATATGGAATGAAAAGAGTGTCTCAAATAGGTTTCTATAAATATTATAGAAAAAATAGAGAAACATAGATAATTACACAGGTCATCATGAGAGGCTCAGGGTTGTAAGACACCACTTTATATAGTGGTCCTCTTCTTTGGAAACCACCAATCCAAGCCTAGTGTGGAACACCTTGTGGTGGTGGTGGAAATATGTTATTCTACATACCACCACCATTTGATTTAGTATATTTTAGTCTATGATTGTTCCCTATGAACCTCTATGTTGTTTTATTTGTCTCTATCATGGGTTTCCATTGTTTTTCACTCAATTAGTTATCGAATATGAATTAAAATCCCATGTGAGATATCTCTAACCATCTCATGAAATGTATAACCTATCCATCATATGGATAGACCCATAAAATGTACCATGAACTGTTTTTAATCTGTAATGGGGTTTTCTCATCCAATGTTAGGAATTCCCAATTTATGTTACTACCATTGGTTACTATCAACTATCATTTCATCTCCTTTTGTCCCACTTCTAACCACATATTTGGACATATAATTTTACCAAAATCTCCCCACTTATAATTATCAATAAAAAACTTTAGAATAGGTTGAAATGGGGAGATAAATCTCCCAAACATTAATATATCAACATAATTCCTACTCAAATATATGTCTAAAAAATATATCGAACTATAAAAAAGTATACATTAGGATTTTGGTAAGTCTCTCTAAAAACTATCCTACTATAATATTTCTTTAATACAATAATATAGTTTTTGGAATGAAACCTAATAAAAATTCATCAAGATGTGACTTCTACCAGAAAAGGCACACAAAATACAAGTGTGAGAGAGTTGTCTTGTCATATTAATGAGTCATCAGACTCCACCATCACCAAGTGGATCCCTAAAGATGGCTCAACAATATGAGAGAAATTTAATATTTTAGTGTATATAGAATCAGGAAAATTGGTCTAATCCTTTAGACAATCCTAATGTACATGGGATTATACCCTTCCCTGAATCCTAGAATGTCACGGTCTATGAATATCATAGAATTCACTCATCTTGTCTTCATACTTGGAACATTTTACTTGTTCTAATGGCTACTCAATGAGTGGTGGAATATAAAGAAAACCCATAGAGAGGTACTAAATTTTGAATATGACACTATACAAAAGAATCTTCACTCAGTGCATCATCCTCATGAATTAATGGTGGAATCATGGAAGGCTATTTTTCAAGGGAATCCAAAAATAAACAAGATGAACCATAGTCAATGTTTATTTCGTGGGAGTTAAATCAATATTGGAAAGGAAACCACAAATCATTAATATATGATTATTGTACCGATTTTTTCCCTTGTAACTAGTGAGCACATATAATATGCTGGAAAAAAATATCATATTTCTGGTGATTAGATGTGTTGTTCATTGCACCAACACTGTACACCATGACATGAAGGCAGAAATTTAAACACTGTACATCAATTTCGATAGATATAAAACCAACCACAAATAAATAATGTATCAACATTCAAATCCTTTGGTATATTTATGTTTTGATAGACTATTTTATGACATGAACCATCTAGGCCCACCTGGATATGGATATGTTGAATGTCACTACCCCATGCCTGCCTCCAATAGGCTAGGGGTTGGAAAACATTTACGAGTCATCAAATTAAACACATATGAGGAATTAGGATAATGTACAGAGACCACACACACCTAAAATCCCATAAAAGTATAGAATGTAAAATAGAACAGCTGATACTAATGCATGCATAACATTTTTTCTTCAATTAGAGTATGCTAAAATTATTTGAATAAATATTATTGACAAATGAAATCCTACCCAAAAAAACTATAAATATACCTTTCTACTAAGATGGTGGGTTTTAAGTTCATATATATACCATGATAAAAAGATCATAATATCATTAAAATTCAATGCTTTGACTACTCCCAGTACTCTTAGGTCAACATCAAATGCTATTTTATATGCATAAGAAAAGACATGTGATGGAAACTTCTAGCTGTGGTAGAGTTTGAAAATACCCATTAGGACACACCAAAATGACTAGTCATAATTAATAATGAGTATGAATATAAAATTAATATATTTCAACAAGATAATAGATGTATCTATCATTAAAAATAAAATGGAAACATAATAGAAAATTGATTTCAATAGTTATCAACTATGATTACTAGCCATAGGAATCTACTAGAGGATTATAGGTAAAAGTTATCATTGATTTTTTTCTACAGAATCCGTGTTGTTCACTGATGAATCTCATAAATAGGGCCTTCTCATCTACCATCATCAAGAAGTACTCCCTGATGTTTTGAAGATCACATTATCCAGATGGAGTTTTATGTATAGGGCCACCAGGGACACCAAAAACCCTATTATTTCATCATTATAGATAATAGATAGACACCCAATGAATGGGGTTCAAGTAGAAACCAAAATCCCACCTGTAAAAGATAGAGGTTTATTCTCTCTTCACATAAAGGGATACAAAAAATAATTATGATAATAAACCCAAAGAGGGGTTCGCAATCCTAGAGATCTAATACTTATGTGTTCCCTCATGGTAATGGACCATGGTATCACCCTCAACTAATCCTCATATATAATAAAGAATATAAGAGATCCATAATCTATAAAATAACGTATACAACATGAATTTATCATCACATTGAATGTACTTCCAACCTATATTTTACATATTCATCATTGTCTCGTGTGGAATGTAAACATCCCAATAAATGGTTTTCCATATCCGGACACACAATACGTAAATTTCAGAAGAAAATATTTCTATTTTATCTACCCATGATAATTTACACATGTCCATGTTTGTGTACATGAGGCCATGCCCATTTATAATAACTATATAAATTTATAATGAAATTTATATATACCGTGTCATCTATGTGTACTACAAACTAGCCCATGTGTTTGGCCTCGTCTGTTACCATAGAGCGTATGAGATTCACAATGAGATATCAATATAGGGTCACATAGTGTGTGAAACATCTAACATGATGTGAAATATATTTCATCAAATGAAAACCCTAAAATCAATACTAGATTCCCAAATGGTGTGTATCTCTGGATTAAGAACCATGTTAAACAAGATTTTCTAGAACCCTTTGGTTATTCTCCAACAATTCTTGTAATGTCGTCGCCTGTTGATGCAACTAAAATATTTCATAAAGACTAATCATATCATCAATTCAAGGACCACTATCATCATAGGACTTATTTTTACACTCAAAAGTTAATAGAAAATCACCCCTTCCCTTGACATCAAAACCACATTCCAATTATGAAAATATGGATCTCAAATATTGTCCCGATCTATCCCCAATCTTCCAATCTCAATTTCCCACCCTTATAAAACATTGTTCAAAAAATCATATCATCCACATCAATATATTTCACTAATGAATGTTTTGTTAATGATCTAATATCATGTATTTGTCAAAAAACAAGGCAATGATTTTTTTTGCGATGAATGTGTGAGAAAATGTGGATGAAATTCACAAAACATTAATGAGGATAAAACATAGGATGTTCTTGGGTCTCTATTGACTAGTTTCAATAAGAAGTAATATGAAAGGGAATACATAATAAACTAATAAATCAACCATAAATAAACCATTTAAGTTGGAATCAATTTTTCTAATTGGATTTGATCTACCTTACACACTGGATAAAAAATGTGATGAATCCTAGAATCAAAATTATTATACCCCGAGTTTGGATTCACAGTTAAAGGTGAACGATCTTTCATCGTAGTCATTGAGACAATCCATGAAATCCATTGGTGTTGATTATCCCTATGGAATCCCTATGACCATCCGATCAATTGTTTTCAACCAATGAAGTTCTCCAATGTGCTCTATCAATTCTCTAGGTGGAAAACCCTATGAATAATCCATACCTGTATACTTTTTGACGATGTTTTGGTTTATGGGATTTACTTATACAATTTAATACAAAATTTTTCTAATTAATTATTTATCCTTCTGTGATGGTTATTATACAGAACAAATGATACACATAATTCTCACATCACACATAAGGTAAAATACCCATTGTAGAGTCAATGGTATCATTAGATTCAATGTCAAAGAATCTATTTGTGTTTTTCCTAATTTTAAGAAATAATGAGCATTTGTGGAAACAATATATTTAATATTATAATATCAACAGTAGGAAAAATGAGGAATTGAGTCTCTTGATTATGAAAAATATTGTTTTGAAAATATAATTAGAAATGATTCAAATCCATAATTTATAATATAAATAATCAGTTGTCTGGGTCTTCGAATCTCAAACTATATCAGCAAATATCAATAAAAATATCACTAGATATATTTAGGTTTTTACATGGAAATATAATTAAATAATAGATCATTGTATTGTGGTTTTGACTAAATGGTTGATTCTATAAAATTGAGTATATCTTATTCAATTCTTAATCTCATGATGGGTGTCAGTGGAAGGTTATAATCCCCTTTAAATATTTCTTTTCATTTTCTAACTTTATCCATTAATTTTTTATTTCACACTTCTATCAACATGAACTCTCTATGGGGGGGGGCTATTTTGTGTGGTTGATTTATGGAGGGTTGCGAAGAGGGAGGGGAGAGGAGGGATAATCATATTAGATCCCATATATTGGTGGATCAGAGCTCAATGGGTTCTTAGTGTGGATCCTATAATTTTCTTATGTAATTTCGACATGATGTAGGTAATCTTGTTTATACATAAATACCATTAAGTTAGTAATTATTAAATTTTAATGACAAATTATGATTTTTTGGGTCCCCAAAGGCGTAAATTTGTGGTATTTTGGGTTTAATAGGTGTTTTAGAGGGGTCACGTGGATTTCCCATTTGGAAAACATGGTCACATATTGTATGCTTCCACTAACACATGATGTGGATTAATCATGTTATAGGATCATGGTGTTTTTGAAACTACCAGACATGTACTAGTGAGTATATGATGGGTAGTGGTATATTTCTATTTATTTGAGTACCTATGTAGATAGAGTTTTTTTGGACTACATTCCATGTACTCATAATACAAGAAATTTGGTGGGATATATACATGTTAAAAATCACTCATGTTGAAACCCCATATAAGGGTAAGTTATAATTTTGTAGTATATATATATATCTGTCTTTGTCATGTATTGGTATAAAAACACACCACTAGTGTACCTAGGACATATAGATGTTCATTTCCAATAATATTGTTTAGGGTAATCCACAATTCACTTTGAGTAAATGACTTGTACCACTCCCTTTATGCCAATTTTTCAAGTTTGGGTGATTTTTCACCCTGGTGTGAGAATTTGAAATAATTTGAGACAATTTTCATTATATTTAACTATATGTAATTTTTTAGAATTCATTCTACATTATAATTAATTATAAGGATTTACTAAGTTTAAATAAGATATGATATAGATGGTATATTAGCTGTAAATGAAAATGGATGTCATAAAAGTGAGATACAGTGTGAGGCCATGATGAGAGTAATAAGATTGACTTGTGGTCATGGAATGGGATATCTATGTTCTTTTATTAGAGTAAAAGGGATAGAATATTGTTAGTGTTAATGGTATCTAAGTTGAATAGGTGAATTATTTGTTCATTTTTTCTACCCATTTGTTAACTGAAATTGGTAATGTATTTTAACCATAATCCTTATATAGTTTTACATATTATTAATATGAGGACATTAAAAATTCGAGGCTAGGTTATGGGATTTATTAAATTGTTATATATGAACTACCCTGAGCAACTTTCCATGATAGAGTATCAAAGTGGGAAGACTCTATATGGATTCATAATATGAGGAAACTTATAAGGATTCCTCAACTTAGTATTTGATTATGAGGACCTCAATTGGGTTCCCATTGAATTAATAGACTGATGGTGAGAAGGAGCACTAATTGATTTGTATATACGGTTTTAGGTTTCACAATAAATATGAACTGACATGCTGGTCTAATGGGGAAGAGACTAAAATGATGTGAATGGGTGTTTATAAATCCATTTGTTTTCAACTTTTTATTTGGATTAATAATACATACTTGGGGGCGATGAGACATTTTTGGGTTGTCACAATTTTAAGCTAGTTATGATTTTAGATACCATTGAGTTGGTGACTAGATATGTTTTAGAGGTAATGTATCTTGATTCAAAGTGTTTAGAGAGGCTCATCACATGAAATCCAGAAGGGGACATTGTTGTTGGGGGTTGGATCATATGATATTTCAAGGGCCTACTATCAACCAAGGTATTTTTGGTCTGTATAATAGGGTTTCCATGGAATTTAATTTTTTATACTAATTATATTATTTTTAAAATATAATACCCCCATATTAGTGAGCCAAAATTCTTATAGTGGCTATTATTCACATTGAAAAAAACCATATTGAGGTTTGTGATACTGGTTGGGCTTCCATGAGTTGGAGCTTGGTATAGAAGGGTAAATCATTGAGTAGGTGATCCTGTGATGTTGAGTTACCAAGGAATTTTCCATTGGATTATCATATAAATAATTGTATGCTGGATCGAAGGTGGGAAATATTTAGGGTATTAGATCATACTATTTTCAATGGGTCATTGATCTACCAATCTGTGGATGGTATACTATACCGAGGAGATCATGAATACAATTATATCATCACTGTTGTTTAAACCAATAGTGGAGGTACATGATACTAATTTATAAAATTAGATGTATTTTTTAATAATATTTAAAAAAATTAAATGATGTTCCTAAAGTCGCTAAAATATTAGATGATGTAGTCTTGGGTTGATCTTGGTCATGGACCTAAGAATCAACAAGGATAATTTATTTATTTTGTTATAGTTATTCATTAGTTTGGTTATTTATATAGAATTATTATTTACTTATTACAAAATTCTCTATGTTCACCAATGGGGATGACATATAAAAATAATTAGTACCACCAATACATTTATGTTGGTGTGTTTGAATACCTTATATCTACTTTGATGTTTAGAAAGAATTCACGATGAATATAGAGAAGGCCTGGGATTGGGTTGATGAACTGAGTTATCATCACAACAATATTTATGGGGACTATATATGTTGTATGGATTTGTTTTGTTATTAGAGAATGATGTATTTATTTTTCTACTATTTATTTGTATAAATGATTTTAATAGATGGTGATTAAACAATAAATGCCTTAATAAATATTCTATTATGAATGTATTATTTCATTTTATTATAGATTGCGTATTTCAAACAAATATATTTATACTATTTTTTTATAATATAGAGAGTGTTTTGTTTAATTTTTATTACCATGAACTCTAATATAGTTGTATAGAATCCTCATAGTACAATAGTAGATCCCTAATACTAGTCTTCTATATCTTCTGTATTAAGAGAAATGAATTATATTTCATGGATAACTATTCCCATAATTATTCATTGTGTGAGCCAGGGTGGGAAATTATAGTCCCATCATCTTGGTGTCATGCCTATCACAATCATTTTTATAGTTCTACCCTATTTACTAATGTTATAATTTTTTTTAATTTTAAGATAAAATTTATCTTTTTATTGTATTATTTGATTAAATTATGTATATTTTATAATAATTGGATATCATGACTTGGTCTACCATTGAAATATCACAACACATAAGTATTAAATTTATCTTCTATTCATCCAAAAAATTTATCATATAAACACAATCATGTAATTATATTTATGATAAATTTTAAATGCGATATATAGACCCTATGTGTTTGATTTCTATAATTCAGGATAATATATAATTGAAAAGATAGTAGATTGATAATTGTAAATTAATATAAATTGTATAATTTTGACTTATCATCAATCCAATATTATTTTTTTATTAAACACAAAAGCACTTTTAAGGGGAAAGTGGGAACCCTCATAGCTCAATAGGTTTAGGACCAAAGGACACAACAGAATTATTAAAAAAGAGAGTGAGTTGTTTGGAGACATTTTCCCTAAACAAAACCCAGGGAATAGAATTCAACTGAGTGTTGGGGGATCTTTCAAGGTGTCCTCGAAATGAATTTACAAGTTGTACCACGCTTTCTTGTATTCCTATATGTTCATCTTCCCCATGTCGAGGCCTCTACGCATGATGCGAGCCTTCTTATCAGCCCACTCACCTTGATCCTTTGTATTGGCCACCTGGATCGGTCTCATCATCTTCAGTTACTTAATATCCAAATTAACATAAAAAATTTCTTCATCTGAATGCAAGAGTAAATCTATATGTTCCAGCACTGATGCCATATAGAACTGAGAATTGGCTTTGGGAGTTTCTTCGCGCAACATCCCCTGACCACCCAATTTCACAGCACCTGTAGGAGGATCAGGAGAAGCATCACCATATCTTTTCCTAGACATGCATTTTGTGATGGCAGACATCTCCTGTTGTATAGGGGCTTTGGGGTTGTTCCAGGTTGTGGAGACAACCTTTGTAAGGTCCTTTGGTGATATCATTCCTTTGCACACAGATCCTGTGATGGGAGGACTAGGTAAGTTGGAGTAATCCTTCCTTTTGTGTGCCCTTTTGTTTTTGGAAATGTAGACGTCTGAATACATGTTTTTGTTCTTTCCCATCCGTATAGAGGATCAAAAATAGTCCCCCTCTAAGGCTAGTATCGTTGACTCATCATGGATTGAAGTCTCAAACATTTACTCTTGAAAAGATTCTGATTCAACTTGAGTATCTTGTCCATGAACCCCCTCTATTGGTTCCTCCTTAATGCAGTGATCTTCTTCCAGCACTCCAAAACGATTTTGAGATATCCCGGTTGTCCCCTCTACTTTGAGCTTCTCAGCATAAGAGGATACCTACGGGACCTACTTAGGCTTGACTAGAATTTCACTTTTCTCCAGACCATGTCCCATGAATTGGAGATGGATAGGTCTGTCTCTCGAGTCCAAATGTTGTGTATTCTCACTGGTGTCAAGAGCTTGGATATCATCCTTTAGAACAGCTCCCTCGGCTGCTGATGGAATGACCTCCGATAAAATTTTAGAAGGGTGCTGAGGGAATTCCCTAACAACCTGCCCTTCCCTTTGGCTATCCTAATCATCATCTGCGTGCAAGGGACCATCGTCATGCCGAACCCCGCTCGCCAACATGTCCTTGCCCGAACTACTTGTCAAGGAGTTGAAACCCAAATCATGATGGAATCAGTAAAAAACCCATGAAACAAGAGGATCAGACGCCTCTGAAAGTCCCTTCACAACTGCAACTGAAGCACCTCCCTGGCATGGATCAGTAGCGTGGCCAGGACATGCTTCATCAATCGCTGAAGTCCCTTCAGCCAGAACAAAAGGTTCAACCAAACCCTCCTCTCGAGCCCTTTGAATGGAAATTTTCATTTTCAATCAAAAACATTTCGTTTAAAATATAAAAAATAATGGTATTATATTTGATATATTGGTACATCTAGTAGTGATTGGAAATTTTTAGATTTATTTTTACATATATATATATTAATTTACTCATGAATCATTATGGAACTAATTATGACTACATACCATGTTTATCAAAAACATCCCATGGGAGGTATTCATAATATACTTCACGAAATAATAACAAGTGGTATATATGTATTCTATTTCAACGAAATCATGATACAAAAAACAATATATTATTAATTAAAATTATTTTACATCCATAAAAATAAAATTAGTATGATTCGTTATCAGTATTCCAATAATTAAAAATATGTTTTATTGCTCATCTAAATATATGAATATATTTTTAATATTTTCCTTTAATTACAAAAACATTAAATATATGAAGGGTAAAATGATTTTATATCAATATAGTACAAAACAAAGATGAATGTTATTGAAATAAATTGATTGTATATATTTTTTTATATAATAATTGAGTATTGTTAAGATATAAATTCATAAAACTATATATCTTTAATTTTAATTTTTTTCCTTTTCCAAAAGATAATTTGTGCACTAAATGTTGTTAAATTCATTGAAAATATGTCATGAATTTTTGTAAACGGTTGATAATTTCATGGATATTTTAAAAAATAAATAAATAATAAATGTTATAATTTCCCTTTTATATGTTTTTAAGATGAGTAAATTAGGGTATAAATAAATGGAAATTAATTTGATTTGAAATAGATTAATTTGTAGTTGTGTTTATTAGATATGGCATGGCTAATTAAAGTATAACTCATGATCAAAATACGAAAAATAAGCATCATTATGAGTCAAATGAATATCATGATAAATAATTCATGATCTAAGATTTTAATCCATTTCTAAAAATGTGAATTTTGAAATATTGTTTAAAGATGGTGACAATAATTTAATCCTAGGAAGGATAAATTTATAAAATTATTAGTATTACTGATATTATTAATTTTTAATAAGGTAGATAATGGTAGAAAAATATTTTATTAAATTTATTAAACTATTTGTAGAGTCACACAGTATAAATAGAAAAATTAAATTTTAATTTTTGAGAATAATTAATATTATATACAATGAGACTGGTGTATATAAATACCCATTTCAACTAAATTTCTATGTTTAATATAATAAAACAATATAATTTTTCATCCAAATTTATAAATATGGAATTTTAAAAAAATAAGGTATTTGGAATTCCGAAACATGATTCATCCCATTGAATGGTACAAATCTTATTACTAATGAAATATGTTATTTTCAATGAATTTATTTTTTAATGTGTTTATATAAAAATTAAAATGATACAATCTCGGTGAGATTCTATGAAAAAAAAAATTTATATTTGGGAAAACTATTCTAGGATACTAATTTTCTATATTTGAAGATCTTTGAAAAACTATAACATCATTTATTGAATTAAATTATAAATCTAAAAATTTTAAATTGTATAAATAATATATATTTATATTCGATACATAAAGTCCAATATAATTACCTGAATATTATATTGGTAGTTTATTAATTATAAAATTTGATATGTTTTAAGAGAATATGTGTTTTATTAAGAAATCTAATTTCTGGACTATAATACCTAAGAAATTATATTGATGCTTACTTGTCACCACAGAATGATGATTTCAATCATTTATGTGATGAAATTGTTGATGTTCATGATGAATTTAAATATATCATTTATTTTCAATTGATTTTATAATTTTTAATATAAATAGATTTTATATATTATTAAAATTAACATTATATTTTGTTAATAGATATAAATCATAAGTAATTTTGAGAAAATAAACATCATATAATACACTATATAATGGGAAAAAGAAATTATTCCAGTTTCATGAAATGGTTTTGTGAATAGATCAATATAACACAACATTATAAAAAATAACATTTAATAGTTTATAAGAGTTAAAACACTCCAAAAACCCCATTAAATAGATGAATATTGCCTCATAGTGGAAAAGATCGATTTTATATTTTACAAGATATAAAATGTTGGACATCATATGAATACATTGGAGAAATAGTAATTCTATTTTATCGAAGATACTAGAAATTTATAGAGTAAAATCATAATATTGTTGTTATGAATATGTTTATATTATTATGACTATAACATGGTGTGTTATAAATTTAGAGACTAAAGCTAATTTTGATTGTTCATTGGTCTTAATATCTATTGAAAATCAAAATGAGTTATCTCCCTCTGTAAAAGTAAAAAATAACTTTATTACATTTGGTTTACAAGTATTCTCTATTAATTAAAATATGAATTTATATCATTTGTAATGGTATTATGGTATCTATATATAATTTCCAAAATTTTAATAATTTTTTTGTTATTAATAAATTTTTTAAATTCATCGACAGATTCTATAATGAATATAAGTTTACTTTGTGAAATTGTTACCATGTTTTTCCTAGAAGAAAGTAATCACGATGTTTCACTTTTTACATTATATTTGAAGAAAATTCATGAATATTAATTTGTTATATATCTCTTATATTTATGATTCCATTACTATTTTTGAAGTGGATACATATTTCCTTCAACAATTTAATGATAAAATGGTAAATATAATAAGTGATATGGTTTGAAAGATAAGGAAATGTTGACATGCATATTTGTATATGATGTATTATTATTAATGATATAGGATAATAATGATGGAATGTGATATAAAATTTAAATATCCATTAAAACTATATGTTTTATAGTATATATTAAATGAGGAAATTGATTTTTGTTATAAATTATTCTACAATGTAGAGAATAATTCTGTCCCTACATCTCATAATCTAGTAGTTAATGGTTAATATATAGAGAATCTTGGATTAAACATAATATAAGTTAAAGATGATGATATAATCAAGGAAAATTTATATAGTTTGAAACAAATATGTGATTTTCAACCATATTTTAAACCACATATTTTTGTGTTGATAGATTGATATACAAAAAGTAATAAATATGTTTTTTAATTAAGCATAAAATGAAACTTGTTTTTAGATTTAACGAGACTACTTATACTCATTCATCTAATGGAAAAAAACATTTCAATTTTATGATTGGGGAGAAAAAGATATCATAATAGCATGGTTTAGCATTTTTAATAATCATAATACAATGTAAAAAAAATAATATAAGAATATAACATTGAAAAACAATTGTGTAATTGTATCCACCAAAGATAGTTATTTTTCATGATTTAATGATAAAAACATAGACTTCACCCAAATAACATATTTTTCTATTTTCTAAAAGAAATAATAATTATTTAAATAATATTTAGTACCAGATATAATGACCATGGATTAAACATAATATAATCTTGTAAATATGGTATGAATTCGATTTCTTAAATTTCGAAAGGTATTTTAGTTTAGAGTTTTAAATAATTAGTATATAATTTATAGATAACAACAGCCAAAAATAAGAAGAGAGATCTAGTAAAATAGTATCCATTTATTCCTTTAATATTTTTAAATAAAATATTATATATTTTTGAAAAAAATATTCAAAAAATTCAACATTGAATCTTCAATTCTCATGCACATTCATAAACCCTACAAAAAACATTTTTGACATAAGGTATGGGAACAAAAAATTATTATGTGACATAAAAAAGTTATTTCTCATCCCTGAAGTTTTATAATATTATTAAATAATTTTCATAACTACATACTTCTCACTAATAAAGTTCATAAAATATCTCTATGAAGAGAATAGATTTCCATTAAACCAAGGAAATATAAATAAACCATTTAATTATATTTTGGAATTACATATATAAAATTGTAACCATCTTGACTACCATATGATATTGTAACCCTCAAAGCTACATTACAATGTAATCCTCATGGTTACCTTATGATGTAACCCCAACAAATAATTTATAATGTACCATCACAATTACACATGGAATTACCATTATAGTAAACATAAAACATAATCCCACCTAATTAATTAGATGGTTATATAAATCCAACCTATTACTATAAACAATGTATAATATTCAGAATATAATAAAAAAACATGAATACTTGTATCATAAAAAACAATTCTTTAGGGTAATCAGTTAATTTATAATAACACTGTGAAAAAAATTCATTTATTTTTTAAAATCATGTAATAATGTAAACAATACATCAGAACACTATAATGTCATGAGTTTTAGATTATCCATTTATATTTTATAATTAAAGAAGTAATATTACTTTTTTTGAAAAAATGGAATTAAAGAGGATTTTTAGAAATAAATTACATTACCATAGGTTTGAATTTTTCAAACGTGTTCAAACCTCATCTTGAATTATCTTCTTGAGAAACTCCGTAGGGAAATTGGATTTGTTATTTTTTAGACAACAAATTCTTCAAGACATTGAGGATAGTCTTAGGATATTATTGGGATGAATTTATTCATGCATCAGGTAATTGGATGTGTGAGGATTTGATGTGGCGAGGATGGGGACTATAGTCTAGGAGAGGTGTTTTTTATTATTATTTTATTCATTAGTTTATTATGTTGGTGAAAAATTATGCATATTTTGAAAATTATCACTAAATATATTAATATAATGAAGGATAATTTTATAGTTTTTGTATATTGGAGACAAACATCATCTATGACTCAATAATTCATGAATTTGTTAAATACTTTAAATTGCCATATTTCACTATTCAAACAAAATTACTCTATTTTAGAAAAATATAAAAAATTAACACTAACCATTTTTTGATTTTTAGAATTCAATAATATACTCTATTTAAAAAAAATAATATTCTAAATATATGAAATTTACTTTTAATTATAATCATAATTTATTAAAAAAATGCTAAATATAAAATTTTAATATATTTTATTACACATTGAAACATTAATTAATGTAACATAAAATTATATTATAATCAAATCAAAAAATAATAATAATTTATTAATTTATTTTATGAAGATAAATTTAATTTTAATACATTGTATTATTTATAAAGTTTGTAAATAAAAATTTATCTATCCTAAAAATATAAATATAGAATTTATCATTTTTGAAAAATTTATTTAATTATTAATTTATATAATTATATTATATTTTTGAAATAAATAATCATTTATTTTATTTATACATTCATAGGGAGGTTAATATTACATTTGTATAGATTTTGTAATTTATGTAATTATTTATTATTTCATAATACATTTATAATAAATATAACTATTTAATTGCATAATAAAATGTTATTATTTTATAATTAAATTCGTTGTTACATTCTCTGCATTATAGAAATTGAGTCCTGTATTTATTTTAATTATTAAAAATTGTGAGGATTCCATTTCATAATAGAATTTCTAGATTCCTAGGTTGCTTCTTCATGTGTGTGGTTTCCCCAAAAAACATTAATTTGGTGAATTATCTTATTTAGCAATAATTTATCTCTATGATCCAGAATATCAATGGCTATTTACACATAAGAAACATACTCTTATAGTTTAACTACTTATGAGATGAAAACATGAGAAAAAACTAGAACCTAAAGTTTTAAAATTTAATCATTAAAAACATTTTTTATTTAGGATAAACTCAGAGGGAAAACTACACGGTAGGTAATTGTTCTAACATTATCTAGGATTTCATAAGGTCCAATGATCTCTGGACATAACTTTCCATTCATTAAAAAATAAATAACCATTTTCTCGTGAAATATTATAAATAAACCAAGATCACCCACATCGTAATAAATGTCTTTCATCCTATTATCAACACAGGTTTTTTCTTACTTTGATTTTTCCTCATGCATAGAAATATCATC
This sequence comes from Viscum album, assembly GCA_963277665.1. NCBI lineage: Eukaryota > Viridiplantae > Streptophyta > Magnoliopsida > Santalales > Viscaceae > Viscum > Viscum album. Next base: position 2,013,485,028 of record OY728153.1, on the reverse strand, counting down.
TTCAAATTATTATACATTACCTCTAATAATTCAAATACCATCAACATCCCTTCCCCCACTTTATCACAAAATTTTGGAGTTTCAAAACTCTTTCCATTTAGTGACTCTAAAGGTTTAATCTGTAAACGGGGATGAAAACTGTTATTATAAAAAACCCATATAATGAATGATATTGATCCAAACATATTTGGCAACAAATTGAATATGAACGTAACATGTCTTCTAATTTAAATAATTTTCATTCAGTTTGTTTATCATTTTTTGGATGAAACACTATTCCAAAATTTAGTTCAATTATAAATGACTTTTGAAGGCCTTTCCAAAAGATTAAACTGAATCTGGGATCATGATCAGATAAAATATATAATGGAACTCTATATAACTATAAAATAGCATTGAGTTATTTTCTAGATAGACGATTTGGGGAAAGATTCTTTAATAAGAAGAAAATTTTCATATTTTGTTAATCAATAAACAATAACCCAAATATCACAATTCACTTGAGATTTCATTGGTAGTACCACCATTATGTCAATGGATGTATTTTCCAAATTCAATTTTTTATAGGAAATGGTTTAATCCTCCCATTTGGTAGTTGTCACACTACATTAACCAATTTTTATGCAAACTATTTCATTATATAAATATCAATATCTCATTTTATTCCTTCCCACCAGTAATACTCTCGAAGGTCTCAGTACATCATTGGCGTGGTAGGATTAACTAAAAATGGTGAATTATGAGCTTCACATAACAAATGATTCTTCATATGTGAATATAATGACACACATAATATCTTTCTAAATATAAATACACATTATTTATAAACATTAAATTCTTAAAACATACTTGAGTTAACAATATAAATCTTTTTTTAACACATGGTGTTCCTTCTGCACCTGATTAATTATTTATAAGAGAGATTAATTCCCTAACACCTAAAGATAATGGAATTGCCATCACCAAAATCACTCAATCCAAAACTAATAAAAACATAAACCAAGATGATTTTCAAAATAAACAATTTTTAATTATTCATTGTGATTTAAACTCAAGTAATCGAAGGCATAGTTTTCTTTTTCATGATGGCAATTAATTGTGAAATAATAATCCATTATCAGTTCCAACCATCTTCTATACCTCGTGTTATATTCCATATGAGAAAATATATACTTAATTCTTATATGGCCAATATATATATCATATTTGGATCTTTATAGTTAATGTCTTTATATTTTTATAGTGAAAACCATATATGCTAATTCTAAATCATTGGTGGGAAAATTTAACCCATGAGGTTTTAATTGTCTTGATGAATAAGAAATTACTTGATGATTCAGCATTAGAAAACAACCAATTCCATTTAATGGAGAATCACTATGGATGAAAAAATACCCATTTAATAAAGAAAAATAAAAAACATGATAATTCACCAATCTTATTTTTGGTTACAAAAAAAAACATCACAGATTTATTTCCAAAAAAATTTATCTGCTTTTTGTATTAACATATTTATGAAGAAAAATAACCATTAAATTTGTTTAAAAAAGAAATTGTAATAAAATAGTAATACAACAGAACAAAATATCTTGGTAACATTTGTAAGTCTTGTACATTGATAAACCACTTTTGTTTTATTGGGATCAATTATCATTCCATCCTTATTTATAATGTTATAATGAAAGGAATTCTATTGCAACTAAAAATCACATTTGCTAAATTTCATATATGACATAATTTATTTAAGTTATTACAGAAAAATAGATATTTATTTTTTATTATCCTCTTAAATTTTTGAAAATAAACAAAATATCAAAAATAAAAACAAAAACACGTGTAACCTAAAATTTAGAGAAGATTCTATTATTATGATCCATAAATACAATAGTGGAAATTTTCAATCCAATGTGAATAAAAAACCCATAATACCCATATCTAATATGAAAAAATATTTTATAAATTACATAATCCTTCAAATCCATCTGATTGTTGTGAGATATCAAGTCAATCTCGAAAAACTAGTGAGTTCTCTAGAGTAGATCAAACATGTCATTGATATGAGGTTCTGGAGTATTATTCTTAATATTTTTTTATTTAAATACCTATAATCAATGAAAATCCTCGTGAAAAAAAATTTATTTTAAAAATAAGAATCCCTTATGGTGATGTTATAGGATGAATGGATCATTAATCATAAAACTCCTGCAACTTCAAATTTAATTCAAGAAGTTCCACATTAGTCATTTGACAAACGGGTTTTGAACTTTTCTTTGAATCTAGAACAATATATATGGTAAATTAAACATCCCTATAAATTCTATCACTAAAAAACTCATAATGAAAAATATCTAGGTATTGATATAGCTCCACTACTAATTGGTATGAATAGTTATGTTATTTTCAACAATATGTGCTAGATAGATTTCATTTCCATATTTTAATTGTTTCTCCAATTTTTAATATGTTATAAATGGTATTAGATCATTATTTTATAAAAAAAATCATTGTTAAAAAAACATATTTAGCTCAAAATTAAATCATAAAATGATATAAAAAAATATAATTTATACATAGAATAACAATATTCTCGTATAAATTTAAAACAATGTTTTTTTAATTTATCTCCATAATCAATACTAGGGATATTCGTATTATTTTTTTCATAAATATTTACCATGGATACCCTTTCAATTTTTTATGGTTTCATATCATGATGAGAAATATTAAATTTACCAAGAAATTTATCTATAATAGGGTAATGTCTAGACACTATATCAAACAAAAAATCAGAAAAATTTGCGTAATCAAACAATTTACCTGATACCACATCATTGGATGGTTAAATATCTCTTAATGTAATTTCAAAGGATTTAAAAACACCTTTATCTTTATAATATTTATGTTTTCTATCATTTAGATATTTCTTTGGGAATGTATTTTGATAATTCCCCAATTCACCAAATTTGAATCACTTTACTATTTGATTATCCTAATTTACCCTGTGATAATTTTCATTGAAATCCTAGGAAATATGTCCAAATATACCACAATGAAAATTATTTTCCCGTTTTAAGGGAGTTCTTTAGGGTGATATTTTTCAGACATCCCAGAATATAGAACATATATTTTCATACCATATACAATATTTGATTTATTCTTACCCATTTCTTGTTATCTGGACATTTTTTCCTTTTTCAAAATCCCACATGATCATCAACAATCTTCATTTCTACCCACTCAAAAAAAAATGTTTTTCATAACATATGATTACACCTATGTCCAATTCCATTCAATATCAGGGATACAATTCCAAGAAAAAATGATTGAGTTTTATATCAATATACCTAATTTTATCTAGAGTGTCCGTTCCAATCGAGTGATGTTTTCTTCCGACATGACCAATAAATATTCTTCATTCTTTCAAAATTATAGGAATTTATTTTCCATCATAAGTTAAACATCCAATCGAAAATATTTTTCAAGGAACCGATTCTATTATTCCTCTCATTCTAAGGAATCAATATCCTCACGATCCATAATATTCTTGACCATTGATCTCCACTAGTTGGATTCACCATTAAAATGATAAATATAAATTCTATCGTTTTTATATTTGGAACAAACCATGGAATATAATATCTACTTGATGTTTTTAATATGCTATTTATACCCCAGTGGGTTAGAAAATCCAATGAATGATGTAGGGAGTTCCCACGTAAAATGTTCCACTGTCGTCATGTTCATTAGTGGTAGACTACAATTATATTAAAATATTATAGAGTCAATATATTTAAAGATAAATCACAATTGTTAAAATAATATCATAAGTATATCATGTAACATGAAACTATTATACACATAAAATAATTGAAATGTGTTGATCATAAATATCATCGCATTCACACAATTTCATCATTACGACACCATCTATGATGAAATCACATTCACGTTGCAAGTTCAGGATCATGTAATTTGTTGTTCACAATAGTTAATGTGGTAGCTCAACAATAGTAAAAAATAAAGACCATGTAGTCCTCATAGTCCATCAATGGTAGGTTGACTTATAAATAAACAATCTTAGACATTATAGGCACTCAATCTATTTTTTCTCCTACCATGGATTCCCACAATAATTTTACCAATTAGAAGGATCGAAACATCCAAACACTATAAAAACCTAATATTTTCAATGAAATCATTACATATATTCTTGAACATGTTATAAAATATAGATGGGTGAATGTTTGTTTCTTTTTGAACTGTTACATTACCCTATTTCCTATATTCATGGAAACATGATCCCTAAATAAAACTCACTGGATCTCTTTTAAATTTAGTTAGCATTACCTATCAATTGTCCCACAATAACACAATGTCTATTAATCTTATTAATAGACAAAATATATCTTCATGATTTTATTTTTACCTATACACATTAAACACATCATCGATAAAAAGATATCGTTTCTCAAATATGTGTTTCATAGATAATAACTTCATTTTGAAGATGAATTGTATATATTACATATTACATAATTTTTTCCTTCATAAATATCATTATACAATATAATTTCTTATCATGACCTAATTGAAAAAATATCAAAAAAATAATCTCCATGATGTAGTAGAATTTTCAAGCTCACCATTTCATTATGTTAAAATGGTTATAGAAACGTTTCCTATTAGAGAGAACTCACAAGCTTCAAAAATTACATTTATATGTAGGAAATCATTTCTGATGAATATCACATCCTCTTAATATAAATTTCCATGAATTTTATAAAAAAAATATCATCATTATTTCTTCAATGAAATGTATGAGACTAAAATAATGTGTCAAATATCATCATAAAATACAAAATTTATTGCCTCCTTCACCATATGTCACTAAAATTAATCTATGATTTATTTCATGCAACTTTATAAAACATTACATTACAGAAATAAAAAACATTCATTAAATTAGTTATTCCATAACACGTATTGTTAACAAATCCAAATAATAAATATTCATTTTCAAAATTCTTCCCTTTTGGATTTTATTTAAATAACCATGAATGTGGAAATCATCTCCCATTCCCATCCCCCTAAACTCAAAAAAATAAAACAGATTTTTTTATCCACTATTTGGGAAATACAACTCTATATATGAAATCATTTTATTAATTATAATGGACCATTGGTCAAAACAACCTATAAAATATATATTTGATGAAAATTATCATATTTTAATAATTCCTAATTTATACATATAACCCCAAAACCAATTAATTCATGTTGATGAATTATTATTTCCATGTCCTAATATATAAGTTCATAAGTCATAAATTTATTGAGAAAAAATATTATAAGTTTACTATGATGTAATAGGGTGTAGAAGAAAATAATATTTGATAAAATTATCTTCGATATGTATAAAACAGAATCAATATTTATAATATATATCTTCCTTGATCAAACACATCTATTATATACCCACTGAGTCTTCCACAAAGAGTCTGTTCAAAATCATCAAAACACATGGGTGAGTAGCTTATCATATTAATCCGAAATGGATTATAATTTTACAAAAATCCCTTGATATATATATATATATTTAAAAAATTGATTTTTATATATTAAGAAGATATAATTATGAACATAAATTGAAGTAAATTATACTTTATGTGAATAACTCTAAGTCCCTAAAAATGTTGACACCTATATACATGATTTCTGAAATGATTTTTAATGGAATTAAACAATTTGACACAACATGTATTTTATGTAGCATAGGAGTATCCTGAAATAGGCCTCATAAAATACCATAATATTTGAACATAAAATATTACAAATGAAAAATAAAAAAATTACCATTGAAGTGTCAATCAATTATTTTAAGGTATGCCTCTTGGAGAGTTCCATGTTTTTTTATATTTCGTGACCAAATTCTCATGATCCCTCTCTTCAAACTTGAGAAAAAATATTTATAAATTAATCTAAATAGACTTATCAAATATTTGATCTTATCTTCTAATTATATAGCTTCAGAACCCATAGATTTCCACTTCTATACTGTATCTTATACCTCAATTCATTATCATGTCCAAAAAGAATATTTACTTTAATTAATAGGTGATGTAACTCCAAAAGGGATTATATCTCCCCCAAAAAATTTCAAAACTTAGTTTTACCATTTAATAAAAATTTGTGTGGGGTATCTCTATATTCATCAATTTATTTTGTTTAATTTTTCTATATAGAAAAACTCATTCCTTCTTTACCACTTCCAAGTCATTATGGAGTAGTGATTTTTCATGAAATCACTCAAAAAATATTATTTTTACATGATCCCATTAGAATAATTTACTCATTTTATTATAGTTTGATTATAATTTAATTTATTTCATTTAAATTTATATTCACTTATTCAAAATGTCACAACAATTACATCTAATATTAACATAAGATTGACCATTTTTTAGGAATGATTAAATTTTAATCCTCACATGTATGATGTTTATTAATTATCTTGTTTTATTTATTAGATTAAGAACAATAATATATGTTTAACATGAATATTATTCATAAATGGTTCATTCTTGAAGATTTTTCTTCGTTTATTTGAGGTCACAAACATGAAAATTGCTTTCAATAATTTTCTTGTGAACATTTAATAATTTATTCTTAATGGGATGTTACATAATTAGGAATAATGTTTTTATAATATTTGAACAACCAACACATGATTATTTTTTCCCTAGAGTATTAAATTAATAATAGTGTTTTAGATACAACTAGAACTATCTTTAACTTCCTTTCTCTATAAAAATTCATCGACTAATCTCTATATTAATGTGTGTCTTATTTTTCATCATTCAATTAATATTTTTTTATAATGAAAAAAATTATTCTAATGAAAGTGGAATTGATGTTTTCCTAAGATATAAATTGTTTCTATTGTTATAGTTTCCTTCTATACGAGCAGAGATAATACACAAATATTAATTCTAATTCAGATAATATTTTTTTGAGATAGGATTTGGAAATAGATCATTCTTATTTATTTGACCATCAGGATTTTATATACACACTCTAGTGTGTCCAACATTACAAAAAAATATCATTGTAATTCTATAATCTTTTGATATCCATTTAATTCATAATTATGATGTCCACACTATTTTTATGGGAGTTAGATTGGTGTTTTTTCTCACCATATGATTATGTATCAATGTGAGATTGTTTCAATTATATCTTGTTATTCTAAATGTAATATTCTCCGAAAAGTTATTTAATTTTTAAATACATCAACATAAATTTTCATCTAAATATTACAACATGATAAATATATTCACTATGTGAAATATTTACTTGGTTTTTATATAACCCACTATAGATAGTCGTCTATTTTTATTAATCATATATTATTCCATTGATGATATTATTTAACAAATAGGTTATCCAATCATATCAATTTCATTCGTTATTTAATTTCCAATTAATGATGATACCTACATAGAATTCATTAATTTCAATATAATCCTCATATAAGCCTCCTATATATCTATTAAAACATAATATTAATTTTTTCTTTCATCTATTATGTTATTAAATTAATTCTCAATAAATTGGATGTGTTTTTATTGATAAATAATAACATTATGATTTACCACATAAAGTAGTTTCATTCATTTTTTGATATCTAGGTGTCATATTATCTTCCCTAATAGAATCATATAAACTACCATATTCTGAGTTAGTATTGGGTACGAGGATGAATAATTTTGGTTTGATGAGATGGAAGTATCATATCCATTGATAACCATCATAATGTTCTTTATGCATTGCTTCCTGAAAAAATTAGTTTCCAATTTTCTTCATTTCTCAATCAAGCCATAAACTAATATATTTATATCATAAGAAGTAACTTTGTTTTATTTTTTGACTATGTATTATTTGACATAAAATTGATCCAATGAATTAAAAAAAAATTATAATTACGATTGGTTTTTTTTGAACTCATCAAATTAATGACCTAAAAATTACTTTTTTATTATCAAACACATTTAAAGGGGTGTAAGAACTGATCTCAGTAAAAAATAAAAAGAAATAAATAGAAAATAAGATATAAAAACCATTGAGATCATATTTATGTATATTAGATGAATTATTACTAAATAGTATCTTGGGAATTCCATTTAACTCAACATCTATATAATCTTTGAAAAAGTACTTAAAACAAAATGTTTTCACGTACCATATATGTATGATTTCATCCATGTTGAACATATCTTAATTTAATTTCATTGTGAAAAATGATCCTTCATGTCAAACCACTTTGTCTGAACCTTATTCGTGTCCAAATGAAGAGATACCTTAGACCTATTATCACAATAGTCATTCATGGAATTGATTAGAATTGATTTCTCCAAAAATTCTCCTTCAGAATGGATAATCATTTCCTAGATCACCACTTCACACTATTTTCTAGGATGGTACATGGGATACTTCACCAGCTCCATATCCTAGATGTGTAGTGTTATCTTTCTGAGATGAACATCCATCCTCTTATCTGTATCCTAAGGTGGGTTTTCCAAAACGTCTAAGCTACCCTCTTCTTTGAAACCTCATTTCCTTGTTTTGGAGACCCATAGTCTCTAATGTGATGGAACTACTAACCTAAAATGGTCTAGAACTCATGTTAATTTGTATTACCACCTTTTTGGCTAATTGTGTCTCCATTGGCCTAGGGATATATAAGTCATCTTTGTGCACCTTTGGATTCTGCTTCTTGGAAACAATGTAGCACCCTAGGTCCCTATTTTCATTAGTTCACTTCTTCCTCCATAGACTATTATACAATTTACAATATCTAATATAACATTTTAATTTAAGTCTTGTCCTTATTCATCATACTCAGCTTCTGAGGGACATAAGAAGTTTCATTCAACCACTCCATAAAAAGACAAACTCTCCACACGACTGTTCAATTTGAAAAAATCTATAGTCTTTATCAGAATGGATCCATGTTTTATGAAAAAGGTTCCTACTTTCTTCAATCATAGGTTCCTCCCACTATATACCATCCATTTAATTCTCACCACCATTATTATGGATCACACATTCCGGCATGTTACTACTTCTTACATGCACAACCATTTTGTAGGTTCAGGATCATGGGAACACCTTGCACAAAGAAATTAAAACCTCAACACTAACTGGATACACAAGAGCATGATCACATTACATAAACATATCCATATTAACATATTAAATTGAACTAGGCTGTGTGTCCCCATCAATTATAGTGACACATATATGACTTTATAGGTCTCTTAATTGCATGTTAAGAATTCCAGTTACCCTCGCCTCACGATGTAATGCCTTAAATTTAATTTTCATCATAGATTCAGCCAAACATACATTACTAACATTAATACCAAGATATCCAACATATCATTCACAACTATCAACAGACCTATCATCGTTTATATTTAGTGTCCTGAAACCACCACCAAATGAAACAACCTGGGTTGTATTCTCTGAAGATTCGGGATTTATCAACTCCTAATTCTTCGAAAGACAATATTGTGGTGAGTGTCCTCAATGGGAAGATGATGATAATGAGCTTAACCAAGAATATAACATTACTTCATGATGTGATCAGAGTTCTTCAACCACATCAATCAATACATAATCTATACGAGTCACATAAAATATAAATTTCCCTACAAATGTTAGTGGAAATGGGGTTAAATATAAATATAGAGTTGCTATAAAATTCTAAAAAATGTCTAAAATGATTTCTTCAAATTTCGAGGAAATAAGGGTTTTGAAAGGAAAGGGTTAAACATGGAAAACATTCCAAAAGCGCATTGGTTGGAGGGTCTGTATTCCCAATAAAATTCATAGACCAATATTAATAGAAATATGTGAGATCCCTCGCATGACCACAATCCCTTAGACCAAGCCATGGTGAGTTCATCCTCATTAGTGAAATGTAGATGTAAGTGTTGAGTGACCATCAAACCGACATTGACTCTCTCCTTTAGATGCTAGGAATTATTGATTAATTGGCCCAAGAATACATGAGGGGGACTTCTCCAGACAAAACAAGAAACCTGGGAGAGGCCAAATGGGGATAACACTACAGTGAATCAGATGAGGGATATGGGAAGTGATGGGGCCCTGATGTGAAGTGAAGGGACTTTCGGGCCACGGTGGATTCTTGAAAAAGCTGGGATAAATCAAATGTTTTTTAATGAATAAAGTGAAGGAGGAATCCTCCCCATCCATAAAGAGGATAGGGAATCCAGAGCAACAATCACCACCACCCATAGTTTGATGAAAAACACCCACTAGATTTCCCCATGTGACTACTCTATCTAATATATATCTAATAAATATTCTAATTGTCCTTTAATTTCTAACCATATCATTGGACTCCAACATGTCATCATTTTATAGAATGAACGTTAAAAATTAGAATTTCTAATCCAGTTAGAAAAATTAAAACTCCTTAAAAAAACATATTTAACTCCACTTAGAAATTAAGGGGTTGACTTAGTAACCTTATGATAATATAAAACAATACACAAAAACTGTTGTTGTTTAAACGTTATAATATTTATTATCTGGTATTAATACTTGGGGAACATTTCTCCCTGATATAGGAGGTGTGAATTATGGTGAAAATGATTCTTAATATATTATATTAATGATCATTTCATTAATGTTTCATAAATATGAATTAAAAAAGTTAATTTAGTTGAATAAATCCAAAAAAATCCATTGATGCAAGTGAAAAATTTAAAGTATATATGGGAAATTTAATATTAAATGGTTCACTAAATTGGGATACCTTTAGGAGAACACAAAAATAGTTTGTTTGAGTATCATGGGATTTAATACATTGAATTATGTATACAATGACAGATCTAAGAAGGCTATATATGAATTCCATGTGAAACTTGTATTCTTTAATATTGTGCACTTCTCATGCGATAAATGCTATATTTATTCACATAATCGTGTATTCTATCTTCTATGATTTGGTTGTTCTTTGGAAATTTAAGGTACCAATCATATTTCATATTTATCTTGAGGTACATACTCATCTATCATATATTCATATTGCGTTAATCTGATAAAATCAAAATAAGACCACATCTTAGACAATGTCTCATCTTTTATCCTCTACATCAAAAACTACATTGTATTATTTAATTTCTATGAGGATAACCCTATTTTTTCTAAAATATAAGGGTATTAAAACTCTCCTTCTTTGGTTTTGGATAATTTTAACACCACAACCCTTGTAGTTATTTAATTTTACTATTTTTTTGCCCTAAAATATTTTTTTGTGGTTCGGGTTGAGTTATATATTAAATTATTGAGCTTCTTTTAAATATTGTGTTTTTAGGATTCACATCATCGGGAGCACGGTATGGTTTGGAAAATGTTCAACACCTATGAAACATTGTGGCCTTCCCGTCCATGAAAAACAAAATAAGAATTAAATGATTAAAAAAATTAGAGGTAGAATAATATAAAAGAATTAATATAAATAAATTTTACTTATAATAAAAATAACAATGATAATATTAATTTGGAATATAATAGTTATTATTATAATCATTTCATAATTTTTAATATCAATATATTATTATTATTATTATTATTGGGAGTTTTGGTGGATTTTAGACTGGTGCGCTGGCACTGCATGGTCAGCAGAGACTATGTGGTCAGTGCGAGTCCCCGAGCATTTCCTTTTTCAGACAAAACCTACCACATGAGTCACAGACATTCACTTAATCCATGAATAGACTGTGGGGCTTCCAAATATTTAAAATAAATAAAAATTTCATGAGATATAATTTTAAACCAAATTAATTTAGAATAATAATTTTAACATTATTCATATTATAATTAAAATCAATTATTAGTATAATTATTACGAGTAAATATTGCAAGAACCCATGTTTATCTGGACTCCAGTTTGGAGCAGAAATTCAAATTTTTGCTATTGGATGCTCGTGAGGGTTATAATGGACATTTTCCCCTACAAGATGATATTGGATAATTTTTCTGATAGCTACGTTGGTCCTGGAATGGGGTGTTTACCCTAGTATGTAGCTTGGAGGAAATCTGAGCTGTTCGAATTTTGGCAGAATATTTAATATTTAATATTATTAAATTAAATATTAAATTAATCGCGTAGGTTTGTTTGGAAATAAATTTTAAATGGAGCATAAAATTGAGATTCTGTCTACGCTATTGAGTCTGGAATGGTGATTTTAGCCTAGGGAAGGCATAAACTCATGTTGGGCGTCAGGGTAGGCCCGAGCCCCTTTTTCCTCCTTTTCTTTTATTCTTTCCTTTTATGTTATTCTCACTTATATCCTCCTCCTTCTTGTGCATGCTCCATATGTGATACTCCTTGGCCATGTATTTATGAGGAATTTGGTGATTGAGAATTAGTGATATTTAGGAGGAAATGAGGGTAAAGATTCGAAGCTCTCGACGCACTGATTCGTTGTACGGTAACCGAGAGCCGTGAAATCAACCGAAGCTTCGGCGGTTTCCTCCTGAAGGTAGGGACGTTATTTTTATTACCATAGATCCCATTTAAAAATGTTGTTTTAATTCTTTAATGAATTATATTTCATTCTTGTAATCCCATGGGGCTCGATCTATTATTTCGGGGGTGGGGGGGGGGCAGGCGTTTCCTGTGTTTTCAGGGATTTCCCGTCACAAATCCAAGAATAAACAGTCTGTATTCTAGGGGTAAATGCAATGTGTTATTCCTGTTTAGGAAAGATGAATTTTTCATAAGTAAATTCCATGTACTTTGAGTACATGTTGTGTAGTGTGTGGCCATGTGGCTGGCCATGTGGAGTAGAACACAGAATAGTGGTTATTTTGGAGTACACGCTATGTACAGTAAAGTACATGATGTGTAGTGGTACTTGGGAATGTGTTTTAGTGAAAACAAAAATTAAGTAACATTTTGTGAATAGTACACACTGTGTACAGTAATGTACATTCCGTGTACTATTACACAGGCATGTCCAATGTGCTCTGTCCATGTGCTCTGGCCATGTACTACTTCAACTTAGTGATTTTGGAATATCTTATGCTCAGGAAGTCAAAATCGGGTGTGTGAGTAGTCGATTCGGATCTTTGTTGAATTTAGATCGTAATGGTGGAATCATTTTGACATTTAAAGGTCATCTAAATGGGATTTTGGGGTTTTAATCTAAATAGAGGCATTCTTCCTCCAGTTATCGAGTTCAGTTTTCACTAAAGAGTGAGACTTGGCATGGATAATAGGTTGGGTGTTCAAAACAACATAAATGAGACCTTTAATAGGTGATGAGCTATGATCTATTTCTCATAATCTATGATTCATAGGACATTCCCCTTGTGAGACATTCCCTTCTCGCCTATGAGTCTGTGAGACCAGATACTTCTACAATTTCTATCTAAAGAGAGGGGTTCCTCCGCTAGTTATCGAGTTCAGTTGTCACCAGAGAGTGAGACAAGGCATGGATGATAGATAAGATGTTCAAACCAACATATTTGAGACCATTAATAAGAGATTATATTTGATCTATCTCTCATAATCTATGATTTAGAGTACATTCTCCTTGTGAGATGTTCCCTTCTGGCCTATGAGTCTGTGAGACCAGATACTTCTAAGGATCCCCTGAGGGATGACTTTACTTGTGTAATGACCTTGGGAGTTCCTTGTAGGATCCCACCCTTGTTTTTCCATTGATAGAACCCATGTTAGGGAATTCCTATGTTGTACTTCATTTGAGGATCCTGTGTATGTTTACTCCCTTACTCTTCACTAAGGATCCCTCATAGGATGCCTTCGCTCATGTTTTCTTGGAGGATCTTGAGTATGATGCCTCGTATGTGTTTGACTCGAGGGACCCAATGGGTGCTTATTGACTGAATGACCCTAAGTTGTTATGTTGGGTTTGGGTAGAGATTGTGATCTGGTGTCTCCTAGAACCTATACCAAACAGGTAATCCCTTTAGTCTTTGGATGTATTTTTGGGTTGGGAATTCCGGCCACCCTCAATGTTTGTTTATATCATACTTGGTTTGATGATGTTGTAGTGTTTACCAGAGGTGATTTCTGGTTGGTGGTTGTTGAGCCTGATGCGAGGAGTCTTTCTTTTTGTTGTAATGCCTACTTTTTCCTCATGTTCCAAATTATAGGAGTTTTTTTGTAAATGGGGTTATTTACCTTTCTTTGATGTTTCACCAATGGCTTGTTCTATTTAAGACCTTTTTGTCCTGTTCAGCCTTCAGCTGTTATCCCTGCTTACCATGCCCTATGACTGTGGGATGGAGTGTTGTTCCATGACATGATTTCTATTATGTAGACTGGTTAGCGAAGTAGCTCTATAGGGTTAATTTGGACTTATAGCATTATTATGCACTGACTGGGATGAGGCTTTGAGAACATGGGGCTATACAATATTAGGGGATAGACTGAGTGACCTTTCTCAGAGAGTCTTGGACATTATAGACTATAGGGGATAGACCAGGTGAGCTTTCCAAAGAGTCTTGGATATTATAAACTACATAAGGATAGACTATATGACCTTCCTTAGAGAGTCTTGAGCTTTATAGACTATACGGGGGTAGAACGAGTAGGCTTCCTCATAGAGTCTTTGTCTATTTTGAATTTTCGTAAGCCATTCTAGGATATAGGAGGAATTGACCGGGTGAGATTCCTCAGATAGTATGTGATCGACCTGATGCTATAAGAGGAATTGAATGAGCGAGCTTCCTCAAATAGTCTCTAGACAATGGGGGTATAAGGGGAATTGACCACATGATCTTCCTCAAAGAGTCCCTGACTGCCTTAGATTATAAGGGGAATTGACTGAGCGTGCATCCTCAGAGATTCATAATTTTTGTATGAACAAATCAGAGGGGTTAGGCTGAGTGTAATTCTTAGAGGGTTGTTGGTACTTGTTAGGTAGGACCCGATGTGATGGCTGTGAGTACTTCATAGAGGGTTACCTGATGTGTTGTCTTCCTTCTTGTGTGGATTTGTTGAACTAAAGGGTTTCTTATTTAGTTTAGCTTGTTCAGAGGCATATGTACGGCGTTGGCTGAAGCAGGTACGTGTTGATGGGATTACGGACCCATAGATCAACTTATTTGATACACGTCTTGAGTGGCATGATGTCCAGATCAATGCCCTTGAATAGGATGTCCATGAGATTGGGCTTAAGGTCCCAAGGATCGACTACTAATGTTGTTCTTGTTATTTAAATCTCTTAATAATGAATATTCATATTTATGTATATATGTATAGGTATAGGACTATACATATCTACGTATATAGATATGGACATTCATGGTGTCATTTTCCCAGTTTACAGGATTTACATACCCTAGGATTGACTGTGGTTGAAAATTTCGTTTACTTTGTTTTGTTGTGTTCCAACTAGGCTGAGCACATTGTTGTTGCATACACTTTTAGCAGCACAATTATAGGTTTCCTGTCGGGGTGCCCTATAGAGAATATATCTCACCCCTGTATGTTCACCTCGGTGGATGTGTGGACCTTATTTCAGCTTTTTAGGTTGGGCATGAGTTGCATGGTGGATAGGGCTGAGGCCCATTTTTGCATGATCGAGCGGAGCTGCTTGAGTGGTTCTATTGATCGAGCTGCAGAAGTTCGAAATTGTTTAAAGATCAGGTACATGGATTGGTTCTGAGTTAGTAGTAGAGACCTGTACTTTTAATTTTAGTTTCTTTTATACATGTATCTATATGGCCATCCTGGTGGGAGAACAGTGTTGTAATGTATTACATAGTTGTTCGGGATTTTATAGCATTTTACTATTACTTCTTGTTCCTCTTCAATTGTTTATTGCATCCACACTCTGTTTACATTCCGTTGTGTATGATACTTAGTTATTTATAATGTTTTCTTACTATGAAATAAGGGCATATTCTCCCCACTATCTCACCCTAGGCCCTCACTGATAGTCAGCAGCCTCTATCATATGGGGAGGCGCGTTTGAGGCCTTCTGACGAACCGGCTCAGAGCACCAATTTAGTGGATTTCAGGTAAGGATTTTAGAAATTGGTGTCAGGGGAGTTTTCATTGCTGGACTTTAATATTTAGGATATGGTATACATGAGTATTAGGAATGTGTTGGAACCTATGATGGATATTGGGCTTGTGCATCGAAAACACTTGTTCAGTTTAGAAGTCATAGTTGCCTGGTTTTGGGATTCCTATTCTGATTTTCTGATGTTACAGTTGTACATGATTTTGTCCTTGAGTGACACACATTTTGTGTGGGGTTTTGATTTACTATGGATCTGTGGATCTTGGCTATTGGTAAGATGATAGGGATGGATTTTAACTCTTGGTTGGAAAAGGCAAGAGGCATCTCATGCATCATACTAGGCATGTCAGCTTCACATCATATAGGCCTACTAGTTTGTGTTTATAGTGACGTCTGAGACCTTTGGGTCTACGTACACATACATTTTAATCTGATGACAGGTTACGCGGATCTATGTTAAGGCACTTTTGTTGAGGCTGATGACTCAGTCCTTTTACAAAGGTGGTGCAGTGACCCTAGTAGGTCTATGTGGCATGTGATGCGTTTTTTTTAACCCCTTATTGGGTGTTGTTTCTCGGGGCTGTGCTTATCTAGTCGGATCATTGAGAATGATGTCGATAGATACCAGGTCTTTTCTTTTGAACTAGATCTCCTTGTGGTATTGTTGAATATAGATACCCAGTGGGTGTTAGCTCAACTTGTCTCTTCTGATTTGTTTGTGACCTCCAAGGAGTCATTCCTTCTGAGGATGCTCAGAGAGAATCAGGGCCCTTTTAGGATGTGTTTTGATTTTGACTTTCATTGGTCATTGTGATCTTTACCATCTTCTGAGAGGTTTTGGATCTTTTGGGCCAGGTGGTTAGACCTTGAGACCCAGTTGTGAGACTTGTTGTGTAGGGAAAGGCGAAAGACCTAGAGACACTTGGTTTCTACTCGAACCCTTATAGATCGATGTTTATTCTATTTTAGGGAAACCTGAGTGAGTTAGTTTTCCAGCGTTTTCTAATACATTTTCGCGGTTTTTGTTTACATGACTGGTTTTTATGAGAAGGCATGTTCGGGTGCCTGGCCTAGCCGACCAGTGTTTCTGATGTTTCTGTTAGAGGTGGCATCGTTTGAATCTAGATTGATGAGTGGCCGGGTATGAGTTTAGGACCAATGTTTCCAGACATTTTGTGGACTCGGATCTCGAAAGTTGGTTTGAAATGTACTAATGTTATAGAGGTGACTTTTTGAAATTTGGCATTACCATGAAATTCTTGACCCCTGCATGAATCATGGTCCTGTTTTGGCAGGATGTTAGTGTGGCTTGGAGGGAGGGAGACACGCCTTCGGTGAAATCTTAATGTACTCTTATAAGAGATGTTCATTCCCTATCTTGATTCTTCTTGTGTATGCTGAGAGAGCTTAAACCCTACATTGAGCTCCTTTTTCTTTCATAATGTTCATCTCTATTGAGGATAAAACCTGTTCTGTTTGTGCTCTAAGAGTGGTGTAAGGAAAGACATATAGTGGGGAGTGAACCATTGGCCCTTTGAGAGTGGTTTTCCTTGTTTAGGTTAAAATTCAGTGTTTGAAAGGAGCTTTTGAGCTGAGAGTTTACTTTTAAAATGACGACAACTGTATTCCTTTGGTGGGGAGTACCAGTTTGGTCATAATTGAATATCTTCTGCGTAAAAGGTGGATATTAATGCTATAAGGCTGGTTGTTGGATGGTCTAGGTATCTTGATTGTGCAGATAATCAGGTTGGGAGCATGGATAATAGTCCTTTTATTGTACTTCTCGTGGACGAGAAGGTTTATGGTGGGGAGTTTGTAAGAACCCATGTTTTTTCGGATGGATGTTTTGAGTATAAATTTGATTTTTTGGTTGGGTGCACATGAGGGGTAAAATGGTCATTTTACCATACCATCTAATCACAGATAATTTTTCTGACAGCTGTGTTAGTCCCGGAAAATGGATTTTACCCTAGGACAGGAGTTTGGAGGAAATTTGAGCTGTTAGAATTTTGGTGGAATATTTAATATTTAATATTATTAAATTAAATATTAAATTTTTTGTGTAGGTTCATTTTGCAAAAACATTTAAACGGAGTGTGAGATTGTGATTATGTCTATTCCTTGAGTTTGTAATGGTGTGTTTAGCCTAGGGAAGGCATAATGTCATATCGGGCGTCGGGGCCGGCCCGAGCCCCTTTATCTTCCTTTTCTTTTCTTGTATCCATTACTTTTCTTCTCTATTATATCCTTCTCCTTCTTGTGCACACTCCATATGTGATCCTCCAAGGATGTTCCGTTTTGGGGAATTTGGAGATTGATAAAGAGGGAGATTTGGGAGGCAAGAAGGGTACCGATTCGAAGCTCATACCGCGCTGAGTTGGCATGCAACAACCGTGAGCCATGAAATCAACTGAAGATTCAGTGGTTTCCTCCTAAAGGTAGGGATGTTTATGTATTATCCATAGATCCCATTTTAACATGTTTTTTATGTCTTTAAAGCCTTATATTGCTTTCTTGTAAGCCCATGGGTCTCGATCAGTTTTTTCAGGGGCGAAAACGGGCGTTCCGGATGTTTTCAGGGATTTCCCGTGGGAAAACCCAGAATACACGGTGTGTATTCTAGTGGTACACATAGTGCGTTCTTCCCATTCGGGGAAGACGGTGTTTTCTAATGTACACACCGTGTACTTTGAGTACATGTCGTGTAGTGGTTGGCCGTGTGGCTGGTCGAGTGGAGTAGAACACGAAGTAGTGATTTTTTGCAGTACACGTCGTGTACAGTAAAGTACACGCCATGTAGTGGTACTTGGGCATGTGTTTTAGTGAAAAATATCATGGGGTAAATTTTTATGAATAGTACACACCATGTACAGTAATGTAAATGCCGTGTACTATTACACAGGAAAGGCCAATGTGCTCTGGCCATGTGCTCTAGCCATGTACTACTTCAACTTAGTAATTTTGGGATATCTTATGCTCTGGAGTCAAAATGGTGTGTGTGAGTAGTCAATTTTGTGCATATTTCAATGTAGATCGCAATAGTGGAGTCATTTGGTCATTTGAAGGTCATTTAAAGGGGGTTTCAATCTAAATGGATAGGATATTCCTCCAGTTATTGAGTTCAGTTGTCACCTGAGACTGAGACTTGGTATCGATGATAGGTTGGTTTTTTGGACCAACTTTGTTGATATCTTTAATATGAGATGTGTTATGAGATATCTCTCATAATATATGCTTCAGAAGAAGTTCCCATTGCGAGAAGTTCCCTTCTGGCCATTCAGTCTCTAAGACTGGAAACTTCTAAGGATCCCCTAAGGGATGCCTTTACTTGTGTAATGACCTTGGGAGTTCCTTGTATAATCCCTCTACTATTATTCCTTTGATATGACCCATGTTCTGAAATGACTTTGTTGTACTTCATCTGAGGATCTCATATAGTATTCCTCCTTTACTCTTCATTAAGGATACCTCATATGATGCCTTCGCTCGTGTTTTCCTAGAGGATCCAGAGTATGATGCCTCCTCTCTGTTTGACTTGAGGGACCTTGTGGGTACCCGTTGATTGTATGAACTTCATTTTATATTTATGGTTTGGGTAGAGATGGTGATCGGATGTCACATAGAACCTATGCCAAACTGGTAATCCCTTTGGTCTTTGGATGTATTGTTGGGTTGGGCGTTCTGGCCACCCTCACTGCTTGTTTGTATCAGACATAGTTTGCTGATGATGCAGTGTTTACCATAGGTGGTCCTGGTTGGTGGCTGTTGAGCCTGATGCGAGGTGTCATTCTTGTTGTTGGAATGCCTACATTTTCCTTGTGTTCCTGAGTAGTGTTGGTTTGTTTTTAAATTGGGTTATTTATCTTGCTTTTAAGTTTTTCCCATGGCTTGTTCTGTTTTTACCTTTTGGTCTTGTTTGACCTTTGTCTGTTATACCTGTTCTCCAAGACTTGTGACTGTGGGAGGGAGTGTTGTTCCCTCACATGCTTGTTATACTGTAGACTAGTTAGCCATGTAGCTATTTAGGGTTACATCGGCCTTATTTCATTATTATGCACTGACTGGCATGGGGCTGTGAGAACCTGATGCTATAAACTATAAACGGATAGACCGAGTGAGCTTCCTCAGAGAGTCATGGACATTATAGACTATAGGGGATAGACCGAGTGAGCTTCCCATAGAGACTTGGATATTATAGACTACAAGAGGATATACCTAGTGAGATTCCTCAGAGAGTCTGGATCTTTATAGACTATACAGGGGTAGACATAGTGGGCTTCCTCGGAGAATCATTGTCTTGATTGAATTTTCTTAAAAAATTCAAGACTATTATAGGAATTTACCGAGTGAGATTCCTCATAGAGTATGTGATCGACATGAGGCTATAAGAGGGATTGACCGAGTGAGATTCCTCAGAGAGTATCTAGACCTTGGGGCTATATGGGGAATTGACAGCGTGATCTTCCAAAGAGAGTCCCTAACTAAAATAGACTATAAGGGGAATTGATTGAGCATGCTTCCTCAAAGATTCTTAATTTTCCTATGACCAAACCAGAGGGGTTAGGCTGTGTGTACTGCCTAGAGGGTTTTTGGTACATGTTAGTTTGGACCAGAGGGGATTTTTGTGAGTACCTTACAAAGGGTTACCCGTTGTTATATCTGCTTTCTTGTGTTGATTTTTTGAACTAGAGGATTTCTTGTTTTGTTTATCTTGTTTAGAGGGAAATATCTGGATTTGGCCAAATTAGGTACATGTCGATATTATTATGGACCCAGCGATCAACTTATTTGATACACGGCTTGAGTGCCAGGACGTCCAGCTCAATACCCTTGAATAGGACGTCCAGGAGATCGGGTTTCAGGTCCCAAGGATCGACTGCTATTGTTATTCTTGTTGTTTGAATCACTTAATCATGAATATTAATATTTTTCTATTTGTGTATATGTATGGGACTATACATTTGTACATATATAGATATGGAAATACAAGGTTGAACTTTCCCTATTGATAGGGTTTACATACCCTAGCTTTGACTGTGGTTTCACATTTGGTTTACTTCCTTTGGTTGTGTTTTAGCTAGGCTGAGCACATTGTTGTTTCGTACACTTTTAGTAGCATAGTTATAGGTTTCTTATCGCAGTGCCCTACTGAGATTATTTCTCACCCCTACAGGTGCACCTCGGTGTATGTGCAGACCTTATGTATTCTTTTTTAGGTTGAGTGCTTGTTCATGGTGGATAGGGCTGAGGCCTAGTATTAAGTGATCGAGTGAAGCTGCTCGAGTTGTTCTACTGATCGGGTAGCAGCAATTCTACAGTCTTTGGAGATTGGGTACATGGATTGGCTCGGAGTTAGTAGTAGATCCCTGTACTTTTACTTTCAGTTTCTTTTGTACATGTATCTGTATGGTCAGCCTAGTGGGAGAGCATTTTTGTACTGTATTTCAAAGTTGTTTGGGCTTTTACAACATTTTACTATTACTACTAGTTATACTTCAGTTTTTTATTGCTTCTGCACTCTATTTACATTCTGTTGTGTATGATACTTATTTATTTTGGCTTTTTTCTTACTCTGATATGAGGGCATAGTCTTCATGCTATCCCACCCTAGGCCCTTGCTGCTAGTCGGCAGCCTATGGAGTATGGGGAGGCGTGCTTGAGGCCTTGTGTCGAACCAGCTCGGGGCACCGGTTTAGTGGTCCCTGAGTTGAGATGTTACAAATATGACAATTAAAATAAAAGATAATTATTTATGCCAGTAAGAATTAATATTTTTATTATTAAAAAAATGAAATCATGTTGATTATAATTATTAGTATTATTAGTATTATTATTTTTATTATAAGTATTATATTAATTTTAAATTATATTTATTGTGATTGTTAATCAATATTAATATTATGAATAATATTATTATTATCTTTAAATATAAAATGAATATTGTTTTTACTTTTATCATTTTGATATTATTATTATTATTATAAATATTATTATAATTATTAGGTTATTAATGTTTTTAGTTGATTTTTTTATTTGTATTATTTTCTCCTACGGTTCCCCCTCTCACACCTAACCTCTCTCTCTCTCTCACTTAACATGTGTTGTGAGTCGCTGTGACCCCCTATAGTGCACTCTCCTAATACCGAAAACCTCACTTCCTCTTGCCCAACACAACATCTAGTGGAGCACTTCCCTCCTTCATTCAACCATGTCAGCAGCTGACCCTACCCCTCTACCATCTGATGTTGATGCCCTCTATATGGTGGATTTCACATAGGGATGGCCCCCCTCCTTCCTAGCATGCACAACACTAGGAAACTCCTCTTGCTAGTGCATAGCTCATCCGACCCGCCACCCCTAACAACATGCTGCCTCTGTCCAGTGCGTTTTCCCCAACCGATATACGATTATTCATTCTTATTCATTTTTTCGTCAATTTGATTTTGGGTTTTTTATTTTTGAGGGTTTAATTTTTTGTTGTTTGGTGTTTTTAAACACTCTTGGATAAATCTCAAGCCTATGTTTTTCATTCATTCCCAAATTGGAGGGAGGTTCCACATTACACATTCCTTTATAATTAATGACTCATCTATTTCATGATGTTTTGACATGATATACATTATGAATTTTTTAAAACTTATAATAATTAATTAGGGTTAAAAATTGTTGTTTTTACATAGTTTCATGCTAAATTATGTTATTTTGTTAAAAATGTGCACACCACTTGTTGTATAAAATGTTATTTGACATTTCATACAAGTTTTGTGATTGGTAAAATATGGATTAGCATGTTTAATGGATTTATGGAATGAAATATAGTTTTCATACCTCGTTTTGTTTTAAGTGATAATTGTTTTGTAAAATATTTCATGCCTTTTGTTTTTTCAAAAAGGCCAGTTTTCTTTTATGGGTGAATTATGATATAAAATGGTTTCTTTGGATTTTTAAATGTGTCAGCAGTGTCCGAAATTGTATTTTTGGATTCCTTATATAGACCTCAAAATGGTTTGGTATTTATAATTAAATGGTTCTTATTTTTCTAGGTTTTTATTGTGTTTTTACCCCCTTTAAAAAAAGATCATGTGTATATTGATAAATGTTGGTTTTTCCAAATTTTAAGTCCAGTTTGGCAGTTGTGAAAATGGTGAAGAAAATTTATTTTGAAAAACACAGTTTAACGAATCTCTTGCCATGTTATGTTTAATGGTAGGGATTTCCTTGATGTAGAATCCTTGTGACTCATTATTGGAGGTCCTCTTCATGCAATGATAGCATTAAATATATTATATAGGACGTGAGTGGATTATTAGACTGGCTCAAGGTGATGCATATTGTTGTTTATTTAATTTATATTTATATATACTTGTTTTTGGATGATCACCTTAAATTAGTTGGCTTACCCCCATTATACATTGGACATGGGAACCTGGAATATTGACAGAATATTCTTAGATTGATTGTTTCACTAGTATTTGACTGACTGACCAGTGGCTCAAAGGAGGTTGATATATTTTTGGGATTATTACATTGGGATTTTCCCTTAGTCTTTACAGAGTTAGGGTGGCTGAGTGTATTGATGTTTTTTATTTCATCTTTGAGGCATGATACTGTGGATGTAGTCTTATTTTTTTGTTACTTTTGGATAATTCTCAATCCTCTAGGTTAACCTATGTATGTTTTCTGTAGTCTCATGAAGTTTTGTTGAGATACTTGTATAATTATTGATGTCTACACTATTTTATGATTAATTTGTCACCTTCTTGGGTAGTATTCTTATTAGAAAGCAGTTTTTTAGAAGGATTTTATAAAATTATATTCAATAAAAGTGTCTTAACATCTTTTATGCAGATTTAAAATATAGACACCACATTCCCTATGAGAGTGCTAATGTCTCACTAATGGTACGATCATGGGTTCAGAAATAAAAAGTGCTAATGGGCCATCCATAATTTTATTGTAAATGTTCTATGAAATATTACTTTTATAATTTTTATCTCAAACAAAAAATTAAAATTTCATAAATTTTAATGAATAAGAATTTAGAATAAATTATTAGGATATCCTGCTGTGTTTTATATTCACTCCATTAGTCCTTTTACTTTTTTTTCTCTTTATTAGGTTTCAACTTGGGTTTCGTTCTGCTTGAGTTACGGGTGATCCATATATGGGAGATTGACTCGTGATGTCACATAGAGATAGTGTGATCATTTTGTTAGTTTTATTTTCTTTTTAATAGTTTTTGAATCATTTTGTCTTTTTGTGTAGATTTTTAGGTCCATTTTATGTATATTTTGAACTGAATGTTCAACATGCTGCTGTTTATTTTCTATTTTAACTACTTGATGAATTTTCTCCATATTATTTCTCGGTTAATGCCTTTTGTGGTTGTTTCAATCTTGGGTGGATCTAGAAAGAATCTCAATCCATTCCCTAAACTATCTCGGGTGACCAGTTTCTGTTCGAATAGGATAAGTATAAAAGAAATATTATCAATGAAAGCCGGCTCTTAGAAAACATTGCTTCTAAGAGAGCCCTTTTCTATATTGGTATGAAAAGGTTGATTAAGTAGGATTGTCGGGTCTTAAGGGTTAGGTGTCAGAAGAGAATCCAAATCTCTAACTCATTCTAATCCTCGAGTTTCCATTGGAATTATAGCCATATTAGGTTATTTGGTCTATAGGTATTTTTTGTATATTCGGATACGACAATGGGTGTTGGGAAAGTAGACTCCATGATCTCTCATGGTCAGGAATGACATGTAGATATAGGGGCATGACCTTATAATTCTATCTATTTTAGTGGTGTGTTTGGCGTATGGCCTCCCACCATATGGTAAAATCACCCATCGACACTTGTTCCCTTTTTGAGTTGTATGGGTCACTTTTGAATTTTGAAATGTGTTTGAATCCGATGAATAGGTGTTGGAAAATGGTTTTGTGAAATGTAATTATTTATATAGGTATTGTTTAAAATGAAATGGGATGGAATTTTAATGAAATTTATTTTTATCCTCGGGGATGGTGTGACATTGGAAGGTATATGATTTGTGAAATGGGATGAATGATTTGTTTTTGGAAACTGTTGTTGCCTTGTTTTGCCTTTTGGTGTGTTCATGGATCCTCGCATGCATGGTAGTATGTGGATGTTTGTATGGGTTATCAGTATGGAACAAGGGACATATAGAAAAGGGGAATGAAAATTTAAATGTATTTGAGGCTCAATGAAACACTATTATTGAGGTTGAAAATCCATCATGTTTGTTTATGAAATAAAAAATATTTTCACAAAGGGAATGTTTAGTGTTAATATTTATTTTTTTAATACTGGTCACTAATGTAGTGTTTGATCTAGATGTTTTTTTATTTAGTTGACCATCATTTAGTTCATGACCAATTAATGTATAGTGGTTTTCCCCATGGAGCTTCAAAGGGTGATCGTAGTGTGGATGATAAACCTAACGATTTTATAATTGAGTTCTTAAAGCTGGACACACCTCTCTGTTATTGGAAAGTAGACCCTTCAATAGTGGAAGAGTGGATAAAAATGAAGTAATTGAAAATTAGCATCATTAAATTTCTTTTGTCATTGAAGGCTATGTTTTAAACTTTCATGCTTGAATGTTCCCCATGGATGTGGTGGAAGTTGGTCTCTCGGTACAATCCCCATGAAGATTATACGTGGGAGTTTTTCAAGGCTTCATTCAATAGTTAATATTTCTCTAAAAAAGAAATGTTGTGAAAGGAAATAGAGATGGGTTGTTTGTATTAGGGTGATAGATCAGTGATGGATTATTTCTATTTATATTTAGATATAGTCCATTATGATATAGGATATTCTAAAAATGATTCTATGATGGATCAACATTTTGAGGTTGGGATTCGTCCTGAACTGTAATCAATGGGGTCAGAACTCAACATAATTTTGTTTTCTAATGTGGTTGGGCTAGCTTTACATGTTGAAGATGTCATGACCGGAGTGAATGAGGTGACCCCTACTTTAATACCAATTATAAGTGGGTAATATTTTGGCTTGGAGAAGAGGAATCGTTTGAATGTTTATAGAGTATGTCATTGAATCAAAATTCCTTGGGATCTTTCATCATCCTATTCAGAGCGATAGATTCTAGTATGTTATTGTTGTTGTAATTCCGGCCACACACGGTTTTTGTGTAAAAATATTATAATGCCCTGCCTGCTCTATGGCACATTGGAAACTTGCGATGAATATGTCGGGGAATTGCTAGAATGCATCATAGAAGAAATACTGTGATGTGATGTGCTATTTGGAAGTTGTTTGAAGTTCCATTTTTTTGTCTCCTTCTATTGAAAGGGATATTTTCTCTATTCGGTTGTGCTCATGATGTTTTTGTTTAAATTTAAAGGATGTTGTGAGTCTTTTTTTAAATTCCCATTTTTAATTATTGTATTGTTTCATTTACATAAATCAATTAGGTATATATTTAACTAATCAGGTAAGTCATGGGCCAGTTAGGGATTAAAATCTCTTATATATGTGGAAATAGATTCATAATACACTAGGGATCCATCCCAAGGTGTTGGAGTGAAGCTAATGAGTTTTGAGGAACCCCTTAGGATTGAGTGTTTTAGTTATGTTTGTGCCTCCACCGTTACATTGAGGCTTCTCTAGTATTTCTCTTACGGTTTCTCTTTCACCAAGAATTCCATATTGCTATGAGAGTTTGGTGGGTATATCCCTCATGCTATGTTTATAATGTGTCATTAAGTATGTGATTCCTTTATCAATATCCATGTGTGGGTCAACCTTGTGAATTGGGTGTGGTCATGGATTTTAGTCATTATTATGTAATGAGTGGTGGGTGGTTGTTTTTTTGTTATAGTGCTTCAAACATTGGGTATATTCCCTCCCCTCCCATTTTTGTGGGGGTTTTGATCAGTACGATATGTTACAGATCACATATTTTCCCCTCCATTCATTAGTGGGTAGTTGAATTATTCATGTTTCTTTCTACATAACCTTGTTTGATAGGAATTTGTGGGAAGGAACCTATTCTAGGGTTGTGTTAAAATGTAGTTTGGTCGTTCTTAGCTGGTTCATAAAGAGGGGTAGACCCACTGCAGGATTCATTTTGTTTTCTAATAAGACATTATTGGATGATAGTTGATTTCTAATGGTGGGAGTCTATTCAGGATTCTTCACTATGGGTAATCTATTTCATTAAATTGGGTGATGTTCCATTGGTGGTAAGTTAAATGTTTTTAGATTGGGATGTTAGAGCATGTAGTTATGTAATACTCATGTGTTGATCAATCTCCTATAATGACTTACAGCTTTCTAAATGTGGAATTCCTTATTTTGGGGAAAATTATGACACCCTGACCCTTGAGTTCATTTTATTTTCTTACTTTTTTGGCCTTAAATAATTTTATTGGGGTTTCGGTTGATTCCTTAATAAAGGCTTTCATTTTCTGTAAAACAAATTACACGTTTTAGGATTCAAGATACTTAACGCTTGAGGAGAGCATGTTTTGGAAATCGTGCTATACCTAGGAAACTATGCATGATGCCCATCCTCAAATACCAAATTAAGAATTAGATGTGTATAAAAATGAGAGTGGGAATAAATAAAGAAAAAATAACAATAGATTTTTCATTGTAATTATAATAATAATGAAAATGTTTATATGGAATATTATTTTTATTTTTATTTATAATACATAATTATTAATATCATTATATTATTATTTTTATTATAGGGACATTGGTGGATTCTATGTTGGTGTATGGGAACCACATGACTAGTAGAGACCATCTAGGTAGCCCAGGTCCTCGGGTGACAACTTCCTGAGATAGAATATACTGTAAGGTTCATCCAATGTCCTTTGAGCCGTGTGCAGACCATATAGCTACCCAATGTTTAAAATAAACAAAAATTTAATGAGAACAAATTTTAAACCAATTTATTTATAATTACTATAATATTTATATTATTATTATTATTACAATATACTATTTTTAAAATTATTATGAGTAAATATGATAATGAAAACAAATATTAAATATTTTCTAATAAGATTTATTATTATTATTATAAAATAATGAAATGAATATTATTATTATGATAATTATAATTATTATTGTAATTATTATTATTGTAATAAAAACGTATCCTTATGGAGAATATTATTATTTATTTATATTAATTATATTATTATTTTTATAAAAGAGGAAATAAATATTATTAGTATTTTTATCATTAAAATAAAATTATTATTATAACTATTTTTATTTTTATTATTACGATATAAATTTATTTGATTATTTTTTATTATATTTTTTATTTTTATTTCTACAGTTCTACCTTATCCTAGATTACCTCTATATCTCCCAAAACCTATGCTATTCATGGTCGCAACCCCCTAGTGCGCTCTCCCTATCCAGACAACCTCCTTTCCTCTTGCCTGATGAAACATCCTGCTATGTGCCACCCTCATCCCTTATACATTGTCACCAAGATTCCCTCCGAAAATCATCCTCCATTGTTGGTGGCCTCCAGCCTATGGCTTACCCTAAGGAATGGCCCCACTCTTTCTTGGCATTCATGGTTCGGATTGGAACCACCTACCAGTGCACACCTCCTCTAGTGTGCCACCCCTTCCCGTGCGACTGCATTCTATTGCACCAGCTTCTTCTAGTGTGTTTTCTCCCTCAAATATACCCCACACCATTTTTAAAAATTTATACATCCATTATTTAATGATATCTGATTTTTTATGGTTAATTAGGGGTAGTTTAGTGTTTGGAAATACTTATGGAGAAATCTCAAGCATGTGCTTTTCATTCCGACAGGAATTCGAGATAGGTTTTTGCTTGTACATTTTTTTAAAATTAACAATTCATTTGTTTAACACTATTTTCACTTTTTATAAATTATTAATATTATTGTTTGATACTTAGAATAATTAATTAGAATAAAATGGTTGTTTATACATCATTTAGTGTTAAATTGTGTTCTTTTGTTAATAATGATAACACTACTTGTTTGATAAAATGTTATGTGACTTTTCGCACATGGTGTGTGATATGAAATTTTTTTATCATTTTAAATTTATTTCTATAATTAAAATATTGTTAATACCTTGTTAATTTTTAATGTGAAAATTATTTTGTTAAATAATTTATGCCTTGTGTTTTTTTATAAAATTATCGATTAGCTTTTTTGAGTAAAATGTGATATGAAATAGTTTATTTTGATTTTTAAATGTGTTGGATGCATGTGAAATGGTAATTTCCAGTTCCTTATATATTTACCAAAATAGTTAGGGATTTATAAAGAATTGGGGGTTGGTTTTCAGTGTTTTTTGGTGTATTCACGCCCTTAAATAAAAATTCCACGTATAAATTGATAAATATTTGTTTTGGGAAATGTTTAAAGGAAAAACTCACTTTTGAGAAAATGGTAAAAAAATTTGTTATGAAATACTTCATGTAATAACTATCATTCCTTGTTATATTAAATGGGTGGGATTTACTCACTCATGAATACTTGTGACCAATTATTGGAGGTCATCAGTATAAAATCCCTTCATACTATTCAATATATGGCATCTGAGTCAATTCATAAGATGACTCAATGTTATGACTATTACTGTTTTTTAAATATATATATATATAATTATTATTGTATTATTGGCTAGTGTAGGTCAGCTCACCCCAATATACTTAAGACATGATAACCTGACATATTGAGAGAATATTCTATGAATAATTTCTGCACTTGTAGTTAACATACTAACTTGGGTCCCATCATAGGTGGATATATATTTAGGGTAATTACTATTGGATTTCACCTGGTATGTCCTTAGATAGTTTGTTTGAGTGTATTGAGGGTTTTTATATAAACGTGTGTGGCATGTTACTAGGGATGGGTTGTCATGTAGTAGTTTGTTATGGATTATTCCTAATCTCCCAGGTTAACCTATATCTATTTTTTTTAGTCACCTACATTGATATTGATATATTTGTATAATAATTTTTGTTTCCCATGTTTTATGATTTCTGTGGTACCTTCTTGCATAGTGTTTTTTTTGTAATGTGGGTTGTTAACTTTAATTAGGATTTTGGAATGTTATTTTCAGGAAAAGTGTTTTATCATCTTCTGTGTAGATTGAAAATATAGACCCTGGTTTCCCCTTAAATGTGATAATGTCCCACTAATGGTAGGATCATGGTTTCACAAATACAAAGAATAAATATGATGTTTATTGTTTTAAGTAAAAATTATCGAAAATATAACTTTTATAAATTGTAGTTTAACGTTGGGATGGAAATTACTTTAATTTTAAATGTTTTTCATTGGGAATATATTATTAGTATATCCTACATAGGTTAAAATTAATTCCAATATTTCTTCTATGTTTCAGGATATTTTTTATGTTTTAGCTTGGGTTTCACTATCCTAGAGCAATGGGTGTTCATTATGTTAGATAGGGAAACATGAGGTAAAATGGAGCTAGTGTGATAATCAGGTTAGATTTAATTTTATTTTTATAGATATTGTATCGTTTTTCTTTGGTGTATTGAAAATTTCCGTAAAAAATTTTAACTGCTTGTACAACTTGTTACTGATTTTTTTACATTTAAACTATTATGCGATATTGTTTCATGTTTGTCTTCTATTAATGCACTTGGTTTTCGTCACTATCATAGGAAGATCAGGTGCACCTATCGGGTTTTAGCACACATCAGATCAGGTGACCAGTTTAGGGATAACCAGGGTTAGTTTTTGAGAATTATTGATAACAATAATTATAATTTGTCTTTAATATTTGTTACATGTTATTATGTAGTGTAATCACATATTCATATATTTTTATTTTTTTTCCAATTTGAACTAGAAATGGTTGTATTTATAGTAACAATATTTACTAATAATTTTAATATATTTGAAATAAGGGATCAAATATCATTCTTCAAGAACTACCTTATGTTGTTTATATACATGAATTCACATCTTCATCAAAGATTGATATCACAATATTTCTTTATTATTCCTTATGAATTTTCCATGGTCATTTTTTTCACCATGTTAATTTGATTTATGAATAAACAAAGTAATATAATATGAAAATTTTATATTTTGATTAGTTTTATAATAATCAAAATTAATAACTTCTCATTCATGATACAATAAAAATATTCTTTAAATAAATTAATTCATTAAAAAATATTATATTCTCCTACAAACAAATTATTATAATATCAATGAACATTTTTCTGGTACAATAACATATATATTATATGACTAAAAAACTATAAAATAGTGAGTCTATTAAAAACTATTAAAAAATGGAGAACACCTCGAGAATCTCCATATGAATCATAATATTTCCACCTAACACAAATAGAAATCATTTATTTGAATTATTTTATTATAAATTCCATTTAGGGATCCTTATTATTTTAAAACATGAATTTTCCCTCTACATTCAAAATTAAATTTAAAATATTGAATGTTTTTTTCTATTTAAAATATCTTCGCTTAATCATGAGTGAAATACCGCCACATAAAATTCATATAATGTCCATGATCTTTAGAAATCCATTACACATAAAATTTACCAATTTTCAATTAATATATATATAATAATTGAGCATGAATTGTAAAATATGATCATATGCATAAAATGTAACATTATAATTTTGTAGTCCTGAAAAATATTGAAGTCTTCCATCTCTAATATCATGGAAATCATGTGCTTCGATTTAAAAAAGGTATATATGAAAATTTTATTTTTAAGAAATAATTTCAGGTTTATATAGTATGTTCTTGTATAGTATGTAATGTGGTAGATCACCCATAGTAAATAAATAGACAATACAATCATTGTAGGTCGTCCTAAAAATACATTCTTACCTTATAACCATGTTAGATTCTAGAGGTCACAATTCAGGGAAACCATAGATTTTGTACATAAATATTAAATAATTATAAATGAATATGTAATACAAATCATAATTACATTTTCCCCAGAAAAATAAAGGATTATATTTATTGGATACTTGATACATAATCCACTTATTTAATGAAATTCATTCAATATATTCCACTAAATACATATCCTAACGTACCCATCTTATATATATATATATAGACATTATTGAACCCAGCTATAGCATCCTGATGCTAGTGTCATATAGTTTTGAATTAGAATTTTATATGAGAAATTGCATTATGAAGTACAGAATAGTTAATTTGTTTGAGTGAGATAGGATTATATAAGATTTTACATATTAAATTTGAAAACACAATGTAAAAAATACTGTTTATTGAGAATATCATTATTCCCTCTACCATATCCATGTAAATCAATAATTTTATATAACATTGAATGTTGAAGAAAGGAATCAAAATATGGAGGGTATCACATGATCATGAAGGGATAAGTACAATAAAATAAATCATTAATCACTAAATTTTAAACAAATATGGAGAGATAAATAACTGATCATACAATATATTTAATCAATAAATTGGAAATCAAAAAAATATACTATATAATAAATATGGAAATAAAAATACATTCAATTTAAATAATTTCACTATGATTATAAGATAATACATGACGAATATGGAAGGTTAAATAACTAAATGTACTTTCCATTTTATCAACAGTCTGATTAGTAAATGCATCATGAGACAATATACTTATAAAAATATCAGTGAAAGTATGACTGAATTCAAAATGAATAAAATGACTAAATATTGTACATTATGTCACATTCACATTATACCTACAAAATTAAGATATTTTATAATATGGTTTAAAACTCTAGAAAGAATCTTGTCTAGTGAAATATTTTTTATTTTTATCATGAAAAACATCAATGTATCCAAGGTTTATATACTACCAGATCACCCATCAATTAAGGTGAAAAGTATTCCTCATATATTGAAATATCAACATAATTCATGAATTAATATCTATTACCATTCAATATCTATATTGAAGAAAGAATACATATTAAAAATATTTCCCAATAAATCATATAACATCCAATGGAAAACATCGTATATTGATATGATTAATGATTAATGAAATATGTATATCCTTGATAAAAAATATCCTTATATAGCGTGAATGAAATTTTTAATGATCATAGGAAAGTGCACATTTTAAGGTAAGGTTATGGAATAAAAATATCCACTTTCCTATGGTTTCTAAAATGACCATAATATGAAGATTACATTATTATCAAATTTTAAAAATTAAATTTAAGTATTTTTTTTTGATAAATAATTTATAAATGGTCAAATTTTTTTTGAAACAATATCAACAAATCATGGTTTTCAATGATACCATATTATTAAATTATGAGTGAAATTAATTCAAATTTCCATAAAAATCTTTTCTCAATTATATTAACTATGAAACAGTGTAAAACATGTACTAATACATGGAAATATAAAATATAACTATAGGATAATAAAAGTAAATTATCTTTCTATATAATCATAAAATTATACCTGTCAACAAATGTTTAAGGAAAAACAACATCGAATAGAATTATATTATAAAATAAATCCTAAAAATTACCATAATGTTGAAATGATAATTAATGAATTACTCTGTTATGTGTTTAAATTATGAATCAAAATAAAACAACTAAAAATAAAACATCAGATAATAAAACTAAATTACAAACAGAATCATATAATATCAAATATAATGAAAAAGTAATAAAACCCAATGATGCGAAATTGAGTTATAAAATTCATTACCTTTGGGTATATTAATAATAATATCCCATTTGGTTAGACAATTAAAATTGAATCATAAAATACAATGAATTATTATTTAATCTTTAAATTACATATAAAAGGTTAATTAAAGTCAGTATATACGTGAATCTAGGCACACATTAATAACGTTTTTCAAAATTATGGGAAATTTAAATCAAGTTCTTTACCTAAAACCTCCAAATGTTTGAATGAAATTCAAGCTCATTTATAGTTTTTAAAATAAATTTAATTTAAAAGAGAACTATATTAACATTTATAATTACATATATGATCTTTTTTATAACATCTTATTACACTATAATTAATAATAATACATTTTTTATTTTTTTTGTGATAATTTCCTTGTTTTATCATTCAGTCTTTGTCATGAATTGTACAATTATTTTTAATATTATATTTATCCAACATATTATGAAAATTAATCATGAAAAAATAATCATATTCGTAAATTAATTTTAATTGTCATAATATTCATGTAATATGGCTTAAAAAATAAAGCATCTTATGATCCTGAATATGTAAGGTCAAGGAAGCACATGAGTAGTGTTTCCATTTTAAAATAATAATCATTGAAAGAAGGTAAGTACTAGAATATCATTATAGAATTATAATAGTTTCATATATATCATTTAATTTCTCTAAATGTACTTATATATATCATTAATGTGGTGTGGGGGTGAAAAAAGTGAAACATCACTTCGTGAAGGTGACATCCCACTTGTATATAAATAATGTTATCAACTTATAATTAAAGAAGAAAAATGATATATTACCTTTTCATTCTGAAAAATATTTAATTATAATAATAATTATTTATTTTATATAATTTATATTCATTAACATTATCCTTATCACATTCCATATGAAGAGTTAGTTAATGATGATTCACATCACAACATGAGTAATTTATCTCCCATAAAAATTAGTGACATCATCATATCACCTATCGAATGGAATTTAAAAAAATGTATATAGGTATAATCACTACAGATATAAATATTTTGATAAATAGAATATATATATTATAGTTCTATTATCTTGACAAACCACGATAGGTGGTAATGAAAAAATTACTAATATTAGTTTCAGAGAAGATTTTCTGTTGTAAACACAAATGACAATTTTGCAACTCATTTGATTAAGTTCGATATAGTTCTATATCATGACCTTATCATAACAACATATCATTATATAAAATTTATTCTAGACATTATATATTCATGGTATTATAATAATTAAAGGACTTGGATGTTGAGATTGTATATTTTAATATAATATTATTAGTATATCCACTAGGGCTTCTAGGAATCTATTTTTTAATCCAATGGTTATTATGTATGAGCAAGTCGTCCCTAAAAATGATAATTTTGGATTATTATTCTATCTTTAGTGATGAGGATAATTCTTATCTGCTCTATTTTACATGTGATTAGAATAACTATTCACTTCTCTATATAGTCATATCATCCTAAATGATTATACTCAGGGATGATTAATTTATCCTGATGGATGAGAATGATTCGATTACTCCTTATTTGACATGTGATGAGGAGGAATAAACTCTCCAATATTCATGCATGGAGTCCCATCTTATTTTACTCATGTATGACAATTCTCTCATGAGGGATAATAAGGATTTATCTCTCCCTGATCAGTTACTAGACTATGGTGATGTACATGGAATTTCAAATTGTTGGATTCTCATAATGATTAGATTGTTCCATTATTAGGGATTATTTCTTTATCTATTATTAGATACCATTATCAGTGGGTATGGTGTCTCACCAATGATCTATCAATACAGAGCACATAAGGGTTATACCTTTAGGGTTCATCCATGTTCCATATGACATCACTACATATAGATTAAGAACTATGAATAATATATTGGATTGGATCTACATGTCATGAGATAAATGACATCTATCACAAGATCATTTATTATATTTTTATATTTACTTCCCTACTATCCATTATACTGATATGAGGATGGTACAGGTGAACCCAGGGCTAGGATGAGTATCCCACCTATGGTGATGTTGATTTCTTAGAGATTTTCCTCTCTTTATCGGAAGAATTTATACATTAATTAAGATTAAATACCTATAGATTGAATGAATGATATATAGATTGTGTTTATTTACTTCCAACTCAATACCATTTCATAGAATGTCCCGAAAATTGTGATTACAAACACAAGGATCAACAACTGATAGTTTATGTTATTCCTTCCAACATACACATGAATATTAATATTTAATTATATTATATTGGGTATGGTATTATACATTTAAACACATATAAATAGGAAAAACATGGTGGATAATTTCCATTATACTATGATTAACGACCTAGTGTTCAACTGTGGTTTTACATTTATTGACGTTAATAATATTTCCAGTTATGTCTCAGCTAGGTAGAACATATTATTTTATCATACACTTACAAATGAATATTTTATAGTTTCAAAATTGGAGTGGCCAACTAAAATTATTAATCTCTATTACACAATCACCTTATTGTTATTTTAGACTATATTTCCATGTTTCAGGCTCAGGAAAATTTCATAGTGGATAGGGATAAGGAGCAATGTTTTATAATCTAGCATATATTCTCATGTGGGTTTTTCTGACTGAGATAGTGTTGTTCATCAATTTATATAGACTATGTACATCGTCTAGCCTAGTATTATTGGAATATATTCATACATTTATTATAACTTCTTTTGTACTCTTGGGAATGTATGGTCAGCCTAATGAGTTACTAGTGTTGTATGGATAGAATAAATGATTGAGATTTTATTGTTTTTCCATTTATTATTACATCAAGTTCCATTTCATTATATTTTATTATTATTCACTATGTTTATTTAAAATTAGGTATGATTCATAACTATTTATGTAGTTCCTTGATTTCATATAAGGGAATACACTACAAACATCAACACCCTTGTCCCTCACTACTGGTTGGAAACCACAAGCATAAAGGGAGGTGCACTTGAGGCCTCATAATGAACCGGCTGAAATATCTGCTTGAGTGGAATCTAGGTCTTGATGTTGCACAAATCAAGTGATGAATAAGATAAAAAATTCAAATTTTCATCAGGATTCATATAAATCTTTTATTTTTTGAATCACAATATATCATAAAACCATCTCTTTAATAGGTTAGTGTAATAATAGGTTTTTTGACAGAGATTATCTTTGGTTCATTGATATTTCCCCACATTCATTTCTAAAATGTAACATTCCTCCCTTATGAGTTCAATAGATGGGTGGATTAGAAAAACATTCTAAATCCTACAAAAATGTGGATAATATCTAACCAAACAAAAAAAAAACTACATAATTCAATCACAACGGTTAGTCTAATCCACATTTCAATAACATCAATTTTAGATATAGACTAATATGCACTCACATGAGATTATATAAACAAAAAATGAAAATTTCATTATCAAAAATATATACATTATAATGATTTACAATATATTATGATTCTATAGGGACTTTAATACAAATATCATGTGATCTTAATGATCATCCTTGATCATCGAATAAATAAAATTGGAAACTATAAGGATTACCAAAAACCTGTCCTAGAAATATTTAAAGACTATATTCATTAATTACATGAAGATAGTGTGAACATTAGTATGAACAAATTGAATCAAAATATATTAATAGTCTCTATACAATGAATGTAATTCCATTTTTGGTATATCCAATTTTATTAACGTCAATTTATTTAATCGAAAACAATGTTTAATGATGGAATGTTATTGAGAAATATCTTATTGTCAAATTAATCATCAATAAATTGTAGACGATACTTGTTGTTGGAAATGAGATTTTAAAGTTCATAATTATTTATTCAATGTCCCATTGTTCCATATGATATAATAATATAAAATAACAGATTCCCCCATAGTATTTAACATGGTATAAATAATACCTTATAATGACTTTGAATCATTTTAATTATCATTTCTAATAACATAGTTATGGGGATTATATAATAATATTTCATATATGTGTGACACCGAGAACGATTTCAATTAAAAAGACAACTTCTATGATTTTTGGATAACTAGGAAAACATCTAGAATGAAATCAAAAAACTTTTATGATATTTGTATATCTTTGATATTGAGTTCTCTCTAACCATATAAGAAAAAAAACATTGATTCAGTATTAAATACCATATAATGGATCTTAATTTCCATTAAATTTAAATATTTTAGTCATACTAATAGATGATAATAGGTTATTTGATAATATATTACCTGACTTATATTCCTCAAAAATTGATATAGTAATTATTTAAAAAACTCTCATACGTGCCAAATATGACATAAATTGTTAGTAGAGGAATAATAATGTGATTGGTAGGAATATTACTCCCCTAAAAATATACCAAATAATATTTATAGTCTTCATATATGATCATTGCAGAATTAGGCGTTTCCACTAATAATTATATATGTAACAATAGAGGTGACATTATGATAACCTTATAAATTTTTTATTATATAGATGAGTGGGTAGGTTATGAATGAAAAAATTCTTATTTCATGAGTGGATTGAAGTAGATACTTCAAAAAAAAATTATTTTACACTTCATTAGTAATAGTGATCACATAAGATTAACCTTTTTCTTTGGGATGAAAAATTTACTGATGTCTATAATCATCATTAACCATTATGATTTTCTACAGGATAAAATAAATCTTATAGAACTTTTATTTAGAAAACAAGTGTGTGTGTTTTTATTTATGTGGTTCCTTTTCTCTATATAATTAGTGATCTTCATCCACTCAATTCTGCATTCAATTTCAAAGTAAACATATTTTTGAAACAGAATGAAATTACTAGTTGAATTTTGTTAATTTCATCTATTTATACTTCAAAACATCATAAATAGTTGAAGGATCATGAATATAGAGGAATGATATTATTTTTATTAATTCATTTTAATTACTTATTTCATTTCATACCAATACCATGTTATTTATTGGTAAATCCAATCACTCTTTCCTACATTGTATCACAATGATCAATTTCGTCATTTCTAGTGATGCACCTTATGGATAACTCTATTCAATTATGTTTTTGAAGACACTAATGAATCGATAAATTTAAATTTATGTTTCAAATATAATAATAGAAACGTAATTCATAAATTATGTAATGTTCGAATTATATTAAAAAATGGATTCATAATCCTTCTTCCTCAATCAAATGTTTTTTAGAAAAAATTTCAAATAATTATTACAAGGTAATTATATTATATAAAATAAACTTCTATATCTAATCTCATATATAGATTCAATTTATCATGTTCAATCATATTTCTAAAGAGATTCAAATATTAATATTCTCTGCTATAAAAAAATGAAATCAAAATTGAGTTTTTCATACTATGAACATTGTATAAGAAACCAAATCATTTCAAAGGCATTGATCCATTTATTAGAAAAAACATGATTGATAGATCCAATACATGATGATGGATGTTTACCTATTAATGAATTCCTATAAAAATTTCCCTTCATTTAATCATTTATTTTATCAACATGATTTATTAATTGACAATGTTTCATAAGAAGAGAAATAAAATTTTATCACTTTATATACAGTAAAATTTTATTTCCCAAGAGGAAAAAAATTTCATTGTCTTTTACATCCAATAAAATCAATTTTCAATCATTTTCCAACTATTTAATGAATCCAAAAACATTATAATGATGAATATTCATAATTGGAATACAAAATTTTTTAAAAACATTATATATAGGATGGTGAAATTATGACACCTTATTTTCCAACTAATAATCCTTCAATTTAAAATATTATATCCATGATAATAACCTATTCAAATAACTCATAATGATTCATAATGAAACGTTTATTTGACCCGATTATAGACCCAGGATATGTCAATCTTACTGTAATATAAGGGTACACTCACCATTGAAGTGAATGATGGATAAAATATCCTTGACCAAATATTTTTAGTGAAGTTACACAAAGATGAATGTATAACCAATGCATGCCCACTAATAGTATCCATGTTGGGATTGATTTCTTTAAAAACCAAACCCTATTCAGTAACATAATATATTATGTTCTTCTATATATAATATTATACCAATGGTTCCAAAAAAATGTTTACCTTTTTAATTTCCATATGCAACAAAATATTTCTCTATTAAAAACTATATCGACCAATACATTCAATGCCTATATATTACATCTTAATATATGAATATTAAATACATAAAACAAATAATCCACACTAGAATCATATATGTTTAGTATCATTAGAAAATTTGGAATATAAATAACTATTTTATAAGATATCTACCTTCTTTCCCATGTAGTGATTAATAACTATCACACTTTAAGAACATATCATAGTAAATATATTTCATCAAAACATATTAAATTGGAACATATGCATGGGTGATATCAACCTCCATGTATGGGTAAGAAAGAAATATATCAAATTATAACTTTACTATAACATAATTAAGAGTGTATTAGAACAATATATTAACACCTTGAAATCATAACAATCACATTAGAGATTATATTATTGAATCGTGGAATATATCATGGTAGTTCATAATATTTAATCATAATGTAATCAAATATCATAATCAATGGAATTAAAATATTTCCATTTTAACTTGATACCCAATCATGGAATAAATTTTGGTATGATAATAATCATTGAAATTAAATTTGATGGATACCCACTACGACATTAATAACATGTCAGGCTTAGTATAACCACCCATTTAACTTTTTTGGGAGTGGTAGACCCTCATGTGTACCCTATTTTTTAGGATTGGGATTAAATCCCATGTAAACAATAATATCATAAATCAATAATATTTATCCCATAGATTTATTCCAACGGATCCATCTAAATGGTAGATTGAATGTTATTTGTTTTCAAAAAAAATGTTGGGTAAAATCAATTGATCCAAAAACCCATTGAAATACATAGAGAAAGTAATCAAAATTTATTTTATAATTTGAAATATATGATTTGATTAAATTCATTTTTGAGTATTTTATTCAGTGTAACACCTCATGAATTTAAAATAAGATCATTATGTTAAATAGCATACCTAATACTCAAAATCAAGCATAAAAACCCCACAAAATATATTAATATTATAAAAAAACCATTAAATGGGTGGGTATTATTTGTATTCAATTATTTATGATATATATATCACTATTTTAATCAATATAAAACTAATGACATATTATTTATATATTATAACTATATATTTAATATTGATAGTTCTTTATACAAAAAAATTCATTAGAATGTAATTTTATTTTTTTGCGAGAAAATATTATTATTTATTTATTGAAAGTTTAGAAACTTTATTTTATAAAATTTAAATTATTATTGAAATGATTATGTTGAAATCAAAATAGTGGGATATGTTTTCTATTTTTTCAATTTTTTTATTTTTATGGAATAATGAAAATTACTTATTATTCAAATAAAAACCTTTCATTTCATTAATAAATGTAAATTAAAAGTAACAATATCTGTATACGTGATAATAATGTGACATATGAACCATTTAATTCAAAATTATATAACTATTTTCATTTGAATCATTAATTTTCTAGACATTGGTATATTATTATTTTAATGATTATAAATGCTATTTTCAAGAAACTATTTTCAAATGCATAAAATACATCCATTTTATTTATTGATAATAAAAAATATTAAGGAAATATATAAAATAAATTCATATATATTAAATATATTAATATTTATTTTAATTTATATAATTGATATTTATAGTCATAGATTTAATATAACATCATCATTTTATTGAACAAGTATTTCTCAATAATATATTTTTGAACACGCTTAGTGGGTAAATTTTAAATTGAATTTTAAAAAGAAAATAAATTGAATTTTAAAATATATATTGCATAATCATAATCGGAAAAGTTAAAATTATATAAGATTTCCAATATAATGATTGATAAAATTGAATTCTAAAAATAGTAATAATTTTTCACTAGGGATAATGTTAAAACCAATTTATGTGTGGGAAAAATAAAAGGGGTAGGGGTTGTGAAATTTTTAAACCCTTTGAATTAAGGGGTTTTTATAGAAAATATAACAGCTAAAATAAAAAAAATTCAATTTTTTTAGCACATGGATTGAGTGTGACTTCTAATTATTGACATGTTTTGGGTATTTACCAAAAAATCCATTCCTACTGAATTATAAATATAATCCCACATTAAAACTTCATCACACATATCAAGACATTTGAATTTAATAATTGCAAACTAATAAATATCCAGCATCCTTATCAATTTTATATAGTACATAGTCTTCATGAAGACCATCCTTAGCATCATTAATGGGAGATACAAATGTGGTACTACTAATTGACTTTAATCGTCTTCACTAAGATCCTTCATTTTACGACTTCATTTTCCACCAGCAATTATGTATTATAAAATACAATATAAATACAAAATTGTCCAATATATATTAATATATAATTATGTTTTGGAATAATATTTACTAACCTTCTCTTCCATCAAATGATAAATGAAAATATAATTTGTGTGTAAGGAGAACAACACCCACATGAAAGGATGTAATTTCCCCCATAATCTCCCTTAAAATATATAAATGATGATGAATTTAAATTTATATAGCATATTCAATAAATATTAATAATTTATGTAATTTAAAATTTCATATGCTTTGTTATATTATAATATATATAATAATGATAATATAATTAATGTGTACAGTAGACTATCACCTAGGGAAGCTATGTGATTCCTTTTTATTACCACATCACATTGATTTTTTATGTTAATGTATAAAAAGATATAATATTATATTTATTATATAATGATAATTATGGAGTGATAAAATAAAACTTGATTTTATTCCTTCATTCATATTTAAATATATAAATTATGCTCATTGATATGTATAACCTACCATCGCCATGATTTTAACGTATATCATTTTTTATAACAGTATTCTATTGTTTATTTTTAAATTAGAAATTTTTTGGGAAATTGTATTTTCATGTTATGTATTCTTATGTTTATAGAATATTTTACCCTATACCACATTCAGCACACCAATTCCATTTTGAAATTATTAAGTTAACACCTTCAAAACACCTAATGATGACATTATGGATTAATTTGTTAGATCTTCCAATAAAACAAATGATATTAGTTGTTTAATTAAAAATTATAAAATATAGAAAATGATATTATGAAATATTTTCTACAGCTCTATAATATTGGAGAAAAAGGTCACACATGACATGAATCAAAATGATTCAATGATTTCGCATCAAAACATATTTCTATGAGCCACATGTTCTTTTACACACCTAATTTATGTTAAATGGTATTTATATTGTCCCTTATTATATTATATCATGAATACATAATAAATAATGATATTTCAT
Organism: Viscum album; assembly: GCA_963277665.1. Taxonomy (NCBI): domain Eukaryota; kingdom Viridiplantae; phylum Streptophyta; class Magnoliopsida; order Santalales; family Viscaceae; genus Viscum; species Viscum album. The sequence goes on along the minus strand of OY728153.1, from coordinate 2,013,441,659 downwards.
TATACAATTCATTTAATTAAATTCATGGATTTATAATCTAGAAGTAACCAAAGCGATAATGGTTTATGTTTCAAATGTCATTTTAATCGGTATTTTCTACACTTGAATTTCAATTATAAGAAATTATATAATGATTTTATAATAAATATATTTCATTTTATATTCTATGGTTATTCATAAAATATTTATTTAATAGTACCATTTTTCACACTATGGTACCTAAAATTATTTGGAAAATATTTTAAAGAAAAGCTTACATCATTTCAAACTTTGATCAAAAATCCATTTTCTTAATAATTTTTTTTCTAAAAATATTTCCTTATATATTTTTGACATTACTAAAATTCTATATTAAGGGAATAGTTTCCAACATTTTTAATTTTTTGACATTTTTTATGGTAATATTATTACCATTTTATGAATGAGGTACATTTTAACAATTTTACAATAGTGTGCAAGGAATGTTTTTTAAACTATATACCATTTACAAAATTAGATGTCAAAAAACTACCAAAATTACTTGAATAATAAATCATTTTTTACAAATGTGATTTTTAAATATAATTTAAATATTTGTAATTTATAAATTTTTATATTTTTTTATACGTGACTTCAATGGGAAATGAATATTTTTCTCAAAAAAACATTCCATGTGAATGTTTAAATTCATTTTCATCAATGACACACAAATTGATGTTTTATATTTCTTATAAATTATGTATATATTCCTACATAATATATTTGTATATTATTCACAATTAATTTTTTGTGTTAATAAATAAAATATGTTGATTTATCAAATTCATTCATTATTAAATTTTCTTTCATTGTGATATGAGACAAGATTACAAAACAAATTTAATTTTCATGGGAAAATCATATGTTTATTGCTTATGATTGATATCTTTTTTCTAGAACACATAATCATAAAAATTGAACTATGGTTTCACATAGATATTACTCTAATGAGTTCGGTATATCTTTTTTTTCATGAGGCGCCATGTTGAGGATCAGTGAGTAACCAATATCATTTATTGAAATTTTTATACAATTTGAAATTTAAAAGGATGTTGTCCTAGAATCATGTTTATGTAATTTTATAGGATTACCCAATATTTTCATTGATTCTATTTTCATTTGACACCATTTTTTTATGTTATAATCATTTTTTATTACACTTAAGTGATTTTTAATGATAAAATATTATTACTCTGACTCACACATAATGATTATATATCATGTTTTCTCCGAAACTAGTATTTTTTCCTCACACCTTATGTATATGAGTTCCCCAAGTTATCCTCTATTGATTCGGGGGATTAAGAGAATTTTTTATATCATTTTGTAGAATCCAAAAAACTGGTTTTATTTTAATATTGAAATGATGTATTATGATCCTAGTAATAAACATACACTAGGAATCATGATATTTGGAATGAAATTAATGGATAATTATATGTCAAATCATGTAATAATATGTTAAAATGTTTGTGATCACTATTGTCAATATAAAATAAATTTATAATTGATTTTGGAATTTATATTATAACACTATATTAAGAACACTACTAAATTTTTTTAGTATAGTTCTAGTAATAGGAAATTATCATTGGATTTTACTAGGTGCATGGAAATATTCCTTTAAACATACCTATTTTGATACTCGTGAGGGATATATACATAAAAAATTCATAAATGAATTATTAATTATTTTGAAATATTTTATTGCATTGTTAGTTTATAAAACATTATAAGAAATGTTTCAATGGATTACCTAGATTGAATCATTGAGATGCATATGTTAGGACATACTTGTCATTTATATGTTATTAATTAAATCATTATAAGTTTCATTTGGTATGTAAATTGATTCCCATATTCATTCATATATTCTCTTCAGATAATAATGGGAAATATGAGAACAATATCAGAAACAAATGTGATGGGCAATGGAATTATTCATATAATGATATGCCGAACCAAAAGGGAATAATATTTAGATAAATTATGATCATCCCCAATGATCTATCATTAGATCCATTATGATGATAGTGAATTTTATGATTTGAGAGATAATTTCAAATACATGAGATCTCTTCTTTGAAACTGGTGATGAATAATCCATACTTCTTCGGATTTTTATTTCATTTCATCAATGGAATCGTTCAAACCTGAATTGGAATTGGCCTTCGACGACGGTCATGGATCCCGGAAGAATTCGACCAAAGATATTGATTCTCAAGAACCCTATGTTTTAATGAAGATTGGATTATCATTCACGGAAGCACACTATAGCCCTATAGATCCAATCAATGAGGATTCACATAAGATATCCAATATAACATGACTAGATAACTGGGATTTCTCCGTAGTGGTATATTTGGAGGTCCTTCATTAAAGAATCAATATATGTATACATTCAATCCTCAGGCGCATTATTTATTCAATGGGAGACAAGACTTTGTCTAATGTTGATAACATGAACAGAATCTATCATTGTTGGGGTAATCGCGAGTGGAGGCTAATCTTGATTGGATGGGTATTTATTCAAATCATTCTTCAATCTAAATATTACTTGAACTCTGTATGGAACATTGGAAACCTACAATTGAATCCTATATTTGTACGGTTCTCTAAATAGGATGTAAAATTTAATCCCTTTATCTATAGATAATTAAACGTGTAGTTATGGGTGAGGTTGAATGGACTGAATTCAGTTTATTGGAACCCAAATATTTTGACTGATCTAGAACATTTCATTGGTACACAAATACAAATGGACCAATGTACTATGGAGGGATAATTGGGATTCTATTCTAGATTTATGATTGAGGTAAATATGGAAATTAAGAGACCTGAGAATATCTTTTTCTATGCTAATGGGAACTTATCAGATGTGAGGGTGGATTATGAGAATGTTCCTTCCTTCTACCAGGTATGAAAAATGGTGGGACATGCAGTTTCTAACTACAATGTTCTTCAAAAAAAGGTTAATGTACCTAAAGATATAGAGTGGACTGATGCCAATAAGAGCAGGAAATCCAAAAATGTTCTTCTTGAAAAGAAGGCAGTCATCAGGGAATGGGCTAGACCATCATAGGTTCCCCTGATGATTCCACTGGACTCTAACCAGGTACAGGTTACAAAGAAATTTCATAATCCTGTGACGTCTCATCCTGGCACATCCAACTCATGAAAAAAATTGTGCTGACATGGTAGAGTTGGAAGAGTCTCAAAATGATTCTCTTATTGGACCTCATTCCTTGGTTGAACATGAAGTGATCTCTCTATCTCTAAATACTGAATCAAGGAGGATGAATATGTGGATTTGGTCATATCTAGTGACATTTACAATCGAGTTATTGGTCTTCAGTAACAAATGGAGGATTGCATCATTTCTCTGGAATCATCTAATGATATCAGAGACTTGGATTGGTCAATTACGGATGGTGACACCTCAATTGTTGAATCTCAAAAAAAGACCTTATATTTGGTAGACACTTCTACTCTTACCAGCTCTTATCCTCCTGATGGATAGGATCACACAACAACATGTTATACTTTAGATGTGAATATATTATTAGAGGGAGTAATTAATGAGATTACTACCATCTCACTAGTGTTAATTTCTCTCAGTATCCTCGAAATCCCTTCTGAGCTTCAGGTAGTTCAACCTATCACATGGAATATTAAGGGTGAGGTAGGCTCTAGTGAAATGGAACCTATAGTTACAAACAAATTTCATGGCAGTAGTCCAGTGGATTGAAAGAATGCCTCCAGCAATACCTCAAATCAAAAAACCTGGATATATACAGTTATCCATGACCTTTATGTCAAAGGAAAGGGTGCATTGCCCATCAATGCTAATATAAATTACTTGTTGTCTCCTATACCCAAAAGAAAGGCTGGAAGACCACCTAAAAAAGCATATAGGTAAGAATATGAGGGTTCCAAACCCCGGATCCCGTTTCAAATTTAGATTTTGTTTTGGAATTTACAGGGTATGGGAAATATAGAAACATGTAGCTACATTCTGTTATTTATTCAGCAGCAAAAACCTAGCCTTATAAGTCTGTCTGAGCCAAAATAATCTTCTCCTTTGGTATTTCTAACATGGATAATCTGGTGTTTCACCTAATTGAAACTAATATGTGAAAAAATGATATCAAGAGTCTATGGGTGATGGCACATAATTCTATTTGACACATCACCATGGGTTTGTCAAGTGATCAACATGTCACATGTTCCTTCAGTTACCATGGCCCGCATTTTACATGTTCCTTCATTTATTCTCATAAAATATATCAGGATCGCAGGAATATGTTGATGGATATTAAATATCTCAAATCTATTATCTATAATCCTTTGTTATTATTGGGGTACATTAAATCAATTTTGAATATAGATGAAAAAATGGTTGTAGAAAACTTCTCCATCTCCTCCATGGAGTTCAGATTAGGTTTTGATCGAAATGACATGATTGAGGTAAATTTGGTGGGGGACAAATAAAATTGGTATAGGAATCATCTAAATAGCATTGGGGATAGAAATATTGACATGTCCTTGGTTAATGTGGCCTCTCAAGACACATGGGGTACCATATCATGCTCATCTCTTTCCAAACTCAACACTGATCATCATCCCATTATGGTGGATTTTTATGAGAAGGAAACCAAACCTCCTTTCTAATTCATGTTCAATAAGGCTTGGGTCTCTCTTCCTAAATGCAAGGAAATTGTTTGGAGCACTTGGATCCCTGTGAATTGTATGGATGAGGGATTCACATGTATCACCATACTCAAAATTCTAAAGAGGAATTAATGAATGTGGATCTAGGATCGTTTTATCTCTCTTGACACAAATATTTCATCTCTCTAAGATTCTCTTTAGAGGTCTAAAGTTCTCAAAAACAATAGTTACAACTCTAATGGGATTTCAGTAGAAGATGAGTTTTCCCTTAAACTGAACAATCTTCTTAACTTGAATGATGCCTTGAAATTGGATTCATTTGAAGCCAAATGGTTAAATGATTATGACGTGAATTCAAAATTATTCAACTCTATTAAAATAATCAAGAAATTTTCTATTCCACATTCATTTAGAAATAAATAGTATTTCCTCATTGTCAATTGATTGGATCTCTTAGTGCATGCCATATACTACTTTAGGGATCTTTTTAAAGGCCCCAATTTTACCAGTGATCCTTTGGATGGGGTGATCCAGAAATTGGTGAACCAGGAGGACAATTCCATTCATTCTATTGTGAATCTTTTTTCAAAGATCAAGGAGGATATATTTAGTCTCAAATATAAGAGCTCATTGGGACCTGATGGCTTTGATATCTTCTTCTTTCAATCTTTTTGCGATTTCATTCATGGTGATATCTATAGGTTAGTCACTCATTTTTTAGAGGTGGATCTCTCCCTAAGGGTTTGAATGCATTTTTCCTTGACCTTATTCCAAAAGCATAGAATTACAATTAAAATAATCTATTTAGGTTAGTGTAATTTCTTAATAACATTTATAAAATCATTTGAAAAATTCTTGCTAACATGCTCTCCTTTATTTCATGGAATATTGTTTTGAAAATAAGTTTGGCTTAATCAAAAGGAGATGAATCCATGATTTTCATGTTACTGCCTGAAGTGTGTTAATATCCTCAAAACTTCTACCGGATGTATAAATATTTCCCTCAACTAGGATTTTAACAAATCTTCTGATATAATGGAATGGGGTTTCATCTGCAAGATCCTTATTATGTATGGTTTTGATGATGTATTCATTAATTGGGTCAAAATCATTTTCTGTACTACTCATATTTCAGTCATTATAAATGGATATAAAAAGGATATTTGGAATGTTCAATAGGTTTTAGGTAGGATGATCTATTATCATCCATCCTTTTCTCTATTATAGTGGATTATCTCCATAGGGTTCATTATATCATGGTCTGCAGTGGAACATTCAATCGTATTCATGCTAGAAGGGGGATTTTTGCTCCTTCCCATCTCTAATATGTTGATGTCACCATCCTATTCAGTAAAGGGGATGCAGGTAATATCAAAAATATAAAGAGTGCCATATTTCTTTATGAACTTGTATCCGGAAATGAGATTAGTTTGAGAATGTATTTTGTATACTTTGGAAGTAGATACTCTCCTAATTGAAAAAATGATATCATCAGCGAATTGGGGATTCAATAGGTAAATCTCCCCTTAACCTATTTGGGATTCCCATGTTTTGTGGGAGGCCAAAGGTATGCCATTTCGCTAGCATTATCAAAATGATTAGATGTCAACTTTCCACATGAAATAGAAAATCACTTTCAATGGTTGGTAGGGTTTGTCTGGTGAAGTCAATAATCACTTCCAAATTTATGTAGCCTATTATGGTGTATAAATGGATGATTTAATTAATAAATAGAACTAACAATTCTAGAAAAACATACATCTAGAGTTGTATCATATTAGAAAGGAAGCTGGGAATAGTTCCATGGAATTCTATTTGTAAGTCTTATGATTGAGGTGGTTTGGGCATAAAATATCATGGTGGTTTTTATGACTCTTTGCAGGATGTGGTTATTTAGAGTCTTATAAATATTAAATCTGAGGCTCTTAGTTTTTTTAGAGCCAGGTTTACTCAGAGGCTCAAGATTGGAAACTTCAACTAATTCAATTCTTTAGTGTGGCCTTCCTTTGATGATATTTTCTCTAAAATTGATTTTGACTCTTGGTGTTTGGTTTTCCAAGACACATATCATAAATTTTAGAAATATACCTTGAGTGGGAATCATCACATTTGAATTTTTCAAAACGGGGAGTCGAATTTGAATTTTGATTTTCCAATTAATGATCAGCTTGATAGTATGGAGAATCTTCCAGATCACATCACAGTAATAGTGGATAATTATTTGTGGTCTTCTAGATGTGATTTTTTGGGAATGGGAACCTGCTGTCAATGGTAATCCCACATCTAAAGGATATTACAAAAAATCATTTTCTAGTTCATTAGAATTGAAATAGATGGGAAATCTGCATAAGATGTTCTTAAGGCCATCCAGATCTATTCTAACATGGAGGTTGGCTCAAAAAAATACAAAATGATGACTTTTTTATGGTTAGTGGAATCTCACATTGCTCTATGTGTGCTTTATTCCCTCTGTATATAGAAAATGTGGATAATCACTTCCTCATCTGTGTAGTGGCTTCACCAATGTGGAGGGTCGTTGCTGATATTTTTGATGTTTATCTGCATCAATCCAACTCAATATGTGACTTTAATAAGCGTTGACTTTTCGGAAACAATAAATGCAAATATATAATTTTTTTCAAGCTATTGTGGAAGAAATGATTGATTTCATATGGTCATAAGGGAAAAAATATAGACATTATTTGTAGCATTTTTAGGTTGGCGTGAGTCTTTTTGGTATCCTTGCAGTTGTGCGTGAAGTGGAAACACCTAATTTTGGTTTTTTATATAATTAAATCCATGATTTATTTGTGCTGAAACAGATTGATATTAATGATAATTTTTACCCCCCTCGTGGTATAATTGAAGTCACAATTTTTTGGGTGGAATAAAGATAACTCTGATGGTGCATCAAGGGGAAACCTGGGTCCCTCTAGTTTTGGTGTTGTCATTAGGTATTATCAAGGAAATGCACTAGGATGTACTTATGGCTCATGTGATATTGCCTTTTCTCTTGAAGGAGACATTCTTGGTGTTATTATGGTAGTGTAGATGGCGGAAAAATGGGCTTGGAACAAGATTTTTATTGAGTGTGATTCTACAACTATTTTTTGTCCTTATAAACTAGGTCCCTTCATCTTTCATGGAAGCTCACAAATCGCTTGGTTAGATGTCTAGAATATATTTACTCAAAGTATCATTTTGGTACTCATTTTTATGGAGAGGAAAATGCATTGGCATAAAGTATTTCTAATATGTTTTTGAATGGTAATGATTATATTTCGATGGATCATGTTCCAGATGATCTCTTTCCACTATTTTGGAAGGATCTTTGTAAATATTATACTTTAAGACTTGGGTATTTTTTTCACTAATATAGGGGTCTTTCATCTCTTGGAAGGATCTCAATTTTTCAAAACAATTCTCTATCTTTAATTATGATTATAAGAAAGAACATATTTTCAATTCCAAACTTCTCAATGATTATAAAAACGGTGTCTTACAGATGTAAAATTTGTAATGATGATATAGTGAAGATGATTCAATCTCATATAAAAAAAATTCAGAAGAGGTAATATAGAAAATTCATTAAAGGGACTAGAATAATATTTTTGTGTTGAAATGGAGTGAATAAAGAATGTAATCATCAAATAAAAAATTGGATTCTAGTCAATATGAGGGATATATTGAAATATTCATCACATGACACAATTAATAGTTTGACATCATTGATATAGGTATCTTGGTCATTATGTAAGTCCATTATCTAATATAATGATTTATTCTAGTGTGGAAATGGTATGAAAATAATTAAAGTTTAATGATTTAATTATGATGGTGTTCGAACTTGAAAATCATGTTTCTGAAGAATTTATAATAATGGTATACTAGTTATAAGAATTATAAATAATCCCTTGATTTTTTGTAATATTTTTTAATTATAGATTTAAAGAATAAATTATATTGAACAAATTACATAGAATGTTCATTTAAGGGTAACTAGATATTTTATAAAAATCACTTTTTTTGAGAAATATGCAATCATTCATATGAACTCATTATTGATGTAATTATTGTAAAGAAGCATTATTTATTTTTTTTCTGGAAAAAAATATGATTTATAAAAAAATTCAGTGGTCATGAAATGATTTAATGGATAATGTTATTTTAAGTGTGTTCATCATATTATTGAGAGGTTTCAATGAATTATATTAATATATCTTTTTATGAAGTAAAAAATATGTAATGGGTGAAGGCTTATAGTATCCAGCATGGATGTAGTGTATGAACCCACAATTGAGCAGTTATAAGGGTATCAATCCTACAAATCGAGTACAAGATATAATGGATAGTATGGAATTTATTTTACTTATTAAATTTTAGATATAACTATTATAATTATTTTTTCAATTATAATACAAGGTCAAATGTTTTTCCTTTTCTATTTGTTGTGATGAATTATGATATTTTCATAATTTTCTCATAAGTTTGAGTTATAAGTAACCATTCACAAGAACATGATATTTAGAATGACATATTTTTTTAGAAGAAAAAAAAATTAAATTCTTGAATGTGGAGGTTATTTAGAATGTATGTTTATATTTTATATGGAATGATTTAAGATGAATTTTAAATATGGTGAATAAAATGAGTTTTATGTATTTTGGGAAATATCATACCATTTTTATCAATTTATAGGTTCGTTTAATTTCTTATAGAATATGAATACCATGATATCATTTTCTTAAATAAATTTATCAATTAGATACTAAATTAAGTTCATAGGGAATAAATCATTTATCATTAGTAGTCACCCTTTGGAGAAAAAAATTAGATTGTGATGAAAAATGGATCATGGATGAAATTATAGATAATATGTAATTATATTCCCTTATTTATTTAATAGATATTAAAATCATACCCTTCAAATTTAAGAAATATACAATGAATTAAGATATATTTTTATTTTTTATAAACTGATAGTCAATTATATTATAAAAATTATTATAACATTATCTCAAAATATTATTGAATTCTCATTTCTATGTTCTCAATAGACACAAATTTACCCCTACTGTGTAAAACAAGTTTTTTATTTCAGATTTCCTTTTTATTTAGTTTTTTATCATTTTATGTGGAAGTATTATTAACTGATTTTATAAATTGGGTTTCCCATTACGATATTTCAATTTTTAATACATCTTTTACTGAGAAATATTTAAAAATTATAGGATACAATTTATGTCCCTTGATATAATGTGACACCCAATGACTTTAAACTAACAAAAAATGATCAATATCATATATGACACACAATATCCTACTTAAAAGACCATGAAAATATATTATATTTATAAAATAGCCATAAAATTAGAAGTTATTTACAGTATTAAATACATTACAATGAATATATAAATTTCCTAGTGAAAATTAATTTATTTTAAAAAATTTAGTAAACAACCACTTGACTTTTTATATAGGTATATTATTCTTCAAAACATTCCTTTACTTCAAAAATTATTTTTGTAGTTTCACTGAGAAAATAATTTAAATAATTGATATAACTATTATAATTAGTATTTTATAAAATTGTTTTTTTTTATAAAAATAGTTTAATTTAATATATAATTATTTCTAAATAAATTTTTTAAAATGTAGGATTTCTCATTGAATTGAAAATATTATCAATTTTTAGAATACTAATATTTATTTTTCATAAAAATCATATATTATAATTATATTATATTTTTGATGTGGAATTAAATTTATATATGTTATAAATTATTTATAATAATATAATATATTTAATTTTTATGACAAATTTCTGTGATTTGGTTATAAGTAAGTTTGATTTCATAAAATCATTGTTTTCAGCAAATTGATTCTTCATGAATAAAGAATATACAATTTAATTTTTATAAATACTCCCTACTAAATAAATATTTAAATTAATTTAATATATTATAAATCTCATTCCTTGAATTTATATTTATATAATGATGATTTCTAGATAGAGTGTTAATACAGATCATATATTAATTCATGAAAAATCATTTTCGACATCATTTTCGGCTTAAATTGAAATTGAATATTGATATATATATGAAATTAATTTTATAAAATGGATTCCATATTTTAAATCAAAATAATTAATACATTATAATGAGTTCATCTTATGGTATTGTCATGATTAATAGTATAAATTCTAATAGTCTATTGAAATGGTTATTATTAATACCTATTGAAAATGTGGATAAAATAAATAGGTCAAGAAGAAACATGTATAAAAAAAGCATATAGATAATAGTAAGAGTTTTCTCTGAACCAAAACACCCTTACACTATTTTATATATCATTTTAATGATCTTTGGGTGAGAATGAATTCCCATTTTTCAGTAGATTTTGGTATTTACAAAAATGTCACTACTCCTAAATTATAAAATGGAACACCATCCACTCACAGAGTCATACCATCGAAAATATTTTTCATTTTGAAAAACTACCAAAATATCTCCTTAGAATCATTAACCAAATTATAGATCAAATTTTCATCCCAAAAAACTATACATCGGGTCATTATTAGATGATCCAAAAGAGAATCTTCTAAGAAAAGGTAATTATCTTCACCGAGCTCCTTTTTCTAAATATTTTTAACTCACATTATATTATAATATATAAATTGAAATATAGTAAAAAAAATATATTATATATAATTATATATAATTTTTTTAATTACACACACATATATATAAATATTACCATCTCCCCTTCCATAAAATGTTAAATGAATTCCTCATTCATCTGTACAATCATGAAATTCCATAAAAAACAATTTAATTCGATTTCAATAAACTCCATGAATGAATATTACTGATGATGGTAAAATATTTTAAAATATAATATTTATTTAATATTAATAATTATTGAAAATTAACATATCATATATAGTCTTACCTAATGTTCTATTGATAAATGAAAACAGCCTCTAAAAGTGATTTGATTCAATTTTTATACCATATCACATGGATGAAAACCAGTATTTTAAATTAAATAATTATTATGATATTTATTATATAATTTTTTTTCAATGAGGATAAAATAACATGTAAGTATATTACATCTTCATTTTAGAAAAATTGAAAACATTACTCATGTGTATGTATGACCAATTGCATCCTTAATTGTAATGTACTTCATATTCCTAAACTACATTTAATAGTTTCTCATAACAGTATAATTTATGTATGAAAATTATAATATTTATATGATTATTATTCTGAATATGATGTCAAAATAATGAATTTCACCCCATTCAACACATCTATTACATTCTTAAATTATCAACTAATCGTCCTAAAAACACCCGATGTTGACAAAACTAAAAAATTAAGTAAATATGTAATTTAAAAAAATGAATTGAATTGTTTATGTAAAATAATTGAAACAAAAAAAAAATTATTGTGAAAATACCATAATTGGTAATATTTTATTATATGACTTATAAAAGACATACATTAAATGTCTTGACTTGAGGTAAGGGTTTAATCTCAAAACCATTCTCTTTGAGACACATGTTATTTTATGAAACAAATTAAATATAAATGGTTTTTATAATTCACCATTATATATTATATAATTTATTCTTAATAAAAATATATATTTTAATAATAAATTAATCTACATCATTATTGGGAGTTATGATTCAAAAGTTACCATGGAAATAAGGGTTAATGTGTTAATCTTATTTAAATCTATATTACCAATAATTTCATTTAAATTTTTAAATATTATTTTTTTCCATTTTAGGATACTACTAATTAATTTTATTATTCACCATTTATTCCTGAAAAATTTATTTAATGTTAAATTACACCTTTATTTAGTACATAATGTAAGGGGGAAATTTTATTTATTAAAATAATATATCATTTACCTTTTCAGTAAGAAATTATTGTTCTTCGAAATCCATGATTCTACAAATAATTTTAACATTATTTTTAGAATACTCCAAATGGTTTATTAAAGAAATTTTTACCAATGATTTAAATTTTATAAAACGTTTTGACTGGAATCTTGAGGTCTTTATTTAATGAATATCTTTTTAAACATATTATTATATTTTGAAATCGGTGAATTTTAACTTATTCTACATGTATAGAATTATCCACCATAATTAAGAATCAATTTGTTGAATATTAATTTATAACATACCATGTTTATTTTTATAGGAAATGTTTTTCAAAATAATTTAGAAATTATTAGATTTATTTGAAGTGATTTCAATTTGAACATGATATATCTATCAATTACTCTTCCATATATTATTTTCAATATATTTTCATCAATCATGAAAACCATTTTTGTAAGGGATTGATTGTGTAATATGTTTATATATCTCCATCATATAAACCTAGATTATTTACCCTTACCTTGATGGTTTAATACATGAATAGTGTTCTTCAATCAAATGTGATCATTTATAAATTTACTTGGATAATTATTTTAGATATGATTTTGAAAACAATTTCATTTTCAAGGTAATTCTTATGTTTATACCTTATGATATATTTAGACTTTATAGAACACAAAATCTTGAAATTTTTTTAATGGTTGTTAGCATAAATATAACCATTTCATTGGGTAAATGATTATACTCAAGAGGTTTTATGTATAGATTCCAGTAAAAACCTAATCTGTTAGTGAACTTTTTCAACAATGTCAATTTTTTTAGGATGTTACACTCGACCAATGTATATTTCATATTATTTTTTTAAACCATAATTTATATGATTCCATGCTCTTTGGATAAAATGTTTCTTTTTTTATTCATCCATGTGATTATACATGAGAGTCATTTTTTATGATATCATTTTATATGATTGAATGACCAGTTATAATTATTTATCATGTTTATTCCCTTACTATGGTTTTTATCTCAAATTTTTTTTTCTTTGAATTCCATAAGTTATCCCATTATGTTTTAAGTCCTTGAAGGTATTGGAGAACTCATTACGGAGAAAAAAAATAAATAATTGTTTAGTCTCTCTTGGATCTATTATGAACCTATTTATCTAAAGACACAAGTCCTTAAGATCCTTGAGTTGTGATAAATTTATGTTTATGATAAATATCAAATTAAAATATGTATAAATGCTTTGGTTTCTATAAGAAAATATAATATTCAAATTGATTTTTAATGCTTCATAAATTATTATTTAGTGTAAATTAGTAAACTATTGATCTCAATAAGATATGATTAGATTTGATACAGGATGAAGTCCTTAAACTAATTATAATATAGTTTTATGTAGTAGTAAAGAGATAAATATTCTCTTATTTTAATTAAAATATAGGACTATATATGGTGGCCAATGAAAAATAATATATATTTACGACCTTTAACTTTTTTTGTACTGTTCAAGGATGAATTACATGGTGATGGATTTCCATGTCAATTATTTATAGGGTAATAATCATAACATCCCAATAGAAATATAATTATAAGGCTTGAAATGCTTAAAACCTAAGAATAAAGATATAAAATCTAAAAAATCCCATTTATTTTTCAAAAAATATACAATTTTTGGGATATCAATAAATATGTATACTTTAAGGATTGATATAGAATGATGAAATATAATATTATTTTAATATATCCTATTACAATTATTGTACTTATGAGATGTACAATCTATTCCTAAACCATATCATTCCAACACAACCATTGGTGTACTCAAGAAAATTCCTTATATTTATATGTCTCTCCACTTATTCCTTATTCTATTATTTAATTCTGACATTGATGGATGGTTAAAAACAAATCATAGAAAGATGTGATCTATTTTTATTCACTGTTATTTCAGGATCCATATTTTTCAAATTTATATCATTTCATTACATCTACTCTTAATTATGGGGAAAATAGAATTGTCCATCCGAATATAAGCATCGACCACCCTGTTTTGCTTCATAGGGAGAGTGTGTATTGAGTATTTATAGACATTAATAAATTTCAACATACTCCATGGGTGATTATACAACTCAATTTTTTACAAATAAGTACACCAATATTTAATAATTAATATATATATATCATATCATTCACCACAAAAACAATTACTCTTTATTTTCATTTAAACAATCACCAATATCACTTCCAAATATGTATTAGTTAATTTTTCTAATGTAATTTTAATTGGTCCATGTCACAGGCTATCATAATTTCCGTCTACAAGAGTATATATCCTTATCCATTATATGATTCATCCCCTATATTAATAATAGAGACACCTCACACCAATGTCTATCATAAAATTATTCATCATCTCGACCATTAAATGTTAATATCTAAAAATATGGTAAATGTTCATAAATTGTTACGATCCACACAATAAATGAAAAATTTTATGAATACTAGGTATTTCATAATAGTTATTGATATTTTTCTTTTCATATTCTTTATAATAAATTTAAATACACATTAATAATTTATTTTACATAATAAAAATAGTTGGCTCACACCATGGTAATGTAAGAGGGAATATAAATTCATTGTCGGTATTCTGTATGAAGTTATTATACCGTTCCAAAAAATCAATCATGGATATTCTATATGGATTCTAAAACTGAGGTGTAACACTAGGTGAATGATCTATTGAATACTCAACTTATTTATTTAGGGGATGACTAAGCATGTTTTGGGGAAATATATATGTATATTCTTGAAAAATTGCTATATCATCTAAGATGACTTTCTACCAAATAATGTTGAAAAAATATCCATTATAAATTTGTTTTAAGACAAATAAAACAGATTTCATTTCTAGTGGATATTTATATTTATTCCCAAAAGGGAAGGTTTATTTAAAATATCAATTATTTATTCCATTCCTTTACAATCAACATGGGATCTATATACAAAAAATCCACTCTATACAAAGAAAACATCATATTAATATATAGGTAAAATTATAATATTTAATGGAATAAAATTTCAAAAAAAAATCTATGCCATAGTATATATAGACATGACACTATGGCAACATACCATAAGGTGTTTTAACAAATAAATTAACATTTATACACTTCAAAAATAAATTATCATTATTCAATATATTTCTTAATATGATTGAATGTATATGATTGAGATAAAATAATAGACCTGAATATTTTAGAAATCCTATCCAATATTCAACTTAATTATTCTATATTCAATAAATTTCCAATACAAAAAGTTATAGTGTGAATTTAAAACATCAATAATCATTTTAAAAATTCATATTATTTGGAAATCAATTCTTATGCTGTAAAGAAAATTTAAACCTTTAATCAACCAATGACACTTTATGTCCATCAAACCCCATTATAGATAATCCAGAATTTTCATATGTTTTATCCAATTATTCATCATAATATTTCATAAAGGTTATCTATATTATCCAATTACTATTATATTATATATTCTATCTAGGATTGAATTTATATTCCCAAAAATAATGAAATATTGACGAGAATTGTTAATCCAAATCTTCCCATTATGAGGTGTTACTGTCCCACACTTATTAAGGGGTGTGGAAAAGAGTATTTTTAATTTTGCTACTAGTGTACAGTTGCTAAACAAGGTTGTCTCACTAGAGGACCCCTCTAATTTGTTCACTAAACATAATAAAATTCACCTAATTTTTTATTTATATGCATGAAATGTTTTTTGAAAATAAATTAAATGATAAAAATCAATGACAATTAATAAGAAATGCGTAATAAAATGATATTAGTGAATAAAGGGAGTCCTCCCAACAGAACATTCAGCAGGAACCTTCATTGATGAGCTTAAAAAATTCATAGTGAAAACAGTCCAACATATGTCTGAACACCTTAGTCTACCACGATTATGAATAAAAATTCCACTAAGTTAACGCCAATTACACCCTCCATCAACCTCCTCAATCGAGGGAAAATGGTTGTAGATTAAGAAATTAAACATTAGACAACCATAGTGATGATTACATCCATTATAAATTATCCTTAGAATTAACTCGGAGAATATGAAAAGCATTTTCTTGAGTTCAGGAACTTGATTACTCCCTTGTGATATTCCACGGCTTAGTTACTCATGATCATGAGTTTTATAGTTCACCATTGTAACATGATAATAATAAAATAGGGTGGATTAATATATATATAAATAAAAACAATTCATGAATTTATTAGGAATCTAAATTAAATTTAATAACTAAGACAAAAATAATTAAAAAAATAAATTAAAATGGATGAGGGAAGATTTTTGGATGGGCTCCCTCGGTGGGGATCCCCTCATTGGTGCCTTGAAGGAATGAGATGCAAAATGGGATGTCGTAGGAGGGGGGACCTCCCCTCCATTTTTGGTATCATTTGTCCCCAAAAGTTGATTCTTTTTGGACCATTGAATTGAAATTTCATGTATGGTCTCTTAATTAAGGTTCTTCCCATTGTCTTTTTTGTCTCCTCTCAAAATTTCAGCTCATTTGGACAATATTTTATGAGTTATGAATTATGGATTGATTATTACTTTCTCTAGATAATGATTCAAGGAAGATTAATCCAAACTTATCACATAAAATTTCAACCTTAATGTAATCCAAACACCATGAAATTACTATTAGAGATGATACTATGTTTCCTCATTCTATTCCTTATTGAATGTCTGCCATTGAAGTTGTATAGGCAGAGATGTGCTTCCGTTTTGGTGGTGGGGTCCATACAGTCCGCCTGAAAAAAACATGATCTTCATTGATTTCGAAGCCCTATATTTTCTCAAATATTCCACTCATGTATAGGAAAATTTTATAGAAATACAATAAGGATTATCACAAAAAAACATTCACTCAATTTTGACTTATAGGTTTCCTGAAATGACTAAAATTCCATTGACATAAAAATCTATCAAAATCCAAAATTAACCACTTTTCACCATTTGTTTTATAACACATACTAATTTAAATATTGGTTTATATTAGAACAAATTGAAAATTACTGAGGATTAATAGAATTAAAATTTATACAAAAAATATGAAAAAAATTGGCTCTATCAGTGACCTCTCTGTGAATTTTTTCCAATACAAAATCTATATTCTAGTATCTACAATGCGATTTATATTATATAAAAACCACACAACCTCTACATTAAAAAATGATCACAATTTCATTCAATTTTTATAATTATCCATATGTATTTAACTAAATTACTTTAATATCAATCATCCAAAATAACTAACTTCGGCTCTAAAAACTACAGAGGAAAGATAAGTATTTCATTCATAAATATTAAATAGTTAAGATGAATTTTCAATACATATTATAACAATAAATTCCTTATATTTGTAATGGATTAGTGTTTTTGATACATTCAATATATTCATGTTTTATAATGGATAATTATTAATATCTCTAATAAAGATCATCACTTATATTACATTTCTTAGAAATACCCTATGCAAAACCATTTTAACATAGATTACAGAAATTTATGGAATGGTTGGATTAAATAATCAGTATGTGAAAAAATGAGAGATGTTAATTAGAAATCAAATGTTTTAATTTGATAATAATTAATTTATGGTAATAATATCAAAACATATAAAATTCATAACCATTCAGTCAAATTTAATTTAAATTTTTTTATTGAATAAGGATTTATCATAATAAAAGAAATTATATGGACATGAGGAAAATAATAAATAATAAATAATAAATAATAATCCATTAGAATATATCATTATCATAATACATTGTTTTGTGGAATTAAAAAACGAAATTAAATTCATTTTTGTTGATATGGATCCCTTTAAGGTCTACCATAGTAGATTTGGTACACTCCACGATCCATTATTTATTTATTAAATGATTACACCCAATAATATCATATTAGTTATATGACCTAACTGATCATTGACAACTATCCAATTAATTCCATGTTATATCAATAGATATCAATATTTACCCAATGCATTGTAGTGATATTTAGTTTTTATGTCACCCATTACATAATAAAAACCATACATATGTGACCACATGATTAAAAAACAATAATAAATTTATCATATAAAAAATAGGGAGTGAAATCATTTCATTCAATATTTTAATCATATAATATACCATTTAAAAGAAATAGGATTCATAAATATTACATCCTACCAACATATACCCATGGTAATGAGAAGGGTTTCCTAGATTATTCATTAAATATTCACGATCATAATAAAAATAGAGAATAAAATTTCTTGGGTTAATTAGATCATATAGCTGGTGAATCATAAAAATACATGATTACTTTTAACATTGAGAATTTAATTTTCCACTAAAAATCCAAGAAGTCATATAATGGAATCTTCAATGTGAGACTTTTTTATGAAATAAATGTGAAAACATTGATTCCATTCCCGCTTATTGTAAAATTACATTAATAACCAGATATGAAAATTTTGTGAATCATTTATCTTCCACCATTGAAGAGAAATTTAAATATAATTTAAATATTAATTAAAAATTAATTGAAAATTTATTTGATCTAATAAAATATTATTCTTCCAAAATATTGAATAAAAAAACTTGGACAAAATATATCATCTACTAAAGAAGAAATAATGTTATTTATTGTTAAAAACAATTGTTTCACAATTGTATATACTAAATTAATAACAATATTAGTATTACTATAAAATTCAATTAATAAATTGTTGATATGAATATATATGTGTGTTAATGTATAATATTTTTATAATATCCAATAATTTAATTTTACATTAAAACCCATGAAAAGAAATGATATTGTAAAAATTTTCTAAACCTCAAGTCCAACATTGAATAATATCTGATCAAAGGTCATTTATACCCAATTTTTATTTTTTAAATATATATTCACGGGAAATTTATATATATATAATTACTATTTATCAATCTTTTAAAATTTTGAATTATTTTTTATTATAAATAACTAAATTAAATTTAACATTTTTGTGAAACAGTTGTGTGTTTTTGAGGAATCATTTAGTTTTATGGACACGAAACTCAAAAAGTGGTATTGATTTAATAATGTGAAGAGTCTTAGTGATGAGATAATTTAATTACTTTTTCATTACATACACCTATATAACAACATATATAAATTTGTGATATAAAATTAATGACATCACATAAATTATATGGTAGTATATACATACCCATGTGTGAAGTTCTCACTACTTAATTGATGGAATAACAGATAATTATTTAATAAATTAGTATTTTAGAATTATAATTATTTCATAAATACAAGTTTTATTAATATAATATACATATTGGAAAACCATTTATTGTTTAAATTAAAAACCAACACCATTGATTCATGGAGGTGTTAGTCCACACATACACATGATATACATTTTAATTAGGAGATGTATATGATGTATATAAAATATTGTTTTCCTATAATAACATTAATATTTTAATGAATTTATGATCAATTTTTTATTATGTTATGATATAGATAATATATGTAGATTAATTATAAGTATTAGTAAATATTGAATGATTCAGGTTTGGTGAGTATCACTTCTTTGAGAGAGAACTCTTGCCTTACACCACGACCCTTCATATTATGGTCTTGTTGAAAGAAGAAGAGCTCAAAAATGAAGTGAATTAACATATTATGATTTTTTAAGGTATTCACTATTCTATAAGAATCAATTTTTTTAAATAAGTTAAGTGAAAATGTTCCCTTTTATATGTGTGAGATGGGACACATATGGAATTTGTAAAAATAGAAAATATATATATTCACATTATTTTTAAAGTGGAATAAATATAAAATATTATTATATTAATAAAATATACTATGTGAGAATACTTAAATGAAAATATTTAGTTAGGATAATGATAAATTTTAATAATAACATTATAGTTTAACCCCCCAATAGTTTAATTATTTTTTATTCTTACCATGGTAAACATTTTTTACATATTATCAATTTCATTATTAAAAAACAAAATGGGCACATTACTAATTTTTAACATGTAAATTCCATATTTAGAATCTATTTTATTTAATATAGATATTATAAGTAGAAAAAAATTCTAAATATGTGCACAAAATGCAATGAAAATAATATTTTTACAAAAAAAGTGTTTATAAGATGACTAATGTATTTGTACTTATTATATGAATAATAACAACCATTTAATTAATGAAAATTTATCTTAAATAATTATTAATATACAAAAATTATGAATCCATCCATTTATACTGATTATTTTATATTATTAAAATACATTTCACCTTTAAAATCCATTTTTTTTAAATCTTGATTACTAATCATATTCCATGGTTTTCATTTTAATGATATTAAAAAATAATGAGTTTTTCTGTCAAATAAAAATTTATTTATATATTTTTTCATTCTCATACATTCCAATTAAATGTATAGTTTTTAACTAGAAAATTATATAACTATATTTAAACATTATATTTTTGGTTGTATATACTTAGGATGCATTTATGGAATGATATCAAACAAATAAAATATAATTAAATACAACTATATCATAATTTTTAAGTGTTTAACATTATAAAAACTTATGACAATTTATCCTTTAAAATTTAACCATTAATATTAATTCAAAAATAGATAGGTTCCCCTCATCTCATATTTGGGAATCCATATAGCTTCTGTAATGATATTGGGTTTCTATAAAACTTTTACCAAATGAGAGATGTTGTTCCGAATATCATTATCACTTCCATTAAAAATACATGCTATTTAATCATCATAAGAGAGATTATACTCTGATGGTATACCATTAGTGTTTAGTATAATTGAATAAGGTTTGTGCTCCATTGGGAGATAATCATGGATTATATCATGAACAAGAGATAGATTTTGTAGTAGAACTAAATAATATGAATCAATACCCAACTAAAACAATATTTTTATAGTATCAACAAATATAGGGAATAAATATCCCATTATTAGAAATATTATAAATTTTTTTACAAGGATTTATTCATAGGAATACCTTTTCACCAACTATGAATTCTAGATATCATTGATGTTTTTATTATAGGTTTTCTTTTTTAATTAAGGATTACATGATGTGATATTAAATTTCAAAATCATTCTCATCAATTTACTTAACAAGATATGGTTAATAAATATGTTGTTCCCAATATTTTTTCTATCACATTATATTTCTGAGCAAATAACTATTGATGGACTCATAATGAGTAATCTAAATGATTCAATGATAGATATTACTATAACAAAACCATACTAAAAATTTATTTTGTTCACAACCACCTTTGAAGTCAATAGAAAAATTTCCCAACATATCTTATATGGGTTCAATAGTCCTCTAAAAAAATCATATATTTGAGGATGACATTATTATAGTTGGTTCCCTAGAAACCTACTTCATTGTAATTTATGTTAAACCAATATTCATGGTATGGATATTAATAAACTCTTTATCTTATAATTATTTAACTTCTATATGACATTGTACGTGATAATGTCCTATGAATATCTATCTCACTTAATGTTCATAGTAGATCTCTGTTCTGAAGAGACACCAAAAGTGACATGATGCTATTCTTGAATATATTTTCATTATCATGATGATATCATTTGAAGGGACACAAATGATATACACTATCAAGTATGGGGACTCATGAAACATCGATGTACCTTCTCATGGTGTGCACCCTTGTTAATATCTAGGAGTATATTATGAGAACAAGACACGCTAGTAAGAAATACAAATTCATAAGTGTTATTTTATTTTCATATCTGCGAACCTTTGTATTTGTACCAAGGAATTAAGATCATTATTAATGGTTATTATGACTCGTAGTCTTAGAATTATTAATGAAAACCATTATAGTATATATTCGCAGTGTAGTTGGGTATGTTGGGTTTATCACGAGTAGTAATGCATTAATAAATATTGCGAGAAAGTATTTCTCACATATATGGATGTAGATAACTTTGGACCTTTGATTCAAATGATATATCCTAACTAAATCTATGGTCATAGTGTTCACTAGGAACGTTCAATGTCGGGAAGTCCTGGAAGGATAAATCGTGCACAAGGGTTGATGAAACATTCATGCAACCAACATGATTAGAGATATCAGAAAAATGGATTATATTACATTGTAAGTGTTCGTATGAGGATACTGGTCATTGTGACATAAACATATTTCACTTGGGTGTCTTGACCCTTTGCTAGATATTAATCATGGACATTAGGAAAGCCCACGTAATGAAAGTGAGAATGAGGTCTAGAGGTTTAGAAACTATGTATAACCAATAAAACAGTTAAATAATTTATTTATTTAACAAGTTGAATAAATATTATTTGTAGTTTATTTAAGTAATTATTCATGTATGCTTGATCTCATTTATGTTGTCATTAGTTATTAGAGAGAATATATTGAGGAAATCTAATTTATTTATCAAAAAATAATGAATTTATATTTATTTTATAAATAAATAGTCATTATTCTAGGCCTGTTAAATATTGAGGAAGATTGGTGGACTATGTTATGGTTCAAATGAGAAATAATATTAAATATTATTTGGTTAAATAATATTTAAATAAAACGTTCATGTTATGCAAATTTCATGGAAATAATAACATTTATACTATTATTTAACATTGGTTTTCACATGGAATAATAAATTAGGTAACATAACCTATGAGAGTTATTTATTTCAACATAGTGAATGAAATTCATTAAAAAATGTCATTGAAATAATATCACTTCTATTATTATTTGACATGGGGGTTTCATATGGAATAATAAATTAAATAACAACATATATGCTAATTATTTATCATTACCTAATAAATTAAATTTACCATTACGTTATTATTCTATATATAATTCAAGGGGGTCATTCATCTTGATAACCAATAGTTTTGTGAATAAAAACCTTATAGAAATTCTCTCATCCCTTGTGAACTCTTCCCTACCTAAAACTCTCTCATGAATGAGAGAGATACTCCACCAGATCAAAGTGAATTCTTTTCGAGTAATTCTCAAGGATATTGAAGTTGGAAATTGCATGTATATGGATCTTCCACACTAGCACCAGAAGACGCCTTCATAGACATTAATAGATATATGGAGCATGTTTGGATCATATGTATGGGATTCTTACCCTTGGATTATACTTCATAATGAATCGAGACCTCGAACACGTGGTCGGATGCATCAATGATGAAAGAATCACCTTGGATATTATTCTATAATTTCATTTAATTAAATATAAAAAAATATTTCTATTCTATCTTCTCAATACAAGGTTTTCTAATTTTTATTTTATCATTGATTCAATTCCATGGATTTAGGAATTCATCGTAGTACTAATCCAATATTATTCATTAATTATAGACGTTTTCAAATATAGGTGCATGTCCATCGTGTGCTTTTGCTACACGTGGAACCTTTATGTGGTATTAGAGAAGTCGTACCTTAATTTATAATTACTAAAATAATTCCTTGATGATTTAGGCCTTAATAATTTTGTTTTTCAAAGTAAAATTTATCATTCTTTTGATATGAATTTCGAGAACTGTTCTTCCAATATCGTTTCTCGTACATCTTACAAAAATGAATAAGTTTAGTATTAAAATTATATTCAAGACTTCATCTAGAGGCCCCAAAAATTATGTCTATATAACACAAGAATACACACCGTGTAGTTAGATCAACATGACATGTATGTTTGTTCAATCTATATAGAGTAATTAAAAATTTAATCAATTCGTGTCCATTAATGACATGTGGTGTAGTTAATTATTACACCACATGTTGACCAGGAAAGGATGGCACACTGTTATCCGGGCTACACACCATGTGGCCCATTGGACATGGTTTGTAGTCCCTTCGGTTCAGATTCATGTCATGTATCCCTTATATAGATTTCATGGTTGGTGATTGTGTAATGAAAAGTTTACATGACATGTGGACACATAAAAACATAGTGTACCCGGAATATTTTTAAATTACACTTCACATTCCATTTCCCCTAGAGTGTACTTCAGATGGATAGTGAAGTGGGTACACACCATGTAGTAGGATCTACATGATGTGTATTGTTTCCAGATTACACAGATTAAAAAATTTATTATTATATTCTGTAAGCACTGGGACATGTACCTTTGTGTGGGAGTAAACATATGACACACCATCCAACAGGTGTTTGATATATATATATATATATCTGTGTGTGTGTGTGTGTTTAATTAAACTTGACATAATTTTCATTCTTATAAACACCATGTATGACTTTTATTATAGTTATCTTTATCAGTGCATGCTACATATACAAAATTATAATTTATATAAAATTATATATACACTCTCTCTAGTTTTTCATGGGTACTCAGTAGGATTCAACCAGGGTACAATATTTTTACATGGTTATGTATGAGAATCTAAAAGAAAATTAGAAAAGTATTATGGAAAAAATGATTTACTAATTAATGATAATGATTAATTGATTTGGGAATAATTTATCTTAATATGAAGGATTAATGAATTGAATTCTAGTATTAAAAAAATCATAATTTGTTGCATGTATATAAATGATCATGAACTAGGCCAGACAATAGTATGTGATTGGATTCCATTTGAATTATTTTAAAATGAAATTTTTTTTCCTTCATTCCTTCTACTCATTAATATGTAGGTACTATGTTCGAAGGGATTTTTTAAGTAAACACACCTTTACCCCTAATGTGTGTGTGATTTAAAATAATATGTAATAGATTGAGCTACCATGATTTTGTAGGATGTTCAAGTTAAGAGAAGAGGTTAAATATATCCCAGGTGATACAATGGTGGATAGGTGGAAAGCTATAAACACGAACCTTAAATGGTTCATGATGTTTCTCCCCTTGGTAAGGGATAGTTTATTAACCACTTTATAATATAACTAATATTAAATCTCTGGTAATACCCAGTATTTAATTAATGTCACTGGTATGTTTATTCATTATGGATTTTTGACGTGATCACATAATTAATGAACTAACATGCATACAATATGTAAGTAAAATAATATTTATTTTTTGTATATATTATATATACAAAGTTAGAAAATTAAGTATATCCTAAATAACATTAAAAATCATTTGAAAAGATAATAAAAAGAAATTTACAGATAATATATTATATATATCGATTAAATGTTATGTAAGTATAGACTTACATTACTTCAATTAAATCGATCCATATTTCATAGTGCATAACCAACCACAGTTGGGGTGCTTCAATTATTGGGGAATTCTAATTTGATTTTTTAGGCTGACATAAATTAGTAATCATCAACAGCTGACTTCCTTAAAAGGATATGGTGTAACTGAGAGGAAAAGGTTTTGGAAATAAATTATTAAGGATTTCAGGATTGGGGAGACTACTAAATAGATCAATGAGTTGTGAGTTAATGCATTTGGAATTTTAAATACCTACCTAATAACATTCAAGATTCATGACAAACACAATTTGGTGTAATTGAAATGTATATATGTATCATTGCCTCTAGATTTTCGAAGTAACATAATATTCTGAAACCAATGGTTTGGGCTATTGGGCTCCGACATAATAGTGGGAGACCGATAGATATTAATTAATTTATTTGTCTATATTTATCAAGATAAAGTACTAAAACATTGTTAATATTAATTTGTAGAAATCTAAATAAAAATTACATCAACCATTTCATTGTGATCCATAGTTGATAAGAGAAACCATTTCCCAGACCCTAATTTCCAAAAGTGGAAAAGGCACCTTTAGGTTATCCTTTTCTATGAGAGGAAACTACATGTGTTGGAAGAGCCTTTACCAGTTGCACCTTGAAATAAAGTAAGATACGAGGAACTCTTAGTGAACAAGAAACATCTAAATAATACTATGGATGTTCAGGGTCTCATGTATGAATCCATAACCAATGATCTCTTTATGAAACCTGAAGAAATGCGTGCGTATAACATGACGTCTCACCTTCAATAAATATATGAAGAGAAGCCAAGACATAGCAGTATAATATCTCAAACACTTGGTTTTCTACTAAGGATAGAGATTCTATGACAACTCGAAAACATGTATTCAAGATTATTGGCTATAATCAATGATTTTACATTATAGATATTAATTTCCCAGATGAGTTTCATACAGATCTCATAATATCATCACTGCCTAAGACCTTCTCTAGTTCAATTTTAAATTATAATATGTGAAATAATGAGAAGAGACTAAGAGATATTCTTACCGTGATTCTCCATGTTGATAAGGACATGGGGAATGAAAACCCCATAGTCATTTTGGTGAATTGGAAGAGGAAGTACAAGGAAATGGGGCCCAATATTTTTTAAAAATCAATAGCCACTAAGAACCATCTAACCAAGAAGAAGTAGATATTTAGTTAGGGAAAAGAAAATGAGGTAGTAATCTTTGATTGTGCCTTGTTAGGCCACTATAAGTGGAACTGATCTTAGAGGAAAGGGGAATCCAAAGGTACATTCATTATTGAGGAAAATCATTTCATTTCTACACATTGGGTATTATACCCAACTTGTGGGGATCAAATCAGTATTAAAATGCAGGAAACTAGTAGATAACAAAAAATTGCTAGTTGGGAAGATGATATGTGAGATTTCATTAGTGAGAGGGTGTATAATCTTCCCATTGGGGACTCCCACCTCACATTGGAGGTGGGATTGATTTTGGTTTTAAATTTTTATTATTATGTACTTAGTGTTACCCAGAATATAATTTATCCATCGAGAGTAGTTACATATGGATTTATTTTAATGTTCGGAAATAAATGTTGATACATTTATAAGGACAACATATGTTATGGTATAGAGAATTTAAATTACCATCAGTATATATTAAATTATAAGAACAAAGGGTAGGAAATTGATAAAAATCCATGTTCACATGACTCTTTCAACACCCAATTGTGGAATCACCGCCTCCGTCCTATTAATGAGAAGTTACTAACAGAACCCTATCATGACAGTTATTTAGACTCTTCTAAGATAAAGCCACTTGATTGATGTCACACTTGTATACAAGTGAAAATGAACAAACTGTTATTTGTTTGATATGGTGAAAGGTCCATAGAGATAATTAAACAAATACCCATTGATGTGTGTGGAATAATTTTATTAGAGTCTATTTTTGGATATTTTTAATTCATTAATTTTATGGATAACCTATGTAGATATGGATATGTCAACGTAATGAGGTATAAGTCAGAGTCATTTGAGAAAATCAATGAGTGTAGGAATGACATAGATAATCATCTTGGTATGAAGATAATAAATATTTGACTGGATCACAGTGAATAATATCTTATCCAAGAGTCCTTCAACCAATTATGAGAGTCTCAGATTCTATATAAACTAACTCATCCGTATATACCATATAGAAATAATGTTAGTGAAAGTAGGAACCATACTTTATTTCACATGGTAAGGTTGATGATGAGGCATTCACATCTCCCATTATCATTTGGGGGATATTAATTGAAAATCATGGCATATACATTAAACCAAGTACGAACTAAGGTGGAAAATGGGATTCCCTTTGAGATATTTTGGGGAAATAACCCACATTGTCGCATACACGGGTAAGGGGATGTGAAGAATGTTTAAGGATTTCTCAGGAAACAAACAAGCACCTCGGGGCATGAAGTGTATTATTATAGGGTAACCCAAAAAAAGGAATATTACCTATACAAACCCTCAAACATGAAAGTGAATGTTTCAAGAATATACATATTTCTTGAGGGGGAGCACTCCCTCCAAATGGATAGTGGGAGAAAATGTGACATTGATGAAGTTGATTCTTAAGTACAGAGGAGTTCATTGATGAAAAAGTTCCAATGGTTCCTGTTGAAGAGGTAGTTCCTAAAACACAATTACTAAATATGGGTAAAAGGGTCAAAAGGTAACTAGAGTGATATATTTTACTTTTCATTGATTATGGTGACTCATTATTATTAGAAAATGGTGAACCTATTTTATACAAGAAAGACGTAGAAATCTCAGATGCTACAAGATGTGTATATGCTATGAATTATGAGATGTATTCCATGTATTAGAACCCCGTCCTGGTACTGTTCGATGCATCAGTTGATGTAAATAATGTTTTTTTAATTGGAATTAAAAAAATTGATACATGGATTGTCATGCTGGTACCTTTGAAGTAATTCTAGTGGAAAAAGTTATTAAACATCATCATGGAAATGAAAATGATGAAAATTCTCACCAGTTCCCTTGTTTAAGTCCATAAGAATCATGCTTTCCATCATAAATTTCCATGACTATAAGATTTTGAAGATGGATGTCAAAACTACATTCCATAATGGGAACCTTTAGGAAGATGTCTATATAACACACCCAGAAGGATGTATGACACCAGGTTATGATAAAGTGGTATCCAAGTAGTTGAGATCCATTTATTGATTAAAAATAATCCATATCATGGAAAATTCGATTCGATGAAGCCATAAGAAAATTTGGATTCATTAATAATGAATGTGATCCATTTGTTTATAATTGGTTTAATTAGAATGTGTTTGTTATCCATGTATTGTATGTTGATGACATATTTCTTGTTAGAAATTGCATACCAGTCTTGTAGTCACTCAAGGACTGGTTGAACTAGTTCTTCTCAATGAAAAATGTAGGTGAGCATCATACACTCTTGTGATCAACATCCTTCGTGATATATCCAAGAGGATTCTTCAACAGATTCAAATTACATTCATTGACCAGATACTAATGTGATTTAATATGGAACAATATAGGAGGGGTTTGGTTCTAATGTCACCTGGTATACGTAATTCCAAGAAAATGTTTTCCCAAACAAAACATGAGAAATATAGGATGCGTAAGATTCCATACACGTCATTGATAAAATATATCATGTATTCCAGGTTATGTACTATACACGATGTTTCCTATGTACTATGTGCAGTCGAAAAATATTGGGATGATCTAAGAGAACAGAAATGGAATGATATCAATATTATCTTTATGTATCTAGTATGAAATAAGGATATGCACCTCATGTACGGAGGAGACGAGGATCTTTTCATCCTAGGGTATACTAATTCTGGGTTTCAAACAAATTTTAATGATCATAAGTCACAATAATAATAAGTTTTTAGTCAAAACAAAGGAGTTATGAGCTAGATAAGATGCAAGAATCCATTTGTCATTCATATAGTAGAGGTGTCTGAATATATAGAATCTTTTGATGTATCCATAGATTCCATATAT
Organism: Viscum album; assembly: GCA_963277665.1. NCBI lineage: Eukaryota > Viridiplantae > Streptophyta > Magnoliopsida > Santalales > Viscaceae > Viscum > Viscum album. The sequence continues at coordinate 2,013,411,659 of OY728153.1, read as the reverse complement.
ATTCATAATATTATCCATGTGATTATTATGGTGTCTATTAGTAAAGATCCCATTAAATTATATTGTGATAAAAATAATATAGAGGCTCTTGGAAAAAGTGAAAAGGCCACATTAATTGAAAAATAACATACCTCAAAGTATCACATCATGAAGTATTTCTATAAATGCAGCGAAGTTGTAGGGATTTGAGTGTTCACAGAATAAAATGTGGTGGTCCATTGACTAAATTCAAATATGAGAAGAAGCATGAATATTATGTGAGAGATAGCAGGCATAAGTTTGTAAGCAGTTAGCTCTAGTGAAAGTAGGAGTGTGTTGGAGTTGGTTCCCCAGAAACCAACTTCATTGTACATTTTGATAAAACTGTATTAATTGGATGAATATAAATAAAATATTTATCACATTATTATTATTTTTATGTGTGACATAGTATGTGAGAATGTCCTAAGAATATATGTCCCCGTAAAAGGTTTTAGAAGATCCCAGATGTGATGATAACACAGAAGTTCCATGACACTATTCTTGAATATTTGTTCTATGGATGGATGTTATCATTTTAAGGGACCCAAATGATAATGAAAATAATGGGTGGGAAATCAGGAAATAGTGATGAAACTATTCATGGTGTGTGCCCTTGGTAATTTCTAGGAGGATATTATGAGAACAAGACCCAGTAGTATGAAATCCACATAACATAGGACTTTTGATGTTTCAATCTACAGACAAGTGTATTGGTCCATAGACTTTAATATTATTATTAATGGGTATTCTAACTTGTTCACTTAGATGTATTGATGAAAACTGGGATTACATATGTTCACATCAATGTAGGATATGTTGGGTGTGTCATAATTAATACTACATTAATGAATAATGTGAGAAATGATATTTCACTTCTATTAAAGTATATATATTATTCCCTTTGATGGAAATGATATAACTTAACTATATCCATCTCCATGGTTTCTACTAGGCACGTTCAATCTTGGGAAGTCAAAGAATGAAAAATCAAGCACATGGGTTGATGAAAGATCCATTCAAACCGCTTGATTGAAGATATTAGGACATAAGGATAATATTACATGGTAAGTGTTCATATGAGGTGACATGTCACACCAATATCAAATACTTTCTCTGGGGTTCCTTGACGAGTTTCTAGATAGTAATCATGGAATTTAGGATATCCTGCCTAATGCCAATAAGAAATAGGACATGATGGAAACACACTATGTGTATCTAGTATCTTAGTAAAATAATATATTCATTTAACATGTTGAATAGAAATTATTCTTGATTATGGTATAATAATCATTCAAGTATGAATGATTTCATTTATTATGTCCCTAGTTATTCAAGGGAATATATTCTTGGTGGAATGTTTATTTATTGGAAAATAATGCATTTATATATATATATTTAATAAATAAATTGTAATTATTATAGGTCTGGTTAATAATGAGGAGTATATGTGGACCACATTATGGGTCCGTTGTGAAAAAATATTAAATATTATCTGGTTAAATACAATTTATCATTAATATGGAATTTAAGAACATTTCATACAAATTATAGCATTTCTACTATTATTGGACATGGGATTTTCAAGTGGAATAATTAATTACGTAAAAATAGATGTTCTAATTATTTATTATTACCTGGTGAATTAAATTGTTATGCACATGTCATGTGAAACATATCATTTCGATTACTAATTAACAAGGTATTTTCACATGATATTACAAATTATGTAATGGAGCCTAGGGAAAATATTTATTATTAGCAAGGGAATTAAATTCCTTGGAATGTTATTATTCTCAATATATTCCAAGGGGTTACTCCACTGGATAAAAAATCTTCGTGTGAATAAACATCTTCAGAGATAAGATCTCGATCCTATAGAACACTTCCATCTCCAAGAACTCTCTCAAGAAAAATAGATATCCACCATGAGGTCATGGATAATGTTTTAGAAGCGATTTTTATGGTGATTGAAGGCGTATATATCAAGTTCAAGGATTATCCACACTAGCACCCATAGTCTCATTCGACAACATCCAATGATACATGGATCAAGTGTGAATCACAGCTAGTGGATTCCTATCCTTGGATTATACATCACAAAAAATCCCCACACTAGACATGTGGTCAGACGCATTAACAAAGAAATAATCACCTTGGAGGTAATTCATTAATTTAATTAATTTATTAATAATCAAAATAAGTTGATCCTCTCTTTTGGGTTCCGAGTAGTCTCCTTTTTTAATTATCATTGATTCAATTCCATGGATACTAGTGTACATCATCATACTGATCCCTAATTAATCATCGATTATTGATATTTTCAATGATGGTTACGCATCCTCCTTGCGCTTCCACTATGCTCAGAACCTAAATATATATCATTCAAAGTATAAACTCATTGTTTAATGCTTTCTAAAGTAATGTGCAAGACATCGAGTCCATCCTTAGACCCGGATCCGAAACAATAGTATGTGGAACTCTATGAAAACGTACCACATCGTTAATGCATAACATTGAAAATTGATCAACTAATAAATATTTTATTATAAAAAATAAATTTCCCTCATATTGGGGTAAGAAAAAATCCAAATAACATTATATCCTTTATTTTTGGAGGACTATTATGATTAAATCCATGGTAATGAAGTATAATATCAAAGTAGGTATGGGTAATTTTTTTTACATCCCCTTAAAATTATATCCCTTGAACATAACATTTTTAGATTACAAGGATAGAGATATACAATATTTAGTATTCTTTCTCTTGTTATCTAATAAAAAATATTCATTAAAATATCAATCCATATCAAAACATCTATGATGTAATGGTATTGAAGAAATAAAAACTTGAATAATAGACTCCATTATTTTTTTCATTTTAAGAGACACATTCTCTATTCATGACCATTATCCTTAAATAATTAATATAGGAGAACATAGGAAAATTCAGCTCCTTCATTAGATCTAAATCCTCCCTCCATGCCTCTAAAATTTTCATGTAGATTGATGGTTGAACATTCATCTTCTAGTAATATTATCTATTCCCATTCATCAAGATTTAATGATCCATTTTATATAAAATCATTAACATCCAAAATCATTAAATCCTTATCATGAAAAATTTGACACGGTCCATCCAATAAGGATCATAACATGTGTTCTATTCATTTCCATAGCGGTAGTTTGATGATAATTCATAGTCTTCTTTTCTTCCAACCATCTACATAAGAATTTATTCAAATAGTTTAGTATAATACATACCTCAACTAATTATGAATTGTATGTATATAAAAAATTCTATACAATAATAATGAAACCATATTCCAATTAAAGAATAAACATTTTTTCTATAAATAAATTATCAGGTAATTCTACTTAAAAACAATTCAATTGGAATGTAGAATTAGGTATCAAAAAGTTATTCTCCATAGGGATTGATAGGACTCAATTCATCCATTCACAATATAAAATTAATAATTACTATATCTCATATAGAGTATTTCCTTGAATATATCCTCGTTCCTTACCCCCAGTTGATTATATACAAAACCTAGGCTAATCATGGAAATGATTTCAACTCCATAGAGATGAATAAATTGATCATCATTTTATGGTAGACGAGAAATTATTTTGATGGTGATTTTTTAATGTTATTGATAACAAATTTAAGGACTCATTGAGCCATAATACTTATTGAAAATAAGAACAGTTTTATCCCACAGTGATGAACTATGTCATATGAATACCTTTTTAAGATTCTAAAGCAGTTTCATCCAAAATTATGGACACTAAATTGGGAAATTTTTATATAGATTACTTAATATAGGTATATATATAGTTATTATTCCTATTTAAACAAGACAATATAATTTTTGTAAGAATATTCTCATGTTTAGAAAATAAACCAAAATATTTCCAAACAGTATACATTTTTTCAATTTTATGTTTCTACCCATCAATTTCAAAAAAAATCTCTCAGGAATATTTAATAAGACCCATTGAAAGGATTAAATTTCCATTAGATGTTGATATTCATCCCCATGAAAAAATTTATCATAGGTTCATTTGAATTTTAAAATGTGATATCCTTTCCATATTAATTGACATGTACTCTATATAAAAATATAAAATACATTTTTTAAATAACTAGATATTCAATTTGAGGGATAATCAATTGATTTGCAAGAAGATAACTCCCAAAAAAATTTATTGGAGTCGAAATATAGACTTTAGATTTGATCATAATACCATTATTTTTTTGAAATTAATTAACTTCTAATCATTAAAGATATGAATTAAAATCTCTACATATATTTCATGACATAATAGAATTTCAATTTAGAAACTCAAGTAAAACACATCAATATTGTATCAAGAATTTCGAAAAATCAGCATCATAATTATATCATTAATCACATTATAATACAAAAAGAATTATTGTGTTAATTAAATGGGAATTTCAAGGGTATAAAATCATATTCTTTTGAAAATTAATCATATGATGTCCAAATAACTAACACATTCATTCAACCAATAACCCATTTTTCCCATCTCATATCAAAATTTCTTATTATTGATTTTCATATTTTCTATCCCCTCAATCATCATGAATATTCAAAAAGATAATTTAAATTATCCCATTGGTATCCACAAAGAGTTCATATCTAGTTGTGCAGTCATAGGCCAACTAATAACGAAATATTGTAGTTAATTTAGTACCAAATATTCCATTGTTATATGTGTTACCACTTGGTGAACATTATACATTGACACATCCAATTTCATAAATCAACAAAGGGATGGTAAAACCACAAAATACCTATTTTACCTAATCATAATAATGTTATCCTACAATAATACCTATGTCTAGGGTTTTCACAATAATTTTCTTATTCTAATATCTATGAAAAATTAATCAATTCACTCATTCATAGTAAATTGAATGACACAATTTGTTAATATATAATAAATTATTCATGATTAATATTAAAAACAACTCAGCAAATGTCTGTCATGAATCAACCCATGTACCATAGTAACCCAATAACTGAGTTTTCATTAACAAATCCCAAACGAAATTCCTAAAGACCCATAGGTTGGAAACTATCACTAGGAATCCTACAATATTAAATTGGGAAAAAAATTTCATAATAAATGATAGGAGAAACATAAAAAATATGTACCAATATGTAGAAATCTCTATAAGGAGTTTTTTAACAGAATTCAAATAGGAATGAAAACCCAAAGTAGTATAACCAAGTACATGGAAATATGAATTAAACCACCAATGTCCCAATGAACACAGCACTCGAATTCCATGAATCAATAACTACTACCACTACTATATGGCGCCTTACCCTTCCTCAAACCAAGAAAAAGATAATATACAAACACTGTATATCATTGGTAGGGTTTCAAATAAAATAAAACTAGGTTCCCATGTAGAAATCAAAAATAATATTCCCATATTGCATTAACAATATATACCTTTCATTTTAAAGTAAAAAATGAATGGAATTTTAGAATAATATTGAAAATATATAAGTATTTACATTTCAAATCATTTAAAAACATTAACAAATGTCTTAATAAAAATTTTATATAATCAATTTATACAAATTGATATGGAATATAAAATAGATTACAATGACAAGGGAAAATATTTCAAATACAATCAAATGAGAAACATTATCATATGCCAAAACTTACGATAATTCCTGGTTATGGGAATCCATCACACACCAAAATTCATCGCATCAATTTTTCTATACACACATCCTCCTCAATACTGACCAATGAGGACATGTTACTATCCCATCGGGACTTACCTGTTGTATTGTTGTATTTTTGGTGTTTTATATCACAAATTGAGATCCCAAATAACTCAATAATTACATATTCTGTCCGATTATCTAATTAAAATCAATGATGATAGATTTATTATATGATTTCATAATTTAAAATTCATCAGATTCCACTATTTCAATATTTTATATTTCCATTTTAAAACCAAATAGTGTTTTTAATCAGATCATCTATTTTCCCAAGATAAAACCAGTGAGTTTATATCAAACCCATTTTGAAATGGTTTTTTAAATACCTGTTTTATATAAGTTACATCAAAACAATTTCCCAATTTAAATTCAGCAATTTTAATTTCAAATAATTATATTAATTTCAAAAATTCACCCTCATTAAATTGAATTGGTGGATTCTTCCAAATTCATTCAAAAATACATTTTCAAAACCATAATTTAGTGGAATTGTAGTTTTACTAAGTAACTAAAATGAAATTTAATGTACATATTTTTTTTAAAATAAATTAATTTTATATACATATAATAATTTATGGTTAATAAAACATTTCCATCGTAATGGAACCACATATACTGGGATACCTAGATCTCGAATCACAATGCCTTAATCAGGATACTTTGATAAAGTATGCTGAAAATGAGGATCCAAGAATCAACCCTTAATTCAAGATCTAAAATTGCAGATTTTAGATATTCCAAAAAATAGACAGATATCTATGAATCCTAAGGATAAAATAACAAAGAGAAGCCGAAAGAGAATGAGTTGTGGAGAACTACCTATTAGTTATAGGATGTCATTCAGCTAGCCACGATCTACTTTTAGAAGGGTGTAGAGGGTCCAAAATAAATAATTAGAAGCTACACTTTAATTTTAAATTTAAATACATCAAAATTGGTATATCAAAAACCATAAAAGAGGGTTTATAGGGTTATAAAACAGGAAAAAAATACCTTATACACTATTAGCTGGGTCAGGAAACATAGTTAGGAAAACCATGCACCCTAACCATGAAAAACTTCATATAGTCTTTCATGGTTTCTCCTAGGTGGATGCATATTTTTTCAATCTTTTCACCAACCTTGAAATCCCTCACTATCTGTTTTTTGCATGGTTTTCACTATAAGGGATCACAGTTTTTATAAAATGTGAGCCAATTGTGGTCAACCCAAAAGAACATGAATTTTTTTGAACATTCAACCAAAGCACCATAAAACATAACACAATAAAAACATGGTAAAAACATGGGATTTGGAATACCAGAAAATATTATACAGATGTTAAAACCTCCCCTCCATAGAAACCTTATATCCCTAGAATGTCTACTAAGAAATTGAAATGTAAAATAATGAGTGCACATTACTCTCATTAGTTCCTCCCACAACCATGTATCATGATAATGAATGTCATGCTTCCATAGAACATAATCCAAGGGTTTAATCATCCCATAAAGTACATTGGTTCCAGAATCAACTATCTTGAATTGATATTCAATCATAGATAAATCTTGTTCAACCTCAAGGTCACTCCAGCTTAGAAAATCAGATGGAGTAGATAGATACTTTCATAGTAGAGATTCATAGAACACGTTATGAAAATATGTTTTCTATGGTGTATGTTTTAAATGGTTATTTACTTTCCATACGTATATTAAATGATCAAAATGTCTTAAAAAGTTTATAATGTTTACTTTGCCTCCCAAGACATTGATGAAAAAAATAATGTGAAACCTTCAAGAACACCTACCACAAACTAAAACTTCTCACCACCTATGATAATAATCCTGATAAGATTTTTACAGAATTTTTTCTAAAAAAATTTCATACAAATAAATTGAATATTTATTTTTTTCTATTGAATCATGATCATTCCAATTAATGAACATTCACCAATCTTAGACCAACCCAATGGAGATCCATATAGATGGACCACAAATTACATAAAATGATCCATTATGATTGAAGACTGAAAACTGTTATTATAATGAAACTCATAATTTTCATAGGGATCGTACTAAACCCCACCAATTTTGAAAACACATGAATGAATAACATACTAAAGAATAATTTTATAAATTTTTAACTTTCCCTATAACTATGGATGGTGTTCCATAGTAAAAAATACCTAAGCAACCATTGCATCCAAAAGTCCTCTCAGAAAACGAGATGTGAACTGAGAATCTATATCAAATACAATAGAAGATGTAAATCCATAAAAATAAACAATCTCATTAACATATAAATTTATTTGAACTTCTCAACATTGGTTATATAATGAATGGGTATAAATAGAGAATATTTGTTACAACGCTTGACCACAACACATATCTCAGTCTTCATTTTCCTGGTACATGGCATCTCAACTAAAATAATTCCATATTGATATCTTCCCACATCCATGTAAGAAAAAGTAGTGTTTTTAGCATAACCAAAGGTTTTGGGTTCTCATATATGACCTTTTGGAATGTATAAAAATGAGAGACAAAATCATTAAATTCCCCATATCATACAAGGACCCAAAAATATATGTTAAATGTCAATAAACTTTTCATGGTTCTTGGGTTCACAGAACCTATTCAGTTATGGACACCGCCAATCATAACATTTCATAAATTTAATGACACAAAAATTGATTCTAATAATATTTAATTACCACAATTGAAAATGAATATTCAAGAATAGTATTCACACCTGAAAAGAGAATCTAATGTTGTTGAACATGTTATCAACCTGTTTCTCTAGAAGAATCATTTAAAAGAGAGAACATGTCAAATTTACATTGGCCAAGGATTCCTCAACCCCAGATTATCGTACTCCTATATGAAAATATGAAAAAAGATCCATCAAGGTTCCCTCTTGTGATGATTCTTTTGATGCCTGTGTTGGGTGATTCATACTAAAACAATATAATTTGTCATTCTATTTTCATGAGGTATAATTGATTTCAAATACCAAAAATTTCAGGTATTAAACTAATAAACTATGGGGGTGATTTTAATAATTTTGAGATAACATATAACTCACACTTCTTGTTGTTAGAAAACATGTTAAATATTTTGCAAAATATCTGTTTCCCGAAACTCTTAAGTATGTGCATCAAAGTTCCATGTTTAAGGTTGTCAGTTTGATAAATCTTCTAGTGTGGCATATGATAAAAAGTGATATAATGGATGACATGAGCACCTTGAATATTTAAATATTCTAAACCTGAATTATAATCATCATATAAGACCACATAACCATGACCCGCCTCTAGAAGAGTTATCTTTGGCATATTATTCAAAAGACACTTCAACTCAAAAAAATAACTCTATCACTTTTCAACCCAAGAAAACATCACTTATTTATGAGTTAGAGTAGTTATTAGGTAAGAAAACATTTGATAGGTCCATCGTAGACTTACTGTTACACCCAACAAAATCCCTGTAGCTTAAGATCATGAAAACGTTATATATTTGTTCTTATTCTGTAATAGATTCCACCTTTTCAGCATCAAATGAAGTACCATGTTCTGAAACCACATTTTACAATAAACTCACTCCCTATATCCAAAAATCACATTTTGGAATATGTTCTTAAATTTCGTGATTTCTCAATAATTTCATGTACTTCTTTAAAATGATGCACATTATCATTCACGTACATTGTGTAAACTAGGATGTCATCAGAAAACACCACAAAAAATGTCAACGATTCTCATTGAAATAAAACTACATAAATCCAAATATTACATTTGGAATATTTTTTAAAGAAAGAGTAATTACAAGGTAATTATAATAGTTAGAACTTATCAATTTTTTCTAAATGTAAGATTATTTAATCTTCAACTTATGGTAACATGATCAAAGAAAAATCATTGAGGGAGACTTTACCAATTTCAACTGGTCAAACAGATCATCAATATATGGAAACTGATAATTTTTCTTTACAGTAACTTGATTGAATTTTCAATAATCCACATAAAGGATAGGTGAACTATCAGTTTTCATATAAAGGAGAACTATCACCACCTATCTTAATACAATATGGAATATAATTTTTTTCTCTAGAAGATAATTCAACTATGTCTTATTCACTTTAATTATAACTAGTTTAATGGGGAATTAAAGAATAGAAACTAGATAATTATAAGGAATTGTGTCATTAGAAAATTATATCTCACTCACTAGTGGAAAACTAGAGATTTCTATATGAAACATGTTAGAAATCATAAAAAAATGGAGTATGATCACTGCTAAAAGATTCATGCTTTATGTTAAATGAAAATTCATCTATAAAAATTCCTAACTATCGAAGATATGTTCTGTCTATACATGACCACATAGCCTATTCTCCTAGAAATATCATGAAAACACCATAAGATATTATAAATAATTCCCATCAACGACATCTATCAATCAAGTCGTTATTAAAAATGACAAAATCTTCCCCAAAAATGATGTCATTCAGTTTCATGTTGATAAAATGGAATTAGAAGCCATCTTGATATGTAATAAAGGGAAAAAACACACTAGACTATGGAGACCCTACATTGTCTTCGTTTTACGGGGTATTCTAATATCATTCACATAAGGTAAGATTCCAATAGTAAAAATTAGTAGATTAACAAAACTAATTGATATAAATTATTGAGATGCTCCAGTTTAAAATAAAGAAATCACTAATGATTAATATATATTTATGGTACCAATCAATGTTAATGGGCATGTATCCTCTTCAAATATAGACTCTTACACAGCATGTAAAAGTTTTATTACACATTCCATTGTAGAGAACCATTTTTTCCTTGCAACATTTGATGTGATAATATTTTATTAGGAAATAATGATCTTGTTGCAATACACAAAGTCAAATAAAAAAGGATGAACATCTTCATGTGACCTGATATTATATAAGGTCCAAAAAGCTTGGGTTCCTCAATGAAAACCATCCTCAAATTAAAATCTTTTCCACACTTGTAAAATACAAAAGGGCCTCTTTGGGAAATTTTTAGAGGTCTCGTAAAGCCATTTTGTCGAGACATTCTATGAGAATCATCACATTTCATATTACCTTTATATGAATTTTCACTACCATTATGAGAAACAGAAACTGCAATCAACCCTCACTTTCTAGCCACATTTATTCAACCTATTAGCACACTATCCAACACATTAACTTAAGAAAGACGATTTAGAAAGAAACCCTATGAATAAAAATCATATTGTATTCCTTGCTCAAACCCTATTTTATTTGACTCCAAATTTATTAATATCTCAGGTGAAAAATTAACTATCTCAGTACAATAATTTTCAAATTATATCATGGTAAAGTTATCGTAGCTGAGTTTAAAAGTCTCAATTGTCATATAAAACAATATCAAATCTAGATTTAAATAGATTGTGAAAATAACCTTGATTTCTTTCAACTCTATGGCCTCGTGATTCTTTAACGTCACCATCTTGTACCACTATATCCTTCTCGGCCCTGCCATATTGTAGGGGGTAAACATCAGACTATTTTCATTAGATATACCTAAAATCTAAAAACATATTCTATCTGAATCAACTATTCCTCATCTTCATGTCGATCATTTGAGCCATTAGAAATGGGTAGTCTATAGAAAAAGAACACACTTAGAAGATTTATGAGACTATCAATTTTATGTTCTGCATATAAATCCTAAACATGAATTGTTGGGGGTGCATGTCCCAAAATGTAGATATTATGTAGAATCACCTCAACTAGGATTGAGTCCACAATATGATTTACTTGTTATGGCTCATCACCAGTTTCCTCCTATATATAATTTTCACATCCTCTATGAGGTATGGTGATACAAATATTATATAACAACATGGAAGAAATGACACAATCACTGAAAAAAGAGAAAAAATTTAATTAAATACAAATCATTAGAAATACACGATTTCGATTTCAATCCTATGAAAATCCAGAGCTGTGAAAATAAAGAAACTAATACTCATGATGTCATTCCCAGAACAACACCTGGTGTTATATGTATCACTGTAGTAAGAGATGGCTTGAAACTCAATTGTAACTAATTTCAATGTTCGAATAGGATTACACAATTGCATACTCAAATCAATGGAAGATCGAAAACATGTACATATGATATCACATTATCCAGAACCAACCCACGTACCCGAAAACCCAATAACAGAGACATATCTAACATATCCCAAATGGAATTCCCAATCCCCATGGGTTAGAGACTAGAAATTGACATTATACAATATGAACGTGTGAACTAATTCTCCACAAAGACAGTAGAAGTGAGATAAACTATTCATTATTCATACAAAGAAAACACCACAGGTATAAGGGGGCCCTAATTCAAATAGATACGAAATCACAAAGTACTACATAAATGTAACAATAAAATAAAATGGTATACACACAAGTGAAAATGAATATAACTCTCCAAGTCCATGGATAAAAAACTACTCCACCCTTAATTTATACCCTTCCCCTAGATCGATCCTTGAAGAAGATTATCTAAAAACAGTCAAAGGAACATGTAGGGTGTGGAATAAATTCTTTGTAGGGTATCACTAAATATTACATAATATGATTCGAAATTACAATTAACCAAATAATGCTTTGATTATTAATGTAAAAAATAACTTAATTTCAAAAACATATTTAATACCAATAATTCTTTATATTTTAAATTATTTTAACTCTTTTAAAATTTTTATTAATTAATATTCAAAATAAATAGTTTATATAAATTCATAAGTTATGTAAAAAAGTTTATAGTAATAGTGGCATGTATTTCAAATACAAACAAATGAGAAACATGCTCATGTGAAAAAAGTTAAGATGGTTTAAGGATTTTGGACCCCCTCACAGTCAAATAAGCAACACAATAATTTCTGTACACACATTGCCTCTATGACACTAACTAATGAGGACACATCCTCATACAATCGTTGATTTCACCTTCTACATTTATATATTTTTAGTGATGTAAATAATAGATTTTAATCTTTAATAACTCACTAACAACCTATGATTTAATTATGTATAATAAAATTTAATGATTGGAAATATATTTGCATATTATCTCAATTTTAATCCATCATATTCTCCATTTTCAATATTCCAAATTTCCATTAAAAACGAAACATGGTTTTTATCAAATAATTCCATTTCCATGCTAAAATATATGCATTTTTATGTAAATCATTATGAGCCAAATTCTGAAATACCGAATTAAAATCAAGTACATCAAATAATTTTGAAAATTTTAAAACAATAATTTTAATTTTAGAAAATAAAATCAATTTAAAAAATATTCCCCAATTAAATTGAATTGGGGGGTTTCCCCTAATTAATTCCAAAAGAAAATTTCAAAATCCAATTCCATTGAATTGGATTTGTAACCATCCAACAAAAATATATTCCATTTATTTCACGTAATTGAATTTGTAACAAATAATTGAATTTAAACTTGGAAATTTAGGTTTACCAAAAGTTTAATATTATATTGAAACCACCATCCCCGATATCACTAGATATCAAATCAAAAAACCTTATTCTGGAGACATCAATGAGAAACTCTAAAAATGAAGATCCAAGAATCACTCATCGATTTATGATCATAAAAATGATATTAGATATTTCCACAAAATATATATAGAACTATAAAACCTTAAGGATAATCTAATAAAGAGTGGTAGAATGACAATAGGAAGATAAAACCTATAGAGTAGAAAAATAAAATTGTTCTCCTAGCATTAATACACATTCAGAATGTGTTAGAGGTTACAGAATCACCTTTTCAGTGCCCTCATGGAATAAGAGATCATAAAAGGATGAAATAGGTCTTTTAGGAGCCATAAACAATGGTTTGATGACTTTTTAAAAAATAAATTAAAAATTCTGAACAGATGATTAGATGGGCAGGGAATCATGGTTTAGAAAAACCATACCCCTATCCTTATAACCTTAAAAATGAAGTTACATGGTTTCCCATTAGTAGGTGATTGGGTTTTCAAACAACCTTCCAAATATACAAATCCTCATAACTTGAGTTTTTACGATTTTCACTAGCAAGGCACAAGGTTTGGGAAAATGTTTATCCAACCATGATCATAGAAAAATCCCCTAAAAATATTCAAATTTTCACATGAACATAACTTAATTGATAAAAATAATGAATTGTAGAAATAGGGATTTAGGAATACTATAAAATAGCATCATAATGATGAAAATGCATTACCAATAACTGGATAGGTTTAGTGTCTTTGGGGAGTTTATACATAATCATCTTAGGACATAAAATATCATCAACATCTACTAGAAATATATTAACTCCTATTACAATTATCATACATAATCTACATATAAAAATTAATCATAATTTCAAGAGAGGATATGTAATCAAGGGTATGATCATATTCTCAGTATGTTTAATCGTATGAGATATCAATCAATGATCATTATTGTGTATAAAATAATTATATGGGAATGATAACCTAATACTAACTTATGAAATTCATTCAAAATTTCTTAAAGAAAATTTAACATGATTCATGGATGGATGATTTGAAATAACAAAAGACACATTTCAGAATAGTTTGTAATATTAATTAATTAATTTTGTCCCATGACAAAATTAAACCTTGGATATAAAATGGGGTTTATACCTTTATTTCATTAATATATAACAAATGAAAAGGTAATGGGTTTCATATAATGCTTTTTATTTATTAGTTAACCCAGAGAAAAGTTAATGTGTTTCATATATACATCCTTAAATAATCATCATCATATGTAATATAGGGAGTTCAAGTTGATGGTATCATTATATAATATCCAAATTTAAGCATTAAATCCTTAATGTTTATTGATATAAATGGAAATTTCCATCATAATAGAAGTTGAACATTTCATTTAAAAATATAAAAAGTTTTTTTCTAGCATATAATAAAATGAAAAACCCCATTGAATAATGAAAAAACCAATTTCATAAAAAATAATAATTAAATTATGTAAATTACACTTTATTGAAAAAAATAGCCGTGATAGTCGGAATATTTTTTCATAGAATAAATATAAAATCAATGACTCATTTAAACCATTAGTAATAAATCATAGATTAGTAGTTCTAAAAAACATTTATACACAAATTTTATACAATATAAAATAAATTAAAATAAATTTTAAAATTACTTTGTTAAATCATGGGAAAATTTAATCAATCATTATTTAGATAATTTTAAAGTTGATAGACATGTGAAAAATGATCATCGACGAAAGTGGAAATAAGGATGGTATTTTTAAAAACAAATGATCAATAATTTCAATTACCTGGGAGAGTAAAATTGTAATATTACATATAAATTCTGATACTAAACCTAGGATATGTAAATATGTGTGTTATAGAGGATATTATCCATATAATTTCTCTATTTGGTTTCTATCATATACATTCTTGAAATAAAATTACATTATAACATTAACCATTACCTCTTGTCTGACCTTGCTTCATATCTGATAAAAACTCTAGTATACTATATATTGACTAATTATACATATATTACAAAATCATATTAATATATAACATGATATTTATTAATCATATTTTATTATTAATTATATAATTATTTACATTTTCTTTTTTAAAATGACCATTCGAGTGAAAAAATATTTGTTTAGAAACAAATGTTTATATTTGGGGGTTATATTACATTAACCTTCTTCAAGGTTAAATCATATCCTAAATCCTAATAATAAAAATATTATCATATTTTTAATTATTAAGAAATTTTATAACCATTAATATATTGAGGGGTGAAATTGAATTAAGTCTCATCGTAAATACCTCAGTCTATATGTACAAATAATGCTTGTTTTCATTTATGGATAAATAAAGTATAATATAGTTAAAAAATAATTATAACAACCCAACTATTATAAATTTGATTCCCCTTATTATTCGATTGAATTTGTCTTTATGTAATATGGTAATTGAATAAACATCCACTTATTTTGTTTAATTATATCTAATTGATTGTAAATGACTATTACGAATCTATACCGTTACTAATATTGACATTGAATAGTCATATTATTATTATAAATAATGAATTTTTTAAATCCAATTGACATAGAAAAAGGTAGTTACGGCCCCCACCTGTATGATCATACCCTATGAAGCCCATTTATTAATACATCATATGGAGATATCATCATTTGTATTTTTATTTGACTAATCCCATGCTGAGATACAACAACATAAGAATGAGAAAAAACTTTAATGGGAAAAGTTCAATTTCATTAAAATGATGACACAAAACTTGTTCACTAAACCACCACATTGATGTCCCACCATTGTGATCCTTTCCCTTTGGGAACATTTTGATGTATTATAGGGAAATTTATCAATATCCCATCAATATGAGTATGTATATTATTTTTATAGAATAATGGATATGTTATCATCCAATTATTGTTATTTGATATTTTATATTTTTATAAAATAACATATAAATATTATATTTTGGAAATATTTGATCTCAATTAATGAATTCATTTTCATAAATTAATGAATTTCTGAAATAACTATTGTTTTAATAACAATTTATTGGTATATAATTTTTATTAATATAAAATGATATTATAAATTTACTTTTGTCAGAAGTAATTTCTATAAGGGTTCAAATACTGTTTTTCTTTCATGAAACCCAGTATTTTTTAAAAAATAACACTTAATATTTTGAAAGGATTTTTTTTATATTTTGGAAATTTATTTGGTAATATGAATACAATTTTTGGATTCATAATATTTAAATTATCTAACAGATAATTTTTCATGATTTGCTAAGACATTGGAATTTTCTTATAAAAATAAATACAATATATAAAAAATATGTGTATTGTTACATAATAAGGACCTGAAAGTGATTTAATTAATACTATAAATTTTATCCATGGAAAAAATAATATTTTCATCTAAAATTATTTGATTTACTATTCATTTGATTAATTTAATAGATCCATTATTAATTATCCAAAACAATTAATATATTTTATGGTTTTCGAATAATTTATTTAAGAGTATGACTCACTAACACATATGAAAAGGAAATATAATTTTATGTTCATCTATTGGCCTTATAAAATAATGAGACACACAACCATTTTTATATACAAATAGAAAAAACCACTGGGTGTTATGTTGTTGTGGTTGTTTTATTATTATAGGCCAAAAAAATTAAACAATAAATCCCCCTATTATTAAACATAAACCCACTGATGCCGCCATTTCTATCCACTCAATATCCTTTTATAATGTACATAATTTTCCCTTCACATTCTATATTACTAAAAATGGAGCCATGAAGCTACCAAGAAGCCCCCCATGCATTTTATACCACACACTCAAGTAATGAGGTTTTCTTTCCTCATATTTATTCAAGTATATTCTTTATCATTGGTCATTTAACATTATTTAGTCTAGATGAAAAATGGTATTCTATATCAATATTTTAGTAAATATTATGTAAAAAATATTATATACACATTCCTCTCTCATCAACAAATTTTTATGAATTTGTATGTGACATCATTATGGTACAAAAATTTCATAGGGATTTTTCCGGCCAAAATAATTATGCATAGAATAACAGACCCATTTTCTATCAATGGTATTCCCCCTTATAAAATAATACTAGTTTGAATTGGTAAATTAATATATTTATTCCACATGGCTTGATCATGGAATAAATTATGGTGACTAATGAATTCATTTTGTATTATCTATGTAGAAAACTTATGTATGAAATGATATAAAAGTAATAGATGCGCCCAAATTTATATTGTGCTCCAATGAATTTTGTAATGTTTGGTCACATGAGTAATCATTCTGGGAAAGGGAGTGAATATTTATACTTTATTAGAAGTTTTTCACCATGATTTTTTCACGGCTGATCCTTGACCATTGTTAATGATGTTGTGTTTTTGTTTGTTTCCACATTAAATATGTTATGATTATCATATTATATCATAAATAATTGTTCAATTTTTTATATTCCAACTATTTATATGGCCAATTTATATGCCTATTACCTTACATGTATCATATTTTTCCATTTTTATTTAATTAATGGGTTTTATAGTTGAAATATTTCATATGTTTTTCCTAAATTTATCCCTTGAAATCTTAAAATCCATTGAATTTTATAGTAATATTATGGATGTTTTAAGCATTATTTATGTATCCCATATTCAAGGTTTTATGCTATGTACCAATTTCAACAAAAACTACACTTTTTGATCATCTAGGTTGTATTATGTATATGTTTATGTAATAAACATTGAATTAAGGTATAATATATGACAAGGTTATTATAGTTGGTATCAAAGGAAATGTATAGTTATTTTTTGGATTATGATTTAAAGACTGTATAAAAATCCATAGGTATAATAGAAAATAGATTAAGAAAAAAATTAATTGTTCAATTTTAGAATAACTGGTTTATCAATAAATTCATACATGTCTAGATAATATATGTGGATGTGATTTTGTCACTTATGTACCTAGGGGTAACAAATCAAACAAGGTGTGATGGGCCTAACTCGGTGTGATCTTGTACATGAATATTGTCCTTATTTGAAAACTGGTTTGACACTAAGTGCGGATATTATTTGTTAAATTTATAATCACATTATGAACCATTAGTATGGGGGATAAATTCCCATTATAATATATATTTATAAATTTATTATGTATAACATAGATTAATTCCTATAAATTATCATGTTGATGAAATTATTGTATGTTATAAGTAATCCCTTTTATTTTATTTTATTAGTATATATATGTTTAATTTTTTTAAATTCCCTAATTCTTATATTATTGTAGACACTAGATGAATATACGAGGAACTAGGTAAAAAATCAATGTAAAGGGAAATGTGATAACCTCCCTAATGAGGAACATGATGATAGTAGAATAGATTATAAGGAAACACCCTCATACATTTAGTGGATGTTCTGATGTGGTGGTGGATGAGTGGTGGAATAAATCCCATAAAAACATTCTATTTAATGTGGTTTTCAGATAATGAAAAGTTTATTCATTCCATTTATATTTTGGAGGTGGATATTACTAGTAGTGGAAAATTGTCAAGAATATTATGTAAATATAAGATATTGATACCATAGAATGGGATGAATATAAAAATATTTCCCGTGAAAATATTTTCTGAAGGAGGTTTGAAGAATTATGGGTAATCAATTCCATGAATTGAAACAAAATGAGGAATATTTAGTGGCTTCATATTAAGAAAACATCATTTGGTTGGAAATGTGTGCTCCAAACCTTATTCAAGATATTGATAGTAAAATAAATCATTTTTACTTAGGATTAAATCCATGATACCACTCACAATTGGATTATAATGAATCAAAATGTTATGAGAAACATGTTTTATGTGATGATCGGCTTGAAATTAAGTTTCATAATTACATTATTTAATTTGAAAATAATCAAAAGAATAATTTCAAATGAAAAGTAATATTTAAGAATCAATCAATCAAATCTATTGGTATGAAATTCCTATTTCTAATTTCTGGAAACATTGGTAAAATGAAATCGAATGAATTCATTAATTTTTTAACTATTTCCAATGTGGTAGGGTTGGACACATGGCCCTATATTAAAATGAATAATATAAAAGTTATTGAATGGTATATTCTGATCGAAAAACTATAATGTTATATAATGCTTCTGAGATGGAGAATTAATCATATTTCATCCCAATGAATGATCTGAATGATGGGATATATCCATAATATATATAGAATGGTGTAGTGAAATAATCTATGACTACATTAGTAGATGTGGGGCCATCCGAGGATGTGTTATTCGGTACATTATTTTTTTACTCAAATTTTAATAATTTGTTGTTTGATATGGGGAATACTCATTCATTTATATTCATAAAATTTTATATTAAATGTTTAATTTGTCCTAATTAAATGAAATCAGAACTTATGGTAAGATAACTATATGGAATATTATTGAATTTTTTTTAAAGAACCATTCTACTGATTTCTATGGATATACATTACATACAAACCTTTTTGTTTTGAACATAGTTATGTTTGATGTTATTCTAGTTTTGGATTGTATTTTCTATAAGTTTAGATAAGATTGATTTTAGATATAATGATTTTGTTCAGAAATAGATTTAATTTATATAAAATACTAAATCAATACCATGGATAATATTTCATCATGACGAGAAACTGTTAAAAAATGGAACATATATTTTTCATCCACATATTGTTCAAAAAGGGAACTCTTCAGATTAATGATATGGAAGTGGTAAATGAATACCTAGATGTTTTTCATGATGATTTTCTTAGTGTAACACTAGGATGAGACGTTTAATTTACAATTTAATGACTTAATAATTTACATCCAATTTCAAAAACCCCCGATGAATGACTCAAGTGGAACATTAAGAATTAAAAAACCAGTTGCACGAGTTTCCTTAAAAAGGCTTCATTCATCCTATCAAATCACTATGGAGTGGTCATGTTCTTATGTATAAAAGAATTATGGTTCTATGATAATTTTCATTGATTATATAGCTTTTTATAAAAATATTGTTAAGACTAAGTATCTATGGGCTCATATTAGTGAATTTTTCAAGCATCTCTAGGGAGATCCATTTTTATTCATGATTGTATTGAGATCTAGGTACCATCTACTGATGTTAAGGGATGGTTGCATCATGAAATAATATTTTATTATATGTGGGAATTATGAGTTATTTTTTCCCAATGTTTTAAACAACTCGCCTACAATATTTATAAATCATATGAATAAAATCACATATAAATATTTGGTCATGTTTTTTGTATATTTTTTAATTATTTTTGGGTTACTAAATAATATATTAGGATTATGAGGGAAAAATATAAATATTCTTCGAAAAAATCTGAATTAAAATAAGTCTTATGGGATATTTAGAAAACGTGATTTTTGGATGCAACATATACCTCTAAAAGGGGAAATTTTAAATAAGGATAACGTAACGGTTGATCCATCCATAAAAAAGTGGATGATGAATTTCCATGAACTATTATTGATATGAAGATTCATTGTATTCTTGTAGTAGTAGGAAAGTACCGATGGTTTGTAAATACATTTCATGTTTATCTAGCTCTCTAACTAAGTTGACATGAAATGTGGATAAATATATTTAGATACAATAATTTTATTTTCTAAGAAAAATGAATGATTGGTCATGTTTTGGATCTTCCTTAGAGAGTGAAAGAGTTTTTCTTCTAAAATTAATCATCATTAGATAAACATGGTTATCATTTAGCGCTGAGTTATTTGGTATTTTTAAGGGATCAATAAAATGGAAACCTCATGAGTTAACATATCCCACACATAATCTGGATTATGTAACCATGGTTTCCTTCTTCATAAATTTGTAGACATCATTTATATAGAACAAAATATAATATATTTGATAACCAAAAATGATTGAAGTATACATTAACAAAAATATAATTGAACAATAGGAATAGATGATTACTGGTAAGAAAAATGTATTATGATTAAATGATAAATTATGATATCAGAAAAGAGAACAATGTTTCAGATGACTTGAGTCAAAAAAATCCTTCATAACTAACCGTGTCACCTATAGAACATGACCATTTAATTATTATTTTATGAACATTGTTCTCGATTTTATGTTGGTATTAAATTTTTTTATTTAGGTTTCAGTACATTCCAATCAATCAGAAAAAAATATGTTAGCAGAAAAGGAATACTGTTGGTTGGTAAATGATGGAATAGATTAAAAAGGGAATGATTCATTAATTTAATATGAGTAAAGATTGTGTTTTGAGACTTTGGAAGATATTATGTCTTTCTTCTGATTCACAGTTCAATAAAGGGTCATTAATCGAAGCTCCAATTTTGAAATTTTCTGTTCATCCAATAAACACTGTCATGTTCAGAGACCTTCATGAGTATTTTTGGTGGTATGGAAGGAAAAGATACATTTCTTATTTTACTATGAAATGATTAACCTATAAATGGTTAAAATAAGATAGAATACTACGAAAGGGGATTCCTTATTATTTTCCCATACCCCGAGTGGAAATGGGAAAATATATCTATGGATATTTTGGTAATAGAAACAAATAAATTTCAAGGTAATAATGTGATTTGGCTTATTTACGATCGGATGACTAAATCTGTACAATTTATATCGATTGGAGATATTTTTTATTCATAATAATTTTATCAAATGTGCCCTAAATGGATAGAAAATTTACATGGTGCTCTTCTCTCAATTTCACACGACTGTGACCCCATGTTCACATTGATTTTTTGTAAAGGCCATAAGAATTCATTGGAAATAGAATTAGATTTAAAAATTACATTTTATCTAAAATACAATCGATAGACCTTGTAAACAGTTAAAAATATAAAAGATATGATATGATATTGATTAATGGTCCTACAAGGATGTGGTGATAAAAATCATTATTTAGTTGAGTTTTCTTATAATAACTATTTTCATTCTAGTATACATATGGATCCTTTCATGTAATTATACAAATAGAAGTTTCAAACTTAAACATTTTATGGATGATGTTTGAGAAACCATTTTTGTGGGACAAGAATATTTAAAGTGTCTAACAAAGTAAATGTGATCAAGAAAAATATTAGGTAAGATCATAGTAAGAATAAAATCTTTATTGATATGTTTTTTTCAATCATTGTAAGGTAAAATGGAATTATAAAATTTTCTCTGAGTAAAAGTGTGATGTGTTTTCATAAGAATGGGAAACTAATCCACTAATTCACTTGATCCTAAAAATTCTTGGAGAATGTTATTTCATTTTCCTACAGTGTAGATTTTACAAATGTTCATGTTTTGATTTTTTTGAAATTATATTCCAAATTTATCTCATGTTCTGAGCACTATGGTTTTTAAATTTGATGATTACTTTTTATATGTGGGAAATCATGTTTTTATTCATGATTGTAGAGAAAAAGTATTTCTGAATCAGGGTTTTTACCATGTTATGGTTTTTTGGAGAAACCAAATTTTTATAGAAGAGACATGGAAATATGAAAACTATATGGGTGAATGGTATACATGTTTTTTTATATGTGAATAAATATTACAAGGACTCTATTTCTGGATGGGGGCAAATAATTTATCAACATAGTCTCCTAAAAAATAATTGTTTTTCAGTATGGGGTTAAATTGTAAAATTCAGTATAAATGTATAATTAATAAGTGGTAATTTGTGAAATTAAGGAATCTATATTAATAGAATATTAACATATATTATGGGTGTATAAATAACATTTATGTAACTTACAAGTGAATATATGATATATTTATTTAATCGAATTATTGAATTAATGTTTTTAATGTTAAAAATTTATTTTTAGTAATTTTGTGAAACATACATGTTTATCTAAAATTTTATAACCAGTATAATGATATGAAAAATACTCCATCATAATATAATATAGTCATATATTAATGATTCATTTTCCAATGATTATAGGAATATTTTAGGAGACCATAAAATCTTTTTTGATGTTTCATAAAATCCATTATAATTTAAAAATGGTAATTTTATGAATAAATGATGATTTTAATTAAAAACCAAATTTCTCATATTTGGAATTTTTTATATAAAATTGATTTTATTTTTCAATTCTACACATAAATAAATATTTAAGTTAAGTGTTATGGTATTTTTCTAAATTAATTCACATTCTTGAGCTGAAATAATAAATTTATGAATAAAATAATGAGAAAACATCTCTCTTTTCCACTATAAAACAACCCCTAACCACCTATTCCCCTCACAAATCCAAATAATTTTAGCTAATTTATTTTTCTCCGAATTTCCTTACCAAGCCTCTTCCCCATGTCCAAGGACTTTTGGTATCACCCAAAAGGACCAAACTACGTGTCGTAAGGAGGTTCTTGAGGAGAAGAAGTTTAGGAAGTAAAATAACCATTCTTTTCATTTAAATTTTTTACAATTTATTTACTTTTTATATTATATCATCACATCCTATATCCCAAAAGGTATTTTAACTCCATTGTCTTAAATATGGTAAAATTTTATTAAATTAATAGAATATCGATCCTCTCGTCTTATCCTTCTCTTCTTGAATATGATTGCATCACCCAAAACATGTCAATTCACGACCTTCTTGGATGTTGAATTTCAATTTTCCATTACCACATTCAAATATTTTCTTAAATAGATTTTTATGGTTACAAAATATTTTAATATTTATATTATAAATTTTTTAATATTAGATAACTAATATATGTACATAACATTATATAAAACAAAAAAACTTTTTGATTGTCACGAACCCCTCCCCACAAAGTGTACCCCTACTGGGCTGGCAAAGTGAAAAGGGAGATAATGACCCCTGAGTCACGCCTCCAGTAGGCCCCGGGTTGGCGAGTAGCACCGAGGGTATAGTAAACACACAAATGGGAGGAATTACCCTGTAAGAGAACACATGCGGAAGAGAGAGATAAGATAGACACCAAACAACTCCAACTCAGTACAGAAATATAAAATAAACCCATGTACATATATGAAATTCCATGCAAAAGTACAAAAACTGAAAGGGGAAACTACAAGTACCCAAAAGAATGTAAAACAGCAGCGACCACAAGCCCAACAAGATCCTGCAACCACAATCTAGTAGTAACCAGCCTGATCTTCAACCTGCTCCAAGTGACCTGAAAAATATTTTATGTATATTTAGGGTGAGTATAACAGCATACTCTGTAGGATCCTCCCTGACACCTCTTGTGTAAAAGTAATGAAAGCATTCTAAAGCATAGTGAACAACAAGTGAAACTGACTCGTCACCTAAATAGATATACTATGTTCCCAACCTCACCATGGATACTCTCACCAAGTAACACATACAAGAATATAGCATATAGTAAAGAATATCAAGGGTACCCCGCTAATATTTCCCCAATGGTTTGCCGCTTTTCCCCAACGACATACGTCCTATGCATATATCTCCAAAGGCGTTCCCTTATAAATTTGGGCTAAGCTCCACAATCTACACCTCGTTCACCACAAAGGCTTTCCCGCAGACACTTAGGCCTAACTCCAAACCATCTTCAAAACCAAAAGTAACCAGGTGGTTTCTGGGATCCACCACAGCTCGCATAATGTGTATCACACTTCGAGTATTGTACCTCAAGCCATTACAGCCCATACACCACCTAAGGATCCTCAAGCCATCACAACCTATACACGTTACATCTATAGTAGTCCATAAGATACTACATCCAGAATATATAGGTGGAAATAACCACAATCCATTACAGCCCTCTACAGACATATATTGGGAAACTAACCGTTGTCCCAACGGTACTAGTATCTACCAAGAGAAGGGAGCGAGGTCAAAGGAAGTAGTCAGCCATTCATCCTCGCACCAGAATGTTGGGGAAAACACCCCCCCCCCCCCAGGGCTCAGAATCCCTGGGGTGTCATTTTCCCTTACCGACAAGGTGGAGTAGCATAAAGAAACCCAAAAAGTACAAAATAAATATAACTCACAACCACACTATGGGCATAACCTGGTCTTAGCCTCAACTGTAGAAAACATCTCTCGGAATCCAAGCTGTTATTTCTAAGACTAGGCATCCTATAAGCACACAACTAGTTAACGAACTTAATTAGGTTTCTCCATTCCCTTTTTCATCAATTCCACTTTATGTTAATTAATTATTTTCACATTAATTATCCATGAAAAAAAACCACATTTAAACTTTCATGGAATCACATTCAAAATTTATGGTTCTTTTATTGTTACAACATCACCATTAAATACAAGCAACATAATCAAAGAGGATTATCAACATTTAATCAATTTTTCATTTTAGAATTACTTTCCCATATTCCCAGGCATTCTAGAAAATCATCCTATGCTACTAAACACAATGGGGATCAACACTGTGAGTAGATATACTACCGGTCGAGTCATTGAAACCAATAGGAAGAGCATAGACCCAATCTCCCTTGAGAGGATAAACACGGAAATCACGTGGCATACCCCTCATGTATTCACCTCCTTCAGAAGAAGGTTATGAAAGACTAGCTGCCTTGTGGGGTGGGGAAAAGTAAAGCAGATAAACAGCCAATCAAACCACCAAGCATCCAACAACAAAATCTATCCCATTCCATCATCCCTGGTGTCCTCCCCGACACCCACATGCATAAAACTATGCATCTCGCCACACTAGGTGTCATCCACTACCACAACCACAAGGCTTAGCTGCCTTCACATATCACAACACCCCTCTAGGGTCACATCAAAACAGAAGATATCAAAAAACCCCTCCAGGGTCACAACACAACACAAGCATCAGGAAAACAACCATCACTTTCAATTGGGCTCTTGACCCTTTAACAAGGAAACTAGGCTTCAAACAACAAGCACCAACAGATTTCAGGTTTACCAACGAACTAATTTAATCACGTACACTAGCATCAATTTGATTAACATCAATTTAGAATAACATCCACAACAACAACAACCAGATTCATTTACGTGCCACTTTATCTTTATACAATTATTTATCAATTAATTCTGGATTTACGTTCTTTATCAATTTCATCAAGAGAAACATGCTAACAAGAAAGGCATATATATCACCATATCTAGAAAATCAAGTGGCGAAACGTTATCACGGTATAAAGAAACAACATGCGATCACTAATTTTTTTAATCCAGTTCAAGTATTTAATTAGGTCAATTCCATTGTGATCCAAAGGACTAAATCATGTTAACTTTGCGATTTCGCATAAAAAATTAGACAAGCCACAAATCCCCTACCCCAACGGCCGTGGAACACTCAAGAAACCGGGTCGATTCTCCATGAATCCTCCTTAGATATCCTTTCCTAACACAACCAAGACAAAAGTTCATCACAAAAATCATCCACATTCTTAGATATACCCATAACGGGCGTAGATCCACGATCCCGAGAGAAAAGAACCAGTAGATCTAGTTATATCTATGAAATCAAACAAATAGGATCACTTACCTCAAGAAACCAACTGTTATTCGCGAAGAGAAGCCTCCGGATCGCCTCTAAAACGATTGGGAGAGGTTATTCCACCTTTAAAGAAACGTAATCTCAAGTTATGGCCAATTAGAGTCTTAAACAAGGTGAATAAAGGAAAAACTAGTTAGATCCACAATTTTAGGATCTAACTATACATGCCCGCACGGTTAGTACGCACGGTTTAACAAACCGTGCGCTAACCCTGCGTTAGCTTCTTCCTCAACAATCACTACTCACATGGTTATGCTGCACGGTTAGACAAACTGTGCGCTAACCATGCGTTAGCCAATACCTCCAAGACTAGACTGGCATGGTTTGGCCGCACGGTTTAGGCAAACCGTGCGCCTCCCGTGCGAAGGCCATAACCCTTATGATTTCCTTAAAAGTCCACCCAAACGCACCCCCAAGTCACCTTGACCTCTCGGAACACCACTAGCACCACATTTTCACAATGGCATGGACCAGACATGTCTGGGAAATTACATCAGATACCTCTCAAAACATTCTCATCCTTGAGAATCAAAAACCCACCAAAAGAGAAAACAAAACCAGGTCTGAACAACCACCCACCGAGATACCTCTCAAAATATATCAAGTCACCTAGAGCAACAATGAGAGCCATCTCATAAACCTAAAAGTTCCACAACAACATAAGTTACAACGATACATGAAAAGAGTTAAACATCGAACAACTCTGGGTACCGAGCACGTATCGGTGACTCACATTCCCATGTACACTCCTCCATGCCACCATGTCACCACAAGACATGAACTAAGGGGACGGAACGTCCGTCCTACACCTTCTCCTTGCGGTCTTGGATCTCCATAGGTCACTTCTCAAATGTTGCATCATAATTAACATCGATATCTCCCCAATCAATGATGTGGGAGTCATCATGAAGATAACAACGAAGTTGCAATACATGGAAAACATAATTTCTCTGACGCTTCTGTGGCGGAAGTGCCACTCGATACGCCACAGCTCTAAAACGAGCTAACACCTCGAAAGTCCCAACAAACCATAGAGAAAGCTTACTCCGACGACTAAACCCCCACTACCCATGACAGGGATTCACCTTCAAAAACACATTATCACCAACATTAAAATATAAGGGTATTCTTATTTGATCGTCATAGGATTTCT
The DNA here is from genome assembly GCA_963277665.1 of Viscum album. NCBI lineage: Eukaryota > Viridiplantae > Streptophyta > Magnoliopsida > Santalales > Viscaceae > Viscum > Viscum album. Next base: position 2,013,383,556 of record OY728153.1, on the reverse strand, counting down.
AATGATATTTCACTGCTTTCATCCTCTCACGAATCACCTGAAACATCTCTGTTGTATTCCACACTAGTTTCGGTCTGAGAATTGCTGACTCTCCGACCCTAGTCCAGCATAATGGAGAATGGAAAGGCCGGTCATACAAGGCTTCAAATGGCACCATACTGATGGTGGAGTGAAAAATGTTATTGTAAGAGAACTCCACCAAGGGCAAGTGCCTCATCCATGAGCCTCCAAAATCAAGAACACAAGAGCGTAACATGTCTTCAGGAGTCTGGATGGTCTGCTCTGTCTGACCATTCGTTTGAGGATGAAAAGTAGTGCTAATGAATATTTGAGAACCAAATGAATGTTGGAGACCCCTCCACACCCGGGAGGTAAAATTAGGATCACTATCAGAAATTATCGTCCTTGGGACTCCACGAAGTCTCACCACCTCCTCCGGAAATTGCCTCAACAAAACTTCCACTGAGCTCAACTCGTTGATTGCTATGAAGTGGGATGATTTTGTTAAACGATCCACTACCACACAAATAGAATAATGTTCTCCCAGAGCTCGAGGTAATCCTATAACAAGGTCCATTGAGATGTCCTCCCACTTCTACTGAGGAATATCTAATGGATGGATAAGTCCAGCAGGAACATGGTGTTTGGCCTTCACCTTTTGGAAGACTAATCATTGAGACACAAACTATGCAACCATGCACTTTAGCCCAGGACACCAAAACTGACTCCTCAAACCTCGGTACATCTTTTTAATGCTATGATAAACTGCTAGAGGTAAACTATGGAACTCTTTGAGAACAGTCCCACGCGTCGTCAAGGGAACAAATATCCTTCCATGATACAACACTCTATTTCGTTCATCTTCAGACCAACCCTCAGGGGCCTCACCACAAACAACTAGGTCTCCCTAGACCTCCACCTCAAGATCCCCCAATTGGGACTCTTCCACCTTCTGTATCAGGGATGATTGCACCGTTACCAGAAAAAGACAACCTCTACCTCCAACTTTTCCCATATCAAAATGTATTGCCGATATTTATTCCATTACCCTCCAGGAATCAACGGATTCACACACATAATCACTAAGTGAATTTTTTCTTAGCTCATTAGCTACAACATTAAATTTTCTAGGTGTATAATATATTTCGAAGTCGTATTCTTGTAGGAAATTCATCCACTGATGCTCACATAAGTTCAAGTCATGCTGGGAGAAAACATTCCTCAAACTCTTATGATCAGTGAAAACCACAAAGTGTTCACTAATGAGGTAATGTCTCCACAACATCAGAGAAAACACCATGGATGCCAAATAAAGATCATGGATGGAATAGTTGGGTTCATGGGGACACAACTGCCGATACCCTTAAGAAAAAACTGACCTCTGCTGCATGAGGACACAACCTAACCCCAACTATGATGCATCACAGAAAATATCAAACTGAACTCCCTCAACTGGAAGACAAAGGACTAGAGCACTTATAAACTTAACTTTAGATACTCGAAAGCTACCTGACACTGATCTGTCCATATGAAAGCCTGATATTTCCTGGTCAAATCATTTAGAGGAGTTGAAACTTGGGAAAAATTGGCTACGAACCTCCTTTAGTAGCATGCGAGACCAAGGAAATTTTGCACATCTGAAACTGTCATGTAGGCTACCCAAGACACAAATAATTCTATCTTGTATGGATCCAAATATAATCCCTATTGTAACACAACATGCCCTAAGAAATGGACTTCTCGAGCCCAAATCTCACACTTCGACAACTTTTTGAACATCTAATGTCGACGAAGAACTCTCAAAATGGCTCGTAGATGTTCTGAATGATCCTCTTCAGATGTGGAGAACACAAGGATATCATCGATTAAAACTACAAAAAACTCTTCCAGAAATTCATGGAACACATCATTAATAAATCCCATGAATACAGATAGAGTATTCATCACACCAAACGGAATTACAACGAACACATAATGCCCATGATGACAACGAAAAGCAGTCTTCGGGATGTATTCATCCTTCACACGCAACTGATGATATCCTGACCGCATGTTGATCTTTGAGAACTAACATGTGAATGTTAGTTGATAGAATAAATCATCGATCCATGGAAGAGGATAGCGGTTATTTATTGTCACTTTGTTTAAGTGACGATAGTCGACACACAACCACAAACTTTCATCAACCTTCTTTATGAACAAGGCAGGTGCACCCCATGGTGACACACTTGACCGAACAAAAATACATTGCAATAGACCATCAAGCAGTATACATTTCCGTCATAACATATAAGGGTCCATCCTATATGGAGACATAGATATAAGAGATTGTCCTGGCTGTAGCTCAATCCCAAAATTGATCTCTCGTTGAGGGGGTAAGGCTACAAACTCTTCTGGAAAAACATCAGGGTACTCCTCTAAGACCCTAAGAAACACCAACTTCCGAACCTCTGAAGAACTCATCATCATTTCAGCATCCATGGTTTAAAATGATGGAACTCGACTGTGACCCATCTGAGGATATTGCTCACCAAAAAACACCACTTTCTATCAATCTGCTTCAATGAAAATGTCCTTATTCCTGTAGAAATCCACAATATCCTGCACCCAATAGAACCAATCCATGCTGAGGATGACATTATATAATTGTATTTGTAAACATAAGAAATCTCCCCAAGAACTGTGCTACCCCAACACTAGCTCACAATCTCTACATACTTCAAACAAGTCAGCTCGACCTCCAACTGGAGTAGTCAACGCCAAGGGCAATGGAAGCCTCTCTACCTCAAGTCCCAATGCATGGACAAGGGTAGGTGATATGAAGAAGTGTGTCACTCCTAAATCAAGAAAGGAATACACCAAGGTATAAAAAATGAAAAGGGTACCTCGAACGAAATCTGGATCGTCTGGTGCTGGAAACGCTAGGACATGAAGCTGACCACGACCTCACGGTCTCTCTGACCCTGATGACGACCACCACCCTGGCCGCTCTCTGCTCTTTGAGGATGAGGGGCATCATGGAGCTATCCTCTTCCTGCCCCATCTACCATCTGTTGAACTAAATATGGTGAAAACTACTGTTGTTGCCTCGTCTAGACCTATCTTAAAGGAGGAACTTGGAGTGGAGCACCCGGTGCATGATAACCACTCTGAAAGGTCGGGCACTCCCTCAACTGATGACCATGACCACCATAAGAAAAACCAGCACCTGATCCCTTGATATAGGCCCGAGACTTGCCAACACCAGAGTAAAAAGATGTGAAACTCTAGGACATACCCCAGGATGAATATAAACTCGTCTGCACTGAATACCGGGAACCCCGGACCACAACTCTGCTTCATAAGGAATCATGTTGATTCCCCTCTAGTGATGATCCGGTCCTGGCCAAAGTCCTCTCAACAACCTCCTCCCTCGCCAGCACCTCAAGATATGTCTTTAGCATAAATGGGGTGACCTGGTGCTGGATCTCTGGATGCAAAGACTCTACAAAATGTCTCTCCCTGGCCTCCTCATCTGGTAACAGGTCCGAAGAATATCGTAGAAGGTTCCTGAAATGGATTCCAAACTCTCGAACACTGGAGCTCCCCTACCGAAGGGTAAGGAGATCATGACGACTAGACGCCTTCACAGTCGAAGAAAGTTACTAAACTCTAAACATGTCTCAGAACTCCTCCCATGAGATCGCTGACTCCTCACGATCCCCAAGGAATAAGAGCCACCACTGCCTCACTGCTCCACGTAGCATTGTCACAACCAAGGACACCAAGTGCTCCATCTGAGTACAGATCGAACTGAATCCTATCTAGACCTCCTCCAACCAGTTTTCCGTAACTGCATCTAAAACAGAGCTCTCATACTTCTGCAGATTCTGTAGCTGAAACTCTCGATGTGTGTCCCACCAAGTTTCGTCGTCATAAACCTCTACCCTACAACAAACAGCTGGAACTGCCTGCTGAACATCTTCTACGAAAACCTGACGAGGACGGAGACCTAGAGCCATGCCTGTAAAAAACCAGTTAGAGCTCCTAAGCATGGAATATGGAAGAATCAACATTAATTAATTAATTTTTTTTCATTCATTTGTTTTAGGCTAACCTATCCCAAGTTTTACCCATTCAAACACAGGCACAAAGAAGAATGATTCATGATCCTTTCCTTGGTATCTACCCATCAACCAGTATCACCATGTTTAGTAGCCATTGTAAACATAAAGTTCTGTAAAACAGATTATAGGGGGCCCTAAACGCCTATGTCTTAGCTTGTCTCTAGTTTTTAACTCACTTTCTAAACAAGAATGACATTGGTTCCATACCAACCCAAGAAATCTCACCTATGCCTAACTCCAAACTCCATCCTATCCCTCAACCATACCTCTAATACCACTCTGTCACGACCCCCTCCCCACAATGTGTACCCCTCCTGGGCCGACAATGTGAAAAGGGAGATAATGACCCCCGGGTCCCACCTCCAGTAGGCCCCGGGTTGGCGACTAGCACCGAGGGTATAGTAAACACACAAATGGGAGGCATTACCCTCTAAGAGAACACATGCAGAAGAGAGAGATAAGATGGAAACCATCCAACTCCAACTCAGAACATAAATATAAATGAAACCCATTTAAATATTTTAAATTCCATGTAAAATTATGAAAATTGAAAGGGGAAACTACGAGTAACCAAAAGAATGTAAAAACAGCAGCGACCACAAGCCCGAACAGCTCCTACAACCACAAGCTAGTAGTAACCAGCCTGATATCCAACCAGCTCTATGTGATCTAAAAAATACATTATGTATGCGAAGGGTGAGTATAACAGGATACTCAGTAGGATCCTCCCAGAATCCTCTCATGAAAAAGTAAATAAAGAATGATATAACACAGTGAACAACAAATGAAACAAACTCATCACCTAAATAGGTATACTATGTTCTGAACCTCCCCATGGCTACTCTCACCAAGTATCGCATAAAACAATATAGCATATAGTAAAGAATATCAAGGGCAGCCCGCTACTAATTCCCTACTGGTTTTCCGCTTTTCCCCAACGACATACATCCTGTGCATCTCTCTCCAAAGGATTGCCCATATAAACTTGTGTTAAGCTCCAAAATCTACACGTCGTGCATGACAAAGGCTTACCCGCATACACTTGGGCTATGATTCACACCATCCTCACAACCAAATGAAACCAGGTAGTTTCCAGGAGCCACCACAACCTGAATAATGTGTATAATACATCGGGTATTGTACCTCATGCCATTACAACCCATACACCGCATAAGGATCCTCAAGACGTCACAGCCTATACACGTTACACCTATAGTAGCACATAGGATACTACATCTAGAATATATATGTGGAAATAACCACAAGAAATTATATCCCTACAAACACATATATGGGGAAACTAACCGCAGTACCAACAAGACTAGTATCTACCATGAGAAGAGAGCGGGGTCAAAGGGGGTAGTCATCCATTCATCCTCCCACTTGAATGTTGGGGAAAACACCCCCCAGGGCTCAGAATCCACGGGGTGTCAGTTTACCATACCGATAGGGTGGAGTAGCGCATAGAAACACAAAACATACATAATATATAAAACTCACAACCACACTATGGGAATAACCGAGTCTTAGCCTCAACTGCAGGTAACTTCTCTCGGACTCCGAGCTGTTATTTCTAAGACTAGTAATCCTATATGCAAACAACCAGTTAAAGAACTTAATTAGGTTACTTAATTCTATTTCTCACCAATTCCACTTTATGATATTTAATTATTTTCACATTAATTAACCATGAACAAAAACCACATTTAAATTTTCATGGCATCACATTCAAAATTTACTATTCCTTTAATGTTACAACATCACCATTAAATACCAGCATCTCCATCCCCGTGGATTATCCCAATTTAATCAAACTTTTATTTTTGAATTACTTTCCCATATTCCCAGGCATTCTAGAAAGTCATCCTATACTACTAAACACAGGGGGCTCAACACGGTGAGTAGATATACTACCCATTGAGTCTTTGACACCTATAGCAAGGGCATAGACCCATTCTCCCTTGAGAGGCTAAACACGGGAAGCATGTGCCATACCCCGTGTTTCTTCACCTCCTTCGGAAGAAGGGTGAGCAAGACCAGCTGCCTTGAGCAGTGGGGAAAAGTAAAGAAGATAAATAACCAATCAAAAAACCAAGCATCCAACAACCACATCCATCCCCTTCCATCATCCCTGATGTCCTTCCCGACACCCACATGCATAAACCGATGCATCTCGCCACTCTAGGAATCATTTGCTACCACAACCACGAGGCCTCCCTGCCTTCACATATCACAACACCCCTCTAGGGTTACATCACAACACAAGATATCACAACACCCCTCAAGGGTCACAACACAACATAAGATATCACAACACCCCTTCCGGATCACAACACAGCAGAAGCATTAGGAAAACAAACATCACATCAAATTGGGCTCTTGGCCCTTTAACAAGGAAACGAGCCTTCAAACAACAAGCACCAATAGATTTTAGTTTTACCAACCAACTATGTTAATCACGTACATCAACATCAATTTGATTAACAAAAAATTGGAACAATATCCATAATAAAAACAACCAGATTCATTTACATGCCTCTTTATCTTTATCCAATTAATTATCAATTAATTCCAGTTTAATGTTCTTTATCAATTTCATCAAGAGAAACATGCTAACAAGCAAGGAATATATATCACACTATCTATCAAATCAAGAGTAGAACCATTATCACGGTACAAAGAAACAACATGTGGTCACCAATTCTTTAAATCCTGTTCAAGTATTTAATTCGGTCAATAACATTATGATCCAAAGGACTAAGTCATGTTAACTCTACGATTGCACATAAACAATAAGATAAGCCACAAATTCCCTACCTCAATGGTCAAGGAACACTCACGAAACTGGGTCGCTTCTCAACGAATCCTCTTTAGATCTCCTCTCCTAACACAACCAAGACCAAAGCTCATCACAAACATCATCCACACACTTGGATATATCCATAACGGGCATAGATCTAAGATCACGAGAGAAAGGGAGGAGTATATCTTGGTAGATCTAAACACCAGGAAAAAAGGATCACTTACCTGAAGAAACTGGCTTCGATTCGCAAAGAGAAACCTCCGGATCACCTCCAAAATGCTTGGGAGATGTTCTTCCACCTCCAAGGAAATGTAATCCAGAGTTATGGCCGATTAGGGGATTAAACGAGGTGATTAAAGGAAAAATGAGTTAGATCTACAATTTTAGGATCTAACATTAAGTGCATACAAGGTTAGTCCGCACAGTTTAACAAACCATGCTCTAACCGTGCGTTAGATTCTACCTCGACAATAACTCATCGCATGGTTAGTCCACACGGTTAGACAAACCATGCGCTAACTATGCATTAGCCACTACCTCCAAGACCATTCTTGCACGGTTTGGCTGCATGGTTTGACCGCACAGTTTGGCGGCATGGTTTAGCAGCACGGTTTAGGAAAACCGTGTGCCTCCCTTCCGAAGGCCATAACCCTTTAGATTTCATTAAAAGTCCACCCAAATGCACCCCCAAGTCACCATGACCTCTCAGAAAACCTCTAGCACCACATTTTAACAAAGGAATGGACCGGAGAGGTCTGGGCCATTACATTGATGGTATAAAAAATTGACAAAAAATAAACCAAAACATTATCATTAATGTTTTAATCAATTAATTCATCCTCATATAAGAAAACAATATTGTGTCTTTTAAAAATATGGAAAAATAATTACACCATTTCTGTCTACTTTAGTAGTTTTTCATCTATTTGACAAAAATATTCACAATGAACCAACCAAGGAAAATATAACATAAATTCACCTGAAATAATAAAAATAATAAAATAAAAATAATAAATTAGAGGAAAGATGTTATAAAAAGATAATATAAGGAATTATAAGTATTAATATATTTCAAAAATTAAATTATAATGCTCTCAAAATCATTATATATGTGTTTTCAACACCTTTTAAGGATGTCAAACTTAAGGTAAGGAACAATCCATTAATATTACTCTTTAGTGTGTCTTTTTACAAATAGAAAAAAATTTATTTTAACTTATACAAAATGAGAAGATATTTTGAATTTCAATATTTTTAAATTTTTTTATGTTTTCATTACATTATTAAATTTATATATCCTAAAAAAGTACTTCCTTTGTATGTGCACACCATTCAAATAATATGTGAATTTTTTCACGGAATGATTTATTTGATTCAAGTACAATTATTTACTATTTACTTTATTGTTCTTGGGAATTGTTTTTTATGATGGGTAGGATTTTGATACACATCGAATGTATTAGATATGTTTATGTTGTAATATTACCTTAATTTTTATTCCAACTATAATAGTGATGGTAACATCATAAGGTAGTAGTTAGGGTTACACTATAATGTAGTCACCAGGGTTAAAAATCATAAGGTAGTCATGAGGGTTACAATTTTATGTATGTATAGTAAGAAAATGATTCCAAATGTAACAAGATTGGTATATTTATGTATTCTATATTTTATGGAAATCCAATGTTTTCAAAATGAATGTATGTAAAACTTTAAGGGTGAGAAGTATATAATTGTGAAAATGATTTCATATGTTTATAAGTATTCAAGGAATATGTTTTATTTCAATCTATTTTATGTCCCTTATAGTGAATTTTGATCTCATACTATGTTTTAAAATATTTTAGCTAGGCTTGATGGATTATAACGAGAAAATAAGTACCAATGAAGATTTTTGTGATGAATAATTGGGAAAATAATTCGCATTTTATTATAAATTTGTTATTATTAATGAAATTGTCAAAAGTTTATTGGAATCCACCATTTATTCTTATTAGTTGTTGTCAATGAATTATGTGAAAATTCTCTAAAAAACAGAAAAAATCGTTGTGAATTTAATGAGGAAATTATAGTTGAAATAATTTGAATATGGAAATTTAAATGTGTATCGTAATATATTTATTATGTAATGTATTTTTTAATGGTCAGTGGTTATTTTTAAGGAAATGGATCTACAGTGGTGTTTATCTTCCTGAGGACATAAGCAACTAGACAACTATTCTAAAAGTCTTGGAAAATAGATGATATATGTTTGTGAAAAATCTATTTCTCTATTGAATTTATATATATTTTAATTTTGTGGTCCATTTTAATTTAATTGATTTTTAAACTTATAAATATTTAATTTCTTTAAATTTGAATATGTTTTGAGGTTTTTGCTGATGGATAACTAGAATCCATAATAGTAGACATACAAATAGTGTTATCCAATTCTTTTATTAGTTTATAGTTTTCATGATCACGTAGAGAATAGTTATTTTAATACAGTTTATATCAAATGAATAATGTGTTGCTGATATATGGGTGTTGGGTTAATCGATATAGTTGGAAAATGGTTTGTAAAAACAATATTTAGAAAATGAATGTGGTGCTATATCATCATTATAATGGATCCCACTAGGTTGATATTTGAATAGTAAATAGTTATGGATAAACATTCGAGTTAGGAGTGAGATACCTTAATTTTCTCCCATTCTTTTTATTCTAACCCCTTGGTAGTTCCTACAGAGATATCTCTCCCTCTATTAATGATATTTAATCATTGAGCGAGTGATTACATGAAAAGTTTTGTAGTAAATAATTATATATCAGTTATTTCAATATTATTATAATAAATACGCCAATTTATATTCAGTTTTATATTTATATACCCTAAGGGTTTGGATAGACTATATTTAGGTTTGATGTAGTTATCGCATAGGGTTATATGTCTCTATGGAATATAAATGATTAAATTTTTATTTTATCAATTGAAAAAAATTAAAATTTTTTTGAATGGGTTTTAATTGACATGAGATAGTTTTTTTTAATATTTTACTTTAAGTAAACTCTAAATATATTCTTAGTGATTTATGATGCCATGTTTGAATATTTTAATCAATTTGTGATAGTTATTATTGAGTTTGTTTATTTTTTTATTCTAAGATAACTTGAGATAATGTTTTTTTATTTCTGTAAATTTTAAATGAATTTATTCTACTATAATTTTTTGTAAAACGAATGTATGGTTTCTTTAAATGTAATTTGATGAATAGAGGAATTTTAAAATGTTTGGTTCATTGAACAAAGTGTAACTGATTCGCCTAAAATGATTTTTTTAATAGAACAAAATGTTATTATTTCTAAAATTGTTCAATATGATATGGGTTCAAATTTTATATATATATATATTTATTTATAATTTATTATAATTTGGATTCATGGGATGTTTTGAAATGATATTCCAAAAAAGGATCCTCTTGGATAAGTGCTGAATCACTAAAATGGGGATTGAATAAGAGATCTAGTATTTATTATGTTACCTTTATTTAAAAACCCTTACCCAAGGTAAGAATTGATTTTGAATATTTTCTAACACACACAAACAAGAATCGAAAATAATATTTATAGGGATCAGCTCCAAAAATGGGAAGGTTATTCATTGGAATGATTTTCATTTCACATAGTCCATATAACCCACTTGTTTCGACATTTTTTTAAATGAGTAGGTTCTTTCCTTGTAATCTTTTTAAAACCACTGTCTTGAATATTATAGTTCTTACCATAAAATTAAATCAAAAGTAATATAAAATCATTATGAATAAAAATATCCAAAAATATCATTATTCTATTTATGTAGTGCTACCCATATAATTTTTTATCAAATTATTGAAAACTAGTTATGATCTATTAAATATGTTACCAATTTTAACAACAAATTATTAATTTTATTCTAGATGTATTCATCATACAACAAATTATCCTCCTAATATAATATTCATCATCCATGTTATTTTCTTCATCATCCTTTAGAATTTATATTACCTCTTCTTTTTTTTCATCACCTATCTCTTTTGTTATTGTTAAATAAACTCTATAAATTCAATAACACCAATTGAATTGAATAATATCATATTGAAAATTTTCAAATTCAAATTCAATCCAATAATATAATTCAACCAAATCAACTATTTGTGATTCATTATCATAATTGATACATTTTTATATCATCTTGATGCAAAAAATTATCACAAAAAATATATACTCATAGATCAAGTAAGAGAAATTCTGATCCGTCTATGAGGAAATATCGTCAAAATAATTTGGTTACTAATAAAATACCATGATATAACTTACACAATGGACCGATGAAAAATATGAAGTCAATTTTTCAACAGAACAGTGAACGCCATGGTGTAGATTTACTGATTATGGATGTTTTTCATACACATATACCTATCCACCAAAACACGTTCAACGACAATCATGGTCTCATATAATTTCATATATTTTAATATAACAATTTTTATTTATCACATAATTTCGAAAATCACTGTATCCATTTTGGTCATTCCTATTTCATATAGGTAGACTCAAAAAACAATATAGCTTATTCCACTCAAATATTGTCCATATACATTTAGATTAGAAACCCTGGTGGAAAACCGTGGGGTCTACCACAGTTAATGTCACCATGGCCATTTTTATCACATACATTACAAAAGCACCATTGCTCCTGGAATAACATCATCGGTCTATTTTTATGATAGTTTTCTTATTCTTCTACTATATTACCATCAGAACACCAAATAAAATAGGTTTTCCATTTCCTATCTTATGATATCTTTATCATTCCATCTTTAATCACCACAAAACCTTTACATAAAATCCATAAACACACTCTCATATATCTGTGGAATAGATCACAAAATAAACATTTATATCATTAATAATGATTATGGTGACTCAATTTTAAACATAAAAACTATAAAATATCAAACTGAAATAGTTTTTCAATTATATAAAAAAGTGAATTTATTGTTTACAGATTTATAAAATTTGAAGAAAAAATCATAGGTAGACTATGAAAATGTATTTAATTGATAATTTCTCTAACATAACCCATTTTTAGAAAGTTACATCATGTCATCTTAATCATATATATGAAATCATTATAGATAGAATTAATTAAACATCATTTTAATAGTCTTGATTAAAATGAGATATAGGAATGATATAATCAAAAAACATTTAAGGGAAATCATTATAATTAAAAATTGAATTTCATTATTGAGAATAAGGAGATACTATGGGAATGATAACATAATCATAGTCCATGAGCAAAAAATAATAATATTCATACCCATTAATACCTGGATGATCAATATGATATCATGGAATAAGGATTTTACAATGAAAAGATTCATATGAATCAATAATTGTTAATTATGTGATAAAATTCTCCATTAAAGGAATTATTAATCACCTATATAATTATATCAAAAACATATCGGTATCTTGGAAAATCATATTCATAGAATCCTTAAAAAATCCCTACAACAAAAATAACCCAAAAAATAACTTATAATATAATTATCCAATGTTCATAGTCATTTCATAATACATTCGAGAAAATCATGGAATAACCATCAAATAAGCTACATCAGACTCAAATGGTGAAATATAAGCACATTCATAATATATAATGAACTATAACCACAACATGAATAATGTACATGGAAATTAAATTTTATAACAAAACCTATTACGAAATCATACTTCAATCAATTGATTATATAATGGAAAAATAAGGATTTCAATTATAATTTCTTTGATACAATCATAATACATCTAATAAAATAACAACGATGGTATCAATGAATAATATCCTTAGTGGAGGTTATTTATTAATAAGGGTTAATTATTATGATCAATTTAAATAATATTAAATGTTTATTAAAAACATGCATGTGGAAAATAACCATTTAACTTTGAAATTATAATAACTAAATAAATATTTATGAAAGATTTTTAAATTAATTTTAATTGAGACAGACATTTGATATATGTAATGGAAACATAAAATCATGTAATTGGCATGATGGTTGGAAAAACTATTGATATGATACACGTTAAAACATTGATCTCATTATTTTTTGTTAAAATTGAAAATGATCCTTATGAAGAAAATAATATGATGATTTATTATGAAACATTTTATAAAACAAAATATGGGTAGCATATAATTTAATAAATAATAGTAAAAAAATTTAATTCACTATTATTAAATGTATATTTGAAAGAAAATATATTTCTAACAAAAGATCACATTGATACTGATTTCTCTTAAAAACATTAAACAACTTTATATGTACCAAATAATGGAAAATGGTTATATTATATGAAACAGTCATTTATATAGTGATGATTTGTAATGATATGTGGTTCAATAATATAATATAATATGATTTCATCTAATTCAATGTTTAACATAATGAATCATGGAATGTAAAAAAGATATAATATAATGCCACTTTTTGTTTGGTAACATCTCAATAGTAATCTCCATTAATGAATTACATAAAATGAAATCTTATTTATCATGGATTTAAGTATATCTATGATATTACATATCAATTGGAAGTATATACACCTCGTAATATATGTTAGGTTCATATTATAATCATTTTTCCCAATGAATGGAATTTGAAGACTAACACTTAGAAAGATCATCTCAACGAATTGAGATATAATAAATGGATATATTATTTGTATAAAACATAATATCCCAAAACAATTATAAATAATGAATAAAAAAATCATTTATCAAAAAACAAATAATTATATCATAATAGAGTTAATATAGATTATTTTTAACAAATCAAAAAGAAATTATTTTAAAAAACACATTACCACATAGTAACATTAAAATAAAATATTATTGGATGAAATAATTTAAATTCAACCATATGATACCATGAAGTATGATGTATTCATGATCTTACAAGTAATGGGGAATAATATACATTATATTATAGATATTATTCTCATGACATTTAAATATGCATCAATAAAGGGCAATTGAGACGCATTCCCTTACTACATTGGTAATTCTATATCTCAGCTAGAAGATTGGGAGAACCTTGTATGGATTGATAAATCTAGTAAATATTCATAAAAATAATCATAATATAAATTTATGTTTATTATATAAATCACACAATCATAATGAGTTTTGAATATGAAATATGTCTCATATAAGTGTAATGGTGATGATAAACCCTTACCTCGAGTATATAATTGTATTATATGTCCATTAACACTTGTATAGTAATGACATATAAATTATTTAATTTAATATGAAAAACTTATTGGTTTAATAACATAAATAAAATATTTATTTAAACATTATGACATATTCATATACATAATAAATTAGAACAATGGCCAGTTTCTTCAGGATATTCAGTTAATTATTTAAAAATATTTTCAGCGTGTTGACCATGGTAATCAAATTATTAGTACATCATATAAAGAATAAAATTCCATAAATAATTATCATTTTTTATAATTTATAATTTTAAAACTAATTATAATGTTTTATTATGAATGATATACAATTTTACAATAATAGATATTGTAGGCCATACACAATATTGAGTAACATTTCAAATTTTTGAATGATAATTATAGAATGAAGGTAATTCTTATTTATTCCAAAATTGAAAATAATATCATAATAATTATATTAATAATTTATATATAATTATTTTTATATAATTCATGGTATTTAGAACTGAATAATAATAATGACTATTTATGATGGTGATAGCGAAAAAGTACACACAAACGGCGTTGCAAATTTTCAGTGAGTAAAATCGTAAAAAACTAAATGATACATTGTAATTTAATATAAATAAATATATATTGATTATCAAAATATTTTAATTTATATAAAATATATTAATTAATAATTACTTTTTTATATTCCATATAAAGTGTTAGTCAAGTAGAAATCTCATTTTTCACAAGATGGTAGTCAACCATATATATAAGAATTGTTATTGTATCCACATAATAATTTTAAATTAAAAATGTGTTTGTGATATAATAACATCGTCAAATTAAATAAATTAATGATTTAACATAAATAAACTAAATCTGTTATCATTGGAATACATGGGAGACCATGATGGAAAATAAATTACATTAGTTTGTGAGGTGGTAGTCTATCAGACATACAAATGTAGATTTCATATCAAATTTGATGGAAGAAGAGGTGGTTTGGTGGATATTATATAAAAATATATATCAGTATATTTTGGATACCATTATTATTTTAAGACTATAAATTAAGATTATTTTTAGGATGATTAAGAATAAATAAATTGTAGATTCTCTGTTATTCACCATACCTATTATTAAGTCATCCGCGTTGGGTAAGAACCAAAAGGATTCATAGGTTTTACTTTAGGTCAAAATAATGGATGTTGGTCATTAAGTTAAATGGAGGATATTTGGGTTGGGTATGACTGAGAAAAATGAATATTAATAAGGTAATAGTACTGAAGTGTGGTGAACCAATTTTACGTGTGGTGAGTGGAGGATTTGTAATTTTTTGGATGAAAAATGTTTTTTGATGTTTATCACATTACAAATGGCACCAAAATTTATCATTAAATGGATTTATAAATTTTCTGATATAAATATTTCTTGATAATATATTATTTAAATGTTTTTTGGTTATAATACACTTTATCATTTTAGATTAGACCCCAAGTAAAACAGTTTTTAGGATAATCATCATAATTTATTTTTTCTATTATAATTATTTATTAGGATAAAAAATTATTTGAACATATGGAAAAATCTAAATTTTATTATTTCATATATTTAAACCAATTTACTTAATTTATCTAAGATAATAGAACATTTTATTTTAATATTAAACAAAGATACTTGTTGAAAATGTGGTTTTTCAAGAACTATATTTTGTAATGAAAAATGATTATATATTAAAAAAATTCTAATAGAAATAAATATATAAATTTGATTTATTATTTTTATATATAATATATATATTTCATTTAAACCATTCTTAATTATGCATTCAAAAAAGAAACTAAAATTGACAATCATTATGCACATTGTAGTAGTTTGTAGAAAATCCCATCACTGAAACAAAAAATAAACCTGTATTAAAATTTTATATGAATTTGATTGAAAATAATATACGTAGTTGAAATAAAACTAAAACATTAATAAGTTATTTCAGATCATATTAAATATATTATCATTATTTCTCATTTTTCTTTCTATTGAAATGAAATAACATTTTTAGAAGAATTGTTATTTTTTATTATTAACTAGAAAAAATTATTTTCTATAAAAATAAAAAAACATCATAGTAATATAAAACTTATATTCTTAATTATAAAAATATTTCCATTTTTAAAATTTTTATTGCATTTTTTAATAATTAATCCTAATTTATATTTGACTACCTTATAAAAAATATATTTCCGAAAAAATAATATTGTTTACATAGTATTTTATTTTCATTAAAATGATACTTAGTAAATTTTATTATCCATTATCCACAATGAAATTTACTATAAATTTTGTAGAAAATATAATTTGAATAATTTAATTATTCATATTTATACCCTCTAATTGGATGACTATGTAATAAAGGATATATAGTTTGAGGGTTGTTTAAGATAGGGTTTTCATGTTGAATATGCTATCAAATGGAGTTTTCATTTCTAAAAAAGTGGGGTGATAAACCCCTCACCTTTTATAAATTAATTTCATTAAATATGATATTAATACTGTAAATAAATGTTTTGTAATTTTAAAATATCTTTACTGAAATATATATTTAGAAATGTGTTAATAAAACATCATCTTGATAAGGGAGAAAGGGAAGTATAAATGTCATATAGAATAACACATTAATAAGTTCCCAAAAATGTAAAACATGATAGGAAGTGTGGAAATATACATATAAGTGAAAAAGATTCCTAAATAATAATTGATTTTGATAGTGTTCATTGGTAATATGAAAGAAAATGATTCGTAGAAATTAAACAACAAAAAAACCATAAACTGTAGTGGGGAAAAAAATATTTTTGATTTCATTAGAAATTGTGATAATTGGATAACAATTTTTTTTCAAAATCCCATCATAGAGTTGAGGTATTCCTTTACCAAATATAAAAATATTCAAAACAATACAATTAATTAATTATTATAATGGTATCCTTTTATAAATTTATACCATAATCTCATCTGTTACTCTAAATAATGAGTATTTAAGATGATATTTCTCACACTTATTGCAATAAAATAATATTTTAAATGACTATATAATAAAAAAGGGACATTTTATCTATTTATAATTTATTTAGCCAATAAAAAATACCAAGGATATTTGATTTTGGTAGGATAATTTACCAAAATGAATAAGTCTTTGTATAATTAAATAATACATTAATCTCAAAATTTAAACAGTAATATACAATGATAAAACTATATAATTCCCAATAGGATTATCCATTTATCTAAAATAATCTTAATATCCTCAAAATTAATTATTTTTTTACCACAAATTGTTTCTCATACCATAATGATTTTCTAGAAATAAATATAGGGATCATCTTTAAATAATCTCCAAATCTGTATTTTAAATTGAAATTTTTTTATATGATAATTCTTATGTCCTCGAAACTACCAAGATTTCATATATCATATAAAACAAAAATATTATCAACAAAATAAAAATATCCATAGATTTTAATGGAATATTTAATGTAAAATAAATGATTTACATATAATTTAACTTAATCAAACATCTCAAAAATTTGATTAATAACATTATGTTCTCATTAATTAATACCTAAAATGTGGGCTCAAGAGATTGATCTTATAATCATATTTATTATTATAATGTAATGAGTGATTCAAAATATTTTTGGCTAAACACAGATGAAAAAATATTTATAACCGAATTTATCTAAAACCCCATCTGATACAATCTATAACAACAATAAACCTATAATACCAGATCTAACTATAAGATATAAACCTTACACATGAATATTTTATAGTGATTAAGGTCACGAATGTTTCACAATTAAAAACATACAAAATAAAATTTTAATATAATATCACATACATACTCACGGACATATCAGGATTATAGTTTTAGATAATAAGGGAAAAATATTTCATAAATAATTCCCATTAATTAAAATTAGAATTTCTCCTAGTTAAGATATATTATATTATTTCAAATTATCACATAATCAACATACATATTAATCAATTATAGATATAATTCATTCAAAATAGTTGTTGATATGTTGGGTATAAGTAAACATAACATGGTTAATCCCACAGTTTTAGTAAGGGTAAACATAATCAGGAAAACCAAAATGTAATCTATTAATATAAGTGGAGAATAAAGGCTTGATGAGACAATAAAAAAAATGAACAAAACATAAGGGTATTAATATCCATAAATTCTAGGATCATCATACATGGAAACCGTTTATATGGATTTAGAAAATTCAAGAGTCAACTGAATAAATAATCATGAATATTTGTGATTTCAATGTTTATCAATTGACTCATTTATTACTCAACGAAGGAAAAACGTTTTGGTATCTTGAAACATTATCATAATAAATACCTTATAATTTGAATGAAAATGTGGTTTAAATAAAATTTAATTCACTAGAGAAAATAATCATTATCCATGGGAATGGTGAATAATATATGTGCCCCAATCATATATATTTAACAAAAACTACAACATAAATTAAGTAGTTGGACCTTAGATTTCTATTAAATATTATATATCAACCATTATTAATTTCATAACATGATTAAACCAAGGGAAAAACTAATTTTTTTCATTGAAAATATTTTGAGAAATAATAATCCAAACATTGATAGAATTAGGATGTAATCAATATAAAATTCTCTCAATGGTGGATATGTTACAACTAGAGTTGTTCTCAATAATTAATGGAAGTTCAAGTAAAATTTCATTAAAATCATTATTGAAGAAGATAGTTTTTTCAAATTGAAAATTAATTTTATGAAATACAATATTTAAAAAGTTTTAAATTTAAATTATTTTAAAATAAATATATATAAGTTTATTGTAAAATTAAATGAAAATAATTATTATTACACTGGAAAAATATATACATTCTTTCCATATTAAAAAAATATTCCTTTTATATTTTTAGTATTTTTCAAAAGGTTCCTCAATTAGATGATGAAAAAAGGATTATATATAATAAAACAAAATACGATATTATTTAATTAAATTAATTACTTATATGAAAACATTTTTAAAAATATTTTAATTAATTATTTATTTTGTGTAAAAATGATCACCCATCGATGTGAGAAATGAAATATTATATTCTAAAAAAAAATTATATATAACATTAAATAAAAAATAATTTTTTTTTCAATTTATAGAAAATTTCATGAATAACTTTAGAATATGAGAAAAAATTATTTTTAGAAAATATATTAAAATATGATATTTTCCATTAATACAATTAACAAAATAAATCTCAAAACAAAATTGATTTACAAATACAGAATTCAAGATATTGGTAACTTTGAAATCATTATCACCATGAAAAAAATTAAAAATTAAATATTATGTAAATATTTATTTTCATGACATAACATATATAATTTATTTTTATAGACAACCAAATATATAATATGTGAATATCGTATAGATATTTCACAAAGAAAGGATTTTGGGATGATATAAACTTATGAAGGTCATATCACTAAATTTATAATTAATCAATGGAGTGATAATTTATATCATATGTAAATCCAAAAAATAAAATAAATAATAATAATTAAAAAAATTGGAGATTAATTAACACATAATCTTCTTATAATGTATTTAGTGATGAAATGTTATAAACTAACAAATTCATGTTGATTTGAGAATAAATTTTCAACATTGTGACATTGATATCAAATCCCCTTTGATGAAATAAATTATATTGAAACATAGAAAACAATTATATATGTATTAATCATGATATTACAAGTATAGTAGATGTACATATATTATATAAACAAATTATGTGAAGACAACTAAATATTCCTAAATGAAGGGGAATCAAGAAGTAGTCACTTCATACATTGGTGATATCTATATCAAAACATCATAAAACATAGAATCAAATATAGATATTTATATACAAATATTTTTCCTTAAAATAATCATTGATTTCATTAATTAGAATTATATTCACAATAAAATAAAAATGAGTCTTTAATATAGAGTATCTATTATAGAAGTAAAAGCGGGAATTCAAACATTTACCTCAAGTACAAACTATCTATATACATCCTTTTACACTATTATAAAAAACTTATACCAATTATATTACTTATAAATATAATTATTCATTATAAAAAAAATAAATATTTAACATAAATTATTTTAATAACATATTAAAATACATAATCACATAATTCTATGTCAGGTTTTTTATGGAAGTTTGGATCATTGTTTTAAAGCTTCATTGATATATCAATTCTTGTTAAAGGGGTCATTATTCCATCACATTGATAAAAATATTTATGAAATAATTATAAATTTATACATAATATATAATTTTAAAAAAGATCATAATATATGGTTATGAAAAATTAGCATTGGTCCAATTATGGGGACAGTGGGTCAAATGTATATATGAGTAAAATTTCTATTTATCTATGATATTTCAAGAAAAATGGTTTATATTATTATATTATTCTATATTTATCACCATATATTATTAAAATTTTATTTATTTAAATATATATATATCATTAATTTTATGTATTGATGAAAAATACTCACATCACTTCGTTGAGGTGACAGTCCATATGTACATATAAACAACATTATCATTTTATTGTTAGTTGAAATGTTAGAAATTAAATGACATATTGAATTTTAGGAAATATTATTATAACAATAATTTAAAAGTTGTGTTTTTTATATCAAATATATTCATTAAAATTATCATTATTAACATATATGGAAATCATTTGTGAAAACTTAATAACATCACTTTTAGTGGCTGTAGTCTGTGGTCTTTTATATGTGTGGTGAGTGGCACAAAATAATATTTTAAAAAAAAATGTATATCTAGATTTTTCAAATTCCCCAATTCTCTAAAATGGGCTGTTATCATGAATTAATAATTAAATATATTAAATAAATAAATACAGTAGATTTTATACTAATTTTTAGGTTATTTAAACTCTTATAATTTTAGTATTAGCCCTCGTAAAAATGTTTTTACCACATTTTTGATAAATAATTTTCAATGACTTTATTGATCATTATGGAATATAATAATGTTTAAAATATTATATTATAAAATTAATGTCAATTAAAAATATAAAATAATTTTTAGTATATTCATCTCATATAATCTGAAAACTATTATTGAGAATTTAACCCAGATGCACGATCAAGAAGAGGGTTTTCCAAAATAATATTTTTCCAAAAAAATATGATTTTTTATTATCTACATTACGATTTATTATAATTATATGAACTAAAATAAATTGTTAATATATATAATATATAAATTTTATTTACTATATTTATAATTTTTTTTAATTCATTAACAAAAGTTGATAAATATTATCCACTATAAAATAGATTTCAAGAAAATACAACTTTTAAACCTAAAAGTAACCATATTTTAAAATCCAAAATTAATTAGATTAAAATTATATTATATATATTTAATATAACTAAAAAATAATTATTTTCTATGACATCATATTAAGAAAATTATTGGTATTTTAAATTAATTAAATTAGTTATAATACATGAAATTTTAATTGAATCTGTATTTTTCACTATTTACCAAAAAATAAATATTTTCTAAATATACCAAAATTCCCAAATAATATAATTTGGGTATTTTTAATTAAAATTTTATTCAATTTATTAACATGTATTTTATAAATGTTGTAAAATTAATTTTCATGTATGTTTTTAAAGAGTGGTGACACATCCTGTTAGAAAAATATTATTTTTATGAAAACAAATATATTTCTTCCAAATGATACCGAATTTATTTTCTATCAAATATAAAACAATTGAATTTATTTTATATTTTTTAAATATATAGTTCTAGAAAATTTTAGTTTTTATAATTCATAATTTTCAATTTGACATATGGGTTATAATGGTTATATACTTCATGGGAACATTATGCTCGATATTGCGTGACAAATATTCAACCAAACACAGATATATTTTTTGATGTATCAAAGTTTTATATTAAATTAAGAATAAATTTCTCTTTTTTCATTATAAAAGGATACATTTATGATAAACTAGTCATGATATTTATTATTGAATACCACTTCACTTTTCTTCATTTTATTTAAATCACAATATAATATCTATATTAAGAAACAAAATCCAACACATTAAACAATATACTTTTCACTAATTCTAAAACCACAATTATGACATAAAACTTCTTAATAACTCTAATTATTAACAATATACCCAATATTTCTCAATAATGTGACATAAATCAATTGGAAATAGAGAAAACATAGTAATGGATCACCATAAAATAGTTCTAATAAAAAATAACGGATCTACATGAAAGAACCATGAACATTTAACATAAAATTTAATTATATATCTATGATAGTGATATATAAGAATATTACATAATAAAATTCAAAATATTTATCCGTAACTTCATTAGCACACAATAAATGTATTTCAAATATAAAATATTACCACAATCACTCAAAAAAAACTTTTACATTTATTTAACCTTTCCAAAATCATATCATGCCCATTTTTATGTATCTCCCTAAATATATGATAAAATTAAATATATAATTACACATAAAGAAACAAATATCAATAGATAAACCATCTATATTCTTATAATGACACATAATTTACATACATTGTTAGTACTTCAGAATTAAAGTACACTTATTACAACATATAACAAAACCATGAAAGGACTGTATAGGTATAGTGTCTTTAGAAACTGGGAAGCATAAACAACTGGTTCATAAAGCATCTACACTATCTCCCATTTAATTCATCATATCTATAGTCCCTTTTGGCATATCTTACTTAATTCCCTTCTTCCTGACTTGGGGAAAGAAATCATACAAAGGGGTGAGCTCAAATGCCCAGTAAGGGTAAACAAAAGACATATCAATCACATCAAATTCATAAGAACATAACATTTTTGAAATCTTACCTTGCAAAAGAGATCATAATTTCATAACATGGGATAATTAATGGTAGTGAAATGTAATCACAATAATCATAACTTAAAACATGGAACTTTGTGGAATGCACACATAATCATAGAGAATCATTTCATATTAGTCAAGACTCATTGCCAAGACTATCTTAGTCGACAAAGTCCATTTTTGAACCAAGTTCACTCCTCGTTTCAGTCATGTTTCACAGAACCGGTTTAACCCGCCGTTCCAGTCATGTCTATCTCATGAGATATAAAATCTTTACCCAATGAATTGGAGGGAGATATATGTCCCACCCATATCATAATGATACCATTCTAATGTGTTCCACAGAATCATAAATCATACATCATTGCATAACCCATGTAACAAAAATGGGATTCTTAAACATCGTGACATCATAAAAAAATTCATATAAGATAAATGAATTCATAAAAATAATTCCATCACAACATAATAAAATCAATGGAATAATAGGGATAGAAACATAACCCTATATTATCTTAGATGGAAAATAATTTTGATAAAACACTTGAACTCCATTCCTGAGGAAAATATCCTTTCTACTTCAAAAACATTTTTCCTTTCTTAACACGTCATACACTTTTAAACTAAAAGAATTTGATTAAAAATAATCATGAAAAATTTCAAATGAAGCTTCTTGGAAATAATTTTTTAAAAATCTATTCATGCCGTATAAGTTAAAAAACATTCTTCTCATACTTTTTTGGAAAAGTCAAAAAGTACCTCGTACGAAAAAAGACAAAATATTCCTTTCATATCCTTTACTAAAAAAATACCGAAGGGTAAAATTGGATTTAAACAATTGTAGGTGGATGGAAAAAATATTACATATTGAGGGAACATGGATGTGGATGATAAAATACACCCCAGTAAATACCAAAGTATAAACTATCTCAGACAAAAATGAGATTGTGATATTTTCCCTTACCTTAGGTCTGATTTGCTTCGTAAGTGTCCGAAAATCCTGTATAATGATTTAAATATTGTCATTGAATTATTCCAGAATCATACTCATTGTTATGATATCATATATGGTCATATTTTTAGCTTCTTATTAGTAATATTTCATTGCTACTTGTTATTCTGGTGTTTATTACTTTTTGTTCTTATGCGTGTTTTGCCGAATAAATTCTTATTATTCTCTTTAGGTTATAGATACCTCATTTATAGAATGGTATTAGTGTCCTATAATTCATATTCATTCATTCAATTCATTTATATAATCATTATGCAATGAAGATCATATAGAATGAATCACATCACATCGTGGAGACGGTATTCCGTACGTACGCACGAGCGATGATATCGTTCCCATGATCGTGGAATTATATTGGAGTGTATGTATACTATTTAAAAATCAATACCACTTTAAAATAATCATATATAGTTATTTAGTTTCACCATTATACCCATCAATGTAAGGTGATGATAGAAAATAGATTACCCCACGACATGGAGACGGTATTCCGTACGTACGCACGCGCGGCGATTTCATTTTCTCTAGGATGGATAGATGGTGAAATAGGGTTCTTTCATACTTATAATAACATATTAGTATATGAGTGATACTGATGTTATTAATTCATAATGAAACAACTAAATAAGAAAAAGTATAAGAAGAAATAGAGTTGAAAGAATTGGTAATAGACATTACCTCTTCTTTGAAGTGCCTCTTTGAGACCTCCTTTTAGGGAATTAAAATTGGTCTTTGAAGAAGACCAGGACCTCTAGGATGTTTCTAGGGAAGTGGGGAAGTAAAATGGTCAGGGGTTGGCCGAGCTTGAAGGCTCAAATTGGTGTTATGAGGAGAGGGAGGAGGTGCCCTTTTATAAGGGAGGAGAGGGGCACCTTTGGAAATATAAGAAATATTAGTTTATATTAAATCCCATCCCCACTTAAAAACATCCAAAATGACTCATATCCAAAGATTAGATGATATGGGGTTTTAATATCATCAACCAATAAAATTTAGACATTTTAGGAATTTATTTTAAACATTATCAACTTGATTTATCCTTATATATCAATTTAATTTTATTTGTGGTAATAATATTCTAAATTTTAAATTATTATAAATAATTACATATGTGTTGTGAATTTTCCATAATTTGACATTTTATGAAATTTTATAACATATAAATTTTAATTTATAATTTTAAATATTTTTGTGAGTTTTAAACAATTTTATAATATGTTATTTTTATAAAATAACAATAGTATAAATTTTGACAATATTCATTTATTTCAATTTAAATAAACTTTATACAGAATATATGTTCGAAATAAATGCTTTAATATATTAAAAAAATGTCATATGTATCTAGAAAATTAGTTTACCACATTAAATAGTTCATATAATATTTATTTTAATATTTTTAAAACCATTTATTTGATATTTCAATTAATAAAATAATTTCAACATCACTATTGTGTCATAATTAATGATACTTATTTAATCCCTAAAAATTATAAATAAATTACTATGATGTAGATAATTGTATTATATTTCTGGAGACTATTCATGGTTGAAGTTGCATTATGTTTATCACTAAATTAAAATTATTATACTACTAAGATTTAAGAAAGTGACATGTTGTCACATTCTTTGGTTTTAATAATAATGAAATTATTTTCATGGCAAAATGTCTATTAAATGAATCTAATACGACCCTTAGGTGATATGGGTTGGAATTAAGTCATCCGATTGGATTTTGGAAGGTGTTAGGGTAGTTTTATAATCTTATATTTACCCTTAATTACCTGATTTACCTTTAACTAAGGTAAATAAAATTTACCGTAGTTACTATTCATAATGCCCAACAATAAAAAGTATCCTATTAACATAACTTGAACCCACTGATTCCAAATATGGAATCCATTTTTCAAAATTCAAAACATATAAGTTGTAGTAATTAATTTAAATTAAATACCATTGTTAAGAAAATGGGTTTTAGAAGTTAAAACATTGCCAATGATTGAAATGTTTTTACATGTGAATTAAATGTGAAATTAATGCTAATGACATACATTATATTAAATGGTAAAAATATATTCTATTAATACTTTAAAACCATTCAATATGATAATTTAACCATATAAATTATCTCAATGAAAAAAGTTGTTTTTAAATAAAAACTAGCGTATTTTTACAATTCATCAAAATATCAAAGTTATCAGAAAAATATAAAAAACTTATCCCAAGTAAATTTTTATACCCTAATTAAAAAGAAGAATGTTATTTTGTCAAATTGAAATTATAATCATGTCAAGAACTAGATTTAATGTGGGTGTGCCATCAAAATGCAGTAAAACTGCATTTTTTTAAAAATACATATTTTACACGAAAATTTTATTTTGTTCTCTTACCATGTTCTAGAAAATTTGTATGATAAATAATAAAATTAAAAATGTAGTTAATAATATTCATAACGGCTAGTTCATAATAATATATCGTTGTTTAGTGAAACCCGATATTGCGTACTACACACACTATCGAGGAAGGTCGTGATTGCGTGTAATGCAAGCCGAGCCCATATTGTGTCCTGTGAAAGATTCCTTTGGTGTTGTGTATAACATAAGACATAAAAAAATTCTCATAAAATCTCAGGGTGTTACATTCTACCCCCCTTCAAATGAATTTCTGCCTCAAAATTCGTCACATCATTACAAACAGATGAGGATACCTCTCCCTCATCATATCCTCAAGTTCCCATGTACTTCTTCGGATTGGTGGTTCCTCCATAAAACATTCACCACGCGAGTGGTCTTGTTCCGAAGGACCTTTTAACTATGATCGAGAATCTCTATTGGTTGTTATTTGTAAGAAAGATCTTGTTCTAGCGGTTCAACTTCTGAGCTGAGTACATGTGAAGGGTCAGGTATGTACTTTCTCAAGAGAGATACATGGAACACATAGTGAACTTGAGAGAGATTCGGTAGAAGCGGCAATCGGTAAGCTACCTTCCCAAAACGATCCATAATTTCAAAAGGACCGATATATCTAGGGCTCAACTTTCCCTTCTTCCCAAATCTCATGACCCCCTTCCAGGGAGATATTTATATGAACACTTTATCACCCACTTAAAACTCTAGGTCTTTTCTTCGGTTGTCGGCATAACTTTTTTGTTGAATATGAGCTGCTCTTATGTGTTGTTGAATAGATCTGACCTTTTCTTCCATTACATCAACAAGATCAGGTCCTAATAGCTTTCTTTCCCTAACTTCATCCCAGCAAGTTGGAGTCCTGCATTTCTTTCCATAGAGAGATTTATAAGGAGCCATCTGAATACTAGAGTGAAAGTTATTATTAAAAGAAAATTCCTCTTAAGGTAGTTGTTGATCCCAAACACCTTTGAAATTTATAGAGAAAGCTCTCAACATATCTTCTAGTGTTTGAATTTTCCTCTCAGACTGACCGTCTGTCTAAGGATGATAACAAGTGCTGAAACTCAACTCTGTATCCAGAGTATGGTGAAGACTTCACCAGAACTATGAGGTAATCCTCGGATCCCGATCAGATATAATAGAAAGTGGCACTCCATGCAATCTTACCACTTCCTTTACATATATCCTAGCAAGCTGATCTAGAGAGAAATCGTCTCTAATAGCAATGAAGTGTGCAGACTTTGTATGAAGATCAACTATGGCCCAGATAGCATTTTTTCCTTTGAACATTTTAAGAAGTCTGGTGACAAAGTCCATAGTGATATTTTCCCATTTCCATTCGGGTACGGGTAATGGTTGTAACATCCCCTTAGACTTCTATCTCTCTACTTTAACTTACTAACAAACCAAGCATCGAGAGACATATTCAACAACAACTCTTTTCATGCCATCCCACTAGAAGCACTCTTTCTGGTCCCTATACATCTTCGTGCTTCCAGGATGAATAGAGAATGAAGAACTATGAGCCTCATCCAGCAGCTCCTTCTTTAATTCTGGGATGGGAGGAATACAAACCTGATTCTTGAACATTATTATCCCATCACAATCAAGGTTGAATTCAGGAACATTTCTCACCTCTTTTTGTAACTCTACATCTTCTTTCTGTGCCTCTTTAATCTTCACATGTATAGATGATTGATCATTCATTTGACAAAGATACGATTTTCCCCCTTCCATTATAATTCCATGATCTATCCTTTGTAAATCCATAAATATTGGATCTTTTGTGATCCTCATCATGGATAAACTAGCATGGTCTTGTCGACTTAATGCATCTTCCACCTTGTTTGCCTTCCTAGGGTGGTAATTAATTGAGCAGTCATAATCCTTAATCAACCCTAACCATCTTCTTTGTCGCATATTCAGCTCTATTTGTGTGAAAATATACTTTAAACTTTTATGATCAGTATAAATGTCAAACCTTTATCCATAAAGATAATGCCTCCAAATCTTTAATGCAATGATTACCATAGCTAACTCCAAATCATGAGTTGGGTAATTTTTCTCATTGATTTTCAACTGTCGTGAGGAATAAGCTATCACCATATCATTTTGCATAAGAACACACCCCAATCCCTTATTGGATGCATCACTGTAGATCACAAACCTTTCTCCACTACAAGGAAGTGTGAGTACAGGTGCACTGGATAATATTATTTTCAACTCCTTGAAAATCTCTTCACATTCCTCCATCTAAACAAACATAACTCCTTTTTGAGTTAGCACGGTGAGTGAATTAGATAATCGTGAAAAATCATTCACAAAACGTCGATAATATCCATCCAAACCAAGAAAACTTCAGATCTCAGTTACTGTTGTTGGTCTCAACCATCTTTCAATAACCTATATTTTTGTTGGATCCACAGATATCCCCTATTTTGAGATTATGTGACCCAAAAATGCATCTTTTTGAAGCCAAAATTCACACTTGGTAAATTTTGCATAAAGCATCTCCTTTCTCAAGGTCTTCAATACAATTTTCAAGTGATCTTCATGTTCTTCCTTGCTCTTTGAATATACAAGAATATCATCTATAAAGACTACCACTAACTGATAAAGTTAGTCTCTGAAGACTCTATTCATCATATCCATGAAGATAATAGGGGAATTAGTAAGACCAAATGGCATCACTATAAATTCTTAGTGTCCATACCTTGTACGGAAAGCCGTCTTTGGTATATCCTCCCTTTTGACCCTTAATTGATGATACCCTGAATGAAGATCAATCTTTGAAAAGTATTGATCTCCGCGTAGTTGTTCAAATAAGTCATCAATGTGTGGGAGAGGATATTTGTTATTGATAGTGATCTTGTTAAGTTCTCGATAATCAATGCAGAGTCTCATTGATCCATCATTATTCTTAACAAACAGAACAGGTGCTCCCCAAGGTGACGCACTAGGGAGTATGAATCCTTTATCAAGATTCTCTTGGAGTTTCTTCTTCAATTCATGTAACTCAATTGGGGCCATTCTATAAGGTGTCTTTGAAATAGTTAAAGCACCTGGTATGAGTTCTATTGAAAACTCACCTTCACGATTTGGTGGAAGACCCGGAAATTCCTTCAGAAAGACATGATCAAACTCCCGTAAAATGGGAATATTCTTAATTTTGAGTTTCTCGCCAACCATTTGAGATAATTAACATTCATTTAGTGGAATCAAGACCCATAAGATGAAAGAAATTTTCAATGAAAGGTTATGTTCATCCTTGCATCGATAGACGATCATAGATTGATCTGGAATATGAAACGTGACTTCCCTTCTTTGGAAATTGATATGAGCACCATATAAGGAAAGACAATCCATGCCAAGAATAACATCAAATTCCATTATAGGAAGGATCAAAAGATTTGCAGGATGCAATTACCCACAAACTTCAATCAAAGAAGAATTGTAAACTTTTGATGCGACTATTGTGACATTAGGAGTTGTCATAGCCAACTCAACATCTAATTGTTGAGGTAATACGGTGATACCCTTATAGAATTCTTCAGAAATAAAAGTGTGGGTGGATCCAGAATCAAATAAAAAATTTTCTACTTTAGAGTCGATGGTATGTGTATCTCTCACCACTTCGTTGTCGTACTCCACATCGCCGATAGTAATTTCATGTGACTTTCCTTTGACTTTGGCCTTAAGAGTTTTTTGACGTCGATCATCATCATCAACCCTTGGATTTGGGAATTGATTGGCATAATTCCCCATCTTCTTACACTTGAAACATTGAAGTGTAGTAGGTTCATTCTGTGTATCCCTTCCTTTTTTTGCATCATTAGACATCTTCTTCCCATTATTTCGACATTAAATTGCCCGATGACCTTCTTTTCCACACTTATAACATTTTCTTATCCCCTTAAGACAATTTCCTCCATGTTTCTTTCCACACTGTGAGCATAAGGGAAAACTCATCTTCTTCTCAATGTGGTCTTTATCTTTTCCTTTGAATTCCATTTTCCTCTTCTTATCAAACCCATGTGACTGATGGGTTACACCAATCTCCATCTCAACCTTGAGATCACATCTAACAATTTTCTCGTAGTTATTGATATCCCTTATGGATAACTCCCATCGAAGACTTGGTTTTAAGCCACTAATGAATCGATCGATCTTACTCTCAGGTTGGATAATAATACCAGAAGCGTACCTTGAAAGCCTTGTAAAATTTTCTTCATAGGTACCAATAGCTTCACCATCCTTTTGCTTCAGTTCAAGAAAATCTTTCTCCATCTTTGTTCTTAGAATACGAGGGACGTACTTATTGAAAAATATGTTCTTGAACTCACCCCATTCCATGGAATTAATTTCATCTCTTGGCCTTGTATTCTTGATAAGATTCCACTATTGATCAGCATTACCTTCCAAACGATACACTTCTAAGATGACTTTATCATGTTCAAAACATTGAAGATCTGAAAATAAATTTTCAGTAGTACTGATCCATTGTTCAGCAACTAATGGATCAGTAGACCCGCTGAATGAAGGCGGATGTTGCCTCATGAAGGATTCAACAGAATGTTGTTCCTTCCATTGATCTTTTGGAAGTCCTGCATGATTCATAGATTGAGATAGGTGTGTGAGCATGGCTACATGATTTTTCATTCCAGTTCCCATAACATTTGGTTGCTCAAGGGGACAATCATTGCATTGCCCGTTGCATTCCGCATTAACTCGGCTCTTTCGGGTTCCATCCATTGACTAAAACCAAGAAGAATATTATGAGAAACACTATTATAATAGGAAAACCACATAATCAAGAATAAAATTTCAAACTTAAGTTCTTATACTAGGTTATTCTTGGACATTTATAAAACACTAAGATTGTGTTATATGCTTAGACTTATCCTTAGAATTCTTACTAAGGCTTTCACATCCTAGTTTCCAAAGGATGACTATACCTTTGCTCTGATACCAACTATAATGACCCATAATTTACATAAATTGTTAGTACTTCAAAATTGAAGTACAGTTATTACAACATATAACAAAACCATGAAAGGACCGTATAGGTATAATGTCTTTAGAAACCGGGAAACATAAACAACTGGTTCATAAAGCATCTACACTATCTCCCATTTATTTCATCATATATATAGTCCCTTTTGGAATATCTTACTTAATACCCTTCAACATGACCTGGGGAAAGAAAACATACAAAAGGGTGAGCTCAAATTCTTAGTAAGGGTATACAAAAGACATATCAATCACATCAAATTCATAAGAACATAACATTTTGGGAATCTTACCCTGCAAAAAAGATCATAATTTCATAACATGGGATAATTCATGGTAGTGAAATGTAATAAAAATAATCTAAACTTAAAACATGGATCTTTGTGGCATACAAACATAATCATAGAGAATAATTTCTTAGTAGTCAAGACTCATTTCCAAGACTATCTTAGTGGACAATGTCCATTTCTGAACCGAGTTCACTCCTCGTTTCCGTCCTGTTTCACTGAACTGGTTTAACCTGTCGTTTAACCCATGTCTATATCATGAGATATAAAATCTTTACCCAATGAATTGGAGGGAGATATAGGTCCCACCCATCTCATAATGATACCATTATTATGTGTGCCACAAAATCATAAATCATACATCATTGCATAACCCATGTAATAAAAATGGGATTCTTAAACATCATGACATCATAAAACAATTCATATAAGATAAATGAATTCATAAAAATAATTCCATCACAACATAATCAAATCAATTTAATAATAGGGATAGAAACAGAACCCTATATTATCTAAGATGGAAAATAATTTTGATAAAACACTTGAACTCCATTCTTGAGAAAAATATTCTTTCTACTTCAAAAACATTTTTCCTTTCTTAACACGTCATAAATTTTTAAACTAAAAGAAGTTGATTAAAAATAAACATTAAAACTTGTAAATGAAGAATCTTGGAAATAATGTTTTAAAAATCCATTCATGTCGTATATGTTAAAAAAACACTCTTCTTGTACTTTTGTCGGAAAAGTCAAAAAGTACCTCGTATTAAAAACTACAAAAGATTCCTTTCATATCCTTTACTAAAAACTAACTAAAGGGTAAAATTGGATTTAAACAATTGTTGGTGGATGGAAACAATATTACATATTGAGGGAACATGTATGTGGAAGATAAAATACCCCCCCAGTAAATACCAAAGTACAGACAATCTCGGATAAAAATGAGATTGTGATATTTTCCCTTACCTTAGGTCTGATTTGCTTCGTAAGTGTCCGAACCTCCTGTATAATGATTTAAATAATGTCATTGAATTATTATATAATCATAATAATTGTTATGATATCATATATAGTCATATTCTTAACTTCTTATTTGTAATATTTCATTGCTACTTGTTATTCGGGTGTTTATTACTGTTTGTTCTTATGTGTGTTTTGTCGAATAAATTCTTATTCTTCTCTTTAGGTTATAGATAACTCATATCCAGAATGTTATTAGTGTACTATATATCATATTTATTCACTAAATTCATTTATATAATCATTATGCAATGAAGATCATGTAGAACGAATCACATCACATCGTGGAGACGGTATTCCGTACGTACGCACGAGCGATGATATCATTCCCATGATCGTGGAATTGTATTGGAGTGTATGTATACTATTTCAGAATCAATAACAATTTACAATAATAATATATAGTTATTTAATTGCACCATTATACCCATCCATGTAAGGTGGTGATGGAAAATATATTACACCACGGCGTGGAGACGGTATTCCGTACGTACGCAAGCGTGGTGATTTTGTTTTCCGTAGGATGGATAGATGGTGAAATAGGGATGTTTCAAACATATAATAATGTATCAGTATATTAGTGATATTGATTTTATTACATCATAATGAAACAAGTAAAGAAGACTAAGTAGAAGACGAAATAGAGTTGAAAGAATCGGTAACGGACATTACCTCTTCTTTGAAGCGCCTCTTTGAGACCTCTTTTTAGGGCACTGAAATTGGTCTTTGAAAAAGCCCAGAACCTCTAGGATGTTTCTAGGGAAGTGGGGAAGTGAAATGGGCAGGGGTGGCCAAGACTGAAGGCTCAAATTGGTGTGAGGAGGAGAGGGAGGAGGTGCCCTTTTATAAGGGAGGAGAGGGGCACCTTTGGAAATATAAGAAGTATTAGTTTATATTAAATCCCAACCCCACTTAAAAACTTCCAAAATGACTCATATCCAAATACTAGGTGAGATTGAATTGTAATATCATCATCCAATTAAATTTAGACACGTTAGGAATTTATTTTAAACATTATCAGCTTGATTTATCATTATTTGTCAATTTAATTTTATTTGTGGTAATAATATTATAAATTTTAAATTATTATAAATAATTACATATCTGTTGTTAATTTTCTATAATTTGACACTATGAAATTTTAGACTATATAAATTTTAATTTATAATTTTTAAATATTATTGTGATTTTTAAACAATTTTATAATATGTTATTTTTATAAAATAACAATAGTTTCAATTTTAACAATATTCATTTATTTGAATTTAAATAAATTTTATACAGAAGATATGTTCGAACTAAAAGCTTTAATATATTTATAAAATATCATATGTATCTATAAAATTATTTTAGCACGTTAAATAGTACATATAATATTTATTTTAATATTTTTAAAACCATTTATTTGACATTTTAATTAATAAAATAATTTCAACATCACTATTGTGTCATAATTAATGATAATTAATTAATACCTAAAAATTATAAATAAATTCCTATGATGTAGATAATTGTATTATATTTCTAGATACTATTCATGTTCGACGTTTCATTAAGTTTTTCACTAAATTAAATTTATTATACTTATAAGATTTATGAAAGTGACATGTCGTCACATTCTTTGGTTTTAATAATAATTATATTACTTTCATGGGAAAAAGTCTATTAAATGAATCTAATTCGACCCTTAGGTGATATGGGTCGAATTTTAGTCATTCAATAGGATTTTGGCAGGTATTAGGGTAATTTTATAATCATATATTTACCCTTAATTACCCGATTTACCTTTAACTATGGTAAATAAAATTTACCGTAGTTACTATTCATAATGCCCAAAAATAAAAAGTAGCCTATTAACATACTTTGAATCCATTGATTCCAAATATGGAATACATTTTTCAAAATTTAAATTATATAAGTTGTAGTAATTAATTTAAAATAAACCCCGTTGTTAAGAAAACGGGTTTTAAAAGTTAAAACATTGCCAAAGATTGAAATGTTTTTACCTATGAATTCAATGTGAAATTAATGATAATGAAATAAATTATATTAAATGGTAAAAATATATTCTATTTATACTTAAAAAACATTCAATATTATAATTTAACCATATAAATTATCTCAATGAAAAAAGTTGATTTTAATTAAAAATTAGCTTATTTTTACTATTCATCAAAATATGGAAGTTATCAGAAAAATATCAAAAATTTATCCAAAGTAATTTTTTTTACCCTGATTCAAAAGAATGATTTTATTTTGTCAAATTGAACTTATAATCATGTCAGAAACTAGATTTAATGTCAGTGCGCCATCAAAAGTCGGCAAAACTGAATTTATTTAAAAATAATTATTTTACCTGAAAAATTTATTTTGTTCTCTTACCATGTTCTAGAAAATGTGTATGATGAATAATTAAATTCAAAATGTATTTAATACTATTCATAATGTCTAGTTCATAATAATATATCGTTGTTTAGTGAAACCCGGTATTGCGTACTACACACGATATCGAGGAAGGTCGTGATTGTGTGTAATGCAAGCCAAGTCCGTATTGTGTGCTGTGGAAGATTCCTTTGGTGTTGTGTATACCATAAGAAATAAAATATTTCTCATAAAATATCAGGGTGTTACAATTCTATTCTCCTCTCTCTTAAAATATTAGTTAGATAAATAGAATAGAATTATTTATGATGTCTATTTTTGTCACGACCCGTCCTCGGGGCCCGTGCCGTGACTACCCCAAGCCTGCCTTCCATAGGCCAGGGGCTGGCTACTAGCACCAAAGGCGTAAAATCCCGATAACTGGGAAGGCATTGCCTTTATAAAGAAAACAAGCACCACCGAGTACAAGCGGAAGTAAAACACTAAGTACAAAAACAAGAGCTGAAAAGAAAAAAAGGGGCCGGAAATACAAGCCCAACTGTAAAGTACAACTCGAAAGGGAAAACAGCGACTGAAAAGTAAAGCTGCTACGCTGAGATGTACACTGGAAATCCCACCTGAAGGGTGGGTACAGATAGCTCCTCTGCTCCTCGGGTCCCGCCATCCGCACCTCGTTGTGTTGGTTGCAGACGACGGACAGTGCTGACAGAAGCCGAAGGTTCGAGGACTGGACGGTACCTGGAGGTGGACAATACGACGAGGCGGTACCCGGAGGTGGACCACTGGGCGGGACATACTCGGAGCGGATGGCGGGACCCGACGAGCAGAGGAGCTATCTGTACCCACCCTTCAGGTGGGATTTCCAGTGGACATCTCAGCATAGCAGCTTTACTTTTCAGTCGCTGTTTTCCCTTTCGAGTTGTACTTTACAGTTGGGCTTGTATTTCCGGCCCCTTTTTTTCTTTTCAGATCTTCTTTTTGTACTTAGTGTTTTACTTCCGCTTGTACTCTGTGGTGCTTGTTTTCTTTATAAAGGCAATGCCTTCCCAGTTATCGGGATTTTACGCCTTTGGTGCTAGTCGCCAGCCCCTGGCCTATGGAAGGCGGGCTTGGGGTAGTCACGGCACGGGCCCCGAGGACGGGTCGTGACAAATTGGTATCAGAGGAGTTCGGTTCTACCGCAGAACTTATAACTCTGATGTTTCTTTCTGTGAAGCAATAGTGTTGAGAGTACCGAGTGTGGTTTTCAGTTCAGGGAGTCCAGTGTTGGTGCGGGCGGCCGACGTATCCATACACCAGGACCCTGATAACTGATTTCCGACTTTGTGCACGAAAACACTGATTGCGTGTGTGTTTTCAAAAGTTTTTTCCCTTAAAACAGCTCAAACCAGGTCAGCTCACAAGGTATAATCGTTTGATCGTGTTACGTTGTTTCTTTCAGGATGTCTTTTCTCAGACGACCAATTAGAGCCCGGAGGGATGAGCGTGCTGACAGTCTGTCGAGCGACGAGGCTTCGGTACAGGGCCCTCTTGCAGTTGAGGCACCAGCGGTACTACCATACGTTGGGCCACCGATGCCACCAGCCCCAGCAGTAGGCGATGCACGACGCTTGAGCGCGCTGCACGAGTTCCAGTGCCAGAGGCCACCCAGGTTCCGGGGAGAGACGGACCCGCAGGCGGCTGAGGTTTGGCTGGAGGCTGTGGTGAGAGTCTTCAGGCTAGTGGGGACGCCGGCAGACTTCATGGTGATCTTTGCTACCAGCCTCCTTCAGGCAGCAGCAGGTAGGTGGTGGAGCCACTTGTTTCAGTTTTGCGATGAGATGAACTTCGCATGGGAAGACATCGAGACCTTCTTCAGGGTGGAGTTTGTGCCAGTATCTCTACACCCCGAGCGTGTACATGAGATTCTGCCTTTGCCGCGTGTTTTTCGATCAGAAGCCGAGTCATCTGTGGGCAGTAGACAGATGATGCAGAGGTCCAGGAGGACCAGACCAGCAGTTGGGCGATCTCGGGTTTTAGGACCGGTGGTGCGGGGCACCCGAGGTGGGGTCAGAGCCAGGCGTGCCAGAAACGGACAATGTTACTCCTGTGGCGGAAAGGGTCACCTGGCACGTGACTGTCCGACTCCTCGATCCGCAGGCTTGGAGGGAGCCACCGAGGTTGAGGCAGCGACAAATGCTGGAGCTCTGGGAGCAGGTGGACAGGGGAGGAACTAGTGGATACGTCTTTTGTACTTCTAGTTCCATGTTGATGTTGCTTTTGTATAGCGTCTTGTAATATGAGCTGCAATAATAAAAGACGCATACCTTTGTGATGTTTTCTTTCCTGTCCTCTTTTGTGATGTTACTAAGAGGTTCCAGTTGACTGTTGACTTGACCCTCACTTGTGAGACATCTACTGGAGGAGACCAGTTACCACACACTGATGCCGACAGTGTGACTCAACCCTTGGAGGCGAGAGTAACGGTTGGATCTCTTAGTAGTAGCGTCGAGGCCTTACGACGTCATCCTTGGTATGGATTAGTATCATCCATGTTAGGATTGACTGTTTTAGGCAAAGAATGTGGTTCATCCAGGGGATGAGATCAGGTTTCTCTTATCGGCAAAGAAGAAATCTTGCAGCTCTTGTGGAACCAGAAAAGGTCCAGGTCATCCAGGAGCGGATGAGGACAGCACAGAGCCGGCAGAAGTCATATGCTGACAGGAGGCGGAGGCCACTAGAGTTCGAGGATGGTGACCACGTCTTCTTGCGGGTCTCACCTCGACGTGGTATTCGGATATTTGGCCGAGGCGGCAAGATATCTCCGCGCTTCATCAGACCCTTCCAGGTCCTCAGCAAGGTTGGCGAGGTGGCTTATCGCCTGACTCTACCACCTCAGATACACCGGGTGCACGACGTCTTCCACGTGTCTCAACTGAGGAGATACGTGCACGACCCGACGCACATCTTTGACCATGGGGAGCTTGACGTTGACGATGGGGCGACTTTTACGGAGGTCCCGGTGGAGATAGAGGATCGACAGGAGCGGGTCCTACATGGGCGATCGATTCCTCTTGTGCGCAACAGATGGCGGCACGGGAATCTCCAGGAGAGCACATGGGAGCGGGAGGCTCAGATGCGTGCTCAGTACCCTCTTTTGTTTCCCTAGTTTTTGTTGTATCTTTACGGGGACGTAAAGCCCTGAGGTGGGAGTAATGTAAGACCCATAAAATTCATGGGAAATTTTTTTTCTTAATTTTCTTTAGAATTTTACAAGAGCGCGGTTTCAGACGGCACCTGATTCCGAGGCCCGGAGTGCCCGGAATTAATTTCCGAAGTTTGGCTCGGGTACGTTCAGTGAACGAACGAGCGGGAATTTCTAACTTTTGATCCGGTGCTCGGAATTGAAATCCGAGGGCACCGATGAACTTGTAGCGCCGATTTTCGCTTAAAGAGACCTTTTCGGGAGTTGCGTTTGTTTCGGGTTAAAAGTTAGTTTTTGGGAGATTTATAAAAAAGTTGAATAAAAAGTGTGAATTCTTTTTATTTTATTTTTTTTGTAAGTTAAGTCCTACCAAAGGGAGTTGGGAGTGGGACCCACACCCACTTAACCTCCCTTGGGAGGATTAAGTGTGGTGGGGCCCACACGAACCCCCACCTTTTCAACTCCCCTCTCTCCCTCTTAATGGCTTGACAAGTTAACTTCTATTTAATTATACAATTCATGTATATTAAATAAGTGAGTTAATTAAGGGAGTTAAACCCTTTTTGAATTTCAAACCTTTGAAATTCTTGTGGTTAAGTTATGAAATAATATAAGTTAAATCTTATATTATTCTAGGAGTTTCTTTTACCCTTGGGAGGATTTCTTGAGAGCTTGGAAGCTTTTCTCCTCTTCTTCTTCAAACTCAACGAAGAACGCGAAGAACGTCGTTCTTCAACGAAGAACTTCTTTGCCGAAGAACACGGTCTTTCCGCGACGCCATATCCGCGACGTGACATACTTCTTCTGCGTCTTCTCTTCCGCGACGGTTTTCCGCGACGAACGCCTTCGACAACGACTCTTCCTCCGACACCAAAGGAATCGACACCGATATTCCACGACTCCATCAACGTGCGACTATCGAGGTAGAGGTTCTTGAGTTC
The DNA here is from genome assembly GCA_963277665.1 of Viscum album. NCBI lineage: Eukaryota > Viridiplantae > Streptophyta > Magnoliopsida > Santalales > Viscaceae > Viscum > Viscum album. The sequence goes on along the minus strand of OY728153.1, from coordinate 2,013,344,132 downwards.
GTTGTTCACTTTATAATTTGACTTTCCTCAAGACTTGACGTAGAACGCTCAAGATCCGACGAAGAACGCCGCTCCGCTCTTCTTCGTCTTCGGTGTCAACGAGGGAGAACACCGCACCTTCCTCGGACAACCTTCGTCGGCGTACAAGGATTCGCCAACGACGTGCCTCTTCGGACGCACCTCTTCGTCGTCGAATTTGACGATCGACGACCGCGACGCCCGACTTCCGCGACGTCGTCTTCCGCGGAACGTAGAACGATCTTCGAACCTTATACCCGAGGTAGGGGTTATTGATTTCATTTTGGTTTCCTTATTCCTTTTTTTGATCGTGAATAGCAAGTATAACGTGTGACTTAATTTATTTAAGTTGCGTTATTATTTTAACGTGAGGGGGGCCGAACCGCACGAACACGGCCGAATTCCCCTTCCATCGTTCATGTTTATTTTGCGGAAGAAGGCAAGTGGCGTGGTGCCGTCGCACCACGCAGATGAACGTGCTTATAGTTTACGTGGCGCCGTCGCGCTACGTCAAGAAAAATCTTCAAGAACGCGACGCCGTCGCGCCGCGTTGAAATGAATGTCAAAGCACGGCGAAGGGGCGCGGTGCCGTCGCACCGCGCCGGATGACGAACGCCGCGGCCGGTTCCGGGCCGCGGCGGGACGAGAAGACCGCGGCCGGTTCCGGGCCGCGGCGGGACGAGGAGACCGCGGCCGGTTCCGGGCCGCGGCGGAAGGGAAGACCGGCGGCCGGGCCGCCGGCGTCGGAAGTCGAAGGCGGGACCGGAATTTCCGGTCCCGTAGGTAAAAACCGGCCGGCCAGCTGGCTGGCCGGATGTCATAAAACCGGGGAATTAAATTCCCCGGCCGGTTCAACAAAACCCCCCCTCTTAATGAGGGGGGGGGGGGTTCATGAGGGAAGGGGGCAGCCGGCCCCCTTGGTTCACCGCCAGCAGGCCCCCCACGTGAGGGGGGCGTTTTTTTTTTCAAAAAAAATAATAATAATGGCGCGGCTTTGCCGCGCCGCCCTCCAGAAAAGCGGGAGCTTTGCTCCCCGCAAGCCGACCGCCAGCGCGGCCCGTCGCCGCCGCCACCGCGGCCCGCCGCCGCCGCCACCGCGGCCCGCCGCCGCCGCGCCGCCCCGCCGCCGCCGCCGCGCCGCCACGCCGCCGCCGCCGCGCCGCCGTCGCCGCCGCCGCCGGCCTCCGTGCCCCCGTCGCGCCGCCCCCGGGGGGGGGGGGGGGGGGGGGGGGGGTCGGGCCGGGTCGGCCCGGACCCGGACCCCCCGTTTCGAACCAGTTTTGGTTTTTCGCTCATAACTTGAGCCTCGGACCTCCGAATGACGAACCGTTTGCGGCAACGCGATCCTTGGATCGAGACGGTCGTTTCGGTATATCGCACTCAAGGTTTCAGATTACTTTGAGTTCGGCCGGGTTGGTTCGTTCACGAAACCAACCGGGCCTTCGGAGCGGAAACGCTCAAATCTTGAGCTACGGACGTCCGATTGACGTGCCGTCAGTCGCGTTGTGTTCCTTTTAGTGAGACGGATCTTTTGGCATACTCCGCCCGAGGTTTGGACGCAGGTGGAGTACGGTCGGGATGGTTTTTCCATAAAAACCAACCGGGCCCCGGAGACGAAAATGCCAATAACTCACAGACCGGGCGTCCGATTGACGCGCCGTCTGTTTCGTTGACTTCCTCTTGATGAGACGGAACTTTTGACATACTCCGCCCGAGTTTTGGATGCAGTCGGAGTATGGCCGGGTTGGATTGTACCCGAAATCCAACCGGGCCCCTGGAACGGGAAAGCTGATATCTTTCAGACAGGACGTCCGCTTGACGAGCCGTCAGTGGCGTTGGTAGTTACGTTTAGTAACGGTCCCTATGTGTATACCCTATGGGAGTTCGGGGTACAGTTGAGATACGGCCGGGATTGGTTTCGCTCTCGAAACCAACTGGGCCCCTGGGACGAGAAGGCTAATAACTCACAGACCGGGCGTCCGATCGACGCGCCGTCTGTTGTGTTGAGACCCCTGTGACGAGATGGAGCTCTTCAGCAGTTACGGTTTCGATAATGAAAATCCTGGTTTGAGCTGAGACTTTTGACCTTGTGTTTACCTCATGATTGAGATGGGTCACTTGCTAACTTTGGTATATGTATGGGCATATACCCGAGTAGTGGTTATCCGTCGTTTTCACAATCCTTGTGTTTCCTCATGATTGAGATGGGTTACTTGATAACTTAGGTATATGTATGGGCATATAACTAAGTAGAATTTATCTGTTGAGATCTTCTTGTGTTTATCCTTGTTGGTTTTAGTGAGACCTTGAGGGTCTCGGGGTCCCTACTGAGTATCGTTATACTCACCCCTGCACGGGCTATGCCCGCACCTCGTTGTGTTGGTTGCAGACGACGGACATTGCTGACAGAAGCCGAAGGTTCGAGGACTGGACGGTACCTGGAGGTGGACAATACGACGAGGCGGTACCCGGAGGTGGACCACTGGGCGGGACATACTCGGAGCGGATGGCGAGACCCGAGGAGCAGAGGAGCTATCTGTACCCACCCTTCAGGTGGGATTTCCAGTGGACATCTCAGCGTAGCAGCTTTACTTTTCAGCCGCTGTTTTCCCTTTCGAGTTGTACTTTACAGTTGGGCTTGTATTTTCGGCCCCTTTTTTTCTTTTCAGCTCTTCTTTTTGTACTTAGTGTTTTACTTCCGCTTGTACTCTGTGGTGCGTGTTTTCTTTATAAAGGCAATGCCTTCCCAGTTATCGGGATTTTACGCCTTTGGTGCTAGTCGCCAGCCCCTGGCCTATGGAAGGCGGGCTTGGGGTAGTCACGGCACGTCCGATTGACGTGCCGTCAGTCGCGTTGTGTTCCTTTTAGTGAGACAGATCTTTTGGCATACTCCGCCCGAGGTTTGGACGCAGGTGGAGTACGGTCGAGATGGTTTTTCCATAAAAACCAACCGGGCCCCGGAGACGAAAATGCCAATAACTCACAGACCGGGCGTCCGATTGACGCGCCGTCTGTTTCGTTGACTTCCTCTTGATGAGACGGAACTTTTGACATACTCCGCCCGAGTTTTGGATGCAGTCAGAGTATGGCCGGGTTGGATTGTACCCGAAATCCAACCGGGCCCCTGGAACGGGAAAGCTGATATCTTTCAGACAGGACGTCCGCTTGACGAGCCGTCAGCGGCGTTGGTAGTTACGTTTAGTAACGGTCCCTATGTGTATACCCTATGGGAGTTCGGGGTACAGTTGAGATACGGCCGGGATTGGTTTCGCTCTCGAAACCAACCGGGCCCCTGGGACGAAAAGGCTAATAACTCACAGACCGGGCGTCCGATCGACGCGCCGTCTGTTGCGTTGAGACCCCTGTGACGAGACGGACCTTTGAGACACTTCTTCGTGGGACTTTGAGATACTTGGAGTATCGACCTGTAGCTCGTGGAGCGGACCCTCCCAGTGACGAGCGTGCGAAGTACAGAGACCGTGTAGCTGGCTGAGACCTGACGACTGCTTGACCGACTCGACTTGGAGTGAGTCGACTAGCCCAGTGGACGGAGCACTACTTTCTGAGGTGCAGACCCATGGCGGACGGAGCACTACCTGTGTGACAGTGCAGACCCGCGGTGCTCGTCCGGAGAGTACCTCAGCAGGCTACTAGGGGGTGTGAACTTCGGAGTTTGGGTGACATACCTCGGCGGGAAGCACTACTGTGTTTGGGTGGCTGGCCCGCAGTACTCGACAGGAGGAGTACTTCAGCAGTCTTAGGTTAGTGAGCAGTACCTCGGAGTCGTGACAGGACAACTGTACACTCTAGAGACGGAGCTCTTCAGCAGTTACGGTTTCGATAATGAAAATCCTGGTTTGAGCTGAGACTTTTGACCTTGTGTTTACCTCATGATTGAGATGGGTCACTTGCTAACTTTGGTATATGTATGGGCATATACCCGAGTAGTGGTTATCCGTCGTTTTCACAATCCTTGTGTTTCCTCATGATTGAGATGGGTTACTTGATAACTTAGGTATATGTATGGGCATACACCTAAGTAGAATTTATCTGTTGAGATCTTCTTGTGTTTATCCTTGTTGGTTTTAGTGAGACCTTGAGGGTCTCGGGGTCCCTACTGAGTATCGTTATACTCACCCCTGCATGGGCTATGCCCGCACCTCGTTGTGTTGGTTGCAGACGACGGACAGTGCTGACAGAAGCCGAAGGATCGAGGACTGGACGGTACCTGGAGGTGGACAATACGACGAGGCGGTACCCGGAGGTGGACCACTGGGCGGGACATACTCGGAGCGGATGGCGGGACCCGAGGAGCAGAGGAGCTATCTGTACCCACCCTTCAGGTGGGATTTCCAGTGGACATCTCAGCGTAGCAGCTTTACTTTTCAGTCGTTGTTTTCCCTTTCGAGTTGTACTTTACAGTTGGGCTTGTATTTCCGGCCCCTTTTTTTCTTTTCAGCTCTTCTTTTTGTACTTAGTGTTTTACTTCCGCTTGTACTCTGTGGTGCTTGTTTTCTTTATAAAGGCAATGCCTTCCCAGTTATCGGGATTTTACGCCTTTGGTGCTAGTCTCCAGCCCCTGGCCTATGGAAGGCGGGCTTGGGGTAGTCACGGCACGGGCCCCGAGGACGGGTCGTGACAATTTTTATCCCACATTAATATCAATATCGAAAGACTAGACATATTATCTGACATATTAACATACCATAACCATGTACATGATTAAATTGAAACCCTAAATTCAAATTTATATTCTAATATTATTTCTTTCACTATGAAATGGTTAATACATCTATAATGTTCTCCATCATTGAAAAATATTCAAATTTCCACTCATTCTACTCAAAAATATTTCAATTTTGTTATATTTTATATAAATGTGATTTCCATTTATATTTACCTTATTTAATGAAAATATAAATATAATATTTATTACAACATCCCAATAGTATTTTAAACACCGCATTAACATTTAAATCATTTAACATAGTATTCAATGACTTATGTTCAGTTATGACATGGGTGGGATCCACATAATCATCTTTATTTGTTAGGGCCTGACCTAGAAGCAAAAATATGGTGTCTATTAAAATTATGATAGAACTATTACAAGGAATAAAATACATAATGATTGAATATATTAGTACTATTGGTATACCAGATACATAAATGAGTTTCATAATACAAATTAATATGATAATTACAGCATAATTTTTTTTATTTTCTAGAAAAAAATCACTCCATGAGGAATATTTTTGAATATAATTATTATTAAACATATTGGATTCCTAGGGAATGGGAAAATAATAAGGGTGACAAAAAATTATCAACAAGGTTAATGTATAGTGGACAAAATAATGAATCAAGGAGAATAATTGAATGTAATGTTAATTAAGTTATCAAACATTAGATGATGTAACTTAATTTAGATGAATGTTTATAATCAACATAGAAAGGTTTATAAATAACAACACATTCTATTTAAATTACTGAATAAGGAATAATCTATATTTATTGGTAATAAAGTGAATAAACATGCCGTTTAGTTAATTATTTTAGATTGAAATGAATCCATAGATATGTGGATGATAAATATAATATATAAATAATTAATTAATATAAATTAATGAAATGGACAATTATAGGAACCCATATATCAAGAAAATGAACAACTATAACATGATGATCTATCCACAAAAGAACATAATTATGTTGGTAGAAAGCTAGATATTATTATCCACACCAAACTACATGGGTTTTTCCTAACAAATTTCTTCTCATGGTAACCTTACAATGAAACAATTGGCTATGTAATGTATGGTCCCCAACCGTCAATGCATTTATAAATAATTATTTATATCCAATAATTGATTTAATCATTTAATAATATGCATAATCAAATATATGTATTGAATATAGGATATAGATTTATCAATATGTCCCCAAATATTAATATTATATCAAATTTAAACACCATTTGAACATTAATATTGAGTTTTGAAAATAGTCATATCCAAGAAAAATGATATTTATATTTAGGGGAAATTCACTTCCAAATAATCATATGAAATTGAATATTTTAAGTGGACTAAAAGTAATAAAGGAAGATAATTTCAAAACTATCCTTGAAAAATTAAATCATAAACCATCTAGAGAATTAAAGATGATGGTATCAACACAAAATATCACAATATTAGTAATATTACTATGTTTTTTTCATTGATTTGTAGAAATATTATAATGATGTTCTGTTAAAATCATTATTTAGGAAAATATTTGTTTGTTTGGAAAAGAAATTTGAAAAAAAACCATTACATTTGAAATTATATTTAAAATAATTTTCATTAAAAAATTTACTTTCAAACATAAAAAGGATTCTTCAATGAAATGGTGAAATGTAAATCCTTAGGTTACATTTAAGGTAAAGTGAACATTAAATTTTTTCATAGAAAAAATGTAAGAAATACTTCCTTGTATTGAAGCCAAAATACTATTCCTTTTAAAAAATTATTAAAAGTGAAACATGTTAAAAAATAATTAAGTAAACAATCCTGAAAAATGTAAAAACATATTTTGTAAGCTGTTTTAGAAACATGATATTTTAAAAATAAATTGGCTATCTGAATAAAGATAGAATGTACCATGTTTTGATAAAAAAATATAATATATTTTTGGTACCCAAGAGTGGTAAATTTTTAATAAAACATTAAAACAGCATGAATAACAAGATTCTTGGAGAGTTAAAGTGTTTATTGAAGAATGATTTTATAATTTCCTAAAATGGGAATGAATGTTCATTAATATTATTCTTGAAAAAAATAATCATTAAACATTCAAACGAACCCTATAAAAATTGGAAACATTTTATATAATAATAATGAGTGAATAACATTAAATTAATGTTTTAAATTCTATAATGATAAATGAATTAATGATATAGTATATCAAAATATTAGTACAATAATCACTAAAAATATGTATGTTATGAATATGACATTTATCACACATAAGTAAAAAAGTGTGATTAAAATCCCATACCCCTGAGTTTCCATTTTGGGTGATGATCCTTTAAAATCATATATAAGAATATTAATAATGTTAATGAATTATTATAGAACCATATTTCTATTTATTATGTCATATATTAAATTCTAATAATATATAATTACAAATTTGATAATAGTATTTCATTTTTTTCACTATTTCACGTGTTAATATCCAAGTATTTTTAATACGTTTTGACTTGTTAATTATTGATATTATTAAATTTATCTTGGATTTATAAAAAATTAAATTTAAAACATGATATAGTTATCAATTATATGAGATATATATGTATTTATAAAAATATATATTGCTTGGAGATAAGAATGGAAATGCATAGTTTATGGAGATGGTTGGTCATATGTATTCATGAATGCTAAATACATTTCTTTATCATATTAATATAATTAAAATTAAATATTAAAAATTTCTATTATTATTAAAATATAATAAATATTTAATATATGTTATGTAGGTTTAATGAAACTATACACTATAAATTCCATGTATAGTGCGAATGAATCATGTTGATTTGATGGGGCATTAGCCCATAATTCCAAAAACGATGTTATCATATTCCCACAAAATAGAATAAATAATGTTATGATTTATAAAAAATTGAATAAGTATAAAATAATTATAAATATTATATACAACATATATGAATAGATAGTACATCACAACACCCAACCAATAGAGGTGGTAAATGAAAAATGTTAACAAAAAATTGACCGAATGTTCTTCGTACACAAAAATGGTATTTTCATTACCAATTATATAGATGTGTGTCTCAGTGTCGGTAAAATCCTTCTGAAAAAACAAATAATTTTGTAGGGGATATTGGGTATTTTTATATATTATTGATATAAAAATTAATGAAATATGGTAGAAAATAATAAATGTAACGAGATTGACGAAGGATTCTACCTCTTAATCGGGTAACTTCTTTTGGTTTGAAAAAAAAGAAATTCTTTGGATGGATTTATAATTACTGTGAGGATTATATATTTAGTAGAGTTAAATTTAATACATATTTTTTAGATATTTTTCAATCCAATGTTTCATGATAGGTGTGATGTTGTTTGAGGCATGAGTACCATTTTATATTGGAGGATGAGTAGCAACATTGTAAATTTTGAAAAATGGTATTCAACCTACATTTTTACCATTTCATGAGTATCCAATAATAGTAAAATTATATTATAGTTAGTACAATGGCCAAATCAAAATATCCAATGTGTTTTTGGAATGTTTCTAGCGAATTTTAGATCTTAATTTTAATGTGTAGATCCTTGTAATGATTATTTTTTTCATAAACATTCTAATTAATTATTATTGATTTCCTTTATATTGTTGTTCAACAAATAATTATACATTTTTATCAAATATCAATTATTCTGATTAGAAATATAAATTTAATTTTTTGAGATCCCAATAACTTAAGTAGAATTAATAATTTTAAATTTATTTTAAAAAATAGGATGATAATGCAGGTTTTTAATGTTAAAATGATAATATGATTCTGAATATTATATATCCTATATCAAATTTAAATTGATAACAATAACATAAATTTTATTAAATGATTTAAAATTGATATTACTAATATTTAAAACAAAATTAAATAAAATATACCAATATAAATAAATCAGGAGAGAAAGCTGTTTTGAGTTACAATTTAGTATTTTTTACAATTTATCAAAACAATAACATTAATTAAAATATAAATTAATTCATTATAATATAATTATTATGATTGGATTTTAATTATTATTTTAATTTTAAAATATAATATATATTAAGGAGTAAAAATATTATTTAAATTATGTTCTCTATGAAAAGGTGTTAAATTTACCTATATAAATACAAGGCCCCAGACTTAAACATTACTTAATCTTGAGTTATTACAAGAATACACATTGAGGATATTTTAAAGTTTAGTGTTTTAGAGAATTAGATCATAAATCATGCATTGCATTCCACATTTAAACAAGGTGGCTCCATAAAAGACAATATTCATTTTCTCCCATCAAGAAAACACAATTAAAATAAAACATGGATTCTTTCTTGACACTTCCTCAACACTATCATCACATAATGTACCTTTCCATTGACCTGTGAAAAACATTTCAAAAACATGGGATGAGCATAAAAAGCTTAGTAAGGGATATAAAAATATGGATAGAAAACCTTAGTCCAAGTATACATAAGAGTCAATGAAATCATACTTTATTCACTGAATATAAGCACCTTAACATACCCCATGAAATCACAAGGTTTATGAATAACTCATAGAAAACAGAAGACCTAAAGGTAACTTGAGGCATTCATAACATTCTTACATAGGAAGTAACTCTCATGGTTACGTTTGGAATACCCATAACAATATATTCCCTAAATCTCTTCGGATAAACCTTAGAATTTAACTACTTCACATTACCCAATGCATTAGAGATCTATCACGGGCTCTCCCACCATTAGTTTATCACGGAACCACCCTTATTCATAAACAATGCCCCAGAACCATAACATAATCGTATCACATAAAACATGCATAACGGAAACACAACATTTCCACATTTCAATCAAAAGATATAAAAAACACATTGATATAATCAAAAAAAATTCAAAACCATTTTCAATACCAAAATTAAATAAAAGTAAAACATTGTTATTATTTTTCATTTTAAAAAAAGTTATGTCCTGTAGAGGAAGCCGAAACTCAAATAATGGTCATGGTGGTGGAGAAGTCATTACGGCCACATACGAAAGATAAAAACATTCCCTTTTTTTGTTTAGTTAAATGATTTGTAGAAAAATATTCTTTTGGAATAAAAGTAAAAATAAAAGGGGTTTATACACCGTACAAAAGAATGTTGTGTATACAATAAAATATGCCTCAATGAAAGGAGATTGAGACGAAGTCCCTTACCTCGGGTCTGACTTAACTTGATCATTCTTTAATCTCTATAATAATAAACTAGAGTTAACTTCTACTTGCTTAAAAACAGTATTCATGTTAAATATTCCTTTTATATCACTTATTACCATGTTTTTAACATTATGTAATCATTTAAGTTAATAATGATCATTTGTTGATCTTTGGTACTTGAGTGAAAAATAAATTCTTATAATTACTAGTTGTTCAAGTGGTTAAATATCCATTATATCCAGAATCATATTCATGATTTAGATATCATATATATCATATATATTCCATATATACATTCATTTATAATATTACATAACATTTAGAGGTAAGAAATGAAATGCACCGTTCATGGAGACGGTAATCTGTACGTACCCATGAACGCTACTTTCATTTCTATTTCATATTTAACGGAATGAAATCATAATTATATAAAGGTATGTTATATTTACAGTATAATATCATATATAATATCATATATAATATCATTAAATCTATCCTTTATAAATCCCACATATGGAATTAACGATTCTAATCACTTTGTTGGGGCGGTAGTCCACACTTCCTAAAATGAAATTGTCACATTTTACCCATAATGGAAACCATAAAGGTATGCCATTAATTAAAAATACAGAAGCATAAGGAAAACATAAACATAATATATATCATATATAAATATAGTGACATTTTAATTTCCACAATGAATGTTGTTAAAAGAATATTGAACAATCATCGTTTCTTGGGGTAGTAATTCGCCACTCACAGAAACAGTTTGTTCTTTAACCATTAGACGGAGGTTTGTGTAAGTGTAAATAAAATAATTATCATAAAAAAATCCTAGTATATTTAATATACTGGTGTTATTACAAAATAGTGGAATAAAAAGAGTTTATGGGGTTTGAGAAGCAAAATAAAACAAAAGGACATAAGTGAAGACTTTCCGTTAAATCGGGTAACTTCCCTTGGTTTGAACCAAAAGGGTATCTTGAAGTGCATTATTCCTAATGTAAGGCTGCTAGGATGAAGAGAGGGATGTGGAGAGATAATTTGAGAATCATTTGGTTGATACAATGTCTTGAGAGGTGTGGGTAAGGGGTAGAGGTGGGGGCCTTTTATAAGAGGGAGGAGGGGCACTCTTGGAAAGTCATGAAATGTTACTTTATTATAAAATGCGTTTCGGATTTTAATGGTCCCATATTGATATATTTAGAGGATAAGGTGATAAGTGTTCCCAATACACCCATATCATAGGTATTTGACATGTTTATGTCTTAGAATTTAGATTATCTTTTCATTTTATTTAAATCGTTCATTAATGAGGTAATCACTACATCATTATGGCGTCATAAATAAATTTATTTATTTAATGCCTAAAAATTAAAAAAAATTACCATGATGTATGGAATCATGTTAGATTTATAATTACTATTTATAGTATAAGAGATAGTTTATGTAGGAAAAATTAAATTTTTTTTACTTAGGTGTTACATACTTTTGTTATATTTAAATTTCTTTATAAATAAAATGATAAAATGTCACTATCACACTAAAGTGATTCCATGGGGTCCCAAAGTTTTCAGAAGGAATCTCATGGTCGGACATAACATAACCAGTAGCATTAGGGAAAATTTTGGGGTCATTTTATATTATTATGATATTATTTTATTACCCTTAACTACCTAAACACTAATTAGTCATCATAATTAAAGATAATTATTTTCGTTACAATTCATAATGTCAAAAAACAAAGAAGTATTATTTACATAATTTGGACGATCTGATTCCAAATATGGGATACACTTTACCAAATTACAATAACAAAAATTGTAGTAATTATTTTAAAAATAATCCATGTTGTCAAAACAAATAGTGTGTTTTTTTGAAACAATATCTATCAAAGGTTTGACACTTGTTTATGCCGAATTCCAAAGTGAAATTAATTAAAATGACCAAAATTGGATTAAATGGTAAAAATATATCCTAATTAAACTATAAGACCAATTAAAATGATAATCTATCCATATAATTAAATTACATGAAAAAGCAGTTTTGAAGTAATATGCAGTATTTTTGACTATTCATTAAAAATGTACACTGTCAGAAAAGTACCAAAAATTTATCCAAAGTAAATTTCAATATACCAATTATAAATAATAATTTTATTTTGACCAATAAATCAAATAAAATTTTCAACAGTTAGATTTAAAAATGGGTTACCATCAAAAGATAGTAAAACATTATTTTAAAAATATTTGTTTATTATATGCTTGAGATTAGATTTATTATCATTTTAAGCCTCAAAAACACTATATAATTCATAAATATCCATAGATATAAAATTCCATAATTCTTTACTTACTTGGGATGTTACATCCATCCCCCTTTAGAAAAATGTTTCCCCACAATATATTTACTTATCGAATAAGTGGGGGTATTTATCCCTCATTGCATTTTCAGATTCCAATATTGCCTCTTCAATCATGTGGTTTTTTCAAAAAACCATTACATGATAAATCACCTTATTCAGCAATACTTTCAAGTTATGGTTAATAATCTGGATCAGTTGTTCCTTATATGATTGATTCTATTCCAGCTGAACTACCTCTGGGCTCAAAACATGAGATAGATCTGGAATTTACTTCTTTTGCATTGAAACATGAAAAACATTATGTACTTGAGATAAACACTGAGGTAAAGACACTTGGTATGCAACTAATCCAATTCTATCCAGAATTTCATATGGTCTAATGAAACTTGGACTCATCTTTCCTTTCTTACCAAATCACATCACACTTTTCCATGGTGAAACTTTGATGAAGATATGATCACCTACCTCAAAAGAGATATCCTTCCTCCTGTTGTCCTCATAACTCTTCTACTTGTTATGAGATGTTCTCCTGTGTTTCTGTACCAGGTGAACTTTTTCTGCCAACTCTTCTACCAATTCTGGTCCCATCAACTTCCTACCACCTACTTCTTCCCAAAAAGCTAGATTTCGACACTTCTTCCCATGTAATGCCTCCAATGGTTCCATCTATATACTGGAATGAACACTGTTATTATAAGAAAACTCAACCAACAAATGATGTTGGTCCTAACATCCCTAATAATCCATCGAACAAGAACGTAGCATATCCTCCAATGTCTGAATTGTTTGTTCTGACTGCCCGTCTGATTGAGGGTGAAAAGCTGTAGTAAATTTAATTCAGTACCCAACGAATTTTAATGGCATTTCCAAATGATAGAAGTAAACCTTGGATAATGATCAGATACAATGGAGAGTGGAACTCCATGTAACCTAACCATCCCTTTAAGATACAAAAGAAAAAGTTGATCTAGGGGAAAAGTATCTTGTATAGAAAGGAAATGAGAAGATTTAGTCAAGCGATAAACAATAACCCAGATCACATTATTACCTCATGCTATCTTCAGAAATTCCACAATGAAGTCCATTGATATATTCTCCCATTTACACTCTTGCACTGGTAGAGGCTGAGGCATCCCTATTGGTGACTACCCCTCTTCTTTAAACTATTTACATGTCAAACACTTCACAGTAAAATCACCAATATCTCATTTCATTTCATCCCACCAGTAATAATCCTGAAGATCACTATACATCTTAGTAATGTCATGATTAACTGATAATAGAGAACTATATGCTTCACATAACAACTCTCTCTTCAACTATGAATCACAAGGCACACACAATCTCTTCCCAAATCTCAAAACATAATCATTATCAATGTTGAATTCAGGTAACATATCCTTCTGAACCAGCTCTACCTTTTTTTCAACTCGCTGTCTTGCTTCTGAGCTTGCTTAATTTTATCTGATAGAGAATATTTCACTGATACCTGAAACAAAACATAATAACATCATACACCAAAAAACTTCTATTCCAATGTTCATCAAATCCTTAACCAAAGAATCATGTTCCAAACGTAACATGGTTAATGAAGCATTAATTTTTCTACTCCAAGCATCAACCACTTTATTTTCTTTTCCCAGATGATAATGAATTGTTCAATCATAATCCTTGATTAATTCCAGCCATCTCCTCTGTCTTATGTTCAATTATTTTTGAGTGAATATATACTTTAATCTTTTGTGATCAGTATATATATCACAATTTACACCATAAAAATGATTCCTTACAAATTTTTAATGCAAAAACAATAGAAACTAATTCCAAATCATGTGTAGGGTGATATATCTCATGAGTTTTCAACTGACGTGTAGCATAAGCAATTACCTGATCATTCTACATTAAGACGCAACCAAGTACTTTTAACGAAGCATCACTGTACATAACAAGCTCACCATTCCTAGATGGTAGTGCCAAAACTAGAGCATTCACCCATCTTATTTTCAATTCCTGAAAACAATCATCACATTCTTTTGTCCAGATAAACTAAACACCATTCTGTGTTAGCTTAGTCATTACAATAGATAACCATGAAATTTGTTTAACAAAACATCAGTAATAGCCTACCAAACCAAGAAAACTAAGAATCTCAGTTACATTTGTTGGTCCTGGACATTTTTCAACAACCATTGTTTTTGCAGGATTAATAGTTATTCCATCTTTAGAATCAAAGTAACCAAGGAAAGATATTTTTTTCAAAAAAAACTCACACTTTCTGAATTTCCCATACAAATTCTTATCTTTTAAGGTAAGAAAAATAACCCTTATATTACATTCATGCTCCTCTTTGCTTTTAGAAAACACAAAAATAACATCATTGAAAACAACTACAAACTTATCCAAGAACTCATGAAAAAAATTCTATTCATAAGGTCCATGAATACAGCAGGTGCGTTGGTATACCAAAAAGTAATTACTACAAATTCATAATGGTCATATCATGTACGAAACGCAATCTTTGGAATATCTGCTTCCTTTACCTTCAACTGATGGTACCCCAATCTCAGGTCAATCATTGAAAAATACTAAGCTTCCTAGAGCTGATACCCCTTCATCGGATGGTCCAACATCTGCTGAAGTAGTTGCAAAGGATATCACCACACCTTTCTGCTAGTAGTCTGACTACTTACCATCATTCGAACTCCTTATCGAGCACTCGTTTTCATAATGACCCATCTCATTTCACTTAAATCATTTCAATAACTATAAATCAAATTTTGTCTTACCAACACCCTGATCTTTTTCAGTGCAATCACGATCCTTATATCCCATCTTACCTCATCGGTAGTACTTTACCGAATTCAAAAGACATTGCCCAACAAGCTTTTTTGCTCATTTATCACAAAATGAAAACATAGTTTTTTTTACCATCAGGCCTTTTTGAAGGATTCTTGCCTTTATACTACCACCTCTGTATCTTCTTCTGTTGGTTGTTATAGAACACTTGATCATCGGAAAAATCCATTTCCACCTTCTCCGCACATCAAAAAATGTTTTCATAACTCTTGAACTCATGAGAAGATTAATCCATTCTATATTGTGGCTTTAATCCTGAGTAAAAATGATTGATTTTACTATCAAGGTCTCAGATAAAATTTGGAGCATACCTTGATAATCGAGTGAACCTTTATTTGTAAGCAGCCACTGAGTCGTTCCCTTGCCTCAATTCTATGAATTAATTTTCCATCGTAAGTCAAAAAACCTTAGGAAAATATTTTTGAAGAAAAATATCTTTGAATTCATCCCAGTCAAGAGAATCAATCTCATCAGCATCCCTGATATTTTTAACCCTCTACCACCACTGATCTGCTTCAACCCTCCAAACGGTAAACAACAATACTAACCATTTGATTGTCTGGACACCGCATGACATCGATAATCTTCGTCTGTTCTTTAATCCAGCCTTCATCTAGAACAGGGTCAGATGATCCTCTGAATGATGCAGGGTTTTTCCTCATTAAATATACCACCACTAACTTGTTCCACTGCGGTTGATCTGGCTGATATTGTGCATGGATACCCCCACCATTTATTTCTTGAGTCAATTGTGCCATTACTGCAACAAAATATTCAGTTCTAATTCTGACCATCTTAGGATGATGATTTGGAATGTCGTTTCCTTATGTATACCTTCCTAGCATTGCTTCCTTGTTTCCTGTGTTGATAACAATTCTGAAAAAACATGTCTTAGATAAAGCAACATGACAATCTTCAAATGCTATATCATTTCAATTTGACCATAAAAATATATTTTTGGATAATCATTTAATAGAATTCTAACTCATAAGGTTATCTAAACTATAAAAACCCAAGCTTCCACGTTACGTTTCCCTTCGAATAATGCAATGGCGTGCATTGTACGCAACTTCGAGATTCTAACACACCACAACCAATCAAACTAGCTGTTATGAATAGTAATACATACTTTTTGAATTTTTTTAAATTCTATCTCTCAAAATGGACTTCATTTTTGGATTCGGAATATCAAATTTATCCTAGGGTGAAATTTTGGAACTTTTTGGATAACACTTATATTTTGATGAATAGTAAAAATTACTAAATTTTAATGAAAAACAAATTTTTAAATCAAAATAATTTATAGTGATAAATTATACTATTGAGTGTTTTTAAAGTATAATTAGAATATATTTTTACCATTTTATCCAATGATGTTCATTAGAATTAATTTCACTTTGAAATTGGACCTAAACAATTGTCAATATTTTGATATATATTGTTTCTTAAAAACACGCTATTTGTTGTGACAGCGGGAATTAATTATAAAAATAAATAATGAAACTTATATGTTTAGAATTTTGTAAAATAGACATCATTTTTGAATTCGTAATATCAATTATAGCTTTGGGTGAAATTTTAGCATTGTTCTGAAAAACTTCAATTTTTTGATGAATAATGAAACTTCTAAGTGGTAGTTAAAAAAACTGAATTTTTCATAAAACATAATTTTACCGCTTCTGTGAATGGAATTTCGAAATTCCGAGAGACACAGTTAATATCAAGAAGTAAAATGTGGTTCAATGAGATGAAAATAATTTTTGGTGAATAGAAACATTTTACTTTTATTTACCCAGGTTAAAAGTAAATAGGGTAATTAAGGGTAAAAATGATATTAATATTAGACTAACACATGTCCTAATTCTATTGGACAAGTGTATATCGACCAAAAACAACCTTAGTAATAATATAGTATCTTTTAGGTCCACTTGGATAAGATTAGGACATTTATTATTATTTAATTCAAAGAAGAGTTAAAAGAGCTAAAATCAAAGTTTATTTACTAAAACATTTTTAATATAGGGTTATACATAAGATAAAATCGATTGTAAATATTTATTAGAAATCTAATAATATATCCTACATAATGATATTTTATTTATAATTTTTGGACATTAAATAATTTAATATATTTATGACACAATGATGATGGAGTAATTACCATAATAGTGAAAAAGTAAAATAATTGAAATTATAAATACCCAAAAAAATATAATTTAAGACTTTTAATGAATTAAAATAATTTTATAGGATACTATGACATATTAGGATTGATTTAATTGACTTTTATAGAAGTAATAATTCTATTATGAGTTTCAATAAAATCAACTATTGAATAGTGTCAAAATTGACATAAAAGATTTTTTAAAACAAATATTATATTATTAATTGATTTTAAATTCATAAAATATCTAATGTTCGGCCAATAGACTTATATCATGATGGTTATAGTTTTAATGGACCACTTGGGGGTCACTTGGATGTATATAGTATGTTTATTAACTATATAATATAAAAATACAAAGTGACATGGTAAATGTCAAACTAATTAACTAAGAGTTAAAACTAAACGATAAGGGTAATATAGTGACCCAAACCTGTATAAATTATATTGGATGAATGGTATTTGACCTATCCCCACCTTAAACATTGAATAATCAACTTTGTAGCCATTATAAACTGAATATGAATTTATTATAAATTAATATTTTTAGCTTTTCCAAAGGTGCCCCTCACCCCTCTTATAAAAGGGCACTCCTACTTCTCATTTATTCACACCTTCAAAGCCTTTTTGATCGGCCAGAACCTGCCCATATAATCTCTAAACTTACCTCACTACAACATAGAGGCCCTAGTTTGATCGGAAAGCCAACCAAAGGATCCCATTTGATCAAATCAAAAGGAAGAACACGAAGAAGAGGTAATGTTTTCACCACCCCTTTTCAAGTTACTTTCTTCTTCCACTTCATCTTTCTTTGTTATTACCATTATAAAATAATAACTCCAGTATATTATATATAATGTGATGTTATTATAAATATGGTACAACCATATTCTGTATTCCATCCACCCTTTTAATAACTTGTCACCATACAAGCGTACGTACGGCTTACCGTGTCCACGTCGTGGTGTAATTGTTATCCAATATAGTATTATTTGGGTGGGTATAATAATGATGTGTAACTAATGAAAATAATAAATATAACATGATAATGATTCTGTATATATGATATACCATCCAATTATATATTATTTTAATATCAAAAGAATGATATTGTCGCTCGTGCGTACGTACGGACTACTGTCTCCAAAAACACGATGAGATTCATTCTCTATCATATCCATTCAAGTATAATTATCATTTGATGATTTATAAATAATTTTTAAGGACTTGATATCATTCTGGATATGAATAAGATACAACCTATCCATGAAAAACATGGCTTACGTAACAAAACATATAAAAGAAAACGAGTAAGTTAACACCCGAAACAACGATAATTCTATGATATTATTAACAAAGCAATGTTAAAAGATCATATATGATATCATATTAATGTATATGATTCATTAATAATTTAATAAAAATTATTTAAACATTATACAGGAGGTTAACCTACCCTCAACCAAGGAAATGTACAAGGTAAGGGGTTTCTTATCTCACTTTTAATTTCGTGAGAATTCCATTGTTCCCCACTTATTTATTGCATGTGGTGTGTGTGTACTGCCCATGATTGTATTAATTGTGTAATATATTTTAATTAATGGGCATTTACATCATCATTGTATGATCCTTCTTTCATGGGTGTATGTTTCGTATGTTACCAAATCGATTAGGGAATTTGAAATTTCAAATTCCACTCATTCGGCTTTACGCAAACTTCATTGATTATTTTACACCGAGATTATGTGTGGAATCACTATTCAGTTGTTTATGTAATAAGTTCCACTCCCCTTCCGATGGATATACTTTTGATACACATAATCACCCCATTGATATTTTCTCAAGTCATCGATATGAATTTGATAAGAGTAATTGTAACTCATTCTCCAATTGTTGAGTTAAACATCAAATTCATTGGTGTTGTTTTTACAAGGTTATGTGTGAATGTCCTTTGATTGTTTTAAAATAAATATCCAATCATATTTAGTGTATTTATATTTGTCACATATAACTATGTCTTTGATTTATCCTTAACCTAAGGATATGACCTTTGTGAGAGATTTCATCTCAATTTACATTCCATTGAGACTTCTTTGTTGTTATACACCAAATCACTTTAATGTGGTGTATATAATGTACTTTGACATAGTATATCATGAATCCCTTTATTCGCATGATATTACAAAGTTTTGATTACCTCAATTATATGTATTCAAGTGTCTCTCTTTTGGTCAGAAACTCTAACTAAAATTCCATTTTTAAATGTTTTAAAGACTTATTCTTTTAAATCTTGATCATTAATGTCCATGTTTTAAAAATGGTTTTAAGGATTTATTTATATGGAAATTAAAGTTTTAAAATTAAAACTCCTTTTAAAAGTTTCAAAGTGGTATGGGACACTTTGATTCAAAAATCTAGTTTTAAATTGCTTCTTGACAAATAGTGTGACTTTTAAATGTATTCAAGAAAAGTGGGATATTTATCTCAGATAGTTTTGATGGTTATTTTCATCTTTGTCAATATCATTCATTATAATCGATTGAGGTACAATAAAATCTTCCATATTGTATTGAATGAGTTATGTTTGACTGTGGATGTGCTATTTTTATACCATTAATGGTTTGTGGTTAAAGTATTGACATTTCGTATGCTAGTTTTAATACGAATGTTTATGTTATGTTTAAACATGTTCATATGAGGAATGAATTGGTCCTAATAAGTGACGGGTGTAGCCCGCTATATCTCCTCGATGCATCGGTAGGTCTCATGAGAAAAACTAGTGTCTTGGCACAAGGCATTGGAAAAATCTTATTTGTAGTCTTGGCATGAGGCTTTGGCTATATTGTTATGATAGTCTGGCATTATGCATTCCATCATTATGAAAGTGGTTATTGATATTGCATGTAATCATTAGACTAGTAGAATATCCATGTGAATAAGTAAATGAAATTATTTCATTTTATCTTTGCTATTTTATGCTGATGTTCAAGTTTAAAATGATTTTTAGTTATAAATTGACTTAAGTGTTTATGCTTATCTATGAAAGCTTCTGCTATAATACTATCCTTACTGAGCATCTGAGATCACCCCTTTCAATTTTTTTATTTTTCCCAGGATTATGAAGAATTAATTTATGAATGAACTGTAGTGATAGTATGAGTGGATATGAAGACAAGATGTTTTTTTGATGTAATGTAAATCCTTATGAATGTATCTAGTGTTTCCAAGGCTATTAAACTAATCGGTCTTTCGAGACTTGATCTTTCTTGTGATCATGCCAATGTTATGTAATAATGCACCAACTCTGGGTAACTGGGGTCGGGGCGTTACAGTTGGCATCAGAGGAATTTTAGTACAAACCTTGGAAGCTAGATTTAGATAAACTCTGATTAGAACACATAGACCTAAGATGAACTTTGAGGATTAGTATAGATGAACTTCCTATAATTTTGGAATTGTAGATACTTTGTGAGTTTTCCGAGAAATACATCCCTGTCTTGATACGATCAGGTAGAGGTGGCTCTGGCACAGATATACCTAGGTGTAAAACCCGAAAAGACCGCTTGGAGCAAGACTTGAACGAGAACTGGTGCACGAAAACGGGCCTGGCTGCACTCTTGGTTATGGCACTCCTGGGGGATATGCTTAAGATAATTTACATTTTCTTTACAAACTGATTTAAAGTATTATATATATAAGATGAGAGTAAATGACCTTCGTTAATCTTAATGTGTTTCAAATTGAGAATACGGTTACATGTTAATCTCTAAATGATTGTATGACTACTATTACTCAGACAATGCTTTCTGGTTTTAGTCAATGGTTGGATTACAAGAAAGTCATAGTGACTTTGATAATGATGTACAAGGTGGGAACGATGGTGGCAATGAGCAACAAAATGGAATGTTGATAGGCGTAAATGATATCATCTTTATGCAAAATCAATTTTCAAAAAATATGATCAACAATATATATATTAACTAATTACCAGACTCAAAAAAGAAGAGAAAGGAGATGAATGATAAGAGCTCCAGTAGTGGAGACCATGGAGAAAGAAATCCTCAATTTCCATCATGTAGGAAATGTGGAAGGATACACCCAGGAATGTGTCTCAATGGGATAATGAAATGCTTTACGTGCGGGAAGGAAGGACATAAAGTGAAGAATTGCCGAAGAAAAATTAAGATTACTATGGAAGAAGATAAAAATGGTCCCAAGAATCCATTTACAGTCATTTGCTGTAAATGTAGGGGACCTGGCCATTACCCGAGTGAATGTACTATTCTATAGATATTTTCTTGGTCAGAGAAGAAGTTATGAGGAAATAAATGTTTGGATAAATGTTTAAAAATTATTAGTGATCCTTGTTGAAGGGTTTACTTTGGAATATTTTTCTCTTGTATTTGTAACCGTAACGTTTTCCATGTGAGAATGATATTTATGGAATAATTATCTTTTCTCTTGTGAACATAGTAATAAATAACAATTTGGTTTTATATGATCATTGGGTTTGAGGCAATTACAAATTATTATAATTTGGGATGAAAATGCAAGGTATGAGATAAAATTTGTGGTTAAATTATGGTTATTTTGAGGAATTTATCTCATTTTGGTAATGTTATAAAATATAGTTTTGAAAAAGGACAACACATAGACCGTGTGACAACCCGTCGCGTTGGACAATGTTGTGGGAATCGAACCCACAACCAAAGTGTGATTGGGATTTATCGCCAACCACTGGACTACGTGAAGTCCCTGGTTATTGTGACTATTATTTTTAGTTAAATGATTTTATTGATAAAATATAATTTGATTTGGGATCTTATGTCTTATCAAATGAATACCATTAGTATAGGAAAATGATTTGGTGATTAAGTGATAAATGTTATTTTGGAAGTTGTTCGCTTTGGTGTGAACACTATATGCCCAAGGAAAATAAAATAGTATGGGATTTTATTTGAGGAGTAATGGTGGATTTTTATATATGTTTTTATTGTGGATTTATAATGATTTGGGTTATTTATGGAAATGATTAGGTTAATTACTTTTAAGTATGTGACTTTAAGAGTAATTAATGTTATATGGAGACACAACTTAACATGGAAGACTGCATTCTTAATTAGTTTTGGATTTTAATAATAGTTTTGATTATATTGAAGGATTTTAATGACAATTGATATTGAATGGTATTTATTTAACTTTGGGGTATTGTTGGTTTAATTTTGGAAATTAAGATTAGTGTTTATTTCTCTCAAGGAATATCCTTTTGGGGCATAATTAGGTATTGTACTAACCATTTTGGTTTTGATTAATCTCTAATAACAATGTAAATATATAGTTCATCCTGCATGGATCATGTGATTCTATAGAAGTTTATTCTTGCTCTCCCAGTTTGACAAAGTCTTCTTAAATACTCATCGTTTAAAACAAATGAGTTAGTGGTGGAAATTTATTAAAGAATGAAACTCTACTTAAAATGTAAGTATATATCTTTATATTCTTAGTTAAAATCATAAAATAATTCCTCATCCTTATGTAATGTAACTTAAAACAAAAAAATGTTGTCTGTTTACTTTCCTACTAGGAGACTAATGGCTGATTGTCCCAGTACAAGTTTGTGGTTTTCTTATTGTTAACTTTCTCCTAATCATGATTTCTATCCCTCTCCATCAGAACTTGACACATAATTTATCATCCATATCCATGTTTTCCTACATGGAATCTGAGTATGGGTTATCTTTTTTGACCTTTATACCTCTTTTTCCTTCTTTTAAAGTGATAGTTTTATTGAATCTTTTTCCGATGTGGGACTTTCCATTATATTCGCAAGCATAATTTTAAAAATTGTGAGGACGGAATTTATTGAAGGAGGGGAGAATGTAACACCCCAAGTTTCCATGGTACGTTTTCCTTCGAATAATGCAATGGTGTGCATTGTACGCAACTTCGAGATTCTAACACACCACAACCAATAAATATAGCCGTTATGAATAGTAATACCTACTTTTTGAAATTTTATAAATTCTATCTCTGAAAATGTACTTCATTTTTGGATTCTGAATATCGAATTTATCCTAGGGGGAAATTTTGGAAATTTTCGGATAACACTTATATTTTGATGAATAGTGAAAATTACTAAATTTTAATTAAAAACATCTTTTTAAATAAAAATAATTTATAGTGATAAATTATATTATTGAGTGGTTTTAAAGTATAATTAGAATATATTTTTACCATTTTATCCAATGATGTTCATTAGAATTAATTTCACTTTGAAATTGGACATAAACAATTGTCAATCTATTGATATATATTGTTTCTTAAAAACACGCTATTTGTTGTCACAGCCGAATTAATTATAAAATTAATTAATGAAACTTATATGTTTAGAATTCTGTAAAATAGACATCATTTTTGAATTCGGAATATCAATTATAGCTTAGGGTGAAATTTTGGCATTGTTCTGAAAAACATCAATTTTTGATGAATAGTGAAACTACTAAGTGGTAGTTAAAAAAATGAATTTTTTCATAAAACATAATTTTACCACTTATGTGAATGGAATTTTGAAAATTCGAGAGACCCATTTAATATCATGAAGTAAAATGTAGTTCAATGAGATGAAAATAAGTTTTGGTGAATAGTAAGTTTTTACTTTTATTTACCACGGTTAAAAGTAAATAGGGTAATTAAGGCTAAAAATAATATTAATATTATCCTAACAAATGTCTTAATTCTATTAGACAAGTGTATCTCGACCAAAAATAACATTAGGATTAAAATATTATCTTTTAGGTCCACTTGGATTAGATTTGGACATTTATTATTATTTAATTCAAAGAAGAGTTAAAAGAGTTAAAATCAAAGTTTATTTACTAAAACATTTTTAATATAGGGATATACATAAGATAAATTAGATTGAAAATATTCCTTAGAAATATAATAATATATATTACATAATGATATTTTATTTATAATTTTTAGACATTATATAATTTAATATATGTATGACACAATGATGATGCAGAATAATTGATATTATAAATATCCAAATAAATATAATTTAATACTTTTAATGAATTAAAATAAATTTCTAGGATAACATAACATATTAAGATTGATTTAATTGACTTTTTTCGAATTAATCATTTTGTTATGAGTTTCACAAAAATCAACTATTGAATAGTGTCAGAATTTACAAAAAAGAGTTTTAAAAAAACATATTATATTATTAATGATATTAAATTCCTAAAAATCAAAGGATCGGCCAATAGACTTATATCATGATAGGAATATCTTTAATGTACCACTTGGGGGTCACTTGGATGTATATAGTATGTTTATTAACTATATAATATAAAAATACAAAGTGACATGGTAAATGTCAAACTAATTAACTAAGAGTTAAAACTAAAATATAAGGTTAATATAGTGACCCAAACCTATATAAATTATATTGGTTGAATGGTTTTTGACCTATCCCCACCTAAACCTTTGAATAATCAACTTTGGAGCCATTAGAAACCGAATATGAATTTATTATAAATTAATATTTTTAGCTTTTCCAAAGGTGCCCATCACCCCTCTTATAAAAGGGCACTCCTACTTCTCATTTCTTCACACCTTCAAATCCTTTTCATTCGGACAAACCCTGCCAAAATACTCTCTCAACTTCCCTCACTACAATATAGAGGCCTTAGTTTGATCAGAAATCCAACTAAAGGAGCCCTTTTGATCAAATCAAATGTAAGAACCTGAAGAAGAGGTAATGTTTTCACCACCCCTTTTCAAGTTCCTTTCTTCTTCCACTTCTTCTTTCTTTGTTATTACCATTATAAAATAATAACTCCAGTAACTTTTAAATACTGTGATGTTATTATAAATATGGTACAGCCATCTTCAGTATTCTATCCACCCTTTGAATAACATGTCACCATACGTGCGTACGTACGGCTTACCGTCTCCACGTCGTGCTGTAATTGTTATTCAATATATTATTATTTGGGTGGGTATAATAATGATGTGTAACTCATGAAAATAATAAATATAACATGATAATGATTCTGTATATATGATATAACATCCAATTATATATTATTTTTATATCAAAAAATGATATTGTCGCTCGTGCGTACGTACGGACTACCATCTCCACAAACGCGATGAGATTCATTATCTATCGTATCCATTCAATTATAATTATCATTTTACTATTTAAAAATAATGTTTAAGGACTTGATATAATTCTGCATATGAATATGATACAACCTATCCATGAAAAACATGGCTTACGTAACAAAACATATAAAAGAAAACGAGTAAGTTAACACCCGAAACGACGATAATTCTAAGATATTATTAACAAAGAAATGTTAAAAGATCATATATGATATCATATTAATGTATATGCTTCATGAATAATTTAATAACAATTAATTAAACATTATACATGATGTTAACCTACCCTCAACCAAGGAAAAGTAAATGGTAAGGGGTTTCTTATCTCACTTTTAATTCTGTGAGAATTCCATTGTTCACCACTTATTAATTGCATGTGGTGTGTGTGTACTTCCCATGATTGTATTAATTGTGTAATATATTTTAATTAATGGGTATTTACATCATCATTTTATGATCCATCTTTGATTGGTTTATGTTTCGTATGTTACCTAATCGATAAGGGAATTTGAAATTTCAATTTCCACTCATTCGTCTTTACACAAACATCATTGATTATTTTACTACGAGATTATGTGTGGAATCACTATTCATTTTATTATGTCCTAATTTCCAATCCCCTTCCTGTGGATATACTATTGATACCCATAATCACTCCATTGATATTTTCTCAAGTCATTGATATGAATTTGATAAGAGTAATTGTAACTCATTCTCCAATTGTTGAGTTAAACATCAAATTCATTGGTGTTGTTTTTATAAGGTTATGTGTGAATGTACTTTGATTGGTTGAAACTAAATATCCAATCATATTTAGTGTACTTATATTTTTCACATATAACTATGTCGTTGATTTATCCTTAACCAAAGGATATGACCTTTGTGACAGATTTAATCTCAATTTACATTCCATTGAGACTTCTTTGTTGTTATACACCAAATCAATTTTACGTGGTGTATATAATGTACTTTGACATAGTATATCATGAATCCCTTAATTCTCATGATATTAAATTTTTTTGATTACCTCAATTATTTTTATTCAAGTGTCTCTCTTTTGGTTAGAAACTCAAACTAAAATACCATTTTAAATGTTTTAAAGACTTATTCTTTTAAATATTGATCATTAATGTCCATGTTTTAAAAATGGTTTTAAGGATTTATTTATATGGACATTAAAGTTTTAAAATTAAAACTCCTTTTAAAAGTTTCAAAGTGGTATGGGACACTTTGATTCAAAAATCTATTTTTAAATGGCATCTTGACAAATAGTGTGACTTTTAAATGTTTTCAAGAAAAGGGGGATATTTATCTCAAATAGTTTTGATGGTTATTTTCATCTATGTCAATATCATTCATTATTATCGAATGAGGTACAATACAATCTAATATATTGTATTGAATGAGTTATGTTTGACTATGGATGTGCTATTTTTATACCATTCATGGTTTGTGGTTAAAGTATTGACATTTCGTATGCTAGTTTTAATACAAATGTTTATGTTATGTTTAAACATGTTAATATGAGGAATGCATTGGACTAAATAAGTGACGGGTGGAGCCCGCTATAGCTCCTCGATGCATCGGTAGGTCTCATGAGAGAAACTAGTGTCTTGGCACAAGGCCTTGGCAAAATATTATTTGTAGTCTTGGCACGAGGCCATGGGTATGTGGTTATGATAGTCTGGCATTATGCATTCCATCATTATGAAAGTGGAAATTGATATTTCATGTAATCATTCGACTAGTAGAATATCCATGTGAATAAGTAAATGACATTATTTAATTTTATCTTTGCCATTTTATGAAGTTCAAGTTTAAAAGGCTTTTGTTTTAGTTATAAATTGCCTTAAGTGTTTATGCTTATCTATGGAAGCTTCTGCTATAATGTTATCCATACTGAGAATCTGTCCTCACCCCTTTCAATTTTTTTATTTTTACCAAAATTATGAAGAAGTAATTTATGAATGACCTGCAGGGATAGTATGAGGGGATATGAAGACAAGATGTTTTTTGATGTAATGTAAAACTTTATGAATGTATCTAGTGTTTCCAAGGCTAATAAACTAATCGGTCTTTCGAGACTTGATCTTTCTCGTGATCATGCCAATGTTATGTAATAATGCACCGACTCGGGGTAACTGGTGTCGGGGCGTTACAGTTGGTATCAGAGGAAGTTTAGTACAAACCTTGGAAGCTAGATTTAGATAAACTCTGATTAGAGCAAATAGACCTAAGATAAACTTTGAGGATTAGTATAGATGAACTTCCTAGAATTTTGGTATTGTAGATATTTTGTGAGTTTTCCGAGAAATACATCCCTGTCTGGATACGAGCAGGTAGAGGTGGCTCTGGCACAGATGTACCTAGCGGTAAAACCCGAAAACACCTCTTTGAGAAAGACTCGAACAGGAACTGGTGCACGACAATGGGCCTTGCTTCACTCTTGGTTACGACACTCCCTGGGGATATGCTTAGGATAATTTACATTTTCTTTACAAACCGATTTAAAGTATAATATATATAAGATGAGTGTAAATGACCTTCGTTAATCCTAATGTGTTTCAAATTGAGAATACGGTGACATGTTAATCTCTAAATGATTGTATGACTACTATTACTCACACAATGCTTTCTGGTTTTAGTCAATGGTTGGATTCCAAGGAAGTCATAATGACTTTGATAATGATGTACAAGGTGGTAACGGTGGTGGAAATGAGCAACAAAATGGAATGTTGATAGGCGTAAAAGAGATCATCTTTATACCAATCCATTTTCCAAAAATATGATCAACAATATATATATTAACCAATTAACGGACTCAACAAAGAAGAGAAAGGTGATGAATGATAAGAGCTCCAGTAGTGGAGACCATGGAGAAAGAAATCCTCAATTTCCATCATGCAGGAAATGTGGAATGAGAAACCCAGTAAAGTGTCTCAATGGGACAAAGAAATGCTTTACGTGCGGGAAGGAAGGACATAAAGTGAAGAGTTGCTGAATAAAAATGAAGAGTACTATGGAAGAAGATAAAAATGGTCCCAAGAATCCATTTACAGTCATTTGCCGTAAATGTTGGGGACCTGGCCATTACCCGAGTGAATGTCTTATTCTATAGGATATTTTCTTGGTCAGAGAAGAAGTTATGAGGAAATAAATGTTTGGACAAATGTTTAAAAATTAATAGTGATCCTTGTTGAAGGGTTTACATTGGAAAATGTTTCTCTTGTATTTGTAACCGTAACCTTTTCCATGTTAGAATGATATTTCTGGAAGAATTATCTTTTCTCTTGTGGATATAGTTATAAATAACCATTTTGTTTTATATGATTATTGGGTTTGAGGCAATTACAAATTATTATAATTTGGGATGAAAATGCAAGGTATGAGATAACATTTTTGGTAAAATTATGGTTATTTTGAGGAATTTATCTCATTTTGGTAATTTTATAAAATATAGTTTTTGAAAAAGGACAACACATAGACCCTGTGACAACCCATCACGTTGGACAAAGTTGTGGGAGTCGAACCCACAACCAAAGTGCGATTGGGATTTATCACCAACCACTAGACTACGTGAAGTCCCTGGTTAGTGTGACTATTATTCTTATTTAAATGATTTTATTTATCAAATATACTTTGATTTGGGATCTTATGTCTTATCAAATGAATACCCTTAGTATAGGAAAATGATAATGTGATTAAGTGATAAATGTTATTTTGGAAGTTGTTCGCTTTGGTGTGAACACTATATGCCCAAGGAAAATAGAATAGTATGGGATTTTATTTGAGGAGTAATGGTGGATTTTTATCTATGTTTTTATTGTGGATTTGTAATGATTTGGGTTATTTATGGAAATGATTAGGTTAATTACATTTAATTATGTGACTTTAAGAGTAATTAATGTCATTTGGAGACACAATTTAACATGGAAGATTGCATTCTTAATTAGTTTTGGTTTTAAATATTAGTTTTGATTATATTGAAGGATTTTAAGGACAATTGATTATTGAATGGTATTTATTTAACTTTTGGGTATTGTTGGTTAAATTTTGGAAATTAAGATTAGTGTTTATATCTCTCAAGGAATATCCTTTTGGGGGATCATTAGATCTTGTACTAACCATTTTGGTTTTGATTAATCTCTAATGAAAATGTAAATATATATTTCATCCTGCATGGATCATGTGATTCTATAGATGTTTATTCTAGCTCTTCCAGTGTGACCACGTCTTCTTGAATACTTATCGTTTAAAAAAATGAGTTAGTGGTGGAAATTTATTAAAGAATAAAACTCTACTTAAAATGTATGTATATATCTTTATATTCATAGTCAAAATCATAAATGAATTCCTCATCCTTATGTAATGTAACTTAAAACAAAAAAATGTTGTCCGTTTACTTTCCTACTAGGAGACTAATGGCTATTTGTACCAACACAAGTTTGATGTTTTCTTATTGTTAAATTTCTCTTGATCATGATTTATATCCCTCTCCATCAGAACTTGACACTAAATTTATCATCCATATCCATGTTTTTCTACATGGAATCCGAGTATGGGTTATCTTGGTTGACCTTTATACCTCTCTTTCTTTCATTTAAAGTGATAGTTTTATTGACTCTTTTTACGATGTGGGACATTCCATTATATTCCCAAGCTCAATTTTAAAAATTGTGAGGACGCAATTTATTGAAGGTGGGGATAATGTAACACCCCATGATTCCACGGTACGTTTCCCTTCGAATAATGCAATGGCGTGCATTGTACGGAACTTCGAGATTCCAACACACCACAACCAATCAGACTAGCCGTTATGAATAGTAATACATACTTTTTGAAATTAAATAAATTCTATCTCTCAAAATGGACTTCATTTTTGGATTCTTAATATCGAATTTATCCTAGGGTGAAATTTTGGAACTTTTCGGATAACACTTATATTTTGATGAATAGTGAAAATTACTAAATTTTAATTAAAAACAACTTTTTAAATCAAAATAATTTATAGTGATAAATTATATTATTGATTTGTTTTAAAGTATAATTAGAATATATTTGTACCATTTTATCCAAGGATGTTCATTAGAATTAATTTCACTTTGAAATTGGACCAAAACAGTTGTCAATCTTTTGATATATATTGTTTCTTAAAAACACGCTATTTGTTGTGACAGCGGGAATTAATTATAAAAATAATTAATGAAACATATATGTTTATAATTTTTTAAAATAGACATAAATTTTTAATTCGGAATATCAATTATAGCTTAGGGTGAAATTTTGGCATTGTTTTGAAAAACTTCAATTTTTGATGAATAGTGAAACTACTACGTGGTAGTTAAAAAAACTGAATTTTTCATAAAACCTAATTTTACCCCTTCTGGGAATGGAATTTCGAAAATCCGAGAGACACAGTTAATATCAAGAAGTAAAATGTGGTTCAATGAGATGAAAATAATTTTTGGTGAATAGTAACTTTTTACATGTATTTACCACGGTTAAAAGTAAATAGGGTAATTAAGGGTAAAAATGATATTAATATTACCCAAACACATGTCCTAATTCTATTGGACAAGTTTATCTCGATCAAAAACAACCTTAGGAATAAAATATTATCTTTTAGGTCCACTTGGTTTAGATTATGACATTTATTATTATTTAATTCAAAGAAGCGTCTAAAGAGTTAAAATCAAAGTATATTTACTAATAAATTTTTAATACAGGGTTATACATAAGTTAAATTCGATTTCAAATATTTCATAGAAGGTTAATAAGATATCCTATATAATGATATTTTATTTATAATTTTTAGACATTAAATAATTTAATATATTTATGACACAATGATGATGCAGTAATTACCATAATAGTGACCAATTAAAATAATTGATATTATAAATACCCAAATAAATATAATTTAAGTATTTTAATGAATTGAACTAATTTTAAAGGATAATATGACAGATTAGGATTGATTTAATTGACTTTGTTCGAAGTAATCATTCTGTAATGAGTTTCACAAAAATCAACTATTGAATAGTGTCAAAATTGACATAAAAGAGTTTTTAAAACAAATATTATATTATTAATTGATATTAAATTCTTAAAAATCTATGGTCAGGCCAATAGACTTATATCATGATAGGTATATCATTAATGGACCACTTGGGAGTCGCTTGGATGTATATAGTAAGTTTATTAGCTATATAATATAAAAATACAAAGTGACATGGTAAATGTCAAACTAATTAACTAAGAGTTAAAACTAAAATATAAGGTTAATATAGTGACCCAAACCTGTATAAATTATATTTTTTAATGGTTTGCGACCTATACCCACTTTAACCTTTGAATAATAAACTTTGGAGCCATTAGAAACTGAATATGAATTTATTATAAATTAATATATTTAGTTTTTCCAAAGGTGCCCCTCACCCCTCTTATAAAAGGGAACTCCTCCTTCTCATTTCTTCACACCTTAAAAGCCTTTTGGTTCGGCCAAACCCTGACCAAATACTATCTCAACTTCCCTCAATACAACCTAGAGGCCTTAGTTTGATCATAAAGCCAACCGAAGGAGCCCTTTTGATCAAATCAAAAGGAAGAACCCGAAGAAGAGGTAATGTTTTCACCACCCCTTTTCAAGTTCCTTTCTTCTTCCACTTATTCTTTCTTTGTTATTACCATTATAAAATAATAACTCCAGTATAGTATATATACTGTGATGTTATTATAAATATGGTATAACCATATTTAGTATTCTATCCACCCTTTGAATAACATGTCACCATACGTGCGAACGTACAGCTTACTGTCTCCAGGTCGTGGTGTAATTGTTATTCAATATATTATTATTTGGGTGGGTATAATAATGATGTGTAACTCATAAAAATAATAAATATAACATGATAATGATTATGTATATATGATATACCATCCAATTATATATAATTTTAATATCAAAAAGATGATATTGTCGCTCGTGCATACGTACGGACTACCGTCTGCACAAATGCGATGAGATTAATTCTCTATCGTATCCATTCAAATATAATTATCATTTGATGATTTAAAAATAATTTTTAAGGACTTGATATCATTCTGGATAAGAATATGATACAACCTATCCATGAAAAACATGGCTTACGTAACAAAACATATAAAATAAAATGAGTAAGTTAACACCCGAAACGACGATAATTCTAAGATATTATTAACAAAGCAATGTTAAAAGATCATATATGATATCATATTAGTGTATATGATTCATGAATAATTTAATAACAATTATTTTTATACATTATACAGGAGTATAACCTACCCTCAACCAAGGGAAAGTACAAGGTAAGGGGTTTCTTATCTCACTTTTAATTCCGTGAGAATTCAATTGTTCACCACTTATTTATTGCATGTGGTGTGTGTGTACTGCCCATGAATGTATTCATTGTGTAATATATTTTAATTAATGGGTATTTACATAATCATTTTATGATCCTTATATCATGGTTTTATGTTTCGTATGTTACCTAATCGATTATGGAATTTGAAATTTCAATTTCCACTCATTCGACTTAACACAAACTTCATTGTTTATTTTACTCTGAGATTATGTGTGGAATCACTATTCATTTGATTATGTCATAATTTCCATTCCCCTTCATATGGATATACTTTTGATACACATAATCACTCCATTGATAATTTCTCAAGTCATCGATATGAATTTGATAAGAGTAATTGTAACTCATTCTTCATTTGTTGAGTTAAACATCAAATTCATTGGTGTTGTTTTTACAAGGTTATGTGTGAATGTCCTTCGATTGTTTTACACTAAATATACAATCATATTTAGTGTATTTATATTTGTCACATATAACTATGTCATTGATTTATCCTTAACCTAAGAATACAACCTTTGTGATATATTTCATCTCAATTTACATTCCATTGAGAATTCGTTGTTGTTATACACCAAATCACTTTTATGTGGTGTATATAATATACTTTGACATAGAATATCATGAATCCCTTTATTCTCATGATATTACAAAGTTTTTATTACCTCAATTATTTGTATTCAAGTGTCTCTCTTTTGGTTAGAAACTTTAACTAAAATACCATTTTTAAATGTTTTAAAGACTTATTCTTTTAAATCTTGCTCATTAATGTCTATGTTTTAAAAATGGTTTTATGGATTTATTTGTATGGACATTAATGTTTTAAAATTAAATCTCCGTTTAAAAGTTTCAAAGTGGTATTTTACACTTTGATTCAAAAATCTATTTTTAAATGGCTTCTTGAGAAATAGTGTGACTTTTAAATGTTTTCAAGAAAAGGGGGATATTTATCTCAAATAGTTTTGATGGTTATTTTCATCTATGTCAATATCATTCATTATTGTCAATTGAGGTACAATACAATCTTCCATATTGTATTGAATGAGTTATGTTTGACTGTGGATGTGCTATTTTTATACCATTCATGGTTCGTGGTTAAAGTATTGACATTTCGTATGCTAGTTTTAATAAGAATGTTTATTTTATGTTTAAACATGTTCATATGAGGAATGCAATGGACTTAATAAGTGAAAGGTGGCGTCTGCTATAGCTCCTCGATGCATCGGTAGGTCTCATGAGACAGACTAGTGTCTTGGCACAAGGCCTTGGAAAAATCTTATTTGTAGTCTTCGCACGAGGCCTTGGCTATGTGGTTATGATAGTCTGGAATTATGCATTCCATCATTATGAAAGTGGTTATTGATATTGCATGTGATCCTTCGACTAGTAGAATATCCATGTGAATAAGTAAATTACATTATTTCATTTTACCTTTGCCATTTTATTCTGAAGTTCAAGTTTAAAAGGCTTTTGTTTTAGTTATAAATTTTCTTAAGTGTTTATGCTTATCTATGAAAGCTTCTGCTATAATGTTATCCTTACTGAGCATCTGATCTCACCCCTTTCAATTTTTTTATTTTTCCCAGGATTATGAAAAAGTAATTTATAAATGACCTGCAAGGATAGTATGAGGGGATATGAAGACAGGATGTTTTTTTCTTGATGTAATGTAAAACTTTAGGAATGTATCTAGTGTTTCCAAGGCTACTAAACTAATCGGTCTTTTGAGACTTGATCTTTCTTGTGATCATACCAATGTTATGTAATAATGCACTGACTCTGGGTAACTGGGGTCGGGGAGTTACATAAACCTCCCTCTAATACGAACTATAATTCCCCCACCTTTAACATTACTTAATCTTGAGTTATTACAAGAATACATATTTTGGATCTTTTCAGGTTTAGAGTTTTAGAGGATTGTATCATAAATCATGCATTGCATTCCACATTTAAACATGGTGGTCACATAAAATACAGTGTTCATTTTCTCCCTCCAGGGAAACATATTTAATATAAAACATGGATTCTTTCTTGACACTTCCTCGACAGTATAATCACATCATCTACCTTTCCCTTGTCCTGTGAAAAACATTTCAAAAACATGGGATGAGCATAAGAAGCAGAGTAAGGGATATAAAAATATGGAAAGAAAACCTTAGTCCATGTATACATCAGAATCAATGAAATCATACATTATTCATAGAATATAATCACATTAACATACCTCATGAAATCATAAGGTTTATGAATAACTAATAGATAACATAAGACATAAAAGTAACTTGAGGCATTCATAGCATTCCTACATTGGGAGTAACCCTCGTGGTTACGTTTGGAATACCCATGACAGTATATTTCCTAAATCATTTCTAAAAAACCGTTGCATTTAACTCCTTTACATTACCCAATTCATTGGAGAGCTATCACGAGCTCACTCGCCCTTAGTTTATGACAGAACCACTCGTCTTCATAAACAATTCCCAAGAACCATAACATAATTGTATCACATAAAACATGTATAAAGGACACATAACATTTCCAAATTTCAATCACAAGATATAAAAAACACATTTATATAATCAAAACATTATCAAAACCATTTTCAATACCTAAATAAATTATAATTAAAATATTTTATTGATTTTTCATTTTCAAAAAAGATATGTCTAGTAGAGTAGGCCAAAACTCAAATAATGGTCACGACGGCGTAGTATTCATTGTCGCTGCATACGTAAGTGAAAAACATTCCCTTTTGTCGTTTAGTAAAACTCTTCGTATAAAAAGAATAATTTTGAATAAAATTCAAAGTCAAAGTGGTTTATACACCGTAGAAAATAATGTCTTGTATAAAACAAAATATGGCTCAATGAAAGAAGATTGAGACAAAGTCCCTAACATCGTGTCCGACTTTACTCGATCGTTCATTAATCTCTTGAATAATAAATTACAGTTAATTTCTACTTCCTTAAGAACCTTTTTTAAGTTCAATATTCCTTTTATATCACTTGTTAGTATGTTATGAACATTATGTAATCATTTAAGTTAATAATGGTTGTTTTTTCGATCCTTGGTACTTTAGTCAAAAATAAACTTCTTATAATTACAAGTTGTTCATGTGGTAAAATATCCATTATATACAGAATTATATTAATGATATAGATATCATATATATCATATATATCAAGTATATACATGCATTTATAATATTAAATTACATTTATAGGTAAGAAATGAAATGCACCGTTCATGGAGACGGTAAGCCGTACGTACGCATGAACACTACTTTCATTTATATTTCTTATTTAATGGAATGAAATAAAAATTATATAAAGGTAAATTCTATTTACAATATAATATCATTAAATACATCCTTTATACGTCTCACATATGGCATTAACGATTCAAATTACTTTGAGGGGGCGATAGTCCGCACTTCCTAAAATGAAATTATCGCGTTTTACCCATAATGGAAACCATAAAGGTATGCCATAAATTAAAAATACGGAAGAATAAGGAAAAAATAATAATAATATATATCATATATAAATATATTTACATCTTAATGGCCACCATGAAAAGTGTTAAAAAAAGATTGAACAATCGTCATTTTGTGGGGTAGAAATTCACAACTCCCAAAAACAGTATGTTCTTTAGCCATTAGACGGAGGGGTGTGTAAGTGTAAATAAAATACTTCTCATAAAAACATCCTAGTATATTTAATATACTGGTGTTTTTACAAAAGAGAGTAATAAAAAGAGTTTAGGTGGTTTGAGAATCAAAATAAAACAAAAGGACATAAGAAAACACATTACCATTAAATCATGTAACTCCCCTTAGTTTTAACCAAAAGGGATTCTTCAAGAGCATTATGCCTAAGGTAAGGCTTCTAGGATGAATAGATGGATGCGGAGAGATAAAATGAGTAGTTTTTGGCGGAGCCAATGGCTTGAGAGGTGTGTATAAGGGGGTAGAGGTGGGGGCCTTTTATAAGAGGGAGGAGGGGCACTCTTGAAAAGTCATGAAATGTTACTTTATTATAAAATGAATTTTGGATTTAAAAGGTCCCAAAATGATATATTTTGAGGATAAGGTTATATGGGTTTGAAATACACCCATCCGATAGGTTTTAGACAAGTGTTTGTCTTATATTTTACATTATCATTTCATTTTTTTAAAATCATTCATTAATGAGGTAATCACTACATCATTATGGTGTCATATATAAATTTATTTATTTAATGTCTCAAAATTATAAACAAAAGTACCATGATGTTGGAAATCTTTTTAGATTTAACAGTACTATTTATATTCTAAGAGATAATTTATTTATACAAAATAAAAATTGTTTTACTTAGGTGTTACATACTTTTTTTATATTTAACTATCTTTAAAATTAAAAGGCAAAATGTCACTATAACAAAAAAGTGATTCCATGGGGTCCCAATGTTTGGCACAAGGAATCCCATGGTCGGAAATGACACAACCAGTAGAATTAGGACACATGTTGGGGTCATTTAATATTATGATTATTATATTTTATTACACAAAACTACCCGATTACTAATTAATCACGATAAATAAAGATAATTACGGTCGTTACTATTCACAATGTTAAAAAAAGAGTCTTCATTACACAATTATTACCTTATGATTCCAAATAAGGAATCCATATTACCAAATTACAAACATTGAAATTGTAGTAATTAATTTAAAAATAATTCCTGCTGTCAAAACAAATATCGGGTTTTTAGAAACAATATCTATCAAAAGATTGACACTTGTTTATGCCCAATTCCAAAGTGAAATTAATTAAAATGACCAAAATTGGATACAATGGTAAAAATATATTCTAATTAAACATTAAAACCAATTTAAAGGGAAAATCTATCCATATAATTAAATTAGATGAAAAAGCAGTTTTGAAGTAAAATGCATTATTTTTCACTATTCATTAAAAAATGAACATTTTCAGAAAAATACCAAATATTTATACAAAGTAATTTTCAATTTCCAAATACTAAAGAATAAGTATATTATTAAAAATAGAGCTTATAAAATTGTTAATATTAAGATTTAAAAATGGTTTTCCATCAAAAGGTGGTAAAACAATCTTTTAAAAATATTAGTGTATTCTATGCTTGAGATTATATTTATTCTTATTTTAAGCCACTAAAACACTATAAAATCATAAATATACAAAGATATGAAAATCCATAAATATTTACTTACATGGGATGTTACAATAAAAATATATGATTTTGTGCATAAAATTATTTTGGTCATATCATAAACATATAAAATAAATTGGTTGAATATAAAAAATATTTTATTGAATATATAATGTATATAATTAATTAATATAATTTTAAATTTTTAATTAATTTATTTTATTAGGATAAAATAACATTTTCAGAAAAGAAATAGTTTTCTATTTAAAATTCCATTTATATTCAAGTGGTTATTAAATTAATTTTATCCTACAAATTCATTTGATATTTTTTTAAACAACATATTTTTATAGTTTAGTTAATCCTATTCATGACTACTAATTTAACAACATGGTTATATCTTATTATATTAAAATTAATATTCATTGAATCTAATGATGTTTGTTAAAACATGGTGTTCCTTGTAATGCTATCCATCAAAGAAAATCATTGATTCACGATACATATGATAAATTTGTGTCTCGTGAATTGAAATCTATAAGATATATTTTATTTATTTAAAATAATATATTTATATTAAATTTATATGGTATTATATAACCTTACAAACTTGGTGTTCACTATAATACATTCTATCGAATACAATGTTCTTAAATACGTTTTTTATGGAATTATATTCTCAACACATTAATTAAAATTTTTTAATTTTCATTTAAAATTGACCATGGTGAATGAAATTTTTATATTTATAATTTTCTAAATCTAAACATCGTAGAATGGTTCTTAAAAAACAACATAAAATAGATAAATAGAAGTACAATGTTCACATGGAATAACCTATAACTAGGTCTCTATTAAGAGAACATTAGTGAAATTAGAGAAACGTACATGAAGCAAAATAGAAAATATTTATAGGGAGTGTATGAGGTCATCAATTACAAAACATGTGATAGATCAATTAAAATCTGAGGTCCTAAAATCCATAAACCTTGGAAGCTTTAGAAGACCACCATTAAAACAAAAATTAAGGTGTTAGGACAAAAAATTTTAAGATCATTATCCTCTAGATGAGAAATTTATTTAATACCTAATAATATAAGGAAATATTTTTACATGATACGTTTAAATTTCATTTGAAAAATTCCATATTTTTTTATGGTTCGACCAAAATTCTAATGAATCCCTTGATACGTGAAATTGGTACCACAATATTTAATTTGTTCCTTAAAGAACTAAAATAAATGTATAATGGATCATAAGAACCATAAAATAGTGAAATATAATTACATTTTCCCCTAATTACACTCAAAATCCAATAAGGTTATTACATTATAATCCAAATCTAAAAAGAGACAGTACATGTCAATTAGTAAAATTTATTTATAAAATTGTCTATCTAAAGAAAATGAAAAATTAAAAATAACATTACAGTGGTATGCGGTTGGTGTGAAACCTTTATCATCCTTTAGTCATGGGTTCAAGAAACATGGCCTTACTGAATTTTATTGGTGGTCTCATGGCATAGAATTTGTTGTTTCTAAAATCATATAAATATATTTTAATAATTAAATATAATGGAAATACATGAAATAAAGTTAATAACCAAATTAATTATTAACTAAGGCTCTAAATATTACCCCAGTACATATATATTAATTCAATTTAATTCCACACATGTACTTCCTTGGTATATTGTTTAACATAGATAATTTACTATCACAATATATTAAAATCTATTATAATGGTTTGTAAATAAAATGGTAATTATCCTAATAATATCACATGTGAGTTTCAAACCAGGTGTGTTGTTAGGCCTGTTGTCATGTCTTGGGTTATGTCGAGTTAGGGCTGACCCACCATGTCGATGTTGTTACTGTTATGCATAAC
Organism: Viscum album; assembly: GCA_963277665.1. Lineage (NCBI taxonomy): Eukaryota > Viridiplantae > Streptophyta > Magnoliopsida > Santalales > Viscaceae > Viscum > Viscum album. Next base: position 2,013,304,119 of record OY728153.1, on the reverse strand, counting down.
TATTCTAGAACCATATCCACTTGTAGTATTAATATGGCGATAATTTATTAGGAAGAACTACATTATATATACTTCAAAAATCTTGGGCTTTCTTCTATACATATCCTTTAATTTTATATTAGGGTTTTTATGTAATATATGTTTTCTTAAAGAATGTTCTAAGGTTGATACTTAACTATATTTGATACCAACTATAGTAACATGAACAAAAAATCCGAAAACAAGTGTTTAATACCATTACATTTGAAATAATATAATGAACAAAATACCATTAGACTGATAAGTTTAGTATACTTGGTTAACAATATACATAAGTATGAATTTTTTTAAATATTAATACATTAATCAGAATAATTTTTTTTATTTTGAGGATAAATATATTCAATTTATAGCATGATTCCATATTATAATTTTAACACTTCTTGGATTTGTTTTTAAAGGAATCATAATGGTGAGGTAAAGTGTTTAGTAAATGTAAAGTACAATAGATGAAATATTGAATCAATGAGAATAATAAAATGGAGAAATAAATAATGGAATATAGATTCCATGATATAAATAAAATTAGTAACATGTGTATAATCAATATTGAAATTTAAATAACTGAAAAAACATTAAATTTCAATATTGAGAAAAGGAAATATAAATATGGAATGGTAAGAAACTGAAGACATAGTAAATTTAATAAGTAAACATAGATTGTAATGAATCTAAATAAATGTCGATAAAAATATCCTAGATATGTAATAAATAAATCGATATTAAATAATTTATTTATTGTCGGACGTCACGTATCATGCATAAAAACTAGTATACATTCAATATATATCCACATGACAGTTTATTTTTGTGGTTATAAACACATTTATTTTTCATGAAAAAAACTCGAAGGTTTTTCACCAAATAATTTCATATCACGATAACTCATCGATGCATCGAGGGGAAATATAATGTATATTCCCCACCCATCTTTTCATATACAAAACATTACTCATATATAATAAATGATTTAATAAAAAAATAATATGACTAATCAAATATCATTATTTAATAAATGATACATAATTATAAATATTTTCCCAAATTATTAAATAAATATAAAAGTAAACACAATATGAAAAATGGTATATAAGTTTAGAGATAATCATATCATAGAAATGTTTTTGGACATTTAGTGGATATTCAATGTCAAATGATCAATGGAAATTAAATATTTTAATGGGGAAAAGGATAAAAGGGAGTAAATGTCAATAAAATTCATGTCCAAATAAATAATAAACCATACATAGGAAGTATAAAAAAGGTATAAATAGGAAATTTTACTAGTGGAGTGGAGGAATAGTTGTTGTCATTGAAGAATATAAATAATATAAAAAGATCATTTTAAAAAAATCTTGAAGATAATATTCTTTTGATTAGATAAACCTTTTAAAAAATTGTACCATTGAAAATCACATTTGAAGCTATTTTATTTAATATGTTTTATTTTGAGCATGAAATGGAATCAATATTGGAATTAAGTTGGGTAAATTTCTATATTCCATAAAAGGTCAAAATAGCATTCCATTTCTATGGTAGAATGTTTAGAAAAATTCCTTATTCAGAAATTAATAAAAATATTAAATTTGAAAAAATTAAAAAAAAATGAAAAATAATTTAATAAATAAATTTGTAATGATTAAAAAAATTGAAAAACATTTAACAGAATACATATTATAAATGTAAACTTGTTGTCCAACTAAAGAGATAATGATGTCAGGTTTTCCGAAAAATAATTTATAAAACATTTTGGGTACTAAAGAGTGGGAAACATTATTAATACATGAAAAAGGTCATTAATAAACATATAATATGAATATTGATGGTTTATATAAAACATTTCACATAATATCATAGAATTAAAATGAAACATCATTAAAATTATTCTTAAGAAAAATAATCATTAATATTCCAAATTGTCCCATGCGAGTTTTCAACATTTTAAAATATAAACTAGATAGAGGAATAACATTAAAATACTGTTTTAAATATATTTATGATTAATTTATTAATGATATAATATATCAAAAGGTTACCTTATATAACACACAATAGAAGTATGTTGTGAACTTGACATTTACTCCCAAATATAAAAAGTGATATGAAAATCTCATAACTTGAGTTTCCTTTTCAGGGGATATTTCTCTAAAAACATATTTTATGGTCATAATAATTTCACTAAATTATAAAATAACCATATTAATTTTTAAAATTTCATATATTAACTTAATGTAAAATCTTATTACCCATTTGATAATAACCATTAATTATTTCTCCCAATTTCATGTGTTATTTGGCCGCTCATTCAAGTATATTTTGACTGGTTACTTGTGTTAATTATTACATAAATCATGGTTTAATCATCTAAAAAATGTAAATAAATAACTTAATTAACATATATAATCAATATATTTTTACTAATAATTAACTATACTGTTTGGAGATAAGAAATGAAACACATCGCTCATGGAGACTATAGGCCGTACATACAGAAAAAATCTACTTTCATTTCATTCATGTTTTTAAAGAATGCGTAGGGAATTATATATATTTATATTATTATTTAGGTATCATATATATGTAATATATGTAACATAATCTTATTAAAACCATCATCTATATATTCCATTTATTGTGTGGTTGAATCAGAGTGCATTGAGGGGCAGTAGTCCCCAATTCCACTAACGATGTTATCTTATTCCAAAAAAATGGATTAAATCAAGGTATGTGTAATAAAATAATATCATGTTTATAAGGAATGTAAAATATCACACATAATAAATAAAAACATAGTTTACATCATAATTCCCAAACTATGAGAGGTGGTAAAGGAATAATTAACACCATTGTTTCATGATGTGGTAGTACAGTGGACAAATAAATTATAAGTTCATTACCCATTAAATTGAAGTGTTTTGTAAGTGTAGGTATAAAATAAACATAAAAAAATAAAATATATAGATTTTAATTTTTTTATGTAATAATTATATAAAGAAAATTAATTATGTGGATAATTAAATAAAAAATGAGTTTGGGGAGAGATAAAACCTCTTAATCAGGTAAATTCTTTTTGTTTACACCAAATGGTTTACTAGGAAAGATTTATTACCATGATTCAGATTATATTTTAATTGTATGAATTTTAGTATCTATTTGGGTATATAATGGATAAGAGAAATTAGATTTAGAGGTGTGAGGAAGTGGGAGGCTTGAGTGCCATTTTATAGTGGAGGAGGAGCGAGATTCTTGTATTTTTGGAAAAGGGAATTACATCCAACAGTTTCAAAAGCAATATGGATCAAATAAATTACCCAATTTTATCCATTGGAGTATAGGTTATAAATATTAATATAAAACTGATTTTAGACATGTGTCAATGTCATTTATGAACTTATGATTGAGGTTTAGTCCCTTGTAAATATCACTATCCTATTAATAATTGTAATTAATTTTAATTTCATTCACTATTATATTTTTTTGAAAACAATTTTTTTATTTTTTATATGTTATAAATTAATATTATAAAAAAAAATAGAATCCATTTTTCAAAATTTAATTCACATTAGTAGTAGAAATGTATATTAATTTTATCTTGCATACGAAACTACAATGCAGTTTTTATAAGTAAAAATATTCTAAGGTTTAATAAGTTTTTATGACAAATATCAAATTGAAAATGAATAAAATGAACTAAATTGTATAAAAATATTTGAAATATATTTATATAAAATTATAATCCATAAATAATTTTTCCTTATTAATACATGTGATGAAAATAATTTTTGAGTTAAATTTCTTTTCTCCCTATTCATGAAAAAAATTACACATCACATAAAATAAAAAGAATTATCCATAACCTAATTTTTTTCATATATAAAATATAATTTATCTTGATATATATAATTTCTAAAAGTCCCAAAATAAGTATTTAACAAAGATTCTCCATTAAACAGTTGTACAATTACCCTAATAATAATATAGGTTTTATGGGTATAATTGTGTTTGTTCATATCATATGTTGATAAAATAAATTGGATGAATATAAAAATTTTATCTAATATATAACACATATATTTCATTAATATCATTCAGTAATTCCAATTAATTTAATTTCATCTAATAAAATAGATTTTTGTGAATATAAATTGTTTTATCTAAAAAATCCCTTTATATTCAATTTGTTCGTATATTAATCTATAAACAATAAAATCAAATGATATTTGTGTAAACCATATATTTTAATATGTTATATAATCCTATTAAAAAAATACTAATTTAACACCAAGGATATATCTTATTTTATTGATTAATTATATTCTAATAATATATTTTTGTTCTGTTAAACACTATCTTATGTGTAACACATGTCATCAAAGAAAATCCTTATTTCATGAGACGTGATAAATTATTGTCACATGCATTGAAATAAGTAAAATATACTTTATTTATATAAAATACTATATATATTATAAATTCTGGGGATAATATATTCCATTATGCTCTCAGTTATGCATTCCACACAGGCTATCGAATACAATGTTCCGACTTCAGATTTATGGGGTTTTACATTATTATTTCTCATAGAGAATGAATTTTGTTTCATTGAATGTAAAAAAACATATTTATACAAAAAAAAGATCATGTATAAGTATACATCCTATTATAAAACCTTACTTAAAAATGTATATCAAAAATAGAAAACAAATCAATCCTCCATCTACTGTAAAATTTCAATCTATTGATGGTTGTGGAATTTATAGATATATGTATTTTCGTTACATTGATGAGGTGAGATTATTTAATTGAACATTAAAATTGATAAAAAAGCGTAAGAATATACAAAATATCTTGTCTTTAATATGTATGATATAGTATATTACTAATTTAATTTTGTAATTTCTTCAAATACACATCCTATCCAAGTTCATTGTTATTAGATTTAGTTATTACTAAAAAAATTTGTTTAAAAAATCATTGAATAATCCATGTCAATATTTATCCATATTTTATATATAATAAATATCCTTATTTAGGAAAATATATTATTTTCACTTGTAGTTTTGTAATATAAGTATGATTCTCATCTCACCGCACATAGTTATTTCAAGGGATTTTAACATTTCATTTTAAAACATATAAGAAAATATGTCATAAATTTTATAAATAATAATCTCATATAAATAATAATCTCATATAAATAATAAATAAAATATGATGAATTTTTAATAATAATATTTATTTTTTATATATTTTTCAAATATCGTTTCATGAACATAAACAACTTTAAGATTAATTCATGAATAGAATTCCAATCTCTTCTGGATTTTTTTATCCCATTTGGATCAATCATTATCCCTCAAATATAATTCTCATATTCAAAAAATATAAAATATTATAGTTTTCAAAAATAATATTCCATTTCCGTGGATGGAGGCACAATGAAGGGAGAAGGGCAAAAACTCTTGTTTCGTGAATTGAATTCATGTATAGTAATTTAATATTCTAGGGAGAAAGCTAGAGAGGATGTGGATAATGATGAGAAGATAGGGTATAAAGAGTTGTTTAGCCTCTGTGAAATATAAATCTTTCAATTTCGGCCCTATTCAAGAAGTTTCGTGTTTTAGGAAAAGAAATATAGCAGTTTCCATGCATAAAGGTAATATATCTTTATTGGACAGTGAATCGGCTCCCTCCAGAAGGATCATCAAGAATGGTCGGGTTGCGCATGCATCAGCCAATCAAGATGTTGTTGAAGAAATAGTGAAGATTGGTATGTTCTCAATCATTGCCCGCATTGTGATTCCAAAAAGGGGAGAGAAACTAGAAGTTTAATGACAAAACCAATAGGATTATTGAGATATGGGGTTCCACTAAATGGAAGATGAATACTATGGGACACAATTTTTATCACATTCTGTTTCCTTTAGATGAATGTAAGATATGTTCTTAGAGCTATGGTTTAGTTTATCAGTAGCCTGGATTTCTCTGCATTCATGAGTGGGATATGAATTTTGATCCCAGTACTAGTAATAACACATTTGTCTAAAGTATTGATATGAGTTTGCAATTTCAGTTTGTTGTAATTGAGTCCTAATATTCTGTGGTATATTTCCTCATCTGTAGGTAATCCTATATATCTTGATCAGCAGACAAACAATCCATGTTTTTGGTAATATACCAGGATACTCGTTGATGTAGATTTGTCTAAAAAATTAGTTTAAGAGGTTGTTTTCACTACTCGGTATGACAACATTAATCTTGAGATTGTTTATGAATGGAAACAAAGGTTTTCATGCATCATCACCACTTTGGGAACATGATTACTGATTGTAATAGAGACAAGATGTGTACCTTCTGTAACATTTGGGGTCATGAAGTTAGCAGTTTTAGGAGGAATCTTAGAAATGCGATGAAGAATGCCCATGGGTCACGTCCATATAATATGGAAGTGCATGTTATTGTAGATGGTTCCAATTCTACATCTATTGAATCTGTTTGGGATAAAAGAAAAATTGATGATATTACGGCTCTTGTGGAGGTCAATTCTACTGATATAAGGTTTGATATTTCTTCCCTTGTGATTGGAGAGAATGATGCAACTGCTAGGATGCCTTCTACCATTTCAGATGCTACCCATGATGCTGGAATTAAACATGCTCAGAATGAAAATAAAAATGACACTCCAAGTATTGCTCATTTTATTGATGATGGCCAAGTCTAGGCTAAGCTGGTATCCGACACACCAATGAAGGATGAAGGTTTGGGACGTGTTTAGGATATACATGAATCAGTGGATGCTGATGCTCCTCATGAACCAGTTGTACAGGACACCCCTAAAGTGATCTTTGGTCTCCTGGGTTTCCAGGAAGGCCCTTTAATGAGGGAGATTCAAGTAATACATTTAGATTAAGAGAAGATCTCAGGTGATTTCAACCATGTTCCACCATTTAAGTCTTATTGGAGGAGGTTAACTTCTTCCCTGATACTAATGGCCACTGTTTCAAAAAACAAGTTCCACACTCATAACATTGAACCCCCTTCTAGGGAGGAAGCTGGGCAGGACAGGTCTGAAACCACATCTTCCGATACTATTCTAGGTGAATCTGGAGAACCAAAAAAAGGAATAACACAAATTTATGTTGGTGCTTGCACTATGATTCAGTTTTTCAATCAATGAAGGTACTGTTTTGGAATTTCCATGGGTTATGGTACTCTCCCATGTTCAAAAACCTTAGGCTTATTATTATAACTGATAAGCCTATGCTACATGGCATTGTAGAACCGAGAATGATGTTTGAGAGATGGATGTATTTAAATTGGAGAAACTTATGGTATTCCATTGTTTTGAATCATCAATTTGAGAATGAATTAGAATTATTGTGGGACATAATGTAGAGTAGTGTAATGATTGATTCATTCTTCAATGATCATCATTCAGCGACCCTTTCTTGATGCTTCTTGTCTTTTTCTATCTCTATGTCATTTGTGTATACATTCAATATATATAATAGAAGAATATCTCAATAGAGAAATCAGATCTCCACCTCTAAGAACATGACTACTAGCTGGATTTTGATTGGTGATTTTAATGCCATCTTGAGGCCGGAGGAAAAAACTAGGAATAATTTCTATAGATCATCTTCCAATTAATTGTCCTCATTTATTGATCAATGTTGTAACAACGCAGGTAAATAATGAGTTAGTCATTTTCATATTTATTAATATTTGTGAATTAAATATAAATTTATTTTAATGGGTGTTTTATGATTCGATGGTTTGTCTGATATGCATCAATGAGTCTCTTTTAAATCTTTCATTTCACACAATGGTGAGTCATACTGAAAAAGAATTAAATATTATTATTATAAATAGTAGTTAATGCCTAGCCATTGTAATAGAGGGAACGAAAAAACTAACTACAATATGATTACACATGTTTGTTAATAAAATTTACAATTATGTAATAAATTCTAGAGACATAAAATAATAAAGAATCTAATTTAAAGCATAAATACTCTAATATTCTTTAAAATTGTGATTTTCCACCTTTAAATAGATAACCCCCATTAAATATTGTTTTTTTCACTTTTATATGTTTTATTTGAAAAAATAAAATTCTACATTGCATTCAGGACAACAAAATTCACATTCTTTAATTTTTTGGTATTTTTCTGATAAAATTCATTTTTAATGAATTGTGAAAAATACTGTATTTTAAATCAAAAGTCCCTTTAAATATAATTTATATATATTGTTATGTTATCTTTTTAGTTGGTTTTAAATTGTAATTAGAATATATTTTTACCATCTAATCTAATTTTTTGTCATTTTAATTAATTTCACTTTGAAATTGGACATAAACAAGTATATATATTTTGATAGTTATTGTGTCTTAAAACCATTCTATTTGTTTTGACAATGGAAATTAGTTTTAAATTAAATTAATGAAACTTCTATGATATGAATTTGAAAAAATAGAAATCATTTTTGAATTCATAATATCAAATATAGCTTTAGTTTAATTTTTTGTATTTTTCGGAAAAACATCAATTTTTTATGAATAGTGAAGCCACTTAGCAGTAGTTCAGAAACATAATTTTTCATTTAAATGAAATTTCAATGCTTTTGTGAAAGTAATTTTGAAAATTATAAAAACATGGTTGTAATTGGTAAGTAAAATGTGGTTTAATAAGATGCAAATAAGTATTTGTGAATAGTATATTTTGACTTTTGTTTACCGCGGTTAGAGGTAAATGGGGTAATTCAATGTAAAAGAATATCATAATAATACCAAATTACTTTAACACATGTCATAAAATTATTGGATTAGTAATGTCCAACAATGGACATCTTTTTGTCAATTTTGGGACCCCATTAATCCACTTATGAATGATAATGACACTTTATTTTAATTAACTTAATGTAAATGCAAAAATTACCTAAAAAATATATTTTAGTAAATAAATTTTTATATGGGGTTTTATAAGTCATAGTTTTGACTATAAATATTATTTAGAAAGATAAAAATATATAATACATAATGGTATTTTTTTTATAAATTTTAGATATGAAATAAATAAAATTATATAAGACACAATAATGATGTAATATTTACCTCATTAATAAATGATTAAAAGAAATAAGATTATAAATATTAAAATAATATCCAAAACCTATCCAATTTTTATTGGGTAATTTTATTTCGACCATGAGTAATTATATCTTCAACATTAATTAGTTTCTGACTTTTAGAAACCAAATATCATTATATTATTAAAAAATATTTTCACACTTTCCTTAAGAGCACCTCTTCCCCCTTATAAAAGGATACAACTTCTAACCAATTCCTCACACATTTCTAGATTTTTGGCTCATACAACTACTGCCCAATTAAACTCCATTAATATCAATCCTCCTCCTAGAAGCCTTACCTTAGGCAAAAGGCACAAAAAAAACCACTTTGGTTTATACCAAAGGGAGTTATCCAAATTAATGGAAATAGTTTCTCTTAAATTCTTTTGTATTATTTTACTTTTCCAACCCCCTTAAAATTTCTTAATCATTAATTTTATAACAAAACCAGTATCCAAAATATACTAGGATATTGTTATGAGATGGATTAGAACTACATTTACACACAACTCCATTTAATGTGTGAAGATCATACTGTTTCTATGGATGGAAAACTAACGCATCATGAAACGATGATTGTTTGATTATCTCTTACATCCTATCATGTTGTCCATTAAGATGGAACTGAATTTATATATGATATATATTATCATTATTTTTTATTTTGTTCATCTGTATTTTTCATTTATACCATACCTTTATTATTTCCATTATGGGTAAACACGATAATTTCATTTGAGGAAGTGCGAACTACCGCCACCTTAAAGTGATATGACTCGTTCATTCCATACATGGGACATATAAAATATGGAGTTAATGATATTATATTTGATAATATAATATAATTATAATATACCTATGTATAATTATGTTTTCATTCATTTAAAATAATAAATATAAATAGATGTAGTTTTCATGCGTACTTAAGGCTTACCGTCTCCTTGAACGGGGCATTTAATTTCATACCTCCAAATGATATGAATTGTTATAAAAATATATATACAATGGATATATATTATATATATGATATCAAAATAATGAATATCATTCTGGATATAATGGAATTTGGACCACATGGAAAATTTGTAAATAGAAGGTGTTTATTTTTGTCTCAAGTACCAAATATCGACAAACCAATCATTATTAACTCGAATCCTTACATAATGTTTATAACATGATAATAATTTACATAAAAGGATTAATATACTTGAAAATGGTTCTTATTAAATTATAAATTAACTGTCTTTTACTATTTAGGATATTATGGAACGAACGGGTCATGTCGGAAAACAATGATTAGTGATTTCTTATCTCTCTTTTAATTCTGTGAGATTTCCATTATTTACCAATTATTCATTTCATATGTTGTATCGTGTATTTTCATTTGATATATATTATAATTATTATAATTATATTCATTGTATTTTGTAATTAATTTGGTGGTTATTATTTTTGGTCATACGACTCAGTTGATTACATCATGGTAAATGGTTTCATCTCACTTTTTTTCCCATGAGATTCATGCTATATTTGACACCTTTTAATTTTGCGTGTCATATTTACTACCCATAATTGTACTCTTTGAGTAATATAATTTCACTAATGAGTATTTTCATCATCCTTATATGATCCTTCTTTGATGAGGTGTACGTTTTTTAAGTTACAAAATCAGAAAGGGATCCTTTCACCCTCCTCTTTTTAAAAGACTTTTTTTGGTTAAGTATTTTTATTTACATAATATTGTGTTAGGATAGGTTAATCTATATCATTATGGATGTATATTTTATGTCCATGTGATGATATACATTTTTTATCTTGACAATTCATTTCCTGAATTATAATGTGACACCATTAGGTTGTCGAATTTTTGCAAGGGAACTTCTTAACCCAACCTCAATTCATTGGGTTAAACTTGTACTTCTTTAATATGCCGTCCTATGAATAACTGTGAATTACCTCTCATTGTTTTACAATTAATATACAATTATATTGGGTTTCTTTAGATTTTTCACACATAATTATGTGAATGACTTATCCTTAATTTAAGGATACCATCTTTATAAGGGATTTCATCTCAATATACATTTTCATGGAGACTTCATTGTTGTTATGAACCACATCACTCTTATATAGTGTATATACAATCCTTTTTCTTATTATATCATGAATCCCATTATTCTCATGATATTATAATGTTCTGATGAAATTGTTTTCCTCAATTATTTGTATTAATGAGTCTCTCATTTTGTTAAAAACTATTTATCTAAAATATCTTTTTAAATATTATAATGATTTAGTATTCTAAATATTTATCATTAATTTACATGTATTAAAAATGGTTTTGAGAATATATATAATATGGACATTAATTTATTAAAATTATAATTCCATTAAGAGCTTCAAACTCGCATGGGACACTTTGATTCAAAAATCACTTTTTAAATGGATTATGAAAATGGATTGATTATTACAATATGCTAAAATTTCATAATGTGATTGAAAATGAAATGTTATTAATGAATTATTTATATTTGGATTATTTTTTTTGTTATTAAGGTACTTGTACATTTTACAAGTGGTTAAGTGATAAACCATATGACGAGTGGTGCTGTGATAAACCAGGACTAGTGGTTACGTTATAACCTCCAATTCATTAGGTATGGAAGTTGGTTGTATGCCTATTCCATTTAGTGATATGTTTGGAAGAACACCATATGGTTATTCCACTTAAGATTTTTATGTCCCAAGTTACCTTTATTTGTTATGTGTTCTTTATATGGGTTTTATAGTAATACTTTGGTTACAAAAGGGTATGAAATGATATTTTATTCAGCGAAGAGTATTTACTAATTCTTAATAATGAAAAGTATTATTTATGATAAAGTATTCATGGTTTACATGGTGTTTGGAAAAACTAATAGTTTTCAATCTTTGTGTATCCCTTACTAAGTTTTTTTTTCTCATCCCAAATTTTTGAAATGTTTTCCACATGAAATAAAGTGGAATAGGGTAAATGATGGGATCAAGGAAAATTCATGCTATCTAAAAAATGGAACTAGACATGTCTCATTTATTCAAGAGTTTTTATTTTATGAAAAAAATAGAAACTAAGTCTAAGTGTCTACTTTGTAAATTTTGAGATGTAATGTAATTTTTATGCCTATTTATCTAAAACTCTACACATGAAAAGTTCTTCATTGTGAATTATTTATTTAATTCAAGATTATTTAATGCTTAAGTTCAGGTCCTTATAGTTGGTTTCAATGGTTGGTTTAGAAAACTATAGGGGTTAAGGGTTTTCATTAGACACAAGGTTAGTCCATATGTCTATCATTTTATTTAGATCCTTGTTTTATAAATTTTTCAGATCAAAGAATGTCAGTTACAAATAGAAGGAGGAGGATCTTGAAAAACATTCCTATCTATTCCTGATGACATGCTTGCAATAATTATTGCAAATTCAGGTTCGGATGATTGTGAAACGTTTTCTACCATATAACTCACTTGAAAGAAGTTGTTTGAGAGATTAAAAATCTCCAATATACCAAGTTATCATCATGGTTCATGGGTTGTATTTCAAAAAAATAATGTTTTCCCAATATTCTCATATTTTTAAGAAAGGTAAATATTATCATGGAATTTTCATATATTTTACCTTATCACAAGATTTTGATTCATATTATGATTTTGAAAAAGGTGTTAGAGAAAGAGACCATTATTCCACCTATTTAAATTTTCTTTTATAATATAGTCCCTCAGTACATACTTATGGTATTTTAAAAGGACCATTAATTGAATGTTTCAACTCAAATTCGGTCTGAATATTTAATAGAAATCATGTTTTTAGATGTTTTGAAATTATATGTCATACATGATTATTTTCAAAAACTATTTTTCTGTGAAAACCGATATGACCCATGTTGTACAAGGTGTATTTAGATGAAGGAAGCAAAAGATTTTTATGGAACTCTAAATCATTGTTGCAATGCATGAACCTTCTACCTACATGAAGAAGATGGTGATGAAACCAAGTGGACACCATGACCACGGTATGATGTTCTTTCTTCTGGTAGTAGTTTTATTATATAATATGGAGGTGAAAGAAAATGACAATATATAAGATAGGTATGTCTAAATGTTTTGGGATGAAAATTAAAGGTCTATGAAAACTATTGAGGTTACAACATGATAGGGTTATTTTTGAGTTTTATAAAAAGGAAAACTCATAAGATGGGTGACAACCCGTCGTGTCCGGAAAGGTCATAAGAATCGAACCCACGACTGAAGGGTGATAAGTGGGCATCAATTACCTCTATCCTACATGAATTCCCTGTTTCGTATGTCTTATTATTTTTAGTTAAATGATTTTATGGATCAAGAAAAAATTTATTTTTGGAACTTGTGTTTCTTGTAAATGGATAACCTTAATATAGGAAAATAACTTTTTGATTATGTGACAGATGATATTTTGGAAGATGTTCTCTCTTTTGGGGAACATTATATGCTTAAGGGAAATATATTACTATGGTATCTTATTTGGGGGGTTATGGTTCAAATTATATTTGGGATTAAAATATGTTATTTTTGGACATAATTATATTTGGGTTATTTATGGAAATGATTAACCTATCATAGAGAAAATGTGATTATGTTAATTACTTTTCATAATGAGACTTTAAGAGTAACTGATTTTATTTGGAGATAAATGTTACGATTTATTTTGGAAGACTATATTATTAAATCCTTCTAAGAGTTGGGTTTCAGTCTTAGTTTGGATTACATTGATGAATTTTATAGACATTTGTCTATTGAATAGTTTTTGTTGATCTTTGTGTATTGTTTGAAATTTTTTGTAGATTAAGTGTAGTGTTTATATTTTTTAAAGATTATCCTTTTTGGGGATTATCTAATCTCGTACTAACAATTTTGGTTTTGATTAATATCTAAAGACATGGGAAATATATGGATCATATTTTTTGTATTCGGGATTTCTCATAAAGATGATTATAGTGCGTTTAATGTGAAAAAGTCATCTTGAATACTCATCGATTAGAGAAAAGATGAGTTTGTGGTAGAATATTATTAATGTATGACACTCTACATGACAAGTAAGTTTATTTCCTTACGATCTTGGTCTGGTTATTAATAAAATTCTTTAACTCTATGAGAATAATCTTCAAGAAAAAATGATATAATCTTTCTTTTGTCATTAAAATTTTACCCAACCAAGAATTTATGGTATTTTGGGGGTTACCTTTTTTGTGATCAAGTTCCCTATCACTCTTAATTAATATATGAGAGTTATTCTCACTTCCATATCCATGTTTTAATTGAATCATTGTATCTATTGTCTCTGGTGACCTTTGTACTTCTCTTTCATTGTTTAAAAATGATATATTTTTTTGACAATTTTTCCTATGTGGGACGTTCAATTATGTTTCCAAACCTAGCTTTTAAATTGTGGGGATGCAATTTCCAAAAGGGGGGAAGGTTGTAACATCCCAGAAAATTAATGAGTAAGAAATTTCCATATTTATAAATATTTATGAACTAAATATTAATTGTACATTAAAGGGGGTGCTATGATTTGTTGCCATTCTTGATAGGCATCAATAGATTTATTTGAATTCTTACATTGCACACAATGCTAAGTCGTACTGAAAAATAATAATAAAATATTATTATCTTAAATAGTAGTAAACAACTAGTATTTTTAATGGAGGGAATGTAAATAAATAACTAAAATATTATTATAAATGTTTGTTAAATATTTCTACATTTATCCAAAAAATTCTAGACCCATAAAATAAGAAAGAATCTAATTTTAAGCATCAATACTCAAATATTCATTAAAAGGTCTATTTACAACCTTTTAATGGAGAACCCTCATTAAATCCTGTTTTGATAACTTTTATATGTTCTATATGATAATAGAATAATATTATTTAGATTCAGGATATCAAAATTCACTATGGGTAAATTTTTGGTATTTTTCTGACAAATCCATATTTTAATGAATAGTGAAAAATAATCTATTTTAATTCAAAAGGTATTTTTAATATAATTTATTTATATTGTTATATTATAATTTTAGTTTCTTTTATAGTTTAATTTTTATATTTAATCCAATGTTGGTCATTGTAATTAATTTCACTTTGAAATTTGACAATAACAAGTATCAATCTTTTGATAGTTATTATTTCTTAAAAACATGCTATTTGTTTTGACAACAGGAATTAGTTTTAAACTAAATTAATGAGACTTTTATGTTTTTAATTTGGTAAAAATACACAATATTTGAATTCATAATATCAAATATATATTAGGCTTAATTTTGGGTATTTTTCTGAAAAAATTCAATTTTTTATGAATAGTGAAACCAAATAGTAGTAGTTCAAAAACTGACCTTTTCATTTAAATGAATTTTACTACTTCTGTGAATTTAATTTCATTAATCCTACATAAATGGTTGTTATAAGTATGTGAAATGTTGTTTAATGAGATTAAAATATTTTTTTTGTGAATAGTAACTTCATTCTTTAATTTACTAGGGTTATGGGTAAATAGGGTAATTCAAGGTAAAAGAATATTATAATAACAACCAATTACCTTAACACTTGTACTTACCTTATTGGATGAGAAATGTCCGACCATGGGCATACTTGGGTCGATTTGGGGAACCCATGGAGCCATTTATGAATGATAATGACACTTTATTTTAATTAACTTAAAGTGTATTGAAAATTGACTTAGACAAATATCTTTTTGTAAATCAATTTTAACACGGGGTTATATAAGTAATAATTTAGAATATAAATATAATTTGGAAATATAATAATATCTAATACTTCATGGTATTTTTATTATAATTTTTAGATATCATATTAATTAAATTATATAGGACACAATAATGATGCATTATTTACATGATTAAAAATGATTTAAATAAATAAGATTGTAAATATTAAAATAATATCCAAAACCTGGTTAATTATTAATAGATTATTTTATTTCGACCATGACGCATCTTATCTTCAATTTTAATTAGTTTTGGACTTTTATAAAGAAAATATAATTATACAATAAAATAATATTTTCTCACATTCCTAAAGATCCCCTCCTCCCCATTATAAAAAAACCACTTCTAACCAATTCCTCACACCATTAAATCCTCTTGGATCATCCCAAAACTACCCAATTAAGCTAACTACATCTCTTTTCTCATCCTTGAAGCCTTAACTTAGTCATTAGGCACTTCAAGAATCCATTTTTGTACATACCATTGGGAGTTACCCAAATTAATAGTTATGGTTTCTCTTAAATTCATTTTTTATATAACTTCCACAACCCCCTAAACTCTTTTTATTACTTTATTTTATAACAACATCAGTATCCTCAATATACTAGTATATTTTTATGTGAGGTATTTGAACTACACATACACACACCTCCATTTATTGGGTGAAGAACATATTGTTTTTGTGGATGGAAAACTACCGCGTCACGAAATGATGATTGTTTGATTATCTCTTACCACTCATCATGGTGGCCATTAAGATGGAAATTAATATATATATATATGATATATATTATTTGTTATATTTTATTTATGCTATTGTATTTTTCATTTATATAATACCTTTTGGTTTTCCATTATTGGTAACCACGATAATTTCATTTGAGAAGGTGTGGACTACCGCCCCCTCAAAGTTATATGACTCATTCATTCCATATGTGGGATGTATAAAGGATACAGTTAATTATATTGTATACGATATTTTAATGTAATTATAATATACCTATGTATCTTTATGTTTTAATTCCATTAAAATAAGAAATAGAAATGAAATTAGCATTCATGCATACGTACGACATACCGTCAAAATGAACGGTGCATTTCTTTTCTTACCCCCTAATGATATGTACTATTAAATATATATATATATAATGGATGTATATTATATATATCATATCTAAATAATGAATATCATTCAGGATATAATGGACTACTTACCACATGTACAACTTGTAAATATAAGGTGTTCGTTTTTTAGTCAAGTAATAAATATCAACAAAACATACATTATTAACTTAAATGATCACATAATGATTATAACAAAGAAATAATTGATATAAAAGGATTAATAAACATTAAAATGGTTCTAAAAAAATTATAAATAAACTTTAGTTTATTATTTAAGAGATTAAGGAATGAACGGGTCAAGTTGGACAATGAGGTAAGGATATTTCTTATCACACTTTTTATTCCGTGAGATTTACATTGTTCACCATATATTCATTATATGTGGTTTATTGTGTACTTCCATTTGATATATATTATAATTATTCTCATTATATTCATGGAATACTATAATTCATTTGGTGGTTATTATCATTTGGTCTTACAACTCAGTTGATTACAACAAGGTAAAGGGTTTCATCTCACTTTTAATTCTCGTGAGATTCATGCTATATTGGAAACTATTTCATTTAGTGTAGTATATATACTACCCATTATGGTACTAAATTTCTAATATAATTTCATTTACTAGTATTTAAATCTTCATTGTATGATCCTTCTTTCATGTGTCGTATGTTTTGTAAGTTACCAAATTTGTAAGGGAACCTTTCACCCTCCGCTTTTTAAAAGACTTATTTTTGTTATATCTTTTAATTTACATCTTATTGTGTTGGGATATGTTCTTATATATCCTTATTGATGTAAATTTTATATCCATGTTATGAGATAAAATTTTTATCTCATCAAATCATTTTCCGAATTTTAAAGACACACCGTGAGGCTTTCAAATTTTTTGCAATGAAACTTCTTAAAACAATTTCAATTCATTAGGTTAAACTTATACTTTGTGAATATGTCATCCTATGAATATGTTTTAATACCTATGATTGTTTTACACTTAATATCCACTTATATTGGGTTTATTTATATTTGTCTCACATAATTATATGATTGACTTATCTTTAATTTATGGATACCATTTATATAAGGGATTTAATCTCAATTTCCATTTCCATTGAGACATCATAGTTTTTATGCACTAATTCACTCTTATATAATGTATATACTATCCTTTGTCATATTATATCATGAATCAATTTATTCTGATGATATTATAAAGTTCTTATTAAATTTTATTCCCCAATTATTTCTATTCAAGAGTATCTCATTTTGGTAAAAAATCGTTATCTAAAATATCATTTTAAATGATTTTAAGATTTATTATTCTAAATAATTATCTTTAACATCCATGTTTTAAAAATGGTTTTAAGTATATATTAATATGGACATTAATATTTTAAATTTATAATTCCATTAAAATCTTCAAAGTGGCATGGGATACTTTGATTAAAAAATCTCTTTTTAAATGGTTTAGGAAGATGGATTGATTATTTCAATATCTTGAAATTAATTCTTTTGATTAAAAATGAAATGTTATTTGTGAAAAGTCTTTATTTGCCATATTTTATGTGTTATTATGGTACGTGGACAATAACGGGTGTTTATGTGATAAAACATATGACAGATGGTGTCATGATAAATTAGGACGAGTGGTTACATTATGACCTCCAATGCATTGGGTATAGAAGTCATCCTTATATCTATTCCATTTAGTGACATGTGTGGAAGTTGACCATATGTTTATACCACATAATAATGTTTATTTCCCAAGTTACCTTTATTTATTGTGTGTTATTAATATGGGTTTTATGGTATTGTTTTGGTTACAAAAGGGTATGCAATGATATTTTATTCAGCGAAGAGTCTTTACTACATCTTAAAAATATAAAGTATTACTTATGATAAAGTATCCATGGTTTACTTTTTTTTTTGAAAAAAATTATATTTTTCCTTCTTTGTGTATCCCTTACTGGTATTTTTATTCTCATCCCATGTTTTGAAATGTTATCACCGCAAATAAACTAGAATAGGGTCAAGGGTGGGATCAAAGAAAATTCATTCTGTATAAAACATGGAAGTAGACATGTATCATTAATTAAAGGGTTTTTATTTTATAAAAAAATGGAAACTGTGTAGAAGTATCTACCTTGTAATTTTTGAGATTGTATTTAATTTTTATTCCTAATTATCTAATAATCTAAACCTGAAATGATCCTTAATGTGATGTATTCATTTAAATCATGATTTTGTAAGGTTTAAGTTTGTGTCCTTATAAATGTGGTCTGGTTGAGGTTCCTATAGGTGGTGTTGAATTCACATGGTGTAGGTATACTTTAAACAAAAGGTAAGATAGTTAATTGGAAATATGTTTGGTGCATGTGCCTAAGAATGGTGATGCGGTGGATGTTTCTAGTTTGAAGCTTCCCAGACATCACTCTGATAATAATACATTGATGGTTAATATCATTTTTAATAGATTGAGGTCAGCACCCTTCATTTTAAAGTCAATAATGCTTGGTTGGTTGTGCCAGGCTGTAGAGAAATCATTATTAATGTCTTGAAAGTTATTTGTGATGGAATTCCTCTTCATATCTTAACATGTAAACTAATGATAGTGAAGGTATGATTAAAAGATTAGAAAAAATATATTTTTCCTCTCTTGATGGTGACATTAAAGAGGCTGAATCTCATCGGCTTAATTTCCAGCATGGTAATATCTCTCATGAAGCTCCCTTTTAATATGAGATACAAGATTCTAAAAATATGGATAATCTCTTTACCCTCAGGGATAATATTCCTTGCAATCAGTTTAACAATATGTTGCTGAAGAAAGGAGATAGAAATTCATGTTTCTTCCACTACATGCACATGGTGAAGAAGATCAAGAAGAATATAAATGGTCTGATGATTGAGGGAAGCATGTTCAATTATGAAACTGATATATAATATGTTGTGACCTACTACATTGAAAAGTTATATTCAGATTCTGGGGGGGAGTCTTCATACAAGCTATTGATGTGTATAAAGCAAAGTGTTTATGATGTTCAAAATAAAAGGTTAGCCGAGATCCCTAGAGAAAAGAAAATACATGTGGCCCTCTTATCATTAAAAATGGATAGTGCTGTTCTCCCTGATGGCTTCACAAAAAAAATTATGTTTTACTGGGACATTGTATTGCTTGAGGAGATAAATTCTATAAGGGAATTCTTTCAGCACTCCTCAATATCAATTGTGATGAATTCTAACTTCATTGTATTCATTAAATTAAATAAAATTCCCTTGAAATTAATGATTTTAGGCATGTGTATTTTGGTAATTCTATTCGATGTGTTATTAGTAAAATCATGGCTCAAAGGCTGTGTGAGGTGGCCAAGGAACGTATATTGGTAAATCAGTTTGGATTTTTCCCTGAAAGAAAAATTCAGAATCTCATTTTCACTGTATCTGAATGTGTCAACATTATGAGGACAACTGTTAAAGATGGTAATATGTCCTTAAAGATTGAAATTTCAAAATCCTTTGAAATAATAAAGTGGGACTTCATCTTTTCAATCATTAAAATACATGGTTTCTCATCAAGGGTTTTTAGTATGGTTTGTTCCATTCTGGAAAGCTCAAGATTTTCTATTCTGGTTAATGTATCCCCAAGGGGTTTCTTTCAGTTTTCACTAGGTGTCAAATAAGGCGACACTTTATCTGGATTGTCATTTTCCATTTCTATGTATTATATGAGTTGGTTCCTTAATTATCTTTCTAATTTTCGTTTGTATGAAAGAATGTGGGTTGGAAGGAACTTCTTCGTACCCTCGCACTTGTTTTATGAAGATGACATCTTACTATTTTTAAAGGCTGACAGTAAATTCATATCTTTCATTAAGAAAGTTTTTTCACACTATGAAGAGGTTTCGGGTCGAGTAATTAGTTGTGATAAATCTATTTTTTTGTCTTTGGAGAAGGAATTCACAATTTAATGTAGTACTAGACTGCTCGAAGGCTTGGTGTGAAGAGGGGATCTTTTTCCATGACTTATATTGTACTCCATTTATTTTAGAGTAGGGTGAAATGCTCAAAAATTTATAACACTACATTAAAAATCACTAATCAATTGGAAAGTTGGAAATGGAAGACTACGCCTCAAGCATGTAGAATCTATCTTAAAAATTTTGTCTTTACGTCAATGTTTGTGTACTCCTTCTCATTGTATAGATGGAATAAGGCCCTTGTCAATGAATAGAGTTTTACGATATGGAACTTTATTTGGACTGGTTCGATATATGAAAGGAATATTGTCATGGTCACTTGGAAGGAGTGTATTAAATAGGTGGGTTTGTGTGGAATGAGAATTAAAGACCAAATGATTTTTAGTGAGGTGTTTCTCCAAAATATTACATGGAGGATTCTCTCTATGCATGATTTTTCAATGGAGTTTCTGGTGGTTATATTTGTTGAAAGTCTTCATAGAGGGCAGGCTATGTACCTACAATCCTCCATTAGGGTAACTATTAAGAAGATTTATACAATGATTAAGGAACACTTTAAATGGATGGTCCATATGGACTCTCAATTGAACTATTGAACAATTAATTGGCTGTCATGCCCCATTAAGGACACCATTTCCATCCCCCGTCTATGTAGAATCTCTCCATATCATAATATAAATTTAACCTGAATGCAGATGATTTTATTCAAAGTCATCATCGCATGGAGGACTCCAAATATGATTATGTGGACTATGACGTTTTGGTATAGATTCCTTCTCTTGATGGGATGTTATCCAGCCATGAATGCTATATATTTCAATGAGATACCTCATCTCTAATACCCTCAATGGTGGATGTATTTTCTAGGCCTTTCACCCCTAATAATGATTCTCTTCTATTCTGGAAGATTTGGAAAAAATGGCTACCTATCTAGTGCCTCCTCTAACGGACTGGGCTGCATCTTTCCCCATTTTGTCATTTTTTCTTGACTATTGAGGAGTCTCTTCTACATCTGTTTATTTCATTCTACTATCCTATAAGGTTGTGGATTTATTTGTAGGATATATTTTAGTGTATCCTTAGCCTCGGTTCTATTGAGATGCTTCTAATTTCGGTTTTCCAGGTGCACTATAGTGACCAGATGAAATCACTCTTACTAGAAGCGGCTACAACTATTTTATCTTATACATGAAAGGCACATAAAAATATGATTTTTAATAATTGAAAACCCTCCATCCATGATGGTGTCCTGGAGATTCATCTTAGCGTTAGACATGATTCTAAAAATAAAACCGGATCAATGTATAATTATTTCTCCAACCTTATTATTTTGAGGACTCATGGTGTTAGTGGTAGGGTGAGAAAACCACATATGGTGAAATACATCTGATGGATTCCACCAATCTTATATTGTCTCAATTTTTATTTTTATGGGGCGGACTCTGGTGCACTGGAATTTACTAGCTATGGTGGCATTTTTTGCACCCATTGGGGCTTCGTGAGGGACATTTTTTCCACTTCATTAGCAGCGGGTTTGCAGTTGAAGCGGAGTAGTGGGAATTGATAAAGGTGATAAGCTATTTGGACTATTATGGTTAGTAGAGATTAAGGCTTGAATCAGATTCTTCTGTTCTTGTAAAAAATTTCAATGATTGGTCTAGTAATGTTCCTTGGAGGATGTTTCCTCAACAGATTGCTTGTCTTCGCCTTGCAGATTCCTTCTCTCTTGTTGTCTACCATGTTTATAGAGAGGCCAACCAGGTTACTGATGCTCTTTCGAAAAGATAAATTATATAGGATAGCTTATGTTGGTCATTTGTTTTTCCATGTTAATATTCTAATCTTGCAAAGATGTAATGTAGTGGTGAGGTGCACACACGGCTTTGTAATTTCCCATTGTTCTGACTTGCATTGTACTATTTATATTTTTTTAATAATTTTTGAGGAGTATTCCTTCCTGTCTCCCACACCTTCTAGATATTACATGTCCAATTTATCATTAAGTAATGTTAAAATTAAATCAATTTAAATTTGTTTGCATTTTAATTATGTTGTTATATGTAAATTTCAAGCATTTATTTAAGGTTGTTTTAATACATTAAATTATTATATAGAATTTCTAGTCGTTAAAATATTTGGACTATTTATAATGTTTTTTATTCATAGAAGGATTAAACTAATATTTAGAGCAATAAAAAAATGGAAATAAGATTAGAATAACAAAATTTGGGTCTTTTCACTTCATGTAATGTCATAAAAATAAGGCAACCCATGAATATAGATGATAAAAAACACATCCAATGAATAAAAATGATGAACCAGGGTAAAACGGATCACCTAGAGGTGGAACTTCAAAATTTAAATCATGAAAACATTACCGACTTTGAATGTATTAGAGGGTGTAAACTAATTACAAATAGTAAATTGTGGAAAACACAATCATATGGGAACCTAAAACTCGTGATGTGAATCAAATTCTCACTTTAAACCATATCAATTGGATATTTCAATTTATGATCAAATAAGGACTAAAACATCCATTAAACATGGGGTAAAAATTTTAAATACATTATGGGAAATATTTATGATGGCCTAAATATAATACAATCCCCATGGTGATTTACGAGTAGTGTTATAATTTGTTGTTGGTGGGATAGAATCCAAAGACCAATTGATTAAGAAAGAAGATGTGCTTGTCCATAGTCCACCATAAATATTTTGTCCTTTTTCATTATTGTTTTAATTTATTTATATCCTTATCAATTACTACTCATAATTTGGGTATGGGCTAGTTATGTCTAGTGATAGGGTAGTATAACTGAAAAGGGAAAGTGTTTTTATATCTATTTAGTATTTTTAATAATGTATTTCGTTTAATACAAATTTTTTATTGAATTACATTTTCATTAATTTTGTTTAATCAATACCATAGAATAATATATAGTAAAGGATCATTATAATTGAAAATAATGCTTCCTCTGAATTGAGGAATAAGTATTTTCATATTTAGTGGAACCAATTTTAAATATTGTATTGACACAAACATGACCAGACAATTCACTAGTTACTAGACCATGGGAATGTATAATCACTACATTATTGGGGGATAATATAACCATTGGATCGACCTTGTTTTTCCTCTGATTCCAAACATAGATTAATAGTTTAATTTTTAAAATCCTATTTCATATGAACCCTAAAAATAAGCCACCGCATCATTCCCCCAGAACCTGATTTTTCTAAATAATAAATATTATATATCTTCTTTAATCTTTCACAATATCAATCAGGTTGTAAATTAATCAGCATGTTTTTTAAACTAAATTTAATATTTTTAAAAACATTAATCAATTTTAATGATATTTTTTTGTTTGACCATGATCTTATGATATTATCATTATAAATAATTAATTCAAAAACACTACTTTTTATTACTTGTAAATATATATTACACACATTGAAAAATAATTATTCTATTTGGGCCATTCAAAACATGATTTTTTATGGGTACAAATGATATTTAGTGTTTTTATTTTGTTTTTCATTTTAATTTATCTTATTAATTTTATATTCATAGTTTACTTTCATATATATGTTTGAATCATTTTTCAGATTATAAGTCATAGTTGAATAATTATGGCATTGGATCATGATCAAATTATATCACTGATTTTAATCCTAATGCAATAGACTAATCAAATATAAAACTATCTTTGTACCTAGAGGGCACAAAGATCAATCATGTTAGTGGGGTTCATCAATGATATGTTGGGTTACAAAGTCCCGGATATTAATGGTGTATATCAAAAACTACATTTCTATCAAGCGTCACAGATCCACCTATCTCTGGAAATATTTTTGACATCAAACCTTACATCATCTAAATTATCTCAAACATCTTCCGGTACACTATACATCAACATAATGATATAAATTTACAGATGGGAAGGTTCCTAGATCCTTGAAAAAACATGCCCTTTCCCAAATCATTCATTTGATGTGTTATGAATTTTCCTCATCATATATTTAATTTTGAATCAATATCATGAATGGATCCATAGGTTTACATCTCATTCAATCATGAAATGGGATGAGTTGGAATGTAAATTTCTCAATCTCTTATTTCTAGTCTCCAAATTGATGGATATCAAAGTAAACATTCTAAATATTTGACAATTTTAGGATGAATCACTCTACATTGCATGTGAACATTAAAATATTATGACATGTAAATTTCCACATCATTGTATTGATATATGAATGATAATCCTAACATTTAACAATGATTTTCCACAGGGTAATAGATCAATTATTAATGATTAAGTTGAAGTATGATTTTTTAAGAAGTCCCCTGAAGAGATCTACAACTTTTTGGATTAATAGGACTATAATATTTCCTAATGGATAGAGAATGCACAAAATGTCAAGGGTATCAAAATTAGGCACTTAGATATCAACAACATAAACCTCAAGGACCCACACAGATATGAAAAGTATATATTATGGAATATACTCTGGTAATATTTATGACCTAAATCAAGGTGTTAATAAAATATATAAAATATTAATAATTTATCCAACAAGATGAATTGAGAATAATTGAGTGTCATGTAGTTCAAATCACTAAACAGTTTAGGAAAAGACAAGGAGAAGAACTACTTGGATGCCTTAATGTACTCCTATATGATGAATCTACATTCATTGATCAAAATTAGAAAAATCACTTAGGATCCTCATAAACCACGAAAAGTACAACCCCAAAAAACAATATGAACTTCAAAAAACATTGTAACATGCATCTAAATAAGATTAAGATGAACTATTAAATTGAAATCCATGAATAAAATTTCTATATATACTAGCACAAGGGATGATTTCCATACAAATAATGTATATTTCTGGAATACATTAAAAACAACATATAAATATTCATTTCACTATTGATCAAAAAAAAAAACCAACTTCCACTAAATTCATGATGGAGTTTCTGAAAAACAAGTATAAAAAGGTGGAGATTTCCACAATTCGCCTCATGCACATTTTTTTAGTAGTGATATCAATGGAATAAAGAATTATTCCATAGTTTCCTTATATATATATATATATTTATTATCATTATAGATAATAATAATTTTGGAAACCATTATGTGAATTAATGTGGGAGTTTCAAAATCATGTCATTAAATATTTAGAAGAGCCTTGTACTAAAGAAATAGAACCTAATAAGAGTTTCAATAATGCTGATATAACCTAAAATAATTTACCCATGAAGGATAATCTATTATATTCTTATTGAAGTCTAATAATTATAAATACCAGCATAATTATTAGTGATGGATTTGGATGGAATGTAGACTTAATATATTTTGTGGATATAATTTTCTCCCACTGGTTGTGTTCTAATCGACATCCAATGAAGAGAACTCCTTCTAATATTTTTTGCAGGACATGTTTGATTCAATATTACATAACCAATGTTGAACATTAATTTGTAGGAATACTATTAGTTCATATAATACAAAATACCAATTGTTTAGGGTATCATTAAAGGTCAATAATTTCATGGTGTTTCTTATGTTTTATAAGTAGCTTATCAAATTAAAAATATTTTCAAGAAGAAATTAAATAATATATTTTATACCACTAACACCATCAGATCCAATGAATCCACTTAATTTAAGAAATCATAATATTTACAGGTTTTTAAAAACATTAATTCATTCATTTTTTATTAAGCTTGAAATGGTTGACGAGATTACTGGAAATCAATGATGTAATTCTGTTATGAAGAGTCAAATTTTTTATAGAGGGAATACATGGATTGAATTACAATGAAATTACATAGTAGAGACCATTTATTAACCCTTACAAGTTAAAATATATAAATCCATATTTCATGTGAGATTCATCCAATGTATGTACGGTTGACGAAAGGATGATGAACAAAATTACATCATACAGGTAACATGATTTTTTTTAATATTAGTTTTTTATATACTATTTTAGTGGATCACATGTGAATTCCCAAAATTATTTTAAATTTTATTGATTATTTAAAATATTTTTAAATTTTCTACATTTCATTTATAAGACCTTAAAAACCCTTGAA
Source organism: Viscum album (assembly GCA_963277665.1). Lineage (NCBI taxonomy): Eukaryota > Viridiplantae > Streptophyta > Magnoliopsida > Santalales > Viscaceae > Viscum > Viscum album. Next base: position 2,013,276,938 of record OY728153.1, on the reverse strand, counting down.
AACAACAAAAATAGAAGGAAATAAAGGGACTTATAAGACTAATACACATCGTGAAACATATTTAAATCACGAATCTAAGGATATAAATATCATAAAACCCATTAACAATGTTAATCCTATACATACAACATTGAAGAATCACTAAAAGGCGATTAAACATATGAATTATTTATTTATCTATTATATTCGCCTTATATAAATTATTTAGAGACATTAACTACAAATTTTTTTCCCACACATGATTCATGACTTAATAAACTAAAATAGAATAAATAAAATACAGTTGATACATTTTAATCCATGAATATAAATTTAATTTTTAGTATTTATGAACATGATAAAATGGAAATGAAATATTAGTGGTAATCCTAGAGAATATATCTTGGTGAATCCATATATTAGAGGGCATGATAATTATTTAAAACAAATTCATGATATTTTACGTGCTTTGAAAATAGGATAAACTCATTAATTAATTAAATATTTTGTAGGAATTTCTTCGAATACTTGTCCCAAACCTCTATTTCATTCTCAATATTTCATATGAGCCTCACATTTCACATTATATTTTATATTTCTTGAGAGACTCTTGAATGATTTCTTTATGAACATTATTTTTATATTGTTGATGTAATTATTATGTAAAATTATCATTTATTATGATTTTGAAACATTTTATAACCCTTATAAAATGTAATAACTTAAATTAATACTTTTTATGATCATTGAATTCATGAACTGTGTTGTAATAGAACAGTCATATTACAAGCCCATGTTATAATTTCTTGATTTAGAGTAAATATATTTCATGATTTTAAAAAATAATTTTTTTGGAGAAGATGACTAGATGAAGGGATAATTTTTTAATGGATATGTGTGTGGGGTTTGCAAGTAATTTTTGGAAGACACATTCATTTCATTTATCTCACAACTGTTTTGAAAAGTTTAAAAGATGTGTCTCCCTTGGGAAATTTAATAACCATTATTTAATTACCTATGATATTGTTATAACACTAACAATATTTTCAAATAGATATAATTTTTGTTAGGGTGGTGGATATGAGTTTATTCCCAATAATAAATTTTTAAAAGCAAAATAAGAAAAATAAAAAATAAAAATGGGTATCTCAATTATTGCATTTCATTTAATTATATGAATCCATTGAGAAACTGGGGATATATGTGACATTAATTAGTCTTATATTTTGATATCATTCATTATGGTTTAGGGTCAAACATCAATTTTATTGAATTACTTATTATACATTGTTTACCTAACTTTATAAATCCTTAGAGTCATTTGATACAAAATATTGATTGCATTATGATTGATTGTTAACCTTTATCTTTGTTGTGGTGAATTTAAATGCACTAAAATCCAATACTAAGAATCATGATTTGTGCTATGTTTTGAAATCTACTAATAATTATTCCAGTATAATGATGTAAAAAAATAAAATTTAGTTACATTGACAATTTAATTCATATTAATAATGAAATTAAAAATGTAAATATAAGGATTAAAAAATTCTTATTCAAAAAGTAAAAAATTAAAATACGTGGTTGATTTGTTTTTCTAGACAACTATATGATAATCAATTTTATAATGTAATTACTGAAAATTGAATTTTTTAGTTTTATTATATCATTTACTGATATTGAGTTTAAATAATTGTAAGGTGAATATAATTTGTAGTTTTTTTGGGATTCTATCGATGAGGAAACATAATAATACGTGATTTATATAATTTGATATATGAATTTCATATATTTATATAGGGATGTTTTAATAAAATTATTTTTTAAATTTAAATTATATACATTCTAATATTTGGAAGATTTTTATTATTATTTGTTTTACCAAATAAAACTAATATTTAGAATATAAAAAATATTAAAGAAAATAATAAGTGAAATGAAAACATACATTGTAGAACATTGTGCCACTATAAAATAGTGGAGAATAGAAGGATTACCATGATGACAGTTGCACATGGAAGACATACTGGGAACAAAAATGAAGAAACATGATAAAATGGTGTTTTAGAGCTATAATTACAAGATTCAACTCTTGTACACATTAAATTTTTGGAAAACATTAGAAGGAAAGAACTATATATATAACACAATGTAAAGAGAACAAAATATTATTATAGAATGAAAATTTAACAACGTGAAACTAAATACAATCATGAACAATATTGTTAATATATTTCAACATATGGTAAAATAATGACTTGAACGAATATTTATTATGGGGGGATAACTATGAATCCATTATGGGCCATATTGATGTCCTATGAAATATAATATGATCACTATTGAGCTCTATAAATAGATAGATGAGACGATAGTACTATGATCGAATCAATAGACCGAATACTCGGGGTGAGACACTATTCAATGATAAGTTCATCTACCCACTTTCACCCAATTTTTATTAAGATTATCTTTTTTTCCATTTCATCCCTCATACTCTATAATCATTTTTAAGAGGGGTCAATTCCCACCATTCTCTAGGTTGATGTAACTGATGGGGGATTGTTCAATCAGATCAATTTATTATTCAACATCATGTATATTTGTTTCTAAATTTTTTTATCCAATTCAAATATATTTTGTTTAATCACAATAACCTGTTAATAAATTTGAAAAGAACAATTTAATTTCACAAGAGGTTAAAATAAATTTGTGGATATACATGGAATCATTCATGGAAACTAGGATTAAATATGGAATCAAGACAAAAATGATTATCTAATTCACTAATTAACCTCAAAAATTGCACATTAAAAAAGATTTAACCTTAATTATTTATTAATAACATCCCACTTACATGGAAAAAATAGTGTATAAATTAAAAAGAACACAACATTGAATACAATTGATTCATTTTACAAAACCCATTTAATTATCTCAAAAAATATCCTCAATCACCTCTAAAATATTAAAATATTATAAAATGATATATCCAATATTAGGATTAATATACAAACAAATTAATATACCATTATCACATAACCCCTAAAAATTTAAAAATGATTTATCTAAACTGACATGTGTACTAATTATTTTCATATTCTTCCTTAAATAAACATAAACATTATCAATATAATATTTTATTTAAAAAAATTTATATTCCAAACTAGTAACCATGTAGGTCAGTGTTAGGAGTGTTTCTCTTACCATCTTCATTTGTGAGTTCATTCATCTCTTACTTTCTTGATGTGATGGTTTTCCCCCAACCGATGAGTTACGAAATTTCTAAAAATATTTTAATATAATTCCATTAAAATTTGGAAAAAATATGTGATTATCTTGTTTGTAATTCAACTTCATCCAACAATATTTCCTAAAATTATGATAAGCATCATCTGAAAATTACATTAATCATCAAATCAATTTATTAAAATCAATGTTTTAAATGAAAATTATTTTATTCCATCAAATCAAATAATCTTAATGGAAAATTATTAACATATTATAAAGTACATATTGACATAATAGTTTATTTATTCATCAATAATATTTCCTTAAATAAATACCTTAAAAAATTAATGCCACTTTTCAAATAACTTTAAAATGTATTATTTTCTTATAACTCATGTTTCATTATTTTGAAAACAAAAAAAACTATATAATATTCTTCAGGTGTTTCTGGATTCTTATATATTTTAAAATATATTATAATATAAATCATTAAATTCTAACTCATTACATCTATAAAATCTTGATAAATAATCACAACCACCACTTGACTTCCTTCTTATATATATTACCATTAATTTTCATTTTATTACTTAATACAACATTCTTAAAAATTATAGAAATAAAATATTTCTTCTTTATTCATCAATATTAATCCAATATTTACATTCACATTAATAATTATAAATTCATTCATTCTTTAAACATAGACATAAGTACTTTATTGATTTTATATTTTTTTTGGTGGGAGTACCAAAATCAGAGAATAAATGATCATGCGCATTGGGGTATTTCCAATTTTTAGAGATTTGTAAGTGTTTAAATTTTATATAAAATAAAAAAACCTTGAATCATAATATATTTTGCGTCATAAAAAGTGGTTTGGTAATTTAAACAATTTATTTATTGACATTTGAATAATGAAGATGATGTCAAAATATTATATACACTATTTTAAAATAATATTAATCATCCAATAATCTAAATTGGATACTAAATACATAAAACACACCTTACCTTCCATCACGATAAATGATCCAAAATTTTTATAAAATAACATAATTTAAACTTGAAATGATTTATTAAATAAACAACCAAAAAGGGTATATTCAATACTATATATATATATATATATTTAATAATATATTAAACAATTGATATATTCCTAACCTAGTTGATTTATATTGTTTGACATACATTAAAAATACAAAATTTTTAGTTAAAATATTATCATAAGTCTCTATATCATACTAAATGATGTGGTTACAATGTAAATTCAAATTACGATCCCAAAAATATTATAACCTATTAATTTGTATAGACCTTATTCTGTTGCCAAATATAATGACCCATCATTAAAACATTATAAAATATATTTTTATAGTCTTGGATTTTTATTCTTGCATTTAGAATATCATTACTGTTTAGAAATTTTGTTGAATGGTTCAAAACACATAAAAAAAGAAACCCAAATATTTCAATGCGGTCACTTCTACACGATATCTATTTTTTCAAATGTATAATATTTTAAAATAGAATATTTTTTATTATAATGATAAATATTTAAGAAATTCAAATGGAATATTACTCTTCCTTAGAGATATGTAAACCCTATGAAAATCATTCAAAAACATGGAATAAGCACACAAAATATGTTAAGGGACATAAATATGAAAAAAATATTATTACACCATTGTAAATCCATGATATCATAAGGGATGGTTTTCCATTAAAATAATAATCCTTAATATAAAATAATCATTTTACATTAACATAAAATCATTTTCACAAATAATATATTTTAATTAAGGATTTTTTAATAATAATTAGAAAAATTATTATCATGATGGTATCATAGAAATAATGAGAACCCTTGAATGTAAGAAATTAAAAACATATATTTTAAACCCTTAATTCTATAATGATTGATCTAAAAATGTATATGACATGAGGAAAACAAAATATGTCCATGAAAACCCATTAGAAAGTATTTAAATGTCATTTAGGTTACTAGGAGAATCAATTTCATATCACTATAACGATTATAGCTAAAAAAGGAATAACCTTCATAGTAAACTCCAATAATATCTTAATAGAAACACATAACCAGTCAAATCCATCAATTTAATGAATGTGTTGGAGAACAATATACAGGTAACCTAACATAATTAGTTATATGGGGATCACTGGTCATCATGAGATATAAGGGGATAACCCATCATCATGATATATACCAAGATCACCTAATGTCATTAAAATTCATAATTAAAATGAAATATTCGTAATACATTAATGATTTTTTACACCATCATATGCATAAATATATTCTTTAAACTAGAATAAAATATTTTTATTAATTAATATATCCAATACATTTAAAATTTATTTTGGAAAATATGCATAAAATAAGAAGAATGATTTGTCATATGATAAAACATTAAATTTTTTAATGTAATCCAACAATCAAATAACTATTATGTAGTTGAAAAAATAATTGATATCATAAATATTAAAATACAATATTCTCCGATACTTTTTTCAATAGGTTCCATATTAAATATATAAAAATATTCCTTCTGAAAACCGTTGAAAGAAATTGAAAAGTTACTTATACAATTCTTTCTCATCCACAGTAATCTATATAAAAAATTATTTTATAAATTTAGAGCTAAAGTCAATATATTTCTAAATATAATCATCAAAATAATTTAATCCAATTTTTCATAAATTGTGTTTTCACGTCATGTTTGGACCATACTGTAAATTTAATATTATCTTATATTATAAAAATATGTTGATTATTTACATTTATAAAAAATATTTTCAAATGCTTTCCATTATAATTATCTTTTTTTTCATATATGAGTATTATTTTTTTACTTTGTAATTATAAAGTATGTTCGATATTTGGAGGGAATTCAGTTCATATTCATAAAAAACACATCAATATGATGATCATGATAATGTATTTAATTAGTCTATCATCTCTATAATAATATTAAATAATTTGTTTTAATTTGTATACATTAATTATACAATTATTACCAACCATGTATGGTGGTTATGAGAAATTAATTACTCTAAGATCCTAGAGGTGGGGGTTCATACGCGTGAATGATTTATTTTTTCACATAAAAATGAATAATATGGAAAGAATAAATGTAGTAATTTATCATACTACACTATAAAGTATTTAATGAATATCATAAATATTAATTAAATAAAACATCTTACTGATCCTTTTAAGCATATAATATAAAACGAAACCCATCACTTCATGGTGGTGGTAGTCCACAGGTATTAATGGATGTGTTTGTGTTTCTAATTTGATGTAAATGTAGATTAAAAATTATTTTAAAAAAGTAACAATATCCTTTTTTATACGAAGATATATACGATGGAATATAATCATGTTTTTTGGAAATTTTATAGATATAGAAGATGAAATAAAACCAAAACATTTAGTTCAAAGTTATACATCATCAATATAAAACCACCTTAACTTATAACATAATCAAAATAATAATGGTGATGTCTCAAAAATAAATAATTTTGGATTAATTGATCAATTTTTGGACTCATTTTTCACTATGTTTTAATGATGTTGGTTTCTGAAAAATTTTGGTGAATGTTGTAATGGATGGTTCCTTCTATAAGTAAGGGAAAGAACTATTTAAGAATTATATAATGTATTAAATTATTAAAAAATAAATATCATGGAAAAATAAACCCAAATTGAAATATATTTATAATACGGTGTGGATGAGATAAAATAATATCATTAAAAATTTATCATTTTTTCTATTATCTTTTCACCCATATCGATCTGATTTTACTCCACATTAACCATATTAATGATTATCATTATATCATTTTTTAAATTTTAGGTATCATGACCTATATTATAGTTATAAAAGTGAAACAAAAATGGAGATTGAATGATATTTTAAACCATATATTATTAAAATTAAATAAAATATACTTTGATGAATTAAATTTTTTTTATTAAAATATTATTAATAATATGATTATTATGAAGCTAATTTTTGTAACATTAATTTACATTGTCTTTCATGCCATCAAGATAATAGTTAAATTCATATAGAAAACTTTGTTCGATTTCTTGTATTTTATATAAATCAATTAAATTCATTTTACAATGTTATACAGCCATAAAAATCTATATTTAATTTTTTAAAAACTACTTACCTAATTTTTGTACTATTTTAAAAAGAAATATATTACCATTATGTCATTATTTATTGTAACAATTTCATTAATAAATAATTTAAATAATACCATAATTAATATAAATTATAGAAGTTAAATAAAAAAATATGCATTCTGTATTTATATTTAGTCATGAATAAATCATGAAAACTTATTCAATAAGTCATTTAAACTATTTCAGAAATACACAAGAATTAAAGAACAATTTATATTATTATGTTATTGTATAACTCCAATTTATATATATATATACATGACTATAGTTAATAATTATTCATTTTTATTATACATGTTGATCAAAGGCATTTTTATTAAAAAATAATTAAATCTAGTTTTTAAAAAACTGTATTTTGACCTCGAGTTTGGACCATACTGTAAATTTAATAGGATCTTATATAATAAAAAATATGTTGATTATTTACATTTATAAGAATTATTTTCATATTATTTCCATTATAATTATCCCTTTTGTATCATTTATGGAAATTATTGTTTTACATTGTAATTAACTATTATATTAGATGTTATGTGGGATTTCAGTTCATAATCATAAAAAAACATGAATATGATGAACATGATAATGGGGTTAATTATTTTATAATTTCTATAATAATATTCATTACGTTGATTAAATTTTATACATTAATTATAAAATTATTACCACCCATGTAAGGTGGTTATGAGGAATTATTTACTCTACAGTCTTGGAGATGGGGGTTCGTAGATGTGAATGATTTATGTTTCTATGTAACAATGAAAATGAGGGAATGATGATAAGTAGTAATTTATCAAACTATAATGTAAAATATTTATTAAATATCATAAATGTTAATTAAATAACACATCTTAATGATCTTATTTGGGATATAATATAAAATGAAACACATCACTTCATGGCTGTGGTAGTCTACAGATATTCATGGATGTGTTTGTGTCCCTAATTTGATCTAATTATAGATTAAAAATTCATTGAAAATAATAATAATAACCTTTTTTTATAATAAGACACATTGGTTGGAATATAATAATGTTTTTTTGGAAGTTTATAGAAGTAGATTATGAAATAAAACAGAAACATCAAGTTCAAATTAATTCATCATCAATGGAAAACCACTATAACTTAAAACATAATATAAATAATGATTTTAATGACTCAATTGTTTTGGATAAATAGATCAATTTTGATAATCAATTTTCACTATGATTTTATGATGTTGATTTCTGAATTTTTTTTGTGAATGTTGAAAATAGGGTTTCTTTAATAAGGGGATGCACTATTTAATAATTATATCTTAAATCAAATTAATAAAAAATAAATTTATGGAAAAATATACCCAAATTTAAATAATTATATGATATGGTGAGGATGAGTAGAAATAATCTCATAAAAAATTTAAAATTTTTTCTATTATATTTTAACCCATATTTATTTGATTTTAATCCACATTAACCATATTAACGAATATCATTATATAATTTTGTACATTTGAGGGTTCATGGCATATTTTATAGTATATCTTATAAATATTAAATAAGATATACTATTTATAATTTTATAATTTTTATTAAAATATTATTAATTTTAAGATTTCATTTAGGACAATTTTGGTAACATTCACTTACATTTTAGTTTATGTTATCAAGATAACAGCTAAATTAAAATATAAACCTTTTTGCGTTTTATAGTATTTTATAAAAATAAATTAAATTTATTATACAATATCATACACCCATAAATAACTATATTTCATTTTTAGAAAACAATTTACCAATTTTTTGTACTATTTTCCAAAGAACACCATTACCATTATGCCTGTATTTATTGTAAAACTTTAATCACTAAATAATTTAAAAAATACTATATTTAATATAAATTACTTATGTTAAAAAACATATTCATTCTTTAATTAAATTTAGTCTCATATAAATCATGAAAACGTATTCAATATATCATTTAAAATGTTTCAGTAATACACAAGCAATATAGAACATTTAGATTATTATCTTATTATATAACTCCAATATATATATATATATATATATATATATTCATGAAAACAGTTAATAATTATTCATTTTTTATAAAATGTGATCAAAGGCATTTTTATTCACAAATATTTTCTTTTGGAGACCAAATTTGACGTTTCTAGTTATTCCCTTGCACATTGTCAATGTTGAATATTATTTTAATGTTCTTGATGAAGTAAATAATAAATGATGCATTTTGAAATTTTTTTATTTTTTTTATTATCCCAAATTATTCTTCTGATAAATATAATATATTTTTATATAAAACTTATTTATTTTTAAATAAAAATATATATTGTATTTCATAAAAAATATTTTAAAGTACTATTTTCTGAAAAATCATCCTTGTCAAAAACAATCCCCAAGACATAAATGCTTTCATTTATCTTATGAAAAAAATAAAAAACAATGAGTTGTAATTTTTTATATATTTTATAATGTGGTTAATAATATTCAAATTATGAAACTCAATTTCAAAATTATAAATAAAAAATTTAAATAACAATGTGGTGTGGTTCATTTAAGAATAATTTCATGTGTTGTATAAACTATTAAATAAACTTTTCTATAATAATAATAATTTGTTACAATAACATGGTGATATCCTTATGGATCCATTATTCAATACAGTCAAGTATATTGTCATATTTAAAATTCTAATGGGTTGATTATAATTTTGATTAGTCATACTACAGTAGTTCAATATGAAGTTCATAGTATAAAAGATGAAGACATTAGAATATTATCATCTTACACATACACTCCTAGAGAATCCAAAATTAGATAGGGTGATCCTTTATGAAGAATAATTTTCCATTAAATATTTTCCAAATATATGGGAGATGTACATTTATGTAGATTCTAAGAGATCCAATGGAAAAAATAATGGTTGACCTAATGAACAAGTATGTTGGTCCATAGATTTTGTTTAGTACCTCTATAAATGAAGTCTTATAAATTGTTTTTCTACATTATAAGTGATGAAACATAAATAAATTTTATTATGAATCTATTAATTTCCTTTAGAGTTGGTGCCTCAATTTTTATTTACACACTAATATATTAAAGGCCACTAAAAACATATAGATATATATTTCACTAGAAAAATGAAAGTAAAAAATTGTTACTAAACAATTTTTATGTTTATGTTTAAAAACTAATAGAATAACTCCCTTTATAGAAAACTCTTGTACATGTACCATGACCAATAAATGAACAAGTATAGAATTTGGTAGAAAAATTGTAGTTCTAATGCATCAATTCCATGGTTAAATGATTATACATGTCATGCATCAAAGGTTTACCACTCTAGATATTATATATAATATTGTGGATATAAATTAGACTAATAACACTCTTGAGTGTGATGAGCTAATATCCTCACTAATCATATCTTCTAACATATGAATGTCTGCCATTAAAAATATGCGTAAATGTGGATATTCATGCTAGATTATGTAATTGAAGAATATAGTAGACATCAAGGGGGAAAATTTTCTACTTCAATATGGTATGATTGGACATGATTTTATTTAAATATATGTTCTTAATAGTTTCATCGATTGATTCATTTAAGGGGAAGTAATAATTATCATCATGAAAGATTTTCAATCTAGAATAAGATGTTTTCAATATTTTTTATTAAGGATTCCAGTAAGAATAGTATTATTTGATATTTCTACCAAATAATGATGTAATATTATTTCAAATTTACTAGGAAATCCCACGATTGTAAAAAATATGAAATTACTATTAACATTCCCCAAGATTCCTTTAGACCTCCAGATACTGATATCCATTAGCTATATAGGGAATATAAGTTATGAGTCTATATAACAGAACATTTTTATGTAGACCAAGTATGTCATTAATGTTACACACTTTATATCCAAATTGGAAAAGGATATACCAATTAATGATGTTTATGAAAACACTATAATCAAATATGTGAATTCAAATATCATCACTTAGTATCTTGTCCCTCACATGATATTGATGGATAAAAGAACTAATTAAATTTCATTTGAGTTGATGTTTCAAGATAGAAACTACAATGTCTAGTCTCAAGACTCATCCTTGTACAATGAAGTTCATAATACTAAATTAGAACATTTAAAAATGTTTACGTATAATAAAATATAGAATATAGTTGATATAAATAATAAATTTGTTTACAAATAAGATCTTCTATGACTTATTATATTATCAAACCACAACAAATTATTCCATTAAAGGGATTCCATACTCACTTAGTATGGAACATAGGATGTATTCCTATTGAAAAACAACTTATATAAGTCCATGTTTCTATCTATTACCATATATCGGATGATGAAAATTCTCAGAATTAGCTGGATAAATTATTTTGGGATAATGATAAGTTATTTCACCCACAAAAAAACTACTAATTCTATAAGAATAATCTTTCATCAGATATTGATAATAGGGATAACCAACATTCATTTCTCTAGGGATATTTAACCTTAGAAATTAGTATAACAATACATAATTTTCAATAATAGATATTACAGATTATTATAATGAATATTAAATATAAAGTAGTATATTCTATTCTCAAATCATAAATATTTAGGGTCATCTGATATTATGATACATAACTAAAAATATCATAAGAGATCAATATTATATCCCACTAGGTTGTTCATAACAATAAATATTATTGGAAATATCGTATGTAAAAAAATCATAATAATATATGTAATGGAAACATAATAATAGGTGATATCTAATACTCATTAATTTTGAAAAAATGGGGATATCAATGATCAAATAATCATCACATGACCATTAGGGAATGAAAAAATAGGTATAATTTTTAAAATTTATACCATGATGATCATATATCGGAATACTCAGTCATTAAATAAACATGGGTTCCTTATATGCCATGAATCATAATGGAATCCAATAAAAATTGTCATGATAGAATTACACTGGATGAAGACATATAATTTTGACATACAAGTAATCATGGAGAATCACTTCCCTTGTCATTCATTAGTTTAAATAATAAAATTATTGATTTAGGTTACACCCAATTCCATTATATCATTAGTCAGGATTCACTATCATCATAATGCTAAATGAAAGAATTCATTATTAATGATGGTTCAATTATCATTATTATTATTATTATTTCATTGGATAACAATTTTTACACAATTAAAAAGAGGGATATATAATTATACTCCCCCATATTCAAATCATAATCCATTCATAATTATTCAATAATAATATATTGAATCTATAATATGTTATATCTCATTTAAATAAAACTAGTTTAATAAATTTTTGACAAATTCACCACATCATATCTAATGGAAACAAATGGGGTTCATAAACATTTCGTCATCATAATAACATACCATCAAATAAATAATTATTATGGTATCCTCTTATTATTACTATAGTAAATAATAATAAATATAAAAAACTATTACCATAATTTAAAATTCTATTAATTGATCAATAGGAATATTTCATTATGAAAATACCAATTTCTGTTGGGAATCACATATTTAAAATTAAAAAATTTAACAAATAGTATAGAACATATTTTAATTGAATATTCAGGAAGGGAATAACTTAGATGTGTTTAGTGGTCAATATGGAAGTAAAATTATTTCAGGAGGTGATTTTCAAAATATTGATTTCTTTATCATTTTTAGTAAAAAATTAAAATTTACCTCATTTAAAAAATAATAATTTCATACATTTTAAGAACAATAAAATGGATATCACAGGTGAAAAAAAATTATTGATGAAATTAGAATATAAAATTATCCTTCAAAATATATTTATAAATATGGATTTGGTATAAAATATAATTCTGATCCCAAATATAATTTAATTCGTTTTCCCATAAGAACATTCATTTAGTCTCAAAGGTTATTAAAGACAGGGAAATGAAAATATGAAAAATAATCTAATTAAATAACCATTATATAATAAAATTCACTGGGATTTTAAGATTTTGGACATAAAATATAATTATTATAAAAATAAAAAATTACCAATAAATAGTGATATTATAACATAAATCCCGACCAATGTTTTATCTTTCGAATCAAGGACTCATGATACAGAGAATATTAAATAGATGTATAAATTCTATTAATAATATTTAAAATAATCATTAAATATATACTTAAAATATATTTATGATACATAATATTAAAACATGTAGAATATGGCATTTGTCTCATGAAAATAAAAACCAGACAAAAAACCCTTACCATATTTTTAAATTTTCTTTTAATGTTTTTTAAAAACCATTATAAATAAATAAAATTTATTTTAATCCAATACCAGTATAATTTATGTACTTATAATATATTATATATTCCACTTAAAAATATTTAAACACACATTTATTAAAAATTACTCATTAAAAAATTGTTTCTGGGTGTTACATGTTTTGTAATTCATGACAATATTGGTTCAGTTGAACCAAACCTTTTTAATTGATCATTATTACATAATATACATAATTTTAATAATTATAAAAATATCATATTTATTTATTATGTACATATATTATCCAAAATATGATAAATACCCTATTTGGTGGGGTGAATCAGGGTAAGATAAATTAAAACAACATCTCCTTCCGATCTTGTTTCGTGGTTAAACAAAATTCTCATCTCTAAATTTCCAAATGAAATGTATGAATATAAATGAAATCCTACAAGATAATAAATTATTATACATATATATCGTTGACTAGGTTACTTCAAATATTCCTATAATGAATTTGTTCTAATGTTCTGTATACACAAAGGCACACTACCAAAATACAGGTTTCGGCCTAGATCACATCTATGACAAAGATACCAAGATATCAATCCACAACAAGATTCACTACTTCAATATCACCATCTATTGGACACCATAATTATAATTATTCACCTCCATTATCTTTATTTTCCCACTACACTAGAAATGGTTGTCAGATAGTTTATAGACATGTAGTAAACTCCATTGTCAATAATGAAGGCATACTCAATATTCAGTAGAATCTATATAGAATTCCAAATTTTTACAGATGAGGAATATAAAATTACAAATATATTCTAGGAAATCCATTATCACCACTTTTTTAATGCTCGCATCCTTATCAAGGAGCATATAGTATTTTTGAAACAACCCAACTCTTCACAAGTATATAATTCCTTGGAAAACCCAATAACATTTTCAAATCTCACATCTTTCATGAAGATAAAATATTTTTTAAAAATAAAACAAAATTCATGAAGATGAAAAACATTCATGAGTCTCACATAGCCTTATAAGATCACAACCTTTAGTCATATTTCTATATCCTTCAAAAACATCAATACTTATACAAATCATACAAAATTTGAACATCTTTCACATCATTTGTAAACTACATTTCTTCATGATTTGTTTTACATGAACAAAAATAAAAAATTAAGATCCATATAAATTTCATTATGTATTGAAATTATTTTTTATGGGTATGGATGCCTATTTATAAGAATTACCTCTAAGTATATACTCTTCCATCTACGTCATCACTATTTCATGAATCTCTCCTAACTCATTCTAAATGCAACATATTTCTTGTATCTTTCTGGATATCTCACCATTCGTGATGCTTATTATTTTCATGATTAGTATTTTCATTCCTTTGCTCATTCATGATTCTCTACTCCTCATAGTGGTAGAGATTTCCAGGAAAACATAATCCATTCATGATGATCAACAACAGCATGAATTAACCTACACAAGACGCAATATTTTCAAAACTCATAACATTACAATATTATTTAAATTAATTTAATAAATTCTAAATTTCATAATTATAGGTACATCCGTTAATATTTGGACCCCAAAATATTGGCATGCAATAAAAAAATTACAAATTGTATAGACTATATTCTATATCACATCATGTGAATCCATTCAAATTTCGTGGATATTTGTAAACATTCTTTGTAAAAAATAACACTGTAAACTAACAGCTAACATTAGAAACAACCTTTGTCCACAAATATTATAATGTTACCTTGATTTATTTTCCCAACAATACCCCGCATTGGGATTGATGAAAACAATTCTCATTTTGAAACCCTGTTGAAGCATCTCCCATATTATACAAAAATTAACATCTTCTGATTCAAGTAGAAACAATGATTTACTCAACAAACACTCTATCCCCACATGATCCACTCTTAGTGTGAGAAACAATAGTATCATGAAATTTGAATTAAGAAATAAATTCATTTTAAATTAATTCAACTATATTCAACACATAGCTCAAATTTCATGAATTAAAATTATTTGTTAATCAACATTAACATGATACAATTTAAAACTCCCCCTAAATCACTAATCCCCTACCAAATTCTCCCCCTTTATTAATTAATATGTTTTTCTACCCTTTTATCATGATAATATTTCCTCATTATCCAAAAGAATGAAGGTCAATTCGTTGTGGTTTGTAAGAGGGTAAAGAACCCAAATCAACACATTAGGGAAACACACATCATACTAATGAGAGAGGGAGTATCACATCCATACTTTTCTAGTGTTAGGAGTTAATAGAATTATACAATCAATTTTATGACATTCAAATGCCTATTTTTCAAATTATTTGGTCCAAAAGTATTTAACATGTAGTTTTATATGAACATAATAAATAATCACATGCCCTAACTCCACATTCTACCATTTAAATAAATTAATTTCAATGTGCTTTATCCTCGAGTGATGGATATGATTTTTCCAAGGAATTATTGACCATTAGTTTCTGTAATGGTTTCTGATCAGAGACTTCACTAGAACTCTGACATCATCAAGATGCTTCTTCATATAGAATAACTCCTTTTAGGAAGAGTGATTACAATATATTCATCTCCTATAGTGATCAATGAAAGATAATATTTTTTATTTAATATATTAAAAATAAATATCCCATTAAGATAGAGTTAACTAAATGATGTTTATTTTCTATCATATACTTATCCCTTACAATAGAAATGTTTTTTTCCCAATAACTCTTGGTGATATTTTTCATTGTAGAACAAACTTATATCCACATTGCAATTGATATAAAGAAGTATTGTTTTCATTGAAAGCATGTGTATTTCCATGGTATTTCATTGATAGTATTCAACATGAAAAATTGGAAAAAAAATTATCTTGTCTTGTCTATTTCATTTAATATATAAAAATTGATTTTAATGATTTCTGTGAAATTAACTTTATTTCTATTATCTTCCCATGAATTTATCATATGGGTAGCCACTGGAGTCATCATCTACTTAGAATTACACATTAAAAATATCCTTAGGAACATAATTCTATATTTATGTTGATAAAGTAATGTTCTATTCTTTTATTGTGTCACAATTATACCAAGGATAAATATCATACAAATAATCATTGACATTTTGAACTCATTTTTTCTGAATTCAATGACTTGTTTTCATAAATCATCATCTAATCCCTTGATTATTTTGTCATAAATATACACTTTAATTATCACACATTGATTAATTCATTTTTACATATATATTGTAATCAACACCACCTCACTAAGAACTGATCTTCTTGAAAAACTTATCAATCATTGAACACCATGCTCTCAGTGCCCGATTCATCATGTATAGTTCCTTTCTCATCCCAAAAACTCTCTTATCTAATTAATTAATGAGAATACCATTTGGATATATTATATAACCTTATTATTCTATAACCCCATTGATTAATTATTACATGAAATCCATTTTGAGAACATTAATGATTTTTTCAATATTATGTCCAAAAATAAAATAATTGACCGAAGACAAAAAAGATATGAAAATTATTCATCAACAATGATGTCATATTTATAGGAGTACCCAATTCACCCTATTCATTTATTTTGAATCACCACACCATTTTCCTTCTTATTTCTGGTAAATACCCATTTACTTTCTACGAAATTATTATCTCTTGGTCTCAAAACAATATCCAATATTGCATTCATCTCAATTTATTCCATCTCACCACTCATAGTCTTGATCCATTTTCAACACCGTAATATTGGTCTAAAAATGTAGTCTCCATCTTCGATAAGGAATATTATTTTTTTAGAGTCATTATCCTTGTTGTCAGCACTGGTGCTCAATGATCACCAATTATGTTCTACCTATAAAACTCACAAATGAAATATGGTAATTTTTTATATATGTGTTTATGCTCAACCGTTTATTTTTTTGAATCATTTTATGCATCAGTATCTAGAACTGGAACATCCCCGATATTCTTATATCGTCATCACTATCATTTATAGACAGATAATGTATTTTATGATTATTCTTATCATTCTCTATTATAGTTACATAATTTATTTCAACAAAATTTACCAGAAACTAAATTAAAAATGTATATTCTTTTTTTTTATTTTTCCATGTAATATCCCTTCATCCCAACTAGATTACAACTTCCTAAATCTCTCCTTGCTGTGAATGAATCACTTATATGGTATGAATTAAATTTAATTAAACATTGGATTCAATCCATATCATAGTTCATATGGATTATTTTCTTTATTTGTGTATAATAATTTCATATTATATTTGTATACTGGGGTAATCACTTCTTCATTCCAAAACAGCTCTGAATGGTCCATCTCAATGATTATTGTTATATCCATGTTGTTGATAATTCAATTTCTTCTCTTAAATTTTACATTTTTATAGTGTTTTTACTACTTTAAAATTATTCAGTATACAATGTCTCTTGATTTCTTTCTCAATATAACTATTTTTAACTCTATTCAATTATTTATTTGGGTATTCTATATTTTGTTGACCTAAAATATTTTAAACATCCATTTGATATATTTTTATGAAACTAAACACCTTATACTTGTGAGTAGTGTTAGAAATCCATGCCATTATTCCAAAATCATCAATGAATAGAAAATAATATCTCATACCATCAATATATATTTGTGATATAGGTCTACACACAACAATTAACACTAGCTCCCACACATATTTGACATTTTATCTTTTTTCATATATGTATTTCAATAGATATTATATTTTTTTAATGAATCAAATATTTGTGAATGATAATGTGATAATTGAGTGAGATCTAGAGAATCAAATAATTTAAAAAAACATACAATGATGTTTGGTTTGAATAATTTTGGTATTTATTCCATAACATATTTTCTTCTTCCTTATAAGAAAAGAAGATACATTTTCACAATTTACCAGTTAGAGATTCTGCATCCTATGCTTTCTGAACAAAACTACTACACCATTATTCCCATAATGATATATAGAATATTTAAATAACTTATGGAATTTCTTATGTCACATAGTTGACATTCACTTAGCATGTTGTGACTAAGACCTTCAACAAACATGACATCTTCACATCTCTTGTATTTTACCATAAAATTGGATTTTATTAAGCCATTAATTTTCAATCCTTCATAATTACCAGATATTAAAATTCCATGTTTATCTTATTAGATTATTTTTAATTGTTCCTTATATACTATCATATTCTAGGTGCACAAAATATAAATTATCCATATTCTAGTGCGATTTGATGCTTTGAAAATAATATCTACACCCACTTCTTGTTAAAATCACTTCAATTTTATTAATGTTCTTGACATAATACCTAGAATCGATTGATAATCTTGATTTCCCTCCAATAAAAATGGACTATATTCATATTGAAGAGACTAAATTATTTTTTCTCAGCTCATTGGATGATATGTTTTCTCTTTCTTATAATCATTTTTAGTCTTCCTTGACGCATTCCACTATAATTTTTTGATGTGGAATATATGAAAATTTTTCTAAATCCTCAACACGTGGAAGTAGTGACCAAAAAATGATATCATGGAATATTGATTTTGTATGGATACCTATGTTGGAATTGTTCCCTTAAATACCTACTTAATATACAAAAAACATTTCTTTAGTGTCTAATATTTCAACAACAGTATAATATGATGTGGAGTTCATTAATTTTTTAGATTATTTCACAACTGGTTCTCCATTGGGTTATGTGAATCTTTTTGATATTAATCACACCCAAATCATTCTTGAATCTTGGTTTGGGTGCATTTAGTCTTAGTTTAACCATTACTAATTTTTTTATAAATCCGCACACCAATTCTAACATGCAGATAAATTTATTTATACTCTGATTATTATTTAGTCTATTTCACCAACTCAATAAACTACACCTTTTCATTTTCTAATACCTATCCAACCTGCGTTGTGGGAGTCAATAGTTTCACATAATATTTAACATTATGCCAAATTTTTACAATTTTTTCAATGAGATATTATGGACCTTTTTCTGTATTATTCAAAATATTCACCACCCTTTAATTTTCTTCGACATTGAACATATAATAACTAGTAATTTCTATGTTCTATAGAATTTCAAACTTCATATTTCCGATTTAATCTATCAATATAGACATTTTTCCCACTATTATAGAATGAGTTTCGAATCATGAACCACAATATTTATTTTATTTGTTTTGGCTCTAAAAATTCGTTCTCATCGCGTGCGTCTTATAATTCAATATGAAGATAAATTATTCCATCGGCATCTCCATAATCATTGACACTTTAATCTCTTATATTGGGATTTCATGTAAAAAATCAAAACTTCCATGTAATTTTTTCTACATTATCTAGGATTTTTAAGAGTCTATGAAAATTAACAGCACATGATTCTAAGGCCAAGTGTGCCTGAAATGATGTTTTTTGATTTGTTTATGTACGTTCGGTAAATGCTCATGTGGAATTTTCTATCATTTGAGAAGGTGCTCAAGTTGAAAATCTAAGGTCACCATTGACTCTGTAGCACCATGATTCACTTCAAGGAAGCGTCACTTGGACTACAGTTGGCTGGGAGAAAAAGATAGTTTTTTAACATTTAAATAAATAATAAAATAACATAAATTGTAATTTGGTTTCTTTTTCTATTTCTAACCACATGTTGAGTAGTGGTGTTGGGGACCCTGAAGGTGGTTAGACCTTTAATTAGGGGTTGTTAATTTCATGTTACACTTTTTTAGTGTAACAAATAATAACGCAATTAATGAGTCACTTTTATTATGACAATTAATGAGGAACTTTAATTACGTCAATTAATGATCCTCATTAATTCCTCAAGATAATGATAGCATGTCCCACTATGATTTATATTGGAAATGGGTTTAGTTTTTTTCACAACATCATCATGCGAGTAACCCCTCACAAAGTGATTCCACACCTTCCACCAACGAAGAACATAGGCTTTACGACGCCCATTGTAGGATAGATCTGAAGGTCAACGAATGACGAACGCCAATGACTGTGATATATTCAATGAATAGTGGTACGAGTTTTCATTTAATTAATGATATCCTTTGATTCTATTCGTATTTTGTGAGAGGTTGTTGTGGGCGATTTGAATGGGGATCAAAATTATTAAAATGTGATGAATAATTAAATCCCTCTTGAATTAACGCTAACACGGATGGCATGAGCCAAAAAAACAAGGCTCCGACCCTCACCTCTTGTATTTTTTGATTTGTTCTTTGTGGATGGTTTTTCCAATTTGATAGAAATGTGAGACATAAGGTCATGCTATGGAGGCGGTGATTTGGGAGTCCCTTAGGCTTAGACGACACCATGAATGGGCCACCGAAGCATGTATGGTGGCCTGTGGAAACAACCGTTGGTGTGCCAGGCCGGCATTCGTCGGTGGTGGACAATGGAAACTAGCCATAGTTGGTGGAAATTCGGCACGCTGTCGTGTACCATACTGGATAGAGGTGGCTAGCTCGAGCTAATCGTGTAATAGAGTGGTGGTGCCCGTATTCACTACTGGTGGCAGCATCCGCAGCCTCCGGGAGGCAGTAGGAGGGGTGGTGCGACTGGTGAAATGGCCCACCATCAACGTGTCCAGCTTAGTGAAGCGGTTGGCCTTTAGGGGGACTAGGCCAGAATCATGATGGACGAACAGGTAAGACCTACCCAGCGGGCTAGCGTAGGTGGGACAAGCCCCCCCCCCCTAGCGGGTCGGGACAACCGCAACCTGGGCCCACGAACCATATGGGCCATCCCAGATGGGCAAGACCCATTGGACTGGGCTGACCCATAATGGGCCAAACACGGGTGCTGTCAGGTAGACCCTGGGACCCGTTGCATTGTTCTAGCCTAACCGAGTCAGATTGGGCATAGACCCAACTAGACCCCGAATAAAGAAATGCATGTAACTGACAAACCGGTTGACTATTAGACATGCTGTCAGTGGTGTTGGGAAACAATTTTGGAAGCAGTCCCTTTGGCATATTCCAGTGGGCCTGACCAGGTTCTGCCGGACTGAGGTACAATCACTGTCGTTCAATGATGGGGGTGTAACTAAGAGACCAGACATTAGATCGACGTGCCATATGTGGAATAAAGACCCTTGTGACAAGGAGGTCCTTTGGAGATATTGTAACTGAGTTTTGATAGAGTTTTACATGTGAACTGGGTTGGATCATAAATGAATCCAACCTGGCCCTTTTTACAAAAGTGCCCATATCTCACAGATCGGCTATCTTATCGACGCGTCGTCTGTCATTTTGGGACACCTAGGACAGGGCGGTACCTCAAGTATGCTTTATGAGTGACATTGTACCAGATGAAATATCACCGATGTCAAGAAGATCAGAGTCTCCTAGAGATCAGGCGTGCTTCTTACGAGAATCTTGTGGCTAGTTGTGACATGAATAAGAAGTGAGACCAATTTCGTTTAGTATTAGAAACACTAGGGTGGTATGATCTAATTGTACGACTAATCATGTATACCTCTATACCACCAACCATTATGGGTGACCACGAGTTACCAATACGGGTCAGCACGAGTGACCAATACGTGTCTGCACGAGCGACCAATATGGGTCACCACCAGCGACCAATACAGGTTGACACTAGCAAACAAAACAGTTCATCATCTAGAGACCAATATGGGTCATCATATAGTGGCTTATATGGGCCATCTGTAGAGTTACTATAGATAGGATGATCTGGATTTATGACCATCCATCCCTATCTATGTAACTGTGTTGTTATATCATTAGAGTGAGCTATCTCTTTTTCTTTGTTCTTCTTGATTTAGATCGTCCTTGTGATATTACCTTGGTGGTATTCATTGTGATGTTTTACATTATGGATTTTTGAGAGTCCTTATGGGGTCTCGAGGTCCCCTACTAGGTATTGTTATACTCAGCCCTGAATGAGCTTCGCATGCATGTGTGTGTCTGTTGCAGACTGCTGATGCTCCGAGACAAACATTGGAGGTTCGGTACAATGTGGATCTTGGTGCGATGGGAGCATTCAAGAACCTTTTATTTGACATTAGACTTATATAAACTACCTTGTATGTAGAGCTCAATGTAAGATGGGATAGTTGTTTAATTTCATTTTTGTTTCTAGGGCATGTATTAAGTCCCTCTGTTTTTAAATTACAATTGTACTTGTGGTTGTAATTTAGTCACGGGTTTGTACCTTTCTTTTATCGGTTGATTACTTAAGTTTCCCTTTTTGAATTTATATAGTTTCTCTAAGTAAATACCTTCCCTATTTGGGAAATGCCTTCAGCTGCTAGTCACCAACCTCTGGCCCATGGAAGGCAGGTTTGGGTTTGTCACGTCTGGGCCCCGTGGGACGATTCATGATGAAGTAGTTTCAAATGGAGGTTGGTTATACCAGAAGAACTATGAGTTTAATTTTAATGAGGAAATGGTGTAATGTTTCTTGAGATCAGTTTTCTGTACAGGGAGTCCATTATAGGTGTAGTGGCTGACGTATCCATACATGAGGACTCTGAATTCTATTTTCTTACTTGGTACATGAAAACATAGGTTTCTAGTGTTTTGAAATTTTTTGTTGATATTTATGGAGTCATCTAACCAGCTATAACATATTGACTATGGTGCATCTGTTTCTTACAGGATTCCTCCACAAAGACATCCATCTAGGATTCTGGTTAGAGATCGTGACAGTGTCCCATGGAGAGAGGAGGCATCGGTGTAGAGATAACTCACTGTGATGGAACCTTCAGGTGGTGTACCAGTATCACCACCACTCGTTAAGCAGTAGATGCTACTAGTGGAGAATGCACTCTGGATGTGGATGTTTTATGAGTTCCAAAGACAGATGAATCTATGGTTTCCTAGAGGGAAAGAACCCCAAAAACCAGAGAACTATCTTGTGGTAGTTTGGAGGGTCTTTCACATAGTAGAGACAACCACCGAGTAGATGGAGATCTTGGCTGCTAGCTTTATTCGAGGTTCGACAGGACGATGGTGGAGCTCATCGCTCTAAGAGAATAAGGAGATTACCCTCTCCTCTATGAAACTTGGGAGCCTTTTCAGGGAATATTTCATGCCAGCACCAGTATGCTCTGTGTGTATTTAGGAGCTGCTGCATTTGTAGGAGGGCAGATAGAAAGTGGTTCAGTACTCTATAATATTTTCTAAACTCTCATGGTACTCTACTGACAAGGTATAGAACCCTTAAATTAGGGCCCAAACATTTTAGAATGGGCTCTGACGAGAGATCAGAGCAACGATAGTTTCCCATTGCATCCTGGCACACGATGTTGTTTGATAGTTGGCTTTGCGGGTAGAGTTCTTCCTTACCAAGCAGGAACCGATAGTGAGAGCCCCTACTGGATGAAATGTATCAGAGTCATCTTTAGCTGACAGTGGATAGACAACATAGAAATCCAACAGGGCTAGACCATTTGCAGGGAGACCATAGTATGCATAGTCCGAGGTGCGAGGCTCGATATGCCAATGGAACCTCCAATAAGGCATGATCAATTTTTCCTACAGGGGATACCATCTAAGAGATGATGACTATTCGACACCCCGTGGGGACGATCAGTCGATAGTAGAGGGGCCACTGAAGCAGCAGTAGTTACTGGGGCCTGAGATCCATATAGGTTGTGGAAAAGGTAGGGAATCAGTCCATGTATTGGGAGGTGGTTGGGGTCATCAGGCACTACCACCACCACCCCTAGGTAATCCACCATGAGCTCAGGGAGGTGGTGGATGAGGACAGGGCCTACTACAGGTATTAAAGGCTCACGACCCTTAAATCCCTGAGATGATATGAGGTATGATCTATATTATCTCTACTTTAGCAGTAGTATATGTCAACATAGGTTCTTGCCATTCTTTTCCTTTCTGCGAACATAGTTATGAAATCTGAGATCCCAACTAATCTTTTTTGCTCGATCATTGCATTTGGATCCTCGTACGAGAAGAGATTCAGTGTTCACACAATAGTGCTGACAATGTGATCATAATCTCATAAGATAATGTTTCAAATGGTATCATCTATTAGTGGTGTTGAATCTCTATGACGTCGTTCTAGGAATGGACTGAATATTAGCCGCTCACACACAAATTTACTGCTTGAGACGTACAGTGAAATGTTTGTGCAAATATGGAGGATAGTTTTCATTTGTGGGAGAGATGTAAAATATAGTAGCATGATATGGAATTTTTATTAGTAGGGTTCATCCAATTACATATCATCTGTCTTGCATTACCTTCGACATGGTGGATGAGGTGAGTCCACAATTCCCCGTGGTGGTGAACGAGTATGAGGACGTCTTTCTAGAAGATGTCCAAGGACTACCGCCTCGTAAAGAGGTATAATTCCACACTGAATTGTACTTATTAATATCACCAATATCTACATCAGTAAATCAGATTTACCTTACAGATCACTTGGTGATGAGGGTGCAGTTGGAGGACTTACAGAATAAGGGATTAGTAAGGCCCGATTTTTCTCCATGTACATCACCACTTTTGTTTTCCAAGAAGGCATACAAATGTTTGAGGCAATGTGTGTACATCTAGAACCTAAACAAGGTAACCGTGTAGAACAAGTATCCTCTACCGAGTATTGAAGACCTATTTGATTAGTTGACTGGAGAAAAGTGGTTTTCGAAGATAGACTACGGATCAGGCTATCACCTGCTTTGTGTGAGGGATGAGGACGTACTGAAGAAAACCTTTAGATATCGGTAGGGACATTATGAGTTCCTTGTGAAGCCTTTCAGCATGACCACTAATCCATTAGTTTTCATGGGGCTCAGGAATAGGATAATTTAGCCATTACTTGATCGCTTTGTGGTGGTCTTCATCGATGACATCTTGGAGTACATTGAATCTGAGGAAGTGCACGTTGTACACTTGATGATAGTTCTAGACACACTCTGGAGAACACGTTATATGGGGACCTCTCAAAGTGTGTGTTCATGATATGAAATGTCTAATTCTTGGGACATCATCTCATAGGCTAGCGTTATTGTGGATCATGTAATGATCGAGATAATACTTGCATGTGAGCCACTTAGAAGTGTTACTAAGATGTGGAGCTTTCTATGATTAGAAGGCTACTATCAGAGGTTCGTTGCCCGATTTATCCATAAAAGAAGCATCTAAGAATGCCTTGAAAAATAAGGGTAAAACCTTCCTATGGTAAGAGACCAGCCATCATATCTTTCAAAGGATGAGGCAGAGCATGACCAGCACTCCCATCATGAGGTTACTGGAGGAGGGCATTGACTATGTGGTTTACTATGATGCGTAAGGGACTGAACATTGTAGATTCAAGATGTGGGATGATTTCATGATATAATATGGATCATGATAGGTGATCACTCATGATAATAATTATTAGACTCCTAACTTGTAGTTGGAACCTGTAGACTTCGCACAGAAGATGTGGTGACATTACTTGATGGGCGAGTGGTTCATTTTTTACTCAGACCACAAGAGTTTCAGATATATCTTCACATAGAATGATCTGAATCTGAGATTGTGGCATTGGATAGAGTTCCCCCAGAACTATGACATTAAGATATCCAATAATTTTGATAATGAGAATGTGGTGGCGGATGCACTTAGCCAAATATCGAGTTTGCAGTTGCTGAATGAGGCTTTAAATTAGTTATCATCAACTCAGATATCCTACATGGATATAGATGAGACAGTCTACCTACAGTCGATGTTAGATTCCCCTCCAATCCTTAAATGATTTAGGGAGGCACATCGTGGACATAACAGCTACAAGACTACACATGATCAGATATCCTCAGGCCATGCACCAAACAGATATTCTGAATGGGGTATCATGCTATCCTTTTTATGGGATGTACAATTTTACTAGTGGCACTACGAGTGGAATAACTATGGGAATTATATACATCCCCTTTGGAAGTGAATCTTGGTGTGATGAAGATGTATCTAGACCTCAGGTGTTAGTATTGGTGGCCATGGATGAAAAACGTTGTGGTGGAGTTGGTTTATAGAAGCCTCACTTGCCAGTATGTGAAGGTCAAGAACCAGGTACCTGCTGGCCTAACCCAACCCATCGAGATACCATAATTGAATTTTTATGGGATATCCATGGAATTCATCATGGGGTTACCACATTAATCCAAAGTCATGATACCATATCGGTTGTCATTGAACCACTCACCGTGTCAGCCCACTTACATTCTATTCGAGAGAAAGGTTCAATAGATAACTTGTGAAATCTGAACATTCAAAAGATTGTGCGGCTTAATGGGGTTCCATCAACGATATTCTCAGACCGTGACGCATGATTCACATCTCAATTGTGGGTAGGATTATAGGAGGATTTTGGGACTCAGCTTCACTTGAGCATATCTTTTCACTCATAGATAGATGGTCAAACTAAGTGGACCATCCAGACCATTTAGTTCACGCTTCATGAATTTTTCCTAGATGTTGGTCGTAGTTGGGAGGACCACCTACCCCTGGTGGAGTTATTGTATAACAACAGCTACCAATCCAACATTGATTTGGCCCCTTTTGAGTCATTGTACAAATGACCATGCAGATCACCCTTGTGCTGGATGGATCTAGGAGGGCCATCACTCGGGGGCACAATGATGGTACATGCTACCACTGAGAAGGTGCAGGTCATCCGAGAGTGGATGAAGACTACACAGATCCACCATAACTCATCTTCCAATATGTGACAGAGTGCACTGTGGTTCTTGGAGGGGGTCCACATTCTCTTCCGAGTCTCCCCTCAACGGTGACTATGAAGATCTGGCTGAGGTGGGGAACTCTCACAAAGGTTTATCAGACCATTTCTGAAACATTGGAGGATTGGCATGGTGGTGTTGCGCTTGGCACTGCCACCACACTTGGAGAGGGTGCATGGCGTCTTCCAAATATCCAAATTGAAGAGATACGTTCATGACCCATCTCATGTCATCATCCATAGAGAGATAGAGATTGATAATGAGGTGTCTTTTACGGAGATCCTGGTGGAGATAAAGGATCAACAGGAGTGGGCCCTTTGTGGGTAGTCAATTCCTCTGTGCAAGTTAAATTCCTGCACAGGAATCTCCAAGAGATCACATGGGAATGAGAGGCTCATATTTTTTCCCTATACCCCACTTTGTTTGTGTAGTCTTTTTGTTTTTTTCGGTGATTCAAATAACTAAGGTGGGGAGAATATAAGGACCCTAAAATTTCCATGTAATTTTTTAAAAATAATTTCGTATTTTTACAAGCCTATGAAAATTGTTGGTTCGTGATTTCATGACCCGATGTGCCTATAATGAATTTCTAAACCTTCTCTAAGGTGCATTCTTTAAATTCTTGGGAGGTGTTTTCTACCTTTTGAATGGATGCTCCAATTAAAAATCTAAAGGCACTGTTGAATCTAAAGCACCAAGATTATGTTAAGGGAAGCTTCACTTCAGCCATAGTGGGTCGGGAGAGAAATATAGTTTTTCCAAATTTTAAAGAAATACTAAAACAACCTAAATTTTTATTTTATTTTATTTTTTCCTACCACGTATTGAGCGGTGGTGGTGGGGACCACAGAGGTGGATAGATCATAAATTATGGGTTGTTAAATTCTTGGTTACACATTGTTTGTGTTACCGTCCCTCATGTAATTAATAAATAACATTAATTCGTCAAATAATGGGGCACTTTAATTATGTCAATTAACGAACCTCATTAATTCCTCATGATATTTCTCACCTTTCCACCTCTGATTTATATAGAGCTTGGTTTTAGGTTCTGGATTGAATTCATCCAAGTAAGAACCCCTAATGAAGTGATGCAATTCCTTCTAATGTTGGATAACAGAGGAATGATGATGACCATTGTATGATTAATCCAAAATTTGACAAGTGACGAATGCCAATGATAATGATATGTCCAATGAATTGAGTTATTGGTTTTCTTTTAATTCATGATTCTCCCTTGTCGGGCCACACTGGAAAAAATGGCCCTGCATCCACGGGGCCAGTTTGGTGAAGCGGTCCTCCTTCAAGATGACAAGGGAAAACAAAAGCTTATCAAACAGGATGGACTAGACCCGAGGCCCAGCAGGCCAGCACAGGGGGGATGAGCCCCACCTGGTGGGGTAGTCCAACCACGATCCGGGCCAACGAATCAACCAGACTGATGCTGATGGGCTTCACTTAGTGAATCAGGTCATCCCTTATCGGGTCATCCCTGGGCGGGGCTAGGTAGAGGCTCTTAAAGGTATCATAGACCTTGAGATGTGTTGTGTTAGCCCGGCCTGAAGGAGTTGAACTAGTCCCAGACCCAACCATCCCCTGAATAATGAAATGCATGTAACTGACGAATCAGGAGTCTGTTGGACACATCATCAATGGAATTGGGACCCCTATTGGGAAGCGTTCCCTTTGGTATATTCTAGATGGCCCGGCAGAGCTGGGCCAGAACATGGTCTAATCACTCCCACTCACAGAAAGGGTTGAAACTGACAGACCGGGTGTCTGATCGATGGGACGTCTATGGCATAAAGTCTCTTGTGACCCAGCTGTCCTTTGAAGATACTCTACGTCAGTTTACATAGAGTTTGACATGCAATATGGGTTGGATGTGACTTGAATCCAACTAGACCCTTTTTATAAAAGTGCTAATATATCACAGACCGAGCATCTGATCGATGCACCGTCTATCATGTTGGGACCCTTTTGATTGAGGGTTCCCTAGGTTAATATTTATTTGGTACATAGTACCAGTTGAAATATGAATGATATATTAAGGGGAAGAGTATTCCATATATCAGGCGTGCTTGATGTAGGATTCTAGGGGCTGGTTGTGACATGAAGAATAAGAGTGACCAATACAGATCGACATCAGAAATTCCAAAGTCGGATGATCTAACTATACAACTAATCATCCTTTCTTTTTTAATAGTGAACAATACCGGTCATCTCCATTGACCAATAGGAGTCACCACTAGGGACCAATAAGGGTCATCACCAGTGACCGATATGGGTCTTCCCAAGAGACTAGTACAGGTCCGCATCTAGTGACCAATTCTGGTTAACATAAAGTGATATATACAGGTCAGCAGTAGAGTTACTAAAGAAAAGATAATATTTATTTTCGACTAGTCATCCCTATCCTAGTACCCATGAAGTTATATCATTAAAATGACTTGTCACTTTTTCATAGTGTTTCATGATTTAGATCATTCTTGTGATATTACCTTTCTGATATCCCTTATGTTGTTTTATATTATGGATTACAAGGAGACCTTTGGGGATCTCGTATTCCCCTACTAGATATTTTTATACTTAGCTCTATATGGGCTCTTCCCACATGTGTGTGTCTAGTGCAGACTACTGATGCTCCATGGCTAACATTGGAGGTTCGGGACATGGTGGATCATGGTGTGATGAGAGTAGTAGATATCCTCTTCTTCGAATTCAAACATATAGCTACTACCCACCAGGTACATCTCAAGGAAAAATTTGACAACAATATTCTTATTTTTTAGTTTCTAGGGATTGTATTCTAGTGCACTGCTTTCATTTTATAGTTGTACTTGTGGTTTTACTCTACTCTCATGGTTGTAACAAACTTTTGATGGTTGTTTACTTCAATTTCCCTTTTTTAGTGTACAATTTCCCTAAGTCAATGAATTCCCGGTTGGAAAATAACCATTAGGTGCTAGTCACAAACCCCTGTCCTACAGAAGTCGAGATTCGGTTAGTCACGTATGTGCCCCATGGGATTGGACGTGATATTTCTAAAACGTCAAATTTATCATATTTTTATCCCTATAGTACACTATATTTTTTCTTTATATTATTATTCATTGTCATCTTTTTTTTAAAAGGGGACTCATCTTTTTGAATAAATTTTTCGTAAATTTATTTTAACTTTTACTTAGGAAGATGTCATCGCCAGTGGAATTTCAATTTCATCGTCGTCATCATTGATAAAATCTTTAGGTTACCTCGATGTAATATGAACAACCTTACCATATTTTACGAATTCACGTTGGAGTTTCATTGATAAAATTAATTTTCATATTTATTAATATGATTAAAGGAATTACATGACCTCATATGTCCCTTCTTCATCATACCCAACTTCAATAGTGATTTTCTTTATTTCCATGAGTTCCTCTTCTCTAGACATCCCTTTTTTATAGACTCATTATCATCCTTTATTATATCATATTAAACAAGAGAATATTTCACATTATCCAATTTCACCTCATTTGGAACATTATCATACAATAAAAATAAATTTGTATTGAACTGAGGTGGATCTTCTCTCATGATGATCTTAAAAATAATTAAATTTTAAATAATATATCCTAGAAAACACTTTTCTTCTACATCAATAGCCACCACACCAAGAAATTTTTCAACAGAGTCATTAGTGTAAATTTTTAGATCCTCATACTTGTTCCATATAATCTACATTTTTTCTTCTCATACATATCTGTGAACTTAAAAACTATATAGAAAGATTTCCCAGAATTCATGGGATAAAATAAATAACAACGTCTTATTATATGCTAAATTATATAGTTTTACCATCAAAAAAATGATTCCTTTATAGTCAAAATCCAATTCGTTTTATTAATCAAATCATAAAGTACAACTATCGATATATTCCAAAATCCCTTACATTGCTACTAGAAAGAAATTCATTCCTAATGATATAAAAAAGATATACTATTGATTCTTATATAATGGAAAATTGTTTCCATCATTGATCAAAATCCATTTATGATTGAAAATATCAATTGAATCCCATTAAAGGGAAACACATCTATTAACCTTTTTCTCTAATACAATTTTTTCCCAACTAGGTTAAATACCATTATTGGGGGTGAATCAGTGTGTGATATATTTAAAATGTTCTCCTTAAATTAATCTTTGCCACTATAAAAAACACACCTCTCTCCATTCCAATATCAATGTATGAACAGAATGGAAATATTACATGAAAAATAGTTATTTTACCTTGTTCATTGCCAATGATAAATATTCTAAGAGCATATAGTGGCATTATGTAGATTTACCAATCCACTAAGGATCACAACAAACAAATATAGGGTTTTTTCTAGATCACTTATAATCCCAAGTTAAAATCCCTTAAATTTTTTTGGAAAACTCAAAGCATCCAAAGGGTCACTCAATTTATGTCTCCTTCGATGGATCAATTCCCACAAAAGGGATCACCTTATTCATCTTCTATTTACAAATGAACTAGAAAGGATCCACACACAGTTTATAGAAATTTGGGTACCTTCATTATCAATTATGAATGCATCATCAGCTATAGGTAGAGGTACTTTTTGAGTCCCACATTAATCTACTTCGTTGATATCACATTACTATAGATTTAATATTCAGTCCAATCAGAAAATATTTTTGATGCTCACTACTTTCATAAAGATAATGTAGTATTTGTGAAAGAAACCAATTATTCCCAATAATATAAATCCTTTTTGAAACCCAATTTTATTTCAAAACTCACATTTTTCTTGAAGTTCATTTAGACATCCTGATGAAAAATCCTTCACAATGTTCAAAAAAAATCCTATATATCACATTGAATTTATGATTCTCTAAACATTGTGTCATATTTTTATAGAATTTGAGATCCACAAAAAATTCATGATGCATACAAAATTCAGTGTCCTTTCATAGCCTCATTGAACATCCTTTATTTTAAATATTTTATAAAAGGACTACCGTTGTGAATCAAAATTGAATGTTTAGATAGATAGGATTTATTTTAAGTCCTAATCATATTTTCTTAGGGGGGAGAGGAATATTTATAGGCATTACCACTCATTCTAGAATCTTCCATCCATTTTTTATCCTTTTCATGAAGCTCTCTAATATAATTTTTTACACCCCTTATTTCAAAAATCATGATGAATACTACATTGTTCATGAAACATATCATTTTCCAGTAGAATGTTTTTCCTCCTTCTCTAGTTCACGCGGTTCCACCTCTTATTGTAGTAGAGATCATCATCAAACCATCGTATTTTCATGATTCTCATTTTTTATGATCAAAATCTTTCAAAAACTCCCTTTGTGAAACCCATTATTCTCAAAACTCATACCATTATTATATTTTTATAGAGCATTATGGAAATACATCATTCATTATGATTGATAGATCCTCAAAATTTTGGACACCAATTTTTTTTCTAAATCTCATAAATGGGACAAACTTTTATATGCAATATTATATATAACAAACTAGTAATCCATTTCTCTATCTTCAATCTTAATGAACATGGATTTTCACCAATCTCAAGGGATCTTCACACCTGACCATGTAATCCTTAATTATCAGAAAACTCAATAAACACTAAAATATTGAAATTTTAATTTGAAATATATTTCCCAATGACATTTATTATTAAATGATAATGAATGAAGAATGAAAGATAATATTCAAGGTGATAGTATGTCATATGTCTACATGAAATTTGTTTCACTTCTCAATGGATGCAAGAAACAAAATGTGAATAATAATTCCATCTTTCAGAATCATTATTGTACTATAAATATTTATTTAGTCAATCCTAATTGTAATACTTGTAATTTGGTGGTGAAAAACCTACCATATATATTTTTGGAGGTCATAGTACACAAGTACAGATGTTTGAAATTATCATTTCCAAAAAAAAAATTAAGGATAAAAGGAAGATACAGTAATATGAGCCCATATTCATAATAATTTCAAAAATATCATATTTAATCATTAAACACATAAAATTTACTATACATGAATCATCCTAATGTAAAATTAATTGTATCAATATAGAGTAGATGTTGTACACTATTATCAATGCATGATACTTTAACATATCATTTTTTTGGAAATAGAGACAGATAATGGTACTTCCAGAATAATAATTACAATTTAGTACATTTAAGAAAATCATTTTTTTATTATCAATACTATAGATTTATTAGATTTATGAGAAGAATCAAATTGAAATGTGTCTGGTATAAAGATTACGTCTTCTTTGATATACCTCTTATAAAAAACCATCATAAGGTCCCTTGGAATTTTGTTTTAAGAATACCATAAGCTAAAATTAAAATATTGGCTAGTAGAGAAAATAATAGGGTAGGTATTTTTTATGTATCTTTCTCAATGTTGAGTAATGAAAACAATGAATGGGTGTTATTTTATAAGGTAGGGATATTAAGCCCATTGAATTGAAAATAATATTAGAATATTAATAATCCATTTTCAACGAATATGATTCCAAGAGGAATCATACCTGATATAAAATAATATATGGTCGAAATAGAATCATGGAGATATATTTTTTATAGATTATGTGTCATTATAAACCTTATCATTTATTTTAACCCCTTCATTAACTTATTTTTACCATAACAACAATATCAAAATTATCAATAATAAAGGGTTATAATATTATATATAAGATAAAAATAGATCCTAAATGGACAAGGGCATGATTTGTTTAAAATATCATCCAACACTTACTCTTTTATTGTATTTTTAATTTTCAAAAAATATTAAAATATAATAATTATCATAAAATATCATAAATATTATTTTTGGATATTAGTCATTTAATATGTCATTGAAGACCATAAAATATATACAGAGTTAAAATATAAAAAATTAACCCAACATGAAGAGGAAATTATTTTATAAAAAAAATCATGCAAAATGAAAATTCATCCAAATTATATTTATTTGATATTTTTAAATTCAATAATTTTATTTTCCTTAAATTAAATTAATAAAGTATATATATTGTTTACAAATTAAAGTTAATTATTCAATCACTATATATTATAAAAAATTGCAATTAAAAAAAATTAATTCTCATTTAAAATAAAAAAGGTTAAAATTCAAATTATCTTAATGTAATAATTTAAAAATATTAAATTCATGAGGGTGAAAAGTTTTTTTTATTATTTTCAAAATTTTATATATACATTATAATAAATTAAAAAAAATTAACTATATGGCCATAAATTCATGAAATATAAGGGAATTGATCAAAACGACTAACATAACATGATAATGTAATGTTTCAGAATGAATTGTTAGCCTTATCAAGTTAGATATAACCCTTAATTAACTATTCTACATCTACAATAGTAACTAAAATTAGTTATTGTAACTTTTAATATTACACCAAAATATAAGGGACCCATTTTGAAAAAATTAAATCTTGATCCCAATTATATAACAAATTTTTTCAAGACTCAATTTTCATAATATGTATAGTTTAATTTAAAATTAAAACTACAAAACCGAACCAACAAAATATTTCCATAAAAAAATGTTTCTATAAGTATATAATTTTATTTTACAAAACTCATAAATAAAATTTATTCAACTAAATTTTATTGGATTATTAATAATGTAACTAAAATAATTTTAATTTTAAAAAAAAATTAATACGAACTTTACCTAATAGATATTTGAAGTTAAAAAACTTTTTTCAATACAAATGTATATTCTTTAATATAGATTCGAAATCGTTTTTAGAAAATTATATAATAACCATTATGAAATAAATTTCATATTCTGATAAAAATTGATTATCAATTTTTGGTAAATGTTATAAATTTCTAAATAAATAATCTCATTAAACAAATAAATTTAAAATTATTCTTTATGAGAATATATTATTTTATGTATAAAAATTTCGGACAACAAATATTTTTTATTCTTCAAAAACCATTATTCATAATTTGGAAATGTAGTTATTCCTTTTTATATTTAAAATTTAACTGACTTCTTATTTTTGTATGAATTATTATGGTTTATCTATATATTGGATTTCATGTATCATATGACATTGATGGAAATAAATTTAATATTTCCTAAATATATTCAGTGTCATGTTCTACCCCTTTAAATTTTTTTTATTTCATTGGAATTCCATCACTAGGATATAATTAAATGATGATAGTTGTTATTTATCTCAACATTATGTTCAAATGTATCATTTTTAAATTCATGATTATTTTGGGAATCATTAACCATGTGATTAGTTAAATTCATTATCATTTTATCTATCTGATGAATAATTTAGATAGATTTTTCTTGATAATAATATTTTTGATCTAGCGATACAACCAATTAGTTTAGTATGTTTGATGGATAATATATGTACTTCTATAGTAAATAAATAAAGAACCCACTTTGAACATTAGAGAGGTTCAATAGAATCACCATGTAATAAGATATCACCCCTACATGAGAAAGAATATAAAAGGGGATAAAATAAATTGGTCACTATTTTCAGCACATTAAAAACTCAAAACAATCTTATGGGGATATAATTATAGAAATAAATTTTCTCCAACATCGAATTAAATATTTCACAAAAAATTGTTAACATAAATTTTCTATTGACTATGAGATTCCATGAGTTGGTACTGGGGAGATGTGATATTATATACAACTTATTCAGTTTAAATATCCCCAAATATCTTTATTTCTATAAAATTATATAATTTTTTTGGAGTTATAAATTTCTCTATGTAGTTTTCTTCATAAGGATCCATCTTAATTCCGAATATAGAGTAATTATTTTATGAAAACTGGACTAGATTAATTTGTGGATCAAAAACATTGAAATATATTCAACAATATATCAATATATTTTCTATTTTTGGAGTGTTACTTTCATTATATTGATCAACATGATGATGATGATATAGAGTATTGAAACAAATTACTGAATATAGATATTGCTGAATACTTTCACAAAACAACTAGGTAGTTCAAAAATATCAATCTTGTATAATTGAATGTTATCCTCCGTATCATCATACCATTTACATGATGTATATTATTATATAATAACTATGTTATAAATCATCTTTGATAGAAATGGTGTGTCTTGAAATTATATGTTGATCGACTATATCCCAATCGCAAGTACGACCTTTCGAAATTTAATGGATTTTGAAAAAAAAATATATTGTTGGATTTTACAATTAAAATTTTATATGGGAAATGGATCTAAAATTCACTAGGTATTCATTATAACACCTTTAACTTATAGAAATATAAATAAACAATATACATACTACAAAATTGTTATCATTAATGTTTATACTAATATATAATATTTAAGATCTCCACACATCATTGTACATCCAGGTTGTATTGAGAATCATAAACTATGACTACTATACAATCAACCATTCTTATAGTCTATTATTTGAGGGACTTATACATGGTTCATAATCCTTATTATTACCAAAAAATAACAATTTTATTATGAACAATTCTGATATTCTATAATTCCATGTCTTTCTTCTACATCTCTTTATTCCTCACTTGTATTGATGGTCGAACACATATTTTGAAAGATATATTTTTTCCCATAACATCAAGATTTTAATATCCTTCCTTTTAATATTCTAAAACATTGAATAATTTTATATCCCCATCATAGATAATATATCATGAAAATGGCATCTTAGAGATTCTACTACCTTTTTAACGACCTTGAAACTTGTAATCTAGAGCTTGGGTATTTTTTAATACATGCCTTATAGATATAAGAAATCACATCCTATTGGAAAGAATAATTTTATAGTCTAAGTAAACAATATATATAGTTTAAATTGAAGATAATTTTTCATAAATAAAATAAAAACTGAATTTTATTTGATAATTCTATTATTACTTATATATTATAACTTTATATAAATGACGATACACATCCTGGTATTATAGGAAAAATTATACATAAGAATAGTCTAATCGTAGAATATTAGTAATGGTAACAGACCAATGCATTCTAAATTGAATAAAAAATAATAAATAATTTATAAGGGTAAATTATTTAATCTCATAAAATTCAAAAAAAAAATTAAAATGAACAAAAAATTTGAGTAATAAAGGATGATAAAATAGTCCCTTATAAGAAGTAACGTGATCTTACAAAACGTACATGACTATACTGACTAATCAAAAGATAAAAATCGATAATAATAAATTATCACATAATAGGAGAATGAATAATATAAGACACAGAAACTTATTTTGAAGATATTTCACTAGAATGTTTAAAAAATAGGTAAATATCCATTTAATTTGGAAAACACAATTTTCTCATGAGAACTCTCAATGGATTGAGGTGATAACATTAATCGAGACTCACTAATCACATACTATGTCGAATTAATTCCTAACATAAAATAGTATAATTATAATTAAAATATGAATTATTATTAAAAACATACATAATTTCAATACATAATCAAATAAAATAAACATAATCATAATCCATGATGAGTAATAAGGTGTATTATGAAAAAATTATATATTCCCCATCAATCAGATCCTAATCTACCCCCCAAAATATAAGCGTCATAGAATTAAAACATTACCCTATTATGTTATAGTTGAGATAAATTCATGATATTGTGGATAAGTTGAAATACATTTAAATGTTATAAATATATTTTAGGAGGATAATAATTTGTTAAAATATAATTTAAAAAACAACATGTTCAGAAATTATATTGAATAAATTTATATATTAATATAGAATATGTTACATTTTAAAAAATTATATATAATATTTATTGGTCTTGATTTTATAAAATTCTCTCTATACTATACACTAAAATGAAAATATAACATTCAAATTTTTGATAAAATCCATTATCATGTAATTTGGAAAAATAATTTTATACTCACATAAAGGTATATTAAAATTGTAAATATGTGAGATTATTTTTTTAATAACCCATTTCTAAAATTCTAAAAATTTTGAAAATATTTTGGGAGATCATGGTTTTTGGATGAAAATGTATTTTTCCACCAAAGAGGGAAATGAGGATAGGTTTTCATAGAATAAATACTTAATCGTTGAAATTTTAAATGATTGGAAAATAGTATTTTTAAGTACAAGGATCCTAATTAGCTATAATAGAAGAAAATATATTGATTTCATGATAAAAATATCATATAAATCCTCCAAGGGAGTCCTAAATATAATTTATCCCGATCAATTATGAAATTATGAAATGAACCCTTTCAACTTTGGTAAAGTTTTAATCGTGTTATCCATAAAGGAATCAACATTAAATGAAAAAATGAATACAATGAAGAAAAATAGATCCCTAATATAATTTATCAATATGGGTATTATATACACCACATAATGAAATTAGTGGTGAATGTGTCATATGTATCATGAAAGAAAAACTTTAATGAGGAACCCTTATCTTAGTTCAATGTTTCATCATATGATATACAACATCATTTATAATAAATATATGTTTATAAAAAATTACTAGGGAAAAAATATTCATATATATCATACCATATATGATAAACGTATAATCATTTATTACCATTTTTTAGTAATACATTTTTGAAATCAATGATTCAATAGATAATTATTCATTTCTCATTTATTATTTTGTTCGGTAGTTATGGTCCATTTAAAGTTATCATGATTCCATAAAAATTATAATTTTATATATGATAAAAATAAAATATATATTCATTATATATGTATTTAGAGTTATCTATAAAATTAGTTATTGACAATGGATCACGCCATTCATGGAGAAAATAATACCTCTGTATGGATGAATTATGTTTCTATTGTTCTCGACGAATGGATGAAAAATGGTAGATAATATATAATAGTTCAAGATTAATTATTTATTGATATATATAACATATATTATTTTAATTTTTCCTCATTACCTTTCATGTGTTTCTTATATGAAAAATTAATCACAATGCTTCACGAGATGGATTTTCATCATACAACTGAGTGACATTATTTTTTCCTCTATAGAAATGAAATTATGGTTCTTTATATGATATCATATATATAAATTTATTGTTATGATAAAAATATCAAGCATAATTATTTAATATGTCTATATTACCACTCATATAAAATTAAAATAGGAAAAACTCATCACATTAGTTTATATGATGGTAGTCCACCACACACATGTGGGAAACCATGCAGGGATTCCCTGTTCTGAACTAGGTTGTGCACGGTTCATGCATGGTTTGGTAAATCGTGGTGCCTAACTATGTGAGTTTTCCATGTCATTAAAAATATGTAAATTCATAATTTTCCATTCGTATATTTAATTTATTTTGTATTATCCAACACATGATCGACAATGGAGCACCAGGGGGCTATAGAAAATCCTAATCCCTTGCTAATATTCCACCATTGAAGCTCTAATATGGTTATTAAGGTGAGTTTAATAATTTTTCGGTCAATATCATCCACTTATCTCATTTTTATATTGGTTTCTTGTTTCCTTGACTGTGGATTTTCTCTTTCCCAAACCCTATTAGTTATGGTTGATTTTTGTCCTGATTTCAATAATTTATGGGTATATATTTCCTCTATAGATCCACTCTCCCATCTCTTAATGTTTACATATTTTAGAATGTCCTTGAGATAGTTTTATTGATTATTTCCCTTTTTAGAACAATCCATAGAGGCATGATATTTTTTATTTGTCTTATACATGTTATTTTCTTACTTGTGGTGTGTTATAAAAATTGGTTTTGCTGTTTCATTGATTAGATTTTTTAAAAAAAAGTGGGTTTTAAAATGGTTTTCCAATGTAATATATATTTATATGCATGACAAGTGTTGAATAAATTTTAAATTGGTATTTTGAAATGGAAATTGATATATTGAGGGTGTGATTGATCTTGTTTGACTTTTTTTTTCTACTCTCTTAGATTGTTTAGTAGTTATGTTTTGAGTGGAAATTTTTGATACTTTTAGGTTATAGTCCACATATGTGGATTTATTTTATTAGTGGTCTATCTAGTGTTGAAAAATTGTTATGGTTTTGGGTATTTTTATGGTTTTATATGGATGTTTTGTTTATTATGGGAGTATCCATATGTGCAGGGGGTGAATATATAAACTGGTTAACAAATGAATATGTCATTTCATTAACACTCTCAAGAGAAACATTTAATTTTAAAACACTTATCCCCCTTCAAATATTATTCTTCAACCTTCATCTCCACAAGTGATTCCATCAAACCATCAATGTTATCATAAAGATCACATAGTTTTAAATGAATCAATTATGGTTCCAAATTATGTGTTCAAAAACATGGCATGTTTTTCACCTTGATATGTGGTGTAGTTTCTATGTGACCTAATGTCACATTAGAAACCTTTTTTACATGTATTGTGTTTTTATGGCGATTTTTTAATTAAATTTTGAAACACATTTGGAATTTTGATTTAGAAATGGAGGAGTTTTTAATTTATAATTTTTTTAAATTTTTAAAAACGTATGTCTTATGTAGGCCTGGTTGTTGCATTAACAATGGATCACTGTGATATGGGATTATCTATGGTGGATCCTCTATAGATAAGTTGATCCTATAGGAGGTGTTGGTTTTGGGGCTAGGAAATTCCGATGTCTATGAGTTTTAATTTGAGATACACAAGTTATGACCACCCCATTCTCCATGTACTAATATCATTGGATACATGGGAATTATCTAGAGGTTTAACTGATTTTTTATCAATCCTTATTAAATAGGTTGGTATTCCATGTATTTTATGAGAGGTCATGTGGGATATTCCATCATATTGTGTTATTTAGAGTGGATATATAGTTATTCACTATGGGTATGTACCATATATCTATTGGTGAGTCTAATCCAAGTACGTCTAGGGACTGATTATATAGATTGTTTGGAAATTACCATGATTATAATTTTTTATTTTTTGTGTTTCTTGTAATACACCTTGGTAACCTACTATTATTGTTTTCCCATTCTTTTTATAAATTCATTTCTTTCCAGCACATCATTTTTGATCTTTTGTTTATATTTTGATCTGGATTTTGGTTTTGTAAAAATTAATACTAAAATGGAATTTCTTTTCAAAAGATGAAAGTGGAATATATTGCTTAAAAAGGGATGAAATATGTGACGTATAATTAAATTATAAAACATAATTTTACATATTTATTTTTCAAGCTATAGTTTTAGTCTATTGTAGGAAAGGAAATGCATATATGTTGTACTGTTTAAATATTTTGTTGTTTACGCTCACACCATACATGTGTAGATCGACATTAGTAGACCCAATATAATTTGTAGGATTAGTTTTTTTGTTTGAGTATCCTTAATAGTAGTTGGGTATTTTTTGTGGTTATGATGTGGTCATGCGGAGATCATGTCAATTGTGGTTTGTATTTAGTTTTCTTTTGATGATTCAATTCTTTTTACCTTTATTGTATCTTTATTCATTTTAATGATAGTTTCCTCATTATCAATTTGTATTATTCATTGAAGGGATTGGTGTTTGAAATTTTACAATCAGTGATATCATTGATTTTCATTGCTAGTCACTAGATCTAGAGGATTGGGAATGCCCAACGACCGTTGTTGCGGATCGGGTAGATATTGAGTCAGATGGTAGACTAACCTTGTTTTGGTCATTAAAATGGGTAATTATAAATATATAAAGTAGATAAGGTATAAATATGTATTTCCAATGTTTTTTGGACAAGTTCTTAGTCATTTTAGTCCTTATATTATTAAATCAAACCCCTGATAACCCCATAGTTACCACTATATTAGTAATTATTTTTTAAATTTTTCAGAATATATTATGGTCCAAAATTAATTTCACCTCATCAGATAAAATATGTTATGCAGAATCTAGATAAATAATCTAGTTTTTCAAAATTTTAATCATTTTTGTTGAATAAATTTATCTAAAACTACTACTATAGACTTGTAAAAATAATTAAATTGAAAAAAATATCTTTCATAATATTGAAATGTGTTCATATAAATATTCAATATGAAAATGATTACAGTAAACTAATTTGGGTTTATAAATATATAAATTATTTAATTTGTCTTTTAAATCATCATTAAAATAAAACATATATTTTTAATTAATCAATCAAAATAGTAGTTTCTAAATTATAATCATCCTTTTTCACTATTTGTTGAAAGTTAAATGTTTTAAAAAATTAAAAAAAATAAATCGAATATTATGATTTTATATAGACTTCAAAAATTAATCGTACATTGTAAAATAAATTAACAAAAATTTGTAAAACATTTCTTTAAATTATGTTCATAAAGCATGAGTAAACCCCAATTCAGAAAAATGATTTTTTTTCCGAAAAAATATTTTTCCTTCAAATTATTGTTAATAAATTTAAAATTATTAGATACACAAAAAATTCATTTTATACATATTTAGAAAACATTATATTCATAATTTATTTATTTTTATTTATTCCCTCAAAAATAATTTCTATGTTATAATGGTATTATTCAAGAAAATAATTTTATTTTTGTATCACATATTATTTAAACTCAGTGTTTCGTGCATTGAAAACTATAAAAAATATTGAATTTATTTAATGAAAAAAATTCCATAGCTTTTCTAGGAGTTATATTCCATTATAATCACGGTGTTTCATTTTAGACAAGCTATTGGACAAGATTTTACTATTTTAAAATCTCAAGAAATTACATTATTCCCACTAAATTAATGTACATCCTCATAATTTAATCCTGATTATGTTAATTAATGGCTTATAATATGAAATTCCCATTGTTGGAAACCAAAATTAGAAACTTTTTTGTAAAAAAGACATCTTGATATGAACGAATGGGAATTGTAAAGGGTGTCCAGATTAACATGTTGCCAAGTTACCATGAAGGAGAACCTTATTGGGAAATAATAACATGGACATTGACTAGGAAACTAACACCAATGTATTAG
This sequence comes from Viscum album, assembly GCA_963277665.1. Classification (NCBI taxonomy): domain Eukaryota; kingdom Viridiplantae; phylum Streptophyta; class Magnoliopsida; order Santalales; family Viscaceae; genus Viscum; species Viscum album. Next base: position 2,013,233,334 of record OY728153.1, on the reverse strand, counting down.
AAGTGTTTTATAGATAAAATGGTCATGTGAAATTTTAGCAATAACAAACCATAAATATTTAAGGAGCAGGAAGACAATTGATACAATAGAAATGAAATTAATAGGACTATATTATTGTCCTAAGGTATTTTTCCTATGTTTGATAGATTATTTTACAGTTATCACTAGAAAACCAAAAAAATATAAATCCAATTTCATCAATTAGTTATGAAAAAATAAGTTTAAACTTCATTTCTGAATCCATGAAATAATTAATTCTTATGAATTTAATTATTCCTCAAGCACCAGAATTAACTTCTAAAAGATCATAAAATCAATAAAAGACTAACCAACTAATCTTTGTGTATTTTGTAAAACTAAAATGGATGGACGACGTTTTCCAAAATAATTTATTATTATATAATTCTTCAATAGTAACACCCAATATTCATGAAAATATGTTTCATTAATTCCTCACCATAATACTCATTAAAAACATGTATTACCATATTCAAATTCATAAATTTCAGAAGAAAGGACACTAAATCTATAATAACCCGGATATGAATAGAATAATAAATTTTCATATCAATTAGTATTTATGAATATGATATAAATTTTATTTCAAATATGACACTTTTTTTATAGTGTACCCGACACGTAACAACAGCTGTCATCAAAATCATAGATTGTACACAATATTGAGTTATACTGATAAATAATATGATAATAATACTATTATTTTATATGATAGTTAACGCCAATCCGTTGGAATGGCGGAATGAGTAGTATTGAATGAGATTTAAAATATTTTTTACACATGATTGAATTATGAGTCATGTATTACCAAATTTATTATAAATTGAAATAAAAACCAATCGAAAATAATGGATGTGTTTTTTTGAGAACATAATTAAAAATAATAATTTTGTTTTCATATCACTTTTTATGGATCTTTATTTAATGAAAAATATATGATATATATTATATGTAATTTTTTATATTCATATGAAGTGTCTTATAGATATTATATAAGAATAAATTTATTTTATCAGATTAAATAAGTATTTTTCTAAAAATATAGTTTTTATGCCTTTTGATGGAGAACCCTTTTTAATTATAGTTTTTGACACTTTTATATGTTCCCTTTGAAAAAATAAAATTCTTTTTTTGAATCAGTACATCAATATTTACTCTAGGTAATATTTTTTTATTTTTCTCGTAAAGTTCATTTTTTAATGAATAATGAATAAATACTGCATTTTAAGTCAAAACTGTCCTTTTATCTATTTTATTTATATTTATAGAATATATTTTAAATTTTTTTAAAGTTTTATGAGATTATTTTTTAACATATATTACCATTTTTGTCATTTGAAGAAATTTCACTTTTTATTTATACAGATACACATGTCAATCTTTTGAAAGTTATTATTTCAAAAAAATTATATTTTTAGTTTTTACAACAGAACAAAATTTTAAAGTAATTTCTGAATCATTTGTGTTTTGAATTTGGAAAAATGGATTCCATATTTGGAATCAGTAGTTCCAAATTGTCTAAATAGATAACTTTTATTTATATACATTATTAATAGTAACATCAGTATATATTTGATTTATCATTGTAAAAGGGTAAATATGCTAAATAAGTGTAAAAAATAATATCAGAATATTATTAAATTATACTAAAACATGTAATAACCCTATTGGATGATATATGTCCAACCCTGGACTACCATGGGTCTATTTGAGGACCCTATGGAGCCACTTATATATTAAAATGTAATTTTATAAAAATTAATTTAAAATTACTGAAAATGTATCATAATCATATAACTTTTACGAAAATAATTTTAATATGGATTCATATAAGTAATAATTTCGACTATAAATATTAATTAGAAATATAAAAATATTTCCTACATCATGGTACTTTATTTAATATTTTTATACTTCAAATAAATAAATTTATTTATGATAAAATAGTGAGGTAGTGATTACCTTATCAATAAATTAATTAAAAAAATTGAGATTATAAATAATAAAATAAATTTATTTTGAGACATATTATGACATACAATAATTTTATAGATGACTATTACTTTTTATCTTTTAAATAATGTTGTTTTTTTAAAAGAATTAAGTTATGGATTTTTTTAATGTCACGATATGAATAGTATTTAAATTTACATAAAGGAGATTTAAAAACAAATAATATTTAATTAAATTCTATAATAGTCCTAAAAATCTAAGATTCATCCAAATGACATAGATATTATTTATAATTTTATCAGTGAACCACTTGACGTTCTATTTTTATTTTATATTAACTATATTAACCATATAGTAATAATATACAAGAAGACATAGAAAAAGAAAAACTAGTTAACTAAGGGTTAAAGCTTAAAGATAAGGTTCATTTAATGACCTAAAATTTTCTAAAACACATTGAATTATAGGGTTCTACCCATAATCATATGATCATAATAATATATCACTTTTTGGTTGTAAAATTTTGAGAATCAATTAATAATAAAATAATATCTTCAAACATTCCTAAAGTGCCCCTCCTCCCTCTTATAAAAGTACACTATATATAACCCCTAATCACACCACATAAGACCCCATAGATCATCCAACATCAGTCTAAATAAATTCTCATAATCCCTATATTCCTCATAGAATCCATAATTTGTGATGAAGGCAATTAAAGAAGGATTTTTGGCTTAAATTAAATGTAGTTACCCGATTTAAGGTAACATCTTCTCTCATGATTATTTCATTTATTTTCACTCTCCAAAACCCTAAAATATCATTATTCATTTATTTTATAACAATACTTATATCATTAATATATAATGTTATTTTGATGAAAATTATTCTAACTTCACTTACACATATCTTCATCTAATCGGTAAAAAAAATATTGTTTCTGTGGACGGTGAAGTACTGCCTCATTAAATGTTGATAGTTAAATATTTTCCTACCACCTATCATGGTGGAAATTATGATGGATGTATAATTATATATGAAATATATTATATTTATTTTATTTGTATTCTTCTATTATTCTCATTTAGAAGATACCTTTATGCTTTTCATGTTCTATGAATTCAATAAGTTCATTTCAGAAATTGCAGACTACCACCACCTCAATGCGATATGACACATTCATGCTATACATGGAAAAAATAAAAGATGTAATTAATGAAATTATTTAACATATATAGCATAAATATTATACTGTAATTATAATATACCTATGTATCATTTATGCGAATTTAATTTAAATAAAAATATGAAATGAAGGTATTGCTCATGCGTACATACGGCTTACTGTCTCCATGAATGGTACATTTATTTTCATATATCTTAATGCTATGGACTTTTATAAATACATATATATAGGATATATATGATATAAATAATATCTATATCAGGAATATCATTCTGGATAAAATTGAATTCTGAAGACATGGATAATTTATACATATAACACGTTCTTTTTTTACCCATGTTCCAAACACCAACAAAATGTTCGATATAAACACAAATAATTAACTAGTTGTTATAATAAGGTAATAAGTGTTATTAACATAATAATAAAAATTACATAGGTTCTTACTCATGTATAAATTAAATTATGTTTTTTATCAAAAAATTAAAGAACGAACAAGTCAAGTCAGACACTAGGTAAGTGACATTATCTCAATTTCCTTTCTTTGAGGCATATTTTGATTTCTACATGACTTTATTGTATATGGTGTATAAACCCCTTTGAATATTAATTTAATTCATTGTGAATATATTTCTATGAATCATTTTACCAAATGATAAAAGGAGTGTTTTTAAAGTTTGTTCTGATAAAACCCTTTCCGCTGTCATATTCATTACATGGTTTCATATATAAGCCATAATGTTTTGAAAATGAAAATAAATCCCTTACTCCCTTTTTGGTGTTTTTCTACTGAAAATGGATTTTTAAATCGATTGACTGTTTCAATATCTGGAAATTATTTTGTGTGATTGTAAACAATATGTTCTTAGTGAAATGTTGATATTTTCAATATTTTATGTTTTATATTTATATAATGGTACTTGAACATTTAATGGGTGGTTACAGGATAAACCAAATGACTGGTAGTTCTTGTATAATCCATGGATCAGTGGTTACCTTATAACCTTCAATGCATTGGGTATGGATGTCTGAGGTATGACTATTCCATTTGTAAGAATGATTTTTAGATGTCGACTGTATGATTATTTCATTTAAGTATGATTATGTACCATGTTTACCTTTTATATGTTATTTGTTATTTATATGGGTTTTACAGTATTATTTTGGTCAGAAAAGGATAAGAAATGATCTTTTATTCAGTGGATTGTATTTACTACTTCTTAAAAGTGAAAATTATTACTTATGATAATTTATTAATTGTTTCTATATTGTTATGAAAAACTAACATTTTTACTTTTTTTATCCCTTACTAAGATTCTTAATATAATACAATGTTTTAAAATGTTTTTTAATGAATAAAATGTGAAATATGGTCATGAATGGGATCCAGGGAAATCCATTCTCCTTAACACAGGGAACTAAACATGTTTCTTTTCATTTATGAGTTTTCATTTTTTGAAAAAGTGGATATTGAGTATTGGAGTCTCCAAGTAATATTTTTGTTGTTATGTATATGTAACAACATAAGTCTCTAATTTTCTAAATATTAAAATATCACCAATTTAAATTATTATATTAATTTAAGATTATGTAATGTTTAAGGTTGGGGCCTTGTAGTTTGTATCATAGGTCGGTTTAGATAACTTTAGAGGTCATGGTATCATCTAAGTATAAGTAACATAACCATATTGATTAGAATATTAGAAAGAGTCCAAGTTAGTTTAGATAAATTAAATGGTTTTAAGATAACATGGATAAGTATATCTTAGTGTTTAACCTCCTCCTCAGAAGATATTATATGATGATTTCACTGATATACTCACACTGGCCTTTTTAGTTTTTGTAAATGGATGCATCTAGTAGGCACCAAAGTAACAATGGATGTAAAGAAAACATTGATGGGTTTTTAAATAATAATCAGAATGAAATGTGAGTACTAATGATTACTCATGTCGTTATTCTCAACCAAATACCTAGAGTCTTGATTGGACACATGAACCTTTGTGATTATTATAAGGCATAATATTTGCAGGACAAAAATCCCTAAAAATGATCAGATAATAATCATGAAGGTAAGTATATTCAAAACCATTGTTTTTAGGATATGGAAAGAAACACATAAAAAAATGATTCAAATGGAGAAGAAGAAGTTTCTAATGTGGTACTGAAGGTCATTGAGAAAGAATAATTGGTGAAAAAATGGAGGCACCCAGTTGAATCTAGGAAATGGGAATAAGTTCTTTCAGAATGATCAATTGAATGTTTTAAATGTGGCGTGCATAGTCCTTATACAAATATATTTCCTACGAAAAAGGTTGAGGAGTAGGACTAGAAGTATCATATAAATATATTTTTACCAATTCCTAATGATATTCTAATTGATGATGATGAAACTGAAAATGACCAATGATAGGTATGGATAATTTATTATCTGATATTTTGGCATTATTGATTCATAGGATATGATTCATGAATTTATATATTGTAAGAAGGCTATATACATAGATTCAAAAGTTATAGTAGATTTTAGGATGATGAAATGCTTAAATGTATTAAATATATTTCGTTTAAGGGATAAATTTAGAAGACATATTCAAGTATCTGTAACACTGAAGTTTGATATGTGAAAATGTTATTCAAGAAAGAATTATCTTTTGTTGTGTTGATATAATGATTAACCTTTGGGGATTATATGATATTTTGTTTTGATGGAATAATGGGTTATTAGTTTTTGGGATGAAATATGTGAGGTAAGAAATAACTTTTGAGGTTTGAATAAGTTATGTATGTTTTTAAGGAATTTAGATCATTCAGTAAATGTTATTATAATAATATGGTTTTTGAAAATGGATAACATGAAGACCATATGACATCCCATTCTGTCAGACAAAGCTATGGGAATCGAACCCACAACCTATGGGCAATTGGGATTTATAGCCTACCACTACACTACATGAAGTACCTAGTTTTTATGACTAATTATTTTTAGATAAATGATTTTATTATGTAAGAATATGTATATATGGTAAAATTATGTTTTATCAATTTTATATACATAGTATAGGAAAATGATTTTGTGGTTAACTGATAAATGTTATTTTAGAAGACATTCGCTATTTGGGGAACACTATATGCCTACGGAAAATAGAATACTATGGGATTTCTTAGGAAGAGTAATGGTTGAAACATTATTTTGGAAGAACCTATGTTTTTATAGCCGTAATTTGTAAATTTTCATTATTTATGGAAATTATTAGCCTATCATAGAGAATATGTTATTAGGTAAATTACACTTCAGTATGAGACTTAATATTATCCAATGTAAGTTGGATATAATTTTTAATATTTACTATAAAATTCTATGTTTTTAAATTATTCTATGTTATGAGTTTATACCATTGATTGAAATATATTGATGAAATATAAGGACAATTTTTTATTGAATGGTATTTGTTGAACATTGGTCACTATTTGTTGAATTTTTCACATTAATAGTATTATTTATTTTTTAAAAGGATTATCCATTTTGGGATTGTCTTATCTCATAGTAATAATTTTTGTTTTGGTTAATGTCTAAAGACAGGGGAAACTTATTGTTCATTTTTTTGGATTATGTGATTTTCTAAAAGGTGATTCTAGTGCAGTTGAAGTGACCAATCATTTTGAATACTCATAATTTGGAGAAAGGATGAGTTTGTGGTAGATATTTTGTAAAAGATGAATGTCTACACAACAATTATGTATGATTCCTTATTTTCATAGTAAGTCTCATAAAACAATTCCTTAACATTATGAAAATAAACATAAAAAAAAATTATGTATGTTTACTCTTTTTACTGGGTAATCAAATACTGTTTAACCCATCACTAGATTGTGAATTTCAGGAGTTAACTTTAACCTAATCCTATTTTCTATCACACTCTATCAGAACATGACACTTAGTTTGTCCTCCATATCCTTGTTTTAATAAATGGAATCATAGTATGTGTTATCTAGGGTGACCATTTCATATCTATTAATACTTATGAATAATAAATCAATTTTATGATAACAATGTCAATTTTTCAAATAGCATACTCAACACACAACAACTGGATTTTCTGAAATCATACATTTCACAAAACATTGAGTTATACTTAAAAATAAAAAAACCAAATTATTATTATTTCAAATGGTTTTTAATTCGTAACCATTGGAATGGATGGAATGAATATTATCGTGTGAATTTTGAAATTTGGTTTACAAATGTTTACATGCTGATTTTTTTACTACCAAATTTATTAAAAATAAAAATAAAAAAATCGAATATAATGGATATGTCTTTCTAAAACCTTATTTAGAAGAGAATAATTTTGTTTTCATATAAACAATTATATATTTTTATAATAAAAAATATATGATATATATTAAATGTAATGTTTTAAATTCATCTTATATTTTTTCTATATTTTATAAATTAATAAATTCAATTTTTCAGATAAAATAAGTGTTTTTCTAAAAATGCAGTTTTAATGCCTTTTGATGGTGAAGCCTTTTTAAATATATTTTTAGTCATCCATTTGAAAAAATAATATATTTAATTTATAATAGTGAAATATAAATTTATATTGTCTAAAGTTTTGTTATTTTTCTAATAATGTTATGTTTTTAATGAATACAGATAACATACTTCATTTTATGTCAAAAGTGTATTTTCATCTGATTTATTTTTATGGGTAGAATATATATTTACTTGGTTTTAAAGTGAAATTAGATTATTTTCTTAACATTTTATCCAATTTTTTTAATTATATGTAATTTCAAATTTAAATTTTATATAAACAAATTTCAATCCTATGACAGTTATTATTTCTTAAAAACATGCTTTTTTTGTTTTGGCAATGAGAATTAATTTTAAATTAATTTATGCAACATCTATGTTTTGAATTTGTAGAAAATGATTCCATATTAGGAATTAGGTTTTAAAATTTTTGTAAATAGGAAACATTTATTTTTAGACATTATGAATAGTAACTGTAGCAAATATTTTATTTACCATGGTTAAAAGGTTAATCTTGTAAATAAGGATACAATTAATATTATAATTAAATTAAATTACATTAACACATGTCCAGACCCTATTGTAAGATTAATGTTTGATGATGTGTTTCATTGGGTCCATTTGGGACCCCAAGATACCACTTTTAATTGAAAATGTCATTTTAATAATATTAATTTAATGCTAAGGGAAATGTTACATAAACATATATCTTTTAGTAAAACAATTCATATATGTGGTTATATAAGTAATAAATTATACTATAAATATTAATTTTAAATGTAAAAAGATTTAATATGTCATGGTATTTAATTTTTAATTTTTAGACATCAAGTAAATAAATTTATTTAAGAAATAAATAGTGATGTAGTGATTACCATATTAATGAATAATTTTAATAAATGATATTATAAAAATAAAAAAAATTATTTTTAAACATTATATATCATCCAAAAATATTATGGATTATTTTTACATTTTATCTTTTAATTAATGAATGTTTTTGGAAAGAATCATGTTGTTATGAATTTGATAATTTGTGATATGAATAGTATTTAAATTTACATAAAAGTGTTTTTAAAACAAATAATATTTTATTAAATGATATAATAGTCCTCAAAATATATTATTCAGCCAAATAAAATATATAAGGTTGAAAATTTCATTAATGAACCACTTTAGGATCTAGTGACTTTTATTAGTAACAATGTTAACATTATAGTATGAATATACAAGAAGAAATGGTAAATGTTATATTGGTTAAGAAAGGGTTAACACTAAACGTTAAGGCAAATTTTATGTCCTAAACTTGTATAAAACCCATTTTATGAGAGTATTGTGACCCCTTATAATCCTATATTAGAACGATATCACTTTTGTGTTATTTTAATTCAATAATTAATTAATAATAAAATAATATTTTCAAACTTTCCCAAAGTGCCCCTCCTCCCTCTAATAAAATGACACCACCTATAACCCTAACTCACACCCATCAATCCCCATTGGCTTATCTTACCACTTACCAAATAAACTCCCAATATCATTATAATCGTGATAGAACCGTTACAATGGGTTGAAGGCAATTAAAGAAGGCCAATTGGCTTAAATCAATAGGAGTTAACTATTTTTAGGTAACGTCTTCTCTCATAATTTTTTCATTTATGTTCTTTCTCCACCCCCCCCCTAAACTATATTTTTTATATTATATTATAAAAAATACAGTATATTCAATATACTAGGTTTTTTATGAGAATTATTCGACCTACACTTACACATACCTCTGTCTAATGGGTATAGAATATACTATTTTTGTGGACGGCGAACTAAGGCCTCACAAAATGATGATTGTTCAATATTCTCCTACAACCTCTCATAGTGGGAATTATGATGTAACTATAAGTATATATGATATTTATTTTAACTCTATGCGTCTATAATTCTCATTTATAAGATACCTTTATGCTTTTTATTTTGAAAAAATAAGATAATTTCATTTGATTAAGTGCGGACTACCACTCACTCAAAGTTATATGACTAGTTCATTCAATACATGGAACATATAAAGGATGGAATTAATTAAATTATTTAACCTATATAACTTATATATTATACTTTAATTATAATAAAAATATGTATAATTTAGTTTATTCCCTTTAAAATGAAAAATAAATGAAAGTAGCGTTCATTTATACGAACAAATTACCATCCCCCTGAACGATGCATTTCATTTATTATATCAAAATGATTTGTAATATTATAAATATATATATATATATACTTCATATTATGATATATAAAATAATTAAATCATGAATATAATTTTGTAGGAAGTAGAATTTTGACCACGTGGACAATTTATAATTATAACATATTCGTTTTTAACCCAATATCCGAACATCGACAAAATGTTCGATATGAACTCAAATAATTGACTAATTTTAATATAAATGTAATAAGTGATATAAAATAAATAATAACGTTGAAAATGATTCTTAATCATGTTTAAATAAACATATGTTTATTATTCAGGAAAATAAATAATGAACGAGTCAAGTCATACACGAGGTAAGGGACATTGTCTCAATCTCCATTCATTGAAGCATATTTTGATTTATATCCAACATGATTTTAAATGTTGTATAAAACCCTTTTAATTTTAATTTAATTCAATGGGAATCTATTTTTACAAATCATTTTACTAGAGACCAAAAGGAATATTTTTTACATTTTTAATGACAATGACCACTCTACCGTTTTAATCGTTATTGGGATTCCTCTATAAACATTAATGTTTGTTAAAGGAAACTTAATACCTTATTCCCTTTTGGGTGTTTTTGTATTGAAAATGGTTTTTTAAATATATTGAGTATTTTAAAATAATTAAATTTTTTCTTGTGATTTAAAACAAAATGTTATTAGTGAAATTTTCATATTTGAAATATTTTTTGTGTTATGATTATATACTTGTACTTGGAAATTTGACAGGTGGTTACATGATAAACAAAATGATGGGTGGTTCCATTATAATACAAGTATGGGTGGTCACTTTATAACCTCCAATGTATTGGGTATAGAGGTCAGTCAAAAGGTTATTCCATTTGTAAGAATTGATTGTGAAATTCGAACGTATGGTTATTCTATTTATGTCTGATTATGTCACAAGTTCACCTTTTATTTTTTATGTGTTATTTATTTGGGTTTTATGGTAATATATTGGTTAAAAATGGTATGATATGATCTTTTATTCATTGATGATTATTTACTACTTCTTAAAGGTGAAAATTATTACTTATAATAAAGTATTCATGGTTTATATGTTGTTTTGAAAAACTAACAGTTTTCCTTCTTTGTGTATCCAATACTGAGCTTCTTATGCTCATCCCATGTTTTTGAAATGTTTTTTAAAGGACTTAATGTGATATAGCATCAAGGATGTAATCATTTAAATGTCATGTTGTTTAAAACATGTAACTAAACATGTTTCTCTTCTTTTAATATATTTTGTTTTATGAAAATAATGGATAGTGAGTAGAAGGGTCTACATGTAATATTAAAGTTGTTATGTATAGGTTATGACCTAATTCATTAATTATTTGAGGAAAAAAAGATCATAAATGTAAATTATTTTCTCAATTCCATATTATGTAATGTTTAAGTCTATGGGCTTATAAAATCAACATCTTATTCCATTGAAAATATAAATCTTATCACAATAACCCCTTAAAAACATGTAACTCCCTTTATCATTATAAAACATGAATGAATCCTTAATTCCACTAAATATAATATATCATGTTGTCAATAATATTCTATAAATCCATGAAAGATGTAAAATATATAAAATATAGATATTGGAGGAAATAATCATGCCCTCGATGTCCGAAACAAAGTCACGGCTACTTCAAATCTAAATTTGGAACTGAACGAACTTATAATCCATCTAGGAGAATTAAATGGGGAATTTTTTGTGATGCTCTTCCACATGGACCCCTCAACCAAATGGCCAAAAACGTATTTACTCTATGGTGCCCCATTTCCATTATGATCTGACCAAAAAATTACATCATCCATGATGACCCTTTTTTATTGTCATCTGGCCATGAATATATCTTCATCACAGAGCCTATTTTCCTTCATGATTTGACCGCAATGTTATCTCCTTTATGTAACCCATTTTCCTTTGGGATCCGACTATTAATTTATCTCTTCTGTGACATCAATTTCCATTGTGTCAACCTAGTTGTTATCTTTAGTGATACCCATGAAGGATTTTGACCTTCACTACCTATAAAACGAAGGCACACCCCCTATAAACAATTATTACATCGACTATTATTTTTCCCAGTTCCTGATTCATAATGATATTCATAAACCCAATTATGGATCTCCTAAGGTACATGATCATTTCGAGGCATATATCCTTTTTTTCTTCATCTCAACCTCCTATGGTGGGTATTCCTATTATAAAGGTCGTATCCCTTCACAGAGGAGTGACATCCTTTTGGATACTTAAGGTTCCATGATGCTTTTCTCCTTCATGGAGATCAATCGAAATAAAGATCTCATTTTGAAGGTGAAGCTATGCTCCATCAAATTCCTTCCATTGCGAACTCCCATTACTTCATGAAGCAGCCTTCTATCATAGAGAAAAACTCTATTGTGAAGCACCATTCCTTCACGAATCTCTTCTTATCATGAACCATGGCCTTGAAAACCCCATTCAACTATGGCCCTCTATGCTTGGAGAAGTGATATCATGGTTCCATGAGTGGTGTTTCATATATGTTTTCCCTTCCTTATACTTCATCACATAAGCACTCTAATGACTATGGATTATTCAAATATCAATGCTATGAAGATCCCTCGACTGACCACTCCTCCACCATGTTGGTTCTAGGTATTTGTTTTACCTACCTTACCAATGTGTGGGTTGGTACAAGTGATGTATGTCCATGGGGTGAGGATTGAGTTCATATCGTCTGATCTATAGGATATCAAACAGCCAATATCCCTTTTCCCTAACGTGTGGCGTTAAATTGTGAGTTTCCACATGTGTGGACAACATATGGGAATTGAAAGGGTAATGAGTATCAGTTCTCTTTCACCTTTTCTCCGCCATTGGGATTTTCGTCTCTGGGATCCTCAGGTAGTCTCAATGAAATCCCCAACACACTTAGATAGTTTGTTCCCTTTACGATGGCCATATCCTCCTCATAAATTGGTTCAACCACTTTGGGGTTCTCTCCTAGTGTAAGTCTCAATATTTACAATCCCTCATGGTCACATCATTAATGACGTGCCCACCCTGTTTACTTTTATTTCTAGTTTTTTCACATCAAGAATGACTCACAGTAGCATAGTTCTTAACATTGACATTGACATCAACTTGGGACATTAAACATGCATAAGATTGATGGCCCATTCACCATATGGAGTTAAACTAAATCTATATTAACAATTTCGACATTGATATTTATATCCTAGGCCAGGTACATTGGATTCATCTCAGAGGTTCAATCCCATCAATCCATGCAATCCTTCCATTCTATGTATTACATGTTGGTTCACCTTTATCATGAATGACACTAAATTGTATGACCATCGAACTATATGAGTTTTGATTGTCAGCCATTAGGATACATATGAATCTTCTCTAAGGTGTAACCCCAACATATAGTAAACTCTTCTACTACCTCCTAATAGAAGTACCCTCATGATTTGATACTATCCCATTTTGGGGCACATCTCCCTGATCTACCTTGATATGGTGTTATAATACACATGGGTGGATAACCATATATAAGCCCCACACTTAACCATACTCCTCCAACCATGATGTAGATACCCAAAGCTTGACGTACATGGACATTACATTACTGTTGCGGAATACATAGTACATAACAAAAATAGACACCAAAGGACCGTAATAGTTTAGTGTCTTTGGAAACATGGATCACAATCTACTAATTGTAGTGAAGGATCTTCAAATTCTCCCATAAAGATCTTCCCATTTTGTTTTCATACCTAAAACCATTATTTATATCCTGGGGAAAAGAAAACATAAAAAGGGTGAGCTCAAATTCTTAGTAAGGGAAAACATAGTGAACATAAATCAATCCATAAACATTTAAAAGTAAAAACTTGAACATAAAATTTATACATCAAAATCTTGGGCAAAGAAATAAATCATGGAAGTACGTAAGGAATATATTATAACGGAACATCAATCCTAATAAAATATAATGGGAATAAAACATTTTATTTTGGAATCCATTCAGCACATGTTATGATTTCCATAGTAGCCAAGACATTGCTGCCAAGACCATCTTAGTGGACAAAGTCCCTTTCTTAATCGAGTTCACTCCTCGTTTCAGTCCTGTAACACTGAACCAGATTAACTTACCATTCCAACCATGTCTCTATCATGAGATATAAATCATTACCCAATGCATTGGAGGGACATATAGGTCCCACCCATCTCATAATGAAATCATTCTTACTTATGCCACTAAATAAACATACATCATTCATAATAGCCCAACGAATGAAATGGGTTTCAACAACATCATCCAATAATCACATAATACATATAAAATAAATGGATATCATTTCATAATAAGAAAAGTGAAACCATTTAAATCATAGAGAAATTATATTTGAAACATACACATATGAAATAATGTCATCTTAGATGGAAAAAAGGTTTTGATAAAACACTTTAAATGACTTATTGAGGAAAATATCCTTTCTTCTTCAAAATCAATATCTTTTCAAAAAACATCATGCAATTTTAAGAGAAATAGATTTTTTTGAAAATAGTCATGAAATAATTTGGAAGAATATTCATGAAAATAAGTCTTTATAAAACTGTAAAAATCCGTTCGTGCGGTATAAGTTAAAAAAACAGTCTTCTCGTACTTGTGCGGGAAAAGTCAAAAAATTACCTCGTAACGTAAACAAAAGAAAGATTCCTTACATACTATGTATTAAAAGTTAAAAAAGGGTAAAATTGACTTTAAAAATACATGGGATAAAATTAAATATTTTATGAAAACATTTTTAGAACATATGGACATGGATAATAAACCTAACCCCAGTAAATACTTACGACGAAACAATCTCAGATAAGAATGAGATTGGAATAATTATCCCTTACCTTATGTTTGATATGCTTCGTATGTATCCGAACCTCCTGTATAATTATTTAAATAATTTCATTGACTTATTACAGAATCATATTCATTGTTATGATATCATATATGGTTAACTTATGACTTTATATTACCCATTATTTTGTAAATTCCATGTTAACGATCGTTTTGGGTAAAATCGTTTCATTTGTCATCGGTGTTTTGACTTGTAATTATTCATATGATTACATAGATCATGATTACATAATTACAGAATATAAAACATGATTTATATATAATATATATTCATAATATACATATATATAATAGATCGATAAATGGAAAGAAATACATCATTCATGGAGACGGTAGGTCGTACGTACGCATGAACACTGTTTTCGTTTCCTTATTGAATTTAATTGAATTAAGTATATGACATACATATATATATACCTAAATCTAGTAGCGTTATTTTGTCATATATTTCATGATTACTTATTATATATACTTTATAATCAATCTTGAATTGTTAACATGGAAAATGAATCTCATCGCGTTGTGGAGACGGAAATCCGTACGTACGGACGAGCGATGATATCATTCCCATATTTATTGAATTGAATTGGAGTGATTGATATAATATCTTAGAATCATTTTGATGTTATAATAATCATATTTATTTATTCTCTACACCATTATACCCATCCAAGTAAGGTGTTGGTGGAAAAACAGATTACACCACGGCGTGGAGACGGTATTTCATTTGTACGCACGCACGATGATTTTATTTTCCTTAGGATGGATAGAAGGTGAAATGGGGTTGTTTAATATTTATAATAACATATCCATATATTATTGATACTGATGTTATTAAAATATAATGAAAAAACTAAAGAAGAATAAGTAGAAGAAAAAATAATGTTGAAAGAATCGGTAACCGATATTACCTCTTCTTTCAACACGCCATTTTGAAACCTCCTCTTAGGGAACTATGATTGGTCTTTAAAGAATAACAGAACCTATAAGATGTTTCTAGGGACGTGGAGAAGTGAAATTGGCAGGGGTTTTCCGAGCATGAAGGCTCAATGTGGTGTGAGGAAGAGAGGGAGGTGGTGCCCTTTTATAAGGGAGGGGAGGGGCACCTTTGGAATAACTAAAAATATTATTTTATTATAAAGTCATATTCGGTTTTTAATAGCTAAAAATTGAGTTATATAGAATATAAGGTGGGGATGGGTTGAAATAATTTCATCCAATAGAATTTATAGAAGATTAGGTTTCTATTTTAAACTTATCATTTAGATTTAACTTTAAGTTAAACAATTTTTCTTTTACCGTGTCTTCTTGTTTTCATACACTATATGGTTAATAAACATACTATAACAAGAAAAACGAACCCCAAGTTTTTTATTATTAATATATATAACCTTATATATGTAATTTGGCAGATCCTCATATTTTTATGAATAAAATTACATTTAATAATATAATATTTGTTTTAAAAACTATTTTATGTCAATTTTGACACTATTTCCTAATCTATTTTTGTGAAAATCCTAACAGAATGATTAGTTCGAAACAAGTTAACTAAATCAATAATAACATGTCATATTAACATAGAAAATTATTGTAATTCATAAAAAGTCTCAAATTTAATTAATTTTACTATTTATAACATCAATTATGTTAATATTTTACTAATAGGATAATTACTGCATCATTATTGTGTCACAAATAAATTAAATTATATAATGTCTAAAAATTATAAATAAAATTACATTATGTATAAAATCATTTTATATTTCTAATTAATATTTATAGTCGAATTTATCTTATGTATAACCCTATATTAAAAATGTTTTAGTTATTAAACGTTGATTTTAACTATTTAAACTATTCTTTAAATAAAATAATATTAAAAGTCTTAATCAAGTCCAAGTGGGCCTAAATGGTCATTTTTTATTCCTATGGGTGTTTTGGGTCGAATTACACTCATCCAATAGAATTACGACATGTTTTAGGATAATAATAATATAATTCTTACCCTTAATTACCCTATTTACTTTTAACCGTGGTAAAAAAAGTAAAAAGTTACTATTCACCAAAAATTATTTTCATCTCATCAAACCACATTTTTGTCTTTGATATAAACCGTGTCTCTCGTAATTTTAAAATTCCACTCACAGAAGTGGTAAAATTATGTTTTTTGTGAATTTGGAAATTCTCCTAGGAGGTGGGTAAAAGACAGTGAAAAGTTCAATAAAATTTTATATATCTAAAATTAATATAAAATGACTCCAATGACATAAATTGAACTTATATAGGTATTATGTATCAATTTTTTCTTAAAATAAATTTAAATAAAATAAATAATTATTTAAATAAAAAGTCGGTTTTTGAATAGTAACCTAGTGTTTTCACTATTCATCCAAAATTGAAAGCTTTCAGAAAAATACCAAAAATTCACCCTAGGATAATTTTGATATTCTGAATCCAAAAATGAAGAAAATTTTAAATGATAAAATTTATAAAATTTCAAAAAGTGGGTATTACTATTCATAACAGCTAGTTTATACAACCTGTCGTTGTTTAACGAAACTCGGTATTTCGTACAACACACGCTATCGTGGAAGGTCGCGATTGCGTGTAATTCAAGCCATGTCAGGGATGCGTGTTGTGAAAGCTCCTTTTGTTATAGCGTACAACTCAAGAAATTAATGAAATTAAAAATAATATTTTTCATAAAATCTCAGGGGTGTTACATTCTTCCCCCCTTAAAATGAATTTCTCCCCCAAAATTCGTTAGGGTTATAAATAGTTTACTACTTGAAAGTTTCTTTAATAGAAACCCACATCGTAAAAGGAATACCAAAATTTGGCTTTAGAAACTAATGTATGAAATATAACGGTTACCCAAATTAACTAATCACTGGGTTTCAACAGAGAAGAACATAGGTGAAAATATGGATATAGAAGAGAAATCTAACAGTCATGTTCTGATGAAGAGTGGTAGAGAACATGGCTTTGAAAAATCCAACAATCACAAAGCCATATATTTGTGATGATCTAGGGTACCATCTGATTCATCGGATATAAGGGCACTGGGACAACATTTTTGGTTTTCAAGATCATTTCCCTAAAAATAAAAATTTTGAATTAGAATAAATACTTACTTTATTTTGGTATAATCTCACAGTTTTTTGTGCCTTGAACAATTTCCACTTCATCTCTTTAAGAAATGAAGTTGAATTTGTCTTTCGCGAAGTTTTAGAAGATCGTGTGATAGAATGATAGATCATTCGATCTGTCTCAAATATAAGTTAGCAAACGTTATATACATAATTCCATCTATGGTGAGAATAATCATATATTGTTCCAAAATGGACTTATACATCATCTATAATCCTTTATAATAAAATAAAACTAGTTTCTACTAACCAGGGACTTCTTGTAGGCGATGGGTTGGAAATAAAGGCCTGTCGCACTTTAGTTGTGGGTTCGATTCCCACAGCCTTGTCTGACGCGAAAGTTCGTCTCCCATCTTGTAGGTTGTCCTTTTTCTAAAACTACATTATTATAACTTTCCATCAATAATATCGAAATTTTTCTAGCCTTAAACAATACTAAATTATGTCCAACATAGTCCATTCCAATCTTTAGGCTTATCCAAAATACTGCTGTCCAATATCATATTATAGTGAAAATGATTAACAAAGAGTTCATATAACAAGCATGTTAATACCATCATTGATCCCCATATATCATAAGATATGCCTTGTTGGTCACATTCAAACATTCTAAGTCATTAATCAAGTATTCTATTGAAAAAATGAATACCCATTGAACCTTAGTGAAAACATGAATGCAGTTAAAAGTTAACACTTTCCACATACCAAAATCTTCAAAATTCTATATACTCAAACCATGATATCAATTAGTCCTTATATCAATCATGAGCTCATGAATAATATCAAAAATTTAATTTTCTCCTTATCCCTTCATTATGCGCATATCATCTACTTTCCGAAATTTTTGAATCACTTTCCATGGTTACCGGTACCATAAAATTATTGAAAACCACAATAGAATAATACAAAAATATTCTAATACACAATAAAAGTACATCAACAACATTATTCTTGAATACAAATAAATAATCACTTCAATCCATCCTCTTCAATGATTATCCTGGAATAAGTCCTTCCTTGATTTAGAAGTAACTTTTCAGGTCAGGGCATTGAGTTGGGTAATGCCCATGTTCTCCACAAATAAGAAATTGAACTCAATAACAGTCTATCACTATATGACCCTTTTCTCCACATAGATAACATCTGTCCCTCCATTTGAGGTATTCCTCATGGTTCTTCTTCCCTTCTTTAGAAATCTCAATCTTCCTTTCTTTATGTTCCTAAACACACGAACATGCATAAAATTCTATCTTCCTATTATTTGATGAATTAGGCATACCACTAAATTTAACCTTTTTAATCATATATCATGATGACTGATTTGGCATAATCACAAAATCCTTCTCTCTAGGAATTACACAATTTTGTGGCTCATAGTCACAAATTTTTGATTGGATTCAATGTCAACCGAATTCCCTCTGGTTCCCTCCATTGACTAAAACAGAAAAAGAATTTTGTGAGAGGAAAAAATCATACAAGGAAAATAACATAATCAAGGGGGAGTACCTTCGACATATAACATCTTAGGTTTAATTCTAATATCTTTATCTTAATCATAGGACTATAACCTATACTTATACTTAACCTTAGGGACATCCCTAGACATACGTTAGAAATATCTCTAGGTGTCACACTATAGTTTTCACATCCTAGTTTCCAAAGGATGACTAAACCTTTCCTATGATACCAAATTTAGAGACCCAAAGCTTGACGTAAATGGAAATTACATTACTTTTGTGGAATACTTAGTACATAACAAAAACAAACACCAAATGACCGTAATAGTTTAGTGTCCTTGGAATCATGGAACGTAATCTACTAATTGTAGTGAAGGATCTTCAACTTCTCCCATAAAGATTTTCCCCTTTTGTTTTCATACATAAAATCATTCTTTATATCCTGGGGAAACGAAAAAATAAAAGGGCTGAGCTCAAATTCTTAGTAAGGGAAAACGTAGTGAACATAAAACAATCCATAAACATTTTAAATTAAAAACTTGAACATGAAATTTAAACATCAAAATCTTGAGAAAAGATATAAATCATGCAAGAATGTAAGACATATATCATAATGGAACATAAATCATGATAAAATATAATGGGAATAAAACATGTAATTTTGGAAAACATTCAGAACATGTTATGATTTCCATAGTAGCCAAAGCATTGCTATCAAGACCATCTTAGTGGACAAAGTCTGTTTCTGAAACGAGTTCACTCCTCGGTTCAGTCCTGTAACACAGAACCGGATTAACTTACCATTCAAACCATGTCTATCTCATGAGATATAAATCTTTACCCAATGCATTGGAGTAAGATATAGGTCCCAACCATCTCATAATGAAATCATTATTACTTGTGCCACAAAATAAAAATACATCATTCATAATAACCCCACGAATGAAATGGGTTTAAAAACATCATCCCATCATCACATAATCCATATAATATAAATAGATATCATTTCATAATAATAAAAGAGAACCCATGTAAATAATAGAGACATTATACTTGAAACATTCAAATATGAAATAATTTCATCTTAGATGGAAAAATGGTTTTGAGAAAACACTTGAAATGAATTCTTGAGGAAAATATCCTTTCTTCTTCAAAATCAATTTCTTTTCAAAAAACGTCATGAAATTTTAAATGGAAGAGATTTTGTTGAAAATATTTATGAAATATTTTGTAGGAAGCTTCATGAAAATAAGGCTTTATAAAACCGTAAAAATCCGTTCAAGCCATATAAGTTAAAAAAACATTCTTCTCATACTTGTGCAGGAAAAGTCAAAAAAGTACCTCGTAACGTAAAAAAAAGAAAGATTCCTTACATACAATGTAGTAAAAGTAAAAAAAGTTAAAAATGAATTTAAAAATACATGGGACAAAACTAAACATTTTATAAAAACATTTTGAGAACTTATGGACATGGTTAATTAACATAACCCCAGTAAATACTTACGAAGATACAATCTCGGATAACAATGATAGTGGAATAATTATCCCTTACCTTAGGTCCGATATGCTTTGTATGTATCCGAACTTCCTGTATAATGATTTAAATAATTTCATTTACTTATTATAGAATAATATTCATTGTTATGATATCATATATGGTTCACTTATGACTTTATATTACCCGTTCTTTTGTAAATTCCATGTTAAAGTTCGTTTTGGGTAAAATCGTTTCATTTGTCATCCGTGTTTTGACTTGTAATTATTGATATGATTATATAGATCATGATTACATAATTACCGAATTTAAAACATGATTTATATATACTATATTCAGAATATTCATATATATAATAGATTGATAAATGGAAATAAATACGCCGTTCATGGAGACGGTAGGTCGTATGTACGCATGAATGCTGTTTTCGTTTCCTTATTGAATTTAATTGAATTAAGTATATGGAATACATATATATATATACATAAATCCAATAGCATTATTATGTCATATATTTCATGATTACTTATTATATATACTTTATAATCATTCTTGAATTGTTAACATGGGAAATGATTCTCATCGCGTCGTGGAGACGGTAATCCGTACGTACGCACGAGCGATGATATCGTTCCCATATTTATTGAATTAAATTGGAGTGAATGATATAATATCTTAGAATCCGTATTATGTTATTATAATCATATGTATTTATTTTTTACACCATTATACCCATCCAAGTATGGTGGTGGTGGAAAAACAGATTACACCACGGCGTGGAGACGGTATTTCGTACGTACGCACGCGCGGTGATTTCGTTTCCCTTAGGATGGATAGAAGGTGAAATGGGGTTGTTTCATATTTATAATAACATATCTGTATATTAGTGAAACTGATCTTATTACAATATAATGAAACAACTAAAGAAGAATAAGTAGAATAAGAAATAAAGGTGAAAGAATCGGTAACAGATATTACCTCTTCTTTCGACACGCCTTTTTGAAACCTCTTCTTAGGGCACTAAGATTAGACTTTGAAGAAGACCAGAACCTCTAAGATGTTTCAAGGGAAGTGGAGAAGAGAAATAGGCAGGGGTTGGCCGAGCGGGAAGGCTCAAAGTGGTGTGAGGAAGAGAGGGAGGAGGTGCCCTTTCATAATGGAGGGGAGGGGCACCATTGGAATAAATAAAACTATTATTTTATTATAACGTCATATTCGTTTTTTTATAGCTCCAAAATGAGTTATTTCGAAGCTAAGGTGGCTATGGGTCGAACTCATATCATCCAATAGAATTTAGACAAGTTTAGGTTTCTATTTTAACCTTATCATTTTGATTTAACTTTAAATTAAATAATTTTTCTTTTACCATGTCTTCTTGTTTTCTTACACTATAATGTTAATAAACTTACTATAACAAGAC
Source organism: Viscum album (assembly GCA_963277665.1). Taxonomy (NCBI): domain Eukaryota; kingdom Viridiplantae; phylum Streptophyta; class Magnoliopsida; order Santalales; family Viscaceae; genus Viscum; species Viscum album. The sequence goes on along the minus strand of OY728153.1, from coordinate 2,013,210,950 downwards.
AAAAGAACCCCAAGTTGTTTATTATTAATATATATAATCTTATCTAATTCATTTGTCTGAACCTATGATTTATAGGAATAAAATAACAATTAATAATATAATATTTGTTTTAAAAACTATTTTATGTCAATTTTGATACTGTTTTCTAATTGATTTTTTTGAAACTCCTAACAGAATTATTAGATCTAAAAAATTTAACTACATCAATAATAACATGTCATATTAACATATAAAATTAGTGGAATTCATTAAAAGTATCAAATTAAATTTATTTGAGTATTTATAAAATCAATTATGTTAATATTTTATTAATAGGATAATTACTGAATCATCAGTGTGTCATAAATAAAATATATTATTTAATGTCTATAAATTATAAATAAAATTCCATTATGTAGGAAATCTTTTTATCTTTATAATGATTATTTATAGTCGAATTTAGATTATGTATAACCATATATTATAAATGTTTTAGTTATTAAACATTGATTTTAACTATTTAAACTATTCTTTAAATAAAATAATATTAAATGTCTTAATCTAATCGAAGTGGGCCTAAATGGTCATATTTTATTCCTAAGGTTGTTTGGGGTCGAATTAATCTTATCCAATAGAATTATGAAACATGTTAGAGTAATAATAATATCATTCCTACCCTTAATTACCCTATATACTTTTAACCGTGGAAAAAAAGTAATAAGTTACTATTCACCAAAAATTATTTTCATCTCATCGAACCACATTTTAGTCCTTGATATTAACCGTGTCTCTCGGATTTTCGAAATTCCACTCACAGAAGCGGTAAAATTATGTTTTATGTGAATTTGGAAAATTCTCCTAGGAGGTGGGTAAAAGACGGTGAAAAGTTTAATAAAATTTTCATATATCAAAAATTATTGTAAAATTACTCCAATGACATAAATTGAACTTATATATTTATTATTTATCAATTTTGACTTAAAATAAATTTAAATAAAATTAATAATTATTTAGATAAAAAGTTGGGTTTTGAATAGTAACCCAGTGTTTTCCCTATTCATCCAAAATTGAATGTTTTCAGAAAAATACAAAAAATTCACCCTAGGATAATTTTGATATTCTGAATCCAAAAATGAAATCAATATTGAATGATAAAATTTAAAAAAGTGGGTATTACTATTCAAAACGGCTAGTTTATATAACATATCATTGTTTAGCGAAACTCGGTATTGCGTACAACACACGCTATCGTGGAAGGTCGTGATTGTGTGTAATGCATGCCAAGTCAGGGATGCATGTTGTTCAAGCTCCTTTTGGTGTAGCGTACAACACAAGAAATTAATGAAATTAAAAAGAAAAATTTTCATAAAATATTAGGGTGTTACACACGAGTTCCCCAATTGTGATGGGACAATAACAATACGTAAGGAATAACTTGATTCCATGTTTCCATCCTTTGTGTAAGGCCCAATTATATACTGACATCCCTTACTGATGTGTGAACATTTATTTCCACCCACTCAGATATGCACGAATCCTCCTTTCTGTTCAATCTCATCACCCATTTTCGATATGGGAATTTCCTTTGTGAATTTTTTCCATGAAAAGATCATTCTCTAACCTGGAGGTTCTACATCTTTTGATCCCCCCAAAATATGTTCCATTATCTCTGGTCAAAACCATTGTTGTCTCGTATCACCACTAAACTACATGGAAATTGATCCCTCCATTCAACGTGGGGTACGTAAAAAACATCTTCATGTTTCAATCCAAACACCATCATCATCATACAAGTTTCATACCTTTCATCTCATCCTCCTTATCAAATAATTCATCTCAGATATTTATTTTACCAGGGTAACCACATACTAGTTAACTCATCTCATCCACTCAGGAATCTAACCATTCATAAGCCCTATCCATTGATTTTCTAATTTTAGCGGCACCAAAGTCGGTAACCTTGTTTAATACCTAAGTTCCCGCATCAAACTACATGGTTTTTTATCCTTATCTTCTATATAGGATGTGTATGTATCCTTATGAGATTCAATCCTAGCTAATGGTATACCTTTGTCTACACTTTCCCATGACACACCTTCTCTAATCCACCCCTTACAATGTTTTGATCATCCATCATGGGGTAAAAACATTTCTTTTTGGGACAGCTAATGTAGGGCCCCATCCTCATGGATGTTTTGACCTGTTCAGCTAGTCAACATTCTAAGTGCTCCGTTCTCAGTTGTATCAATATGATCTTTTCTTATCTATGTTTTTAATAGTCCAATCAGTCTCTACTAGATGATAAAATCATAGGGAACATAGTTTCAAACATGGGAAGTCAAATAAAACCACAAAATACATGTATCTAGAATAATATTCCCCACATTAGATGTGGGGTTCCTTAGGCTTTCACTCCCGCGATGGGTCCTCACATAAGGGATAATTTATATCTTCCAAGGTTTTAGAATCGAAACAAGTCAGTGATTCCCAATGTGACTGCTACCATAACGGAAGATTTCTCCCATATCATTACCCTTTTTGTATATCCTGATGGAAGAAGTCTAATTAATAGGAATCCACAATGAGGTGGCACTTTTAAGGGTTTCATGAACAACAAATTAATATATATGGGAGTCATGGACTAGGAAATGACTTCCGAGGATGAATCCATAGATAGAGCAACCACAATACCAAGATCATGTTTCAATGAAGGATAATACATCGATGATGAAGTGATCAATATCTCTGGCCTTTAGAAAGTGGGAATTTGGGGGTAGAATGCAACATTCAGCAAGTGTTAATGTGACATGATACCCAACACAACTTGGTGAAATCATCCAAAATAAAAATGGTGAACCTAAAGTTAATCTTTTATCCTTAAAAAAGGGTATTGGTAGTCATTGAGAAATCAATAGTTACGTGGGTCACTAGGTTCAGCCATTTAGAAATTTATCCATCCATGTAAATTGTCGATCTAGCATGGATCTTGCCCAATGTCAGGACAATTAATCTTTTTTCATTCTGGAATAATGTATTATTCTAGGGTACTGGGATCTTCCATGGTACTGGGAACTTCTTTCCTATTCTCTGTGCTAGTAGAAAATTCATCCAATATTGTATAACACAAGATATATGATATTGGTTGCCTACTTCCCACTGATAAGGGAAGAAGAAATTCTAGCATAGAAATCCTGCATAGCTCCACCTCCTCCATGATGTTATCCATAATCATAGATACCGGTCTCCCAAAACATGTCACTCTATTAGAGTTTATCCAAAGGAGTTTGATTGATAATTGACCTGAAATATCATTGAAGCTGGTAAATGTTTAAAATTTATATTCCTACGGACTACTGTATATGTAGAAAGCAGGGTCGAACCAACGAAGAAGGAAAATTTGACCACTAATCTTCTAAAAAAATTAAAAAATTAAAATATTTTCAGTACTAGAGTGGATTCTCTATTATTTTTTTCTATTTATAATTTTCTACTTTTCTATTTTTTGTAAGACTTATAGTGACAGAATTTCTCACAACTTGTATATAAACTACACTGAAGCTAGAAACTGTTGAAAACATAGATGAAGAGAGATGTAGTACACTAACAAATGAACAATCTAAGAAAACGATTGGGGAAAAATTATCATTCTACTCATTATAAAGGTATATTGATTCCCTTAAAGGTTGTTGTAGTGTATAACCTTAATGAAAATGACTCACCTCCCTCATGAGAAGATAAGAGAAACAAGCCAACTAGTTTAAGAGTTCGCCACTCCAAAATAAATTAACTGTGACTTGTTTGAAAAAATGACCACAATACGAACACACTAAAAGTCTTGAACCCTTAAGAATTTGTTATCTTTTGAAAGGTGTTTCGTTGATAAATCTCACTAATGGATGGTGAAATTTTGCGATTAAGTTCTAGTGGTACAAGAAACTGAAAAAATTAAGTATTGATCTCGCCGATCAGTACTGAATTCATTGAAATGATAAAGTGAAAAAATATAATTAAATGATAACAAGTATAATTTCATGTATCCTCAAACTACATGATTTATCTAGAAAACATGTTTAATATCATAATAGTAATTTAAAACATGCTGAAGCAGATTGTAAGAATTCAAACACAATGGATGAAAATATCCCTGAAAGATACTCTACTCCTACGCTCCTTCAACTCCTGGGATGTTCATAGGACATAACTACTTTTTATGGGAGAGAAGATCATGGATCTCCAATGGTGCTCTAGTTTGAATGAATGAATGTCTCAAAAAAAAATATCTCTTAATCTACTTCTTTCTTTGCTTTAAGTACCCACTATCTTATGCTGCTTGTCACTACCACTGTTTACTAACTTGAGTTCATATTTCACTATTGCACCGTACAAATGTTTTTTTCGCAAATGGCTTGTCATTCTATTTTTTCTCAAATAACTAACTCCGAGTGAGTTAGTTGAGTGCACCTGGATGTTTTTATGGCCTTGTTGTGAACCTGTATAAATTAAAAACAAACAAAAATCCATGTTAAAACTACTAAAACACAAAAATCGTTCAAAATATAATAATAAATAAATTACATAACATTTATTAGTTGGATAATTTATTTAATTGATCTAAATATAAAATTATTAATTATTAAATATTATTATTAAATAATTAAGTAGTTAAGTAATTTATTCTAATAAATTTATTAAAGTTATTTTTAGTTGCGAATAAAAATATCAATTATTTGATTGATGAATTAAACTAAATTACTTAATAAAAATTTATATATAGATAAAATTTAAGTTCTAAACATTATATTATAACGTGTAGTTGATTAACTAAAAAATTCAAAAATAATTATTTAATTATTTATTTTTTAAAATATTTAATTTTTAACTTAAGAAATATTTCATTTAATTCTATTTTTAATTATAAATTATTATTTGTATTTTTTTAATATACTTATTATACACTTATTTAATATGCCACACTAAACAATATATATATATATTAAACTAAAATTAAGAAGGTTAATTAATTAAGTTTAATAATGTTCAATGTAAATTAGATTTAAAATTGTTTTTTATTAAATATCTTATGTTAATTATTTATTTATAATTAATAATTTTTAATAATTTAATATAGTTATTTTAATTACGTTTTTATTTTAATTTACTATTTTTTCGGAAAATATCATTCTTCTCCTCCCCCTTATTTCGGTGCACAACAACCGTAGTGGAGGGGGTATTCTTCGGTGCCACTGTAGTATTGAAGCTCGATGGCGTCCATTCTTCAGTGGCTTCGTTCTCCTCAGGTTCAGTGGAACCAGCTAGATCGGCTACCCATCAGTGGACCAACAATGTACGGATCTCCATTCCAGTGCACATCCTCTGCAGCCTGACGTCAGATTCGGCTCCAGTAAGTGGTGGGGCACGGTTTATACGGAGCTATATCTACAGCACACATCTCTTCTCTATGCATGTTCTACTAGGGGCAGTTTTGGTGACTACATGCGGCTCACCCACGTATTTCAATCCTCTTGACGACAGGCGGTTCCTCTTCTTAGTGGGCGAGATATTGGATGACATGAGGAGTACCCCACATTGACGGTGCAAAATAAGAGGTGGATTGGTCGAAGAGAAAATAGTTCCAGGAGGTGGTTGAGATGGAGTTACACACCAGTTAGGTGTAGGTGAATGGTGAGGTGCATGGGAACGATGAGGTTTAGGGGAACAGTGAGGTGTTGGGGAATAGTGAGTGTAGGGGATCAGTGAGGTCTATGGGAACAACGAGGTGTAGGGGAATGAGGAGGTGTAGGGGAATGGTGAGGTATAGGGGAACGATGACTTATAGGGGAACAATGAGGTGTAGTGGAATGATGAGGTATAGGGGAAAGGTGAGGTATAGGGGAATGATGAGGTGCAAGGAAACACAAGGTCACCGTTGTACATAAATTAGAGGGCCTCCATTGCTTTTAAAATATAATCTCACCATTGGTTGAATGGTTAACAATACATTAAAATTAAGGCTACCAAAAGTGCAAAATAATGATCACAAGTGATGATAAAATAGAGGGGTCCTCAATGGAAAAATGTCACTAGTTAACATAATAGTCACTATTTACCATTAATAAAAGGTTCACTATTAGTACAAAAATAAATAAATAACAATAGCCTTCAAAAATTGAAAATGATTAATTTGAATATAAAATCAAAACATAATGAAAGTAAATAAAAATATTGAAAATACATAATTAAAAGAAATCTAAACTACATGAATTTAAACCATAATTTTATTACGAAAATTTAAACATTAAAATTACAATAAAAATTATTAATTGATAACACTTAAATTATAAACTGGATAATTGATAAACTAAATTGATAAAAGAATTAAATTACAATTACTATATAAACTATTTACTGTGTAAGTAGTGGGTAAAAAAACAAATGCTTTAGTGACCCAATAGGTCACTAATGGATCTCGTCTACCACACGGGTAGACTAAAAACAAAAGGTAATGAATAATTAATATATCTACACGCATACAATAAAAAATTTAATATTTTAAAACTCATAGTTAATTAATTAAACAACTGTTTGAATACATAAAATTAAAAGTGGACTACATTATTTAATTTAAAATAAAATTATTTAACTTAATTAGTTTCCAGATTGAATAGACATATTATTTAACATTGTAAACCTATTATAAAGAAAATAAATTAAAGGATAAAATTTTAAAATAAATAATATTCTAGTTAATACACAAATAATATTACTGAGTGATTATTTATTATTAACATCAAATTATTAAAAAGTGAGCAGATTAAAATTAACAAAACTAATTAACAAATAATTAATTTAGAAGCTAAAAGTACTTAATTAATTATTAAAATTGATTAATTATCAAAATTAATTATAAAAATAAAAATTTACAAATATTTTATAAAATGTTCTTAAATAATTAATTAAATCATTAAAATCAAGTAAAAATGTGTGGCAAAACTACGTAAATATAGAGCCTTATCAAATTCCCCCACTCATATGACTTGTTATTCCTTAGACGATAAATAAATTTTTTATTCTTATTTGAAGAAGCGTAGAAAAACAAAGGACCTCCCTTCAAGGAGGTCGAAAGTGGTGGAGTCCAAGGGAGTCTCCTTGCACCACAGTAAAGCACTCAAGTGGAAGGTAGTTCAAACTATCAAATATCAAAAGTGGCTCCTCCTGTCTGCCGAAGTGTGTGAGGGCATCTACCGCAAAGTTAGACTCCCTCCAACTCTGGTGAATAACCTGGCCTTGATTAGTTTCTGTCTTTCACCTTCGAATGATATAAATCAATTCCCATGGAATGAAATGGCCTCCCTGTAGCATCCTCACTAGAGACTCAGAATCAGACTCCACCTCTGATACATGCATCCCTCTCGGCCTACATACCAAAAATCCGGAAAGAAGTGTCCGAACCTCCGCACCCAAATAATTCCTTGGACCATAAAAGGAACTAAACACCAGTATCACTGAACCCCAACAATCTCTGAGCAGCCCACCACCCCTCATTACCCCCCCAAACATGATCCATCAATTTTAAGCTTCAGACCCTGTTTCGTTGGTATCCACCTCACCCATCTCTCCTTTCCTCTACGTTGGGTGCGTGGCCTATTGAGCAAGTTGCACACTGCCACTGAAGACAGTCCTACCATGATGAGCGAGGCTAGCTCAACAATAAGAGACTTCAGCTGGACCTGCATGGACACCAATGACCTTTTACTCCCCAGTCGAACCTGGTTCCTCGCCTCCTAAAGCACCCAGCAGATGGCAACTGAGATGATAATTCTGACAACCCGCTCTATTGCCCCATTCTCACTACCTAGAAGCCAGACTGACAAATATTCTTGAATACAGCATGACCCAGTAACCAAGAAAGGGGAATGGTTGAAGAGAGACCAGAGATAGGATGCCCATTGTCCTTGAAAGAAAATATGGGCCATCATTTCTGAATTCGGCTGCTCACAACAGTAGCACCAGGAAACCATCCATACCCCTCTTCTCTGTATGTTATCCTCCGTTGGTATCACTCTATTTAAGACCCTCCACACCAGGAAATTCATTCTCACCGGTATCTCCTTGCACCAAACAGCTTGCCACCTCTCCCCCATAGCACTTTTCCCTGGAGGATTTCGCTGTAACCCCTGACGGTGTACCTACCATTTCTAGTTTTCATGAAACAACACATGTCCGGATCCTCGCTCATCACTATGCTTCCAAACAGTTCAAGTTTGCTGGGATTAAGGGTTTCCTGTATAAACTCATACCTGCCACTTGCCTCGCTGATATATATCCCCGGTGAAGGGCAACCCGAATACCCCAGCCTCTCCCCGGCCCAGTTTTCCTCCCAAAAACTAATATCCCCCCAGCCAACAATCCACCTGACATAGCCAGATAGTCTCTAAATATGAGCAAACATTCTCTTCGCTAAAACAGTCGTGCCCTGCGTGCGAACCACCCTTGGCCAGCCATATCGCGCTCTGAAAAACATTGCCCAGAGAGTCTCCCCAACAATGACTTCCCAGACAAAATCATGTTTAATTGTCTTTAAAAAATAGTAATGTGTTTATTATTTTGATCAAAATGTAACTTGTCCAACATTTAAAAATAGAAGTCAGAATCTATCAACAGGCTTTTTGAAAATGTTTCAAATGATGTCGTGCCTAGAAAAAATAATCAAACAGTATTCTAGAAATAATAGAATCATAAGGCAATAAAAGATGCCATGCATCTTATGTGATATAACATAATGACTCACTTCAATCCAAGCTTCGGTTATAATTTCAAGAGTGAAAAGAGGTAAATTTTATGTGGAATTAAAAGCATAACCAGAGGAACTTTGTATATTGACTTTTCTCCTAGTTACCAAAAATTATAAAATAATTATTTTTTTAACCACCATTATGAAAAAACCTAAATGAATCCCATATAAACTAGTTGACAACTTCTTCATTTGGATTTCATCATTCCCCTCACCATAATGAACTAATTATTGATGGTAGAAACTTTATTTATTTTCCCAATCCATGTATCATGTACTAAGAATTGTGCAATGCACATATTCAAGTAGTACATAGGGCTTATAGTTAACAGAAACACACCCAACATCAATGGTCTCTAAGACTCACCGTGGGATCCCAGATTCCCAGACTTCAATAGTTTAAAAAGAGTTTTATGAAAACTAATTAAATTTTCTCATTAAGTCGATTACATTAATAAATAACAAAAAAGTGTGTCCCCAAGGATCAATTGAAACTTTCAGTTCCATGGCTCTCAGAAAGAGTTCCTAAATCAAGTTTAAATAAAACCATTAGCATGATCACTTAGCAATCATCCAACTTCATTAATTATAGATTCTCAGCAATTATCAAATACCAATCAATGCACCATCCATAGACAAGATCCATTTGAATAACAGTGATCAACCGAATATTATGAATTTTTTTTGAAACATTCTAATTTTTTTTAAACAAAAACAAATAAGTTACTATGGGAATTAATTGGTTTACAATTCATAATAGTTTTCCATTTTAATGAATTGTCCCCCTCCCCACAATAAAAAACCAAAACTTTTCCCCAATGTTAAATGTGGTGAAGAACAGTTTGACAGTTTATGTTCAAAAATGATTTTTAGTAGAGTAGATTTATGAAATGTATAAACGGTCACCATGATGTTAAAAAATTATTATTTTTCTCATAAATTAAATAACTGTGGGTTCACAAGGATGTACATGAATTAACACTAAATATATTGACAAAAATCATCAATAATGTTCAAGAAATTATCATATAACTTGTGAGGGCACAATGGATATATTGTAAGAATGTTCAAATATTTGGTTCAAATGGATTTTCATTGAATTAGAAAATGTTAAGTTAAACACGCCATCCTATTCAAAAAAAATCAAAAAGTGATGCAACATGTACCCCCATACTAATGTTCATGCAGTGGATGATTTTAATAACAATAAAATTCAGTTTTTTATAATGAGGGATAATCAAAAGTTTTATTTACACAGTGACATAAAGCAGTCTTTCCATCAAAAACAAGCATAATTTTAAACAGATAGAAGATTTTTTTTATTTCATAAGCAACAGAAGCAACTGAATTTTATATAGTAAATATAATTTTCCAAAGAAGCAAGACAAGAAGTAGATTTTTTTAAGTAGTAAGGAGAGAAAAAATGAAATAGAAAGTAATGAAAAGAATACTTCCCTAAATAGGTTTATCATTAGTCCTCTGCTTGGGAATTCCACTGCCTTAATGACACAACATTAGCATAAAATAATCCTGAATCAGAACCAGGAGACAAATAACAATCAGTAATAGGAATTTTAGAAAATAGAGCACAGAATAAACACTTTATTAATGGTTTAAAAGAAACAATGTAAATAAAGAAAGGACCATTTTTTGCCTCCCATGGAGCACTAATTTTTTAAGTCTTCAGCCAGAATTTATTAAAAATCAGTTTTCCAGCAGTGTGAAAGCAGCCAAGCCATTTGGTTGTCCCTCAAAAGAATGATTCACTCTCTACCCATTAACCAACATGGGTTTGTTTTCTTCACCTATAATTTAAACGTCTCCATTCATAAGCACTTTCACTACAGTAAATTTTCTTGAACACTTGGACATCATCTTTCCAGGAAGGAGTTTGAGTCGACAGTAAATGAGAAGGTCCTTCTGTCCATGTTTGAATTCTTTGGATTGAATGATATAATCATGAAATATTTTAATCCTATATTTATAAATCCTTCAATTATAAAAACTCTCTCTCATAATCCCATCCTGTTCACCCAGTTCAAGTAATATCCACTCAACATCACTCTTAAAATCAATTTTCAGAGCAGTAACTTCTCAAAAAGATTTGTGTAGAAAATCCACACGTAAATGAAAAAATTTCCCAAGCAATAGCATATAAGTAGACATACCTCTTTGGTTCTTGAAAGAAGTTATATATTCCCATAATTCTTTATCCAATTTAAGAGACTAGTCCTTCCTAAATGATGACACAGTTTTCTCAAGTATCTGTTTCAGTTCCTTATTTGAGATTTCCACTTATCCACCTGACTGTGGATGATAGAGAGTACCAGTTTTATGAACAAAATGATATTTCTCCATCTGCGGTTTAAATTTATAGTTCTTAAAATTTGTTCCATTATCAGTTATAAAAACCATTGGAACTCCAAATCTATAAAATATGTTCTTTTTGAAAATCATTATTACAAAATTGGCATGATTGTTTGGCAGTGCCACTACCTCATCCCATTTTGAAACATAGTCTACCACAACAAGAATATTCTCATTACCATGAGATAATGGAAATGGACCAATGAAATCTAAACCATAGACATCAAAATTTTCAACATCTTGAATCTTTTTTTTGGGTAACTCCGGCTTCCTCCCACATTTCCTAGCCTCTGAAATCTATAACATCCAAAGAAAAAATTTCTTGAATCCCTATGAAGAGAGGGCCAATAGAAGCCAGATTGTAAGACTTTCTAAGCAGTTATTTCACCACTTTGGAGACCTCCCCAAGGTGAGTGAAAACTCTATAAGATAGGCATCATCTCTTCCTATAGAAAACATCTACTATGGATATGATCTTTACATCTTATAGACAGTAGGGAATCATCCCAAAGGTAATATTTAATTTTATAAATGAATTCCTTTCTCTATTTATTGGGATGATTTCTGGGAAAGACACCTACTTCCAGGATGTTGAAAAAATATGCAAACCACACAAATTTCCTTATTGTTACAGTTATCATCATTTCATCAAGAAAGGTACAGTTGAACTCCCCAGGATCTTCAGATTCAGATTGAGTAAATGAAAGCCTCGATAAGTGGTCAGCAACTAAATTTCCAACTCATGCTTATCCTTAATTTCTAAATAAAACTCTTGTAGCCAAAATATCCATCTAATCAGCCTGGGTTTAGTTTCCTTCATAGAATGAAAATACTTTAATGTAGAATGATTAGTGAAAATAATGAATTTCGAACCTAACAAATACTGCCTAAACATTTATAGAGAAAACCCAACAACTAAAAATAATTTTTCAATAGTGGTGTAATTATTTTGGGAATTATCTAGAAGTCTACTCTCATAATACACTACATAAAACTCCATATATTTCCTCTGTCCATGGACAAAACCTATAGCCATATCACTAGCATCACACATAAGTTCAAATGGTAGCTTCCAATCTGGTGCTGGGATAATGGGTGATGTAGTGAATTATCTTTAAGCAAATTAAATGATATCAAACTGTATTAATAAAAATTGAAAGGTGCATCCTTGACCATAAAAGAACACAGGGGATTAATTAGTTTGGAAAAATCTTTTATGAATCTCTTGAAGAGACCAGCATTCCCTAAGTAACTTCTAACACCTTTTACATTTCGTGGAGGTAGAGGCTTTTAAATAACATCATTCATAGCAGTATCAACTTCCAAACCTATTTTAGAAAAATTATTGTCGAGATGTATGAACTTGGATCTAATTTCAGGTATGTTTTACCTTTTTTCTGGAGTTTTTATGAAAAATGTTTTTTCTGGAAATTTTCAAAGTACACGCCATGTACTTTCTGAGTACACGCTGTGTACTCTGTTCTTGCTCGACGCCATGTGCTGGCCATGTCCGGGCCACACACACTGTGTGTAAGACTGAGGTAGAGGCCAGATATTTCAGAGTACAGAAAATTCGAAGTACATGCCATGTACTCTAAAAGTACATGCAGGGTTCTTTCTTTTTTTATTAAACAGATCGGGGTCGCGCCTAACCCCCAAATACATATTCTTCTCCAGTTTTCGACCATCCGAGAGCTTCCATACGACCGGATCTTTGACGAAGTCTTGCCTCACTGTCCATTCTCTGATTCGAGCACGATCGATTGCGTTGGAATAGCAGCGGTGAGTTCTTCCTTCTACTCTAGCCTTGATTCTTGATTACCCCTCCTTTCCATGTTATCGTGGGATGAACGTTTTGTGAATTTTCTCAGATCCACGTTATTCTAAGTGGAATCGTTCCTCGAGGTTCACGTATATCGATATCCTAGGATTGAGGTAGGTGGTTTGTGCCTTTCTGTAGAAATTCTTTTAGTATTTTTTGCAAATTCCACCAATACCCTTGAACGGGTTATCACGTGTTTCCTGTTTCATCCATGTTTCTTGCCTACTTTGCTTGATTGATTTAGTAGAGGTTATTGCTTTTGACTAGAGTAAATTTTTTGTGCTCAGATTGCTTTTCCATGCTGGTTCTGCATGTTTGGTGTTCGCCAGTTTCCATGCCTAGTCGTTGGATAGTGGAATAGTTGTTTTATTTTACTATTGAGCCTTAGTTGATAGCCAAGTAGTTCTTGTTGTTTACTTGGATGATACACACACGCTGAGCATGTTTAGTTACTCAGGACTATGAGAACCTAGAGTAGCAGACCAAAGGGAGAATAGACGGAAGGGCTTCTCCAGAGTGTCTTTTAAATCACGATGAGAGACCAAGTAGAGCATTGAAGGAAGGGCTTCTCTAGAGAGTCTTTTAATTACGACACGGTCTATAGGGGGAATTGATGTTGAGTGGTTCCCTAGAGAACCTTTAGCATGATATGAGACTATAGTGGGAATTGACGGTGAGTGCTTCCCCAGAGAGTCTGCTTAATTACGTAGCTGAACTAGATGGGTGAGACTGTGTGTGCCTCCCAGAGGGTTGCCTGTACATAGAGGTTCAATCATAGGGGCTAAACTGTGAGAGCTACCCAGAGGGTCACCTGTTTTCTTCTTGTTGTTGACTGCTATAACTATTAGAACTGTGGATTGTAGCTGTTTGTGCTTTTCCATTTACTGCTTCTTGTTTTATTACTGTCATGTATTCATTAACTGTTAGGCACAAATCTTTGAGTGATTGCCTACTGGGATTGTATCTCACACCCTGTTTGGGCCATGCTTTTGGGCCCAAGCATACTATGTTGTTGCAGGTATAGACAAGGGAAAGCGTCATTCTACTTCAGGATATTGACTGCACCAGGAGCTGGGGAGCATGGGACCGAGCCATGGCTCGCGAAGCTATGGAGCTTTCATTTTTTTTCTTTTGCACTTGGTTTCAGTTGTATTCCATCACGTTGTTGTGTTTGCTATTTTCCATAGATACTTGTAACTGCTGCATTATTGTCATCATTGTTATATAAATGCATTGCTTCCGCTGTTTGGTTTCTGTTGTTATGCATGTTGTTTACTTCTTCTGCTATTTATTGTTGTTTCTTACCTTGTATACCATACTGAATGAGGGCATAGTTTTCCCACCGACTCACCAAGGCCCTCGCTGCTAGTCGGAAGCCTCTGGATTTTGGGGAAACACACTTGAGGTCATGTGGTGAACCAGGTATGGGGCACCAGTGGAGGGGCTCCGGACTCGGGATGTTACAAAGTGGTATCAGAGGAATTATTTTCTCTTGCTTTACTATTAAGAGACCTTAGCCAGGGATAGGATGGATTCGGTACATGGCATTAAGCTGTGCTCGGGAGTAGCTAACCCGTGTACTGGGAAAATCCATACTACCTTGTTAATTGATGTTTTCTGGTTTTGAGATTTTATGGTTGGTATGTTTTCACAAAGAGTGATTCATATGACTTGTGCAGTTATTGTTTTGATATTTAGGATCTATTTCTGTCACAACCCGATGAGATGTGGGTATGCCATCTCATGCACCATATATGCACTTGTAGAAATCACATGTCATGCATTCTTACCATGCCATCTAGGGTGCATTAGCAATTGCATGCTGTTGTGATAGACTTTGTGTAGATTTTGCATGCTGTTGTGATAGTTGTTTGATAGATTCTCTGCTGTTGTGTTAGAAAACTATTGTTTTGTTCCTGCTTAAAATGAAAACCGGATTTTGGTTCTTGAGGTGTTACGGGCCCTCACGGATCAGAATTTGGCACCTTTTCCCTTGTTTTAGTATTTCTGGAATTCTGTGCAGTTTCTGAGATACTGCCCAGAAAAACACAGAATACACGGCGTGTACTTTTGGATACACGCCATGTAGTTTGCATCCCATGTCACTGACCGTGTAAGCAGAACACGGTGTCGTGGGAGTAACTTTGGGAACACGCTGTGTACCATTGGTACACGTCGTGTGAGTTCAGAGCCGTGTACCCGGTCGTGTGACTAACAACACGAGTCGGGGAAGCTCAGGTAGAACATGCCGTGTCTGTAGGGAACACGCCGTGTAGTCTTGTCTAGGTTCCCAACTGTGTCACGAACAACACAGGCCGGCGTGACCTTCTTTTCCACACGCCGTGTTTGTTCGGAACACGCCATGTAGTCTTGATCAGGTACCCGGCCGTGTCACGAACAACACGGGACGGTGTCGCCTTCACATATGCACACCATGCTTGTTAGGAGCACTCCGTGTAATGTCTATCCATGTAGACGGCCGGGTATTCAACAACACAGACCGCCGAAGCCTCCTCTAGTGCGCGCCGTGTTTTATTCAAACACGCCGTGCAGTCTCAGGTTGAGTCAGACCGTGTGAGTTAGCCATGTAAGGAGACTCATGTAGGGGAATATTTTCTAGTACACGCTGTTTGTGGGGGTCAACACACTGTGTATTTTTAATTGTACACGACTCATAGGGCAGGAGTACATTCCCATGGCAGTGATTTAAGTAGACACGCCGTGTAGTTTTATACATGCCGTATAGTCATGTTTTGCAATCTTGTGTGTTTTTACCATGTTCCTGTTTTGTACTCTTTTGTTCTCTGCCCTTGTTTTCCAGATCTATGGTGTGCTTCTGATTTTTCAGAGCTACTCCTCTGAGACGTCCTCAGGTCATATGTCTGTCGTCAGGTAGTGATCAGACGCCAGACAGGGCTGATCAGGGACTTCCTGTCGATCCCCCAGCTGAGCCATCCTTGGCACCGGTTGTTGTACCAGTCACAGGCGCTGATGTGTAGTTCAGGGAAGGTTTCATGAGGATAATGCAATCCTTCCAGGGATCACCGCCTCCTGCCTCGTCTTTGGCAGACTTGACACGGGTCTTTCAGCATTAGCATCCTCCCACGTTCTCGGGGGAGGGAGGACCTCAGGCTACAGAGTCATGGCTGGACGCCATGCTAACTATATTCGAGCATCTGGAGATTCCTCCGGATAGGCGGGTCAATGTCGCCACCTAAATGCTCCGAGACGCCGCCAAGAGGTGGTGGGACGTGATCTCATAGCCGGGTCTGTAGCAGGCTATGAATTGGGAGGAGTTCCAGCACATGTTTTATGACTACTTTTACCCGGAGACCCTAGGGGCTGATCGAGCCCGGGATTTCATGAGATTAGAGCAAGGTACTCTATATATCATGGAGTATTCCTCCTGTTTCACTGAGCTTCACCATTTTACACCCCTTCCGGATGGGATTGGGGTGTTCGTGGCGAGGAAGTTTGAGGACGGACTTCGGAGGGAGATTCTCTCACAGGTGAACATCTTCCAGCTGAATTCCATTACATCCATCATCAACCAGGAACTGATTGCGGAGCGCAATATGAGAGACTTTGGAGCTGCGTGTCAGGGCGGTTCTACATACAGAGCCAGTTTTCCATCAGATGACAGCAAGAAGTGCTGTAGGGAGCCTACGCGTGGTGATTCGAGGAAGCAAGACGCATCATCAGGAAGCCAGGTGACATGCTACCAGTGTGGCCGGACAAGGCATACGAGGCCAGAGTGCCAGAGAGACCCCGTGGAGTGCCGATCTTGCAGAAAGTTGGGTCACCTTCAGCATTTCTGCCAGGTTTTCCCACAAGAAGTAGGTGACCAGGGTTCTTCCATTACTCCTTGTTCAGGAGCATCCCATCGGACTCTCACTAGTCAGGGAACTAGAGTTCTTCCAGTCGTTTTGGCTGAGGTGGAGGTCGAGGTGGTGGCGGTCAGCCACCAGTCCCTCAGCACCAACAGGGAGGTTCAGCTTAAAGTGGTCAGTCTGGGGCATAGGGCCGCGGTGCGGGCCAGTCTTTCGATGTGGAGCAGACTTATCATGAGCAGGATCCCGACCCTTCTACTAATCGAGGTACGATTTTAGTAGCCTCAGTTTTATCTTCAGCCCTTTTCGATACTGGTTCTATGCATAGTTTTATCTCTATTGCCGTTGTGGAGAGCCTTGGACTCTGCATGTTTTCTTCTGCCAACTCGTTGACACTAGACACACCTTTGGGAATGAGGACATCTAGTGTACGTCAGTGTAGAGAGTTCCCTCTCGAGGTTGCAGAGTATCACTTCTTATGGGATCTCTATGTCCTAGAGATGACATGCTATGATTTCATCCTTGGCATGGACTGGTTGATTCCCATCTGGGCAGTCGTCGACTATTATTGTCGTAGAGTCAGTTTCATCTCACTAGGAGGTGAATCTTTTCTTCCTATAGGCGAATGGGACGTTCGGGCAAGTCGGGCAGGACTCGAGCATCTTGGGCTAGGAGGGGTGACAACCCAGATTGCTACTCTTTATCTGGATGACCAGGGGACTCCACAGTTGGACTTTCCTCCAGTGGTGGACCACGTCAGGTATGTCTTTCCAGATGACTTTTTAGGTTTTCCTCCGGATCATGATGTGGACTTTTCTATTGAGCTCATTCCAGGAGCGGCACCGGTGTCCATTCCTCCCTATAGGATGGCCACACCTGAGTTGCAGGAGCTCAAGAAGCAGTTGGATGAACTACAGGCTAAGGGTTTCATCTGAACCAGTACTTCTCCTTGGGGTTACTCCTATTCCGTTAGCGAATAAGGCAGACAGTACCCTTCGGCTTTGTGTGGATTATCGGAAGCTGAATTAGTTGACGGTCAAGAACCGATATCGTTTGTCGCGGAATGATGACCTTTTCGATCAGCATAGAGGATCCCGGGTGTTCTCGAAGATCTACATGAGGTCCAGTTATCATCATTTTCGCGTTAAACCATCAGATATACCTCTGACAGACTTCAGGATTAGGTACAGTCTTTACGAGTATATAGTCATGCAGTTCGGTCTCACGAATGCACCTACAGTTTTTATGGCGCTGATGAACCGAGTGTTCCATCCTTACTTGGTATCCTTCATCATGGTCTTCGTGGATGATATCTTGGTGTACTCTCACACTCGACATGACCATGCCACTCATCTTGAGATCGTTCTGAGTACACTGAGAGAGCATCAGATTTATGCTATACTCTTGAAGTGCCACTTCTGGAGGATCATATTCACTTCATGGGTCACGTCATCTCAGAGATAGGAGTAATTGTGGACCCAGAGAAAGTGAGTGCTGTAGTTTCCTGGGAGCAGCTGAAGAATGTTTTTGAGGTACAGAGCTTCCTAGGGCAGGCTGGATACTACAGACGCTTCATTCGGGACATTTCCCGTTTAGAGGCACCTTTGACAGGTCTGACCAAGAAGGGGGTGAAGCTCTTATGGTCATATTCTTGTGAGTCATCCTTTTAGGAACTGAAAGGGAGGTTGACGTCAGCACCGATACTAGTCTTTCCAGAGCCAAGAAAGAGCTACATTGTTTACTGTGATGCTTCGAGTATCGGGCTGGGAGCTATGCTTATGCAGGAAGATGGAGTCGTATAATATGGGTCTTGGCAGCTGAGGCCACAAGAGAGGAACTACCCTATGCACGATCTAGAGTTGGCAGTTGTTGTTCATGCTTTGTGCTATTGGAGACACTATCTTCTGGGAGAGCACTTTGTGGTCTTCACTGACCACAAGAGTCTCAAGTATATCTTTACTCAGTATGATCTGAATATGAGGCTGCACAGGTGTGATGAGTATCTACATTCTTTTTACTTCAAGCTTTCCTATACGCCAGGAAAGGGCAACGCCGTGGAAGATGTGTTGTGCCGATGAACTCAGATTCAGGCAGTTCAGGAGGCCAGTAGTGAGTGGTAGCTGATGGCTCTGTTCTCTAAGATGCATCTAGAGGTGTACGACAGATGGGGACAGACTTTTCTATCTTCTGTAGTTGTTACCTCCACGCTACATGATCAGGTACGGATTAGGCAGCTATCAGACTCAAAAGGCATAGTCCTACGGGAGAGTGTGTCAAGAGTGGAACCTCTTCTTGGATAGACATCGGGCAAGGATGAGATCTTATGTTTCCAAAGACGTGTATGGGTGCCAGCAGACATACGCGAGGAGCTGATGCGGGATTTCCATTCCTCAGTTTGGGCAGTTCATCCTGTCGTCACCAAGATGTATCGGGATATTCAACGCCAGTACTGGTGGCTAGGTATGAAGAAAGATGTTGCCGGTTTTTTCATGAGATTTTCTACTTGTCAGCGGGTGAAAGCAGAGCATCAGCGACCAGCAGGTCTCTTATAGTAGTTACTCATTCCTGAGTGGAAGTGGAAAGATGTTGTGATAGACATCGTGACTGGGTTGCCAAGATCACCTCGAGGAACCGATTTTGTTTGGGTTGTCATCTACAGGCTTATGAAGGTTTCTCACTTCTTTCCGATCAAGGAGACCTTTAGTGTCGATGATCTGGGACAACTTTACATCAGGGAGATTGTTCGTCTGCATGGAGTTCCACACTCTATTGTTTCAGACAGAGATGCACGCTTTACCTATCAGTTCTGGCAGGGACATCAGAAGGCCTTGGGTACATAGGTACTTTTGAGTCAGCATACCATCCCCAGACTGATGGCCAGTCCAAGAGCACGATTCAGGTGCTTGAGGATATGCTCCGAGCTTGCATCCTTGACTTTTCCGGTTCTTGGGAGAAGCATATTCCTATGGTAGAGTTCTCCTACAACAACAATTTCTAGGGGACCATCCAGATGGCACCATATGAGGATTTGTACTGTAGGACATGTTAATCACCCTTATGCTAGCTGGAGGCAGGAGAGGCAGCATTACTGGGACCTCATCTTGTTCAGGAGACTTCAGAGCAGATAGAGCTGATTCAGATGAGGATGGATGCAGCGCAGTCTCGGCAGAAGTCTTATGCAGATCAGCATAGACGACCTCTGGAGTTCAAGGCCAGAGATCGGGTTTTCCTA
Organism: Viscum album; assembly: GCA_963277665.1. Lineage (NCBI taxonomy): Eukaryota > Viridiplantae > Streptophyta > Magnoliopsida > Santalales > Viscaceae > Viscum > Viscum album. The sequence goes on along the minus strand of OY728153.1, from coordinate 2,013,190,929 downwards.
CGTGTCGCACCTAGGTTGGGAAACAAGAGGATTCAGAGACAGGGTAAGTTTTCGCCACGGTACGTCAGGCCGTTTGAGGTTTTGGAGAGAGTGGGGCCAGTCGCCTATCGGTTGCAGCTACCTCAGAGGTAGCAGGCCATGCACGACGTCTTCCACATCTCTTAGCTCCGACGTTACTTTTCAGACCCGTCTCACAAATTTCAGCCTGAGGAAGTCAATATTGATCCAGATGCGTTGTTCGAGGTGAATCCTATCCGGATTGTCGATCGTATTACAAACGTTCTTAGTGGGGGATCTGTTCCTCTAGTACGAGTGCTATGGCAGCATAGGCGAGTACAGTATGAGACTAGGGAGAGGGAGGCCAATGTACAATCGCAGTGGCCAGGGCTGTTCGAGGACTCTACTACTCCACCTCCTTAGGAAGAATCAGGGATATATTTCATTAAGGGGGGGAAGTTTGTAAGAACACAGATCTCTTTTCAGGTATGTTTTTCCTTTTTTCTGGAGTTTTTATGAAAAATGGTTTTTCTGGAAATTTTTCAAAGTACACGCCGTGTACATTCTAATTACACGTTGTGTACTCTATTCCGGCTCGAAGCCATGTGTTGGCCGTGTCCGGGCCACACACACGGTGTGTAAGGCTGAGGTGGAGGCCGGTTATTTCGGAGTACGGAAAATTTGAAGTACATGTTGTGTACTCTAAATGTACACACCATGTACTTTTTTTATTAAATGGACTGGGGTCACACCTTGCCCCCAAATACATCTTCTTCTCCAGTTTTCGACCGTCCGGGATCGTCCATATGGCCGGAACTTCGACGGAGTCTTGCCTCGCCGTCCGTTCTCCGATTCGAGCACGGTCGATTGCATTGGAATCGTAGTGGTGAGTTCTTCCTTCTTCTATAGGATTGTTTCTTGATTCCACCTACTTTTCATGTTATCATGGGATGAACGTTTTGTGTGTTTTCTCAGATCCGTGTCGTTCTAAGGGGAATCTGTCATCGAGGTTCACGTATATCGATCTCCTAAGATAGAGGTAGGTGGTTTGTGCCTTTCTATAGAATGTCATTGAGTATTTTTTGTATATTCCTCCAATACCCTTGAACGGGGTATCACATGTTTCCTGTTTTGTACTTGTTTCATTCCTGCTTTGCTTGATTGCTTTAGTAGAGGTTATTTCTTGTGATTAGAGTAATTTTTTTGTGCTCAGATTGCTTTTCCATGCTTGTTCTTCATGTTTGGCGTTTGCCAGTTGTCATTCCTAGTCGTAGGACAGATGAACTATTGTTTTATTTTACTGTCGATCCTTAGTTGATAGCCAAGTAGTTATTGAGTTTATTTTGGATGATAAACATGCACTAAGCATGTTTAGTTACTCAGGACTGTGAGAACCTAGATTAGCAGACCAAAGGGAGAATTAATGGAAGGACTTCTCCAAAGTGTCATTTAAATCACGATGCGAGACCAAGTATAGAATTGACGAAAGGGATTCTCCAGAGAGTCTTTTAATTACGACGCGGTCTATAGGGGGAATTGACATTGAGTGATTCCCTAGAGATCCTTTAGTACGGTACGAGACTATAGGGGGAATTGACGGTGAGTGCTGCCCCATAGAGTCTGCTTAATTACATAGCTGAACCAGAGGGGTGAGACTGTGTGTGCCTCCCAGAGGGTTGCTTTTACTTAGATGTTGAATCATAGGGGCTAGACTGTGAGAGCTACCAAAAGGGTTACATGTTTTCTTCTTGTTGTTGACTTCTATACTTGTTAGAACTGTGGATTGTAGCTATTTGCGGTTTTCCGTTTACTACTTCTTGTTTTATTTCTACCATGTATTCATTGACTGTTAGGCACAACTATTTGGGTGATTGCCTACTAGGATTTTATCTCACACACTGTTTGGGCCATGCTTTTGGGCCCAATAAGACTATGTTTCTGCAAGTATAGACAAGGGCCAGAGCCCTTATACTTCAGGATCTTGACTGCACTAGGAGCTGGGGGGGCATGGGACTGGGCCGCGGCTCGCGATGCTGAGGATCATTCTTTGTTTTTCTTTTGCACTTGGTTTTAGTTGTATTCCATCATGTTGTTGTGTTTGCTGTTTTCCATAGATACTTGTACCTGCTTAATTATTTTCATCATTGTTATATATATGCATTGCTTCCGCTGTTTCGTTTTGTTGTTATGCATGTTGTTTACTGCTTCCGCTGTTTATTTTTGTTTCTTACCTTTCATACCTTAACAAATGAGGGAATAGTGTCCCCACTGACTCACCAAGGCCCTCGCTGCTAGTCAGCAGTCTGTAGCATTCGGGGAAACACGCTTGAGGTCATGTGTCGGATCGGGTACGGGGCACCAGTGGAGGGGCTCCGGACTCGGGATGTTACATGAGCACTATACCATTTTTGAACATGATGTGAAAATTCTCCAAATTATGAACATGGATGGTTTCAATGCATCATTCCAGAACTACCACAAGATTTCCAAGACATGTTACCGGAGTACTTAACACAATGGATAAACCATCCATGAAAACCTCAATGACTATATAAATCATATATGAAAATATAGCCATCACCTTTGAAAGTGGGATAGAGCTTTGTATCACTAAAATGGAATTCTCCTGTAGGAAAATGTCTCAATGGGGCATGTGAAAGGGTTCTTTTCCTAATCCTTTGGAGTAACAGGAATCTGGCTGTAACCAGAATACCCATCCAAGAAATGGAACAATTCATTTCCAGCAAGCCCCTCAATCATTTGATCAAGTATGGACATTGAAAAATGGTCCTTCCAAGGGGTTGAATTCATCTTCCTATAATCAATATAGACTCTCCATTTTTTGGCTCTCCTAACTTGGATTTCTTCATTTTTTTCATTTTTAACTATAGTAATACCCCCTTCTAGGGAACAACCTGAAATGGGATAACCCAAGCACTATCAAAAATGAGATAAATCATTCCCATGTCTAGTAGCTTAATCACTTTATCTCTCACAACTTATTTTGTATTTTGGATTTAATATTCTTAGACACTATACACTAAGTTTATGGCCAGAATCAGTAAGTATTTTATGAATATAGAATGAGGGACTAATACCCTTTATATAACCTATTGTCTAGCCTCTAGAATATTTAAACTATTTCAACACTATTAAAAGTTTTTCTTCTATGTTTTCATTAGGTTCAGTAGAAAATATTACAGGAAATGTGGAATTCAAACAGAGAAATGAATATTTTAGAAGGGAAGGAATGGGTGTTAGATCAAGAGTGGGTGGTTATACATTAGTAAGAAGAATCTTACATCTAGGAGGTCCAAGATCATCAACATATCTCTTTTAAGGAGTTAACGATGAAATATTTTCAATTTCATGCTCAATTTCATAATTAATAGTGAAACTATCCAATGTGGGAAACATACTGTCCAGACATTCCAGATCTGAATTTAACAACTTCATCAAATCAGAATAATAAAGATGTCTTAAAAGTTCACCCTTGAAATCCTCAAAGTGTTCAAAAACGTTTTTGTTAATTGAAAAACCCTCAAATAACTCAAAAAATTATTATTTTTTGAAACATAGGACTCTTCTATAGAAGATACAGGACAATTATCCAATTCTGGGAAATTTTCAAGATTCTGTGTTTGAGAAGAATTTTCATCTTCATATACAGAAACAACATAATTTTTAGTTTCTAAATTATTTTCATCAGTAGAGGATTATTTTCTAGATTTTTTAATGTGTCCCAATTTATTTTCATACAAACTTTCAACTTCAACGAACTAAATGTTTTAATAGTTTTCAGAATAAGTTTTTCCTTTATTGTTCTTAAACACATTGAATACTTCTTATTGTTCTCCAATTTTGAAAATAAGTTGACCCTTTGACACATCAATAATAGAATCAGTAGTGGCCCAGTAGGGCCTACCCAAGATGATGGGTGTAACACCCCTAGCCATGTTATCTAGAGTCTGTACATTGTTACAAATCATTTTCATGATCACAAAAGATCAAGTCTCGAAAGACTGATTAGTTTAGTAGCCTTTGATGTACTAGATACATTCATAAGGTTTACATTACATCATAAATTGGAAAACATCAAAAACAGTGTTTCTAGGGAAAAGTCTGAGATTGTAACACCTCAATCTTCCACGATACGCTTTCATTGAATAATACAGTAGCATGTGTTGTAAACAACTCCGAGTTCTAACACACATCACAACCAATCAATCTAGTCGTTATGAATAGTAATACCCAACTTTTGAAATTTTGTCTTTCAAAATGTTCTTCATTTTTAGATTCAGAATATCGAAATTAGATTACGGTGAATTTTTGGTATTTTTCTGAAAGCGATCAATTTATTAGGAATAGTGAAAAACACAAAGTTATAGTTTAAAACCAAATTTTAATTTAATTATTTTTTAATTTAAATTTATTTTAGGTCAAAATAGATACATAATAACAATATATGTTCAATTTAATTCATTGGAGTCATTTTATAAAAATGTAGATATATAAATATTTTATTGAGCTTTTCACCGTCTATTACCCATCTCCTATGAGAATTTGCAAATTCACATAAAACATAATTTCACCGTTTCTGTGAGTGAAATTTCGAAAATCTGATAGACGTGGTTAATATTATTGAGTAAAATGTGGTTCAATATGAGAAAAATAGTTATTGGTGAATAGTAACCTCTTACATTTATTTACCACGGTCAATGTATGTAGTGTAATTATTGTAAAAAATGATATTATTATTACCCTAAAACAAGTCCTAATTCTATTGGATAAGTATAATTCGACCAACAATAACCATAGGACAAAAATTAGAATATCTATGGTCCACATGGATTAGAATAGGACATTTATTATTATTTAAATCACTGATGTGTTAAAAGAGTTAAAATCAATGTTTAATAACTAAAACATTTTTAATATAGGGTTATACATAAGATAAATTAGATTATAAATATTAATTATAAAGCTAAAAATATTTCCTAAATAATGGTATATTATTTATAATTTTTAGAAATTAAATAATTTAATTTATTTAAGACACAATGGTGATGTAGAAATTACATAATTAATGAAATATTAAAATAATTGATATTATAAATAACCAAATAAATGTAATTTGAGATTTTTATGAATTACAATAATTTTCTAGGTTAATATGACATATTAGGCTTGGTTATTGGAATATTTACGAAGTAATAATGCTGTTATGAATTTAGAAAAAAATATGAAATAGTGTCAAAATTGACAAAAAAGAGTTTTTAAAACAAATAATATATTATTAATTGATATTATATTCTTAAATATACAAGGTTAGGAAAAAACGTATATAATGATAGGTGTATCATTAATGAACCACATGGGTTTTTCTTGGAAGTATATAGTAAGATTATTATCCATATAATATAAAAATACAAAGTGACATGGTAAATGTCAAACGATTTAACAAAGAGTTAAATCTAAAAGAGAAAATAAATATAGTTACCCAAACCTCTCTAAAACCTATTGGTTGAGTGGGTTTCGACCCACCCCCACATTATATATTATATAATCCATTTTTGAGCAAATTTAAATTGAAAAATATTTTATTATAAAATAATATTTCTAGATTTTCGGAATGTGCCTCTAACCCCTCTTTTAAAAGGGAACTCCCCCTTCTCTCTAATTCACACATTCAAAGGCATTCGGATCAGAAATTATCTGAAAAAATACCCTATCAAATCTCCTCCCTTTATCCTTGAGGCCTTACTTTTGTCCTAAAGATAAATTAAGGATCCCTTTTGATCAAATCAAAAGGAAGAACCTGAAGAAGAGGTAATAATTTCACCAACCTCATTCAAGTTATTTTCTTCTTCCACTTCCTCTTTCCATGTTATATCCACTAAAAATTAATACCTCTAGTATATTCAACATACTGTGATGTTATTATAAATATGGAACAATCGTATTCATTATTCTATCAATCCATTGAATGACATGTCTCCATATGTGTGTGCGTACATATTACAGTCTCCACGTCGTGGTGTAATTGTTATTCATCACCTTATTACTTGGATGGGTATAAAAATGATGTTTAATTATTGTAAATAATAAATAAAACATGATAATGATTCTGTATATATTATATATCATCCAATTATTTATTATTTTAATATCAAAAGAATGATATATTCTCTCTTTCATATGTACAGATCATCGTCTCCACAAACGCGATGAGATTCATTCCCCATCGTATCCATTCAAGAATAATTTTCATTAGATGATTAAAAATAATTTTTAAAGACTAGATATCATTATGGATATGAATAAAAAAACATCCCATCCATAAATAATATGACTCACATACAAATAATATAAAAGAAAACGAATCTGTTAATACCCAAAACGACGATAATACTATGATATTATTAACAAACCAATGTTAAAAAAACATATATGATATCCTATTAATGTAGATGATTATTTTATAGTTTAATAACACTTATTTCACCATTATAAAGGAGTTTAACTTACCCTTGACCAAGGAAATGTACAAGGTAAATGTTAATTTCACAATCTCTTTATTATCCGAGGTTGTTTTTTTGTATGTATCTACTGGGACCTCTTTATAATCCATATCCATGTTTCTTGAAAATATATTTCAAAACATTCTTACTATTTTATAGATTATGGGTTAAATTCATTTATATCCTTTTTCACTTTTTATAATATGTTTATAAATGAATCATTACGTCGTTTTCCAAATAAGGTCATTTTTAACCTTTTCGAAATTTTTTTGCTAAGAATGTATTTTTTAAATTATACGGTGGGTGTGCCTATTTTCCACCGTTATAAAATAATCAAAGCTTCCCTTTCAATAATATAAAAATATTTCCAATGTAAATGTTTTATTTTAATTTATGTGATGTATAAATGATTTAAAAAAAGAGATATTTCTCTCAAATATTTTTTATTTCATCTATGACAACATCAATTTATGGATTTAAAGCTTCTTTGAAGTTGATTTATTATGATATAATGATTCTATATAGTATTGAAATTTTAGTGATATGTTTGACTGTAGATGTGTTATTTTTATACCATTCATAGTTCATGGAGAAAGTATTTATATTTCATATACTATCTTTAATTCGAATGTTTATGTTATGTTTAAACCTGTTCAAATGAGGAATGCATTGGACTTAGTAAGTGACAGGTGGAGCCCTCTATAGCTCCTCGATGCATCGATAGGTATCCTGATACAAACTAGTGTCTTGGAACAAGGACTTGAGAAAATATTATTTTTAGACTTGGCACAAGGCCTTGACTGTGTGGTTATGAATGTCTGGAATTATGCATTCCATCATTATAAAACTGGTTAATGATATTGTATGTGATTATTTGACTATTAGAATATCCACGTGAATAAGTAAATAAAAGCACATCATTTTATTTTTTCAATATTATGCTTAAGTTCAAGTTTAAAAGAATTTTTTTAGTTATACATTGCCTTAAATATTTATTCTTATTTAATAAATTTTCTGCTATGTTGTTATCATTACTGAGCATCTGAGCTCACCCTTTTCTATGTTTAATTTTCCCAGGATGTGAAGAAGTATTTTTAGACTGACCTGTAGGGACATTCTAAGGGGATATGATTATGGATTATGGATTCTATGATGTTGTAGTTTTTCACTGTATGATATAATGTAAGACATATAAATGTATCTAGAGTTTCCAAGGCTACTAAACCAATCGATCTTTCATGACATGATCATTTGTGATCATGCAAATTTTATATAATAATGCACTGACTCTGGGTAACTGGGGTTGGGGTGTTAAAGTTAGTATCATAGGATGTATAAAACAATCCTTGGAAGCTATATTTAGATAAATTTTGATTAGATCACATAGATCTAAGATGTACTATGAGGATTATTATAGAAGAATATTCGATAATTTTTAAATTGTAGAGATTTTGTGAGTTTTCTGATAAATACATCCATGTCTCGATACGAGCAGGTAGAGGCAGCTCTGGCACAGATGTACCTAGGGGTAAAACCCAAAAACACAGCTTTGATCTAGACTCGAACGGGAACTGGTGCACGAAAACGGGCCTTGTTTCACTCTTGGTTACAACACTCCCAGGGGATATGCTTAGGAGAATTCGAATTTTCATTACAAAACATTATGAACGGTTTATGAGTATATACTTCCTCTAATAATTTTTTTTATGATTGTGTATTATATCCTGAAACTGTTCAATTTATGGTAAGTGTTTTACAAGTTTGTTTTTATGTATTCTGATTCACAAACTAATCTAATGTAGGCCATTGTCTGTAAATGATGCCTAGTGGAAGGAATGGAAACTGTATCATTTCACGCACACCATGTAAGGATTACCCACCTACTCAAGATAATTATATTTGAGCTGCTAATGCAACTGGTGCGGATCAGCTAATCACCATACTGGTCCAACTCACTCAGGTTATGAATAATAACAAAACCTGTATGGAGCACCCTGATCCGTAGAGTGGAGGATCAATATTAGATCACCTCATGAGGAAACAACAACCAACATTAAATGGGGGTACAAATCTGGAACTAGCTGAGCAATGGATAAATTCCTTAGAGAAAACACTACATTCCTTGGGGAGTAGCGAAAGTGAAAATGTTTTCATGGCAGTTTACCGCCTCACTGGAGATGCTGATCAATGGTGGTCATTGATTCAAAACACGAATGAAGATGACAAAGTATAAAATAGGGAATTAAGAGAGTTTATAGATATTTTCCGAGAAAAATACTTTCTTCATGACCATCGAGTGGATATGAAAATAAAATTTCTATGTTTGAGGCAAAAGGAGGACAAGAATGTTGAAAAGTATGAGTCTAACTTTACATGGATAGAATGGCATGATTCATATTGTATATGTAATTGAAGAAGTAATATTTATTGTTTCTTTGATGGGTTAAAACCATTTCTCCATCAAGCATTAGGCTCACAATCCTTCTCATCATACGAGGATATTGTCTCAGGTTCTATCAAGACAGAAAAAGAATTCTCTATGTCTTACAACTTTAATACAAAGAAAGAAAAAAAATAGATCTTCTGATCACACTAGAAATGGAAATAAGGGGAATAAGGGAAATGTTTAATATCCATCTTGCAGTAAACGTTGCATGAAAAACCATGTTACTTTCTTGAAGGGAATGAGAGTATGTTACAAGTGTGGTGGAAAAGGACACCAGGCTCATGATTGAATGGGGAAGATAGAAGCTACTGATGTTCAATTGTACAATTGTAGGGAGATGGGACATTATGAAAATGAATGTCCTAAACTTCTAGGGAACTTACCTCAGAAAAGGCTAAGGGATCGAAGAGAAGCTTATGTTATCACTATTGCTGAGGTAGAAGCTCTGAAAGTTGTGGTTGCAGGTAATTTAATAGTTTCCTCTAGTTTAGAAAATTCATTTTTTGATTCTGGATCATCGCATTGTTTCATATCTTCCCATTTTGGTAAGAAAATTAGATATTTACCATTTTATTTAACAAGGGAGTTGTCAGTAAGAACTCTATGGGAAATATAATTTCTACAAAGCTCTCTGAATCACCCCCAATTAGGGCATATAAATGCTCTTTATCTGCTGATCTCATCATCCTACCCATGATTGAATTTGATATAATCCTCGATATGGATTGGATTTTAGATCATGATGAAAATATTTATTTTAAGAAGAAGTAGGTTGCTATTTTTGATGATGATCATAGAGAACACCTTATCTTTAGAGCAGAATCGTCACCACATAATTCTTATCTAGATCCACCCAAGTAGCTCAACTAAATTATATTATTAGGGAGGAAGAGAATGAAATAACTATGGGTGAGGAATGAAGTGTTCAAATAGAGGATGTACCTATTGTGATAGAAAATGTTGATGTGTTTCAAGAATATTTACTTGGACATCCTCTAGAACGAGAATTTGAGTTTTCCATTGATTTATTTCCTGGTTCAAGTCCCATATCGAAGACCCCTTATAGAATGGACACTATGGAATTAGTGGAACTAACGAAACAACTAGATTAATTGTGTAATAAGGGATTTTTTCCCCCTAGTGTTTCTCCATGGGGAGGCCCTATTCTTTTTGTTAAGAAGAAATATGGATCTATGAGGTTGTGCATTGACTATAGGGAGATCAATGTTATAACAATAAAGAACCAGTATCTAATCCCTCACATTGATGATTTATTTGACCAACTTCATGGAGCCTAATATTTTTAAATGATTGACCTTCGATCTGGATATCATTAGTTCTGTGTGAAGAAGGAAGACATTCAAAAAACATCATTTTGATCCTGGTACGGGCACTACAAGATTACACTAATGCATTTTGCGATGACTAATGCACTCTCCGTTTTCATGGATCTAATGAACAATGTTTTCATGAAATATCTTGATGAATTTGAAGTTTTATTTATTGATGATATCTTGGTATACTCAAAAAGCTACGAAGAGCATGAAAATCACTTACATAATATCTGGAAGACTATGAGAAGTCATGAATTATATAGGAAGTTTAGAAAGTGTGAATTAGGATTAAGGAGATTAATTTTCTTGGCCATATTTTCTCTAAGGATGGAATCTCTGTTGATCCTTCTAAGACAAGAGCAATCCAAGAATGTCCAGCACCAACGAATATAATTGAGGTATGCAGTTGTTTTGGTTTAGCAGGTTATTATTGACGTTTCATCCAGAATTTTTCCCGATTGGCTAACCCATTAACGAAGCTCACACGTAAAGGGGATAAATTTGTTTAGAAAATAGATTGTAAAAAATGTTTTGAATAACCGAAGAAAATATTAGTCAATTCTCCTATATTGAATCTACCATCGGGTAATGACGGGTTTGTTATTTATAGTGATGCATTAAAGAAAGGACTTGGTTGTGTCCTTATACAGAATGATATGTTTATTACCTATTCATCACGACATCTAAAAAATCACGAGAAAAACTATCCTACTCATGATCTTGAGTAACCTACTGTAATCGTTGCTTTGATAATATGGAGTCATTATCTCAATGGTGAAAGATGTGAGATATATATCAATCAAAAGAGTTTGAAGTATATTTTCTCACATAACGAACTCAACATGAGGCAAAGGCGATGGCCTGAACTACTCAAGGATTATGATTTCACGATACAATACCTCCTAAGGAAGGAAAATAAGGTGGAAAATGCTTTGAGAAGAAACGATCATGGTGTTTTGAACAAGATGAGAGTTGAAAGGGATCCTATTTTCATGGATCAAGTAAAGATGTATATGGGAATCACCATGGAAGGTGAAACATCAATGCTTTTTCAAATGGATTCCAAACCATATTTTCTTGAAAGGATAAAAAGTACTCAGGATGATGATAAATAGTTTCAAATGAAGATTAAAGCTATGAATGATGGGAGTTTGAGTGACTTCATATATAAAAATGGATTTTTGAAATTTGGGAAGAGACATTGTGTTCCCAATATACTTGATCTAAAAAGTGAATTATTGGATGATGCTCATAGATCCAATTTCTCTATACACCCTGGTAGCAGTAAGATGTATATAGATTTGAAAGAATATCTTTTGTGAGACAACATGAAGATGGGGAATTCTAATTTTACATCAAGATGTATGGTTTTTCTACAATTTAATGATGTAAGGAAACTTCCTGGAGGAGTCATGCAACCTCTTCCCATACTGGAGAGAAAATGGGATAACATTATGATGGACTCTGTCATGGGAATACCAAGGACTCCTAGAATAAACTATGCAATATGGGTCATTGTTGATCATCGTACCAATTCATAATATTTTCTTGCTATAAGATAAAATTTACCACTTGAACGTCTAGAAATACTATATATTAATGAAGTAGTGAGACTTCATGAAGTACCTTTATCGATTGTTTTTTATCATGGCCCACATTTTACATCATGATTCAAGAAATGTCTTCAAAAATCCCTGGATACTGAGTTTCGATTGAGCACTGCTTACCACCCCCAAACTGATGGTCAATAGGAATGGACTATTCAAACCTAAGAAGACATGTGGAGATCATACTCACTTGACATTAAAGGTATGTGGAATCAATATTTTCCTCTTGTAGAATTTTCCAATAAGAATAGATTTCATTCACATATTCCGTTGGCACCATAAGAAGCGTTATATGGAAAGCGATGTTGCACACCAACCTGTTGGGATGATATTGGTGAAAGATTACTCGTATGCCTAGAACGTGTGGAGGAAACAATTGAAAAGGTGATGGTAATGAAAACCCACATCAAAGCATCTCAATGTTGGTAGAAGATCTATGCTGAAAACCAACGGAAGTATTTGGAATTTTAGATAGGAGATCTTTTTTTCATGAAGGTATCTCCATGGAAGGGAGATATAAATTTTTGTATGATGGGTAAATTGAGTCCCAGGTACATCGGACCTTTTGAAATTCTAGAACAAATTGGTGTTGTAGCTAATCATTTCGCAATGCCGCCAAATATCTCCAAAGTTCACGATGTGTTCCACATATCACAATTGAAAAAATACATGCCTAACCCAACGCATGTACTCACCTATGTGGAAGTTGAACTGGAACTGATCTGTGTAATTGCGAAGTTCCAGTCAGGATTCTTGATACCAAAAAACAGGTTTTGATAAACAGTACAATTCGTCCAGTAAATGTTCTATGGAGAACCCATAAGATGGAAGATGCAATGTGGGAACCTGAGGAACTTATGATGAAGAAACTCAAAAGTATTTTAATGTAGTATTATCCATGAAATTTCTCAGATGAAATTATTTGAAGGATGGGAGAATGTAACACCCCATGCTTCCACAGTATGCTTCTCTTTGAATAATATAGTAGCATGTGTTGTACAAAACATCGAGTACTAAAACACCACATCCAATCAAAAAAGATGTTATGAATAGTAATACCAACCTTTTTACATTTTATCATTCAAAATGGAATTCATTTTTGGATTCTGAATATCGATATTAGCTTAGGATGAATTTGCATTATTTTTCGGAAAATGTTAAATGTTTGATGAATAGTGAAAGACACTGAGTTATAGTTTAAAACCGAATTTTTATTTAAATAATTATTTATTTAATTTTATTTTAGGTCAAACTATATACATAATACCAATATAAGTTCAATGTAATTCATTTGAGTCAGTTTATAATAATTTTAGATATATATAAAAATTTTATTGAACTTTTCACCGTCTTTTACCAATCTCTAGGGAGAATTTTTAAATTCACATAAAACATAATATTACTGCTTCTATGAGTGTAAATTAAAATATCTGAGAGATACTGTTAATATCAAGGTGTAAAATGTGGTTCAATAAGATAAAAATAATTTTTGGTGAATAGTTCCTTTTATACTTTTATTTACCACTGTTAAAAGTAAAATAGGGTAATTAAGGGAAAAAATTATATTACTATTACCCTAACACGTGTACTAATTCTATTGTGTAAGTATAATTAGACCAAAAAAAACCTTAGGAATAAAATATGAACCTTTTTGGTCCCCTTGGATTATATTAGGACATTTATTATTATTTAATTCAAAGAAGTGTTAAAATAGATAAAATCAATGTTTAATAACAAAAACATTTTTAATATAGAGTTATACGTAAGATAAATTCGATTATAAATATTAATTAGAACGATTAAAGTATATTTTACATAATGGTGTTTTATTTATAATTTTTTAACATTAAATAATTTATTTTATTTCTGACATAATGATGATGCAGTAATTAACTAATTAATGAAATATTAAAATAATTGATATTATAAATATCCAAATAAATGTAATTTGAGACTTTTTATGAATTAAACTAATTTTATTGGTTAATATGACATATTAGGGTTGGTTAGATAAATTATTTTCGAGGTAATAATGCTGTTATAAATTTCAAAAAACCAAAATACCAAATACTGTCAAAATTGACATAAAAGAGTTTTTCAAACAAATATTATATTATTAATTGATATTCTATTCCTAAAAATATAAGTATTAGCCAAAATACTTAAATAATTCTAGTTGTATCATTAATGAACCACTTGGGGTTCTCATGGAAGAATATAGTATGCTTATTAACCATATAATATAAAAATACAAAGTGACATGGTAAATGTCAAACTATTTAACTAAGAGTTAAATATAAAAGATAAAGTTAATATAGTGATCAAAACCTGTCTAAAACCTATTGGTTGAGTTTTATTCAACCCATCCCAACCTTAGAAATTATATAATCTATTTTAATCCATTATATACTGAAATTGTTTTTATTATAAAATAATATTTCTAGTTTTTTCTAAGGTGCCCATCACCCCTCTTATAAAAGGGCACTCCCTCTTCTCTCTATTTGGCACCTTCAAATCCATTTTTTTTCCGCCAACCCTTGTCCATATACCCTCTCAAATTTCATCCCTTCATTCTAGTGGCCTTACATTAGTCAGAAAGTCTACATAAGGAGCCCTTTTGATCAAATCAAAATGAAGAACCGGAAGAAGAGTTTATAATTTCACCACCCTCTTTCATGTTCATTTTTATTCCACTTATTATTTCTTTTTTGTCTCCATTATAAAATAATAACTCCAATATATTCTATATACTGTTATGTTATTATAAATATGGTACAACCTTATACCTTATTCTATTCATCATTTGGATGATATGTCATTATACGTGTGTACGTACAAATTACCATCTCCACGTCGTGGTGTAATTGTTATTCAATACATTATTACTTGGATGGGTATAATAATGATGGGTAATTCATGTAAATAATATATATAACATGATAAATGTTTTCTATATATGATATAAAATCCAATTATATATTATTTTAATATCCAATGAATGCTATTGTCGCTCGTGCTTACGTACGGATTACCGTCTTCATGAACACGATGGGATTTATTCCCCATCGTATCCATTCAAGACTACTTTTCATTAGATGATTAAAAATAATGTTTAATGACTTGATATAATTCTATATATGAATAATAAACATCCCATCCAAACAAATATGACACACATAACAAAGATTATAAAGGAAAACGAATCTGTTAATACCCGAAACAATGATAATAATAAGATATTATTAACAAAGCAATGTTATAAAATCAAATATGATATCATATTAAAATATATGATTCTTGTATAATTTAATAACAATTATATCACCATTATATAGGAGGTTGACATACCCTTGACCACGAAAAAGTAAAAGTTAAGGGTTAATTTCACAATCTCTTTATTATCCGAGGTTGTTTTTACGTAATTATCTACTGGGACCTCTTCACCATCCACATCTATGTTTCTTAAAATTGTATTTAAAAAAATTATTAATAGTTTATAGAATACTGGTTAAAGTCATTTATACCCTTTTTTTCTGTTAATAAGATGTTTATAAATGAATCTTTCTGTTTTTTTCAAAACAAGGTCTTTTTTAACCATTTCGAATGAATTAATGTAAGAATGACTTTTTTTAACTTATATGGAAGGTGAAACTATTTTCCACTATTATTAAATCGTCAAATCTTCCCTTACAAGATTATGAATATATTTTCAAATTAAATGTTCTACTTCATAATTATGTGACTTTTAAATGTAAAAAAAAGAGATATTTCTCTCAAATATTTTTGATTTCATCTATGTCAACATCCTTTGATGTATTTTAAGCATATTTTAAGTTGATTTATTATGAAACAAAGCTTCTATATAGTATTTATTGTTTTGAGATAATTTTGATAGTGGATGTGTTATTTTTATACCATTCATGGTTTATGGAGAAAGTGTTGACATTTCGTATGCTAGTTTTAATATGAATGTTTATGTTATGTTTAATCATGTTCATATTAGGAATGCATTGGACATAGTAAGTGATGTGTGGAGCCCTCTATAGCTCATCGATGCATCAGTAGGTCTCATTAGACAAACTAGTTTCTTGGCACAAGGCCTTGACAACATCTTATTTGTAGTATTGGCACAAGGCCTTGATTGTGTTGCTAGGAATGTATAGAATTATGCAATCCAACATTATGAAAGTTGTTATTGATAATGCATGTGATTTTTCGATGAGTATAATATCCATGTGAATAAGTAAATGGAAATACTTCTTTTTTTCATATTATAATGATGTTTAAGTTTAAAAGTATTTTGTTTTAGTTATACATTCCCTTAAATGTTTATACTTATTTAGGAATTTTTCCACTATATTGTTATCCTTATTGAGAATCTGAGCTCACCCCTTTCTCGTTTAATTTTATTCAGGATGTGAAGAAGTATTTAACGACTGACCTGTAGGGATAGTCTGAGGGGATATGAGTGTGTACTACAGAGTCTTTGTTGTTGGCATTTTTCACTGTATGATTTAATGTAAGACTTATGAATGTATCTAGTGTTTCAAAGGCTTCTAAACTAATCTCTCTTTTGAAACTTGAACTTTTGTGATCATTATAATGTTATGTAATAATTCACCATCTCTGGGTAACTAGGGTCAGGGAGTTACAGAGATCTCATATACTTTCCCTACAGACCAGTCATTATATACTTCTTTGCATCTGGGGAAAAAGAAAACATAGAAAGGGGTGGGCTCAAATGCTCAGTAAGGAAAACAATATAGAGAAAACTACCATAAATTAGAAAAACATTTAAGGCAATGTATAAAACTAAAACAAAATATTTTTCAAAATAAAACTCATCATAATATGGAAAAAATAAATCAATATAATTCCATTTACATACTCACATGTATATTCTACTAGTTGAATAATAACATGAAATATAAATACCCACCTAGACAATGATGGAATGCATAATTCTATACATTCATAACCTCATAGTCAAGACCTTGTTCCAAGACTTGAAATAAGAATATATCAATTCCTTGTGCCAAGACACTATTTTTTCTCATACGACTTACCGATGCATCGAGGATCTATAGTGGGCTCCACTCGTCACTTACTAAGTCCAATGCATTCCAAATATGAAAAGGATTCAACAGGACATTAACATTCGTATTAAAACTGGAATATGAAATGTCAATAATTTACCCATAAAACAAGAATGGTATGAAATAACACATCCACAGTCAAACATATCACAAAACCATTAATACAATATGGATTTATTTTTTCATAATAAATCAACATAAAAAAAACATAAAATCCATCAAATGATGTAGACATAGATGAAATCAAAACATTTTTAGTGAAATATCTCTTTCTATTTTGAAATCATTTAAAAGTAACAGAATTATAAAAGAAAACATTAAAATTTGAAAATATTCTTATAAGCATGTAAGGGAAGCTTCGACGATTTTATAACGTTGGAAAATAGCTGCATGCACCATATATGTTAAAAACATTCATACCATAAATTTGTGGTAAAGGAAAAAATAATAAATTGTTTGGAAAATGAAAGAATGATTCCATTAAAAATATATATGGTAATATAATGGTATAAATGACTTTAACACTTTATCTAGTAAATATTAAACATGTATTGAAATGCATTTTAAGAAGCATGGATGTGGATGATAAAGAGGTCTTAGTAGATAATTACGTATAAACAACCTCAGATAATGAAGAGATTGTGAAATTAACCTTTACCTTGTATTTTTCCTTGGTCTAGGGTAGGTTGACCTTGTGTATATTGGTGAAATAATTGTTATTAAATTATAGAAGAATCATATACATTAATATGATATCATAAATGATCTTTTCACATTGCTTTATTAAAGATATATTAGTCTTATCATTTTTTCGGGTGTTAACTGATTTGTCTTCCTTTATATGATTTGTTATGTAAGTAATGATTGTTATGGATAGGATATATCTTATTCATATTAAGAATTCTATTAAGTCTCTAAACATTATTTTAAATCATTTATGAAAATTAGTCTTGAATGGATGTGATGGGGAAGCAATCTCATCGCATTCGTGGAGATGGTAATCCATATGTATGGACGAGGGAAAATATCTTATTTTGATATTAAAATAATATATAACAGGATTTTATATCATATATACAGAATCATTATCATGTTATATTTATTATTTACATCAATTACACATCATTATTATACCCATACAAATAATAATGTATTGAATAACAATTACACCACGACGTGGAGATGGTAAGCAATACGTACACACATACGGTGATATGTAATTCAATGGATGGATAGAATAATGAATATGGTTGTATCATATTTATAATAACATTAAGGTATATTGATGATACCGGGGATATTATTTTAGAATGGAAACAACAAAGAAAGAGGATGTTGAGGAAGAAACGAACTTGAAAGAGGTGATGAAATATTTACCTCTTCTTCCGGTTCATTCATTTGATTTGGTCTAAAAGGCTCCTTAAGTTGGCTTTATGACTAAAGAAAGGCCTCTAAGATGAAGGTAGGACAATTGATAGGGTATTTGGTAAGGGTTTTTGGCCGAGCCCAATTTCTTTGATGGTGTGCATTAGAGAGAAGGAGTAGTGCCCTTTTATAAGAGGGGTGAGGGGAACCTTAGGAAATGATAGAAATATTATTTTATAATAAACTAATTTTCTATTTACAATGGCTCCAAAATGAATTATTTAAATGATAAAGAGAGTATGGGTCTAAAAACACACAAATGTTAGTTTTTATATTTTTTGGGTCACTATATAAACCTTATCTTTTAGATTTAGCTCTTAGTTAAATAGTTTGCGATTTACCATGTATCTCTATATTTTTATATTATATGGTTAATAAACACACTATATAATTCCAAGAAAACCCCAAGTGGTTAATTAATGATACACTTATAATTATATATGTCTTTTGGCCGAACCTTAGATTTTTAGGAATATAATATCAATTAATAATATAATATTTTTTTACAAACTCTTTTAATTTAATATTTACCCAATTTTGTATTTTGTTTTTGCTAAATTTGTAACAACATTAATTTCTTCGAACAAAATACTTCTAACCAACCCTAATATGTCATATTAACCTGTAAAAGTATTGAAAATCATAAAAATTCTCAAATTGCATCTATTTGGATATTTATAAAGTCAATTATTTTAATCATTCATTAATAAGGTAATTACTGCATCATCATTGTGTCATAAATAAATTAAATTATTAAATGTCTAAAAAATATAAATAAAATTCAATTATGTAAGAAATATTTTTATCTTTATAATTAATATTTATTATTGAATTTATATTATGTTTATCCCTATATTAAAAATGTTTTAGTTATTAAACATTATATTTGACACTTTTAACTCTTCTTTGAATTAAATAATAATAAATGTCCTAATCTAATCGAAGTGTACCTAAATGACCATATTTTATTCCTATGGTGGGTTTTGGTTGAATTACACTTATACAATAGAATTATGACACATTTTAGGGTAATAATAGTATCATTTTTACCCTTAATTACTCAATTTACATTTAACCATTGTAAATAAAAGAAAAAAGTTAGTATTCACCAAAAATTATTTTCATCATATTGAACGACATTTTATTTACTAATATCAACCGCGTCTCTCGGACTTTTGAAATTCAGCTCATAGAAGCAGAAAAATTATATTTTATGTAAATTTACAAATGCTCCTATGAGGTGGGTAAAAGACGATAAGAAAGTTCAATAAACTTTTTATTTATCTAAAATTATTATAATCTGACTCCAATGGATTACATTGAACTTTTATAGGTATTATGTATCTATTTTTTCCTAAAATAAATTTAAATAAAATAAATATTTATTTAAATAAAAATTAAATTTTAAACAATAACTCAGTGTTTTTCACTATTCATCAAAAATTGAATGTTTTTAGAAAAATACCAAAAATTCACTCTATACTAATTTAGATATTCCAAATCAAAAAATGAAGTCCATTTTCAATGATAAAATTTATAAAATTTCAAAAAAAATGGTATTACTATTCATAACGGCTAGTTTGATTGTTTTTGGTATGTTAGAACTCGAAGTTGCGTACAACACACGCTATTTTATTATTATTTAAGAGAAGAATTCCGTGGAAGATTAGGGTGTTACATTCTCTCCTCCTTCAAAGAATTTCATCCTCTAAATTTCTCGAACATTAATGCATAAAAAGAATCGGGTGATTGTTCATCACAAGTTCCTTAGGTTCCCACGTTGCCTCTTTCATCTTATGGTTTCTCCATAGAAAATTTTCTAGACGAGTCATTCGGTTTCTCAGCACTTGTTCTATTGCATCAAGAACCTTGACATGCTATTAGCAATAAGACAAATTCGGTTCCAATTCTAATTTTTCATAGATGAGTACATGAATTGGGTTTGGCATTTATTTTCTTAAAAGTGATACGTGGAACATATCATGAACATTGGAGAGACTTGGTGGCATTACAAAAAATTATGCTACAACCCCAATTCATTATAGAATTTCAAAAGTTCCGATGTACCTGGGACTCAATTTACCCTTCTTACCAAAACGTATAACACCCTTACATAGAGATATATTCACGAAAACATTTTCTCCTAACTGAAATTCCAAATCCTTCCTTCGGTTATCGATATTTCAATTATTCCTACTTTGAGATGCTTTAAGGTGGGTTTGGATCACCTTCACCTTTTCAATTGTTTCCTCTTTAAGATCTGGGCCTACGAGTTTTCTTTCACCAACATCACCACAATAGGTTGGTGTGTGACATGTCTTTCTGTATAACGCATCATATGGTGCCATCTGAATACTTGAATGGAAGCTATTGTTATTAGATAATTTTACCAGAGGTCAATATTGATCTCATATAACTTGAAAGTCATGTCAGCAGGATATCAACATGTATTATAAAGATTGAATAGTCTGCTCTGATAGTCTATTAGTTTCGAGGTGGTAGGAAGTGCTTAAGTGAAGTTTAGTATCCATGGCTTTCTAAAGATGTTTCCGTAATCTTGATGTAAAACGGGGATCACAATCAGAAATAATCGATAGTTGTACTCCATGAAGTCTCACAATTTCATTAATATATAGTCTTTCTAGACATTCAAGTGGTAAATATTCTATAATAGCAAGAAAATGTGTTGACCTGGTAAGAAGATCAATAATGACCCGTATTGAATCACTCCTTCTAGGATTTTTGGTAGTCCTATGACAACATCCATCGTAATATTATCACATTTCTACTGAGGTAAGGGAAAAGGTTGTAAGACTCCTCCAGGCTATTTCCTTCTATCTTTCACTTGTTTACAAACCAAACCTCTTGACAAAAAATCAGAAATCTGCCTCTTCATGTCATCCCACCAAAAACGTTCCTTCAAATATATATACATATTAGTGCTACTAGGGTGTATAGAGAAAATGGAACTACGAGAATCTTCAAACAATTCCATTTTTAGATCAGGTATATCGGGAACAAAAAGTCTTCTCCCAAATTTCAAAATTCCATATTCATACACAAATTCACTCAATCTCTTATCATTCATAGCTTTAATATTATTTTGAAAGTCCTCAGCATCAGCCTGAGAACTTTTTATCCTTTCTAGTACAGATGGTTTGGAAACCATTTGAAAAATAATTGATGTTTCACCTTCCGTGGTTATTTCCATATCCATCATTATTATATACATGAAAATAGGATCTCTTTTAACTCACATCTTATTCAAAATTCAATGATCCTTTCTACCCAAAGCATCTACTACTTTGTATGCCTTCCCCGGGTGGTAGTGTATCGTGCAATCATAATCCTTGAGTAGTTTAAGCCATCTCCTTTATCTCAAATTTAGTTCATTCTGTGAGAAAATATACTATAAACTCTTGTGATTAGTATATATCTCACATTTTTCACCATAGAGATAATGTCTTCATATCTTCAAAGAAATGATTACAATTGCTAACTCAAGACAATGATTAGGATAGTTTTTGACATGAAGTTTTAGTTGTGGTGATGCATATGCAATAACCCTATCATTCTGCATAAGGACACAACCATTTACTTTATTTGAAGCATCACTATAAATAACAAAACAATCATTCCTGGATGGTAGAGTAAAGATAGGAGCATTGACTAATAATCTCATCAGTTAATCAAACCATTATTAACACTCTTTTTTACAAATAAATTTAACCCCTTTACATGTGACCTTGGTTAATGGTTTTACCAATCAAGAAATAGTTTGGAAAAAATGAGGATAATAACCTCCTACACCAATAAAACTGCGTACCTCAGTTATACTCGTCGGTGTTGGACATTTTTGGATTTCCTTTGTCATAGAAGGATCAACAGAGATTCCATCCTTAGTGAAAATATGGACATGAAAAGAAATCTCTTAAATGATGAAATGACACATGCTAAACATCCCAAATAATTTGAGTCTTCTAAGAGTCCTCAGGATAGTGCGCAATTTGTTTTCATGCTCTTTGTAGCTTTTGGAGAATACCAAGATATCATCAATAAATACCAGTAAAAATTCATCAAGATATTCATTCAAAACTCTATTCATTAGATCCATGAAGACTGAGGGTGCATTAGTCATCCCAAAAGGCATTACTGTAAACTCGTAATGCCCGTACCTGGTTCGAAATGATGTCTTCAGAATGTATTACTTCTTCACGGACAACTGATGATATCCCGATCGATGGTCAATCTTTGAAAGGTAGTGATATCTATTATTTTGGTCGAATAAACCCTCAATGTGAGGTAGGGGATACATGTTCATTATTTTTATAGCATTAACCTCCCTGTAGTCAATACACAAACTCATAGATCCATCTTTCTTATTAACAAAAAGGATAGGGGCTTTCCAAGGAGAAACACAAGGGCGAATAAATCCCTTATTAATCAATTACTATAGTTTTTTATTTAGTTTCATTACTTCAAAAGTGGAAATTCTATTAGGGGTCTTCGATATAGTCCTTGAACCAGTAATTAAATCAATGGAATGCACAATTTCATGTTCTATAGGTTGTCGAGGTAAATTTTTTGGAAACACATCAACATTTTCTTTCATAATATGTACATCTTCTATTTAAAAATTATTTTCCTCACCCACAGTTATTTCATTCTCTTCCTCCCCAATAATGCATTTTAGTTGAGCTACTGGGGGTAGATCTAGATATGAATCCAGTGGTGATGATTCTTCTCTAAAGATATGGTGTTTTTTATCATTGTCATCAAAAATTGTAACCGCATTATTTTTACATTAAATTATTGAATCATTGTCTGAAATCAAATTCATAGTGATGATTATATCAAATTCAATAATGGGTATGATGATGGGATCTGCAAGTAAAAAACATTTATATTCCCTAAAGGGAACAGATTCACAAAACATTCTTGCAATGATACATCCCTTAGAAGTTTTTACTGAAAACTCCCTTGTTATGTCAAATGGAAAATATCTAATTTTCTTAGCAAACTGGGAAGATATGAAAGAATGCTATGATCCAGAATCAAATAACAAACTTTCAAAAAATAAGGAAACCATTAAATTACCTGCCACTATGTCTTTCAAAGCTTCAACCATAACAGTAGTGATAGCATATTCTTGGCATTGATCTCTTTTCCTTTTCTGACGTACGTTTCCTTGGTGCATAGGACATTAATTTTCATAATTTCCCTTTCCCTACAATTTTAGCATTAAACATCGACATCCACTTTCTTCCCCGTGAAATCATGAGCTTGGTGGCCTTTTCCACCACACTTGTAACAGACTCCCATTCCCTTCAGGAAAGTACTAGGTTGTTTCTTCCCAAATTTATTTCATGATGGATATTAAAAATTTCCCTTCTTTCCCTTATTTCCATTTCTAGAGTGTTCAGAAAATCACTTATTATTTTTGTTTTCTTTAAAGTGGTAAAACTTAGTGAATTATTTTTCTTATCTTGATAACACATGAGATAATATATTCATATGACAGGACGGATTGGGAGACTAATGCTCGATGGAGAAATTGTTTTAACACATAAAATTAAAGAAAATTCTTACTTCTTGGGTTATGTATATAATTTGTAGCATTCCTCGCTAACATTGGAAAGTAAGGGTAATACTTTGCGACATTCTCATCCTCCTTTTTCCTCAAACTCAGAAATTTATTTTCTATATCTGCTCGATGGTCACACAGATTTTATTTTTCTATGAAAATATATTTTAACTCCCTATATTCCATATTTGACACTTCAACATCTTCTTTTGTGTTTTGAATCAATGACCACCATTGATCAGCATCTCCAGTGAGGTGATAAACTGCCATGAAAACCTCTTCCCTTTCACTACTCCACAAGGTGTGGAATTTTTTCTCTTAGCAACTAATGGATTTTTTCTCTAATTTAATGTGGGTGGTTGTTGCCTCATGAAGCGATCTTACATTGATCCTCCACACTGTGGATTTGGGTGTTCCATACGGTTAACATTATTATTAATAACTTGAGTGAGTTGTCCCATTATAGTGATAAGCTGATCAATAACAGCTGTATCACCAGATCCACTATAATTATCATGAGTAGGATGGAAATCCCTAAATGGATTGCATTCATTGATATGGTTTTCATTCCATCCAATACATTCTATTTTTAAACAATGGCATAATCTAGAATAGTTTATGAATCAAAATAAATAATTCCAAACAAGTAAAAAACATAACATAAATTGTACAATTTATGGATATAATCCACAATCATAAAAAATATTTTCATTGAGAAAGTATATACTTATAAACAATTCATAATGGTTTTAAATGAAAATGATAATTATCCTAATCATATCCACTGGGAGTGTCGTAACCAAGAGTGGGGGAAGGCCCGTTGTCGTGCACCAGTTCCCGTTAGATCCTACCTCAAAGAAGTGTTTTTGGGTTTTACATGTAGATACATTTGTTCTAGAGCCATCTCTACCTGCTCATATCCAGACATGGATAATTAGCTTGGAAAACTCAAAAAATCTCTACAGTACCAAAAATCTAAGAAGTTTTTCTATACTAATCCTTAAATTATATCTTATGGTAATGTGCTCTAATGATATTTTAACTAAATCTAGTTTCCAATGATTGTACTAAATGTCCTCTGGTACAAACTGTAATGCCCCGACCGCTGTTACCCAGATTTGATGCATTATTATGTATCATTTTCATGATCATAAAAGCTTATGCCTCGAATGATCGATTAGTTTGGTAGCCTTAGTAGTACTAGATACATTCATGAGGTTTAAATTGGATCATAAAATGGAAAAATACAACAACATTGTTTCCCTGGACAACAATGAGATCCTATATACTATCCCTAAAAGCCAGTCATTATATAATTTTTTGAATTCATGTAACAATATAACATAGAAATTGGTGAGCTCAAAGGCTCAGTGAGGATAACAATATCGCAGAAACATTCATTAATAACAATCATAATCATTTAAGGAAATGTATAAAAATAAAAAGAGGACTTTTCCACATAAAAATCATCATAATATGGAAAAAATAAATCAAAATAATTCCATTTACTTACTCACATGGATATTCTACTACTCGAATAATCACATGCAATATAAATAGCCACATTCATAATGAAGGAATGCATAATGCCTGAATTTCATGACCACATAGTCAAGGTCTTGTGCAAAGACAACAAATAAGATTATATCAAGGCCCTGTGCCAGGACACTAGTTTGTCACATGAGCCCGACCGATGCATCGTGGAGCTATAGCGGGCTCCACCTGTCACTTACTAATTAAAATGCATTTCCAATATAAATAGGTGTAATCATCACATAAAAATTCGTATTAAAACTGACAAACAAAATGTCAATACTTTATCCATAAACCATTAATGGTATGAAATAAAACATCCATATTCAATCAAATCACAAAACCTTAAATACAATATGGAAGTGTTGTATCAGAATAAATCAACTTCAAACAATCTTAAAATCCATCAAAGGATGTTGACATAGATGAAATCAAAACATTTTTAGAAAAGAATATCATTCTATTTTGAAATCATTTAAAAGTCACGTAATTATAAATGAAAACAATTATATTTTAAGATATTTTTATAAACTTGTAAGGGAAGCTTCTACGAAATTATAATGGCAGAAAGTAGCTGCACCCGCCGTATATGTTAAAAAAACATTCATACCTTAAATTTGTCAAAAATGTCAAAAGATACCTTGTTTAGAAAACGACAGAAATATTCCATTAAAAACATATAAGTTCAAATAAGGGTAATAATGACTTTATCCCATTTTCTAGTAAATAGTAAAAATGTTTTGAAACACATTTTATGAAGTATGAATGTTGATGATAAAGAGGTCCTCGTAGATAATTACGTATAAACAGTCTCAGATAATGAATGTATGTTGAAATTAACCCTTACCTTGTAATTTTCCTTTGTCAAGGGTAGATTAACCTCTTTTATAATGGAGAAATAATGGTTATTAAATTATAAAATAATCATATACATTAATATTATATCATATATGATCTTTTTATATTTATTTGTTAATAATATCATAATATTATAGTCGTTTCGGGTGTTAACTCATTTCTTTTACTTTATATGCTTTGTTATTTAAATAATGTTTGTTATGTATAAGAGGTATCTTATTAATATTCAGAATGATATTAAGACATTAAAATTATTTTTAATCATCAAATGAAAATTAGTCTTGAATGGATACGATGGGGAATGAATCTCATTGCATTTGTGGAGACGGTCATTCGCACATATGCACGAGCAAAAATATCATTCATTTGATATGAAAATAATATATAATTGGATGGTATATCAGATATAAAGAATCATTTTCTTGTCATATTTTTTATTAACTTCAATTACACATCAATATTATACCCATCCAAATATTAATGTATTGAATAACAATTACACCCGATGTGGAGACAGAAAGTCGTACATACGCACGTATAGTGACATGTCATTTAAAGGATTGATAGAATAATGAATATGGATGTACCATATTTATAATAATATCAGATTATAAAATATAGTGGTGTTATTATTTTATAATTGAATATACAATGAATGAGGTAGTGGAAGAATAAATGAACTTGAAAGAGATGATGAAATATTTACATCTTCTTCTGGTTCATCATTTTGATTTGATCAAAAGGGCTCCTTAAAATGTCTTTATGACTAATGTAAGGCCAATATGGATAAATTAGGATAGTTTAGAGGGTATTTGGGTAGGTTTCATCTGAGCCAAATGTATTTGAGGGTGTCAATTACAGAGAAGGGTAAGTTCCCTTTTATAAGAGAGGCGAGGGGCACCTTAGAAAAAGTTAGAAATATTTTTTTATAACAATATAATTTTTGGTTTCTAATGGCACAAAAATGAATTATTTAATGTATATAGTGGTAATGGGTCGAAGGGCACTCAACCATTAAGTTTTATACAGGTTTGAGTCACTATATTAATCTTATCTTTTAGATTTATTTATATATTAAATAGCTTGATATTTACCATGTCTCTTTATAATTCAATATTATACAGTTAATAAACATACTATATACATCTAATCAAACCCCAAGAGGTTAATTAATGTTACACATATAATTATATAAGTTTTATGGCCAAACCTTCGCTTTTTAGGTATAGAATATTAATTAATAATATATTTTTTGTTTAAAAAACTCTTTTATGTCAATTTTGATACTATTTGGTATTTTGTTTTTGATAAATTTATAACAGCATTATTACATGGAAGAAAATTCATCTAACCAACAATAGTATGTCATATTAACCTTGAAAATGACTAGAATTCCTGAAAAGTATCAAATTACATTTATTTGGATATTTATAATATCAATTATATTAATCATTCATTAAAAAGGTTATTACTACATCATCATTATGTCATAAACAAATTTAATTATTTAATGTCTAAAAATTTTAAATAAAATACAATTATGTAGGAAATATAGTTATATTTTTAATGAATGTTTATAGTCAAATTTATCTTATGTGTAACCCTATATTAAAAATGGTTTAGTTATTAAAATTTGAATTTAACACTTTTAGCTCTTCTTTGAATTAAATTATAATTAATGTCCTAATCTAATCCAGGTGGTCCTAAAGGATCATATATTATTCCTATGGTCCTTTTAGTCAAATAAAAATTATCCATTATAATTAGGACAAGATTTATGGTAATAATATTATTATTTTTACCCTTAATTACCCAATTTACTTTTAACCGTGGTTAATAAAAGTAAAAAGATACTATTTATCAAAAAACATTTTTTATCTTATTAAACCACATTTCACTTAATGATATCAACCATTTCTCTTGTATTTTTGAAATTATACTCACAAAAGTTGTTAAATTATGTTTTATGTAAATTTGCAAGTGCTCCAAGGAGGTGGGTATATAATAGTAAAAAAGTTCTATAAAATTTATATATATATAAAATTATTATAAAAAGACTCCAATTAATTACAATGAACTTATATAGGAATTATGTATCTATTTTGACTAAACAAAATTTAAATAAAATATATAATTGTTTAATTAAAAATTCAGTTTAAAATAATAAATTATTGTTTTTCACTATTTATAAAAAATTGAATGTTTTCAGAAAAATACAAAAAATTCAACCCTGAGTTAATTTTGATATTTCGAATAAAAAAAAGACAATTTTGAATTATAAAATTTATAAAATTTCAAAAAGAGGGTATTAATATTCATAACAGGTAGTTTGATTGTTTGTAGCGTGTTTGAACTAGAAGTTGCATATAACACATGCTATTGAATTATTGAATGAGAAGCGTACCATGGAAGCTTGGTGCGTTGAAGGTCACCCAACTTCAACTGTCGAAACAATGAGTAAGGGAGAAGATTAATACTAGAACATAGATCACACAAATAGTTGAACTAATCAGAATTTTCTAATCTGCAATGTATGACAAAACTACCTGGGTCTTTCAGTTTAGGTGGGATTTTCATTGGAATCACAACACTACAATCTTCAATGAGGCTGTAAGTAACAAATATTTCCTGAGTTTTTTTTCTTGAATCCATTTTTTAAGAGATTTCACGTATTATTGGATTTGAATGAAGGCTTAAACGAATGAAATGTTTAGTTGATGTTTATAATGAAGACAAAGAAACTGATGAAGTTCATCCTTGGTGTTACTTTGTGGTTTCAAATTATCAGGGAAAGGGATAGAATGGGATTCTTTTTTAAGGGTAGTTGGTATATCTCTCACCTATTCAACAAGATTTTATTTACCATTATTCATTTGATTTTTAGATGAGTTTTAAGATGGAGTTTCAAATGATAATGTCATATTTTGATAAATATTAGGAGTTTTCTGTGATTTTCCAGCATGTGAGAAGGGAATATTTTTATTTACAAATTGAATTAAATTATAATTTTTTTCATTTCATGGTCTTTTTCAGCAATAGATTGAGTATTAAGCCCAATTATATTTACAACCTCTATGTAATTCTATCTAGGGTTAAGGTAAGTGGTACTTGGAAGTCTACCTTTATCCCTATATGAAAAATCTCTAGCAAGAAGTCCAAGATCTATTTCCATGTTCTGCATCCTCACGTCAGTTTTCAATTTATCTGAATCATATTTATTTTGATGTTTGCTTAGCTTAGTCATAAATCTTTTCTCTTGAGAGTTAATTTTACTCAATATTAGATCAAGCTTAGAAGACATTTGATTATCATTGTGTCCCTATGCATTTAAGGACTCACCCATTTGTTGACTTAGAAATTTTGGTCTTGATTGGTTAGAGTAATTAAGGGTAGTCGAATGTTTAATTAGGCATTGATCATTACATGAAATGTTGGGATGGTTCATATAGCCTTGGTTGTAATTATTTGAAAATGGATCTTCTTTAGGATGAATCCTAGGTCCGTAGTTAAAAAAGTTTGAATTCTCTTATTATTGGGAAGGCATATCAAAGTTATGACAACAGTTTTTAGTATGCCCAAACATACCACACTAGACACACGGTTACCTTAATGATTGGTTGGTGTTTTGACCGCCATGTTTCCTAACAGTTTTTTTTGAATTCTGGTTCATTAAGGATTGATGTTGGTTGGTGATTTCAGCAAGTTGGGATTGAGTTTCATTTATTGAAACAGTGTTTTAATTAACATTTATTTTGTCACTTTTTCTTATTAAATTTTGATTTTGAGAGTTTAGTGAAGTATTATTAAAAAACATTCTTTGTTTTTAATCTTCCTTATCATTGTAAGTTCCCCAAGCTGCTTGATCAACTAGGTTTTTTGTTGAGGATGACATCCCTTCATTGAAGGTTTTCTTGAGAATGTGAGGAGAGAGTTGATGATGGGGAAACTGCCTAAGCAGATCCCTAAATCTATCCCAGGCTTTTTGAAAATATTCTCCATCCTCTTGATAAAAACGTGTGACTGTTATTATCAATTAACCTTTATTTCTTGGAGGATAAAATTTTATAATGAAGGAATTATACACTTGATCCCAATTTTCAATGATGCTCTCATATAGACTCAAAAACCAATTTCCAGTGTAACACCCTGAGATTTTATGAAAAATAATATTTTTTAATTTCATTGATGTCTTCTGTTGTATGCTACACCAAACAGAGCTTTCACTACATGCAGCCCTGACATGGCTTGCATTACATGCAATAAAGACCTTCTTTGATAGCGTATGTAGTACTTAATACCGAGTTTCAGTAAACGAGATATTATTATTATGAACTAGCCATTATGAATATTAATACCCAATTTATGAAATTTTATATTTCAAAATGGACTTCATTTTTGGATTCAGAATATCGAAATTATCCTACGGTGAATGTTTTGTATTTTTATGAAAACATTCAATTTTTTATGAATAGTGAAAACACTTAGTTAATATTTTAAAAACAGACTTTTTATTTAAATAAATATTTATTTTATTTAAATTTATTTTAGGTCAAAATTGATACATAATACCTATATAAGTTCATTGTAATTCATTGAGTCATTTTATAATAATTTTAGATATATAAAAACCTTATTGAACTTCTTACTGTCTTTTACCCTCCTAGCAGAATTTGTAAATTCACATAAAACATAATTTTACCATTTTTGTGAGTGTAATTTAGAAACTCCAAGAGACACGGTTAATATCATGGACTAAAATGTGGTTCAATTATATGAAAATAATTTTTGGTGATTAGTACTTTTTTACTTTTTTTACCACGGTTAAAAGTAAATAGGGTAATTAATGGTAACAAATGATATTATTATTACCATAACACATGTAATAATTCTATTGGATAAGTTTAATTCGACCCAAAACAACCTTAGGAATAAAATATGACCATTTAGGTCCAATTGTATTAGATTAGGACATTTATTATTAATTTATTTAAAGAAGAGTTAAAATAGTTAAAATCAATGTTTAATAACTAAAACATTTTTAATTGAAAGTTATTAATAATATAAATTAGACTATAAATATTCATTAGAAATATAAAAATATTTCCTACATAATGGTATTATATTTATAATTTTTAGATATTAAATAATTTAATTTATTTATGACACAATGATGATGAAATAATTATCTTATTAATAAAATATTTACATAATTGATGTTATAAATACCCAAATGAATGTAATTTGAACCTTTTTAGGAATTAAACTTATTTTATAGGTTAATATGACATGTTATTATTTATTTAATAAACTTTTTTAGAACCAATTATTCTGTTATGATTTTTTAAAAAAATTAATTAGCAAATAGTGTCAAAATTGACATAAAATAGTTTTTGAAACAAATATTATATTATTAATTATTATTTTATTCATAAAAATATAATATTCGGTCAAATGACTTAGAAAAGGTTATATATATTAATAATAAACAACTTGGGGTTCTTTTGTCTTGTTATAGTATGTTTATTAACCTTAAAGTGTAAGAAAACAAGAAGACAGAGTAAAAGTAAAATTATTTAACTTAAAGTTAAATCTAAATGATAAGGTTAAAATAGAACTCTAAACGTGTTTAAATTCAATTGGATGAGAGGGTTTCGACCCATTCCCACCTTATCATCTAAATAAATCAATTTTGAGCGATTAAAAACTGAATATGACCTTATAATAAAATAATAGTTTGGGTTTTTTCAAAGGTGCCCCTCTCCTCCCTTATAAAAGGGCAGCTCCTCCCTCTCTTCCACACACCACTTTGTGCCTTCACGCTCAGACAACCCCTGCCAATTTATCTTCTAAACTTCCCTAGAAACATACTAGAGGTCATGGTCTTCTTCAAAGTCCATTTTTAGTGCCCTAAGAGGAGGTTAAGATGAGGCGCTTCAAATAAGAGATAATGTCTGTTACCGATTCTTTCAACATTATTTCTTCTTCTACTTCTTCTTATTTAGTTTTTTAATTATGAATTAATAACATAAATATCAATAATATATGGATATGTTATTATAATTATGAAACAAACCTATTTCACTATATATCCATCCTACGGAAAATGAAATCACCGTGCGTGCTTACGTACGTAATTCCTTCTCCACGTCGTGGTGTAATCTGTTTTC
This sequence comes from Viscum album, assembly GCA_963277665.1. Classification (NCBI taxonomy): domain Eukaryota; kingdom Viridiplantae; phylum Streptophyta; class Magnoliopsida; order Santalales; family Viscaceae; genus Viscum; species Viscum album. The sequence goes on along the minus strand of OY728153.1, from coordinate 2,013,158,361 downwards.
GACCACCACCTTACATGGATGGGTATAATGGTGTAAATAAAAAACTATATATTGTTATTCTAAATTGATATTGATTCTGTAATATTATACATATAATTCAATACAATTCCATGATCATGGGAATTATATCATCGCTCGTGCATACGTACGGACTACCGTCTCCATGAACGCGATGAGATTCATTTTCCATGATTAACCATTCAAGAATGATTATAAAGTATATATAATGAATAACAATGAAATATTTGACAAAATGAAGATACTATATTTATGTATTCATATATATATATATATATTTCATCTACTTACTTCCATTCATGTCAATAAGGAAAAGAAAACAGTGTTCATGCGTATGTACGGTCTACCGTCGCCATGAACGATGTATTTCATTTCATTTATCTATATTATATATATATATATACCAAATATATATGATATATATATCATGATTTATATTATGGATATAATTAAATCATGATATATGTAGTAATGATATCAAGAACAACAAATCCAAACACGTACGATATATAAAATGTTTTACCCAAAACACTGCTTTAACATGAAATTTACAAAACAACTGGTAATATAAAGTCATAAGTGAACCATATATGATATCATAACAATGAATATGATTCTATAAAAAGTAAATGAAATTATGTAAATCATTATACAGGAGGTTTGGATACGTATAAAGCATATCATACCTAAGGTAATGGATAATGTTCCAATCTCAATTGTTTTCTATCCGAGAATGCTTATACGTAAGTATTTACTGGGGTTATATTTATTGTAACACCTAAGAATTTTAGGAGAAATATTTTGTTTTTATGTTATATAAATCATCAAAGGAATATTTCACTACACACAACACTATCTTGGCTTGTTGTACACACAATCACGACCTTCCTCGATAGCTTGCATTATACGCAATACCGAGTTTCACTAAGCAACGATATGCTATTAAAATATTATTAGAACTTGCCGTTATGAAAATTAATACCCACTTTTTGAAATTTTGTAAATTTTATTTTTCAATATGGACTTCATTTTTGGATTCGGAATATCGAAATTAGCCTAGGGTGAAATTTTGGTATTTTTCTGAAAACTTCCAATTTTTGATGAATAGTGAAAACACTACGTTACTATTTAAAAACCGACTTTTTATTTAAATAATTATTTATTTTATTTAAATTTATTTTAGGTCAAAATTGAATCATTATAACTATATAAGTTCAATGCAATTCATTAGAGTCATTTTATAATATTTTTTATATATAAAAAGTTTAATGAACTTTTCACCTTCTTTTACCCACCTCCTAGGAGAATTTCCAAATTCATATAAAACATAATTTTACCGCTTCTGTGAGTGGAATTACTAAAATCCGAGAGACATGGTTAATAAAAAGGACTAAAATGTGGTTAAATGAGATGAAAATAATTTTTGGTGAATATTAACTTTTTACTTTTTTTACCACGGTTAAAAGTAAATAGTGTAATTAAGGGTAAAAATGATATTATTATTACCCAAAAACATGTCCTAATTCTGTTGGATAAGTGTTATTAGACCCAAAAAAACCTTAGGAATAAATTATGACCATTTAGGCCCAGATGGATTAGATTATGACAATTGTTATTAATTTATATAAAGAAGGGTAAAAATAGTTAAAATCAATGTTTTAATAAGTAAATCATTTTTAATATAGGGTTATCCAAAAGATAAATTCGACTATAAATATTTATTAGAAATATAAAACGATTTCCTATGTAATGGTATTTTATTTTTAATTTTTAGTCTTAAAATAATTTTATTTATTTATGAAACAACGATGATGTAGTAATTATATTATTAATGAAATATTGACATAATTGATGTTATAAATACCCAAAGAAATTAAATTTGAGACTTTTTATGAATTCAGATACTTTTCTCTGTTAATATGACATGTTAGTATTGATTTAATTAACTTTGTTATAACTATTCTTTCTGTTTTGATTTTTAAAAAAACCATTTACCAAATAGTAACAAAATTGACATAAAATAGTTTTTGAAACAAATATTATATTATTAATTGTTATTTTATTCCTAAAAATATATGTCTCGGAAAAATGACTTAGATAAGGTTATATATATTAATAATAAACAACTTGGGGTTCGTTTGTCTTGTTATAGTATGATTAATAACCTTATAGTGTAAGAAAACAAGTAGACATGGCAAAAGATAAATTATCTAACTTAAAGTTAAATCTAAATGATAAGGTTAAAATAGAAATATAAACTTGTCTAAATTATGTTTTATGATAGTATTGATACCCATACCTACCTTAGATTCAACATAAATCAATTTGGAGCTATTAATAACTGAATATGACTTTATAATAAAATAATATATTTAGTTTTTTCAAAGGTGCCCCTCTCCTCTCTTATAAAAGGGCACCTCCTCCCTCTCATCCTCACAGCACATTGAGCCTTCAAGATCTGTCAACACCTTCCAAATTATATTTTCCATTTCCCTAGAAACATCATAGAGGTCCTGGAATTCGTCAATGACCAATTTACTACCCTAAAAGGAGGTCTCAAATAGGTGCTTCAAAGAAGAGGTAATGTCCGTTACCGATTCATTCAACATTATTTCTTCTTCCACTTCTTATTCATTAGTTGTTTCATTATGAAGTAATAAAATCAGTATCACTCATATACTAATATGTTATTATAATTATGAAACAACCATATTTCACCATCTATCCATCCTACGGAAAACGAAATCACCACGCGTGCCTACGTACAAAATACCGTCTCCACGCCGTGGTGTAATCTATTTTCCACCACCACCTAAAATGGATGGGAATAATGGTGTATAGAATAAATATATTTGATTATTGTAAAGTTATATTGATTCTGAAATATTATATATACACTTCAATAAAATTCCGCGATCATGGGAACGATATCATCGCTCGTGCGTATGTATGGAATACCGTCTCCACTATGTGATGCGAATCGTTCTACATGATCTTCATTGAATAATGATTATATAAATGAATTTAATGAATTAATATGATATATATTACACTGGTAACATTGTGGAAATGAGGTATCTATAACCTAAAAAGAATAATAAGAACGTATTCGACAGAACACACATAAGAACAAAATGTAATAAACACCCGAATAACAAATAGAAATGAAATATTACTAATAAGAAGATAATAATATGACCATATATGATATCATAAACATAATTATGATTCTGGAATAAGTCAATGACATTATTTTAATCATTATATAGGTGGTTTGGAAACTTACAATGCAAATCGGACCTAAGGTAAGGGAAAATATCGCAATCTCAATTTTTATCCGAGATTGTTTATATTTCAGAATTTACTGGGGAATATTTATCATCCACATCCATGTTTCTTCAATATTTAATATTATTTCTATCCTCCTACAATTTTTTAAATCTAAATTCACCCTTCGTTCAGTTTTTAGTAAAAGATATGAATGGAATCTTTTGTCGTTTTTCGTACGAGGTACTTTTTGACTTTTCCGGAAAAAGTATGAAAAGAATGTTTTTTTAACATATACGACAGGAATGGATTTTTAGAACATTATTTTCATGAAGCATCCATTACAAGTTTTCATGTTTATTATTAATCAACTTTTTTTAGTTCAAAATTATATGACATTTTAAGAAAGGAAAATGTTTTCGAAGTAGAAAGGATATTTTCCTCAAGAATGGAGTTCAAGTGTTTTATCAAAATTATTTTCCATCTATGATAATATAAGGTTCTGTTCTGTCCCTATTTTTACATTGTTTTGATTATATTATGATGGAATTATTTTTATGATGTCCTTTTATCTTATATGGATTACGTTATGATGGCATGATGATTAAGAATCCCATTTTTATTACAATAGTTATGCTATGATGTATGATTTATGATTTGTGGCACACATAAGAATGGTATCATTATGAGATGGGTGGGACCTATATCTACCTCCAATTTATTGGGTAATGATATATATCTCATTAGAGAGACCTGGCTGGAACGGCAGGTTAATCCGGTTCAGTGAAACATGACTGAAACGAGGAGTGAACTCGGTTCAGAAATGGACATTGTCCACTAAGATAGTCTTGTCATTGAGTCTTGACTACTATGAAATTATTCTATATAATTATTTGTATATTCCATAATGTTTCATGTTTTATGTTATGATTATTGGTATTACATTTCGCTACTATGATTTATCCCATGTTATGAAATTACTATCTCTTTTACAGGTTAAGATTTTCAAAATGAATTATTCTTATGAATATGATGTGATTGATATTTATTTTGTTTACCATTACTGAGAATTTGATCTCAACCTTTTGTATGTTTTCTTTCCCCAGGCCAGGAAGAAGTTTATTAAGTAGGATATGCCAAAAAGGGACTCTAGATATGATGAAATAAATGGGAGACAATGTAGATGATTTATGAACCAGTTGTTTATGTTTCCCAGTTTCTAAAAACACTATACGTATATGGTTCATTCATTGTTTTGTTTTATGTTGTAATAAGTGTACTTCAATTATGATGTATTAACAATGTATGTAATGTATGGGTCGTTATAGCTGGAATCAGAGGAAAGGTATAGTCAACCTTTGGAAACTAGAATGTGAATGCCTTAGTAAGAAACCTAAGGATATGTCTAAGCATAGAACAAAATCATAGTGTTTTAGAAATGGACATGAAAACCATATTATAAGACCTTAAGTGTGAAATTGTATTCCTGATTATGTGTTTTTCCTCTTATAATTACTGTAGCTCACACTATTCTTCTTGGTTTTAGTCAGTGGCTTGAACCTGAAGGAACCGTGTTAATGCGGAATGCGACAGGCAATGCAATGATTGTCCACCTAAGCAAACAAACATTATGGTAGCTGGAATGCATAATCTTTTTACCATTCTCACACAAATTTCTCAAGTTATGAATCATGCAGGACTTCCAAACGAGCAAAGGAAGGAGAAACATTCTGATGAATCCTTCATGATGCAGCTTCCACCCTCATTTAGCGGGCCTACTGATCCATTATTGGTAGAATAATGGATTGGTACCACTGCAAAGATATTTGCAGTTCTTCAATGTTCTGAACATGATAAAGTCATCTTAGCAGTTTATCTCTTGGAAGGTGAAGCTGATCAATGGTGGAATCTTATCAAGAATACAAGGAAAAGGGATGAAATTTCTTCCATGGAATGGGACGAGTTCAAGAACTTATTTTTCAATAATTACTTCCCTCGTATTCTCCAAACAAATATTGAGAAGGAGTTTCTTGAACTAAAGAAAAATGATGATGAATCTGTTGGTACCTATGAAGAAAATTTTACAAGACTTGCAAGGTATGCTTCTGGTATTATTATCCAACCTGAGAGTAAGATCGATTGATTCTTTATTGGCTTAATACCAAGTCTTCAAAGGGAATTATCCATAAGGGAATTTAATAGCTACGAGGAAATCATTCGATGTGCTCTCAAGGTTGAGATAGAGATTTGAGTAAACCATCAGTCATATGGGTTTGATAAGAAGATGAAAATGGAATTCAAAAGAAAATATAAAGAGCACAATGAAAAGAAGATGATTTTCCCTTATGATCAAAGTGTGGAAAGAAACATGGAGGGAGTAGTATTAAAAGGACATGTAAATGTTTTATATGTGGAAAATAAGGTCATCAGGAATTTTAATGCTGCATTGATAGGAAGAATATGTTTAGTGATGTGAACAAAGAAAAGGCTACATAGAGTGCACCTCCTACACTTCAATGTTACAAGTGCAAGGAAATGGGGAATTATTCCAATCAATGCCCTAATCCAAGGGTTGTTAATGATGAACGACGTCAACTAACTCATAAGGATGAATACAAAGGAAAGCCACATGAAATTTCTATCAGCGATGTGGAGTACGATAAGGAAGTGGTGAAAGGTACACTTACCATCCACTCTAAATTAGAAAATGTTTTATATGATTCTGGATCCACCCACTCTTTTATTTCTGAAGAATTTTATAAGGGTATCGCCATATTACCTAAACAATTAGATTTTGTGTTGGCTGTGAAAACTTCTAATGGAACAACAGTCGCATCAAAAGTTTACAATTCTTCTCCGATAGATGTTTGTGGGAAATTGCTTCCTGAAAATCTTGTGATCTTTTCTATAGTTGAATTTGATGTGATTCTTGTCATGAATTGGATTTCTCTATATGTAGATAATATCAATTTCCAAAGAAGGGAACTCACATTTCATATTCTAGATCAATCTATGATCATCTATTTATGCAAGGATGAAAATAACATTCCAGTGGAAATTTCATCCATCTTATGGGTCTTGATTCCACTAAATAAAGGTTATTTATCTCAAATGGTTTGTGAGAAACTCACGATTAAGAATATTCCATTTGTACGGGTGTTTGATGATGTCTTTTTGGAGGAATTACCAGGTCTTCCACCAAATCGTGATGTTGAGTTTTCAAAAGAACTCGTACCGGGTGCTTTATCTATTTTAAAGACACCATATAGAATGGACCCAATTGAGTTGCAGGAATTGAAGATTAAACTCTAAGAGAATCTTGATAAAGGATTCATACGCCCTAGTGCGTCACCTTGGGGAGAACTTGTTCTGTTTGTTAAGAAGAAATATGGATCAATGAGACTCTGCATTGATTATCGAGAACATAACAAGATCACTGTCAAGAACAAATATCCTCTCCCGTGCATTGATGACTTATTTGAAAAACTACATGGAGATCAATATTTTCCATGATTGATCTTCGTTCACGGTATCATCAATTAAGGGTCAAAAGAGAGTATATACTGAAGACATCTTTCCGTACATGGTATGGACACTATGAATTTATAGTGATGCCATTTGGTCGTACCAATGCCCCTGCTATCTTCGTGGATCTGATGAATAGAGTATTTAGAGACTATCTTGATCAGTTTTTGGTAGTCTATATAGACGATATTAATGTATATTAAATGAGCAAGGAAGAACATGATGATCACATGAGAATTATATTGAGGACCCTGAGAAAGTAGAAGCTTTATGCCAAATTTACCAAGTGTGAATCTTGGATAAAAAACATTCATTTTTGGGTCACATAATCTCAAAAGAGGGGATATTTGTGGATCTAGCAAAAACCAAAGTTATCGAAAGACGGTCGAGACCGACAACAGTAACCGAGATCCGATGTTTTCTTGGTTTGAATGGATATTATCGACGTTTTGTGAAAGAGTTTTCATGATTATCAAATCCAATCATCAGGTTGACTCGAAAAGGAGTAATGTTTGTTTGGATAGAGGATTGTGAAAAGAATTTCATGGAGTTGAAAAGAAGGTTATCCAGTGCACCTGTGCTCACACTTCCTTGTAGTGGAGAATGGTTTTGTGATCTATAGTGATGCATCCACGAAGGGGCTAAGGTGTGTTCTTATGAAAAATGATATGGTGATAGCTTATGCCTCACGACAGTTGAAAATACATGAGCAAATTTTCCTAACTCATGATTTGGAGTTAGCTGCAGTAATCTTTGAATTAATGATTTGTAGTCATTACATTTATGTTGAAAGTTTTGATATTTATACTAATCATAAAAGATTAAAGTATATTTTTACACAAAAGGAGATGAACATGAGGCCAAAGAATATGGTTGGAGATGATTAAGGATTAAGACTTCTCAATTCATTACCAACATGGTAAAGAAAACAAGGTGGAAGATGCATTAAGTCGACAAGACCGTGCTAGCTTATCCATGATGAGGATCCCAAAAGATCCAATATTTATTGATTTAGAAGGGATGGATCGTGGAATTATAATGGAAGGGGAAAAAATTTTTCTTTCTCAAATGAATGTTCAACCATATATACATGTGAAGATTAAAGAGGAACGGAAAGAAGATGTAGAGTTACAAAAGAAAGTGAGAAATATTCTGGAATTCAACCTTGATTGTGATGGGATAATAAAGTTTAGGAATCTGGTTTGTGTTCCTCCCATCCCAGAATTAAAGAAGGAGCTACTAGACGAGGCTCATTGTTCTTCATTTTCTATTCATCCTGGAAGCACGAATATTTATAGGGACCAGAAATAGTACTTCTGGAGGGATGGCATGAAAAGAGATGTTGTTGAATATATCTCTCGATGCATGGTTTGTCAGCAAGTTAAAGCTGAGAGACAAAAGTCTAAGGGGATGTTACAACCATTATCCATACCAGAATGTAAATGGGAAAACATTACTATGGACTTCGTCACCGGACATCCTAAAACATCCAAAGGCAACAATTCTATCAGGGTCACAGTTGATCATCATACAAAGTCTTCACACTTCATTGCTATTAGAGAGGATTTCAGTCTGGATCAGCTTGCCAGGATATATGTAAAGGAAGTGGTAAGATTGCACGGAGTACCACTTTCCATTATATCTGATCGTGATCCGATGTTTACCTCAAAGTTCTTGAGAAGTCTTCAGCATACTCTGGATACAGAGTTGCGTTTTATCACTGCTTATCACCTTCAGATAGACAGTCTGTCTGAGAGGAAAATTCAAACTCTAGAAGATATTATGAGAGCATTCTCTATGGATTTCAAAGGTGGTTGGGATCAACACCTATCTTAAGTGGAATTTTCTTATAATAATAGTTTTTACTCCAGTATTCTGATGGCTCTTAATTAATCTCTATGTGGAAAGAAATGCAGGACTCCAACTTTATGGGATGAAGTTGGGGAAAGAAAGCTATTAGGACCTGATCTTGTTGATGAGATGGTAGAAAAGGTCCGCTCTATTTAACAACACATAAGAGCAGATCAGAGTCGACAAAAGAGTTATGCCGATAACTGAAGAAAATACCTATAGTTCAAAGTGGGTGATAAAGTGTTTTTATGAATATCTCCTTGGAAGAGAGTAATGAGATTTGGAAAGAAGGGAAAGTTTAGCCCTAGATATATCGGTCCTTTTGAAATACTAGATCATGCTGGGAAGGTAGATTACCGATTGGCGCTTCCACCGAATCTGTCCCAAGTTCACAATGTGTTCCATGTATCTCTCCTGAGAAAATATATACCTGATCCTTCACATGTACTCAGCTAAGAAGTTGTACCGCTTGAGCAAGAACTTTGTTATGAAGAACAGCCAATAGAGATTCTAGATAGTAGCGAAAAAGTCCAATGGAACAAGACCACTCTCTTGGTGAATGATTTATGGAGGAACCACCAATTTGATGAAGCTACCTGGGAGCTTGAGGATATGATGATGGAGATGTATCCTCATCTATTTGTTACAAAGTGACAAATTTCGAGGGTGAAATTCATTTTAAGGGGGGTAGAATGTAACACTTGAGACTTTTATGAGAAATATTTTGCTTTTATGTTATATACATCATCAGAAAAATATTTCACTACAAAAAACACTAGCTTGGCTTGCTTTTTAGACAATAACGACCTTCCTCGATAGCTTGCGTCGTACGCAATACCGAGTTTCACTAAACAATGATATGCTATTAAAATATTATTAAAACTAGCCGTTATGAATAGTAATATCCACTTTTTGAAATTTTGTAAATTTTATTTTTCAAAATGGTCTTCATTTTTGGATTCGGAATATCGAAATTATCCTAGGGTGACATTTTGGTATTTTTCTGAAAACATTCAATTTTTTATGAATATTGAAAACACTAGGTTACTATTTAAAAAACGGCTTTCTATTTAAATAATTATTTATTTTATTTAAATTTATTTTATGTCAAAATTGATACATAATACCTATATAAGTTCAATGCAATTCATTGGAGTCATTTTATAATAATTTTAGATATAAAAAATTTTTATTGAACTTTTCACCGTCTTTTACCTACCTCCTAGGAGAATTACCAAATTTACATAAAACATAATTTTACCGCTTCTATGAGTGAATTTTCAAAAATCCAAGAGGCACGGTTTGTAACACCCCAGGATTTCAGAGTGTGTTATTTCTTAAAAATAATTCAATAACTTGCACTACATGCAACACCGAGTTCAATCACACCATTAAAAGAGGTCATGAATAGTATTAACTACATTTTGAACTTTATATAATCCTTATAATTTTAGAATCCCTATTATGAGTTTCTTAGTCATAATGCAAGAACAGATTCATTTTCAGTATTTCACTTTTATCAACTTCTAATAGTGAAACATTTTTAAATACAATATTTTAAACATTTTGACTAAATGGGGACATCAAAAATTTAAAATGAAACATCCCAAGCTTCCACGGTACGCTTTCCTTTGAATAAAACAGTAGCGTGTGTTGTACGCAACTTCGAGTTCTAACACACCGTAACCAATCAAACTAGCTGTTATGAAAAGTAATACCTACTTTTTGAAGTTATATATATTTTATATTTTAAAATGGACTTCATTTTTGGATTCGGAATATCAAATTTAGCCTAAGGTGAAATTTTGGTACTTTTCGGATAACTTTCATATTTTGATGAATAGTGAAAATTACTAAGTTTTAATTAAAAACAACTTTTTTAATCAAAATAATTAATAGTGATAAATTATGAATTTGAGTGGTTTTAACGTATATTTAGAATATATTTTTACCATTTAATATAATTTTGTTCATTGGACATAATTTTACAATTAAAACGAACATAAACGAGTGTCAATCTTTTGATAGTTATTATCTCTTAAAAACACGCTTTTTGTTTTGACAGCGGGAATTAATTTTAAATTAATTTCTGCCACTTCTGTGTTTTGAATTTAGAAAAATGGATTCCATATTTGGAATCCGGATGTTCAAATTGTGTAAATAGGTAACTTTTATTTTTAGACATTTTGAATAATTACTCCGGTAAATATTTTATTTACCATGGTTAAGGGTAAATCCGGTAAATAAGGGTTAAAAAATAATATTATAATAATACTAAATTACCCTAAAACGTGTCTTAACCCTATTGGTTGATACATGGTCGACCATGGGAATCTTTGGGTCTATTTTGGAACCCCATGGATCCACTTGTAAGTGATAATGACACTTTATTTTAATTAAGTTAAAATGAATACAAAAATGACACAAGCATATATCTTTTAGACAACCAATTGTTACATAGGGTTATATATGTTGGATATTAGATTATAAATATTCATTGTAAAGATAAAAAGATTTCCTACATAATGATATTTTATTTATAATTTTTAGACATTAAATAATTTATTTTATTTATGACACAATGATGATGCAGTAATTTCTATAATAGTGAAAAATTAAAATAATTGATATTATAAATAACCAAAAAAATATAATATGAAACTTTTAATGAATTAAACTAATTTTCTAGGATAATATGATATATTAGGATTGATTTAATTGACGTTTTTCGAAGTAATCAATCTGTTATGAGTTTCACAAAAATCAACTATTGAATAGTGTCAAAATTGACATAAAAGAGTTTTTAAAACAAATATTATATTATTAATTGATATTAAATTCCTAAAAATCTAAGGTTCGGCCAAGGGACTTATATAAGGATAGTTTCATCATTACTGGACCACTTGGGGGTCTCTTGGATGTATATAGTAAGTTTATTAACCATATTATATAAAAATACAAAGAGACATTGTAAAAGTGAAACTAATTAACTTAGAGTTAATACTTAAAGATAAGGTTAATATAAGTACCCAAAACTGTCTAAATTCTATTGTTTGAGTGTTTGTCGACCTATCCCCACCTTAAACTTTTAATAATCAACTTTTGAGCCTTTAGAAATCGAATATGAATTTAATATAAATTAATATTTCTAGCTTTTCCAAAGGTGCCCCTCACCCCTCTTATAAAAGGGCACTCCTCCTTCTCATTTCTTCACACCTCTAAAGCCTTTTATTTCGGCCAAACTCTGCCCAAATACTCTCCCAACATCCCTCACTACAACCTAGAGGCCTTAGTTTGATCAGAAAGCCAACCTAAGGAGCCCTTTTGATCAAATCAAAAGGAAGAACCCGAAGAAGAGGTAATGATTTCACCACCCTTCTCCAAGTTCATTTCTTCTTCCACTTCTTCTTCCTTTGTTCTTACCATTCTAAAATAATAACTCCAGTATCTCACATATACTGTGATGTTATTATAAATATGGTACAACCATATTCAGTATTCTATCCACCCTTTGAATAACATGTCACCATACGTGCGTACGTACGGCTTACCGTCTCCACGTCGTGGTGTAATTGTTATTCAATATAATATTATTTGGATGGGTATAATAATGATGTGTAACTCATGTAAATAATAAATATAACATGTTAATGATTCTGTATATATGATATACCATCCATTTATATATTATTTTAATATCAAAAGAATGATATTGTCGCTCGTGCGTACGTACGGACTACCCTCTCCACGAACGCGATGAGATTCATTCTCCATCGTATCCATTCAAGTATAATTATCATTTGATGATTTAAAAATGATGTTTAAGGACTAGATATCATTCTGGATATGAATAAGATACAACAACCATGGCTTATGTAACAAAACATATAAAAGAAAATGAGTAATTTAACTCCCGAAACGACGATAATTCTAAGATATTATTAACAAATCAATGTTAAAAGATCATATATGATATCATATTATTATATATGATTATTGTATAATTTAATAACAACTATTTCACCATTATACAGGAGGTTAACCTACCCCAACCAAGGAAAAGTACAAGGTAAGGGTTATTTCACAATCTCTTCATTATCCGAGGTTGTTTATTTATAATAATCTACTGGGATCTCTTTATCATCCACATCCATGTTTCTTCAAAATGTATTTCAAAACATTTTTACTATTTACAAGAATATGGGTTAAAGTCATTTATACCCTTGTTTGACTTTTTATAAGAGGTTTATAAAGGAATCTTTCCGTCGTTTTCAAAACAAGGTCCTTTTTAACCTTTTCGACAGAATTGAGGTAAGAATGTTTTTTTTAACTTATACGGCGGGTGCGGTAATTTTACGCCGTTATAAAATCTTCAAAGCTTTACTTAGAAGATTATAAGAATATTTTCAAAGAAAATGTTTTATTTTATATGGATCTTAAATGATTTCAAAATAAAAGGAGATATTTCTTTAAAAAGAATTTTGATTTCATCTATGTCAACATCCTTTGACGGATTTTAAGATTATTTGATGTTTATTTATTATGATACAAAACTTCTATATTGTATTGAAGGTTTTGTGATATGTTTGACTATGGATGTGCTATTTTTATACCATTCATAGTTTATGGTGAAATTATTGACATTTCGTATGCTAGTTTTAATACGAATGTTTATGTTATGTTTAAACCTTTTCATATGGGAATGAATTGGACTTAATAAGTGACGGGTGGAGCCCGCTATAGCTCCTCGATGCATCGGTAGGTCTCATGAGACAAACTAGTGTCTTGGCACAAGGCCTTGACAAAATCTTATTTGTAGTCTTGGCACGAGGCCTTGGCTATGTGGTTATGATAGTCTGGCATTATGCATTCCAACATTATGAAAGTGGTTATTGATATTGCATGTGATTATTCGATTTGTAGAATATCCATGTGAACAAGTAAATGGCATTATTTCATTTTACTTTTTCCATACTATGTTGAAGTTAAATTTTAAAAGGCTTTTGTTTTAGTAATTCATTGCCTTAAATGTTTATACTTATTTTGAATGTTCCGCTATATTGTTATCCTTACTGGGCATTTGAGCTCACCCCTTTTCTATGTTTTATTTTTCCCAGGTAGTGAAAAGTAAATTGTGAATGACTTTCAGGGATATTATGAGGGGTTAATAGTGTGGATATGAAGACTTTGTTGTTGTAGTAGTTTTTCGCTTTGAAATGTAATGTAAAACTTTATGATTATATCTAGTTTTTCCAAGGCTACTAAACCAATCGGTCTTTCGAGATTTGATCTTCTTGTGATCATGCCAATGTTACGAAGTAATGCACCGACTCTGGGTAGCTGGGGTCGGGGCGTTACAGTTGGTATCAGAGGAAGTTTAGTACAAACCTTGGAAGCTAGATTTAGATAAACTCTGATTAGAGCACGTAGACCTAAGATGAACTTTGAGGATTAGTATAGAAGAACTTCCTAGAATTTTGGTATTGTAGAGATTTTGTGAGTTTTCCGAGAAATAAATCCCTGTCTGGATACGAGCAGGTAGAGGCGGCTCTGGCACAGATGTACCTAGGGGTAAAACCCGAAAACACCGCTTTGAGCTAGACTCGAATGGGAACTGGTGCACGACAACGGGCCTTGCTGCACTCTTGGTTACGACACTCCCGGGGGATATGCTTAGGATAACTCTCATTTTCTTTACAAATAATTTTGAAGGGATTATGAGTATATACATCCTCAAAGAAAACATTCTTATGATTATGGATTATATCCATAAATAGTTCAATTTATGTTAAGTGTTTTATAAGTATGGGATTATGTGTTTTGATTCATAAACTGATCTAGTTTATGCCATGGTATAGAAATGGCGCCCAGTAGAAGGAATGAGAACTCCAGAAATACACATGATTCAAAGAGAAGGAAGGATCATATCTTTCATGGTCTTAAGCTAGAATTTATAAGAGAAATAGTCTCCCATGTATTATCATCATATGAAGAAATAATATCATGTGTTGATAAGATAAGTAAAGAGTTTACTGAGTCCTATGGCTTTGAAGGGAAGCAAGAGAAGAAAAGGATGGAAGAGAGAAAGATGGATAAAGGGAAGAGGGAAAAGAAGAATTTTCTCATATGTGGTAACTGTGGAAAGAAACACCCTGGAACTTGCCTGAAAGGAATGGGAGTTTGTTATAAGTGTGGAGGAAAAGGGCACAAAGTACGTGACTGCAAGGGTAAGAAAATGGTTTCAAATGTACAATGATTCATTTGCAAGGAGTTTGGACACTACGCGAACCTATGTCCCAGTCATCAGACTATGCCGCAAATGATGTTATTGGATAATAACCAAGTTATGATACTACCACAGATGAAGAGGAATGATTAGAGTTCTTATGTTGATTATGTCAATTGAGTGTTGTATCAACAATGTACTTGTTATAATAATTATGGAGTATATAAGGATTGTACTGCAGTACTATTTCATTAAGGACTTGAGATTATGTGGAACAAAGAAAAGTGACTCAATAGCAGGATAAATTTTTGGAAAATATATGGTTGAGAGAATGATAAATCATAATATAGTTCTGATACTAAGGTAGTGATTTTGGAATAATACATGATTGATTTGGATAAATTATATTGGATATTATTGACTACCTTGAAGCTAATTAATGATTTGTATATTCCATCATTGTTGGGGTTTAAAACATTTTTGGATTAATGAAGTATATCCAGCATTCTATATGGAATAGGGGAGCATGAATGTAATCAATAAGGAATATGGTAATTCAAGATGTTTCAGTTTATTAAAAGAATACAAGATGAAGGTATTCATATGCTATTGCGGGGTAAAAAGGATCTATATTATGTTTACCTTCCATATAAATGTTGGACTGTGAGTTTGGACAGAAGTATTTTGGATAGTTCTAGTTTGGATTATTTTGGATTACCATAAAAGGAAAACCCGGAGGTTGGGCGGCAACCCGTCGCGTCCGGCAAGGCTGCGAGACTTCAACCCGCAACTGAAGGGCGACAAGGGTGTATCACCTACCACTGTCCCATGAGATGTCCTGGATTAAATAATGTTGTTTTTTTTAAAAGATCTGGTAGATGAATTATAAATTCATTTATTTTGGAACCCTGTACGAATAGTATAAATAAATAAAAAATTACATTCTATTATCTTTTAGAGTGAAAGATGAGTTTGTGGTAGAAACTTATTAATGGATAAAACTCTGATTATAAAGAAAGTATATCTCCTTATGATCTTAGCCAATCTCATAAATAAATTCCTCAACATTAATAAAAGGAACTTAGAAAAAAAATGTTTCCCTAGATGGTACCTTAAATCATCACTAATTTATGGCTTTGGGATTGTTGGCCTTTTCATAGCCATGTTCTCTACCACTCTCCATCAGATAATTGATGGTTAGATTTCTCCTCCATATCCATATTTTCCTACATGGAACCCTAGTATGTGTTATTTTCGGTAATCTTCATACTTTCCACTCTTTATTTTAAATAGAGGCCTCATTAATTCATTTTTCGATGTGGGATTTCAACTAAGATATTTTGAAATGTCAAAAATGTGTTGTCCCAATACCCTATATTTTGTTGAACCGATGGTACTTCAAATCATCATAGATTGATGAGTTTAAGGACCTCAATATTATACTTGTTTGTGATTGATGACCTCAATCACTACCTATAAATATTTACGTTTTTCCTCCAATTATATGTCTCTAATTGCCACCAATGTTCTCCTAATCGAGATCATAATTTGGTGGCGACCCTTTCATTTCTCTTTTCCTCGTATTAAGACTAAATTTTAGTAACCCAATTTCCGATGTGGGTTTTGCCACA
This sequence comes from Viscum album, assembly GCA_963277665.1. NCBI lineage: Eukaryota > Viridiplantae > Streptophyta > Magnoliopsida > Santalales > Viscaceae > Viscum > Viscum album. Next base: position 2,013,141,843 of record OY728153.1, on the reverse strand, counting down.
AATATATTTTCTACTTTCAACCTTTTATTTTCGAAGAACAATTTCAAATTGCGAGGACGCAATTTATTGAAGGAGAGGAGAATGTAACACCCCAGGATTTCAGAGTGTGTTATTTCATAAAAATAATTCAATAACTTGCACTACATGCAACACCGAGTTCAATCACACCATTAAAAGAGGTCATGAATAGTATTAACTACATTTTGAACTTTATATAATCCTTATAAATTTAGAATCCCTATTATGAGTTTCTTAGTCATAATGCAAGAACAGATTCATTTTCATTATTTCACTTTTATCAACTTCTAATAGTGAAACCTTTTTAAATACAATATTTTAAACTTTTTGACTAAATGGGGACATCAAAAATTTAAACTGAAACATCCCAAGCTTCCACGGTACGCTTTCCTTTGAATAAAACAGTAGCGTGTGTTGTACGCAACTTCGAGTTCTAACACACCGTAACCAATCAAACTAGCTGTTATGAATAGTAATACCTACTTTTTGAGTTATATATATTTTATATTTTAAAATGGACTTCATTTTTGGATTCGGAATATCAAATTTAGCCTAAGGTGAAATTTTGGTACTTTTCGGATAACTTTCATATTTTGATGAATAGTGAAAATTACTAAGTTTTAATTAAAAACAACTTTTTTAATCAAAATAATTAATAGTGATAAATTATGAATTTGAGTGGTTTTAAAGTATATTTAGAATATATTTTTACCATTTAATATAATTTTGGTCATTGGACATAATTTTACAATTAAACCGAACATAAACGAGTGTCAATCTTTTGATAGTTATTATCTCTTAAAAACACGCTTTTTGTTTTGACAGCGGGAATTAATTTTAAATTAATTTCTGCCACTTCTGTGTTTTGAATTTAGGAAAATGGATTCCATATTTGGAATAAGGATTTTCAAATTGTGTAAATAGGTAACTTTTAATTTTAGACATTTTGAATAATTACTGCGGTAAATATTTTATTTACCATGGTTAAGGGTAAATCCGGTAAATAAAGGTTAAAAAATAATATTATAATAATACTAAATTACCCTAAAACGTGTCTTAACCCTATTGGTTGATACATGGTCGACCATGGGAATCTTTGGGTCTATTTTGGGACCCCATGGATCCACTTGTAAGTGATAATGACACTTTATTTTAATTATGTTAAAATGAATACAAAAATGACACAAGCATATATCTTTTAGAAAAACAATTGTTACATAGGGTTATATATGTTGGCTTTTAGATTATAAATATTCATTAGAAAGATAAAACGATTTCCTACATAATGATATTTTATTTATAATTTTTAGACATTAAATGATTTATTTTATTTATGACACAATGATGATGCAGTAATTACTATAATAGTGAAAAATTAAAATAATTGATATTATAAATACCCAAAAAAATATAAAATGAAACTTTTAATGAATTAAAATAATTTTCTAGGATAATATGATATATTAGGAGTGATTTAATTGACTTTTTTCGAAGTAATCAATCTATTATGAGTTTCACAAAAATCAACTATTGAATAGTGTCAAAATTGACATAAAAGCGTTTTTAAAACAAATATTATATTATTAATTGATATTAAATTCCTAAAAATCTAAGGATCGGCCAAGAGACTTATATAAGGATAGGGTCATCATTAATGGACCACTTGGGGGTATCTTGGATGTATATAATAAGTTTATTAACCATATTATATAAAAATACAAAGAGACATTGTAAAAGTGAAACTAATTAACTTAGAGTTAATACTTAAAGATAAGGTTAATATAAGTACCCAAACCTGTCTAAATTATATTGGTTGAGTGGTTTTAGACCTATCCCCACTTTAACCTTTGAATAATCAACTTTGGAGCCTTTAGAAACCGAATATGAATTTAATATAAATTAATATTTCTAGCTTTTCCAAAGGTTCCCCTCACCCCTCTTATAAAAGGGCACTCCTCCTTCTCATTTCTTCACACCTCTAAAGCCTTTTAGTTCGGCCAAACTCTGCCCAAATACTCTCCCAACATCCCTAACTACAACCTAGAGGCCTTAGTTTGATCAGAAAGCCATCCTAAGGAGCCCTTTTGATCAAATCAAAAGGAAGAACCCGAAGAAGAGGTAATGATTTCACCACCCTTCTCCAAGTTCATTTCTTCTTCCACTTCTTCATCCTTTGTTCTTACCATTCTAAAATAATAACTCCAGTATCTCACATATACTGTGATGTTATTATAAATATGGTACAACCATATTCAGTATTCTATCCACCCTTTGAATAACATGTCACCATACGTGCGTACGTACGGCTTACCGTCTCCACGTCGTGGTGTAATTGTTATTCAATATAATATTATTTGGATGGGTATAATAATGATGTGTAACTCATGTAAATAATAAATATAACATGTTAATGATTCTGTATATATGATATACCATCCATTTATATATTATTTTAATATCAAAAGAATGATATTGTCGCTCGTGCGTACGTACGGACTACCGTCTCCACGAACGCGATGAGATTCATTCTCCATCGTATCCATTCAAGTATAATTATCATTTGATGATTTAAAAATGATGTTTAAGGACTAGATATCATTCTCGATATGAATAAGATACAACAACCATGGCTTATGTAACAAAACATATAAAAGAAAATGAGTAAGTTAACTCCCGAAACGACGATAATTCTAAGATATTATTAACAAATCAATGTTAAAAGATCATATATGATATCATATTATTATATATGATTATTGTATAATTTAATAACAAATATTTCACCATTATACAGGAGGTTAACCTACCCCAACCAAGGAAAAGTACAAGGTAAGGGTTATTTCACAATCTCTTCATTATCCGAGGTTGTTTATTTATAATAATCTACTGGGATCTCTTTATCATCCACATCCATGTTTTTCAAAATGTATTTCAAAACATTTTTACTATTTACAATAATATGGGTTAAAGTCATTTATACCCTTGTTTGACTTTTTATAAGAGGTTTATAAAGGAATCTTTCCGTCGTTTTCAAAACAAGGTCCTTTTTAACCTTTTCGACAGAATTGAGGTAAGAATGTTTTTTTTAACTTATACGGCGGGTGCGGTAATTTTACGCCGTTATAAAATATTCAAAGCTTTACTTAGAATCTTATAAGAATATTTTCAAAGAAAATGTTTTATTTTATATGGATCTTAAATGATTTCAAAATAAAAGGAGATATTTCTTTAAAAAGAATTTTGATTTCATCTATGTCAACATCCTTTGACGGATTTTAAGATTATTTGAAGTTGATTTATTATGATACAAAACTTCTATATTGTATTGAAGGTTTTGTGATATGTTTGACTATGGATGTGCTATTTTTATACCATTCATAGTTTATGGTGAAATTATTGACATTTCGTATGCTAGTTTTAATACGAATGTTTATGTTATGATTAAACCTTTTCATATGGGAATGCATTGGACTTAATAAGTGACGGGTGGAGCCCGCTATAGCTCCTCGATGCATCGGTATGTCTCATGAGACAAACTAGTGTCTTGGCACATGGCCTTGAAAAAATCTTATTTGTAGTCTTGGCACGAGGCCTTGGCTATGTGGTTATGATAGTCTGGCATTATGCATTCCAACATTATGAAAGTGGTTATTGATATTGCATGTGATTATTCGATTTGTAGAATATCCATGTGAACAAGTAAATGGCATTATTTCATTTTACTTTTGCCATACTATGTTGAAGTTCAATTTTAAAAGGCTTTTGTTTTAGTAATTCATTGCCTTAAATGTTTATGCTTATTTTTAATGTTCCGCTATATTGTTATCCTTACTGGGCATTTGAGCTCACCCCTTTTCTATGTTTTATTTTTCCCAGGTAGTGAAGAAGTAAATTGTGAATGACTTGCAGGGATATTATGAGGGGTTAATAGTGTGGATATGAAGACTTTGTTGTTGTAGTAGTTTTTCACTTTGAAATGTAATGTAAAACTTTATGATTATATCTAGTGTTTCCAAGGCTACTAAACCAATCGGTCTTTCGAGATTTGATCTTCTTGTGATCATGATAATGTTACGAAGTAATGCACCGACTCTGGGCAGCTGGGGTCGGGGCGTTACACGGTTAGTATTAAAGACTAAAATGTGGTTTAATGAGATGAAAATAATTTTTGGTGAATAGTAAGTTTTCCATTTTTTACCACGGTTAATGGTAAATAGGGTAATTAAGGGTAAAATTGATATTATTATTACCCAAACACATGTCCTAATTTTATTGTATAAGTTTAATTAGACCAAAAACAACCTTAAAAATAAAATATGACCCTTTAGGCTCACATGGATTAGATTAGGATATTTATTATTAATTTATTTAAGGAAGGGTTAAAATAGTTAAAATCAATGTTTTAATAACTAAATAATTTTTAATATAGGGTTATACAAAAGATAAATTAGACTATAAATATTAATTAGAAATATAAAATTATTTTCTACATAATGGTATTTTATTTGTAATTTTTAGACTTTATATAATTTAATTTATTTATGACACAATGAAGATGCAGTAATTATATTATTAATTAAATATTGACATATGTGATGTTATAAATACCCAAATAAATGTAATTTCAGACTTTTTATGAATTAAAATAATTTTCATGTTAATATGACATGTTAGTATTGATTTATATAACTTTAGTCGAACTAAGCTTTCTGTTTTGATTTTCACAAAAATCAATTACCAAATAGTGTCAAAATTGACATAAAAGAGTTTTTAAAACAAATATTATATTATAAATTGTTATTTTATTCCTAAAAATCTAATTCTCGGCCAAATGGCTTAGATAAGGTTTTATATATTAATAATAAACATCTTGGGGTTCGTTTGGCTTGTTATAGTAAGTTTATTAACCTTATTGTGTAAGAAAACAAGAAGACACGGTAAAAGTTTAATTATCTAACTTAAAGTTCAATCTAAAAGAAAAGGTTAAAGTAGAAATCTAAAATTGTCTAAATTCTATTGGATGAGATTATTTAGACCCATCCCCACCTTATATTCTAAATAAATCAATTTGGAGCTATTAAAAACTAAATATGACTTTATAATAAAATAATATATTTAGTTTTTCCAATAGTGCCCCTCTCATCTCTTACAAAAGGGCACCTCCCCCCTCTCTTCCTCACACCACTTTGATCCTTCATGCTCGGCCAACCCCAACCCAATAATCTTTTAAATTTCCCTAGAAACATCCTAGAGGTCATGGTCTTCTTCAATGTCCAATTTTATTTCCCTAAAAGGAGGTCTGAATGAGGCGCTTCAAAGAAGAGGTAATGTCTGTTACCGATTCTTTCAACTTTATTTATTCTTCCACTTCTTATTCTTTAGTTTTTTCATTATGAAGTAATAACATCAGTATCAATAATATAATTATATGTTATTATAAGTATGAAACAGCCCTATTTCACCATCTATCCATCCTATGGAAAACAAAATCACCGCGCGTGCGTACGTACGAAATACCGTCTCCACGCCATGGTGTAATCTATTTTCCACCCCCAACATACCTTGATGGATATAATGGTGTTAAGAATAAATATATATGATTATTTAAAATTGATATTGATTTTTAAATAGTATACATACACTCCAATACAATTCCACGATCATGAAAACGTTATCATCGCTCGTGCGTACGTACGGAATACCGTCTCCACGATGTGATGCGACTAGTTCTACGTGATATTCATTGAATAATTATTATATAAATGAATTGAATGAATTAATATGATATATAATACACTAATACAATACTGTAAATGAGGTATATTTAACCTAAAAAGAAGAATATGAATTTATTAGACAAAACACGCATAAGAACAAAGAGTAATAAACACTTGAATAACAAGTAGCATTGAAATTTTACTAATAAGAAGGTAAGAATATGACCATATATGAAATCATAAAAATAAGTATGATTCTGGAATATGTCAATGACATTATTTAAATCATTATACAAGATGTTCGGAAACTTACAAAGCAAATTGGACCTAAGGTAAGGGAAAATCTCACAATCTCAATTTTTATCCGAGATTGTTTATATTTCTGAATTTAATGGGGAATATTTATCATCCACATCCATGTTTCTTCAATATGTAATATTATTTCTATCCTACTACAATTTTTTAAATCCAATTTTACCATTTTGTCAGATTTTAGTAAATGATATGAAAGGAATCTTCTGTCGTTTTTCGTACGAGGTACATTTTGACTTTTCCAGCCAAAGTATGAGGAAAATGTTTTTTTAACTTATACGGAATGAATGGATTTTTAGAACATTATTTCCATGAATATTCATTTACAAGTTTTCATGTTTTTTTAATCAACTTCATTGAGGTCAAAATTATATGACATGTTAAGAAAGGATAATGTTTTTGAAGTAGAAATGATATTTTCCTCATGAATGGAGTTCAAGACTTTTATCAAAATTATTTTCCATCTAAGATAATATATGTTTCTGTTTCTATCTCTATTTTTTCATTGTTTTGATTATGTTATGATGGAATAATTTTTATGATGTTCTCTTTTCTTATATGGATTATGTTATGATGGCATGATGATTAAGAATCCCATTTTTATTACATGGGTTATGCTATGATGTGTGATTTATGATTTGTGGAACACATAAGAATGGTATCATTATGAGATGGGTGGGACATATATCTCCATCCAATTCATTGGGTAATGATTTATTTATCATTATATAGACATGGATGGAGCGAAAGGTTAATCTGGTTTAGTGAAACAGGACGGAAACGAGGAGTGAACTCAGTTCAGAAATGGACTTTGTCCACTAGGATAGTCATGGAAATGAGTCTTGACTACTAAGAAATGATTTTCTATGATTATTTGTATATTCCACAATGTTTCATGTTTTCTGTTATGATTATTGAGATTATATTTCACTACTATGATTTATCCCATGTTATGAAATTATGATCTCTTTTGCAGGTTAAGATTTCCAAAATGATATGTTCTTTTGAATATTATGTGATTGATATTTCTTTTGTTTACCCTCCATGAGCATTTGAGCTCACCCATTTGTATGTTTTCTTTCCCCCGGTCAGGAAGAATGTTATTAAGTAGGATATGCCCAAAAGGGACTCTATATATGATGAAATAAATGGGAGACAATTTAGATGATTTATGAACCAGTTGTTTATGTTTCCCAGTTTCTAAAGACACAATACCTATATGGTCCTTTAATGGTTTTGTTATATGTTTTAATAAGTGTACTTCAATTTTGATGTATTAACAATGTATGTAACGTATTGTTCATTATATTTATCATCAATGTCCATGTTTTATAAAAAAAATTCATGTATGTTTAAAGTACTTTTTACCCATTTTTTACTTTTACTACATGATATGTAAGGAATAATTATTTTTTTTACCATACGAGACACTTTTTGACTTTTCTGAAGAAAGTATGAGAAAGATGTTATTTTTATCTTATACGGCGTGAATGGATTTTTACAGTTTCATAAAGCCTCATTTTCATGAAGATTATTCTACAACATTTAATGACTATTTTCAAGTATATCCTTTTCTTTTAAAATTTCATGGAATTTTGTGAAAATAAAATGATTTTGAAGAAGAAAGGATGTTTTCCTCAAGAATTCATTTAAATTGTTTTATCAAAACCATTTTCCATATAAGATGGCATTGTTTCGTATGTGTATGTTTCATGTATAATTTATCTATTATTTACATGGTTTCACTTTTTCTATGATGAAATGATATCCATTTTTTTATGGATTACATTATGATGGGATGATATTTTTGAAACCCATTTAATTCATTGGGTTATGATGAATGAATTATGTTTATGTTGTGGCGCAAGTAAGAATGATATCATTATGAGATGGGTGAGACCTATATATCTCTCCAATGAATTGGGTATTGATTTATATCTCATGAGATAGACATGGATGGAATGGTAAGTTAATCCGGTTCAGTGATACATGACTGGAATGAGGAGTGAACTCAATTCCGGAAGGGACATTGTCCACTAAGATGGTCTTGGCAGCAATGCCTTGGTTATTATGAAAATCATAACAAGTGCTGAATGGTTGCCACAATTACATGATTTATTCCCATGCTATTTTATCAAAATTGATGTTCCATTATGATACATGACTTAGGTACTTACATGATTTATGTCTTTTCTCAATATTTTGATGATTAAAAATTATGTCCATTTTTTTAGGTTCAAATGTTTATGGTTTATTTTATTTTCTCCATGCATACCCTTACTGAGCATTTCAGATCACCCTTCATATGTTTTCTTTTCCCCAGGTTTTTAGGAAAGGTTTTAGGTAAGAAAACCAAAAGTGGAAGATCTTTATGGGAGATGTTGAAGATCTTTCACCATGATTAGAAGATTACGTTCTGAGTTTCCAAAGACCCTAAACTATTATGGTCTTTTGGTGTCTGTTTTTGTTATGTATTAATTATTCTGAAAAAGTAATGAAATGTCTATGTACGTCAAGATTTGGGTCTCTACAGTTGGTATCATAGGAAAGGTTTAGTTACCCTTTGGAAACTAGGATGCGAAAACTTTAGTGAAATCCCTAGAGATATTTCTAAGGTATGTTTAGGGATGTCCCTAAGGTTAAGAATATGTATAGGTTATATTCCTAGACTTATGGTAACCATATTAGAATATAACCTAAGCTGTTGGATATGGAAGGTAATCCTACATTATTTTGTTGTTTACCTTGCATGATTTTTTCCACTCACAGCATTCTTTTAGGGTTTTAGAAAATGGCTGGAAACAAGAAGATTCCCGATAATGGAGAATATAATAGAAAATGGATTGATATTCTTCATGATCAAGAAAATGAAATGGGATTTGGAAGGTGAAACATCATTATTATGCCTAATCAGAAATCTCATATTATGATCAATAATCTCAACTTCGGAAAGCTTCCTGACTCAGATAATAAAGGAAAGATGGATTTTCATGATGATCATAGAGGAAAGAAAGTTAAATTTCCCACATGTAAATAGTGTGGGAAGAGGCATCATGGAGATTGTTTCAAAGGAACTGGAAGATGATTTGGGTGTGGAAAAGAAGGAGACCAAGCCAGTAAGTGTAAAAGATAAGTTTATGTTAACACCATGGACAAGGATAATGGTATTGCTACGACCTCAACAATGATTAAATGTTTTCAATGTGGGATGTATGGGCATTATTCTAACCAATTCCCTAAGGGAAAATCTCATGAAGGTAATCAACATGGTTGTATGGGTAATATTTATGTTGATGATGATGAAGAGACTACAAATGATATATGAGATGAAAGAAATGATGAAGCTCAGTCAATGGATTAAGAAGGTAGTGAAATGATTTACGTATATCAAGAGTTATGTAGTATAGGTAATGGTACTATGGAATAAAGACACATCTAAGGATTGTAACACTATTGTTTTTCCTAAAGTATTTGAAAGTATATGTTGAATGGTACTGGTATCCATGAAAGGTTATTCATATATTTTTTTTGGAAAGTAGATGACATGCACATAATTAAGGGATAAGAAGATAATGAGATGTTTGATAGTATTCATGAACTCATGATTGATATAAGGACTAACTGATATCATGGTTTGAGTATATAGAATATTTGGGATGTGGAAAAAGTTAACATTTGACAGCATTCATGTTTTCACAAAGGTTTAATGGGTATTCATTTTTCAAGAGAATCCATGATTAAGGTATTCACATGATTAGAATGTGACAAACAAGATATATGAGGGATAAATAATGGTATTTACGTGCTTGTTATATGACCTTTTTAGTAATCATTCACTTTATACTATGAGTTTGGAAAGAATTATTTTAGATAAGCCTAAATATTGGAATGGATTATGTGGGACATCAGATATTATTGTTTAAGTCTAGAACTTTTTGTTATAATAGTATTGTTTTAGAAAAAGGATAACCTATAGGATGGGAGAAAACCCATCGCGTCGGACAAGGTTGTGAGAATCAAAACCACAACTGAAGTGCGACATGCCTTTATTTCCTACCACTGGCCTACATGAAGTCCATGGTTTGTAAAAACTAGTTTTATTTTATTATGCAGGATGATAGATGAAGTATAAGTCCATTTTGGAACCATATCTGATTAATCTTACCATAGATGGACTTATGTATATAATTTTTGCTAACTTATGTTTGAGACAGATGGAATGACCTATCATTCTATCGCTCGATCTTCTAATACTTCTCTAAAAAGAAAAATTCAACTTCATTTATTAAAGAGATGGAGTAGAAGCCGTTCAAGGCACGAACAACAGGGAGATTATTCCAAAATAATGTGAGTATTTATTTTAATTCAAATTCTTCAACAATAGGGAAATGATCTTCCAAAAAAATGTTGTCCTAGTTCCCTTATATTTGATGAATCAGATGTTACCCTAGATCATCACAAATTTATGGCTTTGTGATTGTTGGATTTTTCATAGCCATGTTCTCTACCACTCTCCATCAGAAATCACGGTTATATTTCTCTTCGATATCCATATTTTCACCTATATTCTCTTACATGGAAACCCATTTATTAGTTAATTTGGGTAACCATTATGTTTCATACGTTAGTTTTTAAAGATATGTTTTGGTATTCCTTTTTATGATGTGGGTTTTTATTAAAAAAACTTTCGAGAATTAAATCATTTATAACCCCAATGAATTTCGAGGGAGAAATTCATTTTAAGGGGGGTATAATGTAACACTCTAAGATTTTATGAAAAATATTCTTTTTAATTTCATTGATGTCTTGTGTTGTACGCTACAACAAACAGAGATTTCACTACACGCAGCCCTGATTTGGCATGCATTTCACGCCATAAAGACCTTCCACGATAGCGTGTGTAGTACGCAATACCGAGTTTCAATAAACGAGATATTTTTATTTTGAACTAGCCATTATGAATAATAATACCCACTTTTTGAAATTTTATAAAATTTATCTTTCAAAATGGACTTCATTTTTGGAATTCGGAATATCGAAATTAGCCTAGGGTGAATTTTTGGTATTTTTCTGAATGCTTTCAATTTTTGATGAATAGTGAAAACACTTGGTTACTATTTAAAAACAGACTTTTTATTTAAAAAATTATTTATTATATTTAAATTTATTTTAGGTAAAAATTGATACATAAAACCTATATAAGTTAAATGTAATTAATTGGAGTGATTTTATAATAATTTTAGATATATAAAAAATTTATTGAACTTTTCACCTTCTTTTACCCACCTCCTAGGAGAATTTGTAAATTCACATAAAACATAATTTTATCATTTCAGTGAGTGGAATTTCGAAAATCCGAGAGACACTGTTAATATCAAGGACTAAAATGTGGTTCAATGAGATGAAAATAATTTTTGGTGAATTGTAACTTTTTACTTTTTTTACCACGGTTAAAAGTAAATACAGTAATTAAGGGTAAAAAAGATATTATTATTACCCTAAATCATGTTATAATTCTATTGAATAAGTGTAATTCGACCAACAACAACGTTAGGAATTAAATATGACCATTTAGGTCCACTAGGATTAGATTAGGAAATTTATTATTAATTTATTTAAAGATGGGTTAAAATAGTTAAAATCAATGTTTAATAATTAAAACATTTTTAATATAGGGTTATACATAAGATAAATTAGACTATAAATATTCATTAGAAAGTTAAAATCATTTCCTACATATGTGTAGTTTATTTATAATTTTTATATATTAAATAATTTAATTTATTTATGACACAATGATGATGTAGTAATTATATTATTAATGAAATATTGACATAATTGATGTTAGAAATACCCAAATAAATGTAATTTCGGGCTTTTTATGAATTCCACTAATTTTATAGGTTAATATGACGTGTTAGTATTTATATAATTAACCTTTTTTGAACTAATTATTCTATTTTGAGTTTTAAAAAAATCAATTATCAATTTGTGTCAAAATTGACATAAAATAGTTTTTTAAACAAATATTATATTATTAATTGTTATTTTATTTCTAAAAATCTAAGGTTCGGCCAAATGAATTAGATAAGGTTATATATATTAATAATAAAAAACTTGGGGTTAGTTTGGCTTGTTATAGTAAGTTTATTAATCATATAGTGTAAGAAAACAAGAAGACATGGTAAAAGGAAAATTATTTAACTTAAAGTTAAATCTAAATGAAAAGGTTAAAATAGAAACCTAAACTTGTCTAAATTATATTTTATGAGAGGATATAGACGCATACCCACCTTATGTTCAAAATAAATCAATTTGGAGCTATTAAAAATGAAAAATGTCTTTATAATAAAATAATATTTGGAGTTTCTCCAAAGGTGCCCCTCTCCTCCCTTATAAAAGGGAACCTCCTCCCTCTCTTACACACACCAATTTTAGCCATCATTCTCGGAAAAACACTACCAATTTCTATTCTCCATTTCCCTAGAAATATCCTAGAGGTTATGGTCTTCTTCAAAGACCATCTTTGTTTCCTAAGATAAGGTTAAGAAGAGGCGCTTCAAAGAAGAGGTAATGTCCGTTACCGATTGTTTCAACTTTATTTCTTCTTCTACTTCTTATTATTTAGTTGTTTAATTATGAATTAATAACCTAAGTATAAATAATATAATGATATTTTATTACATGTATGAAATAACTCTATTTCACCATCTACCCATCCTACGGAAAACGAAATCGCCGCGCGTGTGTACGTACGGAATACCGTCTCCACGTCGTGGTGTAATCTGTTTTCGAACACCACCTTACAAGGATGGGTATAATGGTGTAAATAAATAACTATATATGGTAATTGTAAAGTGATATTGATTATTTAATATTATACATACACTTAAATATAATTATATGATCCTGGGAATGATATCATCGCTCGTGCGTACATACGGACTACCGTCTCCACGAACGCGATGAGATTCATTTTCCATGATTAGCCATTCAAGAATGATTATAAAGTATATATAATGAATAAAAATGAAATATATGAAACAATGAGGCTACTTGATTTATGTATACATACATACAAATATATATATATATATATTTCATCTACTTACTTCTATTCAAGTCAATAAGGAAAACAAAACAGCATTCATGCGTACATACGGCCTACCGTATCCATGAACGGTGTATTTCATTTCAATTATATATATATTATATATATATATATACTAAATATATATGATATATATATCATGATTTACATTCTGGAAGTAATTAAATAATTATATAAGTAGTACTGATATCATGAACAACAGGTCCAAACACGTACGATAAGTAAAATGTTTTACCCAAAAGCTGCTTTAACATGAAATTTAAAAAAGAACGGGTAATATAAAGTCATAAGTGAACCATATATGATATCATAACAATGAATATGATTTTGTAATATGTCAATTACATTATTTAAATCATTATACATGAGGTTCAGATACGTACGAATCACATCATACCTAAGTTAAGGGATAATGTTGCAATCTCAATTGTTTTCTATCCGATATTGCTTATATGTAAGTATTTACTGAGGTTATATTTAAAATCAATTTCCAAGTTTTATAAAAAGGTTTTCATGTATGTTTAAAGCCCTTTTTACCATTTTTTTACTTTTACTACATGGTATGTATGGAATATTTTTTTACCATACGAGGTACTTTTTGAATTTTCTAACAAAAGTACAAGAAGGATGTTATTTTTAACTTATAAGGCATGAACGGATTTTTACGGATTCATAACGCCTCATTTTTATGAATCTTACTCTTCAAGATTTAATGAATATTTTCAAAAAAAATCCTTATCTTTTAAAATTGCATGGAAATTTGTGAAAGGAAAATGATTTTGAAGAAGAAAGGGTATTTTCCTCAAGAATTCATTTCAAGTGTTTTATCAAAACCATTTTCCATATAAGATGGAATTATATAATATGTGTATGTTTAAAGTATATTTTCTTCTATGATTTACATGATTTCACTTTTTCTATGATGAAATGATATCCATTTTTTTATGGATTACGTTACAATGGGATGATATTTATGAAACCCATTTTATTCTTTGGGATATGATTAATGATTTATGTTTATGTTGTGGCACAAGTAAGAATGATTTCATTATTAGATGGGTGGGACCTATATCTCCCTCCAATGCATTTGGAAAAGATTTATATCTCATGAGATAGACATGGCTGGAATGGTAAGTTAATCTGGATCAGTGATACTGGACTGGAACGAGGAGTGAACTCGATTCATAAAGGGACTTTGTCCACTAAGATGGTCTTGGTAGCAATGCCTTGGCTACTATGGAAATCATAACAAGTTCTGAATGGTTACCACAATTACATGATTTGTTCCCATGCTTTTTTATAATGATTAATGTTCCCTTATGATACATGACTTACGTACTTCCATGATTTTTGTCTTTGCTCATGATTTTGATGTTTAAACATTATGTTCATGTTTTTAGGTTAAAATATATATGGTGTGTTTTATTTTCTCCATGCTTACCCTTACTGACCATTTGAGCTCACCTTTCATATGTTTTCTTTTCCCCAGTATTTCAAGAATGGTTTTAGGTAAGAAAAAGAAATGGGGAAGATCTTTTTTGGATATGTTGAAGATCTTTCACCATGATTAGAAGATTACGTTCCAAGTTTCCAAAGAAACTAAACTATTACGGTCCTTTGGTGTCTGTTGTTGTTATGTATTAAGTATTATGAAAAAGTAATGTAATTCCTATGTATGTTAAGATTTTGGTCTCTACACCTAATATTACCATTAAAGAAAAAAAGGAAGTACTCTCATTCTATGTTCATTTTCGTTGAGTCCTAGAAGAGGTAGTTGTTGCACGGTATTATAAAAATATCTAATGAAGGCTAAAGAGTCGTCATTAGAAAATCCATTAAATGCATTCCATAGTGAAATGTGTTACTATTTCAGTTCATAATTTCTGGCACTGGGACTAATTATAATAGAAGATGGATTACATAAAACTTGACGGTGTTGGAACTCCCTCATAGTAGGTCTTTCATTTTCTTCTCTGACTTCCGGATGATTTTGGAAGTTATTAGGTGAAGGACCTCTCTCACCAAGATTTTCCATTTCAAATTTTTTTTCATTCATAGAGTAGTTAAATGTTTATATAATTCAGGGTTTAGTGGATCTAATCTAACACCTAATGTTCTTGTGCTCATGAAAACAACAATAAAAATTATTCTGCAGTAATGATAACAGTAACATGTCAACATGGAATGAAGTAGATTTTTACAGTTTCAAATTTTTCCATATTTTTTCTCTATATTTGTTTTATATATTTTATTTTTTTTAGAAAAATAATGGCTCATTCCATCCCCAACAGTGACCCTAAAACATGACTTGAACCATCATTGAAGTCATTCAAAGTAAAAAAGTTATATTCCTACTAACTATAGTATATGTGGAATGCAGGGTCAAACCCATAGAGAAGAAATATTTGACCAATAATCTTCTAAAAACATTCCAAAATTCCACTTTTGTCTGTAGTGTAGTAGATTCTCTATTATGTATTACTATTTATATTTGTTTCTCCTTTTTTATTATTTTTTTTCAATCAAAAACGTGACAGAACATCTCACATCTTGTATCTAAACTATAATAATGATAGAAATAGTTGAAAACATAGAGTAACAGGGATGTAGTATACTAATAAATAAACAATCTATGAAAACACATGGGGAAAAATCTACATTCTACTAGTTATAAAGGTATTCTTATTAACTTAATGGTTTTTGTAGAGTACCACCTTAAAGATAATGACTCACTTCCCTCGCCAGGACTGAAGTCACACAAGCCAATAAATTTAAGAGTCCACCACTCCAAAATTAATCAACGGTAAATCATTTGAAAAAATGACTGAAGGACGAACTCACCATAAGTCTAGAGGACTTATTAATTTATTATCTTTTTAAATGTTTTTACACAATCAATTATTGCATTTGATTGTGAAATAAAGAGATTAAGTTCTATTTGTACAAGAAACCGGACGACTTCAGTATTGATCTTGCCGATCGGTACTGAATTCCTTAAAATGCTAAAGTGAAAAAAGAAAATTAAATGATAACCCTTAGAACTTCAATTATCCACAAACTAAATGATTTAACTAGAAAAAATGTTTAACATAACAATAGTAATTGAAAACATGTAAAAGCAGAGTGTAAGAATTCAAAATCAAGGGAAGAAAAACTCCCCAAATGATACTCTGCTCCTAAATTCCTTCAACTCCTTGGATATTCATAGGACCTAAATACTCTTTATGAAAGAGAAGCTCTCAGATATAAAATGGTGTTCTCAATAAATTGAGTGAATGTCTCAAACAAATCTCTCTTAATATGTTGCTTTCTCTGCTTTATTTACCAACTATCTTTTTCTGCTTATCACCGCCACTATTTACTAACTTGAGTTAATCTTCCACTATTTAACCATACACATGGATTTTTCGTGACTGGTGCGTAGTGCTAGTTTTTCTCACACAACTAACTCTGAGTGAGTTAGTTGAATGCACTTGGACATTTTTAAGGCCTTGATGTGAACCAACATATTTTAAAAACAAAATAAAACAATGTTTAAACTATTAAGACCCAAAAATTGATCAAAATATAATAATAGATAAATCACATAAGTGTTATTAGTTTGATATTTAATTTAATTAACCTTAAACTAAAATTATTCATTATTAATAATTATTTTAAAGTAATTAATTAGTTAACTAATTTAATCTAATAAATTTATTAATGGTAATTATAGTTGTAAATAAAGATATCAATTAAATAATTAGTGAAATAAATTAAATTAAATAATTTAAATTTATAAGTTGTTAAAATTTTAGTTCTAAACATTATATAAAATAGTTTTTTGATTAACTAAAAAAAGTCAAAAAATTATTAAATTATTTATTATTTTGAAAATTTAATTGTAAAAATATTAAATATTTTATTTAATTTTATTTTTACTTATAAATTATTATTGGTATTTTTTATAATATATTATTAAACACTTATTTAATATGCCACACTAAAAAATAAGTATTTTTTAAACTAAAATTAGATGTTTAATTAATTAATTTTAATAAAGTATTATGTTAATTAGATTTATAATTGTTTTTTTAATAAATATCTTATTATAATTATTTATTTACAATTATTAATGCTTAATAATTTAATTACATTATTTTAATTATTGTTTTACTTTAACATACTAATTATTTAAAAAAATCATTCTTCTCCGCTCCTAATTGTAGTACACAACAACCGTAGTAGAGGGGGGTCTTTTTCGGCGTCGCTGCTGCAGGGAAAGTTGGCAGAGTCCAGTCTTCAGTGGATTCCTTCTCCTCAGGTGCGGTAGAACCAATTGGATATGCTCACCTTCAGTGGACCAGTGGCATATGACTCCCAATTCCGGCACACATCCTCCCCAATACGACATCGGCTTCATCTCTATTAGGTGGTAGGAAACAGTTTCTATGAATCTAGATATTTAGTAAACATCTATCCTCCCCATAGGTTCTAAGGGTGGTGGGTCCAATGACTACATGCGGATCACCCTCCTCCTTCAATCTTCTTGACAGCGTGTGGTTCGTCTTCTTAGTAAATTCGACAGTGGATAACATGAGGAGTACACCACATCGGTGGTGCAAAACAAGAGGTGGAATGGTCGAAGAGAAAATGGTTGCAAGAGGAGTGTGAGATGGAGTTTCACAATGGTGAGGTGCGAGGGAATGGTGAGGTGCATGAGAACAGTGGGGTGCAGGGGAACATGAGCTGTAAGGGAATGGTGAGGTGCAGGGGAACGGTGAGGTGCAGTGGAATAGTGAGGTCGAGGGGAACAGTGAGGTGAGGGGATCAGTGAGGTGTAGCCGAATAGTGAGGTGCAGGAGAATGGTGAGGATTAAGGGGATTGTTGAGGTACAGGGAAATAGTGAGGTATAATGGAACAATGACATATAGGTGAATGGTGAGGTGTAGGGGAACTGTGAGGTTTAGGGGAATAGTGAGGTATAGGGGAACTTTGAGCTGTTGGGAAACCCAAGATCACCATTCGACTTAAATTAGAGGGTCACCATTGGGTATAAAATATAAGCTCAACGTTGGTGGAAGGGTCAACAAAACCTTAAAATTAAGGTTACTGATACTGAAAAATAAATCTCATAGTTGGGGATAACTAAAAGGTCACCAGTGAAGATTAAATAGAAGTGTCACTGATGAAAAAAGGTCACCGGTAGACTTAATAGTCATAATTTCCCATTACTAAAAGGGTCATCGTTAGAAATAAAAAATAACTAACGGTGACCTTCAAAAATTAAAAATTCTTAAACTGAAATTAAAATTAAATCATTAGTAAACAAAAAAAATATTGAAAAAAATTTATTAAAAAAAAGCTAAACACCATAAAATTATAACATATTTTTTTATTTAACATTAAACTTTAAAATTAAAATAAAAATATTTAATTGATAACACTTAAATTAGAAATTGGATAATTGATAAACTAAATTGATATAATAATTAATTTATAATTACAATATAAACTATTTACTAGTTATGTACTGTGTAAAAAAACAATTGCTTTAGTGACCTAATCGGTCACCAATGGATCTCATCTACCTCGCCAGTAGACTAAAAACTAAATGTAATGAATAAATAATCTAATTGCATGCGTAAAATTAAACAATTAATATTTTAAAACTATAAGTTATTAAATTAATAAATAGTTTGAATACATAAATATAAAATTGAACTATTTTATTTAATGAAAACTAAAATTCATATCTTAATTAGTTTGTAGGATGATTATACATATTATTTAACATTGTTTACCAATTCAAATGAAACTAAATTATAGGATAAACTATTAAAAAATAGAATATGCTAATTAATACAGAAATAAGAATTTTGATTTATTATTTATCTTTAATGTCAAATTATTAATGATTGATCATATTAAAATTAACAAAACTAATTAAGAAATAATTAAATTAGATATGCAATGTAAAAAAAATAATTAATTTAAGTAATAAAAATACTTAATTAATTATAAAAATGGATTAATTAAAAAAATTAATTATAAAAATACAGAAATACGAATATTTTATAAAAAGTGCTTAAATGATTAATTAAATATGTAATAATTAAGTAAAAAGGTCTTGGAAAACTATTTAAAAATACAGCCACATCAATACTATTATTAGATGATATAAACAAAAAGTGGTCTTCACAATGAACTATATGGACCACCATGATTAAGAGGCTTATATGGATCAACTTCCTTACCATCCTCAAGGGCTGTGTAGGGATCGGTTTCTCCACACTCTGATATTAAACAATTTTGGGAGCCTCTCTCAGGAATGATTCCATGACTCACTCCAATACTTAGATTAGTCAAGCGATGTTAACATCATCCCAACATCATCTATCCCCCAAGAGATACAAATGATGGATCCAACCCAACCACGTTAATGACTCCATCTGACCCCTTAGTCCATGACAATGGTGGTCTCTACCCCTTCATCATCAGCCCCGGTTCAAAGGACCCGATATCATCGTCGGACATAAGATCAGGAAGACACCTTGAATGGATCTTCATTTTCTACATATTTATTGTCATATTCAACCAACGATACACACTATTATCTCCCTGTCATTATAGATCTTGTGAAAAAATATGTCCAATCAAGATTTAGACCCCAACAACCCCATAAGTGGGCTAGGACGAATCTTCTAGTCACCAACATTAGAAGTAGTTGTCATGACCTAATCAGTTATAGTGTGATATAGTACAGAGTCCTCCTTATTCCAATTATCATTGATTTGTATATTTTCTCCATAACGTATGTTTTTAATTTGAAGAGCCTCCTCACCTTGTAACCCATCAGCATGAGAGTCCTCTTATTGTCTAGTTTGATCATTACGATGGTCCTCTTCATGGCACCACTACCAATTGATTGACACATCCTTCCAATGATGTAGGTGACCATCCCGGAGGTCCTCCCCATGTTCAGACCAGCACTAGTAGAGGACCTTTCTTCATTAGAACATCCAACAATGATTTTCATAGTAATGTGTCTCTGATAGAGATAATATATGTTCATATTTTTAATCAAATATTGAGTATTTTTAATGTTTTTTAATTATAAAACACATGTATCTAATTTTTTTATAAATAATAATGGGTATTTAGAATTATATAATAAATATTGAGTAAATATTGAAATTGTCATAATTATGGATTGTTGACAGATTTTTACATCACGTGTAGTTTGGCCATCTCATTAAAAACATAATTAAGAATTCAGTGATTTGTTTTTTGTTACAATACTTATTTTATTTCATTAAACTTTTTCTTCTAAACCAGGAGTTGAATCAATAATCTAGAATCCATAAAAAATCAATGATGTTAAAAACAATTTGGGCAGACAATGTGGATCCCACCATTGTAATAGAATCATATCTCAAACAACACACCTTCAATGGATAAGAATCCATATAGGATAGAACATGAACTCATAGGCTCTTTTCTTAATCTAATTTTAAGTAGTTTTTAACTAATTAATGTTTCCATTTAATGTTATAATTAGAGAGTAATCTTACAAGAACCATAGACTAGAAAAATATACTTCCAACAAAAAAATAATAACTCATACAAAATATTAGAAAAATAGATTAAATTTGAGGGTTGAACTACCAACAAATTTATGAACAAATATTATGAAGGTGTCCACATGTGAATATTCCATTTAAGGGGAAAAAGATCAATGATATGGAAGAAGAATTATTCCAATAATAGGAGGCCCTCACCTCATTTCGAAATCATCAGATTGACACCAATATCCAAGGAGGGATCCCCTAAGGAACGAGCCACTACTACTCTTCTCATTCCCCCCTCATATATTTTATTATTTTATTTTTTGTAGTTTTCTCTTAGTTTTATTTTAATTTTAATTATAATTTTAGTTTTATTAATCCATCCATGTGTGTCCCTCCATCCACATTTCTTCATTTCACTCCCCCCTCTTTATCTTCTTCCACCCACTCCACCATTTAATATCATGCTCTCTGAAATGAGAGGAAAACCCCGAGACTTTTCCTTGGGAGAGGCGAAGGTGATAATGAATTTTATTTAATGTTTAATTTAATTTTTGTAGATATAATTGAGTATCACTCATGGGTATGATGAATTTTTGCGATGTTGTGACTGCCTCCAATGACATGAAACTCAACCAATATATATTGTTTTTTAATAATTTTTTCCTCTTCTAATCGATTATTCCATCAAACATATGAGTTGATATAATCAATAGATGAAACGAAACTTATTAAACTGGGTCCTAGAAGATGACACATCCGACACAATGGTGTGTCGTAAACATAGATTAAAAGAGGAGGAGGAACTGAGAGTTCTCAGACATTCAATGAATTACATAAATTTCTACATAATGAATAGTAGGTCAACGAAGAAATCTAATTTTTGGATTCTAAAATTGAAATAAAAAATATATAGGATAATTATTATTGAACATTAATCCAGGCCCGAAAATTAATATCATTCAACAATAACTCATAATATTTTCATTGAATGATAGCTTAGATTTTTCATTTGAAAAAACAAAAATATTACTTCCTCATTAATTTAAAAAAACACAAAAAATAGACATTTTAGGTGATATATATGAAATAAGTGAACCAAAATGAAAGGATCATCAAGCGAGATGACCTCGACCAGCCATTGTGATGTACTAGGAAAAATATTATTATTGTTTTCCATGCCCTATGACAGGCATGATCCTAAAACTGGATCCATTAATAGGGATCTAATAATCATTTCATTTACCTTTTCTATTTTCAAATCATAGTTAGTTATGATTTCTTAAAAAAATAATAAAACTTCCATAATGTATTCTAAATAAAATAATTATGCATGACAAAATTAATCAGAGGTGTATAAACAAAAAGACAAAGATGATGTAGGGTATAATAGAGCTCAGGAACAAGCAGATATAGAATGCATTGAACAACATAAGAGAAAATATGAAAAATCCATTGATTATGTTCATGCATTAATGGAGTAACCCTAACCTGAGTTGGAGGAAGAACATTTGAAAGTCATGGAAGAAATTTTAAAACATATAATTGAAAGTAAAGAACCTAAGTATTCAAGGTAGGAAGACATACCTGTCGAGCTACTAGTGGGTGATAATCAAATATTGGATGAATTCATGGTTAAATGTTAGTAACTTACTAATATCCCCATAAAATACATTGAATCATAGATATCACTACTAAAGGAAGAAACTGACCAAGTGGTGTAATTTCTATCAAGATATAGGAGCCCGACTACCTGCCTCCATCCTTAGAGAGTCTACTACAAGAGGCACTTACCCCAGAGGAATATATTGAAGATCAACAAAATCATGGAGTTGAACAATTCATTCAATCTATTTATTCTAATTTTATTGAATCTTAATTCTACATCACTCCTAGTAGATTTGATTATAAATAATTATACAATCTCAGTTATGACACGGAGGAAAAGAAGATCATGGATGTGCACCTGCTGAGGAATATAGGGAGCTCCCAGTAAATATTGACTATTTTCTAAATGATGTTGATGAGGAGGTCATTGTGTATTTTGTTAATAAAACCATGCTAAAGTCTAATTTAATTGAAGGGGAAGAATTTAATCTTGTTACTTCATATTTAAATTTTATTCAAATATATGTACACTATGACTTTACCATTGACTATTCATTTGATACATCATATCTTAAGAAACTACTAGACAAATTAGAAGAGGTTACAAAAGTAATAACCATGAAGGAGGATAATTCATACTTCATCATACACCCCCATGAAAGCTATACCTAACTGTGAAGGAGGAGTATATGGTGTACTTTATCCATGGATCATCCTCGAAGAATAAAGTTGAAGTACAAGGTGGGAAAAGCAACATGTGGCGGTTCAAATCAAAGAATCACCATCCTATATCGGGCTATGGATAACAGCTTTTACATCCCTCTAGAGGCCTTAAACGTTCATGTTCCACTTGGGGGATCATACCATGACTAATCTTTTAGTGTATTTCTTGTAATTTATATGTCAATTTCTTTTCATTGAAGTATAATAGAAAACATAACACTCCATCAATCATTTTTCCCATAAATGACATGATCATTAAGCATAATAGAGTTTGGTCCTATTATAGGATCAAGATGGTAGGAGGCATCCCTAGACAGTGTAGGGGCATGACTATGTTTCATGGGAAAATGGAGTTCACATTTAGTGTTGTATCTATAAAAATATCCTCATTTTTTTCATAAAAGGTTTTGAGCATTATAGATATAATTACATTCCCAGAGTTAAATTATTCTTTGATTAACTAATCTAGGAGACATGAGATCTAAGGAACCCAGTGATGTCATGTATTACATTTCAATGTTGATATGGTTAAATGATTGAAATTTAGAAGTGAATTTTTAAATAGGAATCATAGATATTGGAATGATGACCCATGATTTGATATATTTAATTGATTCATATAAATAGAATTCCCCAACCAATTTTTATTCTTTTAATTTCTAAAATTCATCTGAATTGATTTCTTGTTAGTAATCCTAAATTGAGTGATTGTTCAATTTAGATTACTCATTCCCGAGAGTATTTTGAGACCTAGTACTACTTATTTATTTTTGAGCATATTTCTTGAGTGATCTTGGGACATGTAAGTAACCATAACTTCTATTTAAACTTTTCTAAACTATGACTGTGAAAAAACACATTTAAAATGATTTATGCATTCAATTAAAATATATATATCCATAAAATACCACATTTACATCTTTCCTTATTAAAGCCCATAGATAGCATGAATAATTTTCTTGGGATAAGCCATGTTTCAGGCCATTTTTATCCATTCCTACCCTCCTCTAAGTATTTCCATGATATTTAATGTTGAAGTGTGGGGGTAAATAAAATCATTAAGGATATGATGATATACATAGTAATGAATATGTGTGTGGGTGCTATTATGGGAATTGTAAAAATTTGTGGAATTATTAAATGTACTCGATGAGTTTTTCCAAATTGAATAAAAATTTTAAAAACAAAAAAATAGAAATAAATGGGTTGTGATTTCTGAACACCAAAAATCGAAATTTTCTTGACTAATGATATTTTGATCATATATGGTTTTGTTATGGATTTGAAGTTTCTTCTAATCATTACATTAGAAAAAAAAGAAGAAAATAAAAATAAATATTCTAGAGGTTTCACAAATAATTCATTATGCTTACATAATCCTAACCTTTACTTTCAGTTATGGGGAAATGGATTTTTCTACTTTGAAGGAAATAATTTCATTATAATTTTTGATATCTTGAATTGTACATAAGAGAAAAACCAATTACTTCAACCTTAATTTTAAAAGCATCAAATCCTACCAAACATAAGCCTTATAGTCATTTGAACCTTTATTTCATGTCCTTGTTATTTTTTGTGTCTGTTTTCATTACAATGTGGTGAAAGTTGTTCATTTTCAATTATATGGATATAGATAATGTTCTGATTATATGAGAAAAACATTAGAGGAATTATATTATGAGTGGTGAGAGAATACAATAAAATGTGAAGTAAATAATGAAATGTCATGTTTAGTAATAATGAATCAAGGATCTTGAATGAATTGAAAGATAAGTTACAACAATTTTCAAAAGGGAAATGCAAAATATGGGAATTATTTGATTACTTCAGAAATGTGAAATTAAATTAATAATTTATGAATATTTTTAAATGTTTGATTTCACATTGAAAATTAATTGATTATATTTCATGGGAATTTTGTATATTTATAACGTTGGGGTCCTTAGATTTCCATGTTAAGGTTTTATACTTGAGGACAAGTATGGTTTAGGTGAGTGGGTATTTGACAGAGAAAATTTAGGTGCATATTTTTAATTAGATAATGAGGATTATTAATTTATTTTCAATAATAAAACCCATGAATTAAATTTATTTATAAAAAATAATTGGTATTTTTAATTATAAAATGAAAATGGTCCAAATTGTGAAAAGTGAATAATTCTAAATTTTTTACATATTATTACGGAATGTGTAGTATGGTAATTTAATGAAATATATAATTCCAAATTTAGTTATTAGTATTTTGGTAGAATCCATATTTTATTTCCTTCATCTTTAGATTCTGGACAAAGATAATTCGAGAATCTAGATGCAATAAAAATGAAATAAATTAATGATATTTTTGGACAGACAATATAGACCCCACCACCATTAAATAACTGTATCCCAGCCTACACACCTTCAATGAATGTGTTTTCACCTAGAATGAAACATAAGAACATTTTTTAAAATAAATTATTATCATTTTGATTTCATTAATATTTCCATTCGATGTTATACTTTTGGATGAAGTTTCCTGGAAACTGCATCAATAAAAATAAAACTGCAAAAGGAAAAATCATAACTTTTTCATCTGGTTGACAAATGTGTTTAATTTTTGAGGGTTAATGACCAACATATTTATAAAAAACATTTATGAAGGGGTCATTAATGAATAGTCTATTTAATGTTCAAACATTTTCAAAATGTTTCATAGGAAGTATTCTGTATATAAAAGAAGGCCCTCGCCTCCTTCCCAAATCATTATTGTGACACCCCCATCAATAGAGGGATCCCACGGGGGCATGGCCCACTTTTGGTATCCCCCACACTTAATTTTTTTTTATTTTTTTATTTTTTCTTATTTTAATTTCTATTTTATTTAATATTGTAGTTTTATTAATCCATCCATTTGTGTTTCTCCATTAACTTTTCTTCATTTCATTCCCCCTCTCTCTCCTCTTCCACCCGCTCCACCAATTAATCTATTACTCCAAAAAATGAGAGGATAAACCTTAGACATTTCCTGAGGGCAGGTTTAGGTGATCATGATTTTTCTTTAATTTTGAATTTTATGTTTTTTGATAGAATTGAGTATCATTCAACAGTAAGGAAAATGTCCTCGACGTTCTGACTGCCTCTGATGGAATGCATCTCAACCCATCTCTATTATTTTATTTAATAATTTTTACCTCCCTACATTAGTTTTTACTTAAAATTTTTGAGATTATATAATCAATAGATGTAATATATTTGATTGAACCATGTCATGGAAGATGATACATATTATATAAAGGTGTGTCACCAACTTGGATGAAAGTAGGAGGGGGAATTGAGAGTGCTCAGACATTCATTGATTTTACATAATTTATAAATAAATATTAGTATTTCAAACATGACATTTCATGTTAGGACAATAAAATATAAATAAAACATATAAATTATAACAATGATTGAAAATTAAACCAACCGCTAAAACCTTGTTCTTTATTCATTAACTCATTCAGTTTGCATTGCATGATAGTTTAGATTTTTCAAATGAAAAACAAAAAAATATTATTATCAATTTTATTTTAATAATTTTTTTAAGGTGATATAGAATAAATAATTGAACCAAACCTAAATTATCTTCAAGATATATCAATGTGTTCTACCACTATGTTGCACTGGGGAGAATATAATTGATTTTTTCCACATCTCGTGAAAGTCTCTCTTCAGTCCTGCACTCAGCATGTAGGTCATACCTAAATTCTATTAGACATATTCATGAAAGCTCTTATATTGAAAAAACCAATCATGGTGTCTTATGGGTATATTTTTTGTGTGGTTGTGTTTGTTGAGAAAGCCAGATGATTGAAAATGACTATAGTTGGAAGATGCGAAACAAAGGTTTTTTTGTTGTCTCAATTTCCAATTGATTGCCAAATATTTTGGCCTCAAACAGAAGATTGTTTTGATATGTATGTAATTATTCAAAAGACTATATGTTTGGATGAGAAAACCAAAAAATTAGAAAATGATGAAAAATGAGGAGCTGGGCCCATGGATTGTGTACCATGTATTGGAAGGGTGTGCGGCCGCATACAAGGTAGTGGGAACGGTACGCGAGAGCTGTTAGTGGACCTAAAAACAATCTGCGATAGAAGGTGGTACTATATGTGGATGGTTATTTATTAGTGGAGGAGATCAACTGTGTATGAGAAAATGTTGTACACATACCATGTATGAAATATTATTCGCAGGAAGGCTTGCAGTGCATGGTGGTAGGAGGATCAGTATGCAGTGGAGGCTGTATCGAATCAAACATATGGTAAATATTGGATGAATGAATATTGCAGATTCCTTTTACTATATAAGAATTTATAATCTCACTGATTATAAAGGAGACTAAATATCATTAGAAGACATATTTTTCTCAGGGATTTTTGTGATGTCCAACGGAAGTTTGTGAGGGTGTATTCCACGATAGATGAAGTGGATCGTGTGGAAGACATTTTGTCAAATTTTTTTGTGGATAACTGTAACCCAAAAAGGAAACATGGAAAGGAGGAAGATTGTTTGGTACACATGCAGTTTTCTAATGCAGTCTGCTAACAGAGTATAGTTCGCAGACAAAGGGTGATTCAAAGAAGATGTTTATAGAGTCAGTACGCAGAGGCAATACATTATATCAAAGGCGGAGGCAATCGGCAGATGAAGGGAAGTTCATGGAAGTGGAAGAGGTACATGAAGGATGTTTTTTGTGTAACAAACCCGGTACTCACTACACAGGAGAAGAAGATGTTTTGCAATTCAAAAAAAGATGCTAGTGAATGCTTCAAATCAGTTTGAAAAATTATTTTTAGGTACCTAGAAGTACTCAAGATGGTGGACTTCATCTGCTGGTGAAAAAGGAACTCCAACATAGAATATACATATCGATATGGATTTATAAATTCACAATAGTGAAGGGACTAACATATCTATAAACATTTTTTACCTACAAGTCTACAAACTTTGTGTGGATTCACTTCCAAGAGTAGTGAGTGCAGGAAGATGAAGACAGTGTCCCTTTCCACCGGAAGTGAGCTAAAGAAAGGTGCATTAGGAGTGACCCTGTGGAATTGCAGGGAGCAGACCATTAAACATGTAACGTCTATGAGTATTGGCATATAATATCTAGACCATTCACTATACACATTATTTTATGTGATCCTTAGTGAATATTGTAAACTAGAACATCGATGTTGTATCCTCCTTGGACATATCCCAAGTGACGGTGAACAAAGAAATCATTTATGTGTCTTGTGCATGATTTCATATTTTCTCATATATTTCAATGGTAAGTAGAGAGAGTTTTGTTTTTTATAAAATATAAACATGATCCAAAATGGATTATGTTTTAATTTTTCATACCCTTAATCACCCCCCCTCTTAGCATATTCGACATAGTGGAACAAACATCCTCGCATCCAAGTACACCCAAGCTAAGGTTCTCCTCACACTTTAATGAAATATGGAGTCCATCCCCATGCCCTTAGCAATAATCAGAGCGGGGTTCCTTCCAATTCCGTTGATTAAAGACATGAATATTTCCCACATGTTCCTACAAACTCTAGAGGATGCCCTCCATGCTTTACCACCACCCATCATTGAGGTACTCCCCATGCTAAATATTTACCTGGCTATGAGCAACCCTTAGGGGGATGAATGCCCAACCATCACTTCCTAAGGCATAATATTTCACTGTTCTAAATCTGATTCAATCCAATCTCATTTTTAGACTCTAATGTAGTTTTTGATTTGATGTTGGATCCTTCAACTCAATCCACAACATCAGAGTTTGGGGTAAAACTAGGCATATCACCTTCATCCTTCTGAAAGGGAAATGCACCATATCCTTGAGGGACTCTTCAAGTACACACAAGAGAAGGAATAAATGATACTTTTTAGGCCTTGGTCATTTAATACTCTCAATCATCATTAGTATCATTATCTACCTCAATATAAGATTAATGAGAGTTTTTATGGGTGTCCCTTAAATGATGAAATCTACCCAGATTCTTCATGAGAATCAACTGACTTCACAAAAGAAGTGACGATTAGCATTTATTAAAATATAGAGGTTATGATGTGGTCAGTTTTACCCTCAGGATATAAACTACATTGTAGCATCTTGTCAGACCGTGAAACATTCTCTAAACTAACTAGTCCTCCTCTACAACAGTCTATCTCAGTACTATTGTCGGTTCCTCAGCTTACCCTATTGACGAATGGGGGAAACTATGGGATGGATATTGATTCCAAATGAAGGGGTTTGTGGTAAATTTTCATAGTGTACCATCCTAAAGGGATGTTTTTTTTCAATCAATACTTTATATATTAACATTTTTTAACCTCCGGTCCAAGATGATGCCATATGTATCTACAGGACCTTGGGGATGACGCAGTTCGATCTCCATCATCATATATTGTCTTCTACAAAATCCAAGAACATTATGATGACATTTTCCATCAATTCCACCTAATTGAGTTAGGTGTTCATTCCATGGTACATAACCATAAATCAACAGTTAATCATGATACTAATTATAAATGATGCATTCAAGGCCTCACTGTGGTCCGAAAAAATTATATGAGAAGCATCTCCACACATCGAGATCCACAGCTGGGGTATTATGATGACCTTCAAATTTGTCCCATCCTACATCAGCCTAATATTATGGGTGATATCAAGGATTTTCTCTCATGTGTTGTTTTCGTAAATAGGGCTGACCTCATAGGGCATGATACTGGGACTGGAATAATTGAAGGGAAACTAGCCCATAAGGCCGGGTCACATCTATTAGATCCCCCATGTATTGTGACATTACCTAAAAGGAATTTTTTTGCTCTTGTAGACCCTAATGATTCATTTCCCCTCATATAGGACACCAATAATAGAAAATTACACTCTGTGATAATTAATCCCACCAATCCTTCGGGCTCGATGAGAAAGACGGAGGAGGATCCTGAAAAGGTCGTATTGTTACATTAACTAATGGAACATAAGAATGTTGTTGATGAGATATTTTCTGAGCATGTAGTAGATGGGTAACTATATTTTTTGGATCCCCAATATAATCCCAATCACCATCCACTAGGGAAGCAAGGGATTCTATATGTTCCACCTTGGGAGTTTTCCCATTGATATTGACCACCCTGCATATCCCAACAGGATAGAGGCAGGTGCTTATATAATGTGGTTTCGGTATGATTCAAAAAATACCCTATAACATAATATGAATAATCTACAAGCCCCATATCTATAGGCCTTTCTTCTAGTATCCCCTTATGTTGCTCCGCAGTTCGTCACTCAAATAGCTCATAATGTCATTTTACCAGCCACTCCACAAGATGTTGGGACTACATATCAAGCTAAAGAACCCACCAACACCCGCTTGTTTAGGGATCCTCTCCAAGATAAGAACCCTTGAAAATATTATCTGATGTCTCATATCATCACTTTCATCAAGGAACATGAACCTCGATAGGTTGAGATTTTTCCTGATGGAAAGTCGTATCTGGCATGGGTAGATGAAATTATGGAACCCCATGAATTTATAAATCCTACCTTTCCCCATAAAATGGGATGCGAGACCTCTCGTAGCATATGAAACACTTTGTCTCTAGATATTGACCCAATCTAGGAACACCCACACAGTTGAAATTGGCCAATATTTGATGCTTCATAATGAAAATGGAAGGGATCATGATCTTTTGGTGTAGCATGATACCAATTGTGTCCCGAGCGGGTTGAGAAGATCCATGAAAACAATTCACGTATTAGTTTCTCTCAACCAATCAGATGAAAAATATTATAGAACTCTTCAAGTGCATGAAAAAATCATATAGGTGCATTACAAACATAATCACCTGGTGGAAGGGCCCCACATATTCAATCGACATGCCCCTGACTAAGGAAAATCAATTGAAATTGTGTGTGGGGAATTTAAATAATGAATAGGACCCCTACATTATCACTCAAGACATCCCAGGAAGATTTTTGGGATATTTTTTTACAAGGATTAGTGATTAGGGGAATACTAAAATCAAGTCAAACAATGACACTCAATACCTCCCACAACTCAGGAAATATGAAAATCTAAGGCTAAGACAACTATCATTTCATAAGTGGAGGTCTGTAGGCCACTAGAGTTTTTTCTATAAGAGGCTCCTTCATTGAAATTAAAAATTCCTCAGCCTCCGGACTACCCTTAATTTCAGGATCGCTCTCCCTCGAATCAGTAGGTTCCGCTACATAATGCACCACCACTAAATAAGAAACATAATTGGGTTCCACCTACAGGTCATTCTCCATCCCCTCGTCTAGGCTTGACTCCCATTTTCCACCTTCAAGATAAGATGAACTAGGTCTACTCATTTAATGAGGCTTTGTTCCTTATTTATTTATATAGTGCCTCAGATAATGGAATCATGCAGTTTCCATTATGAATGAGATTTCAAGAGGCTAATCTCTCTGATCACCCAAGTTAATAACCTTTTCACCAGTTCATTTGATATACTGTCAAGCAGTTATATGTTTTCAAGGACAATCTCTAGTACCAGTTAAAAAAAATAGTCAGGTTGGTCCCCACTCAGGCGCAGGTGGAAAGTGATTCTATTGTGAACGATGATGGTTGTGAGGTTGAACGAATGTAGGTATCTTGCTTTGAGTCTTGGAAAAATTATGATAGGTTAACATGAAAGGCCTCATTACTGCCCAAATTATCATTCATGGAAATATGAATTAGACTAAACCTTCTAAAGTCATTGTTCCTCGTCCCACTATCACTTCTACATCTAAGACTTTACCTCCTACCAACTAAAATGGTAGGAACTAACAACACAAGTGAATAAAAATTCCCCCAATTGTGGCAAATCCCTCCTGCACTTTTAGTGACTTCGTTCCCCCAATGATGGTATTCTCCCCCTAGATCCACCCATCTTTAGATCATTATTCAAGTGATGTTCGAGAACATTACATTTTAAATACCATCAAGATATTGGACCATTACATGGTTCCTGATGAAAAGGAACACTGGAACGATCATTCTATTATCTTAGTCGATTCCATAATGGACAAAGCCATAGATACATGAATCATCATAATAATTCATCCAATTCCTCTAGACCAGCTATGCTTTAAACTACGAATAGACTGTTGGATCAACCTAGAGGTCAATATGAAATGTCCACTCATTCGATCCCATTAAGATCATGACAACCTCCAGTTGGGTTTCTAGACAAGGAAAATCCCCTGGAATCATGTCATGATCAGTCTTACCAAGCTACGACCACGAATCATTCATCTGGTAATCAACTTGTTGTCATTTTTCATGTTTTAGCTAGTGGAAAATAGGATATTCCCAAAACCTGAAAAAATATTCCCATTGGACAAAAAACATCTTCCATACCACCTATCATAGAGAAACATCCTAGAATCATATATATGCATCTACCCCATAGGTATGATGTGATTAATCACCTTCTCAACTATCCTAAAAATCACTTGATACTCAGGAATATTCTCTTATCTGAGGATATGTGTGAAGACCCCATAGAGGTTTTTAGATGCCCCCTCTTATTCTAAATAGAGGTAGTAGCTACAGATGCATTTCATGCTGAGGAAGTTGAGACTTCAGAGTTCCAAGACATCATCTCATTATCATGAGAAGATGAATTCCCTTCTATATAGGGGAAAATTCTCTTGTTATATATCACAAACATGGGTAATGTTGCTGAAGTATTTCATTTCCAAGGAAACACAGGTTCATGGATAAATATCTTCCCACCCCAGATGCTCCACAAGTTGGGATTTCCTAAAGTATATCGGGATCCCACTAACCTAAATATTTATGGTCTGGCCAGACCGAGAAAATTCCATGTGGATAGATCCACCTAAGGGACCATTTCCATGGACTGATTTCTTGTGTTGAGTTCATGGTCATCTTGTATGAAAATTCAAAAAATGTCATTGTTGGCAGACACTAGATCCACCTTCCTGAAATGGTTCTCCCATCAAATTATCAGTTCCTCAAGTAATATCTTAATGATTGAGTGAGTGTGCTCCATGGTGATGCATCCCCCTTTTCCTCTTGGATGACTACTATATGAACAAGTAAATGTATGTTCATTCTAATGAGTTCATGAAAATACTAATTGTTTTCCAACAATAGAATGATCGAGATCATGCCATAGTCATCCATATTCAATGGTTGGATGCCAAAACCACGAACATGGGATACTACTTTGATGTTTCATGAAGGAGTGAGAAGCGCATTCGCGTGTATAAGGACTATCAGATGATCAATTATTACTCCTATAAATATCACGATCGAGACATACCATAACCCCATAGCCCTATTAGGTATTAGGTTGTTCGACCCATGAAACAACAATACAACATAATTTTTTTTGAGGATGGGTTTTACTGACTAATGAAAATGTGACACTATTACATTGATATTATCAAGAATGTCTCACTGGGATGAAGGTATGATGGAATTGGAGTGGCATATTTTTTTCCATCTTTTCAGTGGAAAGGGTGTGTCCTAATAATGATTCCACCACCATTAAAGATTATACCATCATCCCCCCAGGGACATTTAACTCAAAAAAATTTCCACCACTGATGATCCTTTCACTATGGATGATGAGGAATATTTGGAAGACCCTCATCCCAAATATGAAGAAGGTTTATCAAGAACCAGTTATGAGTTTATCTATGTGAATCTCAATTCCCAAATAGTATTGTGACCGACACTGATCAACATCGCTATGTTTGTGGAAGAGGATAACCTGTATTGGGATTTCCTGAATCAAGATTGGGATGTATTTTCATGAGGTTATGATGAGATATCCGAGCTGTATCTTAAGGTTGTCCATCACCATATTATCCCAATGATCTATTTTGGGTTAAAACAACCTCCCAAAAAAATGATCCCCTCTCATGGTGCCATGTTTTTTTCAAATTTTGATAAGATTTCAAAATCCAACTTCTTCAAGGAATACCAATACCCCTGATGGTTATCTAAAATCATTCTCATCATGAATAAAATACATAGATCACAGTCTGCATTGAATCCCAATATCTAAAACATCACTATAAAAAGGATTATTTCCCCTTCCTATGATATGGTTTATGATTAATGCCACCACCAGATTCAAATTCCTCTCTTTCATGGATATGTGTTCTAGGAATAATAAAATCCCCATGGACCCTAACGGTAAAGAGGCCACCACCATTAGAGAACTGCATAGAACCTATTGATACAAGTTATTTCATTTTTTATATTAATAATGCAGGATCCACCTATTAGTTCCATATGCACCACACATTCTATAAAAATCCACAAAACATTAGTGGAATGTTATATAGACCATTAGGTGGTCCAATATCATCATTGTTAGGATAATATAAGATAAATTGACAATGTGTTTGGATTTCTACACTTCAGCTATCTAAATATGAACCACATGAAGTGTTCTTTCGGTGGTTAATTGTTTTATGTTTCTCAGCATCTTTTTTAGATATAGAGTCATCAAGATCGATATAGGAAATTTAATGACCATCTTTTAAATACCTCCTCCAAGAAAACATCGAGAGCTCTAAGGCATCCATTTAAACTTAAACTATATACATTGATTGAGTGAAAATATAGCATGAATGTTTAATCTCTATTCCCTGATCAGGAAGAGATATTCCCTCTACCCATGGGATGAAGAATTATAGACCATTTTAAGGGGATTATGAATTACATTATTCATCCTATGTTTATAATGACACCAGTCCCCAAAAGGTTCCCCGAACTTTATAGGACTACCCTATAATGACCACTAAATTCTCTACTTTCCTAGAAGTATAATGAAGGGTCAATGAATTGTTAATACTATATCAGACACAGGCTCCTTATCACAGAATTCAAATACTCTAATATAGAGATGGTATTCCTCATGTTGGATTTTATGGTATCGACGATACATCATTATCTACATCTCCACAAGATACATCTATTGTCCCACATTGATCCACTAAATTTTATTCATAAATTCCCTATGTTGATAGGAAGAATTTCTCTGGTTGATGATCATTTAGAAAATCACAATCTAGTTCATCATATGGAAAACTATCAAGGGTCTGTAATTGGAAGAAATCCTTGTAGACCATCTAACCCCACAATGAAGTCTCTAGATTTTGATCATCCAGATGAGATTATTCTATAAGTAGACCAAGAAATGTTGTGTTTCTAGATGAACATTGATCACTCTTCCCAACGTATGACTAGTAGATAGATCAATGGCCTAAGACTCAATAGAGTAGAACTAGGTGTCATCTTCATCATACCTACACAGACAGTCTTTTTCTACTCATTCTTGTTGTTAGAAGGCTGATACAACAATGAGGTACAATATCCAGCCCTTATCAAGAGTATAATGATGGGCCTTAATATTGAAGTTTACTACATATGTGTGAAAGGGGATAATGAGCTGGTTATCATGAATAACATCATAGACTATGTCATCAGTAATCCAAACCTTGTACCCCTCTTAGAGGATACTCTCAATCCAATGTTTTAGTTTTATTATATATAAGAGGTCACTCATGTTCCTTGTTCACTGAAATATTGATATGAAACATTGTCCAGCGATGTTGCTTCCCTCGCTGTGCCTGGTCAAGATGATCAAATTATCCACATGGTGAATCAACAGTTCACAGGTCATGTCACCTCAAACGATGAAGATGCATGGCTGATATGTCATATTAAAACAAATGTCACTACAAAAGGTCCCCCAAAACCCCAAACTATATAATTATTTGATGAATATTCTTTTATTATATAAAACATTGAAATATCCTGATAGAAATTGATGAATGTGAGGAGATATTTTAGGATCAAAATATGTTGTAGATGCTCAATATACAAGAGGGGGTGAATTGTATCCTATAAAAATTTCATTGGAACTTTTATAGTTGTTATAAAAAATTATATTCTATAAAAAAGTTTTACAAGGTAAATTCACAAAATATCTTGGTTCTACAAGCTTGCTAGATTTTGGAAATATGAATCTGGAAATAAATCTTATGAAAAGTTTACAAGGGAAAATATTCTACATTAAAGTGTATAGAACATTACTAATCCAAGTACAAGTACAAGAGAGTATAAGATAGTTATAAATTCATTATCAATCCAAATTAAATGGAATATAAACTAGAAACAACACAAGTAACAATTATGGAATCAGTTAACTCAATGAGTAGGGTATCCAACAACCATTGATTAAGGTCCCATGATTTTACATTCAAGAATGTCTGCCTTACCCCCACCAGGTTAATCCGTCAATAGGAATATCAGAGTCTGTCTTACTATCCATGCAAGCCCTTAAATGCCAAGGTAGTCAGCACCTTTTTCTTCCTTATCAAGGATGTCCTCGAACATTAAGGTAGTTTTCTCCATTGAATTACTATCCTTAGAATCCCTCAATTGTACAAAAAAATCAGAGTCGCATGAAGTAATCTAAACCATATGTTCAGTATGCACAAAGGATGATAGTATTTCTTTCTAGAAATCACTTCAACAACATTTAATCTATATTTTTGTAAAACAATTTTTATATCGGTCAAATTAGCTCCTAATTATAGGCATTTCTTCAACAACCGACTCCATCCTCCAACAGTCACATTTTTCCTTGAATCTCGAAGGGGATATGTATACATGTGACTCAAACAACTATTAGTTTGAAATAGAATTCATGACATCATTTCATGACTATAACATGTGTAACAAAAATATGGTTTCATAACAAAATATATTTTTTCAGAGTCTATGTAAAAAAATAATGTCTGAAGACTAAGAAAATAAACATTCAAATTATATATTAGAAGAATAGCCAGATTCTGTTTTTCAAGGAATTTGGAATAATAAATCTGTAGATTTCAGATTCTGAATTATAAGGTATTAAGAATATGAAATCTATGGAATTGGGAACCTAAATTTTAAGAATTTCGGGGTTTGAATTATAAGAAATTTAGAGTCATATTTCTATGGAATTCAGAGTCTAAATTCTTAATAATTCATAGTCTGAATTCTAATGAATTTTGAACCTGCATTCTATGTAATTTGGAATAAGAATTATATGGAATTCAGAGTCTGAATTCAGAGGAATATGGAATATGAATTTCATAGAATTTAGAATCTGAATTATAGAGAAATCAAAATATAAATTTCTGAAAATTTGGAATCATAATTTTAGTGAATTCAGAATCTTAATCCATCTTCTCCTCTTTATTTACGATGTAAGACCCTCCATCATCAATCGGTTCAGAAATGGAAGCTTCTTCTTCAAGATGTTCAAATTTTAACATCTATTCTGATCATGGAAATTATGCTTTATCATCTACTATGCATATATAAACAGAAGAAATAACACATGTTGAAGAAGTAGAGGAAGATCTCAGAGATGATTCTCTAGCATTTGAAGATGGTATCTCTACCTCCGTGGATGAACTCAGAGAAAATAATATGGGTACAAAAGAAGATCCACGCCCCACTTTAATCAGTGTGGCCATGACCCTTGAAGAATAGGAGATTTCTATTTCCTTTTTAAAGCTAAATCGAGACATATTTTCTTAGAACTATACAGAGATGCCCATGATTGATCCTGATGATGCTACTCATCATTTGGGATTAACAGAAGTACATAGAGGATTTAAGAAAGCCGCAAGAAGAACACACCCAACATATGCTTCCAAAAATTGAAGCTGAAGTATATAAGCTTATCAAAGCTAACTTCGTCAGAGAATATCAATATCCCATGTGGTTGGCTAATATTGTCCCTGTAAAGAAGAAGAACAGAGAAATTCGAGTTTTCATCGATTTCAGAGATCTTAAGTATATTCTTACTACTACTGATTTCATTTCCAAATGGGCAGAGGCAATACCTCTTATGGAAGTCAGTTCTAAATGCATTGTTAGATTCATCAAGTCTAACATCATTACCATATTTGGTGTCCCTCATACCATATTGATGGATAAAGGTCCCAACTTCTGTTCATCCAAGGTGAAGAAGTTGTATTAAGAATACAACATCAAATCCAACCATTTATCTCGGTATCATGCAGCGACCAATGGCCAGATAGAAGCCTTCAATAAGACTCTTTCAAATATACTGCAAAAGATGGTGGATAAAGATAAGAAATCATAGCCTGATAAACACTTTCATGATTTATGGGCTTATCGGACTACCACCCGCACTACAAAGCGGTCAACTCCATATTCACTGGTATATGGAACGAAAGCTGTCATGCCCATTGAAGTTCAATTACCCTCGATCAGTGTAGCCATTTGTGATTAGTCATCTATAGAAGAACAATCTCAAAAGTGATTGAATTAATTTGAATGATTAGATGAGAAAATATTGTTCACTTTTCACCACTTGGAAGTCTATCATAATCGAATAACACGAGCTTTCAACAAAAAAGGTTCATCTTTGATCATTCACTTAGGGAGAATTGGAATTAGTTGTCAAAACTCCAATGATACAAGGAAATAAACCTCCCAAGCATGATCCAAAATTGGAAGGACCTTACTCAATACATAGGGTCTACTACAATGGAGCTTATTTTTTAATCTCAATGGATGAAGAACTCATCACTACTCCAACCACTGCTAGATTTCTGAAGAAATATTTTGTATGAAATCAAAATACAGCAACGGTCCATGCATACGACTTTAAACTATTTGCATTTTTCTTATGTTCAACAGGACGTTAAACTGCATAACCTATGGTCCATGCATACGACCTTAAACTATTGGAACATACGTCGAACATAATGCTAAACTATATCATCCCTTTTTCGTCCAACATGATGTTAAACTATGAAAAAGTCCCTAATACATCCAACATGACGTTAAAGGGTGTACCCTTTTTTCCTCACTTCATGATATTAAACTACACAGTTCCCCTTTTGTCCAACATGACATTAAACTGTATTGTCCCCATAGTCCTAACTACATGATAGTAAAATGTACATAAAGTCTTTTAATACGTCCAACATGACATTAAACTATACATTGTCCCTGCTACATGACATTAAACTGTGCAGCACCAATAGTCTTAACTGCAAGACTTTAAACTGCATTGTCCCTTTATATGTCCTACATGACATTAAACTGTGCATTGTTACGGTTGTTTATACCTCTTGTTTCTCACACTAAGTGTGACTCACGTGAACATAGAGAAAACTTCAACCATAACACTCTCTCTAGGGTACTAACCACGTGTAAGTCCAAACACTATTTTTTAGGTTGTTGTCTCCAAGGACAACTTTATCACTAATTCATTCCTAAATTGAACTACGTGGACTTTAATTCTTGCCTTCAAGGCTGGGTATGTAGGCAACCTCCCAAGGTTCAATCCCAAAAACCAATCTCTTCACATCATTTCACCTCCATCTCATACGATGTTGATTCACGAAACCACCCCTAGAATCAATATTATTACGTTGGTTCACTTTCATCATTGCTATACGACGTTAAACTATACCACAATTTTGTCCAGAATGACAATAATCTACAATATTCTTTGATACC
Organism: Viscum album; assembly: GCA_963277665.1. Lineage (NCBI taxonomy): Eukaryota > Viridiplantae > Streptophyta > Magnoliopsida > Santalales > Viscaceae > Viscum > Viscum album. The sequence continues at coordinate 2,013,102,217 of OY728153.1, read as the reverse complement.
CTCACCTGAGAGGGAATCATTATTTTCAATTATTTTGAATCATGTTATATTCCAAAGACTATGTGCATACATGGAAATTCCCAAACCTTTTATCTTGGGTTGAACCATCATTGCACTAAAGTCCCCTTTCACCCTTCACATGTATGAACCAAATTTGTATAGAGGGTATTTCTAGATCTATGTGGGATTGATTCCCATCCTTATGGGATATGTAGGAACGTTCGAGTGTCCCTCGAATCCAAGACCAATTCATTTGGGCCTAACCCCAAATTCCTCTTTCAGTCCCCTGTCTGAAAAGTTCCCATGAAAACACACATTGTGTATTCCTTGTAATGGTGTAAGCCCTAAGAACCTAAACTAAGATCCCAAATCCTTTTGTCCCACATGATGTTAAACTGTAGTTCAAGAACAATGTATAGCTTGATTCCCATCCTTATGGGATACGTAGTGAAGTCCAACATTCCAATTCAGGACCCTTCCACAACATGAATATGGTTAGAATTGATCTGTGTATATTTGCATACATTGGAAAATACCCATATTTATGTGTCATAAAACAAACCTTAAATATTTTTATATCTTTATAACCCTTTTCTTAACTTCTAATCACAAAATGCTTGAAATTCTGAGAGTTCTTTTGCCTGACCGTGCAGCACGTGCCCTTAGGCGGCCTTGCATAAATAGTCTACATAACGGACCTGTCAGCCAAAAGATGATATTATTTGACTATGCATCCAATGCCCATAGGTGGCCCTGCATAATTCAACCCCCTAACGGGTTTTTTAAATATTGGTAACTTCATTCTTGGGAGGAAACCCTCTTTTGTCCTTATTTGTCTTTATAATATGTAGGGATCTACAGAAATAGCCATCCTTAACTTATTTGTCCCATATCAATTTTCATGATATGATAGTATTCAATTATATGGTTTATATTCTCCTTCCCTACGTTTGGGTCAGACCTTCATAGGAGTGATATCCATCCAGTTCTTCAATAATCTTGTTTGGAAATATCTTCTCCATATTCAAGTACCTCTTTCCATACAGCAAACTCTATACTTTGGAAAATCTGAATCTTCATAAACATTCACCGGCATTCTAGCACTAGGAAAGTAAATTTATGAGAGTTAGTTTTCCTAATGATAAAGCACGTGCCTTTAGGTGGCCTTGAATAAGTAGTCTACATAATGTACCTGTCAGCCAAAAGATGCTATTTATTTGACTATGCATCCAATTCCCTTAAGTGGCCCTGCATAATTCAACCCCCTAATGGGTTTTTTAAATAATGGCAACTTCATTCTTGGGAACTACTTCTTCTAATGCCTTTTAGCTCTTTTTCATATCATTCCACAGATTCAAATATTCTTAAGTCATAGTTTACATATTTTCCCTCATACTTGAGTATGGTAATATGTTTTCAGATTAATTTTCAAAGAATTAAGTCAATTTTAATCCATTTTGGTCAAAGCTATTTTGACCTTAAACAATAGCCTCTTTATGTCCGATGTTCATGACTTTAAACTGCCCACAAAAGAAAAAGAACTCTGAATAAAAGTCCAGTTCCAGCTCACTAATGATATATTTTGTTTGATTTATGTAATAATGAGAAATTAAAAGATTCAAAGTTTGTAGGGTTATATATAATAATACAAGTAAAAATCAAACTATGCTTACTAGGCCCATTTGCTTAAGTAAAATATAAAGCAGGTAGCAGGAAAATACGTGTACAAGTGATTGAAGGTGAAAGCATTCGTTCCATTTGACTCACAAGAATTAGAGGGACATCCCCATATTGGAGCCTCTTCTCTTGTCAGGAAATTAAAAAATACTGTCAACATAAGTCTTCACTTGATGTACAACATCCCGAGCTTCATCAGCATCGACATGAAGCTCGTACAGTCGACCAGCTTCACCCTTCTCAGCTTGGTGGAGTTCCTTCTTGGAATCTGCAATGGAATTCATACCATTCGTTTGAGCTCCCTCCAATGAATTATTAAGCTGGTCATGTTCCCAGGTAACAACATCTAACAGTTGCTGGAGCTGCACCTGCTAGACGACTTTTTCTTTGATCTTATGCTTCAGCTCTGTCATCTTGGAAACATAGTCAGCCTCAGCTTGGGATTCCGCAACCTCAAATTCTCTGATGTTGACTGACAGTTTCACCCTGGTCAGATATTCGCGACACTTTTTCTCCTGCTCCCTCCTGAAGATGACTTGTTTCACCACAATATGGATCTCTTGGTATCCAAAACCGCCAAGTCCTTGCATAACGAACTGGGATAACAATCGAGGGATCTTTGACAGTATCTCTTCTAAAGGCACCTCAGATATGATTTTCCATATGTTGTTCATTGCCTTGCATCATGAAAAACTGAGCGCCTTAAGCACATCTGGGTCTGATTCAACATCATCATCAATGGGGGGCATGTATTATGGGATTAATGCACTTAGGGTAGTTCCAGGTTCTTCTCCTTCCCCCCTGACCCTGGTAGATTCACCTTCTACTACTCTTTGGGCTGAGGTTGAGACTTCACCTCCAGTTATATCCATTGAAGTTGATATACCTATTTGATCAATTAAAGGTATGGTTAGTTTCATAGAATTATGTAAATTGGTTGTCTATCTTGAAAACTCATTACAATCATTACCTAATAGTAAATCAGCAGCTTGAGAAGACTTCTCCCCTTCATTCCTAGTTTCAACAGGATCTTCAAGATGGGTCTCATGAGGGTTTACTAGGTTTAACTCCACTTGATATAATGTTTCTGCAATGGTGGGGTTGAAATCAATGTCCACACCCTCTTCAGGCATTGGTAGTTCAGCAGCTTCTATGGACGAAACTGCATATTATTTTTAGTCATGATTAGAATTGTAAATTATAAGAAAATTTATTGGTCAAAGGAAAACAATCACACCCAAGGTATTATAAATCACATGATAACATATCATGATCATAAAATTATTCGAAAGACATGCCACGATTCATCATTTAATCCAATGATATTTCAGAATCCTGGTCAGTCTCTCCAGGGGGAGAATTTGATATGCCCTCTTGGAGACCCTCATTCTACAGCCCCTGACCCTGGACAGCTTCTTCAGGAAGGATAGAAGATTCAGTTGCTGTGGCCACCAATGATTCTAGTGTAGGTTATTCTCTATTTTTAACAACAGCAGGAGCAGTACTGGGAATAGATGTTGGCTCTTTCTCAGAAGAATCCAAGTCATCCTGAATTTTCATTTGTTCCACAGCACCCTCCGTGGTCCATAAAAGACGATCAGTCATTTCCCTCATATGGGAAACTGAAGAAACCCCTTTAATCCCTAGGAATGTGAGAAATCATTTTCATGGTTTAAAATTCATTATTATCGGAAGTAATTACCTCTAATGATAAAGCGTTTAGCGGTGGACTTATTCCTTCATAGCCTTTGTCCTTTTGGATTTTTGGGAGTGTCGGTAGTCTCCCTTATTGGCACATGAATTGGAAAGTGGAAGGCCATGTCCAATGCCTCATTCATGGTCTGCTGGCCTGGAGATATCTCACCTGGTTCACGAGGAGAATCACCACTATTCCCGATGGCAGTACCGCCAGGGATATACTATGGCGAAGGAACCTCAGTAGTTCCTTTCTTTGCAAGATGCAAGCTGAAGAAAATTACTTCCTTATGTAAAAAATCATCGACTGGAATGAATTTGCAATGAAAATAAGGAGGTAAATCTTAAATCTTCAGGAGCCACATAATCATGCCACTCCTCATCTCCAGAACCACCAGCCCCCTCAGTGGCGCCATGATCAATCATTTACTTCACCCACCTGGTAACAGGAACAGACTCATCTGTGGCATATATGAGCATTTCCAGCTCTCTTATGTAATCCCGCAGTTCAATGGGGTTATCATCATATTGGATATCATTAGAAGCCAGAAGATTACCTATTCCAAGATTTTGTAGGCCCTCACACTAATCTAGCTAGGCGGTCTCAGTACCACAGTATAAACTCTGCCATGTCTGGACGACCTCTAGTCTTAGATATAAAGGTTGCGAGGAAGGCCCTACAATCTTTGACTTCAATTTCTTCCCATCTCCTGCAACTGTAGATATAGAATAAGAAAATAAGACTTATTTCTTTATAAAGTAGTAGTGATTAAATTACCACAATGAAGAAACTCACCAGGAGTTGATGTAGTAGGTATCTTGATTCTAACTTGAGGATTATATCAGGCACGGGGCCACTTTTCCACTTGTTCTACGTCATCATCCCCATCATGGGAATCCGGTGAATCAGTCCTAGAGAAGGAATCTGGAAAATCAGCTTCAGGTGGGGAAGCATCACCTTTATGAGGAAGGATTTCTTTCTCTATAGTCCTCTTCATTTTCCCCACCTGATAAACTGGGTGATTCAGCACCCCTTTAGTATATGATGCTATCCAGTGCTCGGAATACCATGTAGTCATATTATGTGCCACTTTTTCAACTGGTAGATCAAATACCGCACCAGTCTTCTCCCTTGACGTCAGCAGCCACAGTTGACGAGCAACCATCGAATGTTGCTCTAACCTGGCATGTACTTGGGGAGATACAACAATATGTTTCAGCCACTTGAATTGATGTGAAAATATATATGGAGCATATTCCTCACATATAATTTCTCCTTCAATCTTGGCAACTACCACACCATCTTTACTAGCTAGCATGTATGCCCTAAAATCCAAATGGGTTGTTCCATCATCAACAAACCGCCCGATTGGAGGATTTCCATAGGGAAAGATGTTTAATTCATTAAACATGATCAGCCTCACTTTCATGTCATAGGCATTAATATCTGATGGAGAAACTCTAGATAATGCTTGCACTGACGGCCTGAATTAACTTCAAGGAATTTGTAATCCATTCTGTACATTGTATGTCCTGAAATAAGTGGCAATCCATCCCCATAAAACATGGAATGGTCCCACTATTCTTAAAGCAGATTTACCCATGATGACATGAAGTAAACTCCTATGAATCATGGATAAAATAGGGCTATCCAGTCCAATCATTTATCCCTCATCCAACTTTTCTGCAATGATGAAGGTCCCTGGAATGACGCCTCCCTTCGAATCCCTGACTGGAAAGAGATAAACGCTGAGCCATAAAGCCAAGAATCCTGCCAGATGAGTCTTCTTCGGGATCCTTTGATTCAGCTCATATCTCCATTTCTAAAACTCTCATGCTTCTAGAGTTGGCCAGGATGTGCCAGGAGCACCCCTCTTCTCAGGTTTTGGACAGGTGGTAGGACGTTTGGGCCTCTTATCCTTGGATTTCTTTATCTTGGATACTTTCTCCTCCAGCTCCTTCTCCATTGGCTTCTTCTCATTATTCTCAACAAGAAATATATTCTTTCACTCCTCCAGATGAATATCCTTTATAGAATGAGTTAATGAGGTCTTTGAAATCTTGAGCCAATGGAAGATTTTAAATAATTGCCGAGCTAAAGTAGGAGTCTATTCTGAATCATTCCAAGTTACCTAGGGTGGAATGAATTCATCATACATGTTGCCCAAAATTGGAGCCCCTGAGATATTAGGGGCATCCCATAGAATGATGTCTACTTATCTCTAAGTCATATGGAAAGAATTAGTTTCTGGGCTCCAGTGGCTGAGTATCTCCGACAAAAAGTTATCATGTTTGCAAACATATGTTTTCCCAACCCAAATAGCTTCGTATATCACAACTCCTTTTAGATTCTTGACAGACTCTGCACAGGTTTGTCGCACCCAGTATGCCCACATCCAAGTTGGTTTCACACCACCCCCATGACGGAAGTCCCAACTTTTCTTCCAGTCATTAGATTGATCCATCTGAGCATTTCGGAAGATTGAAGGATGACAATGTGGTTGCATCTTAGGCTTATGAGGGTTCAGATCTGGCGTACAATTTATATGATGCATCATGAGGGACTTCTCCACTATTCCATCATTTATAAATACTCCTTCACATGAGATATTTGTTGAATCAATTTTGGTATAATTCTAAAACCACAAATATGGGAGATAGTTCTTTGCTTCCGGAATAGTAACTTCTCTCAAATGACCATAGCCATACAAAACTAAATAAATGCTTTGGGGGAAGTCACGATGATATTTCTTCAGATAATTATCCAAATCCAGAAGAGTGCAATTTTTGACAGTATAATAATGGTGGCCAATGATATCCATCATATCATAAAGACATTTTCATTCTAGTTCATCAGCTATTCCGATTCTCCTGAGATCCATTGATTCTTCACAGAAATTGAATAACTAAAACTTAAATGGGTTTATTTTTCATAAAATTTGTAATGGAATTCAGAAAAAATGGAAAATTCATTAAGGTGTGCAAGTATGGATGTATCACGAAAGTGTTAATGTGCCGCACATGTTTTTGGCATGCATGTATAAACCGTGCGAGTACAAATACCTTCACAGTAGTGCGACAGTGAAAAAAATAGCAGAAAAGGAGAAACATGCGCGGCAAAGGTGACCTGCACGGCGAGAGCTCAAAAATCTGGGAATCCGGTCTTATGGGTGATAAATGATCTCCTATTTATAGGCTAGGCGGCCCACCTGTGTGCCTAAAGCCAGCGCGCTCCATCCAGCACGCTCTAGCCCTGCGCGACTCACACCTGCGCGATGACGGTTGCGCGATGAACACATGTGCACCTCTTTCCCTTTGGTTTTCTTCATTTCCAAAGAGTCACATCCTTATTCTTCCGGATCCAACTCTACGGTGGGACTTTTGTTGACGCACCTTTATGTCAAATTGTCTAAAAGAATAGAAATGGAAATGACTTAGCACAAATTGATTCAGCCTTTGAAGAAATCATAAAAAATCGACAAAGGCATGAACAAGGCTTCAAATGCACATGCGCTGCGCAAGTTCCCTTACTGTCGCGCAAGTATACTTGTGCGCCTCCTAATTATTGCACAAGTGACTTGCACGCCGTAAGTGATAACAGCCCAGGGTCTTCTACAGCCTATAAATAGATGATGTGGGCCCCCCATTTCGAGAGGAATTTTTTACAGAATTCACATACAGAGCTCTGAACGCCCATATCTCTTCTTCAGGTCTTCTGAACACTTCTATGGTAATTCTTTAACTATAATGGAAGGTCTAAACAATAGGAGTCAGGTCTAAATGTTAGAATTCACTAACACTTGCGCGCGTAAGTGGTTTTCCCTTAAGGGAAATGGACACACTTGCACGCCTCCCTACTTATTCACCAGAAATTGCGCGCCATCTTTTGAAAAGCCTCTAGGGATAATACTAAGTGTTTGAGCCAAGTCTTGCCCAATTATTAACCTAAAGGATGAAAATTGTGCAATTACCCATGTGTCGTGCAGGTATACCTACACGCCCAAGGAATTGCGCGCCCACACAGTACCTGCGCGCCTTCCAAGACTTGCTCACCCCTATCTTTTTGGGTGCCTTTCCTGCCCATTTCACCCCTCTTATCTAATTCCACCTCTCATATTCAAGATTCAGTCTTCAAGACACTCTTCGATGCCATTTATGGAATGATTTCTTGATTTTTATTCGTTATCTGAAAGGAACTTTGTGGAACATCTCTCGAAACCTAGTGTTTTACTCATCTTTATGTCACTAAAGATTGAGATTTCATTCATTAAACCTCATTCTTTTAGATGCGAGAACCCCTTAACCCGGGCCTCCTTTTCAGGAGTAAGTCCCAGTAATAATATCCATTAATTTTGGGCATCCTCCTTAGATGTAAGCCCCGTGTCCCCTAATCTGGGTATCTTTTTCAGGAGTAAGCCCCAATCTTAAAATTCCCAAATATGAGCATCATCCTTAGGAGTAAGCCCCAAACATAATTCTATTATATTGGGCTTCCTTTTCAGGTGTATGCCCCCATCTCAAATATGGGAATCCTCTTCAGAAGTAAGCTGCAAGTCCCTTAATTTCTCAAGTGCCTTAACCTGGGCCTTCTTCTCAGGAGTAAAACCCAATCATAAGTCCCCTCCTAACATAGAAATCTTCCTTAGGATTATGTCCCAGGATTAGAGTATCTAAATCTCCATAAAGCACATAATCCTTTATAGACCCTATTCCTAGATTTCATTCCTGAAATAAATCTTAATTCAAATCTGTTTGGGAATTCATTCACACATAAGCCCCACATCATTGCATCATTCATGGCACAATTGTCTGGTTTCACCAATACCTCTTGTTTCTCACACCCATAATGACTCACGTGTGCTTAGAGTGTAAAAGTAACCATGAAATCATTCTTTGAGCCATAAATCATGCATAAAAACATCATACTCCCTTATGCGAACTACGTGGGTTCTGATTCCTTTTCCAAAACAAAGGTTACGTAGGTAGGCCATCTACGGGTACAATCCCAACTCTGAAATATTCAATGACCTTCTAAATGAATATAAACTTCAAGTTCCCCACTGAGTGTCTTTATAACCAGTATAGTCATCATAATGACCAAGGGACCTTCATGCATTGAAGGATACAATCGGCTAAGAATCTCTAAACAAATACTGGTGATTCTATATCCATGAAGAACATCGAATACATATAAAAGATTATCTAAATTTCCTACATATCAATCATTGATTGTCAGATCTAAAGGAAAACTCCTTTTATAATTGGTAATGTAATAAGAATTCACGAACATAACATAAATCTATAAAGAGAGTCCTAGAGTATACAATAATTTCCCTAAAAAATGTGTGATGAGTCCGATCTCCCATCCTCACGACCAATGAAAATTCCTAAGCCTCATCTGTCCAAAAATTCCATGCAGTTTCATGACTATAACATGAGTAAGTAAATAATGGTTTCTTAACAATAGTTAGATAGAAACAAAATACATGTCATCATTTCATGACTATAACATGAGTTAGTAAAATATGGTTGGTTAACCAAATCAATTTTTCCGAGTCTGAGTAAAAAATAATGTCTAGAGTCTATGAAAATAAACATTCAGAGTCTATATTATAAGGATATTCAGATTCTACTTTTCAATGAATTTGGAATCATATTTTGATAGAAGTCAGATTATGAATTCAAGGAATTCAGAATCTGAATTCTATGGAATTGGGAACACGAATTCTAAAGAATTCGGAGTCCAAATTCTAAGGAATTCTTAGTCGAGATTCTATGGAATTAGGAGTCTAAATTCTAAGGAATTTGGATTCTGATTTATAAGGAATTCAGAACACAAATTTTGTGGAATTCAGAACAAGATTTATAATGAATTTAGAGTCATAATTCTAATAAATTACGAATCTGAATTTCTGTGAATTCAGAATCTGAATTTTAGAGAATTCAGAATCTAAATTTAGAACCTAAAAACAGAATACATTATATCTAATTATTTATAGGATTCAAAGGATTGAGAAATGAAACCTAGTTTTTCACATAGATATAAAACTAGTTTGATTTAGTGAAACTGAATCATAATCAATAAAAGAAAATATAAGAGAAAAATTCATGGAGAGGGAAACATTTCCTTAAAAAATCTTTTGGGAAATAAATTTTCCTTGAGATATAGTGTTTTTGAATTTCAAAACATAAATGAATGGAATATTCCTAATGAAACCTTACTGAATCAATAGATCTATCAGTATGCTGTACATTTCACCATCAATAGTGGTCCCATACTTGAGCAGATCCTTAATAAATATGGCTTCGATGGATTTACTCTCTTCTGTATCCAAGGAGATGAGATTCCATTGTCTATACACAAAGTCCATTATTGATCATGTAGAGCTCCTTAGTCATTTTTCAGACATTCTCACATGATTCAAAATTTGGATACTCATAGCCCACCATAGTCTATTACCTTATCATGTTCCCTTATAGGTTTCATGAATTCCAGATCCATGTCAACATTGTAAATAAACTACACTAGACAATCCACAGTTCTATGTACACATGTCCCTTTTCAGTTAGAGGACTCGACATTGTGGGTCCATACCCACAAGAAATAGATCACCAGTGCAGGTTTATACTGATTAAAACTAATTCCCCATCAATGTGGGAATAAATGATACCTCTTATAAAATTCAAGGAACATTATATCATCAAATTCGTGATCTCCACAATAATTCAACAAATATTTTTCAATTATTGAATTCTCTCTGATAATGGAACCAATATCTAGGCAGCTGAGCTAAAGAAACGTTACTCCAAGGAATTTAGTCATCACACATTCCTTCTAGCCCGATGGTTTGAGCTTTCTCCTTAGTGCACCTGATGTCATTTGGTCATTATTTTTCATCATTCATTTTGGTTTTTTACCTTTATGTGTGCATCATCTTTGATATATAATTCTTTTCATCTGTCCATGCCATATGATGTAGAAATAAAAAAATTAAAAAATAAGTATCGAATGATTCCTTCTCCTGTAGTACATGTAGAAACACTCCTATATTATATTTTCAAGTATAGAACAGGTTCATCCATATATTTGTTATCTTTCACGTTCTCGTCCTCTCGAGTCACCTGCCATTGATCGGATCCCTCTATATAATATTCTTTATTTTTATACTCATATGTTCTATGGAATGTGACATAGGGTGTGGTATTATTCATGAAAATTCGTTCATTACACCTCAGAACTTCATGTGTCCCTTTATTTGGGTCTTCATATATTTCACATCATAAAGGACCCACAATGTAATGGATTCTCAGCCAAATAGATCACCTACTGCTCTGGCCCAAATTCCTAGTGGATTTTAAACTAAATCCTGATTCATGTTCTACCAATATTTTTAATATGCTTAGTTGCTAACCCTTATTTTTTTACCCCTCGTAGGACACACAACATGGATATATTGTTTTGAATACAATCTGTATTTAACCATTATCATTATGCAAATCCCATTTCATCCCAAATGTTTGTCTCAGCGTTCACATTCTCACTCACATCCTTATTTACATATTAAACTTCAATACTCTTGGTTCGACCCCCTATGAATATTTACAAGATCAATGGACATATCAGTTTCATGTGTTTTCCCTTGACTCTAACCATATATTCCCATATTATGTGTATTAGTGTGTCGTAAGTATCATCCTTTCCCCTGGATTCCAACTCTGACATTGGCCCAAAAGTGATTGGGGGTTCATGATAAGATTTATACTAGCATGTAATATATTTACACCCTATGGTCCGAACACTATGACCTTAAACTAGTATTTTAGGTATAAAAGTCTAGGATGTATGTCTTTAAACTATGAACGTGTTCTCTTAGGAATTGTTTATGTGATGAGAACCTCATTGGTCATCAATAATTTTATGTTTCTATCTAACACTACATTACAAATATTCTATTCGAGAATAGAATACCCATGGTCTGAACTATACGACATTAAAATAGGTTGTTACCTCCTGGTGATGAACTATGTAATCCCTCTTTGGTGTTATCTCCTTATGGTTTAAAACTTACGACCATAAAATATGTGTGATTTTTTTCCATAGGAATATTTGACATGGTGTGGATTTATTTGTTCTTAATTCACGTCAGGTTACATTTTTTTCTAACAGAACCCATATTCTTCTTAAGACAGTTTAAACCCTTTATCCATTAACTAAGATCATTAGTGTCCATGTTTTCATCACCGAAAATTGTTTAAAAACCTTGATTTTCGTCATTGGAGAGGATATATCCCCCTCTGGCATTGGATATTTTCCATGCCTTCCTATGAGTACTATGTATTTCTTGATTCACATCCTCATGAGATCCATAAGGGAATCTAGAAATTTCTTCGAAGTCCCAGCCATAGAATCATCCAATTGCCCTTTTTGTCCCCTCTCAGCATGGGCTCCCATTGGAAATATGTTGTGTGATATGAGAATTACATGGTCCTCATTTAGGTCATATTTCGTAATTTCACTACGCATTTATGTTATGTCCATATCCATAATGATAAATTGTTTGATGTCATCATCATCAATGCATGATGCAAAACCGCATGGGTATATCTGGCACACATTACATTAAACATGGAATCCATGGAACACACTCTATGACCTTCAACTGAGTTATTCAGGTCTGGGTGACTTGACCTTTAAACTACTCATGATTCCACTCAGAATCATGATCACTAAGGGTGTGTTTGATCCTACTAAATATTGTATGATAATTTCATGCATGAATGTGTAGTGGTGGAAGACCTGAAGAATTGAAATCCATCGTGGCCTTTCCCTAACATCACCTCCATGCATCACATATCCCTTTATTGCTGTCACTATCCTCTTTCACGGCTATAAGGACCCCCAAATGGTATGAATTCTCAGCCTTAATGATCAACTAACATTATGGGTCAATATCTAAAGGAATTTCTAATGGAGTCATTATATATGTTCCACCCATATTTCAAATATGGTCAGTATCTGACCGTAACATTCATGTTCCCATCCCATATTACATTATATGGACATTGGGTTTCGAATATGGTCAATAGTTATCTTCCATAATTACTACACTCCCATTGTACCCCAAATATCGGGCAATGTGATTCACATTTTCTTGCACATCCATTGTTCTTATTGATATCCAATGACAATGGTATTGTCATTTAATTCATTCATGCATGTCGATTTTGAATGATGGTATGGTTGAATTATCCAACATAGTGCATCCTTCCATAGGTTGTGCACTCTATTACTATTGGGAAATCCATACATCGCTCCTTGTTTCCCACAATGAACATGGATCACATGGGATGAGGAGTTTTTTTAGGTTCATCCCACATGAGAAATGCACACCATTATAGTCTGATTACCATGACCATTATCAAGGATATCATTCTTCCAAGTGATGTGATGTTAAACTATGCATACTCATACCTCATGACATTAAACTATTTTTTCCATACCATAGGTCATTAAAATTCATGTTTTAGTCCTATCATATGACCTTAAACGTTGGTATCATCATCTTGGATGTACGATGAGAAAATGTAACCATATCGTTTTGTTTTCAATCAACAAGGAATCACCAATGGTACTAGTCTTCCACCATACCCCCTTTCCAGACTTGTATATGGCTTGATTACCATAGTGATACTGAGACTTCACATCAGATGAATATCCCTAAAAAACACACATATTAAAATATAAACTGGAAATATCAAACACCTCAATTTCTGTGCATGGGTCAAACCTGTACGCTATGCTAGAACTACATATTTCTTGATTCCCATACCCACTAGATACGTAGTGATACCCACATCCATGTTCTTGTTTCAAACATTAACATTATTTTTCCATTTATATATCCCCAATGCCTGACATTGATCTATGACCTTACTCTTAACATATGTAGGATGACCCATGATAATTACATAATATAATAGATTACTCACTAAAGATAATTTACCCAACCATTATTGGTCTCTTACAATGCTGTTCTTCATGAACTATGTGTGGCATGACACCCATCCATATGGGATAGGTAGAGAACCCGATCATTTGGTATAGTGGTCTAGCCATAGGCCATCTCACCTCCTTGCGACTTCAGACCCCATTATAGTCTGAAACCTTGGATCATAAACTAGGATCCACATACGAATATGTGGTGGGACATTTGGTGTTAGGTATATATGGATTTAATTCATTTTGTTTTTTACCTCACCAAATCACATATTACAATTTTTTCCTATTCCTAAATATTATATATGACTAGCAAGACTTCTTCTTGTCATTCATGTTATGTTAATCACCCACATAGAGTGAAAGAATTATAGTAGTAGACCTCGTGGTATGAAAATCATTACTTTAAACTATTGGCCAGGGCCAAGGTATTACGAACAAAATTTATACGAAATGTCCTACTCATATGACATTAAACTATTACAAACATCTTCCTCACCATAGTATATTAAACAACAAGTCAATGATGAACATATGTGAATTATCCTCAGTCCTCACCATAGTAGCCACGTCTGTAAATAGGTTATGTACTAGATTGGACTAATCTGCTCACCCAATGTGGTCTCATCATGAGGATGTAATCTTTGGAGTCTTGGAACCCATAGAAACATCGCACCACTATTTTTCCATTATTCATATGGTTGTTAGTTGGATCCTAATCCTAATTCACATCTTAGGGGGTGCCCTAACGGTATGCATTATCATCCACAAGTCTCACCAAACATCATGGGGCATTGTTCCAGATGACATTAGATAACACATCACGTTTGGACCTCAATAGATTTTCCATAGTTCCTGCTATCATGATTCGGATGATGTGGTTTTAATAAAATCATCAAGTATCCTCTATCATCATTCCACCCTCGTTTTGTTTTATATTTATGGTATCGTGAATCACAAATTTCATTCCGGTTCGTTTGTGTTGATTCTAACACCCTTGGAATCTTCTTTCATAGTGCATTCGCACACAATGGGAAGGGAATGTCGGCTGCTTCAGGAACCTAATTCTTTCATCACATCTTCCCTCAAATCAAATGATATTTTTGGTCAAACAGTGGTACTAGACCATGAATATTAAATGATTAATTTAAACTATAATACAAAGTGATTGATTATGTGGTCATCCCTTAATTCTCACACCAGGCATGACACACATGATCTTATGGATTTACCATTAGTTTTTTCAATAAAATTATTGATATCTAGTATCAAAAAGTGAAAAATATATCCATGTATGAATTTTAAATGGGTTGGTGGATGAAAAAAGAATGTATCTATTTGGATAAAACACATCCCTTAAGGAAATTCTCACTAAATGGAATGATTTAATTCTTCAACTCTCTGGTGTATAACTTCAAGGGTTTCATTCCACATCCCATGTTCCTTCTCATCGATGGTTGTAGATTGATTATCTTCAGCCCTGATATATGTTTGGTCCAGTACAGTTTAACATTCTTCCTCATGAATGTTCTCGTGTTCTAATTCCTCCTGAGCTCCTCCATTTGTTCCTTTATTCATACAATGATACCTTTCTACATAGCGATGAATACCAAAAACCATTTCAACTTCCCAACTATTTGTTGGATCACTTTATTGGTCTCTTGGAGTTTCTAGATATTTATGGTCTTCATCCTATAAAACTCCATATCCATATTTCTACTACTCTCCCACATATTATTGGAAAGGTTGTCTTAGACCTGCATGGGTATATTCTCTTTGTCTACCCCTCCTGGGCATAGATCTCATAACCACGTGTGACGAAATCCCATTCATCTTATCCAATCAGATTATAAATCATCAATTAGAAAGATCTTTATTACCCTCCATGATTTTCACCAAGCATTCAAGCTATTCTCATCAGCCTCAGAATTGAATTTTTTTTAGCTCCTTGGAATCAATCGGTTCATACACTGGAAATGAATCTAAGAGATCAGTAGAATGATTTTCCTTATGCATTTCATCTAATGAAACATGCTCCATGTTTTCTGGATCATCCTCATAACATGATTTTACCATGATGATTTCGGGTAGACCGACTATAGGTTCTTCCCCACCAATTCCATCAATTTCTATCACAATTGATCTCTCAACAGGAACAATAGATTTTGTAGCTTTGATACTTAATTCCATATGGACTATCTCTCCTCTTGTTAATGGGGACATATGTCATCTGACATTCTGTACCAACAACATGCCCCTCATTCTATGTTCTTTTAAAAAAGGGATAGAATTGACAATTTTGATTAGAAAATGAAAGGTGTATCTATAAGAGATGGATTACTTATGATGATCATATTCTTGGTCTCTAATTTGGATTATCATCACCAAAATTGTAGGGTTTGTTCACCCATATATGTTGGGGGATCTCAGAGGTTTCGTAGATGCTTACCTTACATCCCCAACAGTGATTCACTCTATAGTTTTAGTTTCTATAGATACAAGTCCAGTACTTGGTCCCCCACACCCATTAAAATGACTTTTTTCAAATAGTAGGAATAGCATAGACATGGTCCTACAGCATAAGTTCATTTTTGATGAAGGACCTAGATAATGTCAGATAGATAATGGAAGATGATATGAGTTAGATCATACATCAAGAGTTATAGAAAATCATCATATATAAGGACTTTATGAGGTAATGATTTCATATTCTCTCGAGATCCTTCTGTGTATACAACTTCCTTATCACTCAGCAGATGGTCCTCAGTGTCGACCTCTTCCACTAAGAATAATATGAATTATCAGGTAGTGGGAATCTCTTTTTTAATTGATCCTCTGATGATATTAGAGGAGATGTACTTACAAATATCATCCTCACTCATCATGTTAGTGGAAGCATAGTTCCTTGAAAGTACACTAAATACTCTTGTAATTTTATGAACATTATTCCCACCCCAGGGGCCACATCGAAGCCATATTTTGTGATACTGATTTCCCTATAGCTCTATCCCATCATTGTTTATGTTCACCTAGATTTTATCATAGTGGAAGAAATGTATGTAGAATACATAGTCTTTACATGTTCATGGATAAAAACAATAGGGGGAATCACCGCATGGAACACCGTCTTTATAAGAGCATGAGTAGGCCTACTTAGAAATCCCAACAACAATTTCCCTCTTTCACGTGTCATCCCAGTCACAGCTCCTAGGTCTATCACTAGCACCTCCCTTTACTCAACATGAAATATCGCTAGTCAATGTCCCACTACCCATACTTATATAGCCTCATCAACATGACCTATGTCTGTACCACCCTCATGACATCCCCTCACTACCACTCAACTCAAAATTTACAGATTGGGGATCACTACTTTACTAGAATATATTGTTAGCTTCTTAAAAATTTCCACTTGGTATGAAGCTACCCTGATAAGTAGATATTCATTGATTGATATGAATGTATTTGTATGTGGTTTTATCTCATTCCACATCTTTTCGTCAAACCAAGATATCATATGCCAAATTTGTTTCATTAAAAAGAGTGGTTGTCATGGTGCACCTCCGAATACACATTTGGATTCATCCTATGTATACATCTATATTTTCTAGTGAAAATGTGTTGAGTATATAGTTCTCATATGGGTTCATATTCCACCTACACTACCAAAATCCTATTGTGGAAGGACTGTAGATATGAATGATTATCTATGGTCTCTGTTCCATCATCAATATGTCATCTAATTGGCAGAAGGAATGGGTGAAGATAAATTTTTCATCATGCACAATCAAGTTCAGTGTTATGTAATTATTGATCATGAGAGGGGAGATCCTTCAAATATACAGAATCTCTGATTGAGTGTGTATCTCGGGTGGAGCATTGTGATTTTTTATTCATGGCCTCCCATGTACACATAAACAAAACTATATAAGATATGGAAGGGCCCACTCATGAGATACAACTTTTTTCCCTCACTAATGTTCCTAATAATATGATACAACTTTTATAGCTCCAGGATTCATAGGATTATAAATATTCTGCAGTTGAGCTACACCTAAATGATAAATGATCTCAACCACACACCCATGCATGCATCCCTTACCGAAATAATGTATCAAAAAATTAGTGACGAGATGAAGACGTCCTACCTAACTATTGGAAGAAAGAGATTCTTGATGTTGTATCCCCACAGATTTTACTAGGTATCCTCTAGGATAATACAGTAAGAACCATACATGCCACACTGAGCTCCCCTCATGTCAGCGGGAGCCTTGATAGTAGTTTCATTGAAGCTACCACTCCCTCAAATAGGAATTTCATAAATTTTCTCAAGAACTACTTGAATTGGACTTCCCTGGGGTTCTTCTCATCGTTGTATTTCCAAAAACATGGTTTAAAATTTTATTTTTCAGAGGATCTATCTGTTCGAAATTCTCCTAGGCATTCACGACAAGGAGGACCACGTCATAAAATCCTCCTAGAAAAGATAATCTATATATCGAATTTAGATCCTAGAGGATGATACCAACCTCCCCTGCTGTAGGTGGAATGTGTTAGTATCCAACTTCTACCAGATTATTATTTATGGTATGATCTCCTATGGTTAGGAAACATGGAATTGTTAAGACCATGTTGAATCCTACAAGCCAACTAGAGTGATCTGATGATCAAACTCAATTTAGGATGAACACACACCATAGGCCAAGTCCCACTAATCTGTGAAGTTATAATCCAGTCATAGATCATAGCTGCTTATCCTCCCCTTCACTGGATTTCCAAACAATCGATCAATAATCGGTTTTTACTGAATTGGGGACATATATTCCACCAAATACAAACTTTTGAGTTTTTTGACATGATTATAGATGATATGTGATGTGGTATGGGTATTTTCCTTCTCGTCGTGGCCATCTGCAACCATGTACCACTAATATTTTCCTATTGTGCTTCTAAACCGGTAGGTTGCCTCATCTCTTCTTGACTGAAGAATGAAGACATCATCCTATAAGGCAAAGGCATACAGTGATAGTATCGTTTGTAGAGAGTATTCCTTATGAGAATTCAACTGTAGTGTCATCAATGATTCGTGGTCCGATATACTATGAACATACTCTCCTATTTTTTTTCATTTCATCACTCTGAGCGAATTAAGTAAGAACTTCCCTAGAATCCTCTTGAGAAGCCCTCGGCTAGAGACATATGAAAATTTTGAAGTTTTATTGTGGAGACAGTTCATAGATATAGCTCATAGTGACCGATTTGGGAGACCATTCAATGAGTATAATCCTGAAATGCATCTTGGATCCCATTATGCATTGTAGTGAATTGGCATTTCGTGATGTAAAGGATCACTATAAATTATTCTTGGTGAATCTTACCATAGTAACCAATTTAGTGAGTCATGTTCTTAGGTAGGATATCTTCATGAAAGTTAATCATTTTTTCATTAATTTTTATAGATTATGGTACAAAAAAAATTTCATGTTGGTCCCATTTATAGGTGACCTATGGCTATACCATTATGGCGATCCTTTCCCATGATTTGCAGCGGCCTTTGTCCAATGGATCTTCAAAGGAAATCACACACTACATCAATCATGATCATGTTTCTTGATCTAATGAGTGTTTTTTGTGACTTACCATTATAATCCAACCCTCTCTTATCTCAACTCCAATTTTGAGGGGGACATTTTTTGGAACTGAAAATTGTTTCGTCCAACGAATGAATAATGAAATAGCTAATTTGAAGCTAAATGATGACCCAAATAGCCTTATAATCTATAAAGAATCATTGAAAGGGGTCTTTTTTTGAAATATCCACCACTAAGATCTCTTGAACGAACAGACACATGCATATCTATATTGTGATTCCCCATTTACATTATGATCCGACCAAGACTGTATCTTCTCCACAGTGCCCCTTCTTCTTTGGGATCAAGCCGTGAACATATCGACTTCTTGTGGCCCCTTTTCCTTTGAGATATGAATGAAAATGTATCTCTTATGTGACACCCCTTTTCCAACTTGATCCGAACATGAACACATCTCTTCTGTGACATCACATTTTCATTGTAACACCAATGTTGTTCTCCATGGTGAGCCCCATGAAATATTTTGACCTCCACTCCCAATAAATAGAAGGCACACCCCTCCAAAACAATGTAACTCTAACCATTCACCTTTATAGCTCCCATTTAGATAATCACATAGTGAACCCAAATATGGGTCAACCAAGGTACTAATAAATTGTGAGAAGTATTGTAGGACCCCGGGACACCCTGCGAGGGGAGGGGTGAATCAGGGTGGAAAATTTTTCTTCTTTTAGTTGTGGATATTGTTCCCACATTGGTAGGAACTACATAAACCTGTATGATGGATATGATCACCAATTAAACATTCACATGCAAAGAGATGACATGGCTATTTTTACTTGGTTCACCACTAAGGGATACGTCCAAGGAGCATACGCCGAAATGTTGTCGGTCGTACCTAAATCCACTATGCTTCACTAGCTTTAGATTACAAAGGTTTGGGTACAGTCACTCTGTCCCATGATCACTACCTTTACAAAGATTCAGGGATAGCTCACTGCGTCCCTCGGGTCACTCCCGTTGACTCCCCTTGGCTCACTGCTGTTGGTGAAGTCTCACTCATTTTATAGACGTGAAGTTCTCTTCAATAGGTGTGCATTGAAGTTCTTCTTCTCCTATTCAGCATGAGACATTGCTCGCATCAGGGTTCATATTTGATGCTCGTTTTAGTTCAATCCTTCTTCTTTAGTGCAATGAATGAATGCACTAGATCCACTTGTCTTCATTTGCCTGAATCACAATCATTGATGTGATTTCTTACTTAATGAAGCTCAGCTTACTCGGCGTTGTCAGAATCAGTTCTCCATGTATGCATGAGATCATGCATGTATCATTTAGATTTATTCTTCAATCTCACTTTTCACCGAAAGTATCAGGCAATATTTAGCTCTTGTGAAGCTCCAGAAAGGTGGGCGTGCTTCAACAATATTTGGCTCTCCTTTTCAAGACCGGAGCGCAAGTATTAGGCGTGCAAGTATAACCTGGTGTGCAAGTGTCAAAAAAAAACACATGCGCGACTCTGTCTTCTTGAACTTCAAACCTGCGCGACTCACTTCCATCCTTGCCCAAATCACCTGAGGCGCTCAACCATCAGTTGGTGCGCAACCTTTACTTGCGTGACCCAACTACCACTTGCGCAGCCCAACCACCTGCGCGACGAGAGCTCGAAAAATCTGAAAGTCTTGAGATCTGTTAGAAATGAGGAGGGGTGGTCCAGTATATATTGGGAAACTGGACCCCCTGCGCGGCGGCGCGCAAGTCATCCATCGGCGCACAAGTATTGGCCCATGCTAGGCACTTGCGTGATCAACATCCAAACTTGCGCGAACATCTTGCCTTTGCCAAATTTGGATCTTCTGATCTCGAAATACCATAGGCGCACAAGTTATAATGCATTCAAGGAGTCGACGCGCAATTCTCTTCTCGGCAAATAATTCACCTGCGCGACCTCACCAAAACATGCGCGACCCTTATCACTTTGCCATATTTTGATGCTCTGATCTTCAAAAACATATGGCGCGCAAGCTTCCTATCCTCCAAGAGTATGGCGCACAAGTCCCTTTTCCAAAATCACTATTCTTCATTTGTTGATTTTGAGGCCCTAAATTTTGGAAAACACTGGAAAACGGTGGCACCTTGTATCTGCTCTTTTTGTACCGCCTCCAGATCATCCATTCCTCTGTCGATGTTCTTGAATCAAACATAGATCGTTGACCACAACTCTTGAACTCCACATGTCACCATGGAATCTCTTTTGTCAACAAATTTGTATGTCGTTTGTTTTCTTTGTCGAAAAGCACGATCATCTCAACATCACTTCTTCTTGGTGATCTGTAACCTTCAACAACTCTTTTTCTTTTATCATAAACTCCACTATTGTGATATGTATTCTTTGAAGGAACAGCTTTAGTACCATCATCTTCTATGAAAATGTGATGTGAATGGCCATTTCATAAGTCAACTCATTGGCACATTGCCTCCTTCATCAACCGTCATGATCAACTTCATGCAAACCATGTGATTCAATCCATCAAGAAGTCTCTAGAATGGTTCTCACGCAATCATGAGTCATTGCATGGTCTTCATCAAAACCCATTGTTCTCATGCAATAATGAGGAATTCTATGGTCTTCATCAAAACCCATGGTTCTTATGCAATAAGGAGGAATTGCATGGTCTTCATCCAAAAACACCATCCTGATTTAATCATCCTTGGATGGATTACTCCTCACATTCTTCATTGTTGTAAACAATGTATCACCTTTGACACATGTTCTTTGAATATACGATCAGCACAACAATCGTCTGAATCACTACTCCTCTACTTCATCGGAGTACTTCATGATCTCCTTCATTGTGAGCTTCCATTCCTCCATTTTATTGGAGTACTTCTTGATCTCTTTCAATTTGATATTCCATTGAAAACTATTGACAACAAATAAAAACCTATACACAAAATGGTTCCAAGAATCTCCCCCTTTGTATTTTGTTGTCAATACCTTATACATCTTCTGAAATGAATTTGTCAATGTCAAAATGAGAATCTTCTATTCAATCATCTTTTCTTTTCAAACGTTCATTTCACTTTCTCTCCCACTTATTGAAAATAAATACAAAGCACAATGTAGGGAGGGTATCAATCCACACTTAAGAAATGTTTCATTAATCATTTCACTCTAAGTCTACTTGAGCAATTCTTGATGTAGAAAACATGAGTATTTGATTAAGTCAACAAGGCTTTCCATTATCCACAGATCGTGATATCAACATGATATGATAACTCATGTATCTTGTCTTCAAGGGTTTACCATTTAAATTTTAGGTAGAAGAAGATCAACTATGATAGAGAATAATCAACTTGAAACTCATGCACTCACATTAGCAAATATATCAAAAACATTCAACTGCAATCGGTAGGATAAGTGACCTTGGGGCACATCCATTCTCTTTTTCTCACTGATCAATTCAGTTACTCCCCCTTTGTAAAATAATCTTTGATCTGAGTAACCAAGGGATGGTGATTGAGAAATGACATACCTTATCCATTGGCGTGTTCTTCCTGAAATTCACAGAGTAACTGCTTTTGAGTCCAGCTGGAGTTGATATTGATTGAAACAGTGATTATGGAAGCTTTTTCATTCTTCTCCCCCACAAGGGAAACACTCCTCATCATCTTCATCAAGAGTGATCCTTCATCATCATAATCTTTGAATATCAATTGAAGAATCTACTAAGGATGGAAACTTCTTCAGCTTGGCTATCAATAGTTGACAGCATTCACTACTTCTCAGGTTCTCCCCCTGAGAGTATGCTTCACCTTCAATTCCCTGCATGATTAGCACAAGTACAATAGATATATGATTACGGGAATAAGTTGGTTCCTTCTTGCTTCATCACGAAGACATGCTTGGTTGAGGTTCTTTTCTCAACCAAGTTACTCTATTCACTCCAGTCTTCATGCCTACACATTTGAACATATGTTCTGAGATCTGTCGGTGTGGCATGGCTCTGTTCACATTCTCTTCTGCTTTGTATGGAGAATTGTTCTGCTTAGCAGCCATCATGAATGATAAATTCTTACTCCTTTTAAGGACTGCTTCTTGCTCTGGTATTAAGGTTAGGATACCTTTTGCAATGTGACCAGATTTCTTGCATCTCTCACACAGAACTTCTTTGACACGTGTTTTTCTCTTTGTTTTCAATATCTCCTGCACTGTGTCTTCATCATGTGAAAGTTTTCCTTTTCCTTTGTCACCAGCCTTGGCCTTCTCATCTTCAAGTTTCCTCATTCTTTTCAAATCTTCTGGCCAGATGACCAATATGTCATTTGGAACTTTTGCAGCTGGTTTAGGTCTTCCACATGGGTTCATCTTAGATTCATCCCACTTAGTGTTTCTTTTGGATGAATGACCCTTCAATTTCATGGATCTAAAATCCTGGGTCTTCTCAGCTTCCCTACTTGAGATCTTCTTGGGGAAGTGTGTGTTCACAACATTCTTCTGATTTCTCCCCAAGGTAGTTGCTTCATTCTTTGATGGCATCAGAGGTATTCTTTTCTTTTTGACAGTGAAATCATGTTGATGTGGACATGTGCCGGCATTGTCACCGCTGTCGTTGCATACATCACAGATGTTATCAAGAATTCCAAATCTATTTGCAGTAAACAGATGATTCTGGACATGTGGATGTTGCTTCTTCTTCTCTGGCTTCCTCCCCTTTGATATAGGCTTTCCCTGTGCGTTTCCATGGAAGGGATTATAAAAACAATCCAGTGCACAGTGCCCAAATCTATTTCATCACCAACATTGGCCCACAAATCTTTTCTTCTTTGTTTCTTCAGTATTATGTTTTTGGGCCATCTGCTTAATCGTTTGTGCTCTATTTGAGGAAGAAGCTTCCTCCTTTTTCTTCCTATCCACCCCAGTCATGGTGGTAGGTTTCTTCTTCTCACCGATCCTCATCCATACTTGTTTAGAGCTTTTCTTCCCACCTGCACTGATTGTCTGAGTGTATTTAGAAACATGAGTGCAAGATGGTCTGGATGGTACCTTCACTTTCTCAGTTGCCTGTGATAGATCAATTAGCGAAGTCATGATCTTCTTATCTCATGTTGGAGGTCTTTTGACAATAGAATCCTCCATTGAGAATTGAGTGCATGAATCACTCATTTCATTCTTTTGTGAAGTGTCAATATGTGTGTTCTCAATCTTGGTCAATTGTGCTTCCAATTTTTGACCCACAATATTGAGGATGATCTTCTGATCTTCAATCATGATCAACTTCTCTACCCAATTCTTCTTCAACCTTTCAACCTCATCTTCATGCACCTTAACTTTGTTTTGTAACAAAGAGTCAAGATCCTTGAATTTAATGGAAGTTTCTTCCAGACAAAAATTCTTGACTTCATTGTTCTTCTTCAGCTCAGCTTCAAGTGCATGGATCTGTTCTTCCAGATTATTTTTGACTTCACCTTTTTCTTCAAGGGATTTCACCCGTTTGGTGAGCTTCATACTTTCCATAATTTTTCCTTCCAGCCCATTTTCCATATTGTCCACTTCCCTTTCAAGTCTAGTGATCTCATCCTGCATAGATTGAAATAGGCTACAGATAATAACAGCCCTTTCTTCTTGAATATCATGAAGATATGTTTTGAGTTTTTCTTGAAAGCGTGAATTGGGGGTGTCATCCTTTCCTCTGGAAGAATTCTGAGTCACCTTCAGGATACTTTCCATGCCTGATGTTTCTTCATTTTTGGAATGGCATGGAGAACAAGACATTGCATCTTCTTTGGATATGAGGGACTTCTTTAGCTTCTTTTTCTATTTCTTTTTCCTGTTTGTCATGGTCTTGCTAGATGTAGACATCTGCTCAGAAACTTCATCAAGACTGCTCTTCATTGTTGACATTAGGAAAGAAACTCAAATCCTATTCTCAATAGAATTACTGGAGAATATCCAACATACGTCAACCTCTCACTCTGATACCACTTGTAGGACCCCGAGACACCCTGAGAGGGGAGGGGTGAATCAGGGTGGCAACTTTTTCTTCTTTTAGTTGTGGATCTTATTCCCACATATGTAGGAACTACTTAAACCTGTATGATGGATATGATCAGCAATTAAACATTCACATGCAAAGAGATGACACATCTATTTTTACTTGGTTCACCACTTAGGGATACATCCAAGGATAATACGCCGACAAGTTGTCGGTCATACCTAAATCCACTATGCTTCACTAGCTGTAGATTACAAAGGTTTGGGTACAATCACTCTGTCCCAAGCTCGCTGCCTTTACAAAGTTTCAAGGATAGCTCACTGCGTCCCTCGGGTCACTCCCGTTGACTCCCCCTGACTCACTGCCGTTGGTGAAGTCTCACTCAGTTTTTAGACATGAAGGTCTCTTCAATAGGTGTGAAAAGAAGTTCATCGTCTCCTGTTCAGCATGAGACATTTCTCGTATCATGGTTCAGATTTGATGCTCGTTTTAGTTCAATCCTTCTTCTTTAGTGCAATGAAAGAATACACTAGATCCCCTTGTCTTCATTTTCCTGAATCACAATCACTGATGTGATTTCTTACTTAATGATGCTCAGCTTACTCGGCGTTTTTATAATCAGTTCTCCATGTATGCATGAGATCATGCATGTATCATTTAGATTTATTCTTCAATCTCACTTTGCACCGAAAGTATCAGGAAATCTTTAGCTTTTGTGCAGCTCCAGAAAGGCGGGCGTGCTTCAACAATATTTGGCTCTCCTATTCAAGCCCGGTGCACAAGTCTCCATCGGGCGCGCAAGTCTTAGGCGAGGAAGTATAACCTGGTGCACAGGTGTCAAAAAAAACACATGCGCGACACTATCTTCTTGAACTTCAAACCTGCGCGACTCACTTCCTTCCTTCCCAAATCACCTGAGGCGCTCAACCATCAGTTGGCGCGCAACCTCTACTTGCGTGACCCAACTACCACTTGCGCGGCCCAACCACCTGCGCGACTACAACTCGAACAATCTCAAAGTCTTGAGCTCCGTTAGAAATGAGGAGGGGTGGTCCAGTATTTATAGGGAAACTGGACCCCCTGCGCGGCGGCGCGCAAGTCATCCATCGGCGCGCAAGTCTCGGCCCCTGCTAGGCACTTGCGCGATCAACATCCAAACTTGCATGAACATCTTGCCTTTTCCAAATTTGGATCTTCTGATCTCGAAAAACCAAAGGGGCGCAAGTTATAATTCATTCAAGGCGTCGGCGCGCAAGTCTCTTCCCGGCAAATAATTCACCTGTGCGACCTCACCAGAACTTGCGCGACCCTTATCCCTTTTCCAAATTTGAATCAAACATAGATCGTTGACCACAACTCTTGAACTCGACATGTCACCATGGAATCTCTTTTGTCAACAAATTTGTATGTCGTTTGTTGTCTTTGTCGACAAGCACGATCATCTCAACAACACTTCTTCTTGGTGATCTGTATCCTTCAGCTAATCTTTTTCTTTTATCACAAACTCCACTATTGTGATATGTATTCTTTGAAGGAACAGCTTTAGTACCATCATCTTCTATGAAAATGTGATGTGAATGGCCATTTCATAAGTCAACTCATTGGCACATTTCCTCCTTCATCAACCGTCATGATCAACTTCATGCAAACCATGTGATTCAATCCGTCATGAAGTCTCTAGAATGGTCCTCAAGCAATCATGAGTAATTTCTTGGTCTTCATAAAAACCCATTGTTCTCATGCAATAATGAGGAATTGTATGTTCTTCATCAAAACCCATGGTTCTTATGTAATAAGGAGGAATTGCATGGTCTTCATCCAAAAACACCATCCTGCTTTAATCATCCTTGGATGGATTACTCCTCACATTCTTCATTGTTCTACACAATTTATCACCTTTGAGACATGTTATTTGAATATACGATCAGCACAACAATCGTCTGAGTCACTACTCCTCTACTTCATCGGAGTACTTCATGATCTCCTTCATTGTGAGCTTCCATTCCTCCATTTTATTGGAGTACTTCTTGATCTCTTTCATTTTGATATTCCATTGACAACTATTGACAACAAATACAAACCTATACACAAAGTGGTTCCAACAAGTATATCCTCTTTCAATTCATGGAACCTACCTATGGTAGGGTTACCCACTACAAAGGAATTCTCCCTACAAAAAGGATGGAGACCCTTTGGGTTTTTGGATTCTCTATGATACATTATGCCTTCATGGAGAACTCTCCAAATAAAGATATTTTTTATAGGTTGAGTCTCTACTCATCCAATGTCCGTCATTTATGAATCCTGATTCCATTGTAAATAAAAAATATTTAACATAGATGTTTTCCTTCACGAAGCAACTTTCATTTGAGAATTTATTCCTATAAAGCCCCACTGGCCTCACAATCCCAATTCTCACCTGACCCCCAAGGCATTGGAAAATTGATTTCATGGTTCCACATGTGGTGTTTAATATAGAATTTCCCTACTCTATGATTCTTCACACATGCATGATAACAACAATTGCTTATTTTCATATCCAATCTAACGTTTTCCCCTCGAGTGACCACTCACACACTAGTTTGTTTCTGGGAATTCATTTTTCATTAAATCCCCCATGTGTGGGATTGCACAACTTAGGTAATTACAAGGTGTATGGATTGAGTCCTCATTATTCAAGCTATTGGTTTTGAAACTACGTAGAACCCTCATCCCCAACACATGACGTTAAACAACGAGCTTCTATATGTGCGGAAGGACTGGGTGAATTTGATGAGGAAGGAGTATCAGTGATCTCCCACCATCTCTCTCTATTTGGGCTATGTCTTCATGTATGCTTCAGGTAGCCATCACATAATCCCTGAGAAACACTAATAAGGTGTTCCCTATACGATGGCCATATCCTACTCATATATTGGGTCACTTTCCTCGGGCATCCCTTATTGTGTAAATCCCAATATCTACCATCACTTGTGGTCACATATTTTACCACACAACCATTTGGTCCACTATTATACATTGTTTCTCAAACCAATCATGACTCACGTGGGCATAGAGTTTAGTAGTGAGCATGAAATCCACCAAGGCCACTAACCATTGGTATGTACCATGCCCCTCATCCCGTATTAGGTTAAACATCATCAATTTGAACTGTGTGGACATTGTTCCCAGTCTCCTTGGTAGCTTACATAGTAAGCCTCTCCTTGAATCAATCATATTACTCTCAGAAATTCAATTGTTTCTTTGATATAAAGTAAGTTCACCTTTTTCCCTCCTGATGTTAAACTGAATGCCTTTCGATCTAAGTAGGTTTTGATTCTTAGCCACTAGGATACAAAAGAAGCCTTTATGAGGTCATAGCCCAGCCAACGGTAAAATATGGTAATCCCTCCTAAAGGATACAACCTCATGATGTGATAATTTCTTTTATGGGATACATATCTTGGATCCTCCTCTCTTAGGTGTTTTGGCCAACATGGGCTGATAACCTTGAATAAGACACAAAATTCATCATAATCATCCAACCAAGAGTTCCAGTCCTTTGATGGGAATCTAACCATGTCTGAGTCCCATCATGTCTTCAGGTCACTTTCCTTTTCATACACCCCAATTCTATAGCACCATCAACATGAACTACATGTACATTGATTCCCAGTCACTAGTACATGTTCGAGGCCTCTAAGAAATTCATGTCCATGACGTATTTAAAATACCAACCATTAGAAAAATTCATTGTGACCCGGGAGTATCATATCCCAACCTATAGGTTCTACTTCTTTTGGGTCCAAATCCATGCATTCCATTCCCACAGGATGCCTCCTCACATGTCTCATAGCCCCACCAAATTATGAAGATTTTGATACCTAAATTCAATTTGGGGTATGTAGGAATCATCCCTGAGCTTCTATCCATACAACATCATTTTCAAACATGTTCTATACCATTAATATCATCCTTCTCATCAAATCATCCATCATACATCATGATATTACCCAGGCCACCACATCTCGATGAACTAATCTCATCGACCGAGGTAGCTAACCGGTCATAAGACCCATCCATACATTTACTACTTATAGAGGCACCCAAGCCAATACACGTTTGTAATCCCTATGTTTTCCATTTTAACAAAATGGTTTTTGTTCCATGTCTTATACACTGTGTATTTAAAATTTCTTTCTACGGTTCAATCACAACCAACAGTAAACCGTGCTGCCCCCTATGTCAGGACCCACCATCTCCTACATGCCCTTTGTAGTGTTCTGATAATCCCTCATCATGTAAATCCTTCCCATTTCATATATTCCATATATGTTTCATCATCACATACATATTTTACCATCAAACATGTAAACCTTCTGGGTGTTCTGTCCTAGGTGTGTATCTATTTGATACACACTTTTTAGTGTTTTGATAAGTCTGAGCTATCTTTACTGGATGTTAAAATTGTTGTATATACCATGTTAAACATTGGAAGATGAGGAAAACCAAAGAGAAAATACCTTTTAACAATATTTCATACATTTAGTGTGGTAATCCTCAAGATTTTGCGCCCACGAGAAACCCTCACCTAAGGTAGAATTCTTGTGTACCAAATTTCCAACGTTATGACATGATAGCGATGACCAACATGAAATCTTCCATGGAAAAAGGTTTCTTCCATGGCATGAACCCTTTTTAATTTCATGATATAAGAAATTTAATTAACTAGTCCACTAAAAGGTGAAAAATATAAGGGTTTCCAGGAAAATGACTTAATCTATATGGGAGACCCGGACTAGGCAACATGTTCCTTGGAGGAATCCACAAATTGTGAAATCAAAATCATATTATCCAATTTCAATTAAAGAAAATACAACACTGAAGAAATGATGGATACTACCTGACTATGAAAAGCATAAATGAGGTGTATAATGAGACCATCAGTGAGCATAAATGCAATTCACCAACTCAGCATGCCATGTCAAAAGCGTTATAAACAATAACATAACCAAATAGATAAAAGCAAAATTTCAATATAACCAATAATATCTCATAAAAATATCATTATGATTATTATACTAATATAAATAACATATTATGGTCTATATTCCCCCCTTCAAGTTTTTTCCAATATGTCTAACATTCCATTGAAGAACATATCATGCTAATTGGTAAAATTCACCGTATTATTTCCAATACCTAAGAAAAACTTATTACATTATAGTGATAAAAAAATTTATAATTATTATAATAAATATTTAATTGATAAAATAATCTTATAAATTATTTCATGGATTCATCAAAACTAATACTTAATATACTAATTTAAATATAGTAATAGAAAAATCATGACATTGATCCCTTCATTTCTCATAAAGTATATTCCCTTGAAACATGTGGAATTAATTTTCAATATTCTACATATCTGTACAATTGAAAAAATTAATAAATAATGTTGTTTTCTTACCAATTCATTGATGTCCATGATTTCATTTCTCTCCGCAGTAATAGATGACTCATATTTCCTTCACATAATTACCATGAAGTTTTTTTCACAATTTCGTCATGTGGTAAAAAATGGTTTCCCTTCACCCCATTATATTTTATTCTATAACAGAATATTTCATCCATTCTTCCAATAAATGAAATAATACATATATAAATGTATATAATATTTTATAGTACAATAAAATATTTTCGTATATAATGATATATCCTGGGAGACTAGTTCTTTTCAAAATATTGGATTCAAACCCTAAAGGTAAAAGGATGCTTCTTACTATTGGGGTTCTGTTTGATGTTGTAGTTCTCATTTAATTTGTAATATTCCATTTCATAGTAATGAAATACAGTAGATTAGATCAAAAAATTATGTACCATAACGTATAATCACAAAGCTAGAGAAATAGTAAAAATAAATTTGATAATTTACAAAACAATGATCTAAAACTATTAAACATAGCTTAATTGGGATTGTTTCCAAATCATAAAATAATTTCAAAACCATCATTATGTTTTATAATGAAAATGAAAATTAACCAAAAAATACCCTTCGATAGTCTCAAACCTAGTGGACAGTATGGCTCAATTTCATGTACTAGGGAATTATTGAGTCATTATTGATGAAAATGTTTTAGATTTAATTATACCCCAATACATATATTCTAAAACCTCATCATCTTTTAATATATATTAAAATATGTGTATCCATAAAAACCCACATAATATATTTCACTAAAAACATTTTGGAATTAACATTAATCTAGATTTATCTATAATAAAATTTATTGGATTATATGGAATAATATATGATGTCCTGAATATAGTTCTGAAGGATTCTATTAAAAATTCTCTAATATTAACGGTAAGGAGCCTAACTATTATATCTTAGTTTCAGTTTCAATATTATTATATTATCACTAGATAAAAGAAATTACATCCTGAAGAAATTAACAGTTTTGTATTCCTAGTGAACTATATATAGAATTGAAATTCATATAAAATTTTAAAAAATATAAAGGAAAAAAATCATTATTGAAACCAATTTTCTCCTTATTTGTTCTCATTATCGATCACAAAAAACATCCACATATCATAGGGAAAATAAAACATAATAAAGGGGATATAATAGAGGCCCTTGATGGTTATTAATATAGTATAATCTATCAAGAACAAGCTATCAATATCAATTTTTAATTGAATGATATTGGAATACATACCATTTAATAAAAATAGGAGCATAATATGGGAGAAAAACCAATGACTAAATAAATCCATATAAATAATCACATGATCTTGCAACATAACAATTTATATTTTGTCTAATTGAATACTCACATAGAAATAAATAATAGATCTCATAATTAAGAATACCTAATTCCATATATCATAAATATAATATCAAGTCCCTTCACAAGATAGTTAAAAACTATAGATAAATACAAATTTATTTGGGCCAACTAGATTGTACCGTGAGAAATGTTAATCCATCAGACTCTAACTGTGACTTGCATCCTCAAATCAATAACATAGTATAATCTATTCCACAAATCAAATGGGAGAAACATAATAAACACTATTATTCATATTAATAATCTAACATATGAAATGTAAATACTTACACCAATCAAATAAACATAATCTTAAACAATCCCATGAAATATGTTGAATAGAAATCAAATTTCACATCCTCAATCAAACTAATCTAAAACCATCCAATTAAAAAAATGAATGACATAAAAATATCATATCCCTAGTTTTAATTTATAAAATAATATTTTTGGTCATTAATGATTAAAAAAACAATAAAATTTTATTTAGACATTGTTTGAAGAAAATAACCTCTTCATATTGATTTTTCTAAAACTAACTATTTCAAAAAATATTTAAAAATTTAAATTACTTAATATAATATTAGAAAACATATAAAATTAGTTTCAGAACATTTAATCTCAACTAAATGGGAAAATTATTTTTATTCCATACATTATGTAAAAAATATGATTTTGCATATTTTCTATAAAATCTAAATATGGATTTTTTTTTAAAAAGAACTGAAGGTTGCATAAGAAACGTTTTTTCAAAAAAATAAAACAGGGGTAATCATTACAATAAAAAATATATTTTATAATTTTAAAAATATTTGTGGAATAATTTTTTATAAATATTATTTTTTATGAAAATTAAATTTCAATTGATGATTAAAATTAATTTGGATTTTCTGAACTATCATATATCAATAATTTGAAGTTATAGTGAGTATAAAAATAATAATATTACATTAATGTTTAATTAATAACAATAAAATAAAAATATAGATTTATTTTAGTGTATAAGTATTATAATATTTCAATAATGAAGATATAATGATAAATAATCCTGAATAATTAATAGATTCAAAAATAAAACCTTACAACATTGGTAACCTATAAAAGATATACCAAATGAATGAAATAAATTATAATAGAAGAATAAATTCAATAAAGAGACAAATAATAATGATATAACATACTAATGTTGAAAATATATAAACTACATAATGGAAGTAGTGATGAATATTTTATACGTCTCTTAGAAGAAAATGGGAGATGAGGAACCCATAACATAGTTCAAATTTCCATCTGAAATGCTCCAAACACAAGTATAAATAATATTAGTTTATTATAAATTTAGTTCACGACCATACCAATATATATCATTCCATATATTATTTACATATATTCATTTATCTATAATTTATATTTTAATTCTGTATAAATTCATTTTTTATTTATTAATTTTATCTATTTTAATGAATGATTTAGTTATTTTAATTTTGTTCATCAACATAGATTGTTTGTCCATAATTTTCAAAAATTTTATAAATATTATAAATAACATATATATTCAATAATATATAAAATTTATAGATAAAAAATGTACTACATTGTTCATGAAGATGGTAATCCATACATATGTTTGAATATTGTTTCCATTGGATTCAATTGATGGATTTAAATTAAGGAAAATAAAACATCATAATTATATAGTAATTATTATTTCATATATATCACATAGAAAATTTATATTTAAAATTATTATCCTGAATGTAAGGAACATGTGAATAATGAATCTCATCACATCTTGAGGTACTAGTTTGATGTCCAAACGAGTGGTGTTATCGTACCCTCCACATAATCAAATGTATGATGGTATATATGATATCATATTTTTAGAGGTATAATTAAAATAAAAATATAATTTTTTAAAATTTAATCTATCATTATATAAATCCCTTTAATATTTAAATGGGAAAAAACAACAGATCATTTTATTAGGTGGTACTCCTCCATACACCTGAGATACATTATTGATTTCCAACGCGATGGAAGGTAAGAACATAACAGTGATAATATAATTAAAAATGTAAATCAAAATAATAAATATTATAAAAATATGTTATATATCTCATTCCATCCATCATTTATTGAGGGAAATGAAAAATGATATTTATTTGTTTGTAATATGGTAGTCCACCAAACATATGTTCGACTGTTTTGTTTCGTATTTGATAAAGGAGGATATTGATATTCATTAATGCATTTATTTAAGGAAATTTATGTATATGTAAGATAATAATGATTTTATATATGAAATTATTAAATAAAATTTTTCTGATGTTGAATAATAAATAAAAAAAATTCTTATTTAAGAACAATGCCTTGTTTTTGGAAACATCATTAGGTTTTCACCAAAAGTCATAATAAGATGTATATTTGATAAATAAAGGATTATATGTTTTATTTATAGGTTTAAGGAAGATTTTTTATGTTATTTAATAATCCAATTGGTTTTGGTACTGTGATGTTGATAGGATAAGGGGGTTATATGTGGAAGATATGACACACAATGTTTTTTTGAAAAGAATAACTTCATTTTTTTCCCATTCCCAAATGGTAAAATATTTCTGAATGATTATAAATTATAGTTTATAAGGATGAAATATTTCCATCTAATGTGTGTTGGAAATTTTTTATCTCATTATTAACCATATTCTTCTTAGTTTAACCATCATTACTCTTATTTTTTCCATAACAAAAATAATTAATATTTATTGTTTCCAACATAAATTATGGTGAACAATTATGACGACCTCATTAAATAATATAAATAATTATTATTCAAAATATTTTTCCCTTTTTTATAAACTAATCTCATTTAGATTTAATTATTTAATTTAAAAAAAATGTAGACATGTCAAAAAACAGTTTCCTAAAGTAATAACTTTCAAGACATTATAAGGTTTCTTATATCACAATACAATTAGATGTTTATTATAATGAAATAATGTGTATTAATAATTATATAATTGATAAAATATTTATTTTTAAATAATATTAAATTAATATGGGGCTTTTTAATTATTAATAAAAAATAATCATATTAATAAAAATAATTTTTTCCACTATTCATTGAAAAATGAAACTTTTTCATTGAAATCATGATAAATAACCATATGATAATTTTAACAAGTTTATTTTAAATCTAATGTTTTTTTCAGAATAATTCTATGAAATAATAAAAATAATTTTCAATTTATTTTTATAGATCCAATCTAAGGAATCTTTAACAAAATTAATGGTTTTTAGAAAATAATTAATTTTAATTCAAATAATTATGTTTTTATTTATTATAAATATATTACCATTGAAATTAAATTTTATATTTTTTTAATATATAGTAATCATAATTTATTTATTCCTATTATACCCACCCTCATAATTAAAAACTTATAATTTTCAAATATAGAAAATAATAATTTAATAGAGATTCACATTTCATTTAGACTCGGTGTTTCATGCATCACATGCTATTGATGAGAATTCATTTATTTAAAGAATAATATAATGTAATATTTTTGGTGCTCATATTACCTTAAATTATTGGTTTTATGTTACATAAATAATATCAAACATGACGTCTCTATTCTAAAATAATGGAATGACACAACCTTGTATAGTTTTCTTTGGTGGTAATGCAGTGATCACTCAAAATCATTAATCATTACTTTAAAATTTCTATGATTCATATTCATCTCTTTTTGAATTATTCACTACTATAACATTTAGTGAGATATATATATATATATATATATATATCATAGATATCTCAACAAATATAATGCCTTTTTATAATTAATGGTAACATTTTTTCTAATAACTAGAAATAATGAGATGGAAAATTTCTCTCAGCAACCTTCAATTACTATGATGCATATGTTATAACCATTCCATTTTTTAGGATAACATATCCCAATCCAAGTTTATTTTAATAAATATAGATAACAAACCCTTATCCATATAGTTTTACTGTATACTTATGTATTTAGACTATAATTCTCTTCATTTTCTTAATTTTTTTTCATATTCATATATCCAAAGGATCATGTATCCCTTTTGAGTAAGCTTTGTAACAATATTAAATATCTATGTTGTGTTCTCTAAAATACATTGATAATAATGATAAAACCCATGAAAACAAAATATTTCAACCACAATTGTTAGTCACATCTATTATTTATTAACATCCATATTTTACAATTCAACCAATATACCCTCATTCAAGATTATATGACAAAAAATAATAATTTCCTATTTTAAATTCATACATGATATATTTATCATTTTTATTATCATTATATAGGGTGATAAGTAAAATCCTAACATTATATTCATTCTATTCATTACAGTTGGTATAAAAAATAAGGTCCTTTTGAAAGACTACCACAAACAGACCAGTGTAATCTATAAAGACATTATTCAATAAATCAACAAAGATAATGGTTGAATTATTTATTGTAAATATAATCACTATATTGTATTTGTGTCCATAACTAACATGGAAGGTTTTATTGGTTATATCATCCATATTAAATATTATTTATTAATATCCATATTGAAGGAAAAAATTTATAATGTATCGAGATCTACACACTTGTTGAAAAAAGTCATCAATAATTGGAAGATGATACTTATTCATGATCATGGGATTATTATGATCTTTATAATTAATGTATTGTTTCATTAATTCATATTTTCCCCCAATAAATACAACATTTTCTCACTATGAGAAACACTTTGATGAATGAATCCCATTTCAAGTATGCCCAAAACATCCTTCTCCAATTATTATAACATGATTGAGACCATTATATATAATGTCTGCAAATTAACTATATCACTAGGAATGTGTTCTAGTGAATAACTTAATCACAATTCAATGTAATACATGTATCATCTTTTGTAAGTATATTTATAAACATTAGAACAATTGGTATTTCGTCAATATTGACATTATCCTAAATTGAATCTGATAGAAAACCCTTATTAATAAAAATCAAGACCCATATAATGGATATTATTTCAGATAGAAGTTAAATTTTACCATCACATAGATTTTATATCATTGAGTCGTTCATAATTTCTATTATTTCTTCCCTTAGTTTTATATTTTTGTTGGATATATGTAAATAAAGTCAATCCATTCCTATGTAATATATAAAAATAATCTATTGGGATAGTAAAATATTTTGATGGATGTGAATTCCCTCAAAATTCAATTATAGAAGAATTATAGATGTGAATTGTCAACATTATACCATTAATGGGGTTCAAAATCAATTTAATGAATAATTTTTCATGATATGAATTAATATTTGATGATAATTGTCATGATATGAAGGAATTCATATAACTAATATCAAAAAAGATTCATCAGTATTTTTATGTGGATATAACCACCTAAACAGGATCATTCTATCACCATTCCATTACTAAAACCTAAAATGTTTTCATAAGAACCCCACACCATTATTTCGATTGATCAATAACGTAACATCCTTTATATGATATCTAAAACATGAAACATTTTATCACTGACTAACATGTTGAGTTAATCCATAGACATTCATTATCATCATTTATATAAATAATTTATAGTCGGTCCTAATTAAAATGTTAATTAATCATAGAATATCACCTGGGAATTTCTCACAAAAATTTGTTAAGGGCAGACACACATTTCACTAAACTAATATTTGAGATAAACATTACAAATTAATCAAGAGGTTTTTACCTGAAATAAATCTATGATAAACCCATATAAAATTTTACTATAAACAAATCTGTCTTCTTAAATGAAACTAAACTACATTCATAACCGTAACATAGGATGTTATCTTATAAATAATATAATCCAAATGGATCCACTAATTTTATATCACCATACTTTTTAAATGTATCTAGACATTTCTATAATGCCAACTATAGTACTATAGACATAAAAAAGTGTGATATAATTTAATCATATCATTATAATTTATGGGTCGATACACATCCTGGCCAGGACTCATACCACCATATCGAGTGGAAGTCCATTCCTCCTGAATCTCTTGGGTGGAGAGACAAAAATTACCCAATTATAACATGTGATAGTTCTGAAGAATCTAAACCTCTCATTTTTTATGATACCAACTATAGAGACACATACACCTCATATATAGATAATAATTATAAATATAATAAAATTCATTATATATAATTATGATCTATGATAGAATCAAATATTCGTAGTTTCTTTACGAACCTTTATACTTAAATAGTATTTTAATTTGGTATCTATATCATTGCACACTACTTTCTTTATGAATGGAATCATTTTATGAAATATCATACATAAAAACATTATTCATATCATAGGGAATGTAATTTTATGAATTTTTGGTCTCTAATGATCATTAATTGTAAAAAATATAGATATCAAGGATCACATAAACATAACATGATAATATGGGCTTCAGAACATGTGAATAGAATTTTATAACTCTATCCATAATTTTGTAGTACAAAATTGTGATTGATGGATTAAATCATATACTTCTATAAGACAAGAATCATAATTGAAACAATGAAGCTGACTAATAATGTCAATATATTTGAAGAAGTTATAAATTTGTGAAATAATAATAATCAAGTAAAATAATTAACTATGTAATGGTTCAATTACAATACTATTATAGTGGATTTTCTCCATACATTATTTCATCATATCCATAATCAAGGATCACTCCCCAGACTATCTTATTAGATATAGTCAAAAATTCAACTTGGATCCCCCTCTAATATAATATTTATTATATCAAAAGATAAATATATTTATCTATATCACTCGAGAGATATATAATTATAGGAATACATGCAAAAAAATCATAATACATTGCAATATTTCCAATACATTCAATAAACATTCAATATATATCAATAACAATGAAAAATAAAATAGTTTCATAAATATTTCAATAATTCACCATAACATAACCCATTTAACATAAATAGGTTCCATAAAAATCTCATCATCGTAATCATCAAACCACTAAAGAAATATTAGGAATTAATTCCTGAAATAATATCACCTCTAAAGAAAAATTATCTATGAAGTATGTTTTAATAGGTAAAAATTCATTTCAGAGATCCATTATAAAATTACATTAGAAAAATACCTTTTTTATTTCTTAATTATCTATTTAAATTAAAACAAATCCAATTTTGTTTAGAGAAATTTTATTTTAAAAAATCATTAGATAATTTTTAATGGAACATTATATAATTGAGTGGTTATTATAGTGGGATATTATTTTTATGATGTGTACTTCAAATCAATTATTAATTTCATTTTCATATTAAAATTTCAAATTATCCTCAATCCAAAAATTATATCTACATTCATTTTAAATAATTGTTAGTAATCATGTAGTTGATGAAAATTTATTTAATCCAACATTGTCGAATATAAAAACATTAATTTTTTTTTGAAATCATGGATATTAATGAAAAATAATTTTTAATGAAAAGAAAAATAATAATGATTTTACATAAAATATATATATTTGATTCATGGGTTGAAAAGAAATGTATAATGTAAAAAACCTTATCCTTATAAATATCATTAATATAATAAAATTCATTGGATCAATGGTACATAGATTCAAATATTTCTCCTCAGAACCTTGAACGTAACCAATCATAATAAACAATGACATTATAAAATAAATCCCATACAACATTGGTGGCATTAAAATGCAAACCTCAAAAATTTTTAATAATTTAGGGGTAAATTAATAATGATAAATTTAATAAATATAATTATAAATTACATTCATAGACAATATATACACAAGTTAGAAAATAATAGTGGTCAAATTTCAATAGGTCTCACAGAAATAAAAGTGTGAGGCGAAACCCTCAAATCATGTTTGAGTTGCAATGAATGGTCACTAATATTAATAATAATAATTTTTGTTTTATTATAATTAGATAAAAAATAATTAAAATATAAATAAAACCACATTTGATCCACATTTAACATTTCCCATACAAGTTGTTATTAATTTATTATTTAAATCATTGTTTCTGGGTGCTATAAATTTTGTCTTTCTATCAAAATTCTATTCTATACATTCATTTATATTATTTTAATCACAATTTAGAAAACTAATTATTTTTAATTACAATATTAATATCATATATATTTAATATATATGGTTATATATATATAAACAAATTCACAAATTTTAGATATATAAAAATAAATTGCACTTTTCATGGAGATGGTATGTCGTATAAACCCATGAACAATATTTTTAATTTTAGAATGATTAAAATAAAGAAAGGAATATAATTATTTAATACTAAAGGAAAATTATTATATCATATATATATATAATATTTACTCATTAAATAGATCCATAACACCCTCCGTGTAATGATGAAAAGAAAAATGAATCTCATCATTTCCTTAAAATGGTTGTATACATATTCAAACAAGAGACGTTAAATGTTTCTCACAGATTAGATGGTGATAAGGTTGATATTTTACTTTAATTATTGAATAATAGTAATATTATAAATATCATATAAAAAATAAAATGAAAAAATATCCAATCATTAATGATGGAAATGAGAAATTATTATTATAACAACCTGGAGGCTGTAGTTATAACATTCACACATGAAATAATTTGAATTCTCAATTTATGATTATCAATATTTATATATATATTTGATACATAAGATATTATTTCATTATGAAAAAATAAAATTCAATGAATGTAGAAGAAAGAAATAAATTGAAATTAGTTGGGAAGGAAGATTGTGTCTTATTTTTTATACTGCATGTATTTCACTTTTTAAGGATAATTTAAGTCGGTTATCAAGAATATAAGAACCCATATTTTAACTCTAATGAAATTGACAATATATTTGGATAGGGGATCATTATGTTAAGGGTTCAATCTATTTTAATGAAAATATCGAATGTAAGTCCTTTTAAAAGGGAGAAAAACAACACAATTTTCATTACCAAAATAATTTATATATATTTATATAACACTAAATCCAATTGCATCCAAATGTCTATATAGTCAAATAATAGGTTTATTATCTTCAAATATCATAAAATAATAATACTTTTACTTGTTTTGGTGTATTATTAATTCATATCAGTTAGTTTAACACTTTCATTACTAGATTTAATCCGTAAATGTGGTGAAAATTTATCATTGATACAGGGTTAAAAAATACATATAGAATAATAAGGTGATCATGAATGGGATAAAGGGGGAATTTAAGACCATTTTTATTCATTATATTCATATTGAAATATTTTTTTAAAATAATTAAAAAATAAAATTTCACAAAAAAATATCATTAATGCCATTGTAAAAATAATTAATTTAATATGATTGAAAAAGATATCAGAATAGTTATTGAAGTTGAATAAACACCACATTAGGTGTCTATAAAATGAGGTGTGATTATAAAAAATATTACATAATATATCACCTAAATTTTATTATATTTAGTGTTTGAACATGAAATTATAAAAATTTCTGTTAATAGAAAAAACTACACTACTG
Source organism: Viscum album (assembly GCA_963277665.1). NCBI lineage: Eukaryota > Viridiplantae > Streptophyta > Magnoliopsida > Santalales > Viscaceae > Viscum > Viscum album. The sequence goes on along the minus strand of OY728153.1, from coordinate 2,013,060,829 downwards.
GACCTATATATGAATTGAAAGTAATAATCTAATTACTAAAAATAATAATTATTTACCATGAGTAATAAAAATTCTTTATTATGTTATATATAAATCACAACCAATTTTATACATAGTTAATCATTATATAATAATTTTTTATATATTTATGTCACGAGTGTGTAATGTTTTAATTATTCATTTATTAAATTTATTAAAAGGTAATAATTAATTAAAATATCACTAATAGTCCATTTATAATATATTTAAATGGAAATATATTAACATATATCATTAAATAGGGAAAATGAATGTTTTTGAATATTAAAATAGGCCAAATCAATTAAAATATCACGAATAGTCCATTTGTAATAATTCAATATATTTTGACCTCTAAATTCTTTATATTTTATTGATTATTGATAGTTAATTTTCTATATGTATTCTAATTTAATTTTAAATTCATGTTACAAATTTGAGGAAAATTAGTTCTCTAAAAAAAAATTTCATATATATAATTTTTTTAAAAACTAAATCCGAAATAAAAATTCCTCTAATGAACTTGATTGTATTTCTGATAATATAAATTAACTAACCTAAACGATAAATATTTTTAAAATCAAATTAAACATTATAAATTCTAGATGTAAAAAATAAAAGTTTCAATAAGAATTAGTGTTGTTCCCTATTCAATGAAAAATTATTACATTAATATTTTTTTTGAAAAACACTTCTATAATAATTATAAAATTATATAATTTTAAAATGACTTTTAAAAATCTAAATAAGATTTTCAACAGGTGTAAATATCTAATTTTGTAGTGTTTTTAAAGAAAACAATTTTTTTGGAAAACAATATCACATTAATAAATTCATTAGTAGAAATATTTTTTCATTATATAAAAGAATTATTATTATTAATAAAACGTTTGTTTTAATATATGTTCATTTAATTTAATGGATAGTTTATAAAATACAACTTGTTTGTGATTCATTTAGGCTCATGAATTTGTGTATGATATGCTGTCAATTAAATTAAAATTATTTAATATATATATATATATATATTATTTTACATTCAGGGCTCAAATTACACTAGTGATGAGGGAACCAAGACTATATCTATTGTGAGAGGGACCTTATTTAAAAAATGAGGTTTTCCCCAAAGGGGCCTACTCACTAATCCCTTATGATGTTTTTTGAACCACACCTCCAACTTGTAACACCATTGGATTGTAATATATATTTTCCTTTAAATAATTTTAATTATTTAATAGCATTCATTCCAAGAAATTGTGAGATTAAATTAACTACGAGACAATATAAATTGATAGTGACAACCAAGTCATTTAGATATGTGAAGTAAATATAAATAACTAACATATGAAAATATATTTTGAATTCATTTGGTAATAATATATGAAAACATAAACCAATTGAATGTAAAAGAAATATTCTTATTTTATGATCCAAATGTAATTTTTTCTTAATTTATTAAATTAATTACCACCTATTAATTATATTAATGAAATATATATGTTATATATTAAATGAAATATTTTTTATATTCATCCAGTTGATTTTATTTTCATAGGATATGAACAAACAAATTCTTAAACATAAAAGCCTATGTTTTTATAATGTCATTTTATAGCGTCTCAATATTAGAATAATTAAAATATAAATGTTCACAAATTTATATATTATATTTGAAAAAAGAAGATTTTTCTTCTAAATATTAATATTATTATATACTTTGGTTGTAATTTTCATATTCTATTATATGTTTCATGTTTTGATGATTAGTTAATAAAAGCTAAATTTTAATTGAAAATATATTTTTAACAGAAATAATTTAAATTGTTATATTATATATTTGATTGGATTTAATGTTTAATTAGATAATGTTTTTATTATTTAATATATTTTATTCCATTGGAATCAATTTTACATTGAATTTTGATATAAAACCTTTTTAATATATTACATGTTTTAACTTTAATAACACGTTTTATCACCCCATCAAGAAGATTGATCATAAATTAATTACCGAAAATTATGTGGTTTGAATTTTGAAAAATGGATTTCATATTTTAAATTTGTGGGTCATATTTAATGTAAATATATTTATTTTTATTAATTTCAATATTAATAGTAACATTATTAAATTATTATTAATATCGTAAAAAGAAAATCATGTAATTATGGGAAACAATTATATTAATAATTTACCCAAAAAGATTCCATAATTTCATTTCATTTTTTTTCTGACCAAAATCATATTTGGGAAGAAATTATATCTTTTTTAATCAAACTCTATGAGTGTATGACATTTATAATATTTTAGATAAAAAAAGCTAATGTTGTCATAATCATATATTTAATAACAATATCTATTTTAATATAATGTAATATAGAAGTTAAATTCAACTGTAATTATTTATTTGAAATATGATATTTTATATTATTAATGGTTACTTATTTTTAATCTCAGGTAAATAAAAATTTATCTTAATGTCTAATACAATGGTTAGGTACAAGTTATTTATAAATGAAAATATCAAACAAACGATTCTAAAAAAATTAAAATAATGTCTATTTTTGATAATGAATTTGATAAATGATTTTTCATGATTACCTTATCCTATTAAGTATATAATAAAATATTGGTTCAGATGTTAACTAATTGAATTATATTTGTAAAAATACATGATATGAATAGTTTCATATTGACACTATTGATGTTTTATCAAAATTTTATTTTGTTAAATTATTTAAAAATCATAAAACATTTTTAAATATGCGTAATAACTATTATAATATTTTAAATGGTCAAAATTTAACATTTTTACTATAATTTATATCAAATAAAGAAAAAATAAAATCTTTTAATCTGAAAAATTTGGTAGCTTAATTTACATTAAAATATGATAACTAACGATTAATCAAAATTATAAGGATTAATGGAATTACAAAACATTTCAAAAATATATCGGATGATGTGATAAAAAATATGATCAAATATTATATTAGAATATATATCCTTTTTGAGATATTTGTATTGATATTGAATTTTATATAAAATTGTGTTTTTTGAAATTCTTGTACTACCCCTCACCTCAATTATAAAATGACATGTACTACCTCACTTCTTCACAAGAAATTATGCATTCAATATCCAACACACCTTACACATATAAATTATAAACATCACTAGTCACAATCTATATGTATTGGGATTATCAAAAAGTCCAAAATTATCTATTCATTGAGAATATCAAGAGGGAGCTCCTGAAAAAGATGTAATCTTCTTTACTTATTATTGAAAGAGTATTTCTTCTTATATTTCCACTTCTTAAGTTATTTAAATTAGAATTTAATAACTACAATACCCTATATATTATGTGATGTTGATATTATAATGGAGAAACCATATTGAACCTTTTATCCATCTTATGAACAATGAATTTATCTTTCTTGCAAACTTATGACATCATAGTGTAATCTATTTTTAATCACAACATTACTTGGATGGGTATAATGAAAATAATAAAAATGTTATATTATTATTATACCAATATATGTATTTCAGAATAAAATAAACACCATCCAATCCTATGCCATTTTAGAATTAAGGGAATGATATTATCGTTCATGCGTACATACAACCTACCGTCTCCAAGATGTGATGCAATTCATTATCAGTTGTAACCATTAAATAATGAATATATAAATGTATCAAATTATTAATATGATATATTATATGTCAATATCATTGTGGTAATTAAATTACCATATTTTACATGTAATAAAGTGGGTCTTAAATGACAAAACACACATAATAAAATGTTGTAGTTAACACACGAATGGAGAGTATTAATGGAGTATTATTAACAAATTGGTGATAATATGATCATATATGATATCATAAATATGAATATGGTTATGTTATATGTTAATAATATTATTTAATCTATTATTTAACAGTTCTAGATATGTGTGATGCAAATCATACCTAATGTATATGTTAAATTCACAATCTCATTATTATTATATACTTTCTAAACAGAAGTAATAACATGGGTATATTCATCTTACATTTCAAAGATTACTAAAAACAATTCATAAATATTTTACAATTCCTATACTATTTTTCATGTAATTCATACCCACATTTTAATTTCTTATATATTGTATTAAGATAATCTTTTTTTTCATTTTCATAATGAGGTTTTTTTTATTTCAGAAGAAGTACGAGAAGAATGTTTTCTAACTTATATGAAATAGACTCATATTTTCAATTTCACTAATTCTTAATGGTTGGAAGATTCCCCTAAAATAAAATATTGTAATTTTAAATGAAAATTTTTTCTTTTAAAGTTTCAATGTATTTAAAAAAATTATTTTCAAAGAAGAAAGGATATTTTCATAAAGAAATATTTTCATGTGATCTTTCAAAATTATTTTTCATTTAGGATAGAATTCAATGATGATAATTATGTTTTAATGGGAATTTTTTTAATGTATATTATCTATATTATTACTATGTTTGGTCCATGTTTATGATATAATTATAACCATGAATCCCAATTTATTTCCATGTCTCATTTTACGATTGAATGATGTTTATTAAATTATTTTATTTTCCTGGGTTATTATATGATGAATTGTTTATGTTCATGTGTCATAGATGAGTATGGTTTTTATTATGTGATGTGTGAGACCTATATCTTCCTATAATTTAGTAGAAAATGATTTATATATATAAGGACCCAGCCTTAAAAAATACATAATCTTGAATTAAGGGAATAATTCACATTGAGGATCTTTTCAGGTTTAGAGTTTTAGAAAATTAGGACATAACTATTACATCTCCAAAGATTTACAAAGTAGACACTTCTACATAGTTTCCATTTTTTTAAAACATGAAATCTTGAAAAAGGAGTCATGTCTAGTTCTAGGTTTTAGACAGCATGACATTTCCATGATCCCATCCTTGACCCTATTCATCTTTAAGTCCTGTGAAAACATTTCAAAACATGGGATGAGCATAAAAGGCTCATTAAGGGTTATAAAACAAATAAAGAAAACTTTTGTTTATAAATATGTAAAAAACATGAAATCATTTACTTACCTCATGATACCATAAGATTATGAATGACACGTAGAAATTCTAAATCATAAAGGTATCTTGAGGCATCCATATCATACTTACATTGTAGCTATCACAGCCACATATGGAGTTACTTTGGAATACACATCACAGTATATTAACCCAAATCTCTTATAGGGAAACATTAGAGTTTATCTCCATCACATTACCCAATGCATTGGAGAGCTATCTCGGGCTCACCTCACTTAGGTTTATCACGGAACCACCTGTATACGTAAATAATTCCCAAGAACCATAACATGATCATAACACCTAACATAAGCATAAAGGAAAAAATAAAATTTCTACATTGAAATAAAAATATATAATTAAATGATATTGAAAAAATAAATCCATTCTCAAAATCATTTTCAATACCAAAATATATAAAATTTGTTTATGGTATTTATTTTTCATTTTAAAAACATTCCAGCTTATTAAGGAAGCCAAAGATCAAATAGTACTCACGATAGAAGAAAGTTCGTTGTCACCACTTTCATTAAAAAACATTAATTTTTGTCATTTTTTGAAACGATTCATATATAAATATACCCTTTCAATGAAATAAAATGTCAAAGGTGTTTATACATCATATAAAATAAAATCGTGTAATAAAAAAATTTCCCTCAATGAAAGGAGATTAAGACGAATTCCCTTTCCATGTGTCTGAATTGATTGGATCGTTCTTTAATCTGCTTAATAATAAACTAAAGTTAATTTATTCTTGCTTATAATAATTTTTCCTATTTATTATTTCTTTTATATCACTCATTAACAAGTTATAATTATTATGAAATAATTTAAGTTAATGGCGTCCATTTTGTCGATATTTGGTACTCGAGTAAAAAATGAACACCTTATATTTACAAGTTGTCCATGTGGTCAATAGTGCATTATGTCCAGAATTATATTCATGATTTTGATATCATATATATAATATATTTCAAGTATATAAATGTATTTATAATAGTACATATCATTTGGAGGTATGAAATGAAATGCATCGTTCGTGGAGGCAGTAATCCGTACGTACGCATGAACGCTACTTTCATTTATATTTATTATTTTAATGGAATTAAAACATAATGATACATAGATATATTAAAATTACAGTATAATATCATATATAATATCATTAACTCTATCCTTTATACATCCCACATAAGGTATTAATGAGTCACATCACTTTGAGGGGGCGGTAGTCTGCACCTCCTCAAATGAGATTATCGTATTTACCCACTATGGAAACCATAAAGGAGTACTATAAATGGTATTCACAGATGCATAAGAAAATCATAAACATAATATATTTCATATATAAATATAGTTACTTCATAATGGACACCATGAGATGTGGTAAGAGGTAATTGAACAATCATCATTTTGTAAGGCGTTAGTTTTCCATCCATAGAACTATTATGTTCATCACCGATTAGATGGAGGTCTGTGTAAGTGTAGTTATAATACTTCTCATAAAACTATCCTTGTATATTGAGGATACTGGTGTTGTTACAAAAGAATGAAATAAAAAGAGTTTAGGGGTTGGAGAAGTAAAATAAAAAAACAATTTAAGAGAAACTGTTACCTTTAATTTCGGTAACTCCCTTTGGTTTGAACCAACATGTCTTCTTGAAGTGGGTTATGCCTAATGTAATGATCCTAGGAGGAGGATTGGGATGTATGGAGCTTAATTGGGTAGATTTTGGATAATCCAAATTTCTTGAGAGGAGTAAGGAATTGAATATAAATGGTCTCCTTTTATAAGGGAGATGCGGGGCTCTTTAGGAAAGTGTGAAAATAGTATTTTATTATATAATGATATTCGGTTTATAAAGGTCCCAAAATAATTATAGATGAATATAAGATGACTCATGGTCAAAATAATATCATCCAATAATAATTGGACAAGTTTTGGATGTTATTTTAATATTTGTAATCTAATTTATTTAAATGATTTATTAATAAGGTAAACATTGCATCATTATTATGTAATAAATGATATAAATTATTTTATGTATAAAAATTATTAAAAAATACTATCATGTAGGAAACCATTTTATCTTTCCAATTAATATTTATAGTAAAAACATGACTTATATAACACCATATAAAAATTAATTACTAAAAGATTTTTTTAATGTCAATTTTGTCTTTACATTAAATTAATTAATCTAAAATGCCATTATCTATCATAAGTGGCCCCATGGTTTCCCAAGATCGTCCCAAGGATGCCCATGGTTGGGAAATACTCATCCAATAAGTTTAGGAAAAGTGTTAAGGTAATTTTGAATTATTACAATATTCTTTTAACCTTGAATTACCCAATTTACCATTTACCGTGGTAAGTGAAAATCGAAAGATACTATTCACCAAAAATTATTTTCATCTTAATGATCCAAATTTTATCTATTCATAAAAAACATGTATGTAGGATTTTTGTAATTCAATTCATAGAAGAGGTAAAATTTAATTTAAATGAAAAGTCTGTTTTTTTAACAACCACTATGTGGTTTCACTATTCATCAAAAATTGATGTTTTTCAGAAAAATATCAAAAATTTAGCCTATGATATATTTTATATTCCAAATTCAAAAAAGATGTCTAGTTTTTCAAATTTAAAACATAGAATTGGAATTAATTAATTTTAGACCTAATTCCCATTATCAAAACAAATAGCGTGTTTTTAAAAACAATAGCTGTCAAAAGATTGATACTTGTTTATGTCCAATTTCCAGGTAAAATTAATTCCAATGACCAATAATGGATTAAATGGTAAAAATATATTCTAATTACACATAAAAACCAATTAAAAAGATAATCTAACCATATAAATAAATTTTATTGAAACACAGTTTTGAATTAAAATACAATATTTTTCACTATTCATTAAAAAATGAACTTTATCGGAAAAATTTCAAAAAATTACACGAAGTAAATTTTGATTTCCCCATTCTAAATAAGGATTATATTTGGTGAATTAAAATTCATTAAAGTTACCAAATATATATTTAATGAGGGTTTTTAATTAAAAGGTGGTAAATCGATCTTTTAATGTAAATTATGGTAAAAATTAGATTCAATCACAATTTAGGAATCTAACATTTATTATATAAATGTAAAAACATTTAACAGACTTTTATAATCATATTGTAGTTAGTTTTGTTCATTCCAGCCAATATAATGTCTAGGAGTTTACTACCATTTAAAATAATAATATTATATTATTAGTGTGCAAAGTAAGATTAAAAAAAACACGTTGTTACGTATCGGGTACGCTATAGAACATAGCAACCCATTTAAAGTAAATTATTATTTAACTAAAAAATATTAATAAATATGAAAATCTATTATTCTTCATTTACCTAGGATGTTACATCCTTCCCCTCATTTGGAAATTGCGTCCTCACAATTTTTATTCACTTATCAAAATAAGTGGGGGTATTTACCCCTCATAGAATTTTCAGATTCCCCCATTTCTTCTTTAATCATATGGGTTTTCCAAATATCCTTTACAGGGTGAATTAACTTATTCCGCAATAATTTCTCTCTACGATCATGATTCTGGACTGGTTTTTCTTCGTAAGAGAGAATCTCTTCCAACTGAACTACCTTTGGGCTCAAAACATGAGATGGATCTAGCATATACATTCTCAACATCGAAACATGAAAAAAATTGTGTACTTTGGATAAACATGGAGGTAAATCCACTCTATATGCAACTGATTCAACTTTCTCCCGAATTTTTTTAGGTCCAATGAACATCGAACGAAGCTTTACCTTCTTACCAAAACGTATAACACTTTTCCATGGGGAAACCCTGAGAAAGGCATGATCACACACCTTAAAAGAAGATCCATCCACTAGTTATCTGCTTATCTTTTTTGTCTTCTCTGAGCTGTTCCCATGCGCTTCTAAATCAACTGAATGTTTTCTGCCATCTCTTCTACCAATTCTAGTCCCATCAGTTTACTTTCCCCTACTTCATCCTAAAAAGCTGGATTTCGACAACTCTTTCCATATAATGCGTCAAATGGATCCATCTGTATACTAGAATGAAAACTGTTCTTATATGAAAATACATCCAAAGAAAGATGTTGGCTTGAACTTTCCTAATAATCCATCGAGCAAGCACGTATCATATCTTCCAATGTCGGAATTATTCATTCTGATTTCCCATTTTATTTTGGGGGAAAAGCTGTACAAAAATTAAATTTAGTAACTAATGACTTATGAAGGCCTTTGCAAAAGTTAGAAGTAAACCTGGGATCACGATTAGATACAATAGAGAGGGGAACTCCATGAAACCCGACTACCTATTTAACATACAACTGAGCAAGTTGATCTAGAGACAAAATATCTCTACTAGGAAGGAAATGAGAAGATTTAGTCAATCAATCAACTATAACCCAGATTGCATTATTACCTCGAGATGTCTTTGGTAATCCCACAATGAAGTCTATAGATATATTTTCCCATTTCAACTCTGGCACCGGTAAAGGCTGTAGCATCCCTTTCGGAAACTTCCGCTCTGCTTTAATCTGCTAAAAAGTGAAACACTTAATAGTAAAAATAGCAATCTATCTTTTCATTACATCCCACCAGTAATAATCCAGAAGATCTCTTTACATCTTAGTACAACAACGATGAACTGAAAATGGAGAACTATGAGCTTCACAGAACAAGTCATTCTTCAATTGTGAATCAAAAGGCACACATAATCTCTTCCAAAACCTCAATACAAAATTATTATCAATGTTAAAATTAGGCAACCTACCCATCTCAACTAATACTACCTCTTTTTGCAACTCGCTGTATTCTTTCTGCGCTTGTTTTATTCTGTCTGATAGATATGATCTCGCTAACACCTGAAACAAAATAGAAGAATTTCCTCCACCAAAAACTTCTATGCCAAAGTTAATCAAATCAAAAATTAAAGGATCTTATTCCAAACGTAACATGGTTAATGAAGTATTGCATTTTCAACTCAAAGCATCAACCACTTTATCTGCTTTTCTCGGATGATAAAGGATCGTGAAATCATAATTCATGATTAATTCCAACCATCTCATCTAAATCATGTTCAATTATTTCTATGTGAATATATACTTCAAACTTTTGTGATCAGTGTATATTTCACAATTTACTCCATAAAAATGATTCCTCCAAAATTTTAAAGCAAAAAAACAACAGCAGATAATTCCAAATCATGTGTAGGGTAATTTAACTCGTGAGGTTTCAACTGACATGAAGCATATGAAATTACCTGATCATTCTGCATTAGGAAACAACCCAGTCCTTTCAATGAAGCATCACTATAGATAACAAACTCACCATTTTTGGATTGTAGTTCCAAAACAAGAGCATTCACCAATATTTTTTTCAATTCCTGAAAACTATCATCACATTCGTTTTTTCATATGAAATTAACACCTTTTCGTGTTAACTTAGTCATTAGACTAGGTAACCGTGAAAAATTTTCAACAAAACTCTGGTAATATCCTAAAAAACCAAGAATACTACGGATCTCAGTTATATTTGTCGGTCTTGGCCTTTCTTAAACAACTTTTGTTTTAGCAGGATCAACAGGTATTCCATTTGTGGAAACAATGTGACAAAGTAAATAATTATTTTGTAACCATAACTCACACTTGCTAGATTTCTGAAATAGTTTCTTTTCATTTATAGTTTTCAAGACAACACTTAAATGACTTTCATGTTCCTCTTTAATTTTGGAATAAACCAAAATATCATCAATGAACAGAACCACAAACTTATTCAAGAACTCATAGAAAATTTATTCATAAAATCCATGAATATAGCAGGTGCATTGGATAACCCAAAATGCATAAATACAAATTCATAATGGCCATATCTAGTACGAAACGCAGTCTTCGGAATGTCTGCTTCCTTTATATTCAACTGATGGTACCCCGACCTTAAATCAATCTTCGAAAAATAACGAGCTCCCTGGAGCTGATCAAAAAAAAATCACCGATATGTGGCAAATGATACATATTCTTAATAGTGATGTTATTCAATGCTCTATAATCAATGAAAAGTCTCATTGAAACATCTATCTTTTTAACAAACAAGAAAGGAGAACCCCATGGTGATGTGCTAGGTCAAATGAAACCTTTATCTAATAACTCATGTAATTACTTCTTTAAATCTAAATGTTAAATTTGATCCATTCGATAAGGGGGTTTTGAAATTGGATTTGCATCAGGAACTTGATCAAAAATAAATTAAACTTCCAGGTCAGGTTTAAGACCAGAAAAATCATCAAGGAAAACATCAAGGTACTCATTTACCACTGGTACATCATGAATCTGAACAGTTCAATTGTTTTCTACAATATGTGAAAGGTAACATTCATTTCCTTTTATTACCATTTTTTAACTTTTTGATATGTTATCAAAAGCAAGTGTTCATTATTGTACACAAAATTAAAATATTTATGAAAATAAACCTCATTAGCTCTGCATTCAATCTTAGCATGATAAACAGAAATCCAATCCATTCACAAAATAACATCAAGAACTACTATAGGTAAAACAATATGTTTTGAAGGTAGATTATTTCCACACACAAGGATGGTAATGTTCTTATGTTTTCTTTTTTTCTCTACATTTCCTCCATGTGTTTTTACCATAATATTTTTATTCATATCTTGAGGTGGAATTCCAATTTAATAGAAAAATTATCAGAAATGAAAGAGTGTGTATACCCTGAATCAAACAACACATTTGCATAATCTGAACAAACAAATAGTGTACCTGATACAACTTTATTTAATGACACAACATCTACTGAAGTAGTTGCAACGGATTCCACCACCCCTTTGTTGTTGTAGTCTGGATTCTTTCCCTTAGTTGAGTTCTTTGTGGACACTCATTTGCATAATGACCCATTTCATTGCACTTAAAACATTTTACTGATTGTAAATCGGATTTTTCTTACCATTACCCTGATCTTTTTCAGTGCAATTACAAGCCTTATGCCCCATTTTAACACATTGGTAACACTTACCAGAATCCAAAATACATTCCCCAGAATTCTTTTTATCACAATTTTCACAAATTATAAACTTATGTTTCTTCCCATCATAATTTTTGGAAGAGTTCTTCCCATTCAACTACCACCTCAACCTCTTATTCTGTTTTTTGTCAAAGAATAATTGATCATCAACAAACTCCATTTACGCCTTCTCTGCACAACGAACAAGATTTTCATAAATTTTTAACTCAAGAGAAGCAAAATCCCTTTGATAATTTGGCTTTAATCATGAGTAAAAATGGTTGATTTTACTATCAAGACCCCGTATGAAATTTGGAGCATACCTTGCTAGTTGAGTGAATTTTACTTCATAAGTAGCCACTGATTCATCCTCATTCCTCAATTCTTGGAATTGTTTTTCTATCCTAAGAAGAACCACCTTAGGAAAAATATTTCTCAAGAAACATACCTTTGAATTCATCCTAATTGAGAGAACCAATCTCTTCACTATTCCTGATATTTTTCACCATCGACCACCTCTGATCAGCTTCACCTTCAAAACAATAAATAAAGGGACTAACCTTTTGATGTTCTGGACAACCCATGATGTGGGAAATCTTTTCCAGTGCTTTAATCCACACCTTTTCTAGCATAGGGTCAGATATTCTTCTGAATGATGGGGGTGTTGCCTCATGAAATTCTCTACTACTAACATGCTCCTCTATAGTAGATCTGGATGATCTCGTACATGGATACCACCACCATTTATAGCCTGAGTCAACTGTGCCATCACTATAACAAACTATTCAGTTCCGATTCTGACCATCTCAAGTTGCTGATTTGGAAGGTTGTCTTCCTCCCGATGTCGTCCCAACACAACTGCCCTGTTTCCTCTGCAGAAAACCATTCTGAATGCAAAAATATCTTAGTCAAAGCAACATGGTAATTTTTAAATGCTATATGATATCAATATTAACATAAATTACTTTACGGATATTAATTTAACAATACCCTAAATCCTAATGTTATCTAACCGACCTCTGATACAAACTATAGTAATCATGAATTAAGTGAATAATTCAAATTGAGGATCTTTTTAGGTTTAGAGTTTTAGAGAATTAGGACATAAGTATTAAATCTCAAAAGATTTACAAAGTAGACACTTCTACATAGTTTTCCTTTTTTTACCAAAAAAGAACTCTTGAAAAACGAGTCATGTCTAGTTCTAGGTTTTAGACAGCACGACTTTTCCTCGATCCCATCATTGACCATGTTCATCTTTAAGTCCTGTAAAAACATTTCAAAACATGGGATAGGCATAAAAGGCTCAGTAAGGGTTATAAAACAAAGAATGAAAACATTTGTACATAAATACATACAAAAGATGAAATCTTTTACATACCTCATGAAATCATAAGATTTATGAAAGATTCATAGAAATCATAAATCATAAAAATAACTTGAGGCATCCATATCATACTAACATTGTAGCTATCATAGCTATATTGGGAGTTACTTTGAAATACCCATCACAATATATTCCCTAAATCTCATACGAGAAATATTCACGTTTACCTCCGTCATGTTACCCAATGCATTGGGGAGCTATCTCAGGCACACCCACCCTAGGTTTATCATGGAACCATCCGTATACTTAAATAATTCCCATGAACTATAACATGATCATATCACAAAACATAAGCATAAAGGATAGATAAAATTTCCAAATTTCAATAACAAAATATCATTTCAAGAAATTGAAAAAATAAATCCATTATCAAAATCATTTTCAATACCAAAATATGTAAAAAGAGTATATGGTATTTATTTTTTCCTTTTAAAAACATTCCGACATGTTAAGGAATCCAAAGATCAAATAATACTCATGGCGGCCGAAAGGTCGTTGTCACCACATACATTAATAAAAAATTCCTTTTTATCGTTTAGTAAAACACATCATATAAAAATATTCCATTTGAATGAAATTAAAATTAAAATTTGATTATTCAACGTATAAAATAAAATCGTGTATTAAAACAAAATATGGCTCACTGAAATGAGATTGAGACGAAGTCCCTTACCTTGTGTCCTACATGACTCGATCGTTCATTAAAATCCTGAATAATAAACTAAATTTAATTTCAACTTGCTTAAGAACCAATATCATGTTTATTATTCCTTTTATATCACTCATTACCATGTTATAATTATTATGTAATCATTTATGTTAATAACGTCCATTTTGTCGATATTTGGTACTTGAGTCAAAAATGAACACCTTATATTTACAAGTTGTCCATTTGGAAAATAGTCCATTATGTCCAGAATGATATTCATGATTTAGACATCATATATATCATATATATCCAGTATATACATGTATTTACAATAGTACATAACATTTGGAGGTAAGAAATGAAATGCACCGTTCATGGAGATGGTAAGCCATACGTACACATGAACACTACTTTAATTTTTATTTATTATTTCAATGGAATTAAAACATAATTATACATAGATATATTATATTTACCATATAATATCATATATAATATCATGAAAACAATCCTTTATACATCCCACATAAGGCATTAACGAGTCACGTCACTTTGAGGGGGTGGTAGTCCGCACTTCCTCAAATGAGATTATCGTATTTACCCACTATGGAAACCATAATGGCATGATATAAATAATAAGTAAAAAAGAATAATAAAATAATAAACATAATATATATCATATATATAGTTCCATCATAATGGCCACCATGAGAGGCGGTAAGAGGTAATTGAACAATCATCGTTTCTTGAGGCGTTAGTTTTCCATCCACAGAATCAATAGGTTCTTCACCCATTAGATGGAGGTGTGTGTAAGTTTAGTTCGAATCCTTATCATAAAAACATCTTTTTATATTTAGGATACTGGTTTTTTTACAAAATAAAGTGATATAAAGAGTTTAGGTGTTGGAGAAGTTAAATAAAAAACAATTTTAGAGAAACTGTTACCTTTAATTTGGGTAACTCCTGGTGGTATGAACCAAAAGGACTTCTTGAAGTGCCTTCTACCTATGGTATGGATTCAAGGATGAGGATAGGTATGTTGGGATATGAATTGCGTAGAGTTTGGATGAGCCAAATGGCTTGAGAGGTGTGAGGAATTTGATAGAAATTGTCACCTTTTATAAGGGAGAGGAGGGGCTCTTTAGGAAAGTGTGAAATTATTATTTTACTATATAATGATATTCAGTTTCTAATAGTCCAAAAATCATTATAGATGAATATATGATGACTCAAGGTCTAAATAAAATCATCCAATAAGAATTGAAAATGTTTTGGCTGTTATTTTAATATTTATAATCTTATTTATTTAAATGATTTATTAATGAGGTAAACATTGCATCATTATTATGTCATATATAATTTAAATTATTTTATGTATAAAAAATAAAAAAAATATTATCATGTTGGAAATATCTTTAGATTGACAATGAATATTTATAGTCAAAACAAGAATTATGTAACACCATATTAAAATTAATTACTAAAAGCTTTTTGTTAATGTCAATTTTGACTTTACATTAAATTAATTAATCAAAAATATAATTATCTTTCATAAGTGGCTCCATGGGGTCCTAAAATAGACCCAAGGGGGAACATGGTCGGACACTACTCATCAAATAAGGTTAGGAAGAGTGTTAAGGTAATTTCAAATTATTATAATATACTTTTAACCTTGAATTACCCTATTTACCTTTAACCGTGTTAAATAAAAGTCAAAAGTCAGTATTCAACAATAATTATTTTCATCTTAATGAACCAGATTTTACTTCTTGATAACAGCCATGTATGTCTGATTCTAGAAATTCAATTCAAAGTAGTGGTAAAATTTCATTTATATGAAAAATTCGGTTTTTTAACTACCACTAAGTGGTTTCACTATTCATCAAAAATAGATGTTTTTCAGAAAAATACAAAAAATTAAGCTAATATATATTTGAAATTCCGAATTGAAAAATGATGTCTATTTTTTCAAATTAAAAACATATAAGTGGCGTTAATTAATTTTATAATTAATTCCCAATATCAAGACTAATAGGGTGTTTTTAAGAAACAATATCTTTCAAAAGATTGATACTTGTTTATTTTCAATTTCAAAGTAAAATTAATTCCAATGACCAATATTGGATTTTATGGTAAAAAAATATTCTAATTACACTTCAAAACCAATTAAAAATATAATTCAAGCATATATATAAATTTGATTAAAACACAATTTTGAATTAAAATACAATATTTTTCACTAGTCATTAAAAAATGAACTTCATCAGAAAAATTCCAAAAATTTACACAAAGTAAATTTAGATGTTTCCATTCTAAATAAGTATTATATTTTATCAATGAAAATTTATTAAAGTGACCAAAATATATTTAAAGAGTATTCTCCATTAAAAGACGGTAAATTGACCTTTTAATGTAAATTATACTTTAAATTAGATTCAATCACAATTTAGGCGTCTAAATTTTATTGGATAAATATAAAACCATTTAACAGACATGGGTAATAATATTGTATTTAGTTTTTTTCATTCCATTCAATACAATGGCTAGGAGATAACTACCATTTAAAATAATAATATTACATTATTAGTGTGCAACATAAGATTTCAAAGAAACCGGTTGTTGCGTATCAGGTACGCTATCGAACATAGAAACCCATTTAAAGTAAAATTTATATTTAATTCAAAAATATTAATAAATATGAAAATATCTTATTCTTCATTTAACTGGGATGTTACAATATATCATGAGAAAGGTGGGACTGGAATGGGTATGGATATTAGTTCAATAATATAGGGATTTAGTAAGGAGTGATACCGGTTCACTAAAGGACTATGTCCACTCTTAGGGACTTGGAAATTAGAATTGAATAATATAGAATGGATTTCTTACGATTATGTGTATTCCAATAAGTCTATATCTTATCTCATTCCCTATGGTAATTTTTACATAGATTATTTATTAAACTTCTATGATTTATCCCAATACATGATATTTTGATATTTGATATACAAGAAAATAATATCAAATGTTATATTCATATGTGTTATGATTATGATATAATTGATACCACCATTTCATACACTTACTGAGAATCTGATCTCACCCTTTTCGATGTTTCTCATCTCAATGATATGAATATTTGTATTAAGTACGATATGGAAAAATGTGGTTCTATATATAATGGAATAATTTGGAGATAATGTATATGTTTTATAAACTCATTCTTTATATTTAATAATTTTAAAGACAGTAATCCTATATGATCATAGTTTGGTTTTTTATGTTGTGCATTGAATATAATTCTATTTAGACATAATATCTTTTTATGTAATCTATGGGCTCTCAAAATTCAAATCAAATTAAGGGATTATCTACCCATTGGAAACTCTGATGATAAGACCATTGTATGAACCAAAATGACAAGTCTATGTATATGATATAAGGATATGGTTTTATTGAAGAACATTAATAACCTAAGATAAATCCTTAGGTTCCCAAAATTGATATTATAGTTCCCAAAGTTATGTTGTTTTCCCATTATGAATAGTGATTATCACAAAACAATTATTTGTTTTAGATAATGGATTGAAACTAGAGGTACCACATTAATGTTGAATAGGATATTAAATGCTATGATTTCCCTTAGGAGTAATTGAATGGTATGTGAGCTTGAATAATGAATCTTATTTTTATTCTCACATAACTTACTCAAGATATATATCATATAGGATATCCAAATGTTCAATAAAGGGGAAAATTATATTAATTCCTTCATGAGGTAGGGTCCACCTTCATTTAGTTGGTATTCTGATCTATTGGTGGTCGAACTATTGATCAGTACCACTAAATATATATTTTCGTCAATTTAATGTTAAAAAAATATAAATTCATTGAGGGTGACCATCATTTGGAAGGTGGATCTAATCAATTGTGGAATCTTTTCATGTATATGAGGATGAGATATTGACAGGATTCAATGGAATTGGATGAGTTCAGGGACAAAATTTGCAATATGTACAATCATAATAATCATCAAATGATTATGGAGAAGGATGAATTTATTGGTACATACAATATAACATTTGTTATACATGAATTGTATTCTTTTGGAATTATCATCCAATTACCTATTAAGGTTGATAAGTTTGTTATTTTATAAAAATAGTGTCTTCGATGGGAATTAGACATAAGTGAATTTAGTATCAATGAGGAAATATTTCAATGTGTTCTTATGGTTGAGATACATTTCTGAGTTACCCATTAGTCTTATCAATATGATATGAAGTGAAAATTTGAATATAAGGTAAACTATAAAAACCCCATTGAAAAGAATATTCAATTTTCATTATGCTCAATGTGTAGAATGAAACATTGAGAAAACTATTATAATGTGATTATTAAATGTTTTATGTTTTTGAAAGAATCTCACCGGGAAATTGACAACTGAGGTAATGGGGAAACGACAACTAACAATATGAATAGAGAAATGATACATTAAATATATGCATAACACTATATTGTTACATGTTTTATTGAATGGGGAACTATGATAAAAAACTCCCTAATCCAAGGGTTATCAACGAAGATCACCATCACAGACCTGTTTTGGACATAGATAAGGAAAATAAAATGTGATCACTATTGGAGATGTGGAGTATGATACTGAGGTGGTTAAAGGTAAAAATACCATATGATCTATTGTTAGATATATTTTATTTTATTTTGGATCAATACACTCTTTAATTTAAAATTAATTTTATATATTATATTCAATATTACCTAGAAAATTAAATGTTAAGTTACATTTGAAAAGTTCTAATGGCATAATAATCATATCACATGTTTATAATTCCTAGTCAGTAGAAGAATGTGGGAAAGTACATCCATAAAAACATATAATACATCCTATAGTGAAATTATAATTGATTAATATATTGTATTTTATTTCTCTAAATATATATCTTAACTTTACAAGGAAGGGATGTAACATTTTTTACTATGAATAAATATTTGGTAATATATTAATGAATAGATGAATCTGAATCTCTAGTAGAAACTTCATCCATATAATGGTATTTATTTATAGAAATGATGGTTATCAATAAAATATGGTTAGGGAGAAAATAAATATTAAGGAAAAAACTATTTTATTGATGTACATTGATATATTTTTAGATAAATTATCAGATCTTCCATAGAATCATTAAGTGAATGTTTTTGTAGAACACATACCAGGTTATATGGATATTATAATGAATCATTATAGAATTTTCCCTAATTTATGTACAGTAAATGAAGAATAAAATCACTAATAATCATGAAAAGAGATTTATATTCCTAAGGTAATCACCTTGGCATGAACCTATTATGTTTATTAAGAAGAAATATGGGACAATGTGACTGTACATTTATTTCTAGAACATAACATGATAACTATCATGAAAATATATCGTATCACCCATACTAATGAGTTATTCGAACAATAACGTGGATCTCAAGGCATTTCCAAGATTGATATTTGTTCTCGATATCATAAATTAATAGTTGCAAAGAAATATATACCCAAGAAAACATTACGTGAAAGGTATATAAACATTGAGTTTATTGTGATGCCCTTATTTCTTAATAATGACGCCAATTATTCATGGATTTATTGAATTTATCAATTACAAAAATTAATGATCATTTTAGTGGTAGTAATTATAGATGATATTCTAGAATATTTTTAGAGTAATAATTAACATGGAGATCACTTAAGGATTGTGATGATGTCCATGAGAAAAGAGAATATTTATGAAAAATTTACTCATTATTAATTATGTCTTGAAAATTATTTATTTTGGGTTATATAATCTCATGATAGGGGATATATATGTGTCTAGAAAAGATGGATGTTATATATAGATGTCCAATACCTACAATGATAACTTTGATTTGACATTTTCTATGTTTTTTTGGATATTATTGTCGTTTTGTGAATTTTGTTTCCTATTTATCCTATCAAATAACCATGTTGACTTGGAATGGAGTTGAGTTCATATGGACTGTGTAATGTAAAAATAATTTTTAAAAGATGAAAATAAGGTTATTCAGTGAACCTATTCTCATATAACTATACACCAGAGTGAAGTTTCTGATCAATAGTGATTTATACGAGAATCAATTTGGATGTTTTTCCATTCCAAATGATATGGTAATAGGGTATTCCTCAAGGTTGTTGAAAATCATTGAGAAGAATTACAAATATCATTATTTGGATTTACCTATGGTTATCATTTCATTAAGTATATAGAGGACTTATGTTTATGGAGCATTGTGTGATATATATACTGATCACAAATGTTAAAAGTGTATTTTCACTCAAACTTTACAAAATATGTGCCATAAAATATTGTTGAATATGATTATTGATTATGAAAAATGAATTCATAAACATACTAATAATGAAAATGATGTCTCATCTTCTTTTAGTCAAAAGAACCATGATATCCTCTGTAAGAGGTAGTTAAAAATGATCCAATAATTATGGATTTTCAATCAATGGATCTTGAAATCAAAAATTATGTTGAAAATTCCCATCTTTTTCAATTTTTTGTTCAATCATATATACTAGTAATGATTAAGGAGGCTAATATAGATGAGTTTCAGCTTCAAAAGATGGTGTAAATTAGCCGAATTTTAACATAAATTATTATTGAATATTAAGTATAAAGATTAATATTTATTTTCCTCCAAAACCAAAATTAAATTAAGGGATGTTGGATGAGTATTAAAGATCATCATTCTCTATTACCCATGACAATACAATGACATATATATAACTAATAGAGTATTTCAAGTAGGATTGAATAAAGATATATATTACAGAATATTAATCTAGGTACATTGTTTTTCATCATGTTAAGGTTGAGACATAAAATTATAAGGGGATTCTACAACAATTACACATTCCAAAATAGAAATGGGAAAACATCACTCTGGATAATATTTTTAGACATTCAAAAAATTTTGATATCTATAATGGTATATGAGTTATAGAAGTTCATCATGCGAAGTCATCCCAATTCATCACTATTAAGGATAAATTTTTTCTAGACAATATTTATTATATTTATATAATGTAATTTATATTATTTCATGGAATACCACATTCTATTATATCTAATCGATATCCAAGGTTTACATCATTGTTCAAGAGATGTCTTCAAAAGGTTCTAGATACCGATTTATGTTTACACACTATATATCATCCTTAGAGAGACAGTAAGTATAATTTGAAAATTAAAACAATATTAGGAATATTGATAGAAATATCTACAGAGTTCTATGGTTGTGGGGATAAACACCTTCCTTTGGAAGAATTATCATACAACAGTTGCGTTCACTCTGTATTCTGGTGGGGCTTTATCAATCCATCTACGATATTAAATTAAGCACTCCATCATTATAGGATGATGTTGAGGAAAAATCATGTAGTATATTATCTTTTTGAGGAAATGGTATAGAATATTAGATCTATTAAAAATCACATAAGATAATATCAAAGTTTAAAAAAGTTAAGATGTTAATTAATAAAAAAGTGTTAGATTTTGAAGTTGTTGATAAGGGTTTTCTATGAAAATTTCTATGGAAATTATTAATAAGATTTTAAATGAAGGAAATCCTAATAACAATGTATATTATACCATTTTGAGTTATAGATCTTGTTGGGAAGTTAACATAGATTTTGGTTCCACCACCAAATCAGTCTCATGTTCATGATTTATTCTATGTATCTCTCATGAAAAATTACATACCTAGTCCTGAAAATTTACTAAACTCATAATTTTTAATATTGAATAAGTATCATAGATAAAAGGAAAAACTCAATTATATTATAGATAATAGAAAAAATTTCTATGAAATAACCCCACTCGTTTGATTAAGGTTTTATGGAGAAAACACCAATTTTAGGAAGCTACATGAGAATTTGGGGACGTGATGAGGAAACAATAACCTTGTATTATTTTATCCAAGTGAAAATTTTCAATGGAGAAATTTTATTATCGGTTGTTCAATGTAAATCCTCTAAATTTTAAGAAATATTTTTTTAAATTATTTTAATTCTTCTATAGCTTCCATTACATGGAATCATTAGTTTAAAAGAATCCTGAGATATTATAAGATGAACATTATAACATATCCATTAAATTATTGAGAATAATATGAATACATAACTTTTTAAAATATATCAGGAATTAATTGGTTAATTTAAAATGTAAATATAAACTAATTAAATCTAAACAAAAGACTCATATTTTATGAACCCAAACATGTTTTTTTTCATAATTTTTTAAATAAATTAAATGTATTTAATGATTAAATTTTAATATATATATAACATGTTAAATGAAATATTATTTATATTCATAAAATAGTTTATATAACCATAGTATATTAAGAAGCACAATTTTAAGCATAAAAACAAATAATATTTTTAAATGCATCTTTACAATTGTTTAGTGGTGATCCTATATTGTATAAAAATTATTAAACATTTAAATATTTTATTTTCAAATTAATATATTACATTTAAATTTAAATATAAATTTTTCCATTAGATTAATATTTTGAATTTTTTAACATGTTTCTTGTTTTTATGAATATTTTAATAAACTAAAATTGTATTTAAAAAACTGGTTCCATTGAAATAATGTATGGTGTTAAATTATTTTTTTATTGGCTTAAAAATTATAAATACATCAATTTTTTATCATTTAATATAATATAGGTTATTTTAATAAATTATACATTAAATTTATATATAAATATGATTCAATATTTTTACTATTTAAACTTTTATTACATGTTTTCAGACAGTTTCAATGGGATTAATTTTAGAATTTTTATCAAAAAGTTAAATTTTTGAATACATAAAAAAGGGTTCCCTATTTTTAATAAGTTCTTCAAATTTATGTAAATCAGTTTCATTTATTTTTGGTCATTTTGAGTAGTAATATTATTAAATATTAATTAATATTGTGAAATTTAAATCTTGAAATTAAGGGTAAAAAAGTAAAAAAAAATACTGAGAAACTTCTCATAATTTTATTGGGTGAGATTTTTCAGCCTAAAGCATCCAAGGGATGAAAATATATCATATCAAAAACTTTTGGATGAGTTTATGACTGTTGTTATATTTTATTTAAGGAAAAGTTAATGATCTCATACACATATTTTTTATAGCATTATAATTTATAATATAAGAGTATACATAATATAATGTAGACTCTAAATAGTTTTTTGAAATATAAATTACTTTTCTTTCTAATGGTATTTTTTTTTTAATTTTTGGAAAATAAATAGTTTCCCTAAATTCTTATTGATTGGTCATGTAGTAATTATTTTATTAATAGAAATATCAAATAAATATACTAAAAAATAATATAAAATTTATAATTTTAGATAATATAATGATAAAAAAGTTTTATATATTACCTTTTTATCCTAAGAATATAATGAAATATTTTTTTTCAACTTAAAATTTTCTCTTGGTATTTTTATAAATCCATGAAATGAATATTTTCCAAATTGACACTATTGATATTTTGTCAAAATAATGTATTATTATATAAATTCATAATCATAAAAAAAATTTAAAAATAAAAAATAACTATGAAATGGTCTAAGATGTTCATATATTATCTTATATGGTCTAATTTAAATTGAATAATGAAAAATTACTCTCCATTAATATTGAAAACATTTTTACCATAGTTTAAATTAAAATATGTAAACTACGGGTTATTTAAAATGTTCTATTTTAAAACAATATAATTTTATTTTCAAAAAACATATTTTCTTATAATAAAATAATATTATCTCATATTATCATCAATTACATGCTTCTTAAGTTATTTGGATTGATATTGTATTTTATATAAAATAGCAATTAAATAAATTTCAATAGTTACCCTCACTTTAATTATAAAAAGGAACCCAATCTCTAACTTACCTCTATCAAATGGAGCCTTCAATATCATACAAACACTATCCATTTAAATTATAAACATTTCAAGTAACATTATTGAGATTTTAGTTTTATCAAAATACCAACTCTAGTGTCCCTATTTGATGATCTAGTGGGAGATTTCCATAAAAGTTGTAATCCTCCTTACCGACTATCTGAATAGTATGTCTACTTATACATAATCTACATGTGTTATTTCCATTCTAATGTAATAAATAATGAATTATATATATCATGAGAAATTATTTTTATTATAAAAAAACAATATCACCTTTTATATATAATATGATAAATGTTATCACCACGCGTGAATATGTACAACCTACCGTCTACACGCCATGGTGTAATCGTTTCGCCATAACAACATTACATGGATGTGTATAATGATTCAAATAATATATATATATTATTATTATAACATTATAATTATTCTAATATACATATATATAATCCATAAACTTCTCTACCATTTCTTACTTAGTGGAACTATGTCATCACTTATGGCTTCATACATCCTATAATCTCCACGATGTGATGCGATTCATTCCCCATGATCATCACTGAATATTGATTATATAAATTAATATAACGAATTATATAATATATATTATATTAATATAATTCATTATATGACTTAAATGTATAATATGTTTATGAAATTGGACTTATATGACAAAATAAGAAAAATTAAATGAGCTGTTAACACACAAAAGAAGAGTAATATTGTAATATTAATAAGAAACGGGTGATAATTTGAACATAAATGATATAATAAATATAAATAATGTTATATAATATGTTAATAAAATTCATTAAAAATTATACAGTATTTTGAGATATGTATCAATGAAATCACAAATAGGGTAACAATTAAATTTTCAGCTCATTATTATCTGTGTTTGTTGGAATATAGGTATTAAATCAGTTATATTTATCATCCATGTCCATATTATTATATAATATTTTAAAAATTTTCAAATATTCTTGTAAAATTTAAAAATTAATTTTTTTTCATGAGTGAATTTTTATTATTTTGTTTGAAATGAAACATTTTTTAATTTTTTTAGCAAGGTAAATTATGTTATTTTCATCAAAAGTATAAGAACAATGGGTTTTTTACTTTTACAGCATGATCATTTTTACAATTTCATGAATATGTAATTATTTGAATCTTACATTACAATATTATTAGTATATTTTCAAATATATATATTTATTTAATAAATTTGATACATTTGAATTAAATGAAATGTTTTTAAATAGGATATGATATTTTCCAAAAGAGAATTTTTAAGTGATTTCAGAAAATTATTTTCCATCTACGATCACATTATTTTTTGTTACTTATATTTTATTGTTAATATTCTTTAGGATATTATATATTTGATTCATATGGATGGTCTATGTTTATTGTTGAATGATAAATATGAACACCATTTCATTTCAATTGGTTATGTTATGATCGAATAGGTTTATGCAACACATTTTATTTTCATGGGATTTTATATTATTAAAAATTTATCTTCTTGTGGAACACATATGTCTAGTTTTAATTGTGTGATAGGTCGGACATATATCTACCTCCAATAAAAAGGTAACAATTTGTAACTCATGATATAGAAATCATTGTAATGATATATTATATCAGTTCAGTAATACTGAGATAGAATGGGGAGTGATCATGGTTGAGTAATGGAGTTTCAATTGTAATGGTCTTCACAATGATCCTGGACTAATATGGAAATGATTTAATATAATTATATTTATACCAAGAAATCAATGTCTTGTTTTATGACCATTAGATATATTCTCATTGATTTTTTATGACCTTTTATGATTCATCTCATAACATGATATAAAAATATTTTATATATAAAACAATAATATTAAATGTTAGGTTATTATGTTTTATAATTATGATATGATTGATATCTTCCTTGATTATCTTTATTGAGAACCTAAGATTACTCTTTCTTAAGTTTTTTTTATAAGATTTTAAGATGGGTTCTATGTAAGATATTTCATAATGGGGTTCTAGATATGATAGAATAAGTGTTTTATGAGTTACATGTTTTATGAATCATTTTTTTTTATACTTCTTAGTTTCTAATGTCACTAAATATGTAAGTACCTATCATGTTTTTTAATGTTTTTTATGGAATATTATTATATTTATAACTAATATCTATGTATTTAAACATTGATACATTAAACTACTAATGAAATTTTCCCATGATTTAAAATTTAGAATTTCACAATGATGGAAATAATCAACATGAAAATATGAAAGACAACTACAAAACATCATTAAATAAAACAATAAACAAATTTTTATGGAGATGGTTGGACGAAATTTATTATCAATAAATGAAATAAACTAAATTGTTATCATTCAAGTCTCATAACATTAAATTTCATTTTCTAAGTTCATCATGTTTTAATAAAAATTATAATGTGTGGCCCATTTAATATGGAATCATTAACCCAGTCAATAAAGATTGATCACGAGAGATTTATTTAGGATATAAACTCATAAAACTCAAAGAAACAATTCCCCACTTCTCTTTCATATAAGTAAAATATATCAAAGTAATCATTAAAATTAATTACATTGGGTGTGATTATTATCCCCTAGGATATATAGTAATATTGAAATTCATTAAACTACTCCCAAAACAAAATTTCATCAATGACAGATTCTTTTACCACTATCTATGTGCCTAAATATACGGGGAGTTATCCCCAAAAATAACTAAATGTTCCTTTTTTACCCCCACATGATACATAGTGATTTAGCCATTTAGAGAAACGAGTTCATCCCAAGAATAACAAATTCCCACGTTTTCATTGTACATTAGGAAATCATAGTATATATACATAAGTTCTTGTTCATTTCATCCCTTAGACAGTTCCTTTTCATTAAATGTGGTAATTTAATACAAATAAAAAATTAATATGAAAATATTGCCTCTTGGGTATAAGCAATTAATTAATAGGAGCCTTAGTCAGGGATTCTGTCATTTTAGAACCAATGAGAACAACATAACCCTTTCCATTGTATTAAAGTTTTATCTTTTGTATGGGTTATATTAATGAATTGTGTGTGGTTTGATTCTTGATATAATAGGATACATAGTGAAGTTCCTTACTATATTTTTGACATAGCCAAAACCATAACTTTCTAATATTTCAATGATTACTCATCACTATTTCCACATCAGGTCCCTTATAATCACATAACACAGGAATGAGATAGACTAATTTATTTTCTCTATATATGATTATGATCTATATAGTAAATTTCACCAACAAATTATTTGTGTCATGATTCATATTCTATCATGATACGTACTAATTCTTGGATCTATTATCCTATTCTTAAGTAAACTATTTCACCAATACAAATTTCATACATGATGAATTATTTCATATCATTCACATCATCGATTCTCATTGGGGCCATATTAATCCACCATGAATGAAATTAAACTTATCTATATAGGTCCTCATTTTGTGACATTAATCTATATAATGCACAAGTCCTTGTATCATGATATTAAAATAAATGACACATACAATCATTATTTGGATTGATCATTGATTGCAAAAATATATGTAAAAACATTTATAACATACATCCTTGACCCAATATGATTACATAATCTATATTCAATTATTTTCAAAGGAAAATGATCAACTATATATGTTATTGGAATTTCATTAATTTTCCCCCATATCATTGAAATATCAATATTGTATTTTGTTTTATAAAAAAATCATTAGTGATAATCTGTAACTAGAATATATACCACTTAGGGACACATTAATTGGTTTTGAATATATCCACCAATATGGATAGTTAAATTTTCCCCTCATTTATAATTTAATCTATATTTATGTCATTATATAGACACTATCATCCATACTATGTGTGCACTAAAATTATACAAATATAACACATCATTTAAATTCTAGTAGTGTAGAATGTTTTTTGTACATGACTAATATCATCACAGTATAAATATGAATGTTGAATTTAATTTTTTTTATTATCATCAATTAATTATAAATAGATCCTGATGTGTACTTATATATTGATCCATTACAGATTATTAAATTTCCACCATTTCACACCCGAGTCTATATATCAAGACCTCATTCTATATCAAAACCCACAAGAAATCAATGATAGAAATTCTACCTAATTAACATTTTTCATTTCCCAAAACACATAAATTTTCCATGAGATAATTTTCAGTAAATTTTCTTTATTCACTAACAGTATTATTTTATTTCCATGTCAAATTATGTTTACCTGAATGTGATGTAGATAAAAAATATTTTCAATAGAAAATCAAAAATTGAAAGCCGAAAAAATTATTTCTCAACACAAAAATATTTCACATTCCTAGAATTGGAAGAAATATAGTTTAACTAAAAATAAGTAAAATAGATTTTTTAAACCATCATACGACCCAAGAATAACCCGTGTTTTCACTATAGATCCTATGTTCTTGGAAAGAATTAGATAAATGATCTGATATAAAAATTCACCTCATCATAGCATTCAATACTCCAAGACAGAGGTTTTTGAGGACAATATACATATTTTAATATTCTCCCAACATGTATAATAGTGATGTGTATTAAAAATTTCATAGAAACTTAATTCTATGATTTTTTTGATTTTTAAATAAATCCCTATATAGTTGAACCCATTATGGAATTTTGTATAGAAAATTCACATCCTGAGATGATAGTATCTTATATATAGTTTCACTAACAACATCACTACATATAGCTTTATCCAAAATTATTCAACTATAATACAACATATATCATTCAAATTTATTGATCCATAGTTAAAAATACATGGAATATTATTTACACTTCCAAAAAATATAAATTATTAAATTGGTGTAAAATCCAATATATTACATCTCAATAAAAGATTATTTTTCCCTAGGAAAAAACATGATGCATCATTTTGAACCTTTTAAACATCATCTCAAAATAATATACTATATAAAAAAAATTTGGCCTGTGGACCTAAAATAGACATTTTATCCACTATTATTATTTACATATTCAACATTAGGCTCTTATTAATATCCTTGTTTTCATCATTCATGTCGCTCAACTAACTATAAAATAATTGGGAATTGATATTTAATAGTAAAAAATAGTTATATTAACTCAAGGCTATTAGACCATAAAGACATTCATTCATTTATCCAACTCACATGACCATAATATTGTAGTGAATGTATAACACAAATAAGATAATATTATAACACCTAAAAGGGAATCATAAGAAAAATATATCTACTTTACTTTTATGTTTCCTCTATATGAGTCATAATCAAATTTTATTGTTGTTCAAAACTGAAAATAAATTAGGATTATTGTATTCATGATATTAATTTGAAAATTGACATGATATGTTCAATAAAACCCTTTTCTTAAGAGAAATGAAGAGAATTCATCCATAATTATAGAACCATATAGAATAATTTTGATTCCTATCTCGGGTTATCCATAATTATTATAACATCATTGAATCAAAAAATTATACTATATTTACCTAATATTCTGTATGGATATGGTATTTATACCTATACCTATCTATGAACAATTACATATAGGAGTCCCTGTAGTGTAAATTTATCCATGAATAAGGACTGACCAAATTTATTACAAGTTAACGTTTAATTGGATTCATATTATTTTGATTCCACCGAAAACTTATTTAAAAATACATCGTTGATTATAAAAATTGTATTATAGTACCATGTAATGAATGTAGAAAACTATTTGAGAACCAAAAATCAGGTATCATTTAGTTGTCAAAATTTGAGTAAATTTTGAATTTTGGAGCTCTTACGTATCATTAAATGAAATTGGAAAAAAATAGAAACAATACAGGGGGATTTTTTATATTAATTAATATTTCTAGCTAATTCTCTAAATTATGATTCAATGGACTAATTAAATTCATGTAGTTTGGAAGCTGAATCTCTAGGCAATGACAGCTTATCCTCAAGACGAGTGTCGAACATTGTATGTTATTTTTATTTGAAAGACTCACGTGTTGTTGTATTCCCCAATTGATGTGATTTCGATATAACTACATAAGATGCATATTCAAATAGACATATTGTTTTTGTTTCTATTTGATCGTGAATATGTGATTCCAAATTCCATTTGATGGATTGTTTATTTCGTAGAACACTCAAACCAATGCAATTGATGGTTAGAATTAATAAATTAATGGTATTAATTCTCATAGGACACTAATTTCTATAATGTGACTAGTATTCATCTATTGGAAAATTGTTTATGTAGAAAATAAAATATTCATATGACTATGCCCTCGAGAATATGGAGGTGGGTTTCAATAATATCAAATATTTTATTTACAGAGTATTCATTATGAATTGGCCATACATGAAACCAAGTACACTTCACTAATATTTGATTTTCATCTAATGATCATTCATCTATAATAATTTCAGTCATACTGAAATATATATGATGGAATTAAATATGTTATAAGATAAACAGATCTAGCTTATAGTGAAAGTAATAATATTAGTCTTCATCTTCTTCCCATTGTTTGACAGTTGTGGCTAATTTAGTAAGATATAATTCCACATGAATGTTAATTATTATTAAAATGGTAGAAAAAAAAAATAATTTTTTATGTCCTTGATATATAAATGTTAAAATATTACACTCTTGATATGAGTGATAATTTAGGATTACAATTCCCCTTGATTTTTGTGGAAGTTAGTTTATAAACTAGCTGGATTCCAACCATGATCCCATATAGATCTATGTAGAAGTGCCTAAAAGGGATAGAGTCTTATTATATTTTAAATTGACTATCTCATCACCCATTTTGGGAATATTTATATCCATTACTAAGATTTATCTAATCACAATCCAATGTGATTACTATAAAGATGTTATATGATCCTAAAATTTCAATCATCTTAAAGAAACCTTGTTCAATGTTAGATAATGATTATTTGATATTACTACCACTTAGATTGAGTGATATGATATAATGAAAAACTCCAAAAAAATTATTTATCATCAAAATCAATAATGGACGGATTTCCCATCGATAATCGTTTCATAATGCTTAGTCAATAAAATACTTCTTGAGAAGAAATGATGAACACACTTATTATGTATATATAGAATTTTTGTTATCGATCCTAGTAGGTGTTTCAAAATAATGTATGGGAATAAATTATATGTAATTTATAAAAATTATAAAAACCTATTTTATGATCAAATTTCATGTATAAGAATCCAAAACGTTGAGTAGTATGAAATGATATATAGATTGAGGATCTCTTATAGTGTTATGGAACTCATTACACTAGAAAGTGTATACCATCTTTCCCTAATGTAACTATGAAAAAATATGTGGTGGGATTTTCATTAGCTATTATGTAATAAAATTTGATCGATCAATGTATGGAAAAGTACTTATAGGTTGATCTATTGGCCATGATCAAACCATCACTCCATTATAATGGTGTTAACCCATATGCTTAATGAACTATCCCCAACTGGGAAGA
Organism: Viscum album; assembly: GCA_963277665.1. NCBI lineage: Eukaryota > Viridiplantae > Streptophyta > Magnoliopsida > Santalales > Viscaceae > Viscum > Viscum album. The sequence continues at coordinate 2,013,029,044 of OY728153.1, read as the reverse complement.
TCCACAAGAAGAATAACATGTATCTGAAAAACATTCTCTTTATAATCTATTTTTTGATTTAAATCATTCCCCAATGAATGGAACTGGCCAAGTCATATAATTTCATAATATAATATCTGGATGCCATTGGATATCTAGAGTGGGATATATCATGAATGCATAACACCCAAGAATGACCTACTTGTTTAATGGAATGTTTCTTCTAATTCCTTAATTAGATGTTCAAATTTGGGATTATATTACAACCTATTATCATATCTACTATATATATCATATACATATATAATTGATGTATCATCTTTCATCTTCCAATATATTGACACATGATAAATTAATCATACAACATCCTAGGGAAAAGGATTCACCAATGATGTTAGAAAACCCAATAAAAATTTCAATTCATGATATCATTTATATAGAAAATATTTTTTAAAAATGACCATAATATTAATTGTTCGAGGATGAGTTCATTTATCCTAAACTGTAAATATTGGGAGGCCCATAAAACCAATTATTGAATTATTATTTTAGCTATTTGATAAATCCAGGGAACATTGATTTATCTTGAATTCCCAACACCATTAATGAGAGTATTTTACAATAGTAAATAATTCGCATTTCAAACTCTACCACCCACTTGTGTTTTCAGGTTAATTTGCTAGTATGGTTGTATTGTATTGAGAAACTAATTTTTTTATCTTTATTGAAATGATTAAGTAGTGAGTTTTTCAGGACATATAATGTTCCTCGATGGGATTCTAGAATCATCTCAGAATCACAAAAAAAAGTATTATAGATGATGTCTATATAAGTTCTTAACAATATTCATGGTCTCTTGTAATAGTATGAAATAATGGAAGCATCATCACTGAGACTAATTTCATTCTACGAAATCTAATAGATATCAGTTTATGCTTCTACTCCGGATAATTTAAATATTCCAATGCATCTTTCTATGGAAAGTCCCAAGATCCTTGAAAGATATATAAATTTATATAATTCGCATCCCTTCATTCAATAATTGAGAATAAATTATATAAATTAAAATAATTAGGTGTCATTACATTAATGGGTAAAAATATATAATTTATTAATTAAAATATTGGAATATGTCAATGTAAATTAATGTATCCAATAATTATGTTCATTTAAATTTCATATATATTACCATTAAATCCATTAAAGATGCCACATTAACCACACGACTGGCCACAAATAAAAATTGATCATTTATATAGTAATATACATGAGATATATCAGGTTTACCTAGGGACTATGAACACATATCTCAAATTGTAGAGTGATATATTTATATAAACATGAGATATAGGAAGTTTCACATTTTTTGTGTGATATATTTATTTTTGGCTAATGAATGATTCATTGTGATTCATATAGGCAATTTTGAACATGAATACAAAATATAACATAAAAATAAAACTCCCTAGCTCACCTATTTTATAGTGATGACCATGTAGTGAACATTGTGTAAATGAAATGATCCTTATAACCTCCCCATAATAGAATAATTTTCATTCATCATTGGTATAATTATAATGGGGAATTTATTGAATCCTCAAAAGTAAAACATAACCTAATTTTCACTAATGTCCTGAAGAGATAATTTTATGAAATCAGAAATATAATTTGGAATAAATAATAGTTTCCCCCTAGAACATAGAGTAAATTTTGCATCAACATGGTTCAAAAATGTTATAATAGTTCCTCATTCAATAAATCATTATGAATTAGTTTTTCATATTATGTTGTTAAAAGAAGAAATTATTACACGATATTTTTATTATTATTATAATTGTTTACCTAAGTGATGATGTATTTTCATTAAATGATTCTTTTTTGAGGATATTTATTATCAAATTTTTCTTAAAGCTTGATGAAAATAATGTATTAGTAAATTAAATTTGTTAATTATTGTGACTCATATTTTCCACATGGAATCATACCTTCTATTTAAGGAATTCATCGACTATACAGTGATAATAAAAAGCACAACTCCTTTAAAAATAGATGGATAAAAGGGAAATGTAATAAAGAAGATAGTTTCAATATATGAGTAATTACTATTTGTGAAATTCCCTACCAATGTTAATAAAAAAGGGTAATATCTTCCCTTGTGTGAGATAACTACCCCCCTTTTCCACTAAAGGCAAACCATCCATAAAGAGGATGAGTATATTACATGGAGGTAGCCAAACCTGTTGACGTTGGTCAACTATATAAAAGAGATATGAACTCATGGAGCTGAAATGACCTCATAGTATCCTGTATTTAAGGTCCATCGCATTAGATTTATTATATTAACTAAAACTCTTTGAGGGGTAAATTCACTTATTCAAAAAGTATTCCCTCCCTTGAAAACGTTTATCAATAAACTACATTTAAAATGAAATATCATGTTATCCCTCAGATAGATAATAATACATAAAAATATAACCATCATCCAAGTCAACATGACTCACATGATATGTTAATGTACTAGATAATTCACCCCTTCAATCATACATTCCATTAATAAATGGAGGATTTTATACAAAATCATTTATAGGCGGGGGTCAGGATTGTGGATTCCCTTGATAATGAGGCCCCTAATTTTGATGGACCTACAATAGCCTCCCATAATTTGATTATAGATTAATTATATGTCCATAAGGCCTAGATAGAATGAGAATCCATAATAGAGTAACCCCCAAGTAATCTTTTTGTACATCACTATACATCCCCTACCCCCACATCCCACCATTCTTGTAACATGTATATATACTAGATTATCGGTATACCTTTGAGTTTGATACCCAAAATGGTTATAATTAATCTTATGATAGTTATAGTTGGACATAACACTATTAAAAAAGCGATAATCCACACTACTCTTCATCTCCAGTTTTATATACCATCCAAATCAATGTAGGAAATATCCATGGTCATTCATTATATAATAATATCGACGCCTATATTAACTCATGTGTTTTTAGATATTTTTTTATTATTTCATTATAATATGTAAAATAAATCACTATTGTGCCACTTTCTTTGCTGTAATCCACAACCATTTTTTCTCCATCAAAATGTTTACATGTTCCCCAAAATAAAATTAATAAAATCAATATATTATGATGGAATGATTCATGAAAAATCCTAATATATGTTTTACCCACTAAATTAAATTTATCTATACCTTCCATGACAATGAAATCTTAACAAAATGATGTTAAATTCCAATTTCTATATCCTAATCACAAAATAATATGTAAAAAATTATTATTTAAATTAGATAATATAAACATATATGAGAACTACAAGGGTTCTGATTAATATATACAACATGTAATATATGACTCATTTTTATCTTGAAAAAATACATTCTCATATCCAATTTATTTCATAAGTACATATATTATTCTATATAAAATCCATAACAATATTCTTTCATCAGGTAATATTCCTTAGTAATTCCTCTCCATATATGAAATGACACATTCCGTCTATTTTATACAACATTTCATTCAAAAATATATCCCTCAGGATCTCTCCATGTAATTTTATATCCCAATAAGAAATACCCTTGCATGGAGGGATATATTTGATTAGGATATATCATATCATATTTTTCAGTTGATATCAATGCTAAAATAATTCCCAATTTTAGTGGTCTATACTTTATGTATTCGATATCATTCATCCCCATTGTAAAATCACTCATATAATGATAGTTATAAACATGCACTCATTCTTAATCCCAAACACATGCCATTATAAAATGTATTTTTAATACCCATCAACATTTTATGAAGATAAAATACATAGAACATTTCTTGTCCCAAAAACTGAATAGGTAGTATGCTACACCTTATGTGGCACGTTACTATGTGTGTTGTGATTATCTTTATCAGGGTAAAATTGAATCCCATTTAATAACATTTATTCTAAAATTAATGTCACAAATATCTCCCTATATTCCATTAAATTTATGATCTATCAACAATAGGTAATTTAACAATGATTCAATAATTTCACCTATTGAAGAGATAGATAACCTCTAATAATTTATTCAAATCCCTAAGATGTTTCCCATTATTATGGAGGGTAACTATATGTATTACTAACATTACTAGGTATGATTTAATATTTTTTCTAACCCTATAAGAGACTCCTTATATTATAAACATTACACCCCCCCCCCCATTTGTGATGAGATCATCCTATGACCCAACTGAACAACATTTTTGATGAATCATAAAAATAATGAAACCCCATTGAATTCCCACCAATGGATGGAATGAAAAAACTGATGTTCACAACAAATATTCGAGACAACGAAGTGTGTTAATGTTTTAAATGAAAAATCCCTTTTTAATACTCATTGTAGATTCCATATGTGAATAGAATATAACCCTGGACAATCATATGTGGACATGAATACATATATAGGGTATACTAATGTAAAAGAAAACAAGAGGTAGTGGATTAAATTACATAAATATTTATAAATCCTTAATGGTAGAAAAAGTACATTTGATAAAAATTAAAAAAATTTAGACCATTATCATGATTATTACATAGTGTTTCATGTTGTGTCTCCCTACATTAACACCAATAAAATAAATGTATCTCAATAGTATAACTTTATATTTCCAACTAAGCAACATCAAAAAACAACCTCATTATATGATCATAGTATAGCTCGATAGAACTCCTTGTTGTAGACTCGCTATTTTTTTATGGTCAATCAATTTTTAAAAATTTATAAATCATGGTATATTAGTTTCCTTAGGTAATCCACAAACCCCATAGTCAATACATCACTCTATGGTAATTCTACAAACGTCCCCTTAAATGATTAAAAAAATGGGTTTTTCTATGGAATGGTCTTTATAGGCCATTGTATTATTTTCTTATAGTATGACCAAAACCAATTCATGAAATCCCTATATGCTTTGAAATAATCAATAAAATTGAAATTTTTTAAAATAATTATTTTTTAAAAAATTAAAAACTCTATAGTGACATGGGTGTATTAATGAAAATCATAGAGTAGTAAATTATAGAATTTAATTAAATTTTATAAAATCTAATCTGTGAAATTATAATTGAATGGGTTTTTATATGACATAGTCATATTATATATGGAACTATGATCAATAATGATCATCATCATTATTTTATTATTTTAAATATTTTGAAATATAATCCATGAGGGGAATGCCTAGTTGTGTTATAATATACTTCACCATAGTTGGTGTCTTTGGGTAACCTATAATAATCAGTGGAATTAAAAAAATGGTAATATCATATGTGTATCCTTTAGTGGGAATGGATATGAGGGGGAGAAGTGTTTTATTTAAGTAGAAATAATTTAGATCATGAAATTTATTTGGATGGATGTCCAAAACCTTTTGACCTCAGGGAATTATAATTTATTACGTGTTATAACTACATAAAAATTTATTAAAAAATAGGTTACTACTATGATATGTGTTTATATTTTTCATTCATTAAGTGTGTATTTGAATATTAATATGGTGGAATATAATTTTAGCCTATGATTATTTATAAAATAAAATGTCTTATAATAAGAACTAATTGTATGTATATTAATGTTATTGGGTGTAATGTTATCCAAAGAATGTGTGTGTTATATGGTTGGGTGTAGTGGAACATGGTGTTTTTCATTTTTTTATGGTTGGGGTTAATGTAAAAGTACATATATGTGTAATTTATAGTTGTGTATTATTTCAATATAGGGTAATTTCTACTATATAGTCTTGTGAAATGAAACATATGGGTGATAATAATTGTGGAAAGGGGTAATTCCTACAAGGATCTGTTTTATGAGACTAGGAGTTTGAAAAATAATGGTTATAATTCTATAAAACATATTTTTAATTAAAAGTATATTTATCATTGGAATGGTTTTTAGGTTTTATATTAATAAGATCTATTTTTTATGGGGGTCTTGTGACCTTGAAACTGTAATTGCTTTTGATATGAGGATGATTTCACTAACAACCATGTGGACATCATGTGATTTGGAGGGTTTCATAATAATTTCATTAGTTTATTTTTTTATTTGTAGTAAATTTCGCACCACCCCATTGTATCATTTTATGGCATGCTTGGTTCAAATTACAACATCAGTGGAAACATGTATGGATGGTCTTAGTTGTTACATTAGTGACCAATTATATGATGGGTATAGATAATTAAGGTCCTCATATTCATGTCAGATCAAAATGAGCAAATATATTCTATATAATGTTAGGAAAACTATTTTTAGTAAATTTTTGAGTGGTACTCACACCCATAATATATATCTTCTTGTTCATATAGAATTCAGTATTCAATAAATGGTAGTGTTAAAGGGCCCTAAATTGTATGGGTGGTGTATATTGATTTGATAATTGGTTAGTGGAGAGACCCGATTAGTGTTGAAGAAAATGTTTTATTATTTACTTCATTATTTTAGTTATATTGGTCCAATTTTTATATGAAAAAATTACCCTAGATATTTTGTATTTATGCGTATATATTATGAACTTGTTGTAGCTCAATTTTTTATCACATGTGAGGTTATTATCTTATGGTGTTGTCATATATATAATGAATATTTAATTCGTTTTTTATATAAATATGGTATAATTGGTTCAAATATTATCTAAGGAATATTAATATAGAATGTATAGGAACCACACATGATATCTTTAAAACCCCAAAACTTTTCGAAAACCGAGAGAATATAGGGTAGTTCACCTTTGGGAATGTGAAGCCTATAGTAATTTTAAATTTAAGGTGACTAAAGATATGGAATTATAATGTGGCATCAATAAATTTAATTTATTTTTCATATTATATTGTGATTGGGAATTATAGATACAATGTTTTTTAGAGAACGTGATAAAAATTAGCTATTGGAGCTTCTAACCCACCATTGGGAAACCAAAACACATAATGGATTGGACGATCAGCATGGATTTTTTATAAATAGTTTTCTTATTTACATGGTGATGGAAATGTGACGTGAAATATGTTAGGTTAATCATATAATAGGGTGGTGGAATATGTGTGTTTATTAATAATTTTTAACATATAAGATTAACATGAAATGCATCATATTTATTATGATTTTATATCTTGATTATGATATGGTGTTAAATTACATAAGGCGTCAACAAGAAAAAGTTTCTATGTATAAAAAATTATGACATAACTTCAAATTGGAGGATCTATATATTTTTTATATTTTTTATTTATTATTGCAATCTCATGTGTAAATTTAACACATGAGTGTCGGATGACAGGGCTAGAGTGAGAAACTGAGTTATGGAGACTTATGTATTATATGTGAAATATATTTAGTAGTGATTAATTGTGACTATTAACACATAAGATATATTATGGTGTATTTAAAAATAATTACCTTTTTAGGAGGAATATTTATAAAATTATCAAAATTCACTACCATGAAGGCATCAAGTGGGGAACTACATGTATTGGGAAATAATTCCCCATTATTATTGACATAAAATAAATTATTTAAATTTTATTGATTATAAATGATTATATGAAAAAAAATTGGTCATATTTATTAATTATTTTTATATAATGTTTAACTCTTGGGATTCAATAATCCTATGTAAGAATTTTTTTTATAAGAAAAAATAGTATAATGTACATACTTTTATTCAATAATGTGTTTAAAATATATATTAAAAATATTTATAATATAAATTTTATAAAACTAATATGTTTTTTATTTATCATGTCATAATTTTCATTGTATTAATTTTGGCCATTATTTTTTGTTGAATAGTGAAAATATGGATATTTCAAATCCATTAATTTTATGAAATTCATGTGATATAAGACTAAATTGAATTTATATAAGACATTTATCAGAGGAAAACAATATATTTTCAATTAATAATATTCATATAAAAACATTATTTTCAAAAAAGAAATATAATATAAGGATTTTCTATGTCAATGTAATTTTCTTGTTCAAGTAATAAATATTAGTGGTTCATCGAACTAAAACAGGAATAAATATGATCAAATTATTTTCCGTTTAATATATAATAAAAATACATCCACTTTTAATAAAAATAATATAATAAATTCCACTAGAAACAATGTAATACATTAATTTTCTATAACATCATTTTCACTTAAAAATAATTAATCTAAAAATGGGTTTCATTGTGTTTTATACAAGTCAATTTCAATTAGTTATTATCACTTATATTAATTGAATCCACTTAATTTTTTCCAACTTTTTGAATTAGAATAATTAATATTTGGAAATAATTTCAATTAATGTTTCAATCATTGTGAATGTTAACAACAATAAAAATTTATAAGATCAATTAATGTAAAAATGAGATAATAATGTGGGGATAAACTAAAAAATATAGTAAAAAGAATGTAAATAAATTAGTTTTTTATAAAGTATTTTAATCATATTTTATGTTTACATAGATTCCCAAACCAGTGGCTTATATTTTGAAAATGTAAATGAATTTATATAATTTAAATCATTAATGAAATTCCATATTCTTCCCTCCCCTTACATATAAAAGGGAAAATATTATACACCCATATTTGGGAATACTAATAAATCTAACTCTAGAGGAAACCTATCTATCACAAATCCTATATTTAGTTTCCTTTTCTATTGAGATTATTTTCTTCACCGAAATCCATCCTATAATGGCCTAAAGTGTATTCCAAAACTACTTTATCAAGGTGGATTTAATTGTATTTACCATCTCTTAAAATATTATTTATTATTAATATTACTCAAAATATTTTATATCAATAATAAAATTATGAATATAGTATACAAATATACATATATTCCATTATATTCATTGAAAACCCATTTTACACCTCCTTACAATTAAATATGAAATGAATGTATCACAAAATAATTTGTGAGGAAAATAACATCCAAAACATTTTGGGACTGGCTATTTCTAGATCCTAGATCTTTTTTGGTACGACATCCAAACTATGCTATGATTTATTTTCCATCACTATTTTAAATATTTGGTTAATATGATAATTATAATAATTATATATTATATTTAATAAATAGATATTCTTCCAAAATATAGTCTCTTATCAATAATTTTTACATCACATCTTTTAGAAAATAATTACACCACTTATGTGTATGTGTAGACAACCACAAAATATATGAATTGTGATTTGTTTTTTATTTTTTGTGTTTATTGATGGTAATATGGTAAAATTTAATGATTTTATATTATATTTATCAAATAATAACGACTTGGTAAATGTTAATTATTATTTACCTTTATTTTATTGCATCCATCAAAAAGAAGAATCTTCACTAATTCATACATATAGACTTCCATCTTCCTGATGTCATTTGTTTCATTTTTAATAATCACATTATATGAATGATTTACAGGTTTATATAATTTCAATATAATAAAATTATGAGATGATTAATGATATAGAGTTGATTAAAACAACAACATCATTCAAGGACTGATGCTACCAAACAGAATGATTAAAAAAATGAAAGAGCAAACAATTAGAAAAAACTATTACAACAATCTATTTCTAACAAAGAGGGATTAAATGGTTATATGGGTATTATATATTATATTTGTAATTTTTTATATGATTTATTAAAATATATTATAATTTTATATTTATTACAATTTTTAATAAAAAAAATTAATAAGAATGTCAAACCTTAGGTATGTGAATATTTCTCACCCTCATTCATATTCAGGATTGTTATTTTTTACGATTATATTGGTGTATGTATAAATGTTTTATTTCTCCAAACACACACACATATATATTATTCTCCTTAAATTATATATGTACTTTAAACATATAAATTTAATTAAAATATCATTATTCCCTCTAATTCAAGAATAAATATATAAATTATAACCACTTTTTTCTCCTTTTAGAAAAAATAATATTATTTCTTATCAAAAATTGAATTAAAATTAATGGATGAATGTTTATAATTTTATAAATGTATTATTATGTTCATTTTACCCATGTTTTAAATCTTATTAATTTTATTAATCTATCAACCTTGTCATTATATAAACACATTAATTTTATTCCAATGTATTAATTGAATTATGGATTAAATGACTAGTGGATGAATGAATTTTGTCAAAGTAATGACTGTTAATCTCATTTATGATTATCTTAAAAATTATAATGGTATTATTAAATAGATATTATTTCATGTGTTCTATTAATTAATGAATTTTGAATAAGTGACTTCAAAACAAAAAAGTTAACATCCTTAAAAAAGTTTCCATTGATCTTTTAAAAGTATTTTCATCATTTTCAATATTCATTAAATAATCGTTAGTTATTTTAGAATATAATATATTAATAACATAAACCATATTTATTTTTATGGATAATGATCATTATATTCTAATTGTTATCCAGGGAAAATATTGATATTTCATGTGATTATTTTTTAGATCGAATTTTAATGTAGATTATTGATTGAATTGTTTTTCACATTATTAATCTGATGATTTAATTGACATAGTATAGGATGAGATTGGCCTTTTAAGGACCCTCAAAGCATTACATACTATGTTTAATTGACATTATACCCCTTATTATTATAAAATATTATTTGGTGGGATCTATTTGTATATACAGACCAATATATGTGGTAATCGTGGATGTATATTGAAGGGACCTCTGCATTACATTAAAAAATATAACATAATATTACAATATTATTCATCACATCTCATAATTATATAAACCAAATAATATTAATTATTTGGGTTATTTAGAAACCATATATATAATCATCTAATTTCATGATTGTTCTTTAATACAACCAAAAATGTCTTGTGAAACATTATGAATCTTAGAAATATCATATTTAAAAAAAACATAACCTTCTGAAATGGGACATTAGAATGTGTGATCCAATGTTCTCAGTGTTTTTAAACATTATATATATCAATCCATGTTCATAAGTTAGAATAATATAAGTGTAATTACCTTCATAGGTACGAGTTGTGTATTTTGAAGGAAATATGAAATTTTTATTTTTAGATGTTTCTTTTAAAGTACTAGTTTTTAACATGATAAAGAAAAATATTGAAATAATAATTATTTTTTTATTATTTTATGTAATTTTATTGGGGGATCCAAAATTAGATGTTGGATTGAGGAATGGTCAGGGTTAGTTGATTTACTATAGTAGAACATACAAGATTGTGTTAGGCCACATGGTATCCTTTGTTTAAGGAAGTATTTTAGTTGATATTTGGAGCTAATTATCATGATATTCATAATTGGGGATATTAATATTTTTCAACTACCCATATGGTGAAAACCTATTAGTAATCCATTGTTCCATGTTATAAACCCTTTTAATTATGGTCATTGATGTATTTAAACCATGAATCCATGTCAGTATACATCCAATTGGATAAAAATTTTGAGATCTATTCATCTAGGATATAGTTTTATCTATACTCAATTATCATTGAATTTTTATGGGTCTAGATTATATTCATTTGGTCAATCCAAATGATATCTTCCCCAATCCATTAATCTCAACTACAACCTTCTAATTTTGGGCTGATCGTTGTGTGATTCATTATTTTCACAAACCATCCCAGCTACCCAAGCCTTCTAATAATCGAGATGGTCTTGTCATATCCCAAATCAAATTCCAATTCCGCATAGGTTGGAGACAAGCACATTGAATCGGACATGATAATAATGGGGTCATTTTTTCAAAAAAAAAAGTGGATTAAATAATTAAAGTTCAATATTAACCAAAGAAAAATCCACAGTGGTAAGATTATAAAAATTAAAACAATTATATAAAGCAAATGTGCTGACTCTCCTTTCCATCACAGAGTCTAAAAGTCGGAAAAAGGTGAATACCATAGCACAGAGAGATTCATCCTTTGAAGAAACATCGAAAACTGACAAAGACATGAACAAGGATTTGTATACACATGGGTTGCTCATGTTTCTTCATGGTCGTGCAAGTATACGTGCACGCCACATATTGGGCATGAAGGTGACTTGCGAGCCCTATTTGATTTTCCCCTAAGGTCTTTAGTGGCCTATAAATTCCCCTTGTGGGCCCCCCATTTTGGGGACAGAAAAATCCAAAAGTCAGATTTGATCTATCGGCACCCTAATCTCTGCTTGTAGTCTTCCGATCACTTCTATTGTAATTTCATACCTATAATGGAGGATATAAAGAGAGGTAATAAAGAATAATTGTGGAAATTCATCATCACTTGTGACCCTAAGTGTCTAACCCTTAAGGGAATATGGTCACACTTGCGTGCCACCTTATCCCATCAACAGAACATGTACGCTACTCTTTTAGAATCCCTGAGGGATAATACTAATGTCTTGAGCCAAGCCTCGCCCAAGTATTACCATATGGGTTTACCGTCACGAAAGTGCACATGTGTCAGACAAGTATACTTGCGCGACCAGGACTTGCACGCCCAAACAAGAATTATGCGCCTGCATCTTTTTGGGTGAACCTCTAGACTATTCATCTCTTTTCTTCAGATGCACCTCTCCTATTCAAGATTTAGCCTTCAAAACCCTCTTCAAAGTCATTTATGGAATGGTTCCTTTGTTATCATCCTTATTTGAAAGCAATTCTGTGGAACATCTCTCAAAACCTAGTGATTTACATATCTTTATGTCACAAAGGTTAGAGATATCCTCCATTCATCCTCATCCTCTTTGATGAAAAGATCATTAATCTAGGAATCCTCCTTAATAGGAAGACCCAAGTCATAATTTCTTTTGATATGGGACTCCTTTTCTAGAGTAAGGCCCAAATCACAAGTCCCCTAACATGGGCTTCCTTTTCAAGAGTAATCCCTAGTCATAATTCCCCTAACATGGGCCTCCTTTTCACGAGTAAGCCCCAGATCACAAGTCCCCTAACCAGGGACTCCTTTTTAGAAGTACGCCCCAGTCATAAGTTCCCTTAATATGCGAATCCTCCTCAAGAGTAAGCCCCAAGTTCCCAAATTCCCATAACCTACGCATCCTTATTAGGAATAAGCCCCATTGATAATTTCTTTTTACCTAGCTTCCTCATTAAGAGTAATCCCCATTATTAATTTCTTTGATTTGAGATTCCTTCTCTAGAATAAAAACCAATAATAAGTCCCATATAATTTGGTAATCCTCCTCATAATTAAGTCCTATGATTAGTATCCAAATACCCGTAAATCACATATACCTTTATGGACCTTGTTTCTGGGCTTCTTCACTGAAGTAAGTCTTGATCTTCATCTATCTGCGTAGTCATAAATACATAAGCCCCACATTATTTCCTATGATTGCATGTTTCTGGGCACAATCTTCAAGTTTTACTAATACCTCTTGTATCCCACACAGAGCATGAATCACGTGAGCTTAGAGTGTAAAAGTAATTATGACATCTTTATTTGGGCCACCAATCATGCATAAACCCCGTACTCTTTTACTCGAACTATGGGGGTTCTAATTCCTTTTCTAAATAAGGAAACGTAGTTATCCCATCTCCAGGTACGATCACAACTCTGAAATAATACATGTTTTTATAAACGACAATAAACTTCAAGTGCCCCACTGAGTGGCTTTAAAACCAGTATGATTATCATAATGACCAATAGTTTTCTATATAATGTATTTAAGGATACCATTGACTAAGAATCTCTAACAAATACAGATGATTCCCTAGTGATGAATAACCTCAAATACATATAAAATATTCTCTAAATCTCATACATATCAATAATTGATTGATAGATCTAATGAAAGATCATTTTCATACTGGGTAATTTAATAAGGATTCATTAAAATAACATAAATCTATAAAGATAGTCCCAGAGTAGACAACAAGTCACCCCAAAAAGGTGTGATGAGTCCGACCTCCCATCATCACGACCGATGAAAATTCTTAAGCCTCACCAGTCCACAACTAATGTGAACCTTCCTTTGTAATGTTGGTCAAAATGGATATAGAATCATCGAATATTTCCTGTTCTATGAATAAACCCGTTAGAAACCGATTGTAATGTTTCAACCATAAACAAACAAGGTCATCCCCATTTTTAGAGGAAATAGGAAATGGTGAACCCGACGTGAATCCTTATCCAAGTTAAATGATGTTTTACTTATTTGTTAGGCCCCTATTTAACTCACTGAGAGGGACAAAAGAACAATCAACAACATATATGATCATCCAAAATATGTAGTGGGCGAAATTATCTTGATTATGTATGTTATACCAAAAAGGCACTCTTTTCCAAGAACTTCTACGTTACAGAAATGGCTTCGCTAAATTTCACACCTCTGAATGCATCTACTGTTCATCCTACTAGATATTCGTTAGCTCTGAGGACAACATCAACTACTCAGTGTCTTCAATGCTGGATCTCGAATACACTTGTTAAGGAATACCATCGACATGGTACCATTCCGACTCTGGAGGCTGCTCGACAAGCCCTCCAAGTCAATAATTCACCCTGGTTGTTCGGACAGCAACAACTAGTGATCATGAACCCGGTGGAGAGAACCACCGTATCCAACCGTTTTGGGTCATTATCACCAGAATTCAATCACCAATGCATCCCATATTATGAGGAGGTAAATGAGAAGGCCACTCAAGGCCTTAATTCAAGGAGATAAGAGTACTTCTCGAGGGATCCCATCAACAATCGCCACCAGAATCATGTGCTAGTGCACCCAAAACATGATGAGGGTAAGGCCTTTAGGGGTTCGGCTCTATTCCCTCAGACCTAAGTCCTCAAGATGAACTTCCAGACGAGAAATCTGGTCAACAGGAAGCAGTTTCTTACTTCTTCCCCCTCCATAGAAGTCTATCATGCCAACTTGATGGCAAGCAACGATAGGGAATATAGAGCCGTCCGTCCTGATGTTACTACCCAGCAGACTCGTCTAGCAGTAACACGCCAATCCCGCCAGGAAATTCCCGCAGATTATTATAGGTAGGCATACACACCTGTTTTTGACCCATTAGTTAGTCAGCAATCTCGTCTGACTACAACTAAAGAAGCTCGCCAATCTATTATGGTGGCAACTGATAACCAGGGAAATACACCTGTTTACAATCAACAATTCTATCAGCAGTCTCATATGCCAGTAGTCAAGGAAAGTCGTCATATATACGTGACGAACAGTACTCACCAAGCACATACACTTTCCAGTTTTAATAAGGCATGCCAATAGTATAGTTTGGTAGCAGTCAGAGAAGTCAGTCGGAAAGCTCTGGCGAAAAATTTGGAGGATACTAAACTCTCTGCCCCCACACATGAGTACTATCAGAAATCTCTAACAGGAAAAAGAGGACAGTAGAAGGAATACACAACTAATCTAAGCATGAAATGGATGTATATTCCCATTCCTCCAGCATAAGTCACTAAGAACATTCTATCAATGGTGAAGGAGCAGAATCAAATCCCTACTCATATTCTCGATGCCTGTTAGAAAATTATAACAGCTTTAGCTGCATCATAGGGAAATAATCATAAATCTATCCCTGTTAGTGGAGTGAAACATAATCATATCACTCTGGAATAGATACAATCCTATGTTCTAGTCCAATAGGGTTGTTGGACATACTATAGCATGTCATATGGACAATCAAGTATGACACATACACCTAATTTGAATGGAGATAATCAGCCTTCCCTGACTATTTCCCCTAAGACGGCACATAAACCTTCCCATAATAACCACTTTTTTTAATAATTGGGTCCTAATGTGAGTAATAATGAGTCTAATAAAGGACTCATCTGAAACAGTCATGAAATCGAGGGCCAATCTGTAATAAGGACTTACTTGATGCAGGAGTTCTTGATGCACTCAGACAATTATCTATTGGAACTCATGATTCTACTCTATCATTTCCCAATAGTGGGGAGATTAATATTGAAGATATGTGTCAGACACTTCCTCATGAAGGCTTGCTTCAAGACAATTCGGTTGATCTCAAAGTATTATCTTCAGATGAGAGTGACGCTAAACCTCTACGTGGACAAAAGACAAAGGAGAAAAAGTTTTCATCTTTTTTTGTAACCCACCATAGTGGTCCTCCACATGATAATGAATTTAGGTGTGAAATTCTTCTCTTTAGTAGTAATTCGCATTGTCTGGAAAATTCTTCAAAAGAAACTTATCTAACTAGAAAGCCCTCTTATCTTGTGGCACTTGCAAGTGTGAAGCCTGTCATGTTTGATGCTTTACCACTAGCAGGTGTAATACTTTTTCAGTCAGAAGATAGCCGGTGGTATAGGTCATTTTCTGAACCACACCTGGTTCATTCATCTTCTATTTTTATAAATGAATTCTCGACAAATCATGTTGAATCGGATGAATCTACAATGAAAAACTAGCTTTGGTCTAACCAAGTAGAAGAATATTCATAGAATGATAAAGAGGAAGTGCTAAATATGAGAAAAAAACTAGAGAAATGTGAATTACCAGTCATGTTTTGGCCTTTGGATGAATCTCAGTGTGACATTCCACAAATGTTGACAGAAGATTGTATACACGATATTCGTCTCATCATGTGGAAAACCCTTTGACAATTGAATGAGAAACGGTTATCTTATTATGAATATGAAAATAATTTCAAGATAATATGAGGGTTACAACGCCAAATTTATTTGGAATCTCTCTCAGTTTCCCGATATCCAAAGGCTGAAATACAGTGGAGAGCCCTTCAGCGTTCATGCATTGGCACACTAAAAAGGATGTGCCAGTTAATTTCCAATTCCCCATGTGATATCATTATTAGGGGATGGGGTGTTTATGGAGCACTACATTTCACTGTACTCTCTAGTCAAAAAATCACACGAAAGGTGGTCTCATGCAATGTTGTTTCCCATAATATGCCACATCTAGTTGATTTTGTGAATAATCAAAGGCTTTCTCAGGAATATGCCTCAACTAGTTCTTCTCTGAGTCACAAATATAGAGAACAAGTTGTCGAATTAATCTTGAATTAGGAAAATGAAAATATTGAACATGCTTCTAGTTTATAGCGTACACATCATCAAGTGATAGAAGTGTCAAAAATCATCCAGTGGTCTTTTGAGCCAGGTGATTTGAGTGGGTGTAGGTTGATGCATCTAGCCAATTTCCTGACTAATGTCCGCAAGATCAGGAGAGATTTTAAGAAACTCACAGATGTAGCAGCTCAAGAACCTCCCATCTTACAAGACTGGGGACTATTTTATCCCAACCCCCAGAATCAACAAATAGGATTCGAGGAGTTGAGATGGAATAGCTGGAATAGCCCCAGTCCACATGACTAGGGACATTTACAAATCCTCAATCTCTTCCTCAAAGAAAGGCAGTCCTCTATCAATTAGGGAAGAATCCACTAGAGTAACAAATATCCGAATTATTAGAATATTCCATCAAAATTATGGTTCGTCAAGAAGTTCCTGATGGATTAACTCAATAGAAGGCAGTGTCTCATCAGGGTCATGGAAAAAGACAGTATCATACAAATGCCGATAAAAGGGATGAAATGCATTACGAATCAATAAATTACATTATTGAAATTGTTACTGATCCTCCAGAACATGAGGCTCACTTAGAGGAATCACATGAAGATGTTCATGCTCAAGAGGTTGTGCACACAGAGGCAAATGAAGAAGGTCTGCGTAAACGAAATCAAAGGCTTACCCAGAATCTAGGTATTCCTTCAAGTAACCAACTTACCCCTCTCTGAATGTTGTCCAACAAGTGGAAAGGAAAGAATTAGGTTACATTCCACCCTCCCTTTGGATAAGTCCAATCACTCTCACTAGAGTAATGATTTTCACAACAGGAGGACGAAATGAAGGAATTACGGAGGTTGAATGCAGAACTACATCAAGGTAGTCTTCCTCCTAAAAATGCTAGAGTAAAACAACCAAAAGAATTTTTTGTAGCTACTGAGATGGATCAAGAGTATCCTCCTTTAAAAGTACACCCTCATAGGTCTAGTCTTATGGTTTATGAGAAACAACAATCGGTGGTGCTACCATCAGTTGCAGTACCAACCACCATACCTGTCCAAGCTCCATTTATTGCACCTTATTAGGTCCAAGATCAACTATATGTTTCTCAAAAGTTAATTACTACCATTGAGTCATTAACAAATCGGTTGGAAGCTATAGATGGAAAGCAGGAACAAATTCAACCTGAAAAGAGGGCTTACCCTGAATGGGTTGATGAAATTCAACCCCCATCAAAGTTTTTGATGTACGACATTCCCAATAATTAATAGTTAGGGAGTCCCAAAGTAACATTTAACACATTTTGTTTATCGTTGTGATCCTATGATGGGAACCCCTTAGAAAATATAAGTAGTTAGGATTAGGTGTTTTGTACAGTCATTCCAAGGGTCTGCTTTTTTCAGGTATACAAGCTTACAATCCCGGTCAATTACCGAGTGGGAGGATCTCCTTCAACGATTCATTCATCAATTCTTCTCATATATTCCAATGAAAACATCTTTTTATCTTACAAATTTGTAGAAAAGGGAGAAAAAAAGTGTTTTAGATTTCATTGCTCACTAGAAGGGACTAACATATTCCCTAACCATAGAAATCCATCAAGAAGATTTGTTTCCAATCTGTGTGGAAACTTTTTGTGATGAATTACACACACCATTGATCCCTGTGAAATAAAAATGAGGGTTTCGCGACCATACTTCGGTCACACAGTAGATCTAAGACTCTCTTATAAAGACTAAGGATAAAACTCGTGTAATTCCATCAGCTCCCGGAAGAAGATTGGGTAAATTAAAGACTGCTAAAGTTATGATTAAACAAGAAGCAGTGCCTAATTCTAATTCAATACCTCAATCTTATCAAAGGGCTCCACCTCATGAGCATCAACAAAAAAGGTCATTTCATCAAAATGATCAAAGATATCATATAAGGAAACAATTTGAAGAGTTAAATAGAAAATGTTATTCTTTTAGAAATGAAAACGTTCCATGTTACTTCTTTTTGGCTCTGGAAAATAATTTGGTTTAGTTTCCAAGGCCCAAACAGCTAAAAAAGGAAGGAGATGAAGACCGTCCCAACTATTTCCCATTTCATCAGATGTTGAGGAACCCCATTCAGGTTTGTTTTGTCTTCACAGTCCTCCTACAAAATATGGTGGAGTCGGGACAAGTCGAACTGAAAGGTTCTTCAGCTTAGGTAGCATGTGTTACTGCTACAAATCTAGAGGAAGAAGGCGAGTGGAAAGAAGTCAAAATATATAATGTGCAGAAATATGATGATTGGTTGGTCAGAAAAACAATCAACCAAACTCATGCTATTTTACAAACGCAATTGAAGATACCAATTGTGTCTTCTGCTATGAATGCCACATCAAAAACCTCTTCATCAGAGGGAAAATCCTTAAAGAAACGTTATAATTAAAAGAAATGGGAATAGTCAGAAGAAGATAACATCATGTCAAATCCCAAGATGTCTTTGAATCTAGCAGATTTTATGCCATCTATTTCAATGCTATGGGAACCACCCCACCAAACCACACAGCCTGAATTGCTTAATCAGGAAGAATCTTCATAAAGTGGGAAGGACCATACTCAATACAGAAGGTCTATTCCAATAGAGCTTATTATTTAATCTCAATGGATGTAGAACTCAACATGACTCCAACCAATGCCAGATTTCTGAAGAAGTATTTTGTATAACACAAATACATCACTAAATTCCATGCATATGACCTTAAACTGTCTGCATTAACATTCAACATGACATTAAACTTTGTTGTCTAACATGACATTAAATTGTGTCATCCAACATGACATTAAACTGGGTCATACAACATGACGGTAAACTGTATTGTCCCTCTTATGTCCTAGATACATGACGCTAAACTGTACAGCACCCCAACGTCCAACATGATGTTAAACTGTGTCATCATAGCTATACTATGTTAAACTGTGCACCTATTCATCATATATGATGTTAAACTGTGAAAAAGTCCCTAATACGTCCAACATGACGTTAAACTGTGTCCCCATTGTCCTCACTATAACACATTAAATGACATAGCCATAAGTCCTAGCTACATGATACTAAACTGTAAAACACCAATCCTTGCTATATGACATTAAACTATACATCACTTCTTTTTCCCTTACTACATGACATTAAACTACATACCCCCACCCCCCTTAAGTCCTTACTCCATCACATTAAACATCCCATTACCTTATATTTCCTACATGGAAATAAACTATGCATCATTAGGGTTGTTTCTACCTCTTGTTTCTCACACAGAGTATGACTCATGTGAGCTTAGAGTAAACTTCAACCATAACACCCTCTCTGTGCCGCTAACCATGTGTATCTCCCAACACCATTATTTAGTTCGTTGTCCTCAAGAACAAATTGATCAACAATTCATTATTTAATCAAACTTCGCAGACTTTGATCCTTTCCTTCTAGGATGGTTATGTTGGCAACCTCTTGAGGTTTAAGCCCAAAACCAATCTCTTGAAAATGGTTCACTTCCATCTCATATGATGTTGATTTGTGAAGCCACCACAAAACCAATATTTTTTACATTGGTTCACTATCATCCTTGTTATATGACGTTAAACTATATAAACTTTTTTTCATGTTTGACAATAAACTACAACATTCTTTGACACCATCACTTAATAGGGAATCATTAGTTATATTGATCTCCAATCAGGTTATATTCCAAAGACTACGTGCATACATGGCAATTCTCGAACCTTTAATCTTTGGTCAAACCATCATTCCACTAAAGTACCCTTTCACCCTTCACTTGTATGAATAAAATATGTAGAAAGGTTATTTCAAGAATTACATCCGTCCGGATTCCCATCCTTATGGGATACGTATAAACATTCGAGCATCCCTTTAATCCAGCCCCATGTCTATGGACCTATCCAAAAATTCCATTTTCATTCCCTTGGCTGAAAAAAGTCCCCTATGAAATCATGAATGTGGTATGAAAACCCTGGTCTTCATTCACATCATATTTATAAAACACAGAATGTGTATTCCTCATTATGGTCCAATCTCTATGAACCTAAACTAAGATATCTTACACTCTCATCCCACATGACGTTAAATTATGATTCAATAACTACATTTGGCATGATTATCATTTTAATGTGATATGTAGTGAAGTCCAACATCTTAATTTAGATCCCAGCCACAACATTATTATGGTTTTCATTGGTCTGTGTATCTCTACATGCATTAACGAATGCCCATTTTGATGTGTCATACCCCTAACCTTAAATACTTCCAGATCTCTATAACCATTTCTTGACTTTTGGTCTCAAAATGTTTGATAATCGGGAATTATTTTTTTTGATGATGCAGCATGTTCCCTTAGGCGGCCTTGCATAAGCAGTCTACATAACGAACCTATCAACCAAAAGATGATATTATTTGACTATGTAGCCAATTCCCTTAGGTGGAACTGCATAATTCAACCCACTAATGGGTTTGTTAAATAATGGTAACTTCATTGTTGGGAAGAAAACCTTTTTTCCCTTATTTGTCTTAACAAAAATATGTAGGGATCTGCAAAAATAGCCATCCTTATGTCAAATCCCAAGATGTCTTTGAATCTAGCAGATTTTATGCCATCTATTTCAATGCTATGGGCACCACCCCACCAAACCACACAGCCTGAATTGGTTAATCAGGCAGAATCTTCATAAAGTGGGAAGGACCATACTCAATACAAAAGGTCTATTCCAATAGAGATTATTATTTAATCTCAATGGATGTAGAACTCAACATCTCTCCAACCAATGCCAGATTTCGGAAGAAGTATTTTGTATAAAACAAATACATCATTAAATTCCATGCATATGACCTTAAACTGTCTGCATTAACATTCAACATGACATTAAACTTTGTTGTCTAACATGACATTAAATTGTGTCATCCAACATGACATTAAACTGTGTCATCCAACATGACGTTAAACTGTATTGTCCCTCTTACGTCCTAGATACATGACGCTAAACTGTACAGCACCCCAACGTCCAACATGATGTTAAATTGTGTAATCCTAGCTATAAAATGTTAAACTGTGCACCTCTTCATCATATATGATGTTAAACTGTGAAAAAGTCCCTAATACGTCCAACATGACGTTAAACTGTGTCCCCATTGTCCTCACTATAACACATTAAACGACATAGCCATAAGTCCTAGCTACATGATGCTAAACTGTAAAACACCCATCCTTGCTATATGACGTTAAACTATACATCACTTCTTTTTCCCTTACTACATGACATTAAACTGCATACCCCCCACCCCCCTTAAGTCCTTACACCATCACATTAAACATACCATTCCCTTATATTTCCAACATGGAAATAAACTATGCATCATTAGGGTTGTTTCTACCTCTTGTTTCTCACACAGAGTATGACTCATGTGAGCTTAATGTAAACTTCAACCATAAAACCCTCTCTGTGCCGCTAACCATGTGTATCTCCCAACACCATTTTTTAGTTCGTTGTCCTCAAGAACAACTTGATCATCAATTCATTATTTAATCAATCTTCGCAGACTTTGATCCTTTCCTTCTAGGATGGTTACGTTGGCAACCTCTTGAGGTTTAAGCCTAAAAACAGTCTCTTGAAAAAGTTTCTCTTCCATCTCATATGATGTTGATTTGTGAAGCCACCACAAAACCAATATTTTTTACATTGGTTCACTATCGTCCTTGTTATATGACGTTAAACTATATAAACTTTTTGTCATGTTTGATGATAAACTACAAAATTCTTTGACACCCTCTCTTACATGGAATCATTAGTTATATTGATCTCCAATCATGTTATATTCCAAAGACTAAGTGCATACATGGCAATTCTCGAACCTTTAATCTTTGGTCAAACCATCATTCCACTAAAGTACCCTTTCACCCTTCACTTGTACGAATAAAATATGTACAAAGGTTATTTCAAGAATTACATGAGGCCGGATTCCCATCCTTATGGGATATGTATAAACATTCGAGCATCCCTTGAATCCAGCTCCATGTCTATGGACCTATCCCAAACTTCCATTTTCAGTCCCTTGGCTGAAAAAAGTCCCCTATGAAATCATGAATGTGGTATGAAAACCCTGGTCTTCATTCACATCATTTTTATAAAACACAGAATGTGTATTCCTCATTATAGTCCAAGCTCTATGAACCTAAGCGAAGATATCTTACACTCTCATCCCACATGACGTTAAATTATGTTTCAAGAACTACATTTGGCTTGATTATAATTTTAATGTGGTATGTAGTGAAGTCCAACATCTTAATTTAGAACCCAGCCACAACATGATTATGGTTTGCATTGGTCTGTGTATCTCTACATGCATTAACGAATGCCCATTTTGATGTGTCATACTCCTAACCTTAAATACTTCCAGATCTCTATAACCATTTTCTTGACTTTTGGTCACAAAATGTTTGATAATCGGGAATTATTTTTTTTGATGATGCAGCATGTTCCCTTAGGCGGCCTTGCATAAGCAGTCTACATAACGAACATGTCAACCAAAAGATGCTATTATTTGACTATGTATCCAATTCCATTAGGTGGAACTGCATAATTCAACCCACTAATAGGTTTGTTAAATAATGGTAACTTCATTGTTGGGAAGAAAACCTTTTTTCCCTTAGTTGTCTTAACAAAAATATGTAGGGATCTGCAAAAATAGCCATCCTTAACATATTTTTCCAATGCACTTTTTCATGATATGAAAGTATTCAAGTATATGGTTTATATTTCCCTTCCTTACGTTTGGGTCAGACCTTCGTTGGAGTGACATTCATCCAATTATTTGACAATATTGATTGGAAATATCCCCTCAATATTCAAGTACATCTATCCATACAACAGAATCTATGCTTTAGAAAATTTGAATCTCCATAAACATTCATGGTATTTTTAGCAATATAAAAGTACAATTTTTGATAGTTCTTTTGACTGACTATGCAGCATGTTCCCTTAGGTGTCCTTACATAAGTAGTCTACATAAGGGACCTTGCAGCCAAAAGATGATATTATTTTACTATACACCTATTCCCCTTATGTGGCCCTGCATAATTCAGCCCCCTAACGGGTTTGTTAAATAATGGTAAATTTATTCCTAGGAAATAGTTCTTCTAATGCCTTTTAGCCATGTTTTCATATCATTCCCCGGATTCAAAATTTCTTAAGTCATAGTTTACATTTTTCCCCTATAATAGAATATGATAATATGTTTTCAGATTAATTATCATGGAATTGGGTCAATTTTAATCCATTATCCATTCGGTCAAAGCTATTTTGACCTTAAACATTAGCCATTTTTATGTCCGACATGCATGACTTTAAAATGACCACAAAAGACGAGGGAATTCAGAACAATAGTCAACTCCCAGCTCACTAAACATACATTTTGTATGATTTAGGTAATATTGAAAAAATAAAAATATTCAATGTTTGTAGGGTTATTTTTATTATTCTAGAAAAAATCAAACTATGCTCTCTAGGCCCATTGGCTTAGGTAAAAATTTAAAGAAGGTATCAAAATAAGGCATTCAAAAATTATTGAATATGAAAGTTTTTTTCATTTGATGCACAAGATTTATAAAGACATCCCTAGACTGGATTCTCTTCTCTTCTTGCAGGGATTACAAGATACATTCAACATAAGTCTTCATTAGATTTATGGCATCCCAAGATTCATCAGCAGCCACTTGAATCTCATGCACTCGACTAGCTTCACTCATTTTTGCTTGATGGAGTGATTTCATGGATTCAAAGATGGATTTCATACCATTTGTTTGAACTCCTTCTAGTGAGTTATTAAGCTGGTCATGTTCCCCAGTAGCGACATCTACCTTATACTGAAGGTGCATCTGCTAGACAAAATTCCCCTTGATCCTATGCTTCATCTCCTTCAACATGGAAGTATAATAAGCCTCAGCTCGGGACACCACAGCCTCAAACTTACTGATATTGGTTGACAACCTTGTAACACCCAATATTTTTATGAGTAATATTTTGTTTTTATATGTCATCAAAGGAATCTTTCACTACACACTTGCTTGGCTTACTTTACACGCAATCACGACCTTCCTCGATAGCTTGCGTCGTACGCAATACCGAGTTTCACTAAACAACGATATGCTATTAAAATATTATTAAAAGTAGCCATTATGAATAGTAATAACGACTTTTTGAAATTTTATAAATTTTATTTTTCAAAATGGACATCATTTTTGGATTCGGAATACCGAAATTAGCCTAGGGTGAAATTTTGGTATTTTTCTGAAAACTTTCAATTTTTGATTAATAGTGAAACCACTAAGTGGTAGGTTAAAAACTGAATTTTGCATAAAACTTAATTTTACCGCTTCTGTGAATGGAATTTCGAAAATCCGACAGACACGGTTGATATCAGTAAGTAAAATGTGGTTCAATGAGATAAAAATAAGTTTTTGGTGAATAGTAACTTTTTACTTTTTTTACCGCGATTAATAGTAAATAGGGGTAAATATGATATTACTATTAACCTAACACATGTCCTAATTCTATTGGATAATTTTAATTCAACCAAAAACAAACATAGGAATAAAATATGACCATTTAGGCCCACTTGGGTTAGATTAGGACATTTATTATTAATGTTTTTATAGAAGGGTTAAAATAGTTAAAATCAATGTTTAATAGGTAAATCATTTTTAATATGGGGTTATAAATAAGATAAATTAGACTATAAATATTCATTATAAAGCTAAAACGATTTCCTACATAATGGTATTTTATTTGTAATTTTTAGACATTAAATAATTTAATTTATTTATGACACAATGATGATGCAGTAGTTATCTTATTAATGAAATATTGACATAATTGATGTTATAAACACCAAAATAAATGTAATTTGAGACCTTTTAGGAATTCCACTAATTTTCGAGGTTACTATGATATATTATTGTTGATTTAATCAACTTGGTTCGAACATATAATTCTGTTATGACTTTCACAAAAATCATATATCAAATAGTGTCAAAATTGACACAAAATAGTTTTTAAGTCAAATATTATATTACTAAAAGTTATTTTATTCCTAAAAATATATGGTTCGGCCATATGACTTAGATAAGGATATATATATTAATAATAAACAATTTGGGGTTCGTTTGGCATGTTATAGTAAGTGTATTAACCATATAGTGAAAGAAAACAAAAAGACACGGTAAAAGTTAAATTATTTAACTTAGAGTTAAATCTAATTGATAAGGTTAAAATAATACCCTAAACTTGTCTAAATCCTATTGGTTGATAGGATTTCGACCCATCCACACTTTAGCTTCGAAATAAGACCCTTTGGAACCATTATAAACTGATTTTGACTTTAATATAAAATAATATTTTCAGATATTCCTAAGGTGCCCCTCTCCTCCCTTATAAAAGGGCACCTCCTCCCCCTCCTCCTCACACCGATTTGAGCACTCATGCTCGGCCAACCCCTGACATTTTCTCCTCTCCACTTCCCTAGAATAATCCTAGAGGTCCTGGTCTTCTTCAAAGACCAATCTTAGTTCCCTAAGTGGAGGATTCAAAGAGGCGTCCAAAGAAGAGGTAATATCCATTACCGATCTTTTCAATTTCATTTTCGTCAACTTCTTCTTCTTTAGTTGTTTCATGATAAAGTAATAACATAAGTATTATTTAAATACTTATATGTTATTATAAATCTGGAACAACCCTAATTCACCTTCTATCCATCCTACGAAAAAATGAAATCACCGCGCGTGCGTACGTACGGAATACCGTCTCCACGCCGTGGTGTAATCTATTTTCCACCATCACCTTACAAGGATGGGTATAATGGTGTAATGAGTAACTATTTATGATTATTATAAAGTAATATTGATACTGAAATAATATATATATACTCCAATACAGTTCCACGATCATAGGAACGATATCATCACTCGTGCGTACGTACGGAATACCGTCTCCATGATGTGATGCGACTCGTTCTACATGATCATCATTACATAGTAATTATATAAATGAATTGAATGAATAAATATGATATATGATACACTAATACCATTCTGGATATAAGGTATCTATAACCTTAAAAGAAGAATAAGAATTTATTCGGCAAAACACGCATAAGAACAAAAGGCAATAAGGACCCGAGTAACAAGTAACAATGAAATATTACTAACAAGAAGCTAATAATATGACCATATATGATATCATATCAATATGTATGATTCTGGAATAAGTCAATAACATTATTTAAACCATTATACAGGAGCTTCGGACACGTACAAAGCAAATCGGATCTAAGGTAAGGGAAATATCACAATCTCATTTTTATCCGAGATTGTTTATACTTTGGTATTAACTGGGGTGTATTTTATCATCCACATCCATGTTTCCTCAATATGTAATATTTATATACTTATAAAATAGTTTATATTCAATTTTACCCTTCTGTGAATTTTTAGTAAAGGATATGAAAGGAATCTTTTGTCGTTTTTCGTACGAGGTACTTTTTTGACTTTTCCGACAAAAGTACGAGAAGAATGTTTTTTTTAACTTATACGGCATGAATGGATTTATAAAACCTTATTTCCAAGAAGCTTACTTTAAAATTTTTCCAGTTTATTTTTAATCATCTTCTTTTGTTTTAAAGTCGTATGACATGTTATGAAAGGAAACATGTTTTTGAAGTAGAAAGGATATTTTCCTCAAGAATGGAGTTCAAGTATTTTATCATGATTATTTTCCATCTAAGATAATAAAAGGGTTCTGTTTTTATCCCTATTATTACATGGATTTGATTATGTTGTGATGGAAATATTTTTTTATGAATTCCTTTATCTTATATAAATTGTTTTATGATGTCATGTTGTTTCAGAATTCCATTTTTATTACATGGGTTACGCTATGATGTATGGTTTATGATTATGTGGCACACATAAGAAAGGATTCATTATAAGATGTGTGGGACCTATATCTCCCTCCAATTCATTGGGTAAAGATTTTATATCTCATGAGATAGACATGGCTGGAATGGTAGGTTATACCGGTTCAGTGAAACAGGACTGGAACGAGGGTGACTCGGTTCAGAAAGGGACTCTGTCCACTAAGATAGTCTTGGCAAAGAGTCATGACTAACAAGAAATGATTTTCCATGATTATGTGTGCATGCCACAAAGTTTCATGTTTCATGTTATGATTAGGGGGATCTCATTTTAACATCTATGATTTATTCCATGTTAAGATATTATGATCTCTTTTGCAGGTTATGATTTTCAAAAAGATATGATATGATTTTTATTTCCTTTATTTTCCCTTGCTGAGTATTTGAGCTCACCCTTTTATGTTTTCTTTTCCCCAGGTCAGGATGATGGATATTAAGTAGAATATGCTAAAAGGGACCCTAGATATGATGAAATAAATGGGAGACACTGTAGAAGATTTATGAACCAGTTGTTTATGTTTCCCAGTTTCTAAAGACACTATAGCTATACGGACCTTTGTGGTTTTGTCATATGTTGTAATAAGTGTGCTTCAATTTTGAAGTATTAACAATGTATGTAAAGTTTGGGTCATTATAAACCTCACTCTATTCAGGTATTGATGGTACCTCTGTTGTTGCTCCCTTCTTAAGACGACTTGTTTCACCGTGGCATGGATCTCTTGATATCCAAAATCGCTAAGTCCCAACATGAAGAACATGGATGACAGTCGGGGGATCAGTTATGAAAACACTTTAAGAGGCACTTCACATATAATCTTTCATATGTTCTAATAGTCCTTACGAAGTGAAAATTGGAGCGCCTTTTGTACCTCCAGGTCTGATTCAACATCACTGTCATAGGGGGGAATATAATCTAGGATTAATGCACTTATAGAAGTTCAATGTTCTTATACATCCCCTAACCCTTATTATTTCACTTTATATTCCCGTTGTGGCAGAGGCTGAGGCTTCACCAAAAGATCTAACCATTGAAATTGATGGCCCTGCATAGTAAATTGAATATTTTGGTTAGAATCACAGGATGAAAAAAGTTGATTAATTTGTCTTGAAAATTAAGTACAACCACAAATATTGTTATCTCCTACCCAATGGTAGATCAACTGCAAGAGAAGGCTCCTCCTCATCTTTCATACCTTCAACAGGATTTTCAGGACGAGTTACTAGAAGCTCTACCGAGTTCAGCACCACTTGAGCTAGTGTATCTGCAATAATAGGGTTGTCCATACCCCCTTCATGCATTGGCACTTAGGCAGCTTTCTTAGATGGCACTACGCATTTTTAACCAATCATGGTCAGATATGTAATAAGAAGTTATTTTAACAGGATGAAGGATAACACTCAAGTCTAAAATATTCTTAATTACATTGTATTTTAACATAATCTAAGAAGTATTCAAAATATGCGCCATGTTTTATCATTTAATCCGATGAATCTCAGATTCCTAGTTTGTCTCACCAGTGTGAGCATTTGATGATTCTTTTTGGCGACTTTCATCATGAGGCCTCTAATCCTGGACAGCTTCTTAGGATAAAATTACGTCATATGCTGTAGTGGCCACCAAATTCTATGTTGCAGGGGTTGAACCTAAAGTATCACAAAATGGAATTCAGTTGATTTATTCATTCAAAATTTTATGGATCATTGTTAATTTACCGGAAGCCGGCTCTTCTCTCCTTGCAATAGTACCAAGATTGATACTGGGAATAGATGTTGGCTCTTCTTCAGGAGTATCCAAGTTAGCATGAACTCGTGATTGTTCACCTACACCCTCAGTTGTCTTCTAAAGAGGATCAGTCCTCTCCCTCAAAGGGGAAATTGAAGAAGCCCCTACAATCCCACGATGTATATGAAATATTTTTATGGGTTAAGACTCATGAATATCCAATGGACTTACCACTACAGATAAAACGTCTAGCTGTGGACTTCTTCCATTGATGTCTTTGTTTCATAGGCTTTTTCGGAGTGATGACATAATAATCTCCAAAATATAGGAATCAGAGAATGAAGAGCCATATCTAACTCTTATTCTATGGCATTTTGTCCTGGAGATACCTCACACGGCTCGCGACGAGATTCATTAGCCCAAATGGCAGTACCACCAGGGCTATACAATGGTGAACAAAGCTCACCAGTTCCTTTATTTGCAATCTATAGGATGCAGAAAGTAATTTTCTTGAGTAACAAATCATTAACTGGAATCAAGTTACAAAGAAAATAAGGAAAGAGACATAAATCTTCATGAGCCACATAATCGTGACACTCCTCATATCTGGAAGCACCAGTCCCCTTAGTGGTGCCATGGTCTATCATTTCCTTCACCCGCATGGTGACAAGATTTGAATCATCAGTGGAATAAATTAGCATCTTCTTATCTCTAATGTAAGCACGCGCTTCATCGAGGCTATCCTTGAAACAGATATCAGTGGAGGCCCAATGATTCCCTATTTTAGGGATGTGTTTCCCCTCGCACAGATCCATCCATTCAGTGTTAGTATCACAATATAAACTCTGCCTTGTCTGGATAGCCTCTGGTCGTAGATATTCAGCATCTATACCAGAAGGCTGCGAGGAGGGTCCTAAAATCATACTTTTCAGCTTCTTCCTAGCTCATTCAACTACAGATAAAGGATAAGAAAATAATACTCATTACACTATAATGTAATGGTGATTAAATTTCCCCAATGAAGTAACTCACTAGGGGTCGATGGAGTTGGTATCTTTATTATGACAGGAGGATTATATCTGGACTGCGGTCTCTTTGACACATTCCGCGCCTCATCATTCCCATCATGGCAATATGGTGAGTCAGCCCTTGGTGAGGAACCTGGTGAATTAGCTCCAGTTGGGGAAGAGTCACCTTCCAGATGAAGGGATTCTTTCTCTACAGTTCTTTTCTTTTTCTCCACCTGTTGAAATGGGTGATTCAGCACCCCTTTAGGGTATGATGCTATATAGTTTTCTAGATACTCTGTAATAAAGTTAATCAATGATTTTGCAACTAGTAGATCAAACAATGCCTCGGTCTTCTCTACCGATGCTGGAAACCATAGTTGTTAGGAAACAATCAGATGCTACTCTGACCTGACATGCACAGGAGGGGATACAACAGTTTGTTGCAGACACTTGAATTGGCATGCAAATCTGTATAGAGCATAGCCCTTGCATATAATCTCATCGTCAATCCTGGGTCCAATACACCATCTCTGCAAGCCAGCGTGTATGACCTCAATTCCAGGGCAGCTATTCCATCATAAAAAAACCACCCAGTTTGTGTGTTTCCAAAAGGAAAGAAATTTAATTCCTTGAATATGCATAGCCTCACCATCATATCATAGGATTTGAGAGATAATAGAGAAACTACAGAAAATTCCTGCACTGATATCCTGAAAGAGCTTCCAAGAACCTGTAGTCTGTTCTGTACAACATATTTCCCGAAATGAGTGGCTATCCATCCCCAAAAAACATAGAAGGGTCCCAATATTCTTAATGGACAATTACCCATAAAAGGATGGAGTAAGATCCTGTGAATCTTTGCCAAGATGGGGGTGGCCAACCCAACTATTTTTTTCTCTGCCAACTTGGCTGCCACAGCGAAGGTCCCTGTCCGGACGCCTCCCTTCAAATCCCGATCTGGATGAAGATAATAACTGTGCCACAAGGCCATGTATCCCGCCAGAAGGGTCTTTTTAGGGATTCTCTAATCCACTTCGTAACCCCACTTCTCAAATTCATCAACTTCCAAGGTCTTCCAGAATGTGCCAAAAGCACCCCTCTTCTCTGTTCTGGGGTAGGTAGTAGGACGATTACATGTGGACCCCTTCACCTCATTCTTGGTAAGAAACATATCCATCCACTCCTCTGGATTAATATCCTTTCTAGAATGAGTTATGGAGGTCTTGGAGGTCTTGGATTTCTTGATCTTATAGAAAATATTCAATAACTCCCTGGCCAAAGTCGGAGTCTTCTCTGAATCATTCCAAGTTGCCTTGGGGGGGATGAATTAATCATACATATCATCCAAAATTGGATCCCCTGAGATCTTGTAGACATCCCACAAACTGATGCCTACTTCTCCATGAGTCAGAAGGAATGAATTGGTTTCTGGGATCCAGTTGATGATTAGCTCTGGCACAAAGTCAACATTCTTGTAAACATATGTCTAACCATCCTAGATGTCTTCATATATTGCAGCTCCTTTCAAATCATTGATAAACTCTGCTCAGGTTTTTTGCACCCAATATTCCCACATCCATGTTGGCTTCACACCTCCTCCAGGCCGGAAGTCTGAACTCTTCTTCCAGCCTTGAGAAAGATCCATCTAAGAATTTCGAAATATTGAAGGAAAAAAATGTGGTTGTAGCTCAGGATTGTGAGGTTTCAGATCTGGGACACAAGGGCTACGATTCATTATGTAGTCCTTCTCCACTATTATAGGATTAACAAATGATCCTCCAATTGAGATATTTGCTGAAGAAAACTTTTGTATGTTTGAAACCAGGAATGTGGGAGATAGTTCTTTTGCTCTGGAATGTT
Source organism: Viscum album (assembly GCA_963277665.1). NCBI lineage: Eukaryota > Viridiplantae > Streptophyta > Magnoliopsida > Santalales > Viscaceae > Viscum > Viscum album. Next base: position 2,012,996,393 of record OY728153.1, on the reverse strand, counting down.
GACTTCTTACAGATGACCATGCCCATACAAATACAGGTAGATGCTTTGGGGGAAATTAATATGATACTTCTTCAAGTCCTTTGACAGATATGGGAGATTTCTGTTACAGACATTATAGTAATCACGACCAACAATGTTCATCATATAATCAATTCACTTTCTAGCCAGTTAATCATCTGTTCCAATTCATCTGAAAGCCATTTAATCTGCAAAAAGGTCGAATAATTAACTATTAATTATGTTGATATTTCATAATTTTTTTAATAAAATTGAAAAAATGGTTATGGAATTAAAGCGTGCAAGTCCAATGTAGGCACACAAGTGTAACAGTGTCAAGCACGTTTTGGCGCGCATGTATAACCGCACAAGTCCAAATACCTCTGCAGAAGTGCGACATGAATAGAAGAAATGAACAACAGAAAACAAGTCAATAGCGTGACGAGAGAAACCTACGCAGAATGATCTAAGAAGCGTTTAAAGCCAGGTGCTTTGCACGAGAACGAGGCACATATTTATAGGCCAGGCCGCACCCCTGCACGCTGAAGCCTACACGCTCAAAATCTACACGCCAACCTTGCCTGGTTTTCACCATTACCTAAGAGTCAAATCCTCCATCCTATTGGATCCAAATATGGGGTGGGGACTTTTTTTGACACTCCTTTCCATCATTGAGTCCAAACGACTGAGAAATGGGAATACCTAACCACATAGAGATTCATCCTTTTATGAAACATAAAAAATTGGCAAAGGCATGAACAAGGATTTGTTTACACATGGGTCGTGTAAGTTTCATCATGTTCACAAAAGTATACCTGCGCTCCAAATATTGGGCTTACAGGTGACTTGTGCACCCTATTTGATTTGTTCCTAAGGTCTTCAATAGCTTATAAAAACCCCTTGTGGGCCCCCCATTTTAGGGATGGAAAAATCCAAAAGTTAGATGTGAGTTCTCAGTTCCCTAGTATCTGCTTGAAGACTTTTGATCACTTCTATGTTAATTTCTTACCAAGAATGGAAGATTTAACGATCGAGAATAAGGCCTATGTGTTGAAATTCATCAACACTTTCATGCCTAAGTGTCTAACCCTTAAGGGAAGATGGTCACATTTGCGTGCCACCTTATCCCTTCAACAGAACATACGCGCCACTCTTTTTGAAGCACTTGGGGATAACACTAAAGGTTTAAGCCAAGCCTCACCCATGTATTACCCTATGGGTTGACTGTCGCGCAAGGGAACATGTGTCGTTCTAGTATACTTGCATGACCAGGATTTGCATGCCCAAACCAGACTTGCACGCCTACCTCTTTTTGGGTGCCCCTCTACCCTATTCAACTCATTTCCTCAAATCCACCTATTATCTTCATGATTTATCCTTCAAAACCCTCTTCAATGTCATTTATGGAACAGTCCCTTTGTTGTATTCCTTATCTGAAAGGAATTCCATGGAACATCTCTCAAAGCCTATAGATTTACATATCATTATGTCACAATGGTAAGCGATTTCCTCCATTCAGCCTCATCCACTAAGATGAGAAGATCTTTAATCTGGGAATTCTCCTTCGGAGTAAGCCCCAAGTATTAAATTCATTTGATATAGGAAACAATTGCAGGAGTAATCAACATATCACAAGTCCCCTAAAATGGGCTTCCTTTTCTGGAGTAAGCCCCAGTCATAATTCCCCTATCCTGGGCCTCTTTTTCAAAAGTAATCCCCATATCACAAGTCCCCTAACCTGGGCCTCCTTTTGAAGAGTATGCCCCATTAATAAGTTCCCTTAATATTGGAATCCTCCTCAGGAGTAGTCCCCACATTCCCAAATTCCCTTAACCTGGGAATCCTTATTAGGAATAATCCCCAGTCATAATTTCTTTTTACTAGGGCCTCATCTTTAGGAGTAAGCCCCAATCATAATTTATTTTTATTTAGGATTCCTTCTCAGGAATAAAACCCAATCATAAGTCCCCCCAAATTTGGGAATCTTTTTCAGGATTAAGTCCTAAGTTAAGTATAAAAATATCCATTAAGCACATATACCTTTCTGGGCCATGTTTCCGGTCTTCTTCCTTTATGTAAATCCTGATCTTCATCCATTTGAAAATCATACAAACATAATCCCCACATTATTTCTTATGATTTAATATTTCATGGAACAATCATCAGGTTTTACTAACACCTCTTGTTTCTCACACCGAGCAAGAATCTTGTGAGCTTATAGTGTAATAGTAAATATTCCATCTTTCTTTGGGCCATGAATCATGAATAAACCTCATACTCTTTTACTAGAACTATGTGGGTTCTGATTCCTTTTCTATACAAGGATACGTAGGTAGCCCATCCGCATGTACGATCCAATCTCTGAAAAAATCAATGTCCTTCTGAACGTCAATAAACCTCATGTGCCCTACTGAGCGTCTTTAAAACTAGTATTTTTATCATAATGACCATGATTTTTCTATATAATTTATTCAAGGACACTGATTACTAAGAATCTCTAAAAAATACATATGATTCTCTATCGATGAAGAACCTCAAATACATATAATAGATTTTCTAAATCTCATAAATATCAATCATTGATTGTCATATCTAAGGAAAGATCATTTTCATACATGGTAATTTGATAAGGATTAAATAACATAACTTAAATATATAAATATAGTCCGGGAGTGGATAATAATTCCCCCAAAAAGGTGTGATGAGTCTGACCTTCCATCCTCTTGACTAATGAATATTCTTAAGCTCATCCGTCCACAACTAATGGGCACCTGCCTTTGGAATGTAGGTCCAAATGGATATAGAATTGTTGGATGTTTCCGGTTCTATGAATAAACCCGTTAGAAACTGATTGGAATGTTTGAACCTTAAATAAAAAAGGTCATCACCATTACTTGAGGAAAAAAATGTATAACCACAAAGTAACAAAAATTGATTACATCCCAAGCCCTAATAGACACAACATTCAATAACCTATCGATCTACAAAATGAACAGCCTCAATGTGGTGACTTCCCCTTCCACAATCAAGGAAGAATAAATATACAAAATACCCCAATGGTATAGTTTGTGTTTTATATAAAATCACTTTAGGGTTTCACTCAAGATTCAACAATAATATATAAATAAAATAAAGAAATACATAATTTCAATTTAAAATTAAATTGTCATGGAAATACAGTTTCATAGATAAAAAATACGTATTCATTTAAATTAATTAAAACATTTCAAAAAATTGGATATGTGAAAACATTATATAAATTAGTTTTTATAAATTCATGAGGAATGTATAAATAATTTTTTAAATAATTGGAATATATAAAAAAGAATCACAAATTTAAAAGATGATGTTATTTGTAGATGTACGATAGTTCTATGATATGACGCCATCATGCTATGATGTGTTTATAATAGAAATGTGAACATATATCCCTCAAACACTACATATAGAGGACTAAACAACATTCTATTGAGAATATGATATTTCATGGTATAATTTTGTATGATTTTTAATGTGTCATCTTGGTGTTAGGTTTCTTCCAACCAAGAATGTTTTCCTATAATAACTCAATAAATAAATATGCTCAAATTTTCTAAAACTATTTTAAATAATTGGAAAATTATATTATATCTATTAAAAATACAATTTCTCTATTTTCCATTTCAATTTTGAAATTTCCCATTAAAAAATATATGGTGTTTTCACATATTCAGACTTTTTATAGGATAAATCCGATAAGTATTAATAAAAAAATTAAATCTAATTTTAGAAAACAATTTCACATTAATTTACCTCAAATAATAATACGAAATTTAAATCAAATATAATCATATCCCAATTCATTAGAATTAGTGGATTCCATAATTATAATTTTAAAAAATAAAAATTCATATTAAATAAGCATTGGGTTTTTATAATCAAAATGGAATAAATTTAATTGAAATAAATAAATTGGGGGTTAAATTTATTGGAAAACGGATATGAGACCACCTTCTATTGGATCAGGGGGTCATGAATCAAAAAACCCAAAATAAGGAACTCCAATAAATAATTATGGAAAAGGGGACATTATAATCAAACCAAGATTCAGCGTAACAAACAATGGAGATTATATTATTTCAAAACATGTAATCTAAAAAACACTAAAGAGGAGAGAAGAAACAAGAGGGATATAATGAATGGGAGAAGATCTCTTATGAGGGAGAGATAAAATGATGTTATCTAATATTTGATTGACATTATAAGGTTTTTTGAGGAAGCACAATTATTTATTTATCACACAAAATACTAAAGAAATCATACAACAATGAGTTAGTTTTGAGTAGGTGTATAAATATTGTTTTGGGGAATCTTTTTACAAATATTAGAATAATTGAATCTCATGTTCTTCGTTTGCTGGGAAAAGCGGCATAGTTTTCCAAATAGTGCATCACAACTCTTTTCCGCTATATAGGGGTGGACATCTTCTAATAAGTGGGATCATTGTTTTTAGAAAAATATTCCTACAACATAAACCCACCTAAACTGGTTATTCATGGTTTTTACTAACATGGAACAGAATTCTGAAAAACTGTTTACAAACCCTACACATCACAAGATCCTTCCAAAAGATTCTAATTTTCTCCCCAAGCACCCCAAAATTACCCCCATCCAATGATTTATCTAAATATGGGTTTATAATTACAAGAAAAATATAAATTCATGATACAGATTCCCTGCCATACACATGTTCTACCCTCAGAATGTCAATCAAGAATTATCCATGTCAAAATGTTGAGATCACTTCTCCCTCATCACTGTCTGTCTCTCCAACATCTTATGACTATTACGACACTTATTCCATTGAACTCTCAATATAGGTAACATCCTCTCATGATGTACATAATTTTCATAATTAACTATCCTTATTTGATTCTCAGTCATTGTTAAATGAGGCTCGACATCAAGTTCACTTTGTCTCAAAACACTATATTGATTTGAAATATACTTTCTTAGATTATATAAATCGAATATGAATTGTATCAATGAAATATATGGAATAAGTAAATAATATTATGCAACAATCCAAACCATAATAACAACCTTAATGTACCCCATAAATATAACAGTAATTTTCCCCTGTGAACTAATCCCTAGATAAACCAAATTATGTGATTCAATCAACAAAACATGATCATAAAATATAAATAATAATGAAATATGGAGATTATCAAAATATGAATTATACCAGATCAATTACACTAGCATTTTTTAATGAATCAAATGAATTATTTCCCCATATCTTGTATGAGGACTGATTTATCCATGTAACATTCACCGATCACCGACCTACATAATTGGGAATTACAAGGCTGCCATTACAAGGATTCAAAAGTTGTCATGTTGATCAGAGACTCATAACTACTATTATAAGATAACAAACCCAACTCTAAATTTTCATCCAAATACCTACCAAAATATATGACATTTAAGTGAATAATATACTCAATATTTTATAAAAATCCCACTATTTTACCATCTGACTATGGATGGTATGTCGTACTGAAACAAACATGAGAACATAGTGCCGCTTGATGGAATCTCTAAAAGAGAAAAGTAAACAATATATATATATATCATTTCATGTAGAATAAATAACAATGTGAAAATGAATAATCTATTTCACATTAATATCTCCAATGTATTGAAAATTGGTTTCTTCATGAATGGGTATAATACGTGCTTATTTAGCCATCCTATTAGTCAACAATCCATATGAAATTCTTCATTCTCTAGGTATTTGAGAAAAAAATACTATGGATATCTAATTGAACATAAAAATATATACTGGGAGTGGATGATGGATACCTAAAGCACAATAGTGCTTAACCGTGAAATGTTGGAAAATATAACAATGAGAGACAAAATCTAACATGTTGCATTCATAGCCAATAGATTCATTTAGACACATCATAGAACGTCTTCATAGTTCATGGGTGCAATGCACACTATCAATTTTTGAAATACCCCATAACAAATTTCATTATATTAAAAGGAAATATATAAATGTTTTGGAATAATAGAATAACCAATGTGGATAATCTCCACTTAGCAACATTCAAACATAAAAATAGGTAGTCTATAATGACAAGGAATTCATCAGTAAGATATTATTCCAATAGTATCATCTCAAGAAGAGAGAAGTTAAACTAAAAACTAAAAATGGAAACCTCGACCCTAGATTCGTAAATAATTATTTGAAACAATGAAAAAAGATAGACCATGTTACAATCTTCCAATGAATCATTCACGCCTTGATTTATAATTTTTCATCTCAACACACGAGAGACGTTATAATAATTCCCTAGGGGGTAGGAAACAATGAAATCAAAATAATATTACAACCCACCCAATACATCTGGAAGATATTCTAATAGTTTCAATATAAAATATCACTCAAAATCTTGTAGTTGTAATATATTTTAAAAAATTATCTGAAAATGATATTATTTCAACTATTATGTCCATACGTCATAGTTATGTGTTCATGTTCATCATACATATAATTATTTGTATGTGGAATAATTTTCCATGATCTATAGTATACCACATAATCACCCTACATAATAATACATCAAAAACTTGATCCAAATTCATCACATAAGAGTGCACATCACTTCTCGGGATATAGAGGAGTCAACATATACGTAACTGTAAAATGATGTTTCATCTAAATATAAGAACTCAAAATTTTCTCATCCTAATAAATAATAAGCCTTTATTAGTTATGAATGTCATTGTAGATTCCCTCTATGAGAAATTATTCAAATTTTAGTGATCATATTATGCTAATCCAATGAATTTATGACTCCCAAATAAACTATAAGATTTTTCCAATGATATAACAAACTTATCCATTTCAAGATATATAGAAATACCATGATAAAACAACACATTTACGAATAACATCACATCATGAATCCATTAATCACATTTTGGAAGGTTTTCATAATTTCTTTGACTTATAAAAAACACCAACACAGCTCTTGGATAATTCACTTCATCCTCATTGGACATAGATAAGAAAAAGGATGTCATCCACAAGGAAATTTTTTTTATAAAGATAGTCATGTAAAATTAAATACATTAAAGAAATAAAATCCTATAGGAAAATTTAGTAGGAAAAGTTTCATAAAAGGTACTGACAATGGCCACACATTCTCAATAAGGAGGTTTTTTAAAGGAAAGACTATTTTATTATCAACATATGATAACCAGGATAATTATCGATCTTACAGAAATTGTTAAAACCTTTTATCTAGTAAAATAAATCATCAATAATTTAAACAAATATTTTTTATTTTCTTTGACTCTATTGTGTTTTTTGGAATCAACACATTGGTGAAGTTACTGATCATCATTCTTAGAAAATATAACAGGTTCCACCCAAGGTGACATACTCTATCATAGAAAGCCTTTCTCCAAAAGAATATATACATGTCCCTTCATATATTTAATTTCATCTAGCTTTATGTGGTAAAAAGTAATAGATACCATCTTGGTACCAGACACTAAATCGATAGAAAAATCTACCTCCATTAATGGTGGATGATAATAGAATATGGGAAAAAATGTTGGGAAAAATAAAGACAACTAAATAGAGATCACTATTCAATGATTGTCACTTAAGATCAAATGAAAACAAATATATAAGATTAAAAAACTCTAGATAATAATATAAATCTAAAATAGACCCCTAGTTCTATTATTCCTAAGGGATATGAAATCCCCCATTTGGTGATGTGAAAAGGACACACCGAATATAGAAGAAAATTTGGAATTTATTATAAATGATAAAATATATTAAATATATTCAATAAAGTTTTATCATGTCGAGAACTATAAAAACGCGAGTAAGATAAATATATAATAAAGATAAAACCAAGATCAAACATCGAATATCTTACTCTCTCATTATTCCTATGGGTGTTGTCATATCAATCACAATGATAAAACCATAATAGGAAGTTATAGTAGAACCACAATATGAGTTGAAATAAATGAATGAGGTAAAACAGTATCAAATAAATTAGTTAAAAAGAATAATCAATAGTGATAGTACCACTCATATACCAATGACCCATATATGATTCCTTTGGAGACTCTTCCAATATAGGATGATTGATTGTTTCAAGGGAATGTGGATGGAAGACCCTTGTTCATGAAGCAGTTATTTAATTCATATTACATTTTAGAATGGTTGATATCATTCCACTATGAGGTGCATAATAGACATGGAAGAACTTTTGTAAGTGATGTGAGAATTATCAAGAACAATATAACTTGGGTGTCTTAATAAAAACATATTTTGAGTTCCCAGACATTGCATATTAGTAGAAAATCAATGCCCTCATCATGGAATTATAATAGGTTTAGAAGAAAACTACTATATATAACCACCATGGGGGTTATTGAAATTTCTATTCTAATTGAGGGAAATCACTAAACATTATAAGGGAAAAACGGTACTCTTAGAAACCATATCATTCAAGCCATGTCTAACTAAACCATCAACTCCCTATCAATCCAATCAGTATACTAACGGAGTTTTAAAATGAAATAATGAGAATGAATATCACATCAAAGTGTCATATCAAAATCTTGAGTCTTTGATTTCCCATTAAAAGTAATATTAGGTTCAAACTACTAAAGAAAAAAAATGTTATTCCATATTCTGTCATAGTCCTCTCAGCCTTCCTGAGTTTGAAAAAAATTTGCAGTGATAGAAATAAACCAAAAAATCCTGATAGAATTTTTTATTGATAATATATTTATTTTCATTATTCTTCAATAGCTAATTATTCTTCACTATCACCATAGTTCCCACCAAATACATCTAGGTCGCTATATTGGGATTGTGGAATATTTTACCAAGATATAATCTTGTGTCTCTAATAACTCAATAAAAAAGATCAACTATTCAAAGACCATATGCATCCCTTCAGGGTCGTTTGAGACATGAAGAACCAATGGAATATAGTAAAGGAATTCATGCTCATTAATCCTCATATATCCCACATGAGAAACCATATATAGATCATGAACAAGAATTAATGTAGGTTTCTAACCCATATCTTGGACAACATTCACTATAAATCTACTAGATTATAATTCATGGGTGGATTTTATCACCCTGGTTCATCAGATGATTCCTATAGGATCCCATTCACGTATATTATTAGAGGAATGTTGTTGCACAACATCATACAAAAACATTGATTACGTTTGAACATTTCACAAAATATCAATTATACAAGTTAAATATGTAAGGGTCGGTGTCCTCAGAACCAACTGTTTTGTACTTTGATTACATAAATGTTCACTTATTATATATTGTTCATTGTTCTGCATGACTATAATATAATAATGTCCTGAAATATTTTTTGCATTAATAAGGTCATAGAAGATCCCCGCTATGATGATAACCTTGAAATGCTATAACAATATTCTTAAATAATGTTCTGCGGTTGGATGACAAACTATGATAGGACACATAGTATACAGACCGTCATGTGCGAGTACTCGTAAGAAGACGAGACTCTATCTCATGGAGTTCGCACTTGGTAATCTCCAGGATGGGAGATTATGAGAACAGACCATCCAGTAGTAATTCTGCATGTCTTGGTGTCATCGGCTATCTACGAGCATTTGTAATGGTCCTTAGACTGGAATATTATCATTAACTCATGTCATGACTCGCGCACTTAGATTTACTGACGAAAACTGTCACGCAGACAGTTGGCAGGAAGTAGGGTATGTTGGGTGCGTCATGAGTGACATGTTGTTAATGGATTAGTCGAAGAAGGATTTGTCCCTTTCATTTATGGAAGTTGATATCTCGGCCCTTTGATTGAAATAGAACTATTGCATTAAATGCCATGGCCATGGTGTAAACGATGAGTTTATTTCAGGTAGTCAGAGAATTACATATCAAGCATATAAGTTTATGACACTGCCAAGAAACCTACTTGATGAGATATTGAGACAAAGGGATTAAATTACATAGTAAGCGTTCATATGAGGTGATACATCAATGCGTAGTCAACTTCTTTCTCTTGGGTGCCTTGACCCGTTGCTAGACATTAATCTTGGACTTTAGGCAAGCCCGTCTTATGCCAACGAGAAAGAGGCCTAGAGGGTCACACACTAAGTGTATCCAAGTATCTTAAGTTGAATAAAGATTTTTCTCGTATGTGGTTTAATAATTATTCAAGGAAGCCTAAGTTGTTTTAAATGATGGAGGCAAAATAAAATAAAAAAAGTACACGCCGTGTATTATTATTACATGCCATGTAGTTTTATTTTGGAATGGAAATGAATAAATGAAAACAAGACATACACTCCATGTAAATTTAATGTACGCACTGTGTAGTTTTCAATGAAAAACAAGTACACACAGTGTATTTATTAATACACGCTGTGTAGTTTTTTTCCAATTGGGATTTTGAGGATATAATATTGTTTTAAATTATATTTATTATAATCAGCGTGGGTGCATGTCAAGGAATTATTTATTCGACATGGGGTTTTAAATAAAGAGTCAATGAAATAAATAAAACGTGTAATGCGTTTATTTATTGTCATAACTCTATAACCCCACACACCCGATTATAAATATCCTCACAACCCCAACTCTTTTCTTACACACAAGAGAATCGTTGTGCACAACATCTCTGGATAATTCTTTCAAGGCCGAAAGAACCTCTTCTTCCAAGAACGCTCTCAAGACCGAGAGAGATCCTCTTCTATCGGATCAAGTCAATCTAAGGCGGAAAATGCAAGAAAAGGATTCTCCACGATAGCACCCGAAGAATCCTTTGGCGACATCCAGAGATAAGAGGTACACATGTAGATCACCGCTAGAGGGAGTCTACACTTGGCTTCTGCGACGCAATGACAGATCACATCGACAACGTGATTGAGAACATCAACGAAGAAAGAACACCCAAAAGGTATTTCTTTATAATTAATTAAATTAATTATAATCAACCTGTAACGATCCTTGTTTGTGGTTCTTGGAAAAACCATCTTCTGTGTCTTTTTCTGTGATTCGATCCGTGGAGACTTCCGTTTATCATCGTATTGATGCCGGATTGATCATTGCTAATGACAAAAAGCCAAGTGGGCACATCCACCCAAGCACTTCCGCTGCGCCCAGAACCTACAAATGGTATTAGAGGGAGGTTACAATGTTGAGTATAGTTATTTAATTTTCGTTGATAATTTATGCATTCATATTTGATTCAATTTGAAATAAATCATTCTATAATTCTGAATTAACGAGATATATTCTTCCTCCTTCGTTTCTCGATTCATATCACAAAAATGACCTTTTAATTTTAATTTTGATTAAAATAAAAACGAGTAACTCATCCGGAGGAGCCGCTCTTTCTGTCTGTACAACACGGGATTACACGACGTGTAATTAAAACTACACGCCGTGTACTTAGGTTCAACGAACCGGCACTGGTCTGCCAAACCACACCGTGTCAATTGATTGTGCCTAAGTTTTAATCACACCGTGTTGACCAGAATATAACGGCACGTGGAAACCGGAATACACGGCGTGTATGTTGGAACAACACGCCGTGTAGTCCGTTCCAACCCAGGTGAAACTGTGTACAAAGATAAGTCACGTACTGCGTATACGGGATCGCCATGCCAGTTACCGCATAAAAAAGAATGTACATGCCATGTATGATTCATCTACACGCCATGTACTCTAAAATTTCCAATGTACAGAAAACACGCAAAAGCCCCAGCGTATACTTTGGAAAAAGGGTGAAAAGAAAACTACACGGCGTGTAATTATAAACTACACACCGTGTACTTTCCAGAAATGGAATTTCACCAGGTTTCCTCTAATGTACAAAGACCCGTACAAGGAATATGGATGAGTAGAATCTCAAGGAAATTCAGAAAGGAATTTAAGATAAAGAATTGATTAATTATAAGATCATAAGTAATTGAATTCGAGCACGTCTTATCTTAAATAAAAGAACGATTAAAAGAATTTGGATTCTAAATATGCGTAAATTTCGTTGCATACTATGGATGATCATGAGCTAGACCAAAGACCCTTTGTATGTGAATGGTTTCATTTAAATTTATTTAATTTAAATTTGTTGGCCTGTGAGCCTTCTTCTAATAAAATATAGGGCATGCGTGCCCATGGTTTCTTTAATGTAAACCCATGTAATGGAGGATCTTCCAAGCCAGAGGAGACGCTTCAAATACCGAAGCTGAGGCGAAACCAACACTAGAAGATACAAAGGTGGACAGGTGGGAGCTGCAAAACACAAACCATCAGGTTCGAGGTGTTTTCCCTAGGTCAGGGTTAGCTTATCAAAAACGCTAGATAAGCTAACCAAATAGAAGCTCAGGATCATGCCATCTTATTTTATTTCTGTCTAATTTCATGGTTTATTTATTATGCATGTGTTGTCGCAATCACATAATTAATAAAATGAACAAGCATGCAAAGATGGAATAAATTAAAATCAGTCTATGCGTATACATTATCGGAACATGGTTAATCACTTAAGCAAGAATCACTTAATATTAAAAAGAATGTGATAATGCAAAGATACGCATAATGAATAAAATCCCTTAAATACCATATTAAGTCAGACCAAGCCTTCGGTTACTTGATTAAGGTCAAGACTCAATAAAACTATGTGTTTGGCCAACACATGTTGGGACACTTACTTTTATAAAGGAATCCCTTATGAAAGGTATCGTGTTGACTTAACCATATTACATCAAGAGAAGTATCCCTTGCTAGACTTGATGTAATATTGGAGGCAAGAGTTGAGGAAATCCAAGTCAGGATTTCAGGATTGGGGAGTCCACTCAACAGATCAAGGAACTGTAAGCTCACAATTAGCAAAGACCTGCCTACCTAAATACCTTCAAATAGCTTGACCAACCCTTATTGGGGTTATGTGAAGGGAAATATGGATCCTTGCCATTAGAAGGTCAAAGAAACTGTACATTCCATGTTCAATGGTGAGGGCCATTGGGACTTGACAAAATAGTGGGAGACTTAATAAAATTTATTATTTCTCATAAAATGTAATCAAGAAAGTATTGATGAATCTGCTCTTTTAAATTGTAGAATCAATATGACCAACACATCAACCACATTTTCTCTACAATCAATTCTGGATAAAGACAACATCCTCACTGGTAGTAACTTTCAAAAATTGTTCGGGTTATCCTACTCTATGAACGAAAGTTTTATGTGCTGGAGTCCTCAGTTCCTGATTCTCCTTCCCCAGTGGCAAGTGATGAAGATTTCCTAGTCTATGATCAACATTTGAACGATGCTCTCGACGTTCAATGATTGATGCTGTCATCTATGTCTAGTGGGCTCATGAAGTCTCATTATGACATGGATGCCTATAGCATGCTCGAGCACCTCCGTGGTTTATATTAGGAGAGAGAAAGACAGGAAAGGTTTGAGATCTCCAAGGCTCTGTTTCAGAGCAAGCTTGGAGAGGGTGCCCCAGCTGGGCCTCATGTATTCAAGCTCATTGGCTACATTGAGCGCTTTGAGGTTCTATGGTATAAACGCCCTGAAGAACTGGGTACCGATCACATTCTCGCATCACTCCCCCAAAGCTTCTCAAACTTTGTTGTTAATTTCAACATGAACAAATTTGAAAAGTCTCTATTTGATCTTCTTATCCTTATTCTCCAAGTGGACAATGACATGAAGTGTGAAAAGCCTTATGTCCTTGTGGTGAATAAAAGGAAAGGGAAGGCGAAGAGATTTAAGACCAAATCTTCTTCAAGGCCTTCCAAGTAAAGGAATATCAAAGGGGAGGCAAAGGAATAAGATTCTGTTTGTTTCGCATGTGGCAAGAAGGGCCACTGGAAGAAAAACTACACCCAGCCAAGGAAGCAAGGGGAAGCTTCAGGTGCGTTTGTTATCAAATGCAATCTACCTGTTTCTACTAATTGGGTATTAGATACTGCTTGTGTTGCTCACATCTGTATCCAAATACAACAACCAAGTAGATTTAGGAAGATTGATCTAGGGGAGATAGATCTACGAGCAGCCATCAGAGCCAAACTTACTTCTGTAGCTGTCGGGGACTACAACCTCACATTGCCTACCGGGATGGTCTTGGTTTTTAAAGGATGTTATTATGTACCCTCTGTGAACAAAAACATTATTTCAGTATCCAGATTAGATACTGATGGATTCATATTCAAGTTTGGAAATGAATGTTGCTACTTTTATAAAGATAGCATTTGTTTTGGTAGGTCACATTTATATAATGGCCTTTATGTGTTAGACTACACAAACCAAGTAATGGCAATCGATAACAAATTTAATTCACATGACTCATACCACACCCAACTTTGTCATCACCGGCTAGGTCATTTCAATGAGAAACGCTTGACAAAATTACATCAAGATGGGTATTTAGATTCTTTCGAACTAAAACCACTTGTTGTATGTCATGCGTGTCTACAAGGCAAAATGACCAAAGCCCCATTTAGTGGGAAAGGTGAAAGAGCTAAAGAGCTTCTAGAATTAGTTCACAAAGATGTGTGTAGACCATTTGCAGTTGAAGAAAGGGGTGGGTTCTCGTACATCATAACTGTTACTGATGATTTTAGTAGATATGGATATATCTATTTAATGAGGTATAAGTCAGATTCTTTTGATCGATTCAAATAATACAAGAATGAAGTTGAGAACCAGCTTGGTAAGAAGATTAAGAAACATCGCTCATACAGAGGAGGAGAATACCTTAATCAAGACTTCATTGATTTCATACGGGAGTTTGGGATTCTATCTCAACTCACTCCTCCTTACACACCGTAGTGGAATGGTGTAAGTGAAAGGAGGAACCACACCCTATTAGACATGGTGAGATCAATGATCAGTCATGCGAGTCTTCCATTATCCTTTTGGGGAAATGAATTACAAATAGCAGCACACATACTAAACCAAGTACCAACTAAATCGATAAATGGTATTCCATACGAGTTATGGAGTAGACGCAAAGACATGTTATCGAATTTACACATGTGGGGTAGCGATGCAGTTGTTAAGGCCTCTTTAGGTAACAAACATGCACCCCGAGGCACAAAGTGTATCTTTATAGGATATACCAAGGAAACAAGGGGATATTACCTATACAACCCCTCAGACAAAAAGGTTACAGTGGCATGACACGCCATATTCCTTGAGAGGGAGCACATCTCCAGAAGATATAGTGGGCGAGAGATAGACTTCGATGAAGTCGAGGCTCAAGATACACATGAGATGGTGTAAGAACAGATTCCACAAAGCCCTGTGGAAGAACAATCTGTTCCAGAGACACAAGAACTGCGTAGAAGCATGAGAGAGGTGAGAGAACCAGAACGATATGGTTTTCTTGTCACTGAGGATGGCAACTCTTTATTGGTTGACAATGATGATCCTCTAACCTACAAGGAAGCAGTTTAAGGAACAGACGTTGCCAAGTGGCAAGAAGCCATGAATTCTGAAATGGACTCCATGTACCAAAACCAAGTCTGTATTTTGGTAGAACCTCCAGTTGATGTAAAGCCTATTGGTAATAAATGGGTATTCAAGGAGAAAATGGACATGGAGGGGCAAGTCAGCACCTACAAGGCACGACTGGTTGCAAATGGTTTTAGACATCGTCAAGGAATTGACTATGATGAAACCTTTTCACCGGTTGCAATGATGAAGTCCATCAGAATCCAATTGTCCATTTCTGCTTGCCATGACTATGAAATTTGGCAAATGGATGTCAAAACATCTTTCCTTAACGGGAACCTCCAGGAAGATGTCTACATGACACAACCTGAAGGGTTTGTGACTCCAAAGGATGCCAACAAGGTATGCAAGTTGTAGAAATCCATTTATGGATTAATGAAAGTGTCAAGGTCATGGAACAATAGTTTTGATGAAGCTTCTACGGAATTTGGCTTTGTTAAGAACGAATGTGAACCTTGTGTCTACAAAAGGTTTAGTGGAAGTGCAGTCGTTTTCCTAATATTATATGTCGATGACATATTGCTAATTGGAAATGATGTACCTATCGTACAGTCATTTAAGGCATGGTTGAATAAATGCTTCTCCAAGAAATACTTGGGAGAGGCGGCATATATTCTTGGGATCAAGATCCATCGTGATAGATCCAATAGAATGCTGGGCCTAAGTAAAAGTACATACATTGACAAGATACTGAAGAGATTCAGTATGGAACAGTCCAAGTGGGGATTGTTTCCTGTGTCACATGGCATTCATCTTTCCATGAAAATGTGTCCCCAGACACATGAGGAAAGAAAGAGAATGGAAAGGATCACTTACGCATCCTCGATTGGGTAAGTCATGTATGCTATGCTATGTACGAGGCAAGATGTTGCTTATGCATTAAGTGCGGTAGGCAGATATCAAGAAGATCCAGAATACCGCCATTGGATGGTATTCAAGACTATCCTTAAGTATCTGAGGCGTACTAAGGATATGTTCTTGGTTTATGGAGGAGATGAGGAACTAGTCATCGGAGGACATGTAGGTGCTAGTTTCTAGACTGATAAAGATGACATGAAGTCGCAGACTGGATACATCATCTATTTGAATGGAGGTGCAGTGAGCTGGAAGAGCTCAAAACAACGTGTGGTGGTAGATTCTACAGTGGAGTCCGAGTATATCGCAGCTTCTGAGGCAGCTAAAGATGCAGTATGGATGTGAAGCTTCGTCCAAGAGCTGGATGTTGTACCGAGCAGTAAAGATCCAATCACACTCTATTGTGATAATACTGTAGCGGTGGCACTTGAAAAAGAGCCAAGTTCACATCATCAGACAAAGCACATACATCGGAAGTATCATCTCTTGAGGGATTTTTCTCATAGAGGTGAAGTTGCAGTGAGCAGTATTTCCACGAAAGACAACGTGGCGGACCCATTGACTAAAGCCTTGACTCAATAGAAACATGATCATCATGTGAGGTCTAGAAGACTAAAAGTCGAAGGCAGTTGGCTCTAGTCCAAGTGGGAGTTTGTAAAGGTTGGTGTGCTCAGAACAAACTATTTTGTACTTTGATTACATAAATGTTCACTTATTATATATTGTTTATTGTTCTGCATGACTATAATATAATAATGTCCTGAAATATTTGTTGCATTAATAATTTCATTGCAGATCTCCGCTATGATGAGAACCTTGAAATGATATATCAATATTCTTAAATAATGTTCTGCGGTTGGATGACATACTATGATAGGAAACATAGTATACAGACCGTCATGTGCGATTACTCGTAAGAAGACGAGACTCTCTCTCATGGAGTTCACACATGGTAATCTCCAAGATGGGAGATTATGAGAATAGACCCACAAGTAGTAATTCCTCATGTCTTGGTGTCATCGGATATTGCTATCTACGAGCGTGTGTAATGGTCCTTAGACTGGAAGATTATCATTAACTCATGTCATGACTCACGCACTTAGATTTAGTGACGAAAACCGTCACACAGACAGTTGGCGGGAAGTAGGGTACGTTGGGTGCGTCACGAGTGACATGTTGTTAATAGATAAGTCGAGGATGGATTTGTCCCTTCCATTTATGGAAGTTGATATCTCGGCCCTTTGATTGAAATAGAACTGTCGCATTAAATTCCATGGCCATGGTGTAAACGATGAGTTTATTTCAGGTAGTCAAAGAACGACATATCAAGCATATAAGTTTAGGACACTTCCATGAAACCCTCTTGATGAGATATTGAGACAAATGGATTAAATTACACAGTAAGCGTTCGTATGAGGTGATACGTTAATGCGGCGTCAACTTCTTTATCTTGGGTGCCTTAACCCGTTGCTAGACAGTAATCTTGGACTTTAGGCAAGCCCGTCTAATGCCAACGAGAAAGAGTCCTAGAGGGTCACAAACTTAGTGTATCCAAGTATCTCAAGTTGAATAAAGATTATTCTCGTACATGGTTTAATAATTATTCAAGTAAGCCTAAGTTGTTTTAAATGATGGAGGAAAAATAAAATAAAACAAGTACATGCCATTTATTATTATTACATGCCGTGTAGTTTTATTTTGGAATGGAAATGAATAAATGAAAACAAGATATACACGCCGTGTACATTTAATGTACATGCCGTGTAGTTTTCAATGAAAAACAAGTACACACCTTGTATTTATTAATACACACCGTGTAGTTTTTTTCCAATTGGGATTTTGAGGATATAATATTGTTTTAAATGATATTTTTTATATTCGGCATGGGAACATGTCAAGGAATTATTTATTCGACATGGCGTTTTAAATAAAGAGTCAATGAAATAAATAAAATTCATAACGCGTTTATTTATTGTCATAACTCTATAACCCCACACACCCGATTATAAATATCCTCACAACCACAACTCTTTTCTTACACATAAGAGATCATTGTGCACAACATCTCTAGAGAATTATTTCAAGGCCGAAAGAACCTCTTCCTCCAAGAACGCTCTCAAGACTGCTAGAGATCCTCTTCCATCGGATCAAGACAATCTAAGGCAGACAACACAAGCAAAGGCTTCTCCACACTAGCACCTGGAGAATCCTTTGGCGACGTCCAGAGATACGAGGTACATGTGTGGATCACCGCTAGAGGGAGTCTATACTTGGATTCTACAATGCAACAATGGATCACATCGACAATGTGATTTAGAACATCAACGAAGAAAGAACACCCAAAAGGTATTTCATTATAATTAATTAAATTAATTATAATCAACCTGTAATGATCCTTGTTTGTGGTTCCGGGACAAACCATATTCTTTGTCTTTTTCTATGATTCGATCTGTGGAGACTGGCGTTTATCATCGTATTGATCCCGGATTGATCATTGCTAATGACAAAAAGCCAAGTGGGCACATCCACCCACGCGCTTCCGCTGTGCCCGGAACCTACAAAATAGGGAAATTAATAACATCATATAGATAAAACAGATATAGATTTTAATATATCATATCAATTGCATTGAACACAATAGAACTAATTCTCAAGACGACTTTCAAAAACTACCCATGGAGGAATAAGTCTAATTACAATGATTGATGGGATGGAACACAGTGGTTACTACCTCTTACATCTTAAAAAGATTACTGAAACTACATAATGAAATAAGTCATGATGCTCAATGTCTAATATTGATACAACATTTTTCCCAACTAGTCTAGAAACCATAGTACCATCAAAAAAAATCCAATCCTAACATGTTATGAAGAGAATTCTAGATCCCCATAGGTTGGCGACTAGCACCTCACACTACAAGAGATAAGGGTGTAACACCTTTCCCACATAAACATAAAAATATGTTGTTACAAGTCAGTATTGTCAAATGAAAACTCTACAGGGAGTACTATAATAGAATAAAAATATGTATATAATCTCGAAAATTTACCAAAAATTTCTAGAAACTAAAAGATAACAACTCAAGTCGAAATGGAAACATCTCTCTAAGTCCCATATATCAAAAAACCACATCCAAAGGGTGATTTTTAATTTCTCAATCTTTGAAGTAGAAAATATAAAAACACCTGATAGAAAGGGCAGGGTGTGGACTAAAATCCTAGTATGGTCTCCCCATGTATTTAATAAAAACATCCAATAAATTAAATTCATCTGTGATTACAATTTCAAATAAAATAGAAATAGTAATATAGTTTCACTTTTAAGAAAAAATATCCCAAACATTTTAAGTGATGGATATATTGAATAATAATTGATAAATAAACATAATATATATATATATATATCATTTTAAATAAATTCAAAATGGGTATGTAAATTAGTTTTACAAAAATGGGATATATATCCAATTATAACAACTGAGTTAAATGGAAATGTATTAAGATGTATAATTGTTATTGGTTATGGGATCCTAACACTATAAGATTTATATAATGTAAATTTGCCCATACATCCCTCATAAACGTGTTTGAGAGGAATAAACAACATCCAACAGAGGATAAGATCAACCGATGTATGTCTTTTGTTAGGGTTGTAATGTTCCAATCTAGTGCTGAGAAAATTTTATCCTAGCATGTTTTTCCAAAATAAATCATTAAATACAAATGATTATATATTCTAAAAAGCAATCCATAAAGTGAAATTTATTTCTAAATAGTTAAAAATAAATTTTCCCCATTTTAATTTTATAATATAAAAATTTAATTTTAGAAAACAACACATGGGGTTTTAATAAATTCCAACATTTTTTCTGGATAACACTAAGCGGTCCATATCAATCTAATTAAATGAATTTCCAAAAAATAAATTTAACTATTAAATTTACAAAAATAATTTATATAATTTCATTCATATGGAAAACACGCCGCAATTAACTAGAATTTGATATTTCCCCCAATATTCATGCTAATGAAAATTCAAATCCCAATTCAATGAGTTTTGGTGATTTAATAATCAAATTGATATCAATTTATTTTAAATCATGAAAATTAGGTTTATATAAATAGGACAAACTTATATGGAACCACATACCATTGGATCATGGGATCATGAATCAAAATTCCCGCATAGGGAAACAGCTATGAAGAACCTCATGAAATGAAATCTGACTTCAAAAATTAGATATAATTTATAAAAAAAATTGGTAGATCCACAAAAAACATAATGATGTTAAAAAATATAAGGAGTTGAGTGGAATAGAGATGTATATATATAATGGTAGAAGATATATTTCTGGTGAGAGAAATAATGACATCCATGAACGGCAATTTTGCATGTCCACATTCCATTCCAAAATGTGTACACTAACTATGTTCCCTTATAAAGGGTTTCATGGTTTTTACTATGTGGGTACATGGTCTATTAAACTATGTGCCAGTAATTCATACCATATCTTCATGGATTATCACAATTTTCACAAATGGGGCGCATGGAATGGGAAGATTCATGAACCATCCGTGAACTACTGATGAGACTATCAGATTTTTTACATTTTCTCATAAAGCACCAAGAACAGATCCTCAACAAGAGCATGGTTAAACAACAGGTTGAGGAGTACGTAAAAAAAGTTTTAGAATGTCACAATTTTAGATGCATTCTATGGTTATTTCATAGATCATATGATAATATGAATTCATAATTCTATCCAAAATAACCAACTTATTGTACACCATTATCAACAATTAATCATTTTCTTAATTATTTTTATATAAATTTGAAAACAAATTCACAAGATCATTGTGGAATTTTTAGGGGATGATGAATATTTTGTTTGGTATTCCTAGAGGATATCCCATGATGATAAGTTTTTTTTACCAATTGTTGTTTTCTAAAAATTTATTAGTGTACTGGGCGTGGATTGAACACAACTATATAAAATTAAATGTATGGTATTTTTTCAAGGAAGATGTTGTAAATGTGTTATGGAAAATCCATTGGTTATTTGCCAATGCTCTGTCTAGGAAGGGTTATACTGACCACATGTAATTTTATAGAGGCTGAATGTACTTGGACAGACATGTACAAAAATGTTACAGTTTTATTTTCACATGATATTACACTATCTCATGGTAGGTGGTTTGGTGTACTAAACCCTCTATAATTAGGGATGGTTTATTAACATAATGATCAATTATTTCCACCTTCGGTGAAAACCCCTTAATTGATAATTTTTTATGAATAAATTTAATTAATAATTATTTTAATGAAACCGTGTCATATTTAATTAATGGAACTATTCCAGATGTTATTGAAAAATATTCAAAGGGTTACGATAGCATAACAACTTGAACTATTTTAAATAAAATTCCCCATTTTGATTTATATAAATATATGATTATGTATTATGGTTATAGAAAACTCATTCAATATTTTGGAATTATTAGATCCTATTTAATTTCTTATTATGAATCACTAATGTGGATAATATATACTTTTAATATTGGTCACCTAATTAGTATAAATATAGGGTTTTAACATAACTAATGGACTAAGAGAAAGGAAATAATGGCCACAACCATTTTTGTTGTACCAAATGAATCCAATTTTTTAGAGATTCTGAGGGATATGGCATAATTAGTATTTTTAATGGAAAATCCAATTTTGATATCCAAAATCATAAGCATGAGATAATCTTTTACGGGTGATGTTCAACAACATCAAGTTCACAGCCCAAATAATGTACAATGAGCCACCCAATAAAATTCTCACCATCACACATCATAGTCATAGGGAATATATAGGTTTACGAAATGGATATGTATCTAAAATCTAGAAATATTAGTTTTTACAATAGATTTAAATATTATTGTGAATATATTTTCATCCTATTATATTTACATTACAAAAGATATTGTTGTTCTACAAAAATACACGAATAGAATTTTTGGTTAATATTGTGATTCATTTATGGAATTTATTTTGATAAATTTAAGGAAATTTTAATTAAATAATACATTGATAAATTATAGTTATTGAATAATTATTATTAGATATTAATGATAATATAATTTTTAGGATGTCAAATGTAATTTTTATAAGGGGTTGGAAATTGTTATTGTTAAAAATCCCATCATTTCATAATAAATGTGGAAATTATTTTTAATGTGAAATAACACATACATGGAAAATAATTTCAATAAAATAAATATTGTTTTTGGAAACAAAATTACAATATTATCCAATACTGATTTTTTCATTTTTTATGAGATAGTGCAATTTTTAGATTAAAAAATAAATATTGTATAAATATAGTTTGTGCATTATGACTTCATAAAGATATAAAAAGTGATGTAATAAATACCCTAAATTGTATTCAAGACCAAATTTATTTCTATTTAAAATATACTGATATTTTATGTTTACTTTATTACTTTAAAATAGATATTATGAATCCTCCGAAACATATAATATATTTTATGATTTTAGAATCATTTCATTAAGAGTATGACTCATCCCAACTTCTAAAAGGTTATTATTTTAATTTATATGGACCTTGTCCTTATAAAATAATGAGGACCACCATCATTTAGATGTAACCATGTGAAACACCATGGTATGTTTTTTTTTGTTATTATATTATATATAGTCGAAAACCTGTATTTTAGAATCTTTAAAAAAAACACCACACTTTTTTTTATATTAGCCCACCAACCATCCCACTGATCTTCACTCAAAATCCTTTATCTTGTAATTACTATTCCCTATCATATCTAGAGTCCTCATAGAGAACACCATAACTTAATAATATTATCCTAAGAATTTGGAGTCACAAACAAATCTAAGGGATCCTCAAATCTTATTCCTTATTTAGGATTATTTATTATCTTTTTTTCATTTTATTTCCAATTACTAATGTATTTATAGTTTTTCAATGTACCTATTACTTCCTATTTTATGTACATGTTATGATAGACCCAATTATCTCTCATTAACACATTTAATTAATTTCAATGAGATGTTTTTATGCATTTTTAATTACATATCCATTTACTATTCCAAAACAATTGAGTATTGTATATTGTACCCATTTCAAATCAAGGGAGTTAAAATTTATACACATATAATTATATGAAATAGGACTTACATGCACATATTTCATAATACTTAATATTTTAATTAATTTTATTAATGAAAAAATCTATTTTGTATAATCTATGTTTCGCACTTAAGCATGGGAATGAAATAAAAGTTACTTGTGTGCTCAGAATTATATTACACTCCAATGCATTGGGAAATTTTCAGTCTCATGAGATGTTATGTTATGAAAAGATATGACACTGATTACATTATGGGAAATTATATAGAGAGATAATTGACCGCGAGTCATTCCTATAAAGGTTCCAAGGTGGAATCCAACACCATGGGTATAAAAATCTCCCAAATATTGAAGGCAATACACATTTATAGTATACATATTGGCAAAACATATATACAAACTTCAAAAAACCCCAAGAAAAATATATATATATGTAAAAGAGAATAAAAAAATACCACATTCATGATTGAAAATGGATATTGATACAAACAAGATGGTCTTCAATGTAAGTACCAGAATAAAGCTATATAGTGAAGTAAAAATTATCATGATCTGAGATAGTATGGTCCAACAAAATCTATGTGGCCCTCCTAGAAACCTGAGAACAATACTATATATGCAGGCCTGGAATACAAATATACACTGTAGGGAAAACCAATGTAACACCCTACGATTTTTCAAATAAATATAATATTGAATGCATGAAACACTGATTCTCTACAAAACACCACTTTGTAATAGCCTATCCAGTGAACATAATTTTTCCACATTTGTGATTCGGAATTCGAAAAACTAACTTACAAAATTGCATTTAGTACGATATTTAGAGTCTGATAAGTCAAAATTAATTTTTTGTGAATAGTAACATACCTTATGATTATTAATATGAATATTAATATGTCCCTTATGAATATTGAATCATAATATTATTTTATTTGCATACAGTTATAAGATAATGAGATCTTGATTAATTATTCAAGGTGATATAAAATGAAATAATGTTTTAAAATTGTTATTTTTGAAATTAATTTTTGTTTTATTAAAAATTAAATTTACTAAAATTTATAAAATTATTTAAAAAAATAGGCCTTTTTTTAATTCGAAACGTCGAAACATAGCTAGGGGTATTTTTTGGATTTTATTAAAATACCTGGATTTTTTATGAATTGTAAAATAGGATAATTTATAATATATATAAAATATTAGTTACATTCACTATTCCTATCATCATAGCTGATGTAGGAAGACTTGGTTCTAACTCAAATGATCATATTACTATTCTTGGTCAAAATAATCAATTCAATTGGTTGCCTTTGTAAAATTCTAAACTATTGTGTAAAATAATGGGAAATATCCCCTCTAATAAACAATAAAAAACCCCTCACTCCCTATTATCTTCACTTATCTCAAGCCTTTTGCCTTGTAAAATTTCTACTCAAATATACTCCCACGATTCTCCCACACGTCCAACATCCATTGGTCTCTAAAAAAAGAAAATAAATCCTCTTTTCTAAATAGTCTCTTAGGGAAGATTACATCAAGAGGTAAATCCCTCTTTTCATTCCATTTATTTCATGTTCCGTACTTTTTATTCAATTTACTAACATCATTTCATAAATATTTTGTGATAAATCTTGTCCACTAAAATTAATGGAAAATTTTTATGTAATAATTATTAATCATTATCATCTCCCCTTCATTTATACAATAAATGAAAACCCCATCCGAGACGTGTTAATTTATCAAATTTAATGACAATGTGTTTTAAATTTCAATTTCAATATTAAATTATAGAAATAAAACAATTCTTATTATTAAAAGATACTATTATATCTGTATTATATATAATTTAAGGTTTTGGATTCAATATGTTCACCTGATATTAATTTATAAATCAAAATGAGTTTGTTGCGATCAAGATCCGCCAATAAACCCAAACAATTGTCATAAATATTTTATATAATGATTAATCTTCAATCCCTATAACCAAATGAATTTTATACCCTTATAATCGTATGGTGTTTAAAAAATAACATAAAAATTCCATTCTATAAAACCATTATCCTTCTATATGTTTATCCATAGAATAATATAAGTAAACTGGTCATGAAAACCATGGAAGGAATCACTCCCAAACTACAAAAATGAATCTCATAACCCATCAAAAGGCCATAGATGAACCTAAAAAGGTTATATTATATATATTAACAATAGAAGTTGTTCTAGAATCATTAATATACGAAAGTATATTTTATTATTCAGGTCATCAATATCATGTGAGGAACACCTTCAGATTTAATCTAAGGCTTTTCCTCCCACCATTATTTTCATTTGGGTTAGTATTATTAAGTACATACCTCAATCAAATTATTACTCCATCAAATTATTCTTCGTAATTTCTGTTTTAAAGTTCTATATATGTGTTCAATCAAGATTCATACCTTCATTTATGGGGATTTATATATTTTAAAAGGATCTTTCAAAAATTCATCGTGAAATACAATCTCGATTCAATGGAATTTCTAAAATTATTACATATTTTAAATGGAACTATAAAATATGTTTCTAGAAACCATTATTATTCTAAAATAAAATATATTATTTGGAAAATATGATCTTACTTAGGTTATGGTTTTATAAAAATATTTATCCAATATAAGCCTTCTTCTCAAAGAAAAAGGTTATTTATCTCAAAATTTACTCAAGGATTTCATAGGAGTATCTTCATATCTTTCAACACTCAGGTTCAGTATTTTGTATTATTTGGATTAATATGTATGATATCATCAAACATATTTAATTGAATGGTTTATGATTATTTTTACTGTGTATGTTCTAACTTAAAATCATTCACCATTTTACTCAGGATGGTTAGTTTTTGTTCCCAATGTTCGGCGTACATTATTTATTATTAATATGTTAGATTCAATATGAAAGTATATATTGTTTAGGGTTATACCTTTTCAAATAATGAATGAATTGGAATAATTATATGATGTGAGGTGCCTATTATATACCCTTGAAACATTTATAGGTCTCATTAGACAAAAAATGTTGACTTGGCTAAGGCCTTTCCCATTTTTAGATATGGTTTTGGACGAGGTCATAATCATTTTTAGATGTCTTGGTTGAGTATTTAACAGTATGATTTAGAATTTCCGGAATACGATTTTCCCTTATTATAAATATATAAATTCATATAACATGGTTTTATTCGACTAGAATAATACCCATTATTATGTTTTATAGTGGAAATATTTACTCAGCTCATATTCCTTCCATAATTTGTTCAATTTATTTTTTTGGAAGGCATGTGTTTTCAACTATTCAAATTGAATATTTTTTATATTTATGATATCCTCAACAATATTGATTACCCTTAATGAGAGATTGATCACAACCCTTTATTATATTATAATTTTTTATGACATGAATATGATTATTATAAATCAACTTTAGAGATAAACTTATAGTTTCAGATGTTACTAACAGAAAATAAATGTTTCATTTCATTTAAATTTGTAATATTTAACATACATATGTATCTGGCATCATAAATGTACATAACTCTTTGTTCCATCATGATAATAAATTCATGTAAATTTGATAATGTAATCTATTAAAGAATGAGCTTTGGGAAACTTGAGTCCGATATTTAGAGTTTGTATGAGATGATGTTTAGTAAAAACTCTATAAAATATATTTAAAAAATGTAGATTAGGGAATAAAACCATAGAATCGTCTTTGAGGATAAAAAATACAAGAACATATTATAAATTTTGTTATGGAATATATTATGTGGATATTTATAGCTAATACATCATTTTTTAGATACTACAAGTGGACATAGTTCGAGCACCAATGTACATAGGAGTGAAAACTCTAACAAGGATTTTCAGCCTTGACCTGGGGTATCCTAGTACATTTCAAGGGTCTTTACATCATTCCTGGTATCACACTCCAAGAAGATATGCTTTGGATAATTCAAATTTTCATTAAAATCCATTATGATTTATTTTAATGTAAATTTAGCATCCAATAGTCCATGTTTATCAATTTATATTATGTATTTTTTTATATGTTGAGATAGTAAATTACGATTCATAACTAAATATTGTGTTTCCCATTATTTAGAAATGGATCCCAGAGTTAGGAATTGAAACCGCATGAATGCCCGTATCCCAGGAATGGATTTCCCTCTTGTATAAGATAATGATTCTATATTTAGAGCTTTGACTAGTGTATATAAACTAATAACTATACTGTGATACTTACTTAGGTTCTAAAAAATAAACATATCCGTATGTAGAATTATGATCCACCATTTAGAGGATTTTTTAATATCAACATATGTGTCAAAAAACTCCATAATTTATTTAAACAAAAAATCCATTCGTTGTGGAGAAATGTATATGTTCATTAGAGAATATATTTATCATCTTGGTAAGTAATAAATGGGAGAATTTTGTCAGGGATGTTTATCATCTATTGGGAGATGACGATAAATGGTTGTCACTATTTCAAAACACAAAGGATGAGGAAGAGATATAAATCATGTAATGGCGTGAATTTAAAATACTTTTCTAATATAAATACATTCTTTATGAACATAAAGAGCATATGGAAAGACAATTTCTGAATTTTAATAAAAAGTAATATGATAATGTAACACTGTAGGATTCTAACATCATATGGATACGAAAGCATGATGTAGACTATATATGTATTGCAAGGATGAATATTGATCAATTAATTGACGTAATAAGTCCATTACTTTGACAGTTTGTGGTTATCCAGATGGTCTCATCATAAAAAGATATAGCCTCATTTGATATCATGATGTAAAATGAGTTCTTTAAGTCTTATGAAATCAAAGTAAAGTAAGAGAAGAAGAGGGCTACTGAAAACTCTGGAAAATGGAACTTTGAATGTGTGAAGAAGGTAAGTGTTTTATTTCCACCCTATTATAGTTTTGAATGGAAACACCCTAGTGTATCTTTAATAGGTAGGGGTGTCTGCTATACTATGGACAAAAAGGTCCTCATTTTGTTGATGGTAAGGGTTTCCCACATGAGCCTCCATTTTAATTCGGGTTACTTTTATTATATTCTATCCTTAATTAATTTCTTATTCTTTCATATGTACTCCTCATAATTTCAGTGTGAATTTTCCATATATAAGTTCTAACTCAAATCATACCTTCCTTTTTTGGGAGTTATATGTTTTAAAAGGATGATTCAAAAATCTATCCTGAAATACAATCATAATTAGAGGTAATTTCCCAAATTCCTACATATTTTCGAGGGAAATATATAATATTTTTAGCACCATTATTTTCCTAAAAGGAATTATTTTATTATGAACATACAATCATACTTAACTTATATTTTTATGCAATGATTTTTTCAAACAATCTTTTTTTTCATTGTAAAAGATTATTTATCTCAAGAATTAATCAATGATTTAATAAGAGTGTCTTCAACTATTTCAATGCTACAATTGATTATTTTGTATCATATGGACTAATAATTATGAAATCATCTACCATATTTAATTGAATTTTTATCACTATATTGTCGGTGGATGTGCTATCTAAATACCATTCACCATTTTACACAGAATAGTTATTGTTTATTCTTAATGTACAATGAATTTTATTTTTGTTTCATATGTTAGTTAAAATATGAATAGATATATTGTTTTTGATTATCCCTCTTCATATGACGAATTCATTGGAAACAATATGTGATGGGTGGTTCCCTCTATATCCCCTTGGTTCATAAATAGGTCTCATAAGACAAAAATATATGGATGTGGAAGTGGCATTGCCCATATTTAAGTATTTTTTTGGATGAGGGATTAATAATTTTTATGTGTGTTGGTCGAGGACTTGATGTTTTTTTTAGAATATAATAAATATAAATTTCCCACATTATGAAGCTATAAAATCCGAGTTCAGGTGGTTATTCTACTTGTAGAATATCCACGATTCTGTTTTAATGTAGCTATATTTAGTCAGCTCATATTCCTTCCATAATGGGTTTAAGATAATTATTTTTAAAAGAATTAATTTTCAATTATTCCCCATGCCTAATTTATATATTTTTGTTTTCATCTACTATATTGTTTCCCCATACAGAGTGTTTTGCCTCACCCCTTTCTTATTCTTCATTTTCTCAGGACATGAAGAATTTTTTTTTGTGAATGAACATGTAAAATCCTGACTCCGGTCAACACTATGACGGTGGCCAGACCGGTCGCCACATGACGTCAATCACTCCTCCCCATACGCCAGAGGATACCGTCAAGCAGTTATGGTGTAAGAATAGTCAGTGGGGAGACTATACCCTCTTATCATAGTTGTGTGGTGATATAATTGAGCAATTGATAATCCACAACGGAAGTAGTAATACATAATTGACAATGAAGTGGAAGTCAAATTTCATATAAATGAACAAAAGTGGAAAATTCCAGTTTACACAATATATGTAATCATGGCATGGTATTTATAAATATTTAGAATCATTAAATAGTAAAACATGATTTTCAATTCAATAAAATATTAGACATGAGTAAATATAGATCTAAAATCCAAAAGGTGATCTCCATGAGAATAACGAGCATGAGCATAGTCCTATGCTTCTAACTACCATGTAAAAGAAAGCTGTAAGAAACTAGGTCTAAGGCTTGGTGAAAAATAAAGGTCTACTCTGGTATCCTATTTCAATGGCATCGTGAGTGTGGTGTGTGATATAAATCATAGTAGGTCAGCACCATCCGTGTTTAACCCAATCCCTAAACTGTAATAAAAATTAAACTTGGTGTAAGGATGAATAAATAAAGTAATAAGTACTATGTAAATAAATACCCAATTTCTTTCTTTAGCCCTAGTCTAGTGTTTAAACATGTAATTAGTTCATTAATTGAATATTACCTATTTATATATATGTCACATGTGAGTAAGTCGTATACCGAGTCCAAAGAATTTCTTCAAAGGTAAAACATGGCTATTCAATGACTGGGCCTGATGGGATTCAACCATGGAACCTACATGCCAAATCATGACCCATGGAGTGTATCACAGGCATACTATGATTGTATATGTAGTGATTATTCCAATAAATAACAAGGAAACCTTGAAAAGATATCCAGTGAGGGAGTTCTAGGTAAAAAACCAATGTACCATGAATTCACGAAAAGCTAACTGGCTAGTATCTAAGTCTAGCTAAGGGGTTAAAGTGTAATAGAAGGAGAATAATCCAATGAATTCCCCAATAAGTCACCTACTAAGTCAATGGTGACCATCCATGGTAAATGGGGCTATGAAAAGATAAGGCCTAATGAGATTTAACCATGGCACCTACTAGTCAATGTTAGATCCATGGAGTATATCTGATGTATATTGTAAGAACAAGGGATACAATGGTAGTATACTAGGCATCCATGTAATAAATAGGAACATGAGTCTACATAGGTATCATCCTATGAAAAATGTATTCTTGAATTGGAATGGGGTTCCCGAGACCCAAGGAATTCTCCTCTTAGAATATATGGTGAGCTTGATTCAGTCCATTCATATTTGATAAGGATGTCATGTCATTTTTTATTTTGTTCAATGATTTTCTTCCATTATTTTGGATAGGTCAAGTAAAGTTGCATCCATTTATTTATTGGTCCATTCATTGTCTTCCATTAGTGTGGAACGTCAATGTATCATTGAAACCATTCATTCATTGGTTCAACACATTCCTTCCATTAGTTTGGAAAGTTCAAGTAGCATTGCAAACATTTAGTAAAAACCAATAATATATTTTCAAAGGTAAAGGTCCGCACCACAATTTTCTCTTAGCATGTAATGGGTTTCCCCAGATGTGGAACAAGTCCTTGTCCCATGAACCTAGGTTAGTCCATGGAATTTCTAAATTGGAATCCATGTATCTCCTAAGGAATGACTATGAAAACCCATTGAGACCATCGTTTCATTCCTACATGGGAACCCACATGTCAACCATGGTTTTATTAGTATTCAATGTATTTGATAAGAATTTGCTAACTTGTTTTGAGGTCAATCATTTTGAATCAACCATTCATTTAACTAACCTCATTCCATTTACCAAAACATCTCAATTTAATTTAAAGGGATATAATTATCCATACAAAAGGAAATTAATTACATGGGTTATTCAAATCCAAAATTGGGCCAAACACTTAGACTATGCTTTGGTCCTTTAATCACATTTAAAATGTAAAGTCAGTGTTTCTAATGTCATTAGGGCCAAGTCCAAAGCATGCCCTATCTCAACATAACATCACACATAATAATTATAAACATGGAAAGTAGAGAAATCAAGGTCTACAAACAAAATTTTGGCACAAAGTAAGCGCACCACCGTTAGAGGTGTTTTATTATAAAAACATGATTTTTTATCAACAAATCATTTATCAACATTAGAATCCAAAACATGAAAATTCTAAATTCACATTTAAGAGGAATTTATCATAACACATCATTGTATGAATTAATTTATAACAAAATTTCAATAAGTAAAATTATTAATAAATTTTTACATAATGATTACTAGGAAAGGGACACTGACATTGTACCCTAGTTGTACAGAATTTATTGTTTTGTTGGAGGTGTTAATATATATTAACTTGTGGGAGAAACATAGATGGAGTGTCATAGGTTTTACAGAGCTGCTAAATTTTTTGAAATACATTCTTCCAAAAGAAAGTGATCTTCTAGATTCACATTATAAGAACCAGAAAATAGAATGCCCAATGTGATTGGGATACAAGAAAATACATTCCTATCTAAATGACTGTATGATATATGGGACGGAATATGTGTTTTTGTCAGAGTTTCTTAAATGTGGGATATAAAATTATAAGACGAAAGATAAATCACATGATGATGTGGAGATTATGGAGATACTATTATGACATTTTTGTATCTTCCTATAATTCATCATTTGAACCATTTATTTGTTAATTCACATGATGCAAGAATGTTAATATGTCATGATGATGAGTGGATATGTGATGGAAAAATATGCCATCATTCTGATTGTAGAAATTGGACGAAAATTGATGAGTAGTATCCTACATTAGGAAATGAAATTATAAATATAAATATGGGTGATGCACAGATGGAGTGAATCCATACCTAACCTTTAGTAAAACACAAGGTTCATGTGCTCTTTTAATAGTAATTTACAACCTCTCTCTTGATATTTATATGATGGTAAATTTTTTCATGTTGAATATAATGATCTGTAGTCCAAAGAAACCTGAAAATTATATTGAGGTTTTCTTTTCACCATTGAATGATGATTTGAAACATTTACTGGGGGATAGAATTATGGTGTATGATTCTTATAAAAAAGAATATTTTCAACTGCATACAGTACTTTTGTTCACTATAAATGACTTCCCAGCATATGGAAATTATTCTATATATAGTATTAAGGGTCATAATGCATTTCCAATTTTTGATCAATAGACTTCATATTTTCAATTATATCATGGGAGGAAAACAATATACATGGGTCATCGAATTTTTTTCCTATGGATCACTCTTATTAGAGACTAAAAAAGGTATTCAATAGCTCATATGAATTTTATAATTCTCCAATACCTTTATCCCGTGATGTGAATTTTGGGAGGGTTAAAAAACATGATGTGACATTGAGAAGGAAAAATAAATATGGTGATGATGGACATATTTGGAAGAAAAGGTCAATATTTTTGGATCTACCATATTGGAGATATAATGAAGTGCAACATTATATTGATTTCATGCATGTGGAGAATAATATCAACAATAGTTTGATTGGAACATTGTTAGATATTAAAGGAATGACTAAATATGGGTTCCATGCAAGATTATACTTACTAGAAATGGGAATACCTTTAGTGTTAGCTCCCACTCTTAATGGAAGATGAGAATTTATTCCCCAGGATGGTCATATATTATCCAAGAGGGAGAAAATTACATTTTTTTCAGTGTCTTCATGATATCAAAGTGCCTCATAGTTAATATTCAGTTGTAATAAATTTGTCTCTTTGATCTATTTGAAGTTGATAGGTATGAAATCACATGACTGTCATGTCAAAATTCAACTACTTCTACCAGTTGCATTGCGTTCAATATTTCCCATCTATGTCAGAAATATTATAATGATGTTGTGTTATTTTTTCAATTCAATTTGTAATATGGTGATTGATGTGAATGGTTTGAACATTATGGAAATGGATGAAATTTCTGTACTTTTCCCATTGGAAATGTATTTTCATCAATATTTTTTTGATACAATGATGCATTTAATAGTTTATCTGGTTCAATTAATAAAGCATTATGGACCTGTCTATCTTCGTTGGATGTATCTTATTGAACGGTATACAAAAATAATGAATGAGTATGATAAGTATATATATCGACCTGAAGCCTCCATTATTAAAAAATTTATTTCTAAGGAGGTTATGGAGTTATGTACTCGCTACATGGGAGCGGTGGATCACATAATTTTGACTCCATCTCAACCTGAACTGGTTAATAGTCAAGGAAAGGGGGTTCATGGCTTGAAAATAAAATTGATCTCAACTGAAAAGATAACAAAGATATAATTATACATCTTGAATAACATAGATGATTCTCAACTGTATGTCACATTTCATATTAATGAGTTGAAAGATTGGAATCCAAAGAAGAAACCAATGTGGATTTTGAATATGCTCAACAAAACATTTTTTCTATGGTCTAAAATGACCTACCTTGGTAGATAAGATGTATCAATTACATTAATATGGTTATTGGGTGGTCCATGTATAAATGTGGAAACATGATCCATGTATGACATTAATGGATATACATTACATACGAAAGCTCAGGAAAATAGAAGTTCAGTTCAGAATATCAGTGTACTGTTATTTGCCAAAGAAATGGATTTTTTATGTTCTAATGGAAAAAAACCCAATTTCTGCCTCAGGCTCATATTATAGAGTCATTGAAGAAATAGGTAGGTTGATTACATTAAAATTAAGGTTCCATGTTTTAACTATAAATTGTTTATCGGTAACCATAATGTCAGACATGATAAATTTGGAATGGTAGTTGTTGATCTGAATAAATTTTAAGACACATAAGATTATATTATAATGGAAACACATGAATGTCTGATATACTATGTAGTTGATCAATCAAATATGCAATGGTCTGGTATTTTACATGGAAAAATCAGTATGCTGGTGGGGATTAACAACATGAAGATGTTGATTTATGTGACATCCCTTCATCTATGGAACGATTAGAAGAAAATAATGATGGTCATGTTGAATACATGGTTTGTTCCATAAGGAATGATCATGACGAACGAATTTGGGAAAATAATCCATTAGTACATTCCTAATATTACCGGTATCATTTTTATATATCTTATTGATGTTTATTATTTTCATAAAATGTTATATATTTTTATTTTGTTATTATTTTGTTTAATATTTTCTCCACTACAAAACATATATATATATATTGATTTTTTTGAATGACAATTAATTTACCATGTTTACCATGTTTACCATAGTTTAATATAGCTTACATTTATGTAACTTTTTTATTTACCGATTTTGTTGATTTAAAATTACACTACCATGTTTACCATGTATACCATCATTACCATTGTTAAACATGTGTACTATATTTACCATGTTTTCTATTACTTAACTTAGTTCAGTTTTCCATTTTTTTACAACTGTATTGTAATATTGGAATTGGTATATTTGTGAAATAATGTTTTCTTTTTTTATTTTATGGATAATGATAGTTAAATTAGATGATCAACCTCATGATTCTAGAGATGAGAAACATTACAATACTTCGAGGGAGGAACTTTAACACGCTCTTCCTGATATTCCCCAATATTCCTCATGTTCTCCCATAACGACAAATAATAGTTTAAGAGTAGGTAAAAGTGTATTCATATGTCTACCAGAATTATCACTTTCCCTCAGCCGGCATGAGAATATTTTCATTTCATTTTATGAAAATGATATTCCTAGAGGTTCAAAGGAAAAATAGTTTAGGATTTTTCTATCAACACAGGGTAAAATTAAATTAATCATTTTGATTGATGTTTGGCGAAGTGTGGACAATGCCACCATATCTCAGTTTTGGGAGATGATTTTGGTAAGATGTTTTTATATTGTTTGACTAACCATTATGTTTTTCTTTAATAATTTGTTTTACCTTTTCTTTATCAGATGAAATTTGATATTGTTGACACTATAGGAGTCAGTAGGAAATGTTTATCAATAGCAGCAATGATATGGAGAGATTTGAAATCAACCGTCACATCTAATTTATTTTTAGGCCACATTAATCATGACAATATATTTCATCGATATCCTCTCCTAAGTAATTGAAAATGTATAATATATGTTGAAAGTAGAAGAAAAGATTCATGTTAGGTATGGTAAATGTAAAAATTTATAATATTTCTTATATAAATGATCTTATTTTTTTTAATGATCTCTTATTATTAATTTACACCAAAATATGAAATATCGTCAAAAGATCCAATCTAAAAATATTACCCACATTGTTTTTCTCTAAGAGGGTATACATTATTGGAAGAACATATGATGGAAAAAAATTACAAAAACTGAGAGCAATGTCTTCAAACTATAGAGAGGTTACCCTTCCCTCCCCTCCATCTAGTCATTAAAAAGTAACATATCTGGAAAGGTAAAAGGGGGAAATATATTACGGATGGATTGAGATTCATATCTATAATGACTGTAATATATTTATTTTGTTAATTTAATTTAATTATATTCATATATATAATTTGAATCATTACAGAAATGTTCAATTAATTAATATAAGATTATCCTATGGAGGAGAACCATATGGGATATTTACAGTTTCTAGGAGGCATGATATTTTATCTACATCATTGGGAATGCCTGAACACCCCAGTCGTGTTCAAGGATAGCCGACAGGTGTATCATAAATAAATGTTATTCCAAATTCTTAAACTTCTTCCATTTGGGGTGTTTATCATAATAATAGAATCTTTTGAGGCTGAGGTTCATAATATCAATGAAACGATGGAAGAAAATATTAGATAATTGGTATAATCTATATTTTTAGACTTGCAAAGACAATTTCAGACATCAGCTCCCACTCCTCCACCTCCCATTGCATACCCCATTATTTATCCTCCACATCTGATAGTAGCTCATCCTCCCCCACCTCAGCCTTTGGATTCCATTTTTAATCATAGTCATCTTCCAGAGCATCCTACTTATTGTGAGGTGTATGTTGATGATCCTCAAGATCATATAGTTGCATATGGGCTGGTATAATATATAGGAGTTGTGACACTCTATTCCGAAAAGAGTCTAAAAAGTATGAAGAAGGGAATCAATTATTATGAAAAGATGTAATACATAAAAAATAATAAAATATTTTTCAAGGAATGAGTTTCTGGCCACCTTAGTTGAGCCAAAACTATGTCGGCGTGGAACCAACTTGTGTTCCCCTATAGTCACGTATCCCACCTGCACGCCAACATATTGTAGATGAATGAAAGTTTAATTTTCGATAATTCCTAAAGGTGTCTCCCTAGTCTTTCAAAAACAACATCAGCATGAATGGTACTGGCACACCCAAAATTTGGCATGTATGTCACTTGTGCGTCCAAATTATTTCACCCAAGGTCACTAATTTCCAATAAATATACCCTTGGGGGCCCATTTGTACCTATGAATTTCCATGATGCCCAAATACTCCTCTGGTCTCCCTAGTACTTCACCCCTATCTTTCGAAGCTTTCATGGTAGTTCTTTAACACCTTAAGAAGAGGTCTTAAGAGATGATCATTGGACATATGTCCTTTTAGTGTTTGAAAACCATATCACATGGATGCCTAAAGTGTCTAACCTCACCATGTTAGAAATACTTGTGTGCAGCCCATTCCTCTAACAGGAACATGAGCATCACAATTCTTAGATAACCTGTGAATACTCTTGAATGCATGAGCAAGGTCTGACACAAGTATTACCATAACTGTTTTGGTCGCCTATGTGAACATTAGGTCTCACAGTCCGACTTGTGTGCCCTTACTTGCGTGCCCTTACCTACTTGTGTGCCCATAATTGTGTGCCCTTCTCTACATGGGCACCCCTCACTGGTTCACATACTTTATTCATTGTCTTCAGTCTACAAGCCATTAATCCTTCCTCAAAGCCATTCATGGAAAGGCTTAATCATCATTGGATCTCTTGTCTGAAAGGGGTTCTATTGAGACCTCCACCAAATCCTCCTGACTTATCAAACCATTGGTAAAGGAACATCAGTGTGTGACTTATTTAGGTTTGTATATCCATATTCAAAGGATTCTCATATTTTTCTCAGAATGGGGATAAAATCAATGGAGTGTAGGTGGGTTTGTAAATCCATAGTCACATAGACCTTTCTCAAAGAAATAGTGTTGGAAAATTCCTAGTTTTGAGGAGGGTTGGGTCCTGGACCCTCCCTTCTCGAAGAGATGACCCAGAACCTCGGGTCTCTGATCGGGGAAGATACAGTTCATACCAAATTTTTCTTTTATAAATAAAGGATTATCCCCCCCTCCTCTACTAGGATCAATTTTAAGGCATCCATCTTGGAGTAAGCCCATATCTTTTCTTTCAGGAGGTTCCATCATGCTCATCCTCTCTTATTCGGTGCTATAGACCAAATTAGAGATGGTCACAAGGAATCTTGTTAACTTTTCCCTATAGTTTTGCACTTTATCACCATGTCCTGCCATCCTAATGTAATACCCATAACCTTTATCCCTTCCTCCTTACATTGGAAATTTTTCCAATGTAAATAGAACAGAGGGAAGGTTCGTCGCCTCTCCTTATTCCACGGTTGCCTCGACCTTGTCCACCCTCACCACCATAGGTGCTTCCTCTTCCAATAGTAGAGGAGGAAAAATATTAATGTGTGAATTCCTTTATTTAATCATTTAAATAATATTTTATCTCACATCGAGCATGAATCACATGGGGTTATATATTTTTCATGGTCACAACATTTTCACAATCGAATGAACTACAAGAACTATGATTCCTATTCAAAGCAG
Organism: Viscum album; assembly: GCA_963277665.1. Lineage (NCBI taxonomy): Eukaryota > Viridiplantae > Streptophyta > Magnoliopsida > Santalales > Viscaceae > Viscum > Viscum album. The sequence goes on along the minus strand of OY728153.1, from coordinate 2,012,957,693 downwards.
GATATATAGGAATTCTTTTCAGGGCCCGAGCTCACTGGACATCCTCTTCGGGAATTCCAACCATGATTCCTTTAAACTGGGATTCCTCCTTAGTAATAATCCCAAAATTAAACCCCAAATCATCAAGGCATCCTTATATGGAATTAAGGTCAAACTCATCTCTCTCAAAGGACCACAATAACATATGAAACTAATCAAACTATGTGTTATTTGATTCCCATCCATATGGGATACGTAAGATGCCTCCATATTGGTTCAAACCCAACACTTCAAATCAACCCTATACTTCTTATGACAAATTCCCAATAGGGTCTAATCTTACATGGAACCTCATAACCTTTTCTCATTCTATGAGATGCTTCAGCATAATTCCCACACTATGTTTTGACTAAGAAACTTCCTCTTAGAGATACTAATCACATGACCTTAAAAGGTATGATTTTTCCAATCAAGAGGCACTGAACTATGAAGGATCTGATTCCCTTCACATGGATACGTTGGTAGCCCATTTTATGGACATGATCCCAAGATCAAAATAAACCTGCATCTCCTTGGATGACAATAAATTCCAAAGTTACCCACAGAGGGTCTTAAAAACCAGTACCATCACAATGATTATTAAAATAATCTAAAAGTATTATATTATAAGTTACCATTAATGGAAAACCATGAAAACATACAGATATTTCTCTAAATGAAGAACCTTGAATGCATATTAATTATTCTTAATTTTACACATTTTAATAAGTGATTATTAATTCCAAGGGATACTTATGATATACTTTGCGAATTAATAAGGATTCATGAAAATATCTTAAATTTATAGAGTCTCAGATTAGAAAATAATTCACCCTAACAGGGTTTGATGACTATGACCACCCATCCACTCAAACAATTCACAATTTAATGTATCATATATTTCAAATGTAATGAACTCCAACCTTTGAAAAGTAGGTCCCATTTGGATAAATAACTATTGTATTTTTCCAGATCCATAAATAAATCAAATGGAATATGCCTAGAAAAAATGATTCTTAAAACTAGAAAAAAAACATTTCATGGAACAGTGAAACAATGAGATATAGTTCATCATCACCAATTAGTGGCATAACATCATTGGGTAACTGCACATGATATTATAGATATATCAGCTCGATTTCAATTAACTACAGATGATTTTATGATAGTTATACATTATATCAGCCACTTTTTAGATTGGATATCATGACTTCCGCGACTCTTTACGATAGATGTATCTATATAATATATTTTATTTTAATTTTTATTAATGATAATTTATCATTTGAAAACTAATATTTTTATCAATTTATTATTACATGAATACAGTAACGGTAAGGAAATACTTTATAGACAACAACAAAGTCAAATGGCTATAAAATCATATACAGATTCTAGTAGTCTTCACATATTATCAAAATATTCAAAATTTTTGGCGCGTCCTTATTAGCTTCTAATGGAAGATAATATTTTTGGACGTGCAATAAATGTGGGGATTTTGAAAAATGATATCTAGGAGCTTGTTACTTGAGATATGTTGGGCATCAAAGTGGTGTTAATTTTTTTATGTAAGTATTAACACCATTACCTGTGTTATATTTATAAAAAATGTATATTTATGTCTATTTTTAATTAGGTATATTTATATAATGTTCGATACTAATGAGTAGAAATATGTATTAGGATTCATGGACCCAAATTTGATTTCCCTAGAAGCACATGAATTGGGCGAGGAACAAATAAAACATTATATCATTGAATGGTTTGAACAGAATATATTCACATAGTGTTTGACGATGCCTTTTTGTGAGAGGTATGAATCATAAATTTTGAAAAGTGTCTATTTTATTTTAACAAAAAAAACCAATAACCTTATATTTTCCATTATATCAGTGATTATTGGATGTTAGGTGTTTTTTTCTAAGGGAGAAAACAATTTATGGGATATTCTTCTTCCATTGTGATGTGTAGGGAACTCTTATGAATATGTTGGAAACATAAGATTCATTATCTTAATAGTTGTATATATTATAATGAATTTTACGTTTATCCCTTTTGTATTATTTTCTTAAAAGGTATGGGTCTATTTTCGAAAAAACACAATGAAAAAGTGTGCCAAGATCAAATATGTAAAAGTAAAGGTAAATATCCATTTAAAAATTATACTTTTCAATGTATTACCTAAAAATTATATTTTTAATTGACACTCAATTAAATAGAATTTTCATGATCAACAAGGCGTATTTGTATGCGAATATTATATTTTATTATTTATGTATGAAATAATTTCAACAGGAACCCTTTTGAAGTTGGACTGGTAATATTTGCTTACAAACATGGAAATAATATTTCATTTTTTTATTCACTATAAATATTAACAACTATCATTTTAATTTATATCTATTTTATGATCCTCCACCTATTTTTCACCATAATTCCAACTCTTACAAGAGGAATGGTCAAATTATTTTTCAGGTTTGATTTGATTTTATTTTTTTTGTAGTGTAAAATGTAATTTTGAATAATTTAAATAAAATTTTTTTTTGGTAGTTGGTTTGGTTGTATTTGTAGGACCCCAGATCACCCTAAGAGGGGAGGGGTGAATCAGGGAGTAAAAGATTTCTTTTTAATGTTGTGGATCTTGTTTTCATGTTGGAAGGAACATGTTAAACCTCTCAAAAAAAATGAAAGAAGGAAGTTGACACATCACTTTTACTTAGTTCAGCACAAAGGGCTATGTTCAAGGAGAATATGCCGACAGGTTTTCGGTCGTACCTAATTACACTATTTTTCACATGTTGGGGATTAAAAAGGTTCGGGAACAATCACTCAGTCCATGGATCACTTCCTTTACAAATGTTTAGGGATAGCCCACAATATCCCTCGGGTCACCCATGTTAACTCCCCATGTCTCACTGCCATTGGTGAAGTCCCACTCAGTTTATAGATGTGAATGTATCTTCATTATCACCAATGAATACATCCTCTATTGTATTTAGATTCTCTGTTGAAGTCCATCTTTCTCCCATAGATGAATCTCAGTTTGTACTACAAGTATCAGGAAATATTCCAGCTTTTGTGTAGCTCCAACAAGAATGCCGTGCTTCAACAACACCTGGAACACTTCTCTAAGATGGCACAAAAGTTTCAAGACAGCGTGCAAGTTAACCTCTACCAATCACACGACACTCACTTCTTCACCTTAAAACTTGCACGACTCACACCCTTTTACCCCCCATAGTGATTTTGGCACGCAGATATGAACTGTCATTCTTCATCAAGTTTTGGCATGCAAGATTCACCAAACTACCTATGCGACACCTTATATTCCAACTCCAAACTTGGGAGACACTACCCTTACTCACCCAAAACACCTTGGATGAAAAAAACAACTGGTGCACAACTTATACTTGCGCGACCCACCACCACTTGCGTGACCACTACAACTGCATGACTGGAGGTCTAATTTTCTCTCAGTCTTAACAACATGAGGAATGAGGAGGGGTAGACCTCTTTTTATAAGCATTTCGAAACCCTGCGCGACAGTGTGCAAGTCTTCCCTCAGTGCGCATGTTTCGGAGCACATGCCTTTGCCGTGCAAGTCAATTGCGCGACCAAACAAAAAACACGGGAACCCTTCTCCCTATACTAAATTTTAATGTTCTTATCTGGAAAAACAAAAGGTGCACTAGTTTCCTCTCATTCAAGTCAATTGAGAGATAGAATCTTTTCTAAAAACCAATTTTATTCATTTGTTGATTTTCAGGACCAATAATTTGGAAAACACTGGAAAACCGTGCCACCTTCCATACTGTTATCTGCTTGTTCTTTAAGATCACTTTGATGGAACACATTTTGAACATCCACTGAGGATTGAAAACAAACACAAACTATAATCCAATTCATTCATAAAGAGACCATGGTACCGAAAATCTCCCCCTTTGGGTTTCATGGAAATCCGTAAATAAAATCAATAGAGCACCATCCATAGGCAAACCACAAACGCATGAATCCACTCAACCAACAATCTATGTCTACCCGAGTAATGATCGGTGTAGAAAACAAGAGGGGAATCTTGAATTTGGTTCTCGTCCAGTGTATTGCATCCCATCCTATCACCGACACTGAATTCTCAATGTGTCACAAAATCATTACATACCTGAATTTATTCCTTTCTCCCCCATTGACAATAAACCCAAAGACCGGTAATTGTTCATTGTTCAGCTCAAAACACACTCCCCCTGGATAGTATCTCCCCCACAAACCTGAATCACACCTATAAATAAAAGAAAAACAATTACTATAACCAGGGAGAGGGGATTTTCATAACATCCTTATGCACTGGGAGGTGGCTGAACACCGAGGTTCAACCGATGATTCTCAAACACAGACGTTGACAGTGGCTTGGTCAGAATATCAGCAAGTTTCTCATCAGTTCCCACATTATCCATTCTAATCAAGCCTTGTCGAACATTCTCTTTGATAAAGTGATACCTAATTTCAATATGTTTTTTACAAGAGTGATGAACCAGATACTTCTTAAGATTAATTGTGCTTGTGTTATCAAAAAAAATCACCATTGGCTGTTTCACCTCGTCACCAATACCTGTTAATGGATACTTCATCCATAGAAGTTGAGTTCATGCCTTTTTGGTGGATATGTACTCAGCTTCAGTAGTACTAAGAGAAGTAATTTATAGTTTCTTGCTCAAGCATCCAACACATTTATTCCCAATATATAATGATCCACCACTTGTAGACTTTCTGTCCTCTACATCGCCTGCCTATTCAGTAATAGAAAATGATGATAATTAATTGTATCTTATGGCATCAATTTATAATCAACAATTGTGAGTACCTTGAATATACATCATGATTCTTTTTACTGCTATAATATGTTCATCCTTTGGATTACTCTGAAAGCGGGCTGGTAGACAGGTTGCAAAGACAATATCTGGCCATGTCGCTATCAGGTACAGTAGGCTCCCAATTATCCTCCTTTACATTGTGAGGTCTACAGATGCCCCATCCTCATGCTTTCCATGGTTGGTTCCAACTATAATCAGAGTTGATATTTGTCTGGAGTCTTGCATATTAAACATCTTCTGTTGCTCTCTTGCATAATTTTCTTGAGAAATGAATGTGTAATCCTGGATTTGAATCAACTACAGTCCCAGGATATATATGAGCTCTCCAATCATAGAAATTCCAAATTCTGATTTCATGTTATTGGAAAACTCATCCATTGATTTCTGCATGCTTCCACCAAATATAATGTCATCAACATAGACTAGAACCATGAACTGATATTTTTTAGAATTATTCACATATAGATTGTGGTCTACTCCTCCTCATTTGAATTCCAGTTTCTTGAGATACAAGTCCATCTGGGAATACCAAGCTTGTGGTTCATCCTTCAAACAATAGAGTTCTTTCTTCAGTTTTCATACCATTGTTTCATCAGTACTATGAATAAAACCAACCGGTTTCTCAATGTAGACTTCTTCTTCGAGTACACCATTCAATAATGTTGTCTTGAAATCCCTTAGATATACTTTATATCCTCTTTGGAGAGCCATGGAATGGAAAATCCTAATTGTCTCCAGTCTATCCATTAGAGCAAAGGTTTCTTCAACATCAACGCATTCAATTTGGGAGTATCTTTTACATACCAGTCGTTCCTTGTATATATTAACAATTCCATGCCAATCAAACTTGTTCTTGAAGATCCATTTTGTACCAATCACATTGTGACCGTTGGGTCTCTAGACAAGATCCCAGGTCTGATTCTTGTCAATCTGATCTAACTCATCAAACATGGATTTCACCCGTGATTTATCCTTTTCAACTTATTCAAATGAAGAAGGTTCTAAAACTAATAGAAATTCATATTGTGTGTTATTACTCATCCTACATGTTTGAGTGGGTGCACTCTTATCCCCAATTATGTAAGATGGATCTATCTCAACTCTATGATTTCCCTTGTGCGGTTCAGTTTAATTCTCTCCAGCCATAGTTTCTTCTTCATATTCTTCTTCTAAGTCACATCATGATGTGACTCTTGAGTGTATTGTACAGCTTCCTCTATTTCTATATTATTATTTTCTCCACATTCACATTCTTCATCACTTTCTATCACATTATCATATGACGTACTGGGAGAATTTTTGGTTTTCTCTTCAATTATCATAACATCACTTCTTTACACAATCCTTCCTTATCGCTTCTTGAAACACTTGTAGGCTTTACTGTTAATTGAGTATCCAATTAAAATTCTATCATCTGCATTGTCACCGTACATTCCTTGATTTACTTCTTTGTTCTTAATGAAGCATTTAATTCTAAACACAAGAAAGTATTTCAAAGTGGGTTTCCTTCCATGCCACAATTCATATGGTGTCTTCTTCTCACCCATATAATGTCTTGTTCGATTTTGAATATATGATACAGCTTGAACAACCTCTTCTTAGAAATTTCATGAAATATGACTCTCAATCAAGATTGTTCGTGCCATGTTGTTCACATGTCGATTCCTACGTTCAATAACTCCATTTTGTTGTGGAGTGCATACAGTAGCTACCTCTTGTTGTATCCCATAGTTCTCCAGGTAATTTGAAAATTCAATGGATGGGTATTCCACTCCATTGTTAGATTGCAACACTTTGATTGTTCGTCCTGTATCATTCTAGGCGATTCACCGATATGTTTTCATGCAGTCTAGTACCTATCTTCTCCAGTGAATGAACAATTGACATGCCATTATACTATAATCATCTATGAAAAGGACACAATAACTTTCTCCATGAGTTCTAGAAATAATTATCAGCCTGCATACATCTGTATGAATTAGATCAAGAATATAGGATTCCCTTTTCTTCTTTGGCCAATATTAATAGGAGACTAGCTTCCCACGAATGCAAGCATCACAAGTCTTTTCACGCTCATGTTTCAAGCTGGGAATATCCATGACAATCCTCAATTTTGATATTTTATCCATGTCATGTTGATTGATGCATCCTAATATCTGATTCCACAAATTGTTTTCCTCTTCAATAGATATGTAACAATGATTTTATTTACTATCAACCTGATACAAGTTTCCTTCTATTCTGCATCCCTTCATAAGTGAATATCATGTCACTCCCTTGATAGTGTAGCCTTTCTGATTAAAAGTTACTACATGTCCCGAGTCATAGAGTTGAATAACGCTGAGTAGATTATGGCATAGTCATCTACATAAATGACTTCATTCATCTTTATCTCCCCATTATCTAAATCATTACATCCACTTCCTTTAATATTCAATGCTCCATCATTACCAAATCATACCGTACCATCAAACCTCCTTTTTATAACTGTTAATAGTCCATAATTACCTGTCATATGAAATGAGCAACTGCTATCCAGAATCCAAGTACTGTTTCTTTTTGTAGCTTTGAGGGCCACCACTGCACCATTGGATTTCTCAATGTTCTTTCATTCTTTCCATGAGACTTTGGATTGAGTATAGAGCACTGATGGTCTTTCAATTATCTCTCCTATGTACCTCGGTTCTTTATAGTCGAAATATTTTTTGAGAGGAGAAAACCTATTTGAAAGAACAACACTATATTGATGACAATATATAACATGTCTCGAACATTAGTATAAGGTGTCCATGTCCCTTCTTTGCCTGAAATTAACAGCCTTATGACCTATGTTAGAACAATGAAAATAGTATCCATAGAAATTGATTCATAAAAAAGAATTGGGATATGAATTTTTTCTCCTCTATTGAACTCCTATATCTTCTCCATTCAGATAGCTTGTTTTCTCTTCGCAATAACACATGGTACAACCCAAATATCCACAGAACTGCCACATCATGAGTGGAAAAGTATTCTCTCTTCAATTTGTCCTCATTCCATATTCTGTGGGATAATAGCATTAGGGATGATTTTTTCACTAGGATCGAGGATAATCCTATTTTCTTCATTCATATTGAATTGGGGGTTTTCAGTTTCATCACTTTTGAAGACTTTCCCACATCACCCACTTTTAGCTTGTATTTATTTTGGGGTCCTTTATTTGCAGCATTTGATGATTCTTCCTCACAACCAATTCCTCTATTTCCCATGCAGCCAGGTCTTTGATCATTTAAAATATGTTCAACTCCATTAGAGACACGTTTCACTCTCTTCAACAGCTCAGTATCTGAGAACAATCCAAACTATATTTTCTTCCTTGATTCTTTGGAAATTGAATCATTTTCAAGTTTACTATTAATAGTAACAACTTCCTCCTCAAGACACTCACCATCCATGGAATTTTCCTCTAGTCTAGAGGTGAGTTTAGTGAGGAACTCTTTCTGCTCTTCAATTATCATCTTCGGATCCACTACATCATCATTGATTTAAATAATTTTAAACTATAATTTCACCAATTCTTAGCTTCAAGTTGATCAACATATTTAGTTGATTCTTTTACAATTTATTTACACTTATTGCAACTCTTAAATATAATCATAAGCTTACTAACAACATCCTTAAGTTGCAAATCATGATCTGCACTAGTTTTTAACTAATTTTATCCACCATTATCTTCTGATTTTTTAATAGTGGCCATCATGGAAGCATGATTCCTAATTTTAAATTCTGGTTCTTCTTCATCAAAAAATTCATTATCATCTATATCCTCTTCAAAGAAAATACACTTTTTCAGAAAATTATTTCTAAATTTCATGTATCCTTTCTTGAAAAACCTTTTTTGAGGCTTTTTAATGTTTATAGCAATGTTATCCTCATCATCGATCTTTATTAAGCTCTAAGAAGAAATGTTCCCGACATTGCCACAAAAGCAAGCTAGAGGTAACTTCCCTTTGAATTTCAGTTTTCTATTTTGAAACTTCTTGGAAATGTTTGAATGAATTTATTTTTCCACATCGATTGCTCCACTACTATCTTTTTAGATTTCAGTTTCTCCATGTATTTGAATGCCATTTCCTTGCTTACTCATGTAGTAGCATCTTCTGGTTTGACTCTCATTTCATATGCCACTAGGCTGCTTAACATATCATCAAAAGAATGATTAGAAAGATCACATTCCTCAAGGGCGACCCCTTTTCATTGTATAGGGGTGGAAGTCTTCTTAATATTTTCTTTACAATGTCAATGTCTTTGATTTCTTTACCTAGACCCCAAATTGCTCCAACCACTTCAGTAATTTGATTGAAGAAGGAGTCTGCAATCTCATCAGGATGCATCTTCTAATCATCAAAAATATTGTGTATGACTTGTAATTTTTCCTTCTTCACATTTATATCTCCTTCATATATATTTTCAAGTTTATCCCATATAGACTTTTCTTAGGTACAACTCATATCCTTTAGATATATCTGATCAGAAAGGGCTGTGGTGAGAGCATTTTGCGCTTTAGAATCAGCATCAAGAATTTTCCTATCAGAATCTGTCATAGCCTACCCTATTGGATCAGTAACATGTATATCTTTCATAGTGGAAGATAGGAATTCCATTCCAAGGGATCTTAGATGAGATCTCATTATATTCTTCAAGATCTAGAAATTACTTCCATCGAAGAGAGGGAATCCCCTGGCATTGGCTGAATATTCCATAATGGTATATTGATAGATCAAACACTAGTATCCTCCCTCTGATACCACTTGTAGGACCCCGGAACACCGTGATAGGGGAGGGGTGAATTAGGGTGTTATCTTTTTCTTTTTAAAGTTGTGGGTCTTATTCCCATGTGGGTAGAAACATGTTAAACCTGTCAGAAAAATGAAAGAAGGAAGTTGACACAACACTTTTAATTGGTTCACCACAAAGGGCTACGTAAAAGGAGCATACGCCGATAGGTTTTAGGTCATACCTAATCCCACTATTTTTCAAAAGTTGTGAATTACAAAGGTTTGGGAATAGTAACTCAGTCCCAAGCTCACTGCCTTTACAAATGATCAGGGATAGTACATTGCGTCCCTTGGGTCACTCCCGTTAACTCCCCCTGGCTCACTGCCTTTGGTGAAGTCCCACTATGTTCATAAACATGAAGGTATATTCCTTATCGCCAATGAATACATCCTATATTTTATATAGATTCTCTGTTGATGTCCAAATTTGTCCCGTAGATGAATCTCACTTTGTACTGCAAGTATCCAGCAATCTTCTAGCTTTCACGCAACTCCAAATAGACTACCGTGCTTCAACATCACCTGGTGCACTTCTCCAAGTTGGAACAAAAGATTTAAGACGGAGTACGAGTTCACCTCTTACACTTACACAAAACTCACTTCTTCAACTTCAAACTTGCATGACTCACACCCTTTTACCCCCAAACTGATTTTCGCGTGTAACTATCAACTGTCGCACATCTACAAATTATGGTGCGCAAGTGTCACCAAACCACCCATGCAACACCCCCTTCGCCAACTCCAAACACAGGAGACGCACACCCTTTCTCACCCAAAACAGCTTGGATGCGTAGAAAAAAACTGGAGCACAACTTCTACTTGTGCGACCAACCACCACTTGCGTGACCACTACACATGCACGATGGGAGCTCTAATTTTCTCTAAGTCTGAACATTGTGCCGAATGATGAGGGATCAACCTCTATTTATAGGCATTTTGAAACCCGGTGAGACGGTGTGCAAGTAATTGTTTTCTACACGTCCATGGTGTTTTGGGGGAGAAAGGGTGTGCATCGCCCATGTTTGGAGTTGGCGAAGGAGGTGTCGCGCAGGTGGTTTGTTGACACTTGCGTGCTAGAATTCAAAGAAGAGCGATCGTTGATAGTTGCGCACCAAAATCGGTTTGGGTGTAAAAGGTTGTGAGCCACGCAGGATTAATGTTGAAGAAGTGAGTGTCGCAAAAGTGGTAGAGGTGAACTTGTGTGCCATTTTGAAACATGAGTGACTCACACCCTTTTACCTCCAAACAGATTTTGGCGTGCAACTATCAACAGTCACGCTTCATCAAATTATGGAGTGAAAGTGTCACCAAACCACTTGCGTGACACCTCCTTCGCAAACTCCAAACGTGGGTGACGCACACCCTTTCTCACCCAAAACACATTGGACGCACAACAAACAACCGTCATACAACTACTACTTGCACGACCACTACACCTGCGCAACGAGATCTCTGATTTTCTCTATGTCTGGACATTGTGCTGAATTAGGAGGTGTCAACATCTATTTACAGGCATTTGGAAACCCTGCGCTATGGAGTGCAAGTCTTCCCTCGGAACGCATGTTTTGGCACACATGTCTATACCGCACAAGTCTCTAGCACGACCAAACAATCAACTTGGGCGCCCTTCTCCCATTTCCATATATTCATGTTATGATACTGAAAAAAGGTGCACAATTTTCCTCTCCTTTAAGTAAACGTCGTGAAGGTCTCTTTTCCAAAAATCACTTTTCTTCATTTGTCGATTTTCAGGCAAAAAAAATTGGAAATCCCTTGAAAATGGTGCCACATTCAATACTGTTATCTTCTTGTTCTGTATGATCACTTTTCTAGAAAAAATTATGAACATACACAAAGGATTGAAAACAAACACAAACCATACGCCAATTCATGCATATAGATACCATTGTTCTAATAGTATTTATGTCTTTTTAGATGACATCATATGTTTTGAATGTTATATATGTCAATGTTTAATTTTTCATTGGTTCCTTTGGGTTTTTGTCTAGTTCTAAGGTATTTATGGTATGGCTTCTGTCTAGTTTTTTTTTATTAATTTGGTCTGGTTTTTTATTTTCTTATACTTTTGTAGAACATTTAAATGGTTTCATTAGGGTGGGGGTGTCAGGGGGGTGTCTATGCGGTAGGGGTGGTGGTTGTCCACGGTGGTTGGAGGTGGTGTCTTGGGGGTGGGGGCTATCCATAGGGGTTGTCCAAGAGGTAGGGGTGTCTAGGGGTGAGGGAGTCCGGGTTGTGGGGGATGTCTATGGGGGGTGGAGTGGTGTCTAGGGGGGTGCAACGGTGTCCAAGGGGGTAGCGGTGGGTGGGTGTCAAGGGGGTGGGGGATATCAAGTGGGGTGGGGCTGTCTAGTGGGTGGGGTGGTAGGGTGTTAGGGGTGGGGGAAATCTAGGGGGTGCGAGTGTCTATTGGGGTGGTGTCTAGGGGGTGGGGGTTGTCTAGGTGGTGGGGCTGTCTAGGAGGGAGGGGGAGTCCATGGGGTGGGAGGGTTTCTATTGGGTGGGGGGTTGTCCAGGGCATGGGGGTGTCCAAGGGTCGGTTTCCAGGGGTGGGGGATTGTTCGGGGGTTGGGGGAGTCCAGGGGGTGTGATGGTGTCTAATGGGGTGGGGTGGTGTCTAGAGGGTGGGGCGGTGTCTAGAGGGTGGAATGGTGTCTAGGGGGGGTTGCCTAGTGGGGTGGGATGGGGTCTATGGGTGGGCGCAGTCCAGGGGTTGGGAGGGGGTCCATGGTTGGTTGGGGTTATCCATGGTGATAGGAGAGTGTCCAGGGGGTGGGCTGTCCAAGGGTGTGGGAGGGTGTCCATGGGTGGGGGTTGTACAGGGGTGGGGGATGTCCTAGGGGTGGGTGTGTCTAGGGGTGGGGCTGTCCAGGGGGAGGGAGGGTGTCTTGAGGGTGGGAGGGTGGTAGGCAGTGCTCAAACGATGTTCAGTATCTAGGGATTTCAGAAGACTTTTCCAGAATCTTGATGTAAAATGTGGATCATGATAATAAAAAATTTATGGGGGAACTCCATGAAGTCTTAAAACTTCATTAATTTACAATCATTCAAATCTATAAAGTGGTAAATCTTCTATTATTGCAGGAAAATGTGCTGAATTAGTAAGATGATAAAAAATGACCCATATTACATCATTCCTTCTAGGTGTCTTTGGTAGCCCCAGGACAAAGTTCATTGTAATATTATCCCATTTCCACTCAGGTATGGGAAGAGGTCACATGACTCCTCTAGGCTATTGGCTTCCATCTTTCACTTGTTGAAAAACCATACATATTGACAAAAAATCAGCAATCTATTTTTCATATTGTCCCGCAAAAAATGTTCCTTCAAATCACTATACATTTTAGTGCTCCTAGGGTGTATAGAAAAATTAGAGATATGTGCATCATCTAATAATTCCCTTTTCATATCAGGTATATCGGGAACACAAAGTCTCTTCCCAAATTTGAATATCCCATCTTCATATATGATGCCGATCAATCTACCATCATATAATGATTTATCTTCTTTCTAAATTCCTCATCATCATCCTGAGAGATTTTTATCCTTTCTAGTAAATATGGTTTTGAAACCATTTGATAATGTATTGATGTTTCACATTCCATGGATATTCACATATCCATTATTACTAGATCCATGAAAATAAGATCCCTTTCAACAATCATCTTGATAAAAACATCATGATCCTTTCTTCTCAAAGAATATGTCACCTTATTTTCCCTCCCTGGGTGGTAGTGTATGGTGAAATCATAATCTTTGAGTATTTAACGCCATCTCCCCATCCTTGTGTTGAAATATTTTTATGAGAAAATATACTTCAAAATATTGTGATCAGAATATATCTCACATTTTTTACCATAGAGATAATGTCTCCATATCCTCACAGTAAAGATTACAGCTGCTAACTCAAGATCATGAGTAGGATATTTTTTCTCAGGATTGTTAGCTATCGTGATGCATAGGAAATAACCCTATAATTCTTAATAATGTCACAAACAAGTCCTTTCATTGATGTATCACTATAAATAAGAAACCCATCAGTCCCCGATGGTAGAGTCAATATAGGAGCATTGAAAAATTTTCTCTTCAATTCTTCATAACATTCTTCACACTCTTTTTTCCAAACAAATTTATCCCCATTACGTGTGATCTTGGTTAATTTTTATCCAAATGGGCAAAATTCTGGACAAAACATCTATAATAACTAGCTAAACCAATAAAACTGCGTACCTCATTTATACTTGTCAGTGCTGGCCATTATTGGACTGTCATTGTCTTTGAACGATCAATAGATATTCTATCCTTAGAGACAATATGGCCAGGAAAAGAAATATCATGAATCCAGAATTCATGCTTTCTAAACATCCCATGTAATTCATGTCTTTTATGAGACTTTAGAATAATGAAAAAGTGATTTTCATGATCTTCATAGCATTTGGAGTATACCAAAAAAGTATCAATAAATACCACTACAAAGTCATCAAGACATTCCTTGAAATATATATTCATTAGATCCATGAAGACAGAGGGTGCATTAATCAATCCAAAATGATTTACTGTAAATCCATAATGCAGGTACCTTCTTCGAAATACTATATTCGAAATGTCTTCCATCTTTACGCACAACTGATGGTATCCAGATAGAAGTTCAATCATTGAATAATAATGAGCTCTATTAAGTTTGATGAATTAATCATCAATGTGAGGTAGGGTATTCTTGTTCTTTATTGTTATAACATTGATCTCACTGTAGTCAATGCCCATAATCAAAGATCCATCTTTTTTCTTAACAAAATGAATTGGGGCTCCTCATGGAGAAACACTAGGGTGAATAAATACCTTTTTACTCAATTCCTCTAATTTTTTCTTTAGTTCTATTATTTCCACAATTGACAATCTATAATGGGTCTTCGATATGGTATTTGAACCAGTAATTAAATCAATTGAAAACTCAATTTCTCATTCTAGATGATGTTCAGGTAAATAATTTGGAAATACATCAACATACTTTTGCACAATAGGTACATCCTCTATTTGAACATTCTTTTTCCCAACCACAGTTATTTCATTCTTTTACACCCTAATAATTGAATTTTGTTGAGCTACTAGGGAAGATCTAGATAAGAATCAGGTGGTGATGATTCTTCTCTAAATATAAGGTGATTCTTATCATCGTCATAAAAAATAGTAACCTCCTCCTTCTTACAATAATTTTTTTTCATCATGGTCCGAATGAAAATCCATACAAATTATTATATCAAATTCAATCATGGGTATGATGATGAGATCATTAGATAAAGAACATTTTTATGCTCTAATGGGATGTGATTCACAAATCATTGTTGTGATGATACATAACTTTTGTGTTTTTACTGACTACAGCATTGTTAAATCAAATTGGAAATAAATATTTTTTGTAGAAAACATGGAATAAATAAAATAATGTGAATATCTAGAATAAAATAAATCATTGGATAAACTTGAAAAAACCATTAAATTACCTACCACTACATCTTTCGGAGCTTCAACCTTAGCAGTAGTGATACCATATGCTTGGCCTTGATCCCTTGGCCATTTTAGAGGTATGTTCCCCTGAATCTTGGGACATTCATTTTAATAATGTCCCCTTTCTCTAAAATTCTAGCATTAAACATTAACAACCTCTTGCTTCCCCTTGGTATCACGAGCTTGGTGGCCTTTTTCACCACACATGTAATAGACTCAAGTTCCCTTTAGACAAGTACCAGGGTGTTTCTTCCCACATTTACTATAGGATGGATATTCAACTTTTCTATTATTCCCCTTATTTCCATTTCCAGAGTTTTCAGCCTATCTATTCTTCTTTTGATTTTCATTAATGTCATAAGACTTAGAGAATTCATTTTCTATCTTGATAGCACATGAGACAATGTCATCGTATGACGAGAATTACTATGATACTAATGCTTGAAGGAGAAATAGTTTTAACCCATTAATGAAATGATCAATCATACTTATTATCTTACATATATAATCTGCAACATGCCACGCTAACCTTGTAATGTTATCTTCATACTTTGCCTCATTCGCATCCTCATTTTTCCTTAGACAAATAAATTGCATTTCCATATCTTCTCGGTTGTCATGAGGAAAGTATTTTTCTATTAAAATGTCTTCAAACTCCCACTATTCTATATTTGATACTTCATCATCTTCCTTTGTGTTCTGAATTGATGACCAACATTGATCAACATCTCCAGTGAGGCGGAAAACATCAATGAAAACATTTCCCTTTCACTACTCTCAAGGCATGGAATATTTTCTCTAAGGAATTTATCAATTGATTATATACTAATAGATTTTAACCCCCATTGAATGTTGGTGGATGTTTCCTCAAGAAGTGATCTTACATTTATTCTCCATGCTGTATTTCTGTGTGCTACATATGGGTATGGTTATAATTCATAAACTGAGTGAGTCATCCCAGTATAGTGACGATTTTATCAGCACCAGTTGTATCACCATATCAACTATAGTTATCTTGAGAAGGATGTAAATCCCTAAATGGACTACACACATTTATAAAGCTTCCATTCCTTACACTAGGCTCCATTTCTAAGAAATGGCATAAACTAGATTAGTTTAGGAATCTAAATACATAATTCCAAACTTGTAAAACACTTAACATAAACTGAATAGTTTAGGTATATAACTCATAATCATACAAATGTTTTCATTGAGTAAGTATATACTCATAAAATAATCATAATGGTTTGTAATGAAAATGAGAATTTAGCTAAGCATATCCCCTGGGAGTGTCATAACCAAGAGTGAATCAAATCCTATTGTCGTGCACCAGTTCCCATTCGAGTCTAGATCAATGTGATGTTTTTGGGTTTTACCCCTAGGTACATATGTGCAAGAGTCAACTCTACCTGCTTGTATCTAGAAAGGGATGTATTGGTTGGAAACCTCACAAAATCACTACAATACCAAAATTCTAGGAAATATTTCTGTACTAATCCAATCTTATGGTAATGTGCTCTAATCAAAGTTTATCTAAATCTAGATTCAATGTTTTATTCTAAACGTACTTTGATTCCAATAGTAACTCCTCGACCCCAGTTACCCAGAGTCAGTGCATTATTACATAACATTGGAATGATACAAGGAAATCATGTCCCGAATGACCAATCAGTTTAATATCCTTAGAAATATTATATAAATTCATGATTTTTTCATTACATTATAAAATGAAAAAAATAAACAATATTATTTCCATTGACCACACTCATATCCCCACGAACTATCCTTGAAGTTCTATCATAAAATACTTCTTCACATCCTCAGAAAAATAAAACCAAGAATGGGGTGAGCTCAGATGCTCAGTAAGGATAAAAATATAGTAGAAAAATTAATACATGGTAGGTCCGGGGGGAGAGGAACAATGGAAAGAAAATATCCAAATGCGGAGGCTCAAAACAAGGAGGTCCTAAACTCACCACCACAGGTACAACAGGGGTGGAACCACTGAACTACGCCCTATGGGGCAAAAACTTGTTGGTCGGTTTAGTGGGTATTGAGGCGGCCTTACCTAGTGGAAACATTAATAAATAAGCATAAACATTTAAGGAAATGTATATGACTACAACAAAAGCCTTTTAAAACTGAAATTCACCATAATATATAAATGATAAAATCAACTAACTCCATTTACTTATTTACATGGATATTATACTGGTCGAATAATCATATGTAATATCAATAGCCACTTTCATATTGATGGAATGCATAATTCCTGACATCATAACCACATAGTCAAGGCCTCGTTCCTTGAATACAAATAATATTTTGATAACTCCTGGTCCCAAGACACTAGTTTGTCTCGTGATACCTATCGATACATCGAGGAGCTATGGCCGGCTCCAACTGTCACTTATTAATTCCAATTCATTCCTCATATGAAATTTTTTAAACAAGAAATAATCATTCGTATTAAAAGTAGCATACGAAATGTCAATAAATTATACATAAAAATATAATGGTATAAAAATAATACATCCATTGTCAAACATATCAAAAAACCCTTAAATAAAAAATGGAATATTTGTATCATAATAAATCAACTTCAAACTAGATTAAAATTCATTAAAGTATATTGGCATAGATGAAATCAAACTGTTTGAGAGAAATATCTCATTATTTTTTTTAAATAATTTAAAGTTACATATTTATAAAATAAAACATTTATTTTGAAAATACTCATATAATATTGTAAGGGAACCTTAAACGATGTTATAATGGAGGAATACAGCCGCACCCGCCGTATAAGTTAAAAAATAATTCTTACCTTATTTTTGTCGAAACGGTCATAGAGTAACTTGTTTCGAAAATGACAAAAAGATTCCTTTAAAAACTTATAAGGTCAAATAATTGAATAAATGACTTTAAACCATATTCTAGTAAGTAGTAAAAATGATTTATAATACATTTTTTAGGAAAACACAGATGTTGATGATATAGAGATCCCAGTAAATAACTAAAACTAAATAACATTGAATAATGAGGAGTTATAGAATTAACCCTTACCATGTTCTTTTCCTTGGTCAAGGATAGGTTAAACTCTTTCATAATGGTTAAATCATTGTTATTAAATTATAAAATAACTATATACATTAATATTATATCATATATGATCTTCTAATATTGCTTTGTTAATGATATTTCAGTAGTATCATCATTTTAGGTGTTATCATATTTGTTTTACCTTATATGATTTGTTAAGTAAGTTATGTTGGGTGTGAATATGAAGTATCTTATTCATATTCAGAATGATATTAAGTCTTTAATAATTATTTGTAATCATCAAATGAAAATTATACTTGGATGGATATGATAGGAAATGAATCTCATTAGGTTTGTGGAGACGGCAATCCGTACGTACGCACGAGAGACAATATCCTTCTTTTGATATTAAAATAATATATAATTGCATGGTATATCATAGATAAAGAATCATTATCGTGTTATATTTATTATTTACATCAATTATACATCATTACTATAACTATCCAAATAATAATGTAATGAATAACAACTAAATCATGACGTGGAGACGGTAATCCATACGTATGTACGTATGGAGACATGTCATTCAATGGATGGATAGAATAATGAATATGGTTGTACCATTTCTATAATAACATCACAGTATATAGAATATAGTTTATTTATTATTTTAGAATTGAATCAACAAATAAATATGCAGTGGAAGAAGAAAGGGACTTGGAAGAGGTGATGAAATATTTACCTCTTCTTCGGGTTCATCCTATTGATTTTATCAAAAGGGCTCTATAGGTTGGCTTTATGACTAAAGTAAGTAATCTAGGATGAAGGGAGGACAGTGGAGAGGATATTTGGGTAGGTTTTGGCTAATCCAAATGTCTTTGATGGTTTGAATTATAGAGAAAAGGAAGTTCCATTTTATTAGAGGGGTGAGGGGAACCATAAGAAACGATTGAAATATTATTTTATAATAAAATCATTTTGATTTATAATGTCTCCAAAATGAATTATTTAAAGGATAAGGTGGGTATGGGACGAAACCCTCTCAAACAATAGGTTTTAGATAGTTTTGGGTCACTATTTTACCCTTATCATGTAGATTTAACTATTAGTTAATTATTTTGACATTTATCAAGTCTCTTTATATTTTTATATTATATTGTTAATAAAAAAATATAAACATCCATGAGAACATAAAGAGGTTCATTAATGAAAAATATAATATTATTTATGACATTTTGAAGAACCATATATTATTAGGAAAAAATATCAATTAATAATGTAGTATTTTTTTTACAAACTCTTTAATGTCAATTTTGACACCATTTGCTGTTTTATTTTTGTTAAATTCATCATTGCATAATTACTTCGAAAAACATTAATTTAATAAATCATAAAATGTCACATTAACCTATAAAATTCATTTATGTCATCAAAACATTAAAGTAAAATTTATTTTAACATCTATAATACCATTTATTTGATTCTCTCATTAATAAGGAAAATACTACATCATCGTTGTGTTATAAATAAATTTATTTATTAAATGTCAAAATAATTATAAATAAAATACAATTATGTAAGAAATATTTTTATATTTATAATTTATATTTATAGTCTAAGAGATAACATATATAACCCAATGTAAAAATGGTTTTATAGAAAGATATATGCATATGTCATTTTTGTATTTACTTTAACTTAATTAATATAAAGGGTCATTAACACTTAAAAGTTTCTCCATGGAGTCCCAAAATCCACCCAGGGATTTCCATGGTCAGGCATGAAACATCCAATAGGTTTATAAAATATGTTATTGTAATTTAATATTATTATAATATTATTTTCTTACCCTTATTTTTCGGATTTACCTCTAAACCTTGATAATTTTAATATTTACTGAAATAATTATTCAAAATGTCTAAAAAATAAAATTTAGATATTTACACAATTTTGACCTACTAATTCTAAATATGGAATCTATTTACCTAAATTCAATACACAGAAGTGGATGAAAATAATTTAATATTAATTCCCATTGTCAAAACAAAAAGCATGTTTTTAAGAAATAATAACTATATAAAGATTGACATTTTCTTATGTCCAATTTATATGTGAAATTACGTCCATTGACCAAAATTGTCTTAAATGGTAAAACTATAATCTAAGAATACTTAAAAACAACTTAATGGTATAATTTATAACAATAAATTATTTTAATTAAAAAAGTTGTTTTTAATTAAAATTTATTATTTTTCACTATTCATCAAAAACTAAATGTTTTCAGAAAAATACCAAAAATTCACCCTATTATATTTTTGATAATATGAACCCAAAAATGAATTTAATTTGGAAATATAAAATTGATAAAATTTCAAAAAGTGTGTATTACTATTACTAACAGCTAGTTTGATTGGTCGTGATGTGTTAAAATCTCAAAGTTGCGTAGAATGCAAGATATTGCATTATTCAAAGGGAAACACATTGGGGAAGCTTGGGGTGTTATGTTCTGGATTCCATGGTTGTGGGATGGTGTCTATGGGCTGGGAGGGTGTCTATGGGGGTAAGAGTGGGAGGGTGTTCAGGGGGTGGGGGTATTTCCAGTGCGGTGGGGGTTGTCCAAGGGTGGGAGTGTGAGGGTGTACATGGGTGGGGGATATCCAGTGGGTGGGGGATATACATGGAGTAGTGTCAATGGGGTGGGGGATATCTAGGGGGTGGGGGATTTCCATGTGTGGGGGTTTCCAAGGGATGGTAGGGTGTCCAGGGGGTGGGGTCCGTCCAAGGGGTTGGGGGTGACTATGGGGTGGTGTCACAGGGGTGGGGGTTGCCTATGGGTTGGGGGTGTCTATGGGTTGGGCATGTGTCCAATTTGGTGGGGTGGTGTCTAAGGGGTTGCATGGTGTTTAGGGGGTGGAGGTGTTTCCAGTGGGGATGGGTGGTTTCAATGGGTGGGGGGCTGTCCCAGGGGTGGGATGGGGGTCCAGGGGAGTGGGGGTTGTCCATGGGGTTTGTAGGGTGTCCAAGGGGATGAGAGGGTTTCTAGTGGGTGAAAGGAACTTAAAAGGATGGGGGATGGTCTAGGGGCTAGGGTTTGTCTAGGGGGTGGGAGGGTATTCAGGGGGTGGGGTGCTATAGGGGTCGGAGACTGTCCAGTGGGGTGGGGGATGTCCAGGGGTCCGGTGTCCAGGGGTGGGAGGGTGTCCAAGAATGGGGTTTCCATGGGGTGGGAGGATGCACAAGGGGGTGGTGGATTGTCTAGGGGGTGGGGGTTGTCCAGGGGGTGGGCAGTGGTCTAATGGATGGGGGTGTCTAGGGGTGGGAAGATGTCCAGGGGAGGGGGCTGTCTAGGGGGGTGGGGTGTTCAGGGGGTGGGAAGGTGTCCAG
This sequence comes from Viscum album, assembly GCA_963277665.1. Lineage (NCBI taxonomy): Eukaryota > Viridiplantae > Streptophyta > Magnoliopsida > Santalales > Viscaceae > Viscum > Viscum album. The sequence continues at coordinate 2,012,936,041 of OY728153.1, read as the reverse complement.
GTTGTGGGGGTTGTCTAGTTTGGTGGGGTGGTGTCCATTGGGTGGGAGGGTGTCATGGGGTGTGGGGATTTTCAGGTGGGTCGAGGTATCCAGGGGTGGGAGTGTTTCCAGGGGTGGGGGATGTCCATGGGTAGGGGTGTTTAGGGGGTGGGGATTCCAGGGGTGGGGGTGTCCTAGTGGTTAGGGGTTATTCAGGGGGTGGGGGTGTCCAGGGGTTTGGGGGATGCCCAGGGGGTAGTGGGATACATAATGGTGGGGTGTCCAGGGGGTTGGGTGATGTCCATGGGGTGGGGGCGTCCAAGGGGAGGGATGATGTCTAGGGGTGGGGGTGTTCAGGGGGTGGGAGGGTCTCCTTAGGGGTGGGGCTATCCGGGGGGGTTGTCCTTGGGGTGGAGGATTCTAGGGGAATGTGTGTCGGGGGTGGGTTTCCATGTGGGTTGAGGGATGTCCATGGGGTTGGGAGGTGTCCCTGGATGTGGGTGGGTGTCTAGGGGGTGTCCTGTGGGGTGGACCATGTCCATTTGGTTGGAGGGAGTCTACTGGGTGGGGGATGTCAAGGGGGTATCCTGGGGGTAAGGGTGTCCAGGGGGTGGAGGGATGTTTAATGTTTCTATCCAGTGGGTGTGAGGTTGTCCTCGTGGGTGGGGGACTATCTTGTGTGGCAGAGGGGTTGCCCATGGAGGCATGGTCTGTCCATGGGGTTTTAGTTGATATTTTAATTATATAATGATATGTATGTGAATTTTGTTATTTTTATTTGGTTCTTCTTTTTTCGGTCTAGTTCTGATGTTTTTTCTTATATGTATTCTGGTCTATTTGTGGTCTTGTTTTGGTCTATTTTCTGCTTGTTTTAGGACATTTTCGGCAGAGCATGGTAATGGTAGAACAGTTTCGTTAACAAATTTGGGGTTTTACAGTGGTTATTTTATAACCGACATAATAAATACATGGGAATATTTTTTTACATAAGTTATGTAATACATGAAATATTTTATATATTTTCACATCGGTTAGTCAAAAACCGACATGAAAAAATGCTTCCCAGACTTGTTTTAGGTCGTTTATTTTATAACAGATGTAATAAATGCATGTGAAATGGTTTTTATGTGGGTTATTACATTAATTACGTAGTTTATATGTTTTCAGGTTAGTTAAAGAATAACTGATGTGAAAAAACACGTCGGAGATAGTTTTATCACATTGGTTATTTTCATAACCGACATGATAAACTTGTTATCCATGTAGTTTTTTAATAACCGACACGAAAAATGCTTCGGGAACACAATTTATTATGTCCGTTATTACATAACCGATGTAATAAACTATATACCATGTCAGTTATTTAAAAACAGACATAATTAATCATGACTCCAAAGTGTTTTCAATGTCGGGTTTTTATGAACTGATGTAAAAATCGCTTCAGATTTATGTTTTCTATGACCGTTTTAAAATAGCCTATTTAAAAAACAATATTTATTACACCTCCTATAAAAGAATCTTCCAAAAGAAATGTAAAAATAATAAATAACTGATGTATAAAACGATTGTTGCACTAGTGACTCAGTGTTTCAGATGTCAATAGGCCCATGTCCTAAGAATTTTGTTTCATAAAATAACATCAAGAATAAATATTATAAACCAAAAAAGTTGAGAAATAATGGTTAAACCACTACTTCATAGCTTGAAGGAAGAACACCTCCATTGGAGGTGTTTTATTATAAAAACATTATATTGTTTACCAATAAAAAAATTATCATCTTTTTCAATCAAAAAATGAAACATACTAAATTCATGTTTAAGGGTCATTGATCATAACACATCATTGTATGAATTAATTTATAACAAAAGTGTAGTAAGTAACATTATTAATGCATTAATAATGATTTGTGGCATGGAAGGGAACCCTACCTCAAGGTTGAACCATGTCGTCCACTCAGATCATGGAGCATTCTAACTAAAAGTAGCCACTCCACTCCAACTAAGCATACACACATACACATAAAAGCAGGGACACAAAATGATCTTTATTCAAGAGGTGAAAAAAAGGTGAAGGTAAAAAAAAAACTGAAACATTTTTGGGGGACCAAAACCACCTGAGCCACCTCTCCTTTTGCGGTGGTTGTCGTAACACACAAGAACAATGCCCCGGAGAATATTTGAATGACCTTAAACCCATGGGTAATCAGGAATACTAGTTAACCCTCAGTATAGGGTTTGGCTGAACCATTTCAGATGATGAATAACGTTAATCGCGGTTGTAAAACAATAGGATATGTGAGGAGAAGAATCACATTTCACGATCTAAGTGGATTCAAGAAGATATCCAGGCAGAATCGAAGAGAGGATATAAGGTCGACGAGGGGTCATATGCTTCGATGGGAGGAGACCCTTATGCTAGGGTTTATCACATATGAGTGGGGATATAAATAGTAGTTTTGGTTTTATTTTTATTTTTAATTAATTAAATTAAATTATATAAAAACATATCACGATCAAAACACTTGGTGTCACACATGGGTTGACCCACATGGTTTTCTAATCCTTGCGCAAACCATTTGCAGTATTTTTCCTCCAAGACTCACCTCGCACGGGCTAGGCTCACATTTTAAGAAACTGCACCCAAGCCATGCTCAAGTCATTTTCCCTTTAAAATAGGTTTGGACGGTTACCTGTAGTGGGCCACACAATTTAGTAGACCGTGCGCCCTCTGCTCTCTTTTAAAAAACGGTGTTTTTAAGGTCTGAAAGCCCTTGAAACTTTTTTATCGACTTGAGAGAATACTATGTCCTTCTCTCATGCCCCAAAAACATCACATAGGACGATTAAACTCTCAGAATTTATTTCCAAAGCTTGGTTTTTAAAATAACCTTTTTAGTAAATGAAAATGTTCAAAAAAATTCATATTTTAGTCGGGTTCAAAACACGGGACTCTAAAATCTACCAACCATAAAAATATCTCATCCCCGAGATGCCTTTAGGAAGAACGTAAAAATCACATGACCTACAATGGTCATGAAGTTGTGTTCAGCCTGTTGCATTATGTTACCAATGCGCGATTCACCTTAAGCATTTCCAACAAACACTTCACTTCGTCCTTTACAACCTAAGCCAATGTTCAAAGTTCAACATAAACATAGAATCAAAGCATACATGATCCCATTTAGATAGAGACCTGATCACATTAATGTCTTGGTAAAAACTCGACCAGTGGTACTTCCCTCCATCGATCTCAACATGAGAATCAGACAATTCCAATCCACAATACATCCACCATTGGAATTTTTGTATAAGGAATAACTCTATTTTTTCTTGTGACACTCCTAGAATGATTTCATTAAAAAGAAATGATCACATTGGGATCCACCTAATAGCACTGGTTGAGTAAGCTTACATAGACGACACTACCATCCTTGAGACCTCAATATCCATCAACTCTAAATGTACATTAAAATGGAACCTTACAATCATAAAAAAACTAAAAGAAAGAGAATGATTCGATCCACTAGGATGACATATCTTTTAGAAGTCTAGCATAGGAGGACAGAGAAAATCAAAATAAAAAACTACATTCCATGAGTCCAAACAATGTGTTTCTACATGAAAACCCATGAATCAATAAAGACTTACCAAGACTCGATAAGAACCATGATTAAAATGAAACACTAACAAAAATAATCCATCAAGCTCAATAACATTTAATATTGAACGCGACCTAATACAAACACTAAATCATTGCATTGAGGAAGACGTCACGTTAAGCGACATGCTCATATCGTAAAGAGAGTACACTAAGAATATTTATGATGGGGTTTCTAGTTACACACCAAAAAATTGGATGGTAAATCAGTCAAACCAAAAAAAGCCTTATTGTTGAGAAACATCTACATAAAACAACAACATCAAGCCTCAAGGGAATTCACGTAATAACCCACCATTTCCAAAGAGTCCCCTTAGGTTATTCTCCTTCTACATGAAAGGACATGAATACAAGTTTCAAGATCACAGTACCCACCATAAGTGTGTCCTATCATAAAACGGATGGAAAACTAACCACTCATAAGCATGATAGATTATAACAACATGATCTGCATGTCAAAACAACCGATTATATCATAAACCAATCCATGTACTGGAATGGAACCGATTATTTAATTCTCAATAAACACTACATAAAGATAACCGAAGACCGAACTCAAAAGTACAAGAAGGTTTATAATGGAGTCTTATTTCCTCATGAGGATATTTTTTGGATGATGCCATAACAAGTCATCCATTACTATGAAAAAGAAGTGGTCAAACGACCTATGATGTTTCCAAACAAGCCTTAGGCATGTATAACTAGAGGGAAAAAATAATTAATCAATGCTCGAGACCATCAAAAGTTCAATAAAGACAAGACCACCCATCCTAACAAGGTAGTCACTTTAAAAATGAATGTCCAAATTGGGACAACAACACCAGAAAACACCAAAGATTGAGAAGGTTCACAACACTAGCAAAGATATTATGTTCTGAGGGCACTACATACCACATGTTATCACCTTACCATGAACCAGTTCCATCCCGGACAACAGGTCAGGTCAAAAAATATTCACTAGGGTCAAAATATGATCATAATTCCATTATTACAAAAAATGAGTCCCTATGGAATGCACTCAATCTTCTGTTCCATGAAAACATTAATAGAATTATGAAATACCATTAAATATGGGTTGTAAATCATGGACGGCACTATATGTCCCATTTTAAGCCTCTTATATTTAATCACATTTAATAATTAATCGTCAATTATTTAATCAAAACATAAAGATACCATTTTCAAAGAAAAACATGGTACTTTATACTAAGCAACAACCCATGGGAAAAATGGACATGTTTTATACAACTCCCATTTAAAAACATTTTACAATAGTGTACATCCCTTCATTTTAAGTAATCTTATCAAAATAAATTTCATTTTTAGTAGACAAGTTAACCTATGATGGTTCCATTTTATCAAACATAGGCTCTCTATAAAAAAATCCCAATTGTAAACTCATAAATCATAAAACTCTAAACATCAAAACAGGTCATATAATAAAAAAATCATCCATCAACTAACCTACATGGTTCCAGTAGTATTTTGAACGAAATCCATTTGATTTAAGATCAACATTAAACCTATTTAAGACTTCTTGAATTTTACAAATATTCTTTCCATTTAAATTAATATGGGTTTCTATTTCCCAATTAATGAAGTGCCCATACAATTCATGGATTTAAAATTGGATCCCATTAATTGATAACATTTGAAATCCAGAATTTAGATTTCTCCATGATAATGGTAAAAATTATTTTTGTGGCCATCTAATAACCTGTATAGTGCCCACACACATTACAGTTTGGTATTTGGCTCACTTCAGTGAAAACATTCTTCATTTACAAAATGAATTTATCAGAATTTTCACACAAGGTGAATTACAAGGGTTACCATTTCCCATATATAAGGCACCCATACAACATAAAACTAAAAACTAGCTCTTGCCGTAAACACAACCTTTAGACATAGCCCATGCAACCATTTACATTTTTCAATGTAATCTAGTGTGCCGTTTTACTACAAACTGGTAACATAGATCCAGAAACTTAAATAACCGAATCATGGAATTTTAATCACAAAAATATGCTATAAAAATAAGTAAGCATGTAAGGTATGATAGTGTATTACCTAAATAGATATAAATCTCTGAATGGAATATCACTAAGGCACCAAATCATACTTAGCAGGCAGCCGACTAATGCAACTACATGGAATAGACTATATGCATGCCATGTGAATTTCTATTTTCCTAATATGGTTCATGTAATGAGACATTGTTTCCATATTAGGAAACGTAAAATAAAAAAAATTAAAAAATCGTAACAAAAATTATGTACACTAGTCACTCAAGGATAAATCATATCAATTGTGACAACGAATAATAAAAACAACAATCCCATCCCTGGCCACATGGTAATTTACCATACAAGGGTTGACCAGTCCAAATCATGGTTATTATTCTAGTGATAAAACATTCCTAGTCTCCATTACACCAACCAAAATAGTAAGGAAAAGGGAAAAACAACATTTGATACAACTGTTTAACATTCCAACTCATCTCACCACTAAGACGATGTCCAGAACGGTCGCCAAATTACCTCATGTTCTCCTCCCCATATGCCAGTGGATGCTGATTTGCAGTGTGGGTGTAAGAATAGTCAGTGGGGAGACTATACCCTCTTATTATAGCAGACAAATGGTATAATAGAGTGAATAATAATCAACAACAAAAGTAGTAATACATAATTGACAAATCAGCAAAAGTAATATTTCATATAAATGGACAAAAGTGGCTAATGCTAGTTTAAAAAATAGATTAAACCATGGAATATTATTATAAATATTTGAAATTATTAAGCAGTACTAAATGGTTACCTATATATTACAATATAAGACTCAGGTAAAGAATGATTTATAATCCCAAAGGTGATCTCCAAAAGCATCCTGATCTCCAGCTCAGTCCTTTACACCTAACTCCTGGGTAAAATAAAATAGCAACAAGAAAGATCTGAGGCACTACGAATAAGAAAGGTCCACTCGGTTACGCTAGTGCAATGGAGGCCCAGGTAGGGTATGAGATATAAATATTTGTAGGCCATCACCATCGGTGTCAATCCTAATCCCAGCAGTGTAATATAAGTTATACATTGTGTAATAAGGCATTAATAAGGTAAGAAATACAATGTAACTAAATACCCAAGTACCTGATTCATTCCCATATTGGCATCTAAACATGTAATAAGTTCATTAATTGACTATTACCATTATATTTATAATTCACATGTGAGTATGTCTCTTAAATAGTCCATGGAGATTCCTCCAAAGTAATACAGGGATGAGAAATGGCTTGGCCCGATAGGCATTAACCATTGAAAACTACTAATAAATTCTAGAACCATGTTGTGTAGCCAAGGCATCCTGTGATAGTATAAGTAGTGAAGGTTCAACGATCTAACAACGAAAACTATCAATGATATCTAGTGAGGGAGTAATATAATAAAAACCAAGGTAACATAAACTCACTTAAAGAAAACTCTGTAGTATCTAAGTCTAGATATTGGGTAAGATTTTCATCCAAGGAGTGTAATCCAAGGCATTCCACAATAAGTCACCTAACGAGACCAAGGTGATCTATCACGGTAAAACGAGGCAATGAAAACACAGATCATGATTCCCATTAACCAAGGCACATAATACTCTGTGCTGGATCCAAGGAGTGTATCTGAGGTATTATATAAGAAAAAGGGACCCAACGATAGTGTATTGGGCATCCAAGGTATAGACAAGAACCAATATCTAGGTGGGTATCAACCTATGATTAATGTATCCTTGAGATGGATTGGGGTTCCCAAGACCAATGATATTATCCTCTTAGAATACAAGGAGATCTTGATTCAGTGCATTACAATTTTATAAGGATGTCATGTAATATTTCATTGGGTTCAATTAAGGCCTTCTATTAGTTTGGATATGTCAAGAATAGTTGAAAAAATATATTTTTTAGACTAATCCTTATCTTTGAATAATTTGGAGAGGCCATATAGCATTGATATCATTAATTTATTAGTTCAGGCCTTGATTTCTAATAGTTTGGAAAGGTCAAGTATCATGGCAACTATTTAGTAAAGACCATTGTGGATTTTTCAAAGGTAAGGGTCCACACCGTTACATTCCCTTATCATGTTAAGGGTTGCCACAGACGTGGAACCAATCCTTGTCTCTTGAAAATGAGTCTGTCCATGGAATTCTTACATGGTAATCCTTGTATCTCCCAAGGTATGAGATTAAAAACCCATTGAGTCCATCACGGTAATCCTACCTGTGAACCCACATGTCACCCAATGTTTTAATAGTATTAAAAACATTTGAAAACAATTTAGAAAATTGTTTTGAGGTTCATCATTAAGAATTAAAATTTCATTTAACTGAAATCATTCCATTTACCAAAATGGCTCTAAGTATCCATATAAACGGCAATTAACTAGATGTGTAATTCCAATCCAAAACAGGACCAAACACATAGGCGATGTTTTGGTCCATTAATTATTTTCAAATGGGAAACTATGTGTTTCTAATGTCATTATGGCTAGGTCCTAGGAATGTCATATCTCAACATAAAATCAAGAATAAAGATTATAAACATGAAATGTTGAGAAAGCAAGGTCTAGCTACTAATGTTTTTCTTAAAGGCAGTGAACTTTTGTTAGAGGGGCTTTATTATAAAAACATGTTATTTTTTATCAATAAAACCTTTATCAACATTAGCATTCATAACATGAAACACACTGAATTAATTTTTAGGAGGCATTGACCATAACACTTCATGTATGAGTTAATTTAAAACAAATTTACAGTATATAACTTTAGTAATACATTTATATACATTGATGACTAAGAATGGAACCCTACCTCAAGGTGGAACCAAGCTATCCGCTCGACTACTGGAGTATTCTAACTAAAAGCAGCTCCTCCTCTCCCATTGAGCATACACACATCAAAAAACATGTGGGGACATAAAAGATCATAAATCAGGAGGTGAGAAACAAAAAATATGTTATTAACCTTACCCCAAAACAGTTTTGGCAGACTAAAACCACATGAACTGCCTCTCCTTTGGCAGATGATGCCATAACACACCTGAACAACACCCAAGAAACAATTTTCATCACCTATTACCTAATATAAATTAGAAAAAATGAGTTATCCCCTTGTATAGGGTTTGACAGAAACAAATTGGGTGATGAATATACTGATTCATGACTATAAAACAGGATGAGGCGTTAGGATAAGATTCACCTGGAACAATCAAAAGGGATTCATGGAGAGATCTGTGCAGAATTGAAGAGAGGAGAGGAGGATGAGGAGGGGTCATGCGCTTTGAAGGGAAGATCCCCTTGTGTTTGGTGCATCGCGTATGAGAGAGGATATGTAGTGTAGTTATGTATAAATTTTTTTATTTTACTTTATTTAAATTAATTTAAATCAACTTATAATATAAAAACTGGGTGTTGTTCGTGGTTCAAAAAACCATGCACAGAACGTGCAGAGTCTTCTACATCCAATACGCACCCCGTATGGGCTACATGCATGGTTTATGAGACTGTTTGAAGGTCGTTCACTTGCCACTGTATGTTTTAAATAGGGTTTCACGGTTACCTACAGTGGGCTGCACAGTTTAGTAAACTATGTGCAAACCGTTCACCTTCTACTCTCTTTAAAAATGTGATGTTTTTAGGTTCTGACAACCCCCCCCCCCCAAACTTCTCGATCCATGCAATAGACTTCTCCAGCATTCTCTCATGCACAAAAACATCCTATGGGATTGATTCAACTAGAAAAATTTATATCTGAAGCATGATTTTAAAAATGATAGGTTTAGTATACAAAAAATATAACAAACATCCATATATTAGTCTGTTTCAAAACACGAGATTCTACAAAAAAAAATGGTTTATCTTATAGTTTTGAGTTCTACCAATAAAAATTAATTGTTTTATTTCATTTCATGTTTTAATGAAGAACTTCTGTTGGTATCTAGATTTCCAAATCTACCAAACCATTCATTCATTCAAGAGAAAGGGGTGAGCACAAAGGCTGATTATGGGTGAAAAATTAATGTGAAGATATCATAAACATCAACATTTTTCATGATGAATAATTGATAACACATACCTTTAAAATAAAAAACATGAACGCCTTAGCATAGTAATGTGGGTTGAGTAAATATTACCAAAATAAAACATAAGCATGGGTATTCTACTATTCAAATAACCATGAGAACTATGAATTTTTTAATTCATAAAAATGGAAATGCATATGCCAAACACTCAAAAACATGCCATCATGCCCTCTTCAATGAAATATAAATATTATTATCGTTCTGGCGAAAACCATGTCTAATAATTTTCAACTACTCATCCATGTTCATATATATCTATCTCATTAGACCTATTGATGCATAAATGGTATATAGTGGGCCCCAAACATAACATCATATTTCAAATTCATTCAAAATACGAATTTGGATATACATAAATAATATATAAATTCACATTTAATATAACATATGAATCATAAATAACCTTCCATAAATATTAAGCCTAATCACTAACCATTCAGCGTAAAATAGTGAATGGTTTTAATATAGAACATACAAATTCAAGAAACTCATAAATTGTTAAATTAAATATGGTAGATGATATCATATTGAATAATCCTATAAATAAATAATAATCAATAGGAGAGTTAAAATTTATGAAGATACACTTATGAAATCATTGAGTAATTCTTGAGTTAAATACCCTTTTTTTAGAAGATGATATCTTTTGGAAATAATTAAATAAAACTAGAAGTGAATTAAGGTTGTATATTTATAATAAATGAATCTATTTTATAAAAACAATGGTTTTGAAAAATATATTATAGCGTGACATTGAAAATAGTTGGAATTTGACAAAATTCCCTTATATCAAGATTATATTTCAGGAAGAATTTTTGAATGATCCTTTTAGAACTTATAACTCCCCATATATACATGTATGTTTCTGGATGGAACTCATATAAATAGCATTAACAAAAAAAATATGATGATTAAATATGAATTAATAAAAATTTAATTGAGTTAAGTATATAATAAAATTTTTTCGAATGAAAATGGTGTTTCTAGTGGAAACCCCTACCCTTAAATCAGAAGGTGTTCATCATATGATCTTAATTACAAGAATAATTAAATTTATTTTTCAAAGTTAATGATTAAAAAATTAATATAAATGTAATTTTTTAATTATAACCTTTTTAGGTTCATTAATGACGTTTTTTTGGATTAAGAGATTCAATTCCGTTGTTGGGTAGCCTTTTTATCGTTGGGTTTCATGATCATTTTACATGTATTCATGTACGGATAAACATGTAGATTGAGAATGGTTGTCCATGATATAAGTTGTATGTTATTAGTTATTAAACTAAAAATTATGTGGTTAAAAAATTGTTTGGTTATTGGGAGTGAATGTGAATCATTATATAATACTTTAGTGACAATTGTTTGGGTTAATTTCCATTTCTTGATAACAATTAACTCATTTTGATTTATAAATTAATAAATTATGTTAAAAAATAATCCATAACCATAAATACGTTATATTCTATATATAAAAATATTTTTCATCTATAAAAATGGTTTCATGACTAGTAGATATAATGGTAATAGAAATTGAAAACCTTTCTTCCTTAAATGTGATAAATTTACACATCTCGGAAGGTGTTTTCATTTCTAGTATAAAAGAAAGATAAATGAGGTAAGTTGAATAATTTTTCCTTTATAATAATAGTATTCTTGTACATGTATGTTACTGTTGTCAACAAAGCAGTTGAATGAACGGAGGTGAGGAAAAATAATAAAAATAAGGATCTTGAAATAAAATAAACGAGAATAGGAATTTACATATTGATGCAATATTCCATGAGAGAGTCTTTAAGGATGAGGTTTCAAACTTTTTATTAAACCAAGGGATACTATACGTGGGGGTGGAGATTGGAAATATATTTGACCATAATTTAGGCAAGGACATATGATTTATAGGAACGAAGGGAAGAATGAGTGGCAGTGTATAGTGGAGGAGAGGATGGTTTTAACATTATTTTACTCATTATTTTATTATTTTTTCAACGACACCAATAATGTTGATTCTTGTGAGCCATAATAGTAATAGGTGAATTTGAGTTATAACCAAGTTTTCATATATCAACAATGATTCTAAGAATTTTATATTTAACTGGTAATGTATATTTTTGGTAAATTAACATATTGCACTATTCCTAAAAAATTTGAGTATTTTAGAAAAATCAGAACACATCACCCTAACCCTTTTTTGATGAGTATAATTAAAAAATAAACTAACTTTTTTGAAAATAGTTTTCTAAATATTATTAATTTTTTTTTGAATAAATTCATTATTTATTTGAATACAAAAATTTTAAAACTATAATTATTTTTATATAACCAAGAAAAATTACTCAAGATCTCATTATCATATAACCTTAATTCAAATGCATTCCTCATATGAATGGGGATAAACATTAACAATATATAAATTCATATTGAAACTTACATATGAAACATATTTAACATTCCCCAAACATTAATCATAAAGCCTCTACAAAACACCAATTTGTTATAACCCAGGAAATAGACATAAAATGTTCACCTATCTGATTTGAATTTTGAAAAAATTGCATACACAGTTGCATTCAATAAGATATTTATAGTCTTATAAGGAAAATATAATTTTTGGTAAATAGTAACATACCCATATGAATATTATTATGAATGGTAATATGAACCTTATGAATTGTAAATCATATTGTTATTTTATTATCTTAAGGTTGAATGATATTGAGATATTGATAAATTTTTCATGGTGATATAAAATGAATTATTATTTCAAAATTGTTGTTATTTAAATAAATTCGGATTTTATATAAAAATTATATTAAAACTATTATAAAAAATCTTTTAAAAAATGGAGTTCATTATTAATTTTTACAGGTCAAAAAATTTATAGGTTGAGTTTTCTGGATTTTTTAAATACTTCAATTTTTTATGAATAGTGAAATACGTTAATGTACAGTATATATACATTATCATATAAATTCCCTATTACGAGAATCATTTCATATGAATGAGATTTTATTTGAACTCATATGAATATATTTCTATTGTTGGTCACAAGAATCAATACTACTGGTTTTATTTGTTAAAATAATAAACTAATGAGGAAAATACTTGGTAAACCCTCCTATCCTCTATTAAAAAAGACCGTCCAATCAATCTTTAGTTAAATCCTCAAAATAATGGTTTCTTGACTAGATTCTACTCAAATATCCTACCATGCTTCTCCCTGATGTCTAATAGCCCAGGGTAACATAAAAAAGAAAAATCCTCTTCCCAAAATAGGGTCTCAAAAAAGATTACTTCTAGAGGTAAATTCCACTTTTCGTTTCTCTTATTTCATGTTCCGTTATTTCCTTTTAATTTCCTCAAGTAATTTCATCCACATATGGTGTTTAATAAAGTATCATACATGTACTGTAATTATTTTATGATAAATGAATAATTATTCATCTTATATCATATCCCTTTCATTTATACTACAAATGAAAACACCATCCGAGATGTGTTAAATTATCATATTCATTGAAAATGAGTCTTCAATTTCTCTAACCATATTTAATTATGGTCATGAAACCCTTTTTATGGTTTAAAAAACTATTATATATGTATTATAAATATTTTGAGGCTCTATAATACATTTTTTACACATCATTTTAATTTATAAATCAAAATTTTATTTTTGTGATCATGAACTGCCAATTAACCCCACCAATTGTTATTAATGTTTTATATAATGATTAATCTCCAATCCCAATAACCATAAGAATTTATAATCATGTAATATTCTATTTTTTCACATATAACAAAAATAATAATAATTTAAAACCATAATCATTCTACATGTTTATCAATATATGAATATACTTAAACCGATCATGGAAACCAAGGACGAAACTGCACAAAAAAATGAAATTGAATCTCTTAACCTATCAACAAGCCATGAATGAACCTAACAAGGTTATAATATATAAATTAAATATATAAGAGGTTATATTAAAATTAAATAATGAACCTAATTTCGATTATTCAGGTCATTATGATTAAGTAAAGAACACCATTAGATTTATGTAATTGGTATTCCACCCAAACCTCCATTTTCATTCTCGTTACTTTTATTATCTACGTACATCAATTAAATGATTATTAATTTATATTTACTCATTATAATTTCTTGTTGAATTATATATATATTTGTTCTAACTAGTAACATTCCAGAATTTAATGGCAGTTTAATGTTATAAAAGGATCCTTAAAAAGTTCATCATTAAATACAATTCCGATTCAAGGGAATCTTTCATATTATTAACTATTTTCTAGGTCAATTTATAATATTTTTTTATAAACCATTATTTTTATAAAATAATTATTTTATTATAAAAATACAATCTTTCCTCAATTCTGGTTATTTATAATGTTTTTTTCCAAAAAGAACACTTGCTTTTAAAGTAATTGAGTATTTATCTCATGAATTACTCGATTAATTTGTTAGAGTATCATTATATATTTGAACACTAATACTGATTAATAAGTATTATATGGAATAATATATATGATATCATGTACCAAATTTAATTAAATTGTTTTTTATCAGTTTTACTTTGGGTGTCTTCTCTTAAAAAAATCATAATTTTACTCCGAATGGTATATGTTATGCTTATTGTTCGAGGAATGTTTTTTATGTTTCACATGTTCATTACAATATTAATGTATATATTATGTATGTTTATACCCATTAATAATAGGATCATATTGCACATATTATGTTATGTTTTGGTCCCACTATATCCCCTCGATGCATCAGTAGTTCTAATGAGACAAATTGATAAGGACATAGTTGAGGATTTTCCAATTATTTTATATGATTTTTATCTGAGGCCTTAATCATTTTTATAAGTGTTGTGAATGTACTTAACATTATATTTGAAAATATCTGACATATTTATTTCCTTTATTATGAATCTATAAAACCATAGTTCATGTGATCGTTAGAGCAACCCATGATTATGTATTATTGTGTAAATATTTACTCTGCTCATATTATTTCCATAATCTATTCAGGTTTCTTATTTTTAATTGAATGTGTTTTCAATTATTCAACACACATGATTTTTATGTTTATGTTATCATATGCTTTATTGTTTACTGTTAATGATTTTTTGAGCTCACCCCTCTCATATGATTTATTTTCAATGGACATGAAGAAGATTAAAATGAATGACCTGGAGGGATTAAATTATAGTTTTTAATGTTCCTATTAGATATTATTTTTTAATATCATTTCATGTATTAATATTGAACTTATGTATTTATATAGTTTTCATAATATAAAAAACAATTCATTCCATTGGGATATAACTTTTTAGTAATTATTCCAATGTAATTTAATAAGGCACCAACTCTAGGCAACTGGGGTCGGGTCATTACAACCACCTATCTCGTGGAAAATTGGTCAAATAATACTAATTACACTATGAGAAAATAGTAGAAACCAACAACACCTTGAATGATATACTAAAAACCCCAATATCACCAAGTCACACCCACAAAATTACAAAAAATATGAAAAATATTATACTAAACACATCGATGCATGTGTACCTCAAACCACATCCCATTAGATAAATGCTGATACCCTAATGACATCGTCCTGACACTACCAAGCACTTCCATAAGCCCCCACATCATAACCCACCCACATACACTTGGGCCTTAGAGCTATTCCATCAATATGGGAATACAAATATCACAACATACTTCCCACAAACACCTGGGCCTCAACCATATCACATCCCACCCAATAACATGTGGTCTAGATCCATACCTCATCAGGAAAATATCTAGGGTGGTACCCCACATCAAATATTGAAGACAACTGTGAAATCACACCTCACCTGCAAGAAACCTGCTCATCAGAACTACACCAAAACATTCCCAATGATTCATTGGCTATAATACCAAGAAGTGAGAGCTAGGAACATCAAATAACAATTGGATGTTGGTAAAGGAAAACCACTCCCACAATAATGGGGGTGTTTGGCACATAGTGATCAATAGGATGTGGTGTGTATTGAAAATAGTTGGAAAATACAGGTATTTATGTATAATATCCAGCAATAATACCCATCCTATGGGTTCTTAATAAGAAACGACCACCCTATGATACTTCCAACTCTACTTCTTCCTATAAATTCATTATTTAACACCATGATATAGTCACTTCAGAAGTTGACAAATGAAATCCATCCACAATAATCCAGCAGATAAACATACTCCCAAATCATTCTCATTTAACCAATTATCATTGTTTGTTATGTACCAATTTATTTACTACATCTATACCCATGTAAAAACCAAAAACATCATGCCATAAGTGACATAACATAAAAAATCGTAAGACAAAGAACCACAGTAAAGAAACTCACATCATATTTCTAATCCATTTGACACAAATATCGTCCATTCCCATCATCATTATTTATAGTGAATTTTCCATTTCCATCCTATTAAAAATAAAACCACAAAACTATTTCCTAACCCCCCAAAAAACCTCATCCCAACCATCCTAACATCCCTACTGTATAACAACACCACACCTTGTAACATAAACATAGCACAAACCTATCCTACTTCCCCACTTCTCAAACACTACACATCCATTCCACAATTAGTTAATCGTTCAATGTGATATTCCATTATACAACCTATACCACCATAGAAACAATATTTCTATCAACCCCAACCACACACAACCACACAAGGAATTATATAGAAAAAAGAAACATATAGAACACAACCACACCAATAAATCATGATGTATTAAGATATAAAAAACACTAATTCATTAATTCCACTTTGACAATTTAGGGGTTATCAAATAGATAGTTCAATCCTAAGGAATACATTTATTTAAACTAATATATATAGTAACCCATTTTAATATTCATGTGGTCATTCGCAAGTGATCCACAACAACGATCCCCAATCCATCATAGGTGAGAAAAAAAATACACCAATGACTGTGATTTTCAGTTGGAATATAGCCTATACAGATCACAATATTAATAACCAATGAAAAATAAACATGTTTAAATTTTCATCAGCCCATATATATCACTATTAAATATATTCTTTTATCATTATTTATTCATAATTATACAGACATCACAAGAGGCCATTTATACAACCACCCCACATAATAAAATAATTTAATGAGATGAAGGTATCCCTACATCTAAAAACAAACGATCATCAATTCTTCATTGCACCTAGAACATGGGGTTCACATATTGTAGGAAAATCCTATAGTGATAAGTGATTCAAAATCTTGGGAAAAAAACAAAATATCGCTATGGGAAAATGGGATATTTGGAATCCTTAGTATCTAGAGAGTATGGAAACACACTTGTGAGGATTGGTTATTAGCTATAGATAGAAAATGTTTCTTTATCAACAGATGAAAAGGTATTCAAATCTCATTAAATATGTATCTTAAAAACACCTCGTGGCTTGGAAATTTAGGAATATCTGGGGTGTTAGGAATTTAATGGTTGATTTTATGTACTTATAAACTACTTTAGAAATACTTAAAAATGATGTTATGCCCAATTTACCTCAAATAATGTGATAAATGGGTGAAATAGATACAAAAACTGGGGAAAATATTATTTTGACCAACTGTTGGAAGTGGACCACTATTGGATGAGTCAATGACATGAGTCACTGATGGAAGAGTCATTGTTGGGTGACTCACAGTTGAATGAGTCACATATGTGGGCTACAGTTTGAGACCCATCAGTGTAACCTACTATTAGTAATTCACTCACGTGACTCACTGTTTCAACTTACAAAATCCAACAACTGAAGCCTTCAACCATTAGAAAATTTTATTTTGGAATCTCCTAAAATGAGTTACTATTTCTTCTTATAATTCCTCAAACATGATATTTTTGCAAAGGAAATAACTAGAGTGGTCTGGGAAATTAGATTATATTCATCTTATATTATTCTATTTCTTGAGATTTAAAAAACAATCAAAAAAACGAGGGGTCCAAAAAACCACCCACTAAGAAACCTCTCACGACTCTTTATATACCTAAAACACTGAAAAGACAAATCACATCAATGCTCAATAATAAAACACTATGAGTTTTTCAAAAGCAAGAGTGAATCCTTAACATCCAAGAACACCTTCTCCAACATCTGTTGACACTGACAACCAAAAGATACCCCACACATGTCCCAACTATCAGGAGACATGATTTATGAAATTTCAACCTCTATGTAATGATATTATCTACTCTAGGTGGCACTAAAATTCCCACATGAGTTTATTTACATCTTAATTAGTATATATCGATTAAAAATATAGTCTTCCCTTTCTTAAATTTCAAGACATTATTACAAATAATTGAACAATAAAATAACCCATCACATATGAAACATGATTAAGAAATTACATTATAAGGGGATCACAAGAACGAAAAACTCTGAACAACTCTTGGTATTGGGAATAAATTTGGGCTTCACACTCCTAATTAATCTCCAACAGACTAAAATTACACCACAACAATTGAAACAAAGAAATGTTCGATCCATGTTGAACCTTCTCCTGATGATCTTGAATATCCACTGGCCTCTCCACATACTTCATGTTATACAATATAACCAACTCTCCCCAGTTAATGACGTGGGAAACATCATGATGATATCAATGACGATGATAGGTGTGAAATATTTCACAGACCTTATCCAACTACATTGGTAGAGGCAACTATAATTCCATCTTTCCTACTCTATCCAACACCTCAACGGGTCTAATAAACCATAGAGAATGCTTATACGCCCCACCCAACATTTTCTTCTCATGTTGATGGGAAACTATCAAGAACATGTGTTTCCCATCCCTGAAATTCAAAGGCCTCCTCTAGGGATCAGAATATTACATTTGTCAGTCTTACACTTCCTCCATTCTTTCATGAATACAAGATCCTTCTCCTCTTAGGCTCTGCAAAACCTATAATCCTCGAACAAATGTCTCCCCAAACACTGTCTTGAACTAAGTAGAACATCATGGTATTCCATACAATTCATCATAAGGATCTATGTGAAAGGAAGAGTGATATATATTATTTTATGGGAACTCTACTAGGGGAATGTATCTTTCCCAACTCTCACCAATGTTCATGATTCATTCTCAAAACATTTCCTCCAAAAAATGGATTATTCATTCTATATGTCAATCTTTCTTAGAGTTTAATGTATTTCTAAGGTGTAACTGAGATCAAAATGGATGATGCCATCACCTATAGACTCATGAGGTAAAATGTGCATCCTGAGCTGAGTCAATGGATCTTATAAATCCAGGAATTTCCACCACCTCCTAACGATACCACTATTCGAAGGAATCCATTTCTCCTGACTCTTTAATAACTAATAAGTGAGCCTATTTTTTCAGTCGATCCACTACTACCTAGATTTCATTGCATAATCCTAGATCATTGTGTACCACTATGAGGAATTCCATCATGATGTAATTCCACATGTACTCAGGATCATCTGTGGTTTATAAAAAACCAATTGTAACACAGTGCATAGCCTTCACTTACTAGCATAATAAGACAATCAATAAAATCTCTGCTACTTCCCATTTTAAATCAGGCCACCGCAACTAAATTTTCAAGCAACAATACATCGAGGAAACAGTTGGGTGTACTCTTATGGGAGATCTATATAACTCATGAAGGACCCCCTCATTCATTTCCATTATACAAAACAACCTTCCATGGAACAAAATTTGACTCAGACCATCTTCTGACCATCCCTCAAGAAAATCACCATGGTCAATGTGACCGCGCATCACCTCTACCTCTAAGTCTAACAACTTATAATCCTTTATATGCTATATCAATGAAGACTGCATCTTAATCTAAAACCATCACCCTCTTCCACCATCCTTTCATGCGTCTATGTGAAATTCTTTCAACTGTTCCATTACCTACCAAGAATCCTATGACTCCCAAACAACCTCCTTATGTGAATTTCAGCTGAAGGATTCAGCCATGACATTCCCCTTTTCCTGAGGTTTAGGTGTATTAAAAATTATAGTCCTAGATAAACATCATCCACCTTCATTTGCATCTGATCAGAAGATCCTGGGAAAAGATAAACCTCAAGTTCTTATGAACCTTTGAGACCAGAAAACTCTCCCCAAATAGGTATTGTCTCCATAACTTCAACTCAAACATGAGCACTACTATCTATAGATCATGTGTGTAATAGTTACATTCATTGGTACATAACTTCCTAAAAAAATAAAAGACCACTCCACACTACATCATAAGTAAAAAACCCTAACAATGATGGGAAGCATCACAAAACACCTCAAACATTACACACTCCTCTAGAAATAGGAGCACTGGAGCACTGAGAATCGTCCCAATCAGATAGCCTAACACCTCATGGCATGGCTCAATCCAAAAAAAATTATGTTCTTTTCTAGTCAAAGCTATCATCAAAGATATAACTCGAGAGAAACCTAGTACAAATATCTGGTAATAGCCTTCCATACTGAGAAAAATGTGTCCTTTGCAACATTCTTGGGTGGTGACCAAGAAACCAATTCCTCAACAATTGATAGGTCCACTAGTAGACCCTTCTACTAAAATATAATCCCTATGAAATTCACCTATTATGTCAAGATTATACACTTGGAAAACTTCCCGTAGGGATAGTGGTATTGATGAACTTCCAAGAGAGTCTTGAGATGCTGAACATGCTCCTCCTCTGACCTCGAGTAGATCAATATTTCATCGATGAATACAATGATGATCTGATTCAGGTAGAAAATGGATTTCATGATCCCCAAGATCATATCTGATCTGTTCGTAACTCTAAATGGCATAACCATGATCTCAATGTTCCCAAACCATAACCTAATTTTTCTTGAAGATATCACACTATGTCACCTATAATGGTTATATCCAGACTACAGATAGATCATAGAAAACCAAAAAGATCCCCTCATCTATTCAATAATACAATATATTATTAATAGAGGGTAACAGTTTTTGAACGTATCCTAATTCAATCATTGATAGTCTTTTCCCAACCTTAGACCCCAATCTACTTTTTTTTAAAAAGGCTGAAGAACCCCATGGTGACACACTAGGATAAATAAATCCCTTTTTGTTTGATCATCAATCTAAATCCCAAACTCCAATAACACTAAAGGTTCCATCTGATAAGTATCAATCAAAAGATACAAGCATCAAACTGTAAGTCTATCCCAAAATCAACTTCATGTAGAGGGGGAAGAGTCAAAAACTCATTTGGGAAAACATCCAAGTACTTCCTCTATAACTTTGGGAACATCCTCTATCTCAACATTCATTGATTCCACCAACAACTTTGTCAACAAGGAATAAATAGGATCCACATTCTTAGATCCCATCAGATAACTCTTCTCAACTAGGAAAGCCAAATGTTTCCCAACCCTATCTAAAATCATGACTCTCCCTTGAAATCATTTGATAACGAGATGAATGTAATTCAACCATTTGATTTAAATAATTACATATTATGGCTACATCTATTGCATGAAAAGACACCCCCCCAAGACTGATGTGGTCCCATATTTAGTCTACAACCCAAGAACACATTAATCAACATGGTCTGAAATCTATCTGGTGTACTAAAAAATGGGTACATAAAGAATATATATTTATAGTCACAAAATAATGGGATAAACTAAATGTATCAAATGAGTAATATAATAACAAATAAAACATGGAGAAAAAAGAGTACTGAACAAAGTTATTGTATCTCGAATGATCTATGGCCCTCCACGTACTGCAGCCTCGACATTATGAAACTGACCGCACCCTACTTATGGACACCTCATCTGATTATCATATAATTGAAAACACTAGGGTCGAGGTCCTTGAGGAAACCCATAAGGTTGGAATCTACCAACTCTATATCCCCCAGTGGAGCATGATCCTAATGTTCCTATTGCTAAAATGGCCTCACCCGCAACTACAATTGATGAATGCATTGAAGATCCCCCTCCATCATAATAAGCTTGAAAAATCACTGGGAACTGATTATAATGATTTTCATAGGCCCCTCAATCAAAAAAACTCATCCTCAAGTTCACAGAAATATATTGGGGCACGGATGGTCAAAACATAAACAACTGAGGTCGGTTCCCTACTAGTTGAAACCTGGAAGGCCCTTGGTCCTAAGACCTAATGCTAGAAAACATTCCTCTTGAAGAAATATGATGGCTCCCTTTCCATGGTAGAAATTATATTTAGTGAATCCTATCAAATACATCTTTCTTCATTATTAACCTCCATTTACATCAGCAAGGTGATGGTATTAATCACATATTTGAGAGATATAAAATGTGCCTCCACTAGACATCTCACACAAGACTCCTCATCCAAAACGAGATCCGAAGAAAACCTAAGGAGATCATTGAACATGATTCATGGCTCTTGTAATGAAATACTCTTATATTTGATGGTGAGTAACTCCTACCTCTTATCAAAGTTCTTGGTCAAAGGATGGAATTATTCTCATTAATCCTTCTCAATATAGACCCATATAATGTATGTCTGCTTTCTCTCCCCAAGGTATAGAATACACCACTGAAGTGAAGCTCCCCACATCTAGATCACTGCTAGAGGAACCCATTACTCCATTAGGGGCTGGATCAAGCTTAAAGAAATCATAAGGTACTATATCGTTATCTATGTTTCCATGTCTGAATCTCATTCCTCACACTTCCCTAGGGTTTGTCATTTGAAAACACATTTTTTTTCTTCCACAGGTCGTTATTCTATACTCGATGAACCCATTTTTGATTAGTGGTGTTGGCCTTCCGAGCATCCACATTTAGTAATATAGGCATACAATGACCATGTACAATAGATGGAATGTAAAAAATGAACTCAAATGCTCAAGTAGCATGAAATATTATTTAATATTTATTTTAACTTAATTAATTCATTTCATTTCCCATTTCAATTTCTGAAAACAACACAATTCAAATAGATACCCAAGACATTATGATGCATGTAACATTCCTTTGGTCACTACCCTACAAGTAGTTTATCCCCAAATGTTCCTTCGATAGGCTTACAATCATTGTGTCAGATCATGGGGTTCCTAAAAACATTTATCCTAGCCAATATTCACAGGCCTATGTCACACACCAAGATCACCTGAAACTATTTCCCTACCAACCCATAAGATCCTCACCATTCCGAAGTCCAAAACCCATCATATCTCTCAATCACCACCCCTTGAAAGGTGGATTATCAAAAATGAATAAAAAATGAAGGTCATCGGGCCATTGGAGGTCACATCTGATACCATTCAATCATGAGCCCCTCCCTCTAAAGATGCCCCTCCAGTTTTGGAAATGTAGAAATATAGATAATATCCCCTGAATCTAGCCTCTTGTAGGATCTAGGGTGGCAACCTGCATTGAGGTTAAACACATGTCACAAAAATGGGAGGCATTACCCGTTTTATAATAACCAAGATTAGGAGATAAGATTTACCAAATTCAAGAAACTTAAATATAGATATATATAGATAAAGACATAGATAAACCATATCACATGAATTATTCAAAAATAATAGTTTTACAAACAAAAAAATTACCAAGGTGTGTACCAAAGTAATTCTTATCAGTGATGAAAAACTGTCATGATCCAAGCTAGAATGTTTCATCAAATTCCGCGTGATCCTCTTGGAATCCTATGAACATTTTTATATAAGTACGAAGAGAATACATGTATACCATGTAGGAAAACAAAAGGCATTCGTGTATAAATTGGTGAAGCATATTAATTACCATGTTAGAAACAAAAAAACCGATAGAACATAGAAAGGTATACATACCATCAAAATCTCATCAAGGACAACTCACAAAATTACTCAAAGAAGTAAAATAATATAGTAATGACATAGATATTTGGGAACCCCACACCACTTCACACTGGTTGACTACTCATACCCTTACAATAAATGTCTTGACACTATTACAATATTCTACAAGCCAGACGTCATAACCCAACCGCACACACATGGGCCTCAGAGCTATTCCCATAACCTGGGAATTCAAATCTCACCACATCCCACTCATAGACACATAGGCTGAAACGATATCACATCCCGCCCACATAAACCTATTCCATATAAATATTTCTTCCTAAAATCACCTAGGAAAGCACACAACATCTCATCCTAAATATATATAGGACAGAACACATTTCACATAGACCCTTAGGCCTCAGAACTGCTCCACAACCAACCTAAATAGTCTTGGGATACTAATGACTATAAGAATTTTCATGGAAGATCCAATAAGAATCCCTCTATCCTCCCATAAGGATTTTGGGAATGGATGCCATCTCCCTAGACAATGTGGTATTCAGAACAATGTTTCCAACAAGTGTGGGGGTAGATATAGAGAACACAATAAAAATACTAGTATGAATATATATTATCAAACACTCAGGACGAACCTATGTGTTCTCAGTCAAATAACCACCACTCTATGATACTTCCAACTCTAATGCTACCTTTAAATGGATTATTTAATGCTAGAAATTGTCACTTCGAATGATGATAAATGAAATCCATACCAAAAAAGTCACAACTCAAACATACCCCCATTAAAATCATTTATCCAAATATGATTCTTTATTAAGAATCCAATTCTTCATTCCATACCTTGATAGGAAAATAAATTCCAGATCATGAAATAATACACAAAGCATTAAACTGGGTTGCAGATAAAATACAACAATAAGGAATCTCACTTCATATTTACACTTTGTTTAACAACCATACTGACAAATTCCATCATCATTCTTAATATTTATACATAATTTTCCCTCATCTCAATAAGAAATTCATTAAACATATAGCCAAACATCGCAACAAAAGTCATCACTACCAACCTGACATCCATGTTATATAAAAACACTATACAATGTAACATAAAAATAGAAAAAAATGATCATGCAGCCCCGCTACTCGAACAATTCCCATCTATTTCACAATCAGTCGATCTCTCAACATAAGACACCTTATACAACCTGTAACCCCAAGAAATAGATGTTCTCTCAACCCCATCACCACAAATCCACAAAGGAATAATATAGAACAAATCCACACACATCATAAAACCACACCGGCAAATCAATGTGTATTTATATTTAGAAAATACTTTCTCATTAATTTCACTTTGATAATTAATGGGTTATCAAAGGTTGAGATTGATATTGAGGCATCAATTTATTTAAAAAAATATATGTGGTTAAAGAATTTCATATTAATATAGTAGTTCATAAAGGATCAAAAATAAACATCCAAAATCCATCATAGGTGTACCATGAAATACCACAAAAGACCATGATTTTCAATAGGCATATAGCCTATTCAGATCACAATATCAATAACCAATAAAACATAAGCATCCACCAATTTAAAGGTCCCCTATATATCGATATAAAATAGCTTTGATTATATTTATTTATTTGGAATTATGTTATCATATCATGAGTGCATACATAAACCCACCACTCATGATAAATAAATTAAAAGAGTCAAAGGAATCCCTACCAATAGAAAAAGACGATAAACAAATCCTCCTTAAACTTAGAACATGGGGCGAACATACAGTAGGAAAATCCTCGGGGGAAACGGAATCCAAATTCCTTGATAACCAACATGATTTCATGGGGATGAATTGTTTTTCAGAAACCATGGTATCTAGTGAAAAAGGAAACACCAAATGTAAGAAATGGTCTCATCTTTAGATAGGATAGATTCATTATCCACAGATAAAATTATTTTTATTTTCCATTAAATATATATCTTGAACAAGATCATGTGACTTTTCCATTATGGAGTCTTCGGGACATTATAAACTTAATGAAATATTTTATATCCTTTTAAAAATAATTTGAATAACATAAAAATGATATTAATCACAATTTTCATTAATTAAATTGTTAAAGGGGATAAACTAGAAAAAAACAAGAAAAATTGAAATCTATTTTTTTTGAAGTGACCCACTATTGGATGAGTCACAAATAAAGATCCATAAAAGGCTAAGTCAAAGTTGGATAACTCAACATTAAACAATTCACCAACATCAGCTATAGTCAGTGACCCACCATCTTGATATATTGTCAGTAATTCACCAATGTGAGTCTCTGATGGGAATCATCGATGCCACTTACTGACACACCTACAAATCACACCTTATAACACCACATACCAACACCGCCTACCGACAATACATAACGAAACCACCTACATATTCCTCCTACCAATGTCACCTACAGATTCCTCTGACCGATTCCACAACTATTTATTAAATTGGATTTTGGAAAACTCCTGAAATGAGTCATCGTTGCCTCTCAGAATTCTGAAACACATTATTTTTAAAACGAAATGGACCAGAGCGGTTCATATGATTATAATTAAAATGAAATGAAAGTGACATAAACACTCTGAATTATATATTACTCCAATAAATTGGGTAATATTTTGTCTAATGAGACATAATTTTACAAAACAGAGTGAAACTTATTAATTTATTGTACTTTTTGCATCAGTATACCATTGAAGTTTCCTATTACATTTTATTATGATAAAGTGTTTTATGTGGTTTCCATATTTCCCATGTTCAGATTATCATACTATATCATGCAATATAATTCTTGTTTTCCTTATCATAATATTTTTTTCACAATTTATATGGCTATTTTCAATCACGTATCACCTTAACATTTAATAATTCCTAAAAACTGACTTATATCTCATCCATTCCTTTTTTATTTATCTGGGTTATCCTGTTCATTTTTCAATTTCAAGGAATTTTAAAGGAATTTTATAGAATGTTTCTATAATTCTATCATTTTACATGTCCAAGATGTTATTATATGTTACAAATTTTTAATAACACTAGAAATATAAATATTACGGGTTTTATTAGGTGCCAAATTATGTAATAAATCAAGTTTTAACATGTAATAATTAGATGGGTTGTTATAATTTTTATCATAGGAAATGTTTAGTTATTTTTTGGAATCAGCTTAGAAAACTCAAGGGAAAACTTTAGGAATAATACTATGTTAAATAATGAAAATAAAAATCAATGTAAGTATAGAGTAAGTGGTTTATCATGAAAATATATCCTTCTATAGTTACTATGAGTAGATATCATTCAAGAATAGATTTACCTAGGGGTAACAAATTTGACAAGGTTCCTTGGGTCTGACTATGTGTAACCTGATACACGACTATGAGCCTCACTGCGCACCTAATTTGACACTACCAGGGGATATTATTTTTAATATTTGTAAGATAATTAAGAAAAATTATTAATGAAATAAAAAAATACCTATACGAATATTTTTAAGGAAATTGATACTGGATAAAAAATATTAATGCATAAATATGGTTGTATAAAGCATGAATAATAGCTAGAAGTGAATGGGTGGAATGAATTAAATGAAATGTTTTGTGATAAATATTTTCCACCCATTATTCATCAAAATTGTAAATTTATTTCATTTACCTCATTAATAAAATTAACTTATCCCGAAATATGAGGAAAAATTCAAAAGACATGCATGAAATGACTTTTTCATGGTCATTACCCCCAAATATATGGTTGTACAATAGTTTGTTGGATAAATAAATTGTATAAAAAAGACAAAGTGATTTATGATATTTATTTCTATGAGGAAAGTTTGTGATGCTCCCTCAAATTTGAAATGGATATTTTCAAAACTCAAGGGTATTATTGGGATAAGAAGAATAAAGTGGTGTTCAATTCTAGTAGTTTGATGGAAAAATATAATTGTTCCAATAAATTTGAGGATCCGACTTGCCAATGTCAGGGAAATAAAAACCATGAATATTTCTTAAGGGGATGAGGAAATCCTTCAGGTGTGGACTGAATGGTCACCATTGTAGTGATTATTGTCAGGAGAAACACATTACTGTGATAGAGAAATGGAATGATCTATTAACCCCTAATTGAAGTATTCATTAATTAAAATACAAGGGATAAGGGAACATTGAAAATCATTGAACTAATCTAATGGTTTTTGGAGAAAAAAAATAACCACTAAGGAATAAATGGTGATATTTTACCATCACAACCGCTAAGGTGGATCCCAACTATGAAGTGTTGATAGATATATGAGTAATTCATTCAAGGACAGCTAATATTCATATATATTTTGGTTCTATACATATCTTCATATCAAAAAAAATATAAGCTGAACTATTCAAACACCACCACAGATCATGGAAGTGGAGTTATTAGTGGAACAATAAATGGAGTATTTATTTCTTAACGAGAATATAACTCATCCCCTTTCGAAATTTCCATCTTGAACATCCCTATGAACCGTATTACACTCCATTTTTTGGAATGTTATACATTTATGAGAATAAATTTGATATACCTATATAGAGCTAGGATAAATTTCCAGGACAAGTAAATCACTCTCCATATTGTGAATAGACCAATGAATTTGTACTAGTTCAAGGATGATAATGAATATTCATTAGAACTAACATCTCATGAATTGAAATTACTTCCCTATAATATTATATCCATCTAAATTGAATGATTATAATGAAATATTAATCCTATAATACATTCCAGTTGTGGGGGAATATGATGAAATGTTTGTTGAGGAATTCTATAGTCTTTATCCTAGTATATAGTTTCCACATTCAATCCACCATATACCAGGGGTGTTATCATTTTCCAATTATCTATTTAGAATTTATTTTATGTACCATGAGGAGCTAAATGAACGATTACACGAGAATATGGAAAAAGGGTTCACATGAAATATGCTTCACCATGGGGTACACTAGTCCTATTCATCAAGAAGAAGGATGGGTCAATGAAACATTGACTTTATTATCCTGAGCTCAACAAGATCATGTCAATGAAAAAGTATCCTCTTCCTTTGATTGAAATTATTTTTAACTACTATGTGAACAAAAATTATTCACCTAATATATTTTTTGTAGTGATATTACCATGAATAGTTTAAGAAGGAGGATATTAACAAGACTTATTTATGTAAGACTAATTTTCATTATGAGTTCATAATGACACTTTTGAGTCACACTAATGCACCATGAATATTAATGGACTTGTTTATTAGTGTATTTAGATATTAACTCAACAAATGTTTTCTAGTTTTTTATCAATGATATTATAATATTCATCCAAAACAAAGGAGTGGAATGAGGATCATCTGTAAAAAATGATAAATACCTTGAAAAAGGGATAATCAATATGAAATGTAAAAAACATATGATTTATGTTTAGAGGAAGTATTATTCAAGGAGAATAACATCACAAGAAATGGGACATATGTTGATCCTTCAATGAATGAATCAATTGTAGGATGGATAAGGAAAACATATATGAAATATATTTGTAGTTTAATATGATTATTTAGGGTTTATGTTATATTTTTTATAAATTTATTTCAATTTTCCATACCTCTAACCAGGATAACATTGGAGTCAAGTTTTCATCGAAATATTCTTGTGAAGAGTGATTCAAGGAACTCAAAAGGATGATTGTCACTGTACTTTTACTCATAGTACCAACAATTGGAGAACATTTCATGGTATTTATAAAAACGTGGATGATGGTTTTGGGTTTCTTGTTAATGAGAAATGAAGAGGTAATAGACTATTTTTAAGGTAGTTGAATGTTCAAGGACAAAACTACCAAGCACATGATCTCCAGTTTGCTACAGCGATCGTCACATTAAAATTATGGTGGCATTTTCTCTTTGGGGAGAAGTATGAAATATATATTGATCAAAAAATTATATATTATATATTAACACCAGGAGAGATGAATGTTACCTAATGAAGATTGTAAGAGAAGATCATGGACTATGAATTCCCAATAATCTACCATCATATTAAATCGTATAAAGTGGAATACACTCTTAGTAGAAAGGATACATAAATAATATCATTGATATGAATTGATATGGATCTGTTCAACCTTTATTTAGAACGAATGGTCATGGGCATAAAAAACGATGAAACATCATCAATCCTTTCACAATTTATTTCTCAACCATCCCTTCGGGATAAGATAATGTTTTCTTAAAATGATTATGTGGGAATTCATAATATAATGAATTATATAAGGATAGGTAAATCCTTTGAGTTAAATTTTTCAAAATAAGGAGTTGTGATATTTGTTTCAATTCTATGTGTACCATCAATACCTGAGTTAATGAAGGATCTTTTGGATAATGCACATAGATCAACCTTCTGTGTCCACCCAGGATGCACCTTGATGTATAGGGACCACCATAAACATTATTTGTGTGAAGATATGAATTGAGAGATGATGGTATACACATAAATATACTTTTTATTCCGGTAAGTGAAAGTGGAAAAGAAACAATCAATGGGGATGATGTAAATATTACCCATACCTAGATGGAACTAGGAAAATATCACCAAAGACATTTTCATTGTAAATATGAAGTTATCAAGATATAATAATGAAATATGGGTTGTAGTGGATCGTCTTACCAAGACTACACTTTTAATTTTTATTTTAAAGGATTTATCAGAAGATAAACTTACATGGACATACATAATATTAGTGGTGAGGCTACATGGAGTACCACTATTGAATGTATCTGATTATGATTAAAATTTTAGCTCTATATTCTATAAATGTCTCTAACATGCTCTAAACAGTAATTTGAACATAAACACATCTTATCACCCTCAATTTCATCATAAAAATAAAAGTTATACTCAAAAAAATGGAATATATGATGAGTGAATGTTTTATATATATTAAAAGAAGGATGTGACCAGAATCTACCTATGTATGAATTATCATAAAAAATAGTTTCCAATAAAGAATCCAAATGAATCTCTATAAGAAAATTTATGGAATGATGTGTATAACACCTTCATGATGGGATGAGGTTGGGTAATGATAATTATTAGGTCTATAAATGGTTGTGGTAACGGTCGAAAAGCTTTAGACCATTGAGTAATGTAAAGACCCGAAATTTTTTGTGTGATTTTATTATTATTATAGGGAAATATTACGAGTTTGTGAAAATTGACTACATGTGATTCTGAGACACAGTGTTCCTAAAATTAATTTATGAACTTTTTTTTGCATACGTTATATAAACGAAAGAGCAGAATTTTGTAACTTTTAAACTAGTTCTTAGAATTGAAATCCAAAGACAACAATGAATTTGTTGCACCAATATTTTCTTAAGGGGAAATTAACATCAATCGTAATAAGACAATGGTGGATGTTGAATTGGCGAGTTCTCATGGAAGATTAAAATAAAAAAATGTTTTATTTTTATTAAACACCTCCCATACATTTTTAAATTTTTTTGATGTGGGGTCCCCATGAGAGTATTCGGGCATTTAATGAAGGTCATTATATGTATGGTTACACAAAATATATAACCCAATTTTCCATTAATTAATTGGATTCAGTAATTATAAATTAATGAATCAACTTGTTAATGAAGAGTAGTATTTATGATTCTTGAGGGGATTGGGGGTTGGTTTTCATTGGTGAAATGGAGATGAGGATCTTGATGAAGAAAAAATCCACCAAGCAAGGTCGGAGGATCATCATTCGAGTGGCGTCGTTAGAGGATTGTGTGGGGATAATGAACAATGATACCACCACCAACTGCCTGTGTTCTCCCATGAAAAAAATAAGGTATGGGTGTGATTATGATTATTCTTCACGGTTTTATGTCTAATCATTCTTCTTGACTTGACATCTATAATTCTAATATGAAAGGATCATGCCAAACAAAGACAACCTGATCCCTCCACAATTTCTTTGTTGATTTACATGTTCTTCATGGGCGGATCGACAGGTTGAGTGGAACCCAACCACGTTGTTTGTGACCGATGTCGGCAGGGTTCAGGTGGTGGCTAGAACAACATCTACATAAAATGATGGCGACGACACAACCGTGCTGCTGATGCAGGTCATGGCCTATCAGATGCAGTAGTGGAAGGTGGTGGCCAGAATGCCAGCCGGCCGCGGGGAGGCAAGGTTGCATGCATCCGTGCCATCGGAAGAGGAGGAGATTATTACTGCATAGACATGGAGGTGCACCCAGAGGGCGGATGGCACCCGGAATTCCGTGGGAGAAGCAGTGTCGTCGCACAACTAGAAGGAGGAGCTGTATAGAATTCCATCCAGCCAAGTAATGCTGAGAAGGACCTGCTCCGGTGTGTCCTGCGTTCCAGCAGGTGACACCACATGGTGTCACAGAGTTGGCCAAGCCAAACAGTTCATTGGACTGTTTGTAATACCAGGGGCACCTCCCCCCTCAGTGTAGTCTCAAGGGTGGCCCCCACCATTGTGGACCACACCTAGCGGAGTGGGCCACTCCAAGCGAACCGTGCGTAGTGGGCCGCACCCAATGAACTGAACCTAGTGGGTTTCCCTCTATGCGGACCAACCCAATCCATGCCCCAGCATACCGATCCCATCGAATCCAAACACATCCGGGCCAAACCCCAGACTGGGTTGATTCGGCCCATGCTGGGTTGGGTCAGGTTGGTCAACCTAGGTCAGACCGGACTCAGGCCCATCTGGACTATGTTTCCCTTTTTTTCATATCTTTATAATCAAGCATCTCTTTGAAGAACCATACTCGGCGCCAGAATCCTTGGATAGAGATGGTATTTTTGGTATATTCCACTTGAGTTTTGGATAAATTTTGCGTATCTCTGGGTCTAACCAAACCTGAATCCAACCGAGCCTCAAAAATAGACATGCTAATAACTTACAGACCTAGATTCCAATTGATAGGCCTTTAGTCGCGTTGGGTACCTTTTGACGTGACAATGATTCGATATACTTTTTTGTGGGACTTCATTGTACTTGAAGTATCAGCATATGGCTTGAGGAATGGATCCTCACAGAATCAAGCATGCTTAGTGTGGGAACCCTATGGCTGGTTGTACTTGAATAATAGTTAGATCTTTTGTGGGTCATCTTCAGATCCTGTGTGCGTCAGAATCTACCGATCATATGTGGTTCATCTACAGATCATGTGTGGGTCGTCTTCAGATCCTGTCTGGTTCATCTTCTGATCATGTGTGGGTCATCCCCAGATCTTCTGTGGGTCATCTTTAGATCCTATGTGGGTCATCTTCAGATCTTATGTGGGGAATCTTCAATCTTGTGTGGGTCACCAATTTAGCTTCTCGATGAAGTAATATGATCTAGAAATATAAATAATATTTGATAATTTCGTAATTAAGTTATACCTATTGTGAAATGAGTCCTTACCTTTTTTATTAATTCTTCAATGTGTTGATACATTTGTGTTAATCTTCTGTGTGGTGTTACCATTGTGGTACATACCTTCATGGTGATACCTATGTGGAATTATTCTGTGTGGATTTACCTTTGTGTTACATACCTTTTTGGTGTTACCTTCGAGGTATTC
The DNA here is from genome assembly GCA_963277665.1 of Viscum album. Taxonomy (NCBI): domain Eukaryota; kingdom Viridiplantae; phylum Streptophyta; class Magnoliopsida; order Santalales; family Viscaceae; genus Viscum; species Viscum album. The sequence goes on along the minus strand of OY728153.1, from coordinate 2,012,902,740 downwards.
TTTCCATCATAGAACATTTCAGCCTTTGGATAAGGATTTGGGCCTTATGTTTCCTCATGAACAGGATGGGTATACTTGATAACTTAGGTATATGTATGGGAATATACATAAGTATGTTTGAATGTTGTGTTGTGCATTATGATTATGGGTTTTCTTTGATGTTTTCCATGTTGGATTCTAAGAGACCTTAGGGGGTCTCAGGGTCCCTACTGAGTATCACTATACTCATCCCTGTACGGGCTACGCCTGCTCCATGATGTGTCTTGTGTAGATAACGGACAACACTGATCGAGGACGAGGGTACCAGGTCTAAAGACTACCCAGTGGTGGACCATTAGACGAGACACACCCCAAAGAAGACCATTCGAGAGTTGTACCTACACTTCAGGTAGGATCCTTGGCGGGTGTTCACTGCAGGAGTTTTCAATTTTTCTTGTAATTTCTAGTAGGGATTGTTTTCCAGCACCTTTACATACAGTACTCACTATATTTTTATTATATAGTTTACTTTGTGCTTGTATCTTATTGTGTTCTTGGAATGTGTGTGTTTTTAGGTTAAATGACAATGCGTTACTAGTATTTGGGATATGCCTTTCCGGTGCTAGTCGCCATCCCCTGACCTATGGAAGGTGGGATTGGGGTAGTCACGACACGATCCCCATGGGATAGGTCGTGAAAAATTGGTATATGAGGAGTCGGTTTTACCGACGTACTTGGACTTTGATATTTTAATCCACAACAATGTTAAGTACTATGTGTTTGGTAATCAGTTGGGGGAATCCAGTGATGGTGAGGCAGATAAAGTATCCATACAGCAGGACCTTGAATTCTGATTTCATACTTAGTGCATGAAAACACCGATTGTGTGTATGTGTTTTTTAAAAGCTTTCTTTGTGATCTCTTTGAGTCATCTCACCAGGTATAACTTATTGTCCGTGGAACACCTGTTTCTTTTCATGATGCCTCCACGCAACTAGCCAGCTAATATTCCAAATAGAGTATGTGATGATGGCCCCCTGGGCGATGGGGCTTCCATGTAGGGCCATCATACAGTAGATGTACTAGGGTAATAACTAGCCATTGGGCCACCATTGCCACCAGCTCCAGTAACAGAGGGTGCACGACTCTTGAGCTTGTTGCACGAGTATCAGTGCAAGAGGCCATCGAGGCTTCAGGGTGACACAGATCCACATATATCTGAGGAATATCTGGAGGCCATGGTCAGAGGTTTTTGATGGTAGTTACACCAGTTGATCTTATGCTTATCCTTGTAGGTAGTATTCTTCAGAGAGAAGTTGGAAGATTTTGGAACATGATGCTCCAGGTTCACGATTAGGTGACTCTCATCTAGGCGGTCATGGAGAGACTTTTTATTGTAGAGTTCTTCTGAGTTACTTTTCACATTGAGAATATACATGAGATCCTCCACTTGTAGTAGGGGAGCATGATTGTGTCTCTGTATTTATCAAGGTTCATCGACCTCTCATGATACACAACTGACATATTGCAGGATGCTTTTTCGGGGTAGAACCTTCATGCTGGGGCACAAACTAGATATTAGAGACTTGATGATTTCTCCTAGCATTCTGACGTAGGCAGGGGTGTTTGAGCAAGAACTCATAGTAGAGATATTCTTATATAAGAAGTCATTGGCAGAGAGACCCACCATTAGATGTCATGTTGTAGAGTCATCTATAGCTGGAAGCTGATGGATAATGCAGAGGTCCAAAATAACCAAACCTATATGTGGATGACCATATGATATAGATTAGGTTTCGAGGGGCTCTTAAGATAGAGAAAGACATGTAAGGAGTAGTCAGTGTTACTCATGCGGCGAGTAGGCTCACATGGATCATGACTCCCAGACCCACCATATGGACGACCATAAGATGGTAAAAAGAATTCCTCGGTAGAGTATAAGATTCAATCGAGGAGGTCCATAGGAATCAGGTAAATGTGGTAGAGGAGCTGGTTGTGCAGTATGAGGTGGGGAGTGATTCTAGGTTCTACCGTCACCACCTCCAGGTGGTCTACCCCGACCACCAAGAGAAGGTCGACAAGGATGGGCTGTACTCTATAAAGTGAAGGCCTATGAATACAGTGATCTGGAGATGATTCAATGTACGATCTATTTCTACTCCTCTGTAGCTACTGTACTTATAGAATCAGGTGCCTGCCCATGACCCTTGTTTAGATTATGAAGATTTTGTTGGAGCTGTTGGCTCAATCCTTATGGATAGATACTCATACGGCAGAGGATTTTACAATTACACCCTGATACCGGTATTGTGAGCATACTCTAGGAGGAAAGAGCAATAAATGAGATATTCTAGTAGAGGCGTCGAGGCCTTATGATGTCATCTTTGGTATGTATTGGTTTTCTAAACTATATGCTCAGATCAACTGTATTAGGCGCAAAATATGGTGTGTCTGTAAGGAGGGGACCAGGTTTCCCTTCACCAGAGAGAAGGGAACCATTGAAGCACATGATGAACATACCCCGAGGAGGTTGAAGTAAATCACAGATCAGTTGGATAGCCTTACCCTCGAAGTCATTGATGTTGAGAGTCCGAGTTATCCTGTAGTGGTGGACTTGTACACTAATGTTTTCCCTGATTATATTATTGTTCTACATCCTAGAAGATAGGTATACATATATATTGACTTGTACCCTGGGATGACACCAATATCTACACCAGCATATCAGATGGCTCCCATGGAGTATTGACAGATGCGATTACATCTAGAGGACTTGTAGAGGAAGGTGTTCATTAGAAGCAGTTTTTATCCTTGGGTTGGTCGGATTTTGTTCACCAAGAAGGCGGATGGGAGTTTGAGACACTGTGTGGACTATCGACGCATGAAACATGTGACTGTAATAAATAAGTACCCACTACTAAGGATTGAAGATCTTTTTCATTAAATAAAGAAGGAACCTCAGTAATCACTGATAGAACTCAGATCAGGCTATCACCATCCCACGGTATAGTATGAGGATGTGTAGATGATGACCATCAGATGTTGGTATGGCCACCATGAGTTCTGGGTTATGCCATTTGGCTTGACCAATGCAGCAACAATGTTCATGGGACTCAGGAATGGGATCTTGAATCTCAACCTCGATCACTATGTGGTACTCTTCATCGATGATATCCTAGTTTATGGAAATATCTCGAAGTTCCAGTTCTGGATCTGAGGCGTTCACTTCCTAGGGCACATCATCTCGGAGGATAGAGTTGCGGTGGATCTAAAAAATATTCAGGTTGTTATTGCTTGGGTGCCTCCCAAGAGTGTGATGGAGGTGTGTAGTTTCCTAGGTCTGGCCGGTTACTTCTAGAGGATTGTGCATGACTTTTCCAGAGTTTCGACAACTGTATCAGCATTTACTAAGAGGGGACAACCCTTCGTGTGGTTGGAGAGATTCCAATAGAGTTTCCAAGAGTTGAGGCAATGACTGATGAGTGCCCCCATCATGGGGATACCGGAGGATGGTGTAGGGTATGTAGTATACTGTGACACATCATGGACCCATCATGGATGTGTCCTCTTGTAGGAGCGAGCGGTGATCACATATGGTTCTCGAAAATTGTGACAGCATGAGAAACAATTATGCTACCCAGGACCTGGAGTTAGTTGCAGTACTCTTTTTCATGAATGTGTGGCGACATTATATGATAGGTGAACAGTTTATAGTCTACTCTGATCACACGAGTCTCATGTATATCATCTCTCAGGGGTACCTAAACATGAGACATCATCGTTGGCTTCAGTTCCTCCAAGTCTATAACATCGAGATTTCCTATACTCTTAAGAAGGGGAATGTAGTAGAAGATGCACTCATCAAGAGATTTGGTATACAATTTCTGAGTGAGTCATCGAATAAACTAGCTTCTTGGAGGATATCCTATATAGATAGACTTGGAGCAGCTTATCTTCAGTCTCTGACAGTCACTCCACCACTGCTTTAGTGAGCCAGGGAGGTACAACTTGTGGACACTGACTGCGAGGCTCAACGTGCTCAGATATCCACAGGAAAGGCACCTATTGTATTTTATAAAGGTGGATAGCACATAAACCTCTTCAAAGGGAGTACAATGTTACCTGTGTCCCTTTAGGAGTAAGTGTTGACGGAGTTCCATACACCCCCTCTTGTGGTAAATACCGGAGTGGGGAAGATGTACCAGAACCATCGACATCAACACTGGTGATTAAGAATGAAGAAATCAGTTGCATAGTTTTTCTCTCAGTGCCTCACATGTCAGTAAGTGAATGTAGAGCAACAGTTTTCAGCAGGTTTAGCTCAGCCACTTGAGGTTCCAGAGAGGAAGTGGGATGTAATTTCCATGGAATTTGTTACATGACTTCCATGCACGTCCAATGGACAGGATCCATATGGGTGTTTGTTGACCGACATACTATGTCATCCCACTTCCTTCCAATCATAGAGTTGGGATCAGTAGAGATATTAGGAAACCTATTTGTATAAGAGATTGTATAGCTTCATGGAGGGCCCTCAACAATTTTTTCTAATGGTGATGCATGTTTTACTTCCCGTCTAAGGAAGGGGTTGTAGGAGGCGTTCGGGACTCAACATTGATTAAGAACCACCTTTAATCCGTAGAAGGATGGAAAGACATAGCGGACCATTCAGACCCTCAAGGATATGTTTCTTGTTTGCGTCCTTGATTTCAGCTAAAGTTTGGAGGATCATTTACCCTTGGAGGAGTTCACGTATAACAATAAATATCACTCCACATTTGGTATGGCACCTTTTGAGGCATTGTACGGTCAACCATGTAGATCGGCATTGTGGTGGACTAACCCAGGGGAGTCAGCAATAATGGGACCGAAGAGGGTACAGGCTACCACAGAGAAGGTGAAGATCATTTAGGATCAGATGAAGACTATAAAGATTAGGAATAAATCTTATGCTGACAAGAGATGGAGACCTCTGGAGTTCGAGGATGGTGACCATGTCTTTCTACGAATCACGACTCAATGAGCTTTGTGGTGATTTGGATGGGGATTAAAGTTATCTTTGAGGTTCATAAGACCCTTTAAGGTACTCAATAGTGTTATTGAGGTGGCTTATCACTTACCTCATCCCCCTCAGATGCACCGAGTGCAAGGAGTTTTCATGTATCATAGCTGAGGACGTACATGCATGATCCTTCACACATCATTGAATGTGGTGAGCTGGACATAGAGGATGAGATGATGTTTTCAGAGGTTCGAGTAGAGGTTGAATAATGATAGGAGATATTCCTTCATGGGAGATTGATGCCTCTGGTCCACGTATGTTGGCAGCATGGGAACCTCCACAAGATCACATTGGAGCGGGATGCTCAGATTCATGCTCAATACTCCCACTTGTTTCCCTAGTTTGTGTTGTGGATTCTGGGGATGGAAAGCAATGAGGTGGGGAGAATTTAAAGAACCATAAATTTCCATGAGATTTTTTACATATTTAATGGAAATATTATGAGTCCACAAAAATAGACTGTTCATGATTCTGTGGCCCGGTGTGGCCGGAATGAATTTCTGAACTTGTTTTTAGGTACGTTCAGTAAACACGAGAGCTATGTTTTATAACATTTAAACCGGTTCATGGAATAGAAATCTGAAGACATCCTTGAACTCTTATCAATGATATTATCATAAGGATAATTTCACTTCAATTGTAGTAGGTCGATGGTGGATGTTGAATTTACGGGTGTTTGTGGAGGATTAAAATCAAAAAATGTTTTATATTTATTAAACTCCACCCATTTATTTTTAAATTCAATGGAGGTGGGGACCTCATGAGAGTGGTCTGGAATTTAATGCTGGTCATTAAATGTTTGGTTACACAAAATGGGTAACCTCTATTTCCTTTAATTAATAGGATTCATTAATTCTAAATTAATGAATCATCTTGTATATAATGAATTATATTTACTATTCTTGAGGGGATTGGGGGGTTGATTTTTTATTGGTTAAAGGAAGTAAAGTATATTGATGAAGAACGGATCCATGAAGCAATATAGGAGGATCATCGTTAGAGCGTCATCGTTGGCGGCTTGTGTGGGGATGACAATCACTGACACCACCTCCAATCACGAGCGATCTCCAACTTACAAATGAGGTAGGGGTGAGTTTATGATTGTTCGTTGTGGTTTTACATTGAATCATTCTTATATACCTACTTGCTATTGGTATAACGTGGTGGGTGTGGTACAAACAAACACGGACCGATCCCTCAACAATTTCATTGTTGATTGATGTCATCTTCACGGGCAGATCGATGGGTTGAGCGTCACACGAACACATTGTCGACGACCGATGCCGATAGGGTTATGGTGGCGGCCAGCACACTGGGAAACCGCAATGACAGCGACTGTAAAACCGCACCACCGATGTAGGCCATGGTCCATTAACCGCATTACTGGAATGTGGCGGCCGAGACACTGACCATCCACATGGAGGCAAGGTGGCGGGTTTCCACACCGCCAGTAGAGGAGGAGGTCACTAGTTCTTAGTTGCGGTGGTGCACACGGAGGGCAGATAGCAGACATCCATCCACGGGAGAAGAGGAACTGTCATGCCACTGGAAGGGGGAACCTGCCGCGATCTTGGACGACCACACCATCCCATGCAGGACCCTCTCTGATAAGTCTTGTGTGCCAGCAGATGGTTCCACATGGTGATGCCGTGTTGGCCAAGCTGAACAGTCTGTTGGACCGTTCAAAATACTGGGGGGTGCCTCCACCCGGGTAGTTCCTAGGGCAAGACCTCCCATGGTGGACCACACCCAGCCGAGCGAGCCATGCCCAGCGGGCCACACTGCCCCCTTTGCAGGTTGGACTATACCATGAACCAGCGGGCCAGTCCTGTCGCTATCCATCCCATCCATGCTGGTCCTAGACTGGGTTGTGTCAACCTGATCTGGTTTTGGTTGGATGAAGCTAGGTTGGGTTATCCCAGGCTCGTTCGGGCCGGTTCAGATTGGACTCGAGTACATCTGGACCCAGTTTCACATGATTATCCATATCAAATGAAACGTGAATCTGTTTGAAGAACCATCTGTCGCAATATAATCCATGGAACGAGATGGTACTTTTGGTATAATTTACTTCATTTTTGGATAAAGTTGGAGTACGACTAGGATTGATCGAATATGAATCCAACATGGCCCTCTGAATAGAAACACAAATAACATACAGACGAGGCATCTTATTTACATGTAGTTAGTCGCATTTGGTCCCTTTTGACATGATGAACCTTCATGATATTTATTTGTGGGGCTTCGCATTAGTTGAAGTATCAACCTATGGATTGATGATCATATCCTCTCAAAATCATGAGTAATTAGTGTGGGAACATTGAGGCTAGTTGTAAATGAAATATCTTCAGATCCTGTGTGGGTCATCATCAGATCTTTTGTGCGTTAGCATCTACCGATCCTATGTGTGTCAACTAAAAATACCATCTTGGTCATATTTAGAACCTGTGTGTGTCATCTTTAGATCATGTGTGGGTTATCATCATATCCTATGTAGGTCATCATTTATCATGTGTGGGTCAACAACAAATCTTATCGGTGATTTAATATGATCTATCAATAAAACTAATCATCTATATATTCGTTCATAAGTTGTACTTGGTGTTAGTTGAGTCCTTAACATTTTGCAAATCTTCGGCGTGGTGATACCTTTGTGGTAATATTCTATGTGGTGTTAACTTTTTGGTACATACCATCGTGGAGATACCTATGTGGAATTCTTCTATGTGGTGTTACCTTTGTGTTACTTATCATCGTAATGTTACATTCATGGTATTATATTATTCTTGAAATAGTTGAGCCTTTGTCTAAGGATTTGGGCCTTGTGTTTCATAATGTATGAGATGGGAATACATGATAACTTTGGTATATGTATGGACATATTCCTATGTATGGTTGACTATTGTTTCCTGCTTTGTGATTATGGTTTTTCCTTTTAGTTTATCCTTGGTGGATTATGAAAGACCATAGGGGGTCTCGGGGTCTCTGTTGAGTATCATTATTTGCACCCCTGAATGGCATATGCTCGCACCTTGATGTGTCTTGTGTTGACGATGGGTAGTGCTGATCGAGGTCGAGGGTACTAGGACTATAGGATACTTGGTTTTGGACCATTAGACAAGACGTACCACAATGATTATCATTCAAGAGTTGTACCTACCGTTCAGGTAGGATCCTTGGCAGTTGTTCACAAGAGTTGTTTCCTGTTTTACTTGTACTTTCTATTTAGGCATGTATTCATTCCACTTTACATACTGAACTGACTCTGTTTTAATTTAATATTTTACTTTGTGCTAGTATCTTTCTATGTTCTTGTAATGTGTGAGTTTGCTGGTTAAAATGCAATGCTTTCCCAGTTTTAGGGATTTACCTATCTGGTGCTAGTCGCTAGCCCATGGCCTATGGAAGTGTGGCTTAGGGTAGTCACGACACGGGCCCCGTGGGATAGTCGTGACAAGTATAACATCATGTCTACTAAAATTCAATAGAAGATCTATGTTGACAGTTATTTATTGGATCTTGATTTTGATATTGGAGACATGGTATTCTACCACATTTCTATATTTAATAATTTTATGTGATTTTTGAATAAGGGAATGATAATTCCATGGTACCTCCGCCCATTTTAGATACATTATCAAATTGGAGGGATTGAATACTTACAATCAATTCCTAATAATCTATCAAATGTCGATGATATATTCTATGTATCCCTATCGAGGATGTACATACCAAACACCTTACATTTACTCAATATTGCATTTCTACAATTAGAGAATTACCTTTCTTATGATGAGAAATCTATGAAAATCATAGATCATAGAAACAATGTTATACATAATAGAACAATGATCCATTTCAAAGACGAAATCGAGAAACCAAAGTTTGAAGAATTATCAATGAAATAATATGAGGTGATAAAATAGAGTTACCCTCATCAATAATGTTATTGTAAATGAAATTTTCTATCATGAAAATTCCTAAGGTTGAATATTGTAATGACATGAACTGTTATAAATATAATGGAAAATTTTATATCATTAAATGAATTATTATGTATTTTGGTAATAGAAAATACATAAAATCCTTTAGTTGTATTATATATAATTTAATTGATCATTATGAATTTTTTTCAATGATAATATTTACAATAAATACTGAGAACATGATTAGTATAAATATAAGGTTTTAACAAATCCAATTTACCTAATAAAAGTAAGTTATGGCCTCATCATGTATGAGAATAACCTAGGAATCCCATTTTGAGAGAATTTTATAGAGATACAATAACTTGGATTTAAATTTTTCAAAAAGAAATATGATATCCAAAAAATTAAGCCCAAGTGAAACTATTTATGGGAGAATTTCATGCTCATTTATATCACGACCCAAATCATGTATGGCGAACCACACCACCAAATTCTCACTATAAAATACCATAATCATTAGGTGATTATGATTTAATAATTTGATATGTGTCAATACCAATGAAATATTATTATTCACTTTTGTTATTACAGAATAAGTAATTTATTTTCTACCAATTATTATGACATTGGAAAAAATGTATTTCTATAGAATAAATCACAAATAGTTTTTTGGGTAATATTAAAATTTAATGAAGGAATATATTTTGATAAATTAATAGTTATTTAAAATAAATTATATTTTAATAAGATATTTTTTTAAATTATTTTTCATAATCATAAATTAGAATATAATTTTCCAGTTTTGAAATGTTATTTTTATGAGGATTCAAAAACTATTGTTATAAAAAACCCAAATTTCATAATAATTGTAGATATAAATATAAAAGTGACAATTTACATATTTATAAAATTATTAACATAAAATTAATTTTATTTTTGGAATTATAATCTCATAATTATCCAATGGTAAATGATTTATAATTTTCTGAGACAACCGAATTATTGATTAAAAAATTATATATCATATAAATGTACATTGTATATAATGAAATAATATTGTCTCAAAATATACGTAATATATAATTAAAAACTTATCAATGGCCAAATATACTTTTTCTATTTAAAATTATTATATATTAATAATATTCTATTAATTTAACAAATCCATTTTAAATCCACAAAAATAGCTAATATATTTTATGGTTTTACAATCATTTCATTAAGAGTATGATTGACCTCCACATATAAAAGGGTATTATTTTATTACCATAATCCCTTTTCAATATAAAATATTTAAAATAACTCACATTTTAAATAATCCAATGGAAAAAACCATGATAAATATAGTGGTTATGTTTATTTTATTATATAGACTCCAAAAGCTAATTTAGAGAAGTAATTATGAAATATTCAGAATTTTCCTATGGAAACCAACCCAAGGTACCCCATGCTCTCAAAAGGATCCTGCCATGTCGTTGGAGTCACCCACTCATGTAATGGATCATCACCTCTACTTATTTATTCATGTTTCTTTACTATTTTATGCCTTATATTTCCAATAACTAATGTTGGTATTTACCCTTAAATATCCCCATTACTACCCATTTTACTTCTAAATGATTATATACCGCATTATCTCTCATTATAAAATATTAATTATTTTTAATTGAATTTGTTGTGCTGTAAATATTTTACTGTGAGTTTCTATATCAAAACAATTGTGTAGTGTATATCATACACATTTCCAATCAAGGTTGATTGAATTTTTACAATTATAATTCATTTTATTTTCACATATATGTATTTATTACAAACTCTTTAATCATGGAATAAATTACATTTAAAAATTAATTCATGATGTTTGATCAAGGTTGTTGACATAAGCATGATATTTAAATTAATGTGATGGGTTCTCCTGAACTTATATAGAGCTCTATTGAATTAGGTAATTTTTAGTTTCATGAGATGTCATTTTGGGACAAGGAGTGAACCTGATTCCATTATGGGTCTTTTTCAATCATGATGAATTGGATTTTAACCATGAAATACGTTTATGATTTATTTTTTTACATTTATTCCACATTCCCATGTTATGATTATCGTGGTATATTATTATTTATTATTTATGATTTTATTCTCAATCTATTTATTCCCCATTTTTATGCCTATATTATAACATGTACCATCATATTATATATTTATTAACGTACTAATCATTATATATCACCCAATTCTTATCTATGACTCTAGGTTATCTCATAAAATTTTAAAAACCATTGAATTTTAGATGCATGATATAGAAGTTCTCTGTAATTTCATCATATCTCTAGTTCTAGATATTAGTCTATGTACATAATCCCTAAAAACATTAGACTTATCAATATTATTGGAGGTATTATTTGTAACATAATATAACTAATCATGTTTTAATGTTTAATAATATGTTGGGTTGCTATAGATGGACCCTTAGAACAAGGATCTAATTCGAACATTCATGGCCAAAGATTTATCTCTATTATGTGTCATAGATTACATATACCCCCTTGTGTGTGTGATTTTAGTATATTATAAATATTGTTGATGATATATATTCCTGATATTCTTAACATTTGGATTACATTTGTCTCTATAATATATATTTTTAATTTATTTTTTTGTTTTATACCATATTTTTTATGGACATTTCATTTATTAACTGAATAAAATTTAATATCATATATAATAACTATTGTTTTATGTGACAATAAATTAATGTCCATTTCATTATTTTTTTGAGAATATTTTATATCAGATGAAATATTTATTAAAAATAATTTACCCTCGTAATGTATTCCTTAAATATAGTTTTATACATAGCCAGTGGAATCTATATTCATTTTTATGTTGGTTTATGGCACTAAACCAATGTTTTGGCTCCCTATGTGGGAATAATTTATGATATTAATGAATGGTGGTGGATTAATGCAAATTTTTTGTAAACTTATCATAGGATACAAAGGAGAGAAATATGACATTAGACGAGAGTATATTTTTCGAGGAATAACCTACAATGGGGAATATCCATGAATATGAGATTTGTATGTTTCTTTCAAGAGGTAAAAGAATACAAATCATCATAGAAGAGTGTGTATATATAAGTGAAAGGTGTAAAATTTTCCTTAACATTAAGAATTGATTTTTACATCAAATATGGAATGTGAAATATCATTAGTGGGGGATAAGGATACTGAGAATTATCTAACTCGTGTAGTGGAAAATGTTGGATATTCATCAATAATAGAGTTGGTGATGGTATGACCAGGGTTCAAGGAAGAATGTCTAGAACCTGAATGCCTGAAATGTTATTTATTGTTTCATATAATGTATTGATGAAAATAAGTAATTCTTTTTAGTTTATATAATTCTTATTTACTATGTAGTGTTATTATAACATACTTATACAATATATATTTTATAGGTTATGTACTAAAACACAAAAGTTTATTAATACTTAGTTGTACTCATACCCTACTTGGGCATCCATGGAACTTGGTGAGCCAATAATCCATCATGTTTGGAAGGTACAGTTCTAGCTAAATCCTAGGTTTGGTCATTGATCATGATTTCAGTCTTTGAGAATAGATATGGGGAATATGTGAGGCTTTATTTTTGATATAGATCCCAATTTTCAATATTATTATTTTTTATAATGAATATGAGATTGTATTAATGGGTTTTAAATGTACTTATATTGTTGTAGGACTATTTATGTTGATAATATTTGAATTCATTCACAACAGATGGTATGTTTACAATATTCAATGTAATGTTATTATTTATTTTTGGAAATTGGGTGATTAATATATTTTTGATAACTCTAATTGAATGTATATTTTCCCAAAAAATTTAATTACACCCTCCAGGTTATTCAGATGCCTCTGTTATTTTAGTAGGTATGACTTTTGACATCTATCAGACCAGATAAAACCTAGTTATTGAAATCGTGGTTTTAAAAATCAGTATTAGAGGAGTATTGTATTAATTAATTGGTGATTTGGTAGAAAGGATCCATTGTATTGTGTTAGAGACTATATTTAAAAATAGATTATTGGGTCATGAACACATTTGTTATGGGAATTCAAGTTTATAATTGAATATGATGGATGTTCGTGGTTATCATTTTTTTGGATATATGATTTTACCTCCTATGATGAAAAAGGATTTATTAGTTTTATTATTTCATAAGGAATTAATTATTGGTCATATCATTAAAAGGCTCCACTCTAATATTATTATGTACTTAATATTCAAATTGACATATTTCCGTCATATGTGTGACTTTAGTGATGATGAAGTACTCATATAGTTCAGTGTCCTTAGCTTGTATTGTCATTAATGTGTTACTTAATGGAGATATTATATTTTAAGGGACACCTATGAATTTATTCTTCAGATAATATAACATTTGAGTCTATGGTTTGGATATGTTTGTCGATGAAGGGGCATAGAAAAATTATGTATTTTATAATTCAATCCCACTAAGAATGAGTATTGTAATATACAATTTTTGGTGTTAATATCCTCAGTAAATAATTATGTGTGAGTGCAGATCTATTAGTTAATGTGTCAACGATAGCATACATGTAGGCATATAAGGAACTCACTATGGTATTATATTTAACTTAACCATTTCATTATATACTTGATGTAGAAGTTCTAGGGTGATTAACTTATGACATATTTATAAAGATGTACATAGATGAAGTTCTATGAGTTATAAACCTATGTGGGACCTTATTATGGATTTCATGAATAAACCTTCTATAATCATAGGTGTGACTATAGTAAATAGTTAATTAATACCTCATACTACATGGGTCTAATAGGAGGGATGGTATCACCAATAGAACGTTTAGTCTATGTTACTAGTACCATAGGGGCTGATTATTTTGATGAAGACTAATTATATATGTGATTAACAAAATACATATTTAAGGAAAATTATAAGAAGTTTCCAATAAACATTCAAATATAATTCTCCACATCTTTTCATTCTCATGATACTTTTTAATCATTGAAATTCGATTCTAACAAGTTCCTTACCCCATTTTATCTTTAAATTATATTTTTGATCGTAGAATTAATATGGGATCCTGATATAAATGTAATGTCAGATTCTAAAAATTATCATTATGGGTTCCTAGTATTAGTGGAGCTATAATATTTTATAGTGAGGATTGATTAAAAGTTATGTGAGACTTTTCATAATGTTACATGATTCATTACAAATCACACTATTTTGACTGAAAATTTGTTTTACCATAAATTATAATGAAATACATGATGTTGGTGCATTTTGAAATTGGGTTATGTGTGGGATTTTTTTAAAAGGTAGAATAAAGTGGTGAGATGACAAGTGATTATGATTAATATTCTATATTTTATCCAAAAATAGGTAGTGTTGGTCGGTCACAAATAAAATATTATGGCCACCATGAGATTTATAGAGCAACATGTTTTTCATGATGATCACTAATTTTGAAATATAAAGGTTATGAAGTGTGGAGATTTCATTATATAGGGATATTAAATTAGGGAAGGATAAAGGTATTAACCAAATATTATATTAATTATATTACTAACTAGGTGATATGGTCTGGAGTCTCACCCTCTATGATGGAATGCGTGTATGTTATTAAATTTAGTGAAATACAATAACATTTAACCTTGACTATAATGTGTAATTATTTTCACATAGAAAATATTTATAAAATGATGACCATGATAAACAATTTCATTCATTGATGAATTTTTTTGGATTGTATGGACTGATTTCATCATTCCCTAGTGAAAATATTGATAATTTAATTTTGGGGTTTATCAATATTCTGGAATGTGAATATATTATCATGGGAAGGGTTGTGGATTAGTGAATGACTGATAGAACAATATTCTTGTTGAATCTAAAATACTAATGTAAAATTTAATCATTAGTATCTATATCCATATATAATTCTATATATAGGATTAAGATGTAGTGATCAATGGATAAAAGATATGGTCATTGAACGTGGAATTTGGACAGTACAATCAAAGAGTGAGTCGGATTGGTGGTTCGGTAGTTCATGAATGAGAGGTTAATTTCTATACTGAATGATTGCATAACTGAACATGAAAATTCCATTGTTGTAATTTCAGTTTTTAGTTAGGATATCATGTCCATTTAAAGAACCCACCATGGATTAATTCATTGTGATCAGTGGATTCATTGACCATAAATCTATAATGTCATGTACAGATATAAGAAGTCGTCTTGAATGGGATAGGCTAGTTATACATGTTAATGTAAATGGGGTAGTTATGAACCACATTTATCATCACATATTTGGTATGTAAAATGTTTTTAGGGATATTTAGTATTATATAATAATGTTTTTCCATTTTGGGTTACATTTTTTAATAACCCAATTGTTTTGTTTAGAATCGATAACGAGGTTGGTTATCATATATTAATTTATATTTTACATATTATTGGGTGTAATGGAACTATACAAATCTATGTTTTTCATTGTTTGTTCATAATATTGCTCTATATGATTTTTTTGAGGATTGAACCACCATTCATCATATTGATTCAGAAGAATGAAATATTGTGTATTGAGTAATATGGGTATGTTGATCACTGACTCAGTGTCTGATAACAATGAATATTTTTTTTTATTCTTCTCTATTATTACTTATGATGTGTTTGAAGTACGTGATGGAAAAAATGGAATACGGGTGTCTGTGGGGATGTGTTTCGACAATTTATGAGGGATCGTAGATACCTCATATTAGTTTGGGATTGTGGTGGATTGGGTGACATGATTCACATGATACCTCAAATTTTCAAGGAAATATAGTGTTATTGTGGTTTTATTTTAATTAAATGATTCATTAAATCTTATTAATTATAGTGTAAATTTATACAATTAATCTCAAGGTTGTTTTATTTAGAAACATAGGAGTCAAAAAAATTAATCATTTATATATATAATTAATATATCTTTTTAGGATTTAAAGGAGTCCAATTGGTTAATATTAAGATCATAATAATTTTAAAGGAATGACGTGGGATTTCTAATATACGACAACAAAATATGTTTTCTTGTTTTAGGAAAATTTGTAGCCATTTATTTTATGTATTATCCATGGTGCTTTGTTAGGCTCACCAACCAACCAATGAGCCCAGCGAGGTTTTCCAATGGAAAGCGAGTGAATCATCAGTGGGGTGCATTGCACACACTTTTAATTAGGTTCTATCATATCTTTTTGTCCATAAACGCCACTATATATTATTAATCCATACATAAATTTCTAATAGAAATTTGATTATTCTCTTATCATATCCACCATCACTGATTTTATTTACAGTGGGATGCCTCATCGTGAGGTCCCATAGTAAAATTGGGTGAGATAATTCATCACTCATAGATCATGACTCCATAATCTAATGTTGGGTTGATCATTGGGTTGTTTTCATGGACTAATCCTTTTTGTAAGTCATATTAATTAATATCCAATGATGTCTCATTTTACTTTCAAAACATTATCCTTTTGGTCCATTAGATAAATAATTATTCATTTCCATTATTCTAATTGTAGAATTTGTTATCATTTTAATTGGAATATTATGTAATGTGTTTATGATGGGAAGATTTCTAATGGAATGGCTAGAGGATGTCTCTTAAATATGATACTATTTTGTTGGGGTATTTTCTATAATATTAGAGATTGTATTTGTAGTGTATGAATTGTCATTTTAAATTATTTAGGCAAAATATTTTTACTTGGGATTATGATAGATTTGAGTTATGGATCTTTCCTAGGTTGTTGGTTTTGGTTCTAAGTAGTTAGTGATTCCTAAACATCATGGAGTCAAATGATATCTAAATTGACATGTATGGTCTCAATAATCAAGAATGGGATTTTCATGGATGGGTGTCGACATAGTATCAATGTAGGTGGTCACGTCTTCTCTAACATGTTGTATTATTTTTCAATTATTATCATGATATATAAGTTTCACCATTTGTTTGAAAAAATATTAATTAATAATTTTATTATAATTAGTTTTAATGATTATTTAGTTTATAAAATATATTTATTGACTAATTAATGGAACCCTTCCAAATTTAAGAGAATAATATGCCATGGACACGAAATATCCTTATGCACTGGATTAATGTCGGACACTAATGATTGAGGATCGATCACTAATTTCCCATGGCATATTATCTCAAAATGAAATGATCATTTAATGGTGTAGAATAATATAATTTCCCATAATAGAAAGTTGAAATATATTATCTCAAAATGAAATGATGTTATAACTTAAACTGTTACCTAAATTTTTATATTTAATGAAACACTATCAAAACTCATGTATGTTAAATATATATTTATTATAAACATATTATACAACCATATTCATATATATAATATAATTTAAATTTCAAATATAATCTCTTTTTTCTTTTCTATTAATTGCATGTTATTAAAAATATGATTCGAGAGAACACTTGTTAATTTCAAATTAATAGTACTATTTCATGGAAACTTTAACTGCAAAACAAATTCATGATATCATCACATATATATTCCGAATAATTACAAAATCTTCATATTTATTTTTTATATACACTTTTATAACCGTTATTATAAATAATTGATGAAAAATGAATCAAAACACTTCATAGTGACAGTAGTCTGTACATATGAATGAGAGATGATTCCACATTTCAATGGATGGATAAAAATAAAATGCAATTATAGTTCAAAATTGTATAATCATAATTATATTGTAAATTGTATATATATATATATACATATATATATTAATGAAAACCCAATTACCATCCATGTAATGTAGAAATGAAAAACATATCACATGTCTTCATAGAAGTTGTAATCTACACATATGAACTAGAAACATTATCAAATTAGATAGGATGGGGAGGATAAAGAAAATGGAAATAAAATATATGAAACAAAATATTTATTAAGTTAATATATTGATTCCATCATGTTATTACAGTTTTATTAAATATTTAAAACGGTTTTGAAAAAGTGAAAGGAATGTGATCGGTAAGAATGTATACCATTTCATTATGTATCCTCCATCATAATGATCCTTAAGGATTCCTTGATAGATATTTTGGGATAAATAGAACCTCAAGATAGAGTATAATGATGTTTTTAGGGTATTCAATTAGATATATTTTGATAAAATTCTCTTATATTGTGTAAAAAATTGACGAATTGAGGTTTCCTATTATATTTGATAACAGTAGACCTCTTATAGATACATGAAGTGAAAAATACTTATCATGTTATTGTAACCCTTATCACTTTTTCTATCCCTATGTGATCCATTTTATCAATTATCATGTTAATGAATTTTTACCTCGACTAATGTCCATAATAATAAAAAACTGCAATTAAAATCAGGAATAAATTTGTAAATGATGATTTTAAATAATTTTTAATATTTATCAGATTCAATTACTATATGTTTTTGAAATTCATTTGAATATAATTATTCAGTACCTAGTGAATGCCTTTTAGATAAGTACAATTTCTATCAGAAAACATTAATTAATCCAATTCATTTCCAAGTAAAAATCATTCCATAAATGTTTATATATTAAATTTAATAAATAATCTTCATATTTTATTAAATTTATATATAATCAGTAAATTATTCAATTTTATTTGATAAAATAAATTGTTCACAAATGATCAATATTTGTGAAAAATATATATTTTTACATGAAATTTCATTATAATCATATAAATGAAATTAATTATTGATATATTAATGATTATTTAGTATCTCAAATTAATTAAATATAAAATATATAAAACTAATTGATCATTAACAAACAATTAAAATAATATACTTTTAAGAATAATACATTGAAAAATTTATCAATTATTATAAAAAAATATCATTTTTATCATTTAAAATCATGTACATTATCATAGTCAATAATTGAAACATTTTAGCAAGTTAAACACATATTTATATATGTAGTTATAATTAATTTTAAAGGATTATCCATACACACCAATCTAATATCTTGGTGATAACAATCAGATTTAATAACTATATTTCAACAAAATTTCGTGATTCATTTAAACTTGGTGTTGTGAGTAGTGAAAGGAGCCAATGAAATAATATTTATCTAAAAAGAAATATATACTAAAAATTCATGTGGTTACATTAAAACACCCATAGAATAATATTTCAAAGGAAATTATATCTTTGTTATTTAAGTAACTCAAGATATATAATCCTCATCCATTCATTGAGTAATAATATAACTTCTGCCAATATAGGGTTTCCAAAAAAACATTAACATGGTGAGAGGTCTGGTTCTACAAAATATTCACTATTTGATCCAGAATATACACTTTTTTTTCCTCATAAGATATATAATTCTCTATTTTTAATTCTTATGAGTTTAGAACATGTGATGTAATGTGTATGGAGTTCCTCAATATAGATACTCGGAACACATCATAATCCTGAGAGGGATTCAGAGGATGTCCCAATAAATAATCAACCAAACTCATATGATAAAGAATTTGGAGGGGGCCAGTAATAGTTAACCTCAATATAAACATCACTTAAATTTTCATAACCATCATAAAAAGATAAATTCATCATATAATACTATTTTAATCATTGATTTGTAGATATTTTCGATGATTGGAAGTTCAAAACATATAATTACAATGAGATACCCTGAAGTACTTTTCAGTATCTATATCCTTTTATTACATATCATCAACTATCTCTGCTACCTAAAATAATATATCACCAATAATATTCTTTCATGGTGGTGTTCCTAAATTATTTCTATATAGTGATGTATAAATATATATCCAAACACACAATTTAATCAAGTTGTTGTATGAAAATTATAATCGATTAATATTATCATCTAATTTATGTTGTATCTATCTCAATTTCCCTTTAGATGACCAATATAGGAATCCATGAGGATCCAAGAAAACAACCCCATACTCCATTGTCTTTCAAACATAATAAACATTGGTAAAAATTGGTTTAGTGGAGAAAAAATAATCAAATAAATATAAGTCAAATCTTGTATACTAAATAGAAATTTCAGGACAACCCATTATTATCTATCCTTGAAATTTGATATTGAATGTTGAAATAATTTCCTAAATTCAATTAATTTAATGAATGATAATAAATGAATACCAAAACCCATTTATTAACCCCATGAAGGATCACATGTCTAGGATCTAGTCCAAACTAGCATGCAAATTTAACAATAACAATTTATATTTACATTATTAAAACATCATTCCATAATGACATTATGGTTACCCAATGGTTCACTAAGTAGTTTCTGAGTAAAACATTGAAGTCCACAACTAACACTGTTTAAAAATATCCATATAGAGTAAATGTTTTTGAAACAACATTATAAATTATGGAATTATATATAAATTAAATTTACAATATCTTGACACTCTTTCAAAACCATTAGCTCTATGTTTACCCATTGGGATAACCATACATGATATGGAAACATGTCATGTTTCATTTTTTAATTTCCCATAATTTACTAGTGTATTAGTATCTGGATGTTTAAAATATTATAGTATGAGGAAAAATTGAACACATAAAATTCATATACCACTGTTCAATTATATGTTAAATAATTTCATAATGACGGAAAATTCGTATGTCAGAGGTTAAGCACATATTGAATTCACAATTTAACTATGGTGATTTCCAATGACAAGGTTCAATTATTTAATATATGGATACTATATCAAACATGAATTACCATGACATGTATAATTGAAAATCAACCATATCATGTACAATAGAGAACCAATGCATATAAATATACCCATGAAAACAAAATATTTTTACAACATTACAAATACAGAACATTTATACCAAATACTAATTATAATTAAAATAAAATATTCAATAAAATACTCCATTAATTAAATTTTTAAATATTATTTTAATGATGAAAACTTTACATTTCAAAATTAAAATATTTCCAATTACAAATTCATAATCCAATTACATCTAATTTCCAATTCACCGTAAAATTATTTTGAATTACAAACTCCTAAGTCAATTATGGTCAATTAAAATTTACCTTGACAATTTCACTGTATAAGTAATTCATATACAAATTATATTATAATAACAATTCACATGTTAGTTATTCCCCATTAATAAAATGGATTCCCAACAATCTATTTAAATTTCAAATTAACATGTTATGTAACATCTATAATGATTTCCCAAATATAAAGGATAAAAAAATTAAAATGTTATTATTGAGACACTAAAAATTGGTTCCATGATTTATATTAAATAATAATATATTAACATAACCCAAATTTACATCCTAGGGTAATGTATGGGTACACCTAACAAGATTCCAATGTTCTAAGGACAGAATCATAATCATACTTGATAGGGTCCGTACAAGATCTAGGTGAAGAATTCCATTGAATAAAATTAATCTTTAATTTATTTTTAAAACAAAAACTATATATCTAAGTGATTTAAGATATTACATATATTTTAAACCATTATTGTCTATAGAGATATTCTGTAGACTAGATACCTTAGTAGAAGTGAAGAATAACTACAGAACCATAATATGGATAATTTTGAAAAACTATGAATACATAATGAAAATAATTATTCCACAAAATATGGTATATAAAAATAAAATCATGTAGAAAATGTAATGAATCAAAATGTTTTTCAAAATATAAAAAATCTTGAAAAATAGATCACACATTAGATTAAATGATTATTATATGTCATTGGAGAAGACAGTGAATCCATTGATAGCTCTTGAATATTTATTTTCACAATCTAGGGTTGATGGATGAGGATTATTGTAATAAAAAATGGTTTCGATGAAAAAAATAGGATTATTTGTATATCAATTCTAGCATATATTGGTGAAACTGGATGTCCATCAGCCACTACCAACTAGACAGTGATGATTGGAAGAATATTTACAACTCGTGGGACAATACCTACAAGGCATTATGATCCCACCAAATATTCATTTGGATATATGGTAGTTGTTTTCATTATACTGGAACATTGAAGCTCTCAAACCAATCCCAATTGGGAATTCCTAGACAGAGGCAACTAGTTTATGTAACCCCATATATGATTGTAGAATGCTAGAGGATGGAGATAAGAACTGTGTAGGTGTAACAAACAAATGGGAATCCTTATAATGAAGTTCTTATACACAAACCAAGATCTCTGTAATCATTTTTAATGCATATATGAAATATAATCTAGCAAAGAATATTCATTCTTGTATAAATATTACTATTTAGATTATGACATAAGTACCAGAATGAAATTGTACGAATACCAGAGCACAGAATATAGGAAAAGAATATTATATTCTATTAAGTAGGGAAATACATTCAAATTCAACTCCTAGAACCAACAGTGGTCCATCACTATCAACTATGATCCACCATTTCTTGGTCCTCTATTGATCCGATCATTAGTATTATCATCAACATATGACATGACATGTTTGGGAATATAATAGGGTGGTGTGAGTACATATATAAAAATTTTTATGCCCAACATTTACAAACACAAAACAACATGGGGTAATAATATCTTCATCATGAATATATGATAGTCATAATATGATACAATAAAAAAGATAACCTTGAGATATTAATGATATACCCCAATTATCTTAATATGATTATAAATATAAAACCGACCTGTGATTGCACTTTAGTAACAATGGTTTCTCTCATCTGAGATAAGTCACTCGATGAGCCTTGCTATCACATGTGACACATATACAAAAGGTCATGCTTACTTTTCCTCCATATGATGATGTTCATGGCCGAACTAATAACATATTAACACATATATAAGGGATTAAACCTAGGTCCTATGGGTTATTCATTATATAAAAAAATTATTAAACCCTCAAGGATATGGACAACACATCATTATCATAAATTTGGGATTCATAACCCATCATAAAGACTAATGATAGATAATCACACCATGGGTTATAGGGAAGGATTCTAGACACTATACAAGACTAATAATTAAAGGGTATCCCATCCTATTATTAATACATGTTTCATCAATTTACCATTTAAGGGATATTAAAAGGGGATGCGAACTATATGTATTTGTATACAATTAAGATAACGAGTGTCAGATCTAGCCATTGAAAAAGTTCATGCGTTGTACATGGAGTACACATAATTTCATAGTATGTAATGACCTAATTATTTATATTATGGTGTTTTTGAAATCATAACCTTATGATCAGGTCATTAAAATGTGCATCATATATTCTAATACAACTACTAATATTTATGTACCTGGTAATTCCAGTGTACCTAGTCGCGATCATTTTCTCTGTTTGTTCTCATTTAATCTATTCATACCTACAAAAGCTGTTCAATATCATTCCCTTGTACCTCAAGAGTATATTATGTGTCACCAAATTCATGTCACATGGAATGTGGGAGGACCATGTTTCATGGGATATTTCATTCTTCATGAAACTCTAGACACAACCACAAAGATCAACATGTCATGTTTTCATCTGATCTACACAACACGTAACTCCAGATTTTAATAAATATGTTATTTTTCATCATTATCCAACCATGATTTTTCCCCTATAAATGTAACTATAAAAATCACAAATAACATTGGATATAGTATTTATTTAACTAAATTATTCTTATTTATTCATATTTTTGTAACCCAACAACATAGGAAATACCTCACTCCCTGCCCCACCACCATAATGATAAACCAGACATAGAGAAAATACTATATAGAGATTGATCCTTATATTATATCCCATTATATTACATCACACATAAACCAATTTAATGATCCAAAATATAAACCATCATCAAGATCATTCCTAGAAAATACCATTTGCATAATGATTAGTTTACATGTATTTTTCAAACTATATATAAAAAAAGAAGACAAGGATCACATGAAGAGAAATGAGTGATATTAAAAAAAATACATAAGGAATGAACCTCAAACATATTTAGTATTAGGTAAAATGAGATTATATAGTAAACATTAAATTGATGTAATAATAAGAGTCATCCGAAACATTATCCCTTCATAGTATTAAGATGAAAACTCAATACCATTAAATCATTAATCATCATTTGAATAAATTTTTAGGGATATTGATTAATGTTGGATAATTGATTATGAAACATGGATTGTCCCAACATAATAAAAATGCATACAATATGTTTTCATCACTCATGGATGAAGAATGATAATACAGTGACATCATTGGTAAGATCTATGAACTCCTTGGCCCACAAATCATGAAACCACCATCCATTTTCATTCATTCAAAAAAACATTTATAATGGTACCTCTCAAATCACAAGGGTTATTCATTTAATCATTTTTTTATATAATAGATTATATAAAAGATGAAATAATGTTTTGAAATTTAGTAAATAAAAAAATATTTAATTTATTATTTAACTAATACTCTCATGTATAATATTAAACAATACGCTTAATCCACAAAAAAGTAATGGCACACAAAGTGTAAAACCATCATTTTGGACATTACAAAAGTATCAAATATTCAATAAAAAACATAGTGTGAGAGAAGTTAATATATTGAATAAAACATTATATGATAATGATAGATTATATCTAATAGTTTTCTATATAATAATAAAAGCTCCATGGGCCCTAGAATCCCACGCTCACACCTATCCTAGCATCAAATTTGTGTAACAACAATAATAAAAAAATTTGCAAGAAAATTAATGGGATAATAAATTCACCCCACCACATGTATTTTCATACAAAAATAATGTACCTACTAATCGTGTTGTGGTCACTGATAATATATATAGTTGTCACTCTCCCATGTTCTCTCTTAATGATTATCATGCTTAATCAAACATAAGAAAGAGAATCTACCTACCATGAATGATCATCCCCGTATGACCCTTCATCACAATTGTGTACTATAAAAACATATATATACACACACACACACAGATATATATATAATTCATTAATATTGAGATCATCTTAGTTGATAACATGAAATAAGTTGTTCACATGTTTCATATGTTGTGATATATTGAAGACATAATGTAATAAATATAATTATATTTTATAGATAAATTTGGTATTCAACTTCTCTAACCATAACTATTATTTTAATGGGGTCTCTAAATCATACAAAAAACATGAATCCCCAGGAAAATAATATTAATCCTCATTGAGGATAGAAATTTTATAACGCATTATCTCACACATCGAGAGATAATGGTCTCCATTGCTAGACTACTATAGGATTGTAATCAATCCTGATGGTTCTCAGTCAATCCTATATGATTTTAATCTTCTAGTTGGTCTCCCTCAATATCTATGGTCCCATGAATACTGACTCCCCATGATTAGTATATCATAGTGGTGTCCTAAATGGTCTCCTTTGATGGCCATAAATGGTTTCATATCTTATGTGGATGGTAAACTATTTTTATATTTCATATTCTGCAAGGGTTGGTAATGTTATAAACTACAACCAAATTGCAAAATGTTTTCCTGATGCTTGTCCTCAATAACTAGAATTTTCGTCTCTATCTAGTCTTCTATTTTTTGGTAAATCTTCATTATCAACTACAACTGATTCCAAAATCAACCTAGAAATCATTTTCATTAATAGGAATTGAATTTAGAATCAATGTTTATTTTATTATTGAAATATGTCATGCCAAATTACCTTCTACATGTAATGGAATCTCATACTTCATACTAAACTATATTTTTATATTTGTATTAAGAGGTCCATCATGGTGTATTCATCTAAAATAACAACAATTTTATCATGTCCTCTACTAAATCATGTAATATAGATCAAAATTTATATAGATGCACCATCCAAAATTCTTTTTAACCTTTCAAGGTGTTGATCCAAAACCATTGTTCCCTGGTTCTCATTCATCACCAGTAGACATGTGATGCATTTGGATAAACAATTAGCTGCACATATCTTTATGTTGGTCCCCTATATATAACAAAAATGGTACCGTAACATATTCTCCACAATTTTACATAATAATATAAATGATTTATTAACTATCCTAACTATCTCATCTCACAAAGTAATTATTACCATCATCAACCCATAGAAATGCTAACATTCTCCATTCATTCATAAAATTCATTTGGGGAACCTAAAATAGATATCTAAAAAGAAAAGGTCTCATATTTGGTGTCTAAATCATGATCCTCCCTAAATCACTATTGATTCAGAATTTTGACCACCATTGGCTGTAGGTATAATTCACCATATAGATCGACTAATATAAATTACAATAACGCAAGAAAATATATCCTTTAACACAAAAAATTCAATCAATATCATCTATTGAGGGAATATTCCGCCACATTACCATTCCCAATAGTTTTTAATATAGATAATGTATTTTCATCAATTTACTCGAGACAAAAACATTATCCCATGTCAATATCCTTTTGAGAAATGATATACCTTATATTCTCATGGATAGAATAGACAATGAACCAATTTTTCATATGGTAGTGTTGCTGAATAATCAAGGTAAAGGTAACTACTACTAGATCTAGATCATTTGTAGAGTACTTCTAATGATTGGGTCTTACATTCATATACCCTGAATAAATATCCCAAAACACTCTATTAGAGAACATACTATTTTATTTCGAGAGGCATTACAAAACACCACATACACAACACAATCCAATTGTTGTATTGACATGTGGGATCATGTCATCCAACACCATAACTTTTGAAATGGATTATGGAACCTCTAAATCACAATGATATGATACCATCTAGGGTTAAATGTTATGGGGTTTTTAATATACTGGATAAACCAGGAATGAATATCATGTAGTATCCACCCAACCCATGTTATATTATGAACTCAATCATGCTCTTGGGTGGCTACCAAGCTATAATTACCTCAACATTAAACAGGTCCATAAATACTCCATGTTATTATATTTAATGTACATGGATTTTGATATTTTATATTTTGAACTAATACATTCAGATATTCATATAAATCATCATCTGTAAGTGTATGTTTGAGATCTCTTTCAAATTTATCGTAAGATCCTCCTCGTATACTGAGTATGCTAAAATGTAGTCCATGATGGAAAACATGATATAAGATGTTTTGAATTATATAATCTTTTATCCCATTGAACTAATGAATATTTTTATTAATGCTTATTGGAATCACTATATACTTCTAGTGACCCTATGTACATTGGAATGTGATATTTATAAAATCCTTATCTCAAACTCTGCGCTAGTGATAGCTAAACCTCTGTTCTGTCATTGGGAACACCAACATCCATTTCAACTAGTCGATGAGTTCATCGATTATAGGAAGTGTACACTTATTATTTATTTTTAATAGAATTAAGGGGAAATTAAAATACAAATATCGACATGTTCACTAAATCCTTCATTTATAATAATACAGTGATTTTAATGGGAGACACAATCTACTGGAAAAATCCCAACATCTACCAATCTATAAAACACACCATATACTCATGAATATCTATTGGGTCCATCCAATATTATGGTTCTGATATTAGGGTAGTCCTTGGTTTCATGACTTTGTATATATTGATTTCATGGAAGCGAGTTCATCCTAATCCATCCACAGGGAATACATCCTCATTCTCCACTACCACTTTTGGTTCCTAAAAGATCATAATATATGACCCGCCAAGGTTAATTCTATCCAAATAATGAGAAAGAACTTGTACCCTACATCATATGATCCCATCATTTTCTACCTATAGTGATCCATGATTTTCAAAAATATATATTACATATGTTATACAAATAGTAATTACATTACTGATGTATATTCTAGATGATTGTAATATACACACCATAAATTCATTTTATTTCACTAATGATCTTAAAGATATCCCTTAATATTATTCCCATACATTACAATCCATAAAAACCCATTCATAAAACAATTATTCATTATCTAAGAAAATAAATCATAAGAAAGGGTGATCTAAGATGCTTAGTATGGATAGAAAAGGTTATGATGTCCCAAACGAGGAGCTACTGAAAGTTTCCTCGAGCCTGTTGACCAAATTCCCTCAGGGAAGCCTCCCAGTACACTAGAGGGTGTCGACTAGTAGTGAGGGTTTGGTAGGTCAGTCTGGGAGACTATACGCTCTGGTATCATAATAAAACACCGGATACTGAAAATAAAAATAACCAAGTATTTAAGGTTATAAATAACCAGAATAGTACACTGACATATGATAGTCAAAACTAGAAAATATAATACTCAACGGAAAGGTAAAAAAATATATGACAATTAATGTTCTATGTGTCTATGATGCATCTAAATGTAAAGACGCAATGACTCCCACATGTGTCCCGAACCACATCTGATTACCTCTCCCATGCTTCAATCACAAACTGAAACCTATCCTAGGGCCTTGACATATAATGTACGGCAACAATAATGTATGATCGGGTGTTGATCAGGTGACCCAAATAGGTGTAAAAACAACTATTTAATCCCCCACCAACGGTTTCTATAACAAGTCCAGTCAAAGAATAGTGCATACAGGTATATGAAGTAATAAATAAAATTCATAAATTAAAGAGTAATCACATTATCATTTAGTAATTAAGCGTCACATTAAGTCAATTAAATCCATGATTCTCAATTGAATCATCGTTCATTATTATCACTCATTTGGTGTAGTTCATCATGAATAGCACCCAATCTCTCAGTTGAAGCATCATTCATTATTACCATTAATCATTTTTTATAGGAAGTCATGCTAATCACCCTAAATATATGTGAATTTAGGATGACAAGCCGTGAATTCCAATTATCATTTGGTGTAGGTCATCATTCCTAATACCCATACATCTATGAATTTTCCACATTAATGATTTAACCATTATGTAATTCATAATAATTTCCAAATTAAAAATTTACTAATTATATGATTAGTTTATCATTTTTAAGGCCATTACATAGTTCAAAAATTAACTAAGGACACCACCCATTAAAAAATTCATCAATTAATTAATCAATCAATTCAATTCTCATTCCATAATTAATTTTTAAAAATTAAATGTTCACTACAAAACCCATCAAGTCATAATTAATTTTCACAATAAATTATCTTTAAATCCACAAATCATGTAATAATTAATTATCCCAATTAATTATCTTAATAAAATAAATTCAATAACTCAAATACAAGATCACAACCCATAGTTAAATCTCCATGATATCAATCACTTTGGACCCCCCAACAATCCATTTCTTTTGGGATTCAATTTTCAATAAATCACTAAGGTAAACACACATTAATTCCACTTTCCTAATTACCCAAATTTAGGAAATCATTTAACAAGGGATTCAAGAAATTTAATAAACTCCTACACATATCATAAATCATGACTATGGGAGTTCAATTTAGACCACCTACCTTAGTATATTGACGGATATTATCCCAACTGATATCCCCAAAATCCGAACGGAACAATATCATTGAACAATATGTGATTCAAAATCCATAAAACAAAATTTTAGATCAAAGAAATCAAAATCATGAAAACCTAGATCTAGATTTAGAATGATAGATATATGCCTTAACCCATACGTTTAGATCCACATAAATGATGAATATACTCTCTAAAATTTCACGGAAATATAGTGTAAAGAATGTAAGAAGCATCGAGAGCAAAGAAACTTACTAGTAGGAGAGAATATTGTCATTAAGGGATTAAAATCTTAATGAACAATGTTCTAATCACCTTGTAATAACTCTGTAATGATTATAGAACACCTAAAATAAGTCAATCCTATACCAAGATCGAAATATGGGTCTCCCAAGGGGTGTGGTTTTAAAAATGATTTCAGGATATTAAACACTGCATGCATAGATTCTTGGCCAGAGGAACACGGTAAGGAAAACCATGCACCAAAAATGTAGAATCTACTTCCCACTTCTGCATGTTTGACACGGTTTTTAGCACTCTTAGGAATAATGTGCGCCAAGCGTGCAGACTCCTCATTCCAGTTTCTCATGCTTGGCACGGTTTGGTCATGAGGATTGTCAAACCATGCGCAAACTGTGCATAGCCCACTATCCATTATTTTATCATAAAATTTCACCAAAATTCTCCCCAAGATTCTACACTTGGTTGTATTTACATAAAAACATCAAAATGTACCTAAAAATGTGCTCGAGATTACTCCAAAAAAGGTTGAGATATTACAATCTCCCCACCATATTACATTTCACCATTGAGCTACACTCCCAAGCATTTCTATGATTATGAGAAAAAAAGTAGGGCAATTGATCCCGCATGTCTACATCCCATACCCATGTTTTTTCTTGAATGCTTCCATGTTGCTTTAACACATGAATTAATGGAATAGTCTTTCCGCGCAACACTTTCTCACTATGACCTAGCACACGTACCAGATGCTCCTCAAAGTATGCATCTATCTCGAGGTAAAATTCATCCACATCAATCATATGAGATGGGTCTGGTTGATAATGCAGTAGTTGTGACACATGAAAAACATCATGCATATCAAATAATATTGGGGGAAGTGCTAATTGGTATTCCCCAGACCTGATTCTCTCTAGCACCTCAATTTTTCCCACAAACCTATGTGCTAGCTTTCCCTACTCTGTAACATGTGGTGACACATTCTAGGTGACACCCAAGGTAATACACAATAACCCACCATAAAATCTAGGGTTCGTCTCTATCTATAATCATACAACACTGGTCTACTCTCAGCCGTAGCCATACGTTTCCTAATCAACTGTATCTGCTCCGATGTCCCCTAAATGAGTCCTAGACCGACCATCTCTGACTCAACCACCTCTAACCAACATAGAGTTGTTCTACAAGGTCTACCATAAAGTGCCCCATATTGTGACATCTTTATAGTTTCTTGATAACTTTTATTATAGGAAAACTCCACTAATTTCATGTTCTTTTCCTAAGAACCACGAAGGTAAAGGGAACATGCTCTCAGCAAAGCCTCTAATAATTGTATGGTACACTCTGACTGCCCATATGTCTGTGGGTGGAAGGCCATAATTAACATTACCTGAGTACTATGTTCCTTCTGTAAGCCCTGTTAGAAGTGTCATGTAAAGCACAAATCACAATCTGAAATAACAGTTTGTGGAACCCCATGCAAATGAACTTTGAATCTCACATACATTTCTCCCAAATGCTGTATTATAACGGTTTCCTAAATAGGTAATAAGTATACTACCATTGTTAGTCGATTCACATAGACCCAAATTGAATCACACTTATTAAGGGTCTATGAATGTACTACCACAAAATCTATTGTATCATCATCCCACATCCATTCCGGAATAGGTAATGGTTGTAATAGGACCCTATCTCATTGATGATATAATTTCACCTACTGAGAGGTGAAACTCGTTGTTACAAACAGTCCAATCTCATATTTCATTATTAGACACAAAAATAATCATTGAAGGTCCCGATACATTTTTGTCACCCCAAGATTTATCGCCCACCTTGACAAATGAAATTATCGCATGATTTCTTCACACATACTCGTAGGCACAATAATCTTATTTTTCACATTGATGATCTTATCCCCATCTATTTTCATGTCGGAAGGTTTCTCTCCACCTTCAAGGTTTTCCCAAAAGTCGAAACATTATGGATCCTCATACTGCCTGTCCCTGATCCGTCTTAAGAGTGTAGACTCCTATGTTATAGAAACAAAAGTCAACCTCTCCTGACTCTCCTAAAACACCACATGCATTTCCACCAGCCAGGTCATCATCATACACTCATCACTCGACTCAGGTACAAACTATGTCTGAGTTTTTCTGAACAAGGAATCAACAATACTATTCCCCATCCCAGGTGTTTACTCCAGAAAAAATCATTGGAATTTATATATTCTACACATCTCTTCTACCAAATATTCATGTAGCGATGTGAAAAGTTATACTTATAACATTTATGATTTGTAAAAACTGTAATCTTCTCACCCTAAAGAATGTTTATCAAACACTTAAGATCATAATCCACTGTTTCTAACTCGAGGTCATGTGTGTGGTAATTCTGTTTGTTTGGAGTCAACTTCCAAGACCCATAAGAAACAAATTTATCCCATTACATTAATATAAATCTGATTCCAACCCTAGAAGAGTCACAAAACACCATGTACTCCTCACCGGCCTCAGCTAAGATCACAATTGGTTCCAAATTCATGAACATCATTAGTTCTTGGAAAGTATTATCACAATCTTTTGACCAAAAAAATGTCTATCACTTTATTCGTCGAACCAGTAAATGGTGCTTCCAATCAGGACAAGTTTGGAATGAACCTACAATAATGACTAGTTAATATGAAATAGATTCGAATATCAATAAATTCTTAGGATGATCCCAAGAATTCACTTCATGAACTTTATCTGGTCCAACATCTACACCTTCTTCCAAGATAATGTTCCCCAAAAAGTGTACCATGTCAATCCAAACCTAACATTTATATATCCTGAAATATGGTGGATCCTATCTTAGTGTACCCAGGACGATGTCATGATGTTCAAAATAATCGTCAAGAGTCTTAGAGTACACTATGATGTCATCCCCAAATACCACAGAAAACTACTCTAAGTATGGATGAATGATCCTATTATGAAAATACATCAATATTTCTCTAGTATGTATTTTCAATCCAAACTACATTACAACGAACTCATAAAATACATACCTTCTTCTGATGGAAATTATTTGAATATCAAAAGTATGAAATCTCACCTAATGATACCCTGATCTAAGATAGATCTTTGAGAACACACTATCCCCCTTTATCTAGTCAATTTGATTATAGATATGTGGAATACGATATAAGTTCTTCATATTAATTTTATTCAACTTACATTAATCAACACACAAGAGTAAACTCCCATCATCATTCTTTGCAATCAAAATAGGAGAAACCCTAGGTGACATACTTTGATAGATAAACCCTTTATACTTAAACTCCTCCTAATGCATTTTAATTTCTCCAATATCTATCAGTGTCATTCTGCAAGGTGGAATAGATACCTTATCATCTCCAAGAATGTTCTCAACTGTGAATTCTAAATCACTCTCAGGTGGAAACCTTAAAAATTCATCAGGAGAGTCATCCTCAAACAGTTATACTATTAGTGGAAGTACGTATTTGTTACCACTCCCTTCATCTAGCAATTGACTTGCAACTTGGGCTGAGAGCTCTCCCGGTTGCTGAGTAATTGACCCACCTATACCTACATGGATATCCCATTATCCATAAAGGATATATTGATCACCCTCATGAGATAAAAAGGTCACTCTCGTGCAGTAACATTATATGTGGGCTCGATATGAGACTTTTCAGTCCATACCCATCATCATATGGCAGCCCGTTATATCATGCACATAGATATCCCAAAGGAAATGATACACTTCGATCTCTAGAGAACATCCCTTTCATAAATAGATATCCTTTATTCATGTACCCAATGATGTATCGATATTCATCATCCCTGTAGAATCCCAATGCGTGACATACATAGAAATTACATTACTTTTTCGGCATATATAATACATAACAAAAACAAACACCAAAGGACCATAATAGTTTAGTGTCTTTGGAAACTCGGAATATAATCTTATAATCTTGGTGAAAGATCTTCAACATCTCCCATAAAGATCTTCCTTTTATTTCTTACCTAAAATATTTCTTTATATCATGGGGAAATGAAAACATATAAAGGGTGATCTCAAATTCTCAGTAAGGGTAAGCATGGAGAAAATAAAACAAACCATATACATTTGAACATTAAAACATGAATATAATATTTAAAAATCAAAATCTTGAGCAATGACATAAAACATGGTAGTACATAAGGAATAGATCATAATGGATCATTAATCATGATAAAATATAATGGGAATAATGAATGTAATTGTGTCAAAATATTAATCACATGATATGATTTCCATAGTAGTCTAGGCACTGCTGACAAGACCATCTTAGTGGACAAAGTCCCTTACTGAACTGGGTTTACTAGCCGTTCTAGCCCTGTATTACTGAACCAGATTTACATTCCATTCCAACCATGTCTATCTCATGAGATATAAATCATTACCTAATGCATTGGAGGGAGATATAGGTTTCACACATCTCATAATGAAATAATTTTTACTAGTGCCACAAAATAAACATGAATCATCCATCATAACCAAAAGAATAAAATGGGTTTCATAAACATAATCCCATCATAACATGATCCATACAAAACAAATGGATATCATTCATCATAAGAAGAATAAAACCATTTAAATAATGGAGAAATTATACATGAAACATAAACATACTAAATAATGTCATCTTAGATGGAAAATAGTTTTTATAAAACACTTGAAATGAATTTTTTAGGAAAATATCCTTTCTTTTTCAAAATCATTTTCCTCTAAAAAATGCCATAAAATTTTAAATTAATAGGATTTTATTGAAAATAATAATGAATTCTTGTTGGGTAAAATTCTTGAAAATAAGGTGTTATGAAACAGTATGAATCTATTCATACCATATAAGTTAATAAAACATTCTTCTCGTACTTTGGATGGAAAATTCAAAAAGTACCAAAAAATGAAGAAAGATTCCTCTCATATCTTTTAATAAATATTCACCTATGATTAAAAATTGGTTTTAAACAATTTTATTAGGATGGAAATAATATTACATATTGAGGAAACATGGATGTGGATGATAAATATTCCCCAATAAATTTTGAAGTATAAACAATCTCGGATAAAAATGAGATTGTGAGATTTTCCCTTACCTTAGGTCCGATATGCTTTGAACGTGTATGAAACTCATGTATAATGATATAAATAATGTCATTAACATATTCTATAATCATACTAAGTTTTATTATTTAATATATGGTCATATTATTAGCTTCTTATTAGTAATATTTCATTGCTACTTTTTATTCGTGTGTTTATTGCTTTATGTTCTTATGCATGTTTTGTCAAATAAATTCTTATTCTTAAGTTATAGATACCTCATTTACAAAATGATATTAGTGTAATATATATAATATTTACTCATTAAATTCATTTATTTAATCATTATTCAATGAAGATCATGTATAACGAGTCGCATCACATCGTGGAGACGGTAGGCCGTACATACGCACGAGCGATAATATCATTCTCATGATTGTGGAATTTTATTGAAGTGTATGTATACTATTTCAGAATAAATGTAATTTTAAAATAATCATATGTTTTTATTCTTTACACCATTATACCCATCCATGTAAGGTGGTGGTGGAAAACAGATTACACCACGACGTGGAGACGGTATTCCGTACGTACGCACACGTAGTGATTTCGTTTTCCGTAGGATGGATAGAAGGTGAAATAGGGTTGTTTCGTATTTATAAAAAAATATCATTATATTATTGATACTGATGTTATTACTACCTAATGAAACAGATATATAAGAATAATTAGAAGAAGAAATAAATTTGAATGAATCGGTAACAGATATTACTTCTTCTTCGACACGCCTCTTTGAAACCTCCACATAGGGCACTAAAATCAGACATTGAAGAAGTCCATGACCTCTAGTATGTTTTTAAGGGAGTTGAGAAGGTATATGGGAAGGGTTTCGATTAGTTTTAATGTTCAAAATTGTGTAAGGAGGCGAGGGAGGAGGTTCCCTTTTATAAGGGAGGAGAGGGGCACCTTTTGAATTACAAGAAATATTAATTTGTAATAAATTCCAAACCAAAATAAAAACCTCCAAAAATGACTCAAATCAGAATATTAGATGAGATAGGGTTGTAATATCATCAAAAAATAAAATTTAGGCATGTTGGGATTTTATTTTAAACATTATCAACTTGATTTATACTTATTTAATCTATTTAATTTTATTTGTGGTAATAAGATTATAGTTTTTCAATTGTTATAAATAAATACTTATGTGTTGTGAATTGTCCATAATTGGATAACTTATAAAATTTTAGACCATATAAATATCAATTTTAAAATTTTAAATATATTTTTTATATTTAAATAATTTTATAATATGTTATTCTCAAAAAATAACAATAGTGTCAATTTTGACATTATTCATTTATTTTAATTTAAATAAAATCCACACAGAGGATATATTCTAACCAAAATAATTAATATATTCCTAACGTATCAAATTTTCCTGTTAAAGTCGTTGAGAACATTAAATAGTTAACATAATATTTATTTTAATATTTGTAATACCATTTATTTGATATTTCTCTTAATATAAAAATTACTACATCATTTTTGAATAATTATTTTATATACATATTTTTTGCATAAAAATTAAAAATAAAATACTATGATGAAGATAAATCTTAAAGATTTCATATTAATACTTTTACTCGAATTGATCATCTTAAAATAAAATGATATTGATTTTTATATTTATTAATTTTTGAAGGTGACCACTTTGGAATCATTTAAAATAAAATAATATAAGTGTCATAATAACCTTTATAAGGATCCAAATGGTCAAAAATTCGGATAGTGGATGATTAGGGATTATATATACACTACCAATAAGATTTGTTCAGATTTTTTGGCCTTTTGATATATATTACTATTTCAATAAAACTATATTATTTATTTTTCACTAAATAAATAATTTCTGCATCATTAATGTATAAGATAATAAGTTAATTAAATAACTCTTAAAATTACAAATAAATTTACATGATAAAGAAAATAATTTTAACATTCAAATGAGTATTTATAACCGAATTTATATTCTATATAACCTTTTATTAAAAAAATATTAATTATTAATGTTTCAGTGATACATATTTCACTTTATTTTAAATAAAATAAATTAATGGTCTTAATCTCATCCAAGTGGGTTCCAATGGATCCATTTCGACCCAAATATGCCATAAAAAGAAATATAAGCATCTAATTATATTAAGAAAAGTGTTAGGTAAATTTTATAATATTATATTTACCCTTAATTACCTGATTTACCTTTAACTAGGGTAAATAAAATTTACCGTAGTTACTATTCATAGTGCCCAAAAATAAAAAGTAGCCTATTAACATAATTAAGATCTTCTAATTACAAATATGGTATCCATTTTTCCAAATTCAAATTATAGATGTTGCAGAAATTAATTAAAAATTAATCATGTTGTTATGAAAATGATTTTTAAAAGTTAAAACATTGCAAAAGATTAAAGTGATTTTACCTATGAATTCAATGAAAAATAAATGCTAATGACATATGTTATATTAACTGTTAAAAAGATATTCTATTTATATTCTTAAATCATTAAATATTATTATTTAACCATATATATTATTATGATGAAAAAAGTTGTTTTTAATTTAAATATAGTGTGTTTTTACTATTCATTAAAATATGAATGTTATTAGAATAATATAAAAAATTTATCCAATGTAAATTATTATATCCTGATTCTAAAGAATAATTTTATTTTGTGAAATTTAACTTATAAAAATGTCAATAACTATAAATAAAGTAGGTGCGCCTAGCAAAAGTACATTTTTTGAACAATACTTATTTTACCAGAAAAACTTATCTTTTTCACATTTCATGTTCTAGAAAGTTTGTAAGATGAATAATAATATTATATAAAAAAAATTTATTAATAATATTCATAACGTCTAGTCCATAATAATATTATAAATATATATTGTTGTTTTGTGAAACCCGATATTGCATACAACACATGCTATCGAAGAAGGCCGCGATTGCATTTAATGCAAGCCAAGTCAAGGTTGCGTGTTATGAAAGACACCTTTGTTGTTGTGTATAACAAAATAAATCTATATTTAATTTATAAATTTAGTATATATGTATATATACAATCAATGTTGAGTTGAATAATTACTATCAAACAAACTTGAAATTGTGTTTTACATGATCCAAGATTAGTGTTGCGTATTCTGCAAGCTAATACAATGTTGCATATTGCGCAAGATAATCATGGTGTAGCATACAATAGAACATATGAATGAAATTAAAAATAATATATCTTATAAAATCTCAGGGTTTTACATTTTACCCCTATTAAAATGAATTTATCCCTCGAAATTCATCGGGGTTATAAATGGTTTATTACATGAGAGTTTCTATCACAGAAACCCACATCGTACGAAGGAATACCAAAACTTATCTTAAAAAACTAAAGAATGAAATGTACTTGATACCCAAATTAAATAATCATTAGGTTTCCACATAGGATTACATAGGTGAAAATATGGATATTGAAGAGAAATCTAACCATCATGTTCAAATGGAGAGTGGTAGAGAATATGGCATTGAAAAATCCAACTATCACAAAGCCATAAATTTGTGATGATTTAAGGTACCATCTGATTCATCAGATATAAGGACACTAGGAAAATATTTTTTTTGTATTTAAGATCATTTACCTAAAGTTGAAGAATTGATGAATTATAATAAATACATTCTTCATTTAGGTACAATATTACTGTTGTTTGTGCCTTGAAAAATTTTCACATCATCTCTTAAAGCAATGATGTTGAATTTATCTTCCGTGAAGTGTTAGAATATCATGAGATATAATGAGAGGTCATTCCATCTGTCTCAAACTAATGGTTATTAAAAGTTATAAAATATATAAAACTCCATCTATGGTGAGGTTAATCATATATAATTCCAAAAATGTACTTATACATCATATATCATAACGCTTAATAAAATAAAAATATTTTCTACTAAACAGGGACTTCCTGTAGGCTAGTGGTAGGAAATAAAGGCCTATCTCACATCAGTTGTGGGTTCAATTTCCGCAACCTTGTCTGACTCGACGGGTTGTCACCTATCCTACAGGTTGTACTTTTTCTAAAAATACACTATTATAACATGAAAAAAAATATCGAAAAATATTTATAGACTTAAACAATACTATATGATTCCCATCATAATATAGTTCAACCTTAAGACTTATCCAAAAATCATCTGTCCAATATCATGGTATAAAGTAAATGATTACTGGAAATGTCATCTACCAAGAATGTGAATACCATCATTTATCCCCCATATATCATACGATATATCCTGTAGATCACATTCCAAACATGTGAATACCTTAATCATGTATTCTCTTGAAAAATGAATACCCATTGAACGTTAGTGAAAACTTGAATTCTATCAAATTTTAACTCTTTCCACAAACCAAAACCCCAAAATTTATATATACTCAAACCTTGATATAACTCTGTCCTTATATCAGTTATGATCTCATTTCATTTTCACCTTATCCCTTCATTATGCACATACCAACTTCTTTCTAAAAATATTTCAATCGCTTTTCATGGTTACCTGTACCATATAATTATTGGAAAACCAATACATTGATATTCCAAAATTCCACGATACCATAAATGAGATTCCATGATACTATTTCGAAATTCCATTACATAAACACTTAATCATTCCACTACAATTTTTTCATACTCAACATCTCCAATAGTGATCACATGTGACATCCGATTGTCCTTTGCCTTATGAGGTTGCTCACGTTGATCATCATTAAACCTTGGATTAGGGAATTGATTAGCATAATGCCCAATTTCTTTGCACTTGAAGCATTTAAGTGTTGGTGGAGTGTTCTCTGTCTTCTTTTCTCTATTCACATCATTAGCTAACTTTTTCTCATTACATTGACACTCAACTTCTTGATGACCTTCTTTTCTACAATTAAATCATTTTCTAGTACCGTTTAGGCAATCACCAGCATACTTAATTCCACAATTTGAGCATAAAGAAACATTCATCTTCTTTTCACCACTATTATGAGATTTCTCCTTGAAATACATCTTTCGTTTTTTGTCTGAACCATGAGATGGATATTTAACACCAACTTCCAGTTCTACCTTGATAGCACAATGAACAATTTCTTCATAGCTACTGAAGCCTTTTATCGCTAATTCCCTTCTAAGACTTGGTTTTAATCCATTGAAAAATCGATCAAATTTGCGTTCCGGTTGGATGATAAATCCAGATGCATACCTTGTAATTCGTGTAAAATTCAACTCATATATGCCAACAGATTCATCATCCTTTTTCATAATCTCGAGGAACTCCTTTTAAATCATTGTTTGAATAATACAAGGGATGTACTTATTGAAAAACAAGTTCTTGAAATCATCCCGTTCCATGGTTTCAATTTCATCTTGGGGCATTTTATTCTTAATTAGAGTCCACCACTGGTCTGCTTCACCTTCTAAACAGTAAACAGCCAGAATTCCATTTTAATGTTCTGAACATCGAAGTATGGAAAATATCTTTTCAATGGAACTAATCCATTATTCAGAAACAAGTGGATCAGAAGACCCATTGTAATAAGGTGGACGTTACCTCATTAAGGACTCAATAGAATATTGTTCCCTTCTCTAATTATTGGGAAATCCAGAATGATTCATAGCTTGTGTAAGTATAGAAATAATATTTTTCACTCCATCTCCCAACACATTTGGCTTCTCGGGAGGACAATCATTTCATTGTCCATTACAATGATAAACACGGTTCTTTCGGGTTCCAGCCATCATCTAAATCCCAAAAAGAAATGTGTTAGAGTGAAAAATCATGCCAAGAAAACAACATAATAAAGGTGGAGTACCTTCAATATCTAACATCTTTGGTTTATTTATAATATTGTTACCATAATTCTAGGACTATAACCTATACTTATACATAACCTTAGGGTCATCCCTAGACATACCATTGAAATATTTCTAGGGATCTCACTAAAGTTCTCGCATCCTAGTTTCAAAGGTTGACTAAACATTTCCTCTGATACCAACTGTAGAAACCCAAAGCATGGCGTACATAGAAATTGCATTACTTTTGCAGAATATCTAATAAATAACAAAAACAGACACCAATGGACCGTAATAGTTTACTATATTTGGAAACACTGAAAATAATATTCTAATCATGGGGAATGATCTTCAACATCTCCCAAAATGATATTCCTTTTTTTCTTACCTAAAACCTTTCCTTCTATCCTGGGAAAAGAAAACATATAAAGGGTGAGCTCAAATGCTTTGTAAGGGTAAGCATGAAGTAAATAAAACAAACCATATACATTTTAACTTCAAAACCTGAACATAATATTTAAACATCAAAATCATGAGCAATGACCTAAAACATGGCAGTACGTAAGGCATAGATCATAATGGATCATTAATCATGACACAATTGCATGGGAATAATTCATGTAATTGTGGAATACATTAATCACATGATATGATTTCCATAGTATCCAAGGCATTGCTTCCAAGACTATCTTAGTGGACAAAGTCCTTTACTGAATCGGCTTTACTTGTTGTTCCATCCATGTATTACTAAACCAGTTTTACTTGTCGTTCTAGCCATATCTATCTCATGAGATATAAATCATTACCCAATAAATTAGAGGGATATATAGGTCGCACCCATCTCATAATGAAATCATTTATACATGTGCCACAAAATAATCATAAATCATCCATCATAACCCATTGAATAAAATGGGTTTCATAAACATCAACCCATCATAACATAATCCATAAAAAACAAATGGATATCATTCATAATACGAAGAATAAAACCATTTAAATAATGGGGACATTATACTTGAAACATAAACAGTCTAAATAATGTCATCTTAGATGGAAAATTGATTTGATAAAACACTTGAAATGAATTTTTGAGGATGATATCCTTTCTTTTTCAAAATCATTTTATTTTCAAAAAATTCCATACAATATTAAAATAAAAGGATTTTTTTGAAAATAATCATGAAGTCTTGTAGAGTAATATTCTTGAAAATAAGGCTTTATAAAATCGTAAGAATCTTTCTTGTTGTGTAAGCTAAAAAACATTCTTCTCGTAATTTGGTCAAAAAAGTCAAAAAGTACCTAAAACGACAAAAGATTCCTCTCATATCATTTACTAAAAATTAACCAATGAGTAAAATTGGATTGAAACAATTTTAGGAGGATATAAATATTTTTACATATTGAGGAAAATGGATGTGGATGATAAATATTCCCCAGTAAATTC
Organism: Viscum album; assembly: GCA_963277665.1. Classification (NCBI taxonomy): domain Eukaryota; kingdom Viridiplantae; phylum Streptophyta; class Magnoliopsida; order Santalales; family Viscaceae; genus Viscum; species Viscum album. Next base: position 2,012,860,500 of record OY728153.1, on the reverse strand, counting down.
TGAAGTATAAATAATCTTGGATAAAAATGAGATTGTGATATTTTTCCTTAGCTTAGGTATGATATTCTTTGTACGTGTCCGAACCTCCTGTATTATGATTTAAATAATGTCATTGACTCATTAAAGAATCATACCCATTGTTATGATATCATATATGGTCATATTCTTAGCTTCTTATTAGTAATATATTATTGCAACTTGTTATTTTTGTGTTTATTGCTTTATGTTATTATGCGTGTTTTGTCGAATAAATTATTATTATTAAGTTATAGATACCTAAATTATATAATGGTATTAGTGTAATATATATCATATTTACTCATTCGATGTATTTATATAATCATTATTCAATGAAGATCCTGTAGAACAAGTCGTATCACTTCGTGGAGACTGTAGGTCGTACGTACGCACGAGCAATGATATTGTTCCCATGATCGTGGAATTGTATTGAAGTTTATGTATAATATTTCAGAATCAATATCATTTTAAAATAATCATATATAGTTATTATTTACACCATTATACCCATCCATGTAAGGTGGTGGTGGAAAACAGATTACACCACAGCGTGGAGATGGTATTTCGTACGTATGCACGCGCGGTGATTTCATTTTCCGTAGGATGGATAGAAGGTGAAATAGGTTTGTTTAATATTTATAATAAAATATCACTATATGAGTGATACTGATGTTATTAATTCTTAAAGAAATAGCTGAAGAATAATAATTAGAAGAAGAAATAATTTTGAATGAATCGGTAACGGATATTACCTCTTCTTCGACATGCCTCTTTGAAACCTCCTCTTAGGGAACTAAAATTGGACTTCTAAGAAGACCAGGACCTCTAGTCTGTTTCTAAGGGAGTTGATAAGGGAAATTGGATGGGATTGGTAGAGTTTGAAGGCTCAAAATGGTGTGAGGAGGTGCCCTTTTATAAGGGAGGATAGGGGAACCTTTGGATTTACAAGAAATATTAATTTATAATAAATTCCATCCCTGCATAAAAACCTACAAAAATGACTCAAATAAGAATATTAGATGAGATAGGGTTTTAATATCATCATCAAATAAAATTTAGACATGTTGGGAAATTATTTTAACCATTATCAACTTGATTTATTCTTATTTAATCCATTTAATTTTATTTGTGGTAATAAGATTCTAATTTTCAGTTGTTATAAATAAATACTTATGTGTTGTGAATTGTCAATAATTTGATATTTATTACATTTTTTACCATATAAATTTGAATTTTTAATTTTTAAATATTTTTTGTGAATTTTAATCAATTTTATAATATGTTATTTTTATAAAATAATAGTATTGTCAATTTTAATATTATTCATTTTTTTAATTTAAATAAAATCCACATAGACGATATATTCAAACCAAAATATTTAATAGATTCCTAAAATGTCCAACGATTCTATTAAATTAGTTGATCACATCAAATAGATAATATTATATATATTTTTAATATTTTAAAAACCTTTATTAGATATTTCTCTTAATAAAATAATTACTACATCGTTTTAGTAGAATTATTTAATATACTTCTTTGTTGCATAAAAATTAAAAATAAATTACTATGAAGAATATAAATCCAATAGATTTCATATTAATACTCTTACTCGAATTTATCAGCTTAAAATCAAATTATATAAATTGTTATATTTATTAATTCTTGAAGGTGACAACTTTGGAATCAATTAAAATAGAATAATATAAGTGTCATAATCACATTTATAAGGATCCAAATGGTCAAGAATTCAGCCGGTGGATTATTAGGGTTTATATATACATTACCAATAAGTTTTTGTTCAGATTTTTGGGCCTTTTGATATGTATTACTATTTCAATAAAAACTATATTATTGACCTTTCACTAAATAAATAATTTCTGCATCATTAATGTATAAGATAACAAGGTAATTACATAACACTTAAAATTAAAAATAAATCAACATGATAAATAAAAACATCATAGATTTCAAATGAATATTTATATCTGAATTTATATTCTGTATAACTTTATATTAAAAATAGTTTAATTATTAAAGTTTGAGTGAGCCATATTTCATTTTCTTTTAAATAAAATAAATTATTGGAATCATTTTTCCAAATTAAAATCACAGAAGTTTCAGAAATTAATTTAAAATTAATCCTGTTGTTAAGAAAATGAGTTTAAAAAGATAAAACATTGCAAAAGATTGAAATGATTTTAAACATGAATTCAATGTAAAATCAATGCTAATGAAATAAGTTATATGAACTGGTGAAAATATATTATATTTATAAATTAAAACAATTAAATATTATATTATATCCATATAAATAATTATGATGAAAAAATTTGTTTTTAATTAAAAAATAGCGTGTTTTTACTATTCATTAAAATATGAAAGTAATCAGAATAATATGAAAAATTTATCCAAAGTAAATTTTTATATCTTGGATCCAAAGAAGAATTTTATTTTGTGAAATTGAACTTATAAACATGTCAAAATCTATAATTAATGTGGTTGTTCTCTCAAAAGGTGGCAAAACTACATTTTTTGAAAAATACTTATTTTACCTGAACAATTTATCATGTTCTCATACAATGTTCTAGAAAGTGTGTAAGATGAATAATAATAATATTATAAAATTCAATATGTACTTAATACTATTCATAACAGCTAGCCAATATTAATATTACAACTGTATATCGATGTTTAATGAAACCAAGTATTGCATACAACACATGCTATCGAGGAAGGTCGCGATTACGTGTAATGCAAGCCAAGTCAAGTTTGTGTGTAGTGCAAGACTCATTTGATGTTGCGTATAACAAAATCCAACCAATTTTCATTTATATATTGAATATATATGTATATAAACACTCAATGTTGTGTTGTAAAATTACTATAAAAAAAACTTGAAATTGTGTTTAACATGATCCAAGATTAGTGTTGCATATACTGCAAGCTAATACGGTATTGCGTATAGCGCAAGATAATCTTGGTGCACCGTACAACAGAACATACGAAAGAAATTGAAAAGATTATATCTTATAAAATCTCAAGGTGTTACCATCCCCCCTTCAGACTCCACCTCCATGATCATGCCATTAACAAGATTTGATGATATAAAGGAATGAAAGGAACCAACATCAAACAAGGTAGTAGTTAAAGTATAAGAAATTAGAGTAGTACCTCTCACTGTCAATGGACCATCCTCACTCTCTAAAAGCATAAGATGTACTTCATGATACTATTATGAAATGCTTCCTTGTGGTGTTGTCTAACTCCCTTGAGTATCACCACTTTATAGATATGGTTGCGCATTCCCTGAAGCACCACTCCCACTACCATTATCGCCTCTTCTAGTAGAACTCCAGCTTCCATACCAATATGGTGTAGAACACCCCCTTTCCACACATTGACTCTATGAATCAACTCCCTCAGTACCAGCCTATTGTTGCCTCCTGCATAACATATATAGATTTCCCATATTTATATAAAACTGGCACTCCATGTGAGGTCGAAGACAATGTGTACAATAATGTTCATCCGTACCACACTGGTGGTAGAGTACAATAGAAAGATATGGTGTAATTGTTCCTCCTGACTATCCTACATTCATTCCACTATACTTAATAAGATACTTGTGATGTTGCTACATGCTTTCAAAAGGAATAACCCCTGATCTTCTAGCTTCTTGTCAAATACTGGAATCATCTTTTAGGATTCCCTCTAAAATGAGAGCCTGATTAAAAAATCTTAAAATTTCATCAGCCTAAAGATATTCACCAAGGACTTAATTTTACACTTATGTCTATCTAGAAATCATTTTGCTGAAGATGCCCCATCTACCGCCATTGCTGGAGAAAAATGTTGTAAATATATAAAGCGTTCAACGTACACCATTATGGGCATTCTTATTAGTGTAAGATAGATAAAATCTTAAGCCTTCTCTTGTCTCAGCATGTTGAGATAGAAGTTCTCCAAGAACCATTCTGAAAAGACCTTCCCTAAAATACTATTAGTCTATCATCATTGTACCTAAATTTCCCTACAACATTTCAAAACCCCAATGCATATAAGTAGCCAAGATGAACCTTCTCGCATCCAAAGTATCCAAATGGTAAAGTATTGTCTCTATGGGATCAATCTAGAATTCAGCTTCATCAGGTCCACCAACATTAGTAAAAGTAAATGGGTTCCACAGTTGAAACCCCATAGTCAACCAAAAATGCTTTTGAAAACCTTCCCTATTTCTCTCTCCATTAATATCCTGAGATGAATGAAGTTCTATCGGAACTATTCCCCTTCTTCTTCTTCTTGCACCAATAGTGCCTCAAGCTCTCTGTCTGGATGTTTGTTTTGTGCCATATCCCACGGTCTCTCCATCAAGACGCATATTAGAGGTAGGCTCCTATATGTCCAAACACATGTCATAGGTCTCATAACCACACCTTATAACATTAATGTATGTGGAGAAACTCACACAACCAGTTTCAATATATCCATTCCTCCCTTTTTCTCACCATACAGTAAACATCGAGGCCTTATCAATACCCTAAACAATCATACCCCTAGATCTTGATTAATAAGGGTATATTCATTCTCATTAATTTATCGACCATTAATAAATCACATTATCTCAAATTAATTAATTAAATTGTTAATTAATTAAACATTCCCATTTTATCAATCAAGGTTCTCCTTAGAGACCTATTTATTCTCATTTTCCATCATTATTTTAATCATACAATAATGGAAAATAGTTCAATTTCAAAAACATACCCATAACTTGTTTTTAACTGTGTCCTTAGAATGATGCATGTTACAATAACACTGTGTGCCTAGAATGATGCATGCTAACTCAACTATCATGACTCATTAGGACATGAATCAATATACAATTATTTTCTGAACAAATACCACATCACATCACAAGTGTCTCACACATGATGAAATAATATACAACAATAACAATAAACATCGATCACAAAAATCCAACATTGAGTACTCAGATTTTCCCCTGTACATGGGTTTAAAACTCCTATGCATGTGCTCATTACCATGTATCGACTCATCCTAGTCTCTTGCCTATTGTTTACCAAAATAGTAAGATAATATAAGAATAATGAATAGAAAACTCTTTTAATACCACTTTGTGACATCCCGAACCAAGAGCCATTGAACGGTGCCCCGAGATGGTTGGCCACATGCCCTCATACGTGCCTCGCTATACACCAAAGGGTGGCGACTAGCTGTGAGGGTCTGATATTATAGCCTTAGGTAGACAATAGCATTTGTTATAAGAACAAATTAGCAGTGGAAGAAAATAAAAATAACCATATAAGGAAGCGTATAAATAACCAGAATAGTACAATGACATATGATAGTGAAAACCAGAAAATAAAATACTCATCTGAAAGGTAATCCATGATATGACAATGCATGTTCCATGTGCCTACAATTAAATTAAATGTAAAGACATAATGACTTCCAAGAGGGTCCTGAAACACATATGGTTCACTCTCCCCTATTTCAATCCCAAATTTCAACCTATCCTACGGAATTTCCCTTATTATGTCTTACAACAACAAATTCTTCTCATGTGCTGATCAGGAGGCCCAAATAGGCTGTGAGTACAACTTAGTAGGCCAACAATAATGGTGTCCAAAACAAGTCCAGTAAATAGATAGTTAATGCAGTTATATGAATCAATAAATAAAATTCATAAATTAAATATTTAGCACATTGTTATTTAATACATAATAAACACATTATTCCAATTATATCCTTGTTTTCCAATTAAATAGAAATTCATTATTATCATTCATTTCTTGTAGGTCACCAAGCCTAGTACCCCAAATATCAGTTGATACATCATTCATTATTATCATTAATCATTTTGTTTAGGACGTCATACCTAGCACCCTAAATCTTAGTTAATGTTGGACGTCATGCCTATCATTCCAATTCTCATTCACTGTAGGTAATCATTCCAACACCCTTAAATCAATGGTCTTAGATAACTATTGTAGAATAACTCCATATCCACATCCCAACATCTACATTGGTCTAGGATGACATACCTTGCACCACAAAATCGCAGTCATTTAATCATTCTTAATGCATAGGAATTTGCCACATTAATAATTTACTAATGCAATAATTATTTGAACATTTGAAATTCCATTAGTTAATTCAAAAATTAACTATGTACATAACCCATTGATTAATTCATAAATTAGTTAATCAATCAATACCATTATTATTCTATAATTACTTATTCACAATTAATTTTACTTTTTAAAACCCATGATGTCATTATTAATTAGCACAATTAATTATATTTAAATACTATCATCATTTCATAATTAATTACCCCAATTATTTATCATAATAAAATCAATTCAATAACTCAAATATAAGATCACAACTAATAATTTAATATCCATGTTATCAATCAAATTCGGAACCCCCCCATTCATTTGTTATGTGATTAATTTATCAATAAATCACCAAGGTAAACACACCACAATTACACTTTCCCAATTACTCCCATTTATGTAATAATTTATCAATGGAATTAATTAATTTCATAAACACCTACACGGATCATAAATCATGACTATGTGAGTTCAATTTAGACTTCCTACCTCTGTTTATTGATGGAAGTTATCCCAATGGAAATCTCCAAAATATCATCAGAAAAATGTCATCAAACATTCTCTGACTCTAAATCACAAAAAACAATATTAATATAAAAGGCATCAAGATCATGGAAATATAAGTCTAGTTTAAGAATCCTAGATATAGATCTCTAACCATAGGTTTATATCCACAGAAATGATGAAGATCCTCCATGAAATGTTCATGGAATGTTAGTGGAAAGAATGAGAGAAGAATCAGGAGGATATCCACTTACCAGGATTATAGGATATCTTCAATCTGGGATTCTAATCTCTAAGAACAGTTCTTTGATTTCCTTGGAATCTCTCCAGAAGGCTTTGGGAACACCTAAAATCTGTCAAGCCTGAGCTAATGTAGAAATATGGGAGTCCCAGTAGAGATAATGTGATATTAATAGAGATATTTGAATATTAAAAACCCCATGACTGCTTTCCTAGGAAGAGGCATAGGGTTAGAAAAACCGTGCAGTAACCGTATAGACTCCACTAACCACATCTTCATGGTTGACATGGATTTGTCACACAGTTAGGAAAACAATGCAAGAACAATGAAAACTCCTATGTTCACTTTTTCATGCTTGGAATGGTTTTGTTGAATGGTTTCTCAATCATTGTGCAAACAGTGCATAACCCACTATACCTTATATTTTTTTAAAAGTTCACCAAAACGCACCCCAAGAATCTACTCCATGCTAAAGTAACTTAAAAGCTTCAACACATAGATGAAAACATTCCAGAGATGACTCCAAAAAATGATGGGTTCTTACAAAGGTAGATACAAAAGAATAACTTGGAAATAATGGAATGTGAACATAGAAATAACGCCTGAAATGTACAACCTACCTATCAAATACCATAGCCATGAGTCATTTCATAAATAATGGAATCTCATCCGACATGAATCAAAATGTAATAAAATAAAATAATCCTTGCAATTATAATATTTCCATAATATATATATATATATATATATATATATATTTATGTCATGCATATATGAATATAAAATTATTTCCCTAAAAATCAAGGCTCACTTACAATGATAAAATATTGGAATGGGTTTACACCACAAAACACCATAGCGGTCATAGTACACATCTATTACAATCTTAGTGAAAAATGAGCATTACTAAACTAGTTTTACTCCCCATAATAACCTCATCAATCTAATGAGATATAAGTATATATCAAATATATTTGTGGTAGGTAAATTTTAAACCTATGACATTATGATAATCATACATATGTGTTTGGCTATATAATAAATAATTCATCATATCAAAACCTGTGAGATGAAATGTGTTACATAAACATTTTCTTATTTAATTACCTTTGGAAAATAGATATGATTTATAATCATATTATAATTTCATTATACCATAACTATTAAAAAGAAGAGGGATTGATATGACTTAATTTCACCATATAAACCATTGAAGTGAAATGGGTTTTATAAACATATTTTCATCAAAAAAAGAAATCATTCATAGAATGAATAATGAAGTTATCCTTAGATTATAACCCCACTAACAAATATGTGTAATCAATAGATGTCTTGTTATTTGGAAAAAGATTTTATAATGAAACTCAAAAAATATATTACAGAAAATAACAATTAATTGAAAAAATATATTAAAAATAAGAATTTGTTTAGAAAATCATATTGATTGAAAAAGTCCATGAGAATATATAATGGTTGACTTTAAATTATTTAACACATTTATCATGCTATATTTCATGTCCACTTTCAAAAATATTTTTTTAAAAAAAATTAATAAAATAGTTTTTATATCATTTTAATTGAAAAAATTGAAATTCATTAAGGGGGTTTTAAAATAATTACTGGTAGTGATAATGGGAAATATCATTAATGGATTATGGTTTTTATAAATGATTCTTATCCAATTTTTTGTAAAAAAAATGGTAATTGTTTGAAAAAAATATAAAAATACATTCAACAAAGTGTATAAGTTAAAAAATGAATAAAAATTAATTTCATAAATAATTTCAATAATTTTATCATAATTTTTAAAACATTATTTTATGTCCTTGATTTGGAAAATAATGTGTTTTTGAATGAAATTATATATAAATATGTCTTTTCTTAAAAACAAACTTTCAAAATATTAATTTCACAAATTGAGGAAACAAAATGGGAAATATATATTCTCATGACATTACCATAAGAGATTAAATTTCATCATTTTCTTGAGAGATAAATAATTATGTTATATCATCAGAAGCATGCATATGAACAATCTCGACAAAATATGGAATTGTAACATAAAAATTACAAAACTTCTATAACATATAATTGAAATACCAATGAAAAAATAAAAATAAATGAATCATAAAATACCTATAAAATATAAATATTCATTACATGACATGTTAGAGGGAAATTATATACACCTCATAGAAGAATATGTGTTTTTAACATAACATCTTGCAGAAGACAATTTCATATGAAATTACCTTACCATACATATCAACACACTTCACTCATGTCATAAAATTATATATAATTAATAAAAGTTTATTATAAATCTTTTAATGTCAGATCTTGGAAAGAATATATGTATATAATTATTTAATATTTTTGATGAAGCCTCTTAATATGGGTAAATGAAATGTTTCTTGGGTGTTTGAGGAGGTTTGGCGGTGTTATGGATGCACGAGGTAAGAATGAAAAGAGAATAATGAAATTATAGGAAAGTATCACGGTTAGAAGAAATCATGAGAGGGGGTAACCAAGCATTGTCATTTGAGACAATGCAATTCGACAATTTTGGAAAATTGTTTTCCAAAAAGTGTGGGCCTTCCTAGGTAACCATGCGACCTTAACATCTCAGGGATAGTGGCTAACACATGGTTTGTGAATTGTCTGGAAAACTATGTGGCCAAACCATGCACCCCATTAAAAATTTACAATTGACAATTTTATCCCACATGATTTTTAGAACCTCACCCACTTTATCACTTCATTTAACCACTCTAATCCCTAAGGATGAAAATAATGACTAAATCTTAAAAAGGTTGGTTATAATAATATTCATGTTTGTTGATAGCATCACAAGATTATAATCAATTCTCTAGGAAATGCTAAATCTCCTCATTCCTTCCTTTTCTGGAATAGGGTTCATAGATTCTCTCAAATTTTTTCGAAGCCCTAAAAACCTCCTTTTTATAATGGAATCTATTTTTGGGAATAAATGTGTGTGGAATAAGGAACTAAGACTACTATTAGGAGTGTGTTCATCCTCATATTCGAGGAAGGTGATCAATAAGTTATATCCCATTGTAATTTTGTTGATTTCTGTTTCCATGGTTGTTCATTTGGTTCCCTATTGTTTTCAATTTGAAACAGTTAATGAGATTTGGAAACAATGGTTGTTTAAAAAGGGATTTGAACCCATCATGATTAATGATTGATGCAACTAGGTTTAGTAGACTAATTTATGGCCACCCATGGGGTGAAAAAATGTTCCCATAAATACAAAATGGCAATTTTATGATTGTAATTGAAATGTGATAATGTATAACCCATTAAAACATATTATAATTTTAAATTAGATAAAAAATGGATTGTAAATATTTGTGTCTAGGATTTGATATTGGTATAATGGATTTTTTACATGTATAAAATACATAATAAGTAATAATGTAATTATTCTAATAGACTAATACATTTTAAATCAAATGATTATGTGGGATAAATCATATGAAATGATAAATATGTTATGTGGTTTAAATCAAATGGAATTGTGGACATGTTTTTTAGGTAAACACTTTTTAATTAATCGTCATGTCAAATGGGTTAATGTATGGATGTTGTTGAATATGTGAAATGGGATAACATATAATAAGTGTTGAATTTTAAAACATGATAAGGAATGACATGTTAAATGTTTTAATGGATTTATGGAGATAAATTATTAAATTTTTAATAGTTTAAATAATAATGATGATTTATGTGTTAAATATAATGGGAAATGTTTATGTTATGTGTATTGATTGTGTACAAACATTTATAAGGTATATGTGGTATATTAATAAATAATAATATTCGCATGGCTTGGTTGTTGTGGGGTAATGGACATGAGGATATGTGACCATAGGTTGGGATAGACTGATTCAATGAACCCAACAATATAATTCATGGTTTTGAGAAGGGGGTATAAGCTCTATACCTATAAAACATATATCTGATTAAACTACTTATACCGAGTCTCCAAGGTAAATGTGATGAGAAAATTTATAATATTTTATACCATAAGATATATAGAACATGATTTATAACCTTATTCATAGTAATTTAATTGTCATATAACATTGTGTAAATAATGTATATTCCTAAACCTTGGAACATGAGACTGTTGTTAGTTAAGTGACGAATGTAGACTAAATGACAAACATGTAACTAATGTTGTAAATGTGTAACTAAATATTTTTACATAATGGAACCCGAGTTGTTGAAGTCACATGTTATTTAAATAGTTATTTATCTAATTATCAATTATACTAGATATTTTTTAGACACCAATTGTTGGGTCCTACTATGTTGTACTCACACCATAAAAGAGTCAACATGGAGTACCCAAGCAGATTTCAAGGTTTTCGGTTAGACCAAGAAAAAGGGTCATATAATAGGGGGTTTTATTTTGGATTTGGGAGTGAATGGATTAGTTAATAAACTTGAATTATAGACAGATTTGAGGATTCAACTGTTGTTACTTGTATTTTTTTCATCAGATTTATCACTTTGAGCATGGCATGACATATTTATCATTCATTGATATTTATAACAAATTTTAAAATTTGTTTAAATTCATGTTGTGGGTTTTTGGAATGTTATTAATATATTTTATTTGATATATTTTGTGTCTTAATAGTGATATTTTTTTTATAGCCCTCACATGTGACTTATTAGACCCCCACCGCTAGTCGGAAATGTCATGCTTATGGAGAGGCTTGCTTCTGGTCAAGTGGTGACCCTTATTGGAGCATACGTTTAGTAGATTCATGGTTGGAGTTTATATAATTACCAAATAATTTAAAATATATATATATATATATATATATATATTATCTTATGGCTAAATATTAGCCATTTAATTTCAATTATCTGTTAAAATAATTCTCTAGTTAATAACTGCATTGTTTTTTATCTGTGTTTTGATTTTCTAGTTTTGGTTCTCTTACTTTTATAATGGTTCAAAAATATTTGGGATTCGAACCAAGATATAAATTTCATATATATTTATTATATATTTTTTATTATATTTTATATGTATTAGAGATAGAGAATTAATTACATCATTCATCGATATGGTAGTCCATAAGTATACATGAATGTTGTATCCATTTACATGGTGAATTGAAATAAAAAAGGTAAGTAATATATTAACAGTCCAAAATCATTTGGATTTCCAATATATAATTTATATTCCTTGTATATATACTTCTTGTCTTCCATTAACATCACAAGAGAATATTAGTCACATCACTTTGTTACGCGAGAGTCTACAAAACACAAGAGAGATGTTATCGTATTCCAAAAAAAATTGATAGAATGTAGGTATATATATAACAATAAATATATCAGAATAATAATATATTAATTTTTTTTGATATTCTATTTTTATTTTATTAAATATTTATAGATGTTAATGGATAAAAAATGGACATTGGTTCACAAAGTGGTATCCTATCGTGCACACGAACGATGTTTTAAAAACCGATTTCATGGAAGACGGTCCAAATGTTCATTATTTTATAAATATAACAATATATTAGTGTATTTTATACACTTTTTTTATTATATTTGAATTATTAATACATAATTGAAAAAATGAAATGATGAATGTAGAATATGGATCTTAGTGAAGTTACTTATATTCTCTTAGAATCACCACCTTTGTATGTCTTATTAAGGACAAAAGTGTTTTTATCTTAGGAGGGAAAGAATCACTGTAAAATAGATAAATATTTCTTAGAGGGATTTTGGTATGGTTTGGGAGAACTATGTTTCTTTAGAAGTGTTAATGAGTGAATGGTGGTGGTTTCATTCTATAAATATGGGAATGTAACCCACTGGGAAACTATATTGGATGATTGAAAAATAATCCAAAATATAATATCATTCCATAGATAAATTAATCCATATGACAGTATATTATAAAATTGTAAGTATAACATTAAAATAATATCCAATAATTCTAAAATTAGTTTTTTTTTGAAAGTTAACCCTAATCTACTTTGTTGAACACCTGGTAAATATAACAATACCGTAATAGTAGTAAATTAGTTTTACAATTTTCACTATTATTTTTGTTTAAAAATTAATATGAAATGATAAGATAATATAAATTATACTGATTAATAATATAAAATATATTTTAACAAATTCGATTAAAAAAATGAGAAAATAATAGTTTAAGAAAAACATACAGATTTGACGAATATTATGGTTTGCAAGAAGATTATATTTAATGAAAAAAGACCAGTTTATATTAGCACAATATCTAATAATTAAATTAATATGAATTGATGTATAATATTTATTTATATATTATTTATAAATTTCTTTATGAATTTCTTCATTGGTTATTATTTTAATTAATTAAAATGAGAAAACATAATGCACTTTAATGAAATTTTTAGAAAAATAATATTTTAAACCCTAAAATATACATATTCTAGAGTTCAATATAATGTTGATAAAATATTAACTCAATTAAATAAATTTAATTAAATAATAATGTATTTATTTTAAAATATAATAATTCATTTATTTTAATTAAATTACAGAAAAAATTACAGTTTTACAAAATTTGGTAATTTTCACTACTCACTAAAAGATTAATATTTTATAATTAAAATCCCAAAAAATCAATATAAGTTAATTTTCATATGATAAATTTAGAAATGAAGTTTATTTTATAAAAAAATTATTATAAAATCACTATAAACGAATTATAATATTTTCTCATAAATATCAATAAAAATATTTTTGATGAAATTTTTTTTGGACAACTATAATTACATTACAAAAAATTGATTAAATATTTAAAAAGGAATTATAAAAAAAATTATATTGAATAGGAAATTTGTATGAATATTTCTTAAAGTAGTAAATAGTTATGATAAAAATCTATTTTAATATCATGGTTATAATTGTTATATTAAAATAATATTATTTCACTATTCAAGGAAGCTCGACATTTTATCCAATTCATGTAATAAAAGAAACACATTGTGGGGTTTATCAATTGATAACCTTGGTATTTAGTAAAACAGAAGTTATCAAATATCTTAATTCATTTAATGAAATATTTCATAAAATATCTAGTTCATAAATTCTATCCGACAATTTTTTTTTTCTCCCTCAATTTTCATTTCTGTCATAAATGGATTAATATTTAGAGATTCATTCATAGAAACCCACATTAAAGAAATGAATTATAAAAAATACCTTCATAATGGAATGTTGTAGAAATAATGGTTTTAAAAAATAACACACAAGTATGTGGTTCCACATATGATAACATTTGTGGGAAGTGAAAAATTGGGCATGGATGAAAAATGTGATATCCCAATAATGACGGGTAGTCACAATGGTCATTGATCACATGACAGTGAATTATCATATGAAAAAATGTAACAAAAAATAGTAGGCCATATTAGTGTGAAAACTATAATTGATGTAATAAAAAATAATGGTAATTGGGTAAGCTTTTATTTTAAGATATGTTTACCAAATTTGATGAATATTTATGATATGATGTACATAATTGACATCATCCATTTCATAACAATAATATCAACCATTAATTATACCTTGATCAATATCCACCTCAAATATTACTCCCTGAAATGAAGGTGATTTTGTTATTCCTAAATCACTAATTCATCATAAGATCTATATATAATAGTAATAAATTCCTTCAATCTTTTGTTTTTATAAAATGTAACAAGGTTATCATTGGTTATTTAATATTCATTTATATTGATATGGTTAAATAAAACATCAATATCTTAAACCTCAACCAATGATAAAATTAAACCATTTTATAAAATATTTATCCTTATGACTTATCCAAATTATAAAATCCAATACATTATAATGAAGGTCCCAAAATTTCTAAATTTAACATATCATTAATCCAACAATTTACATAGTGTGTCTTTTAATTGTCACATAAAAAAAATGTGATCACATTTATCAGGTATTATATTGTATCATTTTAATATCCTGAATTCAAAGAAATCCTTATTAAAAACATGAATTAATCATTCTTCCTCAAATTAATCATATACTATTATAAATATTACTAAAATACAAAAATTATTTCAAACTCTATAAACGATAGCATAAATGATTTTTTTCATTAAATCATTAATAAATTTCTTGGTAATATCTATCAATCAATTTATTTTTTCTATATTAATTATCCCTTTATTCTAGTATCATTATCTCCATAATAGGTATATAATAAAGCTTATATTTAACTAAATCATTTTCTTGAAATATAAATATTCAATTAAATAACATTACATGATCATTAAAACCACTAAAAATATCATTGGAAAAATTTAATGTAAAACTCATAATAAAATGTAATTATATATTCCATGATTTGTATAAATAAATTCATGAATTTCAATACATAAACACTTATATCATCTATGTTTTTTCTCAAAAACATTACACTAGGACTCATCATGTTAATCATTGATTCATATGTCACTCAATATTAATTATTAATCATGCTTTAAATTAATCCAACTAAATTTAAATTTGATTCAAATTATTAAAAAATGCATAACTAATAGTGAATACTATAAATTTCAAATTTTATTTATAGTATTTTCAATATCCATATCAAAACATATAATTACACCAGATACTAATCCTCTTGGTGAGAATTCCTCATAAGAAATAGATTTTTATAATTCCCATAAATTCCCTAGTTATGAAATTTTATGAATTAATAATATCATATGAGGGCCAGTATTACAATCCAATGTGTTAACAAAGAATTTATCTATTCCTCAGAAATTACATACACAGTGACATTTTTTTCCACAAACAAGGCATCTTCTCATTCCATTGGGGAATTATATTTAGTTCTTCTTTCTTCAATCAGGATATTTGGGAAACCAAATATTTTTTCCTCTATTGTGATAACCACTGAAACTACCAATAATCTAGATCATTATATTATTTCGTGATTATGAATGATTTCATAATGCATTTTTTTAATACAATAAAAGACATATTGTTATGAATAATCAGAATATCATTCACTATAGTATTTATACCATTTGGTTTCTCATCAACACATTTTGTATCGCATTCAATATCGATACAACTCATTCTGGTATATTTAATTGACCAAATACAAAAATCATTGTTTGAGGAATCTGAGTTGATATTGGGAACTACCTAATAATGATTAATAGAATATAGGATGTTTGAATCAGGAAAACTTATTTTGAATATACGAAAAATTTGGTTTATCCATGTTCATACATATTATGAATATATTGAAATACATAATTATTTTTCAAAAAAGGTTTTTTAATTTCAAAATCATATCCATCAAGACATTTAAACCAGTTTTTTGGCTTGGAATGTTGTCATGTACCAGGTAATGATCAAGTAAAGCTCAATAAAACCATTTAAGATATATTTTATCTTTTTACATCTGTTCAAGAAGGACTTAAACTTGTAGTTTCTATATAGGGATATAATTTTCTGTAATGATCACACTATATAGTTAATCAAAATTCAATCAGAGTTTACTATGATTTAACCTTCCTATAGACATACACATATCCATATATGAATACATATCCCTAAAAATATTCATAGAGATATCAACAATGTTTTATCATCCCTTTTATCAAAGGTCATTCAAACCTATCATTTGATATAAACTATAGATTACTAGTAATTTCATACATGTATATTACATATTTTAGATAAATATTCATTATATTACAAAAACACATGAATTTACATTGCAATGGTCCAATGCCTTTGGAGACTAGAAAAAAAATTATTTGTTGAATGATTTTTAAAATCTCTCATAATGATCCTCCCACCTAGTACCCTACCTAGTCATACCCTACATACATCCATTATTTATTTCATGGGGAAATAAAATGTAATATATAGTGAGATTAGATTCTCAATAACGGTAAATGGGGAGATTTATAATAATAACATTAGATTAAGGGTATGAAGACATGATAATAACATTCCAAAATAATACCTTAGGTATAACAGATAAAAATAAACATACATGGAATAACTATTTGTAGTTTATAAAAAATGCATTTTATGGAAATAATATAACACATTCCTTGAGATAATAATATTGGCATAGAATATATATTTTAGGAATAAAAATAAACATATATAATCTTTTCTATTGTATTCAAGGATCACTTCCAAGGATAACATAATAGACTAATTTTACTCTCAAGACCATCATAGATGGAAATGTCCCTTACTAAACCAGATTCTAAACATGTTCCATTCCATTATATATCGCTATACATAAATCAATACCCGTTATATTTGAATGATATATGTGTCCCACCTATCATGCATCGAAAATAATATATATGTGTTCCATAGGATCCTAACACAATAATCATACAATAAAAAAATTAAATCCGTATAATAAAAATTTAATCACAACATAACTTGTGGAAAATATATAGGACTCATAATAATTTAAACATTTCATCATAGCATATCATGTGAATGGATTCATGTTTTAAAAGTCATTTTATCATGGTATACCCAATGGACGGGAAATAAGCTTCACAAACATCATATCGTCATAAATACATATCATTTATAGAAAAAATAAGAAAGGTGGCATTTGATTAAATCCCTAGTATGATATAGGTAACATTAATGGATGTATTCAATGGTGTAATGAAATTTTGAAAAGACATTTGGAACATTGATTGTGAAAATTATCTTCTTCTTAAAAATAAGTTTTTAAAACATGAAATATTTTGAAAATAAAACCATATGTAAATATTCTAAAAAATATAACATAAAATCAAAATATTTTAAAAAAAATTTCTTTTGGAAAATATCATTACCATTTTAAAAAAGAATTTTAAAATGTTAAAAATGATAAAATAAAATTTCAAATAAATTTCATATATTATAATCTATGAATATTATAAAATTTTATAAAAAATTATGTTATCATGAAGCTAGAAAATATCATTCATTACCTACACTATAAAAAAAGATTAATTTTTAAAATAAAAATGAGTATTATTTGAAATTGATATTGATATTCTTATAATAAAAATTTTTATGTGGGTGAAAGTGGGTAAAATATTTTTTTAATTAATCACATTGATAATTATATATTTATTTTTCAGAATAGTTTTACAAAACTTATTCTAGGAAGATAAATAATTTTTCGATTGAATAATGAAATAATGAAATTTTTTAAACTATTATTTTGAATACATTAGTACATAATGAGAGGAAATTAAACAAAAAATATATATTATAATTAAAATCATTATGTTAATAAAATAAATGAGATTTATGATATATACATTATAATATTTCATCATTTAAAAAACAATAATATATAATCTTGATAAACATTGGGATTATAATATAATAATCTTTCCACATTGGTATCAGAGAATTATAACCCCCATGAAAGAATCAATTTAAATGAAACATATAATATCATTGATATAATGGTTTTTATTATGGAAAAAAGAATATATAAATTATTTATTATATTTTAATTCTTAATATATAATTTTATGTGGAACCCTAATAAGTATAAAATAATTAGTTGAGTCACAAAAATTACCTTCTATTAGAGGAAACTCCATTAGAAATATTACTAAGGACACTAGTGTTGGTATTTTGGGTGGACCAACTGGTCATGAAAATGGATTAGAATTTTGGAATTTTATTTTTTAATGGGATAACTAAATTATATGGATTTATATGAGTGATAATGTGAAGGCTATTTGTAACATTTTATATGTGGGGGAAAGTAACCTATGTTGAAATTACTTGGACATTTTCTAAAAAATTTAATATTATAAAGTCATTCCCAATCCAAAATCATAAAAATTACCATATATTCTTTATTAGCATATACAAAATTTAAATATTTCTATCTAATAGGAATTTTAAATGCGTTATAGTCATTTTAACCCATGTCATCTTAGATTAACCACTATGGTAATATCAGTTTTACCTTAACCGTAGTAAATATTTTTTAACTACATTACTTTTAATAATTATAATAAATAATTTTTTTAAAAAATATAAATTAATCGGATCAAAAATATGAAGCCAATTTTATAAATTTTATTCAAATAATGAGGAAAATAAAATTTAAAACAAAAGTAGTATATGTGTTGAAGAAGTGAGTTTCTGAGATGTGAATTTACCAGGAACATGATTATTTTATATTAAGTATATGTGGAATGATATTGCATGTATAAATTTAAATTAATATTTATTGGTATATTATTTATAAATTTAATTTAGATAATTCTGAATAAGTTTTAATTGTAATTAATAAACTCATGTAAACATAATGAATTTTAAAAATGTTATTGGAAAAGTGGATTTTAAAACTCAAAAATAATTATACAAAAATTAAAAATAAATTTTCTAAAATATCTAAAAATAAATTATAATATTTTCTCAAAAAAAATAATTAATATAGTTATTCTAGATAATATATTTTTGTTGAGTATAATTATATTATTAAAAAGTTACTTATTTTATACTAAGAGTAAATAAATATATTTATTTTTAGTAGTAAATTTGTGTATATATTTAATAATGTTGATAAATAAATATATATATATATATATATATTATCCGACATAACAGATGTTTTAAATTGTCTATATTTATAAAAATATTAGTTCATAGATCAATGATGTTCGGGGTTGTATTTCATGAATTCTATCAAAGAAGCTCTTTGTTTTACATAATTAAAACAAATTTCAGTGTTCTGTATAATGTAATATGTTGAATTATTTCAATTAATTTTAATAATATATTAAATAAAATTTCATGATTTCAAAAAACATATATTTATTTCTCCCCAAAAAAAGAAAATCATATACCATTAATGATGGAACATAACACCCCCATCCCAAATAATCATTCTGAGCTCGAACTACAAATAAAAATCTAATACCTAGTATGAAATAATACATCCTCATATCTACAGTTTATCACCTTTGACATTTCCTTTGAAGTAAAATACATTTAATGCCTCATTTTACAGACTCTCTGGACAATTCAATGGTCATGACACCTATATTAAAATTATTAATGCTTGGGATGTTTTTACATGGTATAACCATGTGGTTTAATATGATCTTATTTTAATGGAAAATCCAAGGAATCTAAAACTATTTCATTGTTAAATCTTCTAATGGGAAGAGATATCTTCCTCCCTAGTTATTCCTCCTTGTTCTATGGTGAGAAATGCGTGAACCATTCATTCCTTCCCATAGGAGTTGTGCTATCAAACATCCCTCCTCAGATAAGTTCCCCACTCTTTTTGATGCAACCTAGTAGTATCGATAAATCATTGATATAAGGTTTGATCTATCGTCATTTTGGGTTCATCTACTTATATTTATCCAATCACTTTTATGGAATGTTATCTCCATGATCCCCATGGAATTTTCATGGGTGTTGATTGGTGTGGTGATTTCTCTGCATTCTTGGGTGGTTACAGTTGTCTAGGGGGGAGGAGATCGTAACCCATTGTGTGGCGCTTTCTCGAAAAAAGAATATCAAGAACCATTTGAGGTAGGTGATTCAATGATTATATTTTTTTTAAATGAAACTATATAGATAACATGTTTTATCTCACTAGATCAAAATGGAATTAACATATTAAATACTGGAACAGGAAAGGTAAATTGATATCGATCGTATGTTATTGCCTCTTGTTTTGCAATATAGTGTCATATCTATGTTTTTTGTTAGCATCTTGTTCGTGATAGAAATTGGTAATGAATCTAATCGTGGAATTAATTGATAATTGTATGGCTAATGATAAAGAGGAATGGGAATGAATCTGGTTATTGTAATTTTATGTTAATCAAATCGATGTTGTACACATGTTTATCAAATTGTTATTGATTACAATTTATGTTTAATGAAGTTGAAACCTACAAATAATAAATCAATAATTTCAATATGGATTATAGAATAGTTTGTTTCATAAATGATATTTTCTTACAGGGTTCTGAGTTTCCCTCTTGGTCGTTTAAGGGAGAATATCCCAATTGATATGATGTTTGTTTTCCTTCTACTTGTGTCGTGATGTGACCCTAGAAGCATTTTGTGATATGTGGGGTAGGGAGGCCTAGTGGTTATTGCATCAGTCGACACCTAGAGTGGTGAGATGCATTGGTTTATTCATGTGGGTGTTGGGGAGGACACCAGATATGATGCAATGAGTTGGATGTGAATGATTAGATTTATGATGTTTCTTGATGGTTTCTTATCTTCTTTACATTCCCCACTACTCATGTCAGATGGTTTTCTTACCCTCCTTCCAAAAGTGGTGATGACGTGTGGGTTATGAAAAGTGATTTCTTTATTTAGATTTTAGAGGGAGGATGGGTCTACGCTCTGGTTTTAGGCGGAAAATACTCTATGGGTAGTTCATCTACTCACCATGTTGTGTCTCCTTATTTTTATATCTTAGAATGTTTCTCTAGAATGCATTGAAATATGGGCAAGTAATAATATTTCTAATAAATGATTGAGTAAATGATATTAACCCATGGGGGTGGAGCTTGCTGGGATGCAACAATGAGGATGCAACTTTAATGGAATAGTGGACGTTGGGTGTGATGAAAATGAAATATAATGTGGAATTGTTAATAGGTATTTAATGATTAAATAATTAATGAAGGAAAAGTGAATCTTATAAAAAATTTAATGAATGAATGTAATAAATCTATTTAAATGGATGAGTACTTATATAATACCAAGTCATAGATGTGGCAGTTGGGAGTCTTAGATTCACTAGCTGCAGTTGATTATAATACTTTATTATGAACATAATGTAGTTTTGAGCTATAGTATATTGTATACATTTTGTGTTTCAATATGATACTCCACCCCATCAGTAATGGAATTAGACATCCCTGGGAATCTAATCCCTAGGGGTATTTTTCCCCAATATTCATATGGGGGATTGATGGCTGACTACCCCCTTTTACCCTATTCTATTCCCTTGGTAGTTACTTGTGCTAGTAGTCACAACAACTAGTTTTCCCCATATATTTGGGTAGATGGTTTTAAGGTCTTGTGTTTATTCATAGACATATATTCTGGATATATTTTCCTATGCAATAATATAATTGAAATTTGATTGTTCTGTGATGGATTGAGGATCCTTACTCGTTGTGTGGGATGTACTTTCTTGAGGTATAATGCATGACATATGATACATGATTTGTGAGCATTGGGGGATCCCAAGAAATACCTGGTGTATTATCTTATGTGGATGTGGTGGTTTTTTAGATTATGTTAATATTGTGGTGCTTCGAACAGGTGTCTACAGGCAATCCTTTTTGGATTGAGATGCTTAAGATGTGCGACGCCACGACATAGTGGAAAACTAGTGGGGAAGTAGTAGTGGGGTGCCCTTGATATTTTTTATTAGATTATATACTCATTTATGTGTTATTAGTAGAGAGAAGCCATGGTGAACATGGGAACTTAGTATACCTGTTTAGGTGATGAGTTAGTTTCACTTGAGGTTCATTGTGCTTCATAATGCTTGCTTTACATTGGAACGAGAGGATTTAGGTATGATCCTACTAAGTTTAATGTAATAATCAACCTATGTACATATAAATATTTTTTAGGTCACTTATAGAATTTTGTATATAAAGATGGTTTCTACAAGATTGGGGTTGCATGAGCTGTTTAGACTTATAGTTGATGATCTTTTATCTTTATTTGGGGTATTTGTAGTTTTTACCATTTCAGTTGAAGTGGGTTTGCGTGACATTACATATGTGTAATTGAGATTTCATTTATATTGCTATCTAATATGGAGTTGGTCGGTATCTGTCTTAACACTCTCTTTATAATGTGCTCTCTTTGAGGGTAATGGTTCCCATTTGTATGTTTATTATACCCTACGTGCTAGTTGCCAACCCGGGGCCTACTAGAGGCAGAACTCAGGGGGGTCAATATCTCCCTACTCACATTTCTGTCCCAAGAGGGGTAAACCTTGTGGGGAGGGGGTCATGAAAGCATGGTATCAGAAGCCTTGTAGAGGGATAGGATGGAGTTTGGTGTTAGGAACAGGTGAGGGTTCATGGGTTGGTAGTGAAACATTGTTAGACAAGTTTAGAATGTGATGTAAACACTTCATACCAGCTGATACATAGGCGTTTATGTCTCCCTATGATCTAATACACGAACCATTATGTTTTTAATTTCTACTAAACGAGGTGACACTCATTTTAGGGTAGGGACCTTGGAAAGGATCATGCATCATTCTTCTTTGGGCATGTGTTTGAATGGGTAGACCATGGGATTGGTTACCTAAAATGAATAAAAGAAAATAATTAATTAAGTAATGTTGAATCTTCCATATTCTATGTCTAGAATCTCTAAATAATTTTTTATATGTATGGATATAGGTTTACATCATCCTTAGGATCACATAGAAGATGTCTAATATTATGTGCCAGTAGATAGCCATAGTGTAGAGTTCAACAACGACGACATATTGAGAATGAAACTAGGAGAGTTTTAGTGATAGAGTCTGCAAAAGTATGAGCGATTTATTTCATATTCAGTCATGGAAGACTGGTTGGAGGTGGTCGAGACAGGCTACACTTTTATTTATACATTGAATGATTAGTATGTGTCTTTGGTTGTGATGATTCTATTTGGAGTAGATAGGAAGTGGTGGTTCTTGTTCCTCAGGGATCGTGAAGAGTGGGCCATCTCATAGGAGGAGTTCTGGGACAAATTTATTATCCAGTTTTTTTCTTCGACCATGAAGGAATCTAGTAGGTAGTAGAATATTACCCTTCGATAGGAGAGATCTAGTGTCTGGGTGTTGAATATCTATTTTAGGAACCTTTTACGATATTCTTAGTACCTCTTAACATATGAGGGGGCCATGGAGATACTTTTCTATGAGGCTTTGCATCTATAGATCCAGCTCTAGGTCACCCCATGTATGCTTAAGACATATATTGAGGTTATGGCAAGGGAATATGTAACGACCCAAAGTTTCATTAATGGAAAATCCCTCTTGATCCGGTTAATTGTATCATTATAAAAAAATGTTTTTATAAGATGTCAACTTCTTTGGTTTTATGATAAGAGTTGTGACCGTTACTTTTATAGCCGTTGAACAGTGATCACATGATTAGTATAAATATAAGGCTTTAACGAACACAATTTTTACTCAGACAAAGGAAGCAATGGCCTCATCTAGTAGAATTTCCCCATACGAAGCACATTTGTCAGAGCTCAGAAAAGAGGTGTCATCTTTGGGCATTGACCTTGACTAAGCCCAAGCTGAGCTTCATTATGTCAAGCTCGAACATGACCGTCTATGGGAAAAGTGGAAGTTGATTGAAATTACCACTCGAGCGATGTTATCCGAGCCACCCCAAGAGTCTGTCACCATCGCACACCTTACCCTTAGGTCTTATGCGGCTATTTGAAGGGGTTATGTAACAAATAAGTAGTACTATGTTCATGTACAATATTTTTGTATATAATAATGAATATAATTTCTAGTCATTTTTGATACATTGTAAATAGTTTTTAATGTACAAATGGTGTTTTTAGTTATTATTTAATTAAGAAAGCTATTTTATTAAATTGAGGGATTTCTGAATTAAATAATATTTCAATAAAATAATAATATTTTTATTAAATTAATTAAATATATATGATCTTATAAATTTATGAATGCAATTAAAATGTTATATTAAGGTTTGAAAGCCATTTCTGTCAAAACCTGTGAATTTTTGATAAAAGCAGGTTTTTTTTAAAGTAAAAATTAACATATTTAGAAATTTTTTTAGATAAAATAAATGTCATTTCTGGAATCAGGACATTGAAATTATCCAACAGTGAATTTTTCATAATTTTCTAAGACAGACAAATTTTTGGATAAAAATTAAATATCGTTTAAATATATAATGTGTTTTATGACATCGTAATGACAAAATCGTGATGTAAAAAAATACTATCATCCTTATGTTCGGCCAATATATGTTGTACCGTTAAAATAAAGTGATTTTGGGTTTCTATTACTTACTTTCAAAGCATTAATGAACCCCTCAAGACTTATTCAACACTTTGCCTTTTTAAATTAATTTCCATGGGAGTGTGACTCACCTCCGCATAAGCAACCTTATTATTTTAATATGTTAGGACCTTGGACTTGTAAAATATTGTTTTCCTATTTCCTTTTCAGAAACCATGGGAAAAAACCATGGGATGGTTTGTGGTTTGGATTAGTTTAATATAAGGGGTCCCAAACCAAAATAATAATGAATTCTCTCACCTTTCCTATATAAACCCACCCAAACTCCCACTTACTCCTCACTAAAATCCTTTTGAGTTCGTCCATCCTCTGCCCTACTCTCTCTATAATCCTCCCAAGGTGCACCACGCTCCCAAGAAGCCTCTGAAAATCCTCTCTCTAGCCTTTGGAAGCACACTTCCAAGTAAGGGTTTTTTCTTCCTTTCTCATTTTTGTCAATTTTCTTTAAGTTTTATTGCCCTTTTAATTCCAATTATGAATGTTGGTGTATCGTTTCACACCTCCTTCATACTGACCTCTTATTTTTAGAATGATGGGAGACCCCTTTCTCTTTTATTAAATGCCTCCCATGTTCACTCGTTACTATGCTGAAATTCCGAAAGGAACTTCTCTCTCTTCTTTTACATTCATGCAATACTTTTGTATCATGAATCTAAATTCCTTTTCAATTTTTGGGACATGTATATATATGACATCCTTACTTTCCATTACATGTAATGATGATAACTAACCCCTTTATCTCTCATCTACCATTTTTATGAATTCTTATGTCACGCCGTTACGTTGCCGAAATCGCACCGATTTTCTAATCCAATGTCATTGTGTAGTGAATACCATGCCCATTTCTCCATCAAGGGTATTCACCTTTATGCACATTTACTTATTGATTATAAAGTTTCATGTATGAATTCCACATTCCTTTATCGTGGAATAAATGATTTTGTTTTATGAATCCATGTTTTATGAGCCATGTGGCACACTTATGCATGAAATGAAATGTTTAAGAAGGGTGCGCCCTTATAGAGCTCCAATGCATTGGGTAAAGTATAGTATCATGATACGTCATGTGAAATGCATGTTGACTCATGCTAGTTCAAGTTCAACGAGGGTTTACTCGTGATTCATGTGTATTGAGGGTTTACTCATGCTCCATGTGCAATGAGCCTTAGCTCATGCTAATTCAATGTTAAGTGTTGTTGCCACATTTCCCTGTTATGATTTTCATACTTTATCATGCCTTTATTTTCATGTTTATTTTATGCTCTATTGATATGCCTATTGTCTAACATGTATTGTAATCCTCATGTTATTCCATGTGTACTCCCTTACTGGGATTTATAGCTCACCCTTTTCTTATGCATGTCCTCAGGTTATCCCATGCAATGCTAAGTATGATGGAATGTAGTGGTCATGTAAAGGATGTTTTGAATAATTATGTTGTATTTCATGTTATAAGTTTTTATGTAATGATCCTAAGCCACAAAGACACTAAACCTCTCCATCTTCATTGATGTATCAAGTGAAGTTTTATGTTATGAATCATTTTTATGTTGTAAAAAAAACAGGGTTGCCATAGAATATGTCATTGAGAGGTAATTGGCGAGAACAAGATGATCATGAGAGAGGAGTCATCATAATTCCTTATGAAGCAGAGTTGTGGTTCGGGGTTTCAAATTTTCCATGCAGAACAGTTTCAATTTCGACGGGGGTAGGTCCCAGCCCTCAAAATCTCATTTCACTAAAGGGTAGCATCTCTTAGGCCTATAAAAAGGAAACATGCACTTGTTTTTCATGTGGTGGTTGAGGTCATCATTAGTGAGAGACCCCAAACATTCAGAGCAGTCACCGTACACTAGGTTTTCTGATACTAGTTCCTCAATTGAGGCAGTTCCAGTCGAGGCAGAAGCAGTAAGTTGCACCAGAATTAGATCACCGTAGGGTTGTTGGGGAAAAAAAGTCTAACCCTGCAATTCTATCTGTCCTAATAGAGAAGAACATAGCCATGGTGGTGGTCTTCATTAGGGTAAGAGAGGTCATGGAGGATGTCGTGGTCATCTTCATGCTTTAGCTTTTCCAGTGCCATGCAATCTAGACATCATATAAGGTACCCATTTTTTTATACTTTGGATTGTGCCTTGTTTTTTTAGGAGAGACATAGGATTTCATATCATCTATCATTTTCCATACTTAAGGACTTTAGGTATACATGCTTCCAGTGCCCTTGGCGTTGACTATGCTAGTTGGAGGTCAAGATGACTTGTTTGAAGTATGTAAAGACTATGAGCTAGAACTGGGGAAATAGCTTTCTTGGGAAAATTTCCAATGTTTATGGATACAACAATATCATTTCATCCTCATCTGGGATTGGTTATATTTGGTGCAGGAAAATGTGGATTTCTATAAGGGGAAAGTTGTGTTCTATGATACATATGGATAGCTAGTGCTGTTTGTTAGTGATCGAGACACTTTGATGGGTTAGAGACATGTTCCATCCTTATCATCCATGATGGATTAACAGATATTGACTTATTCATAGGATCAACCATTGACATTTCTTAGGGTTATAGATGAGTACCATAATATTTTTACAGAGGAGGTTTTAGCATTACCCCCTCATTGAGAGATCATGTATTGGATCAAGCAACCACAAGGAGCATCTACTATCTCTATTTCTCCATATAGGATGGTCCCTTATGAGTTATGATAGATACGTATATAGCTTGATGGTCTGTTACAGTGATGTTTTTTTCTACCAAGTGTTTCACTGTGGGGTGTATGAGTTTTGATTATGAAGAAAGCTGACTATAGTTTACATTTCTATATCTATTATCGTCGCATAAATAAATTGAAAGTCTATAATTTCTAACCAATTCCTAGGATAGATTATTTCATCAATAAACAATATGGTTGAAGAAGGTTCTCAATGGTTTTATTGAGGTTAGGATATCATAAGATGCGTGTGAAGGATGAGGATATCCTGAAGACTGCTTTCTATTGACGACATGGGCATTACGAGTTTGTCATAATGTCATTTGGTGTGATGAATGCTCCAGTTGTATTAATTGTATTGATGAAAGTGGTGTTCCATGAGTTCCTAGATATGTACCTAGGTTTTTTCATCGATGATATCCTTGTGTACTCTTCTTCTGAGGAGGATCATGCAGAGCATATACACACCATTTTTGGAGTTCTTTGTCAATATCATCTATTTGGGAAGTTTTCTAAGTGAGGGTTTTTTGCTCAAGAAGTCCATTTCATGGGGCATGTTGTGTGACATCAAGGAATATCTTTGGATCCATTGAAGATAGAAGTAGTTCTATCTTTGGAAGCCCACAAGACTATTGTAGAGGTGTGATTTTTTCGTGGTCTTGTTGGTTACTATAGGAGGTTCATAGCCAATATCTATATGGTTGTGACTCCTCTGATAGCATTGAAAAGAAAGGATGAGTCATTCAAGTTGACTGATTAGTTTTAGGTATCTTTCATATGTGTGAATGTGAAGTTAGTAAGTGCTATAGTTATTTGTCTTCTAGTAGAGGGAGTTCAGTTTGATGTTTTCTGCGATGCTTCACATATGGAGATAGCTTGTGTTCATATGTAGAATAGATCAAATATTTCTTATGGGTCATGGTAGTTACATACCATTGAATGTAACATTGCCACCAATGATCATGAGTTGGAAGCCATGGGCTTTTCTCTAAAGTTGTGGATACATTAACTCATTGGAATGTGCCTTTTGGTTTTCACTAATCATAAGAGCATGAGGTATGTTATCTCCCTGTGTGACTTAATCTTGAGACAACATCGGGGGATGGAGTTATTACAATATTATGACCTCAAATTATTGTATACCCTTAGAAAAGGTAATGTTTTTGTATATGTACTGAGCATGAAGTCACGTAGTGATGCAATGGGTGAATCTGGTTATTCCTGGAGAGTTACGGAAGAACTTTAAGCATTACATCTCGATATGGTAGAAGTTGGTGGTATAGGATGTCTTTTTCAGATGATGGTGTAGTCATCTCTGGTGCAGTTGGTGGAAGAGTCCATGTTGGTGGTACATGAGGTGCAGGTCTGGATAGACTGTGTTGTTTGTGGCAAGCCCCTGGTTGTTGGTCTAAGGATGAACAACTCCAAGTGTTGTATCATGGAAAACTATTTATTCTTTTTTCCATGCATTTTATGATTCTCAGAGAGTCCTATAGTTCTCATTTATTGGAGCGACTTGATTTGAAAAAGATGTACTGAGCCTTGAGGAGTCAGTTTTGGTGGCCTGGGTTGAAGCATGCAATTGTGGATTTTGTGTCTTGATGTTTTCTCTACCAGATGTTGAAGGCCGAACATAGTGTTCCTGGTGGACTTCTCGATCCATTATATGTTCCTCGGTAGGAGAGGGAGGACATATCAATGGACTTTGATACTAGTTTAACTTGAGCTTCGGGAGGACATGATGCTATTTTTGTGGTAGTGGACCATTTAACAATATCATACCAATTTATAGCAATCATGGAGTCATGCTTAGTGGATGTATTGTCAAGGAAGTATCTATAAGAGGTAGTGAGACTTCCTGGTGTCACAGGGACGATCATTTCTAATCGATATCCTTATTTTACCTCCAGGGTATGGAGTGGTCTCCATATGCTTTCTTTTCTTAGTTTTGGATTATCACTACTTTTAATCCATGGACAGACAGTCAGACAGAGTAGACTATCCAGACTCTTGAAGACATGAAAATTTATTGTGTCTTATATTTTATTGAGGTTCATGGATGTGGAACTAACCAATGGTGAAGTTTTCCTACAACAAAAGTTTCCACATAAACATTTATATGGAACTGTTTGAATCCATGTATGGCTGACATTTACATTCTCTATTGTGCAAGACTGGGGTCAAAGTGTTAGCAATTCTCAGACCGGAACTAGTGCAGAATAAACATATATGGTTCATGTGATTAATAAGAGGATGAAGATACCGTAGGATTGTCATAAATCATATTCCAATCAAAGGAAGAGACCTTTGGATTTGGGTTTTGGGGATCAAATGTTTCTAGCAGTGACTCCCCATCATGTCCATCGAATTATTGGTTATGGGAGTTATCATTCTCCCTGCATGGTGGGCCTTTCGAGTTGTTGCTCATGTTGGATTCATGGTGTATTAAGTAGCAATTCCCCATTAAATGATCCGGATACACAATGTTTTTCATTTGTTACATCATTTTTGTAATCTTCATGATGACTCTCACATCATTGATTGGGGATATATTGATGTTGATGATGATGTTACCTTCGAGGAGCGACCAGTAGAGTTCCAAGACCGAAAATAATAGGCGTTTCATGGGAATTCAATCCCCTTAGTTCAGGTCTTGTGGTGACATGGTGTGGTGGAGAAGAGTACCTGGGAACATGAGTCATATATACATTCTCATTACCCCGATTTTTATGATTTCTAACTCTTTTCTTGTTAAAAATAAATGTTCTCTTTGTTCCGGTAGATCTTTCATGTTTATGTGATCGATTTCATTGGTTTCTTCTTCTGGATTGCTGTATATTGAGTGTTTTATCGATGGGTTGTTGTTCGGACCCCGTTTCGGTTTCCCTTTAGGCATGTTTTGAATTCATTCCGACAAGAATGTTTTGGGAGGTATCTGATGTAATTTCCTTGAACATTTCGGTCCATTCCATTTTTAAAATCTATCTTTTGAAGTGTTCTTTAAGGTTAAGGTGAAATATCCTGAAAACATTTCCAAATTTCCAGTTCTGTGAATAGTTATAATGATAGACTTATGTGAACAGTGTTATTGGTAGGTTTATGTGAACAGTTCCAATGGTATCCTTATGTGAACAATGTCGTTGGTAGGCTTATGTGAATAGTTCCAATGGTAGACTTATGTGAACAGTGTCTTTGTTAGGCTTATGTGAACAATTTCAACGGTAGCCTTATGTGAACAGTTTCATCAATAGGCTAGTGTGAACATTACCAACTGTAGCCTTATGTGAACATTATTATCGGTAGGCTCATGTGACAAATTCCATTGGTAGCCTTCTGTGAACAGTGTCATCGGTAGTGTTCTGTGAATAGTTCAAATGGTAACATTATGTGAACAGTGTCATCGGTTGGATTTTGTGAACAGTTCCAATGGTAGCCTTTTGGGAACACATTCATCAGTAGGCTTATGTGAATAGTTCCAAGGGCAGCCTTATGAGAATAGTTTCATCGATTAACTTCTGTGAAATGTTCTAATAGTATCCTTATGTGAACAGTGTCATCGGTATGCTTATGTGAACAGCTCCAACAATAGGATTATGTGAACAATGTCATCAGCATGCTTATGTTTATAGTTCCAATGGAAGCTTTATGTGAATAGTTTCATCGGTATCTTAATGTGAACAGTGTTCCAAAATGGTGAGGTTCCACCGGCAGCCTCTATTTCCTTTCCCAAATTTTGAGTTCATGAATATTGTATATAGAATGGCGAGGTTCCAACGATAGATTCTATTTCCTTGGCCAAATTTTGAGTTCATGAATAGATTATCTTGAATGGTATGGTTCTAATAGTAGCATCTATTTCCTTTTCCAAATATCATGTTTTGTGTACAGTGTTTCAAGATTACTACAGTTCACCCTTTGACGATTATTTTGACGTAAAATGTATTTATAGCATCATTTTAAGTAATATAAGGCCGATATAAATTCCATAATTCCAATATTAATTTTCATAAGGATCAGGATGCTTATACTTGGTCAAATTTCCTAGTTTAATGTGATCCCCTTTAATGGAAAATCCAACATATCATAAACTTCTTCAATGTTAATATCTTAAAGGGATGCTATATCTTCCTCCCTAATTCCTTATCCCTATTCAGTAGTGTGAAATTACTGAACATTTATTTCCATCTTGTAAGAGTTTTGTGATAAATCCTTTTTCATTGGATCAGTTCCTCTCTTTTTTTGATGCAACCAAGTAGTATCGATCAATATTCATTATAATTAATGATCTATCTTCAATATTATGTGTTTATCTATTTTTTTCTCATTTCCTTTTTAAGGAATGTTATCTCCATGTTCCTAATGGAATTTTCTTGGGTGTTCACTGGTGTAGTGGTGTCTCAAAATCCTTGGGTGGATACATTTTTCATGGGGGAGGACATCATAAACCGTTGTGTGGTTTGTTATAGTATAATGAACATCAAGAACCATTTGAGGCAGGGGATTTGATTCTTCCATTTTATTTTAAGTGAAATGGTTGAGTTATCATGATTTATCCCACAATATCACAATTTAATTACATATTAACTATTTGAACCAGATAAATAAATTGATATTGATTGTATGTTACTACCTCTTTTTTAGATATTGTGATATTTATGAATGTTTTGTTATCTTATCGTTCTTGATGGAAATTGGTAATGAAGGTAATGCTAGAATTATGTGATAATTGTTTCTTTAAATATAAATAGTCATTTAAATGAATCTGGTTGTTGTTGTAATTTGATGTAAATAAAATTGATGTAGTATGAATATTTAATCAATTTTTGATAGCTTACGGTTTTGGTTTCCAGAATTTGGATCCTACGAATAATAAATCGGTTAATTAATGATTTATTAATGAACAATTTGTTTGATAAAAGATAATCACTTTTAGGGTTCTATGTTACCAACTTTCTTGTTTAAGGGACATGAGCTCAATGGATATAATGATTATTTTCCTGCAGATTATATTGTGAGGTGAGTCTGGAAGGCTGTTGTAATATGTGGGTCGGGAGGTGAATTGGTTGTGGCACTAGTTGATTCCTAGAGTGGTGAGATGCATTGGTTTATGCATTTGGGTGTCGAGGAGGACCCCAAAGATGATAGAACAGGTTGGATGTGAAGGATTGGATTCTTGATGATTCATGTTGGTTATTTTTCTTCCTTAAATTCCCCAATACCCAATGATGCTGGTTTGCTTACCATCATTCCCAATGGGGTGAAGTCGCATGAGGTATGCCCCTTGTTTTCTGTGTTTAGCTTCCAAAGGAAGGTTGGGTCTATGCTCTTGCAATAGGCATCAAAGACTCAATGGGTAGATCATATACTCACCATGTTGTCCCACTTGTGTTTAGTATCATAGACTATTTTTCTAAAATTCATGGGAATATGGGAATGTAATAATGTTGTTAATAAATGATTGAATAAATAATGTCAACCCATAGGGTTGGAGCTTGTTGGGATGTGACACTGAGGTTGCAATTTTAATGGAACAATATAATTTGGGTGTGATTCTAATGAAATATAATGTGGAATTGTTAATAGAAAATTAATGTTTAATGAATTAATGAATGTAATGTAAAAATTAAATAAGGGAATAATGGAATTTAATCAATCTCTTTAAATGGTTGTGTGCATATATGATACCTAGTCTCATATGTGGAAGCCTGGAGTATGAGATATGTTAGTTGCAGTTTAGTCTAAGACTAGGTTATGCTCATAGTGTGGTTGTGTGATATTTTATATTCTATACTTTTGGTGTTTCTATACTCTACTCCACCCCGTGAGTAAATGGAACTGAAACCATGGAGATCGTGAGCTTGGGGGTGTTTTCCCAACATTCCGGTGGGAGGATGGATAGCTAACTACTAGCTTTGACCCCACTATCTTCTATTGGTAGATAATAGTGATAATAGGCATTGTGGTTAGTTTTCCCCATAAATGTGTGTAGAGGACTATAATGGATTATTTTTATTCACACACATATATTCTGGATATAGTTTCATATGGAATACTATAGGTGTAATGTGTATTGGCTATGATGTCTTGAGGATACATAATCGGTGTGTTCGATATAATGGCTTGTGGTATAAATCCCAATGTATGATACACATTATTCGAGTTGTGGTGGATCCCAAAAACTACTAGGTTTGTTTGATTACATATAATGGGTGGTTTTGTTGCATGAGGTGCATATTTTGGGGCTTCGACCAAGTGTCTGCAAGAAGGACTGTTTGATGTGAGAATCATAGGACGTGCGACATTGAGGAAAAGTGGCAAACCAGTGGGAAAGTAGTAGAGGAGTACCCTTTATATTCATTATTATATTATATACTCTTGTATGTGTTACTTGGTATGAGTGTCGATGGTGAGGCTGGGATCTTAGTATACCTGTTTAGGTGATGAGATACTTTCATTTGTTGTTCACCATGATTTAGCATGCTTTCTTTAGTTTTTCATAAGAGGATTTGGGAAGGATCCTAATGAGTATATTGTTAAACTCACCCTATTTATATATATACTATTTTAGGTCACATAGATAAGGTAATAGATCAATCAAGTTTCTACTAGAATGGGGTTGCAGGAGTTGTTCAGGTTTGTGGTTGCTACTATTTTTACATTCTTTTTAGTATTTGAAAAAATCCTCATTTAGTTATATTTGATTTGCATTACATTACATATTTGTACATGGGATTTCATTTATAATGTTTTCCGATTTGGATTTGGTTAGGGTCTATATAATATCTCTCATTTTCATGCTTTCTCTTAGCGGGTAATGCCTCCCATTTGTATGTTTACACTACCCTCAGTGTTAGTCGCCATCTTGGGGCCTACTGGTGGTGGGACGCGGCGGTCATTATATCCCTTCTCATATTGTTAGCCTCAGAGGGGTAAACCTTGTGTGGAGGGGGTCATGAAAAATTTACTATTTAACACATTTCTATAATTATAAAAGAAAATTAATGTCACACAATCTCAAAAATCATCATATAATCCACCCTCAAACAACCTTTCATAGAATAAAACATTAAGAACAATATCCATTAAGTGTTGTGATTTGGTAGTGATATTAGATTCATACTCAACAATAGCCATGATACACTAATGAATCTCTAGATGATCTCACATGAAGAGTACAAAAATATTATATTTCTATAAATAGTATATAAAGAATTTCATGAACTCTACCTTATAGGGTGTCACCTCATAATGAATAAAAGTAAATAGACTTATGCAATGAACTATTAATCAATCCAAGTGGCTTGCCACTAGGTCAACATTCTGACCATGAGGGTTCAAAAATGGGTTGAAGAAATTCTAAACTACTTCTATATAGTAATATAATATCTATAGGTTAATCATGCCCCAAAAAAATTGGTTCCCAATTTATTAAACACATGATGCATGCTTAGCCAGTGAAATTTCTCTTTTTTTCTTCCTAGGAAATAGTCTTCCCAATGGAAGGAACAATGCTCTGATATCCAAATTCATGTACCACCACTACAATAACTTCTTATATTGAATCCTTATTACTATGTGAATCATCCTTGTAGTCCCAATATTGAATCATAGATAGCATTCAATGTGAAGGTATATTGGGAATGTTAGGGTGACCATGGTCGATGAGTATATTTAGGTATTTGACATGATAATAATATATATACCACAAATCATTCATATAAGATGCACATAATAATGTTTTCCCTAAAACCATATAATTCATGTACTAATTCATGTATATGGTTAATAGAATCATTGTGAGTGGAGTTTTCATCTACCACAACAACACTTAGTACCTTGACATGAGAGTCAAACATGAAAAACATTAACATTATTTCCCAAGATTACAATCAAAAACTCACTGCTAGAATATATCCAAACTCATATTGTAAGAAAACCTTCTCTTATACAAATATAAAATTTGAGTGACACCCCTAATACCTCCTCAAATAGGATAGTGTGTGAAGATATGAACCGATTAGAAATTACACACACATAGGAGGCATTATCCTTAGGTTCTTGTACCCACACACATCTCTATAATAATATATAATTACGATTTTAATGATATATAAGATACCAATATTCATGAATAAATATATTTACCACATTATATTACAACATATGTATAGGAATGAAAAGGATCAAATACTAGTAAAAATAAATAATAAAATATGTCCAAACTACTAGTTAGTAGGGGACTAATGTCACATGACACTCACAGAACCATATATTATTTTTTCTAGATAAACTAATTTCCTCGAAAACCTCATATACCTAGATACATATAATTATGACTATAATCTGTATAATTTCTTATAAGAGTGGGTGGAGTCTATATAATTCTTGATTATATGCATATCTTACAGGACAACACAAATCACCATGAAAAAATACAAAATGAGAGTACTCATCTCATTACCATTAAGGTATGTTGATTATAATACCAGAAATATACAATAATTACCCAAATATTGTCAATATACACACAATATATAAATTAATGGTAACAACCATACTCTCATTCTAATATTCCACTCATGGATTCATGGTAACATTTATTAAGGATATATCACATGAAGAGAAATTTTATCATTGAAACTGCTCATTTAATAGGTAATTCTAATCAATCCTTTCCATGAAGAACTACAAGTTAGTAACTAGAAGTTGTCTCTATAATGATATGGGATCACAATCAGGGTCCATGAGGGATTCTTGAACCTTCCAAGAGTAAGCCAACTAATATAGGGATATCATTTTCTGGAAGTCGATAAAGGAATATGAATCAAACTGTTAGATGAGTGATAGAGGATCACACATCAGTCTAGAAAGAGGAAATATGAACTCATTCTATTGTTAAACCAATAAAGGGGATACTATTTTATTATTTGGTTAATATGTCTCATTATACCCTTTTTGGGATGTTCATGGTGGGTGTATCCTACACATAATAATCTACACAAAAGAGTACATTTTCCCCAACCATCCATATTATATATACATAAATAATACATTTAAAAACTGTGTATCATAGTATGTATATAAATTTTCCCATTAATATTTCAATCATCCATTTCCCATTTTTAATTATATTTTAATGTAAACTGGTTTTTCCTTTGTAGTTGGTTCTATTCTGAGTACCTTGTCATAATGGGGGTACCCTGTCGTATATATGTTGTCACATTGTTCCTATATTATCTAGAAATTCAGATGTGGTTTGTCTCTCCCCATTCACATTTAACTATGTATTACACATTGTGTTTCATACATGGGTCAAATGATGTTTTTAGGCTCCCACGTCATGTTATACTTATTTCTATTCTGAACGCTACCAATCATAGCATGGTTTCACGCAACATGAGTATATTAGAACTATACACCACACAACTCAATATTTTTCTGCATTTCATAGTATTCATGAGTCTATACTAAAAAAATCATCCATAGATATATCATTAAAAATAAATAAAAATAGGATATGGGGCTGAATAAACTCGAATCATCACCAGAGGCTACATTTCATCAATCAAACTTCTTGGGAAACAAATCTTGCCATGAAAGTAAAATGCTTCTCTATACTGTGGAAAATAAATATCTAAAACAAACACTGATAAATAATCCACATAACATCACACCACATCAAAACTCTACTATCTAGTCAATAAATAATATAAAAATTATGTAATTATATTTTCCACAAAAATAACACTTTCAAAATGTTCAGTATTCAGGTATCATTCTTACGTCTGACCCAATGAAATACTATTAATAAATTCTAGAATAATAAGGGGAGAATATCATAAAAGTAGATGGAAAAAAATTAACCTTTTTCATAGAAAAAATATTTCTATGGAGGAAATTTAAAACCATGTGAAACAAAAATGAACATAAAATTATTTATCAATTCATATTTCTAGTAAGATAAATAGAATGTTAACAAAGAAGTCAATTATATATATATTGAATCAGGTTTTATATATGATTATAAATTATGTAATAAAAACATTAAAAAATAACTACCTGATGTTTAGATCTAATATTTAGGAACAATATTTTTATATTGATGTTATAGGTGTGATCCATGAACTCCATGGTCCACCGATCATCAAACCATAAACCATTTGTGTTTCCTTAAAAAATCAACTCCATTGCCTCCATTAGTATCCCTATGGGGATACATATTACTAATCAGATTTTTCAAAAGTGGTAATATGCAATGGAGCGTGATATTTCTAAAATTAATAAATAATAAATTTATTTATTTAGTTATATATTTATTAATTTACAAAACCACCCATGACTAGTGTTAAACAAATCACCAAACGCGAACAAAGGTTTTTTCATTACTAGTGCAGAACCTCCAATATATATTTATGGGAGTTCCCAAATTTCCGATCCATATCACTATAAGTATGATATTACAATATTTTATAAATCCTAAATTGGGGGATATAATATATAATATTTTTTAATTTTATAAACACCATTTCTCCCAGGAGTTTAGATTCTTATTCTTATAGGTTCCTCCCATTAAAAATATTTTTTTAGAATATGAAAATGTTGACATGGATAGAAATGAATATTTCTTATATTTCCCCAATGGGATTATTATGATACTACCCAATCCACCCACAATACTACCACACTAAAAAATCCCCTCTAGTTTATTCCAGTAATATCACATTCAATTTTTCCTCAAATGATCCCAAGAAAATCTCAGAAAATGATTTCTAACTAAAAACATTCATATGCATACAAATTAAATGGATCAACTAGAAATTAAAAAGACTATGGTAATTGAAAAAGAAGGATTGGGTCTTATAAACTCTGTACTATATTGCATCATATCCTATAACTATTCCCCCATAAATCATAGAGTTATATCAATGAACAGGTATTCCAACTTCACCAGAATTGTATCCTCCATCTCTATGTTCTCTACCTACACCAACTTGTGATACCAATACACTCACACTATATGAATATTATTACCATATATTTTTTCCACACTATGGGGTAATATACTGAAAATATTTATCTAAAATTTTCTGTAAATATCAATCTCAATATCATCAATATCAATCACATATAATGGGTTAATGTGATATATATGATAATTAGATATAAGGAAAAATTCATGCATGAAACTATACCATTATGGAATATCATGTTATTATGCCATTATACTGATTCGTACCATTATATGAAATGAACAGAAAAACCTGTGCACTATAATCCCCATTATTATTTATAATATTTCCCCAGCATAGGAAAGTCTGATAAAAGTCATGTTGACTAACGAAAAATTTTATATGTCATGTACAATGGTCATTATAAGAATTATTCTTTCGATGTGTTATTCTCAACTTGTTTTGGAAAAAAATTTCTTGTCAGACGTACCCTTTATTACTCTATGTTCAATTATTGATGAATCACTATCCAACTTCCATTAAAAATGTTAATGAATTCACCCACTATATAAATCTTCTAATTGATCCATTTGGATTGACTTATAAAATATACTGTTATAGTTAAACACTATGAGAGAGATATTATTCTCCAATGAACTACTATATTTAAAATATATCCTCACAACATGTCCTACATAATTTAAATCATCCATTTTGATTTTTTATCAGTCTAATGATGATAGATTATTCTCAAATGATGATGTAAACATATTTCCCCTTAAATAACAAACCAAAAGAAGAATTTATAATGTTGATTTAAGTTTGGCATAATTCTCCACATGACACCATGAATCTAAAATACTTATCCCGCATTGAGGATAACAATTTCATCAACTTTGATGGTCTCTCAAATATGAAAATAAATCACGTACCTTCAATAGTTGATCAACGATCAGCCACACTATTTCATTATTATGATGTTTACCAAGTTAAACAATCACAATTTACATTGATATGTTTTCTATAAAAACCAGTCTTAATGTACAGAGAAATTAAATCAATTTTTTGTAATACATAATAAATTACAAAAACATGCATCCTAAGAACATATTTTCTCATTCCCTATGTAAACATGTAAATGTAAACACTAGTACATTAGTTAGATAAATTTTCCACCACAATGTTTTGGAATAATAGAACCCCTCTTATGCATATAATACATAAAATATATATCCATAATGGAGGGATGAAAATATAAAAAGATGTGAGCTGAGATGCCCAATAATGGTAATCAAGGGAAGTATGTAAGCATAAACATGATCATAAGGGTATGAGAAGATTTATAAAACATTATGAGATAATTCCATGTATATCAAAGATCATAAACATGAATCATGGAAGAATGGTTCTCATTTCAAAAATCATGAATCATATAAATGAAATGGAATATGACGTGAAATCATACAATAAGATTAGGGCTTGAAATTTTAGAATACAAATAATACAGAAATATTATTCCCTATATGTAAATATGCATTGATATAACTTATCAAAGAAATTCATAGAGACTTAACCTATTGGACAAGACACTCCACTATCCCAAGTCATAGACCTTTCTTCTTAAGGGATTGGAGTTCCCCATCATTCCATAGTGGATCGGGTTTCCCCACATTTCCAAAGTGTATTGGGTTTCCCATCTACCCATAGTGGACCATGATTCCCCACATTCCCATAGTGGATCAGGATTCCTCATATTATATATTACATCAAGCCCATCGACTATGATAAAATAATTATCTCCTGATATATAAGTATTTACCCAGTCCTTTGCTGTGAGATATAGTTCCGACACAACTAATAATGAAATCATACATGTATGATTCATATGATAGAAAAAAATCATATCAGAACACATGAAATGAAATTGGTATCAGAAACATGTAATCATAAAAAAATTATAGAGATTATAATTCATTTATAATAAAGTCATCAATGCATAATCAGTGACAATATTTGGGTTTTATAAGAATATAACTCGTGAAAGAGAAACATGTTTAATAATTATCTTACTCGTGATAGAGAAATTGCTTTCATAAACATAATAAAATACAAAATCAAACCATTATGACAATTAATATGAATATAACCTTTGGATCATCTCCCTAGAGATTAATCAGTAACACCACCATACATAACATTAAATGGAATATAAATTTGAAATATCATTAAATATATTTCATTAGTAAAATATAATTTATTATTTGAAAATGAATGTTTAAAAAATTGAAACCTTTTTTAAACAAATATAATGAAATCACATAAAAGAGGTAGGAAAAAAATTTAAAAAATATTCCTAGAAAACAAATAATAGAAGCTTGAAGCAATTTTGAAACCAATTTTCCTAGAAATATTATAAAATAAACTTCAAACATTTTGTAATAATTTTTATATGTATACACATTGAAAACATATAAAAAAATCATGAAGTAATTTAATAAAAAAATCCACTAATAATACATTGAAATAATTTTAATAAATGTCGATTTTTTTGAGAACCAATTCATTGAAATTAAATTTAAAACATATAATGAAATCATGAATATGTTTTGAAAACCGTTTATTTGAAAATTATTTTAAGGTCTTATGATGAATTCTTGAAAACATTTTTAAAACTAATTATTTAAAAATACATTGAATATTTATGAAGTATTATTAAATGAATATAAAAAAACATATTTCATTAAATTATATTTAAAACATATTAATAAATCGTGAAAATTGTTTCTGAGATCATGGTTGTGACATAACAATCATTTTTATTGAATAATTAGTTATGTTTAGAAATTCCTAAAAAAACATTCTTAAACATATTCTGTTCAAAAGAGTGAAAAATCATAAGAATAAATGAAAATATCATTAATTACTATATAATAATAAAATAAATTTTATTTATTGATATAAGTATCATAATATTTCATCAATGTAATCATAATCATAAACAACATTGATAATCTCTGATATTGTTTCAAAACACATTTACCACTTGGTATCATTGAATAACACTCAACATGAATGAAAATTAAATAAAATGAATATAAAAATACCATGAATAAAATGATTTTCTTGATATATCAATCAAAATTTATTTATTTACACCTTGTTTAATAATATAGTTGCATTATATATCTTGTGTATCAAAGAATGAAAATTTGGACATAACTACTTTACTAATTCGATAACTATGGGTACATAAAACCCTGGAATAATAGGTCATAAATTGCATCTATTGTAACATCCCAGGTAAATAATGAATAATACATTTTCGTATTTATTAAAATTTACTAATTAAATATTAATTTTACTTTAAAGGGGTTGCTATGTTCGATAGCGTACCCAATACGCAACGATGAGTTTCTTTGAAAACTTACGTTGCACACTAGTAATATAATAATATTATTTTAAATGGTTATTAACATGTAGTCGTTGTATTGGCGTGAATGGATAGAAATAACTAAAATATGATTATATATGTTTTTTAAATGTTTTTACATTTATTTAATAAAAGATAAAGGCTTAAAATATGGAAAGAATTCAATTTTAGGCGTATATGCCCTAGTTTTCACTAAAGGTTCACTTATCGCCTTTTGATGGCGAACCGTAATTAAATATAGTTTTGTTTACTCTTATAAATACTATTGGACCAAATAAAACTCTTCTTTATAATCGGGACATCAAAATTTACTTTGTGTAAATTTTTGGTATCTTTCCGATAAAGTTCATTTATTTAATGAATTGTGTAAAATGTTGTATTTTAATTCAAAACCTCTTTTTAATCTAATTTATTTATATGATTAGATTATCATTTGAATTGTTTTTAAAGTGAAATTAGAATATATTTTTACAATTAAATCAAATAGTGGTCGTTGGAATTAATTTCACTTTAAAATCAAACTTAACCTAGTGTCAATCTTTTGATACTTATTGTTTCATAAAAACACGCTATTTGTCATGACAACGAGAATTAATTATTAAATTAATTAATGTGACTTATATGTTTTTAATTTTTTAAAATAGACTTCATTTTTGAATTTGTAATATCAAATATAGCTTTGGGTGAATTTTTGGTATTTTTCTGAAAAACGTCAATTTTTGATGAATAGTGAAACCACTAAGTGGTACTTATAAAAACTGATTTTTCGTTTAAATGAAATTTTACCACTTCTGTGTTTTGAATTTCAAAAATCTGATATAAATTGTTGTCATTAATAAGTAAAATGTGCTTCAATGATATTAAAATAATTTTTTGGTGAATAGTTACTCTTAAGTTCTTAATCGCGATTAGAGGTAATTAGTGTAGTTTAATGTAAGAATAATGTTTTAATAAAATGAAATGACCTAGACACATGTCATAACCTCATTGGATGTGTCATGGACACCAAGAAAATCCACGGGTCAACATGGGGACCCCATGGAGCCACATTGTTTGGAGAATGACATAAATACCTTTTATTTAATGTTAAAGTAAAAAATGACAGAAACATGAAATGTTTTAATAAAACAATTGTTACATGGGGTTATACAAGTCATCGTTTTGACTATAAATATTAATTGTAAATATAAAAAATTTCCTAAATCATAGTTGTTTTTTTATAATTTTTAGACATTATATAAATTAAATTATTTATGACATCATGATGATGCAGCGATGACCTCATTATTTAACGATTTAAATAAAATGGAAAGATAATGTAAAATCTAAGACCTACACATGCCCAAAACCTATTGGATGAGTGGATTTCGAACCCTCGTCACCTTATCCTCGAAATACATCAATTTGGGACCTTTAAAATCCGAAACTCTTTTGAAAATAATGTAACATTTTGTAACTTTACTAGAGTGCCCCTCCTCTCCTCTTATAAAACGCCCGCACCTCTACCTCCTTACCCACACTCCCAAAGCCTTTTTCTTGGCCAAACTCTGCACATTTTGTCTCTCCACTTACCTCTATTACTCCTTGAAGCCTCACTTTGGGCATTAGTATTCCCAAGGAAGCCTTTGAGCTCAAACCAATGGGAGTTACCCGATTTTGAAGTATTGTCTTCTTTTGAGTCTTTTTGTTTTATTTTGCTTCTCCAACCCCATAATCTCTTTTTATTATTTTATTTTGTAAAAATTACAGTATCCTCAATATACTAGGATGTTTTTATAAGAAGGATTCGAGCTACACTTATACACACCTACATCTAATGGTTAAAGAACATACTGTTTCCGTGGATGGCGAATTTCTGCCTCCCGAAACGATGATTGTTCAACATTCATTTATCACCTTCAAAGATGGCCATTAAGATGACACTATATTTATATATGATATATAATATGTTTATGTTTTCCTTAAACTTCTGTATTTCTCATTTTGGGCATTCCTTTTATGGTTTCCATTATGGGTAAACGCGATATCTTCATTTAAGGAAGTGCGGACTACCGCCCCCTCAAAGTGACTTGATTCATTAATGCCATATGTGGGACGTATAAAGGATGGGATTAAAGTTATTATATATGATGTTATACTGGAGTTATAATATACCTCTATATCATTATTATTTCATTCCATTAATGTATGAGATAGAAATGAATGTAGCGTTCATGCGTACGTACGGCTTACTGTCTCCATGAACGGTGCATTTCATTTCTTATCCCCAAATGTAATATACTATTATAAGTACATGTATATAATGGATATATATGATTAATGATACATATAAATGATGAATATAATTCTGGAAGCAAAATATACATACATCCCATTTAGTTTTAATTCCACTAATATGGCAAATAAATGAAAGGAGCGTTCATGCGTACATACGACTAACCGTCTCCATGAACGGTGCATTACATTTATTACCTATAAATGATTAT
Organism: Viscum album; assembly: GCA_963277665.1. Taxonomy (NCBI): domain Eukaryota; kingdom Viridiplantae; phylum Streptophyta; class Magnoliopsida; order Santalales; family Viscaceae; genus Viscum; species Viscum album. Next base: position 2,012,815,875 of record OY728153.1, on the reverse strand, counting down.
GTAATATAATAAATACATGTATATTCTGGATATATATGATATATATGATATCCAAATCAGGAATGTCATTCTGGATATAAAGAACCTTTGACCACACGAACAACATGTAATTGTAAGAATTCCACTTTCGACAAAAGAACTAAATATCGACAAAAAAAATTATTAACTTAAATGGTTACATAATGTTTATAACATGGAAATAAGTGATATAAATGGAATAATGACCTTGAAAAAGTTTCTTAAGAAAATACAAATTAACTCAAGTTTATTATTCAGTACGTTAAAGAACGATCGAGTCAAGTCGGACCCGAGGTAAAGGACTTCATCTCAAACTCCTTTCATTGAGGCATAATTCGTTTTATACACAACTTTCTTTTATATGGTGTATAAACCCCTTTGACTTCTACTTTTATACAAAAGTAATCTTTTTCTACGAAGTGTTTTACTAAATGACAAAAAGGAATGTTTTTTTAACGTACACGGAGACAATGACCTTTTCCACCGCCACAAGTATTATTTCGTCTTTGGCTGCCTCAACAAGCCGTAATGGTTTTAAAATAAACTAAATACCATATAATCTTTTATGTATTTTGGTATTGAAAATTGTTTTGATAAAGGATTCTTTTATTTCAATATATTTAAATGATATATTGTGATTGAAATGTGGAAATGTTATCATTCTTTTATATTGGTTTTTTGTTTTATGATTTTATATTGGTACTTGGACATTTGACGGGTGGTTACGTGATAAACCATATGACGGGTGGTGCCGTGAATACCAGGATGGGTGGTTACATTATAACCTCCAATGCATTGGGTATGGAAGTCAGCCGTATGGATATTCCATTATGTATGTATGGAAGTTGGCCGTATGGCTACTCCATTAAGTGATATGTGTGGAAGTCGACCGTATGGTTATTCCACTTAAGTATGTTTATGTCCCGAGTTACCTTTATATGTTATGTGTTCTTTATATGGGTTTTATGGTAATCCTTTGGTTACAAAAGGGTACATAATGATATTTTATTCAGTGAAGAGTTTTTACTACTTCATGAAGGTGAAGGTATTACTTTGATAAAGTATACATGGTTTACATGATGTTTGAAAAACTAAAAATTTTTATTCATTGTGTATCCCTTACTGAGATTTTTTATGCTCACCCCAAGTTTTTTTGAAATGTTTTTCATAGGACTTATTGTGGAATAAGGTCAAGGATGGGATCAAGGGAATGTCATGCTATATAAATCATGGAACTAGACATGTTTCTTTTTAAGAGTTTTTTATATTCTATGGAAACTTAGTAGAAGTGTCTAATTTATAATATTTTGAGATGTAATAGTTATGTTCTAATTATCTAAAACTCTAAAACTGAAAAGATCCTCAATGTGAATTATTCATTTAATTCAATATTAAGTACAGTTTAAGGCCGGGGCCTTATAGTTGGTATCAGAGGTCGGTTTAGTCAACTTTAGGAGTTAGAAAATTGTTAAATTATAAATTAATTTATGGAATGATTGAAATGATATAGTATTTAAAGATTACCATGTTGCTTCGCCTAAGATATTTATATGTTAAGAATGGTTTTCCACAGAGGAAACATGTCAGCTATGTTAGGAAGGCATACAGAGGGAAATAACCTTCTAAATAAGCAACCTGAGACTGTCAGAGTAAGAATTGAACAGTTTTTTGCAGTGATGGCTCAGTTGATTCAGGTGATAAATGGTGACTGTGTTTATTAATGATATTTTGGTGTTTTATAAAAGTAAGTAGGATCATGAAATTCATTTAAGGGTTGTCTTTCAAACCTTAAAAGAAAAGAAACTATTTGGAAAATTCAGCAAGTGTGTGTTTTGGTTACAACAATTTTTTTCCTGGGTCACATTGTTTCAAAAGATGGCATAACTGTTGATCATGCTAAAACAAAAGTTGTTGAAGAGTGGCCAAGACCTACAAAAGTATCTGAGATCCATAGTTATCTTGGTTTTCCAGGTTATTACCGAAGGTTTGTTGAAAACATTTCATGGTTATCTAGTCCAATGACTAAGCTAACTCGAAAGGGTGTTAAGATTATCTGGACCAAGGAATGTGATGATTGTTTTCAGGAGTTGAAATGAAGATTGATGAATGCTCCAGTTTTGGCACTTACTTCCAGGAATGGTGAGTTTTTTATATACATTGATGCTTCATTGAAGGGACTTGGATGAGTCCTTATGCAGAATGATCAGGTAATTGCTTATGAATCATGTCAGTTGAAAAATCATGTGGTAAATTACCCTACACATGATTTGGAATTAGCTGCTGTTGTTTTTTCTTTAAAAATTTGGAGGCATCATTTGTATGGAGTAATGTGTGAAATATATACTGATCACAAATGTTTAAAGTATATATTCACTCAGAAATAATTAAACATGAGACAGAGGAGATGGCTGGAATTAGTCAAGGATTATGATTGTACAATTCACTACCATCCAGGAAAAGAAAATAAAGTGGCCGATGCTTTGAGTCGAAAAAGTTATGCTTTATTAACAATGCTGCGTTTGGAAAGAGATCCTTTGGTTTTTGATTTGATGAACTTTGGCATAGAAGTTGTTGGTGCAGGAAGTTCTTCTGTTTTGTTTCAGGTATCAGTGAGATCATCCCTATCAAACAGAATCAAGCAAGCACAGAAGCAAGACAGTGTGTTTCAGAAAAAGATAGAGCTGGTTCAGAAGGGTAAGTTGCCTGAATTCAACATTGATAGTGATTGTGTTTTGAGATTTGGGAAGAGATTGTGTGTGCCTTGTTATTCAAAGTTGAAGAGAGAGTTATCATGTGAAGCTCATAGTTCTCCATTTTCAGTTCATCCTGGCAGTACTAAGATGTACTGAGATCTGCGGGAGTATTACTGGTGGGATGGAATGAAAAGAGATATTGCTGATTTTACTGTGAAATGTTTGACTTGTCAGCAGGTTAAAGAAGAGTGGCATTTACCAAAATTGGTGCTTCAGCCTCTACCAGCGCCATAGTGGAAATGGGAGAATATATCCATGGACTTTGTTGTCGGATTACCGAAGACATATCGAGGTAATAATGAAATATGGGTTATTGTTGATCGCATGACTAAATCTTCTCATTTCCTTCCTATTCGAGATAATTTTTCCCTAGATCAACATTCCCGTTTGTATCTCAAGTAGATAGTCAGGTTACATGGATTTCCACTCTCCATTGTATCTGACCGTGATCCTAGGTTTACTTGTAACTTTTGGAAAGGCCTTCAGAAGTAGTTGGGTACTGAATTAAATTTTAGTACAACTTTTCATCCTCAATCAGATGGGCAATCAGAACGAACAATTCAAGACTTGGAGGATATGCTACCAGATTGTTTGATGGATTATCAGGGAAGTTGGGACCAACATATTTCTTTGGTTGAGTTTTCATATAATAATAGATTTCATTCCAGTATACATATGGCACCATTTGATTCATTATATGGGAAGCGGTGTCGAACTCCAGCATTTTGGGATGATATGGGTGAAAGGAAGCTGATGGGACCCGAATTGATAGAAGAGATGGTAGAAAAGGTTCTATTGATTCCGAAACACATGCGAACAGCTCAGAGAAGGCAGAAGATTTATGCAGATAACTGGAGGAAGGATCTATCTTTCAAGGTAGGTGATCATGTTTTTCTCAAGGTTTCTCCATGGAAAAGTGTGATTCGATTTGGTAAGAATGGAAAGCTGAGTCCAAGGATCATTGGGCCATATGAAATTCTAGAGAGAGTTGGATCAGTTGCATACAGAGTGGTATTACCTCTGAGTTTATCTCAGGTACACAATGTTTTTCATGTTTCGATGCTGAGAAAGTATATGCCAGATCCATCTCATGTTTTGAGTCCAGAGGTAGTTCAGCTGGAGGAGAACCTATCTTATGAAGAACAACCAGTCCAGATTCTTGACCAAAGAGAGCAAGTGTTGCGAAATAAGGTAATTCACCAGGTAAAGGTTTTGTGGAAAAACCATATTGTTGAAGAGGCAATGTGGGAATCTGAAAATTCTATGAGGGATAAATACCCCCATATATTTTGATAAGTGAATAAAATTGTGAGGACGCAATTCCCAAAAGGGGGGAAGGATGTAACATCCCAGGTAAATAATGAATAAAATATTTTCGTATTTATTAATATTTACAAATTAAATATTAATTATACTTTAATGGGGTTTCTATGTTTGATAGCGTACCCGATACGCAACGATGAGTTTCTTTGAAAACATACGTTGCACACTAGTAATATAATAATATTATTTTAAATGGTAGTTAACATGTAGCTGTTGTATTGGCGGGAATGGATAGAAATAACTAAAATATGATTATATATGTTTTTTAAATGTTTTTACATTTATCCAATAAAAGATAAAGGCTTAAAATACAGAAAGAATTCAATTTTAGGCGTATATGCCCTAGTTTTCACTAAAGGTTCACTTATCGCCTTTTGATGAAGAACTGTAATTAAAGATAGTTTTTTCCACTGTTATACATTCTATTAGACCAAATAAAACACTTATATAGAATTGGGACATCAAAATTTACATTGTGTAAATTTTTGGTATCTTTCCGACAAAGTTCATTTTTTAATGAATAGTGTAAAATGTTGTATTTTAATTCAAAACCTCGTTTTAATATAATTTATTTATATGATTAGATTATCATTTGACTTTTTTTTAAAGTGAAATTAGAAACTATTTTTACCATTAAATTCAATAGTGGTCGTTGGAATTAATTTCACTTTGAAATCAGATAAAAACTAGTGTCAATCTTTGGATAATTATTGTTTCATAAAAACACGCTATTTGTCATGAAAGCGGGAATTAATTATTAAATTAATTAATGTGTCTTATATGTTTTGAATTTTTTAAAATAGACTTCATTTTTAAATTCTTAATATCAAATATATCTTAGGGTGAATTTTTGATATTTTCCTGAAAAACTACAATTTTTGATGAATAGTGAAACCACTGAGTGGTACTTATAAAAACTGATTTTTCGTTTAAATGAAAATTTACCACATCTGTGTTTTGAATTTAAAAAATCCTACATACATGGTGGTCATTAAGAAGTAAAATGTGGTTCAATGAGATTAAAATAATTTTTTGGTGAATAGTGACTCTTAAGTTCTTAATCGCGATTAGAGGTAATTAGTGTAGTTTAAGGTAAGAATAATGTTTTAATAAAATGAAATGACCTATACACATGTCCTACCCTCATTTTATGTGTCATGGCCGACCAAGAAAATCCATGGGTCAACTTTGGGACCCCATGGATCCAATTTGGTTGGAAGATGACATAAATACCTTTTATTTAATGTTAAAGTAAACAATAACACAAACATTAAATGTTTGAGTAAATCAATTTTTATATGAAGTTATACAAGATGTATTTTTTACTATAAATAGTCATTGTAAATATAAAAATATTTCCTAAATCATAGTAATTTTTTAATAATTTTTAGACATTAAATAAATTATATTATTTATTACATCATGATGATGCAGCGATGACCTCATTATTTAACGATTTAAATAAAATGGAAATATAATGTAAACTCTAAGACCTACACATGTACAAAACCTAATGGATGAGTGGAAGTATAACCCTCATCACCTTATCCTCTAAATACATCAATGTGGGATCTTTAAAATCTGAAACGCTTTTGAAAATAAAGTATCATTTTGTAACATTACAAGAGTGCCTCTCCTCTCCTCTTACAAAAGCCCCCAACCTCTACCCCCTTACCCACACTCCCAAAGCCTTTTTCTAGGCCACACTCTGCCCATTTTGTCTCTAAACTACCCTCTATTACTCCTTGAAGCCTCAAGTTGGGTAGAAGGCTTCCCAAGGAAGCCTTTGAGCTCAAACCAAAGGGAGTTACCCGATTTTGAGGCAATGTCTTCTTTTGAGTCCTTTTGTTTTATTTTGCATCTCCAACCCCCTAAAATCTTTTTATTATTTTCTTTTGTAACAAATCCAATATCTTCAATATACTAGGATGTTTATATAAGAAGTATTTGAGCTACACTTACACACACCTACATCTAATGGTTAATGAACATACTGTTTCTGTGGTTGGCGAATTTCTGCCTCCCGAAACGATGATTGTTCAACATTCTTTTAACACCTTAAAAGGTGGCCATTAAGATGACACTATATTTTTATATGATATATAATATGTTTATGTTTTCCTTAAACTTATGTATTTTTCATTTTGGGCATACCTTTTATGGTTTCCATTATGGGTAAACACGATATCTTCATTTAAGGAAGTGCGGACTACTGCCCCCTCAAAGTGATTTGATTCGTTAATGACATATGTGGGACGTATAAAGGATGGGTTTAAAGTTATTATATATGATTTTATACTGGAATTATAATATACATCTATATCATTATTATTTCATTCCCTTAATGTATGAGATAGAAATGAAAGTAGCATTCATGCGTACGTACGGCTTACCGTCTCCATGAACGGTGCATTTCATTTATTATCCCCAAATGTAATATACTATTATAAGTACATGTATATAATGGATATATATGATGAATGATACATCTAAATGATGAATATAATTCTGGAATTAAAATATACATAACTCTCATTTAGTTTTAATTCCATTAATATGGAAAAGAAATGAAAGTAGCGTTCATGCGTACGTATGGCTTACTGTCTCCATGAACGGTGCATTTCATTTCTTACCTCTAAATGATTATGTAATATTATAAATACATTTATATGCTTGATATATATGATATATGTGATATCCTAATCAGGAATGTCATTCTGGATATAAAGAACCTTTGACCACACGAACAACATGTAATTGTAAGAAGTCCACTTTCGACTTAAGAACCAAATATCGACACAACAAACATTATTAACATAAATGGTTACATAATGTTTATAACATGGAAATAAGTGATATAAAAGGAATAAAGAAATTGAAAAATGTTCTTAAGAAAATAGAAATTAACTCAAGTTTATTATTCAGGACGTTAAAGAACGATCGAGTCATGTCGGACCCGATGTAAGGGATTTCGTCTCAATCTTCTTTCATTGAGGCATATTTTGTTTTATACAAATCTTTCTTTTATACGGTGTATAAACCCCTTTGAATTTTACTTTCATTCAAAAGGAATATTTTTCTACGAAGTGTTTTACTAAATGAAAAAAAGGAATGTTTTTTTAACGTACGCGGTGACAACAACCTTTTCCGCTGCCATGAGTATTCTTTGGTCTTTGGCTTCCTCAACAAGCCGTAATGTTTTTAAAATAAAATAAATACCATATACTCTATTATGTATTTTGTTATTGAAAATGGTATTGATAAAAAGATTATGTTATTTAAATATATTTAAATGATATATTGTGATTGAAATGTGGAAATTTTATCATTCCATTATATTGGTTTTATGTTTTATGATTTTATATTAGTACTTGGACATTTGACGGGTGGTTACGTGATAAACCATATAACGGGTGGTGCCGTGAATACCAGGATGGGTGGTTACGTTATAACCTCCAATGCATTGGGTATGGAAGTCGGTCTTATGGCTATTCCATTAAGTATGTATGGAAGTTGGCCCTATGGCTATTCCATTATGTGATATGTGTGGAAGTCGAACATATGGTTATTCCACTTAAGTATGTTTATGTCCCAAGTTACCTTTATATGTTATGTGTTCTTTATATGGGTTTTATGGTAATCCTTTGGTTACAAAGGGGTAAGTAATGATATTTTATTCAGTGAAGAGTTTTTACTGCTTCATGAAGGTGAAGGTATTACTTTGATAAAGTATACATGGTTTATGTGATGTTTGAAAAACTAACAGTTTTCATTCTTTGTGTATCCATTACTAAGCTTTTTTATGCTCATCCCAAGTTTTTTTGAAATGTTTTTCATAGGACTTAATGTGGAATAAGGTCAAGGATGGGATCAAGGGAATGTCATGCTATATAAATCATGGAACTTGACATGTTTTTTTTAAGAGTTTTTTTATTCCATTGAAACTTAGTAGAAGTGTCTACTTTGTAATCTTTTGACATGTAAGTTATGTTCTAATTCTCTAAAACTCTAAACCTGAAAAGATACTCAATGTGAATTATTCATTTAATTCAATATTAAGTAAGTTTTAAGGCCGGGGCCTTATATCTATAAATAGAAATACATTTATTAATAATAATATAATATATTTAGGGTCTGTATATACTCAAAAAAAATGAATCATGTGTTTAATATGAAATAAATTTTATATAAGAACAAGTGAGACTAGAAATCCTCTTACCTTAAGTCTATAAATTCTCTAAATAGGTTAAAACCACTAGTAAAAGAGATATAATTTTATTATAAATCTATAAAATAACCATATTATTATATCTAATACAATATATAATTTTATTATGACTTTATTCTATATTTGTTCAGGATTCCATGATAATATTTCACTTTTGGTAATATCTCTGTGTTTTTTCATATATTCATTGACTTGTTATTCTTGATAAAAATAATTAGATATTGATTTAAATATTTAAATAAATTATTAAATAATATAAAAATTTATATTCTTTATTTAGATATTATAAAAATATACGAATCATAAAAATTAGAAATACAATACACCTTTCATGGATATTGTTCGTCTTACATATACATGAATGTTGTTTCAATTTTGTTTTCAATTTAAATAAAGAAATTATATAAAATTAATGTGTATATATATAATATTTATATTACATATATTTTGTCATATATATCATATAAGTTCACTAAAACCATCTTTAAAATATTAAATGTTATGTTTGAACCAATCACATAACATTGAAGAAGTATTAGTCCACACTTCCTCTAATGAAGTTATTATATTTACACACAATGGAAATAATGATCATGTGTTTTATATAATAATAAATAATGAATAAATACATCATTAATTTTACACAAATCACATAAATATTACGATTCCATCATTATTCCGTACAATGATAAGTATGATAATAAAAACAAGCAACATCATTTTGTGAGGGGGTATTTCGTAGTACACAAAAATGAAATTTCTGTTTACCATTTGACAGATGTTTTTGAAATTTTCGGTATATAACTTATAATAGAAACATATCAGTATATTTTGGATATTTATTATATTATATAATCATTTAATTTGAAGAGGTTTGGTGGTTTAGATTGATAATAATACAAAGGTGCTTGAGGGAGGGTGTTACATCTTATATCGGTAACTCTTCCTCGTATACACAAAAGGGATAAATTGGATGGATTTGTTCCCAAATTAAAGATTATAGGATGAGGGGATGCATTTTGGGATATTTTTTGGGATGTGAATAGATGAGTCAAATCTTCTTGATATTTTTGAGGATGTGGAAGAGTGAATGACTTTTTATGGTGGAGAAGGTGTAGAAATCATGAAAATTCAAAGAGCATAGAAATAATGGGATGTCTCCTTCAACTCATGTGAGTAAAATATAGAAAAATAATGTATTTAAGTGAATTTATGTTTCAAAAATATCTCCAACATATAAAAATAAGTCAATATTCATTATTTTGATCATTAGTCATTATGATTAATTATATTTTTCATTTTATTAATATGTTTTACAACTATGTAATCTATCCATTAAAATAAATATTATTTTAATTTATTATAAAATATAGTCCCAAGAAATAATAAATATGATATATAATTCACTAAATAAAAAATTCAATTTGTTTGGAAGTTACTTTTAAAACAACCTCAAGTAATGCATTACAACACTATTTTTTCTAGAACAATGGTGTTCATGATTTAAGTATTTAAGGGTTAATATGATCATTATAAATATAAATTAGTACATTAATATACCATATTAAATAATTATTAGACCTTAAAAATCATTTCAAAAGTTAGGATTGTTTTTAATTGTAAATATTTCAATAAAATATAATTTATTATAAAATAAAATTAATTTCAATTTTAAAATTATATATATAATTTTAATTTAAAAATATGATATCATTTTTGACATTTAATTATTTTAATTTTAAATATATGTAACATTATATATTCACACTCAAAAATAATTGAAAATAATAGTTCATTGAAATTTCATTACATTAAATGTTTTTTGAATCATTTATTAATTTAATTACTAATTAAATTATTTATGTTTTAGCCTTTGTGAAGAATTTAATTAACGTAATAAATCTCTAAAAATTAATTATAAATTCAAATAAAAGTAAAATTTTTCTTTAAAATGGATATTTATTCCTGAATGTTTATTTTCATCCATACCTTAATGTTTTATATATTTTAAGGGTAAGGAAAGTTTCTTTTTTCCATTTTCAATATATGTGAAATAGATATTTTTTTTATTAAAATCAATATACCTCAAAAGAATACAAATGGGAATGGATATATTGGAAATATGGGAACCCAATGTATTTTTTTATTTTTTGTAGTCAATTTGGCCCTGATTATTATGTTTTAGTCTTTTATTACGATAACTTTTCTCATAATCACTATAATTAAGATCAATTACATTCACTAATAATTTTTTTCAAAAAATAATTTAAAATATTATTATATTTTAAATTAGTATGATTCATAATATGTTATACATTTTTCAAAATAAATATCAAACATGTGGATAAAAATAATTTAAATTTAAATTGACAGACAAGACAATACATATAGTCTTTAATGTAAAAATGAATTAATGTTTGGAATGTTTTTATATCCAATTCTAAATTGAAATTTATTCCAATGACCTAAAATGGATTAATTGAAATATATTTCATAAAATTGGAATTTTACCCAATAAAAAAACGATATAGATTTATAAGTAATGTAGATGAAATAGATTTCTGAATTCATATTTTGTATTGTTAAATATTATTCAAAACAAAAAACATTAATAAAAAATACAAATTTTTCACCATAATATTATATTTATGTAATGATTTTAAAAATTATTATTATTTGTAAAATGAATATTTTATATTTTTTTAAAAACAATATTTAAAATTGGTTCTCTGTCAAAAAAAAGTAAAATTTCAATTTTCAAAAATATATTTTCTTATTCAAAAAAATTGACATATTTGTATATTATTCAATAAAATTCTACTGGATGAGTATAAAAAATAGTTAATTATTATATAATAGATGTATTTTATTGAAAACATTAATCAAATGTTTTTTTATTTTATTGATAGAAAATTCATTTCCTACGATGTCAAATATTTTTTATAAAGGTAATTTCATTATTTTCCCATAGTTTGTACATTCAATTATAGTAATTGATAACCAAACGATTTAATTAATATATATGTTTAAATAATTTTTGTTACTTTTATTAATATTATTTAGAACCTAAATTCCAATATTTATTTGATTCTAAAATAATATTTTAATAATCATATTAATAGTATTATATAGTTTCGTAAAAACTCGTATTTGTGTGTAACTAATGCTATCGAAGATATTCGATCTTGTGTCTAATATAAAAAAAATATTATCTTTCAAGCACCACATGATAATATATTATTTGTGTGTAGGTCACACAATAAAACCAATAGTTCTTTAATATATATAAAAAAAATATAATCCTTGTTGTGGGAATTGAAAAACATGAAAATCATTAAATGATTTTATAGAAAAAATTATTTCAAAAAATATCAGGGTGGTAAATTCTACCTCTATAAAATTAATTCCTCCCGGTAAAATAATTCTGAATATTAATGTATTAATACTTTAAATTCCTTTCATATAATCCCACATCATAATAATACTAAATAAAATATATAAAATATGGAATGTTTGATACATTATTGTTAAACAAAGAAACTCATTACAAGAATCCCACTTGGGAAAACATTGGCTTAAATTGAAAACATAGACATGGAAGAGAAATCTAAATATCATGTTTTTTAGAGTGATAGAGAAAAAGATTATTATAATGTTAACAATCATAAAGATATAAAAATGTGATGATCTATGGGGCCATTTGATTCATTGGAAAAGAAGGTACTAGGATAACACTTTATGTTTCAAGATCTATTCCTTCGAGTTAATAAATTTTCATGAAAAAATATAAATATTTTATTTGTCACAATGTCACCCATGATTTTTCCTTGATCAGTTTCAACCACATAAATTTATCGAAAAACTAATGTTAAATTTTCTTTCCTGAATCACTAGCCGATCATGAGATCCATGATATTCTCTCATATCTTTCATTTGATTATATTAACATAGAATTTTTAAAATAGGTTACAAATATTCATATATCATTATCTAGAGAGATTAAAAATAAAAATAATAAAAATAATATTAATATTAACTTAAACTTTCAATAAATTTTGAAACATATAACACTTTCAGAAGTGGAAAATCAAAAAACTTTTAAAGATAACCACTAGATCTAATAATCATTTATCCCACTTATATCAGAAATTAGATCATATTTGTTACATTCAAATCATGTGAATACCTTCATTATATATTCTCTAAAAACATGATAATAACCTGATTTACGATAAATCATTTTCAAAAAAGTGCATTCTTACATAATCCAAACATTAATAGACATATTCCTCGAATCAATTAAGTTTTAAACATCTTCCATGGTATCATAGAATCCTTTTTAAAAAATCCACTCATCGATTACAAGGTAATCTATACCATCTAATTAAATTATAAATATCTATCTTTTTATTTATCAAAATAACATTGTCATAACATTTGGAATATATTAACAGTTATCTATTCCTTATTCATTTAATTACTGTGAATATCACCATACCAATAAATTTTTTTCTATTCAATAAAAACCATTCCATATATATTTTTAAATCAATATTGAAATCCAAAATTCATCAATCCTAAATCTTTTGATATCACATAATTCATGAATATATATAAATTAACAACTAGCTTAGTCATCTTGATCCGTAATAAAATAACACATATACATCATCTTATTACATAATACCTCTTTCTATTAAAATCTACCACGTAAAATATTCATCATCATCAATATACCCATTAGTTATAACAGTATGTCAATTCTGTTCTTGAGTATCCCACTTGGGGAATCAATTTTCATAATGACCATACAATACACACTTAAAACATTGATCCTTCAATGATGTATTATAGATTCAAATATTATAATGCATTTCATTAACTGAAATTTTAATTTTCCCTTTACAGTTACATGCCTCATTTCCTTTTATATCTCTATCAAAACAACTTCTTTGTTCCTATAAGACATTCACTTTGGTTATTATTCTCATTTTATATTAATGTAGTAAAATGAATGTTAATCCCTACATGGTTCCCATTATAATAACAATAGGATAAATTTAACCTTTTCTTATTTGGTGAGTGCAAGAGTTAGTTATGGTACATGTTGTTAATCCAATTTCAAGAAAATTGAATAGTTATGATTATAATATCTTGTACTCTAGTGATTATCCCAGTTGACTGCTCATCGTCAAGTTTTATAAAACATTCACCATTAACCTTCTTCCATCAATTTTACTCCATTATCATAGACCAAAAATAACATATTAATAATCATTTTTCATTACGATGAATCACATAATATAAGAAATCACTTATATGATGTCTGAATTATGACCAATTCTATAATATATTATAGTTTAGGTTTATACTAAGATAGTCCGATATAACATATTTTAAAATCATCTTATGATGGTTTATGAATATTTTGTGAATTCAAAAAACATATCCCACATGACTATCAGATCAGGTGAATATTAAGACTTGTAGTCCTGTACGAAGTTATACATTAATTAAGACAAAGAATGCTTATTAGAATTGTAACTCATAGGTACATCCATTCTAGAACTCTGTCCACTTATAGTATCCAACAATAATGTATTAATAATAAACTATTCACTCTATTCATTTCAAAAAATTCAGTGAAAAATTCATAAAATTTTACCAATCATTATAATTATCCTTTTATGCGTCCTTAGAGTTATAATTACACTTTCCTCATTCCACTTTCCAAATTTTAACTAAAATTTTAATCTAAATCCAACTGTAACAACATAGTGTTAACATACAAAGATGTTACATTATTGTTGGTAAAATAATGAAATCATTAGACATATATATATATATATATATATATATATATATATATATATCCAAATACCATATTGTTTTAGTTCCTTTGGATGCATTGAATTGTAAAAACGTATACTAGAGTGGTCTATAATATCTCACAGTATTTCTTCCAATACTATAATCCAACTTTTACATACAATACATAAAATATATCTTCATAACCCGATGATGGAAATATAAACTGAGGTGAGATTAGATGCTCAGTAAAGGTAATCAAGGGATATTTTTATTTATTAAAATGTGCATAATGTTATGAGAATGTTATCATAACATTATATGACAATATGATGCATATCAATGATCGTAAGCATGGATCATAGTATAATTGTAATAAGTTTATAAATCATGAGTCATAAGTAAATTTAGATCATAATTAATTATATAATTACATAGTAGTATGACATGTAATTGAGGAATATATAAAAACATGTAATATTATTACTTATATGTCAAGAGGCATTGCTGGATCTTATCTGCTCACTTCATGGGGTGTACACCTACTGCGTGGGACACAACACCAACCCCAGTCATAGTCATTTCCTTATAAGGGATATAGTTTACCCATATTTATATAGTGTATTGGGTTTCCCCATAACCCTAGAGCGGAATGGGTTTCCCCATCTTCTTATAGGGGAACATGATTCCCAATATTCCTATAGCGCATTGGGTTTCACTATTTTTCACTATATATCAAGCACTTTGACATGACATCCATCATTATCTCAAGAGATATAAATCTACACCCAATTAATTGGAGGGGGATATAGGTCTCACACATATTATTATGAAATAGTATATACATGGTCAACTATATCATAAACAATTATATCATAACCATGGATATGAAATGAGAATCATAAGTATCAAATCTTACCATTATTAGATATAGTAGAAAGGTTTCATATCCATTTATTTAGAGAGTAATCTATGAAAGGAGGTAGGATTCAAAATTATATAACCTATGAAATAGGAAACATTATTATAAATATTTTACCCATGAAAGATAAATGATTTTCATAAACATAAATCCCTAAAAAAATAGTTTATTCAGAGAATAAATATGAGATGATCTATTGGATCATTTCCCAAAAATATATTACTATCTTTAAAAAATATCATCATAGATGGAAAATAAATTTAAATGATCCTTAAAAACATTTCTTATGTAAAATAAAATTTCTTATTTGAAAAGATATATTGAAAACATAAATCATTTTTGAAATACAGTTTCTTGAAAACATATAAAAGAATATTGAAATTTTATAGAAAACCTTTTCTTTGAAAACATATAAAAATAATCTTGAAAAAAAATTGTTAATATATTATGCCTTGAATATATATAATATAATAGTTAAGAAATTTTCAAATTATTTTTCATTGAATACACATTGAAAATAAATAATGAAATGTTGAAAATTCTTTGAACTAAATTAGTTTAACATAAAAAGAATACATATAAAATAAATAGAATTTTTCTGAAAACTGTTTCATTAATAATTATATAAACATAAATAAAGAATCTTTTAAAATTATTTGACCACCATTTCATTGAAAATACATTAAATACTTCTAAATAATTATTTATAAAATTTGAAAACTGTTTCATTTATTATTTTTCAAAAATAAATGAAGAATTATTGAAAAAATTTCGAAGTAATATATTTGTAAAATATATTGAAAACATATAATGAAATATTTTATAATTTTTTATACAATATATTTTTTAATAAACACAGATTTACAACTAAAGAGAAGTATATTGCATACATTTTTTAAAAATAGTCCTCATCATTGAATATACCGTAGAGTGTAGGAATTTTACCATTACATTATTATATCATGAATATCTAGATTATAACAAATTTAATTAGAGTTATTGATATATATATATATATATATCATAATACTTCATCAATAGAATCATAAACATAAGAAATCTCTATAAACAATGAGGTTATTTCAATAAATTATTACCACATCAAAACATTGAATTATCGTCCCCATGTATGAAAATAAATTTTAATAAGTTATATAATATGATGAAAATATGTTTTTCCATTATATTACATATAAAATGTTTATATATATAACACATATAATATTATATATGTATAACAAAACATGTTCCTCAATAAAGGAAAATAAAGACAAAACTAGATATAAATAAAATTGATATTAGAAATCCACATAATTTATATTGTGAATTATTTAATACCAATTAAATCCTTCTAAATAATAGATATATGTACATTATAAATATTAAAATTTACCATTATATTATATATAACACCATATATGATTTAGTTATATGACTTTATATTACCTATTTATTAAAAAATCCACGTAAATGTTACACATATGAAAATATTTGCATTGTTTTTCAAATATTTTGAGATGTTATTCATGGTACTCATAAATATATCATGGTTTAATTATTCCTATAATGTGAAAAATTATAGAAATTTATCATATATATTCAGTATATAATTATTTATAGAAATATATTAAATAATGAAATACTAAATGGAATACACTGTTTAGGGATACAGTATGTAGTACGTACATAGGGACGTTGTTTTTCATATATTATCATATTGAATGGGAAAATGTAAATGATATATATATGTGTGTGTGTTACATAATTCCAGAATAATTATTATTTCATATATATCATATAAGTTCACTAAAAAATCATAATACATTTCATTCAATGTGTGAAATAATAACATTGCATTGAGGAGGTGGTAGTCCATAAATTCTCGAAGGAATTTATAAAATTTACACAAGATTTAAGGAATGATGATAGGATTTTATAATTATTAAAGAATAATAATTACACAACAAATATCATATATACCATATAATTTTTTTTGTCCATCATAATTCTCAACCACGAGAGGTGTAAAATGAAAATAAACAACACAGTTTTGTGTGGTAGTAGTTCATTATACAAAAAAAGATATGTTCATTGGTCATTACATTAAAGTGTGGGTAATTTTAGAACTAAAAAATATAATATAAAAATATAAGTATATTTGGGATACTTCATTTATAATATCTTCATTTAATGAAAAAAGAGGATAGCAGCATGAAAATAAATCAAAGGATCATGACGAAGGATGTTACATAATCTTTTGGTAACAAATCTTATATTTCTCCATATGGATTCCATATATGGATTTATGATAAAATGAGGATTATAGCATGATAATAGGGTTGTTGGGAGACTATTTTTGTAGCCTTCGGATGTGAAAAACTGGATTTATAGGAGCAAGGGTGGAAAAGAGTGATTTCCTTTTTATAGTGGAGGAGAAGTGGATTTCTTGTAAATAGAAAAAGGTAAGCAATAATGGGAGTTATCCCTTACCTACGGTCTTAAAAAAATGAAACTAAAAGAATTATATTGAATGTATGGTAAATATAAATATATAGTGCATAATAACAAGTGCAGTTGATTGATTTTATTCCTTAGTATTTTATGTTTTAGTTTATTTTTCATTTTAGTTTTTCAGGTAGATGACTATTTTACCAAACTGTAAATCTTGAAAATTAAAACTAAATTAAGGTGTGATTAATTTTAAAATATGAAGAAATATAATTAAAAAAGTTAATTCTTTTTTTGACATAAAAAACATGTTTATATAATTATTTTTATAGCTAGTTGACGTAATGCGCAGAAACAATACATTAACTTGAACTGTGATAATAATGTTTTTACCATTTCAGGGCCTATATGTGTATTATAAAAGATCATTTGGAAACTTAATAGAACATATATTATTTTTATTGACTCTTTAAAATATCTTTACAAATTTTAGGATATACTTTAATTTTTAAACCTTATATAAAATATTAATTATTTTAAAATAAAATAAAATTGATTTTTGACATTGATTACTTATTTTTAATTTAAAAATATCAAAAATTTATTGGAATTTAAATTTATTAACTTCAAATAATTTCAACATGACTTGTTCGTATAAAAAATAATAATAAATTATAATTCATCAAATTAACTAAATTTTAATGTTTTGGCATCATTTTTTTATAAAATACAAAATCCATGCATTAGCGTTTGTTAAGAAATTAATGTTTCTTATTCATCTACAAAAATTAATTATTAATAATTTTGGTAAAAATAACACATTTATGTTTGAAATGGATATATATAACCTAAAATTAGTTTTTTTCCAATCTCATTGTTTTATAAATGATACAGATTAGGAATATTCCTTATCAATATTATTCCTTAAATTATGAAATAGGGAAGCTTTATTGATTAGTATCCTATTAAATCATTAAATTTTAAAAGTTTATGCATATAGTCAAAATATGGGAATAAAAGGGATTTTGGACTAGTTTACATGTTATTTTGGCCATTATGATTATGGTTTAGTCCTCTATTAACCATGTTTTTTCTTAATCACTCCAAATACTTTTAGTCACATTCTGTAATATTTTTTTTGTCAAAATAAATTTTGAACTTGTTATATAATATAATTTATTTTGATCCAAAATATGGAATCCATTTTTTATAATTCCATTCTCATAATTGGTAAAAATAATTAAATTTGATCTCATAGACAGGAAGACGCAAAGTGATTTAAAGTAAAAATATTCAAATGATTTTTGAATTTTATATGAAATTTATATATAAAATTGATTAGAATGACCTAAATTTGATTAATTTATGAATAATGGATATAATTGAACACTGATATGAATACAAATATCATTTAATGTTATAAATAAATAATAAAAAATGTTGTTTTTTAATTAAAATTCAGTATTTATCACCTTTGTTCAAAAAATAATTTCACAATAAATAATGAAAATTACGTTAATAATATTTTTATGTTTTATATTAAAAAAAATTTATTTGATAAATAAAATATATCAATGTGTTAAATATCTTATATAAAATGTTTTCTCTATTAAAATATTGTAATTTTTTTGTTATTACACATTTTTATTCATAAATTTGGATTTATTCATTGCATATAACTATTATTAATATTTGATGAGTGAGAAATATAATGACTGAATATATAATCTATAAATTAATTGAAAATGTTAATTTAAAGTTTTTAGTTTAATTTATTTAGATAAAATAGTGTTTTTACATAGAAAAATAGTTTTCCTATAGAATTAATTTTTTTATTCTAAAATACTTCGTACATCCAGATTTTGTAATTGACAAAAAATGGATTAATTTTATAAAATAGTGTAATGAATATTTTCAGCATTTAGTTAATATTATTTGTATTTTCAATTCCTATAGGTAAGTGATTTCACTACACAAAAAACAAATATTGTGCATTAATATAAAAAAACTGTATTCCTTTTTTTATGAAATGAAAAATATTAGAATGATTAAATTAATTAAAAAATATATCTATTTTACAAAATCATGCGGTGTTGAATATTCTCACATTAATTATTGTATATTTAATGGAAAAATTATCCTAATTGGATTCTGATGATCGACAATGACATACATATTTGTGATTCATTAAACCTTGTATCCTATAATCCCATTCTTCACCCAAGCCTATTGAAAATACCTATAGTTATAATGATACATATTTATCAAAACATGAGGTACCACCCATTTAAAATCATGTTATCCACTCATTTGTTCATTGTGAATGCTTATACAAACCAAAACATTAAAATGGACATGACTAATTTTATCATCGCTTATATCCACTCATTAGGGTGCATCCATATCATATATAATAAAATTTAATTATAAATAACTCGGATCAAATAAAATATTTCTCTAGACCATTGACATTATAGTGGAGGTCGTTGTAAGACATTAACTTCATTAACACTCTAAAATATTAAGATGTATATCAGAACAACAATCCATAATTTGTTTCTCATCAAATGAATCCCAACACTACCAATATCTATATCCTTCCATGAAAGGTGTAAATATTTGATTATCTTTTTCCATGTGTATAAAATAAAATCTCAATGTGTGTACCCTCATAGTTAACATAATTTCATGAGTCAAATTATTATTCTCATATGATCTCAATTGCCTTGAGTCATATGAAACAAATTGATCCCTACACATTATAACTACACCAACCCTAATATATAGAGTTTTTTAATACATGGTAAAAATCAGTTTAGTTGTTCAGGTATGGTTAGTTTTGGTGTTGAGGTTAGTATAATATAAAATTTTATTAAAGATTCCACTCAAGAATCTATCAAAAAAACCTCACACATTTCATAACCAGATTGATAATTGGAAGTGCTAGAAGAAAATATCATTGTTTAATCATCTATAATATATTTATGAATTTATAATGTTATAAATCTGAATGATTTACTTGGATAACTCTAGGAATTCTATTAATTCTACATTATCTGAACAAAAAATCTATTTTCATTGAGATATCATGATTTTTGGAGAGAACATGAACACACTATAAATTAAATTTTGTATGATAAGAGTATATTTTATTACGTACTATTTTAATATGGTTCATTTCAAGATACTATTCATTTTCACTTATATACAAGGTGAAAATGAAGATTTAATTGATGTAGAAATCCACAAAATGGTATAGATCTAACAAAAGATCAAATTTATCCGAGATCAGAATACAATCTGCATTTTCATTAGTTTAAATAAAATTTTCATCAGATAATAAAATCCATAACTTAATGTCAATTTATTTCTATGTTAATCATTTGATATTCGCTAAAACATTTGTTACAATAACCACAAGTAAATCATGTAGAATATTGAGTCACTCCTTAGTTGAGAAAAGTGATCTTCATTGTGAAGATTGTCATAACTATTTCTGACCATTCCCCAATTTATCCAATATTAATTCAAACAAATTTGGATGATTCTTTTTACATTATTTATGAATAAGAAGGGGGACCCCATTGGATATGTTCTAGTCCATATGAGCCATTATCTTCAAGATCCTCCAAATGAAATTTCACCTCCCAAAGATCAGCATCTGCAATTTGGTGGGGTGGGAAAAATATAGTTTTCCCCCTAATGGAAACTCAATATTACTATCACTCTAAAAATAAAGTTGGGAGATATATTCCTATTTTGTTAATATGTCCTAAAATCATTCCACCACTTAAAAATATTAGAAATTATAGCACACTACATTATGAAGAATAATTCCTTCTCTTAGGGTAATGGTTAAGATTAACTTGTGGTGAATTATTCTCACATGACAAGTCCCAATATCTCTGTTGAAGCTCAGTTCATTCACAGAGTGAAAATATTGACTATGGGAAGTACCTCAACAAAAAAAGAGAGAATAACATCAATAATTTCACAAAGGCATTAAGGTACACAAGTATACCTACGCACCGGCATTGGGCAGACATGTCACTTGTGCGCCTGTCCGGGGCGCATAGGACACTTGTGCGCCCAAAGTGGTTTTTCGTCAAAACTCATGTGGCCTATAAATAACCGCTATGGGCCTCCATTTTGTGGACGAATGATCCAAAACTAGAATTCAATCTCTAGTCAACCAAGTCTCTATCTGAAGTCTTCTGAACAATTCTAAGGTAATGCTTTACCTAGAATGGAATCTCTGAAGAGGAAGAATAGGGTCTAAGTATTAGAAGTCATCAATACTTTCACGCCTAAGTGTCTAGCCCTTAAGGTAAGTGAAGACACTTGTGTGCCACCTTTCCCTCTCAAGGGAACATTTGCGCCACCCATCTGAATGCCTATAGGGATGATACAAAGGGCTAGAGTTCATATTCACCCATGTATTACCCTATATATTCTTCATCGCCCAAGTCAACTCATGTCACAGAAGTATACTTGTGTGACCACGACTTGTGTGCTAGAACAAGACTTTCATGTCTCCTTCCAATTCAATTCCTTTCCTCAAATTCATATCTCCTCTTCAAGATTTAGTCTTCAAAAACCCTCTTCAAAGACATTTATGTCATGGTTCCTTTATTGGCTTCCTTATCTGAAAGGAATTATGTGGAAGATATCTCCATGAATCGTGATTTACATAACGTTATGTCATTAAGGATATAGATTTCCTTCATTCAACCTCATCCTTTAAGATTAGATTAACTTTAATTTGGGAATCCTTTTTAGGAGTAAGCCCCAAGTTTCTTGTTCATGGGCATCCTCCTTTGAAGTAAGCCCCAAGTTCCTTAATCTAAACATCCTCCTTCTCAGAATTATGTCCCAATAATAATTTACTTTAACTTTTGGCATACTCCTTAGGATTAATCCCCCGTATTAATTTCTTTTGATTTTGGAATCCTTTATAGGAATGAAATCCAATCATAAGTTCCTCTTAATTTGGGCCTCCTTCTCAAGAGTAAGTCCCGAGTTAAAATCCCAAATACCTATAAAGTAAAAACACCTTTATGGACCCTTCTCTTGGGTTTCTTTTCTAAAAATATATGTCTTCATTTACTTGGGAAATCATAAATACGTAAGCCCCACATCCATTCATATGATTGCATCTTTCAAGGAACAATCATTAGGTTTTTCTGATAACAATTGTTTCTCACATCGAGCATGACTCAAGGGAGCTTAGAGTGTAAAAGTAATTATCGAATTTCTCTTTGGGCCATTAATCATGAAAAAACCTCAAACTTATTTAATAGAACTACGTGGGTTCTGATTCCTTTCTTTTTAACAAGGTTACATAGGTAGCCCATCTGCCTATACGATCCCAACTCTGAAATAATCCATGTCCTTCTAAACAAAAATAAACATTAAGTGCCCCACTAAGTAGCTTTAAAACCAGTATGGTTATCATAATGACCAAGATATTTCTATATTTTGTGTTGAATGATACCATTGACTAAGAATATCTAATAAATACTAATTATTCTCTATCGATGAAGAACCCCAAATACATATAAACGATTCTATAAATCTCATACATATCAATCATTTATTAGAAAATCTAAAGGAAAACTAATTTTCATACGTGGTGAATTAATAAGGATGCATGAACATAACATAAATCTATAAGAGAGTCCTGGAGTAGGTAATAATTCCCCTCAAAAAAGTGTGATTAGACTGACCTCCCATCCTCTCGATGAATTCAAATTTTTTAGCCTCATCGGTTCACAACTAATGAGATCCTAACTTTGGAATGTATGTCCAAATGGATATAGAATCATTGGATGTTTTAGGTTCTACGAATAAAGCCCTTAGAAACTGATTGGAAAGATTGAACCTTAAACAAACAAGGCCATCCCCATTTCCAGAATAAAACGGTGAACCTGATGTGAATCCTTAATCAAGTTAAATGATATTTTACTTATTTTTAGGCCCCTATTTAACTTAATGTGTGGTCCAACAAAGATATAAATTATATATGTGCTCATCCAAAAGATGTACTCTATCTAAAATTATATTAATTATATCTATTATATCGAACATGAAATATTTTCCAAGACCTCTCTATATTACAAAAAATGGATTCATAAATGTTCACACATGTGAATTCCTCGTCCACTACTACTTCTAGATCCTCATCCGATCTGAGGATGAAATCACCTACTCAGAATCTTCATTGATGGGTCTCATATGCATTGGTTAAGGAATACCATAAACATGGTACCATTCTGACTATGGAGGCTGCTAGAAAATCCCTCCATGTTAAAAACTCACCCTGGTTGTCCGAAAAACGACGACCATTGGTCAAGAAGCAGGTTGTACCAACCACCGCCACCAACCATTTCAGGATGTTATCCATAGAATTAAATCACCAGTCCCTCCCATATTATAGGGAGGTGAATGAGAAGGTCTCTCAAGGAATTAATTCAAATAGGCAGGAGTCCTTTCTAAGGGATCCCATCAACAATCGTGTGCCAGAATCATGTGGTACATCACCCTCAACATGATGAGGGTATCACCTTTAGGGGTTCAGATTATGTTCCTCAGACCTGAGAACGCTAGACAAACCAATAGAGGAGAAATTCGGTAAACAGGGAGTAGGTTCTTACTTCTCCCCCCATCGGAGAAGTACATCAAGCCAACTTGATGGTAAACAACGAGCTGGAATATACACCTCTCTATCCTTATGTTACTACCCAGCAGACTTTTCTGGCAGTAACACGCCAATCCCACCAGGAAATTCCGGTGGAGTATTATAGGAAAGCATATACACCGGTTTATAATTCATCAGCTAGTCACCAGGTCCATATGACTACAACCAATGAAACATTAAAATCAAATGTGATAGGGAACAATCAGCAGTCCCATACACCCGAAATAAATCAGTATAACTAATAGTCTCGTTTGGTAGCACCCAAAGATGTCAATTGGAATGATCCAATGTCAAGCAGTAGGAAGACACAATTCTCGTCCCCCACACATTAGTACTATCAGAACTCACTGACAGGAAAAGGAGGACAGAAGGCGGAATAAAAACCAACTCCAAGTAAGAAATGGACGTATATTCCTATTTTGGCAGCTGAAGTCACCAAGCACGTTTTTACAATGGTGAAAGAGCAAAAGAAAATCCTTACCAATATTCTGGTTGTCTGTCAGAATATAATAACAAATTCAGCAGCATCACAGGGAAGGAATCATAAATATATCCCTATCACTAGAGTGACTCATCAACATAACCCTCCGGAGTAGATACACACCTTTGTACCAGTCTAGGAGGGTTGTGGGGAATACTCCCCCATGTTATATGGAAAATCAAGTCAGACTTATTCACCCGATTTGAAGGGAGATAATCAGCCTAACCAGACCATTTTTCCTCAACAGGCATATACACATGCCCATAATAACAACTTTCATCAACAAGTGGTTTCCAAAGTGAGTAAGAAGGCGTCTATTAAAAAGAATCATCCAACACAATCGAGAAATCAGGATCCAATTTGTAATAAATCCTTGCTCGATGCTGGAGTTATTGAAGCCCTCAAACAATTATCTGTTTCGACTCGTGATTCTAATGTTTCATTTTCAAATTCCAGAAAAAAAAACAATATTTCTGACGTTCTTCATCAGAAAATTCTTCATGAAGGCTTGTATCATGATAGTTCGGTCGATCTTGAACTATCATCTTTATATGAGAGCCACAATAACCCTCTACGTGGCCAGAAGATCAAGGAGCCAAAGGTTTCATCTTTTTTTTGTAACCCACCATGGTTTTCCTCCCCATGATGATGAATTTAGCGGTGAAAGTCCCCCTCGTAGTAGTAATTAGCATTTCCTAGAAAATTATTCAATTTAAAAGGCAGTAATGGGAAATCCCTATTAACTTGAGGCACTAGCAAATGTGAAGCCAGTAATGTCTGACGCTTTATCACTAGCAGGTGAGATTCTTTCTCAATTAGAATATATCCCATGGTTTATGTCATTCTCCAAGCCACCCCTAGGTCATTCATTTTCAAATTTGATAAATTATTTATCTACTATTCTCGTTAAATATGATGATGTAACAAAGAAGCACCAGATTTGGTCTAATCAAGTAGAAAATTCTTCATCTAATTATAAGGAGGAAGTGCTGAAAATGAGAAAACAACTGGAAAAAGATGAATTTCCTATCATGTTTTGGCCTTTTGCTGACTCTCAGTATGATATTTGAGAAATTTTGATGGATGATTATATTCACAATATTCTTCTCAATATGTGGAAAACTCTTTGTCACATAAAAGATAAAATATTATCTTATGATGAATATGAAATTTTTTTAAGATAATAGAATAGTTTCAACACCAAATTGATTTGGAATCTCTCTCAGTTTCTCGACATGTAATGGTTCAAAAGTAGCCGAGAGCCCTTCAGCGTTCATTCCGTGGCATGTTAAAATGGTTTTTCTAGTTAATTACCAATGTCCCATCTAGTATTTATATCAGGGGATGGGGTCTTCTGGGAGAAATACATTTCACTGTTCTCTCCATTCAACAAAGCCTTCCAAAGGTGGTCTCATGCGATGTTATTGCCCATGGAAGGACACATCCAATTTGATTTTGTTGTAATCAAATTCCTGCTCAGGAAAATGCTTGAACTAGTTCTCCCCAATGTCAGGAATACGAAGAATAAGTTATAAAATTACACTTGCATCAAGAAAATGATAATATCAACCATTCTTCTTGTTTAGAGCATGCACATAATCATGTGACAGAGGTGTCAGAAGTCATTCAACGGTCATCTGAGACAGGTGATTTTAGTGGATGTAGGTTAATGCATCCGGTCAATTTACGGACTAAAGTCCGCAAAATCAGGTGAGCTTTTATGGAGGTCTTAGTTGTAGAAGCTCAAGAGCCACCTTTGTTTGCTAGACCAGGGAATCATTTAATCCATCCATTGACATAAATAGATAACATTCGAGTAGTTTATTAGGATAAAAAGAAACTACCATAGTCCACCAGACTGGGGACTTTTTCAAGTTCTCAATCTCTTCCTCAACGAATGGCAGTATTCTCTCAATTTGGGAAGAATCCTCAAGAGGAATGCAGAGCCGAATTATCAGGAGATTCACTCCAAATTATGGTTCATTAAGAAGTTCCTGAGGGATCAGCTAAACTAAAGGAAATGTCTAATAAAGAACATGGAATAAGACTACATCACAGAAATTCCAACAAAAGATCTACAATACATTATGCATCGATAAATGTCATCAATGACGTTGTAACTGATCCCCCAGAACATGATTCCTACTTAGAGGGATCGGATGAAGAAGTTCCTATTCAAGAAGCTATACACATAGAAATAAATGAAGAAATTGTGCATACCTGAAGCTAGAGGGATTCCTAGAGTCAAAATATTCTTCTGGACCATTCCCTTCCATAATCTAGAAAGGCACATGCTAAGGAAATGGGTAAAAGTCAGATTATGTCCCACACTACATCTAGAGAAGGGTAGTAACTCTCATTAGAGGAAAGGTTCACAAAACAAGATGATGAAATGAAGGAGTTAAGGAGGTCAGATGCAGAACTAATTCAAGGTAGACTTCCTCATAATCATGATGGAGTTATTCAGTCAAGGTAATTCATTGTAGTTACTGGGAAGGATCAAGAATATCCTCATTTACACGTACACCCTCATAGGTCAAATCCTATGGGTCATGCACAACAACAACCGGTAGTGCTACCATCAGTTGTAGTACCAGTCACCACACCTGTCCAAACTCTAGTAATTTCACCAGCTTAGGTCCAAGATCAACCAGATGTTTCTCAAATGTTAATAACTACCATTGAGTCATTAACAGCTCGGTTGGAATCTATGGAGGGAAAACATGCAGAATTCAAACAGTAAAATAAATCTTACCATCAATGGGTTGATGTAATTCCTTCTCCATCAAATTTTGCGAATACCACATTCCATGTTTTTAATGCTTCAGGAGACCCAGAACAACACAGAACACATTTTGTTACTCGTTGTGATCCTATGATAGGGAACTCCTCAACAACAAGAAGTAGTTAAGATCAGATATTTTGTGTAGCCATTACAAGGGCCTTCTTTTTTCTGGTATACTTGTTTGTACTCTCGGTCAATTATTGGGTGGGAAGATTTTTGTCAACAATTCCTTCTTCAATTTATCTCAACAATACCAAAGATGATAGTTTTCGTTCTTACCAATTGTAAGAAAAGGGAAAATGAAAGAGTTTCAGATTTCACTTCTTCCTGGAAGGGATTAACATATTTCCTAAGATATCACTCCCCAAATAAGAATCGTAGCCAATATGTGTGGCAAATTTGTGTGATGAATTATGCACACCATTGATCCCTGTGAAATAAACAAGAGGGTCTCTAAACCTTACTTTAATCGCTTAACTTTTCGAAGATTCTCTTATAGAGACTAAGGATAAAACTTGTGTACATCCATTAGTTATAGGAAAGAGAATAGAGGAAGTAGATACTGCTACAGTTATACTAAAACAAGCACCTCTACCTAATTCTACTTCATGACTTTCATCATATCAAAGGGCTCCATCTCCTGAATATCAACAAAAACGACTGCCTAATCAATATGATCAAAAAAATCAATGGAGAAAATAGTTCAAAGATTTTATGAAAAAAGATTATTCTTTTTGGAATGAAAAGCGTCCAGGTTACTTCATCTCAACTCTGTAAAACAACCTGGTTCAGTTTCCAATGCCCAAAAGGCCGAACAAGGAAGGAGATGAAGACCTCCCCAACTATTTACCATTTAATCAGATATTGGGGAATCCCATTCAAATTTTTTTTTCTTCAATGAACATTTATAAAATATACTGGACTCCGGATAGTTAAAACTGAAAGGTTCTTCAGCCCAGGTAGCATGTGTTACTTCTACTGATCTAGAGGAAGAACGTGAGTGGAATGAAGTCAAAAGTAAAAATGCACATAAATATGATGACTGGATAGTAAGGAAAATGATCAAAAGAAATCATGCCATTTTAAGAACACAATTGAATCAAATAATTGTGTCTTCTATAATAAATTACACAACAAAATCCCCTTTATGAGAAGGAAAATCTTAAATAATGCAGCATAATTTAAAGAAAGAAGAGCAGTCAGTAGAATATGATCTTGTGTCAAAGCCTAAGTTGTCTTTGACTCCGCAAGATTATATTCCATCTACTTCAAAAGCACGGGCACCACCAAACCAAATGGTACAACCTGAAATGGTTTATCAAGAAGAGTCTTCATCAGATGAAGAGTTGATCTTTGGTTCTATTAACATGATTCACTTAACAGATCTGTTTTCCAGTTTTAGTTCGATCATGATGAGCCTATGTTCCCTGTATCAAATAGAGTAATTAGAGGGATTTACAAAGTTCTAGGATATAGGGGAAGATGTTGATAATTCAGAAGACATTATTCCAATATAACCCCTACGAGAACTGTATATGCAGTAAAAACTCATGGAAAATACCGTTAGTGGGATCAAAAAGAACAAGAAAGTTCTTCCACACATGTCAGATTCAGTCTTGGCACAGTTATTTCGGAATATTGGTTAGAGGTTACACCTTCTTCCTCTCAGAAAATAAATAGACCTATCCGGTATGATATACCAAAGCCAGGAGTATTTCCAACTCTTACCTCGATACAAGATGCATCTACTCCCAAATTATCAACTTCTAAGGCACCTGTGAAACCACATGTTCCTATTGGGAAATACAGACCTATGGACCCAAAGTATGATGCATTGAAGCATTTTCCCCAAATACCAGCCATGTTATCCATTCTGGATGCCTTGAATATATCAAAGGATCTTCGTGAGGAACACATTGAGGATTTGTTAAGTCCTCATGAATTCGAAACATAAATTGCTATGGTTGAATTCTACCATATAGAGAATGATCCTGCAAGAATGCCATGCAGTTATATCTTTTATAGATGAAGATGAAGATGATGTTGTGCATGGACATATTAAACCATTGTATTTATCTGTAATGGTCAATGATGTAGACAACCGATGATATTTCATTGATAATGGTTCAGGAGTCAACCTCATCCCTATTTCTACACATTTTCAATTGCGCCTCACCGAATCTGATTTATCTCCTTCTACTTTGATGTTGCAAGGATATGATAAAAATGAACAAGATATTCTAGGGGATATTACACTCAGAACTCAGTTTTAAGACCATTTATCCAATTCAGATTTCATGGTTGTTCGACATGACACAACCTTCAAAATTTTCCATAGAAGACCTTGGCTACATCAACATGCAGATATACCTTCATCATACCATCAATGTCTCATATATTGTTTCAATGGTCAAATTGGGACATTGTATGGTGATAAATCCACATTCAAAACATGTTAATCTAAATACATTGAGGTAGAATTATATCACATGGATGGAAAAGAGATATCCACAAAAAAGGAGGTTACCAATATTAATGCTCTATATGGTTTGGAAAAAATCCAGTAAAACCATTCATACATATGAGTATAGATTATGTGTTTCCTTTCATTAAAATTGATAGGATAGACCCAAATCAAATACTCTTATGGAAACATCCATAATGTCATTTACGACATCCAAGCCAGACAATATGGTAGAAATTGATAATTCAATAGTCAATGATGAATGCTCAAATGAAGATGTATTTGTTTCATATATTGAAATCCAAAAATTTTATACTTCATAAACCAGGCCATAAGAAGTTATAGCAAGTCCGTAGATGAATGATGAAGTTGATTCTCAATCCATTGTCTCCACTTTATTAATAAATGAAGACCCTTCTTCATCAAAAGGGTTATAGATGGTAGCCTTTTCTTCAAGATTTTCAAATTTTAAATTCTCCCTTGACCATAGATGTTCCGCTTCATCATCTACTATGAATGTAGAAATAGAGGAATTCACACATATTGAAGAAGAATAGAAATATCTCAGAGATGCTCCTCCAGCTTTTGAAGAAGGTATCTCTACTACTGTGGATCAACTTAGAGAAATAAATCTAGGAATAAAAAAAGATCCATGCCTCACTTTAATTAGTGCGGCCATGACTCTTGAAGAGAAAAAAATGTATATTTCATTTTTAAAGATAAATCGAGATATATTATCTTGGAATTATACAAAAATTCTAGGGCTTGATCTTGATGTTGTTACTCATAATTTTGATTTTCCATAAAAACATCTGGGATTCATGAAAGCTGCAAGAAGAACAAACCCAACTTATGCCTCCAAAATTGAAGCTGAAGTGGATAAGATTATCAAGGATAACTTTTTCAAAGATATTCAATATCCCAAATGGATGGCTAATATTGTCACTGTGTAAAATAAGAATAGACAAATTAGTGTTTTCATTAATTTTAGAGATCTTAATCGGCATTGTCCTAAGGTTGATTTTCCAGTTCCTATCACAGAACTCTTAATTGATGTAACAGCTAGCTATGAAGCACTTTCCTTCATGGATGAATATTCTGTGTATAATCAAGTCTAAATGGCTCTAGAAGATGAAGTATTTATAGCCTTCAGAGCCCCTCATGGTGTGTTTTTCTATCGGGTAATGACCTTTGGCCTCGTGAATACAGGTGAAACATATTAACGTGCCATGCACCTTATCTTCAAACCCTTTTGAGGGAAATTTGTTTAATTTTATGTGGATGATTTGGTTGTTAAATACAAACGACGTTCTAATCAGTTGGATGATTTGGAAATCATATTCCACAAACTTCGACAACACAATTTGAAGATGAACCCCTTGAAATGTGCTTTTAGGGTAACCTTATGAAAATTTATCGGCCTTGTTGTACGCCATTGTGGTATCGAAGTTGATCTTGAGAAGTCAAAATCAATAATTGGTTTGTCACCTCCTTGAAATTTGAAGGAATTTAGAGGATTTCAAGGAAAATATTCCTATATTCTGCGTTTCACCGCCAATTTTGCAGGCAAATGTTTACCCTTCACCAAGTAAATGATGAATGGAGTCACTTACTACTGGACAGAATAATGTCATTAAGCATCCAAAATTCTCAAAACATATCTCTTGATTCCACTTTTACTAATGCCAACTATTTAATGAAGGCCACTTATCTTTGTGTAACAGATTCATAGCGACCATTGGGTGCCTTCCATGACAAAAAGAATGATGCTTGGAATGTACACAACCTTTATTATCACATTTTGAATATTCTTGAGGCATCAACTTGAAATTCAAGTATTGAAAAGTTATGCCTAGCGTTAATGTTTGAAGTTAATAAACTGAGAAACTACCTGAAAAATCATGTGGTCTAATTATTTAATCACAATAACCCACTAAAATTTATCCTTAAACATCCTATACTTATAGGACGTCTAGAAAGGTGGGATTTTATTTTGCAGGAGTTTGATATCTAGTATGTGTCTGAAAAGGCAATAAAGGTCCATGCTCTTGCTGATTTCCTTGATGAACACCCTTCAGTAGAAGATACGTCATTAGATAATGAACTTCATGATGAATAATTATTCTCTATTCAAGATAATCGTCAAACATGGTAAATATACTTTGATGATTCTTCCAGAAGTCCAACATTGAAAAAAATTGAAGATCATAAATTCAACAAATCTAGGTTAGGAATTGTACATATTTCCCCAGAAAAGGTCGTGCTTCCCTATTCCTTATTATTGTTGGAAGGTGTTAAAAAAATGAAGCAAAATATCAAGCTCTTATCATAGGATTAGATTTGGCCCTTTAGGCACAAGTGAACCACTTAAAGGTAAAAGGTTATTCAGATTTTGTAATCAAACAAGTCAATGGGGACTATGAAATCAGAAAAGAACAGTTAATCCATTTTTATGATTATGTCAAAGATTTAATGGATGAATTTCCTACATAACAGACATTTTCTTATGTCCCACGATCACAAAATGATCAATCTAATGCACTGGCTAATGTAGCGACAGCTCTGGCAGATCCAAATCGGGACCAAACAATCATCAGTATTGGCCACCTTCATATAGTTTCAACTTATGTTTAAATCATAACACGGGAAATAAATGATATTAGTCCCATTTCTGAACCATATAGTCATACTACAGGATGAATGATAGCTATCAGGGAATCCCTGTAAAATGAAACACTCCCACATGAATGATCTGGGAAAGAACAAGTCCGACGACATGTGGTCAATTTTACTCTTTATTATAGCCCAGATCACCTAGAAATTTTTTTCTATGAGTGAGGTTTTGATGTAATTCTCTTCTGTTGTATTGATGGTGAAGAGACAATGGTTGTAATGAAATAAGTACATGCAGGAGTATGTGGTGCCCACCTATCTGGACATAGACTGCCTGATCAATTTTGATGACTTGATAACTTCTGATATTCAATGATACAAGATTGTGTTCATTTCACTAAGAAGAATATTTCTTTCCATATATATTCCAAATTCATTCATCAACCCCTAGAGTTGCTTCCTACATATAAATACTCTGGGCCATTTTCCACATGGGGAATGGATGTAGTAGGACCTTACCCTTTGGCTACATCCAAGAAGTTTATGTATATTCTCCCGGCTACTGATTTCATTTCCAAATGTACATAGGAAATACCTCTCAAAGAAGTTGGTCCTAAATGCATTTTTAGATTCATTAAGTCTAACATCATTACCATATTCGGTGTCTCTAATACCATATTGATGGACAATGGAACCAACATCTATTCATCCGAGGTAAAGAATCTATATCATGAATACAACATCAAATCTATCCATTTATCTCGGTATCATGCAGTGGAAAATGGTCAAAAAGAATCCTTCAATAAGACTCTTTAAAAAATACCAAAGAAGCTTTTGGATAAAGATAAGAAATTATCTCTTGATAAAATTTGTCATGCTTTATGGGCTTATTGGACCACCACCTGCACTACTACGCGGTGAACTCCATATTCATTGGTATATGGAACAGAAGAAGTTTTTCCCATTGAGGCTCAATTACCTTCACTCAGAGTAGAAATTTGTGTTCAGTCATCCATAGATGAAAAATCTCAGAAGCAATTTGATGAATTGGAATGATCAGATGAAAAATAATTGTGCACCCTACCCCACATTGAAGTTTATCAGAATCAAATAGCACGACTGTTCAATAAAAAAGTTTTTCTTCATTAATTTATTCATGGAGAATTGGTATTAGTCCTCATAACTCCAATGATAGTAGGAATGAATCCTCATAAGCATGATCCAATGTTGGAAGGACCTTATTCAATACATAAGGTCTACTCCAATAGAGATTATTCTTTAATCTCAATGGATGGAGAACTCAATATAACTACAACAAATGCAAGATTCTTGAAGAATTATATTGTGTAATACTAATACACCATATAGTCCTTAATGAAAGACTTTAAATAGAATGGTCCCATAATCCTTACTGTAATACTTTAAACCGCATGGTCCCATAGTCTTTACTGCAAGACTTTAAACTGCATTGTCTCATAGTCATTACTGCAAGATTGTAAACTGCGTGGTCCCATCGTCCTTGCTACAAGACATTAAACTACATAGTCCCTCTAGTCCTTACTGCATGTCATTAAACCACATGGTCCCTCCATTGTCTAACATGAAGTTAAATTTTGTCCAATCCCATTTTTCCTACATGATGTTAAAATGTTAATCATTAGGGTTGTTGTTACCTCTTGTTTCTCATACTGATCATGACTCACGTGATCTTAGAGTAAGATTCAACCATAATCCCTTATCTGGGATGCAAACCATGCGTAAATTCCGAACACCATTTTTAGGTCATTTTCCTCACATATAACTTTATCACCAATTCATTTTCAATTGAACTATGCAGACTTTGATCCTTCACTTCTAGGATGGCTACGTAGGCAACCTCATATGGCTTAAGGCCAAAACCCATATCTTCACATTGGATCACAATCTTCCTTTCTATATGACATTAAACTATACAGTCCCCCATTTTCCTTACTACAAGGCATTAAAATTCATAGAAATACATCTTAGCTACATGAAGATAAACTATACAACACTGATCCATGCGTATGAACCTATACTATTCATACTTTTGTCATGTATGAAAATAAACTACCACATTCTTTGACACCCTCACCTGAGAGGGAATAATTATTGACATTGATCTCCAACCATGTCATATTCCAAGGACTACATGCATACATGGAAATTCCCAAACATTAATTCTTGGGTCAAACCATTATTGCACTAAAGTCCCCTTTCACCCTCAGTTGTACGAACCAAACCTATACAGAGGGTATTTCGAGAACTACATATGGCGTGATTCCCATCCTTATGGGATACGTAGGAACGTTCGAGCATCCCTCAAATCTAGCCCTAAGTCTTTGGGCCTAACCCAAAATTCCACTTTCAGTCACTTAGCTGAGATGTCCCCGTGTGAAAACATGAATGTGGTATGAAAACCCTGGTCTTCATTGACATCAGGTTTATAAAACGCACAAGGTCGCTTCCTCATTATGGTCTGATCTCAACAACCCTAAACTAAGATCTCCAACATTCTCATCTCACATGACGTTAAACTATATTTCAAGAACTACATTTGGCATGATTCTCATTCTAATGAGATATGTAGTGAATTACAACATCTCAATTCAGGACCCACCCACAACCTGATAATGGTCATCATTGGTCTATGTATCTCCTTCATGCGTTGGACAATACCGATTTTCATGTGTAATACTTTTATCCATAAATACTTCCATATCTCCATAACCCTTTTCTTGAATTATGGTCAAAATATTTCTGATACCTGGGAATTCATTTTCATGACTATGCAGCATGTTCCCCTAGGTGTCCTTACATAAGTTGTCTACATAATAGACCTTTCATCCAAAAGATGCTATTATTTAACTATGTATCCAATGCCCTTATGTTTCCTTTCATAATTCAACCCCTTAATGGGTTTGTTAAATAGTGTTAATTTCATTCTGGGGAGGAAAACAACTTTTGTCCTTATTGGTCTTAACGATAATATGTAGGGATCCGAAAAAATAGCCATCCTAAACAGTTTTGTACCGTACTCTTTTTCATGATCTGAATGTATTCAAATCTATGGTTTATATTTCCCTTCCATACGTTTGGGTCAGAACTTCCCAAGAGAGAAATTCACCTAATTCTTTGACAATATTGATTGGGAATATTCTATCCATATTCAAGTACCCCTCTCTATATAGTAAACTCAATGTTTTGGAAAATTTGAATATCCATAAAATTTCCAATGGATTTTTATCAATAGAAAAGTAAAATTTTTTAGAGTTCTTTTTCCTGACTATGAAGCATGTGCTCCTAGGTGGCCTTGAAAATGTAGTCTACATAACGGACCTGTCAGTCAAAAGATTCTATTATTTGACTATGTAGCCAATCCCTATAAGTGGCCCTACATAATTCAACCCCCTAACAGGTTTTTCAAATAGTGGTAACTTCTCTCTTAGTAAATACTTCCTCAAATGATTTTTATCTATTTTTTTCATATCATCCCTTAGATTCAAAATTTCATAGGTCGTTGTTTACATGTTTTCCCCATACATGAATGTGGTAATATGTTTTCAAAAATAATTATCAAGGAATTGGTTCAATTTTAATCCATTCATTCAAAGCTATTCTACCTTAAGCATTAGCCTTTTAATGTCCGACATGCATGACATTAAAATACCATCAAGAGACATGGTACTAATTAAATTGGGATCCTGTAAAAGGAACTATCAACAAAAGTCGAGTCCCAGCTCGCTAAAAATACAGATTTTATGATTTTAGAAATATTGTGTAATAAAAGATGAAAAGTTTGTGGGGATGATTGTATCACTGTAACAAAAAAAACTATCCTTACTATCCCATTTTCTTAGGTAAAATTAATTAAAGAAAGTAGAAATTTAATGTAGGAAATAATGATTGAAGATGAAAGTGTTTTTCATTGATGCATAAGAGTTAGAAGGACATCCACAGATTTGAGTCTCTTCTCTTTTTTCATGAATTTCAATAGGCTCTCAACATAACTATTCATTTGATTTACGACATCCTCATCTTCATCAGAAGCCACCTGGAGTTCATTCATTCAACTGGATACAATAAGAGATGTAGTGATACCTTCACTTCTTGGAATAATTGTAAATTCATGTTCTTGATTATGGATTGAGAAAATTTTCTCCTAATCAAACAGTGACTCTGTTTCTGTCCAAGAGACTTGGAAGATGGACACATGGATTTGAGAATGGATCATTGGAAGTAAAGAGCCATTTAGAGAGATTACACTTTTCAGATATTGTTCCAATGTAATGATAGTATTCTCTCCAACAATTGTTAGCAGAAAACATATCAGCCCATGGGTTTTCCATGTTCGTATCTGCAAGGAAATGGAATGGAGGAAAAATTTGAATGTTCACACCATTTTGGATGCTCTTAAAGCACATCATAACCAAAATATATGTAAAACGGTGTGGTTACATCTCGAGCATATGAGATTTCAGATCTGATGCATAAAGACTGTGATGCATTATGTATGACTTCTCCACAATTCCTTCATTAAAAAACAATCCTGCAACTGAATAATTTTATGAAGATAAATTGGTTTATGTATGAAACCATGAATGAGGAATATAGTTCATTGCATCTGGAACGTTTACTCCTTACAGATGACCATGGCCATATAAATGCAAGTAACAACTTTTTAGGAAATTGAAATGACATTTCTTCACAAACTTTGCCAAATATGGGAGTGTGCTATCACAGATATCATAGTAATCATGTCCAATGATGTTCTTAATTTCATCAATCCACATGCTAGCCAACTCATCAATCGATCCCATTCGTTTGGGAGCCATTTAATCAGCACCCGAATATAATAATTAACTTTTAAGTAAGTTGGTTTTTCATAAAATTTGTGTAGAAATAAAAAATTGGCTAAGGCATTAATGCACACAAGTCTAATCTTGGAACGCTTGTCTAAGCCGGTCATGCATGTTGTACCGCGCCATTACTACTGAGCAAGTTAGAAATAGACTGAGCAAGCGCGATGCAACGAATAGAAGCACAGACGAGAAAAAATTCAAGGCACCTGCATGATGAGAGATCACTTGCGCGGCGAGAGCGAGAAGCGTTCGAATGATGGATGCTTTATGTGAAGTGTGGCCTATATTTATAGGATATCTAGAAAACCTGCATGTCAAAACCTGTGCGCGTCATAGCTACGCGCCACTAAATCTTGGTTTCTCCTTTTCCTCAATGTCAAATCATCTTTATTTATTCAGATCCAACTCTGAGGGGGGACTTTTGTTGAAGCTATGTTCCATCATAGAGTCGAAAGATTGACTAAGGGATTTAACTCAAGAAAAAAAGGTTCAACAACATCAAGAATTTCATAAAGGAATTACGGTATGCAAGTATATGTGCATGCCAGCCTTGGGCGTACAAGTCACAAGCGTGCCAGTCATGGGCGTGCATGTCACTTTCGTGCCCAAAGTGGATTTTCTCCCAAATTCGGGTGGCCTATAAATAGCCCCTGTGGGCCCCCTATTTCGAGGACGAATGGTCAAAAAGTCAGATTCAAGATCTGGTCGCCCAAGTATCTATTTGATTTCTTCCGAACACTTCCAATGTAATCCTTTTCCTAGAATGGAAGTTCTAAAGGGGAAGAATAAGGCCTATGTATTAGAACTCATGAATACTTGCACACCTAAGTGTCCATCCCTCAAGGGAAGTGATGAAACTTGTGCTTCACCTTTCCATTTCAAGGGAACTTGTGCGCCACCCATTTGGAAGCCTCTAGGGATGATACTAAGGGCATTAGTTCAAAGTCACCCAAGTATTACCCTATGGATTATTCTTCGTCCAATTTGACTCATGTCGCACAAGTATACTTGCACACCCAGGACTTGTGAGCTAGAACAAGACTTGCGCGCCTCATTCCAATTCACGTCCTTTCCTAAAATTCATCTCTCCACATCAACATTTAGTCTTCAAAAAACCTCTTCAAATCAATTTTCAGCATGGTTAATTTGTTAGCATTCTTATCTGAAAGTAATTATGCGTAACATCTCTCAAAACCTCGTGATTAACATAAATTTATCTCATTTAGCTTATAGATTTTCTTCGTTCAAACTCATCCTTTAATTTGAGATGTTCTTTAATATGGGCATCCTTCTTAGCAGTAAGCCCCAATTTCCATGTTCATGGGCATCCTCCATAAGATTATGCCCCATGTTCCTTAATCTGGGCATCCTCCTTCTCAGGATAAAGTCCCAATCATAATTTCCTTTTACCTTGGGCATCCTTCTTTAGAGTGAGCCCCAGTCTTAATTTCTTTTTATTTGCGCTTCCTTTTAAGGAATGAATCCCAATATTATGTTCTTCTTAATATGGGCCTCCTTCTTAGGAGTATGTCTCGAGTTAATATCCCAAATCTTTATAAAGTACAAACACATTTATGGACCCTGCTCTTGGGCTTCTTTTCTAAATGTCATTTTCGTTATTTACTTAGGCATTCATACATACGTAATCCCTACAGCCTTTCTTATGATTGCATCTTTCGTCGAATAATCTCCAGGTTTTACTGATACCACTTGTTTCTCACATCGAGCATGACTCAGGTGAGCTTAGAGGGTAAAAGTAATTATGACATCTCTCTTTGGTCCATTAATCTTGAATAAAACTCATACATCTTCAATCACACTACGTGGGTTCTGATTCCTTTCTTCTTAACAAGGATACATAGGTATTACATCTGCGGGTATGATCCCTACTCTGAAATAATCCCATTTCCTTCTGAACAATAATAAATTTCATGTGCCCAACTAAGTGGCTTTAAATATAGTATGGTTATCGTAATAACCTAGAGATTTATATATAATGTGTTGAAGGATTCCATTGAATAAGAATCTATAATAAATACAGATGATTGTCTATCGTTGAAGAACCTCAAAAACATATAAAAGATTCTATAAATATCATATATATCAATCATTTATTTCCAAATCCAAAGGAAAACTCATTTTCATACTTGGAGAATTAATAAGGATTCGTGAACATAAAATAAATCTATAAGAGTGTCCCGGAGTAGTTAATAATTCCCCTCCAAAAGGTGTGATGAGCCCGACCTCCCATCCTCTCGACCAATGCTAATTCTTAAGCCTAATCGGTCCAAAACTAATGAGCACATACCATTGTAATGTAGGTACAAATGGATATAGAATCATTAGATGTTTCTGGTTCTATGAATAAACCTATTAGAAACCGATTGGAATGTTTGATCCTTAACCAATAAAGTTCATCCCCATTTCTTGAAGAAACAATCTCATTCACCTTGATACATGCAGTTTCCTCTACTTGATATAGAATGTCCTCTTTTGCATTGGAAATTTTTAATATGATCCAACTATAGATTTATGTGATCTATACCTATGGAGAAGATGAATTATGATAATTTTCATCCTAAAATGACCGCAGTGAAATAGTTAGGTACTAATTTAAAGAAAACACCCCATAAAACATATAATAACCTCTGATCAGACCCCTAATTGAATATAAATGCTCATAACCCCATATAAGTATCACATGGATCATAATAAACTATCATGATAGTGATATTTCATCGTTTTACCGAATTCCACATGATGCATAATCTATTATATGTGTGGTTTGCACTCTTCACCACTCCCCTAATGCTAAATAACATGACAAAATGTTGGAATTTTTTAATTCATTTCTCTCCATCTTCATATAACATGGTTCAAAACATCAATAAAAATAAAAATGAATATAAGGAACAATATATCCATGTATGTAATATTAATTTTAATATTTTATTCACAAGTGTGTTAATTGTATAAAATAGATTATTGTTTTTTCATTATTTAGAAACATAATAAAATTTAATCAAAATTTTATTTAGAATAATCACATGTACCAAATATATTCCTATAATAGACATTAAATAATAAAATATTTCTATATGTTCCTACTATGATGAATGACTAAAAACCTCATTCAATATTAAACCATGAGTGAAATATCCTAAATTAGTATCAACACACAACATGTGGATGTTACAATATAAAATAAATTATAACCAATAAAAATTTATCCTCAATATTAGAAATGTCATCCCATGAAACTAGGTGATTCACCCACGTTGGGGGTAGCTGCCCAATTTCATGAAATCATTATCATTCATTGAGGAATCTTATTCTGGTATATAACATGATAAAAAACTAAATAAATTTAAAGAAATCTAATTATACATCTTTTTGATGTCCCTAGACAAATAGTCTGTTATGTGATGTAGATGGGCCACCATGAGACCATACACCCACCTCCATATATGCCATATGTTTTCTACTAGATGTAATGGTATGATGAATATAGTGATCAAATTATACTAACTAGTATGAAATGAAAAATATAGTGTATAATGAAAATACAATAAAGGTAAATATAATATTATTAGCAAAAAATATCCTATTAAAACTACCAAATATAATAATTCCATGAAATGGTATTCAATGTTCCATACTAATGTCATAAAATCGATCAGCTAAATGGGATATTCAATATAACGATTCAAAATACCATTACTAATTAATTATAAAATTAGTAATCTATATTTATTTTGAATAGATGTTTATTAATGAAATAAACTTGGGTTTTGTGTATAGATAATGTGTTTTATCCTCTATCATCCATGACTTTGATTGGGTAACCAACTTGCTGTTGTATTTTACTAACTTTTTTGTGGTTCCATGAATAATTCAAGTACATCTGGTATCCACAAAAGACATTAGTTTTGATCCCACCAACTAGTCACTGGGAATCGGGATCTCGAGTAGAATTTACATGACATCCAAGGTATTTGTGTCGAACTATTATTCTATTAGTCAGTTAATTAGGTAAACAAATTTAATTGCAATAGCCACTCTATGTTATTCCCTAGATATTATTTTCTATTATTACTACAATAGTCCCCTAAAAATTTCAAGAACGCATATTTAAGTAGTAAAATTATAATTTATATAAATTAAATGGATCAATTGAAAATTATAATTTGGAGGTAATCATTCTAAAGATACAGACTTACACCAACCACATTTGATATCAATATATTATTCTCAAAATAATCATATAGGGTTTGAATTTTCCTCTGAGACTGGTCTTTTATCAAAGGATGATATGTAGTGTAAATTTGTAACAATATATTCACATATAGATGATTAATTCCATGAAATTGTACATTAACTATCTGATATCTACAAGACACCATAGATGTTGGTACTATATACATACTTGACACCACTATAAAATATACCGCATAAATATATTTTAGATAGGATTATTCTATAAAAGAAATAATAGGGGATAACCTCGTATTCTGATCAACTATAATAGAAATAGAATTATGTAGAATATTTATCTTGAAATGTCTGATGGAAAACTCTATATAGATGTTTTCAAATTTAAATTCTCGTATGGGTCTCTAATGTAACATCTTATTTATATTAAATCAATTTTCAATCAATTCATAAATTAAAATTATTCGAGATACATACACTGTAATATCCCATTTAATTTATTAGAACTAGAAATAATATTTTAGAACTTTATATAATATCTTTATTCCAAGTTTAATGAGGAATGATGAACTATGACCTTCATCCAGTATATTAATATTCAAATATGGTATTCATGGGATACATGGACAATTTTAATCATTTTATTTCCATCAATATCATAGTTGAACTCATCAATGATCATTACCTTCAATTATAACTCTAAATTTTAATTATGTTCCCTAATAATTATCACATCGATGGGTGATTGAAAAATAATCTAAGAATGATATGATTTTTATTATATTTTATTGATTTAAATGATTATACTCTATATTTAAATAGGTATTTCATATTTTTAAATACCTATCATTGAAAATAAGTTATCATTCTTCTTACTTATGGAATCACCAACATTATTCTCCATCCTATGGTGATAATTTATTGATCAATCATAATATTTTTTAAACATTACCAATCTCACATGGATCCTATTAAACTCATTGTGTATAAAAACATAATTCAGGATTTCATTATCAGTGTATATATATATATTTATATTTATAACAAATTTTCATTATAATTATAATACATTAATCAATTTAAATGAAAAACTGAGGGAAGCTTATAATAATAATCGATACATGAATTAATTTTATGATTATTCAATTTTAATTAAGCCTAATAACTTCTAATACCATTATGAAATAGTACTCATCCTAGTATATTCAACACTGAATCATAATATATCATATACAGTTTTCCACAAAAGTTTAGTGTGGTAACCGGTTAACTTACCAACTCTTTTCTTGTTCCTTGATATTTTACTCACTTTCAATTATCCAATTGATCATTGATCCCTTCTATGTTAACATGGTCATTGGATTTGATATCAATGAGAAATATTTAGAAATTAATCAATATAATCCATCCAACCAAACATAATTATTTATCTCAGTCTCTATGGTTGGTTGCGGGCATTGGCCAATAATATGCCTCTTTGTAGGGACCATCAATATTCCCTCTTTTGAGTTTATGTGGCCAATGAAATAATAATTCTATATTAAAAAATCAGTAAGACAAATTTGTAAA
Source organism: Viscum album (assembly GCA_963277665.1). Classification (NCBI taxonomy): domain Eukaryota; kingdom Viridiplantae; phylum Streptophyta; class Magnoliopsida; order Santalales; family Viscaceae; genus Viscum; species Viscum album. Next base: position 2,012,772,674 of record OY728153.1, on the reverse strand, counting down.
TAACTTATGGATTTTCATTTTATCAAATTCATTCATAAATTAAACCTGAAATTCATACGTTATTTTGTAAAATAGTAGAATATCATCTATCTATTATACCAATAATTTATTAAACTAATATATAATGAATCTAATAATTTAACCCATGAATATATTTGAGGAATATAAATGTTTAAATTGAATGAATATAAATTAATTAATAACCCAATATGTATGGGAGGTTTCATTGGTATTTAACACTTTAACACACACATGGTGATATCCATATTGAATATAAATCTTAGAAAGTAGCGAGATCCTAATAATTGAACAAAAATATCATTTATATGTGGTATGTGGTATTTTTCAAAATAAAAAACACATTAATATGATGTTAAAAAAAGTAAAATAATCATTGAAAAAAATTATTCTTTTCTAGAATATTATTCTCACTCAATTTTGATGCAATATGATTTACGAATACCTTAGAATGATTCATCAAGAGTTGCATCATAAATCATTTAATATCAATTTATACCATTTTATATGTATTCAATGAAATATGTGTATCCATAGGGATGAATTATATTACAAAATAACCATCATGAATAACTGTAAAACTATAAAAGTATTTTGGATACACAACATTATATTTCAAATAATAGGAATATCAAAAATGTTGAGTTTTTATATGGATCTATGATTTTAATTTATATATATCACATAATTTCAATGAATATTGAATACCTTATATAAAAAATATTTATGATAAACATAATTGTACAGTTTATTTAGATATAAGTATATCAATACAATTATATCATGAAATATATTCAAAAGCATTAATATATATCTTCCCAGATATAACTCTCCTTTGTAACTCCCTACATAGACCTCTCATCATAACCATGGATGGGAAAATAATATAAGGAGGGATGATGTGATTAATAAGGGTAAACATAAGAGATAACAATAGATGATCACATGAATAGAAAAGATATGATTAATGGAATGTGATCGTAATAATTTAATATAAATTCCAACCCCAAACTATCATTGATCATAATCATGAGTCACAAAATAAAACATTATCTTTTTTGAAATCAGGGACCATAACATTGATAGATCATTTTGATTAAACCATCAACCATAATCCCTTTTTAAAAAATCTTATCAACATCATAAATATATTAAATCATTTCATATGTTATAGTTAACAACACCATAATCAACATAGTGTATTTGGATTTATCACATGTTTCCCATTGTGGATTCAGATGTACCTTTTTCCTTTAGTGTATCTGGACTCACATGTTTCCCATAGTGGATTTGGACTCACATATTTACCATATTGGATCAATCCCATAATAATATTTCCATTGTGATCACTTGAGATATAAATTCAATACAAATGAATTTGAAGGACATATATTTCCAACCAATATAGTAATTAAATTCATACATATGTATGTCATAATATTATAAAACATTTACCATATAATCTCACTATAAAACATTTAAACAATTTGTGTTTCATAATTATTGAAAACATTTATCATAGAATAACCCATAAATAATAAATTGGTATCATAACCATAATCATTAACCATATAAAAATAATAATATGTATGGTATCATTCAACATTATCCTCATAAAATCATAATTAACATTGATGGATGAAATCTTAAAATGAATATTTATTTGAATTATTCATTTGGAAAAATTCATTAGGAAAATATCCTTTCTACATTGAAAAAAAAATTCAAAACATAATCTATTTTTAGAATACCTTTCATTAAAAATATCATTTTTTATGATATAGAAGCTTTAAAAATCCTTTAAAATATTTTATGATGAAAATATTACTTCCTTTTTTTAATAACGCTAAATGTTCAAAAAAAATATTTTTGAATTCAATCCATTTTAAAATATACTTATAAACATATAATTTATGATTTATAAAATTAGTTCTTCATGATGGTGTAAAGTACCATTCATTCCATGAAAAATAATTCAACTATTCCATTCACATATTCAGAAAATTCCAAATAGATCATCTTTATGAAAAGATATAATAATTACTTATAAAATATATTTTAAAAATTAAAAAATGGGAAAATTTAAAAAAATAAAAAATTCATATAATCTTCAAAAAATTATGAATTATTTTATTTAACATAGAAATTGGTGAAAGTGGGGATTTCAAACACAGAGAAAAATAGTGATGTTTTAATTTAAAAAATCAGATTTTCAGTCAAAGTAATATAAAGAGAGTAAAATTAATATAAAACATAAAATTTCATTAATTGAAATTATTTGAACAAAATTCAAGAGTTTCTTGAGAGGTGGATCATGATATTTCATCATCGTAAGCATAAACATATACAATCTCGGAAAATAATGAGATTATACTGTAAAATTAAAACCACATTGGTGACATTAAATTGTAATACAAAAAATTTAATATCTTTAAATGGAACAAAAAATATAATGAGAATAAATAAATTAATAATATTACAAGTCAATATGTCTATATATATATTTATCATAAAATAAAGTTGATTCATAACATGAAATATGTCTTAAAAAAAGAAATATAGAGACAAATATCCCTTAATACATGGGAATTTATTGAAACATAAAAATAATGTAAAAAATATAATATAATGTAAATTTAAGTAAAAATATTTTTCATAATCATATTAAAATTAATTCTATAAAATTTTATTCCAAACATTAATGAAACTCGGAGTGAATATGGTATGTGTCTTACATAAAACGAATATAAAACAAAAATAATGTTCCTTATCAATTTATTTTCATTGTACACAATCAAAAATCCAGTATAATAAATATATTTTCATTATAAATGGAATAGATATCCATAATTATATGTATCATAAAATATATTATTTACTTTTTACATTTTATTACTATTTTTTAACAATTCTGTGCAAAAATCACATTTCAGGTAATATCTTACTTGTTTTTCATGTAACTTTTGATTATTATTTTTCCCAGTCCAATTAACATGATCAGAGATCCATCATATCCAAAATTATGAGAATGGTATAAATATAAATTATATTTATTATATATATGTATATAGAGTAATCTATTAATTCTAGACATACAGAATTAAATAAACTTTTCGCGAAGGCGATATGTCATTCATACATATTAAAAATGATTCCATTTTAACAATGAAATCAATGATATAAATAGAAATAATATATGACCATTAATAAATAATTTTTTTGTCTTATATTCCACATATATTCATTTATTTTACCCAAATTACCTTCCATGCTTATTTTTTTTAAAAACAAACCACATCACTTCATGAGTTGGTAGTGTGGAATTCAATTGAATGGTGTTATCGTTTCCCCCCATTGAATGAATCAAAATTTATGCATGATATAAAAATAATTTTTTTAATTATGCATCATATATAAAAACATATTCCTTTAATATATCAATGTTACCATCCAGTATAAATACAATCAAAAAAAATTAAATCAATTAGTGAGGATGTAGTCCATCGTACACGTCAGTGACAATAATTTTTTCATCAAGATGTGGGGTAATAAATAATATGATTATTTACAGTTAAAGTGTTATAATAATATCATGAATATATTATATTAATAAGAAATAAAAAATAATATCTATATGTGATTTGTGGTGATGGATAATGAATAACATCGATTCGGTACGACGTAGTCCATTGTATACAAGACTGATGGCTTCATACCCCATTTTATGGAATTGAAGATGGATATAGGTATTTACTGTGAAATAAAAAATCTATATATGTAAAATATAATATTTTAATTATGTAATTATGGTTAGATAATTATTAAATTCCTTTTATAATGAAATAAAATTAAATGATTGGTTTGGGATGTTTCCGCTTCTCTGTACAACATCATTGGTTTGCACCAAAAACATTATTAAGATTGAGTAATGCAAAAAATAGGGATTCTAGGTTGAGAGGAGGGAACTAAAGAATTTATCTTGGTATGTATTGGATGATAAAATTGGGTTTTTTCTGTTTATATATAGTGGAGAGGGGTGGCCTTTTATTGGTGAGGTAAGGGTTACACGTGTAATATTTGAATAGTAAAATGCATACCCACGTCTCCAAAAATCTCAAAAGAATAAAAAATAATCTATTATAGACACATATACGTGATAATAGAATAATATATCCCAATAAAATTCTATTAGTATATATGGCATTTTACCTCTAATCTGTTTACTTTAACTCAAAGATAACTAATTTTGACCATAACTATAGTATTTAAATTTTAATTCCATTGTTATTCATAATTACCAAAATTATGTATCACTTAGTATAAATAATAAATTATTATTATTAAAAAAATGTATTCCATTTGTCAAAATTCCTTTATCAAAAATGTAAAATTTCAATTTAATATTAATATTGTATACTTAGTCAAAAAAGATGATTTCTAAAGAAAAATTGCTCAAAACATGAAAACCTTTATAAATAAAACATAATTTGAAATTAATTTGGAATACCAAAAATTGAACAATATATATTTTATTGGATAAATGAAACATTTGGGATCAAAATAAAATATTTTTTATGCTTTTAATCTCTCTAAAAGGTATGATAATCCTTAACAAAATATTATATTAACTATTGATCAAAAAATTTGGGTTTTCTGAAAAATATCAAAAATTCATTCTACGGTAATTTGGAAATTTTAATTGTAAAATTGATGTTAATTTTTTTAAATACATTTTCTAGAAGTGGTAAAAAAAAATTATATAACTTTTTCAAAGGAGACTAATGTTCTTTATATAAAAATATTGTTTTATGCCTAATACTTGATATCTTATTATCCATTATCATGAAAACACATAACATTAAGTTTAATTTTGTTACTAAATATATAATGTTTAAAATTATTAAAAAAAATTATCTAAAATTCATTTGAATAATTGGTTATGATTAAATTCCATTGTGTACGGAAAAATATAATTTCATAAAATTATTTCCTTTATTTATATATATATATATTTTAAAAGGTTGGGGCCGAAGCCACAATTAATTATATAAAGCTTTATTTATTTTTATATATTTTTTATTTTCATTTCTAATTGATTTTTCACCAAATAATTATTTATTTATATTTTTATTTATAATATATTATAATAATTTTGTTAATTTTATATGTACCCTCCATTACAATGATCATGTTATAACTATCATATTAGGTAATATTATTATTATAGTATCTCATGTATCATTTAAAATAATCACTACCTCTAATATAAGCTATACTCAATGTTGCATGAAATCAAAAAGATATTAATTTAATTAAATTTAATTAAGGTGTTTCTTGAAATTTAATATATCAAAAACATTATATTTATGTGATTAAATTACTACATAAAATCTCATAGTGTTACATTATACCCCCATTAAAATTATTTTTTCCTAAAAATTCATAACATCCATACAAAATATTGTGGATAATTTTGCTTCATTAAAAACTCATGTTCCCACAGAACTACCACTAAAAGGTGGTTGAACAAAAAAAATTACATGGATAATTGTGTAATTTAAAAAAAATTCTATACAATTTGGAATCTAGACTAGTTCTGACTTATATAGAAGATCAAGCTCTAGTGGTACAACATCTATATTTAATACATTTGAAGTGTTAGGTATTCATTTTCTCAAGATATATACATAGAACACATAATTAACATGAGTGATGTTCAGTGGAGGACCAATCAATGAGCTAACATTTCTAAATGATCAAGAATTAAAAAGGTACCGATAAAGTGAGGCATAGAATTCCATTATATAATTGAATAATTTCATTATTTGGATATTGTCAAATCAATTTACAAATGTTAAGTTACTATAGAAAATAAATATGATTTTTTATCATCAACTATTAATGAATCACATGATCTATAAGAGAATTATAAGTCAGTCATCCTCTATGTAGTTATCATGTTAACAAAATTGTTAACACACAATACCTAGTATGAAGATATTTTCATAGAGTGAAGTAATATATTATTCACTATATTGTCTTCCCATATTCAACTCATACAATTCAATACATTATTCACCTTATTGAACATCATAAAATATAATTTATAAATATGGTTATGAAATTTTCCAAAATTGTTTTCCACATCAATCCTCTAAATAATATTTTGTAGATATTAATTGCCACATTAAAAATATTGTAATATCTTGGACATATATTCTTCTAAATGATGGAAATTACAAATATTACCATCAAACCTCAATGATAACATGATTTTGTAAAATTACTTGAATAATAACATAGATTATAGAATATATTCCATAGATCCAGCAATATTGTAAACTCTATCAATGATAATATATTCCAGTTTGTAAAAAAATAATTTATTAGTTGTCAGTTCATCAACACCGTCCAATTTAAATTATATATTTCAATCACCTCCTCATAAAATAAAACCACATTTTTTCAACACTCAAAAATTATTAAGGTTTTATTTCCCTTAATCATGTTCCTTCCATAAAATACAAATATTCCATTAAATAAATTTTCTATTTCATTGTTAAATTTTTTATTATTATTTAAAATATAATATGAAAATATAATTTATAACAATACATATATATTTCATGGTTAAAATATCATAATAAATATGTTTCCAAAGAAAAGTAACTCAGTCGTTTAACTTCATTATTAAGAAAATGGGAAGGCTTCATCATCTTATTCATTAAAAACTATGTCAAAAAATATGATATATGAATGATGTGTTATTATTTTTCAACCTATACTTAATTATGTTTCTAAAGATTCACATTAATAAAACTATATTAAAAATTTAGACTATTTGTTTTTTAATCTGGGTATTTTTATCGTCATCATTATAAAACTTAATTGGGTAAACATGCAGAATATCTTCAATATATATTCCAAATGTACATTGATTTGTATAATTCCGTTATATACCAAATTTTTAAAATTAAAATATTGAAAATGTGTAATTTAAATTATTATTAGCATCAATCTCATTAATAAATAATTTCATTTCTTCTCAACACTGTCAATATTTTTCTCATTGATTTCCACAATCAAAACATATTATAATACTTTTAAAATAATCCTTAGATTGATTCCTCTGAAATTATTATTATATAGTAAATTAGATGTTATTTTCTCCATGGTCTCGACTAACCAAACTCTCAATTAACATTATAATTATCTCCATCGGTGAGTATGATAGATTGTTGAGGTTCATGTTTTTAATCATATATCAAGTTGAATTATTGGTAATAACCATAATTCCCTTTCACACCATTCATTACAAAATATTTTTATTATAAACAAATTTTCTATAATATTCAATATTGATATAGTTCATTCTTGTCCACTAAACTGACTAAAACCAAAAAATGTCATCTGAGAAACAAAATTCATTTTAGGAAACAAAAAAATTCAGAAAAGGTTGTAATATGATGTCTATATCATAACACCATTTGTTTTTTTGTGACACCATAGACACAACCAAGGTCATTGTTCAAATCCCTCACGATTATATATAATGATTTTTGGTATTTCTGAAGCATATCCCTAATACTAGAAAACTATGTGTGTAGTAATTCACATTTTCATGCACTGGGGAATGATCAAGTCCATCATCATATTTCCTTTTAGATACACTAACGTTATATTTCAATATTCAATAGGTAGTCTAATTTTAATATCCAAAAAAAATGTTTGGAAATCAATTTCAATATCCTTTACAAAATTATATGATATTTTCCTATACATTCACTCATTATTACGTTTACCTATAGACATATCCCAACACCTATCCTTTGAAATATACCTCATCTGGAGGATATTTTTCTTCTACTAGTATCCAAATGATAAAAACACATTTTACATGAATCCATTTGTTAGAAACATGGTTTTTATAAAAAAATCACATTTTTTAAATGAATAAGCATTACATTTAAAAAATAGACACATATGGACCATAATATATTAATGTACTGGGAGACTAGAGACAAAATATGATTATTTTAGTAATTATCTTGAACATATCCCTAAAATATATTATAATGTTTTACCAATATTATGAATACCCTAACTAATCCATTTTTGATAACATATAGAAGAAAACATAATAATGGGTTACATTAGGGGGTCATTAAGGGTAAATGTAGGATATATCAATATATTCTCATACTATCTATTGACAATAACTGGTGTATATGATCATGAAAAAAACATATTATGTATGTAAAAACAATTGTAGTCCTTAAACATGATTCATGGAATAGAAAAATTATTATTCTAGAAATCACGTCCAATATGAGTGTGAAATCATTATAAACAATAGATTAACCATAAAATATGTTATAAAATTGTAATAGTATCATAAATATAGAATAATATTTAAAATTTCAATGATTCATACTAATAAAATCAATACGTTGGATTTTGTATTATCACATGTTTTCCATTGCAGTTCAGGACACAACTATTTCCCACTGTAGATAATCACTCTCTTTTTTTAATAGTGCATCATGACTCATATGTTTCCCATAGTGGATCATTACCATCAAATGTTTTCTAATAGATATCTAACCGGATATAATTTATTACATAATTCATTGAAGAGGGATATAATTCCCAATTGTATCGTAATGAAATATATAATTATATGTTCCATAATATCATAAAAAGTCATCATATCATCATATATTTTTCCGTGTAAACAAAAATGGTCACATAAACATTTTTTCAATTCAAAACATAATAACCCATGGAGAATAATTTGTATTCATAAACATTTCATCAACATAAAAATTAATCATTCATAGAAGAAACAAAGAAGGTGTTATTTAATCTTATCACTAGTTAATCATATGTGACATCAGAGGATTTAAACACATATAAAAAACAATTCATGAAAGATAACATAAAAAACTTTATTGAGGAAAATATAAATACCAGTTAAAATTACATTTAAACATAAAACTTAATTTAATTTCACATCCATGAAAATTGTTTTAGAATCTTATAATTGAATCATTAAAAATAATTTAAAACAATTGTTGAGAAGAATATCCAACCAATAATAAAAAAATTAAAAATTCATAATATTTTTTTAAAAATATATTATTTTAAATTAAAAATTGAAACATAATAATGAATCCTTATAAACTGAGAAGTTAATTAAAAAAAATAATATTTCTTTATGTCATATATGTTAAATTACACATTATGTTGACATGATTGGTGATAGAAAATTATCCATATTTAAAAAAATGTAGATTCAATATAATATTTGTTTTAAAAAATTTTATATTTGAAAAAAAAATATATTTTAAAAAAACTATGGATAATTAAAAAAGATATAATTTTTGTGAATAATGTATTTAAGTAAAAAAATAATTTAGACTAAAAGGAGAAATACATTTTCATTACATTAATAAAATTATTTTTGAATATTGAATAAAATATTGATGAAAATTAACGGAGAACATGTATTATCAGGATATAACCCGAGGATAATATAATTCATGAGTTTATTGTGATATCTATCAAATGAATTCATCATTACAAGCATAAACATAAAAAATCCTGAAAATTAATGGGATTATACCATAAAACGAACACCACATTGGTTACATTTAATTATAAGCCCCATAAAATAATAAAATTATAATAAAAATAATACATAATGAGAAGAAATAAATAAATTATATAAAATTTCAATTGGTTAGTTTTTACACCTAAAAAAAATAGATAGGTACATAAAACTCCATATATCTCAAATAAGGATAATGGAGACGAAAATCACTTACAACATTCAAATCATTGGAAACATAAATTCAAGGAAATTGAGATGCATAAATGGATATGTAAATAAAAATAATTTTATAAAAAATCAGAAACTATATTAATGTTTAATATATACACCTGATGAAATAAACACATAATAAATATGACCTGTATCTCACAAAAAATAATAGTCAAAAAGAAATCCCTTACAATATATATTGATTTACATCATATGAATTATAAAAACATGTAAAATTAATACATTATTAATGTATATATTTTATAAATACATAAAAATATATATTATATAATATTTTAATTACTTATTAACTATTATTACATTTTTATTAACAATTCCATGTTAGTATCATAGTTCTGTTATAAATGTTAGGGTTTAGATGTTCATTTGATGTTTTTATTTTATACAAAATAACATCGAGAATTGTTCAGTAATATATATAATGATATTAATGATACTAATATCATATATATTTAATTAACATTTCATAGTGTAATCTGTTAAAGATGTATATTGAAAATTAAACATAGTTTTCATAGATAATATATGTTATACTTATGCATGGACATTGTATCCATTTTATTTTCAATTGCAATGAAAAGATAAATATTATATAATAATTAAACTGTTTATTTTATGTCATATATAAGGAAATAATTTCTTATATTTACTGTAATTACATTTAAATCTTATAACTTGTTAAAAATAAATCACATCAATTCATGAGGTGGTATTCCACTGTAGACACAAAAGTTGTTATCACATCACCAAAATTGTAGAATTTAAAACGGTATATGCGATATAATAATTTTAAAGGTATAATTATGATACATATTTAATATATATATTCACTAATTATATTTTCATTACACTCATGTTAATACAATGAAATTTTCATCACATTTGTTTGTGAGATTGTGGAATGTTTTACACACGAGTGACATTATTATTTTTCATTAGGTTTGGATGTTAGAATGTATATGTGATATTATAACTAAATTTGTGTAATAATATAATATTTATAATATAAAAAAATATAATCCATCATTATATCCAGTCATGGGAGGTGTTGATGGAATAAAAATAACATTGGTTCATGAGGTGGAAGTATTTTATTCAAAAATTGATGATATCATATCCCAGATATTGGAAGTTTTGAAGGATGTAGGTAGTGATAAAAACATTAAAAATATCAATACATATAATTTAATTATTCTATTAAATAATATTTTTAAACAGTAATTTATGGGGTGGACTAAGATATAAATTATACAGCTCAGCTATAGAACTTTCTTCTTCTTTGAAAAACATCATTGGGTTTTCACCAAAAGTTTTCATTTGAAATCATTATTAAAAAGAAATATTTGATGTATGGAGGGTCTCAAGGAATCCATTTTTATATTTAGGTTTTGAATAATTATTTAATGTAATTACTAATAGGATACGATAGGGGTTTTCTTTTAAAACACTTGTTGAATGAAACACATTTATCATATGAAATGAATATCTTTTATCCAAATTTATCACCATATAATGTTAAAAAATATAAATTATTGAACCTAATAAATTATATGATATATATATATATGTCCATTTAAATGGATATAGATAGTTTTATAGGCAATTTTAACCCATATCCTTTTAGTTTAACCCATAGTGAACAACTATTCACTTTAATCGTGGGGATAACATTTTTTTACTTATACTATTCATAATGGTAAAAAATTAAGATGATGTTAAAAGAATATATAAATTATAATGACTCTAAATATGGACTACATTTTTAAAATTACATTGAAAATAAGAGAAAAAAATAAAAATTATTGTTTATATCGTAGATCAGATGAAATTATTTTTATCCAGAGAGAAAAGTTTCAAACCATTAAAAATTATTAAATAAAAAATATAAAGTAAATTGAATACAAAGTAATAAAATGTATTTATGTATATATTTTAAAGATAATCTTACTTTTAAAACAATCTCAAAATAATTTTTATATTTTCAAATTACGTAAATTAATTGTTAACTCTTAGTAAAAACTATTAATTGTAGATATTCATTAGAAATTTTATATTTTCATAAAATTTATACATATTTAGTCTAGGAATATATATAACTAATTATTTGTAAAATTAATTTAATTTTCTAAAATTTTTATATATAATATATTTATATCAACATTAAAATAAGTGAGAAAAATATGTCAACAAAACATTTTTTAAAAATAATTTTTTTATGTGTAAAGTTCAATTTTTATTATATATTGTCAAGATAACATTGAAGAATAATTTAAAAAATTATATTCTATTTATAATATATAAATTGTATTAGAAACATAAACTAAAAATAATTTTCTTAGTTTTTTGAATAATTGTTTTTGTTTTAGTGGAAATATTTTTTTTCATAAAATGATTTCCAATATTTTAAAATATTTATTATTTTAATTTGTAATTAATTGGTCACAATAATGTTCAATTTATATACATGTATAAGCCATATATTTTATGAAAATTACAATATTATTTATTTCAACAATTACAATGGCTAGGTTATAAATATGATACTAAACAATAATGTTTTAATATTATGAAATATTTTATTTAAACACAAAGTTACATTTTATGAAATCTAACCTCAACGATTCATGTAATTATATTTTCAACTCCATGTTTCATGTAATGAATAATAACTTAACGAATAAGTTTTATAAAATATAAAAGTTCAAAAAATATAAATGGGTAATAATTTTTTTCCAAACAATTTGATTTTAATATCCCTTTTGATTTGGTTGTTTGACCCATACAATTTAATATACTTATATTTTATATTCATATTCATCTTCAGATTGAAATTCAATCATATGGTTTTTTAAAATAAAATTCTATTTCATTTATCTATAGATTTCAATTGTTTCCTTGTAAATATATCTTCTGAATTCTCATAGTAACATTAAATTTAATGAATTAATATAATATAATAGTTTCAAAGGGAAAATATTTACAAAACTATTTTAGAAGTATCAAACTATTGGGTTGTGGAAGAGTGTAAACTAACAATAATGATCCACTTTATTGATGGATAATGAATATACCATTTCATTTTCTTGGAGTTATCTTATGAATTATGAAATTGATTGAGGTATCCACCATGATCCCCACACATATGAAATTGAACTATTAGTGGAACCATAGAATGAAGATTATTTTCCTCTATTGAATGTTAGTATTTCATCAGAAAATAGTTTCATTATGCATTAATTTTCCAAAAGTAAAATATCATCCCATTCCTTTGAATGATTTCCAGAGTTTCATCTTCCCAAAATCTGACCTTATAAGAAGCTAAATGGTATTCCCTCAATGAAAATTATCATATGAAATATAGATAATATCAATTTCCTCATATTCATTGTATAAATAATTCATATAGTTTTTGGTTATAAATCGTAATTTGTGATAGATGATTTGGACATACCATAATGATTCACATTAAAGATCCTTTTTCATTTGGTTTATCTTGATGATTACCAACTCATTACAAATAAAATTCATTGGTTAGAAGAATCCTTTCATTTTTATCCATTATCTAATAAATTTACATTGTTTCATTATCAAATACCTAATATAAGATTAAGAAATTATATAGTCATACTAATACTACCCATGTTGTCCTATATTATTATACCTACCTTCATGCCCTGGAAAGTTTTTTTCATCCCATATCACATTGTCTTATCATATTATTTAATGGATTATATATTCTTGTACTTCATAATTATTCATGAAGTTATTTTAATTTAACCAAATCATATCTCAAATTAATGGCTATACATGGGTACAGTTGTAAGACCACCCATAAAGAACCAATTAGATAACATAGTGATAAAAAACCAACCACATTTTTATTTATTATCATAGATTAAATTATTCTATTGAAATTATATAAATTATTTTACCGATGAAGATATTTTTTTTAAATGAAAAAAATATATACATTAAAAAAATTAATGATAATAGATATATTTATGTATCCATTGTGGATAAAAAAATCATCTCTCATAAAAATCTACCAAAAAATACCATATCTCATACGAACTGCGTTAACCATATGATCATATTTAAAAATATTACCGTACTTTATATGAAACGTTAATACATATCCTTAAAATTAATTCCCCATAATTATAATTATTTACTGTTTTTGGATTGTAAATACATAATCATATTATTTTATGTTTTATATTGAACATCTACCATAAATTTCATCTCAAAAGGTAAATATTTTTCGACATACACTACTCAATACCATTATTCATAACATTGGTTAAAGAAAAAAAAGAAATCATGAGCTCGTATTCTCAGTAAGGGTACATATAAGAGACATCAATACATGAACATATATGGGGATAAGATAATAATATTTTCATGAAACATGGTACAAACTTATAAAATTTACACCCAATTATTAAATTAACATTAATTATAGCTTATGTAATAAGGATTTATCATAAAAAAAATATTTCATAAGAATTTGGAATCATAAATAATGAATCATATTCCTTGATAACATATTGTAAAACAAGACTTTTTTTTTCAAATTATATAATCCATGAGAATCATTTACATAATCGAGGATCACTTTTATTAATATCTAAATTTATTCATTTCACTCCCCATTTAATCATATAAATATTAATTTTTATTCTTGTGGAATATCATAATCATTAAAGTCCAATATTAAACATTTTACAATGTGAATTTTTGTATATTTTATTTGTAAATAAATCAATTTATAAAAATTTCATTTGACCTAAAAATAATTTCATTTCCTCCAATAATATAATTATTACCATACAAATGCGTAGGAAAATAATATAACAAAATACTAATTTATTCATATCATAACCAATGTTATGTAAATTTATTTTATAAACATTTAATTATTTCATCATGTCATAACATGAGAAAAAATCCTTCTTTTAATTGTGAATATAACGTAACTAATTTAATGAATGAGAATTGAATTGATAACCTAGAATCATTATTAAGTCATTATGAATATTGGACATTAAAATTAATAATTTGTATGGTATTTTAAGATCTTATCACTACTAAATAAAAAAATATATAAATTATTTTAAAATTGATAAAAAATAACTTCATAATATCATTTATGAATTTATTTGAATCTATGGAAAATAAAATTTTAATTTGATATCTTAAAAAACAAATAAAATATATAATATTGAAAATTTTGTTTTATTTGAAAATTAAAATTAAAAATTTGAAATGAATGATGATTTAAAATATAATTCATGATGGAAGTAAAATATATCTATGTTGAAAATGATAAAATAAATATTTCATTCATACCATTATATTTATTAATTCATAAGTAATATATTTGAAAAAAAATTAAAATATAATTTTAGTAAATTTAAAATAATGAGGAATATGGCTTAGAATGGAATTGAATTTCAATTTCATGTTATAAAATATTATTACCAAAAATATTATAATGAATATATAGATAAAACAATAAATTGACCGACTAAAAATAAAATATGTTCGATTTTACATAACAATATGTTATTAAAATTTATATAGACCTATAGTGGAAAAATGTATGTAAGAAAAATAAAATCTAGAAATAAATATTTGAGAATAAAATATGTGAGATTCAAATTAGATTTATCATATAATTTCTACTGATGGAAATTTTACATATAGAATCCCGAGAAGAAATGAGATTGAAACAAAAAAATCTAACGACAAATCCCTCCATTAATCCTAAAAAATAAAAAATATGGTGCAATATTTATATAGGTTTTTCAATATAATAAAAAAATATTTTCATACATAAAATTATTTCTTTAACTACCATATTTTTTATAATTTACATGTTATAAAAAAATCTACATCAAAATCATTATTTGGTTGAAATGTAGTTCATTTAAGATTTATGTTTATCTTTCATGCTTATGGTCCTTTAATCATTTTCATGATTTAAACATATCCAAAATATTTAGTATGTTACAAGTATCATATTTTTTTATGTTGACCTGTATAACCTATTATATAAAGAGGTTATTAAAAATTAATTATATCACAATTTCAAGAGTGTAGTCCTTAGTAATTAAATGTGGTGTTTCAAATATTGGACATATTTATCGAAATAAATGAATATATTAATTAACATTTAATTAATAATAAATATAAACTACATATATCATATATTCAATAAATATATCCATACTACATTACAAGTCATTATGTAATGAAAAATATATCAGGATGCTTCATGGAAGTGGTAGTCCAAGAATACACAAAAGTGGCTTTATCATTTTCCAATGGATTATAAGAAAATTCAAAAATAATATAATTTTTTAAAAAAACTTATCATTATGGTAAATATACAAAATAAATCAATATCTTATGGATACAATCAATTTGATTTTGAATTAATAGGATTATTTCTTAAATAATATGTGTAATAACCTTTAAAACATCATTTATTATCCTCTTTTGAAAAACATTATCTATAACTAAATGGGTATTTTGGGATGAAAAGAATCTCATAGCCCTGATTAATGTTTCCTAATATCATTTTCATAGATAAAAAATAACTAAAATGTGTCATGTGTTGTAGATAATATAGGGTCGGTGGTGACGTCATATTGGTTATGGGATTTGCACTACAATAAATACAAACAACATTAAAATATAAGGTTTTAAAAATCAATTGATGTTAAGAAAAAAGAAATTAAATTTTAAATATTAAATATTTTTGGGTCAACAAAATTGAAGCATTTAAAAAAAATTATGTT
This sequence comes from Viscum album, assembly GCA_963277665.1. Taxonomy (NCBI): domain Eukaryota; kingdom Viridiplantae; phylum Streptophyta; class Magnoliopsida; order Santalales; family Viscaceae; genus Viscum; species Viscum album. The sequence continues at coordinate 2,012,756,009 of OY728153.1, read as the reverse complement.
ATTTTAACTTTTATCACATTAGTTTGTCCCCTCGTTATACCTTTTACCCATTAGCATTGTATGAAATGTATTCCTTTGGGTTTATTCATAATTAAAATAATGGATATATCGTCAATAATAAATAATGAAATTATTATTTAAAATATTAATACAATTTTATTTGGGTAAATCCTTATAAGTGTAAGATTATTATTAAATTAATGTTCAGTAATATGTAATGAAATTAATTTAAAAAAAATGAAACGTTATGGATAAATTTTTTTATTCATGTTCATTGTATATTAAAAAATAATATTAATTTTAATATACATTATTATATATATTTTATAAATCCAAAATTGGAATGATTCATTAATAATGATAAATTAATCTTATTCTAATACAATTCACTATAAAAAATCTGATCTATTATCTAAAAAATACAACCTTTTTACATTTGTAAACATTTATCTTCATTTTTAACTAAATAATAATCATTAAATGAATTGTTATTGATTTTTTATATTAAAAAACGATATTTCATTAAAATTCATTCTCATTAGTGAAAATGAAATAGGATATATAGATAAAAACAAATAAATTTTACATTTATCAATTAAAATAATAAAATATAATTATTAATATATACAATGGATTAAATAATTAATAAGAATTAATAAATTAATATTTCATTATGGAGTACATTTATTCATATATTAAATAATTTAGTTACTTTTATTCTTATCCACAAATATAATTATTAGGAGAAAACAATCACACTTAATAATAATATTTCAATTTTATATCATTTTAACTTTAAACATAGTCATTTGTCTAAATATAGCTATAAATTATAAAAATCACCATTAAAGTAAAATATATCAAAAATATGACTTTTTGTAAAATTTATATGTTTGCATCATTGATAGTTTCTTTAAGATATATTTATGTAATATAGAGTCCGATTTTATGAATCTCACCAATATAATGTTTTTAATTAATGACTATGAATCACATTCAAAATATATTATTTTTTCTCTTGATGTGATATAGTGATTATAAATCATGGATAGGAGTTTTATAGGAATGGTTGAGTCAAAAAGTTCATTTCTATAAAATAATTTTATAACTGATGACTATTTATACGATTGTCAATAAGGACCACATAGTTGGGAGGATCATTTTTGTGGAAATGGTATCTGTATAATTGTAAATCTTTACCGGGATATATTTTAGCTCTCATTAAAAATGAAATTATATGTTTAATAGTACTAACCACTGTAGAAATATATATAATATCCAATGTTAGGGTCCCTCACTTTTTTAATAGATAAAAGCATTTGTTTAGTGTTACTTTTGCAATAATAATGGTTGAATAAATTTATTTGGCACTTCTAACTTCCCAACTGTTGGTTATGAGGGAGTATTTGAAAACCCTAATAGTTTTTTTAGTAATTCTTAATAAATTGTTGCATTTCGTAGATTTTTACAACACATGGATATAATGTAAGGCTATGGAATTAATAAAAAACTTATAGTGGTAGTTCCAAAAAAATTTAGGAAATGGAGTAGAATATAGTTCTTATATGTATGAGAGACAGTTCATATAGGATAAATACCCTAATGTGAGTAATGATATAGGTTTCTAGGTTTGGGGATGAGGCCAGCTTTATGTTACTAATTACACTCCTACAGATCATCAAATTAAGAGAATATTGATGAATGTATGATTCTAATATAATACAACCTTAATAAAAAAATTTATGATATGATTAAATAAAAATCATTCAAATAAACATAGTTATATAATGATATAGTGTTTCAAATATCGTAACTTTATGAGGAAATTCTCATTGTTATCCTATTGGTAGTGATATTTGAGTTTTTTTAGATGTCCTATGTGTGATGTCGTGATTTAATATTGAAGGATTATCCTTTTAATTCACATGGTTAAGATGCATCATTTTCATATTATTCAAATGATGGATTGAATAATACCAAGGTAATCATAAAAATAAATCAATCTTATTAATTATATGTATTGATTTTGTTGAATCATAATTATAACTATTTTCAAAAAAATATTACAAAAATTAATTGTTTATTTAAATAATATTTCTTCAATCTATTGAAGATATAATTAATAATATAACATTATTGAATATATAATTGTAATTTTATAAAAATTAATTCTTTTTGGGATTCATCTAAAAATATTTATCATATGTTGTATTTTTGGGATTTCTCTAGAAAGAACATTTTTTAGTTGAATAGTAAAAAATTAATATTTTTATTAAAAATTTCATTCCTTTTCTTTAATTTAAAATATGTTATTAAATATTTAGTTTATTTTAATGTTAAATTTTTCCCCAATTAGAAAAATTATTCAAATAAATTCCATGTTAATGAACATTTAACATATTTTTTTGTATAATATAATTTTTATATTTAAAAGCGTGATTTATCTTAAGCAAATTCTTTTTGATTTAACTACATGATTTAATAATAAATTATGACCTATTTTGGAAAATGAATATGTTAAAATTTAAATAAAATTGAATGAGAAGGATCATATTTAGTAATGAGATCAACATAATAGTTACTCAATATGAAATGTAAATATAGTAAAATATTTTCACATCTGTAATTGTCAAAAGATATATTTAGCAAATAAAAACTAAGAGAAATGGATTAAAATATCATTAAAACTTATTTACATTAGACTATATTAGTTTATTTTGACTCATAATCATACTCTTTATAAAATATATGTATTTCGTGTAACATTCCATTGATAAATGTAAATAATTTTCTGAAATGTAGATATCTACCATAGACATATCTAATAATGGGAATCACCTCTAACCACTTCTTCGAGGAAATTGAGCACATGAGCTTAGACATGAGGTAATGAATAAAATCAAGGAGACATAACACATCAACTTTCAATTTCTAACACATGATTTAGAACAATGAAATAACAAAAACATGTCTCATGATTAATTGAAAGGATATTAATAGACATAATATAATTTGAATAAACTTTAAAATAGCATGAGACATACATTGACATACCTGAAAGGAAAAACGAGATATCATAATAAAAAATAAACAACTTCATATATCTATCCGTCCAATAATAACCACCAACCCATTTCATATTGAATATGGAAACATCCATGGAAGTCATTGAACTACATGTTTCTCCATTATTTACCTCATTCCTATAAAACGTGATCTTTATATTATAGTTCCCTGTGATGAATATTCTAAAGAGTTGGAAGGGTCCAATTAGCTATTTTATAGTGAAATAATTTTAATTAGAATAAAATAATTGAAAATCAAAATGTTATCAGTCTAAAATATATTTTTCCTCAGTCACACATAATGTATTGTTTTAAAAATAATTTTAGAAGAGCACAAAATTTACATAGTTTAGGAAATGTCAATTCCAAACAACTAACTATAATCCCCTCAATTGTTTTCTTCAACATCAAACTTGTTATTATAATAACCCAATCATAATTGGATATACATTTTGTTCCTATATACTATTTTGATACATCTAATTTATGAATAGTTCATTTACTCCTTTTGGTTTCATATAACAAAATTCATTCTCTAGTTCTAACTAGGATACTTTTTAGGCCTTTATGAAACAAATATTATTCTCCACCTCCCATAACCATCCTAAAGACAATACATTACCTCATTTATTTATTCACTATAGTATTATCATTTGAAAGTCCTCTATGATTTCAATAAATCAATCTCTCATGTGAGAAATTCAAGTATAATCAATATTCAATAAAAAATTATGTTGGTGTTTCTCAATTAATTTAATCAACTCTAACTTATCTATTTAATCTATGAAACTATTCTTGGTGTGAGATTCATTATTCTGCTAATAATTAATTCACTTCACATTAAGAGTCCATGTTGTGAATACCGGTTAATCACTATTATTTTATACATGATAACATGTGAAAACTCCCAATATTCTCTAAGAAAACATAATCCCTGAATTTCAGGTTCCAGGAATAACTAAAACCAAGAAAATGTAATACGTTTTAATGTTATTTTATGTACATTTTGTCAAATAAAATTTTTCATGTTCAACAAATTGTAATATTGAATTAGGATTTTGTATATCTATTATGTAATTTACCATTTCTTTAGGATAACAAATCATGTGAAAAAGCATTTACATATACATGAATACATACAGGATTTATTCACAATCTTTTACAAATATAATTAATTTAAATTGTATGCATGTGTAGTTCACTACTCTAATGGGTGAATTTAATTTTATTCATAATAATTTATGTAAACAATGTCCATGTTTCTTTTATCTTCTGCTAATGTAGTATATTTAACTATTATTCTTATTATATTATGTAAGCCATAGCGTACAAGTGGAAATTTACTTATGGTTTTCAAAAATAACCCAAATGAGATAAGGTGATTACATGTATTGGTGTCACATTCTATAATGGATTCATGGAACATGTTTTTTCATTAATACATAATGTGTGTAAAAACCAATTTGAATTACTAGAAGTAAATTCTTCACTTCTCGTAGGATGATATTACTTCATAAAAACACTACCCTGTGAAATATTATTTCATGGATTCCAATTTTTTCTTCCGGAATATAATATCTCTCTATATTTATATAAATATTATCTGTATTAATTATTTTTTATTTATAGAAAGATACATCTTAACTTTCACCACCTCATCTCTTCATTTTATGTTTTTTCTAATTACAATTTGGTAGGATATAGATATAGATTTTCATATTTTCAAAAAATAGTTTCCATTTAATTTTTTGGGTAACTATAATTAGGCTGATTCTTCATTCATTATTAAATCATATATTTTATTATTAAAATAATATACGCCTGTTTATCAAACGATCGATACATTTATGTGTTCTAGACCCTCTGACAACAGATTGTAAGATTATTTTAATTCATATGTAGATAATTCATTGAATGTATGAATGATTTCAAGATAATGATTTCATGCTTAGAGTTCCATAATATCATGTAATTACTATCCTATCCATGAAATAAAAATGAAAAAATAAGGCTTTGATGATGGATTCTTTGTCAACTTCATTGAAAAAATTGTATCTTTGATGTTCAAGATGATGGAGATGATAACATGGTTCAATAAGATGGTCAAGGGAAATCCAATCTAACAATGAAGATTTTATTCATAATTCATTAAAACAGATGAACTGTTTCAGAGGTATGATTCCCCACAGAAATTACATTCATAATATAATATTTTTCTTATTAAATATTTCTATTCTAAAAAAACGAGATAGTTGTAAGGGATCAACACCCACACATACATGCACTACATGCCTCTCAAGAAATGTTGACATATTATGGACAACTAATACTAGAACAAACCCATGAATCATTATAATAACACACTCCCTTATATCATATACATAGACACACTCACATACGTCCTAATTTGTAACATAGAATGACACCCCCATAAGGATGATTACCTCCTCTCGTATATTTGGGATTGAGTTGGATCATGTATATCATAATGTTTATCTATATTTTTTATTAAACACCTATAAAAAATATATCCTTATATTATATTTAATGATTATGATCTTAATCAATTTATTGGAAAAAATTTCTTTAGATAACATTGCTATAATTTTTGGGATTGCTGTGTTTGTTGACAAAGCAGGTTTTCATGGTGAATTGTCAAGTTCCAAATATGTAATTGACAATATATTTTGAGAAAAATACAAATAAATATTGTAATTTCTTGAAGGCCATATAAAAATATGGAAATGTCATGAATTTCAAAAATAATGGGAGTTTATGAAGGGTGGTTTGTGAAGAGATTATTGTTTCTGACAGGGATCTGTGAAATTTAGAGAAATCGTCACGAAAGTGGTTTTTGAAGGCCTTATGGAAATATGGCTAAGGCATATGTTTAATGAAGATTGGGAGTTTGTAAAAGGATGTTTGTTAAGATTTGAATGTTTCTTAATATGGTCTCCACAAAAAAGGGATCACCGCAAAGGTAAAGTTGGTTCATCGTGAAATGGTGATGACGTGGCCGGAATGTTCGGTGGAAATGCCAATAAAAGGCCACTTACCACCTTAAGAAGCAAAAAAATCAAGTCTAAACAATAAATTTAAGGCTCCAAATTCATGAATACATCCGTGAATGTTTTTTTAGAAGACATTTCTGAAGTCTCAAAGCCAACTGAATGATCTGAGCCTTGTGAAATTGAATTACTTCGCAAAGGAAAAGTGATTTTTATGGAAAATAATGTGCTTCATGAAGTATAAATATGACAAACAATTGTTCAATGTTTTGTTGAATTATATGTTTTTCTCAAAGACCATTTTATATTTGTGACGGTTCTTAGAGAAGAGATCTATGAAGGAGCTTTGTGAAAGACTGTTTTTCCAAAAAGTAGTAATAATTCAAATTGGTGTTTAGAAGGCATTGTCCAGTGAATCTAGGTTAATGAGGTATATATCTGTTAATGAAAAGAGTAATTCAACAGAGAATCTATATACAGTGGAAGATGAATTCATCTATGATAATTATGGGACCTAAAATTTCATAAACCATGAGTGGATCATTTTTAGAGCAGTGAGAAATGGAAGTGTTAGAAGGTGATCCACTCCACCAGAAGTGATCCAGAGAAAAACACATAGGCAGTTACCCTTGGGAAAGTTGTGATATGAACCTAATATTTGTAAAGGTAGTGATCGTTGTCATTGAAGGGATCTATCATGAACATTGTAAATTTGTAGTAAGATTTAGTTTATTTTTTACATCAGAAAATCACCATTGTATGCTCCTTAATTGTATCCTGATGAGGGTAAACCAAGTGAAAATATTTGTGTTTTCATGCTTGCTTCTCTACAATGAATTCAAAGAAAAATAACTAGATAAATAACAAATGAACATGGTTTCCATAAAAACTAAAATGAAATTAAAGTGACCATTATAACAAAGAGGACATGATCTAGTGGGGAAGGAAAAATTATTTGGAAAATAATATCTATACCCAGATTCACCCCCCCCCCCCACCTCTTAGGGCATATAGGACCCTTCTTCTGCAAAGAATTTGTGTCATTGGGATGATTTTTTTTACCAAATTTGATTTCTATGACATGGTATTGTCAATTGTTTTAATTAAATATTAAATCTACCATTATCTTGGTGTTCTATAGAAATGTAGAAAACATAAAATAAGAATCATAATATAGATGGTATTTTTCAGTGTGGTAGTTTATACAGATAAATTTTGAATCAACTAAAGGAATCAAATAACATGCTAAAGGATGGATCAGATGAATCTGATAGGTAAAATAGATATTAACTCATTAATGGTGATGGAATGAGTGATGTACATGAAATTAAAAGTGACACATAACTAATAATGATGAATAAGGTTTCATAAGGAGGACATTCGTAGATTATTTCGACATGAAAATGGAATTGGATCAGAAATTGTATTTAGAAGTTAAATCTAAAAATATATAGATCCATGTAATGTAAATTGATTTCAACAAGCTAAGTGGGTTAAATCAATGGCTTATTGATGTTTCCACTAACCTATGTAAGATGAATGATTGTCAACTCTGAATAAATACTATATATATCTTTGATGGGAGACAAATTCAAAGCTGGTGATAAGGGAATGAATCTGAACTCAGATAACATTCAGAATTTTAGATCCAGAAATGATGATCTTTCTGTAAAAAATTCTAACTAGTTTAGGATACCAAAATACAAAAAAAGAGCGATCATGTTATAACGATATTATTGTTCCGTAAAAATTGATTGTAAAGGATAAATTAAACATGGTGGATAAGCTAACTCTTGAGTTATAGGATGTGATGAGTATAAGGAAGAATCTCAAGAGAGAACTAAATTATCAACATAAATCATGGGATGTGAATATTCAAAATATGGAAGAAGTGCTAGAGTTGGTGATGAATGATGTAGAAAAATCCAATACCCATGGAATGTCTAAAATAAAGGATACCATGAACTTTCTATTTTATTATCATTTGTAATGTGATGATTATTTGAAAGACAAATATGATATTTATTAAGGGAAACAATAACATATTTTTTCATCTTAAAAACCATTAATTTTGAAAAAAATAGTATTGGATTTGATGAATCCCTTGCCATGCAGGACAGAATGAGAGTTGTGAATAGTTCCCTAAACTCAAAAAATCATATAGGTAATATATACATACCTATGAGTACATTTACAAGATGTATTGACAACATGTTCTATATCTATGTTATTCATGTCCATATTTCAATATTTTGTTTAGAGGCTTTGTAATATACTTCATGTTGCAATGTTAGAAACTTTAATAATTTTGAGGATAAGAAGAATCATCTTATGACGTATGAAAGGAGAGTCTCTCAGAAGAATGTATCCATGATTTTCATATATTCTGGATGAATGGGACACAACGCGAGAATGCTTTAGGAAGCCCATTAACTCAATGTCACAAGATGAATACACGAATAATCAAGATCTCAACTGAGAAATGGTGAAATGATGTATGCCTTTGATGGAAGATGTTTAACATGTTATAATCATGGGAATTTGACTATACAGTACATCAAGAAGAATGTGGAGAAGGAAAAGGAACCTAGAAGGAGATCCTTATCATAGGTAGTGTACAACGAATAATCCTATACCGGAAGGCAGCATGGTAGGATAAAAAATAGGTTTACAGTCTGAGGGGAATCAGAAGGATCTCAATTGAAGGTGTACTAATCACCTCCTCTATTATAGTCACAACAACTCTTTCTAAGAGAATGTTAACAAAACTGGAAGAATATGGTAAGAACAACTCCTATTATAATTAAGAATAATTTAATTTAATTGGAAGACTTAGCCACATCAAGAAAAGATGGTGTGACTCGAAAAATTTATAATATAAATCCAACATATTATTATCTTGGAAAATTTTCATGTCATGCCACACAGTGGTATATGAAGGAAATGGAAGGATAACTTCAATGGAAGAAGAAGCAAGAAGAGATGATCAATGTAGATATACCTCCTCAGATAAATAATAATTAATAATAGCCAAATAGTGGTACCTAAAATAAAGAAATGTTTACAAGTGGACATAAAACCTAGATTGTAAAGAAGGAAAAACCCACAAAACCTAAACATCTGAAGAAGAATCAGGATGTGTGAAAATTGTGGATTATCAATTGGCCAGAATAGTTGAATTTGGATAATCAATTGGAGTACGAAATGTTTGAGTGCAATGCTTTGGAAGAACGAATCAAAGGGTATACCCATCAGGAATAACCATTATCCTCTTCTTGAGGATTCTAGCCAAACCCCTATCCCTATGTGTTGAAATGATACTAACTAATTTTCATGTGTTTTAGATTGTATATGAGATAGTATTGAATGGGAAACCTCATTAAAAGATGCAATTCAATGATGTAATGTTCTTGGGAATGACATCAAATATTAATTATTTATCAAAATTGAAGGTAAAATGAACTTATTGAGTGGAATAGATTATGTTGTTGTCATTAACTATATCTCTTGTTACCTACACTGAGTTCAAACTCATTAGGATTAGAAGTTTTTATTATTTCTCATTACTAATGTTCAAATGATTAAGAAATGATGTGGAGAATTATGTATCTTAATAAGAATAATGATTTCAATTGTATAGAAAAATTAAGTGGTAAGAGACATAGGAGGAGTAGATGTGGAAACTTTTATTGTTAATGACCCTAAGGAGGTCAAAAATATATCAGCCAGAAATTTGAAGAGTCAAGATGAAGCTAATTTAAAATATATAATTAGTAATCAAATGTGGGATATTGTTTGGAGGCCAGAAGATAAGAATGTAATCAGAACTAAATGGGTCTATCACAATGATATGAATAAAGATTGATGAGTGATTCAAAAAAAGCATGGCTAGTGTTCAAAAGATACTTTCAGATAAGGGGAATAGATGCTTATTAGACATTTTAACCAGTTTCAGGGCTGGAGACTATTAGATTATTCCTAGACAATGTTGTGAGACAGATGTTCAAAGTGTTCCATATGGATTTCAAATCTTCATTATTGAATTAGGTTTGAGAGGAAGAAGTGTATATATTGTAGCAAGATGGTTTTTTCATTCATGAGGAAGATAACAAGGTTTTTTGGCAGAAGAATGCATTAAATGGGATTGAACAAGCACCAAGATCATAATACTCAAGGCTCGATCAGTATTTGAAGAAGCATGGTTACTAGCGTGGTGGAGTAGATTAAAATCTCTTTTTCAAAAACTGCAGTAATGAAAGGATGATGGTGATGGTTTATGTCAATGAAATAATCTTTCGCGGATTAGATGATGCTCAGTGCAGATATATTTCTGAATTCATGGAAAGTCAGTTTGAAATGTCAATGATTAGAGAGATGACCCTTTTCATTGGTTTATAGGTGTCACAATGAAGGAATGACACTTTCATTTCAAAATCCAAATATTCCAAAGAGGTTCTGATATGATTTGGAATGGATAATTCCATGGATTTGATGTCTCCTATTTCTACCTAGATGAAATTATTGAAATATGATGATTTAAATGTAGTTAATATCAACTAATATAGGTAGATTATATGGAGTTTACTATACCATATAGTGACGAGAGCTGATATTTTTATGGCCACATGCCATGAATAATGATATAAAATTCATCCAAATAAAGTCCATATGCTTACAATGAAAAAATAATTTAGTATATTAAATGAACTATGGAATTAAATTTAAGTATAATGACAAATCAAAGCAAGATCTGTTGAGATATAAAATCTAAGATTTCGCCAGTTCAACAGACGATAGGAAATCAATGTCAGGATGTGCATTTTTTCTTTTTGGATTTTGTATTTCTTGGATAAGTAATAAGTAATATTTAATTTCATTGAGTATGGTAGAAGCTGAGTATATTTTACCCACACAATCATGTACATAGTTACTATTGAAGAAGTAGTGTCTTGATTATATGGGTGTTAAATAGAAGTATTCAATTAGAATTCAGTTTGATAATACATGTTCTATCAATTGTAGAAAAAATCTATTCCATCAATCAAGGAAAAGTGTATTGAGATAAAATGTTATTTTATCAAGAAGAATGTGAAGCACAAATTATTAATGTTGGAGTATGTGCCTATAGAGCAACATGTTTCCGACAATTTGACAAAGGAATTACCCAAGGACGCTTTTGAGAGTCATCTACTGGCATTTAACGTTTAGTTGACTCCCCACAATGTAAAAAGTGTGGATGTGGGACCCCATATCATCGAGGTATGGTGTGTTTTTTACCATTGTGATAATATGTGTTCTCTACTCTTTTGAATACCAAAAACGTTTCAACTTTGGGTTCGTTGAACAAGGGGGATAACTAGGACTTTAAGAGGGAGAAAATGTGGCTATAGAAGGGAGGAAATGACTTAGTCAACGACATAGGGAGAAGCGAACATGTGAAGGTGTGAGATATGGGGAGAGCAACAAGATGGGGGGAGCATGAGTTTTAAATCTGACGTAGCATGAAGTGATCTATCCTTGTTTAGATATAATGATCGCTGAGGTTCACGATGAAATTAACTTATTGATATTATTACTATATCAATGATTGGTATCACAAATGAAGTGATTCATTGATGTCCTTTTCATACTACTCTTGTTTCTCACTCGATTATTGTTCTTGTGGGATTAGATTATGTGGTGAGTGAATCACTGGCCCTTATCAAAATTTCAAGAGGCGAAGGATGGTAGATGATGGAATTGACTTCATTGAGGTATCAATGTGCATATAATATTATGAGAAGAGTTTTCAAAAAACCTCAATGTGTACATTGCTGGTAAAAACATATCATGGTAACATTAGATCATTTTTTAGGTTGGTTGCGTTTCTTGACAAAGAACCACGAAGAAGGATTGAGTATCACAAAGATGGAATTTTCTAGATGTGTTTCACGAGGACACAAAATATTATGATGGTAATCTTCATGATAAAGAGAAATGTTTTCAAAAGTTGGTTTTCATGAAAGCTATATAAAAATATATAAAAACATGAATCTCACGAAGACTACAAGTTCGCAATGGGTGGTTCACCAAGAACTGAAATTTTGTGATAGTGTTCTGTGGGATTTCAATAAATCTTCACAAAAGTTGGGTTTTTAATGACTTATAAAAATATGGAAATGGAATGAGTTTTGTGAAGAATGAGAGTATATGAAGTGTGGATCGTGAAGATATGAATGTTTCTAACCATGGTCTCTATGAAAAAGGGAGCGCCACAATGGTAAATGACGTGCTTCACAAAATGGTGATGGTGTGGCTGGATGGTTCAGTGGAAATTCCTATAAACAGGCCTTAACCCTCTTAAGGAGCATTGATAGAAAGACATAATGAAAATATTAAGGCTCTGGAATCCCAAAGACTTTCACGAAGGTAGTTTTAGAAGACATTTAGGAAGGATCAAAGCCAACTAAATTTTTGGAGATTTTCGAAATAGAATTGCATTGTCAAGGAATTGGGATTTTGTTGGAATAGAAATATCTTCACTAAGGCAACAAAAGAATACTCATTATCTGATTTTTTTTAATTAAATGATTTTTTCAAATACCAGTTGATCTTTGCAAAAGGTCTTCACAAAGAGCTCCACGAATGAGATTTGTGAATGAGGTTTTTTTAGAGACCCATAGCTTGACATACATGGGGATTGCATTACATTTGTGGAATACTTAATACATAACAAAAATAGATATCCAAGTACCGTAATAGTTTAGTGTCTTTGGAAACTTGGAAAAAAATCTTCTAATCATGGTGAAAGATCTTCAACATCTCATCTAAAGAACTTCCCCTTTTTTTCTAACATAAAACCATTCTCTATATCCTAGGGAAAATAAAACATAATAAAGGCGGGCTCAAATGATTTGTATGTGTAAGAATAGAGGAAATAAAAAAATAAACATTCAAACATAGAAACATGATCATAAATTTCAAACATCAAAATCTCGACTAATGAAATAAATGATTTTAGTAAGGCAGACATAGATCAAAAAGTAACATTAATTATGATAAAATATCATTGGAATAAAACATGTAATTGTGGAAAACCATTATGCACATGAAATGATTTCCATAGTATCCATGGCATGGCTTCCAAGACAGTCATAGTGGACAATGTCCATTACTAAACCAGGTTTAGATTTCATTCCAGACTTTTCTATCTCATGACATATAAATCATTACCCCTTGAATTGGAGGGAGTTATAGATCCCACCCATCTCATAATTTAATCATCATTTTTTGTGTCACAAAATAAGAATAAATCATTCATCATAACCCAACAAAAAAATGGGTTTCATAAACATCATCCAATCATAACATAATCCATATAAAATAATGGATATCATTTCATCATAAACAAAATCAAACCATGTAAATAATAAGAACATTATACTTTAAGCATACACAAATTAAAATGTGTAATCATAGATGGAAAATAGTTTTGATAAAACACTTGAAATGAATTATTGAGTAAAATATCCTTTCTTCTTCAAAATCATTTTCTTTTCTCAAAATTCGGTGAAATTTATGAAGAAAATAATTTTGTTGAAGATAATCATGAAATATTTTAGGGGAAGCGTCATAAAAATAAGGCATTATGAAACTGTAAAAATTTGTTCATGCCGTATGATATTAGAAAAACACTGTCCTCAAACATTTTGTCAGAAATGTAAAAAATTACCTTGTATGGTTAACAAAATGAAGAATCCATCCATACTACATTGTAAATGTCAAAAAGGGATAAAACTGACCTCAAGAATACATGAAAAAATGTTAAAATCTTTTTGAATCCATTTTTTATAAAACATATTCATTGATGATATATATAACCCTTGTGAATACTTAAGAATAAACAATCACAGGTAAGAATGACATTAGAATAATTATCCCTTACCATAAGGTCCAATTTCATTCGTATATTTCTTAACCTATTGTATAATGATATAAATAATGGCATTGACATATTCAACAATCATAGTAATTTTTATGATATCATATATGATTCATTTACAAATTTATATTACACATTAATTTTTCAATTCAATGTTGAGGCAACATTTTGGGTAATAATCCTTTCATTTATCGTATTGGTTTGGACTTGTTGTTATTGATATTATTACTTATATCATGAATTAATTACTTCCATAATGTAAAACATGAATGATATATCAAATATATATATTCAGTGTAAATATATATTTAATATATAGATAAATGAAATGAAATACATCATTCATGGAATGGTTGGTAGTACATACGCATGAACACCATTTTCCTTTCCTTATTGAATTCAATGGAAGTAAGTAGCTGAAATATATATATATTCATAAATACAGTAGCATTATTTTTTCATATATCTCAGTATTATTCATTATAAATACTTTATATTCATTCTTAAATGGTTAACATGGAGAATGAATCTAATTGTGTCATGAAGACAGTAATCTGTGCGTAGGCATGAGCAATGATATCATTTCTATAAATATTGAATGGAATTTTAGTGGACTATATAACATCCCATAATTAGTATCAAGCTATTGTAAATATATATAGTGATTATTTTTACCATTATACCCATCCATGTTAGGTGGTGGTGGAAAACCAGATTACACCACAGCGTGGTGACGGAATTCTGTACGTACGCACGCACAGTGATTTCCTTTTTCATAGGATAGATAAAAGATGAAATATAGTTTTATAATATTTATAATAAGATATCAGTATATGAGTGATAATTATGTAATTATGTTATAATGAAATTACTAAAGAAGTGTAAGTAGAAGAAGTAATAAATATGAAATAATCGATAGAAGATATTACCTCTTCCTAGAAATTCCTCATTTAAACATAATCTTAGGGCACTAGAGTTGGAATCTTGAGGAAACCAGAACCAATATAATGTAACTAGAGATGTTGATAAGAGGAATTATTGGGGTTTGGATGATCTTTGGGGCTCAAAAATGAGTTAATAGGAGAGGGATGGAGGTGCCCTCATATAGGAGAGGAGAGGATAACTTTTGGAATCCTCAAAAATATTAATTTATAATGAAACCCATCCCCACATATAAAACAGAAAAATGACACAAATTTAAAGATTCGATGATATATGGGGGTAATATCTTCATCAAATAAAATTTAGGCACGTTTGGAATTAATTTTAAACCTTATCATTTTGATTTATCCTTATTTAATCTATTTGAATTTATTTTGGGTAATAATATTATAAATTTTAAATGGTTATGAATGCTTACTTAAGTGTTGTAAATTATCCATATTTATATTATATATGAAATTATCTACCATATATATTTCATTTTTTTATTTTTAAATATTATTTTAATTTTTAAATAATTTAACAATATGTTATTTTTATAAAATACCAATAGTGTCAAATTTGACAATATTCTTTATTTGAATTTAAATAAAATCCCCACATGAAAAATTATTTGAACAAAACTATTTAATAAATTACTATAAATTATTATTCATCCTGAAAATTCATGGATAAAATTAATTACTTCATATAATATTTATTTTAATATTTTTAAAACCTTTTTTTGGATATTTTACTTAATAAGTTAATTACCACAACATTTTTGTGTATTATTTTAATATACTTATTTTTTTCATAAAAAATTAAAAATTAAATACTATAATGAATATAAATATAATATATTTCATAATAATAATTTTAATATAATTTATCATCTGAAAATCACAATATTTAAATTTTTAGATTCATAAAATTATGAAGGTGACAACTTTGACATCGTTTCAGATTATATAATATAAATGACCTAATTTGTTTTATAATGATCTAAATGGTCCACAAGTAGACACATGAATTATTATTTTGTAGATATACTTGAAAAATATGTTTTGGTCAAGTGTTAGGGTCTTTTGATGGGTATTAGTTTTTTAATAAAAACTAATTTATTTATTTTTCACTAAATAAATAATATCTGCATCATTAATGTATAAGTTATTATGGTAAATATATATTTCGAAAAAATTAAAAATAAATTAGCATGATAATTAAAAGAACATTAGATTTCAAATGAGTTTCTAAATTTAAATTTACATTCTTTACAACCTTATATTAAAAATTATTTTATTATTAGTGTTTGAGTGAGACATATTTTACTCTCCTTTAAAAAACTAAAATAAAGAAATTAATCATAACAAAGTGGGTTCTAAACGAAAACATTTCAACACCAGTAAATTTAAGGAAAAAATTGTCATCCATTTATATTAAGAAAAGTGTTTGGGTAATTTTATAATATTATTTTTACCCTTAATTACCTGATTTACCTTTAACTATGGTAAATAAAATTTACCATAGTTACTATTAATAATGCCCAAAAATAAAAGTATCCTATTAACATAATTTGAACCTACTAATTCCAAATAAAGAATCCATTTTTCTAAATTCTAGTAAAAGATGTTACCAAAATTTAATTTAATATAAATATTTTTGTCTTAAAAAACGTGTTTCGGTTTAAAACATTACAAAAGATTGAAATAATTTCACCTATGAATTCAATGTAAAAGTAATTCTAATGACATAAATTGTATTAACTGATAATATTATATTCTATTTTTACATTAAAATAATGAAATATTATAAATTAACCATATAAATTATATTTGATGAATAAAGTTGTTTTTAATTTAAATTTATTGTATTTTAACTATTGATCAAAATATGAATGTTATGAGAAAAATGTCAAAATTTTATCCATTGTAAATTTTTATATCATGATTCAAAAAAAATAAGTTTACATTGTAAAATTTATGTTATAAACTTGTCAAAAATTAGATTTAAAATGGGTGTGCCATTAATAGGTGACAAAACTGAAATTTTTTTAAAAATAATTCTTTTATCCGAAAAATTAATTTTGTTCTCATATCATATTCTAGAAAATTAGAAAAATGAATTATACATTTATAAAACTAAAAAATGTTGTTAATAATATTCATAATGGATTTTTCATAATAATATTATATTATATCATTTTTTTAGTGAAACTTGGTATTGCGTACCACAAAAGCTATCAAGGAAGGTGACTCTTACGTGTAACACAAGCCAAGTATATTATTGCATATTCTAAAATGGTTTACTACATGAAATTTGTAGGTTCCGGGCATAGTGGAAGCACGTTGGTGGGATTGACCAACTCTGATTATATCATTAAACATTGTTCAAACAAAGATTTATCACGATATAAAATGCTGGATCTTCAGAATAGAATGAAGAACATAAAATAAAAGAGGGAGCCCCAGAACCATAGAGATAGGATCGAAAAATGTTGGTTAAAATTAATTTAATTAATTCATAAGAGTTACCTTGGTGGAGTTATTTCTTCATTGATGTCTCTGTAAATGATCTTGTGATCCGTCATTACGTCGTAGAATCTAAGTGTAGGGTTCCACTGGCGTTGATCCACACATGTGCCACATATCTCTGGACATCGCCGAAGAGATCTCTGGGTGCTAGCATGGAATAACCCTCACTTGTGATGTCTGCCTTCAATCGCCTTGATCTAGTGGTGGTGGATCTATCTCTGTCTTGAGAGTGTTCTTGGAATAAGTAGCGCATTCGTTCTTGAAAGAATTCTCTAGAATTGTTATGCACAATTATTCTGTAAAAGTGTTGGGGTTGGGAGGATATTTATAATCAGGTTTGAGGTTATAGAGTTATGACAATAAATAAATGTGTTACATGTTTTATTTATTTCATTAACTTGTTGAAAACCCCCATGTCGAATTATTGATTACTTGAAATCCACCCATGCTGATTAAAATTAATATCATTTAATAAAACAATATTACATCCTCAAGATCCTGGCTGGAAAAAGTACACGGCGTGTAATAATTAATACACAACGTGTACTCCTTCTCCATAAAACTACATGGGGTGTATATTTAATATACACGGCGTGTACTTTTATTTTCCATTTTCCTTTATTTCCTCCACATCATTTATTAGACCTTGAGTAATGACTATTTATTTCTTAAATAAATGTAACTGGATTACTCGCTAATAAATATATATTATTTGATCCACAATATATTCTCTCGAATAACTATTGTTGCAATAAATGCAATCAGGAATCCTTAAATAATTATTAAACCATAATCGGGAATAATATTTATTTAACTTGTTAAATTAATATATAACTGAGATTCATGGATACACATAGTGTGTGACCCTCTAGGTCCCTTTCCCTGTGGCATTAGGTGGGACCTGCCTAAATTCCAAGGTTATCATCTAGCAACATGCCAAGATGCCCATGGATAAAGAAGAAAATTCCGAAATGACATGCCACCTCATACGAAAATTAACCATGCTATATAATCCATTTGTCATGATATCTCGAATCAAGCGGGCTGCATTCTAGTTCCATCAACCCATGTGCTTGATTATTATTTCTTTGAATTTTTGGAATTGAACTCTCCAATACCTTACCATGGCCATGGATTTATTTAGGCTATATCAATTCCATCAACTGGCCTGAGATATCTACTACTATTATGGAACAGAAGGGAAAGATCCTTTCTTGCATTATCTATTAATGCAGTATTACTCGTGACACACCCAACGTATCCTACCTCACTGCAAACTGTGTGTCATCATAGTTTTTTTCAATACATCTAAGTGGGCATGTTTCATTAACCATTAATAAAAATATTAGTGTATAAGTAACAATACACACTTCCACAGATAGGAATATCCAATAACACTATAAACTGTGGATTTCCTACTAACGGGTCTCGTTCTCATAATATCCTCTTGGATATTACCAAGGGCACACACCATGAGAATGTTCCACAATGTTTTTTGACTCCTCACCCCTAATGTCCTATATTATTTGTGTCTCTAAAATAACATCATCCGACCATAGAACATATATTAAAGAATAGTGTTATGACACTTCTGGGTTCTCATCATAACAGGGATTCTCTATGACCCTTTAATGCACAGCTGTCCTTAGGACATTATCACATGAATTGTCATGTAGAAGAACAATCAAGATGTGATAAGGTATTTTTTAAAGAATATTGTAAAAAGTAGTTGGTTCTAGGTGACCAACACTAACAAACTCCCACTTGGACTGGAGCCTACTGCTAACAACCTTTTACATGCTAGCTCTAACATGATATTCATGCTTCTGCTGAGATAGGCCTTTATTCATGGGGTCCACCACTTTCTCTTCTATGGACACTCTGCTCACTGTAACTTCACCCCTATGATAGAAATCCTTTAAGATGTGATAATTCTATAGTATTTTCTTTTTCTGTTGATGTGACCTTGATTAATTTGCAAGAGCCACCACTGCAGTATTATCAAAATACAATGTGACAGGGTGTTTACTTCTAGGAACCACATCAAGCTCCTGGACAATGTTCTGAAAATAGAAGGTTTTCTTTGAAACATCAGAAGCCGCTATATATTCAGACTCCGCTGTAGAATCAGTGATAACTGGCTGCTTTGAACTCTTCTAGCTCAAAACTCCTCCATTGAGACAGAAAACATATCCAGATTGTGACTTTAGATCATTCTGATCTGTCTGAAAACCATCATCTGCGTACCCCCTAATGAAAATCTCTTCATCTCCTCTATACACCAGTAACATATCCTTAGTTCTTCTCAGAAACTTAACGATAGTCATAACAGCAGTCCAATGCAGTTCTCTTGGATCATCTTGATATCTGCCTACCATGCTCAGTTGATAGGAAACATCAAGCCATTTACATAACCTAGAATACTTGATGAATCTTATAGATGAATAGTTTTGGATCTTACCCATTCTATATTTATCCTGTGGTGTATGGGGAAACATTTTCTTAGAAAATGTATGCCATGTGACTCTAGAACCAATACCCTCTTGGATTATTCCAAACTAAATCTCTTTAGTATCTAGTCAATGTATGTACCCTGAAATAGTCCAAGTAGCCTCTTAGATCTATCAGGAATGATCTTTATCCCTAGAATATAGGCTGGTTCACCCATTTCCTTCATGGAGAAACACTTGTTCAACCAGTCCTTAACGAACTATAATACCGGTACATCATTCCTAAAAATCAATATGTCGTCAACATATACTACTAGGATAATAATCACAATACCATTAAACCGCTTATAATCACATGACTCACATTCGTTATTAATGAATCCAAATTCTTTATGGATTCATCAAATAAAATGTTCCATGACCTGGATGCTTACATTAATCCATAAATCGATTTTTGCAACTTGCAAACCTGTTTGGCTTCACCCGGTGTCACAAACCCTTCTGGTTGTGTCATATAGACATCTCCATGAAGGTTCCCATTAAGGAATTATATTTTGACATCCATTTTCTAAATCTCATAGTCATGGTAAGATACTATGGAAAGTGTGATTCTTATGGATTGAAACATGGTAACTAGAGAGAAGGTTTCATCATAGTAAGTTCATGGACGATGTCTGAATCCTTTATCTCCTAGCCTTGCTTTATTGGTGCTAACTTGACCTTCCTATGTCCATCTTTCTCAGGAATACTTATTTGCATCCAATATGAATTACATCAACTGGATCATCGACCAGAACCCATACTTGTTTCGGATACGTGGAATCCATATCAGAATTCATTGCTTCTACCAATCTTGTAGATTCTTAGCTTTTACTTCTTCCTTGAAGGAGAGAGGTTCATCATTGTCCAATAATAATGATTCACCATCCTCTAAGACTAGGGATCCAAATCTCTCTCGTTCCCTTAACTCTCTTGAGCTCCTACGAAGTACTTATGTTTCTGGAACCTCTTCCACGAGGACCTATGGAACTTGTTCCTGTAACAACTTCTGTGTATCGTGAGAATCAATTTCATTGAAGTCAATCTTTCTCCCACAATCCTTTTTTAGGATGTGCTCCCACTCATGAAAAAAGGTATTTTCTGTTGATAGTAACTTTTTTGTCTAAGGGGTTATAAAAGTAATATTATTTCATTTCCATGAGATATCATATAAAGATACACTTCATTCCCTGGGGTGCTAGTTTGATTCCTGAGAAGGCCTTAACAAATACCTCGCATCCCCATACACATGTGTGAAAACAAATTGGGTTTCTTTCCATTTCATAACTCGGATGTAATTCCATTTTCCACCTTAGTTGTTACTCAGTTTAATGGTTATGCTACAATTATTAATGAATATCCCCAAAAGGATAAAGGAAGATCTGCATGACTCATCATCGACCCCACCATGTACAACAAGGTCTGGTTACCCCTTTCACTAACACCATTACACTGTGGTGTATAAGGAGGAGAGAGCTGAGATAGAATCCCAGACACCTATAGAAGATCGATGAACTCTTGGTTCAGATATTCTCCACCTCGATCCAATCGATGTTTTTTATCTTCTTAACAAGATGATTCTCCACTTCATTCTTGAATTCCATAAATTTCTATAAGGACTCTGAATTATCCCTCATTATGTAGACATAGCCATATCTATATAAATAATTAGTAAAAGTAATGAAGTAGGAATATCCAACTCATGCTTTTACTGGAAATGGTCCACATACATCTATGTGCACCAATCCTATAATCTCTTTGGCACTTTCACACTGTCCACAAAAATTCGACTTGGTCATTTTACCTTGTAAACAAGTGTCGCATCTATCAAGTGGTTTTAGATCAGTAGAGTCTAAATAGCCATCATAGCAGATCTTTGTCAAGAACATCTCGTTTACATGATCGAGACGGTGATTCCACAACTGGGTGATGTATTATTCATGTGAGTTTGTTTCTTTATCGATTGCTAAAACTTGTTTTTCATAGTTTAATTCATACAAACCATTATTTAAATGTCCCATACCATAACATAATTTGTTATTATAAAAGATAAAACCCTTATTTACGATCTTGAAAATAAATCCGACCATATAAAAACAAGATACAAAAATTATTTTCTTGGTAACACTAGGAACATAATAACATTTTTTCAAAACCAAAATCATCCATGTCGGCAATGAGAGGTGGTAACCACCAATTGCCAATGTAGCCAGCTTTGCACCATTGGCAGCTTGAATATCCACCTCTCCTCATGAAATCCTTCCTAATCTACTTGGATCCTATATTTGAATAAATTTGTGATCCCCACAAGTTGTATCTAATACCCAATGTGTAGAAATATAAATATTACACGCAATATAGAACACACCTTTAGCATCCCTATGCTTCTGGGTGTGGTTCCTCTTACAGTGGCCTTACTTTCCAGATGAAAAACATACTTCCCCACATTCCTTTCCTGGTCTCTGGATCTTCCCCTTATTGTAAGGATGGCGCTCAGGGGCTTCAGACTATTTATAAGTAATTGGACCCTTTGCCTGGTCCTTCCTAATCTTATTCAACATAAGGACTGTGGTTTTGTCACGCCCCATGTCCTTATCAACCTGGAAAATTAAGGTTGGAAGTTCTGATATACTATTATCATTATTGATCATGTTGTTTTTGATAATAAATCTTGAGAATGCCTTGGGTAGTGATGATAGGATGAGATCTGTACGTAACTCATCCGGGAACTTAATCCCTAAGATGTTTAGTTGTTCAATGTAGACAATGAGCTCGAATACATGAGGCCCAGTTGGCGTAGACTCCCCAAACATAGTTGTAAACAAATAATAGGAGTTACCATATCTCTCTTGTCTCACCTTCTCTTAGTAGAGATCCTTAAGGTTAGACTTCATGCTATACACGTCCAAGTTTTCATATCGCTTCTAAAGCTCATTAGACACAAGAAATAGCATGAAACACTGGACATATGTGGCATCATCCATGTGTTTCATATAGAGTGATAGTTCCTCATCACTGGCCTCCTTTCAAGGAGCAACTGGAATAGGATCATCCAGTACATACAATTTTCTTTCGTGGTGAAGGATGACGTGTAAACGCCTCTTCCACTCATGGAAATTGGTGCCTTTAAGAAGGTTTTCCTTCTTAATAATGGTTCAAAATGATATGTTTGATGTTATTTTTCATTCTATTTGTACAAATTAAGATGATCAAAGGGTTAGTAATTTGTTAAAAAATGAGACAAATAAATAAATTAATACTTATTAGTCACCCACAATTTTATCGAAATCCAATAGCCCTCACAATTAAGTTCAAACTATTCTGTTTCCTAAATATTCTAGTGGCAAGGATCCATATTTCCCTTCACATTACACCAAATAGGGTTGGTCAAGAAACTTGAAGGGTTTTAGGTAGGCATTCTAAATGCCAACAGAATTAACTCGAAGCTCCTTGATCTACTGAGTGGACTACCCAATCCTAAAATCCTTTTATTTTGGATTTCCTCAACATTTGCCTCTTGGTCACACCATGTCCTATTGTGTCAGTCAACCCCTGACGCGAACCAATTCAAATCAACCCAAAACCATGAATTAAAATTCCCGAAAATTGAATGCACCCAAACTAGGTTTGGTCAATAGTTTAAAATATGGTTCGATTCAAACCAATATTATGAAAAGGATATACCGACATAATATTTATTTTAGGGATTTTATCCTTATACATAAATTTCCAATTTATTATCTTTTATTAAATGCTTGTTAATATTAATTGTGATATACTTAAGTGATTAACCATTTCTAAGATAATATTTATGTATAGGAAAGATTTATTTTAGTTCCATATTTCATGATTGTTTAATTCATTAATTGTGTGATCATGAAAACACACCCACAATAAATAAACCATACAACTGAAAGAACTAAAATCAATTGCTTGATCATGACCTTTGTTCTATTGTTTAGTTTATCTAGTTGTTGATAAACTATCACAATACCTAGGGGAGATACACCTTGAACCATTCGGTTTCATTGTTTACATCATTTCACTTGTCCACCTTTGTATCTCCTTTTATAGGTTTCACCTTGGCACATGAAATGAGTTGCCTCGACTAGCATGGGAGCTCCATACATTACATATGCATTTATCTCACACACAGGTGAGGGGTAAAATTGGGTTTTTACATAAAAGAATATGTGGGCACGCAAGACCTACATATTAATGAGGAGAAGGCCTGCTGTCCAAAAAAATTAATTTAAATAAATTAATTAATGAAAACCATTCACATACAAAGGTCTTGTTCTATCTCAGAATCATCCATACATGCAACGATATTTACACAAAAACAATCTGGCATTCAATTCTTTAATCATTCTATTTTAAGATAAATCATGCTCCAATCAATTAATTATCTTTAATTAATCAATAATTTTATCATAACCCCTTTTTTGAATTTCCTTGAGAATCTAATCCATCACAATCTTTAAGAAATAAATTTATTTGAAATTGTCTTTGTACGTAACATGTACCATGGAAAAAACCCGGTGAATTCTGAATTATTATGCAGATGTAAAATAAAACATATATATATATATAACACCTATCACGTGTTGTGGCTCAGCATTACACCTACACACGGTACACACTTCAACGGGTTGTAACGTATAATAATACATTTTAATAAATCTACGTAATTTGGGTCAGTACATGGATTGTAGTTCTGACTACATGGCGTGTACTTTTCTTCACCATCCATCCGAAGTACAAGCTTGTGGACATTGAATGTTAATGTACATCGTAAATTTTCAGAGAACACGGCGTGTTCAGTGCGACACACACTGTGTAGTTTTCTCGTTACACGTTTTCCAGCCGAGAAAGCCGTGTATGGGGTACATGGTCCAACCCAAACTCAAAGGGACTACACACAGTGTTCTGTTGGACCACACAACATGTAATCCGGAAACCATGTGCCACCTATTCCTGGTCAACACACAGTGTCATAAATGACTTAGATAGGATCAATACATTACCTGATTTGGAAGACAAGTCTGATGCATGAATCTAGAATACAAGGTTTGTACTTCTGAATAAACGACATGTATTCTTGTGTTGTATGGATAGGAATGTTTGTATCGTCCAGATGAGATACTCTATTTTTTTAATCAAAAATTGAAAGAAAATGTTGTCTCTGTATGGTGAAAGAGAAACGATAGATGGGGAACAAATCTCTTGATTCAGATTTAACGAACGATTAACTTGAATTGAAACAACTGAATTATTAAATACATAAATCACCAATGAAAAATGAAAAAATTATAATCAAAGATATGACTGATCTGATAACACTTGGAGGTTCTGGGCGTAGTGGAAGCGCGTTGGTGGGATTGCCTAACATTTATTTTAGTGTTAAATAACGTTCAATCATAGATCTGTCATGATATAAAACACCAGATCTTTGAAGTATAATGATGAATAAAAAAAATGGGATTCCTAGAACCATTGAGATATGATCATCATATATTGGTTATAATTAATTTAATTAATTCACAAGAATTTCCTTGGTGGAATTCTATCTTCATTGATGTCTCCTGTCACGATCTTGTGATCTATCGTTGTGTCGTAGAATCTTTGTGTAGGATTCCTTTAAAGGTGATCCACACGTGTGCCACGTATCTCTGGACGTCGCCGAAGGGATCTCCGGGTGCTAGTGTAGAAGAACCTTCACGTGCGATGTCCGCCTTCGATCAACTTGATCAAGTGTTTGTGGGTCTCTCTCGGTCTTGATAGCGTTCTTGGAGGAAGTAGATCATTTGGCCTTGAAATAATTCTCTAGAATTGTTGTGCACACCGATTGGTGAAACGTTTTTAGGTTGTAAGGATATTTATAATTGGGTTTGAGGCTATAAAGTTATGAAATTAAATAAAAGCCTTACTTGTTTTATTTATTTCATTAACGTACTGAAAATACCCATGTAAAATTATTAATTATATAACATGCGCCCACACTGATTATAATAAATATCATTTAATAAAACAATATTACATCCCCAAAATCCAGACTGTAAAAAACTACACGGTGTGTAATCATTAATACACAGCGTGTACTCATTTTCCATTAAACTACACTGTGTGTATATTTAATATACACAACATGTACTTTTATTTTCTATTTTCCATTATTTCCTCCATAACATTTATTAGACCTTCAGTAATGGCTATTTATTTATTAAATAAATGTTACTACATTACTCGCTAATAAATATATATTATTTCATCTACTATATATTCTCTCGAATAACAAGTATAAAAATAAATGCAATCAGGGATCCTTAAATAATAATTAAACCATAGTCGGGAATAATATTTATTTAACTTCATAAAATAATATTTAAATGAGATACATGGACACACATAGTGTGTGACCCTCTAGGACCCTTTCTCAGTGGCATTAGGCAGAGCTTGCCTAATGTCCCATTATAGAGTCTAGCAACATGCCAAGGCACCCATAGAGAAAGATGTTAATGCTGAAATGAAATGTCACCTCCTACAAACATTTACCTTGTAATATAATCCATTTGTCATGAAATCTCAAATCAAGCGGGTTGCATGCTAGTTCCATCAACCCTTGTGCTAGATTATTCTTTCTTTGAATATCTGGAATTAAAATCGCCCTTACTTTACCATGGACATTGTTTTATTTAGGCTATATCAATTCCATCAAAGGGCCTAAGATATCTACTTTAATTACAGAATATAAGTGAAAGAACCTTTCTCTTAGTATCTATTAATACAGTATTACTCATGACACACCCGACATATCCTACCTCGCTGCGGACAATGTGTCATCACAGTTTTCGTCAATACATCTATGTGCGTGAGTTCTAATACCCATTAATAATAATCTTAAAGTCTACGGGCAAATACACATTCCTACAGATAGGTACATCCAATGACACTATGAAATGTGGATTTCATACTATAGGGTCTCGTTCTCATAATATTCTCCTTAAAATTACGAGGGGTGCACACCATGAGATTGTGCCTCAAAGTATTATGAGTCATCACCCCTAATGGCCTGTATTCTTTATGTCCCTCAAATAACATCATCCGGACATATAACATATATTCAAGAATTGTGTTATGGAACTTCTGAGTTCTCATCATAGTAGGGATCCACTATGACCCTTTAATTCAACAGCTATCCTTAGGACATTATCAGATGTATTGTCACACAGAATAACAATAAAGATTTCATAAGGTATTTATTAATTAATAAATTACAAAGTAGTTGGTTTTAGGCCACAAACTCCACCAGAAGTTTCTTCGATAGAAATCCAAATTGTAAAAAGGAATACTAAAACATAATTTCAAAAACTAATGTATGAAATGTAATGGTTGCCCAAATAATATCATCATCAGGTTTCCGCATAGGACAACATAGGTGAAAACATGGATATGGAAGAGAAATTTAACCATCATGTTCTGATTGAGAGTGGTAGAGAACATGGCAATGAAAAATCCAACAATCACAAAGCCATAAATTTGTGATGATCTATTTTACCATATGATTCATCAAATATGAGGGTACATGGACAACACCTTTGGTTTTCAAGACTATTTCAATCAATTTGATGAATTTTTTCATAAGTATAAATACATACTTGATTTCAGTGTTATAACATCATTGGCCATTCCATGAACTATTTCCACATCATATCTTATTTAATGAAATGAAGTTGAGTTTTTCATTCTTGATGTGTTAGAAGATCATGTGATCGAATGATAGGTCATTGCATATTTATTTATCACAAACCAAATGTTATCACAAGATATTAAATATACATAATTCCATCTATGGTGAGATTAATAGTATATTATTCCAAATTGGACTTATAATTCATCCATCATACCACACAATAAAATAAAACTAATTTATACTTACCAGGGACTTCATGTAGGCCAATGGTATGGGATAAAGGTCTGTCGCACTTCAGTTGTGGTTTTGATTCCCGCAGCCTTCTCTAACGTGACGGTTTTTCACATGTCCAGTAGTTTTCCCTTTTTCGAAAACTATACTATTGTAACATTCTAGAAAAAATGTTTTAGCCTTAAAAATAGAATTTTATGTCTAACTTATTCTATTCTATCCTTTATGATTATCGAAAATAATTCTGTCCAATCTCTTAGTATAAAAAAAATTATTACTAGAAATTTTTTCTACCGAGCATGTGAATATGATCATTTATGTAACATATATCATAAGTTATAACTTTTGTGTCTCATTCCAAACATGTGAATTCATTAATCATGTATTCTCTTTAAACATGAACTACCATAGAATCTTAGTGAAAAAAATAATACTGTCAAAAGTAAACACCTTCCTCATTCCAAAAGCCCAAAATTTCTATATACTAAAACCATGATATCACATTGCCCTAATATCAGTCATGAGCTCATTAATACTGTAAAACATTTCATTATCTTCTTATCTCTTCATTATGTAGATATTAGGTGCTTTCCAAAAATATTTCAATCCCTGTTCATTGTTACTGGTACCATACGATTATTAAAAAAAATAATAATCAAATACATAGATATTTTAATATTTCAAAATACTATAAATGTGATTCCACTACACTATTTTGGAATCCTATTATATAAACACTTTATAATTCCACCATTTCATTGTCATATTCAATGTCACAAATAGTGACCGCTTGTGAATTTTGATTGTCCTTTTCCTTAAAAGGTTGTTGATGTCGATCAACAATATACATTGTATTAGGGTATTGGTTAGAAAAATTCTACATTTCCCTGAACACATAGCATTGAAGATTTGGTGGTGCGTTCTATGTAGTCTTTTCCCTATTCACATCATCAGCTATATTTTTTAATTACATAGGCACTCAGATGCTCGATAAGCTTCTTTTCCATGCTTAAAACATTTTCTAGTACCTTTAAGACAATCTCCAATATGCTTATTTCCACACTATGATCATAATGATACATTGGTCTTATTTTCACCATATTTTTTAGATTTTTCCTTCAACTCCATCTTTCATTACTTGTCAAAACCATGAGATTGATATGTAATACCAACATTGAGTTCTACCTTGATTGCACAATGCTCAATCTCTTCATATATTCTGAAGTCTCTTATATCTAATTCCATTCGAATAATTGGTTTTAAGCCACCGAAGAAGCTATCAACTATACTTTTAGATGGATGATAAATCTAGATGCATACCTTGCAAGCCTGGTAAAATTCACTACGTATATTCCAAGAGATTCATAATCCTTTTTATTAAACACATAGAACTCCTTTTATATCATAATTCAAAGAATACAAGGAATGTACTTATTGTAAAAGAATTTCATGAACTCATCCCATTCTATGGACTCAATATCATCTTGGGGCCTTGTATTCTAAATTAGATACCACCACGGGTCTGCTTCACCTTCTAAACGGTAGATAGCCAGAATGAATTTTTCATATTCCGATTAGAGAAGTATCGGAAATATATTTTCAATGGAACTGATCCATTGTTCAATAACAATTGGATCAGAAGACCAACTGAAAGATGGTGGACATTGCCTCATGAAGGACTCAATAGAATATTGTTCCCTTCTCTGCTCATTTGGATGTCCAGTATGATTCATAGCTTCTGTAAGTATAGATATAATATTTTTCACACCATCTCCCATATCATTGGTTTGTTCAGGAGGACAATCATTGAATTGTCCAATACATTGATCAACACGGTTCCATCATTTTCCCATTACCGTTTAAATCCCAAAAACAAATACTGTGAGAGGTAAAAATCATACTAGGAGACCAGCATATTGAAGGGGGAGTACGTTCAATATCTAACATATTAGGTTTAATTCTAAGATAATTATTGTACTTCTAGTACTATAACTTATACATCTACTTCACCATATGGAAATCTCTAGACATACCATAGAAATATCTTTAGGGATATCGCTAATGTTTTCGCATCCTAGTTTCCAAACTATAACTAATCTTTTACTCTAAAACCAATTTTAGAGACCCAAATCTTGATTTACATGGGGATTAAATTACTTTCCCATAATACTTAATACATAAAAAAATAGACACCCATGGAACGTAATAGTTTAGTGTCTTTGGAAACATGGAACAAAATCTTCTAATCATGGCCAAAGACCTTCAACATCTCCGATAATGCTCTCCTCCATTTTGTGTTCTTACCTAAAACCTTTAATTGTGTCCTAGGGAAAATAAATATAAGAAGGGTGAGCTCAAATGCTCAGTAAGGGTAAGCATGGAGAAAATAAAATATATATATATATAAATTTGAACATAGAAACATGATCATTATGTTTAAACATAAAAATCATGAGTTGTGAAATAATTCATGCCAGTATGTATGGCATATATCACAATGAAAAATTAATCATGATGAAATATCATGGAAATAAAAAATGTAATTATGGAAAACAATTAAGCACAATATTTGATTTTCATAGTACCAAAGGCCTGGCTACCAAGCCCGTCATAATGGACAATGTCCATTACTGAGCTAGGTTTACTTGCCATTCCATCCATGTCTATCTCATGAGAAATAAAACATTATCCAATTCCTTGGAGGGAGATACAGGTCCCACCCATCGCATAATGAACTCATACTTTTTTATTCCACAAAATAATCATAAATCATTAATCATAACACAATGAATAATGTGGGTTTCATAAACATCATCCCATCATAACAGAATCCCTAAAAACCAATGAATATCATTTCATCATAAAAAAATCAAACCATGTAAATTATAGGAACATTATACTTTAAACATAACTATATTAAAATAATGAAATCTTAGATAGAAAATAGTTTAGACAAAACACTTGAAATGAATTCTTGAGGAAAATATCCTTTCTTCTTCAAAATAATTCTCATTTCTCAAAATGCAGTGAAATTTTAAAAGAATATAATTTTGTTGAAAATAATCATGAAATATTGTGTAACTCCCCGACCCCAGTTACCCAGAGTTAATGCATTATTACATAACATTATCATGATCACAATAGATCAAGTATCGAACGACCGATTCGTTTAGTAGCCTTGGAAACAATAGATAAATTCATAAGTCTTACATTACATCATATAGTTAAAAATTACAACAACATAGTCTCCATAGTCCACAGTCATATCCCCTTAGACTATCCATGCGTGTCAGTCATAAAATACTTATTCACATCCTGGGAAAAATAAATCATAGAAAGGGGTGAGCTAAGATGCTCAGTAAGGGTAACAATATAGCAGAAACATTCATAAATAAGCATAAACATTTAAGGAAATGAATAACAAAAACAAAAGACTTTTAAACTTGAACATCCATATAATATGGAAAAAATTAAATGAAACAATTTCATTTACATATTCACATAGCTATTCTACTAGTTGAATAATCACATGTAATATCAATAACCACTACCATAATGATGGAATGCATAATACCAGTCTATCATAACCACATATTCAAGGCCTTGTTCCAAGACTACAAATATGATTTTTTAAGTCCTTGTTCCAAGAAACAAGTGTGTCTCATGAGACCTACGGATGCATCGAGGTGCTATAGCGGGCTCCACCCGTCACTTACTATGTCCAATGCATTCCTCGTCTGAACAGGTTTAAACATAACATAAGCATTTGTATTAAATCTACCATACGAAATTTCAATACTTTGTCCAAAAACCATGAATAGTATAAAAATAACACATCCACAGTTAAACACATCACAAAACCTTAAATATAATATGGATGTTTTTTATTATAATAAATCAACTTCAAATAAGCTTAAAATCCTTTAAAGGATGTTGACATAGATGAAACCAAAATTGTTTGTGAGACATATCTCTTTTTTTAAATCATTTAAAATTCACATAATTATAAAAGAAAACATTTACTTGGATGATATTATTATAATCTTGTACGGAAGATTCAACTATTTTATAATGACGGTAAATAGCCGCACATGACGAATAATTTTAAAAAAAAGACATTCTTACCTTAATTTTCTCGAAAAGGTTAAAAGGACCTTGTTTGGAAAATGATGGAAGGATTCATTTATAAACATCTTATAAAAATCAAACAAGGGTATAAATGAATTTAACCCATATTCAATAAAATAGAACGAATTATTTGAAATGCATTTTTAGGAAACATGGATGTGGATGATAAATAGGTCCCAGTTGATAATTACATATAAACAACCACGGATAATGAAGAGATTGTGAAATAAACCCTTACCTTGTACTTTTCCCTGGATGAGGGTAGGTTAAACTCCTATATAATGAATAAATAATTGTTATTAAATTATACAAGAATCATACACATTAATATTAAATCATATATGATCTTATAACATTGCATTGTTAATAATATATTAGTATTATCGTTGTTTCAGGTGTTAACTGATTCATTTTCCATTATATTATTTGTAATGTAAGCTGTGATTTTTAAGGATAGGTTGTATCCTATTCATATCCAGAATTATATGAAGTATTTAAACATTATTTTTAATAATCAAATGAAAATTATTCTTGAATGGATATGATGGGGAATGAATCTCATCGCGTTCGTGGTGACGGTAGTCTATATGTACATATGAGCGACAATATTATACTTTTGAAACTAAAATAATATATAATCAGATGGTATATCATATATAAGAAATAATTATCATGTTATATTCATTATTTAAATCAATTACACATCACTATCATAAACATCCAAATAATAATGTATTGAATAACACTTACACCACGACATGGAGATGGTAGGTCGTACGTACGCACATATGGTGACATGTCATTCAAAAGATAGATATAATACTGAATATGGTTGTACGATATTTATAATAACATCATAGAATATAGATTATACTTGATTTATTATTTTAGAATGGAAATAAAAAATAATGAAGAAGTGGAAGAAGGAAGGAACTTGATAGAGGGTGGTGAAATCATTATCTCTTCTTCAAGTTCTTCCTTTTGATTTGATAAAAAGGACTCCATATGTTGGATTTCATATAACTCTATGGCCTTTAGGTTGAATTGAAGGATGTTGGGAGGATATTTGGGCAGGTTTTGGCCGAGAAAAATGGCTTTGAAGGTGTGAATAAGAGAGAAGGGGGAGAGCCCTTTTATAAGAGGGGTGAGGGGCATCTTAGGAAAAACGTAAAATATTATCTCATAATAAATTAATATTAGGTTTATAATGGATCAAAACTGATATATTTCGAGTTAATGGTAGTTATGGGTCGTAAGAATCTCTACCAATAGGTTTTATATAGGTTTGGGTCACTTTATTAACCTTATATTTTAGTATTAACTCTTAGTAAATTTGTTTTACATTTACCATGTCTCTTTGTATTTTTATATTATATGGTCAATAAACATACTAAATACCTCAAAGAGACCCCCAATTAGTCCACTAATTATACACCTATCATTATATAAGTCCTTTGGCCGAACATTATATTTTTAAGAATATTATATCAATTTATAATATAATATTTGTTTTAAAAACTCATTTATTTCAATTTTGACACTATTTAATATTTGATTTTTGTTAACGTAATAAAAAAATTATTAATTCAAAGAAAATTAATTTAGGAAATCCTATCATGTCATATTAACTAATTAAATTCACGGATGTCATCAAAACTTTGAAATTATATTTATCTTAACATTTATAATACCAATTATTTGATTTTGTCATTAATAATGAAAATACTGCATCATTGTTGTGTTATAATTAAATTTATTTATTAAATGACTAAAAATTATAAATAATCTACCATTATGTATGAAATCTTTTTATCTTTCTAATGAATATTTATAATCTCATTTATCTTATTTATAAACCTATATTAAAAATGTTTTAGTTATATAACAATGATTTTAACTCATTTAACTTGTCTTTGAATTAAATAATAATAAATGTCCTAATATTATCCAAGGGGACCTAAATGATAATATTTTATTCCTATGGTTGTTTTTGGTCGAGATAAATGTGTCTAATCGAATTAGGAAATGTTTGGGGATAATATTAACAAAAGTTTTACCCTTAATTACCCTATTTACTTTTAACCGTGGTAAATAAAAGTAAAAAAGTTATTATTCACCAAAAAATATTTTCATCTCTTTGTACCATATTTTACTAATTATATCAACCTCGTCTCTTGTATTTTTTAAATTGCACTCTATGAAATAGTAAAATTATGTTTTTTGAATTTTGGCAAATGCTCCAAGGAGGTGGGTAAAAGACGGTATAAAGTTCAATAACATTTTGTATATATAAAATTAATATTAAATTACTCAAATGAATTACATTAAACATATATAGGTATTATGTATCTATTTTGACAAAATATAAATTTAAATAAAAAAAATAATAATTTAAATAAAACGTCTGTTTTAACAAATAACACGGTCTTTTTAACTCTTCATCAAAAATTTATAGTTTTCAGAAAAATACCAAAAATTCACCCAAATCTAATTTAGATATTACGAATCAAAAAATGATATATATTTTAAAAAATCCAAAACATATAATTTGCATTAATTAATTTAAAATTAATTCTTATTGTCAAAACTAAAAAGTGGGTTTTTAAGAAATAATAACTATCAAAAGATTTACACATGTTTATGTGAAATTTCAAAGTGAAATTACTCCAAATGAACAATATTTAATTAAATAGTAAATTTTTTTCTAATTATACTTAAAAACCACTCAAATTTATAATTTAAAACTATAAATTATTTTGATTAAAAAATTTCTTTTTAGTTAAAATTTAGTATTTTTCACTATTCACCCAAATATCAAAGTTATCAAAAAAACATCAAATATTCATCGAATCTAAATTTTTATGTCTTTATTCTAAGGAAGAAGTTTAATTTTTCAAATTGAATATATATAAGTTTCAAATATTGAATTTAAGATGTGTTCACCATTAAAAGGCGGTAAAAGTGCATTTTTTGAAAAATACTTCTTTATCTGCATAAAATGAATTATTAATTACATTATGTCTAAGAAAATCGTAATCTGGATTCTAAATATATAAGAACTATATAATGTTCAAAATTCAGTTAACACTATTCATAACTTCTTTTGAACAGCTAGTTTGGTAAGACATGATGCGCTTGAACTCGCTGTTGCGTGTAGTGAAAGTTATTGAATTACTTTGAAAAAATATTGTACTATGAAATATTGGGGTGTCAAATTCTTCCCTCCTTTAATAAATTTCATCCTCCAAATTTGAAATTGTTATTCAAAAATAAAAGGTTGAAGATAGAAAATACCTTTTCCGGAAAATCCACATCGGAAATTTGGTTAATAAAATTTAGTCTTAATAAGAGGAAACAAGGGGAATGAAAAAGTCACCACCAAATTATGATCTCGATTAGTATAAAATTAGTTGGAATTAGAGACACATAATTGGAGGAAAAATTTAAATATTTATAGGGAGTGATTGAGGTCCTCAAATCCATCAATCTGTGATGATTTAAAATATCATCTGTTCAAAAAACATAATGTATCAGGATAACACATTTTTATTTTAAGATCCCATACCTAAGGTTTACGAATTAATTTCTTTATAGAATATGAGAAAATATATATATATATATACACATACTTGACAAGTATAGATTCATCCTTTTACTAATTTATACCACAAACTCATCTTTTACTCTAAATGATAATAGAACATACAAAATTCCATTTATCCTATTCGTATAGGGTTCCAAAAAAAATGAATTTTCAATTTATCTACCAGAACATTTAAATAAACTGCATTATTCAATCGAGGGTATCACATGGACCAGTTGAAGGTGATACACCCTTTACAACCTTCGGATGCGGGTTCAAGTTTTGTGGCCTTGACGGACTCGACGGGTTGTCGCCCGACCTTTGATTTGTCCTTTTATGGTAATCCAAAAATAATATCAAACTAGAATTATCCAAAATAATTCTGTCCAAACTCACAGTTAAAAATTTATATGTAAGGTAAATAGAAAGAAGATCCGTTTTCTATGTAATAACATGCGAACACCTTCATCAAGTATTCTTTTAAAACACTACAACATCCTGAATTACCATAAAACCATATTAATTACAATCATAATCCCTTTTTCCTTATAGAATACTAGATATAATACTTCTAACAAAAAATGTTGTAAACTCCAACAATGATGGAATATACAAATCATTAATCAGTTTCAAGGTACTCAAGAATATCCAATATAATTTATCCAAATCAATCATGTATTATTCCAAAATCACTTCCTCAGTTTCAAAACCATATTATGGATTATATTTCTATGAAGCATATATTTTCCAATAATTTAACCTGCAATTGAGTCACTTTTCCATGATCCACACAATCTCAAGTCCTTAATGAAATAGTACTGTAGTACAATACTTATTTACTGCATAATTATTATAACGAGTACATTATTGATACAACACACAAATGACATAATTTATTAATAATGATGAAGAAAATTAATCATTCCTCCTCATCTATAGTAGTATCATAACTTGATAATTATCCAATAGCATCATTTGATGATTGCTCTGATTATTTGGACATTGGCGTGTATAGTGTCCCAACTCTTTGTAGATGAAGCATTGTACATTTGAAACCATTTTCTTACCCTTGAAATCGTGTACTTTATGTCGTTTTTCCCCACACATATGACAAACTCTCATTCCCTTTAGGCAAGTTCCTGGATGTTTCATCCCACAATTATCACATATGGGAAAATTCATATTTCCCCTCCTCTATTTATCCATATTTCTCTCTTCCATCATTTTCTTCTCTTGCATCCCTTCAAATCCATATGACTCATAGAATTATTTACTTATATTATTAACACATGATATTATTTCTTCATATTTTGAGAATACATGGGATTCTTTTTCCTTATAAATGTTGTCTTAATACCTTGAATGATAGGATCCTTCTTACTCCTTGGAGCATACGTATTGCTGGAGTTTACATTCCTTCTACTGGGTGCCATTTCTATACAATGGAATACACTAGATTAGTTTATGAATTGAAATACATAAATCCAAACTTGTAAAAAACTTGACATAAATTGAATAGTTTATGGATATAATCCATAATAATAAAAATGTTTTCCTTGAGGATGTATATACTCATTAAAACTAAAAAATGGTTTGTAATGGAAATGTGAATTATCCTAATCATATCACTTGGGAGTGTTGTAACCAAGGGTGCAACAAGTCCCATGGCAGTGCACCAGTTCCCGTTCGAGTCTAGCTCAAAGGTGTGTTTTCAGGTTTTACACCTAGGTACATCTGTGCCAGAGCCGCCTCTACCTTCTCATATCCACACATGGGTGTATTTCTCAGAAAACTCACAAACTCTCTACAATACCAAAATTCTACGACATTCTTATATACTAATCCTCAATGACCATTTTAGGTTAATTTTCTCTAATTAAAGTGTATCTAAATATAGCTTCCATGTTTTGTTCTAAACATCCTATGATACCAACTGTAACGCCCCGAACAATATACCCAGAGTCGTTGCATTAATATATAACATTTCCATTATCACAAAAGATAAAGTCTTGAAAGACCGATTAGTTTAGTAGATTTAAAAACACTAGATAAATTCATAAGTCTTACATTACAGCATAAAGTGAAAAACTATAACAAAATAGTCACTTTATTCCACACTAACATCCCCTTAGACTATACCTGTAGGTCTGTCATAAAATACTTATTCACATCCGAGGAAAAATAAAACATAGAAAGTGGTGAGCTCCGATTCTTAGTATGTATAACAATATATCATAAACATTCATAAAAAGTATAAACATTTAAGGCGATGTATAACTAAAACAAAAGCCATTTAAACATGAACATCAGCATAATATGGAAATAATAAAATGAAATAATTCCATTTAATTATTCTCATGGATATTCTACTAGTTGAA
Organism: Viscum album; assembly: GCA_963277665.1. Lineage (NCBI taxonomy): Eukaryota > Viridiplantae > Streptophyta > Magnoliopsida > Santalales > Viscaceae > Viscum > Viscum album. Next base: position 2,012,718,058 of record OY728153.1, on the reverse strand, counting down.
TAATCACATGAAATATCAATAACCACTTTCATAATGATGGAATACATAATGCCAGACTATCATAACCACATAGTCAAGACCTTGTTCCAAGACAACAAATAAGATTTTGTCAAGGCCTTTTGCCAAGACACTAGTTTGTCACATGAGACCTACCGATGCATCAAGGAGCTATAGCGGGGTCCACCCGTCACTTATTAAGTCCAATGCATTCCTCGTATGAACAGTTTTAAACATAACATAATCATTCGTATTAAAACTAGCATACAAAATATCAATAGTTTCTCCATAAACCATGAATGGTATAAAAATAATACATGTACAGTCAAACCTATCACAAAACCATCAATACAATATGGAAGTTTTGTATCATAGTAAATCAAATTCAAATAATCTTAAAATATATCAAAGGATGTTGATATAGATGAAACCAAAACTATTTGAGAGAAATATCTCTTTATTGAACTCATGTAAAAGTCACATAATTATGAAAGAAAACATTTACTTTGAACATATTCTTATAATCTTGTAATGGAAGCTTCTCCTATTTTAAAATGGTGGAAAATATCTGCATATGCCATATAAGTTAACAAAAGACATTCTTACCTTAATATTGTCGAAAAGGCTAAAAGGATCTTGTTGGGAAAACAACAGAATGATTCCTTTATAAACATCTTATAAAAGTGAAAAACGGGTATAAATGATATTAAACATAGTATAATAAATAGTAAGAATTTTTTGAAATAGATTTATTAGAAACATGGATGTGGATGATAAAGAGGTCCCAATATATAATTACTTATAAACAACCTCAGATAAAGAAGAGATTTTGAAATAAACCACTAACTTTAACTTTTCCTTGGTCGAGGGTTGTTTAGACTCATGTATAATGGGAAAACAATAGTTATTAAACTATAAAAGAGTCATATACATTAATATGATATCATATATGATCTTTTAATGTTGCTTTGTTAATAATATCTTATTGTTATAGTTGTTTCGGTTGTTAACTTATTCGTTTTCCTTTATATGATTTGTTAAGAAATATGTGTTTGTTATGGATTGGTTGTATCTTATTAATATCCAGAATAATATTATGTTTTTAAACATTATTTTTAACAATCAAATAAAAATTATCCTTGAATGGATACAATGGGGAATTAATCACATCAAGTTCATGGAGACGGTAGTTCGTACGTATGCACGAGCGACAATATTATTCTTTTGATATAAAAAAATATACAATTGGATGGTATATAATATATAAAGAATCATTATCATGTTATATTTATTATCTAAAACAATTAAACATCATTATCATACCCATCCAAATACTAAAGCATTGAATAACAATTACACAACGACGTGGAGACAGTAGGTCGTACGTCCACACATATGGGGACATGACATTCAAAGGATGGATAGAATACTGAATATGGTTATACAATAATTATAATAACATCACATAATATAGATGATACAGGAGTTATTATTTTAGAATTGAAATTACAAATAACGAATAAGTGGAAGAAGAAATGAACTTGTAAGAGGGTGGTGAAATCATTAAGTTTTGTTCGGGTTATTCCTTTTAAATGTATCAAAAGGGCTCTTTAAGTTGTATTTATGATCAAAAAAAGGCCTATAGGATTAAGCCAGAGATGTTGGGAGGATATTTGAGTAGGGTTTGGCTGAGTAATATTCCTTTGAAGGTGTGAATTAGAGAGAAGGGTGAGTGCCCTTTTATAAGAGTGGTGAGGGGAACCATATGAAAAACATAAAATATTGTATTATATTAATTCATATACGGTTTTTAATGCCATCAAACTGATTTAGTTCTATTCTATGGTGGGGATGGGTCAAAAACAACTCAACCAATAGGTTTTTGATAGTTTGGGTCACTTTATTAACCTTATCATTTATTTTTAACTCTTACTTGATTAGTTTGACATTTACCATGTATCTTTGTATTTTTATATTATATGGTTAATAAAATTACTATATACTTCCAAGAGACCCCCAAGTGGTCCATTAATGATATAACTATCATCATATATGTCATTTAGATGACCCATAGATTTTTCGGAATATAATATTTGTCTTAAAATCTCCATTATGTCAATTTTGACACTATTTAATAACAGATTTTTGTTAAATTCTTCACATCAATATTAATTCGAAAGAAATTAATTAAAGAAATCCTAACATGTCATGTTAACAAATAAAATTCGTGGATGTCACAAAACTTTCAATTTATATTTATTTTAACATTTATAATTCCAATTATTTAATTCTTTCGTTAATAATGAAAAATATTGCATCATTATTGTGTCATAAATAAATTTAAATATTAAATTTATAAAAATTATAAATAAAATATCATTATGTAGAAAATATTTTTATATTTCTAATGAATATTTATAATAGAATTTATGTTATGTAAAACCCAATATTAAAAATGTTCTAGTTATTAAACTTTGATTTTAACTCTTTTAACTCTTCTTTAAACTAAATAATAATAAATGTCTTAATCTAATCCAAGTGGACCTAAATAATAATATTTTATTCCTAAGTTTGTTTTTGGTCGAGATATACTTGTCCAATAGAATTATGACATGTGTTAGTGTAATATTAATATCATTTTAACCCTTAATTACCGTATTTAGTTTTAATAGTGGTAAATAAAAGTAAAAAGTTACTATTCACCAAAAATTATTTTCATTTCATTGAATAAAATTTTACATAATGATATCTACAGTGTCTATTATATTTTTGAAATTCTGCTCACAAAATTGGTAGAATTAGGTTTTATGTAAATTTTCAAAAACTCTTAAGAGGTGGGTAAAAGACGGTAAAAAGTAAAATAAAATTTTGTATATCTAAAATAATATAAAATGACTCCAATGAATTACATTGAAATTATATTGGTATTATGTATCTATTTTGACCTAAAATAAATTTATGTAATGTAAATAATTATTTAAATAAAAATATGTTTTTAACCAATAAATCAGTGTTTTCCATTCTTCATAAAAAATTGAATTTTTTCATAAAAATACCAAAACTTCACCCTAATCTAATTTTGATATTCTGAATCCAAAAATGGTGTCTATTTTACCATATTCAAAACATAAAAGTTGAATTAATTAATTTAATATTAATTTCCATTGTCAAAACCAAAAAGTGGGTTTTTAAGAAATAATAACTATCAAAATATTGATACTTGTTTATGTGCAATTTCTAAGTGAAATTACTCCCAGTGAACAATATATAATTAAATGGAAAAAATATAATCAAATTATACTTAACACCCACTCAAATGAATAATTTAACACTATATATTATTTTTATTAAAAAAAAATTAGTTAATATTTAGTATTTTTCACTATTCACCCACATATAAAAGTTATCAGAAAAACATAAAAAATTTATCGAAAGTAAATAATTATGTCCTGATTCTAAAGAAGAAGTTTATTTTGTCAAATTTAATATATAAAAGATTCAAATATTGAATTTATGAAGGGTTCACCATTTAAATGATGTAAAAGTGAATTTTTTGAAAAATACAACATTTTCTGAAAAAGATGAATTACTTTGTAAATTATGTCTAGGAAACTCAAAATATGGATTCTAAAATTTTGAGGACTATATAAAGTTCAAAATTCAGTTAACAGTATTCATAACCGCTTTTGAACAGCTTGTTTGGTAAGTCGTGATGCGCTTATACTCATTGTTGCATGTAAAGCATGTTATTGAATTAATTTGAAGAAATACCGTACTATAAAATCTTGGGGTGTTACATATTGTACAAGGAGATTCATGAAAATAAGGATTTATTAAACTGTATAAATCCATTCATGCCATATAAGTTTAAAAAATATTCTCCTCGTACTTTTACCAGAAAAGTCAAAACAAACCTCATATGGTTAACAAAAGTAATATTCCTTCCAGACTACATAGTAAAAGTCAAAATGGGGTAAACATGACTTTAAACATACGTAGAAAGAATAGTAAAAAATAAAAGTAATATTCCTCCCTAACCATAGGTAAAATTTCTTCAGTATGTCTCCGAACATCATGTATAATTATTTAAATAATGTCATTTCCTTATTCAAGAATCGTAGTAATTTTTATGATCTCATATATGATTCAGATACGACTTTATATTAACCCTTCATTTTTCAGTTCCATGTTGAAGCAACATTTTGGGTAACAAACTTTTCATTTATTATACATTTTTTGACTTGTATCTCTTGAATTTAATACTTATACCATGGTTTACATACTTCCTAAATTTAAAACAAGATTTATATATCATATATATTTTCAGAGTGTGTATATGTATATAATAGATATGTAAATGAAATGGAATATATCATTCATGGAGACGGTAGGTCGTACGTACGTATGAACGTTGTTTTCTTTTTCTTACTAACATGAATGGAAGTAAGTAGATGAAATATATATATATATATATACATAAATCTAGTAGCATTATTTCGACATATATCTTAATATTATTCATTATATATACTTTATAATAATTGTTGAATGGTTAACATGGATAATGAATCCCATCGCTTCGTGGAGAGGGAAATCCGTACGTACGCACAAGCGATGATATCATTACCATAATTATTGAATGGGAGTGGAGTGTGAAATATAATATCTCCTAATTAGTATCATGTAATAATAATAATATATAGTTATTATTTCCATCATTATACCCATCCAAGTAAGGTCATTGTGAAAAAATAGATTACACCACAACGTGGAGACGGTATTCCATACGTATGAACGTGCAGTGATATCATTTTTCTTAAGATGAATTGAAGGTGAAATATGGTTGTTTCATAGTTATAATAAAATATCGATATATTATTGATATTGATTTTATTATGTTATAAAGAAACAACTAAATAAGAGGATGTAGAAGAAGAAATAAGTTTGAAATAATCGGTGGAAGATATTACCTCTTTCACAAAGTGCCTCCTTCAAACATCCTCTTTGGAACTAGAGTTGGTATTTTTAGAAGACCATCACCTCTACAATGTAACTATATAGGTTAATTAGAGTAATTGGTAGGGTTTGGCCAAGCTTGATGGCTCAAATTCAATGAAGAAGTGAGGGAAGGTGGTGCCCTTATATAGGAGTGGAGAGGGACACTTTTAGAATCCTTAAAAATATTAATTTATAATAAAACCCAACCCCACATAAAAAACTCCACAATGACTCAACTAAAAAGATGATATGATATAGGGTGTAATAAAATAAACCAATAAAACATAGACCTATTTAAAATTTATTTTAAACCTTATCATTTTGATTTATCCTTATTTTATCTATTAGATTTTATTTGTTGTAAAAATATTCTAAATAATAAATTGATAAGAATGATTACTTATTTGTTGTAAATTGACCATAATTAGATACCTTATGACATTATAGACCATATAAATTTCAATTACTAATCTTTTAATATTTTTTTGATTTTTAAATAATTTAATAATATGATATTTTTAATAAATATCAATAGTCTCAATTTTCACATTATTCATTTATTTTAATTTAAATAAAATCCAAACAGTTGATATATTCGAACAAAAATATATAATAGATTCTTAAAATGTATTATTCATCTATAAAATTCATGGGGTGCCTTAATTAGTAAATATAGAAATTTTTTAATATTTTTAAATCCATTTTTTTAATATTTCACTTAATAAGATAATTATTACATAATTTTTGTATAATTATTTAGAATACTTATTTGTTTCTAAAAAATTAAATATAAAATACTATGAAGAATATAAATATAATATATTTCAGAAGAATACATTTAATCAAATTTATCATCTAAAAATCACAACATTGAAATTTCTATATTCATCAAATTATGATGGTGAAAACATTAACATCATTTAAAATAATATAATATAAATTTCATAATCTTTTTTATAAAGATCCAAATGGTCCACAAGGCGACACAGATATTATTATGGTGTAGATATATGAGACCAATACATTTTGGTCGAGTGACTGGGTATTTTGATGAGTATTATTAATTTAGTAAAAACTATATTATTGATATTTCACTAAATAAATAATGTTTGTATCATTAATGTATATACTATTAAGGTAATTATATATTTCATAAAAATTACAAATAAATTTCGATGATATTGAAAAAATATTTATCTTTCAAATGAGTATTTATAATCGAATTTATATTCTGTAGAACCTTATATTAAAAATTATATAATTATTAGAGTTTAATAATATTCATAACGGCATGTTCATAATAAAATTATAATATTTCATTATTTAGTGAAACTTGGTATTTCATACCACGCAAGTTATCAAAAAGGTCTCTCTTGCATGTAACACAAGACAAGTATACTGTTCCGTATACTGCAAGATAATATTGGTGTATTGTACAACAGAAGATATCGAATATATTGAAAATAATATATCTCATAAAATATAGGGTTGTAACATTTTTTTTCAATGGTAGTGAGAATCGAGAAGTGCAACACCCCAAGATTTCATATTCAGTTATTTTCATTAAATTTTATAATAGCTTGTGCTACATGAAACAACGAATTTGAGCACACCATGACATACCAAACTAGCCTTTCAAAAAGCGTTTATGAATAGTATTAACTGAATTTTGAATTTTATATACTCCATATAATTTTAACATCAATATTATGTGTTTATTAGTCATAATATAAGAACAAAATAAAATTTTTAGATAAAATAAGTATTTCAAAAAAATGCAATTTTATAACCTTTTTGTGGAGAACCGTTTTTAAATCCAATATATGACACTTTTATATATTCAATTTGATGAAATAAACTTCTTCTATAGAAGTGGGAAATACAATTTTAGTTTGGATAAATTTTCAGTGATTTTTTAATAACAGTCGTATTTTGATGAATAGTGAAAAATAGTGAATTTTAATTAAAAACGACTTTTTTAATCAAAATAATTTATTGTAGTAAATTATATATTTATATGATATTGAGGTATACATAGACTATATTTTTTAAATTTAATCCAATTTTATCATTGGATGTTATTTTACATTTAAATTGGACAAAAACACATATTAATTTTGGATGTTTTTATTTCATAAAAACATGCTTTCTGGTTTTGACAATGGAAATATTAATTTATTTAATTAATAAAAATTATATGTTTTTAATTTTGTGAAATTGGAATCATTTTTGAATTTCAAATATCAATATTATTTGTGTGTGTATTTTTGGTATTTTTCTGAAAACTTTCAATTTTTGATGAATAATGATAAACTATATGTTATTGTTTAAAACAGACTTTTTTATTTTGTTAATTATTTATTAATATTATTTTTATTTTTAAGTAAAAATATATACATAATAACTATAAAAATTAACTTTAATTCATTTGAGTAATTTTATTATAAAACTAAATAAATTAAATTGTATTGATCTTTTTTCCATCTTTTAGCCCACTTCTAGGAACATTTGCAAATTTTAATAAAACACACTTCTACCAATTCCGTGAATTGAATTTCAAAAATCCAGGAGACACATTTGATATCAGTAAGTAAAATATGGTTCAATAAGAAGGAACTATATTTTGGTGAATAGTAACTTTTGAATTTTCTTTACCATGATTAAAAGTAAATAGGGCAATTAATGGTAAATATTATATTATAATTACCATAACACATCTACTAATTCTATTGTATAAATTTATATTATCCAAAATAAACCTTAAGAATAACATAGGATCCTTTTGATACACTGGGATTAGATTATTACCTTTATTATTATTTTATTTAAAGAAGAGTTAAAAGTGTAAAATACAAATTTGAATAACTCAACCATTTTTAATATTCTGTTATACATAACATAAATTCTAATATATATATTCATTAGTATTATAAAAAGGGTTCCAAAATACTGATATTTTATTTTTAAATTTTAGACATTAAATAATCAAATTTATTTATGAACCATTGATGATGCAGTAATTACCTAATTAATGATTAATTAATATAATTGATATTTTAAATATTAAAATAAATAGAAATTGAGAATTTTTATGAATACAAAAATTCAAGTTTAATATGACAGTTTATGGTTAATTTAATTATTTTTTTTCAAATTAATCACGTTGATTTGGCTATAACAAAAACCAAGTACTAAATAGTGTTAAAATTGAAATAATTGATTTTTTAAAATAGTACTATTTTATTAAATTATATAAGAGTCATAATAATATAACGATATTTCACAAAACATATATAATGTTATATAAGTTATTACTTAACCACTTGGGGTTATCTTGTCAGTTTATTGTCTGTTAATTAACCATATAATATAAAAATACAAGAAGACATGGTAAATATCATACTACTTAACTAAGAGTTAAATCTATTAGATAATGTTAACATGGTGACCTAGACCTATCTAAAACCTATTGGTTGAGAGGCTTGTGACCCATCCCCACCCTAACCTAGAAATAAATACATTTGGATTAATTAGAAACCTCAAATGAATTTAAATTAAAATTATATTTCATGATTTTCCTAAAGTGACCCACACCACTCTTATAATAGGGAACTTAACCTTCTATTAATTTCTCACTTCCAAATACATTTTCCATAGAAAACCCATTCCCCAATATTCTCCAAACTTCACTGACATAATCCTAGATTCCTTGGATCATAAATCCATCATAATGTTCCCTTTTGATCAAATTAAAAGAACCCGAAGAAGAGGTAATTATTTCACAACATCTTTCAACGTTTTCTCCTTCTTCCACATCGTCTTTCTTTGTTGTTTCAATACCAAAACAAAAAATCATGTAAATTATACATAATACTATGATATTATAAATAAGGTACATGTATATTCATTTTTTCTATCCTTCCTATGAATGTCAAAGTCACTATACATGCGTACGTACAGCTTATCGTATCCATGTTGTGGTGTAGTGGTTATTCAACATGTAATTGTTTGGATAGGTATAATAATGAAGTATAATTTGTGTAAATAATAAATAAAACAAGTTAGTTATTTAGTTTATATAATATTACATCTAATTATAAACGATTTCACTTTCAATTGAATGATATTGTTGCTCGTGCGTACGTACGGATTACCATCTCCACAAATGCGATGAGATTCATTCCCCATTGTAACCATTCAAGAATAATTTTCAATTTGTTATAAAAGTAATGTTTAATAATTTATTATAATTCGTTATGTGAATCAAATAAATCCTATTCATAAGAAACATGACTTATGTAACAAAACATATAATTGAAAACTAATCAGTTAACACCCTAAACAATGATACTACTAAAATATTACTAAAAATGAAATATTATAAAATAATATATGATAGAATATTTCTGTATGTGGTTCTTGAATATTTTAATAACAGTGATTGAACTATTATTATATGATCCCATCCTTAATCAATACTTAATCATGAGTTATTACAAGATTACACATTGAGGATCTTTTCAGGTTTAGAGTTTTAGAGAATTAGATCATAAAACTTGCATTACATTCCACATTTAAACAAAGAGGTTACATAAAAGATAATATTCATTTATTCCATAATCATAAAAATATTTAATATAAAACATGTATTCTTTCTTGACACTTCCTTGACACTATCATTATATCATGTACCCTTCCCTTGACCTATGAAAAACATTTCAAAAACTTGGGAAGAGCATAAAAAGCACAGTAAGGGATATAAAAATATGGAAAGGAAACATGAGTACATGTATACACAAGAATCAATGAAATCATACTCTACTGATTAAACATAAGCACAATAACATACCTCATCAAATCATGAATAAATCATATAAATCATAAGACATAAAGGTAACTTCAGGCATTCATGTCATTCTTACGTAGGGAGTAACCCTCTTGGTTACGTTTGGAATACCCATCACAGTATATTCCCTAAATCTATTCAGAGAAACCTCAATGTTTAACCCCTTCGCGTTACCCAATGCATTGGAGAGCTATATCAGGCTCACCCACCCTTAGTTTATCATGGAACCACCCATCATCATAACAATGCCCAAGAACCATAACATAATCATATCACATAAAACATGCATAAAGAAAACATAACATTTCCACATTTCAATAAAAATATATCAATACCACATATTTATATAATAAATAAATTATGAAAACATTTTTCAATACCACAATAAAAGAAAAGTAAAACAGGGTATTCATTTTTCTTTTTAAAACAATGTTTGGCTTGTAGAGGAAGCCGAAACTCAAATAATGGTCACGGCAGTGGAGAAGTCATTGTCGCCGCATATGTATGACCAAAACATTCCCTTTTGTCGTTTAGTAAAACTCTTTGTATAAAAAAAAGATTCCTTTTGGATAAACGTAAAAGTCAAAGGGGTTTATACACCGTATAGAAGAAGGTTGTGTATAAAACAAAATATGCCTCAATGAAAGGAGATTGAGACGAAGTCCCATACCTCGGGCCCTACTTGACTCAATCGTTCTTTAACATCCTGAATAATAATCTTGAGTAAATTTCTAATTGCATAAGAACCTTTGTCGAGTTCATTATTCCTTTTATATCACTTATTACCATGTCATGAACACTATGTAATTATTTAAGTTATTAACGGTCGTTTTAACGATCATTGGTACTTGAGTCAAAAATAAACTCTTTATAAAATCAATTTGTTCATGTATCCATTATATCCAGAGTTGTAATCATGATTTAGATATCATATATATAATATATATCCAGTATATACATGTAATTATAATAATACATAATCATTTAGAGGTAAGAAATGAAATGCACCATTAATGGAGACGTTAAGCTGTACGTACGCATGGACGCTACTTTCATTTCTATTTCGTATTTTATGGAATGGAATCAAATTGATATAAAGGTATATTATAATTACAGTATAATATCATATATAAAATAATTAATTACATCCTTTAGAAGTCCCAAATATGGCATTAAAGAATCAAATCACTTTGAAGGGGTGGTAGTCCGCACTTCCTAAAATGAAGATATCGCGTTTAACCATAATGGAAACCATAAAGGTATGCCATAAATGAAAAATAAATAAGCTTAAGTAAAACATAAACATAATATATATCATATTTAAATATAGTATAATCTTAATTTCCACCTTTGAAGCTGTTAAAACAATATTTAACAATCATCATTTCGTGAGGCAGAAATTCACCATCCACGGAAACAATATGTTCATTAACCATTATATGTAGGTGTGTGTAAGTGTATCTCGAATCCATATTATAACAACATCCTAGTATATTGAAGATACTGGTGTTGTTACAAAAGAAATGAATAAAAAGAGTTTACGGGGTTGGAGAATCAAAATATATCATAAGAACACAAGAGAAGACACTACTTTTAAATCGGGTAACTATTATTGAATTGAGCTTAAAGGCTTCCTTGGGAAGACTTATGCCCAAAGTGAGGCTTCTAAGAGTAAGAGAGGGATGTGGAGAGACAAAATGGGTAGGTTTTGGCCGATCAAAAGTCTTGAGAGGTGTGGGTAATGTGGTAGAGGTGGGGGCCTTTTATAAGAGGAGAGGAGGGGCACTCGTTGAATGTAAAGAGATGCTACTTTATTTTAAAATGAGTTTTGGATTTAAAAGGTCCCACATTGATATAATTTTAGGATAAGGTTATAAGGGTTCGAAATATACCCATACAATAGGTTTTTTGACAAGTGTATGTCTTAGAGTTTACATTATATTTTTATTTTATTTAAATCGTTATATAATGAGGTAATTGATGCCTCATCACGATGTCATAAATAATTTAATTTATTTAATGTCTAAAATTTATAAAAAAAATACTATAATGTATGAAATATTTTTATAATTGCAATGACTATTTATAGTAAAACATATGACTTGTATAACCCCACGTTAAAATTGTTTTATTAAAATAACTCATGTTTGTGACATTTTTACTTTAACGTTAAATAAAAGGCATTAATATCTTTATCTTACCCAAGTGGCTCCATGGGGTCCCAAAAATCATCCCATGGGTTATCGTGGTCGGCCATGACACAACCAATAAGGGTAGTACATGTGTCAAGTTCATTTAATATTATTAAAACATTATTCTTATCTCAAATTACACTAATTACCCCTAATCACGATTAAAAAACATAAAATTTACTATTCACTAAAAAATTATTTTAATCCCATTTAACAACATTTTACTTCATAATGACAACCATGTATGTCAGATTTTTTGATAAACAAAACACAGAGGTGGTAAAATATCATTTAAAGGAAAAAAATCGGTTTTTTAAGTACCACTTAGTGGTTTCACTATTCATCAAAAATTGAAGTTTTTCAGAAAAATACCAAAAATTAACCCTAAGCTATATTTGGTATTCCAATTTTAAAAATTATGTATATCATACAAAATTCAAATCATATATGTTAAATTAATTAATTTAATAATTAATTCCTGTTGTCATGACAAATAGCGTGTTTTTATGAAACAATAAGTATCAAAAGATTGACACTAGTTTATGTCCAATTTCAAAGTGAATTTATTTCCAACGACCACTATTAGATTAAATGGTAAAAATATATTATATGTATACTATAAAACATATTTAAAAGGTAATCTAACTATATAATTAAATTATATGAAAAAGCAGTTTTGATGTAAACTGCAGTATTTTTCACTATTCGTTAAAAATGAACATTTCCAGAAAAATACCAAAAATTTACCCAAAGTAAATTTCAATGTCCCAATCATAAAGAATATGTTTATTTTGAAAAATAGCGCTTATAAAATTGTCAAAAGTATGATTTAAAAATGGGTTTCTATCAAAAGGCAGTAAAACAATCTTTTAAAAATATTAGTGTATGCAATGCTTAAGATTGTATTTATTCTCATTTTAAGCCTCTAAAACACTATCTAATTCAATAATATATATAGATAAAAATATCTATTATTCATTACTTACATGGGATGTTACATCCTTCCCCCCTTTAGAAAAATCTATCCCCACAATTTATTTACATATCGAATAAGTGGGGGAATTTAGCCCTCATTGAATTTTCAGATTCCCATGTTGCCTCTTCAATCATGTGGTTTTTCCACAAAACATATAACTGATGAATCACCATATTCAGTAACACTTTCTCCCTGTGGTTAATTATCTCGAACTGTTGTTCCTCGTAATTTAGGTTCTCTTCCAGCTGAACTACCTCTGGACTCAAAACATGAGATGGATCTAGCATATACTTTCTCAACATCAAAACATGAAAAACATTGTGTACCTGAGATAAACTCAGAGGTAATGCCACTCGGTAATCAACTAATCCAACACTCTCCAGAATTTCATATGGTCCAATGAACCTTTGACTCATCTTTCCTTTCTTACCAAATCACATAACACTTTTCCACGATGAAACTTTGAGAAAAACATGATCACTTACCTCGAAAGATAGATCCTTCCTCCGGTTATCCGCATAAATCTTCTGCCTGCTTTGAGATGTTCTCATATGTTTCTGAATCAACTGAACTTTTTATTCCATCTCTTCTACCAATTCTGGTACCATCAACTTCCTTTCACCCACTTCATCCCAGAAATCTGGAGTTCGACACCGCTTCCCATATAACGCCTCAAATGGTGCCATCTGTATACTGGAATGAAAACTGTTATTATATTAAAACTCAACCAAAGAAAGATGTTTGTCCCAAATTCCCTAATAATCCATCGAACAATCATGTAGCATATCTTCCAAAGACTGATTTTTTCGTTCAGATTGCCCATTTTATTGAGGATTAAAAGCTGTACTAAAATTTTATTCAGTAACCAACGACTTCTGAAGGCCTTTCCAAAAGTTAGAAGTGAACCTGGGATCACGATTAGATACAATGGAGAGAGGAACTCTATGTAACCTGACTATCTCTTTATGATACAATCGAGAAAGTTGATCTAGGGAAAAAGTATCTCGTATAGAAAGCAAATGAGTAGATTTAGTCAAGCGATCAAAAATAACCCAGATTGCATTATTACATCAAGGTATCTTCGGAAATCCTACAAAAAAGTCCATGGATATTTTTTCCCATTTCCACTCTGGTACTGGTAAAGGCTGAAGCATCTCATTCGGTAACTTTCGCTCTGCTTTAACCTATTTATAAGTCAAAAACTTCTCTGTAAAATCAGTAATATCTCTTTTCATTCCATCCCACTAGTAATACACAAACAGATCTCTGTATATCTTAGTACTGCTAGGATGAACTGAAAACGGAGAACTATGAGCTTCACATAACAAATCTCTATTCAACTGTGAATCACAAGGCACACACAATCTCTTCCAAATCTCAAAACACAATCATTATCAATGATGAATTTAGGAAACTTACCCTTCTGAACCAGCTCTACCTTTTTCTTCAACTCAATGTCTTGCTTCTGTGCTTGCTTGATTCTGTCTGATAGAGAAGATTCCACTGATACCTGAAACAAAACAGAACATCCTGCACCAGAAACTTCTATGACAAATTTCATCAAATCCTTAACCAAAGGATCACGTTCCAAACGCAACATTGATAATGAAGCATTACTTTTTTGACTCAAAGCATCAGCCACTTTATTTTCTTTTCCCAGATGGTAATGAATTGTACAATCATAATCCTTGATTAATTCTAGCCATCTCCTCTGTCTCATGTTCAATTCTTTATGAGTGAATATATACATTAAAATTTTATGATCTGTATATATTTCACACTTCACTCCATACAAATGATGCCTCCAAATTTTTAACGCGAAAAAACAAATGATAATTCCAAATCATGTGTAGGATAATTTACCTCATGAGTTTTTAACTGACCTGAAGCATAAGAAATTACCTGATCATTCTGAATTAGGACGCATCCAGGTCATTTTAAATAATCATCCCTGTAGAAAACAAACTCTCCATTCCTGGAATGTAGTTCCAAAACTAGAGCATTCTCTAATCTTCTTTTCAATTCCAAAAAAAATCATCACATTCTTTTGTCCAGATAAACTTAACACCCTTCTGAGTTAGCTTAGTCATTGTACTAGATAACCGTGAAAAATTTATAACAAACCTTCGGTAATAGCATGCCAAACCAAGAAAACTACGAATCTCAGTTTCATTTGTGGGTCTTGGCCATTCTTCAAAAACCTTTGTTTTTACAGGATCAACATTTATCCAATCTTCAGAAACAATGTGACCAAGGAAAGAAATTTGTTGCAACCAAAACTCACACTTGCTGAATTTCACATACAATTTCTTCTATTTTAAGGTATGAAAAATAACCCTTAATTGTATTAATGCTCCTCTTTAATTTTAGAAAACACCAAAATATCATCAATAAAAACCACCACAAACGTATCCAAGAACTCATGGAAAATTCTATTCATTATGTCCATGAATACAGCAGTTGTATTGGTTAGCCCAAAAGGAATTACTATAAATTCATAATGGCCATATCTTTTACGGAACGCGGTATTCGGAATATATGCTTCCTTTACATTCAGTTGATGGTACCCCGATCTCAGGTCAATCACTGAAAAATACTGAGCTCCCTGGAGCTGATCAAAGAAATCATCGATATAAGGCAAAGGATATTTGTTCATAACAGTGATGTTAATCAAGGCTCTATAATCAATTCAAAGTCTCATTGAACCATCTTTCTTTTTAACAAATAAAACAGGAGAAGCCCATGGTGATGTGCTAGGTCAAATGAAACCATTCTCTATTAAATCTTGCAATTGCTCCTTCTACTCTGAAAGTTCAATTTGAGTCATTCAATAAGGGGGTTTTGAAATTGGCTTAGCATCAAGAACTAAGTCAACAGTAAACTAAACTTCCCGATCTGGTATTATTTCAGGAAAATCATCCGGAAAAACATTAGGATACTCATTTACCACTGGCACATCATTAATCTGAACAGTTCCATTGTTTTCAACGATGTGTTGAAGGTAACATTAATTTCCATATTTTACAAGTTTATCATCCTCTTGATAATTTATCAACAGTAAGGGTTCATTCATGTACACAAACTGAAATAATTTCTAAAAAGAAACTTCTTTAGATATACAGTCAATCTTATCATGGTAAATAGAGAGCCAATCCATACCCATGATAACATCAAACTCTACTACAGGTAAAACAATAAGGTTCGCAAGTAGGTTCTTTCCACAGATAAGGATATGATGATTCCTATAAATTCTTTCTGCCTCAACATTTCCCCCAGGTGATTTTACCACAAGTTCAGGAGTTATTTCTTGAGATGGTATTCACATTTTAATAGAATCGTTTTCAGAGATGAATGAATGTGTAGACCCTGAATCAAACAACACCCTGTCATAATCTGAAAAAACAAACAAAGTACCTAATACAACTTCATTTGATGGATCTACATCTGCTGAAGTAGTTTCAAAGGATTTCATCACCCCTTTCTGCTTGTTGTATAACTGCTTCCCATCACTCAATCTCTTTTTCGGACACTCGTTTGCATAGTGACCCATCTCATTGCACTTAAAACATTTCACTAACTTTAAATCAAATTTGTTCTTACCATCCCACTGATCATTTTCAGTGCAATCACGAGCCTTATGTCCCGTCTTACAGCATCAGTAGCACTTTCCAGAAATCCGAAGGCATTCCCCAGCATTCCTTTTACAACATTTATCACAAACTGGAAACCTAGATTTCTTACCATCAGACCTTTTTGAAGAATGAATTCCTTTCACATGACACCTCGGTCTCTTATTCTGCTGGTTTTTATAGAACACTTTATCATCAGAAAACTCCATTTCCACCTTTTAAGAATATCAAACAAGCTTTTAATAACATTTGAACTCACATGAAGCAAATTCCCTTGGATATTTTGTCTTTAATCCTGAGTAAAAACGATTGTTTTTACTATCAAGGTCTTGGATAAAATATGGAGCATACCTTTCCAATAGAGTGAACCTTTCTTCATAGGTAGCCACTGAGTCTTCCTCTTGCCTCAATTCCCAGAATTGTTTTTCCATCCTATGTCGAACAGCCATAGGAAAATACTTCTCAAGAAACATACCTTTGAATTCATCCTAGTGGAGAGCATCAATCTCATCAGCGTCCCTAATATTTTTAACCATCGACCACCACTGATCTGCCTCACCCTCCAAATAGTAAATATCAAGACTAACCATTTGATTGTCTGAACACCCCATGACATCGAATGTCTTCTCCATTGCTTTAATCCACCATTCAGCTAGAACAGGGTCAGATGATCCTCTGAATGATAGGGGAGGCTGCCTCATGAAATGTTCCACCACTGACATGTTCCTCTGCGGTTGATCTGGCTGATCTCATGCATGGATACCCCCACCATTTATTGCATGAGTCAACTGTTCCATTACTGCAACAAACTGTTGAGTTCCAATTCCGACCATCTCAGGATGCTGATTCGGAAGGTTATTTCTTTCAGTAAGCCTTCCTAGCACTGCTTCCCTGTTTCCTCTGTAGAAAACCATTCTGAACAGACATGTCTTAGATGAAGCAACATTTTAATCTTTAAATGATATATGATTTCAATTTTACCATAAAAAATACTTTTGGATAATCATTTAATAGAAATATAACTCCTAAAGTTGTCTAAACCGAACTCTAATACCAACTATAAGGCCCCAACCTTAAACATTACTTTATCATGAGTTATTAAAAGATTACACATTGATGATCTTTTCAGGTTTAGAGTTTTAGTGAATTAGATCATAAAACTTTCATTACATTTCACATTTAAAAAAAGTGGTTACATAAAAGATAGTAATCATTTTTCCCTTCAACAGAAATATTTTTAAAATAAAACATGGATTCTTTCCTGACACTTCCTTGACATTATTATCATATCATGTACCCTTCCCTTGATTGTGAAAAACATTTCAAAAACATGGGATGAGCATAAAAAGCTCCATAAGGGATATAAAAATATGGAAAGGAAACATGAGTATTTGTATAAAAAAGAATCAATGAAAACATACTCTACTCATTAAACCTAAGAACTTTAACATACCTCATCAAATCGTGAATAAATCATAGAAATCATAAGACATAAAGGTAACTTGAGGCATTCATAACATTCTTACGTAGGGAGTAACCCTCTTGGTTACGTTTGGAATACCCATCACAGTATATTACCTAAATCTCTTCAGAGAAACCTTAACGTTTATCCCCTTTGCGTTACCCAATGCATTAGAGATCAATATCCAGCTCACCCTCCCTTAGTTTATCACGGAATCACCCATCTTGATAACAATTCCCAAGAACCATAACATAATCGTATCACATAAAACATGCATAAAGGAAACATAACATTTCCATATTTCAATCACAATATATCAATACAACATATTGATATAATAAAAAAATTATGAAAACGATTTTCAATACCAAAATAAAAGAAAATTAAAACAGGGGATTTATTTTTCTTTTTAAAAAAATCTATGGCTTGTAGCGGAAGCCGAAACTCAAATAATGGTCATGGCGGCGGAGAAGTCACTGTCACCACATACGTACGACAAAAACATTCCCTTTTGTCATTTAGTAAAATGATTAATTTAAAAAAAGATTCAATTTGGATAAACGTAAAAGTGAAAGGGGTTTATACACTGTATAAAACAATATATGCCTCAATGAAAGGAGATTGAGACGAAGTCCCATACCTCAGGCCCGACATGACTCAATCATTCTTTAACGTCCTGAATAATAAACATGGGTTAATTTATACATTCTTAAGAAAATTTTTCAAGTTCATTATTCCTTTTATATCACTTATTACCATGTCATGAACACTATGTAATTATTTAAGTTATTAACAGTCGTTTTAACGATCATTGGTACTTGAGTTACAAATAAACTATTTATAATTACAAGTTTTTCATGTATCTGTTATATCCATAGTTATACTAATGATGTAGATATCATATATGTCATATATATCTAGTATATACATGCATTTATAATATTACATAATCATTTTGAGGTAAGAAATGAAATGCACTGTTCAGGGAGATGGTATGCCGTACGTACGCATGAACGCTACTTTCATTTCTATTTCATATTTTATGGAATTGAATTATAATGATATAAATGAAAATTATAATTCCAGTATAATATCATATATAAAATCATTAATTACATCCTTTATACGTCCCACATATGGCATTAACGAATCAAATATATATTAGGGGGCGGTAGTCCGCACTTCCTAAAATCAAGATATCGCGTTTACCCATAATGGAAACCATATAGGTATTCCATAAATGAAAAATAAAGAATCTTAAGTAAAACATAAAAACAATATATATCATATATATATATATAGTTTCATCTTAATAGCCACCTTTGACGGTGGTAAAAGAATATTGAACAATCATCGTTTCCTGATCCAGAAATTCGCCATCCACGGAAACAGTATGTTCTTTAACCATTAGATGTAGGTGTGTGTAAGTATAGCTCGAATACCTCTTATAAAAACATCCAAGTATATGGATGATACTGGTTTCATTACAAAATAAATAAATAAAAAGTGTTTATGGGGTTGGAGAAGCAAAATAAAACATAAGAACACAAGAGAAGACACTACATTTAAATCGGGTAACTCTTTTTGATTTGAGCTCAAAGGCTACCTTGGGAAGACTTCTGCCCAATGCGAGGCTTCTAGGAGTAATATAGGGATGTGGAGAGAAAAACTGGATAGGTTTTGGCCAAGCCAAAGTCTTCAGAGGTGTGGGTATGGGGGTAGAGGTGAGGGCCATTTATAAGAGGAGAGGAGGGTACTCTAGGAAAGTAAAGAAATGATACTTTATATTAAAATGTTTTTCGGTTTTAAAAGGTCCCACATTGATAAAAATCGAGGATAAGGTGATAAGGGTTCAATATATAACCATAATATAGGTTTTTTTGACAAGTTTAGGTCTTAGATTTTACATTATCTTTTCATTTTATTTAAATCATTAAATAATGAGGTAATCGATGCATCATCATTATGTCATAAATAATTTAATTTATTTAATTTCTAAAAATTTAAAAAAATACTATGATGTATTAAATCTCTTTAGAATTTTAAGGACTATTTATAGTAAAAAATATGACTTGTATAACCCCATGTAAAAATTGTTTTAGTAAAATAACTCATGTTTGTGACATTTTTACTTTAACATTAAATAAAAGGCATTGATGTCTTTATTCTACCCAAGTGGTTCCATGGGGTCCCAAAAATCGACCCATGGGTTGTATTGGTCGGCCATGACATTTCCAATAAGTGTAGGACATGTGTCAAACTTCATTTAATATTATTAAAACATTATTCTTAACTAAAAGTACACTAATTACCTCTAATCGCGATTAAAAAACTTAAAAGTTACTATTCACTGAAAAATTATTTTAATACCATTGAACAACATTTTACTTCTTAATGAGAACGATTTATGTCAGATTTTATGAAATTCAAAACACAGAGGTGGAAAAATTTCATTTAAACGAAAAAAATCAGTTTTTTAAGTACCACTTAGTGGTTTCACTATTCATCAAAAATTGAAGTTTTTGAGAAAAATAACAAAACATCACCCTAAGCTATATTTGATATTTATAATTCGAAAATGATGTCTATTTTAAAAAATTAAAATCATATAAGTTACATTAATTAATTTAATAATTAATTCCCGTTGTCATAACAAATAGCGTGTTTTTATTAAACAACAAGTATCAAAAGATTGACACTAGTTTAAGTCCAATTTCAAAGTGAAATTAATTCCAATGACCTCTATTGGATTAAATGGTAAACATATATTATATGTAAAATTTAAAACCAATTAAAAAGATAATCTATCCAAATAATTAAAATAGATGAAAAAGCAGTTTTGATGTAAAATGCAGTATTTTTCACTATTCATTAAAAAAATGAACATTGTCTGAAAAATACCAAATATTTACCCAATGAAAATTTAAATGTCCCCATAATAGAGAATAAGTTTATATTGAAAAATAGAGCTTATAAAATTGTCAAAAGTTTGATTTAAAAATGGTTTTCCATCAAACGTGAGTAAAACAATCTTTTAAAAATATTAGTGTATTCCATGGTTAAGATTGGATTTATTCTCATTTTAAGCCTCTAAAACACTATCTAATTCATTAATAGACATATATAAAAATAACTATTCTTCATTACTTACTTGGTAGGTTAAAATTATACATGAGGTTCACTTACCCTATACTAAGGAAAAGTATAGGGTAAGGGTTTTTCATCTCACATCTTATTCCTATGAGAATCATGCTATATTGGCGCAATTTCCTTTTCTATGGTGTAAGTACTGCCCATGATTATATGATTTCTGTAATGTAATTTAATTTATGGGATTTCAAATCTATATTTTATGATGCTTCTTCCATTGGGTGTATGTTTCATAACATACCAAATCGGTAAGAGAATTTCTTATTTCGATTTCCCCTCCTTGGGTTTTATGCAGACTTCGTTCATTATTTTACTCCAATATTATGTGTGAAATTACTATTAATATATTTATGTACTAATTTACAATTCCCTTTGATTGAATATACTTTGGATACACATAACCACTCCTTCCATAAAATCTCATGTCATCAATTTGAACTTGATAAGATTAATCTTATCTCAATTTTCCTTCATTGATTTAAACATTCAAGTTAATGGTGTTGTTTTTTTTAACGAATATGTGTGAATGTACACTGATTGTTTTACAATTAATATCCAATTATATGGAGTGTATTTATATTTTTTACACATAATTATTTCATTTATTTATCCATTATTTAATAATACCATCTTTATAAGGTATTTCCTCTCAATTTACATTCCATTGAAACTTCTTTGTTGTTATGCGCCAATTCACTCTTATATGGTGTATATACTGTACTCGAATATATTATATCATTAATCCATTAATTATCATAATATTATAATGTTTTTCTAACTCAATTATTTTTATTCAACTGTCTATAATTAGGTTAGGAACTCTAACTAAAATATCATTTTAAATGTTTTCATGATTTAATCTTCTAAATCATTGTCATTAATTTCCATGTTTTAAAAATGGTTTTAGGAATTAATTTATATGGGAATTAATTTTTTAAAATTGAAAATATTTTTAAATCATTCAATGTGGTATGGGACACATTGTTTCAAAAATTTATCTTTAACAGCTTCTTGATAAATAGTGAGACTTTTAAATGTTTTCAAGAAAAAGGGATTTTTCTCTCAAATGGTTTCACTAATTATTAGAATATATGTCAAAATCATAATTATTATTTATGGATGATTATTTATTATAATATAATCTTCCATATTGTATTGAGTGAGATAGGCTTGACTATGGATGTGTTATTTTTGTACAATTCGTGGGATGTGGTTAAAATGTTGACATTTCACATTTTTGATTTAATATGAATGTGTAGAATATGTTTTATCCTTTTCATATGAGGAGTATGATATACTTAGTAAGTGATGGGTTGAGCCCACTATATCTCCTCAATGAATCGGTAGGTATCATTAGAAAAACTAGTGTTTTGGTAAAAGGCCTTGACAAAATGTTATTTTTAGTCCTAGCATTATGCTTTGACTATGTGGTTATAATGTCTGGCATTATGGATTCCATAATTATTAATTAGCTATTGATATTACAAGTTATTATTCGACTAGGAGATTATCCATGTGAATAAGAAAATGGAATCATTAGATTTATATTTTCCATTTTATGTCAAAGTTTATGTTTAAATGGGTTGTGTTTTAGTCTTATACGCTTCCTTAAATGTTTATGATAATTTATGATAGTTTTCTCTATATTGTTATCATTACTGAGCATCTGAGCTCACGCCTTTCATAAGAATTATTTTTTACAAATGAAGATGTATATTATAATTGACATAAAGGAATAGGAAATGGGTTATAAGGTTTTTACATTGAGACACAATGTTGTTGTTTTTCATTTGATAATGTAATGTAAAAATTATGTGTGTCTCTATTACTTACATGGATACAAAACTGAACAGTCTTTTGAGACATGATCTATTGTGATGAGGAAAATGTTAAGTTATAATGCACTGACTCTAGGAAACTAGGGTCAGGGTAATACATTTGGTATTAGAGGAATTTTAGTACCATCCTTAGAACCTATATTTAGAAAAACTATGATTAGAATACACTACCATAATATCGAAATTTAGTATTAGTATATAAGAACATCAAAAAAATTGGTAATGTAAATATTATGTCGGTTTTCCATGAAATAAATCCTTGTACGGATATGAGTAAGTAGAAGTGTCTCTAGCATAGATGTACCTAGTAGTGAAAAATCTATCATAGAGTTTCGGGCCTGACCTAGGGTATCCTAGTACACGAAAATGGGCCTTGGTACACTCATGGTTATGACACTCCAGGGATATATGATTAGTATAATTCACATTTTCTTTACTTACCAATTTCATGTATTTTAATATAAGATGATAATAAATAACCTTGGTTAATCATAAGGTGATTTCAATTGAAAATAATGTGATACAATATTCTTTAAATTTTTTTATGACTCACAATATGATTTCCAATGTTAGTCAACGGCTAGATTACAAGGAAGTCATTGTAACAATGAACATGATGTACAAGGATGGAACGATGATGAATATGAGAAACTATATGTAATGTTGATGGGCATAAATGATATCATGTTCATGCCGATGCAGGTTTCCAACAATATGATCAACAATATATACATTAACCAACTCCCAAACTCAACCTAGAAGAGAAAGACAGAGAATGATAAGATATCCAGTAGTGGAAATCAAAGAGAAAAGAAATCTCAATTTCCATCAAGCAGATAATGTGGAAGGAGACACCAAGGAAAATGTCTCAATGGAACAAATAAATGCTTTATGTGTGGAAAATAATGACATAATGTAAATATTTGCAGAGGAATAATGAAGTTTACTATGGAAGAAAATAAAAATGATCCTAAGAATCTAATTGTAGAAATTGTCTACAAATGTAATGGACCATGGTATTACCTGAGTCAATGCCCAATTCAATAAGATAACCTCTAGGTCAAGGAAAAACTAATTTCGTAATAAACTGAATGAAAAATGTTTAAAAATATTAATGATATTTGTTTATGTGATTACATTGGAGGAATATTCTCTTGTATGTGTAACCATGTAGTTTGTTAGATGAAAATTAAATTGGAAGAATAATTATATTTTCTGTTCTGGATATAGTTATAAATAACCACTGGGGTTTATATGATCATTTAACTTGAGGTAATTATAGGTTATTAATTATTGCGATGAAAATGAAAGGTATAAGAAAAAATTTGAGGTTAAATTATGTTATCATTATTTTGAGGAATTTATCTCATTTTACGAATGATATAAATAATTGTTTTCCAAAACGGACAACACACAGACCATGTGACAACTTATCACATCGAACAATTCTTTGGGAATCAAACCCACAACTAAAGTGAGATTGAGATTTATCACCTTCCACATGACTACATGAAGTCCCTAGTAATTGTGACTAATTAATTCTAGATAAATTATTGTATAGCTCAAAAATAAGTTGAATTGGGATCTTATGTTTTATCAAATTAATATCATTAGTATTGAAATATGATATGTGGATTAAGTGATAAATGTTTTTTTTGGAAGATTTACGCTCTGTTGGGAATAGTATATTCCTATGGAAAATAGAATAATACGGAATTTCATTTGAGGAGTAATGGTAGATTTTGTTGGAAGAATCTATGTTTTTTATATAGATTCTTGTTGTTAATAGAAATTATTAACTTACAATAGAGAATATGTAATGGGTTAATTAAACTTCTGTATGAGACTTTAAGAGGGGTTTGTGTAATTTGGAGATAAATTTTACGATTTAAAATGAATGACTATTTGATTAAACTCTACTTAGATTCATGATTCAATATTAGTTTAGATTATATTGATGGATTTTAAGGGCAATTGTTTTTTCAATGGTCATTATTGAACTTTGGGTATAGTTTGTTCAATATTGGATGTTTTGAATAATATTTTTTTCTATAAAGGATTATCCATTTTGGGGATCATCTGATCTTATACTAACCATTTGGTTTTGGATAATCTCTAAATACAATAAAATCATATAGTTTATCCTTTGTTGATTTTTTCATTATCTAGATGTTGATTTTAACACTTTAGGTGTGACCAAGTAATCTTGAATACTCAATGTTTAGATAAAAGCTGAGTTAGTGGTAGAAATTTATTAGAGGATGAAACTCTACTTATAAAGTAAGTATATCTATTTTTCTTCATATTCAATCTCATAAATAAATTCTCAAATTTATGAAATGTAACGTAAATCAAAAAACATTTTCTCTTTACTTTTCCTAATGGGAAACTAATGACCGTTTAACCCATCAAAAGTTTGGGGTTTTATTTTTGTTAACTTTCTCCAGATAAAGTTTTCTATCACTCTTCATCAGAAATTTACACTTTGTTTATCATCTATATTCATGTTCTCCTACACGGAATCCTAGTATGGGTTATTTTGGGTGACCATTTAACTATCTGACTTTCTTCTATTGTGATTGTTTTAATGACTCTTCTTCTGATGTGGGAATTTCATTGAAGTTACTAAGATATTTTTTAAAATAGTGAGGGTGAAATTTCCAAAAGGGGGGAAGGTTGTATCATCCCACGATTTCATAGTAAGTTATTTTCTTTTTAATAATTCAATATCTTGCGCTACACGCAACACCGAGTTTGAGTGCACTAGGACATACCAAACTAGCTGTTCAAATTTTTTTTATGAATCATATTAACATAATTTTTAATTTTATATTCTCAATAAAATTTTAGCATCAACACTATGTGTTTATTAGACATAATATAATAAAAAATTATAATTTTTCAGATAAAAGATGTATTTTTCAAAAAATTAATTTTTACCACCTTTTAATGGAGAACAATTTTAAAATCTAATATTGGAAACATTTATATAATAATATTGACAAAATAAATTTCTTCCTTAGATATGGGACATAAAAATTTATTTTTCAAATATTTTCAATGCTTTTCTAATAACATTAATTTTTTGATGAATAGTGAAAAATACTAAATTTTAATTAAAAACATCGTTTTTAATCAAAATAATTAATAGTGTTAAATGAAATATTTTAATGGTTTTTAGGTATAATTATATTAAATTTTTATAATTTAATCCAATTTTAGTTATTAGAAGTTATTTTACATTTAAAATGGACATAAACACATTTCAATCTTTTGAAATATTTTATTTCTCTAAATTATTATTATTGGTTTTGACAATGGGAATAGTTTTTTAGTATAATTAGTAAAAATTATATGTTAATTATATGGTGAAATAGTCATCATTTTTGAATTTTAAATATACAAATTAGCTTAGATTGAATTTTTTGTATTTTTCTGAAATCTTTCGATTTTTGATGAATTGTGAAAAAAACAATGTTATTGTTTAAAACCGACATTATATTTAAATAATTATTTATTTTATAAAAATTCATATTACATAAAAATAGATTCATAATATCTATATAAATTCAATTTAATTATTTGGAGTAATTTATAATAATATTATATGTATAAAATTTTATTGATCTTTTTACCGTCTTTTTCCTACCTTCTAAGAACATTTGAAAATTTGCATTAAACATAATTTTAACACTTCATTAAATTGAATTTAAAAAAAATAATAGCCATGGTTGACATCATTATGTAATTTTTTTTCAATAAGATGAAAATAATTTATGTTTAATAGTAACTTCATATTGTTATTTATCACAGTTAACAGTAAATAGGATAATTAATGGCAAGAATGATATTATAACAACCTAAAACATGTCCTAATTCTAATGGATAAGTGTATTTATACCATAATAAACCATAGAAAAAAAATAATGTCCTTTTGATCAACTTGTATTAGATTAGGACATTTATTATAATTTTATTTAAATAATAGTTAAAAGTGTAAAATTCAAAGATAAATTACTAGACCATTTTTAATATAGGGTTATACATAAGATAAATTCAAGTATAAAAATTCATTATAAAGATAAACATATTTACAATATCATGATATTTTATTTTTAATTCTTATACATTATATAATTAATTTTTTTACACATGATGATGCAGTAATTAAATAATTAATGATTGATTAAAATAATTGATATTAAAAATATTAAAATAAATGTAATTTTAGACTTTTGAAGCATTCAATAAAGTTTTAATGTTAATATGACATGTTAGGGTTGATTTAATGAATATATTTTGACGTAATCAAATTGATATGACTTTATACAAAACTAAATAATAAATAATGTCAAAATTTACATAATTGTGTTTTTAAAACGAATACTCTTTTAGTATAATATATAATAGTCCATAAAATATATGGTTTAGAAAAAAGGATTATATATTGACAGATATTTTATTAATGAACCATTTGGTGTTCTATTGTCTATTTATATTACGTTTATTAACCTTATAATATAAAAATACAAGGAGATATGGTAAATTTCAAAACAATATAACTAAGAGTTAAATCTAAATAATATGGTTAATATGCTGATCTAAACCTGTCTAAAAACTATTTGTTAATGTTTTTAGCCTCATTCCCACCATATTCTCTAAAAAAATCCATTTGGATCTATTTTAATCCAAAAAAGAATTTTATATTAAAATTATATTTCACGGTTTTCCTAAACGGACCCTCACCTCTCTTATAAAAGGGCACTTCGCCTTCTCTTAATTTTACACCTCCAAATCCTTTTGGCCCACCCAACCCCAAATAAAATATTCTCCCATATACCCTCAATTTATTTTAGATGCCTTAATATGATCCTGAAACCATCCAATGGATCCCTTTTGATCCAATCATAAAGAAGCACCCGAATAAGAGGTAATAATTTCATCACCTCTTTCAAAGTTATCTTCTTCTTCCACATTCTTCTTCTTTGTTGTTTCCATACCAAAACAATAAATCTCGTACCTTATACAAACTATGATGTTATTATTAATATGTTTCTACTTTATTCATTATTTTATCCATCCTATGAATGACAAAGTCACTATATGTGTGTTCGTACGGCTTACCGTCTCTACGTCATGGTCTAGTTGTTATTCAACAATTAATTATTTTGATGGGTATAATAATGATGTATAGTTGATGTAAATAATAAATATAAAATGTTAATGATACTTTTATATATGGTATAACATCAAATTATATACGATTTCATCTTCAATTGAATGAAATTGTCGCTCGAGTGTACATACGGATTACCGTCTCCATGAACACGATGAGATTCATTCCCCATCATAACCATTCAAGAATAATATTAATTATCTAATTAAAAGTAATTATTATGAACTTAATATAATTCTGTATATGAATAAAATACATTATATCCATAACAAACATGACTTATATAACAAAACATATAATTGAAAATGAGTCAGTTAACACTAGAAACAGTAATACAACTAAATTATTATTAACAATGAAATATTAGAAGACAATATATGATATCATATTTATGTATTTTTTTCTTGTATAATTTAAAAACAATTATTTAAATATTATACAAGGGGTTAATGTACCCTCGACTATAGAAAATTACAAGGTAGTGGGTTTTCATCTCACATCTTATTCCGGTGAGATTCATTTTATATTGCCACTATTTCCTTTTGTGTGGTGTAAGTATTGGCCAGGATTGTATAGTTTTTGTAATATAAATTAATTTCTGGGTTTTTACATATTTATTGTATGATCCTTGTTTCATGGGGCGTGTGTTTCTAATGTTACCAAATCGGTAATGGAATTTCAAATTTTGATCTCCACTCATTGGGTTTTACAAAAACTTCATTGCTTATTATACTCCAATATTATGTGTAAAATCACTATTTATTTATTTTTGTAGTAATTATCTCTTTCATTAGTGTGGATATACTTTTGATACCCATAATCACTCCATTTATAAGTACTCAATTTAACGATATGAACTTGATAAGAGTAATCCTAACTCTATTTCCATTCATTAAGTTAAACATACAGGTCATTGGTGTTGTTTTTTTACAAGAATATGTGTAAATGTCCTCTGAATTATTCACACTAAATTTACAATCCTATTTACTGTATTTATAATTTTGAAACATAATTATTTCATTTATTTAACCAAATTTAAGGATATATTTTAATAATTGATTTTAATCTCAATTTTCATTCCATTGAGACTTTTTTGTTGTTATGCCCCAATTCACTCTAATATGGTGTTTATATTGTACTTTGTCATAGTATATCATGAATCCATTTATTATCATGATATTTTAATTTTTTATTTCCTCATTTTATTTTATTCAAGCGTCTCTCATATTGTTAAGATCCCTAACTAAAATATCATTTTAAATATTTTAATTATTTATTATTCTAAATATTTCTCATTAATTTCAATTTTTTAAAAATGGTTTTAAGGATTTATTTATATGGACATTAATGTTTTAAAACTAAAATTATTTCTAAAATATTCAATGTGGTATGGGACATTTTGATTCAAAAATCAATTTTTAACTGCTTCTTGAAAAATAGTGAGGCTTTTAAATTTTTTCAAGAAAAAGTGATATTTATCTGAAATAGTTTTACTGGTTATTTTCATCTATGTAAATATCCAAATTATTCTTTATTGATATTGATTTATTATAATACAATATTTTATATTGTTTTTAATGAGTTATGTTTGATTGTGGATGTGATATTTTTATACAATTCATGGTTTGTGGTTAAAATATTAACATTTCATATCCTAGTTTTAATACAAATGTTTATATTATGTTCCATCCATTTCATATGTGGAATGAATTGGACTTATTAAGTAACAAGGGTGCCCGATATAGCTCCTTGATACTTTGGTAGGTCCCTTGAGACAAACTACTATCTTGGAAAAAGGCCTTAACAAATTATTTTTTATAGTCATATCACGAGGTTTGACTATGAGGTTATGATGTCCGACATTATGCATTCTATCATTATTAAATAAGCTATTGACATTACATGCGATTATTCGACTACTAGAATATCCATGTCAATATGTAAATGGATTTTTTCATTTATATTTTCCATATTATGCGGAATTTAAGGTTTAAAAGGCTTGGTTTTTTGTCTTATACATTCCCTTAAACGTTAATAATTATTTATGATTGTTTCTGCTATATTGTTATCCTTACCGAGCATTTATGCTCACCCCTTTCTTATGTTTTATTTTTTCCAAGATTTGATGAAGTATATTAAGACAGTCCTGAATGAATAGGCTAAAGTATATAAGCATGTTCCAAGGAGACACAATGTTTTTGTTTTTTATTTGATAATGTAATGTAAAACTAGATTACGAATCTAGTACATACAATGAAACTTAACAAATCGGTCTTTTGAGACTTTATTTATTGTGATGATTCCAATGTTATGTAATAATTTCACGACTCTGGGTAACTGGGGTCGGTCAATTACATGAAGGTTGTTTAGAAGGAATAACCTAGTGAATCTGTTTTAACAAGCTCTTCATATATGAATGAGAAGAAGGCATCAAAAGAGATTCATCATACAGTGGTGGATTCATTAATTAGTGATAAATATGGGACCTACAAGTCTATAAACTGTGAGTGAATCATTTCTAGATCTTTGATCAATGGAAGTAGAAGAATGTGATCCTCTCTAATAGAAGTGACATAGATAGAGACACATAGAGAGTGACCCTTGGGAAAGGGGTGACCTGACCCTAGAAAATTTAAAGGCATTGAGCCTGTGCATATAAGTGATGTAGCCCAAATATTGTAATTTGGAAGTGAGTTTTAGTGTATTTGGAACATCGTCACATCGTTGTTGTATGATCCTCAGACGTAGCCCAATTAGATTTAACCATGTAAAAATCTCTATGTATTCCTACAAGCTTCTTTGCATTGAATTAAAGGCATCATCACCAGATAAAAAAAAATTAATATGGTCTGCATAAATACTTATGTGAAAGTAATGTGACCCTTATATCAAAGAGGTCATGATCTAGTGGGCCATGAAGAATTAGATGGAAAATAATATCCATCCCCTGATTATCTAGGACCCTTTTGGTCCTAACACTATTGCCACCATCAAATACCAATATTTGTATCAACATAACATTAAAATAATCAACATTAAAAAATTAAATTTCATAAACATCATTAGTCATCAACATTTTGTATCAAATGTATAATTATAGACACATTTCGATAAAATATAAGAACATCAAAAAAAACCTTTCATGTTGAATCCTCTATGCGATACTTATTCTAATAATCACCAATCCTTGTTTTTATATAATTCAATTTAGTCAATTATTTAATCTACTGTAATTGTGTTTATACATGTTTAATCAGGTCTAAATATGTTTATATATGATTATTTATCGTTTACTATTGACCTGTACGTATTCTGGATTACACAGACAATTTGTGAGAATTTATTTTTTTGACTCACCATTAATAATATTCTTGAGTCACCGATAGTTAAAGGAATGAGACACCGATGTGACAAACTGATGGATGAGTCACATATGTGACAAAACGATGACAACAGTTGCAACAATGACAACTGTCACACAGATGATAAAACTGCTTCAACGATGCGGATCAAATGACCTACTGAAGATGATGATGATCAAATGACCTATCAATGCCGATGATGATAAAATGACCTACCGAACCCGATGCTGATCAAATTACCTACTGAAACCGATGCTAACCAAATGACATACCAAAGCTAAGGATGATCAAATGAACTACCAAAGTCGATGTTGATCAAATGACCTATCGAAACTGATGCTGATCGTATGAACTACCAAAGGTGATGCTGATCAAATGAACTACTGAAGTTGATGATGATAAAATGAACTACCAAATATGATGCAGATCAAAAGTCCTTCTGAAACAGATGATAATAAAATGACCTACTGAAGTCGATGTTGATCAAATGAACTACCGAAACTGTTGCTGATCAAATGACCTACTGAAGCTTATACAGATCATATGACCTAACTATGCTGATTCTAATCAAATGACCTACCGAAAGAGATGATGATCAAATAACCTACCAAAACTGATGCTGATCAAATGACCTATCAAAGCTGATGCTGATCAAATTTCATACTGAAGCCGATGCTGATAAAATAACCTACCGAAGCCGATGCTGATAAAATGACCTACTGATGTTGATGCTGTTCACATACCGATACCGATTAAAATTCAAATGACTTACCAATATCATGAATCACTGATAGTAATGAAAATGGTATGAATTTTTATTAACTCTTATTTAATTCCAACATTAATTTTTTCATAATTCAATGCACCTTTTATTAATTAATGTTGGTTGTCGGATGTCAGGGAACCGTACCTCATACCTGTTAGAAAGTAATCATTCCCTTTTACCAGATCTCAACGAATAAAAAGGAAGATATATCTATACTGAAAGACACACTAAAATATACATAGACAAAGATACACAAGGAGATGTAGAGAATACATGTGTGTGAAGGTCCATGAAACAAAAGAAGAACTCGAAGAACACCTGTGGAAACCAGAGATCTTCCAGAAGATCATTCACCTAGAAAAAACATTGAATCCGAGTTTCTCTGCCTTACAAAACATCATATGCACAAGGATGAATATATATAGCTGTAAAGAACAACGACACTCTGTTTTGTGTCTTCTTCACCACAAAGGACTCAAATAACATATGCAACATCTAAATAAGTCTAGATCTCATCTTTAATCACTCATAGAATTCTAAACTCATTATAAATTTATTTCTTATGTACTATACCTTTTTTTAACATTTTGAGCATTCTGTGTGCATCTGTCTATTTAGATACACATTGACTCCAGGGATGAACTGGAGGATACTAAATCATCACACAAAATGTTTTACAACATATTGTATCCCACTATAAATTGTGGAGGAGGTCAAGTGTGACATGGGAAGCCTGCGTGCTGTTGTTGTTGTTTACCCACGTGAAATTGTTGTTGAGGTCTGAGGACCTAAAGAGTCTGAGTACATTTGTCAAAACATGATTTAGGGTGTTGATCAAAGTTTATATAAACTGTTTGATAGGACTGAGTCTCAACATGAGACTGAACCTCTTGTTTTAAAACCTGCAGTGCAATTTTCCTTGGTCAAAACTATTTTAAATATTCCGCAGCAAATTACTTCAAATATAAATCTGTTTTCATTTTTCTATGACAGTTAAACTAGAAATTCATTGTAACTATTTTAAATCAGTAAGTTAGTTTCTAAAGCTAATTTAATCTTTTGATTAAATTAATTGTTAACAAATCAATCTCTTGAGAACCTAACTTAAATTTTACTATATTAGAAATTAACTACAGTTTATCTTTTTATTTAATTTGGGGGATTGTTATATATTGTCTTAAATGAGAAATTTTTAATCGGAAGTCAATTCATCCCTCTCTTGAGTATCCACTCTGACCAAAATTTTTTAACAGAGGATTTAATAGATATTTTCAAAACTACTATATTTTCAACTGTTACATTAGTGGTATCTTAAAGATCATAAAATTCATGTTATTTTTAAATCCTTATCTTTTTACAGTTTCTGCTTCAAATTAGTCATTATGGATAATAGAATTAAAGAGGATGCTACAAATAGACCACTATTTTTCAATTGTGTCAATAATTCTCAGTGGAAGATTATAATAAAAATTCATTTTGGAAGTATGGGATTTGACATTTGGACTACCATAGAGACTCAATATAAGATTCCAAAAACTGTTAGAACTACTTGGTATAAACCTACTAAAGCTGCTTACAATAATAATTTTAAATCAATGAATACCATGTATTGTGCTTTAGGGAGTGAAGAATTTAATTGAATATCTTCATGTAAAACTCCTTTTGAAATTTGGTATACTTTAGCTATTTCCAATGAGGGACCATCTAATGTTATGGAAATGATATTGAATACCTACACTATTATATAGGATAATTTTAAAATGAAGCTTGATTAAAAATTTTCTGACATGTATCCCAGGTTCAATGAAATTGTAAATACATTGAGCTCACTTGGAAAGGTAATTACACCTAAGTAGAAGATTATGATAATACCCAGATTCCTACCAAAAATATGGAGAGGCACATTAGTTTCAATTATAGAATCTTGTGACATAAGTTCTTTTCCTGTCAATGAACTCATTGGTATTCTAATGATGTATGAGGAAGAAGTGAATGTAAACAAGGAAGAAGATGATGAACCAAAGAATATGTTTGTTTCTTTCATGACTTCTGCATCAGAAAATAAGGACAAATAGAAAATACAATGTGAATGTGATAGCTTTAGCTGTGATGAAAGTTCATCTGAAAGCATTGCTAAAATGGCTTAGATAGCCAGACAATATCAGAAATTTTATAGGAAAAATATGTTTTCCAGAAAATCAAACTATAGGGGAAAGTATGACAACATAGGTCATTGGATTAAATATTGGAAAATGAATGATAATAATGATGACATAGTCAGCTACGAAAGAAAAAGGAAAGTACATGTCAAAGCTAACTAGCGAAAATTAAAGATTAAGATGATATATGACTATAAGGACAAAAAATACAAGATAGCTATAAAAGTAACTTGGAGTGCTTCCAATGATTGTTCAAGATATGTTGATTCTACTTAGGATGAAAAATCTCAACAATCTAGAAAGTGATTCATGAAATACATATTTGACTTAATATCAGATACACCAAAATTAAATTCTTATTAGTCTATAGATGATTCATATTCTGAAAACATGTCTAGTGATGAATTATTTGAATAATATAACATGTTAGAAGATACTTTCAGTGAGCTGAAGGACATTTATAAAACATTAAATAAGTAGCATGCATTATATAGCACTATTAAATCTGCACTTAAAGTAGAAAAATAAAATAATCCTCAACTACTCAATGAAAATACTGAACTGAAACTGTCTAATGAACAACTCAGGAATTATTTGGAAAAATTTACTAATGGAAAAGTGAAACATACACAAATTCTAGGAAAACAAGTGGCAACAATTTATACTACTTGTTTAGGTTATCATCCTGGACAAAGACAGATTTCAATGAATAAATTTTTTCCTAAATCTGGGCAGTATGCTGCTGGTTCTAGTTTTGAATATTCCTATGCCTCAAATAGCTATCCAAATATTTATAGATCAAACAAGGTTTTTGGATCAAAATTACTTTATTTTGTTAAGTATATGAGACCCATTAGGAAAATATGGGTACTTAATGTTTTTATTTCTAACCTGTTTGGACCTAGGAGAATCTGGGCACCAAAATCATTTTCTATCTAAAATTGTTTTGTAGGAAAATTGCTTGAAAATTTCTTATAGGAAGACATGGTATTTATATAGTGTTTGTTCATGACACATGACAGTAGACTTTTCATTCTTCAAAAGATGCATCATGGTTGATGGTGGATATATCACCTTTGGTGATAACTCTAAAGGTAAAATCATCAGCTTAGTCCAAATTGCTAACATTGATTCAATTTTAATTTGTAATGTTTTATATGTAGATGGATTAAAATATAACATGTTATTTATTTCTCAGTTATGTGATGATGGTTGTAATTTTATATTTGAAAATTATTCTTGTATTTTTTTTAATCTAAAAATGATGTATTATTTTCTGACTTAAGAAATAAAAATGTTTATGCTGTAGATTTGAATTCTTTAGCTAAGAAGAATATTTATCATTTAAATGCAATTCATATAGAAACATGGCATTGGCATAGAATATTAGGATACTGCAATATATATTCACTTAGAAAACTGAAGAGGAAGAACTTAGTAAAAGACCAACCTAAACTTGAATTCTCAGTTGATAAAGTTTGTAATCCATTTCAAAAAGGAAAGAAATATAATGTTTATTTTAAATCAAATATAGAAGTTCAACATCTCAACCTCTTGAGTTGGTTCACATAGACTTGTTTGGAACTTATAGAGTTTCAACATTAAATGGGAAGAACTGTGTTTATGTTCTAGTAGATAACTTTTCTAGATATACTTGGGTATATTAGTTATCTCAAAAAAGTAAAGCTTTCTCTTACTTTATTAAATACTCCATGTCTGTAGAAATCCTTAGTGGGCTTAAGTTTAAAACCATGTGAAGTGATCATGGTCGTGATTTTGAATATCTTTAGTTTGAATCATACTACTCACATAATGGCTATAATCAGAACTTTTATTCCCCTAGGACACCTCAATAGAATAGTGTAGTAGAAAGAAAAAATAGACCCCTTTATGAAATTGAAAGAACTATGGTAAATGAATATGATTTACCTGTTTATTTTTGGGATGAATTTGTCAATAAGGCTTGTTATATTATAAATCGAGTCTTGATCATACATGTACTTATGAAGACACCATATGAGCTTTGGAAAAGTAGAAAACCTAATATAAGTTTCTTAAAAGTTTTTGGTTGTGCTGTCTTTAGTCTTAATACTAAATATATTCTAGACATGTTTGCATCCAAGAGTGATGAAGGAAACTCTTTAGGGTATTCAATTAATAGAAAATCCTGTAGAGTTTTTAATAAGAGAACCAATAGTGTGGAAGAATCTTTTCACATAAAATTTGGTGAAACTGAACCACATGAACCTAATCCTACTGTTGAAAACCCTAAGGAAGACTTGTCTATTATAAATATTATTGATAAAGATAGTGGACCTGTTGCAAAGACAACCAGATCTAGAAATACACCAGAACCTACTTTTGTTGAACCCTAACCTAGAGAGGAAACTTAAATATCTAGTCCTACCTTTTCTAGATCAACTAGGATTCTAATAAACCATCCTTTAGATGAAGTTGTAGGTAACCTAGATAGAGGATCACAAACTAGTGCTTCACTGAGAAATCTGGTTGAACATCAAACCTTTCGTTCATAGCTAGAACTTAAAAATATCAATGATGCAATCCATCATGATTTTTGGATGATGGCTATGAAAGAAGAGTTAAATCAATTTGAAAGAAATGGTGTTTGGGAATTAGTAGAAAGACATATGGACACTTTTACCATAGGTACTAAATGGGTGTTTAGGAATAATGTTTATGAATCTAGAAACATCATTAGAAACAAAGCTAGATTAGTTTCACAATGTAACAATAACGAAAAAGGGATAGACTATGAAGAAACCTTTGCACATGTAGATATATTAGAATCCATTAGGATCTTATTTTCTTATATATCTCATCTGAATTTCATGATTTATAAAATGGATTTCAAATGTGATTTTTTAAATGGTTTTATAATTGATGATATATTTGTTGAAAAACCACCTAGATTTACATACCCCCATTTTCACAATCATGTTTTTAGACATTCTAATGATTTATATGGTTTAAAAGAGCCTCCAAGAGCATGCTATGATTAACATACAAATTTTCTTATTCCTAATGGTTTTGTTGAAGGAATTGATGATCCCACATTTTTTATTAAAAGAATTTCTAATGATATTTTCATTATAAAAATCTTTATTGATGATATTATCTTTGGATCTTCTAAAAATATTTTTTGTCCTAATTTTTCAATGATTATGCAAAATGAATTTGAAATGAGCTTAATAGGATAACTCAAGTTTTTTCTTTGATTTCAAATTTATTAAAATAAAGATGGTATACATTTAAATCAATGTAAATATAAAAAGGATCTTTTAAAAAAATTTGCTTTGGATAGTAATAAGAGATGTGATACACATATGTGTACCACCTATAAGTTGGATGATGATGAAACTGGGAAACCAGTTGATCAAACCAATTTTAGAGGAATGATTGGGAGCCTACTTTACATTACTGCTAGTCAACCATATATCATGTTTAGTGTATTCATGTGTTCACGATTTCATGATTGTCCTAAAAATTTTCATTTTCATTCTCTTAAAAGGATTTTCAAATATCTAAAACATACTATCAATTTTGGATTGTTTTATACAAAAGGACAACCTTTTGACTATATCAGTTATTCAGATACTGACTTTGCTGGTTTCAAGTTAGATAGGAAGAGCACATCTAGAAAATGTCATCTATTGTGAATTTCCCTAGTATCATGGTGTTGTATGAAACAAAACATTGTTCCATTGTCTACTGTTGATATAGAATACATTGCTGCTGGTTGTTATGCATAGATTCTGTGGATGAAACAAACTTTATTGGACTATGGATATCAATTTATACATGATTCTATAAATTTTTATAACACTAGTGCAATTCACATCTCTATGAATCATGTGTCTAACTCTAGGACTAAGCACATTGATGTCAGACATCACTTTTTGAGAGATCATTTTCAAAATGGTGACATTTCTCTACAGTTCATTGACTCATAACATCAATTGGATGTTATATTCACCAAGATTTTAAGCTCTGAAAGGTTAGATTTTATTAAACAAGAGTTAGGTATGATCGATCAGTGAAACCGGTCAGTGAAACCAATCAGTGAAACCGATTAGTTAAACCGATCAGTTAAACCGACCAGTGAAACTGACCAGTGAGACCAATCTATACTACCGATTGAGTTATACAATATATATGAAACTGTTAGTGTTGATCAAAATGAATTTTTTACTTAATCGATATTATATCTAATATTTTAACCATAAATGATAAAATTAATGACCCGCGGCTATTTCTATTCTTAAGAACTATTGATCATCCATCTCCAACCAAACTATACATCTTATGAATCCTGAACTCTTGAACCTCCTAAACCTATAGAACCTCCAAAAGGAAAAGAAAAAGCGTAATGAAAATAAATTTGATAGCTCCTCACCTTGGAAACACGCACGAGGAGTATCTAGAAGCACGACTCAAAAGTCTGTGAACCCAAAATTATTGACTCAGGTGGTCACCACAGATAAGGAAGTCAGTTCTGAATGAGAGTTATCTAGTTGGTATGTACTTTTAAAAGTGTTGGATATACAAGGATGGAAAGACTGGTTCTGTAATAATTACTGAGTCTACTACCCAAATCTAGTGCATGAGTTGTATTTGAATTTGAGTATTTCGTTGGCTGGAGAAGAAGCTGCAACATTATCTTTAGTGATCAAAGGACAAAAGATAAATTTTTCATCAAAGAAATGAGATGATTGTTTGGGCATACCACATAATGGTAGGTATGAGTATTACACTGGTAATATTCCTACTACCACTAAATACTTTTCATATTAGTATGCTCTGGATATTTTGACTGTAAAATATGAATCCAGAAGCAGTACAACTACTAAGTTAGATGGAGAAAGTATAATATTTTTTATATATATTCACCACCAAATCTGTCCATGAAAATGTGTTTTTTCTTATATGATGTATCATGATGTTTTCTTGTTGTTTTTATTTCTAAAATATGAGAAAATCAACTTGTGTCGATACTTTACTGTTCATATTGCTGAGACGGTAAAGCCATCCATGAACTCTACAACATTGTTCTATTCTAAGAAAGTCTCTGCCATGCTAATGTTTTTGGATTGTGTTATTGATGGAGATGTTTGTATGTCATCTATTAGTGATATTTTTTATTAGCTTGGATATCTTCAAATGAATGAAAATTAACTGGAATACATGGAAGAAGGCATGGGTTGCTGATGATGATAGTTTATATGAATCCTATAATCATTCTGAACTCTCTAAGAGACCAAAGAGGATGAGAGATCCCAATTTAAAACCTGATGAGGGAATTTTGTATTCTGACAAGGAAGAAGATATAAAAGTTCATAAGGAAATAGATATTCAAGTTGGATGGGAATAAGGGAACATGAAGAAAATAATGATGTTGATAATGAAAATAAACCTGAGTCCCCTGCTGATGGAAGGAGTGACCCTGATAGAGTAAGTCCTAAAAAAGAATTGATTTTGGACCAGCAAGTCCACCCCTTAAGTAACCTGAGTCATAACCCCTTCTAGGTGATGAGGAAGAAGTTGACACGAAAGTTTTAAATTATGAATTGTATGAATCCAATAACAAAAAAAGTACCAATGAGACTTTGGTAAAAAAATAATGGAAATAATAATGGTGATGATGATGATGATGATGATGAATCAAATACTCAACTAGTGGATGTTCACAATATGATTCAATATAATCCACAATCACAATCATTTGGGCAAAAAACTATTCCTAAGGCTGAAAGGATGTGCAGAATATGATTGATATAGATGGGGAAAACTCTCTTGAAAATTCTGGTAATGTTGATTTTGTAAAACCTAAGTATTCCTCTTGTAAAGATGAATGGGAAGACCACCGATGTTTTGTGGTTCATGGATTGGATTATTCAGAGGAAGACAAAGAAGAATTGAATAATGCAAGAGTAAGAAATCTAGTAGAGTCTGGACCAGTTGCTAAGGAAATACAAGTGACTGTAGAAAGACCTGTTTCTTCTGTTTCTCAATATGATTTTTACAATTTTAAAGATGAGTTTCTCCATGTGATCAGAGAAACAAAGAAAGAGGAATTCTCTAATGCTCCTGCCCCTACTCGTGAATCTATATGAGGATACTATGGAAGATATAGCTCAAAGAGTGGTAAATATTATCAATCCAGACATGTGAAATACTGGTGAGATAATTGGCAGGCACATTTCCTCTCTGAATCAAGATCTCATGGATTTGATCAGTGATTTAGTATCTCTGTCAGGAAAATTTAGATCAACCATCACTGGTATGATGGATGTTTTGAGAATCCTGATATAACAGATGATGAAATCTGATTTCAGATGATTGAAGGATAAGATAACTCAGATTTTTGCTCAAGCTAGCACCTCCAAAGTGACCAAGATAACTAAACATGAGATTAATGCCTTAAAAGCTATTATAAAAAAAGATTTAGTGGCCAATAGACTGATTGTAGACAAGGATTCTTTGAAAAAGATGAAAGAAAATATTGATAATATTTACAAGATGGTGAAACTATATTCGACTGATGCTACTAATGCTTAGAAAGAGATCAACGAAAAAGTGGATCACAATTTTTCTATAATTTATACCACACATGAGTTGAACCATTAGTTTAAAGCTCTAGCTGAGAATTTGAAGCTACCTCTAGTCACTCATGTATTTAAAGATCAGGTATAATAGTTGAAGGATTTTACTCCAACACTAGAGATTTTCATGATTAACAAATATGATTTTGAGAAGGTTGTGCAATATGGTTGTGATGTAATTCATGTTTTTATCAATATTCTCAAACCATATCTTCATGTGAAAGAAAAATAAAATTTTTCTTCCTACTAATAAGCATCTCAGTCCATCTGGTGTTACTCTTATTCAGATATTAGTTTCTCAAGCCATATCCAATATTCGGCCAGTCATTTAGCATCCACCTCCAAGAGGATCTTCTGGTCACCAGTAAGTAACCTTAGCACCCAATCTGCGTCCAGCCAGAGTTTTCTTACTTCCTCTCTCCATTCTTCTAGATCAATATCCCACCAAACCACCTTCTGGCCCATCCATTCCTCCCTCTGATAAAGGGAAAGCACCTCTACATCCCCAAAATAGCTGTGTCTGTCGTTTTTTATCGGGTGTATTTTCGTTTTATCATTTTTGATGTTATTTCAATGAAACATTCTTCTTTTTCACTATCTGCATTTTCTTTTTCTTTTTGATAATCCCAGAAGGGGAGAAAAATATATATATATATATATATATATCTAAGGGGGGGAACAATATAAATATATAAAATAGTCTCAATATATATCGAAGGGGGTGATCAATATAAATATATTTCTAAGGGGGAGAATAGTTAATATAAGTAGAAGAAATGGGATAACAATATATAATCTCTAAATATTATTTAAGCTCTAGTTCCATGATATAGATTATATATTCTCCAATAGGTATATAGCCTTGATTCAATGTCGATATACTAAAACATTGTTTATGATCTGATGCCATGCCCTACTGACAAGTTTACCTTTAGACTGATATTATTTTTAAATAGGGGGAACATAATGATTTTTATATCATCTTCCCTCTTTATTTTGGTCATAGATTTGAGATTATCAAAAATGGGGAGACTGTTGAACCCTCTTTGCGATAGTTATTTTAATAATCACATATAATTGTTTTTATATAAGTAAATTTATTAAATCATTCAATCTGTTCTAAATGTGTTTTTATATGTTTTATCATGTCTACATATGTGTATGTATGATTATTATGGTTTACTATTGACATGGAAGTATTGGGTATTACACAAACACTTTGTGAGAATTTTATGTTTTTAACTCATCGTTAGTTATATTATTGAGTCACCTATAGTTTAAAGAATGAGACACCAATGTGACAAACCGATGGACGAGCCACCGATGTGACAAACCTATGAATAAAGTAGCACCGATGACAACTGTCACACCGATCATACAACTGTATCAATGATGCTGATTAAATGACCTACCATAGCCGATGATGATCAAAAGACCTATGAAGCTGATGATGATGAAATGACCTACCAAATTCGATGCTGATCAAATGACCTACCGAAACTGATGCTTATTAAATAACCTACCAAAGCCGATGATTATCAAATTTTATACTGATGCTGATGGTGATCAAATGAAATACTGAAACTGATGTTGATCATATGACCTACCAAGCCAATGCTGATAAAATGACCTACCGAAGCCGATGATGATCAAATGACCTACCGAAGCCAATGCTGATCAAATGTCCTACCGAAGTCGATGATGATCAAATGACCTACCAAAGCCAATACTGATCAAATGAACTATCGAAATTGATGTTGATCAAATTTCCTACTGAAGCAGATGCTGATCATATGACCTACTGAAGATGATGCTGATCAAATGACCAACCGAAACTGATGCTGATAAAATGACCTACCAAAACCGATGCTGATCAAATGACCTACCGAAGCCAGTGGTGATCAAATTACCTACCGAAGCTGATGCTGATCAAATTCTCTACCGA
The DNA here is from genome assembly GCA_963277665.1 of Viscum album. Lineage (NCBI taxonomy): Eukaryota > Viridiplantae > Streptophyta > Magnoliopsida > Santalales > Viscaceae > Viscum > Viscum album. The sequence goes on along the minus strand of OY728153.1, from coordinate 2,012,674,942 downwards.
AGCTGATGCTGATCAAATGACCTACCGAAGCTGATATGATCACATACCGATACCGATGCAAATTAAAATGACTTACCGATCTAATGACTCAACGATACTCATGAAAACTTTTTGAACATTTATTCACTCTTATTTAATTCCAATGGTCATATTTCCTTAATTTAATTCACCTGCTATTAATTAATGTTGGTTGTTGGATGTCATGGAACTATACGTCGTACCTGTAAAAAATTAATCATTCCCTTTTTTCAGATCACAAGGAATCAAAATGAAGATCTATCTACAGTGAAAGAGACACAAAAATATACACAGAAAAAGAAACAAAAGGAGAAGTAGAGCTTACATGTTTGTGATGGTCCACGAAACAGAAGAAGAACTTGAAGAACACTTGTGGAAATGAAAGAGCTTCAAGAAAAGAATTAACCAGGAACAAAAACTGAATCCGAGTTGTTGGGCCTTACAGAACATCGTATGCACAAGGCTGAACAACTATATTTGGGAAGGACAATGACACTCTATTTTGTCTCATCTTCACCAGAAAGGACTCGAATAAGATCTGCAACATCCAAATGAGTCCAGATCTCATCTGCAATCACTCAGAGCATTCTAAACTTTTAATCCATTTATTTCCTCTATAGTACTCCTTTGTTTATCATTTTGAGCAGTGTGTGTGCATCTTTCTATTTAGACACACATTGACTCCTGGGCTGAACTGGAGGAAACTAAATCCTCACACCAAACTTTTTACACCTTATTGTATCCCACTGTGAATTTTGTAAGAGGTCTGGACTGAGCTGGACAGCCTGAGTGCTTGTAACACCTGAGATTTTTATAAGAAATGTTTTGTTTTTATGTTATATACATCATCAAAGGAATCCTTCACTACACACAACATTATCTTTTCTTTCCTTACACGCAATCATGACCTTCCTCGATAGCTTGCGTCGTACGCAATACCAAGTTTCACTAAACGACGATATGCTATTAAAATATTATTAAAACTAGCCGTTATGAATAGTAATACCCACTTTTTGAAATTTAATAAATTTTATCTTTCAAAATGGACTTCATTTTTGGATTCGGAATATCGAAATTATCCTAGGGTGAATTTTTGGAATTTTTCCGAAAACTTTCAATTTTTGATGAATAGTGAAAACCCAGGGTTACTATTTAAAAAACGAATTTTTATTTAAATAAGTATTTATTTTATTTAAATTTATTTTAGGTCAAAATGGATACATAATACCTATATATGATCAATACAATTCATTGGAGTCATTTTATAATAATTTTCTATATATAAAAATTTTTCACCGTCTTTTACCTACCTCGTAGGAGTTTTTTGAAACATACATAAAACATAATTTTACTGCTTCTGTGAGTGGAATTTGTAAAATCCAAGAGACACGGTTAATATCATGGAGTAAAATGTGGTTCAATGTGTTGAAAAATAATTTTTGATGAACAATTACTTTTTACTTTTATTTACCATGTTTTAAAGTAAATAGGGTAATTAAGAGTAAAATTGATATTATTATTACGCTAAAACATGTCCTAATTCTATTAGATAAGTGTAATTAGACCAAAAAAACCATAGGAATACAATAAGACCATTTAGGTCCACTTTGATTAGATTAGGATATTTATTATTAATTTATTTAAAGAAGGGTTAAAATAGTTAAAATCAAAGTTTAATAACTAAATCATTTTTAATATATGGTTATAAATTAGATAAATTTGACTATAATTATTCATTAGAAAGGTAGAAAGATTTACTATATAATTTTATTTTATTTATAGTTTATAGTCTTTATATAATTTAATTTATTTATGACACATTGATGATTCAATAATTACCTTATTATGATAATATTAACATAATGGATGTTATAAATATCCAAATAAATGTAATTTTAGACTTTTTATGAATTCACTAATTTTCTAGATTACTATTACATGTTAGTATTGATTTAATTTAAATTTTTCGAACAAATCATGCTGTTATGATTTTCAAAAAAATAAATTACAAAATGGTGTCAAAATTGACATAAAAACATTTTTAAAACAAATATTATATTATTAATTTGTTTTTATTCATAAAAATCTACGGTTCGTCCAAATGACCTAGAAAAAGGTAAATATATTAATAATAAAAAAATTCGGATTTTTTTGGCTTATTTTAGTAAATTTATAAACCTTATAGTGTAAGAAAACAATATGACACTGTAAAAGTAAAAATATATAACTTAAAGTTAAATCTAAATGATAAGGTTAAAATAGAAACCTAAACTTGTCTAAATTCTATTGGATGAGAGGATTCAGACCCATACCCACTTTAGCTTCGAAATAAATCATTTTTTAGCTATTAAAAACCGAAGATGACTTTATAAAAGAATAATATTTTTTGTATTTCCAATGGTGCCCCTCTCCACCCTTATAAAAGGTCACCTCCTCCCTCTCTTCCTCACACCACTTTGAGACTTAAACTCGGCCAACCACGACCAATTTATCTTCTCAACTTCCCTAGAAACATCATATAGGTCCTAGAATTATTTGAAGACCATTTTTAGTGCCATAAGAGGAGGTTAAGAAGAGGCGCTTCAAAGAAGAGGTAATGTCCATTACCGATTCTTTCAACATTATTTTTTATTCTACTTCTTCATGTTTAGTTGTTTCATTATGAAGTAATAACATTAGTATTACTCATATAATGATCTGTTAATATAAGTATGAAAAAATCCTATTTCACTATATATCAATCCTATGGAAAACGAAATCATCACGCATGTGTACGTACGGAATACCGTCTCCACGCCGTGGTGTAATCTATTTTCCACCACCACCTTACATGGATGGGTATAATGTTGAAAAGAATAAATATATATGATTATTGTATAGTGATATTGATTTTGAAATTGTATACATACACTTGAATACAATTCCATGATCATGGGAATGATATCATCGCTCATACGTACGTACAGCCTACCGTCTCCACGATGTGTTGTGACTTTTTATACATGATCTTAATTGCATAATGATTATATAAATGAATTGAATGAATAAATATGATATATATAACACTAATACCATTCTGTAAATGAGGTATTTATAACCTAAAAGAGGAATAAGAATTTATTCGTCAAAACACACATAAGAACAAAAAGAAAAAAAACACCTGAATTACAAGTAACAATGGAATATTACTAATAAGAAGTTAAGAATATGACCACATATGATATCATAAAAATGAGTACGATTCTAGAATAAGTCAATGACATTTTTTAAATCATTATACAGGAGGATCAGACACATACGAATCAAAACTGACCTAAGGTAAGGGAAAATCTCGCAATCTCATTTTTATCTAAGATTGTTTATACATCAGAATATACTGGTGAATATTTATCATCCACATCCTTGATTCCTCAGTATGATATATTATTTCTATCCTAATAAAATTGTTTAAATCCAATTTTATCTATTGGTAAGTTTTTAGTAAAAGATATTAAAGGAATCTTTTTTCATTTTTAGTACGAGGTAATTTTTTGGCTTTTCTGGCCGAAGTACGAGAAGAATGTTTTTTTAACATATACGGCATGAATGTATTTTTAGAAAATAATTTTCATGAATCTTCCTTTACATGTTTTCATTTTTATTTCTAATCAACTTATTTTATTTTAAAACTTTTTGACATGCTAAGAAAGGAAAAATGTTTTTAATGAAGAAAGGATATTTTCCTAAAGAATGGAGTTCGAGTTTTTTATCAAAATTATTTTCCTTCTAAGGTAATATAGGGTTCTATTTATATCCCTATTTTTACATTGAATTGATTTTGTTATGATGGAATTATTTTTATGATGTATTTTTATTGATTATGTTATGATGACATGATGTTTAAGAATCCCATTTTTATTACATGGGTTATGTTTTGATGTATGATTTATGATTTTTTGGCACACATAAGAATGGATTTATTATGAGATGGTTGGAATCTATATCTCCCTCAAATGCATTCGGTAAATATTTATATATCATCAGATAGAAATGGCTGGAACGGCAGGTTAATATGGTTTAGTGAAACAGGACTGAAACGAGGAGTGAACTCGGTTCAGAAATGGACTTTGTCCACTAAGATAGTCTTGTAAATGATTCTTGACAACTAAGAAATGATTCTCTATGATTATGTGTGTATTACACAAAGAATCATGTTTTAAGTTATGATTATTGGGATTTCATTTCACTATTATGATTTATCCCATGTTATGGAATTATGATGTCTTTTGCATGTTAAAATTTCCAAAATGTTATATCCTTATTAATATGATGTGATTGATATTTATTTTGATTACCCTTTATGAGAAATTGAGAACCCCTTTTATATGTTTTCTTTCCCCTGGTCAGGAAGAAGGTTATTATGTAAGATATGCCAAAAGGGGCTCTAGATATGATAAATACAAAAGGGAGATAGTGTAGATGATTTATGAACCAATTGTTTATGTTTCCTTGTTTCTAAAGACACTATATATATATGGTCCTTTCATGGTTTTGTTATCTGTTGTAATAAGTGTTCTTCTATTTTGATCTATTAACAATGTATGTAAAGTATGGGTCATTATAGTTGGTATCAGAGGAAAGGTATAGTCAACCTTTAGAAACATGGATGTGAAAGCCTTAGTAAGAACCCTAACGATATGTCTAGGCATAGAACACAATCGTAGTGTTTTAGAAATGGACATGAGGTACTTCAATAACTACGAGTAAATCGTTCGAGGTGCTCTCAAAGTTGAGATGGATATTGGAGTAACCCATCAGACATATGGGTTTGATAATAAGAGAAAAATGGAATTCAAAGGGAAATCTACAGAACATGCTGAAAAGAAGATGAGTTTTCCCTTATACTCAAATTGTGGAAAGAAACATGGAGGGATTTGTCTAAAAGGGAGAATTCAATGATTCAAATATGGAATAGAAGGTCATCGGGAATTTGAATGCCACAATGATGGGAAGAAGATGTCTAGTGATGCGAACAAAGAAAAGGGTAAACAGAGTGCACCTCCGACTCTTCAATGTTACAAGTGAAAGGAAATGGGTCATTATGTTAATCAATGCCCAAATAAAAGGGTTTTTGATGATGATCGATGTCAAAAAACTCTTAAGGCTAATGAAAAAGGAAAGTCACAAGCAATTTCTATCAGCGATGTGGAGTATGATAACGAAATGGTGAAATGTAAACATACCATCCTCTATAACGTAGAAAATGTTTTATTTGATTTTGGATCAAACCACTCTTTTATTTCTGAAGAATTTTTTAAGGGTATCACAATATTACCTCAGCAGTTAGATATTGAGTTAGCTGTGATAACCCTTAATGGCACAACAACCACATCAAAAGTTTACAATTTTTCTCCGATTAAAGTTTGTGGGAAAGTGCTTCTTGAAAATCTTGTGATCCTTCCTATAGTGGAATTTGATTCAATTATTAGCATGGATTGGATTTCTTTATATGGAGATCATATCAATTTCCAATGAAGGGAAGTCACATTTCATATTCCAGATTAATCTATGATAGTCTATCGATGCAATGATGAACATAACCTTCCAGTGGAAATTTCTTCATCTTATGGGTCTTGATTCCACTCAATGAAGTTTATTTGTCCCAAATGGTTTCTGAGAAACTCACTCTTAAGAATATTCCCATTGTACGAGAGTTTGATGATGTCTTTTTGGAAGAATTTTCGTGTCATCCACCAAATCGTGAAGTTGAGATTTCAATAGAACTCATACCGGGTTCTTTGCTTATTTCAAAGACACCTTATAGAATGGCCCCAATTGAGTTGCAGGAATTGAAGAAGAAACTCCAAGAGAATCTTGATAAGGTATTCATACACCCTAGTGCGTCACCTTGGGGAGCTCTTGTTCTGTTTGTTAAGAAGAAATATGGATCAATGAGACTCTGCATTGATGATTGATAACTTAACATGATCACTATCAAAGAAAAAAATATCCTCTTCCATGAATTTATGACATATTTGACCAACTACGTGGAGCATAACACTTTTCTAAGATTGATCTTCAATCAGGGTATCATCAATTAAGGGTCAAAAGCTAGGATATTCCAAAGACAACTTTCCGTACATGGTATGGACACTGTGAATTTATATTGATTCCATTTGGTCTTACTAATTCCCCTTCTATCTTCATGGATCTAATGAATAGTGTCTTTAGAGACTATATTGATCATTTTTGGTAGTATTTATAGATGATGTTCTTGTCTATTCAAAGAGCAAGGAAGAACATGAATATCACTTGATAATTGCATTAAAGATCATGAGAAAGGAGAAGCTTTATTCCAAATTTACCAAATGTGAATTTTGGATTCAAAAAGTTTCATTTTTGGGTCACATAATCTCCAAAGAGGAGATATCTGTGTATCTAGCAAAAATAGAGGTTATCGAATGTTGTTCGAGACCAACAATAGTAACTGAGATCAGAAGTTTTCTTCGTTTGGATGGATATTATCGATGTTTTGTGAAAGCGTTTTCACGATTATCTAATCCAATCACCAGGTTGACTCAAAAATGAGTTAAGTTTGTGTGGACGGAGGAATGTGAAGAGAATTTCAAGGAGTTGAAAAGAAGGTTATATAGTGCACCTGTGCTCACACTGCCTTGTAGTGGAGAAAGGATTGTGATCTACAGTGATTCATCCAAGAAGGTGTTGGGGTGTGTTCTTATGGAAAATGATATGGTGATAGATTATGCCTCACAACTATTGAAAATACATGAGAAAAATTACACATCTCATGATTTGGATTTATCTGCAGTAATCTTTGCATTAAAGATTTGAAGGTATTATCTTTATGGTGAAAGGTGTGATAGTTATACTGATCATAAAAGTTTAAAGTATATTTTCACACAAAATGAGCTGAATATGCGCCAAAGAAGATGGTTGGAGTTGATTAAGGATTATGAATCCTCAATTCATTACCACCCAGGGAAAGAAACCACGGTGGCATACGCATTAAGTGGACATGATCATGCTAGCTTATCCATGATGAAGATCACAAAAGATCCAATATTTATGGATTTACAAATGATGGATCATGGAATTATAATGGAAAGGGGGAAATAATATCTTTCTCAGATGAATGTTCAACCATCTATACATGTGGAGATTAAAGAGGAACATAAAGAAGATGTACAGTTACAAAAGATGGTGAGAAATATTCCTGAATTGAATCGTGATTGTGATGGGATAATAAAGTTCAGGAATCTGGTTTGTGTTCCTCCCATACCATAATTAAAGAATGAGCTTCTGGATGAGGCTCATAGTTCTTCATTTTCTATTCATCCGGGAAGCATAAAGATGTAAAGGGACATTAAAGAGTACTTCTGGTGGGATGGAATAAAATGATATGTTGCTAAATATGTCTCTCGATACCTGGATAGTCAGTAAGTTAATGTTGCGAGACAGAAGTATAAGGGGATGTTACAACCATTACCCATACCTGAATGGAAATGGGAAAACATCACTATGGACTTTGTCACTTTAATTCCTAAAACATCCAAAGGAAATAATGCAATATGGGTCATTGTTGATCGTCTTACTAAGTATGCACACTTCATTGCTATTAGAGAGGATTTCTGTCTAGATCAGCTTGCCAGGATATATTTAAAGGAAGTGGTATGACTGCAGGAGTACCACTTTGCATTATATCTGATCGGGATCCGAGTTTTACCTCAATGTTTTTGAAAATTCTTCAACATACTCTGGATACAGAGTCGAGTTTCAGCACTACTTATCATCCTCAGACAGATGGTCAGTCTCATAGAACAATTCAAACTATAGAAGATATGTTAATAGCCTGCTCTATGGATTTCAAAGGTGGTTGGGATCAACACCTACCTTAGGTGGACTATTATTATAATAATAGCTTTCACTCCAGTATTCAGATGGCCCCTTATGAATCTGTCTATGGAAAGAAATTCCTAACTCCATCTTGATAAGATGATGCTGGGGAAGGAAAGCTATCAGGACCTGATCTTGTTGATGAGATGGAAGAAAAGGTCAGATATATTCAACAACACATTTGAGCAGCTCAGAGTCGACAAAACAGTTATGTCTATAACCTATGAAAAGACTTAGAGTTTGAAGTTGGTGATAAAGTGTTCTTACGAATATCTCCTTAGAAGAGAGTAATGATATTTGGATAGAAGGGAAAGCTGTGCCCTAGTTATATCGATCCTTTCAAAATACTGGATCGTGTTTGGAAGGTAGCATAACGATTGGTGCTTCCACCGAATATCTCTCAAGTTCATGACGTGTTCTATTTATCTCTCTTGAGAAAGTACATACTCGATCCTTCACATGTACTCATCTCCAAAGTTGTACCGTCGGAGCAAGATCTTTCTTATGAAGAACAACTGATAGAGATTCTGGATCATAGTGAAAAAGTCATACGGAAAAAGACCACTCACTTGGTGAATGTTTTATAGAGGAACCACCAATTAGAAGAAGCTACATGGGAGATTGAGGATATGATGAGGGAGAGGTATCTTCATCTGTTTGTTACAAAGTGACGAATTTCGAGGGAGAAATTCATTTTAAGGGGGGTAGAATGTAACACCTGAGATTTGTATGAGAAATGTTTTGTTTATATGTTATAAACATCATAAAAGGATTCTTTCACTACACAAAACACTATCTTGGATTGCTTTAAACACAATCAAGACCTTCCTCAATAGCTTGCATCATACTCAATACTGAGTTTCACTAAACAACAATATGCTATTAAAATATTATTAAAACTAGCTATTATGAATAGTAATACCCACTTATTGAATTTTTATAAATTTTATCTTTCAAAATGGACTTCGTTTTTGGATTTGGAATATTGAAATTAGCCTAGGGTAAAATTTTGTTATTTTTCTGAAAACTTTCAATTTTTGAAGAATATTGAAAACACTAGTTTATTATTTTAATACCTATTTTTTATTTAAATAATTATTTATTTTATTTAAATTTATTTTAGGTCCAAATTGATACATAATACTTATATAAGTTCAATGTAATTCATTGGATTCATTTTATAATAATTTTCGATATATAAAAATTTTTCACCGTCTTTTACCTACCTCCTAGAAGCTTTTTGCAAAGATACATAAAACTAAATTTTACCACTTCTGTGAGTGTAATTTAGAAAATCTGAGAGACATGGTTAATATCAAGGACTAAAATGTGGTTCAATGAGATGAAAATAATTTTTGGTGAATTGTAACTCTTTACGTATATTTACCACGGTTAAAAGTAAATAGGGTAATTAAGGGTAAAAATGATATTATTATTACCCTACCACATGTCCTAATTCTATTTGATAAGTTTAATTCGATCAAAAACAACCATAGGAATAAAATATGACCATTTTGGTACACTTGGATTTGACTAGGACATTTTTTATTAATTTTGTTTAAAGAAGGGTTAAAATAGTTAAAATAAAAGTTTAATAACAAAATAATTTTTAATGTTTGGTTATACATAAGATAAATTAAACTATAAATCTTCATTATAAAGATAAAAATAATTACTACATAATGGTATTTTATTTATAATTTTTAGACTTTAAATAAGTTAATTTAATTATGACACAATGATGATGTAGTAATTACCTTATTTATGAAATATTAACATAATTGATGTTATAAATACCCAAATAAATGTAATTTTTTACTTTTTATGAATTATACTAATTTTATATGTTAATATGACATGTTATTATTGATTTAATAAAACGTTTTAGAACTAATCATACTGTTATGAGTGTCACAAAAATAAATTACCAAATTGTGTCAAAATTGACATAAAATAGTATTTAAAACAAATATTATATTATTAAATGTTATTTTATTCTTAAAAATATAAGGTTCAGACCAATGACTTATATAAGATTATTTATATTAATAATAAACAACTTGGCTTCATTTGGATTGTTATATAAAATTTATTAACATTATAGTGTAGGAATACAAGAAGACACTGTAAAAGTAAAATTATTTAACTTAAAGTTAAATATAAGTGATAAGTATAAAATAGAAACCTAAACTTGTCTAAATTATATTGGATTAGAGTATTTCGACCCATCCCCACCTTAGATTTGAAATAAATAAATTTTAGCTATTAAAACCCATATATGACTCTATATTAAAATAGTATTTGTAGTTTTTCTAAAGGTACCCCTCTCCTCCCTTATAAAAGGGCACCTCCTCCCTCTCTTCCTCAAACCACTTTGAGCCTTCATTCTCGGCCAAACCCTGCCAATTTCTCTTCTACACTTCCCTAGAAAAATCCTAGTGGTCCTATATTCTTCAAATACCATCTTTAGTACCCTATGATGAGGTTAAAAAGAGGCGCTTAAAAGAAGTGGTAATGTCTATTACCGATTATTTCAACTTTATTTATTCTTCTACTTATTATTCATTAGTTTTTTCATTATGATGTAACAACATCAGTATCACTAATATACTGATACGTTATTATAATTATGAAACATCCCTATTTCACCATCTATCCATCCTACGGAAAACAAAATCACCGCACGTTTGTACGCATGGAATACCGTCTCCACGCCGTGGTGTAATCAATTTTCCACCACCACCTTACTTGGATAGGTATAATGGTGTAAATAATAACTATATATGATTATTATAAAGTTATATTTATTCTGAAATCGTATACACATACTTCAATACAATTCCACGATAATGGGAATGATATCATCGCTCGTGCGTACATACGACCTACTGTGTCTACTATGTGATGTGACTCATTCTACATGATCTTAATTGCATAATGATTATATAAATGAATTTAATTATTAAATATTATATATATTAAACTAATACCATTCTGGAAATTAGGTATCTATAACCTAAAAAGAATAAGAATTTATTCGACAAAACATGCATAAGAACAAAAAGCAATAAACACCCTTATAACAAGTAACAATGAAATATTACTAATAAGAATATAATAATATTACCACATATGATATCATAACAATGGTTACTTTTATGGAATAATACAATAACATTATTTAAATCATTATACAGGATGTTCAGACACATACAATGAAAATCGGACCTAAGGTAACGGAAAATCTCGCAATCTCATTTTTATCTGAGATTGTTTATACTTCAGAATTTACTGGGGAAAATTTATCATCCACATCCATGATTCCTCATTATGTAATATTATTTCTATCCTCCTAAAATTGTTTAAATCTAATTTTAACTATTAGTATGTTTTTAGTAAATGATATTAAAGGAATCTTTTGTCATTTTTATTACGAGGTACTTTTTTGAATTTTCCGGCCAAAGTACGAAATGAATGTTTTTTTAACTTATACGGCATGAATGGATTTTTAGAACATTACTTCCATGAATCTTGATTTAAAATTTTTCATGTTTATTTTTCATCAAATTATATTAGTTTAATTTTTTTTTGACATTTTAATAAAGGAAACATGTTTTTGAAGTAAAAAAGGATATTTTCCTCAAGAATGTTGTTCAAGTGTTTTATCAAAATTATTTTCCATCTAAGATAATATAGGGTTCTATTTATATCCATATTTTTACATTGAATTGATTATGTTATGATGGAATTATTTATATGATGCCCTTTTATGGATTATGTTATGATGACATGATGTTTTAGAATCCCATTTGTATTACATGGGTTATGTTATGATGTATGATTTATGATTTTGTGGCACACATAAAAATGGTTTCATTATGAGATGGGTGGGACATATATATCCCTCCAATTCATTGGGTAACTATTTATATCTCATGAGATAGACATGGCTGGAACGGCAGGTTAATCAGGTTCAATGAAATAGGACTGAAACGAGGGGTGAACTCGGTTCAGAAATAGACTTTGTCCGCTAATATAGTCTTGGAAATGAGTCTTGACTACTATGAAATGATTCTCTATGATTATGTGTGTATGCCACAATGTTTAATGTTTTTTGTTATGATTATTGGAATTAAATTTCACTACTATGATTTATCCCATGTTATGAAATTATGATCTCTTTTTCTATTTAAAATTTCCAAAATGTTATGTTCTTGTGAATATGATGTGATTGATATTTATTTTGTTTACCCTTACTAAAAATTTGAGTTCACCCTTTTTTATGTTTTCTTTCCATAGGTCATGAAGAAGTTTATTATGTATGATATTCCAAAAGGGACTCTAGATAAGATAAAATAAAAGGGAGACAGTGTAGATGATTTATGAACCCGTTGTTTATTTTTCCCAGTTTCTAAATACACTATACCAATAAGGTTCTTTCATGGTTTTTTTATATGTCATAATAATTGTACTTAAATTTTGAAGTATTAAAAATGTATGTAATGTATGGGTTGTTATAGTGTTGTTATTGTTGTTTACCCATGTAGAATTTTGGTAGAGGTCTGAGGACCTAAATAGTTCGAGTACTATTGTAAAACCTCGATCCAGGGTGTGGATCATAGATTATATAAACTATTTGAGAGGACTATGTCTCAGCATGGGACTGAACCTCTTTCTTTGACACATACTGCGCATTTTTCCTTGGCCAAACCTATTTTAAATATTCCTCTGATAAGTACATTAAATATAAATATATTTTAATGTTTCACTGATAATTAAAGTAGAAAATATATGTAACTATTGTAAATTAGTAAGTTAGATTCAAAAGCTAATTTAATCTTTTGATTAATATAACTAATTACTAATCATTCTCTTGAGAACCTAACTGAACCATTACTATTTTATGAATTCACTAAAATTATGATATTTATTTAATTTGGGGGATTTTTATATAAATTTTTAATTCATAAATTTTTAATTAAAAATCAATTCACCCTCTATTGAGTATCCACGTCAACAAAAAAATTACATTTAAAACATGAATAATATATCATGTGAGCCATCAAATTACATAAATCATGAGTATAAAAATTCAATAATAATTAACACTTTATGTATCTACTCTGTAAACACATATTGACACTTCACTAGGAATAATTCATTAACTGTAAGAAAAAAATCACACCTTTGTACTTTTTTCAATATCTCATTACTTATTTAAAGGATGATATGTGTGCTCAATAAAGTCTCCCCACTATCGGATTTCATATTCCACAAATAGTGGTGGGTATTCCTCATAGTTTACATGTTCTAGAGAGAGAGGTGATATTACTCTTTTGAATAAGAAAAGAGGCTATATTTCATCAAATTTATGTTTATGATGGATAACCAAATGTTGATACCAAGAGAGATATAAACAAGGATTTATAATATATTTATAAAATATCATTCATGTTATTTAATTCACATAAAAATACAATTTTTATTTACCGATTCAAAATTAAGAATATTTATCACTAAAATTATACATTATGCACATACATCAACAGTAATATACAACGTTTTTGTGAAAAATAAATAGATCCCTATTTTCATCATGTTTTAAACAAACAAGTAATTAATTATAATTTATATGACTAATATCATCATGAATTAAATATGGACTTGTTATTGGCTTACGCCAAACAATTATTTTAAAATATTCAATAGATTTTATAATTCTCTTGAATTTAGTTATATAATAGATTATTGTCATATTTTTTCCACCTTAATAGAAAAATTTGTCTTCTATAATATTCCTGGATGTCAATAAACTCTATGAAATATATTATATTCATTATTTTTATAATTTACTACCTCAAACATATTATATAATTACATATATTTTCAGTTACAAATGTGTAAAATAATATCGAACAATGGGGAACATATTGGTTATTTAGTGGTTAAATAGATATTAAAATATTCCTCCTTATTTGGACTATCCATTTCATCCAATTTTACCATTTGAGTATTTATTTGGATACTCCCTTTTTTTATTCTCATAATTTTTAAAATATTTTTCATTCATTATTCTTCTATTTTTTTAATAAAACTTTCAAAACCAGTCTTAAAATCCCAATGTTTCAACCGATGGATAACTTCTTATCAACATTCAACACATTTATTTAATACCAATTTATTACCATAAAATTTAGAATAGTTATCACCATTATCTTATTTTTCATATATTTTCAACTCTTTTGTATAATCTATTAGACAATCATTCTTAATATTCACAATCTCATAATAATCTTAACATGACAACCCAATATTTTTATTTTGATATTTAATCTGTTTCACATAATATGTGTCTTCTTCTTCTATTATTTTCATGAAAAACTCTTCATTTTGTACTTAAAACTGCATCTTACATAGAGATAATTGAAAATTATAATATTTTGTAGACATATGCTTTAAAAATATACAACACATTGATTCTATGATACATTTTACTCAAATTATTATTGAATCTATTCATTGAATATTGATCCATTATTGTTATAGAAATTTTAAAACATCATGAATATTATTTGTGTCCATGATAAAAACAATATAAAAAATCATTACATATTCATTCCCATAGATATGTTCACGATGAATCCATATCTATGTAGACTTTATTCTTTTTGAAAATCTATCAACACATTTCGGGTGAGTTTTTGTCTTCATGGGATGTTCATTCCTTCCCATGAAGTTAATGATTTCCTCTAATTAATATCAAACCATATATGTGGTGTTTTAATTTTTACATCTACACTATTATAAATAAATGATATTTTCAAATGATTATAGGCACAAATTTTATCCATCCCAATTGTTTGAGATACTTTTGTCTTAAAATTATCATATTTTTGGAAATGTTACCTACTATTATGTAATCCATAATGAACAATGAAAAATATATATTGTGTCTCAAATGAAAATTATTATTTCCAATTAAATTAATTACCATGATAAAAAATCATATTATCTTGTTCAATTGTTTTTATTTTCTTCATGATGATCTTATTAAAAAATATTATTCATTAACTATAACTTCCTAATTTTCATCATCAATAAGTGCTATTTTTATCTAATTGCTTTTATAAATTTTAGTTTCATTCCCCCAATTATTTTATTATTTCATGTGATTTTGAATATTTGCCTTTCGTAATACTAATTTACCTTTAAATATACACTCCAGATCTATTCATTCCTCTTCATCATCAATAATTCTTAAATAATCAGTTCATTTCATTCCATCAATAGTGATTATAAATATTTATCAGAAGAAAAAATCGATGGTGAATATTTCATATAATTTATCATATGATTTCTCTTCTTGCAGATGAAGTTAGTCTTTCCATCATACAATTTTTTTTATGAGATCTTCAAATATTTGATTCTTATTTGGATTCTAATTATTTGATATTATTCTTTAGAAAATATTTCATAAACTGAATAGAGTTAAAATTGATAATGAATTTTGATAATTGAATATTATTTCCCTTCTATATTTACTTTTAGATTCATTTTGATAATAGAGATTTTATTGATCTGATGTAATAATCATCACCATTGCCATCAAAGTCAAATGATTTTGTATTATATTTTTTTTAACAATCCCTTTTTAAATGTATATATATAACCTCTTCAATTGGTTCTTTCATAATGAAATTAAATATTTCTGTCCTCCCATATCCTATTAGATTATTTTTTATTAACCATGTTACGAATCATTTATTTATTATAGGAATGAGATATTTTATTCCAAATGATCTGTGAAATTCCCTTTTAATGTTTTATAGTGATTAAGTCATCCAACTTCTCACCCAAAACATTGAATTATTCTAAATATGTCATTCAATCATGTGAAATAGATATATATATTTTATTAATTATACATTTTTATCTCACCAAATATACTTATCCCAACATATTTTATAGCTTCCATAAATTTGACATTTCCATTATAGCTACTTCTTAGTTTTCCAAGATATCCTGGAGTTTTTGGACACATATTACTATTGTGAATACCATTTTTTATAATGTATGAAAGATGTTATTTTTATCCATTCCTTATATCTATTAATTTAACTTATCATATATATATACATGATAGAATCCAAGAGAATTGGTTGAAACACCACATTAATGGCATATTTCTCTTACAGTCTAGGTTATTGGAGGATTGGTAACATCACATTCAAAATGAAATGATAATTCATCCCATATAATATGGGAACGTGTAAGGTATTGAATACATTATGATCCTATTTTGTAAAAAATACATCATTGATATTTTGGGGTAACTTATTATCTGATAAAAATTATAGTTCCGTAAATTTTATTTTCTACTGAAAGGGTAGGGTTTAATCATTAGTTTCTTTTTATCGATTCGTTTTCCTTACAATTTAATATCTTTATAATTTTAAGGATCTCAATACAATAAATATTATCTATAAATTTTACCATATTTGTATTATTAACAATAGTGAGAGAATAAGTATGATTTAAATTGTTTTATAAAAGCATAAAACTTGATGGAACTAATTATTCCCAATCAAATACTGATTATTCACTAGTAAAAAAGTGATAAAAATGCACATGTCGCCAATTGGGAGATGTAACATGAATCCATATTTAAAAAAATGTCTTATAATATATATCGATTAAATGGAATCATTTTTCCATTAAAATAAATCTAAATGGATTCTTACTTGAGCTCAAAATGAGAGAAATATTTCTCAAATTAATCAAACTAGAAGATATAAAATATTTTCATCACTAATCATAAACCATTACCAATCTTCAATTCTCAATATAATGTAGGATAGACTCTAATCATCCTCCATGATATCAATAAATCACACTTTCTCATGTACTCTTCATGTATCATCTATAAACAACAAACTAACCAATTGGTATTTAACATTTATTATCATTATCTATAACTAATCTGGTACACTAGTGAAACTATGCTTGGGAAATTTATTTTTTCTTCTTCTGATGACGAACCAAATTTCAATAAATAGTGAATGTTGATCAAAAAATTTATTTTCTATTATATTATACAATATATTTCATTTAAAAACCAAATCATTTTCAATTACACTCCATGAATTAATTTTAGAGGAATATCAATTATGAACCCTAAAATAAAAAATATATTCCTCTATAATATATTATGTTCTTTTAATCCACTATATATGTTCCTATTAAAGAAAAAATTATAATGAATCATTTTCAGGTTTCTAAAAATGGTATTCCATATTAATTTTAGTTTGAGGTCTCATTATCATAAGTGTCGTCGTATAAATTAATTCAAGTATTTCTTATTAGATTTTTTGTGTGTCAAGCATAATTATTATTATATGAATGCATGTGTAGTTCATAGTAACCCCTATTAATAAATGGTATATAAAATAATACTATGAACACACTATCCACATATCATCATCAATTTTAAAAATAGTTAATGTTAGTATCATACTTATTCTATAGAAGAAAAGTGTGTAAATATACATTTTCTTAAGATTCTCTAAGGTTATTTCCATGATCCATGGAGTATTCATGTAGTGTTATCTTGTTGTTGAATTAATTTGTCAAAACAATTCTTCATTAATTATTTGACTGTGTTAGAAACAAGTTAAAATACATGTGATATCCTCTTCCATTATAGCAATAAGATAGTGGCTCATGTAAACTCATCCTCCAGAAATTTTTTTGTGGATGCACAATTGTTATATGAAAAATAAATGGTTCTCATAATTGGATGAAGTTCACATCAATTTCATCCTGTGATAATTATGGGAAAACCCACCTTGACCTAAATAAACTTATATCTACATTTTATTTTATTTTTATCAACTCTTTGAAAGACTATAAATATCATCTATCATATTTTTGAATGCTACATTCCTTTTAATAACCATTATTAAAAAAGGCATGGTCCCTCCCCCAAAAACATGAACTCCACACATGAAATTTTATTATCACATGATTCTATTTATTTAAAATATGATTTAAGCTATTAATTTTTTTTAATTTAAAATGATGATTAATTTTATTAATGATAGCTCATTCATTGTATGTTCTCTTTCTTGATTTAATAATATTTCATTAATTGTGTTTTTTTATTTTATCACCACACTTTCATAGTCGGGGAATAACAATTTAATTTTTAGGTTTGATGTATAGAGGTCTTATCATCATAATTAATGAAAAATAATGTCATTAAGGGTTGTAAGGATGAATTATATAACCTAATACAATCATTTTATTAAGATCAATTAAATCTGTTGTCATGAATGTTACATGTAACTAAAAAAAATAGATGAAAATTTTCTCTAAATGGTTATAAAACTTAATTATTTATCACAATTTAAAAGTTAATTTATTAATAAACATAGGTTTCAAAATATCTATTCTAGTAGCAGTAGATAATCACCCTCAAACACATGCACCACACACCACATGGATCATATCAACACAATAATAATCACCATCAATTGCCCAAACCCATGATTTATTTCAATCATGTTCTCTAATGGGCAAGATACACATGCCCACTCTTGAGTAAACACTACTTCAATACATATAAATGGGCCCTCTCACCTTCCACCACCTAGGCTAAGTGGAATGGATAATCCACATGGATGAGGCCCTCCTCTAGCATGTGTGGGATCGACTTAGAACGTATGGCTTGTAATAGTTTAAAATAAGTTTTATTAAAATCGAATAATATAAATTATAACATTATTTACTATCTGTAGAATATGATTTGAACATATTTACACCAAAAAATGACGAAAAACTTTTCAATATTACCATAAAATTATCCTGATGAAAATATTTTTTTATTTGACTTCATTATTCATTCACATATTGAAACAAATGTGTCTTCCTAGATACATGTTTTTACCTTTTCATAATATCATTCCAATCATAAAATTTGAAACATGGAGAATTTCTAATATGTGAAATCCAACGCCACCAACTGAATCAATATAATTTCACAATGAATCAAAAAATCTTCTAATACATCACAAAAACACATATTTAATCTTCATTGGAAACAAATGAAATACATTGCCCAATTATTATACACCTAATGAAAAATTAACGATGTGAGGGAGACAATGAGAGGGAAACTATAAAGTCCAGACCCCAATTTCCTGGATGTAGTGCCTTATTTCATTACATTGGAATGTTTTCAAGAATGTAATATCCTGAGCGAATTAATTAGTTTAGTAGTGTTGGGAAACCAGATACATACATAACTTCTATGTTACAACATGAAATATAATAGAATCTTGAAATTCCTCAGAAAATCATCCATATCTCCTAGGTTATCCCTAATGTTCATTCATCATATAATATTCATATCCTAGAATAATAAATCATATGAAAATTATGAGCTTAGATACCCAATAATGTTAGAGAAAACAATTGAAGACATCATAAATAGAAACATTAGGCATGGTGAAGAACTAAAAATACATTCCTTTAAAAATAACCCTAAATATAAAATGGATGAAATAAGAGTGGAATATATAATTACATAATAAAACATAATCTATGGTATTATACTAGTCAAATAACCACATGAACTAAAAATTAATAGCTTCTTATTGATGGAAATTACTAATGTTAGAAATTAAAAAATATATTGTTAATACCTTAGACAAGGCATTAGAAAATGATTAATGCCTCGGCTAAAACCATATCTGAAAATGGGTAAAGCCTCAACCAATTCTATATCTGTTTTGTCTCATTAGACCTATTGATGCATGGAGGGGCTATAGCAGTACCCAAATATCACATAACATGACTAATTAATTTTTCATATGAATGGGGAAAATATAAGAAAAACATATACATGTTTATTGAAAACAATATATGAAATGTTAATAATGTTCCCCCAACATAAACAAACACCATTCAAAGTAATATGGTGAATGGTTTAATAATTGCACACCAATAGAAAAACTAATCATAATACACTCAATAAAATAAGGAATATTATATCATAAAATATTAGCAGCAAATATATATAATAATCAACAAGACTATTGAATCAACTGAAAAAACTCTTATAAAATAATCGAGAAATTTTTGAGATAAAGAATCCTTTACATTTAAATGAATAGTTATTTTGGATAAATATTTTTATATAACAAAAATCGAACTAATATATTTGTTTTTATAATAAAATTATCTATTTTATAAATATAATAGTGGAAAAAATAGATTTTTGAGTGTACTTGAACAAGGGTATGAATTTGAGATGTTCATTTAAATCGAGCTTGTATTTGAGGAAGAATTTTTGAAAGATCTGTTTAAAACATGTAACTCCACATAAAAGATAGAAGAATTATTGATTGTAAAAATACATGTAAACATCACCTAGAATTTATTAGGTGTACATAATAATGTATAAAACATTCATTTAGGTAAGTAGAGAATTAGAGTAACCCGAATGAAAATGGACGTTCTAGTTGAAAATCATTAAGTTATGAATTAATGTGTTCTGCACTTGACCTTAATGCGATGAATAATCAAATTAAATCCATTTATTAACTATGTAATAACATATATACATATATTTTATTCATTATATTTTTATTGAGTTCATTTATGTTCTTATTTAAAACATATTAGACTGAATTCCATCATTCGAGAGTCTTTGTTTCCTTGACTTCATGATAGGGACGCTTTATTATAAGTAATGTTGTTCTAGTCGAATGGACATAAATGTATAGAATAGAAATTATATATTAAGGATGAAAATCCATATTTATATGTGTTAATATATATCATTTGTTTACATGTTTTGTGGATGATTAATTATATTGAACATTAGTGATAACAATATATATTATTTTGGAGATATTTCAATTGTTACAAATGTGTTTGTCATATGAACTATTATTATGCTTTTATAATGGTTATGAAAATTTTAATAGGTTATAATAAAAATATTATAGTCTAGTTTAACATTAAATATGTTTTTAGGACCATCCTGAGGGATATATTTTGGATTGAATGCTCATTGTCCATGATGGTTATAAATTTTCACCTCTGAGATGATGAATTCCTTTTGAAAAAAATTGGGCGAGATATTAGATTGAGGTAGTACATTAAATTAACATGATATCTTTATACTATATATATTATTCTTCAGTTATCATGATCATCTGAACATTGAATGTTTAGATAAAATGAAAAAGGAAAATATAATGAAAATGAAATGAAAAGTAAAAGGAATAGGGTATACCTTTTGAAAAGTCATCCTTGAGAACCTCATTATGGGAAGGGGTTTTGGAATTGTTTTCAATTCCAGTGACTCCAAGATGTGGGGAGGGAAAATAGAATATTAATTTACATTAACATTGAGTTGAATCAAGGATTAGAAGAGTTAAGTGAAGAGAGAGTGATGCATGGTTTTTATATTGGATGAGAGGAGGAGGTTTCCAATATTTAAGCATTATTTTATTTCATTGGATCATATCTATGAATATTCAATATTATTATGACACAAAACAATAATATGTTTAGGTGATATCAAATGAGTATCCATTTAAATCATCCATGAATCATGCATGATTCTAAAATTTGGTTATTTATCATTTTTTATAAATTATCGAATTTCCATATTAAAAAAATTTAAATATTTCAAAAATATAAAAATAATTCACAGTAGTAATTTTTCAGCAATTAGATTTCAAAAAATAATTCCATTTAATCACATTAACATACTAAATAAAATAAACATAATTTTGATATAAAATCATTATTTATTTGAAAATTAGGGATTTTAAATTTTAAACAAATTTTTATACAATTTCAAATATTAAATTCATTCTCAAAAAATTATCATAAAATAATATGATAAAATCAATTTATTTGGGAATATATTTTATGAAAATTAGTATTATTAATTTACTAATTAATAATTTAATAAAATATTTATCACTCACAAAAATCTGAACACTTAATTTTTAAAATATTCAATTTCATTTGTAGGGTTCCTATATATTAATAATACATACATGGGTAACATTACTATTCATAAGTGTATGTTACAATTCATAAGGATATGTTAGTATTTATAGGTGTATGTTAATATTCACCAAAAAATTATGTTGATCCTCTTAGTCTATAAATATCTCAATGATCCCCACTCTATATGTCAATTTATTGAAATTAATATCCTAAAAGAAATGAAATTATCTCTATAAATTTGGTAATAACTACACCCATTAATATCGAATTATTTTTTTTCATAGACGTTTTGTGGGATGCATTATATTTAAAAAGTTTTTACTAATCCTCAGGGATTTACATTTTCCCCCCATTCAAAAATATCATCCTAGAAATAAATAGATTGTTATCCCGTAAAAAGATTTGGGTAGGTTTACATCACAAGTTCCTCACGCTCTCATGTCTCCTATTTATTATAATTATTTTCTCAAAATACTATTACAATCTATGTTTTCCAGTTCCTCCAAACATGTCCTATAGTACCTATAATTTGGATAGACACATCATTGTATGATAAGACATGTTCCAGTTCTATTACATAAGTTGTTAGTAGCTGTGTTTGGTATGGTATGTGAATTTTGAACAATGAGACATGGAATACATTGTGTAACATATAAAGGATATGAGTCATTTCCATATAATAATATGTATCTCTACTTCTCTCAAAAAAAGTAATAGAACAAATGTAACTGGAGCTCAATTTACCTTTATTATCAAATCATATAACACCCTTCCTTGGATATACCTTTTCAAAAACCTGATCTACCACTTCATATTACAAATCCTTCATTCAATTATCAGTATATATATTTTTATAGCTTTTAGATTCTTTAATATTTGTTTTAATTGTCCTTACCATCACTATTGTTTCCTCCACAAGCTCTGGTCCAACAAACTTACTTCAACAATCTTTAACCCAACATTTTGTTGTACGAAATCTATTTCCATACAGTGATTCATATGGTGCCATTTGAATAATATAATGGAAACTGTTATTGTAAGAAAACTCCACCAAATATATATAACGATCCCAAAAAACTTGAAAATCTGGCGATCATGATCTCAACATGTCCTTTAATAATTGTATAATTCTTTCTGATTTCCCATTAATTTGAGGATGATATGAATTACTCAAACAATAGCTAGGATCAAAAAATAATATATAATTTTCCATAATTTTGATCTAAATAGCGGATAATGATTAGAAAATATTGAAATACGTTATCCAGTATATCTTATTAAATCATTGATATGGAGTTATGCCAGTAGATCTAGTGGAAAATACTCCATTTTTTGGAGGAAATGGATAAAGTTTATATGTTCATCCATAATAACCCGTATTGAATTAATATATCATTGAGTTTTGTGTAATGTAATTACAATTTACATGGTTCTTTCATCCCACTTCCTTGTACGAATAGGTAGAGGTTGCATGACTCCTATAGGATGTTGAAATTCATTTTCACTTACTGACAGACTAAAAATCATGATACTTAATAATCAATTTACCACATCATATTGTCCCACTAGAAATATTCCTTAAAATATATAATCATTTTATTTCTACAAGGTTGTATAGAAATATTTGACCTATGGGCATCATCAAATAACTCCCTTTTCATCTCATTTATAGATGGAACACTTATCCTCTTCCCAAATTTCATAATTCCATCCTCACACATGAAGTAAACCATCTTCCACTCATGCACAACCTTAGTTTTTTTAATATTCTCATCCTAAAACATAGATGTTGCATTCCATCCTGATAAATATGGTTGGTAAACTAATTGCAATAGAAATGATGTATCACTATCATTGATAATTACCATTTCTAACCTCACTACATCCATGTACATATGATCCTTGTTAATTATCATTTGGTTTATAACTCCTTGATCAATCCAACTTAATGAAACAAATTCCTTATTTGACATTCTTGGGTGGTAGTGTATGTAACAATCATAATCCTTTAGCATCTCTAGCCATCACCTTTGCGTCATGTTGAGTTATTTTTGTGAGAAGATGCTTTTAAATATTTGGTGATCATTATATATCTAACCTATTTAACAATAGAGATAATGAATTGATAACTTTAGAGAAAAGATTATAGATGCTTACTCAACATCATGAGTTGGATAGTTCTATTCTTGTCTTTTTATCTAACTTGATGCATATGAAATAAGATTATCATTCCATTAAAGGATACAAACATATCATTTATTTTATGCATCACAATAGATAAAAAATATCACTGTTCCTTAATGGTGTAGTCAGTATTGGATCATTAAATAGTATCCCATTAAATTATTCAAAAATTTATTTACATTCCGTTTCCAAAAAAAATTAAAATCTATACAAGTATAATTGGTTAATGGGTATGCTAATCGAGCGACGGTATGAATGAAATGCTGATAAGAACACAATAAACCACTAAAACTACATATTGCAGTTTTTTTAAGAGTAGTCCATTACGGAACTATCATTTCCTTTTCAGGTGCAACTATGATTTGATAGTTAGAGACAATATGGCCATGATAAAGAAGTAATTTAAAGTTAGAATTCACACTTACAAAATCTCCCACATAATTTTGTTTCATATGAGTATTCTGAATCATGGACAGTGATGGTCATTATTTAATTACCATTTGTAGAATGAAATGATATCATCAATAGTTAAAAAATGTTGTAATGATATTCCATGAAAACTCAATTCCATAAATCAATGAAAACGAAGGGTGCATTAGTCTATCCAAAATTCATTAATGTAATCTCTTAATAGTCATCCATAATTTAAAATATTTTCATAGAAATATCTTCATTCCTCACACACAACTAATGATATCTAGATCAAAGGTCAATTTTCAAAAAATGTTGGGTTCTATGAAATTGATCAAATAAATTATCAATTCAAGGTAGTTGATACTGTTTATTTATTTTAATTGAATTAATATCCATATAGTCATTGCACAACATCATAGAACCATATTTCTTATTGAAAAGAATGGGTGATCCCTTGTAGAAATACTAGGGTGAATAAATACATTATCAATAAACTTTGTTAGTTGTTTCATCATTTCTAAATATTCCATAGTTTCCATTCTACATGGATTCTTTGATATAGGCCTCGATCCAAGAAATAAATCAATATTGAACTCAAATTCCATCTCTAGAGGATTTCCAAGTACATCCTCTGAAAAACAT
The DNA here is from genome assembly GCA_963277665.1 of Viscum album. Taxonomy (NCBI): domain Eukaryota; kingdom Viridiplantae; phylum Streptophyta; class Magnoliopsida; order Santalales; family Viscaceae; genus Viscum; species Viscum album. Next base: position 2,012,649,763 of record OY728153.1, on the reverse strand, counting down.
CAATATATTCTTGAACTATTCATACATTCTTATTTTGAATATATCATTCCTCAATAATTGATATTGTCTTATCTTCCTTTCCAAGAAATGCATTATATAGAGATTCTGGGTGTGGATCTTGATCATAATAAAATGATGGTATTTCTTCTCTAAAGACAAGGGATTATACATCATTCCAAAAAATTGTAACTTATTTATTATTTCAACATATTTTCACATCCTAATTTTAAATCATATCCATACAAAGATTTATATCAAAGTAAATCATGGGTATGATGATATTTTTATTGACTAAAGAAAATTTATGTTTCATAAAGGGGATTGATTGACACACCATTGTTTTAATGATTCATCATTTAGGATTTTGGACTAAAAAATCCTTTATTAAATAAATTGGAGACATATAATCTTCCTGGAAACCTCAGAAGATGTAAAACAATATGATGATCCAAAGTAAAATAATTTATTTGTGATGTATAAAGAAATTATTATTGTACATAACCCAAAATCAGTAGAATGTTCAAGATTAGTTGTTCTGATCATATATGCTTGGCCATGATCCCATGTCCTTTTTGGAGGCATGTTTCCTTAATGGTTTGGAAAATCAATAGCATATTTTTCCATATCCCAACAATTATTTAATTGTAAAATTATATTATCTTTATTTACCTTTAAATCGAAATCAATATGTCCATTCATCCCATACTTGTATCACAGACATTTTCCTTTTATGCAGGTACCAGGGTGTTTCCATCCACAAGTATCACGTTATGGAAATTTATCCTTTTTATTATTCCCATTATATATTCTATCCTTCTCCACCATATTATTCTCTTGTTTCCTCTTAATGTCAAAACAAATTTAGAATTATTTATATATATTGATATTACATGAGATAATGTCTTCTTATGATGAGAAATGTTGGGAGACTAGTGCCCTTCAGAGGAATGGTTTTAAAAAATCAAATAATAGATCAATCATTCTACTTGGATAATGTATATATTTTGTAGCATAACTTTCTATACTTGTAAATATGGCTTAATAATTTTCAATATTATTAACCTCTTTATGTCTGAGAATCAAGAATTTATTCTCCATATCTTCTCATTTCTCACAGTTAAAATATTTTTCATGGAAATTTTTTTAAAATCCCTCAATTCTATTTATTTTATTTATTACTTTACCTTGGTGTTTTGAATTAATGACCTCCACTATTATGCATCCCTTGATAGATGATAAATCGAAGGTATCACCCAATCTATTTTCATATATCCAATGGTGTAAAGTATTATTTCAAAAAAAAACATTTATATTTATCTACTAAAAATGGCTTAGTAGTCTCATTGAATGATAGAGGATGTTGTCTCATAAATCATTTTAACATTTCCCCTCCACGTTGTAGATTATTATTCTCCATACAGATATGGTTATTGTTCATAACTAGAGTTAGTTATCCTAGTATAGTTATATGTTTTCAGCACCAGTCATAGATCCGATACCAATATCATTAACTTGCATAGGATGGAAATACCTACATGGTATACATGAATTTATATGGTTTCAAGTCATTCTATTAGGTTCCATTTCTAAACAATGGAACAAAATGGATTAGGTTATGAATCATAATGTATATTCTCAACATGAAAAATACAAACATAATTTAAATCATATGCCAAGGTATTATCTAATTCATATACATCATTTCATTACGGAAAAATTTGCATTTAAGTCATTCATACTGGATTTTATAGAAAATTCACATCATACTAATAATATCCTTAAGGAGTGTCAAACAACGTGCGTAGTAAGGACTATTGTCAAGAACTAGGTTACCCCTTGTCATGATCGAAACACATTTGTAGAGTTTTTATTCCTAGGAATATCTATTCCACTACCACAACCACTTATATTATCCATAAAAGGATATACTATCTAGGAAGATCCACATAATATCTTCCTTACCTAAATTATAGTATTCTCTTATAAACATATCATCAATATATATCTTAGGCTTTGGTTTCAACATCTACATTTTCTTAATATAGTTTCTAACTATTCTATTAAACATCCTCTAATACCATCTTTAATAACCCAAAACAAGTTGCCTAGAGTGGATACCTTAATTTATTACACTTACATGATTAGATGAATGTTGTATCCCGAAGGAACGGATTAATTTAGTTGTTTTGTAAAACCAAATATATACATATGTTCAACATTAATTCAAGAAAAAAATTACAATCTGAATATTCCTTTGAAAAAATCTGTGACACCTAGGTTATCCCTACATGTCATTCTCAATATACGATTCATATCGTAAGAAAAATAAAATATGAAATGAGTGATCTCAGATGATCTGCAATGGTAGGAAATACAACCACATATATCATATACCTAGAAATTAGTATTGGTGAATAACTAAAACACATTATTTTAAAAATAAACATGAACAATATATGGCAGTAATAAGATATGAATAGTTAATTCTATAATTAACATAATCACTTGGATTCTAATAGTCTAATAATGATGTCAAATATTAATTAGAATATTCATAATGATTAAATTCCTAATGATATACATTCTGGAATATATCGTCAAGGCCATGACATAAACTATATACGAAAATGGGCAAGGCCTCATCCAAGTGCACACTTATTTTGTCTCACGAGATCGACCAATGAATCGAGGGTCTATAGAGTCCCAAAACAACACATAAAAAGTACAATGAATTATTCCATTGAATGGGAACAAACATAAAAAATATATACATTCATATTGAATATAACATATGAAATGTAAATAAATTTCCCAAAATATAAACACTAACCATTCCGAGTAACATGGTTGATGGATTCAAGATAACACATCCATAGTCAAACTAATTATAAAACATTAAATAATATTTGATAGTTAATATCATAAAGTATTAGTCCCAAATATATATATTAATCAACAATATTTTGGAAACATAGGAAAATACACTTATAAAATCATTAAGTAAATCCTGAGATAAATACAGTTTTACTTTAAAAAGAATATTTTTTTTAAAAAAATACTTGTATAAAAGATGAAGTGAAATTATATAGTATTTATAATAAAATGAGAATTTTTTTATAAATAATTGTTTTTAAAAACATATTATAAAATTATCTTGAACTTAATAATGATTTTGAGAGGTTCCCTTGATTGAGGCATGTATTTTAGGAAGCATTTTTGAAAGATCCCATTAAAAATGTTACTACCCATAAAAGAAAGAATAATTATTGTTGATAAACATATATCTAAGATTAGTATATAATTTATGAGGATTAAATAATAATAAATAATAATTTCCTTGATTATGAATAGATTATGAGTAACCGAAATGAAAATAGAGCTTCAGGTTAAAATCCATTCATTATATATGAATATATTCTTCACTTGAACATAATGTCCATGATAATAAAATTAAATATATTAATTTCCTAAATAATTACCTTATATATATATATGATTCATATTAGTTTTATTATGTACATTTATGTCATTGTTGGTATCTTATAAAACTCAATTTCATTGTTCTAGAGTTTCTATTTCCTTGTTTTCGTGTTTGGTTTGTCTGATTATAAATAATGGAGATCAAGTGTAATGGATTTAATTATACGAAATTGAACATATATATTATTAATGATCATATAGAATGTAAATGGTTATATATATATATATATATAACAATTTTTACATGGACTTATGATTATTTATTATATAGAACATTAGTGATAACCATTTAGATTATTTTAGTGATATTTCGATTGATACAAACTAGATGGTCAAATAAATTATTATTTTGTAAATATACTTGTACCAGATCATTTATTATATTAAAATACACTTATTATTTTCTGGTTGACCATCAAAATTGTTTCATGACCATACTTGAAATATATATTGAAAAATTATGGTTTTTCATCTATGAAGGTTGTAAATCTGCACATCTTGAACAATGATTTTTTTATAAATCAAAAGAGGGAGAGATAATACTTTGAGGAAGGATATTACATTAACATGATATAATTAAAATATATATATTATAATGTATTTATGATTATAATTTATATAGGGGAGGAACAGATAAGTTGAGAAAAGAAATTAAATTGAAAATGAAATTAAAAGAAAAAGGGAGGGGGTTTACATCATGAAATGTACTCACTGAGAACCTCTTTAAGGGAAAGTGTTTTGGAATTATGAAAAAAAAGTGATCTTAGAAGTGGGGGGGGGGGACTATGGAAAATGATTTTTTCAAAACATTCATAAGAAACAAGGATTAGTTGAGTGAATGGTAGAGAGAGTGAGGGGTGGGTTTTATAGTGGAGGAGAGGAAGGATGTCCCATTATTTTAATCACTATATTATTATTTTGGCTCAATAATATTAATAGTCTTGATTATAATGATTAAAAATAGTAATAATTTCTTGATAATTTTAGAAAATGTCCGTTTATATTATCCAGGTCTCCAGAATGATGTAGAAATTCAATTATTTAACATTCTTCTAAAATTATTGTATTTCACTTTTACAGAAAAATTTGACAATTTAGAAACAAATACCAAAAATTCACTTTTACCATTTTTAAATGTCTAATATTAGAACAAAAACTCCATTTTATAAAAATAATTACCTAAATAATAGAAATATAATTTTGAAATAAAATATTTATTTACTTAAAAAATTCAGATTTTAAATTTAAAACTTATTTTATAATACTTTCAAATGTTATTGGAGATCTCGTCAAATTATCATAAAATCATAGGTCAATAAAAATTTATTTATGAATATATTTTATTCAAATTAATTTCATAAATTTAAAAAATTAAATTTATATTTAAATTGATATTAGTCACAAAAATACGAACACATAATTTTTTAAAAAATTTATTGCATTTATATTATGGCTAAAATTTATGTATACATACATGGGAGAGGTTACTATTAATAAGAATATGTTATTATTCAAATGGGTAAATTAATATTTTTAAGGATATGTTATATTAACCAAAAATTTCTATTGTTCCTTTTAGACTCTAAATATCTTAATGATCGCAACCGTGAAAATCATTTTTTCCAAATTCAGATGACAGTAGTGGAAATATTATGTCTGAAGTTGAAGTTATATGTATCTATTATTAATATCAATGTGTTTATTTCACATGGAATCAGTGATGAATGAATTATATAATAAATTGTTTTTCAAATATATGTGGTGTTACAGAAACCACCATTAATTTAAAAATTATTTAACAATGAAAGATATAATTTTATATTTAAAATCAATAAATTTTATGAATAATTTAAATTTAAAAAAAATTCAAAAAGCATCCATATGTTTTTTTGATACAGTAAATATTAATATTTATAAATATATTAGTACAAAAATGAGTGAAAAAATGAAGGTAGTAATTAAATGAAACCATATCACTAAATATAAACCTCTTAGAAGGAAAACATGAAACAATTCCACCTTGTAATAAACCAAGACTAAATTGGGATCTAACTAATGATAATATAGAGTTTGAAAAAGAAATGATCATTATTCTAGAGATACTATGAATGCTATCAAAATTCTTTCCTTACACTATATATCTGTGTCGTAAGAATAAACCAGAGTGGTCAAATTATGATAAATACTTTTGTATTTCTATAACCATATAAAACTAATGTTCCAGAAGATATATGTTTTGAAGAAAATATATATGTACTATTATCAAAAAAAATTAAATCATGTTAAAAACATTCGTCACTTATTCCGTGATTGAAAATTATGTCTATAAAAATAATATTATTGAGGGAATTCATTTAACAAAACATGTTCTTAAATACGTTGTTAAGGATAAACCCCTTTAATGATCTATTATCATGAAAACTAAGATGAATTTACATAAGAATAATTATTCATTGATAAAAAATCTTTTTTTGGATAAACTAATTCAAATTAATTTATATGAACATTCAGTAATATATGTGACATAACTGTTGAAGAGTGACACCAACCCCCCAAATGAGGGAAAACCTGTCACAATAGAAAATAATGAATTTAAACAAGGGGATATTCTACTTATAGGCCTTGATACATATGAATCATCACATATTCAACTTAAAACCCACTAATACCTTAAAAATATCAATATAGGGTAATAATGGAACATGGATAAGGATATTAGGGAGAGAAATATAAATATAAGAAGATTTCATATTACAAATTGTATATACCATGACATATTGCACTATGAATGAAGTAAAATCCCTAAATATCCATCGAAGAAACCCTCTAGATTGTGGGGTATTGGTTAGTTTAGGACAGATATTGATTAATATGAGATTATACTGAATAACTACCAAATTTATTGGGGGTAATTATTTGATTTTAATAACATTTTATGTGGATCATGATCATGACACCGTTTTAGTAAAAACGTGTATTAGCCAAATTGACCTCATAATATATTTTCATGATGATGACATCCATTATGAATTTCTACTACATAATTAATCCTAAACAAGAAAATACCATATTCTCATATTGCCTTCCAAAAATCTTAAAATCATGACACCATCTTCCCTAATGTCCTTATAACCTAAAAAACATAATATATATTCTCTAAAAAATTTATCACGTCTCCCAAAAAGAATCAAAATTCTACCTAACATAAAACAAATTTTATCCCATAATTATATTGTGATTATAATCAAGAAATAAGAAAAGGATATTTCAGCCTCTTGAATGAATCCATGTTTGATGCATGATGGTAACCCCTTAATCACTAACACTTAACATACACCAAGAGAATCATTGTACCACATTACAGCTTATTTCATTGAAGATTAATATAAATTTTATGTTCAACAATAGTGGTATCACGATCAAGATCTAAATATTCCTATTTGATCATATGTGAAGGGTTTAGATGATAAATCCATTCTGGGGAAAAATGAAGCAAACTTCTAAATGATGTCAACTGTGATACAAAAAATAAAATGATATTCTACACACATATAATGTTTAAAAAAGTGAAATGAGACCAAACAATGCAGCTCAATCACTCCCTACAGACCTATCCAACTGTGTCCAAATGGTGATGAATCATTAGGAGGGACGTGATCTCTAACCTTAACTTCAAAAAAATATAATTATGGTCAAAATATAATTTCTACTTACACTGAAATATCCATAATATCTTTTCCGTTGACTTCAAATTTTGTATCATATCTACAATCAGTCATAGTCCCAAAAAATGTCTTTTCCCCCAACTCGTCCTCAAGCAATTTTGATCACCATGTCCTCTAAGATTGTTTAGTTAAAAGTTATATTTTAATCAAATCCAAATAACCATTATTGTATTCAAAATCAATATATGGACTATTTTACCCCATAAAGAAGAATAATATTGAACACATCCCTAACAAATAATCTTTACAACATAACTGGAGAACTCATAATAACAATATTTCTAAGGGTGATTAGTAGTGATTCCAAATGGTTAACCATTTCATAATGAAGAATGATGACCCTAGTGGGAAACATAAGAGTTCTGTGAACTGAGATTCCAATTAATATTTTTTTAAAATGTATTTCAAACATAAATACCATTTTTTGTAAAATAATCTCAGTTAACAAGAACTGTATAGATATATTATATGAATGTCCAAATGTATTCTTGATATAAGTATCATGGATCATCACAAATAGTTGTACAATCTATATTGTAATTTGAAAAACATTATAGTGAATAATCACCTTATATAAACACAAGTTAATCAAAAATAGAAGAGTAAGTATTCATAAAAACATTTTGTAAAGTAGATTATATTTTCTTTTTTCAAAAATAGTGTTTACAACATAGATAATTAACATAAAATAAATGAACATGTGGCTTAGAATATAGCTTATACCTAATACCCTCTGCCTAAAAATATTAATCTTTAAAGTAGTTCATTGAAAATAAATAGATACATAAATATGGGGTTTATACACAACTGTATTATGATTGTCCCTAATTCAATACTCTTACATAGTTCCTCATGGGAGTAAAGAATAATTACAACTACATTTATTGATCTGTAGTTGCATATAAACTCTTCCACAGTTATAAATGGGGTGAAAATAGATAATAATTGATTGATAAATTCACATACTCATCTTTTTTGAGTGTGAGACTAAATTATAGATAATAGAGTAAAATAGAAAAAAATTAAAAAGAAAATAAAAATGGGTAAGATAAAATATTCAGTGCGGTAGAGAATTAATATATGTTTTTTATTTGATATTTTTCCCAATCATTTTAATTAATTAATTTTTATTATATGTCTTAATACATTAAGTTTTTATCTAGTGTGAAGGGATTTCATAGGCGTGAATAGTGAATCACATTCATTTAGGACAGAATAAAATGTATCTTTGTTTTAGTTTTTGTGAAGTCATTATGTCTCTATATTTATGCAATAATATTTGTATCATTTTGAAATCACCATATTTAAATACGTTTCATTCATTTAATTATGCGTGTCTCTAAAAACTAGCCATTGAGAAATCATCATGATGATCATCATATTTCTGTATAAAAATATGAATTTTCAAATACATATCACAAAATACAATTTCTTCACCAAATTGTGGTACAATTAATAATAATATTATAATAAATATATAATTTATTACATTTAGAAAAGAAAAACTAAAATATGGAACATCAATATTTATGGTGGTGGTCACAAAGTGATGATCCACATCAATATTCATAGTGGTTATCACTTTAAAATATTCTACATCCTTATTCACAGTGTTAATTTATATAAGGTGTTCCATGCCAGTATCAACACCAAACTACATTTTTATATATGTGCATGGATATTATTATATTCTATATGGTTTATCATTTTTCATATGGTTTATTAGATGATCAACTAGTCTATATTTTTATACATTTGGATAATTAAATTATACATCCTGTCAAACCAATAATGTGTCTCTTTGAAAATATGAAAACATGGTTTGTTTTTTGGTTAAATGGACAGTCCTTTACACTGTGACTCTAAAAATAAATAAATAATTTCATTGAATTCCTTTGATATTATATTTTTTATAGTCAGTTATTGAAAATTACCATATTGATTTTAGTTATAACTATATCTCAATTTCATCGCATTATAGTTAGTGTTGTGGAATTAAAGTGATCTATTACTTGACCATAATGGTTTCTTATAAGAACTTGTGGTCATTCTGTTCATTCATATTTTCATTTCTTATCTATTTCAATATCATTAATTTGTTTTGTGAATATTAAAATAAATTTTATTTTGGAATAATGAACTAATTTCTCCTTTTTTATAATATCATATCTTGTTAAAAATCGACATAAAATCAAGGATTAGATATTATAATTTCATGATTTTTAATAGGAAGTGATAATAAATAATATTATAATGTACAATGATACAATTTACTTCCCTTGTAATCATATCAAGTATAAGGAATACCCCTGTTGTGTTATCAAAAATTAATTATAACAGATTAATAAATAGTGAATAAACTATACACATTAATAATATTAAATATAATATAAAATAAGTGTTTTTTAAAAATTGGTGTTACATTACCAAAATTTGAATATAATCTAAATTGTAATTTGAAGGTAGTGGTATGGTTTAACGGTTAAAGGGATCCTTTACTATTCCAATACTATGAGTAGGAGTAGATAAATTTGGATTCGAATGGTTTACATGAATATTCATTTCTTTTAAAATATTAATGAGATATCTATGTTCTTGAGAAACAGAAAGTCCAAATGGTCTTAATGGAGGTATAACATATGTAGAGGAAGGAATATTAATTGATTTTGAGTCACTAATAGAAACCTATGAAGGGTTGAGTTCAAGAAATGTCGGAGGGGCTAATACATGTGTATTTTTATCAAAAATATATTGTTCCAAAATCCTCGTAATATCTTATAAAACCTTTGTTCCATGATGTATTATTTAAGAAAACACATATATGTGTGACAATAAGTTATTTCAAATTGTTACCAATATAGTTAATTGTTTTTATAGGGATTTGGAACCATCTATTACAGGTGGATTCCAATTTTTTTGATATATTGATATAAACTTAGTTTTATGTTAATCTTTAGTGAAATTATTTATTGGATAAAGCATTGTTTCACCCTTGAATTTATTCTTAAATATATGAAGACTAGGTTTTTGAATTCTTAATAAAATAAAATCTATTCGTAAAAGGAGTATTTTTATCCATTTGAACTTGATTTTTCATATCATTGAAAGTATATTGTCTAAAAATCTTCATGGATCAATGTTCGAATCAAATATTCATTAAAAAATTAATATGAAGTAGAAGTAGGAGTATTATGTAATGAATTTGAGGTTGATGGTGGATCATGAATGGTAATTATAGATATATAACTAAAAATATTAGTATACATCATGTCATTTTAATATTCATGAATTTATCCAATGTTACATAATAAATCACATTTTCCTTATAAAACGATAATCATATTATTGCATACTGTATAACAATAGGAAGAACCTAAGATGAAGATGATCAATATTCTTTTTAATTCTATATGCTATATATTTCGTTATTCAATATTATTTTCAAAACCAGTAAAAAAATAATTATTTAACTTCACTATAATATAATTACTGAATTGAATTATATATTCACAAGTGATGTTTAGAAATGATATTGAATAGTGTCCATTGACTTGAAATTCATCAGATTGAGTTTGATTTTTATAATATTTAATAATGAATCTATCATTAGAATGATATAATGAATGATCACTTAATAATCAATTCGTTCTCTAGGGTTATTAATTTTGTGAATATATTCAAGGAGGTCCTTAAATATCAGTCTATACGTCCTAAAATTCACTTAAATAATCAACCAAGGACCCAAATAAAAACATAGTATAATAGTTATAGATAGGATATTAATGAAACATTTTCTCAAGAACAACCCTATGAGATGGTGGGGTTTCTAGTACCATTATCTCGTCTCAAGTAGAGCCTAACCACAAAGGTCTATCTGAAAAATTGTAGCAGGATGATTTTTATTCTGTTAAGTTCCATTTATTTAGATATCAGTGGAAACACCTTCCCACATTCCTTATATATCATCATCATCATCATCATCATCCTTATTCCATTACATATAATCATTTTTACAACATTACATGTATTCATAAGTATCATTTTACCTCATAATTGAATAACCGGATATATCTATATCAAATAATGTAACTGTTAGAGGGATTTATTTGTTAAAAGGTGACATGTCAATGATGGTAGATTCACTAATCTCAATCTTATGTTGACTATATGTAGAATCATTAATTATGTCTTCAAATCATTCTAAATTTGCATTAATTTCGTAAAAAAAACATTATACATGGAACTCTTCCCCCTCAAGAGATGCATCAATTTGTACTGATTCATCCTTCATTTAAATAATATATTTTTACATTGTTGTTAATTTAAACATCATGCAATCCTAGAACACTTTGACTTGAATATTATTCTTCAATCATTGAATCTAACTCAATATGATATTCCTAAATAATATCAATTTAATTAAATTTCTAAAAATACATTTTATCATCCTAGTAGAAATAAAAATATTGAGATTCATCCTCATTTAAATAATAACTAACAACAATGATTTCATCAACTTCCAAATAAGTATAAATGAATTATATGTTAATTGATTTTTGAGAAGATTAATTGAATCATTCCAAATGAAACTCCAAATTATATATACACATCATCTTCTAATGATTTCTATTTATCTTAATTATATAAATGTTAAAATTATTTAAATAGATATTCAACCCCTAATGCAACTGGGATTCTCTATTCCATCTAAATGGAAATAATCTATATCTGTGGGATATTTTTTATTCTATATGAACATCAACAAAACTCTTATATATGTTTCATTAAAAATTGATGGAGACTAATCTGAATGACATGTTAATTTAGATAAATATAGAATAATAATTTATATATTAAATAATTTAAATTAATTTTCAGTAGGTAAATAGAATGTCGAATGAACTTTAACAAAATATTGTATTTGGAAGAAAATACATATTTACTAGAATATATATTATTTTATCATTATTTGATTTCTCTGTCATATTTATAATCTCAAAATGGTGATGATTTTTTCATTCAATATTTAATAGTACTGATACTCATCAATATGTTAGAGAAAATGATAGTCATCCACCTAAAAATGTGATATACTCATATTAATTACCATCAAGAATTGTTCGAGTTATATCCTCACACTAAATATCTCCAAAGTCCATGGTTTTATATAACTCATTACCATTTACCTGTTGTATGGGATGATTCTCATCTAAAAAAGAAACTCATATATATATATATAATCTCTCCAAATAATGTGTCCACTAGTATTAATCCATTCAATATATGATTCTCTATCATCATAAACCTCACATTACAATAGAATTTGTTTCTATAAATTATTATACTTTATTTTAATCCATTTCATCTCATAGATTAATTGTGATATTTATCTTCAAATAATATAGGCATCTCTACCGTGGATACTATGAATAGAAAATAAGGGACATGGATTCAAATGAGAGGAATAATATAGGGGTTTAGTATGAGATGTAAAAGGTGTAGTCATTTTATTATAATATGAAGGATTAATAATTTATATATATTACTCTTACATTACTATGAGGTAAAAAAAACATAAATTTAATTCATTCCAATATGTATATGATTTGTTTTTAATAACATATGTTTAATAAATAAAATCCACTATAAAATCATAATTTATAATCATTATAAAATGAAATTAATATTAATAAATTCATTTATATTTACATAGAAAAAATTTCTGTCAAAATTAATAATTCATATATATAATAGATATATTTTTTCCAATCATTATTTAATTTCATTTTGAAAATAATATAAAGATATTGTTCTAATACAATAAATCAATAGTTATATCACCATTTTTTAAATAATCTCTCAAAAAGTGATGACTATTATAAATTTAATTTTTTCTAGAATGAGATATATAATTTTTTTATATTTTTGTCACACTTGTGTATTCCCAGTGTATAAATACATGTATAAATTTATAATCATAGTCCAATAATTTTTATCTTATCCACATGATACTCAGACCAACTACATAAAACTATGTATTCATCTTTAGTAGTAGATTATTCAATTGAATTATATTTTTTACTACACTAAAAAAATAAATCCATTCTTAAAAAGTAACATGTTCAAATACATATTTTTGCACCTATCACAGATCTACCAAACTCAATATCAGAACAACTTACTAAATCATATATATTAAATATAGTATTAAATAGTCAAATAATTGTTATATATTTGAGGTATTTAATAAATCACATGATATTAAGTAAATTATATTCATTTTAATTTTATCGAAATCAGGAACAAATAATAACACAAAACAATATCTGGAGAGCTAGAAATTTAGTATATTAATATTCTAGTAATACCTCTATAAATGAATTGATAAACTGGTTTCTGAGTCATTTTATGTTTTAGTTAATAGATTTTAAATGTTAGAGTGGCACTAAATATAGTTATTTCAACACCACAAAGTATAAATTGAATATTATTATCCTTTAGTTAATTTAAAATAATTTATTCCATAAATTAAAATATATGAAGATTGATGACTAAATTTTTCTTAGCCATCATCATCATTTAAAATATAATTTTCATCATTTAAAAAAACAAGAACATTAATAATATGAGCAAGATCATATACTAATATCATCTCCAATGATTATTATATGAAAATAATCTGTCAAAAAAATTTATTAAATAAATTAGTGTCATAAATTTCATTATAAAAAATGTATCAAATAAAAAATTCTACTAGCATGTCATACCAGGATATATGATCTTATTTTATACTGTATACTTATTTTGAAAAATTAGAAACTTGATTTGGAATGTGATGGTTTTGAAATCCATGGGGTTGTTCCACATGAACATTTTCAAAATATAACCATTTATAATAAAATATAAATATTCGTTTGATATAATCTGATATATAAGTTTTATAAATAGATGATAAACATTATTTTGAATTCAATTCAATATTTTGGTGTAAAATATTACTTATATTCAATACCATCCTCTTGAATATAACCTTGTACAAAAAATATTTAATTATTTCCTATTATAATGAATTACTCATCAAACTTGTTTCTAAATTCCCATTTAAATAAAATAGTTAGTTTTTTACATATTTTAATAAAATAGATTCCTAAATATATTTCATTCAGTATGATTTAAAATTTATTCCATTAACATTACTAAATCATAGTCTTGAATTTCATCATTTATGTTCTTAGGATAATGATGAGACATGAAAGATTTATATTCAACATGAATTCAATTAAAATATCTAGATTTTGATACTATATTTAAGCTTACTACCAAAATATATAAAAGATAATATCATTGAGTCCAAATAAATATATGAATACAATTATCTAATCATAAATTTTCAAATATTTTTTCATGTTTAATCAATTATTCTGAACATTGAGTTATTTGTAGATATGGTTTTACTTAATTATAACTATATTTAGAATTTATATCTAAATTTGAATGTTTATCACCAATATTTTTCAATTTAATTAAATTATTCATTTGGATCAATTTTATCATATTTTACATATACAGATTCCTTGAAAATCATATTCATTATATTAATAACCATGTATGATTTATTGGATATATAATATCCAAAGATAATTAAAGTATTGTTTTGGATGAAAATATATATCAATTCACTTTTTTATTGAGTAAAAGTATTTTACAATGAAATAATATAATGTAATTAACCCTTGGTATCATATTATTTTAAAAATAATTATCATTTTTCACCAAAATGTGTCTAATTATAAATCTATAAATTATATATAATTATATATTTATATATTCTTTGAAAAATTATGAATGTAAATCATACTAATTGAACATTTTATAATAAATTTCATAAACGGTTTTATTTAACCGTTGAAAAAAAACCATTGTGATGTGGGATCCTAGGAGAAGAAATATTTTGAATATATCCATGTGGTGAGCATAATGATTTAAACTCATGGTTTCCAAACTCATGAACATGATCACTTTATAAAGTCATAATTAAAAATATAATATGATTTTTTATTTATTTTTCAAAAATGGAAAAAAATACCACTTTTGTGATCTAAAATGAATAAATATGTTTATATAAAACATTAATCTACAAGAAAATCATGATAGAGAATCCCATTTAAGATATAAAATCATGAATACAAAAAATTGACCTTGTGATTTAACTCTAGGTATGATAATTGCGATCTTATTTCTATGATTAGAAATAAATTATTAGAGGATTCCTTTTTTGACATGAGATAAAACAATTCTTCCCAAAAAATAAATTTTTGAAGAAATAGAAATAATCCATTCCATTTTAACATTACATATGAGTTCTTTTTTCAATGTCCTTGAATAAAATTACTAATTCTATACATCATATGATTTTAACTAGACAATAAAATTCCGTAAATATTCAATTTAAATAAAAGGTATAAATACTATAATAATACAATTAAAAAAGAAAAAAACAAATATTTATAATCATTAAATTATGATATATTACTATGAAATATAACACAAAATCCTAAATCAAATAACAGTTAGATTGTTGGAGAAATATATTTTAATCTATCTAGTAATAAAAATTTAAATATCTGGAAAGTATTACAATTACGTATTTGATAAATCAAAATTAATTTTAAATTTTTTTTTCTCAAAAAATTGAAAATGAATAAAATTGATATTGATAAGGTTTTTATAAAGAGATTAATATCCATTCACATTCTTGTATTATCCCATATTTAGACACCATAGGTTCTTACTTGTACATTTGAAGTAGGTTTCCTGGATTTTTTTTAAAAGGAATGATTTTATAAAAAATATATTCATGGATCCCAAAATTTTAGTCTTAAAATATTTAGGAATAAAAAATTATTTAATAGGAATATAGTAATATAATTTAAAATTTTAGAAATAATGACATTATCTTGTCCTAATGTACCTGAACCACTCATAGAACTTGAAAAATTGGAACTATGAATAAATTATTTCTTATAAATAATTCATTATCCTAGTTTGTAGACAACTACAATATTGTATTTTGGAGTGGTTTTATTACAATGCATATGGTTAAAAAATTTCTACCAATAATAAATAATTACAATTCCATCTTCAATTATTCATTAGAAAACCTGTTATAATTATTTTCTATTTGTTATTGGGAATTATTATCATTTAATATTGTAAAAATATTTTTACAATCAAAAGAGAAATAATTCTTCTTCATGAACCTTTACATTTTTCATTTTTTTTATTAAATGTTTCTTTAAAAATATTTTAGTATAAAAAAATAATCATTTTACATATTCACATCATTTTCATTATTTTCATAATGATTATATGTATGTATAATAGATGCACTGAATTTTACAGGGGACTCATTTGTGTTTTTCAGAAAACACATATTGGATATGTCATATTTTCCTTTTTTTCTTCAATTATATATCACATAATATTTCCATTAAGGAACACCCTGTGGATTTTATTTTATTTCATTTATCATTTGCCTCATTATATTTTATATATATTATCATAGGTTATTATTATTATTTTTTCCTTTTTGTAACTCAATTAAGAGTAACTCATTAGTAGAATCGTTATTTTTTCACTACCTCTTTTAATTTTATTTGTTTATCATGCATAAATCAATAACTATATTTCATAAAGTATTTATTATTCCTGTATAACAATTTGAGGCATCTGTCTAGGTTAGACATCTCTTGATGTATATAAGCATGTGACTCATCATCAATTTATCATTATTAATTTATCTTCTCATTTAGTCATTAATTTGAAATCATAATAAATAATTAATAACTCTTTATTTAATCATATTCAGTATTTACTTTTAAATCATCATCATACTTCTTATGTTTTAAAATGAAATTTTTTCCTGATAGTGTATTAAATTTTCATGATTATCATTTGGAAAATAAATTTCATCTTCACCTTTCAGGTAGGAATATTAATAATAATATCATTTGATCTATGTCAACAATTTGTATTCCATGTTCATGCACATTGTCAATTATTTCAGTGATTATGGGACACATTTCATAGATGTATTCACCAGGATATATCATGAATTTATAATATTATATGTTATTTTTATTCAATTTGATTTTATTAACATTTTAGGTTCCTTCATTATATAAAAGAATAGAAGGAAAACATAATTCACTAGTTTATTGTTTCAATAATTCGATTCACTATTAGAATCTGTTGATGTTTCTCAATAATAAGTCAGTAATTTATATTTATCTATAATAACAATTCATATATCAGACAACATACATTATATATGAATTTTTACCTTGAAAATCTATTTAACATAATTAGTTTCATTATAATAATGATGTTGATTATGGGTAGTTTCTTTTAATATATTATTATACATTAATACATAATTTTAGATTTATCATGAATTTATGATCATAAAAAAACAATTTCATTTTAATTAATATATAGTGTACATCCTATGTTTCTAACTGTTGGTCCTAATTTAAAAATAATGAGGTTGTTGAATATGGGTTCCATTTTAATTATTTTTGATTAAAATAATAAAAATATAAATCCATGAATTGAGAAATAAGAATATTTATCTACAACTATAGTGATTTATAACATAATCGATTGAATGCTTTCTTAATGAGAGAACAAGGCTTATCTAAAATAATTTTACAAAATTGTTCAACATTTGAAATAATTTTACATTAAAAAAACATTGATAAAAAATATCTGTTTGAAATATACGAGAATAATTATTCGGAAAATCATTTTCCAAATAAAGATACATTTTTCTAGTAAATAGTTTGTAAAAAATAGATAATTTAGATAGAAAATAAATAGGGGGATCAATATCAACCTTAATCTTTACCCATCCATATAGTAATAACCAAATAAAAAGAAACTTACTGAAATATTTTTTTTAATAAAAAATAGGGATTGGGTTTTACAAGTAACTTTACATTGAAAATCGAAGCTAAAATCCTCATTATCAATTCTCCATGGGAGCAAATAATAATGAATAATTAATGGAATAATCTTGTGACCCACCTGATATCATCCATATTAATTTGTAGGTTTATAGGTGGAAGGATTTTCAAAGACAGTTTATTGTACTCTCCATTGTAGATAAGGATAATTTTTTTTGATTACTTATATAAATATCAACACACATCATCTAAAAATTTAATATATTATGATAAATAATAAATTCAGTGTAGTATATTGTAATTATCTATTGTCATGAAGAATATTAATCATCACACATTATAATAATTTTTATTTACATTTTATGATTGATGACATTTAATTATTCTATTATTATATTTCTATGTTTTTATAAGAATAAATAATATTATATGTTTAAAAAATGATAAAATGTTCAATGTTATTGATAATGTAATGTTCAAATGACACTATGCTCAAAAAGTAATATTTGAATCTTTTTTCGATCACTCTCTTTTTCTATGGATCATTTATATTTTTAATAGTTTCCCCAAGAATTATCATTTGATAAATAATCATGAAGATGATCGTATGTTTCTAGAAAATTAATTCATATTAAATTCATTTTAGAACTTTTCATTGTATATAGAAATAATGATGAATTAGTAATATAATATAGATAATAAAATAATACATAACATTTACTGATGGTTTCTTATGGTTTTTTAGATCAGAATTTATGGTGGTAGACACTACCTGATTTTCAACATGAGTATTCCTGGTTTTGTTCACACTAAGATGTGTTTCATCAGTATCTACCTCAGAATTTATTGTTGCTTCAATACATGGATATTATGATATTCTATATGGTCAATAATTATTTCAGATAGTCAATCAGATGGGTTTCTCATTGATCATTCATTACATTTGATAAATTACATAATAAGTTTGGCCAAAAAATTACATTTTTTCATTAGTAATGATTTGAAATAGTAACGTCTATTGGTCATATGGTAGGTCATTTAATTTACAATATCAATGATATACAAGGGGTCTCCTTGACTTCAATTAATGTATCTCATATGTTATCAATATTTAAAATAATAAAGTTTATTTTAATTGTAATTATTGTCAAATTAAAAATATTTTTTAGTCACTATTGTGTAATGGAGTTGATCCATTCCATAGCTGAAAGTGCCCATTTAAACAATATGCATTCCATTATTTTTTGTTATGTTATCATGGTTCCTTTTAAGAAATCATCATTAATGATTATGCGGCCTATTATAGATTTTGTTAAATATTTAGTGATTTCTATGAACAAATTTTATATCATGAAATCATATATATCATTATAAATAACATAAACATGATTTTGGATTATTAAAATAATAAATTCTTAGACTAAGTAAACAATTACTTAGGTGCAAACCATTTCAAAAAATGTATGTTAACTGAGGGACATTGTCAGAATCAATTATAGTAAGAACCTCATGGTTCTTCATGATATCCAAGAAATAAAAAAATCTGAGTTCATATACTATATATATCCATAATTGGAATAAAATTTGATGATTTTTATGTTGACTAAAAATCACTAAAATTATTTCATTACAACTATATGTTTATTGTAAGTAAATAAATAAATCCTTAAATATATCATCCCACATGCCCATAAAAAATGGTTGTTGTCATTACCAATGAGTGGGTTTACAGTGATCTATCTTAATATTCTAGAAAGTAAGGCACCATGACCAAAAGTGTGAAATCTATAAACTCATCCTCAAACACAAATACTAATATCTCTAATACTGATACAACAAGGGAATCCCAATGTGTATAGACCGACGATACTATTTTCCACAACCCTTTAATTTCAACCTAGAGATATCATAATGAAGATCTATACATGAATAAAAAATTCTTAAATGGGAAAACTAGAAAATCACTAAATGTCTCCAAAAAATTAATGAAAATAAAAAATTGAAATCAGTGTATATAACCTATTTTGGTAGGAAATCATCATTAAATAATGATTAATACTTTAAAAATATATGAACACCTTCCTACCAGCCTCATCCACTTCCAATATGACACTAAAAATAAATATCACCTGAGACTAATCCTCCATATATTCCACCATGTCTTGAGAATATAATTTCAAAATGAAAAGATAAGGGAAAAAGTCCTTATTCTATATGTAAATGTAATATCAAAAGAGAATATTTATTGATACTCAGCCCAATGTCATATTAAAAATATCATATCTCTCAAAGTAAATATATATTTTAATATTGTATGATCTATTTATAATATAATCATTCACCAAAGAGATAGTGGTTCTTTGTTTTGGGATATTTTTTCATTCCTACATTATAAAATTCAAGGTTAGGAAAGTTCCTCTTATCTAGGATTAATTGTTGATTTACAAAGGCCATCATATATTTGTTCTTTCATTAAGATTCTCAAAATTTTATAACTAATGCATCAGAAAATATCAAATCCCATCCCTTATTCAGAAATAATTACAAATGGTGTATAATTAAAAATTACTAAAATTTCATTTAAATACCCATAATAATTATTATTACAATAAATCATAATAAACTTATGTATAGTGATTTTCATCAGATATATACTCGTGGAGAAATATAAAATAACCCAAGAATAAAAACCATATTACCTCAATAATATCATGATTTAAAACACATATCTATATTTCATCCATGACATCATGACATGAAACATTTATGTATCAACATAAATAACTCTCTTAGAAATAACTTGTCCTCTAAGAATAAATTAATGACAATACAATTCACATTTTGAATTACTTCCATAGAAATATTGTTCATTCATTGTTCTCTAGATGATACCAAAATTGGCCATGTCTCCCTCTTATGACATGGAATAAAAAAACATATTTTCTAAAAAATGAATATTAATTACTCTATGAACTAATGAATGAAATGGTACATAAATTCAATAAAAACCATAGGATGATTGGTAATATTGAATTGAATAACTATGAGCATGGAATTACCCCATTGAGTTCTAAACACAATCTACGTACATTCACTTCTGTGAATCTTAACAGATAGAACCCTAGTTACTTTTCAATCATATAAAACCATCGAGATAATATAATTTAATTTAAAAGTTCATCGATCATAGGAATTTATTATTTTTAAATTACAATTCCCATAATTATTATTTCATTACTCAAAAGTAATTTGGAGGATTCAATATATCTTTTTTACAATCAGAACTAGTGAAGGTCATTGTTACACACTAGTAAAAATATATCCTTTAGAATAATGATTCACATGGTCAAAATGTGGTTACATTAACATATGTGTTTTATATAATTGGATTTCAATAAAAAGGGAATCATTCCTATGAGTAGATCAATAGTTAACTCAACCACCCTTTTAGGTGGTACTCCAAAAAAAATCATTACGAATGAACACATGGTTCCCATTCACCACTCTAGGTAGTGTGGTACTCCAACAATAGAAAATGAATTCTAGAAATATTACTAAAATGGCATGATTTCAATCCAACAAAAGGATCAATAATACCCTCTTTGTAAAATATACTCTCTCACACATCCTAAAAAACCTGACAGAATCCATCAATAGATAGAAACTATAGTCTTTGAAGGGATTATTTAATATATTACTCAAAATTGGTCATATAATATATCTAACAATAATTTTTAGGATATCAAGATCTATAAAAAATATATGAAACTAGTCATTGCTTTCTACAATCATCATCTGACACTTTGGACTTTTAAAACCTTTTTTACATACTCATTTTTAATGGAGTTGAATGACATGAAATGAATGGAATAAGAATTGACTGATAATCTAGATCATCAGTCATGATAAAATATATAAAAAATTTAAATGAATTTGATTAAAATAAAAAATGATACTATAGAAAAAATCAAACAACAAAACTCTAAAATTAGTTTTCCCTAATTCATATTCCCCTAGTGAATCTGTTTCTAGATATATACATATAGCCTCAACTAGAAAATGAGATATTATAAATTAATGAACACCCCCATTTTGAGAATGAGATCCACACCCCCATTTATGTATCATAACTAACATGATATATCATTTTAAAAGTGTATTTTTCTCTATATCCCTATAAATTTATCCTGATGAAATGATTATGATGATCATATTTTTCACAATGATGGCATGTATTGGGTTCATCATTATTATTAGAAAATTTTAACTAGGTTTCCCTTGATGATATAAAACTATTTGACATTTTCCTTTAGAAAACCATGAATATATTCTCTATATCATCTTATAAACCTTACACTTCCTTTTATTTCTCGATGTACACTATGGATTCCTCTTGCTGGAAAATAAAATCCAACTCATTTAATATTCCATGTTACACCAACCTTAAGTATAACATTTTTATCAACCATTTCAATAATGATGAGTAGGTATAATAGATTAAATATAATCCATATATCATCCCATAAACTAATCATAAATATTAGTTCTTTAAGTCAGTCATTACATACTATATTGGGTGATAAGTAAACCAAATCCGTAAAAATGAGTGATACAACATAATTGAACCCTTCCCATGAACCATTGTTAAAAATTCCGGAAATGATTCCACTTACAACATTTGAGGATAAAATACTGGTTGAATACCATCATTATGGAAACATAATTGTGATTATAATGTTACTTAGAACATATAATATAGTCTCCCTCTTTTCTTAGTGGACAATCAAGAAGATAAGTTGAAAAAACACATTTAGATTCCTCACATGTTTTCCAAAAATAAATGATCTTATAAATTTATTCAATAAACTGTTAAAATTGTAAAGGACCAATTTCACAATAAATGGTAGGTATATAATTTTTAATAAATTCTAATCACTAATCCATGACCTTTTAGTGGTTCTGAATAACTCTTGGACCCATGGTATAGATTGTGTAAATAATTGATTCCACTAATAAAGGGTAAAAATGATGGGTCACCTGTGGAACATAAAATACATATTCTTCTTAAGCATTTACAAAATATTTTCAAGGATAAATTTTCATATAATTACAAAATTCAACATCTAATTATATTGATGGAAAATCATTGAATACAATGTTGAGATTAAAATTTTTATATTATATTCTTTAAAAAATGATTCAAATAAACAATATATTTAAATAATGATAGAATATTTATAAAAATATGTTCAGCTACATAATCATAAAACTGTTTCTATTTAAAAACCCCATTAACCATGTTCATAGATTATGAAAATTCATTACCAACCTTGGAAACTCAAGTTTATATAGGAAATTAAGATAGCATGGAAGCCTTTAATAATGTCTACCTACATTTTTATAGTACTAAACAAAACCTACCATAGTGTATATTTCAAAATTATGTAGTATCATTAAACTTTATAATGAATATTTTATTTGAAACCATTTTGTACAACACCAAACTAGGTCAAAATAATACATCAAAATAGATAACCAACATTAATATATGAAACCATGCAATACATCAATCATGTATGTTGAGTCATTTAATTGAGATAATCCGAAATATTACACCATATATGGCAGGTTATCATATATGAGATATAAAATGAGATGTTCAATAATAATATTTAACGAATTACTTATCAAGATCAATTACATGCCTCTTTATGACCAAATATCACCAACAACCAACATCACAATGATGAAAAAAGCACAAAATTGAAGCTGGAGAACCACATGACACCCTTTCATATTTATGTGTCCTGTAAAACAATATCTAAATATAACCAAATACATATGTCGTGTATGATAGAAAAAACATGTAGGATTCCACCTTAAATCTACATAATATCTATCACATTGATATCATTAGTTCTTTTACTAAATAAAAACATGTTTATAAATAAAATAAATTTGAAATTATTTAACTTATAATATACATTAGTGTATTATATAATATTTCATATTAAAATTTACATTAATGTATGTATATATATGACATAATGAAATGGGGGATGTAATCAAAAAAATCATGTCTAAAAATTGAAACACATTAGAAATAAAACATGAAACAAATACCATCATGTAATAATCTAAACATATGTTCTGATATAGTTTATGAGAATATATACTAAGACATGTGAAGGAACACTAATAGAGACATAAGATAAATCCTAACAATATAATATCATTCCAAAACCATTCAATATCATATTAATAAGCACTGTATTTATGACTCATTTAGTTTTAATACGGTTATAATATAATGCACTTAAGGTTCCCATATGCTATATTTATCAAAAAAATTTAAAAAATGCATTATATAAATTTTCAAAATCATTATCAAAACAAATAAATCAATTATATATATCATGAAAATAAATTCTATATTCAATTTGTTATTTAGGCCTTCTTTTGAACAGAACATGTGGGAAAATATATTTTTAAAAAAAACTTCCTTTATAAATCACTTCTCATTCCCCTCATATATATTTTCATAAAAACAACATTATTTTTATATGAAAACAGACATTTTAATTAACTATTGTTATTTAATTTAAAATTATGACGATAAATTTATATGAAAGTAACATTTAATAAATACAACATCCTCAAAACTGGAGGGAATCTTGTTTAATACCATGATGAGGATTATAAGTTAGGAAATCCAGTCCTCACCATACTCGATCCATAAGACTCTTCATAAACTTCAAGTCAAACCTTATAATACTATAATCACCTCCCAATTAGATTCAAACATAATAATGTTAAAGGGTGTCAAAGAGATATATATAAATATAATAATAGATCAGATCAATAACATATACAACATTAAGATATACAAAAGTAATGAATGGAAATCAATATAGATAATATGAGAGAACTCTATCAGGAATATATAATAGGTTGGTTCTGGATAAGGGGAAATGATGAGGAGATTAGCCATAAAAATCCAAGGGTATTAAGGTAATTTTACACATTTAATAAATTCTTATACAGTGAATGTTAGTATTTATAGTTATGAAAACCATTCTCTAATCATATGGTAGCCACAATCCCCTTGAATAAAAAAACGAAACGATTATTTGGGGGTAACAACAATGTTTGAAAAACCATAATCAATATATATGAATCCCTCTAGAGAAAACCCTCTAGAGAAAACCCTTTACACCATCAATACATTATTAAGGGATCATAAGGAAATATAATCCTTGTTAATTTGTAATGGAACCAATAGTTCTAATATACATGGCTAATACATGGTTATTCATAACCATGTTCTAACTGTGTATAAAGATTCTTTCTCCAAACATATGAAAGTATAATCAACGACTGAAAAAATACATTATAAATATAAAAGAGTTGAAATATTCTCTAATAACATACATGTGAAATAGAGGGTATTAAATAATATCTTGTCATGTCACTACTTAACTATCCATCTCAAGTCATAGTATTTGTTATCACTATTATACCAACCTAATAATGATTGAGGTTTAATCCAAAACAGGTTTTCCATATAAAAATATCATTCAATATCATGTTTTCATGTTTATTTCTTCAAATAAAATCATAAAATATTATTTAATATTGATCAACTAATCAAATATATATATATATATTCCATATTCTAATATTTTAATATTATTATCATGAAACTATTTATCATATCCTTTTTCATTCTATATGAAATAAGAAAATTTATAATGTGAATGTATGAACTACAACGTCAATGAAGCGATGTGTTTTTTATTTTTTCACTAAATAATATAGTTGTTCTAGTTGATGTATTAAATAAATATTTATTATTTTTATAAAGTAAAAAAAATTAATGATAATATAATAGTTACATTCTTGTAGTTCAATCATCTCTAAGCTATGACATTGGTCATGTGTATAGTTTTACTACAACCAAATGAAGGATTGGTATATATTTGGTATATCTACAATAAATGGATGAAAATAAAGAAGAAACTAATGAATAAAAATGAAATTTGTAACTTATTTATTATTTTATAAAACTAAAAATTTATCTTCATGTTTTATTAAGTAGAAAATTAATTAACATTATTCATACATATATACAGACTACCATCTCTATGAATTGAT
This sequence comes from Viscum album, assembly GCA_963277665.1. Taxonomy (NCBI): domain Eukaryota; kingdom Viridiplantae; phylum Streptophyta; class Magnoliopsida; order Santalales; family Viscaceae; genus Viscum; species Viscum album. The sequence continues at coordinate 2,012,623,440 of OY728153.1, read as the reverse complement.
GTGGGAAATTTTCATTTAAATTAATAGGGATTGAATTAAAATTCTAATTAGTATATAAACATGATATTTATTAAATTATTTTATTTAAGATATAATGGAAAATATCCCCTTTAACCATTGTTAATTCAATGATGTTATTTTGGGTATGTAAACTAAACAAACTCAAAATATACACTGTGGACTTATCAATTTTTCTTTGAAAATAAAATAATAAAAATTGAAAAAATTTAATGATTAAAATGGTTTGATCAAGTAAACGTTTATCATATATATAGAAAATTAATATAATATTAAAAATTATGATGGAAAAAATAAAAATGAAATAAATCATGTTTCGATAAAAAGAACTTTTAAAAGCATATTTTAATCATTTCCATCCAAATCATTTAATTAAATTTCTAGGGTTGCATTATTTTTTATGGAATGATTTTATTTATGTATCATATGTTGAACACTTTAATTTTCCATTAAATTTTATATTATTTAAAATATTTTAAAATGGAATAATTTTAACAATTTTTATATTAGTTACTAACAACAGTCGACCAAATTGAAAAAATAATTATTTTTAACATATTGGAAATCACATCTATTTCAATCCTATATAGTAATTATTCATTATCAATTTTTATTTTGAAGATAAAAATGTATTTATTATTAAATCATATTACTAATCTTCTATAAATTTTTCAGATTCCAGAGTTTCTAATGAACATGGCTATTTATCCTCGGTTTTATATTAAAATAGAGTGTGTTTGTATTATGGAGATAACAGAATTATGGTTTTTATGAAAAAAATGTTCAGGATTGATGTTTTTTTAAAATAATATTGTACTTTATAACTAAATATTCTTAATGGTGTGCCTTTTATAAATCATTAATGCATGTGATGATGATATAGGTCTCCAATACCTTGGATAATTGTATATAACAGAATGAAAAAACTGTAGGAGAAAAGAAGGTTTGTTTATCATATGAAATCACTAAACCCCAATTATTAAAACATGAGTAAATCACAATTGATCATATGATATGAATGTGATGATAAATTATAACTAAATCATTCCTTCAAAAATATATTTCTTGAAATAATTTTATTTTATAACGTAATGAATTTGTATGATGATTCAATGGGATATGTTTAAAATGTTTATGAGGACAAATGACTATTGATTCCCTCTCAATGACTATATCATTGTGAATGAGGCACATTGAGAAGATTTATTTGAGGATTACAACTAATAGGAGTATCCTCTTTCCTATTATTGAGGCTGACATCAAATAGGAGACTCATTGCTTTGTTAGAGTTTAAATATTAAATGATACCTAGAGTTTTGGTATCATGTGGATTTTAGGACCATTGCTAGCCTCTAATACGATGTTAGTCATTCTAAGTGTGAGAAACAAGTGGAATTAGAATATCTAGGAATAAACGCAATATTCATTGAGCAATGACTGATGAGTATAACCCCTAATGGGATAAAGAAATAGAATAGTCTATGGAACACCTTAGAAAAAATTATTGTAACTAGATATTAAAGGGATCGAGTAATTGATTTTTGGTGACCACTATATTTCCATGACTCCATAATCCTAGAGCCGGTGAATTATTATAGAAATTATTTTTACATTATATTTCGAAGAGTCTAATAAATATGTTTAATAAATTATTATGAAAATGTTTTATAAAATATGCATTTTCTTATTTACAATATTCTAACATGATATATTTATTATTTTCATACAGTGATAATTTTTTAGAATTCAAAACATTCAAATACTTTTCATAGGATCTATTAAAATATAGATACTGTATTAAGGTAAAATGTTCCACGTTGGATGCGTCATAAAAGAATAGACATTATTTAAAATAACACATGGAAGTAAACATAATGTCATATTTTTTTTGTAAAAAAAGGAAAATGTGTAGAATAGGCCAAAGAAATTCCATGGTCCATTATTGTCGATATCAAATTTAACCAATTTTATATTTCATTTAAAAATAAATTGATTATGTTATGGTCCATTTTAGTAGATATCAATGGAAATGATTGGACAATTAATTTTTAAATAATAATTTTAAAAACTATTTAATGACAATCCATTTTATAGTAATATTATCATAATATATTTTATCATCCTGAAATTCCACATATAGAGATGGAATGTAATTTTTCAGTGTATGTGGATCAACCTTCACATAAGACACATAAGTTCGTTATTATATTTTTCATGATCTGTGGACTTACATTCCAAAAGAACGTTATTTTTGGAATAATTTCCTATGGTACTTATGAACATACATTGGTTCATATGATGGGATATTGGGATCATAAAACAATTCATTTAAAATTATTTATTTCCCAGGATCCTCTTATATATTAATGATATTTTATTGAATCCTTTTTTAATTTCGAAGTATAAAATAAGTAAACCATTAATTAATAATAAATAATTAACCTATATGGATATTAGAATAATCTGTATGGATCTTTGGTTATTATTATATAGGGATATCTATATGTGTCCAAGGATCTCCATCAAATACACCCTTTTATGACTTATTTAAGATCATTTTTTTCTTATTATCATGATTCATAGAAGGGAACACAGTAGTTTATCATATTTTATGGAGAAAAGTGTTGTATTGATATCGATATTAGACACATTATATGGGCTTCCTATATATCCTCATGGAATTAATTAAAACCATCGTTGATTAGTATAAATTAATAGGGAACATCATACCTTTTATGGTTATGTGATAAATACCAAATAGTGCAGTTTAGCATAATGATAAAATGAACTATAGAATAATGATCTGTGTTTGATATTTGGTGTGAGATATATATTAATGTTTTATTGGGGACTTGTAAGGAATAAAAACTCTCGTGTATGATACGACCCTTCATAGAATGTGTCCTAGAGTGACTTCGTGTTTATTTGGATTATTTTGTAGACTATATAAGGTTTTTTACATATACCATTTTCATGGGAATCAATTCCATCATAATTTGGTTTTGAGGACCCTTGACTATATATTCCCTTTGAAGGAATATCTAATAGAATATCCAGAAAATTGAGATGATTTAGTTGAGGAATACAAAAAATATTAATATTCACTTTTTATGATTAGGTATTACATAAAATTAGAGGCCCATTGATGGGATTTGGTGTAAACATGCCATGATGCTCAGAGGTTTGGGATCATGTGGATTTCATGACCAATTCCTACCTTGAAACCCATTCGAGTCTTGCTCAATGTGAGAATAAAGAGGTAGTGGAATATACAAAAAATCACATAATCTCCTCTGTGTAATGGTGGATGAGGTCAAACCCCAAAAGGGATAAGGAAATAGAACAATATCAAGAACCCCTTACATCCCATTATTTTAACCATGGATCAAATTTAGAGAAGAATTTATTTTATGTGCCAATTGTATTTACCAAACCCCATAATTCAAGATCCTGTGTATTAGTTTATCACATTTTTTTGATTTCAAGGAATCATATCCTGAAGCACATTTTGGTTTATCAATCTTAGAAATCCAGATTACAGTCATGATATAGATAATGCATTTGGAAATAGGAATTAAAAACATTATACATAAAAAGAAAAAATAAACTAAATTATTGAATGAATATTCATATAGTACTTCATCATGATATATTGAAATGGAACATAATAATGATAATATCAAATTCACATTAAGGGTATATAAAGCAAAATAAATAATGAATTAATAATAAAAAATTAACATGGAAACTTAAATAATGGAAAATTCATTCCATGAAAACAACTTGATAAAAAATATCAATATATCAAGGAAGGAAAGTGAAACTCATTTCTTCTAAATCAATTAAATGAGAATAAAATTCATCCATATATTTTTCAATAGGATATCTCATGGATGACTAATAATTGAAACTAAGGTAATATATATCCATAGATTTTTTTAAAAAATCTCATGGGTAAATAATACTGAATCTAAATGAGTAAAATTATTAATTATTGGACATCATATGCTCCCATTGTGTCCTTTAAAAAATGATATTTTTATATATAAGATAATTTATTTGTACACCTATTCATAAAAAGACACATTAACTATAGATATTATGTTTTTAGTATTTGAGAAAAAATTATATAATTAATGATTTAAAGAATCCTCAAGGGTACGTTTTCTATATTCATAATTTTATTCTACCCATTTTTTGTAACTCAATGATGATGGAAGATTGTATAGTTTGGGATTATACTTAGTCGAGGTAGAAATATTTAAATTAGTGTTTTTAGTAGGAAAACAGAAAATTCAACCATCATATCCATATTAAAATGAATCAAAAAAACATATATTTTGAGTTTCATTGGTTATTTAATTTAAAAAGACTACCCAATAACAATAATATTATTATAATAACGATTTTTTATTTATAATTTGGAGTCCTGAAACAATGATTAATATGTTCATAAATATTTTCAATATAAAACAAATTATTGAGGTAAATAAAATGATAAAATAAAAACTCTATGCCCACATGAATTATTCACAATGTGATAAACAATAGGTATCATAAAATAAATTATGCTTAATACTGAATCATAATATTGGATTTTATGGATCATTTTTATTAATATACACATTTAAGTTTACTATAAAATTTTATAATATAAATGATGATTTTTGGAAATTACAATGAGAATCCCAAATCACAGGATATATTGAAAATCAAGGGGTTATCTCAACTTAGGTATATTTTGAAAACCAAGAGACGTGTCTTTTAAAAATGAATTCATATGGGTAATTTGTTATAGAACTATATTAAAAAATATCCTACTTATTTTTAACTAATAATTAGATTGTATTGTTGGGGATTACACATACTAAGTCTTTTTGGTTGGAAACCTATGTCATAAATGGGAAAATAAAATGATAATTAGTAAGGATTATATATGAGCTCATATGTTTCTTTTCTCCATACATATGAGAAAGTGGAATGAATTTATGGAAAATGAGGGAGTATCTATTCTTAGGGAACATGAGGAATATAAAATTTGTATATTAGGACATGGAAAATAAGGATTACAAAGGTATATATAAAATTATTTTTCTAGGATCAAATTTATGGTTTTGGGCATCACAAATGAATTTATTCGTGGGGAATGGGTAAAAGGTCTTGGTCAAACATTACATTTTTCATGTGGTATAATAAACAAATCATAATGACGGGATCCAACGTTACATAGTTTGTAGAATTGATGAAAAGGTAGATTTCCTACGGTAATAGGTTCCCAAATTATGGTATTATTCATAATTGGACTCCCTATTTAGTCATTTATGAAATAGATCCCCATCATAATGTTGGATGGGGAGATGTTTTCACCATTAGATTAGCCTAATTATATGTCACACTCAGTATAAAAAATAGGGGGAAGTCCCCCAAATTTTGAGGACATGGGTATATTTTAACTCATCTATTACACCTAGGAATTATCACACATCGGTTGGTCATCTATGATGATGGCTATGGGTATGTGATCCATATTATTTTATCCCTTGATATTTAAATCCCATTGAACAATGGTAAGGGGTATCTTTATATACTAGGGAATATAGAGCTCATACAATATTTTTTCTTGAAGAAAGTATCCTAAATGGAAATCATGGGTAGCAATTTATATACCATGATACTCATTTGTGAGATATAGTTTATTTTTTTAATGAATTTATTTTTGGATACATGAGTTCATGTAATAGGATCCAAATTGGTTCTCACAGATGTATATTGGTCAATGATGTATATAGCACTAGTGAAAATGACATATGTGATCCAAAAAATATAAGTGAAATTATATGGCATTAGTAACTTGGTAAAAAAATATAGATTATGGTAAAATTTAGGAATTATTAATGGGTGTGTGTAGAGTTTTTCTTGATAAGGATCCCATGTATTGAAACATTGCATCCATCACTAAACTATAATGACTTTTAATCCATAAATTTTTTCTCCCTATAGAGTCAAATAGAATCTTTGTAAATAAAATAAGGCCATATATAATAACAACATTAATGGATATGTTCTATAAGGATGATGATGTTCAAAAAGAACCTAAAATATATTTTTTGATTCCACTTTTCGGATCCCAATTGTATATTATCACCAACACATATCCAAATTTGGATACCATTCTTAAGAATCTCTTTCATTTGAGTGTGAGAAATCATGTGGTATATCGATATTTCATTTAAATATTCTCTATAATGAAATATTATTCTCTATATACCCATTAATTTTTTCAGTTGAGTGGGGGATTTATAACGGACTACATTACATGGAGCATGATATAGATGTCACTAAGCCAATTATCCTCACATATATGAAAATAACACATCAATGATATTTTTCTATGGTATCTACTAAATAAAATTCAATGTATGATAAAATTATTTAAACACTATCGTACATAAATTAGCTAAATTTTATTGAAAAATTCATGAAATTCCCCTAAGATCCTCACATACTATAATGATAAAAAAATAAATCAAGCTTCTATATTACTAAAACATTCAAAGAATATTGAATAGGCAACCTCATCCTGACTTCTATATAAAAATTAATATTCCACTTATGATTTATTATATATATTCTAATAATTAATCATCCTCATAAAAACTAATAATGCATTATTAACCGTCCATGAAGGCCATAAGAAATGATTTAAAACATATTTTAATAAATTAACTTATTCATAAAATCCCCCATTTTAAATTAAATAATGTTATTTTGGATTTATGTACCTTTTATAATAACATCAAAACCTAATTATGTGGTAAAAATAGGTAGTATTTGCATATGATTATACATATTTCTCTACCTGATTAGTTTGAGACATATTTTCCTACATTAATGTAGGGACATCCTTAATTAAATATTAATCTATAGATTATTATTTGTTTAGATATATTAACCATATTTATTACTAAAATAGGGTTTTATTTTACCCCCTTGATAATAATGAATTTATTTTCAATTTATTTATTCTAATGAGAGAAGGTTTTTTGATGTATTGTAAGGAAATTAGAAACCTGAAAATTAATAAACAATATTTCTCTCCAAAATAATAAAATACCACTTTAGAGATTTAAATAAATTAGTACATAAATATAGGAAGAAATATCACTCTATACCTATTACATTAAAAAAATTATAGAAGAAATATTATAATGTCACGAAATCAATATTGTATATTATCTTTCGAAAATTTCTCTTTAATAGCCTATTTTAAATTAAATATAATCATTATGTTTCTTTAAAAAATATTATAAATAATATATCATGAATAATGGAAAATGTTTCACAATATAATTTATAGAATTTATAACGGTTAAAGCTATCCCATTTGTAAGAATATTTCATTTAAATAATTCCTTGTATAAATTTGTGATTATTCACTACTTTTGATCCACATTTATTATCTAGACCATTATTATATTTTATATGATAAATAAAATATATTAGTCTCCTAATTCTTTTATTCCAACCACTGCCATGGTGTATTTAATATTTTTTTTTATTTTATATTTCTTCAATATCTCATTATAGGATAATAGTTTTATTGAAACCCTATATAAATTTGTGAAATTTTCATCCAGTTTTATATGATATATTTCCCTTATTAAATTATTATTAATAGTTTTTTAAATCCTTATTTGGTGAAAAATTATTATTTTAAATTTTATAAAATGATAGTTTCAAAAAAGCCTCAATAATTTCCTCGACATCCATTATAATGACGTAACAAATAAAATATATTTATTTGATAATTGAAATATTTATGTAATATAAATTACAATGGATAACATATAATGAATTTTATATTACTTTCCACTTGTTTATTTAAATGTTCATAATTATCATATATTTCTATAAGATTATAAATAACATTATAATGCTTTTTAGTATTATGAACAACCATTTTTTATTAACATTTTCTAATGTAATATTGTACCATAGGTTTCTTAAATTTTCACCGAATAATATATATATAATGAAAAATAAACATGTATTTATTTGTCTATAGAATATATGTCTCCATTGATTCTCAAGATATGTTTACCTCTATTATTATTTATTATAGAGACACCATTAATATCATTTGATGTGGGAATAATTAAAATATTCCCATTCATTGTGAGCCTCCTCATATTCAATTTTCAGCACATTATTTGTTGTATGTGTTTCCCACATTTTTCCATTATCCATTTCAAAAGAATAATATTTGTTTTTAGTTTAGTAGATTATATATCATTATTTATAAAAAATTTAACCTAGGTGTTTTCATTTTCTAAATATCTATACTTGAATAAAACACTATTTTCCAAAATCCATAACTACATTTTTAATCAACAAGGAAAATACACTAGAAAAAAATTTGGTTTTCTTTTTGAGATTATTCCTTTTATATTACGATTGGGTTTGAATAACTACTTAAAATTACCTATTCCATTCATTACAATTTACAACAAACAATATTTAAACACAAAAAATTAAAAAATTGTCATAATCTAATTAATGACATAATTTAAACAATCCATTTAAAATAATTTATGGATCAACATTTTGATAAAAAATAAAAAATTGATTAATCACTACTTTATCATCTTTATTTCATACCAATATCCTTTTATGATAGCCTATCATGCCATAAAATTGATAATATCTATATCCTGATCCACCTAATCCATGAAATAACTGGGGTGTATTATTCCTCCCCACCACACCTGTATAATTGAGCCTTCTAATTACTAGTGGGGATATATATGAGTTCACATTCATAAAAATACTTCTAGTATACATATTCAAAAATAAAATTAGAAGAAAAAAATAATAAAAATTGTCATAATTTATGAAAATAATTATGATGTAATAGTTTTTTAAACAAAAATATAAATAAAATATAACATTTTATAAAAATTTATGTAAAATAATTTCAAATTACTCATTAAAGTTACATGATATTGTCTATGTACAGGTAAAATAAAACATGGTATAAACATAAAAATGATATATAATAACAAATAAATTGTACAAAAGTTTCTAATTGGCCACATATCCATGCCTTGACAATGGAACTATATCTCAATAATTAATAATATGCCATTTTAGATTAATTATGCCACAAAAATTATGGTATTCATGTAAATAAGGATTTCTATGTGGGTGTTTGTGGCACCCATATAGTCACCACAAATGGTATCCTAAAAATTAAAAAATGTAAAAGTTGGTGGACTAATTTGAGTACCATTAATTATAAATAGATAATAACAACTATAATACATGTTAAAAATATGATTTATAAAATTTCAACCCATGGGGGGGAAACAAATTCCACGTAGAATTCAAAAATAATTCTGAATGCATCTACATAATATCATCATATTTCTATGGATGTATTTTCCTCTCTCTATAATGGTATAATTCTGAATGGTTTCATGGCCTCATATCGGAGGATCGAAAGATGAATGTTAAAAATAGTTTATGTCTATATCTTCCTCTACACATAGACATTCCAATCACTTCTCATAATAATATAATCGATTCTAATGGTGACATAATGTATATTACTATATCACCCTATTTTTATTCGTAATGTTGATTAATATAACATATAAGGAATAAAAAATAGTAATGGTAATATTTTCTATTTTGTAGTATACAATAATAAAAATATATTAATCATACATAATTATATTAAAAATAAATTTGACTATTAAAAATCTCCTTCAATTATATCACATTATTAACATATTGATCTAAATCAAAAAACATTTAAGACAATGGGAATAGTGGATAATTCAAAAAAAATCTCAACCTCAATGAATCTTTACCCAACATTATAGATATATAAATTAAATAGGTAAATTTACCTCATGATTATAATGAACTCACCTTAATGAGAATTTATCAAAATATTTAACTAACAATACATTAGGTCACAGATTCCATGTACATTAACATAAAATATTATAATAGACAAAATAATATATGATTCAAAATAAATTAATAAAAATTGGGAATATCAAATATCACCAAATAGTGAGACCCATAAATTTCATATATAGATATCATATGTTCAGAAAATATCATAAATAAATATCACAAAATATTAGATTAATATTTATAAAATGAAAAATGTTATACGACTCAATTTTGTTGGTCATGTGCTTTTATAAAAATTAAAATGTAAACAAATTGTTCATAAAATATCTGCATCATATCCGACTATGTTTTTTATGACTAGAAAACTAATTTTACATATCAAACCTTGTACCATTATACAAAACTATGTAATGGAAGAATAAAAACGGGTGAGTTCATATTCTTTGTATAGTTAAACAGGGGAGTTATCAATGATCAAATGAGATTAATATAGACATATAAGAACTATCACAACAATATAAAATTTTAAAATTATACCCTTTATATCGTAGATTTTAATCATGAGTCTTAGGATAAATTATAGTAGTTCAAAAGAAATGAATTATAATGGAATAAAATAAGAAAAACAAATAGAGTATACTATTGTTATAATACATATATTTGTTTCATGAATATAAGAATATAAAATATTTTCGTTATTAGTCAAGTATAATTTCTAGTAATATCATATATTAATGGATTCAACCAAAACCTGTCTTAGTAGTCATGGTTCACACTGAAAAATATCATAGTTGATGAAGTCCCTTATTTATTTAGTTTCACTATATTTTCTGGTATAGTTTATCTCATGATATATCAATCATTACCCAACTAATTAGTGGGATATATATATAACCCACCCTTAATTGGTTATAATGTGTCAATCATCTATGTTTATAACATAACCACTATCCATAGTTACAACATAACAACCCATTATAAAATAACCACTTTCCATAGTTACAACATAACCACCCTCATATAATGAAAACCACACTTATGTGTACCACAATATTATAAATCATTCATTATATCAGAACACATGAAAATAAATTGGTTTCTTAAAAAAAATATATAATGAATAGCCCATGGAAAATGAACTTGTTTCAAAAACATATTAACATTGTTAACAAAAGAAATAAATATAATAAATAATTATGGTATCCTATGATAATATCCACTTTAAAACAAAGTCAAATCAATGGTTTTTGATGTTGATGAAAAATAATTACAATAAAAGATCATTAATTCATTCTTGATAAAAATAACCATTCTAGTTAAAAATTTCATCATTAAAATATAATAATAATTTAAATATTGTTTAAGACATTATAATTTAAAATGACCATGGAAACATATAATTTATTCTTTTAATTCATTTAGTTATCATATAAGTGGTTAATTTTGTTCATGTAGTGCAATTCAAAAAACGTTCATTTTCAAAATTGTTAAAATATGAGAAGAAAAGCGTTTAGAAAATGAAATGAAGATTCCTTTTTTAACCATCAATTAATATTCAAAAAAGGGAATAAATGACTCTAAACCAATGTTAGATAATATAAAACCATTTCTAAATTATATTATCAAGCATTGAAAAATTACCAACCCATGTTATGATAGGATAATTAATTTTCATATTTAGAAATATTTTTTATTTAGATAGTAATTTTAAATTTAATTGGATTCTATTTAAATTAATTATATGTCATATAATAATTATTCTCTTTGTAATATTTTGTTCCATGAAATAGTGATTCATACCTAACCAAGATGTACTGTTAATATTATTGTTCAATAGATAATTTATCACCTATAAGTTACATTAGAGGGTATGAATAGAAATGAAAATATTATTTTTGAAAAAATCTACAAAAAAGTTTTTATATTCATCCAACAGATTTTAAATGCATATGATAATATTAAATCTTTATTTACTCTTAAAAACATTATTTTATATAGAAATGATTTTACCAATTTTTTTATGAAACACATATTTTGGGAATGTATTCTTAAAACTTAATAAAATTTACGTGAACCAATAACCTTTATTTTTGAAATAATAATATCAAAATTTACCATGGTTAAATTCAAATATTTTTATGAGAATATTAATTTTCTTGATAAAAAATTCAAAATAGAGAGTATTAATTAGAAACTATTTTATTTATAATTTATTTTTATTGTGAAAATATATTTTCATTTTTAATTAATTTTTATTTATTTAAACTTTAAAACAATAATTCTAATTTTGGTACTTATAATTAACTTCAATTTTAAATTGGATATAAAACAATTTCTGTCTTTTGATATTTTCTAATTTAAAAACCTGTATTCTGCCCGTAGGTGGGATAAGGTTTAAATAATTTCATAGAATAAAAGTTTATAAATTTATAAAAATAGTTTAAATATTTTTATTCATAATTTTTTATTTTTTCAATTAATTTTAATTTTTTTTGAATATAAATACTAGTGAATCAATGGAAAATAATTACAACAGTTAAGTTAAAAATGTGTTAGCATAGTAGTTATATATTAATCTTAAGGTTCTGAATGTAATAAATATTTCATAAAATATATTTTTGTGGACATATATAGACCATATAACATCTTATATATAAAATATATCATTATCGGAGACTCATTATATAATGTATTCCTCCAAATAGTTCTTAACTTTTATTATTTAGAATGCCACTCTTCCTCTATATGAAAATAGAATTCAATCACTCACTCTATTGACACACCTAAAAAATATCTATCTTTTAAATTCTCCAATTAAACACCCATGATCCCTGATATATTCCTTGAATAATAAATTTTGGATTAAATCAAACCATTGATGTCCTTTGGTTAAAACTAAAAGAGTTTCCCAATGAATATAAAACATTTTTAAAAACCCAAAATTTTCTATTTCCTTCTAAAATTCCATCAATTTATCTTATTTCATGATTATATAAAAAACTATTAATCCAAAATATAAAAATATGATTATATGTTATGTTTTTTTTCTAAAATTACACACACTTCCATCAAATTTATAAGTAATCATAATTCTTTTTTATATCATAATTCAACCTTGCATACCAGTGTCAATAGGTCATCCATTACCAATTCACATGGTTGAAAATAATTCTTTAATTTATATTTATATATAATATTTAATATATATAAAACAAAATTAATCCCCTATATTTAGTATATCGTATAGAACCTTTTATTATTTTATATTGTACTAGATATGATCATTTCGCTCATTTAAACAGAGGACTACAGGCTCCAGAAGCAATGTGAAGTGTTTTCACTAATGTGTTTCATGGAATGTGATAAAGTTATATATAATTATTAAATATAATATATGTTAAATAATTTTTTTGTTAGTGAAATAATTTCTTTTGTAAATATAATATATCATATTTCATTAACATTCCACACACTAAAATAGTGATAATGTCATTCGTGGACTTGTGGAAAATGGCCTCCTCGAAGTGATGTGATTTTTTTACAAATCTATAAATGTATACATATTTTTATTCTATTAAATAATTTTTTTATATAATTATAATTCTTTAATGAAAATTCTTATATACTATTTTATGATAACAATAATTTAAAAATGGGTACATTACTCATGTGTTTGTACGGATGACCATCTCCATTATTGTAATGTCAGTTCATTTTACCTAACTATCATTCATAATTAATTTTTAATTTTTAATTTATGTATAAATTCTATTATTTTTTTAATTATGAATTCTAGAGGATTTTATATAATGGCCTTCTTTACCAAATTTAACAAATGTTAGTCATTTGGACATATAAACTGATTATTTTCAAATCACCTCTCGTACACATAATTGATTAATTAGTTTTATATGAAATTTTAATAAGTGGGATAAAAATAATTTTGAATTTTCGAATTATTATCAAGAAATTATCAAATTTATCATATGTTTATTATTTAGGAAATTGTATTCCTTCAGGGTTCGTATTATTCGAAATTTTCAAAGTCTTATGGGGCATTTGTATTTAAAAATCACTTATTAAATCAGAAAATTTTAATTAAAAAATATTTCCTTCCATTTAAAAATTATTAATATTGTTTTATATATTTATTAATTTCGACATCAATGGAATACAACATTTGTTTTAATTTCATTTTTATATTTGGATTTTTTTAAAATACTTTCTGTTTTTAAAAGAATAAAGAAACCCCTCTTTTCTTTTTCTGGGTATTTTTTTATTGAATGTGGGTATTGAAACATGATTTATTATTTAAAAAACAATTATTATTTTAATATTATTAGAAAAAACATTTAATGAGTAATATGTATAAAATTGTATGATTTTATGTTTTAGGATTATATAATTATACTTGGACAGTTATGAAGTGTTTTCCTGAAATCCAATAATGGATAGTTCTGTGATAAACCTATGGTGGGTTGTGACAAGATAAACCAATGACATGTGGTTCCATGTTAAATAAATGATATATTTTTCTGTGATAAAAAATTAAATGTGTCTATGTTTTCCCTACAATCCAATGGGTTTGTAACTATACATTATAGTTTTTCCATTTTTATGATTCACATGTATGAAATTCAAAAACAGGGTTACTCCATTTATATGTATATAATGTTTAATGATTTTCTAATATACCTTTATGAGTAATCTAAGATTTTTATGTAATTTATATTAATATTGTGATTAAGAGATGTGATAAAATGAGTCTATTTTCAATGGAATGGATCTAATAATTCATAATATTGAAAATTATTACTTTAGGATAATTTTTTGAGGGGTTTTAATGTTTTTGGATGATGAATGGTTTCCCATATTGTTTTATACCATACATAGATTTATATTCAAATCCTTGGGATTTTAAAATAATCTTCAAGATTTGAGAATTGATAAGTCAAATTAATAAGTCAGTTTTGAAATTATTAATATTATCCATGAAAACAAATCACAATTTCCATTTAATGTTTTATATAATACAAAAATGGATATGAAACGGAGGTTCCTAGTTTATATTTTACTGTTTTGTTATGTATGAGTTATGTAATAATTATTTAAAACATATTCATAAAAAATATCTGAATAGTGAAAAAAAGTAAATTATTAACTAAAACTCTTGATTATAAAATGTTTTAAGGCCATTTACCTATTTTTGTAATAAAGTGCATTTTTAGTTAACATTATAGTTATGGATAGTGGTACTATAATTCTATAAGAGTATTATATATCATGGTTAAGTTAGACTGATATAGAATTTAAATACTATTATTTTTATTAATATAATATATTTGTTTCTTATTTGATTCTATAGAGGATTCCCTTGATGTTGTAGTGGGAAGATACTAGAGGGAAATATCATTCTAAATCATAATTGTGAGATGGTTTGAAATAGAACAATATGGTTTTTTCTAGTGATGGTTCAATTGAAATATGATATAAATGGTGTTGGTGTATATGAAAAAGTGAATCCCAATCATCCAATATTGAACATGATGACAGTGGATTATTTTATGATACAATATCTTTTATTATTCACATGATCATCTAACTCCATGCAATTTGAAGTATAGGAAATAGACCTATAAAATATAATTGATGTTGTGAGTTATTCATATTACAGAAAATAAAATCATCTAATTTATTATTTTAACGCAGAAGCTAACCAGTAATAGAAAATGGTTAACAATATCAGAGAAAGTGATGATATTAAATCCTTTAAATAGTATGTATTTACTAATAATTTGCATGATAAATGTTCCCTTGAGAATATTAAAATTGTATGGAAAAGTGTTATTATTATTATTGAAACAATATGTAAAATATTTTTTTTGTTTTAAATGAATAAAACATTACTTGTATTGCATGGTAGATCCCAAATTTTATTCTAGATCATGAAAGTAATGTAAATCAGTTTTAATCAAGATTGAATCATTTATATAGAAGTGGAATGGATTATTATGATTAAAAAATATATTAAAAACTTTTTTTATGTTTAAGGAAGGTATAAATTGTGTTTTACAATTATTATATCACCCAAGAAAAAAGTAATAGAAGATTTATAGTTGGTACAAAATGGTATAACATTCATCAATGATGTTTAGAGTATATAAACCCAAATTCCCATACTATGAGAACAATGTAAGAAGTATCCTAGTGATTTTCTTTTCAATTTATAATATGTTATTTTTTTTGGTAGGATTGGACGCATGATTAATTAATGCAAGGTATACGATCAAGTATCTAATTGATAGAAAATAGTATGATTTTTTCGTTACAATGAATTAAGTCATTATGTGAATGTATGTCAAATGTTAATGACTCAATAGAGAAACCAAAAACAAAAAAAAATTAAAAATATTATACTATTACTATAGTTGATGGTGGGAGATCCGTTGATGTGATTAATGGTCCTTGGAGATAAATATTATTCAATTCCTTACCATATTTCATGGTTTTAGTCACCCATTTTGAGGTTTTATATAGAGATGATAAATTGATGAATAAAGTTTTGGGATATTTATTACTTGATTTATATTTATGTAAGGATTTAGTATAATTCTATGTTTTCCAATACTTTATGGAAATTAGTTAGAAGTTATTGATAATTGTACGGGTTTAACTGACCTTTGATGATTATGGTTATTTTTAGGGATGTTCATGATATTTCTGTAAATTTTATAAGGATGAAATATTTTATATGAAATAGAAATATATCAGGTAAGTGTATTTACATATATCATTAAATATTAAAATAATTCATGAACTATAGGAAAAGTATATTGGAAAAAACATGTCCTACTATAATTTTATTTGATGATATCAATTTACTTTTTCACTTCATTGTGGTTTACATATTTGTTATAATTAAATTTCCCCTAACCATTTTCCCAATCAATATCGATCTATATTTTGGTTTATGTTTTCTATTACATTTCCATTATTTCACTTCAAAACTAGGTTCCCATATCTAGAAATATATAATGTGTTGTTCCAGATGACCTTCTTACATCCTTTTCATTCTTCTCAACTTGATGTTTTATTAACACTTTTTATTATTTCAGTATATATGGAGGAATTCAACATAATATTAAATATTTTCATAGGCTAGAGTGAATTGATAGAATATATCAATTAATTTAGTGTAATTATTTAAAATAACTTATCAATGCAATAATCAGATTGTGGTTGTTGTCGATCAATTACCTAAATATTTATATTTCCTTAACATTTGAGATATAGTGTATTTATATTATCATTCTTAATTGAATATAAGGATTCTTATCAGGTAAAATTATCTTCCACACATCATAATATCATACTATGTTTCCAGGTTCACATTTAATATTTGGACAGGACCCCAGATGTTGGTTGGTACTGAGTTAAATTTTAGCACATCATTCCATCCAAATTATTACTGAAAATCTGACTTGATGATTCAAAAATTGGAATATATTCATTATTCATTATCAATGGATTACCAAGGATGTTGGGATCAACATATTTATTTGGATTATTATTATTATAATAACTATTTTCATTATAGTATACATCTGAAACCATTTGGGTCATTATATGGAAAGAGGTGTTAGAAAGCATCTTTTACGAATATGTATTTGAATGATGGTTTATAAGATAAGAGTTGGTAGATAAAACATCAATGTTTATTTAGTTGTGTTATCAATAAAATAGAACTATTCAGATTAGTATGAAATTTCAAGTAAATAACAGGTGGAAAGATCATTATTACATGGAAGTTGATCATGTATTTCTAAATTATTATTAATGGAAAATTATGATGACTTGTTGTTTGAAGGGAATATTGTGGTAATGGTTAATTAGAACGTATAAAATCCTAGAGTAATTTTATTAATTTTATTACCATGTACAACTAACATAGATTTTAACTATGGTACAAAATGTATTTCTTGTTTCAATGGTTAGGAATTATGTACCAGATTTATCTTATGTTATGAGCCCTGATGTAGTTTAGATAGAAGTTCACCTTTCTTATAAGAAATTACCAATTAAAATTCATGACCACTGAGATAAAGTAATTTTAAAATAATTATAATTCCCTAGGTTCTGGTTTTATGAAAAAACCATATGGTTGAAAAATCACCATGTGAATCTGAATTCTATGAAAGAATGAAACCCCCAATTGTTTTGTAGGCTAATAGACTTGTGAGGATATAATTTCTAATAGGGTAAGGAAGAATGTAATTACCCAAGTAATTATAGAATATGTTTTAATTAATTTTTGTATGTATTAATTATTTATATAGTAATTTTACAATAAAGTGGATTCTATGTTTAATATCTTATACGAAACAAAAGAATAAGTTTATTCTAAATTTACTATTGCGTGAATGGCTGAGTTATATCGACCAATAATATATTTTCAATATTATTATTTAATATGTGTTTTATCTCATATCTGTTATAATGGTGGGTATGAATAGTAAAATCTATATTATTTTTACACAAAAATATTTTGTTTAATATTAATCAAATTTATTCGATTGGAAAAATATTTGAATAACTCATTTTTGGGCTTTAAATTTGTATTTTTTGAAAAAAAAATATTTACCAACTTATTATGGTTCCCCCATCGTAAATTTTTTAATTATTTTATAAATATTATTTGATAATATAAAATAACTTTTTGATGGAGTAATATAAAATTTACATTATGTTAATTTTTTGAATTTATCAGAGAAAATTTAATTTTTTGATGAATAGTGAAAAAAATTGATTTTTAATGGAAAAATATATTTTATCATAATTTTATATATATTAATATTATATTTTATATTTAATTTAATGAATTTATAGTTACATAATACATAAGTAAATTCAATTTATGTAATTTTAATAAATCTCACATTTAAATTTCATATAGATCCTTTAAAACTAATGAAATTTTCTACTTTAAAAATATATTGTTCCTCCCATATGTGGGATTAATTTAAAATTAATATCTACTACATCTATATATTTAATTGGTGAAATTTTATTAAAATTTTAAATCATAATAATTTTCAATTTCCACTATTTTAACATATTTTTTTATCAAAATATATTAGGGAAAGAAATTAAATTTAATAAATTTTATAATGTTATTTAATGAACTTTTTATATTTTATTTCCTTCTAAAACCCCTCAATTATTATTATTAAATTTTTATATAATTACATAAGTATCCTAAATATAAGGATCTTATTTTATTTTATAGTTGATACCAACACCAACACACACTTTCATTAAATGTGATACACAATCATTGTTCGTGTGTACGACGAACTACCACGTCACTAAATTATGTCGTTCATTATTCTGTTGACATCTCTCAAGGATGGGGATACTTTTGGTAATAAAATTTATATATGATATTTATGATTTTTATAAAATTATTAAACCACTATATTATTATATCATACAAAACTTTTTTACTGTTCATAATGTAGGGGATATGATAACATCACTCATGTGTATGATAGAATACCACCTTGCAATGAGATGTGGTGATTTTTCACAAATGTGTTACATGAAAGGCAATATGTTTACCTATAGTTAATATATTTATAATAAATTACATAATTATTCTATTTAGTACATAGTGATATATCTTGAAAAAAAATATTTCATTTTATTATCTACATTTTCACATATCAAAAAATTATAACTTCATTCATTGATTTGTAGACTACCGCCTCCCTAAAGTTATATGATTAATTTTACATCACAATAATTCTATTTAAATGTATATATTATTAAATAATATGATACTTATGATATAAAAATAACTCTAAAAAGATAAATTTTTGTTAACTTATTTCCATTACACTAATTAAAATATGGGAAAATTTCTCCTTAGTATGGACAACATAAAATTTCCATATTTATAAAGTGTGTAAATTTCTCATACCCATAATCCATAATTTTTTATTAAAATTTCATAGATTTATAAATATGATATTTATTTCCTTATTATATTTAGCATATTTTTATTTATTGGCCTCCTTGGACATAATCATCCAACCTTAGTTGTTTTGACACATAAATAGAATATGGAGAGAAAACCTAGATAGAATTAATTGATAATGTTCTTGTATAAAAGATTGTAATAAGTGAAAAAAAATTTAAAAATAAAAATTATATCAATAATTGAAATAATTTACAATTTTTTATTTCATGAAGATAATTAAACATGTGAAATGTGGCTCTCAATGTAAGGTAATTCTTCTATATCTGCTTTCATTGAGGAATACTTTGATGTTATACAACCAAATTATTTTTGTGTGTGTGTATACATACCCTTTGATATATCATACAATTAATATATTTATGATCATATTGTTTAATGTTTTCGTTAAATTTGTTTCCTTATTGGGTCTATGATTATAATATTCCATATTGGTATGTGACACATTGATAGAAAATATATTCTTAAATTTTTAAAGATTTACATTCAAAATCATTTCCACCATGTTAATATTCATGATATTATTTTATATATTTATTTATATTGATATAAAAGCATTATAAATTAAATTTTCTATCTATTTTATTTTTTTAATCCTCAATAACAAATTTTTATTTTAAAATAAAAGGAAAATCATCTTTTCCTATTATAATAGTTTGGCTATTGAAAATGGTTTTTAAATGTATTGATTATTTCAATAACATGAAATGTTATCTTATGAGTCAAAATAAAATTTAAATAGTGATATGTTGAAAATTGTAATCTATTATTTCTTATGATTATAAAATGGTATTTGTATATTTTTCATTGGGTTATATGATATACCAATGACGGTTGGTTCTGTGATAAACCAATTACAAGTGGTTCCATAAAAAATAATGATGGGTCGTTATGAGACAATACAATGATGAGTGGTTACATCATAATTGAATGATGGTGGGTATTTGATATATCTACAATTCATTTTGAATAAAATTCAACTATACGGATATTCCACTTGTAAGAGAGATATGTATGGAACTCGAGCACATGGTTATTCCATTTATAGTAATTGAATGTTTAATGATTTCCCAATATAAATTTATGTGAAATCTATTCAGTTTATGTTATTCATAGTAACCATGTGATTATAATGTGAAATTAGTGATCTTAAATTCAAAACAATCTATATAAGACTCTATAAGGTTAAAAATTATTACATTATGATAAATATTTGATTGGTTTTCATGATTTTATATGTCTAATAGTTTTTCTTTTTTTTTGTGTACAGATTTTTTATTTTTTAGCGATCAATTGATATTTTTAATACTTTTGTAACATTTTCATTGTATGGGTAAGGTAAATTAAAAATCCATGTTGGAATTCAAGGATATTAGTCATTAAAATAAATCATCTATAATTTCAAAAAATATTTATAATGAAATAATTGGTATTAATCGAATGATCATGCATTGTATTTTACTATTCTATTATGTAGGTGTTATGGCCTAATTATATAAAACGATAAAAAGGAAAAACTAGTTTTTTTAAGTGATATTTAATTCATTTCTAAAAAATCATTATTGTGTACTATTTTATGGATGATTCCTTATATATACATTAGTAAATTCTCTACAGAATGGAGAAATAAATCCTAATTTGATTTAAAACATATAATTGTTCACATCAGTAAATAAGGTGAGGAAAATGATTTGAAATACGTGTTCATTATAGAAATAACTAGAGTATATTAATATACATGACTTTCTAGAGTGGCATATTATAATATTTCATTATCTAAAAACAATACAAATGAATCCTATATAATATTGTCATTTTAACATAAAACGCTTTCCACTTAGTAATCTTCTAAATATCAAGTACAATGAAATCAATAGAATTATATTGATATTTAAATCAATATAATTTTTAACTTAATAATCATAAATATCATTGATATTTCATATATATCCAGCATAAATGAACATAGTGGTGTCTTAGGCATGTGTCTTTAAAAAATTATAGAGAGATGAAAATACATTACCTCAAGTTTGAATTCATTTATATGTGTTTTAATATCATATATAATAAAGATATATTTATTAAAAATATACTACATAACCACAATAATATATATTTTAAAATATATAATTTAATTATCACTTTTTTATCTTCTATTTGTTAACAATATTTTCTTATATTAAAATAATATGTGATAATTTTTGTATTGTTCATGCATGTTTTACTTTTGTAGTTTTAGTCAATGAATATCATTCAGGGTAAATCATTTTTGGAATACTAATGATGAAATAATTTTTATATAATTTCAATATAAATATATATAGATATCCACAAATATAGTGATAGAAAAATGATTTATTGTGTTCATGGAGATGATAGGTCATACATATGTTTGAACATTATCTTTATTTTTTTGAGTGACTAAATGTAATAAAAGAATAATAAAAAAACATATTAAAATCATTTTTATATCATATATAACAAATAAATTCATTAAATCCATCCTTATTATCATCCAATTATATCGAAATTGGAAAATGAATCAAATCACTTTGAGGAGGAGGTAATCGGTACGTATATATGAGCTACTTAATTGATCTTATATATTTTATTTCTTTTTTATTTCTAGGTAGAAAGATATAAAACTAATGGTATATATACATTTCAATTGAAATTCATAAATACACATGAGAGATATATTCAAATCCTATTTGATTTAAATGGAGTGATTAGAGGAGGTTTAATAATAATAACATTTGAATACATTTAGTTAAATTAATAAAAAAATGAATAATATAAATGATTTATAAGAGGTTAATGAACAATAAAAAATAATAGATTGGTTAAAGAGATTACATTTTCTTGAAAATGACTCTTTTTAGTTATACATTTAATGGATCTATGGTGGGTATATTGGGATGAATATAACCATATTAATGTGTCTAATAGATATCTGAAGATAATATTATAGGTGTTTGCTGACCTAGGAGGCTCAATATGTTGTCAAGAAGTGAAATTAGGTGTGCCATTTTATAATTCATTGGAGGGGTGCTCTTGGAATATCAGACAATAATAAATAAAAATAAAATAAATTTAAAATGTAAATGCCTCAAAATTGATATTTGTTGGGAAAAAATCCCTCAAGGTAACATTGCAGTATTTTTTGGGTTGATTGTATTTGTTGACAAAGCAGGTTTTCATGGATATTTGTCGAGTTCCCGAAAAGTTGTTGACAATAAATGTTGACAAAGAACGATGACAAAGGAAAGGACGATCTGGAGGCGGTACAAAAGAGCAGTAATGTGTCGGGATTACGTCATGCTTCGCGAACGGCAGAGGCTGAAGCGCATCGCGGCGGAGAAGGGATTTGCGAGAGAGCTTCGCGACGAAGGCGCGAAGGAATGTTGGGCTTCACGAGGGAGCGTCGCGGAGAAGGAACGAGCCGCGAAGGTAAGTTGACGGTGATTCTTCGAGACTACGTCAAGCTCCGCGAATGGATAATTGCCGTGGAGCTTCACGATTTGGACAGAATTTCGGCAGAACCGTTGTAGCTTCGCGATTTGAGATGACGTGGCATTGACTTCACGCAGAAGGGACAAGGGTCGATGGAATCGCTTATATATAGTGGCCGGACCCTTCGAATGAAGTACAGAGAATTTTCAGAGAAAATACATTGCTCTCGATTTGCGAAGGTGGTTCGCGGAGCCAGTGTGCTTCACGAAAGAGGTGCTTCGCGGTGGCTATTGTAGCTCCGCAAAACCTGCGAGCTCTGCGTTGGATTACTTAGCTTCGCGAGGGTCATTGCTTTGCGACGGCTTGAGCATCGCGCGAGAGCTTCACGAGTGAGCTTCGCGAGTGAGCTTCGCGAGTGAGCTTCGCGAGTGAGCATTGCGAGTGAGCTTCGCAAAAAGGCAGTAGCTTCGCGAAGGCTTGTTTGAGCTTTGCGAAATTGGGAGCCTCGCATAGTAGGGTGCATTGCGAAGGTGTTTTCAAAACGAATTGCCCAGTGGTTAAGAGGCAAAGAGGTATTCATCAGTGGATGAAAGTTAGACTTCAACAGAGCATCTATATAAAGGGAAAGATGCATTCCTTCATGGAAATGAAGAGACCTACAGGTCTATAAACTATGAGTTGATTCCCTTCACAGAGCAGCGATCTTAGGAGAGGAAGAAGGTGATCCTCTCCACCGGCAATGAGCCATAGAGAGAGAAACATGGAGTGACCCTTGGGAAAGCAGTGAGCTGACCCTAAACTTTGTATAGGCAGTGAGCCTGGGCATAGATGTGATCTAGCCCGAACATTGTAATCCACAGCTAGTAAAGTCTAGTTGAATTTGGTACGAACCTGCAACTTGTCGACGTATGCTCCTTGGACGTAGCCCTTAGCGGTGAACCAAGTAAAAATACATGTGTCTGCCTGCTTACTTCCCTGCATTGCATTCAAAACACCATCATCAGGTAAAGGAGACAACTGATCACAGTAACCATACAAGTGAAAAAAAAGTGACCCTTATAACAAAGAGGTCAAGATCCAGTGGGGTAGGAAGAACATTGAAAAAGAATATCCATACCCTGATTCACCCCCCCCCCCCCCCCTTTCAGGGTATATAGGCCCCTATTGGCCCTAACAATTGGTATCAGAGCGATAGGTTTCTTTTATCAGATTTGTTTGCTCCGACTTGGTGCAGTGGCTCTTTGTGTTTAAAGAATCAGTTTGCTCTTATCTCGGTGAGCCATGGAAAAAGGAAAAACATCAAAGAAAAGCAGAAGTCGGGTGGTATTCCTCAGTGTGGAAGTGTGTATGGAAAAAGTGTGATTCAATTAAAAGAATCAAACATTTTGTTGAAGGAAGGTCTGGATGAATCTGACAGGGAAAAGATTGATTCACTCAATCATGATGTTGGAATGAGTGAAGTACAAGAGCACCAGAGCGATGCTGAAACAGAAGAAGAAATTGAAGGACGAATAGATATGCGAGCTGAGTTGGAGGCTGCTCTTGAGGAGATAGATGTTTGGAGAGAGAAAACAAAGAAATCCATCAACGTTGTTCATGATGCCAAACTCTATATGCAGGAGCAGGAAGAAGAGAAGTCTGAGTTGATGGAAGAAATTGAGAAACTCAGGTTATCAACACGAGAGAACTCAAAATCAGTTATTGAGTATAAGACTAAGATTGAAGAACAGAAAAGGGAGATCGATGGCTTGAATAGAAAAGTGAAAGATCAATTCAAAAGCATTGAAGAACCTAATATTCCATGTGATGTTGGAAACACTGAAGAATCCAAATCTAAATATATCCGGATCAAGGGATTTGAGATTGAGGTCAACAAGCTAAAAGGCTTAAATCAAAGGCTTATTGATATAGTTACTGACCTAACAGAGAAGAAGGATTCTCAAGGTGAGGAACTATAGAAGCTGGATAAAGGAAAGGGAAAACAAAACGCTTGTAAGTGAGAAGAGAATCAAGAGTCCGATGAAGTTTGGAATCTAAAAGCCAAGAATGATGATCTAGCTACACAGTTGTCTGAGTTAGTTCAGAAGAATCAAAGGATAGAACAAGAGAATGCATGTTTCTCGGACTCTGTCGCTCAAGAAAAATTGAAGTTAAAGGAGAAAAATGACATGGTTGATAAGCTGAAGAATGAACTGGAAGATGAGGTGAGTAGAGGGAAGCTTCTCAAGAGAGAACTTGATGTCCAACTTGAATCAAGGGAGACAGAGATTCAAATGTTGGAAGAAGAGCTAGAATCAGTTATGAAGGAATTAGAGAGTTCCAATGATAGAGGAAATCCTAAAATGAAGGATAGCTTGCATTTACTATTTGATCATCTGTCTAAAAGTGATGATAAAATGAAGAACATATATGCTATTTCTAAAGAGAAACAACAGAATATTTTCTCAGCTCAAAGACCAGCAAGTTTCGGAAAAGATGGTATTGGATTTGATGAATCACATCCTGTGCATGACAGAAAGAGATCCGTGAACAGTTCTAGAAATGGAAAATATTCTGCAGGTGCTGGAGATAGGCCTAAAAGGACAATTACAAAAAGAAGTGATGACATGTGCTATTTCTGTGGGATTCACGACCACACATCAAGCTTCTGTTTAGAGGCTCATGAATACATATATGGCTGTGAAAATAGAAACTTTTCTGAATCCCAGAATAAGAAGAAGCATCCAAAGAAATCAGAGAGTAGATTCTCTCAATGGAAAGCATTTATAAAATGCTATTACTGTGGAAGAATGGGACACACCATGAGTATGTGTCAGGAAGCTCAGGAGATCGATGCCAGAATAAGAAAACAAGTTGCATCAACATCTCACCAGAGAAGTGATGAAATGAGGTATGCCTTTAATAGAAAATGTTTTATATGTTCTGATCATGGGCATTTGGCCAGACAGTGCAGCAAGAAGAAAGCGGGGAAGGAAAAAGACTCGAGAAAGAGATTACCAGATCCAGTGGTACATAATGAGAAATTACACACTGGGAGACAAAGTGGTAAGGTGAAAAATAGGCTTAGAGCCTCATGGGAATCACATGGAGCTGAACGAAAGGTGTATCAGTCACCTCCTCTGTCACACTCACAACTACTCTCAAAGAGAGAATTTGAACAAACCAGAAAGATTAAGGGGAGATCTACTCCAGCTGTGATAAAGAAGAATGAACGTTCAATGGAGGACTCACCACCGGTGAAAAGGAGTGTGGTGACTCAGACATCTAATAAAATAAAGATGAACAATGAATGTGACAAATAATTCGCAGGACGTATTCCACAGCGAAAACTGAAAGAAGATGCAAGATCCTTGCAGTGGTGGAAGAAGCAAGGGAAGATAGAAAGAAGAGATGTTCCTGCTCTGGGAAATAATCAAGGAAAATGGAATTTTGGTAGAACCTCAAAGAAGGAAATGTGTACTAGTGGGTTTATACCCCAAGCGGTGAGACAGGCCGAGCCTACCAAATCTACGTATCAGAAAAAGGCTCAAAATGTGGTCAAAGAATGCTTGGTCATATGCCAAGAACAGTTGAAGTTGTCTAGGCAGTTGGAGGAAGCATGAAAGGACTGTGATGCCCTCCAAGTAATAATCAAAGGGTTGACCCATCAGGATCAACCACAATCCTCATCTTGAGGAGTCCAGAAGAAGCTCCTCTCACCCTATCTATATAAATGCTATTAACTGATGATTCATGCGTTTCAGGATCTAGGGAGATACAATCCAAGGGGAAGTGGCATCTAAGGATGCGAAGTGGATATGTGATATGCTCTATAGTTTCAATTGATTCAAATCAGGTACCAGAGTTGAAGAAGAAAGGGAACAACAGAGCACAACAGAATTTGATTGTGTGGTTAACTTTGTCTCTTGTTTCCTACACCGAGTTTCAACTCAGTAGGCTTAGAGATTTTGTTAATGGCTCAAATTTGAGTGGAAGATGAGAACAAATGATGCAGGAGGAAAAGACATGTTATGGGTCTAAACTGTTGGGCCTAACAACATGAAGTGTTTCATAACACAGGGGGAGCAGTCAACAACAAAATCAGATGCCAGATCCATCAAGGAAATAATTGGATGTCCCATCTCAAGTGTTGTCTATTGAGAGAAGACATACTATGGGAGAAGCAGCAGTGATCAAGCATTTCATGCTTATTTATTTTTATCTAAAATTGTGCTATTAGCTGACTGTTTTCAGGATACCAAGAAGCTGCGAGAAGAAGATGAAAGGAATGATTTCATTGAATAATGAAATACAGAAAAGTAGCTGAAAGAAATGAAACCACTGAAAAATGAGTCAGTGAACAATTTCCTGAAGAAAGAGTTGATGAAGAAAGAAACACAGGGGGAGAAGAAGTGGTTGAGGGTAACTCAGAAGAAGATACTGATGATGAGTACAAGGAAGTAAAATCCTTATCGGCACAAAAGACAAAGAATCAAGCTGAAATTGATAGGAAGAATATCATCAGTGATTAGTAAGCTCCAGTTCAGACAAGAAGAATGAAATCAGTACAGCAGACATCACTATTATCATAGGTTGAGTCGAAATGCTTTGCTGATGCAGCTGAAGATGTAAACTGGGATATTCCATGAATGAAGAGATAAGTCAGAATTGAGAAGAATCAGACCTGGGAGATTGTTTCAAGAAAAGATGATAAAAACATCATCATGGAAAAATGGGTCTATTTAGACAAGATGAATGAATATGGAACGATGATTCGGAACAAATCATGACTGATGTGAAAAGGAGACTCCTAGATAGAGGGAACAGATGGTGAGGAGACATTTGCACCAAATGCCAAGCAGCGAGATATCAATGTAATCCCAAGGAGATCCACATGCTCACAGTGAAAAGAATAATTTGGTATATCAAGGGCAAGGTGGAATTCGGCCTGACATACAATGACAAATCTCAGACAGAGTTATTGGGATATACTGATGCATACTGGGCCGGTTCAGCAAATGATAGGAAATCAACGTCAGGGGGTGCTTTTTATCATGGTGGATTGTGTATTTCTTGACTTAGCAAGAAGCAAGATTACATTTCATTGAGCACTGCAGGAGCTGAGTATATTGCGGCCACTCAAGCATGCACACAGTTATTGTGGATGAAGCAGCAGCTTGAAGATATGGGAGTTGAAGTGAAGTCTCCGATCGGAATCCAGTGCGACAAATCAAGTGCTATAAATCTCAGCAAAAATATAATCCATCACTCAAGGACAAAGCACATTGATATTAAGTTTCATTTTATCAAGGAGAAGGTTGAGAAGGGACTCGTGAAGTTTGAGTACGTGCCTATAGAGCTTTAGGTTGTAGACATTCTGACAAAGGCCTTACCCAAGGAAGCTTTTGAGCGGCATCGACTGGCTCTGGGAGTTCAATCGACTCCCCGCACTTGAAATAGTGTGGATGTGGGCCTCCCCCCTCTCCCCGAGGTATGATGTGTTTTTCCCTAATATGCTGATATGTGTTCTCCACTATGTTACAGACTACAAAGGAGTGTCCTTTGGGTTCGTTGACAAAGGGGGAGAAAAGTGTTTGTTAAAGGAGGAGAAAATGGTGATTGTTCAAGGGGGAGACAGTGCGGAGATTTGCTAAATCATAATTGATACTGGGAAAAGCTGACAGGTGGGGCAGCCAGAAAGGGGGAGCAATGAGAAAGTGGGAGAGAATTTTAAATCTAACGATGCTAGAAGTGATCGATCAAAGCATAGATATCATGACAGCTGAGGATCGTGAAAAAAGCAGAATAGTGGTGTTGGAAAGGTGTGAGACGGTGTCCAGCTATCACCAATTGGTATCAGTGTGGTTCAACAATTGGAATCAATTTATGAATTGGTATCTGGTTGGAATCAACAAATGGTGTTTTACATGAAGTGATTCATTAATGATCTTTTCATACTACTCTTGTTTCTCAAGCCGAGCATTTCTCATGTGGGCTTAGAGTACGTGTTAAGTAAATCCTTGAATGCTATCAGAATCGCAAAGGGCGAATGGTGGTAGCGGCTGGAAGAAGACTCAGTGAGGTATCAAAGTGCAGAAAATCATCCTGAGTAGAATTGTGAAGAGTTGTCAACAAACCCAAAGGGGGAGATTGTTGGGCAAAAATCCCTCAAGGTAATATTGCAGAAATTTTTGCGTTGATTGTGTTTGTTGACAAAGTTTGTTTTCATGGATATTTGTCGAGTTCCTGAGAAGTTGTTGACAATCAATGTTGACAAAAAACGATGACAAAGGAAAGGACGATCTGGAGGCGGTACAAAAGAGCAGTACAAGGTGGCACCATTTTCCAGTGTTTGCCAAATTTTTGGGGTCCAAAATTTGGAGTTTGGTGAGCATCGCGAAAAGAGGATTTCCATGAGGAGCATAATTCAATATGGAAAAGGAATTAATTTCACGAAGATAGGATCCATGGTTTGGAAATTGCAAAGACCAGAAGAATGGAGGCGGTAATGCTTCGCGATTACGTCAAGTTTCGCAAACGGCAGAGGCTAAAGCGCATCGCGGCAGAGAAGGGCTTTGCGAGAGAGCTTCGCAGCGAAGGCGTAAAGGAATGTTGGGCTTCGAGAGGGAGCTTCGCGGAGAACGCACGAGCCGCGAAGGTAAGTTGACGGTGATTCTTAGCGACTAAGTCAAGCTCCGCGAAAGGATAATTTCCATGGAGCTTCGCGATTTGGACAGAATTCCGGCAGAAACTTTGGAGCTTCGCGATTTGAGATGACGTGGCGTTGACTTCGCGCGGAAGGGACGAGGGTCGATGGAATCTCCTATAAATAAAGGCGTTCCCCTTCGAACGAAGTAGAGAGAATTTTAAGAGAAAATACTTTGCTCTCGATTTGCGATGGTGGTTCACGGAGCCAGTGTGCTTCACGAAAGAGGTGCTTCACGACGACTATTGTAGCTCTGCAAAACCTACGAGCTCCGCGTTGGCTTACATAGCTTCGCGAGGGTCGTTGCTTTGAGACGGCTTGAGCATCGCGAGAGAGCTTCGCGAGTGAGCTTCGTGAGTGAGCTTCGCGAGTGAGCTTTGCGAGTGAGCTTCACGAAAAGGCAGGAGCTTCGCGAAGGCTTGTTTGAGCTTCGCGAAATTGGGAGCCTCGCATAGTAGGGTGCTTTGCGAAGGTGTTTCCAAAAGGAATTTCCCAGTGGTTAAGAGGCAAAGAGGTATTCATAAGTGGATGAATGTTGGACTTCAACAGAGCATCTATATAAAGGGTAAGATGCATTCCTTCATGGAAATGAAGAGACCTACAGGTCTATAAACTATGAGTTGATTCCCTTCACAGAGCAGTGAGCTTAGGAAGAGGAAGAAGGTGATCCTCTCCACCGGCAGTGAGCCATAGAGAGAGAAACAGGGAGTGACCCTTGGGAAAGCAGTGAGGTGACCCTAAACATTGTATAGGCAGTGAGCCTGGGCGTAAAAGTGATCTAGCCCGAACATTGTAATCCACAGCTAGTAAAGTCTAGTGGAATTTGGTGCGAACCGGAAACTTGTCGGCGTATGCTCCTTGGACGTAGCCCTTAGCGGTGAACCAAGTAAAAATACATGTGTCTGCCTGCTTACTTCCCTGCATTGCATTCAAAGCATCATCATCAGGTAAAGGAGACAAGTGATCACAGTAACCACACAAGTGAAAACAAAGTGACCATTGTAACAAAGAGGTCAAGATCCAATGGGGTAGGAAGAACTTTGAAAAAGAATATCCATACCCTGATTCACCCCCCCTCTCAGGGTGTATAGGCCCCTATTGGCCCTAACAATATTATTAAAATATAAAATGAGGATTAGTAAAAATAATCTTATATAGTATCATTTGTGAATACGATTATATTTTTGGTCTTCCCTTTGTTAATCATTTGTATTATGTTTATAATATTAATGTTCTTTACTTTTTAAGGGTCATTAATGTTTCTCTAAAAATATAAAACAACCCAGAAATACATGAAATGTATCTTTTTAAAAAAAAATCATTTAGATAAATTGATGATTTTTAAAAAACATAATTCACTAATTGAAATTTATTTACAATTAAAAATCATTAAATTTGCTTTTTAACTAATTTCATTTAATTTGAATATTAAAATATCCACAAAAAGAGTAAATTTGAATATAATGAATCGAAACCAGCATAATATTTTATATAGATCACTAAAGATCATGGGACACATCTACTCATTTAAATTATTACACTTTTAACATTTTCAAAATAATTTACTTCAAATTTAAATTAATTGATTATATATTGGGTTATAATTGAACAATAACATATTGAAGTTATTAAATAATATATAATTAAATTAAATTTACATGATAAGAAAAATTCATTTATCTCATAAAGTAATTTTATAATTGATGTTATCCTCTGTATATCACATAATAAGATAATAAAATATAATAAAATATTGAGATTCACGTTTTTGACTTTCCTTTATATATATATATTAATATAAAAAATTATTTTTATGGAAAATGGAAAAAAATTATATATATTACTTTCTGATAAGTATTTATGATAAATACACATCCAATATGTTTTTTTAGAAAGTGTTATCATAGTTTCGGAGTACTAAACATATTATTTTTGACCCCAAATACTTGATTTATCCTTTGTTGTGGTAACATACTTAATAAACATATTATTTATAATGACAAATGAAATGAACTTTTTAAAATATTTGGTCACCAGATTACAAATATGAAATCGTTTTTTGAAATTTTTCATCTAGAAATTGAAAAAAATTACTTTTAAATAAACCATTAAAAATAAATATATTTTTTCGATAACATTTATTTAATCAAAAAATTGTACTTATGTAAAATTATGGTATAATTTTAAGAGCCTCGTTTATTATTTATGTATAAATACTTTAATATTTGATTAATTTCTCTTTTAAGGGCCTATAGTGGATGCCTAATGAGTTCTCTAGGGTCTCAAGGTTGTCCATGGCTTATTCTGCTCCTGGAACCCATATTTTTTGAATCAAATGTGCATGGAGCATCATTAGAGTAATATATATAAGGAGGTCGCATAGTTAGTATAAAATAAATTTATAAAATAATTTTTTTGGTAGATCCATATCACACTATTTGTCATTCTTTATTCTAATTGGATGAGTTCCCCCTTTTCTCCCAGTACTCATGTAGGATTGGTGCAAGGTTTGAAAAAGCCAAACTGTGCACAAACGTTTTTCTAGGTAGAATTATATTTTCACTTAAGGAACTAATTTACCCTATCTTCGTTACCTATTATAATATCTAGTGATTAGAACCTCCATTTCTCCCCATTTTAATCTATTAGATGTCTGAATCTAAGGATGGTGAGATCTCCTTCATCTGCAATCTGATCTAGTATTTTTCGGTCACGTTGGATGTGCGACAGTAAGTAATCAAGTCATTTTTAGTCATTATTTATTTCATTTACTCTAAAATAGTTCTTTAGGTTTTGGATCCTTGGGAATTTTTTCATATATACTCAATTCTCGGTGGAATTTGAGGCCGACACTATACAATGAGAGTGGCACGAGTACAAATTTGGTGGTAAATAACTCATCCATAATATTCATTAGTTTTTTTTTGGAATTTCCTTATTATGCTTGCCAATTTCATTCTGTCCTAATTATTGAATTTATATTCCATTATTATATTTATTAAAACTCCATAAATAAACTCTATCCTTATATGATATTATTTGTTACTTATTATGTTAATAACACCCAGAATCCCATATATGGATGACTGCATTTCCATGACACATCAAATTGATTATGATTATAAGGTGGATTTATAGAATTGGGCAGACCCCTGGTCTTCTCTGAAGGAGAATTGATTGGTTTCTAGTATGTGTTTTTAATAAAAATTACTAAACATGGTAGTGGTTTTGAAAACAATTTTTAGAAAATAAAATTATTTAAAGAGCATAATAGTTGATAGATAATGGTGCTGATTTAAGAATTAGGAGATAAGGATATCATTTCAAGTTCACTACACTTCTTGGTTAGTTCATCATTCTAAAAAAACACGTAGTTTGATGGAATCCTTTGGCTTATGTTCGTCAAGATCTCAACATCGATCATGACACTTAATCTATGCTCAAAGAAACACCACTTGAAAAAAAAATCGTGTTTTCAGGGATTGGGTATTAATAATAGATAAAAATGATACCAAATAATACTAAAATATAATGTGTGAGTTGGATAAACAGAACTATTATCTTGTCCAATAGGAACAGCCCAATATTTCCACATGAAATCTCAACCCAATATGTTTTTAACTCAACATCATATAAAATAATTATAACAATAGAAATGAACTCATTGGATAATCATGAAAGGATAATAAGTATGTTAAATATTTAGAACACAAATTAAACAAAACTAGTAGAATAACATGTGATGTAACACCATCCCAAGTGTGTGTAGCTCCTTCAAAATGATCGTCCATCGATTAGCTTGACATCGGGAGGAGAAGGAAGCTCGGGTGGAACTTCGCCATTATTATTGATCCCTCTAGGAGGATAAGGGCCTCTATAATTACATGTATGATGTGATGACTCCTTTAGGTCTCTAAAAATCAATATTATTTCCTCATGAGATATCTTAAAAATGACGTGCCTATGGTGCCTTTTTAAAGCCTAAATGGGACATGGTTTTGGGAACCCTATTTTTGAGATACCACTTATGTCCCAGTTTTGGATTAGTATAATTCCATATAATGAGTTTAAAAAAGATAAGATTTGTTGGTTGGGATGATTAATATCTCCCAGTCAAATTTGGTGTCCATTAGACAAATGGATTTGGAGATATGTTCAAAACACTGAAACAATCATTTCAATTTGGTCAAATTTTGTCCCCTAGAGAGAATGGTTTGGATGGGCCACAAGATAGATGAATGCATATTTGGTTTCATAATAAGATTTGTATCCCATGATTTTATGGAGAGGACCACAATGTTTCAACCCATTTTGAAGCACTTAATTTTCATACTGTTCAAAATATTGGACAAATGTCCATGGGATGCCATGCAGTTTGGCCCAATTTTCTTCTCGATGAACTTCAGGCTTCCAAATCATCTCCACCTTCAATCAAAATATCTAAACGAGTATAATCGCATTTATTTAATAGTGATAGAAATTAATTCATTAAATTAAACATGAAGTTAAATTTATTATTATATTTTTAATATTCATTATAAAACTAGTTTAAAACAGTGGTGTAAGTGTGCAAATATATGGTGAATCACTATTTGATCACAAACCTACACCTAAACATTTGCAGTCCTGGGTAAAGTCACATATGAAAAAAATGATGCATGTATATATTCCCAACATCATTAAGATATACCATTGGAGGATATTTTAATTCATTTATGATATGTGATCAATGAACGAACCACACTAAGGAACCATTCCTAATGAAAATGGAAAAAGATGTCTCGTAAATCATATAACAATGAAATTCAATGAGATTAATGAAACCAAATTGAGCAAGGAATTCAAAATTCAACCATTCCACTAACTCTCCATGTGTGTGTGTGGAAACCATTCCATGCTATTCCTTCCATATTCTATCCAATAAATTTAGGGTATTTTAGAATTATTCAACCTTAAAAGATTTTTTCCCCAAACATGCCCTACATCATTTGCAATCATATTTAACAACCCACCCACTTAAGCATTCCAATAAGTGAAGCCATAAGCTCCCGACCGAGATATCCCCTTCTGTTTAACATTTCATTACTCCCCTTATTTATAATTATTTTTTTTTGAAATTTACATTCATAAAAAATCTCAATCAGCTATCAACCCTCGTTTGGTCTTCTAAGGATAGTAATTGAAATAGTTATAAGAAGATAAAAGGTTCGGGACGAGTGCTTTTTCACCTACCCAAGACACAACCCATTTTTTACGGTGCACAATAGTTAGAGCTTATGTACACACACATAGGTCAAACTAGTAAAATAATGAAATAGATTAGATAAGTAATGAATGTATTGATATATTATTTATATATACAAAATATTATCCTAAAATATATTTACCTTATGTTATTTAAGAAATATTCAGAATTTTGGGATTGATGCAAACATTTTTGGATATATTAGTGACATGGTTTTCCCAAACACTACTCACACATGGGGCTTCAATCATCTCAAATGTTTCAAAGTGTTACAACCATTTATATCATTGAAAGAAAATTGATTCACTAAAAATCGCTCCCTAATGTGAAATTCAAACACATATTCAATCCAAAATGAAGAAACGTTTTTATCAAATGTTAAATCTACATGGAATCAAAAATTTCAACATGAATTTTCAGTATGTTCCACTATTTTGTGATCCTAAGGGGGGTGTGGTGGGGTAAAAAAACAATAAAAAAGGTGAAAAAGAGAATAAATAAGAATGAAAATAAAAATCCAAATGGACCCCAAAATATGAGGAAAAGTGAAAATACCATTATAAAGGAGAATGAAAATAAATGAGAAAGAAAATGAAAATCATAATGAACCAAAAAAGATGGGGAAAATTTAAAAAACCATAAAGAAGGTGAAATTATAAGAAAGTAGAAATAAAATGAAAATTATTAAATAACCAAGGAATGTACCCATACCCCCACACCTATAATGTGCAGTGTACTCACTATAATAATTGAGAATGTGAGAAGTAAGGATAAAACCTGGCGGGATTCACTAGTATATTGCTTCTTGAACATGGAATTCCTCCATATAGAACTCTAGAAGGGATTTGTGGAAGTGTTTAAGCCACTACACCTTAAATGTGATGGTTTTCTTGATTTATTCATTTTTTACATGAACAAAACCAATTGGAGATACATTAATAAAAGTTTAAGGGACAAACTAGCGGGAATGAATGTTAACTAGATATGACTTCAGCCTTGCATTATAAAATAGTACCTTCTGCCCATTTTTGAACTGGTGATGAAGGATGAGACGACCATGGTCATCATTGGTAGAATCATTATAAATCTTGGAGTTCTCATATACGTCTCTTCTCATTTCCTCTATCTCCAGAAATTGAAGCTTCCATTGAGCACCAACACCAGAATGATTAGAGGTGCATTGTTAAATGGCCTAGTAGGCCCGGTGCTCAATCGCAACATGCGGGTGACAACCCTTTCCAAAAACAAGACGATAGGATTTCATTCAAATTGGTGTTTTGAAAACATTAAGGTAAACCCATAATGAATCATCAAGTTGAAGACTCCAATAATATCTATTAGGTTGAACAATTTTTTCAAGTATTTTTTTACCTTTCTATTGGACCCCTTGGCTTGACCATTGGTCTATGGGTGATATGAAGTAGACACTCTATGACCGAATCCATACTGAAGAAAAAGTGATCACATTGATTGGTTTCTTAAATTAGATCCCACGTCACTAATGATGAACTTATGTAATCCAAACATACAGAATATTTGGGTTCTCAAAAATTCTACAACTACCATAGAATCATCTATCCTTGGGTCACATGCCTCTACTCATTTTGACACATAATAAACATCAATAAGAATGTACAAATTTATAAAAGAATTAGGAAATGGCCCCATAATTTCAATACCCCAAAAATAAAAAAAAACCATGAATGACTAATAGTTGTTGTGGAATTTCATTTCATTTTGAGACATTACCAATTCCATGACAAGGAGGAAAAGATTTAAAAAAATCATGGGATTTCCAAAAAATGTGGCCAAAAGAGACCAGAATCAAGGATTTTGTGAGCACTGTGTTGGGGAGCAAAGTAGCACCCACCAACAAGAGTGTGTCAAAATATAAGGATAGTCTAAAACTCACTAATGGGGACATAACAACTAAGTAATTGATCACTAAATGTGTGCCAAATGTATGGTTCATCCCAAATGTTCCAAATAACTCATTATTTAGATGGACATCGTAATTTTTGTTGTAATCAGTAGGAAGGCATGATGCTACCAAAAAATTTACAATTTCAGAATACTAAGAAATAACATCTTTATCTTTATAAAATTGATCATCTGGAAACATTTCATTTATGTGAATGCAGATGTATGATTCAATGTCTGAGGATGGTTGAATCCAAATAATATGGTCATCAGCCACATTCTATGCCCTTTTTATCTCTAATCTCTAAATTGAATTCATGACGGAGGAGCATACATCGAATAAGATATGGTTTGGATTCCAATTTATTAAGGGGATTATGGAGGGATACATGTTATGAGAGAATAATGAATTTAGACCCTAAAATATATGACCGAAATTTATCCAAGGAAACAAAATCGAAAGAAATTATTTTTCTATTGTGGTGTAGTTTTCTTGCGCATGCTCCAATGTATGTGTGGAATATGCAATGACATGTGGATCTCGATCCACCCTTTGTGATAAGACATACCCAACAACATAGTTTGAGGAATCACACATGAGCTCAAATGGTAAATCACATCGGGGTGGTTGGATTACCAGTAGTGATGTGAGCCTCTATTATAACTTATTAAAAGATTCCTCACATTCTTTATCAAAAACCAATTCATTTTCTTTTGGTTGTAATAGTGAGAGGGGGAGTGAAATTTTACTAAATTCATGAATGAAATGACGGTAAAATACAAAATGACCTAGGAAATACCCCAGATCCCGTACATTTTTTCGGAATGATAGACAAGAAATTGCATCCAATTTTGATTTATCTTGGATACCATCCCCAGAAATGACATGTCTCAAAACAATACCTTATCGCACCATGAAATGGAATTTCTCATAATTTAATATAGGATTCTTTTCAATACAGTGATGTAGGACTAGACTAAGACTACTCAAACATTTTTCAAAATAAGATCCATAAACCGTGAAATCATCCATGAAAACATCCATGCAATACTCCATGAAATCCAAAAAAATACTAACCATACATCACTGGAATGTACCCAGAGCATTGCATAGAACAAATGGGATCCCCCAATAGGGAAATACGCCAAAGGGTCAAGTAATGGTCATCTTATCTTCATCCTTGGTTGGAATATGAATTTGAAAGTATCCGGAATACCCATCAAGGAAACAATAGTGGGAATTACCTACTAGCCTCTCTAGAATTTTTAACATGAATGGAAAAGGGAAATGGTACATCCAATTGTGTAGATTTAGTCGAAAATAATGTATGTAGACACGCCAACTATTCTTATAATTCCCCGACCCTAGTTACTCAGAGTTGGTGCATTATTAAAAAAAATTTCCATGATCACAAAAGATCAAGTTTTGAAATAACGATTAGTTGAGTAGCCTTTGAATAACTAGATACATTCATAAAGTTAACATTAAATCATATAGTGAAACTACAACAAGATCTTGTCTCCACACTCATATCCCCCTATACTATCCCTGAAATTCATTAATAAAATACATCTTCACATCCTAGGAAAAATAAAACATTGAAAGGGGTGATCTCAAATTCCAAGTAGGGATATCAATATAGAAGAAACGTTCATAAATAAGAATAAACATTTAAGGAAATGTATAACTAAAAAAATCATTTTAAACATGAACATCATCATTCTATGGCAATGATAAAATTAAATAATGTCATTTACTTATTCACATGGATATTCTTCTAGTCCAATAATCACATGCAATATCAATAACCACTTTTATAATGAAGGAATGCATAATTCTAGAATATCATAACCACATAGTCAAGGCCTGGTGCCAAGACTACAAATAAGATTTTTTCAAGGCCTTGTGACTAGACACTAGTTTCTCTCATGACACCTACCAATGCATCGAGTAGTTATAGAGGGCTACACCCATCACTTATTATGTTCAATGCATTCCTCATGTGAACAGATTTAAACATAACATAAACATTCATATTAAAATGAGCATACGAAATGTGAATACATTATACATTAACCATGAATGGTATAAAGATAACACATCCACAGTCAATCATATCACATAACATTCAATACAATATGTATGTTTTGTATCATAAAAAATCACATTCAAATAATCTTAAAATACATCAAAGAATGTTGACATAGATGAAATCAAAACTATTTGAGAGAAATATCCCTATTTTTTAAATCATTTAAAAGTCAAATAATTATAAAATAAAACATTTACTTTGAAAATATTCCTATAATCTTGTATGGGAATCTTTGAAGATTTTATAAAGGTGGAAAATAGTCACACTAGCCATATAAGTTAAGAAGACATTCTGACCTTATTTTTGTCGAAAAGGTTAAAAATGACCTTGTTTGGAAAACGAATGAAATATTCTTTTATAAACATTGTGTATAAAGTAAATAAGGGTATAAATGACATTAACCCATAGTCTGTAAAATATTAAGAATTATTTGAAATACATTTTTATGAAACATTGATGTGGATGATAAAAAGGTCCCAGTAGATAATTACTTTTAAACAACCTCGGATAAAGAAATATTGTGAAATAAACCCCTACATTTTACTTTTACAAGGTTGATGTAATGGCCTAGACCACTCTGTCCCATTCCTTTTTCAAAAAGAATGTCAAGAAGTGTTATAGAGGGTAAAATGTATTTTTCCCACACTTTCCAGAATTTTGAAACTACATGTCGTGTAGTTTGAGTACACATCGTGTACCCCCTTCCCGGGTATAACCCGTGTTGCAGATCGTGTCCTTTCTGTGTAGAATAATGGGTGCACCCCGTGTGTCCAGTTCTACATGTCATGTAGTCCTTCCCCGCGTACGCGTTACAAATCAACGACCATGTCCCATGTTGGAGCCATGTACTTGTCGTGTGTAATAAATTAGTACACGCCGTGTGTCTAAACTACATGCCATGTAGTCCTTCCCCGTGTATGTGTTACCCTCAAACCGTGTGTTGACTAGTCAATGACCGTAGAGCCATGTTGGAAGCCGCGTGGAGACCATGTGAAAGAACCGAGTACACCCCGTGTACCATAAAGTACACACTGTGTTCTTTTTCTATTAATGCCTATAAAAGGAGGGGTCCCCTCCTCCTTTCAACTCACACTTCTCCTCCCCTCTCCTCTGAGCAGATCCCTCCCAAGAGACTTGAATGCGCTTTCTTTCATAACTTCTTCGTCCGAGCTCTGATTTACGATCTGTCAGTGGCCACGAGATCGTAACGACGAGGCGGAGCTTCCGAGCTTGGATCTGTTGTCTTTCCTTTGGCCCTTTCATTCCGAAATCCACCCTAGGACATTTTTCTAGGACCCGACAGAAGTTAAAGACGCCGACATACATCTTCTAAGGTTGATCCGGTGGAGCATTGCAATCAAAACCTATTGAAGTAGGGATATTGCCTTTGTCTCTCTAATTTTTTTCATCATGCGTGGTGGGTATCCTATTGTTTTCATGAGAAATGGTTGAACCAGTAAATATAGATAATAAATGAATTATATAACGGGGTTTGGAAGCTGTGATTTTGTTGTTGATTTATATCCTGTGATAGTATGTTGTGAATTGAATGAGCTTCTGTCTATAGAAATTCACGGTCATTGGGGGCCTTTTATTACGCAATTAAATGTTTCCCCCTCCTTCAAGATTTTCTTATGGGTGGAAACCTTGTGGAATTTGTGTAGAGCCCAGAAAACGCGTCCCTGAAATTTTCCAAATGATTCCATAAATGATCCATGATCGTAGAACTTTTCTAAAGCTTCGATTTGGTAGGTCGCATGGCCCGAAGGGAGCTAAAGATTAGGAGTTATGGACATTTGAAGTTTGGCTGGAAAACTGGTTCGCAATGCCCATTTACGAAGCCGCCTCCGCGAAAGCGGAGCGCCGCCGCGAAGGAATGAGGCGGGAAGCTCCGCAAACTTATTTGACGTTCGCGACGCACCGTGAAGACCCTCCGTGAAGCACATGAGGCTGGATGCTCTGCGAACAAATCTGACATTCGCGAACCCGCTGCGAAGCAAAGGAGGCGGGACGGCTCCGCGAAGTGCTTTGATGTTCGTGATGCGCCGCGAAGATCCGCCACGGAGCAAGCTCCGTCTTTGCGCTGAGAGAGCTTTTCTTCGAGGCGCCCCTTTCCTATAAATACCCAGCTCACCCCCCTTCTCCAGATGGACAGCCACAACCACTTCGCCCCTTGGGCGGCCAAGCAGAGCTCCGCATTGCGGCTCCACGAGGCCATGCTCCACGAGCAGCTTCCTTCGTGTTGCTGCTCCACGAGCCGAGGCTCTGTGAGTCCATGCTCCGCGAGGCCATGCTCTGCGATGCTGCTCCGAGAGACCAAGCTCTGTGAGACCCCTTAGCTCCGCGAGACCAATTTTCTCCACGAGACCCCTTTTCTACCCGAGACCCCTTTGCTCCGCAAGAGACCATTGCTCCGCGAGGCCATACTCCATGAACCTACTTCGCGAAGACCTATCCATCGCAAGGATCCCACCGTCATGCCCACCAGTCCATTCCACGGGAGCTGCACCCCCGCTCGGGGTCAGTGTCGGGCTGCGGTCCTGGCCCTCCAGGCCGATCCCTCCGCTACCGTCTCAGACCCACATGAAAAATGGAGAGTAGCACAGTGAACATTTCAGGCTGGGATGCTGGGATTTTCCATTGTACCCTTATGCGCTCCCACCTTCAACCTATGGAATACCATGATTTGATACACACCTCTACACACCATGAAACACCTTCAGTTGATGTATTCCTCTTGGTTTGATTCCTATGTCGTGAGTTGAGATTCTCATCACCAATTCCCAGAGTACCTTGACACGAACCATTCCTCAGGTAACTCCTCCAAACCCAATCACTTGGCTCCTATGCCAGGTTGAAGCAGAAAGGGCCGCTCTTGTGTAAGAACCAACACCAACCATTTCTAGGCACCTTCTTCCTAACAGTCCTTTATACATGACTCTAAACTGTAGTAATCCCTATGTCCCAAATATAGGATGCATCTTTCTCCAATCAAGAGATGCCTTATGCTCCTAGTATAAGAAGTAAACAGTCCTATCTATATGACTTTAAACTATAGTATACCCTATGTGTCAATCCTAGGATGCCTCTTACTCCAAGGAAGAGATTCCTTATGCTCTTAGCATGAGATGGTAACAGTCCTATCTACATGACTGTAAACTATAGTACTCCATATGTTCCAAACAAAGGATGCCTCTTTCCCTATATGAGATATGCCTTTTTCTCCATGCATGAGATGCTAACAGTCCTCTCTACTTGACAATAAACTTTAGTTCACCCTATGTCCCAGACATAGGATTCCACTTCCTCCAGATAAGAGATGCCTTGTGCTACAAGCATCAAATGCTAATAGTCCTATCTACATGACTCTAAATGGTAGCACACCCTATGTTCCAATCATAGGATGCCTCTTGTTCTAAACAAGAGATGCGTTATGCTATAAGCATAAGACGCCTAATTCCATGAATACAGTGGCATAATTCGAACACCCCTTGGTGTTATCCCACTTTTTCACTAGCGCATAGGTGTAGAATGATAAACCTCAACCCACCAGGGAGTTGGGATGCCCTCATGGCCAGACATGAGGAAGAAATTACAGGAAGCTTCCTAGCGTAATCCCCATTCACCAGTGTCGCTTCATAGCAGCATCCTGGAAGCTCCTTGCATAATCCCCATTCACCATTGCTGCTCTATAGCGGCACACGAGAAGCTCCTTGCATAAGCCCCATTCACCAGTGACGCTCCATAGCGGTACCCAGGAAGCTTCCTAGAGTAAGCCCCATTCACCATTGCCGCTCCTTAGTAGCACCCGGTCATCTTCCTAGCATAAGCCCCATTCACCATTGTGATCCTTAGCGGCACCCGGGCAGCTTCCTAGCTTAAGCCCCATTCACCACTGCTGCTCCTTAGCAGCACCCGGGTAGCTTCCTAGCATAAGCCCCATTCACCATTTCCACTCCATAACGGCACCTGGGAAGCTTCCCTACGTAAGCCCCATTCACCATTGTCGCTCCATAGCGGCACCCAGGCAGCTTCCTAGTGTAAGCCCCATTAACCATTTCCGCTCTTTAGCGACACCCGGACAACATCCTAGCGTAAGCCCCATACACAATTGTGATCCCATTCAGTGGTAATCCATTGACATCCTGGTCCAGTGGTAAGCCGTTGGAACCCTTTTGTGATCCCCCCGGTTAAAAGAAATGTAATAATGAACATGTCGGTGTTGGCTTGGATATGTGGCATGTGATGGGGGTGTTTTGTGGGTTGTTGTGGATAGGGTGAGTAGCGGGGCTGCGGTTGGCTTGGTTGTGGGTTGGTGTGAATGTTATGTTTTTGATGAGCAACGGGGTTGTGATAAATGTTTTTTAAAGTGATAATGATGTACGAGAATCGGTGCGGTTGTGGTTATGGTAGTTGGCAGTGGGGCTACAGGGATGGGTTGAATGTGAACAGACTATGGGTTGTGAATATTAAATAAAAAGTGGAAGAATTAATGAATGGTGGGTCATGGTAATAGAACATAGTTAATAATAAATGGGGTTGGTTGGTAGATAATAAGGTCTTGGTTGTGTTTCTTGTGTTTTCCTATCATGATTT
Organism: Viscum album; assembly: GCA_963277665.1. Lineage (NCBI taxonomy): Eukaryota > Viridiplantae > Streptophyta > Magnoliopsida > Santalales > Viscaceae > Viscum > Viscum album. Next base: position 2,012,579,470 of record OY728153.1, on the reverse strand, counting down.
GTGGATGCCAGGGATATGTTTTACGAACGATCAATATGGTTGGTTGTGGGTAGTTTCCTAGTACATAAGGAACTAAATAAACTAATTTCTACTGGATTGTGAAAACCTAAAGGTGGTTTGGTTTGTTTGTTCTATGCATGCTTTGTAGTAGTAGTGCTCAGGCACATGCTCAGTTACTCTGTTTAGAAGCCATAGGTTGGGCTTTGTGGTTTGTATATTTATATATATATATCTGTATCTTTGGTGTTTTATCACACCCCATCCATGTTGAGAACTTAGTAACGAACACTCCCATTGTATGGGAGAGGGTGTTTTTCCCTTAGTTACTTTCTCTTTCCTGCTCCTTCTCCCCTAGGCTGTGATGGCTTGAGCTGACCTTACACCTAAGATTCTTTGGGTAGGTTTCGATTGCGGTGGGTTTAGCCCAAGACTCTTCGAGCAGGTTCTACTATATCCCAAGAATCATCAGGATGAGGTCCAGGTGTGTGCAGTGGGATACATGGTTGTGAGGCCCAGGTGTGTGTGGAGGGGATACTTGGGTGTGAGGCCCAGGTGTGTGCGGGCAGGATACATGGCTGTGAGGCCTAGGTGTGTTCGGGCCGGATACGTGGTTGTGAGGCCCAGGTGTGTGCGGGCAGGGATAGTGTGGCAATGTTAGGACGTTCGTCATTAGGAAGAGCATCTAACTAAATGGAAATGGTGTGGGGTACCCAATACTCATGTTTCTTATATACTACTACCTGTTGTGCTTGTGTTTTGGTGAGTGTGGCTAGTGAGGTTGGGTGGATAGAATTCCTTGCTAGGTTTCTTCTGTTGTTCTCATGGGGCATTAGGATGTCTCCCCACTTGTTCACGAGAGATTTAGGTTTCCCTACTGAGTATACTTCTATGCTCACCCTACGTTTACTTTCATGTTTCCATGAGGACTACTAGGGTCGTGTGGGACCCTACTAGTCGGACAGTTGGAGGTGTTGCTGTTGTTGTACCTTTGTTTTCTTTTTGTATTGTACATTGAGCTTTCTTGTACTTGTACCTTGTTATAAACTATTTAAACATGCATGTGGGCTTGGTTTGGGTTTATTTATATACACTAGTTCTTTTCCTTTTTGGTGGTTGACTTGTCCTATTTCAAAATATTTAAAAATAAAAAGGGTAATGCCTCCCATATTTGTGAAAACATATACCCTTGGCGCTAGTCGCCAACCCAGGGCCTACTGGAGGCGGGACTCAGGGTTCATTATCTCCCTTTCACCATTGCCAGCTCTGGAGGGGCTTCTTTGGTGGGAGGGTTCGTGAAAGAATGGTATCAGAGGTGATGGTTGAGAGATAGGATGTTGTATGGAGTTAGGCACCGTGAGGATTGCATGGGATGGTAGGGCCACAGTGTTAGTAAATCTTGGTGTGTGACATAGGCCAGGGAAGACGGCTAGGACACAGGATTTTAGGGCCCCCCGTGATCCGATGCAAGGACTTTGAGCCTACCGAACATCCAAGTGAGACTACATTGATTGCAGGGTAGAGACCCTATGGAAGGTACATGCATCATTAGGATTGTGTTTTACTTGATTTGGGTGTTCTGGGAAAGAAATTAAAATAAAATGATAAAATGAAACCTTGAGTTTTTTCCTTACTACTTGGGCTTAGGTGATCCATGTTTATTGTACAGCTATGGCACCTGGACATCGTCCCCGGGTGGCTCAGACGGCCGAGGCCCAGTAGATTCAGGCAATTGATCAGCTGAGGATTGACCGAGTGGAGGAAGATATCCAGTGGCAGAAGACTCTCTGTTCTTTCCAGCGACAGACCCTCAAGAATTACAAGGGTAGTACATAGGATATGGAGACGGAGGGGTGGCTTGGGGAGCTATGGATATCTTTTACCTTGATCCATGCTTTGAGGGAGTACTCGGTTCCCCTAGCAGTCAGTCAGCTAAGTGGTCAGGCGCGACAGTGATGGATACTCTACCTCGGAGAGAGGATAGAGGCAGAGGTTCCATGGGAAGATTTGAGAAGGAATTCAGAGAGGAATTCCTTTCTTCCATGATCAAGGCGGAGAAGCGGCAGGAGTTAATCTCCCTTTAGTAGGGGAGTATGACGGCACGAGAGCTAGGGATCAAGTTCAAAAATCTCCTGCTCTTTGCTCCGGATCACTTTTCGAATGAGGAGTCTTGGGTGAGATGTTTGGAGGAGGCGCTCTGTCCTTCACTCCAGTATGCTGTCACCCCCTTCACCCTTCCAACGTACTTGGAAGTACAGAAGAAGTCATAGGTTGTAGAGAGGATTCCCTCGCTGGGAGGTGCACCCTGAGAGGGGATCCATCCAGGTTCATCGAAGGGGAAGGCAGTCAGCAACAGGTCTCCTACGACGGGACCATCTAGGTTCAGGCCGGTGGGGAGTAGGCCCCAGCAGTTCAGATCTTTGGCTCCTTGTCCCTTTTTCATGAGCACAGGACCGAGGTGTTTTTCTTATGGAGGTTTCAGGCACGTTTAGAGTCGGTGCCCGACCCGAGCTCAGTACGGTGGAGGTGGGCAGGTTCATCGCCCACCTCAGCAGCACCAGTTTCAGGCGAGGCCCTTCCAGCAGCAGTAGGACCATGCTCCTCCTAGGGCAGACTTTGTGGGAGGAGGACAACCTCAGGGTGCTCCTTAGGGACCTCGACTAGGGCGTGGTCGGGGAAGTGGACGACATCAGAGAGGCAGAGGATCTGGGCATGGAAAGTTGCACACAGCAGAGTTGACAGCTCCAGTAGGACCAGAGGTGGTGCGAGGTACGATTTGTTTGTTCAGCTCTCTTGATTCTGCTTTGTTCGATTCGGGAGCTTCGCACTCCTTCGTTGCACCTAGTCTAGCCCATGCTTTAGGATTAGATGATGAGAGAATTTCCGTAACACTGGTACTGACTACACAAGTTGGGGGCCAGACCAGTGGGTCTTGTATTTTTCGGGGATGTGGGTTGACGTTGGGACCACATCAATCTAGTGGGGACCTTCTTTTGTTATAGATGCAGCCATACGATGTCATCCTAGACATAGACTAGTTGTTTTCTTTTAGTGATGTTATCGACTGCTTCCGGAGAAGAGTCTTGTTCTCCGAAATGGATGGGTAGCGCATATCGTTTCTTGGCGAGAGGAGATATCAGGCGGGAAGACGACGTGTGGAGCCTCTCCTTTCCTTGTTAGGTGGGTTATCAGTGGTTCTAGCAGATACAGAGATGATGGATGTCACAGATGTTGTTGGGGAGTTCCTCGATGTTTTTCCTGAGGAGGTTGTGACTCTACCCCCAAGACGTGACGTTGAGTTCGGGATAGACTTACATCCTGGTGCCCGTCCGATTTTGATGGCACCTTCGGAGTTGCGGGAGCTGCGGATTCAGATTGTTGATCTGATGGAGAATGGTTTTGTTCGACCCAGCGTGTCGCCATGGGGTTCTCCAGTTTTGTTCGTGAAGAAGGTAGATGGTGGTCTCATGCTATGCATAGACTACTGAAGGTTGAACCAGGTAACGGTCAAGAACCGTTACCCCCTTCCAACGATATATGATCTCTTCGACCAACTGAGGGGAGTAGGTTGGTTTTCCAAGATTGATCTACGATTTGGATATCATCAGTTGAGGGTGAAGGGCAATGAAATCTCGAAGACGGTGTTCAGGTGCAGGTATGGGCACTTTGTGTTTGTGGTGATGCGGTTTGGAGTTACGAATGCACCAGCTGTGTTCATGGGACTTATGAACTTTGTCTTCCGAGAGTTTCTGGACCGGTTCGTGGTTGTGTTTATCGATGACATTCTGATCTACTCAAGGTCATAGGAGGAGCACGTTGAGCATCTTAGGGAAGTCTTGGAAGTCCTTCGACACCACCAGCTTTACGGGAAATTGTTGAAGTGTAAGTTCGTGACACAGTAAGTACACTTCCTTGGGCACGTGGTGTCTCAGCATGGAGTGTCAGTGGACCCATCGAAGGTGGAGGAAGTTGTTTCTTGGGAAGAACCCAATAGCATGACAGAAGTTCGTAGATTTCTGGGGTCTGTAGGTTACAATTGAAGGTTCGTTTCAGACTTCTCTCGAGTTGTTGCTCCTTTGACAGCTTTGACAAGGAAGAACCAGGTCTTCCTATGGAGCGAGCAGTGCCAGAAATCATTTGACTACCTGAAGGAGAAGCTGGTCAGTGTTCCCATACTCAGGTTGCCAGAGGAAGGGTTGTTGTATGAGGTGTTTTGTGATCCTTCTGGCCTTGGTCATGGGTGCGTGCTGATGCAGAAGAAGGGAGTGATTTGTTATGGGTCTAGGCAGTTGCGCCCTCACGAGCATAACTATGCCACCCATGACCTAGAGCTTGTAGAAGTAGTGTTCGCACTGATGTTTTGGCGACAATACCTATTTGGGGAGCGCTTTGCGGTATTCTCAGATCACAAGATCATGTGTTATATCTTCTCCCAGCGTGACCTGAACTTATGGTAGTAGAGATGGGCTGAGTTTCTCCAAGACTATGACTTTGAAATCTCTTACACTGAAGGTAATGGCAATGTTGTGGCTGATGCCCTGAGCAGGAAGTCACCTCAGGATGTAGTTCAGGAATCTGTTGATGCTTGGAAGGCAATGGGAGAGTTGGTTGCCTTACAATTGGATGCAAGGGGAGAAGGTGTTAGAGGATGTTTGTTTCAGATGACGGTGCAGTCCTCAATGTCTCAGTAGGTGGAAGTGTCTCAGTGGGGGGACTCCGAGGTGGAAGTGATGTGGGGTCGTGTCGATCAGGGGAACACTCCAAAAGGATGGTCAGAGGACAGCCGACATTGGATGCTTTTCCATGGAAGGTTGTTTGTTCCAGAGGCGATGCATGAGGGAGTTCCCCGTGAGTTCCATAGCTCAGCCTTAGTAGTACATCCAGGAGTTTCAAAAATGTACTGAGGCCTGAGGGATCAGTTTTGGTGGCCCAGGGTGAAATGGGCAGTGGCGGTGTTTGTGGCTAAATGCCTAGTGTGTCAGCAAGTGAAGGCTAAACACCGTGTTCCCAGTGGTATGTTTCATCCTTTAGATGTCCCCGAACTGAAGTGGGATGACATCTCAATGGACTTCATCATAGGACTACCCAGAGCCCAGGGTGGTTATGATGCTATCTGGGTGTTGGTGGATCGACTGACCAAATCAGCTCACTTCTTAGCATTCAAGGAGTCGGGCCCGGTGAGTACCTTAGCACAGAGGTACGTAGACGAGGATGTGCGTTTTCATGGAGTTCCGAGGACTATCATCTCATATCGGGATACTCGGTTTACCTCACAAGCTTGGAGGGGGCCACAACATGCTTTTGGCACCCATCTACGCCTTAGCACTGCATTCCACCCCCAGACCGATGGGTAGACGGAGCGGACTATCCAGACGTTGGAGGACATGCTACGATCATGCGTTCTGGATTTCGGAGGATCATGGGTATGACACTTTCCTTAAGTAGAGTTTTCCAACAACAATAGCAACCACTCTACTATTAGCATGGCAGCGTTTGAGGCTTTGTATGGAAGGCCATGACATTCACCCATTTGTTGGGAAGAGGTTGGCGAGACAGTTGTTCTTGGGCCATAGGTAGTGCAGAGCACCACCGAGAAATTCCAGCTTCTACGTGAGAGGATAAAAGCGGCTCAAGACCGACAGAAGTTGTATGATGATCGTCAGAGGAGGCCCTTGGAGTTCAATGTTGTGGATCATGTGTTCTTGAAGGTTTCCCCTCGACTGGGGCAGCAGAGATTTGGGAAGGGGATCAAGCTCTCACTTAGGATCATCGGACCTATTGAGGTGTTGAAGAGAGTTGGCAAGGTGGCTCATCAGGTAGCCATGCCACCTCAGTTGGAGATGGTTCGTGAAGTCTTCCACGTCTCCCAGATTCATCGGTACTTACACAACAACTCCCACATTATTGACTGGGGAGAGTTAGATATGGGAGGCGACGCGACCTTCAAGGAACGAATCGTCAGAATCGAAGATCGTAAAGAGAAGGTGCTCTGTGGACGAACCATTCCCTTTGTTCGTGTGTTGTGGAGGCATGGTGGCCTCGAGGAGAGCACTTGGGAGCGGGAGACCCAGATGCACGCTCAGTACCCAGAGTTGTTTTGACTTGTGTATTTACCTTGTTCTTATGAGCTTTTGATGAAGTTTTACTATGTAAACCTGTTATATGGAATGCTTGGCTTGTCAGTTATGAGACCTTTTGTTCTTTATTCCCTGGTAATGTGTAACATGTCCGGATGTGTGGGAAAGGGAAAAACCTGACCCTTAATCGAGAAGAATTAATGCAGATGCGATTCAACCCGTGCGGGCGAGTTAGTGCCACCTAAAGTGGATAATATCTCGACATAGGTAAAGGAATTTCCCAAACCGACGTGTTCGGGTAGTGTGTTGGTTGTGTGGTGTTGGGGTTAGTTCAATTTGAAAAATCCTAATGTATGAAAGTGGGAAGACCCAATTCGTAATCGAGACGCATTAATGAGGATGTGATTAAACCCATGCAGGCGAGTCAGGGCCGCCTAAAGCGGATAATATCTCGTCATAGGAGAAGGAATTCCTAACACATATGATTAGGGTTGTTTGTTGGGTTCATGTTATAACGTGAACCCTAAGAGGTATCTTGTTGGGTTCCTCTATGTTGGTTTCTGAATTCTCAGGGATGAGAATGTTTTAAGATGTATCTGATGTAATGACCCGGACCTCTCCAGCCCATTCCTTTGTCAAAAAGAAGGTGAAGAAGTGTTCTGGAGGGTAAAATGGACTTTTCCAACACTTTCCAGGATTTTGAAACTACACACCGTGTAGTTTGATTACACGCCGTGTACCCCCTTCCTGGGTATACCCCGTGTTGCAGACCATTTCCTTGCTGTGTGGAATAATGGGTGCACGCCGTGTGTCCAGTTCTACACACTGTGTAGTCCTTCCCCACGTACGTGTTACCAGTCAACGACCGTGTACCATGTTGGAGTCATGTCCTTGCCGTGTGAAATAAATGAGTACACGCCGTGTGTCTAAACTACACACCGTGTAGTCCTTCCCCGCGTATGCGTTACCCTCAAACCGTGTGTTGACCAGTCAATGACTACGAAGCCGTGTTGGAAGTCGCGTGGAGACCATGTGAAAGAACCGAGTACATGCCATGTAACATAAAATTCATGTCATGTACATTTTATTTTCACACCTATAAAAGGAGGGGTACCCACCTCTTTTCAAATCACACCTTTCCTCCCCTCTCCTCTTAGCAGAGCTCTCCCAAGAGACTCGAAGGCTCTTTCTTCCATAACTTCTTCGTCCGAGCTCTGATTTACGATCCGTCAGTGGCCACAAGATCGTAACGACAAGGAGGAGCTTCCAAGCTTAGATCTGTTGTCTTTACATCGGCCCTTTCATTCCGACTTCCACCTGAGGTGGTTTTTTCATGACCTGACAGAAGTGACGGACGCCGACGGACGAATTCTAAGGTTGATCCGAGGGAGCGTTTTTATCAGAACCTGTTGAATTAGGGATGTTTCCTTTGTCTCTCTAATTTTGTGCATCATGAGGGGTGGTTATCCTATTGTTTTCATGAGAAATGGTTGAACAATTAAATAAAGATAATAAATGACATATATAATGGGGTTGGGAAGTTGTGATTTTTTTTTCTTTATATCTCGTGATATTATGTTGTGAATTGAATGAGATTCTGCCTACAGAAAACAACAGTCATTGGGGGACATTGCTTACTCAATTAAATGATTATATCTCCTTGTGGATTTTCTTATGGGTGGAAACCTTGTGGAATGTGGAAATTGGTTAATCATGAAAAGATGGCTGTTTAAAATCTGGAACCCTTTTGTGATCACCCCGGTTAAACAAAAATGGAATAATGAACATGTGGGTGTTGTCTTGGATACGTGAATGTTATAGTGGTGTTTTGTGGGTTTTTGTGGATAGGGTGAGCAGCGGGGCTGCGGTTGGCTTTGTTGTGGGTTGGTGTGAATGTTATGTTGGTGACGGGAAGCGGGGCCACGTTAAATGGTTTTTAAAGGGATAATGATGTACGGGTTTCAGTGCAGTTGTGGTTATGGTAGTTGGCAGTGGGGCAACGGGGCAACGGGGATGGGTTGAATGTGAACGGACTATGGGATGTGAATATTTAATAAAAAGTGGACGAATTAATTAATGGTGGGACATGGTAATGAAACAGAGTTAATAATCAATGGGGTTGGTTGGTTGATAAGAAGGGATTGGTTGTGTTGCCGGTGTTTTCCTAACGTGATTTGTGGATGGTAGGGATATGTTTTATGAACGATCGATGTGGTTGGTTGTGGGTAGTTTCCCAGTAGATAAGGAACTAAATAAACTAATTTCTTCTGGAATGTGAAAACCTAAAGGGGGGTTGGGTTTGATTGTTTTATACATGCTTCGTAGTAGCAGTGCCGAGCCACATGCTCAGTTTCTCTGTTTAGAAGCCATAGGCTGGGATTTTTGGTTGGTATATATATATCTGTATCTTTTTTGTTTTATCGCACCCCACCCATGTTGATCACTTAGTGTCGAACACTCCCATTTTATGGGAGAGGGTGTTTTTTACTTAGTTACTAGATCCTTCCTGCTCCTTCTCCCCTAGGCTGTGATGGCTTGAGGCAACCTTACACCTAAGATTCTTCGGGTATGTTTCGATTGGGGTGGTTTTAGCCCATGACTCTTCCGGCAGGTTCTACTGTTTCCCGAGAATCTTTAGGATGAGGCCCAGGTGTGTGCGGGCGGGATACGTGGTTGTGAGGCCCAGGTGTGTGGGGGCGGGATACGTGGTTGTGAGGCCCAGGTGTGTGCGGTCGGGATACGTGGTTGTGAGGACCAGGTGTGTGCGGGCAGGATACATGGTTGTGAGGCCCAGGTGTGTGCAGGCGGGAAGAGTGTGGCAGCGTCAAGGCGTTCGTCGTTAGGAAGAGTAGTTAACTAAAGGGAAATGGTACAGGGTAACCAATACTCTTGTTTCTTATATACTACTACCTGTTGTGCTTGTGTTTTGGTGAGTTTGGCTGGTGATGTTGGGAGGATAGAATTCCTTTCTAGGTTTCTTCTGTTGTTCTCACAGGACATTAGGATGTCTCCCCACTTCTGCACGAGAGCTTTAGGTTTCCCTACTAAGTATACTTGTATGCTCACCCAACGTTTACTTTCAGGTTTCCATGAGGACTACCAGTGCCATGCGGGACCCTAATAGTCAGACAGTTGGAGTTGTTTCTATTTGTATACCTTTGTTTTCATTTGGTATTGTACTTTGATCTTTCTGTTACTCGTACCTTGTTATAAACTGTTTAAACATGCATGTGGGCTTGGTTTGGGTTTATTTATATACACTGGTTCATTTCCTTTTTGGTGGTTGACTTTTCCTATTTCCCGATCATTAAAAATAAAAAAGGAAATGCCTCCCATATTTGTGAAAACATATACCCTTGGTGCTAGTCGCCACCCCGTTGCCTACTGGAGGCGGGACTCGGGGGGTCATTATCTCCCATTCACCCTTGCCAGCTCAGGAGGGGAATCTTTGGTGGGAGGGGGTCATGACAGTTGAGTGTAGGTTAACCTCCTATATAATGGTGAAATGTTTGTTATTAAATTATACAAGAATCATATTCATTAATATGATATCATATTTGATCTTTAAACATTTATTGTTAATAATATCATAGTATTATCATCATTTCGGGTGTTAACTGATTCATTTTCCTTTATATTCTTTGTAATGTGAGCCATATTTATTATAAATGGGATGTATATTATTCATATCTAGAATTATATCATGTCTCTAAAAATTATTTTTAATCATCAAAAGAAATTTAGTCTTGAATGGATTTGATGGGGAATAGATCTCATCATGTTCGTAGAGATGGTAATTCGTACGTACGCACGAGCGCCAATATCAATCTTTGGATATTAAAATCATATATAATTGTATGGTATATCATATATACAGAATCATTATCTTGTTATATTTATCATTTACATGAATTAAACATCATTATTATACCCATCCAAATAATGATATTTTTAATAACAATTACACTACGACGTGGAGACGTTAAGCCGTATGTATGCATGTATGGTGATATGTCATAAAAAGGATGGATATAATTCTAAATATGGTTATACCATATATATAATAACATAAAAGTATATAGAAGATACATGATTTATTATTTTAGAATGGGAATAACAAAGAAAGAAGAAGTTGAAGAAGAAAGGAACTTGAAAAAGGGTGGGGAAAACATTACATCTTAATCGGGTTCTTCCTTTTGATTTGATCAAAAGGGATTCATAGGTTGCCATTATGATCATACTAAGGACTCTAGGTCGAATTAATGGAAGTTTTGAGAATATTTGGGAAAGTTTTGGCAGATCCAAAAGGCAATGAAGGTGTAAATTAAAGAGAAGTGTGAGTCCCCTTTTATATGAGGGGTGAGGGGAACCTTTGGAAAAGCTAGAAATATTATTTTATAATAAATTCATATTCGATTTATAATGGATACAAAGAGTATTTTTTAATGTTTATGGTTGGGATGGGTGTAAATCCTTTCAACCAATATATTTTATATAGTTGTGGGTAACTATAATATCCTTATCATTAATATTTACCACTTATTTAAATAGTTTGACATTTACCATGTCTCTTTGGATTTTTATATTATACAGTTAATAAACATACCATATACATTCAAGAGTCCCCCAAGTAGTCCATTAATGATACTGCTATAATGATATACATCCTTTGGCCTAACCACAGATTTTTAGTAATAGAATAACAATTAATAATATATTATTTGTTTTAACAACTATTTTATGTCAATTTTGACAGTATTGGGTATTTTGTTTTTGATAATTTTATAGAAGCATTATTACTTTGAATAAAGTTTATATAACCAATAATAATATGTCATATTAACCTGGAAAATAATTTTAATTCATAAAAGCCTCAATTTCATTTATTTTGATATTTATAATATCAATTATTTTAATATTTCCTTAGTTAGGTAATTACTGTGTCACCATTGTTTCATAAATAAATTTAATTATTTAATGCCTAAAAATTATAAAAAAATACCATTATGTAGGAAATTATTTTATCTTTCTAGTGACTATTAATAATTTAAATTATCTTATTTATAAAGCTATATTAAAATTTTTTAGTTATTGAACATTGGTTTTAACTCTTTTAACTCTACTTTGAATTAAATAATAATAAATGTCCTAATCTAATCCAAGTGGACCTAAATGAAAATATTTTATTCATATGGTTGTTTTTGGTCTAGATACACTTGTACAATAGAATTAGGACAAGTGTTAGTGTAATATTAATATTATTTTTACCCTTAATTACCCTATTTACTATTAACTATGGCAAATAAAAGTAAAAAGTTACTATTCACCAAAAGATATTTTTATCTTATTGAACCACATTTACTCCTTGATATTAACCTTGTCTCTCATATTTTGAAATTCCACTCACATAAGTGGTAAAAAAAAGTTTTATGTGAATTTTTAAATTCTCTTAGGTGGTGGGTAAAAGAAGGTGAAAAGATCAATAAAATTTTTATATATCTAAAATTATTATAAACTAACACCAATGAATTACATTGAACTTATATAGGTATTATTTATCTATTTTGACCATAATTAAATTTAAATAAAATAAATAATTATTTAAATAAAATGTCGGTTTTAAACTATCACTCAGTTTGTTTTTCACTATTCATCAAAAATTTCGGTTTTAAACTATCACTAAGTTTGTTTTAAAAAAAATTTCGGTTTTAAATGTCCATGTATGTTAATATTGGGTCTCTACTATTGTTATTATGGTCCTTTTGTGTCTATTTTTCCGTAGAAATATTTCTAAGGTATTTATAGGGATGTTCCTAAGGATAAGTATACATATAATTTATAGTCCTAGAATTATGGTAACCATATTAGAATTAAACCTAAGATGTTATATATTGAATGTAATACCCCTTTATTATGTTTTTTTCCTAGCATGATTTTTGCCTCTTACAATGTTCTTTGTGGGTTTTAGACGATGGCTGGAACCTGAAGGAACCGTGTTGATCAATGTAATAGGCAATGAAATGATTGTACTTTTGAACAAACCAATATTAAGGTAGATGGAGTGAAAATTCTTATTTCTATACTTACACAAGCTATGAATCATTCATGAATACCAAATTAGGGGAGAAAGGAACAATATTCTATTGAGTCCTTCATGAGGTAGCATCCATTTTTTCAATGGGTCTTCTGATCCACTTGTTGCAGGACGATGGATCAGAACCATTGAAAAGATATTTTTCATACTTCATTGTTCAGAACATGAAAAGTAATTCTGGCTGTTTACATGTTAGAAGGTGAATCTGACCAGTGGTGGACAACAATTAAGAATACAAGGCCCCCAAATGAAATTTAATCAATGGAATGGTATGAGTTCAAGAACATATTTTTCATTAAGTAATTCCCTCGTAATTTTAGAACAAATATGGAAAAGGAGTTCCATGAGCTTAAGCAAAAGGATGATGAATCTGTTCCAATATATGAAGAAATTTTAAAAATCTTCCAAGGTATGCATCTAGCTTTATCATCTAACCTGAATGTAATGTTGATCGATTCTTCAGTGGCTTCAAACCAAGTCTTCGAAGGGTATTAGCTATAAGAGACTTTAGTACCTATGAATAAATTGTGCGTTGTGATATCAAGGTAGAACTGGAAGTTGGTGTTACATATTCATCTAATGGTTTTGACAAGAAACAAAAGATGGAGTTCAATGAAAAATCTCAGTACAATGGTGAAAAGAATGTGAATGTTTCTTTAGGCTCAAAGTGTGGAAAGGAGCATGGTGGAGATTGACTAAAAGGTACAAGAAATTTTTTCATGGGTGGAAAAGAAGTTCGTCGAGTAGCTGAGTGCCGAAGTATTTGGAAAAAGGTTCTTAATGATGTGAATATAGAAAAGACAACAGAGAACGCTCCACCAACACTTCAATGCTTCTAGTGCAAGGAAATGGGGCATTGTGCTAATCAATGCCCTAATCCAGCGGATGATATGCGCATAATGAAGGGATAAGGAGAAAATGAAATGATTAAAAATATTCATGAGCTCATGACTATTATAAGGACAAAGTGATATAATGGGTTGATTATATAGAAATTTTGTGATTTTGGTATTTGGAAAGAGTTAACTTTTGATATCATTAATGTTTTCAATAAGGTTCTATGGTAATTCATGTTTCAAAAGAATACATGATTAAGATATTAACATGTTTGGAATGTGAATAACAAGATATATCTTATGATATATGGGGGATAAATGATTTTATTCATTTCCTTGTTATGTGACCATTCAAGTAATCATTTTCTTTATAATATAAGGTTCGACCGAAGTATTTTGGATAAGCCTAAATATTGGAATGAATTAAGTTATACATAATATAGTTTTGCTTAAGGCTATAATTTTTTTCAATATTATTGAATGAATGTTATAATAATTTAGTTTTAGAAAATTGGACAACCAATAGGACGATATACAACCCATCGTGTCAAAAAGGGTTGCGGGAATCGAACCCCCAAACAAAGTGCGACATGCATTTATTGCCTACCTCTAGTATACTAGAAGTCCTTGGTTAGTATAAACTAGTTTTTTTTATTAAGCAGTATGACAGATGATGTATAAGTCCATTTTTGGAACCATATACGATTAATCTCACCATAGATGGACATATGTATATAACTTTTTATAACCTTATGTTTGAGATAGATGGAATGAACTATCATTTTATCGCTTGATCTGCTAACACTTTGCAAAATACAAATTCAACTTCATATCTTTAATAGGTGAAGTGGAAATTGTTCAAGGCACGCGCAACGGTAATATTGTACCAAAATCAAGTATGTATTTATTTTAATTCAAAAAAATTTCAACATTTGGGAAATTATCTTGAAAACCAAAAATTTTGTCCTTGTGCCCTCATATCTGATGAATCAAATTTTACCTTAGATCATAAAAAATTTATGGCTTTGTGATTGTTGGATTTTTCATAAACATGTTATCTACCACTCTCTATCAGAACTTGAAGGTTAGATTTCTCTTCCATATACATATTTTCACCTATGTTCTCATATGTGGAAACCGAGTGATTAGTTAATTTGGGTAACCATTATGTTTCATAATTTAGTTTTAAAAGATAAGTTTTTTTAGACCTTTTTACGATGTGGGTTTATATTAAAGAATTATTCAAGTAGTATACCATTTATAACCCCGACGAATTTCGAGGGCTAAATTTATTTTAAGGGGGTAGAATGTAACACCCCGATATTTTACGAGAAGTATTCGATATAATTTATTTGATGTCTTGTGTTTTATGATAAAATAATATTATCTTGAACTATACGCAGCCACGACTTGCCTTGCTTTACACACAATCATGACCTTCTACGATAGCGTGTGTTGTACGCAACACCGAGTTTCACTAAACAATGATATGTTATTAAAATATTATATAAACAAGACGTTATGTATAGTAATAACCACTTTTTGAAATTTTATAAATTTTATCTTTCAAAATGGATTTAATTTTAGGAAATGGAATATCGAAATAAGCCTACGGTAATATTATTGTATTTTTCTGAGAACATTCAATTTTTTATGAATAGTGAAAACACTGACTTATTAGATAAAACCAACTTTTTAATTAAATAATATTTTATTTTATTTAAATTATTTTAGGTCAAAATATTTAAATAATACCTTTATACATTCAATGTAATTAATTGGAGTCTTTTTATAATAATTTTTGATATATTAAAATTTGATTGAACGTTTGACCGTCTTTTACCCACCTCCTAGGAGCATTTTCAATTGTACATAAAACATAATTTTACCACATCTGTGAGTTGAATTTCAAAAATCCGAAGGACATGATTAAAATAAACATGTAAAATGTGTTTTAATAAGACAAAAATAATTTTTGGGGAATAATAACTTTTTTATTTTATTTACCACGGTTAAAAGTAAATAGGGTAATTAAGGGTAAAAATGATATTATTATTACCATAACAGATGTCCTAATTCTTTTTTATAAGTATAATTCGACCCAAAAAAACCTTACGAATAAAATATAACACTTTATTTCAACTAGGATTATATTAGGACATTTATTATTATTTTATTTAAAGAAGAGTTAAAAGTGTTAAAATAAATTTTTAATAATTAAAACATTTTCAATATAGGGTTATACATAAGATAAATTAGACTATAAATATTTATTGGAATGATAAATTTATTTCCTACATAATGGTATTTTATTTATCTTTTTTTTACATTATATACTTAATTTATTTATGACACAATGATGATTCACTTCTTACCTTATTAATGAAATATTATCATAATTGATTTTATAAATACCCAAATAAATGTAATTTGAGACTTTTTATGAATTAAACTAATTTTTAATGTTAATATGACATGTTAGTATTGATTTAAATAACATTTTTTGGACTAATTATACTGTTTTTATTTTTACAAATATCAATAACCAAATAGTGTCAAATTTGATATAAAATAGGTTTTAAAACAAATATTATATTTTTAATTTTTATTCTCTTCCTACAAATCTAAGGATCTAAAAAATGAATTATATAAGGCTATATATGTTAACAATTAACCACTTGGGGTTAGTTTTTCTTGTTATAGTATTTTTATTAACCATATAGTGTTAGAAAAAAAGAAGACACGGTAAAAGTTAAATTATTTGACTTAGGGTTAAATATAAATTATAAGGTTAAAATAGTAACCTAAACATGCCTAAAACCTATTAGATTAGATTATTTAGACACATACCCACATTAAATTCTTAATAAATCAATTTGGAGCTATTATAAAATGAATATGACTTTATTATAAAATAATATTTTATGTTTTTTCTATGATGCCCCTCTCCTCCCTTATAAAAGGGCACCTCCTCCCTCTTCTATTCACACAATTATGATATTTCAAGCTCGGACATCCCCTGCCAATTTTCCATTATCAACTTCCCTAGAAACATTATTGAGGTTTTGGTCTCCTCAAAAGACCAACTCTAGTGCCTTAAGAGGAATCTTAAAAGAGGTTCGTCGAAAAAGTGGTAATCTCTTCTACAAATACTTTCAAGTTTGGTTTTTTCTTCAACTTCTTCTTCATTAGTTGTTTCATTATAAAGTAATAACATCAGTATCTCTAATATACTGATATTTTATTTTAAATATGAAACAACCCCATTTAACCTTCTATCCATCCTATGGAAAATGAAATTACCGCGTGTGCGTACATATGAAATACTATCTCCACACCGTGGTTTAATCTATTTTTCCACCACCACCTTACTTGGAAGGTTATAATGGTGTAAATAATATCTATATATTTTTATTATAAAATCATAATTATTCTAATATATTATATCATCCACTCAAATTCAATTCAATACTTATGGGAATGATATCATCACTCGGGCGTACATACGGATTACCATCTCCACGACGCGATGAGATTCATTCTCCATGTTAACCATTAAAGAATGATTATAAAGTATATATAATGAATAATAATGAAATATATGACATTATAAAGCTACTATATTAATGTATATGTATATATATGTCATCTACATACTTCCATTCAAGTCAATAAGGAAAGGAAAACATCGTTCACGAGTACGTACGACCTACCGTCTCCATGAATGGTGTTTTTCATTTAATTTATCTATCTAATATATATATATATATATACTGAATATATATGATATACAAATCATGATTTACATTCTTTAAGTAATAAACCATGATATACGTAATAATATTATTAAGAACAACAAGTCTAAATACGTACGATAAATAAACGGTGTTTTCCCAAAACGTTGCTTTAACATGGAATTTACAAACAAACAGGTAATATAAAGTCATTAGTGAACCATATATGATATCATATCAATGAATATGTTTCTGTAATAAGTTAATGACATTATTTAAATTATTATACAGGAGGTTTGGATATGTACGAATCATATCGGACATGAGGCGATGGATAACTATTCCAATCTCCTTCTAATCTGAGATTGTTATTCGTAAGTATTTATTGGGGTTATTGTTATCATCAATGTCCATGTTTTGTAAAAATATTTTCATGTATTTTTTATTTTTTTTACCCATTTTTTTACTTTGACAAACATGTTATTGAAGGAATCTTTCTTTTGTTTACCATACAAGGATCCTTTTGACTTTTCTGTCAAAAGTATGAGGAGAATGTTTTTTTAACTTGTACAGCATGAATGAATTTTTATGGTTTCATAAAACCATGTTTTCATGAAGTGTATTATACATGATTTCCTTTTTATTTTTAGTAAAATCCTTTTCTTTTAAAATTGCGTGGCATTTTTTGAAAAGAAAATGATTTTTAAGAAGAAATAATATTTTCCTGAATAATTATTTTCAAGTGTTTTATGAAAACCATTTTCTATCTAAGATGACATTATTTCATATGTGTATTTTTCATGTATAATATCTTTATGATTTAAATGGTTTCACTTTTCTTATGATGAAATGATATCCATTTTTTTATATAGATTATGTTACCATGGGATGATATTTATGAAACCCATTTTATTCGTTGGGTTATGATGAATGATTTATGTTTATTTTGTGGCACAAGTAAGAATGATTTCATTATGATATGGGTGGGACCTATATCTCCCTTCAATGCATTAGGTAATGATTTATATCTCATGATATAGACACGGCTGGAATAATAAGTTAATCTGGTTTAGTGATACATAAATGTAATGAGGTGTGAACTCGATTTGGAAAGGGACTTTTTCGAATAAGACAGTCATGTCAGCAATGTCTTTGCTACTATGGAAATCATATCATGTGATTAATGGTTTTACACAATTAAATGTTTTATTCCAATGCTATTTTATCTTGATTGATGTTCGTTTATGACCTATACCTAACATACTAACAAGATTTGTTTCAGAACTAGTGATTTTGATGTGTAAACTTTATCTTCATGTTTTGAAGTTCAAATGTATATGGTTTATTTTATTTTCTCCATGCTTACCCTTACTTAGAATTTGAGCCCACCCTCTATATGTTTTATTTTCCGTAGGATATAAAGAAAGGTTTCAGGTAAGAAATAAAGGGATGATCTTTATGGGAGATGTTGAAGATCATTCAACAAGATTAGAAGATTATATTCTGAGTTTCCAAAGACACTAAACTATTACGATCCATTGTTGTATGTTTTTGTTAGGTATTAGGTATTCCGAAAAAGTAATTTATTGTCAATGTATGTCAATATTGGGTCTCTTCACTAGTTCATCTCTCAAAGATTGTTTAGAGGTATAGAGTATGCATTTTTAATTAAAATTACTAAACAAGGCAGTGATTTTGAAAACAATTTTTACAAAATAACTTGATTTAAGGGGGTTAATATATAATAGATAAAGGTGATAATTAAAGAATTATGAGATAAGGAGATAATTGCGAGTTCACTACACATCTTATTGATCTCATAATTCTGAAACATACACATGGTTTAATGGAATTATTTTGTTGAGGGTTTTCAAGAACTCAACTTCCCTCTTTCCTCTTAAACGATGCTCAATGAACCACACATTGACACAAAAATTGTGTTGTAATGGTTTGGGTATCAGGAATAGATATGAAATGATACCAAATCCTACTGAAATCTGATGTATTTGTGGGATAAATAGGACTCTTTTCTTTTCCAATATGAACAACCAAAGATTCCCCCAAGAAATCTCAACCCAATCGGTGTTGAAATAAAAAGTGTTTCCCTTAATTATAAAAATAGAAATGAAATCAAAGGTGAATAATGATAGGATAAGAATAATGTAAAATATTTAGCACACAAATTACTCAAAACTAGTAGCAAAACAAGTGCTGGAAGTCCCTCACAAGTGTGTCTATCTCCCTTGATATGAGTGTCCACCGTTTAGCTCGACACCAGGAGGAGGAGGAAGCTCAGGTGAAACATCACCTTAATCCTTGATATGCCTATAAGGATAGGGGATTCCAGAAATAATTGGATGATTAAAGTACTACTTTGGATCTCCAAAATACTATGGAATTTACTCCTGGACGAACATACAAATGAGGTTCCCATGGTGCCTTTTTATAGCCAAAATGATACATGGTTTTGGGAAAACTGATTTTGAGATACCAATTGTGACTCAGTTTTGGAATATTAGAAAGATATATCATGACATGACCAATAGAAAAGGTTTTCTGGATGGAATCTTAAAAATATACCTGTCGAATTTGGCATCCATTAGATGAGTGGATATAGAGATATTGTCAAAAGACCAAAACCAACTTTTGAATTCGGGCAGATTCTGTCCCCTAGAGAGAATCGTTCAGATAGGCAACCAGATGGATTAATTCAGATTTAGTTTCTAAATAAGTTCCACATCCCATGATATTTTAAAGAGGCTTGTAATGTAGCAATCCTTTGGATGCATGGAATTATCGTACTGTTCAAAACAGTGGATAGATGTCCATGGAATGTCATGCAGTTTGGCCCATTTTTCTTCATGTTGATCTCCTGGCATCCAAATCACCTCCAACGTCAATGAAAATATCAAAAAAAGTATAATTTCCCATTTTAAAAGTGATATACTTTAATTCATTTAACAAAACATTATGTGAAATTTGTAATTCTATTTTTAATATTCATTAAAAACTAGTTAGAAACTATGATGTAATGGTGGAATTGAATAGTGAATCGCTATGCAATCAACTGTTATTTGATGTGATAGTGTTTCTAGCGTTTTGAAACATTGAGACATCATTCTGGTGTGTTTGAGCCTAACAATGATAATTGTATGTTTTCTCATGTTAAATTATTTCTAAATAATGTAATTGTTAGTGGAATGCACCATGTAACTTCCCCTTGACCCACCTTAGGTATGTACCTAAATGTAGATAATTGATTTATGTGATAAATTTGAAAGTGTGTTGTTTGAATATGTCTTTCCCAAAATAATTTAAAATCAAAGGTTGGTTGAATGCCATAACACCTCTTCCACTTTCGGTAGAATGCAGTAGATGAACCATGTAATATGATCAGAAATTATATACTTTAATTAAATGGTAGCACACAACTAAACCAAGGGAAATATTAAATGTAATAGTTATTATATTGCTATATTAATTTAAATGAATTGAATTTAAGTGGATTCATTACATATATACATTTTATTTTTCAATAGTCGTTAGTTACTTGAATTGTATTTAGGTTTCCCTAAGGAATTACTTAAGTATTTGAAGAATTCATTTTGATTCAAGGATTATTATTGAAAAGGGTGGATCCAACATTAAAACATGATCATTTTAATTCATTAAAAGACTTTTAAGACACCATAAGACCCCTTATTTATTATTATAGGATTCATTGTATACACTACTTTGATCCAGCGTCATGTGAGGTTCCGTGGATACAATATTGGACCTACCCATAAAATATTCCAATTTTACCTTTAATTTATTACTTAGACTCAGTTATAGTCGATATTGTGATATTCCTTGGAAGAAGATCCTTGTATTACACTCTAACCCCTTATATAGTTGCAGTTACAACTATGTTGGGAACCATTGTGGTCTTGGATGCCCTGTTTTACCATGTATCCTTAACCATAACTATCACGATATGATCAATTCATTGATAGTGTCATCCTAGGGCTGATGATATGCGGTAAAAGAAGAATTATTAAATGAATCATCATAGAAACCTGGGATTTACATTTCCTGCATATTTCGATGAAATATAGGTGCATTTCAAAGCATTGATTGCATGATATGACTGTGAATGTTCAGTGAGACTTGCTTTAATATGTGCTTTTGCAAACATTTTGGCTCTCAATGGGTGATTTCCAATTTCAATTATTGATTTTTTATGGTACATCATGAGTTGGAATGAGTAATTTTATGAATTAGATATTTAATTTGAAATCAAAATGGGTGTCAGTTTTAGTTATAAGGTGTTTGGTCCATTATTCAAAAGGAATGATGGACCATTTTATTGAAACATTAATATATGTTATATGAAAATGAAAAAAGGAATGTGTAATAGTTGAACGCCCTTATCCCACAATTTCATGATTATGAGGGATAATGGAGTGAACATTTTAATTAAATATAAAATGAAATTAAATATATTCGGAAAAATTAAGAGGAATGTTACTATTGAACGTTCATATATTACAACCCGTGAAACATTCTAATGAACACAAATTGACACTAGGATGTATAATAAGGTTGTTGGGGTTTTATTTCATGGGTAGTGATATTCTTTAGATTTACCTTCCACTAGTAATTCTCTATATATATATATATGATTATAAACAACTTTTTAGTCATGTTCTTGTGAATCGTTGACCAATTCTACTGTGACGTCCTCATTTTATGTTCTATGAGGGTGTCGATGACCATGCCCCAGACATGGTTTCCCTTAAGCTGGATGTATTTCTTCCATGAGTGAAAATAGAGGTCCAACCTATTTTATGCGATCCAAAAATGTATCCCCAATTTTACGATAGTTTCACACGTCTCATGCAATCCATGCATGGTGATCCAGGAGATTCTCTTTTAATGGATGATCAGACGTGTGAGTTCTAACTACAGCATAATCCCGCCTTTTTAGTAGATGTAGCTATGTAGGATATTGGGTCTTGGCTAGTGGCCACCATATCTATTATTGGGAATCTAGAGATGACTCTAGAGTTGAGTTTCAATCTTAATACTTACATTATACGTGATACGACCAAGATATAGAGGAATTTGATTAACCAATCTAGTCACCATTAGGGAATGTTAGTGGCTTATTTCCAGACTTCCTTATATGATAAGTTAATTCCTCAATTTTTGAGAGATAAAATATCCATAGATTTTAGGCATCCCAATAGTGGTTATATATTAGTTATAGAGTATCTAACATGTTTCAATGAATTTTATATCTTTGTATTAGATATATATTTTGATGAAATTTCTAATAGTAGATGCCTCTTATATGGGATTTAGTATGCCATCCCAACTTCAGTGAATGTATTTTTCAAACCTCCTTTATCCTAATCATAAATCACAATATAATCACTGAGCACAACCTAATGTATGGTGAAAATATTGGAAAAATTGGATCAGTGCAACAGTTGTCCAACTGTTCTTTCGATGGAAGAAAGTGATCCCTCAAGGTTTCTCATATGGGAAGTTCCCACAAGGATACCCATGTAGTTAGCTCGGTAGTATGCCATGAGTGTGGATGAATGCTTAATCAAGATCCAAAGTATTTTAGAAACTCATCAGAGTGTCTGAATTTTAGAAGTATAAAATATCATTACTGTTTCTGTAGAACCTTTCTATCATATTCTATTAGAAGAGGGTCCAAACAAGATCCACCTTCTAGTGGCAGTTATTTTAGGACACATTTGGTGGGGAGTTATAACAGTACCAACAAGACATCTTGGGTAGGATGTCATAGATGTTGTTGTTAGAGCCTAGATCACCAGTAGTTCATTCAGAGCAGTTTTGATCACATTATCCTAGCTATTTCCGAGGTTCATGGATATGTTCAATTGCATTCATTACAATTGATATTCAATGATTAAGCTATGGGACCATCTATAGTATGACATATGATTCTAGTATCCTCCCCAATATTATCAATTTTATTTGATAAAGAAACATCACACTCATTTAGAACATTATCTATTGTTGAAATCCTTGGTATGGAAATACAATATTACAATGATGTAAAGACAATATATACACCAATCAGGACATGATAAAAGGGAATACACTATTGTAAGGACAAACCCCCCTTTTTAAGTAGTTATCCTTTTATATTCGAACTCCTTGTTCTTGAGATGATGACCTTCGATGTCATTATCATGATGGATTGTTTTTCTCTGTATCATACCTTTGTAGATAGCTATTATTGGAGAGTGTTGTTTAGATCCACAGTGGGATGCACTTATATACACAAGGGTGAGTTGGATGTCTAGTCTAGAAACGGTGGACCAGAGAATAATGGGCTATGTAGAGATACCACCTAGATTTTAACCACCACATGAAGGATTAAGGTTTATATATTTTTGAATTCCCTCAATAGTAAATAATTTCAGGTATGTATTTCCTAAAGATTTTTCTATATTACTAATTGAGATAGAGGATTCATTCGTGATTAAGCTTATTCTAGGATCCACAATGGTGTACATTACTCTGTACATGATGGAAACAATAGAATTCTGGGAGCTCATGAGGTAGATAATGGATGTTGAGGACAAATGGTTTATATGTCAGAACACTTCCTTTTGGGGATTATCTATAATCATCGCAAGTAATGTGGATGTGACTTTTATTTATGTGTGGATTAAAAATAGATGATCCACCTTATTGTAAAAAATCAGTATCCACTTCCTTATGCAAATGATCTCTTTGATCCACTCTAAGGAGATAAGGAATTCTCTAAGACTAACCTGAGATCGAGCTATCATTATGCATGAGTCAGGACACAAGACATACATCGAATAGAATTCACTAATTAGTATGGTCTAGGTGATTACATAGTTATTTCACTCGGTCTTTTGAACAAGAGCATAATTTTTATCCAAACTATGAATAGTGTCTTTTATTTCTATTTGGATTCATTCAGCATATAATATTTGGAATAAATGTGGATTCATTCTAACACTCACAATGACAATTCTATGAATTTTGAGACCATTTTGAGTACAGTAAGAGAGAATCATCATTATTCTATGATTTCTATGTGACCCTACAGGATCGAAAAATTATCACATGGGTCATATTATATTGGAATCATGTGAATCTACTGACCTATAGAATGTTTCTGATGTTGTTTCCTAGGATGATCTCAAAAAAGTGTTTTATATAAAAATGTTATTGGGGATGGTTGGATATTATAAACATTTCATATAGGACTTATCGTGTTTTTATTCACCACTCAATAGTTTTACATAGGGTTTTTTAATGTTATTGTCGTATGAATTGTGTGAGAAATCATTTCAGAATATTAAAGGGAGTCATGTATCAACAACTATTATGATTCATTTAGAGCCTATCATTGTATATATTGTATTCTATGATAAATCAATCATTGAAATAGAAGTAATTTTTAAATAGGATGATATAGACTTCGCATACAATTATTAGCATTTGAGACCACATGAGAGAAACTACTTGATGAAATAACATGGGCTAGCAGTAGTTTTCATTTTTTTCACTAATAGAGACACTATCTTTTGGGGGAGAAATTTGTGTTTTATATGGACACAGGAGCCTCAAATAAATCTTTTTAAATAATAACATAAATCGTAGATTGTGGATATGGGTTGAATTTTTACAGTCCTTCAATTTTGAGCATGCTAATATGCTTATAAGGGGCAATGTGGTTGTAGATGTACTAAACCAGAAAACTCAGGCACAATCCATACATGAATGCAATGTGGAATATAAATTGATGCCCCTAATAGATTATATTCATGTAAAGTTTCCTGAAATTCATGAAAATACTTATCTCTTATCCTTGTAAGTTACCTCTTCCCTCCATGAGAAGCTGAAGAGTACAAAATTTTCCAATCGTGAAAGCATGGTTATCGAATAGGGTATATCTGGAGCTGACCTGCCTCCAAATTAGTCTATGTAATGATTAAAAACCTAACATATACATGTATGTGTTTGGGTTTCAATAGATATTATAGATGAGTTGATGTGTGAGTCGGACACATATCTGTTAGTGGTTCATCTGTGAATCATTAAAATGTATTGAGACATGTGACACCAATATTGGTGTCCTGGGATGAAGCATCAGATAACACACCTTATTATTAAAAGTTTTAGTGGAATGTTGCTGCTGGTAGAGAACTATATACCCAAAGTCATGTAACCACTACATAAAATCTTAGAAAAAAAAATGGGATAATGTTTTCATGAACATAATAATTGGGGTACCATGATTTCCTAGTGGTGGAGATGTTGTATGAGCTCTCATTTATAGACTAATGAATATGGATAATATCATGCCTATATTGGTGTCTTACTTAGTTGATGATCTTGGAAGACTGTATGTCGATTGGATCATAAGATTACATGGATTCCTTCATACTATAATTTTTTATAGGAATGATCCTTTTATGTATTGGTTTGCACAAGGATTTCAAAGAGTTATGGGTATATTGGTTATTCTAAGAACAAATTTTCACCATCAGACCAGGGATTGTCATAACAGATGATATAGTGTCTAGAGAATATGCTCCATGCATGTGTCCTTGATTTTAGTGGATCATGAGAGAAACATATATATCTTGTCAATTTTTCCTATATTAATTTCTATAATGGGAAAATCTAGATGGACCGTTTTTAAGACTTGTATGGTAGGCCATTCTGTTAAACGTTATGTAGGCAATAAGTTTGGTGAGGTAGCCTTATATGGTCCTCATCTCATGCATGAGACTTTAGAGTAAGTTCATATGATGAATAAGCATATGTATACTGCTCAATATACATAGAAATATTATGTTGATCGTCGTTGAGGACCTTTGAAGTTTGAGGACAATGATTGTTTTTTCCTATAGGTGTCGCCTAGGTTTGGGCCTACACGGGTATAGTGGGAAGGGATGTTTTCTCCTTCTTTTGTATGATCGTTATATATTTTGGAGTGTGTCAATCCAGTAGTCGATCAGTTGATTTTACCACATATGTATTATTCTATAAACAGTTTCTTCAATATATCTCATATTTAACATAATCATGTGGATCCAACCCAAAAATTTGATCCCAAGGATGTTGAGCTCGATGTTGATGCTTTATTTGAGGAGTATACTATTAAAATAATTAATTGGAGGTGGAAGGATCTGAGATTCCATTCTATTCCTATATTATGTTTGGTATTGCACAAACTTTGTGTAGAGGATTAGACATGGTAGTTGGATCCTGACATACTTTCCTTGCAGTTAGAGTGGTTCTCAGATTGTGTTTTTCTACCCTTGTGAGCTTAACAACATGATGAGTTCTGTTATGGTTGAAAACTCTATGAAATCAATTTTTATTCATCTAAAAATCATTTAATTTTTTGAATAATTAACTTTTATTGATCTAAAATGGTTCCTAATGAGTTCAAGAAGGTATTAGTGGGGTCTGGCAGATTTTAATATCCCAGAACTGGTCATTTTGAGAAGATGGGTATGGTCATTAGATAGAGTAAACAATGTAGGGATGCCTCATAGTTAATCAAACCCATGAGAATGACCTATATTTTTTGGAAGATCCATATCAAATGTGTGGCACATGGTTTATAAAAATGATTGGCCTAACAATTAGAGTGTGCCCTTTTATGTAGGCAATCTTTCCAAATTGGGGAATAGATTAGATAACCCTTCCACCATCCCATTCCCATTCTATTGTCTTGGATAGATTACCATTTATCACCTAATGATCTAATTAACCATCTCATCCATACATATTCCAAATTATAGTGGTCCCAAAATCCATTTCTCCCTGTTTGGATCTCATTGAAGTCCTACGATAGTTATTGAGAGATCTCCTATGTATGTGATCCGATCAAGATTTTCTAAGTCACATTGGATGCAAAACGTTAATTACTCGAGTAATTTTTAATCATTCTTCATTTATATTTCTCTCAAAAAGAAATCTATTTATAGGATCTTATTATATTTTTTCAAATTAAATCTATTTTGGAATGAAATAGAGGCTGATACAGGGCATTGAAAGTAATACAAATATGATGTGTGTGGTCTATATCTCATCCCTCAAGATCATTGTTCTCTTTGGAATTGATGTTTGGGGATCATTGATTTCAACGAGTGATGGTTATTGAATTTATATTCCATTATTAAATTCCTTAAAACAATATAGATATAATTTTTTCATATATTTGAATATTTTTTGATGGTTACATTTATAATTCCCAACACCCCGTGTAGGGTGATACTCCATAATTGTGTATCTAGTGTTTTGACACTTTGAGACACCATTTATGTGGGTTTGAACATGACCATAATAATGGTAAGAATAAATACATTAAATTCTCATTGAATCAGGTAATGGATCATGGAAGGTACCATGTCACTTCCACTATACCTATATAAGGTAAGTACCAAAATATAATCAATTGATTTAAGGGATAAATTTAAAAGTGGGTTGTATGTATATGACATGTCCGTAATAATTAAAAATCAATTGTTGATAGTGTTCTATATAACCCATTAACAAATGTAGTGGAAGTTATAAGATCAACCTAGTGAAATGTTAATGACATATATAGCTTAATTAAATGATTTCATATTAAATGTCCTTGTAAAACTAATGGTAGGCATGTCATGTGAAAATAGAAAATGATAAATGTAATAGTTATTATATGGAATTCTTACATTTAATTATTAAAATATATGGAGAATCAATATATACAGTACATGGCATACATAAACATTTTTAATGACTCGAATTAGCTTTTGGATTATAGATAGAATGAATTTGGTATTTGGGGATTCGATTCAGAGTCCATGATGGTGATTTCCAAGGGTGTGACCTAGTTTGTGACTCAATCCATATCATTCATTAGATTCCCATTATGAATGTATAGGATCCCTTATTTATTTTTAAATAATTCCTTTTATGTACTCCATGGATCCAGTGTTAAATGAGGGTCATGGGTTACATCCTTGGACCAAGACATTTCTTATTCCTATTTCACCTAAGATGTATTCCTTGGACACAGTAAGATATGATATTTTTGAATGCCTTGGTCTACAATCCATTTATTACACTCTTACATAATATCCAAGATACATTTACCATAGGGTTGGAATCCCTTATGGTATAGATTTCCTTATTTTACAATGGGGCCTTTACTAAAACTATCATGAGATGATGATGTCAGTTATAGATATGACTCACGTGACATATTAATATAAATTGGTCATTAATTAATTAATGATACAGTTTCTTTCTCAGAAACTAGTTGATGGAAAAATAATGTACATGGGTATTTAGTTACATTGTATTTTATTATAATATATATGTATGATTTCACACTATTATAGTTTTTTCTACACTATCTAATTGGTATAGACACTTTTGGTGGTGTCCCGTACTGATTTATCTCATACCTTGTCCTGGATCCATTGGTACATGGGGGACTATATGAATTCAGGTGTTGATAAAAAAAATCATAATGATTAAGACACATGATTTCTTTTTTTATTGGTATTGATTTGCTAAAAAGGTGACTGAGATGGGGATCGGGATTCTTATGATGGTCTATGTATTTCCTTTACGATAAATTGGATTAACACATTTTATAGTTCATTGCATCCTTGTTTTCCCTTTTAATAGATACATTAAATATCATAATCTATTGCGCATGATTATTCGTTGTTTGGTTATTTATTACTATATTATTCTTCTATTTATTGTTACTTACACTGCTTCATGTGTTCACATATTTCATCCATTATTTACCTCTATTTATAATTATCTGATGTACGCCACTCTGGTAATAGGGGATAAGTCTACAAATAGACACACCCTATGACATCATTGTAACTTAGTAACATCTTGCATTCAGTGAGATGTGCCTAAACTGATGTGGCCAACCCAGATTGGGGAACATATTAAGTTGAATCAATGTTTAAGAAATCAAAATAATTATAACTGAAATGATGTTATTTTGATAATACATAATTAAATAATACTTATCATAAATTAATATAATGTTCATAGAAAAATAATACTTGTTAATGAAATCAAAATTCATGTTTCATTAAAATCAATAACATTCATTATTCAATGAAAAATAATTTATTAGAAAAATAAAGAAACACAACCAACTGGTAATTTTAATATGATTATTGAAAAATTGAAATTATTTTATTATAAAAATAAATATGAAATGTAATAATACTTATTTTATAAAAAATTAACAAAATTATTTTTGAAAAGAAAAGTTTTCTTATAAAAGAATAAAATGGAATTTCATAAAAATTTATTTATTATTTCGTTCCCATTAATCATTATGATTATATCGAGCAATACAATTATATGTATTTAATACTGTATTATATTTTATTTATAAAAAAAATTATAGAAGTTTTGTTATAATGAAAAAAAATGAGATTTTAATAATATATATCAATTTAATTAAACGTTATGTTCCCGGTAAAAAATTATTTCGAAGAATTAATATTATTTAAAGAGAAATATATTTTATTATCATGATGTTCAAAATTTTATCCACCCATCTTAATGAATTTAATTCTTTCAATTTAAACATGTGATTATTAATTAATGGATTAATATTTGAAAATTACATTTCTAATAACCAATATCATAGAACGAATAAATAAAATTGTTCGTTAAAATGGTGAATAGTGAAGTATGAAGATTAACACAAAACATGGATTCCAACATAGATAAAATCGTGGGGAATTGAAAATATGGGAATTAAATGGTATAATAATGCCAATTTATTAGTATATATTGATAGAGAACATGTCCATGAGAATTATATATACCAAAGAAACAAGGGGAATGAGAATCAAATTCTCAAAATTAAAGGTTATTCGAAAAAAAATCGTTATGATCCTTCAACTCGAGTTGAATCATTCATATATCTTATAAACTAATGAAATATAGATATATAATATCATGAAATGGATAATTTAATCAATTAATAATTTTCCACTATAATATAAAAAATGAATATTTGATGTGGATTTTTCATGCCTAACATAATAAAAAATATTTTGAATGATTAAAAAATTATTTCCAGATATTCAACCTATATTATTGAATTGACCAAAAAAATAATCAGAATAATAAAATTATTAAAATTTAACCACAATATAAAAAAATAATACATTAATCTATAAAAATTATTCCAATAAAAAATAGAAAATATTTGGAATATTTACCTCTAAAAATTCAACACCATGATTTTTTATGAAATATTTTTTATTTCATTTAATTACATTAGTAGTGTAAAATGTTATCAACACCAAGTTGAAATGATCCTTGAATTTTTATTATATTAATAATGTCACTATATCCTGTGAATTAAATTGGTGAGTATGAATTGAATTATCTACTTTTTAAAAGATAGAGAATATTTGTAATGAATATAAATTTTTTTATTAATGATTTGAAAATAATGACTCATTTTACAGTGAAATCATTTTATTCATAAAAAAAATATAATCATGAAATATTGAATTATATTTTTTAGAAAATATTATAAATTTTTTTTGACACAAATTGAAATTATATTTGATAAAATAAATATTAATATCGATTTTATCATGAAAAATTTAGCTTAAGATAAAATTAAATTTTTATTGAAAATTTAGTTTTTTCAATGAATAGAAAAAAAATTAATGATTTTAATTGAAATTTGTATTTATATTTAATCAATGTAAAAAAGATTATTTTTTGATAAATTTAAATATATAAATTCTTCTATAATTTTTTCCAATTATGTTCATGGTATATTTTTATAATTAATTTTTTTTATTATTAAAAGGGATTTTATTTAAAAAAATGTGTTTGTGCAGGAAATGTATTTTTAACATATCTAATTAAATTAGGAAAATATTATTAATTATTGTAATTAATTTTATATATAATATATTCACTCAAATGTTAAAAAAATATAATATTTTTATTTTGAGTTGGATCAGAATAAATTGATTTTTACTTAAAAACTAAATTTTTCTCAGAGCTGTTTCCATAAGGTTTTGCAGAATTTGTTTACAATTTAATTATTCTGTTTTTAGGTATTAAATTTTTAAAATTGAGTATATATTTTAAATCATGAGGTAGAAATTTGGTCAATAGGGTAGTTTCTTTACCATTATGATGAATCACCATGGTAAAGTTTATCTATGTGGTAATTGGAAAATCAAGGTAATCTAAATTAAAAAAAAGTGATACTGTAATATTTTTTAGCCTAAATTTATATTCAATGGTGGTAAATAAAAAAATATCACGATAGGCATTAATGTAAATTTTTAATGGACTATCAGCTATAAAAATGCCAACTATAATATTTAAAGCTAGTAAGGTTACATTGTTTCACCCTCTTAGATTTATATATCTTTTATGTATTCACATGGAGTCCAAATAATGTTATTAAAGGAAATAGATTTGTAGTTTTAAAAATATAAAATTATTTTTATGGTGAAAATTTCTTTTTAATTCTTATTTTTTAAATAATCACCTAATATTCTTGTGAAACAGTAGTACAATTTTTATTTAATAAAC
Organism: Viscum album; assembly: GCA_963277665.1. Lineage (NCBI taxonomy): Eukaryota > Viridiplantae > Streptophyta > Magnoliopsida > Santalales > Viscaceae > Viscum > Viscum album. The sequence continues at coordinate 2,012,548,113 of OY728153.1, read as the reverse complement.
AAGATACCATAATACGTGAATTTAAAATTATTAAAAGTGGTAAAATTTAATGAGTTAATCTGTACAACGACATTTATATTTCTTAAAGGAATATTATAGATGAATGAAGTAATTATATTAAAATTCCCCATTTTATTGACGCATTTAATGTCAAATTAAATGAATATATTTAAAAATTGAATTATTAATATTTTATAACAAATAATAATATATTAAGTGACATTAAAATATTAAAGCTCATAGATACATCCATATTTTTGTCATGTGGTATTAAAAATAAAACATGGTACATTTTTGGTTCCATAATAATTTTATAGTATCTTTTGTGACCCTAAAATATTAGAAAACCCCAATATTATGATATCTTTCAAAATAGATAAATCATTGTTAAAACAAAATGTTAAGTATAAAAATATGATCCAAACATGTAAACAGTGTATTTAATTAGAGGATTGAAATTAATAATAATATTATCTATAAATTATATCCATTTATATCCATTTTACATGAATAATAAATTGTATTCATTCAATATTTGTTGATAGTTTATAAAATCCCCTCAGCCCAATTATTTAAGGGAACCCCTCCTCAATCATCTTTAATATAATTGTGGCTTGTAGTTAAACAAAAACCTAATATATTTGCATTCTAATTTAATTATACACATTATAGAGTATTTGTTTCTTCCTGAAAGTCAAACCCTATGACCCATAATAGATTATCTAAATGAGTTATTCTTATGGAGTGGTTTTTCTCTTTAATGGTCAATTATATTTTAATTACTCATCTTCCCCCTTTAAATTTATTATATTCATTTTTGAATAAAAAGATGATAACCATTTTTTTTTATAATTTTATAATTTTTATGAGACCACCATTATTCATTCTCTGAATATTTGAAGTGAGGTGAATGTTTTTTGATCATATGTACGACTTGCCAAATATATGTATTAATATAATTAATTTTTCATTATCTTGATTTATGGATGGGTATATTGATGGGATTATTCTTTTATATTTCATTTATGAAATTAGTACTAATTATTAATTATAATATCTTATATAACATGTTACATTTCAAACCATTTTATAATGATTACATTTCTCTTGTGTACTTGAGGATTACCACCTCTACAAAGAGATTTAATACATTTTTAATATCATATTTAAAGGAATTGTACTGAGGATATATTTAATGAATATATAATATAATATATTTATATATAATATTAAAATGACTCTTTAATGGATTGTTATTATTTACCTTTCTTATTGTCCAACCTACAAAAAATAAAAATGGGTTCACGCATACGTACAACCTACCATCTCCAGGAACAATATAATTTACTTTTCTAACACTATAAAAAAGGAATGACTGTAGAATTGTAAATAATGAATATATATTATATTTATATCATTATTTAATATTCTAGGATTATCTAACCCATATAAAAACATAATTAATAAATCTAATGTAAAAAATCATACATGAATATCAATGTAGAAATTACTTTCAATAGTAATTTTAATAAAGAGTTATTAATCTATGGGTTATAATATGTTATAAGTAAATAATATAAAGTATTTTATGTATATATTATTCTTAATTTTTAATATATTATTAATATATATATATATATATATTTATATATTTTTCTGTAATATCCAATTTATTGTAAGGAAGACAGACCAAAGGTAAGGTACTGTCACCACACCTTTATTTCAATGGGAATCCTTATTCACTACTATTTCATTTTGTGAGGGGTATATACTACCCAAGAATGTGTTCAATTAATATTATTATGAAACTTATATGGATTTAAATATGAAAATACTTAAATTTCTTTCATGGGATATATGATTCAAATGATACCAAAGTGGAATGGGTTTTATGTTATAAAATCATTGTTAATTGGTATTTTTTATGATTATGTTTACAAGGATAAGATTTAATGATATACCATTAATTAAACTCATTGTATTTATTATACAATGGATATATACTGAATTAAATGTTTTCCTATCAACTTATATTCATTAAGTACTACTGTGACTGAATATATGTTTTAAAGAACATCCTTATTATGTATCCCTTCTATCGGAAAATAAATTCCTTCATTATATATAATTTTTAAATAATGTTTTATAGAAGTTTATTACTTTTATAAAATGATATATTAATTTAATTTTTTAAATGTTATACTTTTTAAAACATGGTTGAAAATTAATCTTCTTTTTATTTTCCAAATTCAATATTTATTATATTTTTCTATAGATGATTAAAATAAATGTTTTATCCTATCATATATTGTATGAAAATAGTTTACATTATCCTAAAAGATTAATTATTAAAATATTAAATTCAATTTTTTCATTGTAATTTTCAACGAAATTTTTTATTTCATATATTAAGGATATTATATATATTTTTAATAATTCAATTAGAAAATGATATTCTCATCACAAAATTATCTAGTGGTAATTTATAACAATTTTAAATTTTGGATACCATACATTATTGATATTTATTATTTTGTAAGTATTTTACCCATGAATACTTTCCTTATTCTTTTTAGGGGTGGTTTATTTATTTGATTAAAATAATTTTTAAAATAATTTTTTTCAAGGGTTATACAATGATTAAATGATGAAATATTTAAGAACCTTGTTTATTTTTCTTGAGTTAAGCTATAATGAATAGTTTATGAAATCCATTTTTTTCATGGGTTCTATCTTTATGAATTTTTTTATCTTGTTTAACAAGTATGTATGATTTTAATTATTTTGTGGTGGATACATTATATCCAAGGATGATATTTATGTTATAACCATAGATTGCAGACTTTTCATAACTTGGGATGTTAGTAACATTATAACCATGTATATTGGCTATGTTAAAACCTAGTATGGTGGTTATATTATAACCATGGGTGGTTGTGAACTTTATATCCCTACAATGAATTTGGTTTTTATTTATATATATTGCAATGAAATTGTCTTAAATCGTGAATGAATGTAGTCTTGGAATGTACTTTTTCCATTTTTTAACCTAGGGAGTAAACATTTTCTATTATGATTGTTTTGCGAGTGAACCATTTCCATTATCATAGTCATGGAAATTAATCATGAAAACTATGGATATGATTATATGTTTTTATTTTTATTCCAAAAACTATATAATTATTCCAATGTTATTATCTCACGGATTATGTTATTTGATTAATTCCTTATTCATGACTTATTAATTATACTCTGTTATTCCATGACTCGTGATTTTCATTTATGTTATATATAGTTTAATTTTTAAAATTTATTCTCTTATTCTTATACTCATATGTTCATGTTATTATCTTGTGATCATTTATATCTCCTATGTCTACCATTACTAATCATCTGAGGCCACCCATTATTTATTTTCTTTTCTCAATGTTATGAAATAATGTAATAAGTATGTTATGAATAAAAAGGGTTGTAGTTTTGTATAACATTCTGGGAGATGGTGTAATTATATTGTAAAATAGAGTTTTATATTTATAGGCATCAATGGTATGTAAATATATATATTTCTTTAATGGATTATAATGTAATTAAATGAATATCAATTGATTTTGGACTGACATATAAGTATGAAATGTATGGGTATTTTTATTTAGTATCATATAAAAGATTATATAACCTTTGGAAACTACAATGTGAGAAAATTTGTGATAACCATTGGGAAAAATCATTGTATTGAATTAAATCTTAATGTTTTTAATTTACAATGGATTTCATAGGTTATAACTAAGGCCTTATATAATAAAAAGTACGTATTGTGATTCAGGAATCCTATTAATGATTTATTATTATTCATCAGTACATATATAGTTTCACACAAAATGTTTTTAGTAAATGGTTATAATGTGAACTATTTTTCCTAACAATAATGTGAAATGGAATGATTTTCATTATGAGAAACAGTATTATATACGAGTTATAATTTGAAACCATTTGATTATTCATAATATGTAATTATGATTTATGATTAAAAACATTAACCGTAACAAACTATCATCGTAACCAAAATAGATAATTATATGTTTCACTAAGATCTCAGGTGGTTCATACCTTCTTTGAACGAAGAGTCACATTCTCATATGTTGATTATATGGAATGATGAACATAAAATAACGACTCAGTGGAATTGTAAGATCAATTATATGAGTAAATTATGGTAATATAGTATGTAATTTATTAATAAAAATGAAGAGTTTAATGGAGGAAAAATATGTACATATTAAGGTACCATATAATGATTATTATCTCATTTTTGGGGAATTTGGGTATTAACTGAGTTAATTCAATAATCGTAGGGTGAACTCTATGTCGATGGAAATACCAATGGTGTGAAATGATTATATTTATTATGTGTAATACTTAAAAATAAATTTTTTAGGTGATATATATATGATATTTTGAATATGAGGATCATGGACCATCAAAGAATTGTAACACAATAGAAATAAAAAAACAAATGTTTTTCAAGCATAAATAAATCATTGAATGTTGTTGGATATTATTTATGACCTTGATATTTTTTTGTTTTTAAAAATTTGATTCATTTTTTATTTGATGTTATCTGCTTATTGTTATGATTTATGGAATATATTAAATAGTTTTTTAACATTCTTATTTAATAAGAATTTTGTCTGTTTTTTGAATAATAAATATTTTTAGGTGATATTAACTTAAATATTATAGATAAAATAATGTGTATATATGTTAATGATTCAAAATATGTGTAAATTAATCACTACCCCTTTTTTAATTAAGGTAATCTTAATGTGACTTGAATCTTTTACTATGTATTAGGAGTAATACTCATTTTATTGTTTAAATAATCCTATGGTTTTGGAATATTATTTAATATTAATATAATTGTGATCTACTATATTTTAGGATATAAATAATGTTAATTTTTTTAAAATACCTATATTGACATTGTGATATATTCAAATTTATTTATGGTCATGTTAATAATTACATTTCATGTTAGTATCTTAATTTGATATAATATATCACATTGAATTCATAACATTAAATTATTATTTATTGATCAGTCATGGTTTTAATGAAATTTTGGATATTTTGGATTGTTATGATGTATATATCACCCATTAATTTGAAAACATATTTAAAATGAAATATTATTTTAGGATAACCCAATTTATTTTTTAGAGGATATAAATCCAATGGTATAATATAGATTTATAGAATTAAAAATTATTTAATGATGAAGTTATTGAGTTAATTATGACATTGTTTATTTATATTTTATTTAAACATTTATTTAATTAATAATTTTTCATATTGTCTTATGTTAGTGTGGATTATAAAGGAATGCTTCATATATATTAAAAAATTCATAAGATAATAATTTGGACCTATAACATTCAATTTAGATGAATTTATTGTCTTTTAACCACTATTTGATTAATGGATTTTGATTATTAACATTACTCTGGCCTTATAATTTAGGTATCTCTATTATTCCTTGGGAATGTTTTTTCAATTCAATATATATATTTTCACTTCCCACTAATGATCTCCCATTTAGAGTCTAGTTTTTTAGGGACATTGTTAATTTGTTTTCCTAATTTTTCAATGGAAATTATATTAAAACATTTATTGGTTTGGGTTCCAAACAAGGGAATTCCCATATATCCAACACACTTAGATATTCTCTAAGTCTATGATAGGAGGAGTTTGTTCAGTGTGGTAAAAGGTGTTCTACGATGGTGATTTGATCAGCCGTAGTAGGAGGTCTGGTGGGTTTTTGATAGTGTTTTGGTGAAGATATAGGGGTCCAGCACTGTCTTGGGGAATAACATGAGGAGGTTCCCAATCAATATGTGACTCAATGAATCATGACATAATTAATTTAGTGATGAATGATTTTTTTACTTTTAATTTTCAATTAGTTTTTGAATTTTGTGTTTGGTTATTTCCCAAAAAAAAGTATCTATTTGAAAAAATGATCTTCCAAATATCTAATCCTTTATTAGAAACCGAAATATAAAATGGAGAGGATGATATTAATTATATATGAGGAGAATGTAACATACCCTAATTTAATGAATTATTTTTTAAATAAATTTAATTTCATTGATATCAAATAGGATACAAATCACCTAGCCTAAACAAACCATGATATTTTTTTAATTTGATAATTTAAAACTACACATTACATTTTACGTTATAAAAATGATTAACTAGTTTAAAACAAAATATACATTTTTCAAAATAAATATAAAATTATAAAAACACTATTTGTAAATAATCACTCAATTTTTAGTGATGTACACTTATTCTTGAAAAAACTTTATTCAGAAAATGATATTTATTTTGTTGGGATAACATATTATAATTAATTACATATATATTTATAAAATATATTTGATAAACAATATTTTTTTTTGTCATCATGGAAAAATTAGCTTTGGATGATTTTTTTGAATTTTTTTAAAATTGCGATTTCACAATGAATAGTAAAAAATATAGATATTTTTTAAAAACCTGTATTATCATTTCATCTGTATAAAAATTACCATTTTTTATAATATGGTTTCAATATTAAATTTTTAAATCTTAAAAAATGATATTAATTTCATTGTTTAATTTGGTATAAAAGTAGTTTTTTTTAAATAGATTTTTCCAAAAAAAACATTTTTAATGAATATAAATAATTTTTCACTTGGGAATTAAAATAATTACTTTTGGTGATTAAATTTTCGGAATTTTTAATATTATATAAAATGTAAAATTTTTAAAAATATAACTAATATTTTTACTATTCATTGGATAAGAATAAATCCAAAATTTTGATTTAATACTATTGTTTTCTAAAATTGAGTTTCATCCTGATTTACACAATAATTTTGGATTAAATATATTCCAAAAACACATATTGAGATTTATATAATTAATTCCATATTTTTTGTATGGAGGTTCAAATTTGGTAAATAATAACCTTTTATTTTAAGTCAACATGAACATCAACCAGTGTTAAATTTATCATCATGGTAAAGTGTAAATCATGGCAATCAAGGATTAAAAAATAGGATAAGGTAATTATATTCTAGATTAATTATTACTATACTATGGGGATTATAAATTTATCCCCTTAATATAAAAATTTAATTGTTTTTTTTTCTTTTTTTCAACAACAGTGACCAATATATTATTCAAAAAAATTAAAGTTAAAAGGGTCACTTAGTTAGTTTTAAAATCTTTTATGTGTTCACATAGTGAGAAAATCATGTTATGAATGAATTAAATATATATTTTGACAAAAATTAAATTAATTTAGATATGTTATATCCAATTTTGTAATTAAATAATTTCCATAAAATATTTTTCAATGATAACACAATATATATACATTAAAAAAGATATGAAAATTTTTAAAATTGATTTATTTGGAATGAGAAATTGTGTCATAGGAATTTTATAGGCCTATATGACATATTAAGGATGTTTATGTAATTTTATTCAAATACCAACTTTTTATTTATATATTTAATGTTATGTTGGTTGAATAGTGTTTAAAATGATATTGATCATATTTTATAATAAATATTATTTTATTAAATGATTCAAAATTCATAAAAGGGTAAGGATAAAAATGAGATCCAAACATATTGATTATTTGTGAGTATTTTGAATAATTAAAATTTTATATTAAAATAATTTAAATTTGGATCCTTTTTTACATCCTTTGTTATTTATACTATTTTAATAATTTATGAAATTTTAAAAATTCTCATCACCACGATTCTAAAATGGAACTCATACTTTCTTTTCCTCACCCCATATCAAGCCTTATATCATGACAAACACCTACAAAATTATCCACAAATATTTAATATAAATATTCTATAGGAGTTTTTCCCAAAATAAACTACCCAAGGAGCATTAAGAGGAGATCTAAAATATGTGTTTAAAATGATAGGTAATCAAATTAACTAATCACTTTTTTTATTCTTATTTAACATGAAATAAGTATATTATATTAGTTGTAAAATAATATATTATTCACATTAATATAGTTAAAAAAATTATTATCAAGCAATCATTATTCACCCTCCCTCAATCAAACTGGAAGTGTATTTATTGATTCTATGTACATACAACTTACTATCCCCAAAAAGTAAGAAAAAAATTAATTTCTCATCCCCATATATTATGGATGGTTAATTTTATGTGGTTTATGATTATATATGAAAATAATTATGTATTCATAATTATGTAATTATAATTTTTTATCAATTATTTGACCTCCAAATCATAGTAAATTGATAACATCACATGTTCATAGATGTGTACTACAACATCGTTGAATAAATTTAATTCATTTTTTGAACTCCAATTTACATGTATGATAATAAAAATTTGGTTTATGAATATATATGAAATGTATTATATAGTATTTTTTCAATAATGTTGAATTATTATATACCCTTCATTCAAATAATCTATCCAAAAAATGGAAATGATGTTCATCCTTATATAAGGACTCCCATCTAGATGAACATAGTAATTCATTTCTCAATCTATATAATTTATAAATGAAAACAATAATATATGTAATGAATATATATGTTATTTATATAATTATTAAAATTTTGTATATTATCTAAACATGATTAACATAAAATTTCAATAACTATTGTTCATGAATAAACATGAAAAAGTATATATAAAATGAAAAAATGATTTCATTAAATAATTTTTAACAAATTATTGATAAAATAAAATAAGTTAATAAAATTTAGAATGATAAATACGATTTTGGAGTTATAAAATATTTATAATAAATCTATATTTATTATCAAAAGTATTCCAATGAGTAAAAAGGAACACAAACCTAAGGTAGATGATTCTACTCTAACTTTTGATTATATGGTACAGATGCCTTACACCACATGGTTATTTTTTGGTGTTTTATATACTACCCAGGAAATTATGTTATAATTCATATTATGAAAAATAATTGGATATAAATATCCCTAAAATTATTTTTATTTCATGGGACATACTATTCAAATGATACAAAATCAGAAAGGTTTTAATGTTACAATATCATTATTTATCGGCACTTTTTTTGAATATTTCTACAGTGATGAAATATTATGATCTATATTTCATAAATAATATAAATTTATTTATATGTATATGTCATTAAATAAAAATTATTTTATATTTTTTTAACTGTATTTACATAGGAGAATGAAAATATTTTTTTATGGAATATCATTGTTGTTTTTCAATTTAGTCAGAAAAAACCATTAAATTAGATCAATTTTATCTAAAAATTATAAATTTCTTTTTCATTATCAAATTATTGTTTAATTTAATATTTAACAGTTTTTTAATTTTTAAGAAATTATTCAAAATAAATCATGCTTTCATCCCCAAAATTTTGTACTTTTGGAATTTTCTACCAAAGTTTGGAAGAATATTTCATTAAACATATACATGGGGGATGAAATTTATGGCTAACATGATCAATAAATTATTAGATGCATCCATTATATTTATAAATGGTTATTTTCATCAAAAATGTATTCATTAATATTTTGTATATTTTATTTTCATTGTTAAATGGATATTTTCTTCCTAAATTTTTCGAGTGATCCTGAAAGATTAATTTTCACCTATGAATACATCCATTGATGTTATATATTATCTAACTCATATATAAAACAAATATAATATTATTAATATATATCTGGATTGTTTATGTTTGCAAGGACCAGAATTGAATAAATTCATTTCTTTGACATGTGGTATAATGTAATGAAATGATGAACAATTTTTAAAATCCATTTCGTTTAAATTGGTTATAATATGATATATTATTTGGGAAACCCATTATATTTAATAAGTTCTAATATGATGAATGTTTTATGATCTTGTGCATGAAATATGTATGGTGTCATTATTTAATGGTGGCTCTATTATAATAAATAATGTTGGTGGAATTATAATCAATGATGTAGTTTACATTATAACCAAGGATGATGGTCACAGTATAACCACATATGAAGGTTATGTTTTTATCAAAGTCAATGATAAATTATAACTTTTTGTGGTTATTAAATCATGAAAAATGAAGTGTGGGGCCAATATCACCATCCAGATAAATGGTTATGGATTGATACCTAGTGAAATAAATTTGACTATAATTGTAACATCTTGTGTTTTTTTTAGAAAATATTATGTTTGATAGAACAAATGATTATCCACTACAAGAATAAAATAATAACAAAATATTTTTATTCAAATAACAATATTATAACCTACCTTTTGGAATGGTGGGAATAAATAGGATTAACAATAGTATAAAAATATGGGTTACAAATGTATATATAATATAGTCAGTATACTGTTTTTTCATTTAAATTACATCATTTTAATGATAAATAAATAACTAGGATCCAATGATTTGTTATATTTGGAAAATTAGGACCATATATAACATTTAGAAAATAAAACATCAATATTTATTTAGTTCCTTCTTCTCTATAAAATTAGTGGCCGTTGAATTATCCTTAAGACAAGTCATCACATTAAGATATTGATAAAATATATGGGGGAGCTAGAAAACCCCTTATATGATAGATAATAACATGAATCAACATAATATTGGGTTACAATATTCATAACATCAAAACTTAGGAAAATGACCAAAATCATGAGGCAACACATTTCTAAAAGTATTAGGATATGTAATTTCATAAAACTAAATCATCATGTTATAGTGGTTTAATACAAAACATACTATTGAAAAATAATAGCACTATGTTCCAATGATTTTATATTTTTTAAACAGATATATCACATTGTAGAATGCATTATAGTGTTATATAATTATGGGTGCACCCATCACTTCATAACATTTACATTGTCATTCAATCCACCAAGGATGTTTATCAATCATTGACATAAAATTAAATATGTAAATAAATGGGTTTTATTTAATATTATATAAATCTATAACAATTGGTTTCTAAATTGAAAAATGTGATATTATTCTTGAAATTAGAATCCATATACTTGATTTAAGAATAAACAATCTAACGAAGTAAAAGGCGTGTTCTTGTGAAAGAATAGTTCATTTAAAAACCATTGTGTTTATCATAAACTCAAATAGGAAACATTTATATCACAAAAAAATTAATATAATTAATATAAAATTTTATTTACTTAATAATTATAATGTAAATTTTTTGAAAAAGGGATAGCCAATTAATGAGAGCTTGGTTCAAGAATTCCCCTTACTATTTGTCAAAATGCTTTCATCGCATTATTATCTTGTATAATCAAATTCAATTCATTAATTAAAAAATATATAACCTTTTATAAATAAATTTTATTTATTATGGTTTTATACTAATCATATTTTTGCTTCTACAATAGTTAATGAGTTTCCTTTCATCATTCGGGTGTGTTCAGTTTCTTAGTTTTCATGATCAGTTCACTTGTATACATGAATGGAAGTTCTTATTAAATGTGAAAAAATAAACAAAATTGTAAGAATATTATATTAATGATATTAAATAACTTTAGTGGATATTACATATTTTTTTACTTATGTGGATGAACAATTAGATAAAAGTTAATGATTAACATTAGATGTTAATTTTCGTTCTCGATCTATTATAACTCGTTTTGTCTTATCATATAGTATTCTATATATAATTAATATCCAAAGAATAAAATTTGATAAAAAACACATTAAAATATGAATTAAACAATTTAATGGTTTCATTAATATCTTATAGAGTGTTAAAGGAATATGAATGTGCGTCAACCACTATGTCGATAAATTGACTTACCACAGGCTATTATCTCAATTTTAAATTAAAAGAGAGAGGGTGACTATTTTAATGATGGGCCGTTAATTTTCACGATATAATACAATTATATAAAATATTATGTACTTATAAAAAAATTTGTATAAGATAAGGCTAGGATAAGAGAATAAAATAAATGAAATATAAAAGAAATTAAAATAAATTAAAGAGGATTTTACATCTTGGATGTATCCTCCTTGAGATCCTCCTTAGTGAAAAGGTTTTCAACATTTGATAACACCAAATGATCATAAAATTGGGAGAGGGTATTGGGGATAGATATGCAAATAAATGTTACAATACTCAATGCATGAGAGATGAAAAGAGAATAGAAGGTGAGGGGTTATATTTATAGTGGATGGGTGTGGTGTTTTCTAATTAATTTATTCATTAGTAAATTATGATGGATCCAGAAAATGAATATTTTTTCACTCATATCTAAATATATTAAAATAATTAAGTAGGTATCTAGATTTCTGTATTAAATCATTCTTACATCATCCATGACTCCATAATTCATGTTTTTAAATTATATTATAAATTATAATATTTCACTATTCATAAAAAATCATCTTTTTTAGAAAACTCCAAAAAATTCGCCCTAAACATTTCTCATAATGTATAATTAAAAAATGAAATCTTTTTTATAAAATAATTTTCTAAATATTTGTACTTTAATTTTTAGTTAAAATCAACATTTACTTGGGAAAGTAAAAATTTTGAATTACAAGTAATTTAATATCACTATAAAAAATTACTTAAGGTCCCATAAAATTATCTTGAAATTACAAGACATAAAATTATTATTTTTTGGATAGATTTTATGAAAATATATTTTATTATAAATTATTAAATTAATCTTGAAATTTTAATTATATATTTATGACTTATAAAAATTTCAACAGTTAATTAATAAGTTCTAAAAAAATATTTACATTATTAATGATATAATGATATTATAAAATTATTTAGAAGCTTACTAAAATTTATTCAAACATTCATGGGAAAGGTTACTATTAATATTGCAGATTTTAAAATTTTTATAAACATATCAGCAGGTGACACCATGTTTTTTTGAACATTATTGTTTAGTAGTAGTTTGACTGATCATTTTAGTGACCTTGATTTTCTCTTAGTTTGATCTTTCAAATATGACAATCATTTCCCATATCTTGAATCATCATGGAGAAACTAATATTGCATCAGTCTTACCCAACAGTAATGTTATAAATGTTGTTGGGCTTTATGTGTGGTAGTTATCTAGGTTGTGCATGCGATGAGTGGTTTCCTTGGGATATGAAATTATTCATGTTGGGGCATGTTAGTTTTTCTCAAATAGCTCTGCGTTGTATTGACATGGGAATGCCACAAGAGATTAGGTATGAACTTCGGTGTACAAGTGGTTGGTGATGTAATAAATTTCAAAAGTCTCACTACCAGTTTAAGGGTGACTGTTGTTTTTGAGACTGTAATGCCTATCCAGGAAATAATATCCAAACTTATTTTAAAAATTTCAATCAAGATTGTACCATTTCTTTCAATGAGTTCCCTGTAATGTAATAAGATGTAATATCCGATTTGAAGATGTTTGGCTCGAGTTTTATTAAATTTAGCTGTTGGACTTATGTTTTGGTCAGTAGTGCCTTTTTTGTAGGGAAACAGAAAGTCTTTGTTTAAATAAATATTCGTGACCCTGGTGGGTCAAATGTTTTTGTAGTAGTTATTGATGATTTATCAAGGACAAGAAGTTTTTATTGTTGGTAGATTTTAATGTCCCGTTTTTTTGAGCCGGGTTAAATTATTAAGGTTTTCAAAAAAATCATTTATCAATGGGTCATATTTTAAACTGAGCACCAAAACATTATATCGCGTATTGGAACACATAATTGTGTTGATTAAAGACATGGTTTAATACCATATAACATTCACGGGTGTAATGATATGTCCTGGGAGCACCGGATCCGGAAACTTCCACTTCAATGGATGTGCACGTGTTGCACATAGATGCGGTCCAAACATTGCAGCTTACCCAGATTAATATTTAATTTATTTTAGATCAATAATATTACATGTGAGTTTTTTTATTTAAAAAGAATAATGTCTTAATAATAATAATAATAATGTTATTGTTATTATTATGGTGTCATAAATTATTAGGATGTTAAAAGATTTTAATTGGATGATTAATGGTGTGAAACATTTATGTGAAATTAATTTGGATTTTAGGTATCTCAATGAAATGTTTTAATTAAATAGGGGGTTCCAGAAAAAATAAAAAGGTATTATTATTAATGAATAGTTTTGGGTTTTATCCACGGTTTGAAAAATAAGAATAAGGAGATTATTATTATTATGGGTGATGAGGGTTATATTTATTATTAATATTTGTAATTAAATTTGGTGTTTTGGATTTAAAAAATGTAGGTTAATAATGAATTAAATAGTAAATGTAGATTTAAATGGGGAGTTTGAACTTAATCAATAGTGGCATTTTATTGTTTTTTATGGGGAGTTTTCCAATGATTTAATAAGTGTTTAATGGAAATAATAACAATAATAATATGTTTATTAATATGATTATTTTTATTATATTTAATATTATAATTATTTTTATATTTATTATAAGTAAATGTTTTGAATCAATAATTAGGATTTTGAATAAGCTAAGGGGAGGTACCCAGTAGAATCCCCCATGTTTTCTTCCCTTGTGAGGTGCATGATGCGCCAGGTGCACACCTCCACCATAAGAACATATCTCCCTTCCCATGTCCACGAGCTCCTCTATGTTCATGAAACTAAGCCTACATAACCATATCCTTTCATGGTATTAAACCCCTTATGTTTTGCAGTAGTGCACATAGCTCTACGGGTGCACCACTGTATCATGACAGCCCCACTCCTGGACTCCTCTTTTTCATGCGACGATTCCTCTGTGACTCTTTATGAAACATGCATGCCCCGTCAATGTGAGTACGTCTGCGTATATCTCGTGATTTTCATCTTTCATTTTACACCTCTCTATACTTGTTTCCTCGGTTGAATCCCTATGTTATGGGTGACATCAGATTGTTCTGTTCCTATGTTATTAGGGTATGTAAATATTGACTTAGGACCCAATGGTCAGCAATCCATTAACTTCAACCAAGCCGTTGCAGATAGAATAAATTTTCTTTGACATAACTACTTCAGGTATGTATATAAGTTTCCATTGTTTGTTTTACACCATCTCATAAGGTGTCTGATAAATTATTTGAGTCCCTAGTATTTAATTGTAGGTGTGTTGACCCTTACTGCACTATTTATTGTTGTCTGTTTTGTTATAGTTTTTGTTGATCAATGATACAATGTGTGCATATGTATAAAAATATATATATAATGGGGGTGTTTGGTTGATTATGGACAGATGGTAATTGGTTTCCACAAAAGATATCGATGTACTGTGTTTTTTATTTGGTTCCATCCTGTGGTAGGGTCCCTTTTCCAAGCCCTCAATTTTAATGAACAATTTTATAAAATTATTTCCGAAATTTTGTTGGTATTTAGATTATTATGTGAAGTATTTAAAATTAATTCCATTGAAAGTTGAATTTATTAAGTTTGATTAAATTTCATAATGTGATATGTGATATGTTGTTTCATGACATTCGATGTTATTAAATAATGATGCCCATGTGAGATAAATTAGGACATAACCATTTGTTATTATTAAGAATGTATTGATGAAATGTGAAAATATGTTGAGTTTATGCCTGATACATTATATAGTTAAACAAGAATCACCCATGGGTCTTCCTTGTAAATGAAATTTAAATAACCTTTACATTTGGACACCCTTAGATGCCCCTTTTTAACCGTGTCGCGGAATGTTAGTTATGTAATAAATTATATATTAGTTGAATATTAAAATGATTGATTGGGAAAGTATGACTAATAGGGTAATTAATTTAACATTTAATTATCAATTTGTGAATTGGGAAATTGTGGAATGATTTTTAATTTTTAGAATATTGAAAATACAATATTCACTTAACATTTTATTTATCATGAGACAAATTGGAATGTGGTAATTATTAATGGAAGGATTAATTATTACATGATAATTGGTGAATGGATAATAAATTGATGTTTTGGTTAAGAAATTTTCTTTCAATTCAATGAGATAATTGATCTGGTGATTAACTGTAATGTGTTGTTTTGACTAAATAAGGATATTTATAGATGGATTAAATGACCTCCTTTTGCAGTGATATTTTGGATAATAATTTTTGGAAAATTAGTTATGGAGAGTGATTTTTTTGAAGATTAATTAATTTATTAATTAATTAATAATAATGTGTACTTAATTATTTATTTTGTCAAAAAATAGAATTTAAATGTTTAATTAACCGATAATATTAGTTTGCGAATAAGGATAATTGATTTATGAATTAATTATATGTTTCTGATTATGAAACTGGCATAACTAAATGTTGAATTAATTATCATGTTGGCCTTCTAGTGGTAAAATAACTATTAATTAATTAAAAACTACTGAGATGTTGAATTTTTAATTTATTGTATAATTATTTGACATGATATTTATATTGATAATTAGTTGTTTAACTATATAAAAGATTTGATTAATTAACATCTGTGTTCATTAAACGACAGTTTTGGGGTGCTAGACATGGTGTTCTACACGAATAATAAATATATATGTATGATTGATAAAAGGCTTGTGGGACAGTGACTAAATCTCTAAATACTGATGGGGTGATAGAAAAGGTGTTCTATACCCATCTTGAATGTAAATATTTATTTATTTGATAGGGGATAATGAATCAAATATTAATGGGTTGTGAGACAAAAGACTAATGCTCCAAATAATCACAAGGGTGCTACACAAAATGATTTACACCCAGTAATTGACATTGGAATTTGGGAACAATTGGTCATAGATGATTTGTATTGAGTTGTTAATGAAAGACGATGCGATGTTATGCTTTTTTAATTGAATATGAAGAAAGGTTTTGACATGTTAATTATTATGGTGAATCATTATTTAGTGGACGATCCCAAGAGAAAATCACTTTTTTTAGTAGATGGTCTTGGACATAGTACTATAAAGATTAAATTTAATATAATATTATGTGTTATCCAAGCCAATGAAAAATCATGTATTTAGTCTTTTCATTGATTTCTTAGATGGTCTTTAAAGAGATCTGTTATGAGTGACTTATATAGGGGATGTTGGGCATAGGCTGGATTATTAGAGTTATATAATTTAATGATTTTTGAATAATTAATAAATGAAAATAAATGTGTGGTGAATGTTGTGTATATATGAAATATTTTTTATTCAGGTTCAGAAACCATCTTAGGGATGATGTAAGTACTTGGGTATATGGTTACATTGTACTTATTTATTAATTTATGCTTGTTTTCACTCAATTTTAATTATTTATTGAATGTATTTATTTGGGGAAGACACATGTGGTCCTGGAAAACGATATTTATATCTCACTCCATACTCAGTCCGCCATTGTGCTAGGGTACCCGAGTAGATTATATTTGGATGTAGGATTGTATTTTTTCTTAAACATGGGATATAAGAGAAGATAACTAAGCAGAAGTTTGGGATGCTTGATGAGATCACACTCAGTGATTTGAGTTATTGTTTATTCACATCATTAATTATATATAAAGCATGTTGTATTTTTAATGCTTTCATAGTTGTACCATCATAACATGGATGCATTGTATAACATTGGAGTTGTACATTTTATTTTCTACAAAATTTATAAAATTATGTCTTCCTCTTCATTATCATTATTCACATTGCTTCCACCATTTGCTAATTTTTTTTTCTACTATTTTTACTCTGAATAGAGGTTATATTCTCCCCCACAGACTTTCTTTAGACCCTCTCTGCTAGTCGACAGCCTTTGGAATAAGTGGAGACACGCATGATGTTATGTGTGGATCGGTCCAGACACCAGTTCTGGGTGTGAGCCAGGTAAATAAGATATACTCAATTTTCCTGGTTATTCAAGGGTCCATAATAATTCCCTCACTCGTGATCTTGTGTCACAATAATGTGACGTGCAACTTCCAAAATTAAAAAATTCGTAACAAGGAATACAACTTCTCTTTCCTATGTTTCACTAACACTGGCTTTATCCTTTATTCATATTCCTCTATTCTATTAGATTAGATGAATATATCATCAACAGACACTGCAAAAAAATTCAAGGTAATGTCTACAGACTCTAATAATAATATATATGAATATTTCAGGGGAATAAGTGAGTCTAGAGGGAATAAATAGAAACTCATAGTGCACATAACTTGTATGGAAGGAAGTCTTCATAATATCATCATTCTTCCCAATTGGTTGATAATATCTAGAATTGATATCCACCTTTGAGAAGTGAACGGGTTATTGTCCCAGATCAACAAGTCCTTAATCATTGTTAGAGGATAATTTTTCATTATAACAATCCTGTTGAGTTCACGATAATCGTAACACATTGGCGTTGATCCATCCTTCTTCCTAACAAATAGCACTGGCACACCCCAATGGGAATCAATAACCACACCGTTGAATTATTTTTCTCAGCCATTTGATATAGGTATTTATATTTAATGAGAATCATCACCCAAAACGTTGAATTATTTTTCCAATAGAGATTCATGAGCTTCCATTCATTTATTGAGTATTGAGGGATATGTTAGTTATGGAATGCTATTTCATTTTCTTAATAGTTTATATGCTCTCTGCATAACAAGAACCAATAAATCCCTCCTATTTCATATAATTTTACCATGGGATGTATTATGATATTTGAGGTCAGAATCTCCAAACATATTCAAATAGGAGAAGGGTGAAACACATGGGTTGCACTGATTCCACCACTAGGTGATTTTACAGACATCTATACTTCCAGGATTTCGGTCTTCGATTCAATAGGCCAAGTGAACATACAAAATATAAATGAATGCATATAATGATAATAAAATAATAATTTTTTCATTCATTCATGAGTCAGTAGTTTACCTTATATGACTTATTTTTCTTACACCACTTAAGAAGTAGTGATGGGATAATCCTTTCCATTTTCATTTTTCTTTGGGGGTTGATGATGCTGATTACCTGCAAGTAGTCAATGTCTAGTGCACTAGCATTCATAATGAACATACTCCATACAAGTGCAGCATTGGACCATGGGTGGGGATCTCCATTCCTACACCACATTGTCTGGCTTCCACATTTCGTTTCAAAATTTATGATCTTTGAGGCCTTCTCTCCCATGTATGAAGCATTACCCCAACCCTCTAAAGATGTTACCATGATGCTTATTCCTACATTTTATCATGAGGGTGGGTGAGTTGTTCTTACACCATTCCCAATAGGTCATCTAGCTTGAAACTCTAGAATTCCATCCTTATCACCCAAGCCATATTATTATTCTTCCAACTACATTTTCACTTTGACATCACATCAAACAATATCTTCATAACTCTCAATGTATAAAATTTATAGATCATTTGAGGGTTTATTGTTAATCCACTAAAGAATCTATCAATTTTTTATCATCTTTGATAACAAAACTCAAAGCATACCTTGAATGTCGTGTGTTATTTTCATCATATGCCATAAAATATCATCCATCATATTATTAAAATTCCATGAATTCTTTATCCATAATTTTTGGAGGTGTTTAAGGGAAGAATTTGTTAAGAAATGTTATTATAAATTTTTTCTACTAAATCTATTCAATTTCATTATTTGGATTGGTGAACTTAATCAAAGCCCCCCATTGGTCGTCATCTCTATATAAAAGGTAATCACCCAGAATCATATTATCCGTATTAAAGTAGTGATGCATATTGAATAACCTATATATAGATTTTACCAACTGTTATGTGAATTATGGATCCAAATATCAACAATAATTTTCTGTTATTTGCATATTAAAACACTGCATAGCCAGCTACTCCCTCTATGGTGATTGAAGAAGTTCCACGTTATCTGGTTTTTTTTCAAAACCCAAGAGAGGTATGTAATCATTGAAAGGTAATTATGAACTCCACATCCCATTTCATTGTGTATGTCCTTTAGAAAACCACTGCATTGTCCCTTCCATGGGTTTAAGGCCTTGATTCTTCTGGTTCCCCACATTTTCTAAAATCAAATGTTTAGAAAAAACATAGGTCAAGCAGTCATCAATAATTGGTCCCAATGTGAAACTAATTATAAAGACATATATTAATGTATCCATATGTTTAGAAAATAACTTTTTCTTCATACATATACTTAGTCTCATAATATTGGGTTTAATAAAGGTTCGATTATCATTATTCCCAAATTACCTATACTGTTATTTGATACTATCTATAGTGACATTGCTTATACTTAAATTACAATTACATCATTTTAATGATAAAAAAAATAATAACATTACTATGATCCAGAAGAATATTGTCTTAGAAAAATATGACCTTTATTAAAATTTAAAAAATATAACATAAAAATTTATTTAATTCTTTATTCTCCATCTTCTTATTGGCCCTTGAATTTTATTTAGTACAAGAAGTCACCTAAGGATATAAGTCAATGAAATGGGTTAGATAAAATCCTTGTAACATTATAGATAAATAATGAATCAATAAAACATGGTTTGATAATAATAATAACATCATGACATAAACATATTATCATAATCCTGAGAGGAAATATTAACAAAAGTCCTAGAATGTGAAAGTGAATTTAAAATGAAGCATCATGTCATAGCGGTACACTACCACACATTGTTGTTAAGAGAGAAAGAATCAAGTTCACATATATTTCAAATTTATGAAGATATTTGTCATATTATCCAATTTATTGGAGTCCTATAAAATTATAAGAATCATCGATGCATTATAACATTTACATTACGTTATATAATTTTGGGTTCTCCCATCACATCATATAATTCACACTATCAAGAATGCCATATAGAATGTGTTTCAATCTAGGGCATAAACTAACCAATGAAAATGAATGGGTTTCATTTCATAAACCCTACATTCATAATCATTGGGTACCAAATTATAAAGGGAATAACATACATTATATAATAACCATCAGCCATGAGTGAAGAAGAAACAATCTTGAGAAGTAAATGTGTGTTTTTTAATGAATTTTTCAATTGGATAACTTTTTGTTTATCATAAAATAAATTAAAAATCATTTCTGTCACATGAAAAGTAATATAATTATTAATAAATTATATTTTAGTAATATTCATAGTATAAATGTATTGAAATTTGTTAAACCCAAATAAAGAGAGCAGGATTCGAGAATTCTCCTTACCTTTTGTCTGATTTCTTTCATAACATTAGTATATTATATAATCACATTACATTAATTAATTAACTAAAAAAATTTCCTTGATAAATTAATATAAAACATTATGTATCTATTAAGTTAATTTATATGTTTTTCGATGAGTTATAGTTTTTAATTTCATCATTTGGGTGTGTTTGTTTTAACTGTATTCATGATGGGTTAACATGTTTACAAGAATGAAAGTTCATGAAAAATGATAATAAATATCCATAATGATTATTTTATGTTATTCATGATCTTAAATAAGTATAAATTATATTACAATGAATTTGGTAATACTTTATTATGTTGAATCTTTAGATAAAAGGTAATGAATATGGTTTTAGGTTAAATTTGGTGGTTTTCGATCATAAATAACTCGTTTGGTCATACCATTTAGTATTATGTATATAAGATAGTTCTTGATCATAGAAAGGATTATAAATTAGAAGTAAAATAATATATCGTCTATTTAAATGAATTAGTAATATTTTTTAAGGAAGTAATAGAAAATTAATTTTCATCTCTATGATATCTATAAATTGACACTTCACGGCTGATGATTTCATTTTAAAAATAATAGAGATAGAGGGAGGAGTTTAATGAAAAATCATATGGTAACATTATAGAATACAATTATATCAAACATAATGGGTTTTTCATTCAATTATTATAATATAATGTGAGGATATGAGAATAAAAAGAAATGACATTGAAAATAAATTAAAAGAAAAGAAATAGGATTTTAACTCTTGAGTTTAACCATATTAATAACTTCTATAAAGATAACTTTTTTTTTTATTTTTTTTATAACAATAGAAATTGGTCATGGGATAGTTTCATGGGAAATTTTTTATGATAAATTTTTTATGTATCAATGCTTGAGTGGTGTTAGGAGAAGAGAGGATGATGGGTGGTATTTATAGTGGAGAAGAGGGCTCATTATTTTGTATTTTTAGTTTATTATTTTGCCTCAAGACTATGAATATTTGGAGTTGTATCTATAAATATGTTAAATTAATTAAGGTGGGTTATTTATTTTGGTATTAAATCATCCTTACTACAATTATGACTCCATAATTTAGGTGTATAGTATTCATTGTAAATTATCGTGTTTTATTGTTCATAAAAAAATTCATGTATTTTAGAAAAATACCAAAAATCACCCAAATAATTTTTTAAAATTTATAAATAAATTATGATATCCGTTTTAGTAAAATAATTAAATAAATACATGTAATTTAATTTTTTAATTAAAATTATCACTCACATGAAAAATAATTATTTTTAAATCAAAACATATTTTTAATTCATTAAACAATTACATCATGTCACTTAAAATTATCATAATATCATCACATAAAAATATTAATTTATTGATACATTTTTTGAAATTTAAAATTATTAAAAATTAATAAATAAAAAATAAAGTTGTAATTAAATATTTATGACTTATAAAAATACAAATACTTAACTAATAATTTTTATAACATTTATTTATGTATACTATGATAAAACTATATGATAATTTTATTTATATGATGCCTAAATTTAATTTAGACTTTAATTGAAAATTAAACTATTAATTTGGTTGATTTACTATTCATAAGGGTCATATTTGTATTCCAAATATCATGTTGTAATTTCATCAACATAGATTACTTAATGTACTAAAAATTAAATATTATTATTTCAAAAGAACTTTTGAGGAAAAAGTGATAAAAAAGAAATACAATCCTACAAGAAGAAACCCATAATAGAACTACAAGGAAATAACCCTCCCCAGAAACTACATCATTATGTCAAGCCTCCACCTCACATGACTACTCAACATTTTTTCTTGCATAGGGATGCTCGAGCCTAGTACCGATGGAAAATCTAAACCATATTATTCATCCAAATCTGAGTACTCTAGTTAAGACAAATTCCTTATGATCTGTATCATCATCTGGAGATGATACTTAAAGAGTGTTGGATACTTTCACCGTAAAAAAACTACCAAAGAAAATATTCCAAATTCCAAATCCAAAAAGTCACCAAAAGGCCAACAAATTGATAATCATCATTGATCTCCCGGAACATGTTGATCAAACTCACTTCCCGATGAACAAAGAAGAACACCACACTGCTATGCCTTGAAGAGAGTTGAGAAATCTTGGAACTAGATCCGAGAACCAAACAAACATATGCATGATGAATTGCTGACGATATCATGTCTCAGAACCATCGTATCACCTATGTTGTCATCACAACAACTCGAGCATCATCATCATGAGAAATCATCATAAATTTTTTTTTGGGAAAAATTCATTGGAGATGTAAAGTGCATCAGAGAACAACCATATAAAATCCACAATCCTTCAGAGATAAATAAAAAGAACAAAACATGACCAAAACCTCCCCATCCCTAGATCAACATAAAAAGAGCAACGAACTGAACTGAAATAAGCACAATCAAACTGAATTCCATTATCGCACTTGTGCGGGAAAACTTCATCAGGGCAGCCATAGTGAAACTCTGACCAAACCAATGAAAATCCAACAATCCTTCGGAAATAAACCTCAACCTATCCAAAAGAGGGATAAAACCTAACCATCACCCGATCAATATCACAGGATAAATGAACCACCATTGGATCATCCAAAGCACATCACAGAAAAACCATTTCAAATACAAAAATCCATCAGAAATAAATAGCAACCAAACCAAAACAAGATTAAAACATCAACTTCACCAGATCAACAATGCAGTAGTGACAAACAAAAAAGAAAAAAAAACAAATTGATCTAGAATAGCTCCATGATTTATGATTTGATGGAGAGTAAAGCATTTTCAAATCCTTGAAAAAACAAAATCAAAGGCAGATGTGAACATCTTCGATGATGTGGGCGGTTGGGGGAAGAGATATTTCTACTTTTTCATGGAGAGTTAGGAAACCCTAGAGCCATAGATGAAGCCACAAACATAGGTATTAAAGTTTTTAAGGATAGAGACCATGCCAAAACATTCAAATCTAGATGATACCCCTTTGTGGATAAGCATCACCGATGCCTGAAGTCTCCAGCTAAAATGCCCTTACCACACTTCCATTTTCCTAGAATAGCCTTCTGATCAAGAATATTTCACCAAACGAGTTGATCACACTAAACAAGACAATGAACCCAAAAACCATAGGGCATTCTCAAGAGCAGTAATTTTCGGAGAGCTCCTGCAATTAATTTTTTTTTGAAAACTACAATATCTATCACTATGTTTAGTGAGATTATAGTAAAGAAAATGAATTATTTGATATTTTATAAAAGATATGAATTGATTGTGATTTCCCATCTAGTGATTGGATCAATAACTTAGTATAAGAAAATAAATTATATGGATTTTTCAACATATTGTTTGATGAATCTTTTTAAAGGAAAAGAAAAGAAATTCATTTGTGATACATGTATAAAATAGGGATATAATTTGAATTAAAAAATATTAACATCACTCCACCATCATTTCGTTCGAAATTATCCCTATTTAGGGGTGATTTAAAAACAATAGTAGGAGAGAAATATATTTCTATCAATTTCTCCCTTTATCATTTCTATCCCAATAAAATTATCTCTTCAAACATGAGAAACCAATTTCTCCCCTAAATATCATTTCTTTTCTCTCTATATCATCCCTTCCAAACTATACCTATATTCATTAACTTCTAGAAATACTTCTTATTTTATTAATTATTCATTTATAATATTTTTATTATGGCCAGTATGTGATTTTATGTGATTTATACAATATGAACGTATTATAATAAGGGGTAAATTACATTGGTACAATTTTGGGTCATTACATAAAATGAATGATTTGGGGTCCAATTAATGATAAATGAAAATAAAACCTTCATTGAAAATAAAATGAATTTTTTTTTTGGAAAAACAAATTAAATGCACACAAGTATGTTTTATACTTTTAAAATTTTAAATTCACACTTTTTAGATTATATTACTGAAATATATATATTATGTTCCATATATTGATTAAAATTCATCCTATTTGTTTTGTAGACAGTATAAAATAATACATATGGTTTTACACATAAAAAATAATTTTTTTCCAAAACAAAATATATCAACTTTTGATGGCATAATGTTTTATTTATAGTCCTATAAAATATTAAAATTTTTAATTTTAAATATTAACTTTTTATTTTAAATTCTAATATCAAAATTTAATATGTTTCCCAGTTTTCTATTTTTGTAATATGATTAATGTTTTGATGAATAGTAAAACATAGGGAATTTTATTTGAAATATTTTTCAGCTGAATTATTTTTTGTCTTAAATAAAATTTTTTATTGGTTTTAACGTAAAATAAAAAAGAATTTTATATCATTTAATCAACTAAATCAGCTAGAATCAATTTTACATTGGATTTGGATATTAAATTATTTTAATATTTTAGATGATTTTAATTTGAAAACATGTTTTCTCGTTCTGTGATTGAAAATAATATTATATAAATTTCCATCATTATGTGTTTTGAATTTTTAAAAATGGTTAAATATTTGGAATCAGTATACATTAATTTATTAATTAGTTCCCTTTTATTTTTGGACAATAAAAATAGTTTCTTTACTAACATTTATTACCATAGTTAAGGGAAAATTGAGTAATTAAGGGTAAAAAAATATTACAAAATTACCCATAAAAAATAATTATTTTATTGGATGAGAATTTTTTTACTAAAATCATCAGTGGATCTATATTATGAAGTATTAGAGACACTTGAATGATTTTATTCCCATTATATTATTCTATTTATATGAAAAATCAAATATTACATACTTATATTTTATTAATTATAAAATTTTAAATATAGGGTTATTTAAAAGATAACATTGACTATAAATATTCCCTTAATTGAAAAATTATTTTTCAGTATCATGAAATTTTATTTATAATTTTTAATAGAAAATATAATTACCTTAAATCATAACACAATGAAAATGTAATAATTTTTATATTTATTGAAATATAAAATAAATTATATAAAATATATTAAAACAAATATAATTTAATGTAATTAATGTCTTCCAAGATGTTTGTAGATGAATACACTATTTTAGTGATATTTTAGAATATTTGGATTGATTTTGTCTAATTATTATGATATTATAATATAGTTTAGTAATGAATATTATTAAAATTTACATTATGGTTATTTAAAAATAAATTATATTTTATTAATGGAAATAAAATTGATAAAAAATCAAATTAGGAAAACCGATTGGGAATTGTTTTCAAATTTCATCAATCATTAATTGATGGTTCTTTTTTTGTTTTATTATAAGTATATTAACCTTTAAATGGTAAAAATACATATTTTCTTTATAATAGTTAAAGATGTTAAATAATGGTTAAAAAGATAAGGATTATAAAATAGTCAAAACATTTCAAGATTTCATTGAACGAATGATTTTAGACCAATAATCATCTGATATTTGAAATAATTTTTGTTTGTTCAATTTTAAATAGAAAATTAATTTATATTATTTTAATAGTTTTAAAAATTCTAGGAGTTCCCCAAACCTTTCTTATAAATGGGATCTACATTCTCACTTTTATTTACATGTCAAAACCTATTTTTTCATCAATGATGTTCTTAAATATTATCATATAATATATCCTTTCATTTTAGATCTAACGATTTACATTAAAAAACAACCTTAGTGGTCTTAAGGTGTTAAGAGAAGAAAATTGTTTGAAGAAAATGACTATAAAGATTTTAATTGATAATTTAGGCCAAAGGCAAGGGACATCATCTCAATTTTCATTCGTTAAGGAATATTATGATTTTATTCACCTATATTCATTTTTTAGGTGTATATATCATTGCAATGTTATTTTATATCATGAATTTATTTATTATTATCATATTTAATTTTTTAACAAATTTCCCTCATTCATTAGGCATATTACTCGACTAAATAAAATGATTTAAGGGAATTCACAAGCCAATTTCGAATTTTGGGTCAAACTTCTACTTATTGATATTGATGTTCTAATATTATGGGTGAACTAAAATTTTACTGTCTTATTTGTTATATACCCTTGTTTCATGTGGATTAAAAGTGTATACACATGGTAGATTCATTTGATTAATTCCAAATATAATTACACAATCTGTTTCAAGGATATTTAAACTATAAAAATTATTTTAACATTTTTAAATATTTATTATAATAAATCATTATAATTAATGTAAATTTTTTCAAAATTATTTATATGAATTGATTTATATTTCTGTGAATGTTTTAAAATTTTAGTTTTCAAATTTCTATTAAAAGTTTTCCAAATAGGGTACTTTAAATAGTTAATGTAAGGGATATTATTATAAAAATCCCTTTTATAACTACTCTTTTAACTATTATTACAATGTACAAAAGGATTTTTCAATCAAATTCAGAATTAATATAAATTTAGGAATTTAGGTATCTTTATTTTTCTAGATTCAATTATAATATTAAAATTATATTTAAAAAAATAAATTATAAGAAAGAGGATTTGTAAAAAGGAAAAGAGATTTAAAAAATGGAAAACATATTATTTTGAATAAATTTTATTTTGTGCTAGATTGATG
Source organism: Viscum album (assembly GCA_963277665.1). NCBI lineage: Eukaryota > Viridiplantae > Streptophyta > Magnoliopsida > Santalales > Viscaceae > Viscum > Viscum album. Next base: position 2,012,520,242 of record OY728153.1, on the reverse strand, counting down.
TGTTTTTTAGGTTATGTTTCATGGGAATCGTTTATAATGTTTTGTGATTCCATGATATAACTAAGGAGGGTGAAACAATTATAGCTCTTCAATGCCTTGTGTAATGAGATAGAGTTACTCGATTAGGTTTCTCCTAAGAGGTAAATGGAATATACTAAGGTGGTTATTCCCAATGTAAGTATGATAGTGAATCCTTTGTTTATCAATGATATGTATATTATATATAATATTTATATATAAAATTATTTCACATATTACCATCTTATATATTATATGTTTTATTAGATGTTTTTTATAATACACTTTATTTTCAAAAGGTATGATAATAATGTTTTTTAAAATATAAATCATTTTTTGATGTAAAAAAATATGTTTTTCAGAAGATTTTTCAATTATTTTTCACTAATGTTACAATTATAATTCTTTTATGTTCCATTCTAATCATTTTTTACTCATCCCATCTTTGAATGTATTTTTCAAAAGACGTGTAATGAACAAGATAGCTTCATGATGACTGTCATGAATACATTCCATGAACGAAATATTTTATTTTTTAAATAGATTGATATTATTTTAGAATGTATATTGAGGATAATTTTCACTTTTAATGTATTAGTCTAATTTATTTATTTTTTGGTAATTTTCCAAACCTCTAAATGAGTAATATCCATTAATGTAATTTCATGTTCAAAAACACTAAAATATTAAATTTTTATGGATAGAACAAATATATTTTCTATCAAATTATTGTTTAGAATTTGATGGAGACTAGTATAATTTCTTATGATTTATGGATATCATCATTAGTATATAATTTTATGTCATATCATAAGTTCATTTGAGTGCATCCCATGAGATAGTGTGCTCTACGGGGTTATGGTCTATTGCCGAGAGTGTCAAGGGTCCAACAAAAAGGAACTTTTTATCAGACCGTACGCTACTAACTGAGTCGCAGGCCATGCACCCACATTAATGATTTATGGGTTTTTATTGTTAGATTTTTCATGTAATTTTTTATTATAACTATCCATAATAACATTATTGTTTTGTTTCACTTCCATGTTAATGTATTCTTACTTGGAACCCTATAATGGGTTATCTCGTGTGACCTCCACACATCCCTTTCAATCTATTAGAATGGAATGTTTATTAATCACTTTTTCAATATGGGATTTCAAAAATGAAAATTTGAATATCCATTCCCTGGTTACCATGTCATATATCAAATTGAGAGGACTAAATTTAATAATGGTTTTTATAATGTAACATCTTGATATTTTCAAGACTAATGTCATAATGTATGATAACATACAAAATACACCCCATCAAGCTTAAACGAACAAGAAAATATTAATATTTAAAGGTTCCATTATAAACTCTCTCTTAGAATAGAGGGTTTGAAAAACATAACATATATTTGAAAATATGGTTTACACATGTATATATAATTAATTCTTTGGAAAATAGTAAAATATGAAAAAAAATTAACCCCCTTGGAAAATAATGGGATATATATTTCTAGAACACTATTTAAATACACCAAAGTATGTTTTAAAATAATAAAATAAAAAATAAACCATTTTTTATAATATAAATAAAATAAATATATAATATATTCATTCTAATGATTAACATATATCCTATGTGTTTTCTGATTATGATATAATAATAAATCAATTTTTACACCTAAAACAATTATTCTATAGAATGTCATTTAAGATCTTTTGATGGAATTTTTTAAAATATATATCTGCAAATATTTATAAATTATTTTTGAAAGAATATAAATATTAATTGAATTATAAATATTAAAATTTACATTGGTTTATTTTTTGGTATTTTTTTGATGTTTCATGTTTTGATGAATATTGAAAAAATATGGAATTTAAATTGAAAAAAATATTTTTCATCTAAAAAATTTATATTGTTAAATTATAAAATGGATTATTTTTAAACTATAATTAGATTAGAATGATAAAAATTTATATAATATTAGGCATTTTAATAAGTTCTACATTACGTTTGGATATACAAAATTTCAATATTAAGAATGTGTTATCATTAAAAACATGTATTCTCATTTCATCAACTACATTGACATTAATATAATGTTTACTAAAATTATGTGCTTTGAATTTTGAATAATTGATTTAATATTTTGAATCATATTTCCCCAATTTTATAAATCAAAACATTTCTGGACAATTTGAATAGTACCATTTGTATTTTTTAATACCACAGGTAATGGAAAATATGGTCATTATAGGTAAAAATAATATTATAACCTAATTTTATTTAATGAGTATTTAATGACTAAAATAATATTTGTGATGATTTTATAACATCATTGAGCCACTTGGATGACATTTTTGACATTATAGTTTTTTATTTTAAAGAAATATCAATGATGTCATAAATTCAATTTAATAAAAATAATATTTTTAATATAGGTTTATTTCGGAGAAATAATAGAATATAAATAATAATATTGAGGATAAATGATTCTTCAATATCTTTTTATTTGATTTATAATTTTTATATGATAAAATAATTATCATAAATGATGAAACTATGATGATGCGTTAATTTTTTAACTAATTGTGATATTAAATATATGATATTAGACATAAAAGAATAAGTATAACTTTACATAAATAATTACATCCGAATTATTATTTGTTGAATTAAAATGTTAATTATATTTTTGAAAAAATGGTTTAATTTTATCACAACGTTATAATATTTTTAAATATTAAACATATTAATAGTTTCAAATCTGACATTAATGACATATTAAAATAATTAATATTTTAATAAAGGACATAAAGTTTCTAAAAATTTCAAATTCATATAACTGATTAGATTTAGTTTTACATTTCATCAATGACGCATTTATGGTTCATATAGCATTTTAAGTAAATATATTAACCATAAAAGTGTAAAAACACATGTTTTCTTGGTAAGCATCAAAGAGGATTAAATGGGATAAAATAAAAGGGAAGGATTAAAAAATATTCACAACATTTTTAAATTTCATTCTATGAATGGGTTTTAACACATTTTAATTCATTCTTGTGAAAAAATTAGTTTGGATCAATTTGGAAATGGAAAATTATTTTTTTAAAATTATTTTTTTGATGAATTCATATAGAGACCCTTCCCTTTGTATTAATGTTGGAATATTCTTCAATTTTCATAAAACCTAAAAACATATTTGGTTTGCCAATAATCTTCTAAAATATCGTCTAAAAATCCCTCACCACATTTTGGAATTCTTATTTTAAATTGAACACAACCCTTAGTGGTCTTTATGTTCTACGAAATGTATATCTTTCCATGAAAAATAATTAAAAGATATAAAATGATGATTTATACTCAAGGTATGGGATTTCATCTCAATTTTCATTAGTTGAGGAATATTATGATTTTAGAACATATATACATTGATAAGGTGTATATGACCTTCCATTTACATTAACTACCATGATTTTTTGAATTATATATATATTTAATGTTTTTTTAAATGGTAATCTTTTATGTCAAAATTCATAACACTTGTTATATTATAGTAAGGGAATTATAAACAAAAGTTTTATTATTTTGGTTAATTATAAACTTCCTGATTATTTAATGACTACATTTTGAGTGAAATTGAAATTGAATATCTTATTTTATATTTCCACTTGATTCGTTTGGATTTAAATCGAATACAAATAATATATTACTTTGATTAATTATCACTTCAATGATATGATTTTTGTATGGGAATATTAAAATAAAAAACTTTTTTAAATTTTTGTAATCATTTACTACCATAAATCTCCCTCTATCATTTCTTTGTTTTTAAATATTTTTTATTAATGTATTTATATGTACATGAATGTTTCAAAACTGTAATTATTGAATGTCTCTTAAATTATGTCAAAAAGGGTTCTCTATAGTATAAATGTAGAAAGTCATTCTTTTAAAAACCTCTTTTAATATTACTATAAGATCAACTATTAAAAAATCGAAAAGGAATGTGTTTTTTTACATTTTTGACTTGATCAGAATTTCTCTTTTTCGATTCCCTGTAATATATTGAACCTTACATTAAATGTTAAAAATTATATCTTATAATAAAAGTTTTTAATTATATGTTCAAATATGTGAAAAAATAAAAGAGATTTAAAAATTGGAAATGTTATTTTTCTAACGAGTTTTTATTTTTTCTAGATTTTGGTGTATGTGTATGTTACTGTTCTTGGGTTTTTTTATGAGAATAGGTGGTTCCATGATAAATTTAGGACGGTGATCAGGTTATAGATCTCTAATTGTTTCTTTTATGAGACTTTGTTTACCTATTAGGTTTCTACTAAGTGATTAAGGGAATATATTGTGATGTTTATTTCAAATTTATTAATGATAGTTACTCTCTGTGTTGCTGAGAGAGGTACAATACATGTAAGTATGATATAGAAAATTATTTCCAACAATTCCCACATATATCTTATATTATTTAATATAAATTCATATGAAAATAATTTTATTTTTAAAAAGAAATATAATGATATTATTGAAAATATGATTCAATTTTTGGGTATACATTTTATATTTTTATAAAAACATTATTATTTTTCATTTTCGAAAACATTTTTGGTTTATTTTATTAACCATAATTGTATTTTTTACTCATCCAAATTATTATTATATTTTTGAAATGATGTGTATGGTAAATGATAATTTCATGTTGATATTAGTGATTGGTTTTTCGGAATTTAAAAATGTTTCATTGAATTGTGTTCTATGTTGTGGGAAACATGGTTATGGAGTTTATGTGTCCAGATTTATTATATGGGTATATTGTATAATACATTTTCCTAATTCTATATAATTTTAAACATGAAGGATTCTTGAGCAAGAATTATTGTTAAAAAAACATAATTTGTAATGTTTAAGGATGTTTCCTTATTGTATTCAAATAAGATAACATATAGTAAAATATTTTTATCACTATTAATGAATTTGGTGTGAACCATGAATGTTGTGATTGATTGTGGAGTAAACCAATTACATAATGATTTTATTGGAAATGAGTCTTGATAACTATATAACTAATTTTATATATTATCATATATATGTGATAATAGTTATATTATATGCATATGTTATGCTCTCATATATTATATTTCATGATAAAATAAATATTTATATTTTATTAAATATCAAATTTAAATCCTTGACTCAAAATTGTGCCCTATTCCATGAATCATTATACGCTCAGGTTATCATTCCATTTTTTTCATGTTATGATCAACAGATCAACATTATCTCCTTTATTTAACCTTAATGGGCATCTACGATCACCTCTCCAATCATTCTATTTCCCAGGTAATGAATAAATGTATTATGTATGATATATCTATTGAGGGGTATAGTTATGAAGAACATATTAGGAGAATTTTTAGTTCTTCTTTGAACTAGTTTTTTGGGTTCCCATGATTCCAATTTCAATAAACTAATATGATCCCGAATGGATATTTATATCATGTAATGAATATTTGAAAAAATATTATCTTCCTTAAAACCCAGAGGAGAAGAAAAATCATGGTTTTTTGGGCGGTAGATCACAATAATCAGTCATTACAATCGTAATTAAAAAGTATAAAAATAAAATATGAGGGTGTAAAATAACAACATTTTGACATTATTAAATTAGATTCATAAGTCCCATGAATAAAATATCGTCATATTTGTTTTACAATTCATAAAAAATTGATTATTAGAATCCTAAAACACCTTCAATGGAAGAATATTCTCTACACAAAATAATCAGTCTGTGTATAAGGCATGCAAACTATAGAAATAACTGTGTGAAAAAAATCATATACCTTATGTCTGACTTTTATCATATTTGTTAGAATTTATTGTATAACAAATATATATTTACTAAATATAAACTAAATAACAAAAAATATATATATCTCATAAAACATTTGATTGAATTATAACCATTTATAACCAACTTGTTATATATTAATTATTAAAATCATTGTTCTGAGTGGTATATACTTCATTTTTCATATAGTACTTGGTTTGGTAGATTTATTCCATGAATAATATTCAATCATCAACAATATCCAAAATTTTAATGATGATATAAATATTATATATAATATATATATATAGTCATCCATAAATATATATTCTCAAAAATGAATTATATTGTTTATGGGCATAAAATGATGTACCTAAGAAATAATGTTGATTTCATTTTATTTATGGTGGAAAAAATATAAATAATAAATAAACTACATTGAATAATTATTATATAATTTATATCATATATAATAATATAACAAAACCACATTAGCAGAACAATAAAAAATACATGAAAAAATAAATCACATCGATTCGCATAGGTGGTAGTCAACATATATTCCTGAGTGATGTAAACTTTTTAGAACATTAATAAGGAAAGATGATAGATATTATGTCATTATTCAAGGTAAAATTTTATTTCATAGGTATCATATATAAATATTATACCCATAAAATAATTATCGATTAAAATGTTGATGTTAAATGAAAGGTATCGCTATACAGAGATTGAATGTTGTAAGTACGCTTGAGAGAAAAATTCAGTTCCCATTTCATAGAAAGCGGTTAAAAATAATCCTTGACTTCTATTATTTTCTTAGCGATGATCCTTGACTAACAATAATTTTCTTTTATATTTTTATACATATTTCAGAATATTTTGTCTTTTTCAAATGTTATTTTTTAATTTTTATTGTCTTTTTATTACATTTTTATTCATTTCTTATAAACTACCAATATATATTCCATGTATCAATATTTTAATATACAATACTTATAGAATAAGTTTGAAAATATTTAGTACATGTTCCCATACAATTATTTTCATGATATGTTCAAGTGATCATTGTTTTAAACATTTATTACACTTACCGAGGGTCTGATCTCCCCCATCCCGTTTTATCCATTCCAAATAATACATTGAATGTTACTAAATATTATTTGTATAATAAAGTTACTAGATTGGACGTTCATTTTAGGAGTTGTTTTTGATATATTTGGACACAATTGTTTATATTTCCTTGTTTCCCAATTACACGATACCAAAATTAAATTTACATGAGTCATTATGTTCTATGATAGATATTGTTCTATTTAAATGGGAAATACATGATTAAAAATTTATTATGATGTTTAAAATATTTATAAAAATCCTATTTTTGTATAGTTTGAATCAAAGTATTGTTTTCTTAACAAATTGAAACTATTATTTGAAAACATAAGTTATTTCACTATGAATTAATCTATGTACGTGATAAAATAATATTTTTTGTTATAATAATTAATGAACTAGGTTAATCATAAGGTGTTGCAAGGGAAGATGAACCAATTTATACATCATTAAATTAATGTTTCACATTTTTTTAGTTTACCACTATGATTATTGTTCATCACACTATTTTTTTGGTTAATTTAATGGATGGACCCTAAAGTAATTATGTTAATGTTTAATGTGACGAACAATGTAATGATTTACCTTAGGATAAACCATGTAAAATAATTCATATAGATAGATACATTATTATTATTCATAATTTTTCAGCTCATTATAGGAATAATATTATCAATGATGATGATTTTACTGGCACACATAGTAAGAGAAATCTAAAATTTCAAAAGGATCATGGAAGAATAATGATTAAACTACCAACGTGCACTAAATGTGGTATCAATAACTCTTGTTAATTCCTGAGAGTAATGGGAATATGTTTTCTGTTTTAGACAAAAGGAATTAAAGAATGTAATTTAGTATGACAGATGAAATTTTTGGTAAATGAAATGGACAAGAACAGTGGTATCCCTATGGTATACTCAACAGTTTAAAGGTTTAAATGATTAATGTATGGGAACTATGAATATAATAGGTATATGTGGAAGAAAAATAAATTAATCAGCAAGTTAGTTTGATTAATGGTTTATCTGATGATGACTAAAACACGATGAAGGATTTATGGAATGTATCTACTATTTTAATAGAATTTTATATTTCAAATTAATTAATAATTATTTAACTGAGTTTGATGAATCTTAATAAATGATTTCATTCCCACATTTTATATAAGGATTATTGGGGAATATGATGATGAAGACTACATAATAGTTCTATAATGAATTAGGGAAATTGAGGTTTTTATGTATTTGTATTAAATAATTTTGTTTTATTAGTGTTATAATAATGATATACTGGTGATTTTTTGGAAATTAGTTTTTATTTTTGAATTTGAAAACATATTTTGAATTATACTAATAACCAGGAAATATATTTTAGTGGTATGATGATATTTTAAGAGAAAATGTGACCAAGGGAAAGATAATCCATAATATTTTTCTTTTGTATAGTTAATTATTTTTATTTGTAAAAATATTCGTATTGATATTAATATTATTAGTAACATTGAAATTATTTAGAGATTTAATACAAAAATAATTTAGGTCATCTTTGAGGAATTTAATTTCAATTTTTTTAAATTGAACACATTCAATAGTTATGAACCTAATTAATAAATTATTAGTATATAATTTTTTAAGATGATTATTTTTCATTTGAGGTTATGATGAGTTTAATGCATACCATCATTGAGTTTTAAATTTATGTTTGATTGTATGTTCAATGAAATTTACACCATCCTTAAAATTGTATCTGATTTTATTTTAACACTCTATTTAAGTTTAAATAAATATCAATGAAGGTATATTATATGATGATAAGAAAAATATATACTAATGGATAGTGGGAAATAGATAATCAATATGGTTGAAAGGTGCTTCATTGAAATGTTTGTATTTTTAGAAATATTTTGGGTCAATTTAAGGCTTACCTTTTGTGGTTATTATCTATTTTTTCTTCATTATATTTTATATAATTTAACTATGTTAAATGATTATATATTAATTCATCTTGGAGATTAATAATATTTTGGAGAAGTTTCATTGGGTTAATGGATATATTATCCTTATTATTTACATGTTATTTGTCATGTATCATATTTTGGAAGGAATGAAACTAAATTTTAAGAAGATGATAAAAATTGAGAACTTATTTCATAAGGAATAATGAATAAATTATTATTGAATAGAAAATTATTATGTATATTGTAGGGTATTTAATTTTATTAATACATATGAATTTATATATCTAGGTTATTATGGTTCCATAAAAACATTAGAAAAATATTTCAACTTTTTTTTAAATACAATGTTTTCTGTAACACAAGCTCACAATGAATTTAAATAAATTTTAGAGAATTTTTTTCTTTATTACCGGGTATTTACAACGATAGTAATATGAACTAGGGCCTCCATTATATACTAAACCACTTTATATAATTTTAGATCAATGTTCAATTCCCTACGGTCAATATGTGTAAAATAATACAGTATGGTTGTATATATAAATATATATCAATGCATTATTCTATCCAAATTTTTTCTTGTGTTTTGACTCTATGGAATGTAAAATTACATGCCAAAATAAGAAAATACGTAATGTATCTAGGTATTTTGCATCATAATATAACTCAACGAACACCTCATTAGGTTATGAGTACAATGTTCCAAAATAATATTTCAAGGACACAGACGCAGATGTCCACAAAACTAAGGGACTAAACATAGAAAAATTATATTTTCTAAACCATCTATATGAAACACATATAGGGATTAGGGGGAAAATCTTGTTATTTTTTATGTTAGGTACACTAATTATCACAACCAAATAGGATGCATCATAGAAAGATTCTATTAACTAATGTAAAATTTTGTGAACTATCTATAAGTAATTATTAGATACCTACTCTTTTAAAATAACAATGATTATTATGTATCATATTAATGATTAATGAATAATAAAAAACTTCTTAGTTTTATATAACTATTGGAAAATTGTATTAGAGATAAAAATGAATAATTAAGGGGTTAAACCAATAACATTAACATAACTAACCCAATATTAGTGAATTCATGTGATTCATATATCAATCAAGTATGAAAAATGTTATAGAAACAAATATCCTAATGAAAATTGAGAATGGTGAATTACTTTGGATAAGAAATCAAGAAACCCTCATCTTTTAAAAAATTGATATTTAAAATATTTAAGTAAAATTCTATGAGTTTATGAACAATTTCAAATAACCTATTACAATATACTCACTGCCTATTCTATACTAACCCCAAGGTAAAAAACAATCTATATTACATTTAGAGTCTCCTGTAATATTCATAAATTCACTAAGTACATAGTCTAATTCCATCGAGTGCTCAATTCCATCTAACTATGAGACCAATGATTCATCAACAATCATAAACACCAAATAAAATTCTCTGAATTTACACTATATTATTTATCAGACCAAATAAATCATCAAACACATAGTATAGTGTAAATTTTAAGCAAATACATAATTAAATAAAATTACGGTTCCATAACCTCCCCAATTTATAGCTACGCATCCTCGAGTTTGATCATTAATTAGGACTTATAATAATATCTAACTTGTATGATCTCGTATTATTATCCAACTATATAATCTCCTCATAAATTATATTTTCTACCACTATAGCCAAAATAGTATCACAATATTCTTATGTGCGTTCATTTAAGTGTATAATAATAAAGAAACTATTCATTTTCTGACTTTTTCATTATAATTTTAATCGATGCCATCAATATTTATCATATGTGAATAGTGGTCCTAGTATCCTCCATGATACAAAATAAAGAAAAAATCATGCAATTAATGGACTAATAAAAAAATTTATAATTATTAATCCATGATACTGATCTTATCATTACTCTAAAATTACCTAACATACTATTCAAATCACATACAGCTATTTTTTATTTTTCGTTGATACACGTTAATTAATTACATGATATGGAATAATATATGATATGGGTTATTGTTTAGTAGTGTGTACTACATAGGGTGGTTAATGCGAAGAATGAAAATAGTCCTTGACAAATTTTTTTTAAAGTGTTCTAGTCAGAAGCAGAGCTTCTGACCGTTTTATTAAAAGAGTGAAAAATGTAAAGAAACAGAGAACGGGGTCAGAAAACCATAAATTTCCTCATTCATCAAAACTCGAAATCATAATATGACAGATCATTCCAATAATCAAAGTCTCCATCTTCCCGCTCAAATTGAGAATTTTAGGAATTAAAAGTCTTCATGTAGTTTTATTCATCCTTTCTTGGAATATTTGAAGATGCCCTTGTAGACACATTCCTAGGAGTCTGAGAGTAGTCTTTTCGGGGTCTCATATTTGAAGGAACAAAGGAAATATCTTCTCCATCAGTCATTCTGGCCTCGCCACTAAGGGCAACATCCTTGAAAGAGATAAATCCACCACTGCCCGGACTGGTGAACCTAGCCTTTCCCCCTTCATCATCAGAAGCATTTCCCCTTTTACCAGTAACTGGGGAAGAATGGAAAATCCTATGGACATCCTATTGATAATCAACATTTTGTTTCACATCATTGTGTTTAGTGTCATCCACCAAAGCGAGCATAGGAATCGGTGCTGAAGGTTCGATCTCTTTTCCCTTAATGGACAATTGAGATACATGATTCTCCGAAGTCAGAGTATCAGCAACAATATGTGTTGCCTCTTTAGGACAGTCACTATCCTTGTCAGCATACTTGGACAAAGATGATTCTTTTTTAGTTACCCTTTATTGGCAAGTCCTTGACAAATGATTTCCATATCCGATGATTAAATTAGATAATATCCTAAAACATGAAGTTCAATAATCCCATATTTTTTAAATTATAATGAATTATATCAAAATACACTGGATATATAACTAATGTGTGAGAAAAATTAATTTTAAAATAATTATTGTGTGAGATTCTAAAATTATACACAATCATGGAAATCCAATCACATTAGTAGAATGTTTTTGAATTGCTTCATAATTCCAATATATAATTGAAACTGGTATTTTTCCACATAGTATAAAAAATATTGGATGAGGAAATTATTTCTGGAGGGATAATGTAAATATTTATTTAACAATATGAGATGATGTTTAATATTATAAATTGCATGAACATTGAGATATAAAAATTCTGAATGGTTTAAAAAAAATTATGGGATATTTGATGTCTTTTTAGATGAGTTATGGTTGATGCAGTATCCCAAAAATGATTTGGAATAATATGAGGTTTTTTTAATAATGCCTTAATGTTATATTTGATAAGAACATGAGAGGGGGTTAATCATATTATATAATTTTCCTTTAATTTGGATCTTGTGCTCTCTTCATGAGGAACACATTGATTTCTCTCATTATTTTTACTCAATGGCTATTGAATGTAGTCACTAACATAGATAATTTTACATGGTTCACCCACAATAGGCTATGTCTATTGAGCTTTCATGATAACAAATATTTTTAGAAAATTAATTACAATATCAATGATTTATGAATAGTTTTTATTGAACTAAATAACCCTCCTAGTTTTCTATCAATAACAAATATAGAAGACACTAACATCTATTAACAGGTGTCTATATTCTCTATTTATTGGTTCTCCTTCTTCACAGAAAGAAACTTTGGTCATAAAGTAGCAATGGTGTTTATATTATTCCCAATGATGTCAACATAAATCATAGATTTTCATTTCGGATTAATTTCATCCACCCAAAAATATCTATATTAAATATATGACTAACCCACTATACATCATCAAAAGAACTTTTTATTCCCTCGAAATATATATTTTATCTTGTTTTAGATGTATATTTAATGAAAGTAGACTAATACTATTAAAACCAATATAATAACACTAATATATACTTTTATAGATAGGTTGTAAAATTTGTCCCCAATTGAATTATAGTATTCACCACCCATAAATTTAAAATTAAATGATTGATTTTTCTACCGAAAAATCTATTTAATTTCGTGAATATAAAAGGAATACTAAATTAATGATATAACTAGTGCAACATGGAGACTCTCTAGATATAGCGTAGTCTTTATCACTTTATTATAGTGTCACTAGAACATTGTACACTTTTTCATGGTAACATTCAAAGGACAATGGAGGTAACCCTTCGACCAGATCAAAATTTTCAAGAGAATTATCAACTCATAACACAACACAATAGGTGGTGTGGTATTATCATTATCATTTCTCATGTAGAATTATATGTGTCATAGCCTAAACATTTATAGAATATCATTTTGTTGGATTGTTACTTTAAAAACCTTACCTCCTCCAAATGTGGACACTACATGTCTATATTTTACTCTGAAATGTGAATATCATCCCTTCCAATGGGTCTGTGACCTAAACAATAATATTTTGGTGTAAACATCCTTTTTAATCCTTTTTGTAGCATATATGTAATGTGTATGGAATATTCACCTATATTTTTTCTATTTCAATAAAATCATCACAACCACCAATTAATCAATAGGTATCTTTGATAAAGCATATTGTGGAGACTGAAAGTCCAATAATGATAAAAATTATAATTCCATCATGGAATATATGTTAAATAATTCATTTAATAGTAATGAAATGATTAATGAGGTATAATATCATCTAAATATATGATTTCACCCTACGCTGTAGACCATGATATATATAATTCCTCCGATAGAATGTGTATCATTGCTCCATGAACATGTCGAATGTTGTGTGGCCTCACTGGTCTCATTGGTGCCTACAATGGCTATATAGAATAATTTTTCACAGGTGTGGTTGAGAATGATCCCACTTATGTAGGGTCAATGAATCTTGGTTGGCTCACCCCAATATGGCCTTGTATTTTGTCACAAAATACATGTATATGGTGTATCCCTTGGACAAAGACGTGGTCGAATAAACATAACAATTTCAATTCACATCATACTTCTCCATTATGACAAAAAATAACTATATAAAGGGATGTTTATAAACATTATTATATGGTGGGATTGTTGAAAATTAAGCAAACTCATATAAACATTTAAAAAATTTCAAAAATAATCCAATAATAATCATTATTTCCCTCATGTATTTAATGGTCGGTGTAAGAAACCAGAATTGAATGAAAAAATTTTCATTATCCAATTTGAACAACATAATCCTCCCTCTGATTTGGAATTGAATAATTTATATACATTACATAATTACTAATTTTATTTCTCCCACATTAAAATATACATATATATAACCCATCCATTTTTTTAATTGACTAAAATAGATCAGTTGTTTTAAATTTTCATAGAATATGTTTTTGAAACCAATATTGTTCAGTTAAAAAAATTCACTCTTCTATTGAAGGTTGTGATTTTTAGTGTTGGTTACTTGTAACACCCCAAGATTCCACAATACATTTTCCATTGAATAATACAATAGTGTGTATTGTACGCACCTTAGAGTTATAACACACCACAAACCATCAAACAAGCTATTATGAATTGTAATACCCAATTTTTAAAATTTAATAAATTCTATCATTCAAAATGGACTTCATTTTTGGATTCTGAATATCGAAATTAGCTTAGGGGGAATTTTTTTTATTTTTATGAAAACATTCCATTTTTGAGAAATAGTGAAAAACACTGAGTTATAGTTTAAAACCGATTTTTTATTTAAAAAAATATTTATTTTATTTAAATTTATTTTAGGTAAAAATTGATACATACTACATATATATGTTCAATTTAATTTATTGGAGTCAGTTTATAATAAATTTAGATATATAAAAATTTTACTGAACTTTTCACTGTTTTTTACCCACCTCCTAGAAGCATTTGCAAATTCACATAAAACATAATTTTAATGCTTTTGTTAGTGGAATTTCAAAAATATAAGAGACATAGTTGATATCAGTAAGAAAAATGTTGTTCGATAGGATGAATTCTTTTTGCGATTAGTGACTTTTTACTTTTATTCACCACGGTTAAAATTAAATATGACATTTAAGGGTAAAAATGATATTATTATTACCCTAACACATGTAATAATTATATTTCATAAGTATAATTTGACCAGAAAAAACCTTAGGAATAAAATATGATCCTCTTTGGTCCACATTGATTAGATTAGGACACTTATTATTATTTTACTTAAAGAAGAGATAAAAGAGTTAAAATGAATGTTTAATAAATAAAATATTTTTATTATAGGGATTTACATAAGATAAATTAGACTACAAATATTCATTAGAAAGATAAAAATCTTTACAACATAATGGTATTTTTTTAATGCTTTTTAACATTAAATAATGTAATTTATTTATTATACAATGATGATGCAGTAATTACATAATTAATAAAATATTAAAATAATTGATATTATATATATCCATATAAACGTAATTTGAAACATTTAATGACTTCCACTAATTTTCAAGTCTAATATTACATATTATTTTTGGTTATATGAATTTTTTTCAATGTAATAATGTTTTTTTGAATTTAGAAAATAAAAATACCAAATAGTGTCAAAATTGACATAAAAGATGTTTTAAAACAAATATTATATTATTAATTGATATTATCGTCATAAAAATAAAAGGGTCATCCAAGAGTCTTATCTAATGATAGGTGTATCATTAATGAACTACTTGGGGATCTCATAGAAGTATATTGTATGTTTATGAACCATATAATTTAAAAATACAAGGAGACATGGTAAATGTCATACTATTTAACTAAGAGTTTACTTTAAAAGATAAAGTTAATAGAGTGACCCAAACCTGTATAAAACCTATTGTTTGAGTGGATTTAGACCCATACACACCTAAGACATTAAATAATTCATTTTTATCAATTATTATCTGAAAATTATTTTATTATATAATATTATTTTTAGCTTTTCCTAAGGTGCACCTCACCCTTCTTATAAAAGGGCACTCTCACTTCTTACTAATTCACACTGTTAAAGCAATTTGTCTCAGCTAACCCTTTCCCATATACCCCCTCAACTATTACCCATTCATCCTAGATGCCTTCCATTATTCATAAATCCAACATAATGAGCTCTTTTGAAAAAATCAAAAGGAAGAACCCGAAGAAGACGTAAATATTTCAACACCTCTTTAAATTTCCTTTCTTCTTCCACTTACTCTATCATTGTTGTTTCCATTCTAAAATACCAACTAGAGTATCTTCTATATAAAGTGATGATATTATAAATATGGTATAGCCATATTCATTATTCTATCCATCCTTTGAATGACATGTCACCATATGTGTGTATGTACGGCTTACCGTCTCCACGTCATGGTGTAATTTTTATTCAATACATTATTGTTTGGATGGGTATAATAATGATGTTTAATTGGTATAAATAATAAATATAACATGATAATTATTCGGTATATATGATATACCATCCAATTATATATTATATTAATATAAATGTAATGATATTGTCACTCATGCGTACATACGGATTACCGTCTCAACAAACGCAATGAGATTCATTCCTCATCTTCTCAATTCAAGAATAATTTTCATTTGATGATTAAAAATAATGTTTAATGAATTTATATCATTCTATAAATTAATATGATACATCTCATCCATAACAAATATGACTCACATAACGAATAATATAACGGAAAACGAATCCCTTAATACCCGAAACGATGATAATATGAAGATATTATTAATAAAGCAATGTTAAAATATCATATATGAATCATATTAATGTATATGATTCTTGTATAATTTAATAAAAATTATTTTTCCATTATACTGAAGTTTAACATACCCTCATCCAAGTAAAAGTACAAAGTATGGTTTAATTCTACAATCTCTTCATTATCTGAGGTGGTTTATAAGTAATTATCTACTTGGACCTATTTATCATCCACATCCATGTTTCTTAATAATTTAATTCAAAATTTTCTTAATATTTACTAGTCTATGGGTTAAAGTCATTTATACACTTTTTTTACTTTTATGAAATGTTTATAAAGGAATCTTTCCATCGTTTTTCAAACAAGGTACATTATAACATTTTTGACTAAATTAAGGTAAGAATGTATTTTTTTAACTTATACGATGGGTGCAGATATTATCTACCATTATAACATCATCAAATCTTCCATTACAAGCTAATAAAAATATTTCCAAAATAAATGATTTCTTTTATAATAATATCAATTTTAAATTTTTTCATAATAGAAGGAGATATTTCTTTAAAAAACGTTTTGATTTCATCTATGTCAAAATCCTTTGATAGATTTTATGTTTATTTGAAGTTTATTTATTATGATACAAAACTTCGATATTGTATTTAATGTTATTGTGATATTTTTGACTGTGGATGTGTTATTTTTATACCATTCATGGTTTATGGATAAATTAGTGACATTTTTTTGCTATTTTTAATACAAATGTTTATGGTATGTTTAAACTATTTCATATGACGAATGCCTTGGATATAGTATGTGACGGGTGGAGCCTACTATAGATCCTTGATGCATCACTTTGTTTCATCAGACAAACTAGTGTCTTGACACAAGGCCTTGACAAAACTGAATTTTTAGTCTAGGAAAAAGGTCCTTGACTATGTGGTTATGAAAGTCTGACATTATGCATTCCATCATTATAAAAGTGGCTATTGATATTGCATGTGATTATTCGTTAAGTAGAATATCCATGTGAGTAAGTAAATTGAATTATTTTATATTATAATTTCCATATTATGATGAAGTTCATGTTTAAAAGTATTTTGTTTTAGTCTTATAAATTGCATTAAATGTTTATGTTTATTTATGAAAGTTTCTGGTATATTATAATCCTTACTGAGCATCTGAGCTCACCAATTTTTATGTTTTTTTTTCAGGATGCGAAAAAGTATATTATGACTAACCTATAGGGATATTCTCTGGGATATTAGGGTTTTCTATGGAAACAATTTTGTTGTTGTTTTACATTTTATTATGTAATTTCATCCATATGAATGTATATATTACATCCAAGGCTACTAAACTAATCATACTATCTTGACATGATCATTTGTGATCATGCCAATGTTATGTAATAATGCACCAACTCGGGGTAACATGGGTCGGGGCGTTACAGTTGGTATCAGAGGGTGGTTTTGAACCTTGGAATCTAGATTTAGATAAACTCATATTAGAGCACATTACCCTATGATAGACATTGAGGGTTAGTATAGAAGAATTTCCTAGAAATTTTCTATTGTAGTGATTTTGTGAGTTTTCCAAGCAATTAATCCATGTATGGATACGAGCAGGTAATGGTGGCTCTGGCACAGAATTACCTAGTGGTAAAACCTGAAACACCACTTTGAGATAGACTAGAACGGGAACTGGTGCATGACAATTTTCCTTGCTATAATCTTCGTTATGACACTCCTGGGGGATATTATTTGGATAATTATCATTTTATATACAAACCACTCTGAAGGATTTATGAGTATATAAATCCTCAAAGAAAACATTATTTATTATTATAGATTTAATCCATAAACTGTTCAATTTATGTTATGTGTTTAACATGTTTGAATTTATGTATTTTGATTCCTAAAATAATCTAGTTTATTCCCTTGTTTAGAAATGGAACATAGTAGAAGAAATGTAAACCATATCAATGCACACACTCCATGTAGGTATTTCCCTCCTACTAAATATAATTATAGAGGAGATGGTGATACAACTGGTTCTGATCATCTTATCACTATACTGGGCCAACTCACTCATGTTATGAATAATAACCTTACCCATATAGATCCCCCTAATCCACGACGTGGAGGATCAATGTTAGACCTCTTCATGAGGCAACATCCACCAATGTTAAATGGGAGTAAAAATCCATTAGCAGTTGAGCAATGGAAAAATTCCTTAGAGAAAATATTACACACCTTGGGGAGTAGAGAATGAGAAAATTTTTCATGGAAGTTTACCGCCTCACTGGAGATGCTGTTCAATGGTTGTAATTGATTCAAAACAAAAAGGAAGATGATGAAGTAACAAATATGGAATAGAGGGATTTTTAAAACCTTTTATTAAAAAAATATTTTCTTCGTGACCTTCAAAAAGATATGGAAAGGAAATTTCTGAGTCTGAGGAAAATGGGGAATGAGAATGTCATGAAGGATTAAGAGAAATTTATAGGGTTAGTTAGGAATGCAGCGGATTATATATATAACCCAGGAAGTAAAATTGATCATTTCTTTGATGGGTTAAAACCATTTATCCGTACAACATTAGTCTCACAATCCATCTCTTCGTACGAAGATATTGTCTCTTGTTTTATCAAGACAAAAAATGAATCCTCTAAGTCTTATGACATTAAATTAATGCAAGAGAAGAAGAGATCTGATGAACACTCTAGAAATAGAAATAAGTGGAATAAGGGAAAAGTTGAATATCCAAATTGTAGTAAATGTGGGAAGAATCACCCCGGTACTTTCCTGAAGAGATGGGGAGTCTATTACAAGTTTGGGGAAAAGGCCACCAAGCTCATGATTGCAAGGGGAAGAATGAGGTTGTCAATATTGAATGATACAATTATAGATAAAGGGTGAATTAGGTAAATGAATATCCTATGTGTTAGGCTAACTTACCTCAGAAAAGGCCAAGGGATTAAGGCCATGTTTATGTTATCACTACTACAGAGGATAAAGCTCTGAAATACATGGTGGCATGTAATTTAATGGATTCCTCATGTTTAGAAAATTCGTTATTTGATTCTGTATCATCACATTATTTCATATCTTCCTAGTTTTCTAGGAAAAATTTTTATTTACAATTTTATTTTACAAGGGAGTTTTCATTCAAAACTCCCAAGGGAAGTATCATAGCAACAATGTTCTGTTAAACAGTCTCCATTAGGGAATTTGAATGATCTTTATCTACTGATCTCATTTTCATACCCATGATTGAATTTGATATAATCCTTGGAATGGATTGGCTTTCAGAACATGAGGAAAAAATTTATTGTAAGAATAAGGAGGTTACTATTTTTTATGATGATGATAAAGAACACATAATCATTAGAGAAGAATCATCACCACCTGATTCTTATCTAGATCCACCCCTAGTAGCTCAACTAACTTCAATTATTGGGGAGGAAGAGAATTAAATAACATTGGGTTAGGATATTAATGATCAAATAGAGGATATACCTATTGTGAAAGAATATGTTGATGTGTTTCCAGAATATTTACCTCGACGTCCTCTAGAATGATAAATTTAGTTTTCCATTGATTTAATTCATGGACCAAAGCCCATATGGAAGACCCCTTATATAATGCCCACTATGGAATTATTGGAACTAAAGAAACAACTAGAGGAATAGAGTTATAAGTGATTTATTCTCCCTAGTGTTTCTCCATGGGGATCCCCTATCCTTTTTTTAAGATAAAAGAAAGATCTATGAGTTTGTGCATTGACTACAGGGAGATCAGTGTTATAACAATAAAGAAAAAGTATCCCCTGCCTCTCATTGATGATTTATTCGACCAACATCATGGAGCTCAATACATTTCAAAGATTGACCATTAATCTGGATATCCTCAGTTGTGTGTGAATAAGGAAGGCATTCTGAAAACAACATTTTGAACTAGGTATGGGCACTATGAGTTTACAGTAATGCCTTTTGGATTAAATAATTCACCCTCTGTCTTCATGGATCTAATGAATAGAGTTCTCAAGGAATATCATCATGTCATTGTAGTGGTATTTATTGATGATATATTGGTATACTCAGAATGCTATGAAGATCATTAAAATCACTTGTGCATTATCCTGAACACTCATAGATGAAATGAATTATATGGGAAGTTTAGCATGTGTGAATTCTGGATTCAGGAGATTTCATTCCTCGGCCATATCTTCTATATGGATCAAATCGTCGTTGATCCTTATAATACAAGATCAATCCAAGAATGTCCAGCATCGACAAGTATACTTAATGTACGAAGTTTTATTGGTTTAGTAGGTTATTAACGGCGTTTCGTCCAGAATTTTGCCCGATTGGCTAAGCTATTAACAAAGCTCACACAAAATGTGGTTAAATATGTTTGGAAAAAAGTGTGTGAAGAATTTTTTGATGAATTTAAGAGAATATTATTCAATTCTCCTGTATTGAATCTACCATCGGGGAATGATGGGTTTTTTATATATGTTAATGAATCGAAGAAAGGACATGGTATTTTCCTTATCGAGAAAGATAGGGTTATTTCCTATGCATCACGATAGTGGAAATTTAATGAGAAAAACTATCCTACTCATGATCTTGAGTTAGAAGCTATAATATTTTCTTTGAAGATTTGGAGACACTATCTCTATGGGGAAAATTTCAGATATATATTGATCACAAGAGTTTGAAGTTTATTTTCTCATAGAAAGAACTCAACATGAAGCAATAGAGATGGGTTGAACTACTCAAGGATTTTGATTTCACTATACACTACCACTAGGGGAAGGAAAAGAAGGTGGAAGATGCATTCAGTGGAAATTATCATGGAGTATTGAAAAAGATGATAGTTTAAAATGATCCTATATACATGGATCTCTTAAAGATGGATATTGGAATAACCATGGAAGCTGAAACATCAATGCTTTTTCAAATGGTTTCCAAACCATCAATACTATAAAGGATAAAGATTTCTCAGACCGGTGATGAATAGTTTCAAAAGAAGATTAAAGATATGAATGATGGTAGATTGAGTGACATTGTGAATGAAGATGTAATTTTGAAATTTGGGAAGAGACTTTGTGTTCCCAATATTCCTGATCTAAAAAGAGAACTGTTGGATGATTCTCAAAGTTCCAATTTCTCTGTACAACCTGGTAGCACCAAATTGTATAGATATTGGATGGAACATTTTTTGTGGGACAACATGAAGTGGGATATTACTGATTTTGTGTCCAGATGCATGGTTTGTCAATAATTGAAATCTATAAGGCAACATGTTGGGGGATTCAGGAAACCTCTTCCCATACCGGAGTGGAAATGGAATAATATTATGATGGACTTTGTCATGGGACTACAAAAGACTCCTAGAAAGAACAATGCAATATGGGTCATTGTTGATCGTCGTACCAAGTTGGTACATTTTCATTCTATAAGAGAAGATTCACTTGAAATATTTGCATGACTATATATCAATGAAGTTGTGTGACTTCATGGAGTACCACTATCGATTGTTTCTGATCGTGATCCATGTTTTACATCAAGATTCTAGAAAAGTCTTCAGAAATCCATGGATACTAAACTTCATATGAGCACTCCCTACCACCCCAAACAGATGGACAATTAGAATAGACTATTCAAACCATAAGAAGATATGTCGATATCATGCTCACATGACCTTAATGGTATGTGGGATCAATATTTACCTATGGTAGAATTTTTCTATAAGAATAACTTCCATTCAAGTATTCAGATGGAAACATATAAAGAAATATAGGGAAAGTGACGTCGCACACCAACCTATTGGGTTGATGTTAGTGAGATAAAACTTTTTGGCCTAGAAATGGGGGGGAAACGATGGAAAAGGTGAAGGTAATCCAAAACTACATCAAAGAAGCTCAAAGTAGACAGAAGATCTATACTGATAACCATAGAAAGGCTTTGGAATTTCAGGCAAAATATCATGTTTTCTTGAATGTATCTCCAATGAAGGGTGTTATACATTTAGGAAATAAGGGTAAATTGAGTCCCAAGTACATTGGACCTTTCGAAATTCTAGAAAAAATTGGGGTTGTAGCTTACCCTTTGGTATTTCCGCCATGTCTCTCCAAGGTTCATGATGTATTCCACGTATCACTATTGAGAAAATACATGCCTGACCCAACACATATACCCGGCTGTGAGGAATTATAATTGGAACCAGATATATCTTATTGTGAAGTGCCTATCAAGATTCTTTATACAAGATAACAAGTGCTGACAAACTGGATGACTCGTCTAGTAAAGGATCTATGGAGAAACCATAAGATGGAAGAGGCAACATGGGAACCCAAGGAACATATGACGAAGAAACACCCGAGTCTTTTTATGCAGTAATATTATAGAATTTTCATGGACAAAATTATTTCAAGGTTGGGAGAATGCAACACCCCAATCATGCACAATATTTTTCCCTTTGAATAATATAATAGCATGTGTTGTACACAACTTCGAGTTCTAATACACCACAACAAATCAAACTATCCATTATGAATAGTAATACCCTCCTTTTGAAATTATATAAATTTCATCATTCAAAATGGACTTCATTTCTTGATTCGGAATATCGAAATTAGCATAGGGTGAATTTTGGAATTTTTCTAAAAACATTCAATTTTTGATGAATAGTTAAAAACACTAAGTAATAGTTAAAAACCGATTTTTTAAAATAATTCTTTATTTTATTTACATATATTTTATGTAAACATAGATAAATAATATCTATATAACTTCAATTTAATTCATTGTAGTTAGTTTATTATAATTTTACATATATTAAAAATTTATTGAACATTTCACCGTCTTTTACCCACCTTCTAGGAGCATTTGCAAATTCACATAAAACATAATTTTAGAACATTTTTGAGTGAAAATTAAAAATTCTTAGAGACACTCTTTATATCAATATTAAAAATTTTGTTCAATAAGATGAGAATAATTTTTGATGAGTAGTGACTTGTTACTTTTATTTACAACAGTTAATTGTAAATAGTGTATTTAAGGGTACAAATGATATTATTATTACCCTAATACATGTCCTAATTATATTTGATAATTATAATTCAATGGAATACAACCATAGAATAAAATATTATCCTATTTGGTGCACTTGTATTAGATTATGACACTTATTATTAATTTATTTAAATAACAGTTAAAAGAGTTAAAATCAAATCTTAATAACTAAAACATTTTTAATATAGGGTTATACATACGTTATATTTGACTATAAATATTCATTGTAAAACTAAAACAATTTCCTACATAAGCGTATTTTTTTATATTTCTTATTCATTAAATAATTTAATTTGGTTATGACACAATAATGATGCAGTAATTACATAATTAATGAAATATTAAAATAATGGATATTATAAATATTCAAATAAATGTAATTTGAGACTTTTTAGGAATTCCACTAATTTTATAGGTTACTATGATATATCAAGGCTGGTTAGATGAATTGTTTTCGATGTAATCATGATGTTATGAATTTATCCATAACAAAATACCAAATAGTGTCAAAATTGACATAAAAGAGTTTTTAAAAAAAATATTATATTATTAATTGATATTCAATTCTTAAAAATCCATGGTTTGACAAAAAGACTTATCTAATGATAGGTGTTTCATTATTGAAACACTTTTCAGTTTTTTGGAATTATATAGTATGTTTATGGACCATACAATATAAAACTTTAAAGAGACATTGTAAATGTCAAACTATTTAACTAAGAGTTATATCTAAAAGATAAAGTTAATATAGTTCCCCAATGCTATATAAAATCTATTAGATGAGTGGTTTTAGACCTTTACCCACCATAGATGTTAAATAATTCATTTTTCAGTGATTATAAAACGAATATAATTTTATTATAAAATAATATTTCTAGCTTTTCCTAAGATTCCCCTCACCCATCTTATAAAAGGTAACCCCCCATTATCTATAATTCACACCTTCAAAACCATTAGGCTCGGCCAAACTCTAACAAAATACCCCCTAAACTATCCCCAATTAATCCAATGGGCCTTATTTTAGTCATAAAACCAACTGAAGGATCCCTTTTGATCAAATCAAAAACAAAAACCTGGAGAAGAGGTAAATATTCAATCACCTCTTTCAAGTTCTTTCTATTTCCACTTACTCTTTCTTTGTTGTTTCCACTATAAAATAATAACTCTAGTATATTATATATAATATGATTTTATTATTAATATGGTCCAACCATATTCATTATTTTATCCATCCTTTGAATGACATGTCACTATATGTGCATACGTACGACTTGCCATCTCTAAGTCTTGGTGTAGATGTTATTCAATACATTATTATTTGGATGGGTATAATAATGATTTTTAATTTGTATAAATAATAAATATAACATGATAATTATTCTTTATATTTGATATAAAATCCAATTATATATTATTCTAATGTCAAAATAATGATATTGTCGCTCGTGCGTACATACAGATTACCGTCTCCACGAACGAAATTAGATTTATTCCCCATCGTATCCATTTCAGACTAATTTTCATTTGATGATTTAAAGTAATGTTTAAAGACTGGATAAAATTCTATATATGAATAATATACATCTCATCCCTAACAAATATGAATCACATAACAAATAATATAAACTAAAATGAATCTGTTAACACACGAAACAAAGATAATACTAAGATATTATTAACAAAGCAATGTTAAAAGATCATATATGATATCATAATAATGTATCTGATTCTTGTATACTTTAATAATAATATTTCACCATTATAAAAAAGTTTAACCTACCCCCAAAAATGGAAAATTATGAGGTAAGGATTAATTATACAATCTCTTCATTATCTGAGGTTATGTATACGTAATTATATACTGGGACCACATTATCATTCGCTTTGATGTTTCATAAAAATATATTTCAAAGCATTTTTTTTATTTTCTATACAATGGGTTAAAGTCTTTTATACAGTTATTTTACTTTTATAAGATGATTATATAGGAAATTTCCATCATTTTCCAAATAATTTCCTTTATAACCTTTTCGACAAAATTTATGTAAAAGTTCCTTTATTAACTTATACGGCGGGTGTGGATATTTTCCGCCATTATAACATCATCAAATATTTCCTTACAAGCTTATAATAATATTTCCAAATAAATGTTTTATTTTATAATTATATAAATTTTAATTGTTTTCAAAATAGAAGGACATCTTTTTATAAAAAAGGTTTTGATTTCATCTATGTCAACATCCATTGATGGAATTTAAGTTTATTTGATGTTGATGTATTATTATAAAAAACATCTATATTGTATTGATGGTTTTGTGATATGTTTGACTGTGGATGTTTTAATTTTATACAATTCATGGTTTATGAAAATGTATTGACATTTCGTATGCTATTTTTAATACGAATGATTACGTTATGTTTAAACCTTTTCATACTAGGAATGAATTGGACTTAGTATGTGAATGGTGGATCCCGCTTTAGCTCCACGATACTTCTCTAGGTCTCATGAGGCAAACTAGTTTCTTGGAACAAGGCCTTGAAAAAATCATAATTGTAGTCTTGGCACAAGTCCCTGACTATGCGGTTATGAAAGTCTAACAATAAGAATTCAATCATTATGAAAGTTGATATTGATATTGATGTGATTATTCGACAAGTAGAATATCCATGTGAGTAAGTAAATGTAATAATTTGATTTTATCTTTACCATATTATGCTGAAGTTAATGTTTAAAAGGATTTTGGTTTATTCTTATACATTGCCTAAAATTTTTATGCTTATTTATGAAAGTTTACGCTATATTGTTATCCTTACAGATCATCTGAGCTCAACCCTTTCTATGATTTATTTTTCCCAGGATGCGAAGAAGCATATTATGACTAACCAGTGTTGTCTATGGAAACAATGTTGTTGTAGATTTCCCTTTTATGATGTAATGTAAACCTTATTAATGTATCTAGTATTACAAAGGAAACTAAACTAATCGGTCTTTCGAGACTTGATCTTTTTTTATCATACAAATGTTATGTAATAATGCATAGACTATGGGTAACAGGGGTCAGGGTATTACATTACATCGCATAAACAATTGGGTGGATGGAAATAGGTGACTCTAGAGAAAACTGATGTGTCTCAAACACCTATATGGTTAGTGTATTTTTCACAATATATTAAAAATTATCATGTGTTGTACAATACATTAAAAACAAAACAACTTTCTCCAAAATATATTTTTTAAATTGATAATTAATCCCAATGTGCTTTGTTAATGAATGTTGGATTAAATTCTTTCTTTATTTGACTATACATTATTTTTCACACATGAAATCCAATAACTTATGTTACAACAAATGATGAATTCTAGTCGTATATAGAACTAAAATAGTTTGCAATAGTGAATCACATCAAATTGTTTTGTTCATTATTCTGAAAAAAGGCATTTTCTTTTGTTTGATTAATATATAAAAAAAATCATTCCACTATTTTAATCAAACTCTCCATGGGAAAAATTTTAAGGAGATTGTGATTAATTGTATTACCTAATATATGTATATGGGAGTATACAAAATAATCAAATTTTCTAATAATTTTCTAATTATAAGTAACATCAACTCAATTTGTCATTAAATATTTTGATAATTTTACCTCTATCACCGCCAGAGAATCCATTCTCTATGAGATAATTATATGAAATATTTTTAAGACATCCATGACATATTTAGTTTGTGAGATAAATTTCCAATCCAATATCTGAGTGAAATATATTCCATTGAACAATAATATTTCACCAATTATATTAATCTAAACTTTTCATCATATGAGTTAAGAAAATCTCATACATTGGTTTTTATCCAAGACTCTTAATATAATTTCATCGATGTAAATATAAACAATCAACATATGTTCATTTTCATCCTATAAATTGTTATCATGATCATCTCCATACCTATGAGTATAGAGATTCTTTAAAATTTTATCTATGTTGGAATTTCATAAATGTGGTGATTTCTTGAGACCATACAAGGACATCTTCAGATGAAACACATTTTCTTCAAATTATTTAGTGAATAAATGGTCTTGTCACCCGATCTGAACTTATAATTCAAGGAAAAATTTCAATAAGATTTATTATACATAAATTTTATATATTTTCAATCCCTTTTGAATTTTAATAGTTATAAATAATTGAATAGTATCAACTCATAAAATAGGTGAATACACCTCATGGATATAAATTCTGTCAATTTGGGAATACCCTTTTCACATAAGTGATACTTTTTTCCAAATTAACATTTCAATACCATTTTGTTTATTTCAAAACATCGAATTTTTTCATTGACATTTCTTCACATAAATATGAATAAACACCTCACATTTCATTATATTCCATTTTTTCAAACTCCTCATTTGTATCCATGATTCATCACTCATAAATAATAGAATTTTAGAATTTTTTGGTTCTTCTAATGATAATATATTTACATGTTGAAGTGCATTTATTCTTTGGGATTACACTGAAACTATACTTTATTTTATAGTATTTATTTTGATGATTTCTTCCACAATAGATGTCACAATATAACTACTAATGTTTTTGGTTATTTATCATATTATGAATCATTATTAGAGATCACTTAATTCCTTATAGTACCCCTTGATATATACACATCCCCACTAATAAAATATTATGAAATTATGTGGGTGTGTTGAAAAATATACAAATCTTCTATTTTCACATGTTCATCTTCAATCAATATGAAATCTTAAAATTCAATCATTTATTCCAGGGATTTGTTATAAAAACATCAATATTTGTTTTTTGACATTTATAAAAGAAATATTCCTTCATATACCTATCTATAATTTTCTAGAATTATTATTTGTTTATAATAATTCATTTCCCTCAAAATTCATAATATAAATTATATAATTTACTCCTTTCTATACCACATTTCATATTGATTATTTACATAAATTTCAAATAAGCACAATATATTTGTGATTTCATCCGCAAATATGACCACATCTTCCAAAATTTTTTATATATGATACTTTCTAATCAATATTTATAAATACATTTCTTTAATATATTATTTATTCTTTCCATAAGGAAATTTTGTTACGCTTATCTGACTGCTGATACCAAATGATAGCTACTATGCCTTCCATGTATTATTTAATTTAATGATATATTGATTTGGTAACATTTTCATTAAAATTTTCTGGAACATTACATTAGAAATGTTTTTCAACTTCTTTGGTATGTATTATTAAATTTATAAACCTTAGTATTTTTTGTATTATATATAATAAATGGAATATTGTTATTCATATATATATATATATAACACTATAATATATTTCATTTAGAGAACTTGGTCCACATAACTCACCATAACAAAATTTGTGCCACCTTGATACCTTCATATTCTATATCTTGTAGGTCATCCTGATAATAGCACCCATTTTATAAGAACCAGAAGTGTGAATATGATCATATAAAATATAGTGATTTTCATTAGACATATTTATATTTAACATCTTTCAAGATAATTTTAGGTGAAATTTATAAGGTGTTTATTTCATATAATATTATATACTTATTTGGAGTGCATAAAAAGCTTTTATTCTCCAACATAATAATTATTTCATTTTATTATTATACCCCAAAGACTAGGTGATCGAAATTTTTTTTGAATGTAAAATCCTTTTGACTAAACTCCAATATACGTCCAGAATCTGAAAACATTATAAAACTGGGTAAATTATGAATTATCCCATCAAATATAAAATCATCTCATAACCTGATATATTTTAATCCAATATTTTATTTTCTATAATCACTAACCATAATTTTGTAATCATTATTGAAATGAATTATTCAATAACTATTTTCATTGAATTTTACAATGATGTTATTATTTCTATTTATAAGTGATATGAATCTACATTAACAAATCTAAGAGCTAGCCTAATTGGTTTCCCTTATTGCGATCATACAAACATTTTACTACTCTAAACTATAATCATCATTCTTGTTTTTGATGAATGTGCCTCCTCAACAATATCCTCCTGACACATTTTTCTTCTAATTATTTATAAATGATGTTCCATGAAAATATGGTTTTGTATGAAGATTATAGCTTTTAATTTAATCTAATATGAGACATTAATGATTACATGTTTTGTCATTTAATGGAAAGTATGATTTATTTATAACGAAATACTTTATAATAATAACAATATCCATCAAAAGAAAAGGAAAAAATAGATGTTATTCATATCAGTTTGTAATGATCATCTGCATGGATATACCTTTTAGAAATAGTAAACATATGGGATATTTATTGCAACATTTAACATTAAAACATTTTAATAATGATTCATTAGACAATTCAACAATATTTGTTTCAAATATAGTTGTATGAAGACGTATGTTCTTCTCTGGAGTGAGAGGTTGTGGTTTTCATTAAACTGTTTACTTTATCTTGTTATTGGATATCTATAATTGAGTAATTTTTATGTTTTCCTCCATAAACATTACGTTGGATTTACTTGATGATGATTGTGTGTATTTTTCATCATTCACGGTGTCAAATACCAATAATTATATCTGGCCTTCCATCAAAAAATCATAACTCATTCATCCAAATACATAATTTTCATTACTCATTCATTTATTGTATTAAGTAAAGCATTTATTATTTTATTTTTTCAGAAAATTTATTCTTTATTCAACATTCATTCATTTTTTTTTAATTTCTATTTCAGTGTTTTAAATTTCCAGGCTACAGTTATATATTTTACTCACCATGGTGTTTCATTTATATAATTGAGTAATGAAACATTTTATAATCCATCTTAGTCTTTTCACATTACATATCATTTACATCATTGTATATGTCACGTTATTCTTATAAACAAACCCTTCCAATAGATCCTTCATTATCTTCATCACTATAAACATTTTATGACTTAATTTCAAATGATATTAAAAAATTCTCATTATAGTTTAAACATCTTTCTTCTCTCATTTCCCAAAACTACCATCTTAGTTTAAGATAAGTGATATTATACTAAAGGGAATATATTTATAATTATTTTAATAATATTTAATATTTTCAAGATAAATTTATATTAACTATCATGTTATTAAATGTTTTTGAGAAACCTAGCTAAGATATGTACCTCCACTCCACAATTGAAACATGCATGTAGAATCATGACAATAATCATTCCTTTTCCCATTTCAAAATTAGAATAAAATAATGAAATTACATCAGAAATTCTATCAACTTCTTAAATTTACAGAATTCATAATTTCATTAATAAATTAAATGAAACCTAATGACTGGTTTCCTTAATTATCAAATCACAAACTCAATTTCATATTTCCTAGGCCAATAATGTTTAACGAAATATATCAAGAGAAATTTATTTTTGATAGTTTTCATCCACAATCAACACATTTAAATTGTAACATGGATGTAGTTTTGTTGTTATCTTCTTTACAATATTTTATATACTAAGATCTTTAGAAAAATATCAAATATCATCGATATGAAAATTTCGTTGATCAAAAAATGAAACCAACCATTTCATATAATTTAATTTTCAAGTATTTATACAATTTTCAAATAACATGAATCTTATCCTGTTAAACCTTCAAATATCCTTCATAAATAATACATATTTTCTCAAATAGCATGATAGGATTTATAGACATTACCTTTGTGAATATTTGATATTCAAGAGAACTTCACAAGGAATTAATGGTTTCTACATTCAAATCCAATTAAAAATTATTTTATTCTGTTAAGGATTTTCAATATATATTTTAATTGATTATATAGAAAAATTTAATAAAATAAATTTTCTCAGGGAAGCGGAATAATTTTATATTTGGACGGACCATAACTACAAATTACATACTTTTAATGATGGTAACAAAATTTTTTTATTAAATTATTCCCATTCTTCCTAAAGAGAAATATAATAACCCTAATGATATTACTAATTATAATAATACATATGAAAAAAAACTAATATATTGGGATTTATTTCTATAAAAAAATCTCCTTTAATGAGGATCTTATTCTCTCACCTTGAGTAACCATATCCTTTCACACTATATATTCTCTCATCGAGTGATTAAATGTGTAAATATCAATTATTATTTTACTAGGATAACTGTAGAGACCCTAAGCTTGACATACATAGACATTAAATTACTTTTGCAGAATACTTAATACATAACAAAAATAGACACACAAGGAACATAATAGATTAGTGTCTTTGGAAACTTTGAACGTAATCTTCTAATCATGGTGAATGTTCTTCAACATCTCCCATAAAGATCTTCCACCATTTTTCATACCTAAAACCTTTCTTTATATCCTAGAGAAAAGAAAACATAAAAAGGGAGAACTCAAATGCTCAGTATGGTTAAGCATGGAGAAAATAAAAAAAACCATATATATTTGAACATAACAACATGAACATAATGTTTAAACATCGAAATTTTGAGCAATAACATAAAACATGGCAGTACGTAAGGAATATATCAAAATAGAACATAAATCATGATAAATTATCTTGTAAATAAAACTTGTAATTATGGAAAACCATTAAGCACATGATATGATTTCCAATGTAGCCAAGCCATTGCTTCCAAGACCATCTTAGTGGACAAAGTCCTTTTCTGATTCGAGTTCACTCCTCATTCATGTCCTGTATTACTGAACCAGATTAACATACCATTCCAACCATGTCTATATCATGAGATATTAATAATTACCCAATGAATTGGAGGGAGATATAGGTCCTACCCATCTCATAATGAAATCATTATTACTTGTTCCACAACATAAACATAAATCATTCATCATAACCCAAAGAAATAAAATGGGTTTCATAATCATCATCCCATCATAACATTATACATATAAAACAAATGGATATCATTTCATCATAAGAAAGGTGAAACCATGTAAATCATAGACACATTATTCTTGAATCATAATCATATGAAATAATGTGATATTAGATGGAAAAATGGTTTTGATAAAACACGTGAAATTAATTCTTAGGGAAAATATCCTTTCTTCTTAAAAATCAATTTCTTTTCAAAAGATGTCATGTAATTTTAAAAGAAAGTGATTTTGTTGAAAATATTAATGAAATATTTTGTTTAAATCTTCATGAAAATAAGGCTTTATAAAACATTAAAAATCCTTTCATGGTGTATAAGTTAAAAAACATTTTTCTCGTAGTTTTGCCGAAAAAGTCAAAAAGTACCTAGTAAAAGAAATATTCCTACACACCATGTATTAAAAGTCAAAATGGGTAAAAATAACATTAAACATACATGAAATTATTTTTAGAAAACAGGGACGTGGATGATAAATATAACCCCATTGAATACTTATGAATAAACCATCTCAGATAAAAATGAGATTGGAAAAGTTATCCCTTACCTTAGATCCGATATGCTTCACACGTATCCGAAACTCCTGTATAATGATTTAAATAATTTCATTGACTTATTAAATAATCATATTCATTTTTATGATATCATATATTTTTTACTTATGACTTTATATTACCCGTTCTTTTGTAAGTTCCATGTTAAAGCAGCGTTTTGGGTAAAATTGATTTATTTATCATACATGTTTGGACTTGTTCTTCTTGATAATATTACTTATGTCCTGATTTAGTTAATTACAAAATGTGAAACATGATTTATATGTAATATATATTAATCATATACATATATATATTATAGATCGACAAATGTAATGAAATACACTATTCATGGAGACGGTATGTCGTACGTACGCATGAATGCTGTTTTCATTTCCTTATTGAATTGAATGGAATTAAGTAGATGACATACATATATATCTATATACATAAATAATGTATAATTATTATGTAATATATTTAATTACTACTTATTATATATACTTTATAATCATTCATGAATGGTTAACATGGAGAATGAATCTCATCGTGTCGTGGAGACGGTAGTCCGTACGTATGCACAAGTGATGATATCATTCCTGTGATTGTGGAATTGTATTGTAGTGTATATATAATATTTATGAATAAATATCACTATAGAATAATCATATATAGTTATTTATTTACACCAAAATACCCATCCATGTAAGGTGGTGGTTGAAAACAGATTACACCACGACGTGGAGATGGTATTCTGTACGTACGCACGCGCGGTGATTTCTTTTTCCGTATGATGGATAGATGGTGAAATAGGTTTTTTTCATACATATAAAAACATATCAGTATATGAGTGATACTAGTGTTATTACTTCATAATGAAATAACTAATGAAGAAGAAGTAAAAGATTAAATAAAGTTGAATGAATTGGTAATGGACATTACCTCTTCTTTGAAGTGCCTCTTCTTAACCTCCTCTTAGGGCACTAAATATGGTCTTTGAAGAAGAAAAGGACCTCTAAGATGTTCTAGGGAAGTGGATATATGAAATTGTCTGGGGTTGGCCGAGCATGAAGGCTCAAAGTGGTGTGAGGAAGAGAGGGAGGAGGTGCCCTTTTTTAAGGGAGGAGAGGGGAACCTTTGGAAAACTTAAAATATTAATTTGTTATAATGTAAAATTCGGTTATTAATAGCTCCAAAATAATTTATTTAGAATCTACAGTGGGTATGGGTATCAATCCTCTCATCCAATAGAATTTAGACAAGTTTAGGTTTCTATTTTAACATAATCATTTAGATTTAACTTTAAGTTAAATAAGTTTACTTTTACTGTGTCTTCTTGTTTTCTTACACTATAAGGATAATAATCATACTATAACAAGACAAACGAACCCCAAGTTATATATTATTAATATACAAAACGTTATGTAAGTCAATTGGCCGAACCATAGATTTTTAGGAATAAAATAACAATTAATAATATATTATTTGTTTTAAAAACTATTTTATGTCAATCTTGACACTATTTGGTAATTTATTTTTGTGAAAATCATAACAGAATTATTATTTCGAAAAAAGTTAATTAAATCAATTAGAACATTTCATATTATCCTAGAAAATAATTTTAATACATAAAAAGTCTCAAATTAAATTTAATTGGGTATTTATAACATCAATTATTTCCATATTTCATTAATGATATAATTACTGCATCATCATTGTGTCATCAATAAATTAATTTATTTAATGTCTAAAAATTATAAATAAAATACCATTATGTCGGAAATCGATTTATATTTCTAATGAATATTTATGGTCTAATTTATCTTATGTATAACCCTATATTATAAATGTTTTAGTAATTAAACATTGATTTTAACTATTTAAATATTCTTTAAATAAAATAATATTAAATCTCCTAATCTAATCCAAGTGGGCCTAAAAGGTCATATTTTATTCCTAAGTTTGTTTATGGTCGAATTAAACTTATCCAATATAATTAGGACATGTGTTAGGGTAATAATAATATCATTTTTACCCTTAATTACCCTATTTACTTTTAACCGTGGTAATAAAAAGTAAAAAATTACTATTCACCAAAAATTATTTTCATCACATTAAACCAAATTATATTCCTTGATATTAACCAAGTCTCTCGGATTTTCGAAATTCAATTCACAGAAGTGGTTAAATTTCATTTAAATGAATAATTCAGTTTTTTAACTACCACTGAGTGGTTTCACTATTCATCGAAAATTGATGCTTTTTAGAAAAATACCAAAAATTCAGCCTAAGCATTATTTGATATTCTGAATTCAAAATTGATGTCTATTTTTCCAAATTCAAAATATATAAGTGGCATTAATTAATTTTAAAATTAATTTCCATTGTCAAAAAAATAGTGTGTTTTTAAGAATCAAAAACTATCAAATGATTGATATTTGTTTATCTCCATTTTTAAAGTGAAATTAATTCTAATTAAAAACATTGGATTAAATGGTAAAAATATATTCTAATTAAACTTTAAAACCAATTTAAAAAATAATCTAACAGCATAAATTATTGCGATGAAAAAAAACATTTAATTAAAATATAGCTTGTTTTGACTATTCATTAAAACATGAAAGTTATCAGAATAATATGAAAATTTTATCAAAAGTAAATAATTATATCATGATTGTAAGGAAGAAATTTATTTTGTCAAATTGAACTTCTAGACATGTCAAAAACAAGATATAAGGTGGGTGCGCCAGTAAAAGGTGGGAAAACTGAAATTGTTTAAAAATACATATTTTACACAAAAAAATTTATTTTGTTCTCATACCATATTATAGAAAATTAGTAAGATGAATAATCATGTTATAAAATTCAAATTGTTTTTAATAATATTCATAACGTCTAGTCCATAATAATATTATAACAATATATCATTGTTTAGTGAAACCCGGTATTGCGTACTACACACACTATCGAGGTAGGTCGTGATTGCG
Source organism: Viscum album (assembly GCA_963277665.1). Classification (NCBI taxonomy): domain Eukaryota; kingdom Viridiplantae; phylum Streptophyta; class Magnoliopsida; order Santalales; family Viscaceae; genus Viscum; species Viscum album. Next base: position 2,012,484,044 of record OY728153.1, on the reverse strand, counting down.
TGTAATGAAAGCCAAGAATTGTGTTGAATATACTACAAGAAAATGAGGTTTTTTCATATAGAACAATCTAATATTGGTGTAGTGTATAATAGAATATCAAAAAAATTAAAAATAAAATATCTCACGAAATCTCGGGGTGTTAAATTCTACCCCCCTTAAAATGAAATTCTATCCTCAAAATTCGTCGGGGTTATAAATCATTTACCATTAATAGAAACCCACATCATAAAAAGGAATACTAAAACATAATTTTAAAAACTAAAGTATGAAATGTAACGATTACCCAAAGTAACTCATCACTTGTTTCCATATAGGAGAACATAGCTGAAAATATGGATATGGAAGAGAAATCTAACCATCAAGTTCGGATGGAGAGTGGTAGAGAACATGGCTATGAAAAAGAAAACAATCACAAAGCCATAGATTTGTGATGATCTAAGGTACCATATGATTAATCGTATATAAGGACACTAGGACAACATTTTTGATTTCCAATATCATTTCTCTGAAGTTAAAGAAATTTGAATTAGAAGAAATACGTTCTTGTTTTTGGTAGAGTCTCATTATTGGTCATTCCATTGACAATTTCCACATCATTACATAATGAAATGAAGTTGAATTTGTCATTCGTAAATTGTTAGCAGATCATGTGATAGGATGATGGGTCATTCCATCTGTTTCAAATAAAAGGTTAGAGAAAGTTATCAAATATACATAAGTCCATTTATGGTGAGGTTAATCATATATGATTCCAAAAATGAACTTATACATCATATATCATACCGCATAATAAAATAAAACTAGTTTCTACTAACCAAGGACTTCTTCTGGGCCAGTGGAATGCAATAAAGGCCAGTCGCACTTCGGTTGTGGGTTCGATTCCCGCAGCCTTGTCCGACGCGATGGGTTGTCGCCCGTCCTGCATGTTGTACTATTTCTACAATTACATCATTATGACATTCCATCGATAATATCGAAAACAGTTCTATCCTTAAACTAACATAGGTTCAACATAATCCATTTCAAATCTTTAGGCGTATCCAAAATAATTTTGTCCAAGCTTATAGTATAAAGAAAACAATTACTAGAAATGCCATCTACCGGGCATGTGAATACCATCATTGATCCTCGATATATCTTTTTCATCACATTACAATCATGTGAATACCTTAATCATTTATTCTCTTGAAAAATGAATACCCATTTAACCTTAGCGAAAACATGAATGCTGTCAAAAGTTAACTCTTTCCACATAAGAAAATCCCAAAATTTCTATATACTCAAACCATGATATAACATTCTTCTTATTTTAGTCATGGGATCATTATTACTATAATATTATTTTCTCCTTATCCCTTAATTATGCACATTTCATCTTCGTTCCAAAAATATTTCTATCACATTTTCATGGTTACCAGTACCATATAAATATTGGAAACACATACATAAATATTCCAAAATTCCAAAATACCATAAAGAGATTCCATGATACTATTTTGAAATCCCATTACATAAACACTTAATCACTACACATCATCATTTTCATACTCATCATCACAAATAGTGATCGCATGAGACTTCCCTTTATCCTTTTCCTTAAGAGGTTGCTCACGTTGATTATCATTAACCTAGGGATTAGGGTATTTATTAGCATAATACCCCATTTCCTTGCACATGAAGCATTGATGTGTTGGTGGAGAGTTCTCTGTAGTCTTTTCTCTATTCACATCATTAGCAACCTTTTTCCCATGACGTCAAAAATCAACTACTTGATGACCTTCTTTTCCACACTTAAAAATTTTCTAGTACCTTTTAGGCAATCTCCACCATGCTTCTTTCCACACTTTGAGAATAAAGAAACATTCATCTTCGTTTCATAATTGTTCTAAGATTTCACCTAGAACTCCATCTTTCATTTCTTGCCCAAACCATGAGATGGATATGTTACACCAACTTCCAGTTCTACCTTGATAGCGAAACACACAATTTCTTCGTAGCTACTGAAGTCTCATATAGCTAATGCCCTTCGAAAACTTGGGTTTAAGACACTGAAAAATTGATCAACTTTACATTCAGGATGGATGATAAATATAGATGCATACCTTGCAAGTTTTGTAAAATTCACTTCATATATACCAACAGATTCACCATCCTTCTTCATAAGCTCAAGAAAATCCTTTTACATCTTTGTTCGAAGAATACGAGGGAAGGACTTACTGAAAAACAAGTTCTTGAACTCGTCCCATTCTGTGGACTCAATTTCTTCTCTTTGCCTCGTATTCTTGATAATATTCCACCATTGATCAGCATCACCTTCGAAACTATATAGTAATAATATGAATTTATCATGCTCAGAACATTGTAGAACAAAAAATAGAATTTCAGTGGTACCGATCCATTGTTCAGCCACTAAGGGATCAGAAGACCCGATGAATGAAGGTGGGTGCTGCCTCATGAAGGATTCAACAGAATCTTGCTCCTTCTCTCCTCATATTGAAGTCCAGAATGATTCATAGCTTGTGTAAGTATAGAAATAAGATTGTGCACTCCATCTCCCAGGACATTGGTTTTGTCAAGAAGAGAATTATTCCATTGTCCATTACATTGATCAACACGGTTCCTTCGGGTTCCAACCATCGTCTAAAACCAAAAAGTAATAGTGTGGGATGTAAATACCATGCTAGGAAAAATAACATAATAAAGGTGGATTACCTTCAATATATAACATCTTATGATTAATTCTAAGATCATTAGCACAATTCTAGGACTATAACCTATACGTATACTTAAGCTTTGGGACATCCCTAGAAATAACATAGAAATATCTCTAGTGTTTTCACTAAAGTGTTCGCATCATAGTTTCAAAAGATTAACTAAACCATTCCTCTGATACCAACTGTAGAGACTCGAAGCTTGACGTACATAGACATTACATTACCTTTGCTGAATACCTAATACATAACAAAAAACAAACACACAAGGATCGTAATAGTTTAGTGTCTTTGGAAACTTGGAACACAATCTTCTAATCGTGGTGAAAGATCATCAACATCTCCCATAAAGATCTTCCCCTTTTTTTCTTACCTAAAACCTTTCTTTATATCATGGGGAAAAGAAAACATAAAAAGCGTGAACTCAAATGATCAGTAAGGGTAAGAATGGAGAAAATAAAACAAACCATATACATTTGAACATAAAAACATGAACATAATTTTTAATCACCGAAATCTTGAGTAATGACATAAAACATGGAAGTACGTAAGGCATAGATCAAAATATAACATCAATCATGATAAAATAGCTTGTAAATAATACTTGTAATTCTGGAAAAACATTAATCACATGATATGATTTCCATAGTAGCCAAGGCATTGCTGCCAAGACCATCTTAGTGGACAAATTCCCTTTCTTAATCGAGTATACTCCTCGTTCAAGTCCTTTATTACTGAACCATATTAACATACCATTCCAGAAATTTATATCGCATGAGATATAAATATTTACCCAATGCATTGGAGGGAGATATAGTTCCCACCCATCTCATAATGAAATCATTCTTACTTCTTCCACAACATAAACTTAAATCATTCATCATAACCCAGTGAAATAAAATGGGTTTCATAAACATCATCCCGTCATGAAATAATTCATATAAAACAAATGGATATCATTTCATCATAAGAAAATTGAAACCTTGTAAATCATAGAGACATTATACTTTAAACATAAACATATGAAATAATATCATCTTAGATGGAAAAATGGTTTTGATAAAACACTTGAATTGAATTCTTGGGGAAAATATCCTTTCTTCTTAAAAATCAATTTCTTTTCACAAAACATCATGAAATTTTAAAAGAAATAGATTTTTTTGAAAATAGTCATGAAATATTTTGGAGGAAGATTCATGAAAAAAAGAGTTATAAATCCATAAAAATCCTTTCATGCCGTAGAATTAAAAAAAACATTTTTCTTGTACTTTTTAAGGAAAAGTCAAAAAGTACCTCGTACAAGAAAGATTCCTTACACACCATGTAGTTAATGTCAAAAATTTTTAAAAAGGACTTTAATCATACATGAAATAATTTTTAGAAAACAGGGACGTTGATGATAAATATAACCCCATTTAATACTTACGAATAAACAATCTCATATAAAAATGATATTGGGAAAGTTATCCCTTACCTTAGGTCCGATATGATTCGTACGTATCCGAACCTCCTGTATAATTATTTAAATAATTTAATTGACATATTACAAAATCATATTCATTGTTATGATATCATATATGGTTCACTTATGACTTTATATTACCCATTATTTTGTATGTTCTATGTTAAAGCAGCATTTTGGGTAAAATCGTTTTATTTATCATACATGTTTGGACTTGTTGTTCTTGATATTATTACTAATATCCTAATTTAATTAATTACAGAATGTAAAACATGATTTATATGTAATATATATTCATCTTATACATATATATATATATATATGATATATTGATAAATGGAATGAAATACATTGTTCATGGAGACGGTAGGTCGTACGTACGCATGAATGCTTTTTTCGTTTCCTTATTGAATTTAATGGAATTAAGTATATGAAATACATATATATATATAAATAAATCTTGTTTCCTTATTATTTCATACATTTCATGATTAATTATTATATATAATTTATAATCATTCATGAATGGTTAACATGGAGAATGAATCTCATCACGTAGTGGAGACGGTAGTCTGTACGTAAGCACGAGCGGTGATATCATTCCCATGATCGTGTAATTGTATTGAAGTGTATGAATAGTATTTAAGAATCAATAAGAATTTACAATAATAATATATAGTTATTTATTTACACCATTATACCCATACATGTAAGTTGGTGGTAGAAAACAGATTACACCACGTCGTGGAGACGGTATTCCGTACGTATGCACGCGCGGTGATTTCATTTTCCATAGGATGGATAGATGGTGAAATAGAGTTGTTTCAAACATATAATAACATATCAGTATATGACTGATACTGATGTTATTACTTCATAATGAAATTACTAAATAATAAGAAGTATAAGAGGAAATAAAGTTGAAAGAATCGGTAACAGATATACCTCTTCTTTGAAGCACCTCTTCTTAACCTCCTCTTAGGGCACTAAAGATGGTCTTTGAAGAAGACAAGTACCTATAGTATGTTTATAGGTAATTGGACAAGATAAATTTTCAGGTTTTGGCCAATTTCTAATGCTCAAATTGGTGTGAGGAAGAGAGGGAGGAGGTGCCCTTTTCTAAGGGAGGAGAGGGGCACCTTAGGAAAACATAAAATATTATTTTTTTATAAAGTCATATTAGGTTTTTAATAGCTCAAAATTGAATTATTTATAAGATAATCTGGGGATGGGTCGAAATACTCTCATAAAATATAATTTAGACATGTTTATGTTTCTATTTTAACCTTATCACTTAGATTAAACTTTAAGTTAAATAATTTTACTTTTACCGTGTCTTGTTGTTTTCTTACACTACAAGGTTAATAAAATTACTATAACCAGAAAAATGAACCCCAAGTTGTTTATTATTAATATATATAACCTTATCTATGTCATTTGTCCAAACATAAGATTTTTAGGAATAAAATAACAATTAATAATATAATAATTGTTTTAAAAACTATTTTATGCCAATTTTGACACTATTTGGTAATTGATTTTTGTGAAAATAATAACATAATTATTAGTTCAAACAAAGTTAATTAAATAAATAATAAAATTATCCTAGAAATTTAGTGGAATTCATAAAAAGTCTCATATTACATTTATTTGGGTATTTATATCATCAATTATGTCAATATTTCATTAATGATATAATTACTCCATCACCATTGTTTCATAAATAAATTAACTTATTTAAAGTCTAAAATTTATAAATAAAATACCATTATTTAGGAAATATTTTTAGATTTCTAAGGAGTATTTATAATCGAATTTACCTTATGTATAACTCTATATTAAAAAAGTTTTAGTTTTTAAACATTGAATTTAACTATTTTAACTATTCTTTAAATGAAATAATTTTAAATGTCCTAATCTAATCCAAGTGGGCCTAAAAGGTCATATTTTATTGATAAGGTTGTTTTTGGTCGAATTACACCAAGAATTATGACATGTTTTATGGTAATAAAAATATCATTTTTACCCATAATTACCCTCGTTACTTTTAACCGTGGTAAAAAAATGTAAAAAGTTATTATTCCCCAAAATTTATTTTCATCTCATTAAAAAACATTTTAGCCCTTGATATTAACCATGTCTCTTAGATTTTAGAAATTAAATTCAAAGAAGTGGTTTAATTTCATTTAAAGGAAAAAGTCAGTTTTTTAACTACCACTATGTGGTTTCACTATTCATCGAAAATTGATGTTTTTTAGATAAATACAAAAAATTCATCCTAAGCATTATTTGATATTCTGAATTCAAAATTTATGTCTATTTTTCGTATTTCATAACATTGAAGTGGAATGACATAATTTTAAAATTAATTCCCGTTATCAAAACAAATAGGGTGTTTTTAAGAAACAAAAACTATCAAATGATTGATACTTGTCTATATCCAATTTCAATGTGATATTAATTACAATGAAAAACATTGGATTAAATGGTAAAAATATATTCTAATTACACTTTAAAATCAATTAAAAAGATAATCTAACCATATAAATTATTGTGATGAAAAAATTGTTTTTAATTAAAATATAGCGTGTTTTTACTATTCATTAAAATATAAAAGTTATCAAAATAATATGAAAAATTAATCCAAAGTAAATTTTTTTATCCTGATTCCATAGAAGAATTTTATTTTGTCAGATTTAACTTATAGACATGTCAAAAACAAGATTTAACGTGGGTGCGCCATCAAAAGGATGGAAAAATGCATTTTTTTAAAAATACATATTTTACACGATAAATTTATTTTGTTCACATACCGTATTATAGAAAATGTGTTAGATGAATAAAAATGTTATAAAATTAAAAATTTAGTAAATATTATTCATAACAGCTAGTCCATAATAATATTATAACAATATATCGTTGTTTAGTGAATCACGGTATTGCCTACTACCCACACTATAGAGGTAGGTAACGATTGCATATAATGCAAGCCAAGAATAGTGTTGCATATGCTACAAGATAATGAGGGGCTGCACATAGTACAAGCTAATCTTGGTGTAGTTTATAGTAGAAGATTAATGAAAATAAAATAATATATCTCATAAAATCTCGGGGTGTTACATTAACATCCCCTATTATACATCCATGGAGCATGCACAATAGTGTGAATGAATACCAAATTCACATGAAGCTCACTTATTAAACTAAAATTTAAAGATGCCTAAATATACCTCTAGGTCACTACCAGGAACAAATAAAACACACTACTATCCACATCATGTAATGCACTACTAATCTTTTTGGTTCTTTCTTATTCAAACATAGATAATTTTATCAAACACCTAAAATGGTGATTCTATTCATCATTATTATATAGATATCCATTGATGATGATACTCATATACATCTTTAATCAAGACACAAATTTTTATAAATAATAATGACTAAAAATATACTAAATCTTATTAAAAAATATCCTTTAATTAAGAACATGTTTTCTCTATGATTTTCAATGTATTTTTCAACAGTATTATACTCACCATTAAAAATCAATACAATTTTTAGGATGAATCATTATTTGGATAAGATTATGATAATTTCTCCTCATATTAATTGAGTTCATCATCCACTAAAAATATTTAAATAATTTATTGGAGTTTCAACCCATAACTTTTTTAATTTCAATACTGTAATTTAAATCCTTCACCTTGGAAAGGAATATTGAGGTGTTGAAACAACATATTTGTGGTGTGGTCATTATCACCATAGAATAGTATCACCAAAATTTATTATACTATATGATTTTTATCTTCACTAAGGAATGGATACAAACATTTGACAAGATCCCCCTTTTCCAGAGAATGTACTTCCCATATCTCCACATGATATATAATCATCTCATCATAAAAGATTCTGACACTGAACTACAATTTTTTTAGACTCAACTCTTATGGTGTTGAATATTGTGGGAATGGGATATCCAAAAGTATTTCAATGAAAATTATGACACTACTTGTATTAATTAATGGTTGTTCCATGGTGCTCTCCCCTATCAATGGAATTATGAAATATCCCAATGTGTTATATAAGAGATTTCAATCCCACCTCCTCTTTGTGGTGTACCCATAATGGCTATTGTGTGGTTACCTTAATCATATTGTGTAACAAAAATCCTACCAACCACTCACTACACCATGATGTTCACTGATGTGGAAAATCATAGACTCATTTTCCAACATCAGAAAAACCTATGGTTTTGTGAGAATCTATTAGTTAACACCATCCTTCAACAATAATAAATATAATATTTGGGTCCTCTATCAGAATCATCCATGTTTTCACTGCACAACATTGAGGAAAATCTCATTGATACCAGCCCTATGTTACATAAAACTAATACATGAACATGATAACCATGTATTAATTTTTTCCACCAATAGTCACACTATTTTCAAGTTTGATTTGATGGATCTACATAATGGTTGTTAATTACCTTTGTTTATTGGGGTTAAGCTATATAGGTTTCTCATAACCATCATGGAATTGTTTTTTTCACAAAAAAAATGATTTGATGGTGCCCTTGGAAAAAAATGTGTCCTTTTACCAAAACACATCCACTTAACTACTTCCTTTTACATTCTGTCCATAAGCACAAAACCTAATCCATCAAAGAAATTTTTTACAAAAAATATGTTCCATAAATTACATTATGAATATTATTATTCAACAATATGATAATTCATAATGTCTCAAAATGACTTTCACTATGAAATTTAGTATCTTTCAAGGAATATGTGTTTTCATTTATTGGAACATAAGATTATTCCATTGAATAATATTTTAAAAAAAACCCAACCATTCTATGATTAATATGTTTTTATGGCGAACGTAATATATTTTTCATGACCAATAATAAATAATAAAAATTGAAAAATTGTACAACACTATTTAAGGTCTCTCCAAATAATACAAAAGATTATAAATTTCGAATCTAAATGTTAAATAAATGTAAAATAACTATTAGTCGATAAAATTTTTACAATGTAATAGTTCCAAACTATGATACGTAAGTGTAATAATTTAATATATAAAGGTGGAAAATGTGAAAAATAATGGTTTCTCACAATATATTTTATAACAACCCATTTCATCATTATGATGTAAAACTGTTATAGTTCTATAAGTCCAATACATCTTACTTCACATTGGTAGTGGCACCCGTGAATCTATAATTGTTACCAACAGATCCTAGCTCACAAATATTTCAAGTATAACACCCTCAATCCCAGGCTCAAGCTCATAATTGTTCACCACCAAATCAATCGAAACCACAACATCAAGCACAACGACCTATGTGAGACAATCAGGCACTAGCCACCAATCAAGATATATCCCCTCATAAGGGACGAAAACCCAGATTTATTTTCCATCATAGGAAAAGATATACATACACATTAGTTAAATTTTAGGTCCTCTATAATTTTATATGTTCATTGGATTTGGGAATCCTGATGTTTCATGAATGTGGGAAGCCCTGGGGGCTGATCTCACCGATCACGCCAAATAATGCCCCTATCACCAGTTCCTTGGAATTATCACCCATCATTTATATATACTCAAGGAATGTATCTAGTAAAATGTTGATAATAATATTTTCATGTTAGGCCTTTCTCTAGAATCACTAGCGTGCATTTCTGTATCACGTGACATTAATATCAAATATTAGTGGTCGCACATATCCATAATTAGTTTTGTGAATTATGATTATTGTTTTACCTAGAGAATATTAGATCACACTCATGGGGTTATTGAACAATTTTTAAAATAGGTAATTCATTTTTATTTAACAAAACATCCTTAAACTATCACTTTAGCATTAACCTCTATGTCAACTACTTTTTTGAAGTCAAGACACTGACAATGATAGGGATATATGATCCTTACATTGGTGTCAAAAACCAAAAGAAATACTATAATTTTCCAGAATCTTGAAATGGGAATAGAATCCCAAATATTAACGATATTAGAATACACATCGGATGATGAATAGGAGTACAAATTAGTGAATATCATCGAGCTAGTGGACCACTTGATGATTCCCAATGACATAGAGTATCAGGAAAGTCCTCTTCTATTTTATGGTTGATGACATCATTGACGAGGAAATGGATATGTTAATCAACGAATTTCTCAAGTCAATGCTTCCAGTCAAGCCATGCATGCTAACACAACCAAACATCAGGACAAGTTCAAATATCAGTATGCACTTTCCTCTCATCTCGTCTCATCTGATTCACTATCACCACTATTTGTGTTACTCGACCAGGTAGAGCCATCACGAACACATCAGGATCGACTAAATCCATCTATTTCTTAATCGCAATCGTCTGATATTCGTCTAGTTTTAATTTTTTTTTCAATCTAGTAAATAATGGGATATTCTCAGCATAATCCAGAATCCACTGATTTGAACAGCGATATCTATCATGTCTTCAACCACTAGATATGTGTTCGTACAATAATAGTATGATATGATTAAGAATATTATCATAATTACAATAAAGAAATCAATTCTTGATGCCCTCCTCTTATCATATGAAATGTGTGAATCCATCACAGATGTTTTGAGAACCTCCTCTAATTTTGAACAGAGGTAGCTACTGCAAATGACTTTCATCCTGAGTAAGTTAAGGAAGGATAGTACCATGTCGTTATCTAATTATTTGGATAATATTGATTCTCTGCCATGAAGGGTAAAAGTTTCCCTGTGTACATCACATGCCATCTCAATGGAGTGGATGTCCTTCATTATATAATTACCGCATATTATAGGATCAATCTGATACTATCCTAGATAATGAAAAATATATTACTGAAAAATTAATATATAATTTTCTATGATTGGAAGATTTATGTTTCTGATAGGACATAGTAGATTTCATGGGGGAGAATTATCCTAAATTCATAGTTCGATTTCCTTAATGCAACAATTGAATTTATAGTGGCCTGACATTATACCACATATAATGAGATAATGGGTAGGTATCAGCTCTATTGGAATGCATAAGTTCTCTCCTAATGTCATCAATGCCTCATGTACCCCTTCAACGATTTAGTGGTCATAGTCCAGGGTAATACATCTCATTTTACCAATGGTAAATCATTATATATGGATGAAGATTATAAAATGATCAAGGAAAACGTGTTTAGACCAGTGAAATTGAGAATACTACTACTTTGGCAGATCCCAGGAAGGACTTGGATTACACTATCATCCTATGGATTAACCTATTTCATGATACAATTATAGACATTGGACATTGATGGTTCGTCACTGCGATGTGGGGGAGGCACATTCCATGTTATATGGAAGGTCAAATATTACCTCATAATCTTATATATGAAAGGTTAGAGTGATTCCAAATCCTCAAAAATAAATGGTTTCATGATTTTCACCCCATGGAAAATGTATTATTCCACACATGTTATTCTATGGTCTCAACTATGTTGAAATCGATCATCCAACGAGCACTAATTTGACACCATCAAGTGTGGTACCCTCAATCAAAGGCATGATGGAATTCGGTCAAAGTATTTTCATCCCATGGTTTCAGTAGTACTAGAGTCTCATAGAAAATATTCCACCATCGGTCAAGCTATGACTATCATTCCTACAGATTCACTTAACCTAGAATAATTGCCCCTCTATAGGATTCCCTTCACTCGGATGTTGAAGTGGATTTGAATGAGGAACCTCCCTCAATAAAAGAATGTGTTTCCACCATAGTTTATGAGTAGATATTTGTGAATCTTGGTACTATGATAGACTTGATGTCAACATTTATCAGTGTAGCTAAAACTACATTGGAACAAAAACAATATGTTTATTTCATGAAGAAACATTGTGCTTCATTTTCTTGGAGTTATGATGTGATGCCCGGACTCAAAACCCATGTCATTTTTGACCATTGTGGTCTCTATGTAATTTACAACATGTTCAAACAACCTCCAAATAAGATTCCCCAAATCACATATTTCCATGGTCGAGTATTAAATTTTTAAGGTCATCAAGGAACAAATCATCTTAGATGTCATGTACCCCTTATGGTTATCCAAAATAATTCATGTTTGGAAGAGTAATGGGCATATCAGAGTATGTATCGTCTTCTAGGATCTCAACTGCCACTACCTAAAAGATGATCATACACTTATGTTGATGAAGATATTTTTATTCTACTGGTGGATATTGGGCAATCTCCTTCATGGATGGGTATTTGGGTTATAATCAGATATAGATGTCCACTGAAGAGAGTATTCCACTACCTTCAGGGTGTCATAGGATACCTTCTGTTATCTGGTGATTCCCATAGTTTTGAATAATGTAGCTTCCAAGTATCATCTTGTGTGGAACCAAATATTAATTCCTATCTATGGGACTCTAATGGAATTCAATTTTAATGATTTGGTGGTAGGATAACATTAGTGTCAGGACCATGTCATGGATATTAAGATGGTTTTTATATTCCTTATATCCTTCTATCTGAAGATGAACCCAATGAAATGTGATTTTAGTGTAACATATAGAAAGATTATTGGATACATTTTAATATATAGAGGAATCCAAATCAACAAAGAGAATATAAATCCTATGAGTCAGATATTTATTCTGAGAAACCCATGAGACCTCTGATGTTTTCACGGACACATAGCCTATATAAACCGATTAATTACAAATCTAGATGGAAAGTTTAAATGATGTTCAATAAGTATTAAGAAAGGATCCATCTATAAATGGGACGAATATTGTCACACATAGTTTTAGTATATTAAACAGTATCGTCTTCCTCCCCTACTACTTATTCAACCTTTCTACAAAAAATCATTTTTCCGTTATTTTAATACCGAGTAATGACCCCACATACCCATCTCGCCTTGAAGAACAAAAAGTGGAATAAATAAGTTTATAATATATTACCCACATCATCCAAAACACTGATAAAATATATTATCATATCATGAAGAGTGGACTCAAACTATATTTCACAATACATATTTTGTGCCACTATCTATATCTTCACCAAATGTAGTTAAGGACTAATATGGAGCTACTGATGTATATCTTAAACCTTCCTAGATTGACATAGAATTAGATCATTGGGTAGTTATCCTTAAAAATATAAACATTAGTTTCATCTCATAGAAGTTTTTTAGGGTTCAAGGACGTGAAAATAATCTAGAGACCATATGGTCCTAGGAGAGTAGTCATGAGATCTTGATGTTACCGTCAAGGCTATTGTCTCATTGAATTAACCTATTCATTTTTTGAAGACACACTTAGATGATGCCTCATAAATACTAACTAGGAGAAGGATTAATGATCCCTAACATAAAAAGGTAGACCTATCTATTGTATTCTTCACACACAGACATGTTATATTTAGCTTTTAATTCATCTTGTAAGATGGCTGGACCAACAATGAGTTAGAGTATTGGGATCTCACCATAGGTCTCTATATGGATCTCAAGGTAGATATTCCCAACCATTATGTGAGGGGTGACTCCATGTTATACATCAATAAGATCAATGGTTATTAAAACATTAGGATTCCCAATATCAATGAATTTTTTAAGCATTCTCACTGGTTGATGGCCCAGTTCCCTTCTCTTCTAGAGATGACTCATGATCCCTGGTCATAGATTGGTCAAGTTGATTCCCTTTTAGGTCAAGATTCGTCTCTAACAATGATTGTCTAGTAATATATATTTATTCATGTAGTGCATCATTGGTTCATTACCCTATCAGTTCGAACAATGGAAATATCATTAAGGTAAACTGCCTTACCACTAATTCTTCCACAGTGGGTCCACTGAATCCACCAGCAACAAAATAAACCTTTGATTGGATGAATCATTTTGTTGAGAATCTATATCATGTATAAATATCAATAGACAGAGATAATAATAAGATATTTCATCACCAGGATACACAATAAATACTCCAGAGTGGTACCAGTAATGATTTGTATCTCAAAAGTTGTTGGTTGGATGGAGTGATCCATCACATTATTCAAGGAGATGAGATTCCCCATGTCCTGTAATGATTCCATGGAAGGTCTTGTAATAATTACTAGGATGGAATTAATATCTAACACAAAATTAATATTTTAGAATATATTTTTTCCACCATGTTCCAAAATAATATAGAGTTCTCATGGATGAGAAAAACATGTCAGATCCATGCCAACATTGTGTATCAACAGTTGGAACCCCTCCATGATACCATATAATCTTATCCCTTTGTGATCCAGGGACATGATGTCATGGGATAATACACACCAGCAACAACTCATTATTTAAGTTTTATTCTGTCCACTATGTTTATAATTTCTAATTGGGAAAATGATGTTACTCTTGAGGATGTTAGATGAAACTCTATTGTTGAATTCATGAGATATTATATCAGACATTGATTCATATTCCCTAAAAATATTATCATTGTTAATATAAAAAACATCCATGTAGAAGAGTTGAAGGAATTTTATGCTAAGTACGACATCTATTCCACCCACACATCTCTCTAAAATGAACAAGAAAATGGGCAGATCGATGCATTTCACAAGACCACCTCGATCATTATGCTGATGATGGTGGTCCAATGTATCAAGAATTATTCTAACAATAACCATAATGATATATTATATTATTGGAAGATGACTCGTAATACAACCCAGGTGTCCCTATATTCCCTAGTATATGGAATATAGTAAGTCATTTCATTCAAAATTCGGTTTCCTTCACTCTATATCAAAATCGATGATGAACAGATATCATATAGAGTATCAAAAGTATGTCTTAATAAACTATAATTTCATGAAGAGAATAGGTTTTGGCCCTTTAATAATCAAGATATGAATCAAAAAATATATCTAGATATTTCAAAAAAAGTGTTCACCTACTCTCACTCTTTAATGGTGATACAAATTGTTTTTTTTTCAAATGTTGATGATACCAGGTAGGAAATAATTAATTTTGGAGCACAAATGGGATGAAATTTACAAAATTCATAAATTTTATCCCAATGGTGTCTATTCTTTTTCATCAATGATGGTGATGGAATTTATCCTCCATACAATTCCATGTTCCCCAAAAAGTACTTTCCGTGTTCAATATCTCAATCATCCTACATGATGTTAATATTTTCCAACCCATATAATGTTAAACTTCCTAAACATCCTAATTATTCATTGTGATTATAAAATGAACATTGTTACTCATGTTCCGAGCTCTATGACAATAAAATAATATTTTTTTTGTTAAATAAAAATCATGACATTCAACTATACATTCATGTCTTAAATAATGTTATAATTATATTTCATCCATGTTTCATGGTGTTAAATTGTGTAACAAATAAGCCTCATTGTTTCATGATGATAAACTACAAAATACCCAAGGGGTATGAGCTCGACAACCACAAACTATGACCTATATCATCATACAAGATATGAAACTACTATGTTCGTGCTGAAACACTATAAAACATGCAACATTAATAGTTAATTTTTCATGACCATAAATGTAATGAACACCATATTCATGAATGATGTGTCAATTCTCTCTTCAACATTATATTAAACCATACCCCATCCTCATCCTTAGATCAAAACATTTATCTAAAATGATATTTAAGAACTCTTTGTTGCATCATTCCCATATTAATGGTATATATAAGAATTCCCATGTATGTTAACAATTGGGATAGAATTAATTTCATCATTTCATCTCATTGACCTGAGCCCTCTCTTTAGAGTTTGTCTATAGTGTTGGTTTTGTTATCCTCATCCACACAGGGTTATTATTCCACTCCGTCCACAACACATTTTTATTACATGTCCACCCCATGTCATAGTCGCATGATAATAATTTTTTAAAAACATTTCCCTTACAGCATGACATTAAATTGCACGGACCACAAGAACTATGTATGTCTTGAATACAATCCTATGGAATATGTAGCGACGCCTAGGAAGTTCATATTCGATCCCAGCTACAAACAATCCCTGAACATTTTATTCTACTCCATTATGTTAAAATACAGGTTAGTTATTATTTTGAATGAATTCTATGATGTGTTCCTTTCTGGTAAACTTTCACATCGAGTTTCTTCATGACTCCTCACAACACATTTCTACTATGGAGGCATCATCCGTTGGTCAGAGCTATATGACCATAAACTAAAAAACTCTATGACCATTTTGAATAAATATATAATTCATGACTTCCCCTATATATATTTCAATATAATAATCTATGTATTCTTTGACATGGCTATGCGGCGATAAAATACACAACACTGTGATGACATCACCTGAGATAACATTTCCCCTTAGAATTGGCCCTATGCCTTGACAATTTAAAAGAAAAACATGTTTCATGATTCCCATCCTCAAGGGATACATAGAAACAACTGATATCTTGTCTCTGGGACCATCTACGGAATTATATAACCATCCATTTGTCCCATTGTCCAAGACATCATCTGGGAACGTGTGGTTTGTTGTGGATATCTTTGATCCACATTCATATCATGATTCCTCATCGAGATACACTACACATCTCCAATTTATTTTATCTGAATTATATGACCTTAAACTATGATTTCATGTTTTCTAGTCACATGATACTAAACTATGTAAAAACCCTGATATTATCAACTGATTGAATATCCCCCACATTGGGCATTGGAGATATGACATGAAATCTCCCAAAACGATGTTTTCTATATTTAAATCCTTTTAAAATATTTAAAGATAGTAATAAATATTTTCTATAGGCCTATCCCATGATTCATGATCCCTTTATCTCTATATTGGTCGGGGTTCCCCTTGAGAATTTGAGGTGTGTTGTGGATTTCTTAGGTCATCTTTCATGTCAGGTTATTTTATGCACCACACACCTCCCCAATGGGATACATAAGTCATAGATAGATGATTTTCAACCATGTGACATCTTCATCCATTCCACATGATGTTAAACATAACAAATATGTCTCCCGTGCAAGATATAAAACATTTATAATATGGCCAATAAACTATGACTATAAACTGATAGTTTATAGTCTGAGAAACCTGACCCTTAATCTTTTTGAAATAACTAACCTATGAAATCAATCCTTGAATATACATTTGATCCTTCCTTCAAATGTTCTACAATGACATTATTCAATTTTTTGTGGTATGAGACCTAGGGTTTTGGATTTAAAATGGATATTCCCCAGATCTGTTTCCTTGCTTCACATGTCCCTTTACATAGTTCCCCATAATTTTACACTTCCAATGTGACCTCTTATCTATCATTTTCTGCTGCATCGAGTCACCTAATGTTTTTGGAAAATGGACCTAATGGCATTGAAAAACATTTTGAGTTAGGTCCCACAATTCAATCATGGTAACCAACTAGAACTCTTTTGTACTTATATAATCCTACTATCACAATATTGATGTTATGTGTAGAATAAGGTCAATAGTTGTCCCCAACCAACATTCCACCCCCATTTCATTCCAGATATCAGACATCATGATTCACATTTTCTAGCTTCCTATGATCTGGTGGATCCCCAAAACCCCTAGTGTTCTCCTACTATGAATCCACACATGTTGAGTGGGAATGTTATTGTGGAGGATAATTTCCTTCCCTTAATTGCCTTTCCATCATTTTGTTATCTCATATGACAAGTAAAAACTCTCATCACTCCTTATTTTCCACACTAAACATGGTTCACATGGGATTTAGAGACTTTCCAGCGTTTTTTCTCACATGTAGTGGCCCCTCGACCATTAGGTCCAAAAAATATGACCACAGTATAAGTCCTCTTAATTATTTTATTGATTGTGTGTGGAATGGTGTGATCCACTATGGTACTCATTAGAATTTTATTTATATAATCTACACAATAAAATTCGCTTTTCAAACACATCGTCCACCATCCGTACAAAATGTTGTTAAAAGTCATGTGTTGTTCTTGTCATATGACAGTAATACAACGATATCATATTCTTGGATGCATGAAGAAAAAAGTCGCAACATTGTGGTGTTCTCTCTTTCGAATGAATAATATTACACACTGGTCATCCACCGTGCCACATTTCAAGACCAATACAAGGATTATTTATTTTGGAAACACGAAAACATTCTGGATAACTAAATTTAATATATAAATTCTCCTGTCTCTGTGTATGAGTCAAACCTATATAGGGAAATAACCTATAAGAAAATACACATTGCTTTATTCCCATACTTATGGGATATGTAGTCACACCAATGCACTCTATCTTGGAGCCTATCCCTAACCCCATTCAATGTGTCTAATCTGAATAGAGAAATCACCTATCAAGAACTACACATGTCTTGATCCGCATCCTTATGGGATATGTATTGATTCCCAAGTAGATTGTCCTTCAATGTAGACCCAAACAACATCAAACCATAGGCTCATTGGCCTTGACCATGGATAATTATTTATGAAATTAAATTTTATTCTATACATCTTGTGACATCCATTGGGACATGGGCCCAATTTGGTTCCCATCCATGTCGGGTTTTACCTCTTTTATGTCACATGTTTACCATTGATATGTGTTATCCTCCTTGTGGTGTAGAATCTATCACCTTAAACTAAGAGTTGATATAAATTATTCTATTCTAGGGTGTGTTATGTTTTATGTACCTTATTAGACACACTCATGTCTCGTTTATCAGGGAATGACACCACATTAGAAAATTTTGAATACCATAATTTTTTCTAAGAATTATGTCCTTAAAGTAAGTACCAATCGTTCTCAATATATGAAGTTAAACTATGTCCATAGCCTAAAAATTATTGGGATTCCCCATGATGATTATAGGATGTTTCAGAACCCTCACCATGGAGGGTTACCATCACCTGTGTTGGTCTTCAAATACACTATCTTCAATAATTATATAAATATTAATTCACACCCTTATGAGATATGCAGAAATGCCCAATCCTTTTGTCTCTGGCCCAGCCACATTTTCATTAGCCTTTTCAGCCCCCTCAGCCCTATTTATAGTCTAAAATCTATATCCATAAACTAGGACCCTCAATTAGGTATCTGATGTTGAAGTGGGTCTCTATGTCCTTCATTAATGTCTTGTATTGTCCCTTGTTATATCCCATATTTCTCCTTCATGTATGTTATTGTCTATTTGTATAATGCACAAGCCTCATTTTGTTCATTCAGGTTGCGTTCAACTCCCCAATGTCATGAAATCATTCTACAAATATGCATCATATACCGTGTAACATAACCTTATATTATTGTCTAGTGTCCTGAGAATATGAACTTAACCTATATGAAACTTATTGATCACATGACATTAAACATCAAGAAACATCATGATCACATGATGTTAAATGGTACCATGCTTCATCCTCATCGTATGATGTTAAACTACATGCTCATCATCATGAAATTCATGAAATGAAATTGAAAAGAATCCAAATCCCTCTCCTATGAGTTTCTCTCCCATAGTGCAAGTCATCTAACACATTATTCACATATTCAATTATCACTCAACCATCAAGATGATGCTCACCTAGAATATGGGTTTGAAATTTTTTCAACCCAATGTACCTACATCATTGTACTCTTGGTCATAGTGGAATAATATCAATAGTGTTGTAATTATTTCGAACACCCCACCACTCGAGTCCATGTTTTTTCCACTTATTTGGTTTCCAATATTGTTTCATGTATGAATATAACCCCTAATGGTTTGGATATCAAACATTGGATAATGTAACGCTCAAGTCCAATACCCCAAAAGTTATTGGAGGAAATTTTGAGATAGGTTCCATGTTTTTTATATGAAAAAATATAGTATCTAATTTGTTTATCCCCACTTCATGATGACCTTATGAATATTTTGTCTCTTATAAAATCAACAATTTTCTCAACCCATAATTCCCTCCTCTCAATGATTCTGAATTTTGGGCATCATGATTTTCACCTCCCCTTTCCCCTTTGTTTGGATTGATTACAAACCCAATAGCATTATCCCCCTCATGCACACTAAATCATTGGGAAAGTAATGATGTATATTAAAAGATCCAAATTCTCTAATCACGACATCCCTTATCCCAAAAACTCTGGGTGAACAGTCAATTAAAATAGATCCCATGTATTTGATAATTATATGTCACTATCATATAGAGTGTACAGTTATGTTTCCGTTGTTTGTTTCTAACATCAGGCATGACCCACATGATCATAGGGAATAATCATTATAATTTTCCTAAATATTATTAATATGTAGAAGTTAAATATAGAAATTAAAATTTCCATAAATTAAGTTTAAAATAGGTACAAAAGAAATATTGTATGTTTCAAAAGATCAGCCAACTGAAGGACCTCACGATCAACCTCTTCAGTGGAATTCATCTATACCTACACATTTTGGAATGTGGCATTTGGAGTATCTTGACACTACATTTCAACCCAATACTTTTTTAAAACGATAGAGAAATTCTAATTATCATTGATCTATATTCAAACCTATTCAGCTGTGTGCTCATCCACTAAATGGATCACCTATTCTAGAGCTAGTAGGCTCCTGCCAAATGTATATTTTGTCATTCAATGAGTTCTGATTGATTGTTGGTTAATGTGGTACCCTCACTCATCTAACCATCATGTTTAAGTATTTACTTTTCAAATTAATTGAACTTTTGTATTTTTTATGATTTATTTAGGATCTATGTATCTTCAAAATGCTGACAGATTTCCCACATCTTCTTAGCTATATAATTACGGATCATTATGTAAAGATGGTGAATGTTTAACCCAATAGAATAGAGACAACGTAGCCAGATGTAGAGTGATCATATTCATCTTATCCATTACACCCTGGGGACTTTAATGAAATTATTGAGTTACTTTTATTATTTATTATTAGTCATGAAGCACTGCTCAGCTTCTTCTAGTTCAAATTCATCTAGCTCCTCGGGGTTTACAAGTTCATATTCCAGAAAGATAACCAAAGGAACATAGAAAAGAATTTCCTCCATCATCCTCTACGAGGGATTCATCTCTATGACATATGGTCAAACCACAGGACCCACTTACATAACTGCCTCACCATTTCCAGCTTCAGGTTATTTCATAGCAGTTTCATCACTCATAGCCACAACCTCCAACACATTGTATTCCAAGGATGAATCAAAATTAGTTATCGGATCCTCATGGAAATATACAGTCATTACAATAACTCTCTTTGATATCCCAAACTCATCAGTTAGTCATGTTTATAGTCGTATGCTCATTTACTAGAGTATGACACTTTGGTTTTCCAGAACATCGAGATAATCTATATGAGTCGGTGAATGTAGATACATAAGAGATTGAAGTGGTGTTTTGTCTATTTCCTTAATAACCAGAGTAACATACCTCATTAGATACCCCTCAATGTTTTTTTACCTCGATTATTGTCCCTAGGGTAGGCATATTTTGAGATTATGAGGTCATAACTTTTACACCATTAGCTAGTTGACCTCTATCCTCTTTGATAATGACCAGTATTCCACCGAGATCAGCCATTGATATGGGACCAGGGTCACATCCCCCCATATCCATTGGCACATTATCATCCCTTAGAGTGGGATTAATTTTATCATCACCAATGTGTTCCTAAAAAATATAGCATACCCTTATAATAGAAAAATAATGAACATGAGAGATATGAGTAAAGGATTACATTGAGGGGTTCAGAAAGATTCTCATTGGATCATATTATTTCGCTGCTCTCACATGGGATTCAGTGATTACACATTTCCCCTTGAGAACCCTCACCTCTAGACTCTTCATCCTCATCCACCATTTTTTATTTTTCCACATCCTCCTCCCCTTTATGCTGCGCTAATTATTTTACTCCATCGTCACCATCATCCTTATCTGGAATTTCCTCTGGATAATGCTCTTGATCTATCATCACATTTAATAGGATATGTGATTCCACATATTCTCCCATTGGTATTATTAGGAATACTTGGTCTTTAGTTATTCATTTCAATGATGAATGTTCACCAAATCTTCCTCATGATAGTGCCCTAATTTTGAAAGATCAATCCCAATGTTTGTTAGGCTTTTCCATATATCTTTAGTGGACAACAGATGTCTTCAAGTTCTCTACACAGATAAGAGGATTTGAAAAATGGTTTCAGATTTTGGCTAAAAACTATATCTTATTGGATTTATTGGGGGTGCTAGAGCTAATCTAGGAGGCCACCTTCTATACCACACCCCCTCAAATTGAAGAGGCGTAATCAAACCTTGATACATTCCTACTACTGATGATATATATGGTGTTTTCCATACCACCTTGTTTGCCTCGTGCCTTGCTTCCCTAGTGATAGTTTTCTCAAATTATCATCTCCTAGACTCTATGACTGATGCATAGATATTCAAAATATTCTTTTTATAACTTTATTCTAGATATTCCATAACCTAGTTATTATCGTATTCCATTGACATGACTACATCAATATTAGTGGGTAATAGAATGGTTTTTTAGAAATGTTTAATGTTGTAAACATGAATGATAACTATCAAAGGATAAATAGGTGATGGTCCTCCAGAAATTATATTGAAACTTTATTCAAAATTATCTATAAGAACCAAATCATTCAGGAAATTGGTGATGGAATATATGGATCTAAATAGATATTATCAATCATATGAGCTACTATTATAAAACCCATGATACCATTAAGATATTTCATATTCTATAGTGGACCCCTCGGTCCATCGACAGTCTATCTTATTGGGGTTTATAATGTGTTTATATTTATATCATCATGATTTCATATACAAATCATGACCCATTCTTCATTTATTGTCAGTATCTAAAACATAGAAATGTTCGAAAAAGATGGTTTTAGGCCATCTCTTGAAGGATGAATTCCATTTGGGAAATAATATCCATTGAAATGATCTATTATCTAGCTACAGAAGAACTATAATAGCCTATAAATACTCCTAGGCATTCCTCCCTTTTAAATGATCCCCAAAATACTGTACAATAGTGCTATTAAAAGTACCCCAAGATAATCCTTATTGCGGGATTCTTTTATCCTAGACATTCCCAACATCCCCAAATGGACCCCCCATCATACTTTTCCTCACTATCAGTAGCCTCCCACTTAGGAAGGAAGATATTAAAGTGGAATATAACACTTTCAGATCTCAAATCTCATTCACACTGAAGCCCCTCGACTTATGTTCGCCTACTTCTAGAATCACACAATATGACCCAACATTTCCCCTTTGTGATGTGGTTAGGTATAGCCTCACTCAACCAAGAATCCTGAAAAGATCACACCTTATAAAAATTTTGCATCACCACACTGGGTATGGGATTTCATTATGGATATATTTTATCCCCATCCTCATCTTCAATATGTGCAGCAAATGTCATCTGAAGATGGGGGTTCGTGCACTCTCTCCCGTAATTGTATCTGATGAAAGAATCTTATCATATTGATGTCCACCCATATGAGTACCCCTAATATAGTGTATGTATTATAGAATGATACCAAACTCCCCATGGTGGAGGAGGAAAGTGTTTGTGTTATAGGACCACCTTCTGAAGATATTTGGCAATGGTTCCTAATGGTGGTTGAAATGATATTGTGACATCCATATTGCATCAAATAGACTAAAATTTCATTATTCTTCCCCAAACTCTTCTAATTTGTATAACTCCCAAAAATTTAGTGCTTGTTCACATATAAATTTCCCTCAAATCATAACTCCCATTACATCTTCCATTGAACACTTTCATTCATTATATAACATTAGAAGGTTCTTCCATAGTGGGTAGGGAATTATTCAGTCACTAGTTTACTCCACCTGACTGTCTGGGAATTTGGAGTGGAAATCTAGGCAACTATATCTCAAGTCTACCAAGGAGGAAGTCAGTGGTTGGTGTGTTTTTATCAAAAACATTTTTATTCACATGTGACCCATAACCGTGTAATGTTAGTTTTAATGTTCTTGGTGAACACTTCTTCAAGTATCCTGAAATTCCTGACTGGTTTTTTATCACATAAGACATAATCCTTATGAAATTGTATTAGTATTACCATGAGGATTTTATTTTCTATATTTACCCTTTGGGAATGGAATATCTAAAGATTCCCAATTGTCGCATCCCTATACGTATAAAAGTCCTCCATACAATAAGTAGAATTTTGTGCACCATCCATGTTGGACAAGTTATGAAATCACAATAGACAAATAATGAATCAATGAGGTTTTTAATTAATATCGTTTGTACATGTACAATATTTCTTGAAATCTCTAAAATTGTTTTCTATGTCCGAAGTGCAACTGATTTCTCATTTGTGTGTGAAACATATCCATAGTATGGGACTTCTGTGTGTAAATCACAAACCTAAGAGGATGATATCAAAATATCTTACCATACATGAAGTAAAAGTATAAGAAGGAGTCCCCCTATGTATATATATAGTCATGGAAAACGTCCTTCATACATGCACAAGGAAACATACACATCAATCCTTGGTTTTTACAGACAACATTAGGAATCCACTATTCACTTCAACATTTCACATGGAACTCGTCCTTCTGGTCCACATTCAACAATGATTCCAATGTTTCATTAATGGTAATTGAATTTTTTTCTTTGTCAAAGGTTAGAATATTTGGGAGAAGTAAAGATCCCATTTTTCTCATCGGTCCATTCTAGGAAGGCCAATGATGGTGCACGTAAGTTTGGAGGATTTCGTGATAGATGGAAATCTACACACAAGACCCTTGAATGCCCAATGTGATGTCAATGGGAATATTTCACCCCAGCATCTAAATAATTGGCTATGAATTATGTAAGAGTGTATATAGGTTTTCAGGGAAAAGTAAATCCTATATGTATGGCCATTAAGTCCCCACTATGACATCACCACCTCAGTCACACAGACCTTTTTTACATTCTCGATCTAATAATTTTTCAAATAAATTAATGGTATCTCATATCTTATTTCGGTAACTCTATGGATGTCAAACCTTCACTCCCATGTGGGAATGATGACCCCTTCCCCGAACGAGTTCAATTTGTGGATTCAAGGTATAGGATCTTCTAAAACATGTCCCTATCTAGTCCCTATTTGGAAAGACCATAAAAGCATTAACATCACCCATTTCTTTTTTTCATATGTTAGGTTCTCATAGAAGTCACTTATTTCATTAATCAAAAAAATATGGATGGTGTGTGAAAAATATCCATATTGCATAAAATATATAACCTTATGCTCACCCAGTATTCCTTCAGTCCCCTTCATTTTCATAAAATTTTAAAATATTTTCAGCACATCATCCATAATATTCCATGGATTTTCATTACAATAATGATACATTTTTTAGCCCATCTTGGTGAAAATTAAACATCTTTCCTGCCCCTCATCTGTGAATTCCTCCAATATTGTGAATAATGATTTTTTGACTCCTCTTGTCACTTAGCGTGCCCATTTTCACTGACTCTTTCATTTTTTCATAGAAACACTAATGGATTTTTCATTTTTGAATAGCCATGATAACATGGACCCTACTATTAACCACTCATAAACCCTGTCATATCCTTACATTAATAATTTCTTCCATTCCACTTATGTGGGAGGGAATCCGTTATGTAAATCCTAGGGGTTAGGAAAGAGTCCTCCCCATTCCAGCTTCCAGAATTTGATCAACAAAACACAATCATGCCCATTACATGGTGTTAAAATATAGTATCTCCCCATGAAATGCAATTTGTGTTTCCCACCTATGGAATTATCCATGACAAATCATCTCTATGAGAGTGAGATCTTACACACCCTCCTCATCTGGGATGATATGATCCTCACTTGGAACAATGTATTCCTCAATAATCCCACCAAATGTAAGATCATATCTCGATTTTCATCGGATGTCTCCATGCATAATCCGTAAATCACTTCATGTGGATGCACCTTTTTTGACACAATCTTCTTTTATACTACTATCTCTTTATTATCACATCGAGCATGACTAATGTGGGATCAATGATTACTTGTTAACATGATTGCATATGGGTTATGTCAGTGCATATGTCCCTTTCCCCTTCCAAACAATGCTGGTTTTAATCCATGTCTTACTGATAGACTACATATTATACTTTCAAAAGGTTCAATGCCAATCAATGTTAAACTCTGGTTATAACTCCTAGGGTTTTAGCCTCGTGATTTATTATCTTCCCTTTATGGGGAACAACCCCAATATATAGATTGCTTTAATGTTCTGATCCAACTGCTATAACATCTCCCATAACCTCGCCCTCAATCCAGTGAGATCCCTTCCTCCACTTCCGTCTATTTAGGAAGCTAATCAAGTGTTATCCTCACATTGTTAATATAACACCAACCGTGAATAAGAACTAGAAATTCAAAATACATGAAAGTGGATCCCTTTAATCTATATAGGGTATGTAGGAAATGAAATTGAGGATCAAGACCATCACTTTCTTATTCATGTTGGTTCACCCACATTCTTACTGTATAACATTAAACAACATGGGATACCAAAATTGAATGGGAATTGACTCTATTCTTATACACATGGTACATAAGAATCCTCTTTGAGGTTCGAACCCATAATTCAATCCCATCTTGGTCATTCAATTGAGTCATTATGTCTCAGGAGGATATTGCCACAATCTAGAGGATAAACGTCATTCAAGTCCCCTTACAAGTGTCCCAATCTCCAAATTCACCTACTTAAGTGTCCCATTATCCAATTCCAAACTACATATAATATGATTCCCATAAAATGGGATGTTTAGGAAGCCTCCCATAGGTTCAATCTCAACAACACATTACCCTCCATATTCTATTCCGCATCAAAATATCCTTCTTATCTATCCCTATTCTTACTGAGGCCAAATCATCTCTATAAGATCATTCCATCAACACCCACATCCACAATGCATGGTTTCCATAGTGCCAACCAATAAAAAAAGAAAAAAATCCTGAAAAATGTTATTGTTAACACTGCTAAACAAACTATTAAAAGTGACCCTTTATGAGTGCTTTTTTTCACTAATAATGCCCACCCCTTTATCATTGATTTTTTAGTGCTGTTAAAGGGGACCCTTTATATGCACTTCTTTAGTAGCACTGATAAAAATGGGATTTATCTGAACTTTTTCGAAGCACTAATAAAGTGAACACTTCTAGAAATATAAATTTCATAAAAAATAATATATTGATATATAAAAATATTTATTTTGATATAATAATAATATATATTTTTTAAATATGTTTTAGAGATGTATAAATAAGAGTTTTCACTTAATGTATAATATATAGGGAAAATGGCCAAGAAAATATATTAAAAATTATTAAATAATAAATTACTAATTATAATTGACTAAAAATAATTTAATAACAAATTTAAGAAAAAAAAACAAAAGATCAAAAATAAATTGAAAATGTTACTCAAATTGTAAACAGAAATAACATTTGATACGGGTGTCTGTTTGACCTCTACATAATATCATATGGAGTCTTATGATGATCTCTATTCACTGTTACAAAAGGAATCCTTCTATCACATTTTTGAGGATAAAAAGGCCACGAAGGCCTTAAAACCCATGTTTTTATTTCTGATACAATTTTTTTTATCATTTGATATAATTTCAGCCTCATTTTAGGGGGGCATTTTGACCTTCTTCAACGGGGAATGAATTTATTTTGAGGGGTTACATTTATATTGATATTATGGAATTGAAATTTTATTGTATTTCACAATGCAGTGTTACTTATAATAAATTATATAACAATATATACATATATTTTATATATGCACTCATAGAAATTTAATATTATAAATAAATAATTAATCATATTTAGTTATAAATTATATGTCTCAATAAGTATGGCTTATATAAATAATAAACTAATATCCATTTAATTTAAAAAACATTATTATATTTATATAATTATATGATGTGTGTGTGTGTGTGTTTGTGTGGATTGGTTTTGAAAAACAGGTAAATATTATCTATATATTCTAAATATATGTATATATATATTAATATATAATATTTTTAAATATATATAATTATTTATAATTATTATTAATAATACGAATATAATATGTGTGTGTGTGTTGTATATATGTGTTTATTTATTTGTAAACACACACAAAAAGAAATACTTTTAATATATTTTAAAAAATGATCTTATAAATATATATTAATATACAAATAAATATATTAATATATAAATATAACTATATATATGGATATATGGATATATAATTATATATTTATAAAACAAAATATATATGTTAATATAACTATATATATATTAATATAACTATATTTATTAATATATATATGTGTGTGTGTTTGTTAATATATATATATATACGAGTAAATATAACAAAGTATATATATAAAAAAATAGATATATTTATAAATGAATATCAATTAAATATTGTGTGGTGGTAAATATTTTGCCATGCAAAAAACATGTCCTGAGTTCCAATCCTACGGGAAGCAGGATGTGCGTGTGTGTGGGTAATAAGTAATAGCGTTGTTAAAAGGGGAGGGGCATTGTCAAAGTCTAGGGGGGTGGCCAGTGCATGCAGCTTGTGGTGGGAGGTGTGGTACTGGTGAAGTGGACTAGGGCGATGTTGAAGCCCCTCCCAGAATTGATGATTCTTTTAACATCTATTAGCGATTTTAATACCCCAATATTAAAATGGTTATTTTATCAGTGCTTTTTTAAGTGCTGTTTAAAGTGGCCCTCCCTTATCTTCACTTCAATTAACATCACATTTCTAAAGCTGTTAATGCCCTTTTCTATCACTAATAATGGATATATTTTTAGTGGTGACTATAACTATTCTCAAGAATCACCTTGTTACCTAACCATGCGTAATCCCCACACAATCCACATTAATACAACCATGATTTCTCTTCTTGTGATGGGAATCTAGCGAGGTGTAAATTCTATACCACAACATTAAAACTATGTGGGTATTGATCCATGTCTTCTACATATGGTATTTTGGAAGCCTCCCTAAGGATCAATCCTAGCCAATGTGAAATCTTTTTATCCCACTACACAAAAACGTGATATTTGCGATGAGAGATTTGCAATGGGATCTAGTCACAAATAGTCTTTAATGAAGGGGCCCCATCACAAATAGCCCGTTGTAGGGAACAACGTCAGAAATATTATTTTTTGCAACGGGCCCGTTGCAATAAAATGTATTAGCGATGGGAAAGGTCCTCGTTTCAAATAATCCTCATATTATATACATTATTTATATAAATAAACTATTCGTGACGGACCGTCGCAAATACTATTTCCAATGACGTAGTTCCCCATCTCAACTAATCCATCGATTATATAAATTATATATATAATAATCTTTTGCGACAGGCCCATCCTCCCGTCGAAAATACTAAAATTAATTAAATAATTATGTATTAAAATTACGATTAATGAAGAAATTATATAAATATTATGAAAATAGAAAAAATAAAAAAATTATTATTATTACAATAAATATAAATTAAAAAAAATAATTCTAAAAAAATATATTTAATAAAATTATGATTAATTAAAAATTAATATTAATTTTATTAAAATAATTAAATATAAAAAATTATTACAATTCTCAACATTTACAAAAAAATCATAATATGTTATTATTATTAGTAAAATAAAATATTATTAAAAAATATGAGACTAATAAAAATAAATAAAAATATTAAAAATAAAAAATTATCAATATTTGTACTAATATAAAAGGAAGAAACTCTAAATTTTTCATATTATAATAAATCTAAATTCAAATGTTATTAACATAAATAAGAAGACACTTTGGGGTTGTCTTCTGGAGGAGTAGGATGAGCTATAGGAGATGGTGGAGGGAACTTCATCCCTAAAATATGAATCAGATGACGGATGTACTTCATCTGCTCGCCATGATGTTGCTACCATCAACGCATCTCCTCCTCATGCGGTTGTTGATGCTGCTGATGTCACTGACACATCTCTTCATGTTTCTTCCTCAAACTCTCTATAAGCTCATAATGAGTTCGGAACTGCTCCTGATATTATGAGGTGGAAGATGATGCCTCTCCATGATCTCCTATTATGTTGGAAGTCAACATCACAGCAGTACCATAATAAGTATAAGGAGTAAAACTAGATCATATTCCAACTACTCGGTCCTTCTCAAACCATATTGCATCGCCTATATCCATGACCCCTCATCAAAATGGTGGGCACTGGTCCGCTCAGTTGTCTCATCCTGACCCTCAGCCTGTGTCTGAGAGGTGACAACCTCATATGAATCCTTCAAGTCCATTTTGAAATTAAAATGGTGAAAATATTATATGAAGTTAAATTTCAAACTGAACAAAATACTAACCACGATACGAGGCTAGAAATAACCTTTAATCTCTCCAGTGGCTTGATCACTATACATCCTCCAATAAAGTTCTAAATTCATAATATTGGGATTCTCAACTACCTATAGATATATAAAATATATTGTTTATATTTAAAGTTATATAAAATATTTATAAAAATATACTCACACGATCATCTCTATGTGTACTGAATGTACAACTACCAGCTTGATGTGTCACCTCTTATATCACCTAGTTTTGTCATCCTACTGAATATCTCCTCTGAAATCCACCACCCATCTTGTGTGAACATTATCCATCCCGAACATGAGATGAAATGTACTTTGGTCTGTGGGCTCTACACAACTCATCAAATTCTATCACTCCTACTTTATTATGCTCTACCTATCACTCAAGGCTCATGATCTATTACAGTACTTTGCATAATAAATTTGATTTGAATTTTGAGGCAGTAACTGTTATTCATTTACTATAAGATGGCATTTATATTTAATATCGACAATTCAATGAGTCAGATAAATACACAAACCTCTATCATTATCCATCCACCGACATTTAAACATCGTTATGTAATTCTGTCCAAGATAACAAAGCTTAATAATTTCATCCAGAATCCCATAAAAGCCAACTTTAGTTTATCTGTGATGCGACCCTATTAAAAAAATCCACTATTCATTGTTTTTTTTGATTCCCCATATGCACATGTATGAAATCGAAAACAATTCACCACATATGCATTATAATATTTAACCATTCTGGATGATGGGTTACTCATTATACACAGTTTCTCATAAATTTTATCACCATGTTGAGAGACCTGAAAATTTGTAAAACAATAATTAATATGATAAATAATAGACGAAATTGATATTAAACATTCTGAAATTTATGTTACCAGTTTCTGAAACCATTGTGATATTTTTTTGTCTCCGTTTTTCAAGAGCATCTGCTGTAATTTATTGAAGTTGATTCTTGATATGATTATCATATGACCTACAAATAAAATAATTTTACATATTATAACATAAATTATAGAATAAGTGATATAAGTAGTCATATTACACATGCTTTCATTTCATCATAGTCGAGTATAACATATGTATGAGCTCTGTGGTGCTCATCATCTAAAAGCCATCATACATGAACTCCACTGAAACCATGTTTTAGCTGACTAAAAGCTGATAATTGATTATCCATTTCATTATTAACATTCCCATCATTTTGTCCTAGATGATTTTTTTGAGGGATAATTAGACTCTAAATAATGAGAGTAGAAAAAATAAATTTCCCCTTGAAAATAAGATTTAGTAATTAAGCCTTCAAATGCTTCTTTGTTACGTACTTTTTTCATCAATTTATGCATGCATCTCTTGAATGGGTACATCCATCAAAACTATACTAGGCCTCCACATTTATATTAACGAGGACAATGTCATATCAGATGTTCCAATGAGTCAATGAAAGATGGTAGAATGATTTTTTCCAGTTTAAATATAATTACAGCAACATCCCCTTCCAGTCTTCTTAGCGCATCGTTGTATGTTGTTGTTGTAAAAATGTCTCAAACAAAACATGATATGTCTATTATCGAATCCCAAATAATATAATTCAACAATCCTCTAAATCCAATTGGTAGAAGCCTTTCTATTAAAACATATAAATCATGACTTTTAAATCTGGTAATATACCCATACTAAACACATCTTCCCAAATTGAATGGATAGCCATCTGGAAGTCTTAAATATGAAACCAACTGAAAATATAGTATGAAACACCATTTGGAAAGTGTATAAGATGTTATTGTATTCATTAACCTCTATGATCTGACGTTTTTAAATAGTACATCTTCGGGTGGCCTGCAAATTTGGGTTAGATCTAATCGTGCCTTTATAGTGGCTTTGATCTTACATGGTGTATCCAAAACTGTATGAAATAAATTTTTAAAATATTTCTTCACATTATGCATGACATCCAATAGGTGGAAAACCAACAAATCAGACCAAAAAAAAGATCCCAAAAAATGCTTTGTTTTATCCAATTCTGTTCTTTTCCAAAGCCTTGAGTTTTCTATTGGTTTTCTACTGGCACAAATTTGATTGGAGGTAATGAAAATACAAATGTTTTTTACTATGTACCTCAGATCATTTTTGGAGGTTTATCCCTTTCAATTGTACCTTTTTTGAAATGAGATTTTTTCCTCTAAAAAGGAGGATCGGTTGCATGAAATATGCGATGATAGTCAAAATAGAAATTTTCTTCCATTGATGAAAATAAAGGCACTGTTGTCTTTCATATAGTAAGGACATGATTTCAGACCGTGTGTACTCTATCCAGATAACATGCCATATGTTTTAAAGTCTTTAATCGTGCACATCAAAGTAGCTTTAAATATGAAATTTTATTTCACATCAACATTATATGTACTAACACCATCACTCCACAATACATTTAACTCATCAATCAATGGTTTCCAGTAAACAACAATATTCTATTTCGGATGTCCTGGGATTAATAAGGTCAGAAATATATAATACTTCTTCATCAATATCCATAGAGGTAAATTGTACAGAGTTATAAAGGCACAACAACAAGAATTATAACTACCATTTAAACCAAACAGATTGATACCATTAGTAGAAAGACTTAATCACACATTTTATGCTTCTAAATCAAAATACGGATGCAGATGGTCAAAATGTTTCCTTGAATCACCATCAGATGGATGATTCAAGATTTTATCCGTTGAAATCTTGGTGTTGTTCCTTGACATCATTGACGTTGTGTTCTATGAAATAAATAAATGTTGCAAACCTGGGTGTAAAGGGGAAATATCTCACCTATTTTTTTAGAATTGATCCATACTTCCCTAGTTGAGATTCTTTATAACTCGATTGTCTACATGTGGTATAACTTTCCAATGAATCATTTTCACCAGAATATAATATTCAATCATTTAGACATGCATGAATATTTCGATAACTAAGGCCCATATTATGAACCAACCTCTTGATCTCATAGTAATTTGAAGTAAACATATTTCTTTCAGGTAATAGTCTTTTAAACAAATAAAATATCTGATCAAAATAATGGTTTGTCATTGCATTATCTGGTTTAATAGCCATAAATTTTTCAAGCACTATTAATTTCATTATCATGCAACCAGGATATAATACATCCTCACCAGACCTCAACAACTCATAATATTCTAATGGTTCCAACTCAATGGTTAAGTCAATATCATCTTGAGTTTCAGTTTGATAAACAATTGGGCCTGAAACAACATGTACTAAATTTTAATGTCGTCATGTATCTGAAATCATGTTATTAGTATCATTTTTGTAACTGTGTTCTCCGTGATGAAACCAGAAAACATAATCTGGTTGAAAACCAAACCGCATGATACGTCCCCCAACCTTGTAAAATGTGTCAAACGTTCTTAGAGCACGTTTTTTTCAAGGACACTTTATTGTTCCATTTTAAATAAATTCTAGTTTTAATGATGAAAATGATAAGAAGGATTCAACAACCTCAATATAAACAGGATTTAAACCAAACCCATTTGTATTTCTATGCTGATTTATATAAGTGTAATCATCTAATAATGATTGTTTTCAACTTCCTTATTCCTTATTTTTCTACAAAATATAAAATCATTACAATTTTTGAATAATTTGAAATTATAAAAACACAATCTAAAAAGATAAATAATTATATGTACTTCTTAATAATTTCCATTACTTATGGGTGACACAATATCCAATGGATAGATGGATCCTCTTTTGTTTGACATCTCATTTACTTGAAAATTTCTCACACAAAAATAATAGTGAATAATCTTATCGAAAGTACACATATTCTAACTCATGCAATGAGATTGGATATGCATACGTAGAAGCATACTTTTCATAAGGTTTTGAGTTGGTAAAAGATGAGAGGGGAGGACTCATCGAGAAAAAGGAGTGTCGTTAATCCATTGGAAATTGTGCCAAGTTATTACAAGTTATTACAATTGATTCTCTTCCAAATTATTTCAAATCGTTAATAATTATTCCAAATTCTTCTTAATTCATCCTAATTATATCTATTTCTTCTTAATTATCCATAACTATACCAAATTATTAATAATTGTTTATTTATATTACTAATTATTAATAATAATTATTAATTATTACTAATTATTTCTAATTATTATTAATTATTTCTAATTATAACTAATTATTAATAAATATTCTTATTTATTCCCATTTTTCCTATTTATTCTTATTACTTCCTATTTATTCATATTTATTCATGTTTATTCCTTTTTATTCCTATTTGTACCTATTTATTCTTATTTAATCATATTTATTCCTATTTGTTCTTATTTATTTCTATTTATTCTTATTTATTCCTATTTATTCCTACTTATTCCAATTTATTTCTAATTATTCCAAATTATTCCTATTTATTCATATTTATTCCTAGTT
The DNA here is from genome assembly GCA_963277665.1 of Viscum album. Classification (NCBI taxonomy): domain Eukaryota; kingdom Viridiplantae; phylum Streptophyta; class Magnoliopsida; order Santalales; family Viscaceae; genus Viscum; species Viscum album. The sequence continues at coordinate 2,012,448,909 of OY728153.1, read as the reverse complement.
ATTCCAATTTAATCATAATTATTCCTATTTATTTCTTGTTATTCCTATTGGTTATTATTTATTCATAATTACTCATAATTATTCATATTTATTCTTCATTATTTTTATTTATTCTAAATTATTCTTAATAATTCCTAATATATACATAATTATTCCTATTTATTCTTATTTATTCTCAATTTTTACTATTTATTACTATTTAATAATATTTATTACTATTTATTACTATTTATTCTTATTTATTACTAATTATAACAAATTAATACTATTTATTACTAATTATAACAATTTATTACTAATTATTACTATTTATTACTATTTATTACTATTTATTACTAATTATTACATATTATTACCAATTATTACTAATTATTACTCTTTATTACTATTTAATACAAATTATTATTAATTATTACTTGTTATTAATAATTATTACTAATTATTACTATTTATTACTAATTATTACTATTTATTAATATTTATTACTATTTATTACTAATTTTTACTAATTATCCCTAATTATTACTATTTATTACATTTACTACTAATTATTTCTATTTATTCAAATGTATTATTGTTTGATACTATTTATAACTAATTATTCCTATTTATTTCAATTTATTACTAATTATTCCTATTTGTTACTATCTAATTATTACTAATAGATACTAATTACTACTAATTTTTACTAATTTTTACTAATTATTAATAATTATTAATAATTATTAATAATTATTAATAATTATTACTATTTATTAAAAATTATTACTAATTATTACTAATTATTACTATTTATTACAATTTATTACTATTTATAACTAATTATTAATAATTTTTACTAATTATTATTAATTATTACAAATTATTAATAATTATTACTAATTATAACTAATTATTACAGATTATTACTATTTATTACTAATTATTACATTTTACTAATTATTACTACTTATTGCTATTTATTACTATTTACTAGTAATTGATTCTATTTATTCATATTTATTACTAATTATTACTATTTATTCCTATTTGTTCCTATTTGTCCCTATTTGTTCCCATTTGTTCTTATTTGTTCCTGTTTATTTCTATTTGTTCCAAATTGTTACAAATTCATACTTTTTATTACTATTTATTTGTAATTATTACTAATTATTACTAATTATTACTAATTATTACTATTGATTACTAATTATTACCAATTATTACTATTTATTACTTTGTATTACTATTTATTTCTTTTTATTCATATTTATTAATATTTATTCATATTTTTTACTATTTATTACTAAATAATCTTATTTATTCTTATTTATTAGTATTTATTCATATTTGTTCCTATTTATTTATATTTATTCCTATTTAATTCTAATTATTAATATTTATTCCTATTTATTCCTATTTATCCATAATTATTGTTATTTACTACTATTTATTCCTAATTACTACTATTTTTTACTATTTAGTACTCTTTATTACTAATTACTATTATTTATTACAAGTTACTACTATTTATTTTTAATTACTACTATTTATTCCTAATTACTACTATTTGTTACTAATTATTACTAATTAGTACTATTTATTAATAATTCTTCCTATTTATACCAATTTATTACTAATTATTACTATTTATTCCTAATTATTACTATTTAGTATTATTTACTACAAATTATTATTATTCATAACTATTTATTACTAAAATAGACATTACAAAATAAATTAAATTCAATTTATTTACAACTAAACAACAATAATTAAAATTAATATAGAAAAATTAAACAAATACTAATGTAAAAAATATAAATACTTTTAAACTTGATCCGTAAAAAAAGTAAATGAGAGAAATTTTCACTCTAAAATTCGGGTTTAGAGAGAGAATGGAAGTGAGAAATGAGAGGAAGAGAATGAAAAATGGAGGGGGTATAAATAGGTTAGATTAGTTGCGACAGGACTTGTTGCGACGGTAAGCCCGTCGCAAAAGGCACTTTTTGCGATGGGGCCAATTGCAAATAACATGCTCGCATTAATTGATGTCGGTCATTAGATGGGTATTTGTGACGGGTTCCTTTGCAAAAGGTGACCTACCCACACACCTTTTGCGATGGGACAACATCTCATCAAAAAAATACAATTTACCGTCGCTGGTATTTGTGACGGGCCCCATCGCAAATACCCTCAAACTGAAAGATTATTTGCGAAGGGGGGATCCCCCCGTCACAAAAAACCTTCCCGATATTTGGCGTGCATCCCTTTCCAAAGCACGCATTTATTTTTGCGATGAGACCCAAATTACGGTTTCAAATAACCAGTTATTTGTGATGGGATGACCCCCCCCCCCCCCCCCCCCGCATAAAAAACCCTCGTGGATAGACTAATTTCTATGACAACTAATCTCATCGCAAATACCACATCACACAAACTGTTTTCCCCGTAGTGTCCCCGTCTTTGGGGTTCACATCTCTAATCTTCCCTCGTGGGTGTCCTAATCAGATATCCTAGTGTGAAACGTTCCTTTTATGTGATTCATCATTCTCGAGTCCATCCTCACAAGGAATTCTGACCCATCCAACTTGTAAACTTTCCATGTACTCCCTATAAGGGACGTGCCTATCATATCCGCCTTCATTAGTTTTTTGATCGGTTAGACTTGTCCTATATCGATGTTAAACTCACAGCATACCTCATGTTAAACATTATATTTCAATTAATACCTAAAATGAGATTCCTCTAGCATAAGATACACTATGATCAACATGGGAAGCCTTGGGTTTCCCTTCTTTTGATATGCACTATAATGTGGAAGAATATAGGTGACCAATGTTCTAGCGTCCATACATGCAACCAGTTCCCAACATGACTACATTGATAATGATAGGAGGCTACCTTGAATAGACCAATTGGAATGTCTAGATACAATCATCCTAATTTACTGGCATCCACAATGAGATGGCATAAGGAATGAGGTTCATGTACAACATCTTAATCTATTAGGGAAAACCAGACTAGTTGATGAACTCTGAGGATGAATAAACAGAAGGAGGGAACAACAAAACATCATCCCAATATGATCAGTGATTGTACATATTTGGTGAATTGATGAATTATTCTGACATTTTGATAGAGGGAATGTGGGGAATTAAATGAACAAGTCATAACTTATGGTGCCTGACGTTGTGTGCACCCCAGTGGAAGGTGTTAGAAACAAAATGAATAGTCAAAAAATGGGCCCTGGAATCTAGGTATCCTTTCTAAGGACTACAGAATGTTTTCGAAAACCCAAAGCACATGTGAAATTATGTGAAATATATGGATTGAAATTATTAAAGGTTTTATGAAGCAAGCCATACTCTAGATTACTAGTATAACGCTCTCGTGTTCCATTGTTAAGGGATAAAATGGGTGATGATCTGCATAGTTCTACATAATGTATTTCAAATGTTTTTTCATGTAGTTTAATGTCTAAAAGAAATGAAATTTTATGACTGGAATATCATCATGTTTTAAAGACATAGAATTTTAGATTAACATCATTTGGTAAGTATGTGGGATCAGATTTGAAAATTTTGTTCATGATATAGTGCGTGAATAAGCATGTTGTGTGTATATTTGACTCGAACGTAGGAAAAATGAGATTGTATGACTTGACCCTTAGTAATTTTGTGTGGATTTGTTTTATTGTCATTTGTTGAAGGTAAAGCCAAGATTTGAGAACTGAGTCTCAATATGTATCCTATGATGGTAGAAAAGAAGACACACAATGTTCTTAAACTGGAAAAACTCTCTAAAGGTCTGGCACATATATAGAGATCAGAATTGTTTCTATTGAATGTTGTAGAAAGGCCTTGTGAATTAAGATCAAGACTACACTATGTACCATGTGATGATATGAATTAAAAAACTCATTGTTCCATTGGAATCATGCTGTTTAACCATAAGTTGTAATGAAATTGGATTCTTGATGCAAACAATCATGTACGATCATTGGACCAAATGACAGAAATCTAGGCTTCATTATGTATAATACAATAATAATAATCAAGACATATGTTGTCCTTTATGGAACAAAAATATTATTTGTGTTTGGTATATACATAGTTGGGGGGTTTATATTTGTTGTTACTGGACCTATGATTCATGATCTAAGAGTCACTGCATATCTTGTGATGTGAGGAATCACATTGAAAATTATACTTGCAAATATAGGTTAAGTATTTGACTAATCAACTTCAATTGTGGTTCTCTCTAGAATGGTCCATAGGGATGTGTAAATTCGTGTCATGAAAATAAATAATCCATTTATTCTATCATTAAGATGATAGAACTCATCGTATTCCTTCTTTGGTCATTCATTAAATGCTATTATGAACATTTCATTAGCTGTTATTCCTTTTTTGTGTGTGCATCTCATCCATTACTAAAATTTTCATGTTCCCATTAGATATACCTTGTTTTAGAAATAAGGATTAGAAATGTTCATTCACACCATGTTATGGAAAATTATGATATGGAATGGGAATTTTTTTTATCTCATGGTATTTCAAAAATTGTATAGTTTTGAGGCATCCCTATATATATAATTGAAATAAGAATCCACCCATACATATTTCTAGAAACCTATTTAGTTTATTGTCATGTGGAAAGGACATAGTCCATTAATTGTTTAGTTTTTTTGTATGGATGTGGGTCTCCCGATGTAAAAATTATGTTACACCATGGATCCATTATGTTTTATGTCATGCAGTAAAGCAATATTCTATGTGGAGTAACTTAAAGAATTATGGAAAGAGATAACCCCATGTGAAGTAAAAGGAATATTATACATGGCCCTAATAATAGATTTTTAGGTGTAATTCCATATCCTATGATGGAAGGAATCAATCCACACATATTTCTTGGATAGAGGTATTCCCTATGTGAAGCAAAAATTTTCACGGGGAGGGGGTATTTCATCATTCCTTCACACATACCTATATCATGTGCAGTGGGTCATTAGTGAGATGGTTTTTCCTACCAATGTTAATTTTGTTAAATGAATACATATACAATTTAGTTTAAAATAATTTAGTAGAGAAATAGGAAACCCATCATGAATAATAAATTAGTTAGGGATTCGTGTAGTTTAACATAATGTTGTCTGGATTACTGCCATTCAATTTAAAATCATACAGTAAGGAAACATATTTATATATAGTTTGACATATTTTTATGATAACATGATCTTTGGTGATGATTTATGTCTTGTTTCAAATATGAGTGGAACTTTATTAAAGTGAAAAAAATTATTTAACAGTAAACATATCTTTTTTGGGGGGGTGAGACATATTATCTATCAATTTTTTCCACTATGTAATCTATGTATTGATATACATTATATACGTTTTATAGTCCTTCCAATTAGGGTTCTAGACTCATAGGACTCTCACTTGTTATTTATGGGGGTCGTGGGAGTCAGAAATAGTTCACTTTTATAGAATGTACAAAGGAAAACATTCTTATTAATGTTTTTGTAATCCTATTTTGAATGAATTGGATGTTATTAAATGTAGAAAATCTGTACTCATCGATCCACACCCATTCATCCAGTTTAATTTATGATTGTTCGTCATATGAGAGTTTTCCATAAATAAAAATTTTGGGTGAAGGAATATAGACATATATGGGTAACACTACATCGGTATTTTGCACTAATGAGTATGGAATTTGTTGTTTAGTTGTACACATGGGGGTATGGTAGTCCCATAAATAATGGAGTTGTTTTTTGGGAAAATACCTCTTATCCTTGTTCACCATCATCTCGGTCATAAATCATAGTGTCTTGTTTATGGCCTATATCTATACATTTTCATATTCATAACATTGAGATGATTTATTGGACTAAATATTGTACTCTTTGTACAGTTTCATATACTGTTTCAAAAATATGTTGGTGATGTTGACCATCATCATTGTGTGAGGGTGTCCGAACGTTTTTATAGAATGAAAATTTATGAGGTGGATGAAATTATTATTCAACAATTATTTGAGTGGTATTTCCTCAACCCATTTAGCGAGGAAGTTGGTAGTAATAAGTATTTACATTAAATATATTTCTATGGCTAAGGGATAGATCCCCAGAACATATATTCCCTAACCAAAAACAATTAGGAATATTTAAAAGTATTTATCAATTTTTTGTGGATGATGTAAAATGTTTTTATTGCTATAGAATGCAAGGAATTTTATATTTAATTCCATACCGAGTTGTATCTTTTTATTCTAATAGTTTCACAACCTCCTGATTTTGTGGGAGAGCCTTGTCCTGAATTGATGAGTGATGTAGGATCCCAAATGGAATTCTTTAATGGTGGTGAAAATATCTCCTTATTATATGCATATGAGGTGGATTCCCCTGAATCAACACATATAGAGGGGATTATGATCATTTAGACCAAGGTACAAGTATTTTTCACTACATGACACTGATTCTATTCCCTTCTAGCTATATCAGTTTAGAGAGTCTGGTTTTGGAGATAACCTATTGTGGGTGCTATAACAACCCTTCTTATTATTACATATTTAAACACAATTTATTACATAAATATCACTTGATACAACATTGACGATCGAGAGGTCTCATGTATTTGGGGATTATGATCATCACATACCGACTTATAACAGGAAATACAACATCCTTATTGAGTAATTCCTATACATGACCACTACATTCACTCGTACTTAGCATTGCATGGGAAAACCTAAGGACATGCATAATAAACTGGTGATTTATAAAGCCATTTATGGGAATAATCATGGAAGAAAATGAGTAATACAATAAATGTTATGCAATAGGGATATCAATAGATCACATGATAAGCAAAAACAGGAAGGCATGATAAAACATGACAATCAGAACATGGAAATGTGGCAACAACACTTAATATGGGATTAGCATGATCCAAGGATCATTGCACATAGAGCATGAGTAAACCCTCATTGCACATGAAGAGAGAGTAAACCCTCATTGAACATGAATTAGTATTATTAAACACCCATTTCACATTAATTATCATTATACTATAATTTACCCAATGCATTGGAGCAATATAAGGGCACACACTTCTTAAACCATTCATTTCATGCATGAAGTGACACATGGAACATAGAACAATGATTTATAAAATATCATCTTTATTTACATGATAAAAGAATGAGTAATTCATACATAAAACATTATTATCAAAAAATAAATGGGCATAAAGGTGAATACCCTTGACAGAGATATATGCATGGTATTTAATACATAATGACATTGGCATGGAAAATCGGTCCAATTTTGCAGCGTAACTGCTTGATGTAACAATTCATAAAAATGGTTGATGAGAGATGTAACGCACCGACCCTAGTTACCCAGAGTCGGTGCATTATTGCATAACATTGGCATGATCACAAAAGGTCATGTCTCGAAACACCGATTAGTTCAGTAGCCTTGGAAACACTAGATACATTCATAAATGTTACATTTCATCATAATGTGAAAAAATACAATAACAAAGTCTCCATAGTCCACACTTATATAATATTCGGACTATCCATGTAGGTCATTCATAAAATACTTCTTCACATCCTGGAAAATAATAAAAAATTGAAAGGGGTGAACTCAGATGCTCAGTAAGGATAACAATGTTGCGGAAGCTTTCGTAAATAAAAATTAACATTTAAGGAAATGTATAACTAAAACAAAATCCTTTTTAATCTTTAACTTCAGCATAATATGGAAAAACTAAATTATATAATTCCATTTACTTACTCACATGGATATTCTACTAGTCGAATACTCACATGCAATATCAATAACCATTTTCATAATGATGGAATGCATAATAACAGACTATCATAACCACGTAGACAAGGCCTCGTGCCAAGACCACAAATAAGATTTTTTCAAGGCCTCATTCCAAGACACTAGTTTGTCTAATGAGACCTACCGATGCATCGAGAAGATATAGCGAGCTCCACCCGTCACTTATTAAGTCCAATGCATTCCTCATATGAATAGGTTTAAACATATCATAAACCATAACATAATCGTATCAAATAAAACATGCATAAAGGAAACATAGAATGTCACCATTTCAATCACAAGATATCAATACAACACAGTGATATAATAAAAACACTTTCAAAACCATTTTCAAATCAAAAATAAAAGAAATGTAAAACATGGTATTTATTTTTCTTTTAAAAAAAATTATGGCATGTAGAGGAAGCCGAAACTCAAATATTGCTCACGGAGGCGGAGACGTCGTTGTCGCCGCATACGTACGACAAGAAAAACATTCCTTTTTGTCATTTAGTAAAATTATTCGTATAAAATGATTCTTTTTGAATAAACATAAATGTCAAAGGGGTTTATACACCGTATAAAATAATGTTGTGTATAAAACAAAATTTGTCTCAATGAAAGTATATTGAGACGAAGTCCTTACCAAGATCATTTTTCTTAAATAAAATATATCTATTATGTGTCTTCAATATAATTACACATAATGAATTTACAAATACAAGATAGGACATAATAATATCATAACATAATTTGAATGTAGGAGATTAACCCAAAGAATGGAAATTTGGTTAAGACATTCCCTTACTTTGTGTCTGACTTAACTCGACCATTCTTTAACCTCCAGAATAATAAACTAGAGTTAATATCTACTTGCTTAAGATTATTTTTCAATTTCATTATTCCTTTTATATCACTTATTACCATTTTATGAACACTATGTAATTATTTAAGTTAATAACGGTCGTTTTGTCCATATATGTTACTTGAGTCAACAAAAAACATCTTATAATTACAAGTTGTTTATGTGGTAGAATATCCATTATCTATAGAATTATATTCATGATGTAGATATCATATATATCATATATATCCAGTATATACATTCATTCATAATATTACGTAACATTTAGAGTTAAGAAATGAAATGCACTGTTCATGGAGACGGTAAGCTGTACGTACGCATGAACGCTACTTTCATTTCTATTTCATATTTAATGGAATGAGATCATAATTATATAAAGTTATATTATAATTCCAGTATAATATAATGTATAATACCATTTACTCCATCCTTTATACATCCCACATATGGCTTTAACGATTCAAATCACTTTGAGGGGGCGGTAGTCCGCACTTCCTAAAATGAAAATATCGCGTTTATCCATAATGGAAACCATAAAGGTATGACATAAATGAAAAATACAGAAGATTAAGTAAAATATTAACATATTATATATCATATATATATATAGGGACATCTTGATGGCCACCTTTGAAGCTGTTATATAAATGTTGAACAATCATCGTTTCGTGAGGCAGAAATTCGCCATCCACAGAAACAGTATGTTCTTTAACCATTAGATGTAGGTGTGTAAGTGTAGCTCGAATACTTCATATAACAACATACTAGTATATTTAGGATATTGGATTCATTACAAAAGAAATTAATAAAAAGAGTTTATGGGGTTGGAGAAGCAAAATAAAACAAAATAACATAAGAGAAGACATTACCTTAAAATCGGGTAACTCTTTTTGATTTGAGCCAAAGGCTTCCTTGGGAAGACTTCTTCCCGAAGTGAGGATTCTAAGAGTAAGGGAGGGAAGTTGAGATAGTATTTTGGCATAGTTTGGCCGAGGAAAAAGGCTTTTATGGTGTGAGTAAGGTGGTAGTGGTGGGGGCCTTTTATAAGAGGAGAGAAGGACACTCTTGGAATGATTGAAATGTTACTTTATTATGAAATGATTTTTTCCGATTCTAAAGGTCCCACACATATATATATCGAGGGTATGGTGATAAGGGTTTGAAATATACTCATCCAATATGTATTTAAAAAGTTTAAGTCCTAGATTTTACATTATCGTTTCATTTTGTTTAAATCGTTAATTAATGAGGTAATCGCTGCATCACCACGGTGTCATAAATAATTTAATTTATTTAATGTTTAAAAATTGTTGAAAAAATATCATGATGTAGGAAAGATATTTATATTTCTAATTAATATTTATATTAAAAAATATGACTTGTATAACCCCATTTAAATATTGTTTTAGTAAAACAACTCATGTTTGTGACATTAATATTTTAACATTAAATAAAAAGTTTTTAATTTCATTTTCCTACAAAAGTGGCTCCATGGGGTCCCCAACTTGACCCATGGGTTTTCCTAGTCGGCCATGACTTGTCCAATAGGGTTAGGAAAAGTTTCAAGGTCATTTCCTATTATTATAACATTATATTTACCTTAAATTTCACTAATTACCTCTAATCGTGATTAATTAAACATAAAAGTTACTACTCACCAAAAAATTATTTTAATCCCATTGAACGACATTTTACTTCCTAATGACAACCATGTAAGTCGGATTTTTGAAAATCAAATCACAGAAGTGGTAATATTTCATTTAATCGAAAAATCCGTTATTTAACTACCACTTAGTGGTTTCACTATTCATCAAAAATTGATGTTTTTCAGAACAATGCCAAAATTTCACCCTAAGCTATAATTGATATTCCGAATTAAAAAATGATGTCTATTTTATGAAATTACAAACATATATATTGAATTAATTAATTTTATAATTAATCCCCCTATCATAACAAATAGCGTGTTTTAAGAAAAAATATATATCAAAAGATTGACAATTGTTTATATCCAATTTCAAAGTGAAATTAATTCTAATGAACACCATTGGATAAAATGGTAAAAATATATTCTAATTATACTTTAAAACCACTAAATAGTATAACTTATCAATACAAATTATTTTTATTGAAAATGTTGTTTTAAGTATTTTTCACTATTCATAAAAAATTGGATGTTCTTTGAAAATTACAAAAAATTCAAATTTAGATAATTTCGATATTACGAATACAAAAATGAATTCCATTTTGAAATATAAAATTTCTATAATTTTAAAAAGTGGGTATTACTATTCATAACAGCTACTTTGATTAGTTGTGGTGTGTGTTAGAACTCGAAGTTGCGTACAACACACGCTACTGTATTATTCAAAGAGAAGTGTACCGTGGAAGCATGGGGTGTTACATTCTCTCCTACATCAATAAATTTTTTCCTCGCAATTTGAAATTTTTCATTGAAAATAAAAGGTTGAAAATAGAAAATACCTTTATGGAACCCCACATCGAAAATAAGCAAAATAAAAATATAACTTTAAAAGAAGGAAAGATAAGTACAAAGGTCACCCGAGATAGCCCATAATAGGATTCTATGAAAATATTGATATGAAAGAAAAAAAAACCATCAAGGTCTGATGGAGATTTGTAGAGAACTAGATTTGGAGAAAGTTAACCATAAGAAAATCACAAACTTGTGATTGGTTAAACGGTCATTGAATCCTCAGTAGGAAAAGTTAACTGACAACATTTTTGTTTCAAGTTAACTTTTATAAAGTTGAGGAATTTATTTATGAGATTTTCCAAGAACGTATGGAAATATACTTACTTGTCATGTATACTTTCATTACTTAATAAATTTTTACAACAAACCCATCTTTCACTCCATATGTTAACAGAACACAAAAACATTTTATTTATCCTAATTGTATAAGGTTCTAAACATTACTACATACCATTTAGATTAGAAAAACTATTTTTTAATAACCAGGGACATCCTGTAGGCTAGTGGTAGGTAATATAGGCCTGTCGCACTATGGTTGTGGGTTCAATTCCTGCAGCTTTGTCTGACGCGACGGGTTATGCCCCACCCTACTGGTTGTCCTTTTCCTAAAAATATTGTATTATAGTATTCCAAAAATAATCTTCAGAAATGTTTTAACCTTAAACAATACTATTCAAAGTTCAACTTAATCCATCCCAAAATTTATAGTTATCCGAAATACCTCTGTCCAAACTTACTCTAAAAGGTCTCTTAATTCCAAAATCAATTTATCAGATTCCCCAAACAAAGTAAAGTTTCTCTTATTGTCACATACTAAAAATATGATTACCTTCATCATATTAAAACCTTAGGGAAACAATAAGTACTGCAGTACAGTCCTTATATATATATCACATTATTCTAATAACCAGAATATAATCCATTAGTCCAAAAGCACCAATACATTAATTATTCCACTTCAACTATAGTAACATCATAAGATTGTCCTTGATCCCTTGACTTTTCTGAGGTATGTTTCCCTGCCGCTTAGGACATTCATTTTCATAATGCCCCATTTCTCTACAATTGTAGCATTCAACATTGATAGCCTCTTTCTTTCCCTTGCAATCACACTCCTGGTGACCTTTTACTCCACATTTATAACAAACTCCCATTCTTTTTAGGCAAGTACCAGGGTGATTCTTCCCACAATTATCACATAATGGATAATCCTTCTTTCCCTTTTTCCCTTTATCTATCTCCTGCTCCACAGTTATCTTCTTCTCTTTCTTTACTTTATTGTCATAAGATTTAGAGAATTCTGTTTCTGTCTTGATAGCACATGAGACAATGTCTTCATACGACGAGAAGGTTTGTGAGACTAATGATCGACAAAGAAATGGTTTTAACCCATCAAAGAAACGATCAATCTTACTTCTTGGGTTACATATAAAATCTGCTGCATGCCTCGCTATCCTTGTAATTTTTGTCTCATAATTTGTGACATTCTCATCCTCCTTTTGTCTCAGACTCAGAAATTCCGTTTCCATATCTGCTCGATGGTCATGTGGAAAGTATTTTTCTAAGAAAAGATATTTGAACTCTCTCCATTCCATACTTGATACTTCTTCATCTTCCATTGTATTTTTAATCAATGACCACCATTGTTCGGCATCTCCAGTGAGACGGTAAACTTCCATGATAACCATCTCCCTTTCGCTACTCCCCAAGGCATGGAATATTTTCTCTAAGGAGTTTATCCATTGCTCAGCTACTAATGGATTTATACCCCATTAAATTTTGGTGGTTGTTGCCTCATGAAGCGGTCTAACATTGATCATCCACGTTGCGGATTAGGGTGCTCCATACGAGTAATGTTATTATTCATAACCTGAGTGAGTTATCCCAGTATGGTAATAAGCTGATCAGCAACAGTTTTATCACCAGCTCCATTATAATTATCTTAAGTTATAGGGAAATCCCTACATGGAGTGCGTGCATTAATACGGTTTCCATTCTTTCCACTAGGCGCCATTTATAAACAATGGCATAAACTAGATCAGTTTATGAATAAAAATAAATAATTATGTACTTCTAAAACACTTAACATAAATTGAATTGTTTAGGGATATAATCCATATTCATAAAAACAAATGTTTTCTTTGAGGGAGTATATACTCATAAACCCTTCATAATGATTTGTAATGAAAATGAGAATTATCCTTGGAATATCCCCCGGGAGTGTCGTAACCAAAAGTGTAGCAAGCCCTATTGTCATGCACCAGTTCCCGTTCGAGTCAGGCTCAAAGCGGTGTTTTCGGGTTTTACCCCTAGGTACATCAGTGCCAGAGCCTCCTCTAGCTGCTCATATCAAAACAGGGATGTATTGCTCGGCAAACTCACAAAAATCTCTACAATAACAAAATTCTAGGAAGTTATTCTATACTTACGCTCAAAGTCTATCTTTGGGATTTGTGCTCTAATCAGAGTTTATCTAAATATATCTTCCAAGGATAGTACTAAATAGCCTCTGTTACCAACTGTAACGCCCCAACCCCAGTTACCCAGAGTCGGTGCATTATTGCGTAACATTGGCATGATCACAAAAGATCAAGTCTCGAAAGACCGATTAGTTTAGTAGCCTTGGAAACACTGGATGCATTAATAAATGTTACATTACATCATAAAGTGAAAAACTACAATAACAATGTCTCCATAGTCCACACTTATATCCTCTTCGGTCTATCCCTACATGTCATTCATAAAATACTTCTTCACATCCTGGAAAATATTAAAACATTGAAAGGGGTGAGATCAGATGCTCAGTAAGGATAACAATATTGCAGAAGCTTTCATAAATAAACATTAACATTTAAGGCAATGTATAACTAAAAAAAAGAATTTTTAAACATTAAATTCAGCATATTATGGAAAAAATAAATTAAATAATTCCATTTACTTACTCACATGGATATTCTACTAGTCGATTACTCACATGCAATATCCATAACCACTTTCATAATGATGGAATGCATAATGCCAGACTATCATAACCACGTAGCCAAGGCCTCATGCCAAGACCACAAATACGATTTTGTCAAGGCCTCATGAGAAGACATTAGTTTTTCTCATGAGACATACCGATGCATCGAGGAGCTATAGCGGGCTCCACCCGTCACTTATTAAGTCCAATGCATTCCTCATATGAACAGGTTTAAACATATCATAAAGCATAACATAATCCTATCAAATAAAACATGCATAAAGGAAACATAAAATGTCCACATTTCAATCACAAAATATCAATACAACACATTGATATAATAAAAACACTTTCAAAACCATTTTCAATACCAAAATAAAAGAAAAGTAAAACATCGTATTTATTTTTCTTTTAAAAAAGTTTATGGCTTGTAGAGGAAGCCGAAACTCAAATATTGCTCAAAGAGGTGGAGAAGACATTGTCACCACATACGTATGACAAGAAAAACATTACTTTTTTTGTTTAGTAAAATTCTTCGTATAAAAAATATTCCTTTTGAATAAACGTAAAAGTCAAAGGGGTTTATACACCGTATAAAACAAAGTTTTGTATAAAACAAAATTTTCCTAAATGAAAGGACGTTGAGATGAAGACCTTACCAATATCATTTTTTTAAATAAAATAGATCTATTATGTTTATTCAATATAAGTACACATAATAAAAGTACAAATACAATATAGGACATAATAATCTCATAACATAATTTGAAAGTAGGAGATTAACCCATAGAATGGAAATTGGGTTAAGACATTCCCTTACCTTGTGTCCGACTTGACTCGACCATTCTTTAACCTCCTGAATAATAAACTAAATTAATATCTACTTGCTTATGATGCTTTTTCAAGTTCATTATTCCTTTTATATCACTTATTACCATGTTATGAACACTATTTAATTATTTATGTTAATAACGGCCGTTTTGTCGATATTTGTTACTTGAGTCAACAAAAAACTTCTTATAATTACAAGTTGTTTATGTGGTAGAATATCCATTATCTATAGAATTATATTCATGATTTAGATAACATATATATCATATATTTCCAGTATATACATTCATTCATAATATTACGTAACATTTCGAGTTAAGAAATTAAATTCACTGTTAATGGAGACGGTAAGCCGTACGTACGCATGAACACTACATTCATTTCTATTTCATATTTAATGGAATTAAATCATAATTATATAAATTTATATTATAATTAATGTATAATATAATGTATAATACCATTTACTCCATCCTTTATACATCCCACATATGGCATTAATGATTCAAATCACTTTGAGGGGGCGGTAGTCCGCACTTTCAAAAATGAAAATATTGTGTTTATCCATAATGGAAACCATAAAGGTATGTCATAAATGAAAAATACATAATCTTAAGTAAAATATAAACATATTATATATCATATATAAATATAGTGACATCTTAATGGCCACCTTTGAAGGTGTTATATGAATGTTGAACAATCATCGTTTCGTGAGGTAGAAATTTGCCATCCACAGAAACAATATGTTCATTAACCATTTGATGTAGGTGTGTAAGTGTAGCTTGAATCCTTATTATAACAACAACCTAGTATATTGAGGATACTGGTTGTGTTACAAAAGATATTAATAAAAAGAGTTTAGGGTGTTGGAGAAGCAAAATAAAACAAAATAACATAAGAGAAGACATTACCTTAAAATCGGGTAACTCTTTTTGATTTGAGCCAAAGGCTTCCTTGGAAGACTTCTACCCGAAGTGAGGCTTCTTAGAGTAAGGTATGGAAGTTGAGACAGTATTTTGGAAGAGGTTGGCCGAGGAAAAAGGCTTTGAAGGTTTGAGTAAGGTGGTAGTGGTGGGGGCCTTTTATAAGAGGAGAGAAGGGCACTCTTGGAAAGATTGAAATGTTACTTTATTATGAAATGATTTTTTCAGATTCTAAAGGTCCCACACTTATATATTTCTAGGGTATGGTGATAAAGGTTCGAAATCTTCTCATCCAATAGGTTTTTTACAAGTGTATGTTTTAGATTTTACATTATCTTTTCTTTTTGTTTAAATCGTTAATTAATGAGGTAATCACTGCATCATCATGGTGTAATAAATAATTTAATTTATTTAATGTTTAAAAGTTATTTAAAACAATCATGATTTAGGAATGAATTTTATATTTCCAATTAATGTTTATAGTAAAACATATGACGTGTATAACCCCATTTAAATATTGTTTTAGAAAAATAACTCATGTTTGGGACATTTTTATTTTAACATTAAATAAAAAGTATTTAATGTCATTTTCCTACCAAAGTGGCTCCATGGGGTCCCCAAGTTGACCCATGGGTTTTCATGGTCGGCCATGACTCATTAAATATGGTTAGGACAAGTTTCAAGGTCATTTACTATTATTATAACATTATATTTACCTTAAATTTCAATAATTACCTCTAATCGCGATTAATTAAACTTATAAGTTACTATTCACAAAAAATCATTTTAATCCCATTGAACCACATTTTACTTCCTAATTACAATCACGTATGTCAGATTTTTGAAAATCAAATCAGGGAAGTGGTAATATTTCATTTAAAAGAAAAATCAGTTATTTAACTACCACTTAGGTGTTTCACTATTCATCAAAAATTGAAGTTTTTCAGAACAATGCAAAAATGTCACCCTAAGCTATAATTGATATTCCGAATTCAAAAATGATGTCTATTTTATGAAATTAAAAACATATATATTTCATTAATTAATTTTATAATTAATTCCGGATGTCACAACAAATAGCGTGTTTTTATGAAACAATATATATCAAAAGATTGACAATTGTTTATGTCCAATTTCAAAGGGAAATTAATTCTAATGAACACCATTGTATAAAATGGTAAAAATATATTCTAATTATAATTTATAACCACTCAATAGTATAACTTATCACTACAAATTATTTTGATTAAAAAAGTTGTTTTAAGTATTATTCACTATTCATAAAAAATTGGAGGTTCTCAGAAAATTACAAAAAATTCAAATTTGGATAATTTCGATATTATGAATAAAAAAATGAAGTCCATTTTAAAATATAAAATTTCTAAAATTTTAAAAAGGGGGTATTACTATTCATAACGGCTACTTTGATTAGTTGTGGTGTGTGTTAGAACATGAAGTTGCGTACAACACACGCTACTGTATTATTCAAAGAGAAGTGTACCGTGGAAGATTGGGGTGTTACAAGAGATAAAGGGGTCTCTCATCATATTTACATGAACTATATATTAAGGGGCATATAGATTCATGTCGCAACAAATTTAATGGAAATTAGATTCCTAATATAAAATAATTGATTTATTGTAAATGGGGAGAGAGAAATTCCTTCTGGAATTTCGGCATAGTAACGGGTGTACATGGGAGGAATTTAATGGGAGATAAAGGGGTATCCCATTATTAAAATATACATAGGGTTGTTTGGAAGAGGTTAGAAACCATACCCCAACATTTATAATTGAAATTAATAGGGAATAACAATTTAAGGAATATTGGACAAAAATAATAAGGGAAGAAAAACCCTTACTTGAAAGTGTACTTCCAAAGGCTTAAGAGATTCTTGAGAGAGGCTTCATGGGAGATTTGGGATGATTGGGAAGATTAAAGAGATAGTAGATAAGAGGTTGGACGAACAATAAATGATTTTAGTGAGGTGTATATGAGAGCTTGGGTGGTTTTATATAAGAATGGTTATGGAATTATTTATTATTTTGGTTTGGGACACCTCATATTAAACTAATCCAAACAAAAAACCAGCCCATGGTTTATGCACATGGTTGTTGGCCATGGGATGTGGAAAACAATATTTTATAAGACCAAAGTCCAAACTTCTTAAAATAATGGGGATTCTTATGTGGATATGAGTCACACTCCCAAAGAAAACAATATAAAAACACAAGATGTTTAATAAGTCTTGAAGAGTCCATTAATGCTTTGTAAAAAAAGTCAATCAAACCCAAAATTAAATTATTATAATGGGGAAAGATATTGTTTCAGAAAATAATGCTTATATTATATTATTACATCACCATTGGGTCATTATGATGTCATGAATCACATTATATATTTAAATGGTATTTAATTTTTACCCATAAATTTGACTGTCTGAGAAAATTATGATAAATTCACTGTTGGATAATTTAGACATCCTGATTTCAGAAAAAATATTCATTTTATCAAAATAATTTTCTAAATATGTTAATATTTTAACTTTAAAATAAAAAATGACATTTATCAATAATTCATGGGTTTTGACAAAAATGGCTTTCGAACATTAAACAAATTACAATTTCATTCATAATATTTTATAATAATTTTTTTTATAAAAATTAATTTAGTAATAATAATAAAATTATATTTAAATGTTTAATATAATTAAAAAAACTATTAATTCATCAAAATATTTTTCTTTATTGAATATTAACTAAAAACCCTATTTGTGTTTTAAAAACTATATACATGGTAAAAATAATAATGTGAATGAATATTCATTTTTATATACAAAAACTAATTTACATAACCATAGTACTAGGGATTTGTTACATTAACCCTTTAATAATCCAAATAAAACCTATGGGTAAGGTGAATGGTGGTGACATACTCCTGGGGTGGCTTGGATAACATTGAATGTGTGGTGATATCTATGAACATCCACTTCTCCCGTAAATGGTTCCATTCTAGCTTGACATGTTGAAGCTTGGCTTAGGCTTGGTCAAGATCAAAACCCAAAGATGCCACATTTTTTCCGAGATCTGACAAATGGGATTCGTATGGAGTAAGTATACTTGATGATGCCATCCTTTCCTTTTTTTGAGTAAATAGGATTCATTAAAGCCCTATATTTATACTAATCATGTGATCTCTATTCAATGACTATATTAGAAACCATCACAATTTGTAACATTCAACAAAAGTAGTTGACATTATATATTAACATTTTACATAAAGAGACATTTAATTATATCAAGAGAGATTTCCATTAATGACATTTAGGGTCGTTAAAATATTCCCCCTCTTAAGAAATTTGTCCCTTGAAATTTTATTTTCCCACACTAAAACAGATGTGGGTAACTCAACTTCATCACATCCTCCAATTCCCACATCAATTATTCAAACTTTTGGTTTCTCCACAACACCTTGACGATGGGTATTGTCTTATTTCATAGAACGATTTCTCTATGATCTAAGATATTCCCTGGTTTCTAATCATAAGAATGGTCTTCCTCTAACTATACCACCTCTAAATAGAGTACATGCGAAGGGTCCGGTATGTACTTCTTTAAGAGGGATACATGAAAGACATCACGTACTTTGGCCATGGTAGGTGAAAGTGCAAGTCGATTGGCCATAGCCCCAACATGATCAAGAATCTCGAAGGGGCTGATGTACCTTGGACTTTACTTCCCATTGATTCCAAACCTCATGACCATATTCCATGGAGATATGCATTGAAATACCATGTCTCTATCATTAAACTCTAGGTCTCGTAAATGGGTATCTACATAACTATTATGTTGACTCATGGCACCCATGATATGATGCGGAATGTTTATCACCTTCTCTACCATTTCATTGACCATTTCTGGTCCATGATGCTTATGCTCACCGACCTCATCCCAACACATCGACGTTCTTCACCTTTTCCCATAAAGGGCTTCATATGGTGCAATTTAGATGCTCTAGTGGAAATTGTTATTATAAGAGAAATGAACCAGAGGAAGATGTTGATCCCATCCTCCTTTAATGTCTGTTAATCATGCTCTCAACATGTCCTCAAGTGTTTGGATAGTCCACTCAGATTGGCCATTAGTTTGTTGATGATAGTCCATACAGAAGTTTAGCTTATTATTCAGTGCATGTTGAATACTCTTCCAAAACATAGAGGTGAATATTGGATCTCGATCGGACACAATATATAGTGGTACTCCATGCAGCCTTACCGCATCCATGATATATATCCATGTCTGTTGATCCAATGAAAAATCCTCCCAAATAGCAAGGAAATGTGCAACATTTTTAAGACGATCCACCACAACACAGATTGCATTATTGCCTTTGTATGTCTTCAAAAGTCCAGTGACAACACCCATGGGGATGTTATCCCATTTCCATTCTTGTATGTTCAATGGTTGCATCATCCCCTTAGACATCTGCCTCTCTGCCTTCACTTTCTAACACACCAATCACTTTTATGTATATTCATTGATCTCCTTCTTCATATTATACCACCAATAATGCTCCCAGAGATCTCAATACTTCTTTGTGCTCTGTAGGTGGATATAGAGGGTCGATCTATGTGCATAATTAAATATCACATTCTTCATCTTAGAATCGGATGGTACACATAATCACATCCAATATATTACAACTCCTTTCTCCTCATCATTGAAATCAGATGATTTCCCATTTCTAACATCTTCCACCCATTTCTGAATTTCCACATCTTTTCTTTGAGAATCCACTATTCTCACCAAGAGGGATGGTTGAGCAATCATTAGGGAAAGGATTGATGATTTTCCTCCCTTAATTATTCCCAATTCCATCATTTTCAAATCTAAGAAGATCAGATCCTTCTCAATACTCATCATTGATAAAGATGCCTGATTCTTTCTACATAGAGCATATTCCACCTTGTTTACCTTACGGGGATGGTAGTGCATTGAATAGTCATAATACCTGATGAGATCTATCCATCTTTTCTAGTTCATATTAATCTCTTTTGGTGTGAATATATATTTGAGACTCTTGTGGTCAGTATATAACTCACATTTCTCACCATAGAAAAAATGCCACCAAATTTTCAAAGCAATGATCATTACAGCCAACTTGAGGTCATGTGTTAGATAGTTATATTCATGAAATTTAAATTGACTTAAAACATAGGAAATTAATTTTTCATTTTGCATCAACACACATCCCATGACCATATTCGAAGAATCACTGAATACCACAATACATTCTCCACATTTGGGTAATATGAGCACGGGCGTAGTGAAAAGCCACCTTTTTAACTCCTTGAAACATTCTTCACATTCATCTATTCATGAAAACCTTACTCCCTTCCAATTTATCTTGGTAAGAGCATTGTAAAATCATGAAAAGTTTCTCACAAATCATGGATAATATCCAGCTAACCCCAAGATGCTTCGGATATCCGTTACAAATGTTGGCCTCGATCATCCCTCAAATTCCTCTATTTCGGAGGGATCAACATATATCCCATTTCTTGTGATTATATGGCCCATGAATGAGACTACCTTCAACTATAACTCGCTCTTGTTCTACTTTGCATATATCTTCTCCTTCGGCAAGGTCTCTAGTATAGTTCTGAAATGATCCTCTTGATCCTCATTAGTTTTAGAGTATATTAAAATATCATCTATAAAGACAACCACAAATGTGTCTAGGTGTTCTCTAAAGACTCTATTCATCATGTCTATGATGATTTCTGGAGTATTGGTGAGTCCAAAAAGAATTACTATGAATTCATAGTTCCTATATCATTTACAAAAAGTAGTCTTGGGATATCTTCCTTTTTCACTGTTACTTGATAATATCCTGACCGCAAATCCACCATGGAGAGGTATTGTGCTCCACGTCGATGATAAAACAAGTAATCAATTTTTGTTAGAGGGTACTTGTTCTTTATAATGATTTTTTTGAGCTCATGATAATCAATGCAAACGCACGTTGACCCATCCTTCTTCTTGATGATGAGAGGTGGTGCACCCCATGGTGATCCACTTGGGTGTATAAAACATTTATCCAAGTTCCCATGTATTTGTTTCTTCAGATCCTCAAGCTCCACAACATCCATTCTATATATAGTCATAGATATTGGAAATGCCCTAGGTATATGATCAATTTAGAATACAACATATCTTATAGGATTATGACCTGTGAATTCCTCGGGAAAAACGTCAGTGAATTACCTCACAATAGGCATGTCTTCTGGGATGGTTACCTCCTTAGATTAAATCATCTGAGCCATATACGCAGGCTCATAGTGCAGTAATATCCACACATGAGATGATGTAGCTAAAGAAGATTTATCTTCCTCCTTCCACGTGTAAGGAATTGGGGGTCGGTTCTCAATATGGAGAGTGATTTCCCTCTCTTAACAATTTATGTTGTCTCTACATAAGGAAAGCCAATCCATGCCACTAATTGAATGAAATTACACCATAGGGAGTATGATGAGGTTTTCCGGGTAGTTTAATCAACAGATTATGACAAGGGAGGTGTTATATTCAAGGGATGCAATGATTTCCCCATTTTTCGTACTCACCGACATCTTCACTTCCATGATTTGTGGTGGTGCTGGTATTTTCCTAATAAACATTTAGGATTTAAAATAATGAGTAGAACCTGAATCAAAAAGTATGTTTTCCAATAATGAATGAATAACTAGTGTACCTGTCACCACTTCATTTTCGGGGTTCACTTCGAAAGTAGGGATTGAAAAATATCACCCTTGCAGCCTTGGAGGATGTTGGTTGCCTCTGAAGACGCTTGTCTTAGGGCATTGATTTGAACGATGCCCTAGTTATTTGCAGTTGTAGTAATGAACCATGCATTGAGGTTAGAAGGGAGCATTCCTCTCTTCTGTCATCGCTGTGGGTCTTTATTTCCTACCGTTAAAAGCTATGTTCCCTTATCTTCCACACCTTAAGAATTTCCTCATCCCCTTTGGGAAATTTCTAGGGTTATTATTTCATCACCATTGGCAAGTTTGGTGATTGATATTCACAGGACCATTGGATTTATCCATTGGTTCAATAGAATTGAAGTCCACCTTACACTTTTTATCCCCATGATACCCTTGAGATTCTCTAATCTCCATTTGAACCTTGAGGGAACATCAGACCATTTCATCATAACTGTCAAAGTCACGGATCACCAGTGCTTTCTAGAGGCGAGGTTTCATCCCACCAATGAAGTGGGAAACCATGCATTCGGGGGTAACAACAAAGCCTGAATCGTACCTCGACTGCCTTGTGATGTTTTCATTATACGCTCCAACAGACTCATTGTATTTTTTCATGACGGCATGGAAGTCCCTTTCCATCTTAAGCCGGATTGTGTGTGGAAAATATTTATCAAAAAAAATCTTCCAGAAATCCTTCCATTCCAACACCTCGATCTCCTCCCCAGGCATCATATTTTTGATCAATGTCCATCATCGATAAGCTTCTCCGTCCATGCGATAAGTCGCTAGGAGAACCATCTCTTGTTCAAAAAATTGAAGGATAGAGAATATCATTTCAGTGGAGTTGATCCATTGTTCAGTGATTGATGGATCAGATGATCCATTAAAAGTGGGAGGCCTTTTTCTCATGAATCTCGAGATAGGATCTTTTTCTTTATTATAGGGGTTTTAATGTACCTCTTGACCCATGTTTATATTCACTGATTGAGTTAGATGAGAGAGAATCATTCCAAAGTTCACGATTCCAACTCACATTGAATTGGGCATCCCATTAGTACAATAATCACATTGATCTTCACATCAGTTGTTAGCCCGAGTCCTCATATTACTAGCCATTGGCTGGAATAAAACGAGTGTTACGGGTAACACATAAATGTTAATCCAAAGACAAAATCCTATGACATATAAATAACTTTTATTTATTTAATTTATGAATCTATATGTTTCAATCTATGTTATCAATGATCTACTTTCTAACAAAAATTCTTAGAGGCATTTTTTTAATTCCATTAATAAGGGTTCATACTAAGCTTGGGAAGTTTCCAAAGCATATCCCCCGGGAGTGTCGTACCCAAGAGTGCAGCAAGGCCCAATTTCGTGTACCAGGATACGCCTGGTCAAGCCCGAAACTCCTTATCAGGGTTTTCATCCCATGGTAAATCGGTACCAGAGCCGCCTCTACCTACTCATATCTAGGGAGGGATGTATTTTCTTGATAAAAAATTTACTCAATACTCACCAAAACGTAGTGATTTTTTTATTATACTTAGTCTTGTATCTAAGGATATATTATGGTTTTCTCATCCTAATCCCAAAAATAACTAAACCTATCCTCTGATACCCACTATGACAACCCTTTTTTTATTACACAATTAAACATAATTTATTACATTAACATCACATGATAGAACATACATGATCAATAGGTCTTGATTCTATGAGTATTAGGATCCTTAAATTAAAAATTAAATCATGAAATACAACCTATTTATTGAAAACATTCTTTTCATGACCACTACATTCCCTCGTACATAGCATTGTATTGGATAACCTGAGGACATGCACAAAAAGGGTGAGCTATAAACCCCAATAAAGGAATAATCATTGAGTAACATGAGGAATAAAATACATTGTAGAAAATAGGAATATCAATATAGAACAAGAGAAGAATAAACATAAAGGCTTGATAAAGCATGGTAATCATAATAGGGAAATGTGGCAACAACACTTAACATGGAATAAGCACGAGACAAGTCTCATTTCACATAGAGCATGAGTAAACCCTCATTGCACATGAAGCACAAGTAAACACTCATTTTACTGGAATTTTCATGAGTAAATACCCATTTCACATGATTTATCATTAGAATATACATTACCTAATGCATTAGATCACTATAAGGGTGCACCTTTCATAAACCATTCATTTCATGCATAAGGGTGCCACATGGTTCATATAACATGGATTCATAAAATATCATCATTTATTACAAGATAAAGGAATGTGGTATTCATCCATAAATCTTTATAATAAATATGTAAATGTTCATAAAGTTGAATACCTATTATAGAGATATGGGCATGGTATTCAATACAAAATGACATTGGCATGGAAAGTCTGTGAAATTTCAGCAGCGTGACGGCGTGATGTAAGAATTTATAAAAATGGTTGATGAGAGAGAAAGGTGTGTATCATCATATTTACATGACTTGGAAATTAAGGGATTAATATAGATACATTTCCCATCCAATGTAATTGAAATTAGATTCATGATTGAAAATAATTTATTGAATGTAAATGATGAGAGAGAAATTCCTTTCAGAAATTCGGCATAGTAACAGGTGTACATGGGAGTCATTTAGTGAGTGAGAAAGGGGTCTACCATCATTAAAACATAAAGAGGGAATCATGGGGGAGGTGGAAAACCATATCCAAACATTTATAATTGAAATTAAAAGGGAATAGCAATTTAGAGAATTTTGGAAAAATATAAGAAAGGAAGAAAACCCCATACATGAAAGTGTGCATCCAAAGGCTTGAGGGGGGATTGAAATAGGATTAATGGGAGCTTGGGGAACCTTGGGAGGATTTTAGAGAGAATAGGTCATAGGATGGAAAAACTCCATCTGATTTGAGTTAGGATGATGTGGTATCATGGGAGGGTTTTTATAGGAAAGGTGAGGGAAGTCTTTATTATTTAGGTTTGGGACACCTCAGATTTAACTAATCCAAAACACAAACCAGCCCATGGTTTTTGGAAAATGGAAGTGGAAAAAAATATTTTATATGGACAAAGTCCGAAATTCTGAAAATATTAGGGTTTTTTATGGGGAGGTGTGTGACACTCCTAATGAAAACAATTTAAAAAGAAAAGATGTTTAATATGTCTTGAAGGGTCTATTAATTATTTGTAAAATAAGTCAAACAAAACCAAAATCACATTATTGTAATGGTAAAAAATATATTGGCTGAAGATAAAGCTAATAGTATTTTATTACATCACTATAGGGACATTATGATGTCATAAAACACATTATATATTTAATCAGTATTTAATTTTTACACAAAAATTTGACTGTCTCTGAAAATAATGACGAATTCACCATTGGACAATTTCAACATCCTGATTCATGAAATAATATTCATTGTATCTAAATAATTTTCGAAATATGTTAATTTTTAATTTTAAATTAAAAACATACATTTATCAAAAATTCCTGGGTTTTGACGAAAATGCCATTTTAACCATAATAAAAATTAAAATTGCATTCATTAAATAATATTATAATTTATATTTAATAAAAATTAATTTATTAATAATAATAATAATTTATTTATATTTTATTTATTTAAAAAATGCATTAATTAAAAAATATATTTCATAGATGAATATTAACATAATACACTCTTTGTTCTTTAAAAACTATTAAAAAGGTAACAATAATTAAATGAAAGAATATTCATTACTATATACAATAAATAATATACATTACCATTTTACCTGGTATTTGTTACATAACCCTTCAAAACAGCCACATAAGACCTATGTTTAAGGTACAGGACGGTGACAGACTCTTAGGGTGGCTCAGATAACATTGCGCGTGTGGTGATCTATATCAACTTCCTCTTCTCTCGTAGACGGTTCTGTTAGAGCTTGACATGATGACACTCGGCTTGGGAATGTTCAAGACCGAAGCACAATGACACCACCTCTATTACGAGCTATGAAAAATGGGATTTGTGTGGAGAAATTATACTAGATGAGGCCAACGCTTCCTTTGTCTGAGTAAATTGGATTTGATAAAGCCCTATATTTATACAAATCATGTGATCACTGTTCAACGACTCTATTAGAAATGTTCAAAATTCATAACAAATTTTTTTTTGACATTTTATATAAATATTTTACCTAAATAGATATTTAATTAAATCAAGATATATATTCATTAATGAAATGTTTGGTCGTTACAGGTGCCATCAATACAGGGGTGGATTCTTGTTCATCAATCTCTAGAGTGATGTTTAACTGATTTATTTAATCCATATCATAGATGATAACTGATGGCTTTATTCATTTTTGTGTGTGATATGAAGGTTTGCTTCCCCCTGATCAGGTTCATCCCACACTGTGGCTCTATAACCAATGATTCAGTACAGTCATTCACTTATCAGGGAACATGATTCAACGTGGGAAATTATTGAACTATTCCATCAACCCTCTGACGTAGTGAGTGAGAGGGTTACAGTTCATCCATTTGGATGGAATATAAACCATTGATATGTTTTTTTGACTAGTTCGAATATAATTTGATATTTAGGAAGGAAATTTGTAGCCATAGGGATTGTTCTACCCCAGTAATGAGGGTTCTGTATTACGCAATATTGTTCGTGGAGACCATAGACATTCAGAGAAAGAATGGAAAAACTATTTTTTCTGGGTTCACAATCAAAATCAACAATAGAAACCCACTGAATATTATGTTTTCCATCATTTTATTAATATAAATTTAAGATGTTCTAACAAAATACATATCCCATTTCCAAGGAGTGTCATGGGAATAGAATAACTCATTATATAGAATCTAGGTATCCATCGGTGTATTCTCCAGGGTAGGATGTCATGCAATGAAATCGACTAGGGATTTCCATTTCACTGATTTTTGTGATACGAACTGAATGCTAAATTGCTACAGAATGACCTCCCATTATTCCAATAACCTAGTAAACATTGGCTAGAAAATGATATAATTGATAGGATTAATACAATAAACTATACATATTTCATGGTGCTGTAAGTAATGACTCTTTTTTTCACAGTGAATAAGAGTTCATGGTAATTCATATAAATATCATGGTATTGGGTCTCAATAATAATAAATTTTTGGTTGAGGAATTAGATATATTTTTCAATCCTCACATCATTTTTCAGTTCAAGGAAGGTGACCCAGCTATCATTCCATGGTAGAATCATGTATGATATGTGGATTCCCTTCAACAAGAGGCCACAAAATCGGTAGTTTTATTATATACTTCTTGAGGATTTCAATGTTTTCCTAGTAGTCATCATACCATAACTAATTGAGTGAGTAATTCATTTTCTCTAAAAAATGAAGAGATATCCCATCATGGATGTCTATAAAATGTCAATGTTGATGTGGTCCCTTTGGATCCCCTAAAATTATTTCATATTTATATTGGGATTAATTTATAATATTACACTGTACTATTTAGAAAATAATGATTCCATAGTGGCGTACCACAAATCCAAAGAAATACACTAATGTAACCCAGAAAAAAAAATTAATCTTATTAATCTTTAGATAGATATGTCAATACTTGTTGATGTCATTTTGTATATTCTTGAATTGATCACATCTCTATAAGGATGAGACAACTTGGTCATCAAAATAATATTTAGCTATTTTATCAATAATATTTTGAGGAATCTATGCATGGAATGTTTATAATTGTGGATATCTTTATTTATTACAATGGTAACCACCATATAGAAAAATATCCTCTAAGGCATTGTGATAGTTTTTTCTTCTTCATATTTATGTGGGATCATTATATGATTGTACCCTAAATACCCATCAGCGGTGGAAATGGATTTGATGCCAGAAGATACTTAAATAAAATGTTATCTGGTTAGTAATGGGAAATAATCCATTTCAATGTGTTAATTATGGTCACTTAAATTGGTGTAGACCCTAATCTACACAATATATTTATTGAAATTAAAAATAAGGTTAATAAATATTGGGTATTTCACTTCTCAGAAAAAATTAATCTTTTATTTGTTTTTCAAATTCCACCTCTGCATTTTTGTAATGAGAGGATTTCGTTCTCTTAGATTATTACATGATGCCCTAATCCTCATCACGTAATTTTTGATGGTTCATAGAAACATATGGATTATGTGCGGGAATTTATGTATAGTTCATAGTTAAAACATAAAAATGATTCTGTAAAAATGATATATACTTATATTTCTCTACATGATGGATGGTTGTTCTAATTAGCATATGTCATGGTCCTTCTATAACTAGATTTAGTTGTATGATCAAATTGATTGTGGTGGAGATATCATTCCGGAATATAATAGGGGTGTGCATAATTTTATACTTATCTTCGTCCACCTCTAATTGCATGGATACATTTTCATATAATATAGGTGATATGAGGAAATATATGTTACATTTTGGGGGATAGAGGCCATGATATGAGAAATCACCATCACCATCTATCTGAGACGTTTTGGAGAGATTAAAAAGATAATTTGTTTATAATTTTTATTTGTATAGGTTTATATTGGACATCTGATGTCAACTATACAACATATACTAGATTTTTGGGAAGTACACAGTAAATTTTCATCATAATATATGGATTTATAATGGTGGATCCCAAGCCATTGGGGGATGATACCTTCATATCAGTATCAACCATTGATTTTGTACCTTATATTTTGTATAAATATGACATATATTATGTTTATTTTCATGTATATATGGGATAAGTATCTCCATGTAGTATACTGATCTTTACATTGATATGGTATTTCAGACAATTGATGAATTTTGAATATATCACCATGTGGTTGTGGAACTAAGGACATCCTAGTAGAAACATTTAAGGGGTGTCTTGATGTATAAAAATAAAAATAGTAAAAGAGGAAAGAGATTCAAATTATTCTTTGAGAATTATCTTTCCAATAGCTCTTTTATTATTCTAAACATACGAATGAATGCTAATATTCTTGGTAGATAATTAACCTTAACTATATTCCAAAAGTTATAGGGTTATAACCATAATATGGATTATCCATATAACATTATCCACTAGGTCCCTATGACAAAAACTTATTTATCCGTCATGAAATTTAAAGGATCATGATGATCCATTGGATGACATCTTATTGATCCTTGTTAGTAAATGAGACACTTACGAGTCATCCAAAAGGAATTGCCTCTAATAGCTAAACCCCAACAATAGTGACTCCTATAGTAATATCTTGTGTGATTTAGAGGTATTCAGCATGTGAAAACCTTATTTATACTAAAAATAGACTGCATAAATGATTTATTTTTTTAATGGTACAATATCCGACAATTTTAGAATTTATTTCTTTTCTAGTCAAATGTAGAGGATTTTTTAATTGGGGATAGAACTGGACATTTGAATGAGGAATCAGGGATTTTTTGTGGAAGAGCGTATTTATTGTGAATAGGTTGTGGGAGCATATACTACTAGTGGCATGGGTTGTTCTGGCCATCCATCCTTCCAAGGCTAATCAGATAACTGAACAAACTCTTGGTGTTCATGCAAGACAAATGGGTATAGATGACCATTTTAATGATCTTAGACTACTCCATGAATCATTTGGTTCTTTTGGAGTTCTTTTATAGGGGTCTCACCTCCATATATTTTCACTATTGGGATGATACATAAATATTGGGTCTGACCGTTTAGGTATTGTCCAATGTATCCTTCTTTCCTACACATGCGGCCTTCTATTACCTAGATTGGTCTAGGGAACTCATACTTATGGGTATATTCATAATCATAAGGGGGTATTTAATGTGTATCACATTGAAAAAATTACTATCACGTCATTTTATGAGGGATCAATTTTTAGTGCATTTCCCATTCATTGGAATATTCATGGAATAAATTTGAAAAAGCTAGAGCTATCATTGGAGATGAATATGAATTATCATATTATATCTATTCATGAATCGTCTGAACACACCCACTTATATGTGACATATCTAATGTCACCATCTTGGTTGGTTGAGATATTATGGGTCTATACAAATTTTTTCTTAGGGATTAATGGTCTCGATCCACTACTTTTATGTCATCCTATTTCTAAAAAAATCACACATGGTCAAATCATAATACCAATAACCCTCTTATACTTACTGAGATATATTTATAAAACACACCTTCTCTGAGGAGTTTTCTTACACCACCAATATCTAATCAATCGTTACATGAATGAAGTATTAGAAGAATATTAATTCATGGATAAGATTAACCAGTCTACTATAGAAAGTGAAGTAGTTGGTAAGATCAGTGAGGTTGATCTAAAAAAGATTCCTTGGATATGGTAGTCTTATTAGGTTATTTTCAATGGATGGCACAAAATAACTAGGTATTTTTTTTATTTTGGACAGAGTAATATAAATTCATCAATTAAATGAATCCTGATAGATCCTACCTTTTATTCTGAACAAGAATATTTTTCTTGGTTGTCACTACTCAACAAGAGGTGAAGGATGATTTGGCATCCACATTAGTGATTGGATAATCACTACTATTGGCATGATATTTATTGCTACTTCTTATAATTTTTCTAGATTTTCCCCTATGTTGAGTGAATTAATATCTTGACCAATTTTAGTGAATGGAATATTCCATAATTTTTTTTTCATCTATACGAACTCACAGAACACAGTTGTGTACATCATTGAGATTAGTAGTGTCTGCAAATTATATCACACATTCATAGTATAGAGTTCCAGTAGTGGATCTTGTGAGACTGGGATGATGAATTAATAGGATTAACCCTTCAATATGGCTATTATGTTTTAAAAATATCATATTCAGATTGTTTTATATTTTTATGTTGAATTTTTTCATTTTTTTCGATGTGGAGATGAACTAAGAAAGGAATTGATGAAGAAGGTTTTCCAACCATATAATAGTCCCTAGAAGTATACTGTTGTACCGAAAATAGGATGTCACTATCAGATTCTATACAAAAAACCTCATCATTATTCCCTCCTATTGGTATCAAGTTCTCATCAGCTCCCTACATTTGGATAACACGTATGATTGATTCTATTGATGGTTTCATGCATAATCAAATTTGGAGAAGGTAGGATTTCTACATTTAAATTGGAGAAAATTGTCCACCACCCATTCGTGATTCGTATTATGCACATGTACATGTCACCATTACATGGATTATTTTTACGTATCCAAGGGGCTATATGATGTTAATAATTTTCCCAGGCATTGATTCCTGAGTTACATTCAATCTATAGATAGTGGGAGGGATCGATGAGGTGGTCCAACATTCATATCCATATGATTCTTGATTCATTATTGGTGTAAATGATATCCCCTAAATTATAGATTATTTAACTAAAATTGATGGAATTCCTGATTATTATCAACATATTAATATAGGTAGGTGGGATTCCTAGATCATTATCCATTCGGATGCTAATAAATTACTCTTACTTTGGGATATTATATAAGAGGGAGAATATAAGTCTCTTCTTAAAGGTGATTAAAGATAGGAATATTTCCTATAAGTCACTCCTTATTGAGCATTTGAGAATACGTATCACATTATAATATTGGGGAAACTATTCCACCATTGAAGGAATATCAACTCTTTTTTGGTGGTTATTTGGATTTAGCCACAAAATTTCCTTTTTCATTAATAATGTTCACAATATTGGTGGAAACTCAATTTTCAGTGTTTCCTAATTCTGGATACTTAACTTGTTATGGGTTCATGTACCCTTAGTTGATGTGTCTAAATCAACCATATTTGTGGTAATATATTCTATAATTTGACTCTATAAAATTATTTATTCATAAATAATATTTATTATGTTTAAAATGATTAAATGTATAGGGGAATATCGATATTTGGTGGTCTTTAACATACATTCAACACAATAGTATGATTCTACACTGCTTCCATCTATGAAATTCATCGATCAATTCTCCATATTTGTCTATTTTGGCATTATACCCTGAATGGGTATATGTTCAATCATAGTATACTCCTTCCATATTGTTCTATCAAATATAACACTGTGTTAATTTAAAATGATGTGTGCCGAACAAGACTCGAATAACTGATTATTGCATTGTGTTGGGAGAAATGGATGGGGCTTTGACTATTGATTCATACCTCCATATTGGAAATAATGATTCTCATTGTGGTCATGATAACGATGAATATTCCCCCATCCCTATGGGATTTGGGTAAATCAATTTTACAATTATTATTGATTTATCTTGTTGTTGAGGATCCAATGATTATATCTGAGGATTTGATTACTCATGATGTGGACCTTGAGATATAGATGACCATAGACCTATAGGTTGGGTTTGATCTATATCACTATTGATTTACTCAAAACCCTATTAGGGGATGATGTACCTTGTATTGGGGATTGAGATAGAAATTACCCGAATCTTGTAAGAACCTAGATCGTCATTTCTGGTATGGATCTTGATTTCTAGTGTTTTTTAGAAAAAAGGATGATTTTGTAAAAGAATTTAGTACATTTCATGTAACCAATGGTTGAATGTTGTCATGTACTAGTCATGTAAGGAAAGAGTACATTTACATGTGGAACACCAAATGTTGTGGCCGTTTGAGGCTACTATAGGAATTGTAATTTAAATGAACATGCTATGTACATTAATTTTTTAATTGAGATATCAGACCAGGGTCCCGCCTAAACCTCATTTTCATCTTCTACTAGTTGTGCCTCACGCAAGAGAATAAGAAATCACCGAATCATCTCTGATCCATCGATCCTTGATCCATTATATGAATCAAACAACTCCAGTGGTGTTGGAATCACCTCGATTATTTCTTAGTTTTATTGAATATATCATCATGATTTCTCCTCTCAATTGAGTTATCCAAGAATGTTTTTTTGACCTTTTTGTAAATCTATGATGCTCTATACCGATTAAATGGATGGGGTTCAACTATATCAATTGTACACCATCATGATGGGTGGTTTTTTCCTTTCTAAGTTTTTCTTTGATTTATTTCTATACATAAGATGAAATTACACATGAATCATGTATTATGTGTTGAGTAATTAAACCTTGTTATGATATTACATAGATTGATTGATAGAATAAGGGTCTCATATTTATATTATTCTAAATTTAATATTTAGGGGGAATCTCGTGGGTGATTTTCCTCGTTCGAATCATTATGGTAGTTTTGTCTAGGTTACCTATGAAGTTGACCAAGTTTTTTTCCTTTCTTGTTAGGTGGGAAATGATTACATAATTTATTCTTCTTAAATGTATATGATTCACATTGTAGCTACATATCCATGTATTAAATTAGATTACTTTGGGATACTGGATATCATTTGTGAATGATTTTATTACAAAGGGCCTTGTGAACCTTTTGTAGTTTGACCATAGGGGGAATTGGCGTTAAAGGATTCCCCAGAGTGTCTGTCAATTTAACATTTCTAGGCCAAAGGGGGGATTTACAAGGAATGATCCCTCAAAGAGTTAATTTTATACCATTATGATACCACATGAGGAATATACATTTAGTGATTACTCCAACAGTCTGTTGTTAATCCTTAAAAGACCACAGAGGGAATTAATGGTGAGCGATTTTTAAGAGATTCTTTGTTTTGTGGGAGAAAAGGTTTTAGAATGGGTGAGAATTCCTAGTGGGTATTTATATGTTTATTGAATTGATGATATATTGGACTAGTGGGGTTATACTGTGGGTGATTTATTAGAGGGTTGCTTATAATTATTTATTGATTGTGATGAGCCTGCCAAGCCAATGCACAAACTTGGACTCGGTCTTACATGATTAACAGATGGTATTATGAGAAATATAATTTTCAATTACATACGGTATACATATATTAGGATAGATCCTGGGACATCATTATTCAACAGTTTTAATAATTGAAAATTTTAAATGCATGTAACTAGAAACTATAGGATTGTTTAATTTTGAGCACTTCCTTATTTATTGCTTCATTTTTCATATTGACAGATTAAAATATTCACTGACTGTTAGGCACAGATCTATTGGTTGTATCCTAATGGGATTCATATCACACCCTATTCGGGTCTTGATTTTAGGCCCAAATAGGTTAT
The DNA here is from genome assembly GCA_963277665.1 of Viscum album. Classification (NCBI taxonomy): domain Eukaryota; kingdom Viridiplantae; phylum Streptophyta; class Magnoliopsida; order Santalales; family Viscaceae; genus Viscum; species Viscum album. The sequence continues at coordinate 2,012,414,062 of OY728153.1, read as the reverse complement.
ATGGTTGTAGGTATAGATATGGGAAAGAACCCTTGTTCATCATATACTTGATTAATGTGGAGCTAGAGAGCATGAGACTAAGACATGGCTTGGGATTCTGTTGGTATTGGTTACTGATATCAGTAAATTTGTTTTAGTATTATATATCTATCATTGTGACATGTTTGTATACTTTCCTAGATACATATTACATTCATTATTTACGTATATATACATGATGCAGTTTATTTTACTGTTCGTCTTCTTCTGTTTACTTTTGTTGTATTGTATTACTGCTTCCTCTACTGTTTACTATTTGTTTTTATTGTGTTACTCTGCCAATGAGGGTATAATTTCCCCACTATCAATACAAATGGCCTTGATTCTAGTTGGATTCCTCTAGTGTTTGGGGAAATGTGCTTTAGGCCATGTGACCAACCATGAATGCGACACCTTTAGGTAGCACCCAGATCCAAGACATTAAAATGTGGTATTAGATGATGGTACTTTTTTGAGTTTCCATACTATTTGGTGCCTATAGACATGAAATATAAGGAATCATTTGTTTTTAATATGTTGTTCCCAGATGTAGATAACTCGTGTATATGGAAAACCCATGTTTCATCATATATTACTATTTTTATGGTTTCGAAACTATTATAGTTGATTTTATTTCACCATTTTGATATTAACATATATGGTGATGTTAAAATTCATGAATGTGATGTTCTATATCTGTTGCAACCCAATGAGAAAAGGTTATTTCATCTCATTCATCATATGGGCACTCGCTATAGATTATATGTCATGCATTTTAATCATGCCAATTAGAGTGCATTAATAATTCCATGTTGTTGTGATAAATATTGTTCAAGATATGCATATTGATTTAATAAATGTCGTTATAGAATAACTACTATTTTTATAGGGTACAACAATATGTAATGTTTAATTTGGATAGATGCCAAACATAGGTCCCTAAGGTGTTATGTACCCCCTCAGATTAGAATTTGGTAGATCATGTATGAACTTTAGTTGAATTCTTGTCATGTTATGATATGAATAAAGATGCTAATGGTTGATTTTTCAGATTATGGTCTATAACATGTCATAATTTGTCATTAAATAGATAGAATCATATGTTTTATTGTTACTAGAGAAGTTTCAGAGGTCTATTGTCCATAAAAAAGAAAACACTCTATGTGGTCTTATGAACACATGCCATGTGATCTTATGTTTTTAAAGAAAAAACTTTTCTTAAGTACACATCATGTATTGTATGTGCACAATGTGTAAAGATTAATTGTTAGAATGACTATATGATCAGAGACACGGGTTGATTTGTGATTAGTATATCATTTATTATACATGGATCACACACCCTATTGTGAGGACCATGAATATAGCTGTGTGACCGACAACATTGGTGGAAGAAATATAGGTTGTACACACCTTTTTCAATTTATGACATCCTTGTAGAGTGAACTGCATCATCGACAACATGACAAACAACATGAACAATTGTAACATAATTGGTACATGCCGTGTTAAGACTGGACACTCAATGTAGTGTTACCCAGTAGAGAACTGTGTTGTTTGGAAATGTAGAATATATCGATTATGAAAAAAAATGTCTAGTACATGCCATGTCATAGGAGGAACACAATGTGTTTAAGGGTGTTAAAGAACTAGGATTCAATGATGTACCTACCCATGTTGAATCACAAGGGATCACACTGTGTAGAGGGTATACATTCAATGTAACCTTTTTTTAAAAACATGAATTTTTTATTATATTATTCCTTTCTTTAACTTCTAGGTTTTAGTCCTTAATAATATTGTGCAGAGGTGTGAACTTGACCCTATAGAGTCATGCCATTGAGATTTCATCATGTTGTATTCCAGATACATGGGAATGACTAGACACATGAAATGGTAGATCAAGGAATACCAACAAATCCTCCTATCATTCCTTTCCTGGCACAAACTATTATACCAGACACAGCTGTTAATTCCCAATTCTGATAAGGCATCATGAGGTTTATGCAGACCTACAAGAGAGCATTTCATCCATCCCCATCAAAGGAAGTGTTAATGCAGGTTCTTAACAGAAGCATCCTCCAACATTATCAGGGAATGTAGGACCTCAGGCTGTAGAATAATGGTTAGAAGCCATACTGTCTATCATCGATCATCTCAATACAACTCTTCAGATGTGGGTGTAGCTCGCAACAAACATTCGTTGATTTTACGCCCAGAGATAGTGGGATGTGATATCAAAGATGGGACGACAACACCTTATGGATTTGGATGAGTTCTATTGGACCTTATATGACTATTTTCAAATGGAGAACTTTTTGTCCAATTGATCCTAAGAGTTCATGGGTCTGTAATAGGGTACTCATTCAATCATGTAGTATTCTTCTCACTCCATAGAGTTGTAGTGCTTCACACCCACTATGGAGGGGGGTGATTTGTTATTTCAGGATAAGATGTTTGAGGATGGTCTCAATCATGGAATCTGATAACATGTGAAAATCTTCAGGATTGATTTCTGATCTTCTATAGTCATCGTGGGGCTGATCACTGAGCATAATATGATAGAGTTTGTAGTTGTGAGCCCGGGTGGTTTGGTATCCAGAGTTGGTACTCCACTTGCAGATAGTAGGAAGCACCACAGGGATTCTACACATAGACATCCAAGAAGAAGGGATACTCCATTAGTTAGATAGGTGATATGATTCACTTGTAGGAGGAGTGGTCATACTAGGCCATAGTGCCCGAGAAAAGGAGTTAAGTGCCGATCTTGTAGATAGATGGGCCATCTTAGGTGTTTTTGTATATTTTTCTTACCAACTGCAAGTGAAAAGTAATCTTATATGACTCAATGTTCAAAAGAACAACCAGCAGTTTCTCATTAGTCAATAAACATGAAATTATCAGTTCATTCTGGATGATGAGGTGGAGGTGGCCATAGCCGTGGCAGTCAGGCTATAGTTTTTCAACAATCGTAGAGTGGACCAACTCAAGGCATCCAAGTAGGGTCAAAAGTCTATGGTACATGTCATACCTTTGTAGGAGAGATAACATATTAGAAGTAGTATCCCATACCCTCTACGGTTAGAGGTTCAATTGTAGATGTCTTAGTTTTAGTTTCTTTTTATTTTGATATATGGGCTTCCCACAGTTTCGTATCTATTGTGGTTTGGGATATCTGTGGGCCATGTATCTTTTCTTCTAAGGATTATACGATTCTATACACTCTGTTGGGGATTAGATTGAAAAATGTGCATATATTCAATGAGTTCCCTCTTGAGGGTGGTGGGTGTCAGTTCATGTGAGACCTCTATTTCTTAGAGATGACAGGCTCCATTGTCATTATAGGAATGGACTTGTTGGTCTCATTCTAAGCCTTTGTTTTTTACTATCAGCATAGGGTGGTCTCCACATAACTAGATGGTTGTTGATTTCGACACAAGGGTGAATGTAATGTCCTAGCGAGTAGAGAGGGACCCAAGCATCTATGGTTTGGAGGAATTATAACCCAAATTACTAGTTTATATTTATAAGACCATGGGAATTCACAAATGGATTTTCCACCAGTGGTGGATCATTTTAGAGATGTATTTACAGATTACATTTCTCGTTTACCTTCAAATTGAGTGGTTGATTTCTCTTTTGAGCATGTTATGGGTGCGGCACTAGTGATTATTACTTCTTTTAGGATGGATAAACCAGAGTAGCAATAGATCAATAAGTAGTTAGAGTAGTTATAGGAAAAGGGTTTCACCATAAATGTATATTATAAAAAAATATTAAACAATGATAATAAATTATTAATATCTATATATCATATATAAATATATTTTACAACATAACAGTCACTATGAGAGGTTTTAATGAAAAAAATGAACCCTTGTCATTTCGTGAGGTAGTAGTTATCTATACACAGAAACAGTATGTTCGTTACCCATTAGATGGATTCATGAGTAAGTATCGGTCTAAAAGTAAGAATAAAAACATAAGAGTATATTTAGGATACATTTATTATTATAACTTAGGATAATATTAATATATAAGGGGTTGGATAATGGAGATAATACTAATAAGCTTGAGAGACAAGATTACCACTTAATGGGGTTACTTCTTTTGGTTTGGACCAAATGATTTCATTTGAATTTGTTATTACTAAAAAAATATCTTAGGATGAGGTTAGGTATATTGGGAATCTATATGGGTATAGTGTGGTCATACCTATGTGGTTTGAGATGTGTGAGGAATGAGGATATGTGGAGGCCTTTTATAGGGATGGAAAATGAAACACTTGGAATTTTTTTTAAAAATTTGATGTTCAGCTGCCCATATATAAAAAAAGTCATACCCAAACAAGAAAAACACAATAATTTATGTTTAATGGAATAATTATGATAATGAATTTATATCTGGAAAAGTGGATATTCCATTTGGGCCTTTAAATTTAGGTTTTATTTACTTGTTAAGCATAATTACTCCAAAGTAACTATAATTATTTTTAATAACATTCAATGATAATTTTGGTCAAATATAATGTTGGTCTTATTATACTCAAAATATCATCTAGATTTTAAATTTTATTCCTATTTTTCAATATTAAATTCATAGAGGTGAAAAAATTAAGATTACTGCTCATCTTGAAGATGAAAAAATTAAATAGTTTTAGTAGAAATTTTTTTAAAATATTGCTAAGTATTTATATTACATTTCAATATGAAATTGATTGAATGAACAAATTTGTATTAATAAATTTATAATTTGTTTAATTTTACCAAAAAATATTAATATATAATTTAGTATAAAATTTTTTTTAAAGAAATTTCATTTTTTTAAATAAAATGCAGTATATTAACAATTCTTCAGAAAATAATATTTCTTAGGAAAATAATTAAATATAACCCTAAGATAATTATCAAATTATAAATTAAAAACTAATGTTTACTTTTATAAATTAAATTTAGAAATGTGTAAAAACTTATAGTCAAAATAGGCATGCCATTAAAAGGCTATAACGAATCCTTTATAAAAATATATATTTTTTGTATTAAATATGGTATCTTCAAATATTAAGTATACCAAACCAAATGGATGAATATCAAAAATATTATATAGAATATATTTTATATTTATTTCATTAAGAAAATTAATGAATTGTAATTAATTAATAACATTAAGAAAAAACTTATTGGGAAGCATTAATGTAATAATATTTTTTATATCCATGTGGTTCTTATTTTCTTCTCTAAAAAAATTTCAATGAATAAATTTATTATATATTTATATAAATCATAAATTTTCTTAAGTTATTTAATATAATTCATAACTTCTAACCAAATAGAAATGTTTTATAATATAATATTAAATCATATTATTTTAATAATACACTGTTATTTAGTGAAACTCGGTTTTGCATGAAATGCAAGTTATCAAGGACGGTCGCTCTTGTGGGTAACACATGATATAAAATATGATCACTACTATGTGTGATGATACATGTAAAATGTATTGAACTCATTATGATTGTAAATATTTTGTAATTTATACTGATATTATATTACCTTACGTGGTTGATGTCGTGTGTCATACGCGCTATTGAATACCGGGTTCTTATATTATATTATATTTTAGGGGTGTCATAACCTCCCCAATATATATAAATTACATTTTTGATATTTTAATTCGTTCATGGTTATATATTTTTTGATATTTCATATGTTTTAAATATGACATTGTTAGATGGGATCACAAGACGTCCTCTTGAAAATTGATAATGGTAAGTTAAATGGACACATGAGATACCAAGTAACTATATATCTAACATGGAGAACATTATTCACAATTAGAGGTACATACATTGAGGAATAACATAAATATTTATGAAGAATGAATTATTTCATTAATCAAAATCATGTAAATAATCAATAGAATTTTGAGGAGCTCAAATCCATTAAACTATGATGATTTAAGTGACCATATGTTTAATAAATATTCAGGTATTGGGGAAAATTTAATTTCTATGTCCTTTTCATATTGCTAGGTAATTTTTTAATAAACTATAATATATGTACATATTAATACCAAATATGTTTTAATTTCATTTGATAAATCCTAAAATTATTCTATGCTTCAATAAAATTATAATTCATTTTTTTAATACCCAAAATTAATTACCAATAATTATTTTTGTGGCTAAATCACTAAAGTAAAATCTTAAAGGATCATAAGTTATTTTAATAGAGTGTAAGTTCTAACCATTTGACTTCATCTATCTTCCAAGCCTAAAATGCTTAATATATTAATCTATATTCCAAAAAATTGATATTAAAAGATCATTGATAACATTAATTCATTCAATTGTTTTATTAAAAAAATATAAAATTTAATAGGACATTGTATAGTTCAGTGGTTGTCCTAATACCATAATCATTAATCGAACATGGGATCAAGACATGTGGCCATTCTATATTTTATTTGTAATCACATGGATTATATGTGGAAATTTTCTAAAACCAAATTAATATTATTTTTAAATATGATAAACACCCTTCAAATAAGTTTAATCACTATGAATCCTTTTAACTATGGTATTATATATAAACCCAATAAATATGTAATTAATATGTTTTATTTTAACACAGTTTGTTACATTGTTTAAAGTATTTCCATAATAAGATTTGTTGTATTTCTAAACCTTATCACCTTATATTCAATTTAAAACACCATAGGATTAACTTATTTACATATAAGTATACAAATAATTCATAATTATTTATAAGGTAAATGTGAATTATACTACTAAAATACCTCTGGAGTGACAAAAAATGTTTGAATTAAGGCTTGTTTTCAGGTACGAGGATACCATGAGTGAGGATCAGAACCCATTTTTGGATTTTTTACACTTAGGTACATATTTTCAAGAACCACATCCACATGTTTTATCTAGAGAGTGAAATATTTCTTAGAAGTCACACATATTCAATAAAATATAAAAAAAACTATGTTTTTAGTCCATACATATCCTCAAATCATACCTTAGGGTTATGTTCTATAATCTATGTTTTACAAAATCTAGTTCCCATGGTGGCTACAAATCATTCTTTGATACAAACTATTGTGACCAAGCACCTGAAGTCTTGGAGTCTGATTATGCTATAAATTATATTTACATGACTAAAAGGAATCATATTTTGATGTAATAACAAGATTAGTGTTCTTGGTAAAAACAATTATATACATGATTCATGATTTATAATAGAATACATTAATTACAACATTATTTTTCTTTCCTTCTAAGTAAATCACATCAAGAATAGCTCTAATCCATGTATAAATCAATCCATAAAATTCACAGTACTCTTATTCGACTCTTAGGGAATTAAACATAATAATGGTGATCTCAGATGGCTTGTAATGAAAAATATAGTGGAAGAAATAAATAATTAATGAAAATAGTTTATTATATAAAGGTAATTAAATTAAAAGACTTGCCATAAAATCAATAAAATAAATCAAAGTGCATACGCAATATGGAATTTTAATAAATGGAAACAAAATCTATTCAATAAATATAATGTGAAAAATAAATATAGAAAGCAATGAATCTTAAACACATACCATATAAATAACTGAAAATGAAATCTTTCCCTAAATATGTTGACACAAAAATCTCCTGGATGAATTATAATTGAAACTAATATTAAGGAAATGATTGATTATTGGACACCATGTATCCAAGGAACATGGTATATTTTCCATCAAAACCATTCATAATACAGTTAACAATATATCAAGTAAAAACCCATATAAGGTATATGAAAAAATTAATAAACACATGAGGCTACCAATAAATCAAGGGGTTATTAATAATTAGGTCCCACCCATGTTGTTTTAGTCGATAAGATTACACATATATGAAATAATCTATTTATTAATGTGCCTTATCAAATATCTTTATGGAGTAAGAGACATGGATTTTTCAATATTTACCCAAATAATCTTACTACATTCATTATAGACATTGTATGTAAAATTCTATGAAGTCATGGAAATAGAAATATCCATAGTAAATGAAATAGATAATTATGGGGAAATTCAATATTCAATGATCAAATGATATTAAATATTTCACAGTGAATAAAAAATTATTCAAATAATTGAATCGGAATAAAATACATTGAATAATGAATAAAAAACCATACTGATGAAGAATAAGGATCGCATCAATATAGAATCCCAAGTTGGAGTAGTACTTGAGAGTTGTTTTTTTTTATAAAAGAATTAATTTTAGAAAATATTCTTGTGGAAAATATCAATTCTATGAAAAATACTTATAAAACATTTTTACCTAAAAATAAATTATAAAAAACATTTCTATAAATATAAGTCATCTAAATATGAAAATTTCTAATCAAATAAATTAATGTTTATAAATACATCATGTAATAAAATATTAAAAAAATATTTTGTTTTTCATTTTTTAAAGGATGTGAAAAATTGCTTGTTTAGGAAGCTATAAAAAGATTTAATTGAAAACATTGGTGAATGGAAAAATTGGTAAATGATATGTAAAGAAATATTTTTAAAAAATTATTATTTTAATAAAATATGGTTATTTGATGAAATTTGGCTCTCTTACTAATGAGATATAAAAAGTCAAGTTTAAAAAAAACATTTTGAGTACCAAATAGTGGAATAATAGTAATGATACTTTAAAATGTTCATAAATAAAAATAGGATAGAAAATAATTTATTAAAAAATGTTCATTGTATTTATTCAAATGTAAGTAAATTTGAATGATTATGAGTATTATTTTAGAGTTAAATACTCTTTAAACATTCCAATCAGTCTCATACATCATTAAAACATTTTAAATCACTTGCCTCATGAAGGAATAAAATTTAAATTAATGGTATAATATCATGAGATTAATGATATTCATGATATAACATTTAAAATGGTTTATTTACACCATATAGAAAAAACATGGTTTATAACATTAAATAAGATTCAAATCAATAAAAATTGAGAAGAAATCCCTCACCTAGGTTTCCTTTTGGATGAACATCCTTTAACATACATTATAAGAGTTTTAATCATGTTAATAAATTATATCAGAAGCATAATAATACTTATGTATCATATATTATACTATTATTATATAATATCACTTGTTTTTTAATAACCATTCTCTATTTTAACCATTTAAGGAGTTAATGGCCTTGTTTTAGAGTAAGTATTATCATGTTATTTTTTTATTAAATATAAAATTGTAATATCCTCTAAAAAATTTACTAAATGAAATTAATATCTGTTTCGCACGGAATCCGGGGATGACCTCCTGGATGGGAGATTCAAACGTTCCGATCGGTTTCGAACGGGTTTGTTCGTAGAACCGGAAACATCCAATGATTCCACATCTGTTTGGACGTACTTTCCAAATTCATGCGCTCATTAGCTTATGGAATAATGAGGCTTAGGAATTTTCATTGGTCGAGAGGATGGGAGGTCGGACTCATCACACCTTTTTGAGGGGAATTATTGTCTACTCCGGGACTCTCTTTATAGATTTAAGTTATGTTCGTGAATCCTTATTACATTACCAAGAATAAAATGTGATTTACTTTACTTTTAACAATCAATGATTAAATATGCAAGAAATTTAGAGAATCTTTTATATGTATTCGAGGTTCTTCATCAATAGAGAATCATCTATATCTGTTTAGAGATTCTTGGTCAATGGTATCCTTCAAAACATTTATATAAAAGTCTCTTGGTCATTATGATGACCAGGCTGGTTTTAAAGCCACTCAGTGTGGCACTTGAAGTTTATCGTCATTCAGAAGGACAGGGATTATTTCAAAGTTGGGATCGAACCAATAAATGGGCTACCTACGTATCCTTTGTTTTGGAAAAGGAATCAGAACCCACGTAGTTCGAGTTATGGAGTATGATGTTTATGATTGATGGCTCAAAGATGAATGTCATAATTACTTTTACACTCTAAGCTCACGTGAGTCATGCTCGGTGTGAGAAACAAGAGGTATTGGTAAAAATTCAGACAATTGTGCCATGAAAGATGCAACCATAAGAATTTGTTTGGGGGTTATGTATGGATGACTGCCCAGATAGATGAAGGTTTAGGATTTACTTTTAGGGAGAAAATCCAAGAACAGGGTCCATAAAGTTATATGTGCTTCATGGAGATTTGAATACTCTAATCTTGGGGCTTACTCCTAAGGAGGATGCCCAAGTTAGGAGGGGACTTATGATTGGGTTTTACTCCTGAAAAGGAAACCCAAATCAAAGTTGCATTATGACTGGTTAAGAGAAATTTAAGGGGACTTGGGGCATATTCCTGAAAAGGAGACCCAAGGTTATGACTGAGTCTTATTCCTGAAAAGGAGACCCAGGTTAAGGGACTTGGGGCTTACTCTTGAAAAGGAAGCCCAAGGTTATGACTGAGTCTTATTCCTAAAAAGGAGACCCAGGTTAGGGATTAAGGTTTGGGGCTTACTCCTGAGGAGGATGCCCATATTTGAGGTTGGGGGTTATTTTTAAGAAAGATTCCCAAGATTAAAGGACTTTATTGGGGCTTACTCCTGAGGAGGATGCCCAAGATTGGGAACTTTAAGGATTTGGGGCTTACTCCTGAGGAGGATGCCCAAATTAAAGGTTTTATCACTGGGGATTATTCCTGAAAAGGAGACCCAGGTTATGATTCTCTCATCTTAAAGGATGAGGTTGAATGAATGAACTCTCCGTATTTTAGTGACATAAGGATATTTAAATCACTAGACTTTGAGAGAGATTCCACATAATTCCATTCAGATAAGAAAGTCAAATCAAGAAATCATTCCATAAATGGATTTGAAGAGTGTCTTGAAGACTGAATCTTGAAAAGGAAAGGTGAAATGGCTTAAGAGGGGTAAAAATGGGCAATATGGGCACCCAAAAAGATAGGGGCGCGCAAGTCTTGCAAGGCGCACAAGTCTTCCGTGGGCGCGCAAGTGTTGGTCGCGCAGGTATACCTGCGCGACACATAGTGTACTTGGGCGATTTTCAACCTGTAATGAAATACTTGAGCGACTCTTTTCAAAACCCTTTAGAATGTTCTCGAGGTTCTTCCAGAAAAGGACGCGCAAGTTATATTGAAGGAAATAAGTTGGCGCGCAAGTGTTTGATAAGTTTCAACACTTAGGCCTTCCTTCTTCTCTTTAGATCTTCCGTTCTAGGTAAGAAATTACCTTAGAAGTGTTCCGGAATATTTGAGAAGAAACTTGGGCGTCGGGAGCTTCAATCCGAGTTTCTGGAAAAAGATCCTCCCGAATGGGGGGCCCACAGGGTCTATTTATAGGAAAAAGAAGACCCCAGGCGGTTATCGGGCGGTTACCGGGCGGTTATCACTTAGGTCGCGCAAGTCACTTGCACGGCCATAAGGCGTCGTGCATGTACTTGCACGACCACTAGGTGGCGCGCAAGTGTACTTGTGCGACCATGAGGGAACTTGCGCGACCTATGGGCAATGTTCTCCTTGTTTATCCCTTTGTCAATTTTTGATGTTTCTTCAAAGGATGAATCACATTGGACTCAGATATTCCCTTTTCCGATCTTTAGATTCTGTGACGAAAGGGGCGTCAACAAAAGTCCCCCCTCAGAGTTGGATCCGGAGAGAAATGAGGATTTGACTCTGAGGAAATCAAAGAAATCCAATGGAAAAGGTGGTTTTCAAGTCTTCAGTGCACAGAAGGCAGCACGCAAGTGTGCTGGAACTTGACTTTAATTCAGAGTTCCTTTGTCTTTTGTGTGGGTAGTTTAAAATCATGCACACCAGACATAAAGGGGCTAATGTTTAAGGTCGAAATAGCTTTGACCGAAAATGGATTAAAAATGGATTCAATTCCTTGAAAATTTATCTGAAAACATATTACCATACTCAAGTATGAGGGAAAAAATGTAAACTATGGCTTAAGAATATTTGAATCTGAGGAATGATATGAAAAAGAGCTAAAAGGCATTAGAAGAAGTAGTTTCCAAGAATGAAGTTACTATTATTTAACAAAACCCGTTAGGGGGTTAAAATATGCAGGGACACCTATGGGCATTGGATGCATGGTCAAATAAAATAGCATCTTTTGGCAGACAAGTCTGTTATGTGGACTGTTTATGCAAGGCCACCTATGGGCACGTGCTGCATAGTCAGGCAAAAGAACTCCCAGAAATTTACTTTCCTAGTGCTAAAAGCCAGTGAAAGTTTATGGAGATTCAAATATTCTAAAGCATAGAGTTAGTTGTATGGAAATAGGTACTTGAATATGGAGAAAATATTTCCAAACAAGAATATCGAAGAACTGGATGAATATCACTCCTACGAAGGTCTGACCCAAACATAGGGAAGAAGAATAAACCATAGACTTGAATACTTTCAGATCATGAAAAAGGATATGGGAAAAATATGTTAAGGATGGTTATTTTTTTGCGGATCCCTACATATTGTTGTTTAAGACAAATAAGGACAAAAGAGGCATTCTTCCCAAGAATGAAGTTACTATTATTTAACAAAACCCGTTAGGGGGTTGAAATATGCAGGGCCACCTATGGGCATTGGCTGCATGGTCAAATGAATAGCATCTTTTGGATGACAAGTCTGTTATGTGAACTGTTTATGCAAGGCCACCTATGGGCACGTGCTGCATAGTCAGGCAAAAGAATTCTCAGAAGTTTGACATTTTTGTGACTAGAAGTCATGAAAAGGGTTATGAAGATCTGAAAATACTTAAGGGTAGGATTATAACACATAAAGACGGGTATTGTCTGATGTATATAGAGATACATAGGTCAACGAATACCATAATCATGTTGTGGCTGGGTCCTGAATTGAAACTTGGACTTCACTACGTATCTCATAAGAATGAGAATCAAGCCATACGTAGTTCTTAAAATGCAGTTTAACGTCGTGCAGGACGAATGTATGAGTGATCTTAGTTTAGGGTCATAGAATTCGGACCATAATAATGAATACACAGTGTGTGTTTTCATGAGGACTTTTCAGCCAAGGGACTGAAAGTGAAATTTGGGGATAGGCCCAAAAGAATTGGGACTGGATTCGAGGGACACTCGAATGTTCCTACGTATCCCATAAGGATGGGAATCAAGTCCACTTAGTTCTAGAACTACCCTTTGTACAAATTTGGTTCGTACATGTGAAGGGTGAAAGGGGACTTTAGTGCAATGATGGTTTAACCTGAGATAAAAAGTTTAGGCATTACCATGTATGCACGTAGTCTTTTGAAAATGAAAACCATGATTGAAAAATCAATGTAAATAATAGTTCCTTCTCAAATGAGGAAATCAAAGAATATTGTAGTTTATTGTCGTACCGGACAAAAGTGTTGTATAGTTTAACGTCATATAACAAGGACGAAAGTGAATCAATGTAATGATATTGATTCCAGGGGCGGTTTCACAAATCAACATCATATGAGGTTGTGGTGAACCGATGTGAAGAGATTGTTTTTGGGCTTGAACCCTGGGAGGTTTCCTACATACCCAGCCTGGAGGGCAAGGATCAAAGTCCGTGTAGTTCAATTAAAGAATGAATTAATGATCAAGTTGTTCTTGTGGACAATGATCTAAATAAAAAATGTTGTTGGGACTTATACATGGTTAGTGGCCCAATGGGAGTGTTATGGTTGATGTTCGCTCTAAGCTCACGTGAGTCATACTCGGTGTGAGAAACAAGAGGTAATAACAACCTTAACGATGCACAGTTTAATGTCATGTAGGACATAAAAAGGGACTATGTAGTTTAAAGTCTTGTAGTTAGGACTATTGGTGCTGCACAGTTTAGTGTCATGTAGCAGGGACAAAATAACAGTTTAATGTCATGTAGGACATATCAAAGACTTTCTGTACAGTTTAGCGTCATGTAGTTAGGACGATGGGGACAATATAGTTTAACGTCATATTGGACGAAAGGGGGACTGTGGAGTTTAATGTCATGCAGTAAGGACAAAAGAGTGTACCATTTTAACATCATGTCGGACGAAAGTGCGAATAGTTTAGGGTCATATGCATGGACCGCGAATGGTGCAGTTTAATGTCATACTGGACTTTTGAGATTATATAGTTTAACGTCTTTCTGGATGTGAGGGACTTTTATACAGTTTAGCGTCATGTAGTTAGGACGTCACAGTTTAACGTCTTTCTGGACATAAAGGATTTGAAAATAGTTTATGGTCATATACATGGACCAGGGATGATGCAGTTTAAGGTCATGTTGGACGGTTTAGGGAACTTTTTCACAGTTTAATGTCGTGTGGGACGAAGTTGCAGTTTTAAATTCATACTGGACCATTGTTGTATAGTTTAACGTCATATAGCAAGGACTAAGGTGAACCAATATGAGGATATCAGTTCTGGGGACTTTTTACAGTTTATCGTCATGTAGTTAGGACGTCACAGTTTAACGTCTTGCTGGACATAAAGGATTTGAAAATAGTTTATGGTCATATACATAGACGAGGGATGATGCAGTTTAAGGTCATGCTGGACGGTTTAGGGAACTTTTTCACAGTTTAATGTCGTGTGGGAAGAAGTTGGAGTTTTAAAGTCATACTGGACCATTGCTGTATAGTTTAACGTCATATAGCAAGGACTAAGGTGAACCAATATGAGGATATCAGTTCTGGGGACTTTTTACAGTTTATCGTCATGTAGTTAGGACGTCACAGTTTAACGTCTTGCTGGACATAAAGGATTTGAAAATAGTTTATGGTCATATACATGGACCAGGGATGATGCAGTTTAAGGTCATGCTGGACGGTTTAGGGAACTTTTTCACAGTTTAATGTCGTATGGGATAAAGTTGCAGTTTTAAAGTCATATTGGACCATTGCTGTATAGTTTAACGTCATATAACAAGGACGAACTGGTGCTGTACAGTTTAAAGTCATGTAGCTAGGACTAAAGTGAACTAATATTAGGATATCAGTTCTGGGGACTTTTTACAGTTTATTGTCATGCTGGACGTTGGAAGTGCCACACAGTTTAATGTCATGTTGCCAGGACAAAATATAGTTTAATGTCATCTCGGACATAATAGTAACCAATGTGACAGTTTAATGCCATGTTGGACGATAAGGGAACTAACACAGTTAAACGTCATGTTGGACGATGAAAGTGCCACACAGTTTAATGTCATGTTTCCAGGACAAAATATAGTTTAATGTCATCTCGGACATTGAAGATGACCCAGTTTAACGTCATGTTGGACGATAAGGGAACTAACACAGTTTAACGTCATGCTGGATGATGAAAGTGCCACACAGTTTAATGTCATGTTGCACGGACAAAATATATTTTAATGTCATCTCAGACATAATATGAACCAATGTGATTGTTTTGGATCTAGGAACAATATTTTGTGTTTATAAAAAATTCTTCTTCAGAAATCTGGAATTAGATGGAGTCCTGATGAGTTCTCCATCCATTGAGATTAAACAGAACCAAAGACTAACTCTTCGTCTGATAAAGACTCTTCCTGATTAGCCTGTTTAGGCTGTGCCATTTGGTGGGACGGTGCCCGTGGCTTTGAAGTAGATGGCATGAAATCTGCCAGAGTCAAAGACAATTTAGGCTTTGATACATACTCATCTTCTCCTGATTCCTCATTCTTCTTTGAATTGCGCTGACCTTTTGAGGATTTGTCTTTTGACGGAGGCTTTACTGCAGCTTTTGTTGGAGACACAATTGGCTTCTTCAATTGTGTTCGCAAAATGGAATGGGTCCGATTGATTGTCTTTCTAACCATCCAATCATCATATTTTTTCACAGTTTTTCTTTTGACTTCCTGCCACTCGCCTCCTTCCTCTGGATCTGTAGCGGTAATACATGCTACATGAGCTGAAGAACCCTTCAATTTGACTTGTCCCAAGTCGACCATCTTTTGCAGGAGGTCTTTAAAGACAAAACAATCCTGGATGGGATGCCCCAACATTTGATGAAAGGGACAATAATTGGGACGGTCTTCATCTCCTTCCTTGTTTGGCCTCTTCGGTACTGGTAATTGAACCAAATTATTTTTCAAAGCTGAAATGAAGTAACCAAGAACTTGTTCACTTCGGAAAGAGTATGTTTTACTCTTCATATCCTCAAATTGTTTTCTTCGTTGATCTTTTTGATCATTTGGACGAAAAAGCCTTTGTTGTTGGCGTTCAGGAGGTGGAGCCCTTTGAGAAGATGAAGGTTTTGAAGTAGAAATATGTACAGGTGCCTGTTTAAGCATAACTGTAGCAGTTTCTGCTTTACCCATTCTTCTTCCTGGAGCTGATGGAATTACACGAGATTTAACCTTAGCATGTATGAGGGAATCTTCAATCTGTTGAGCGATTGAAGTAAGGTCTCAAAACCCTCCTGTGTATTTCACAGGGATCAATGGCGTGCATAATTCGTCACGTAAATTTGCCACACAGATTGGCAATAATTCCTCCTGGGGGAGTGCTAAACTCAAGGAATACATTAATCCCTTCCAACGAGCAATGAAATCAGAGACTCTTTCATTCTCCCTTTGCTTGCAGTTTGTAAGATCGAAAACTGTCGTTTTTGGCAAAGTTGAGCTAAACTGAAGAAGGAATTTTTGACGAAGATCCTCCCATCCGATGACTGACCAGGATTGCAAGCTTGTATACCAGACAAAAGCTGGTCCTTGCAAGGTTCACACGAAGCATCTAAGTTTCACTGATTCTTGCTGCTCTGGAGTTCCCATCATAGGATCACAACAAGACACGTAATGCGTCAAATGTTGTTCAGGGTCGCCTGATCCATTGAAAGTAGGGAAAATAGGGTTTCCAAAACTGGATGGAGGAGAAATTGAATCTACCCATTCAGGGTAAACTTTCTTTTCAGGTTGAACTTGCACCCATTTCCCTTCCATAGATTCTAACCGAGCTGTTAATTACTCAATAGTAGTTATTAACTTTTGAGAAACGTCAGGTTGAACTTGGTTTTGGGTAGGTGCAATGAATGGAGCATGGACAGACGTGGTGGTTGGTGCTGCAACTGATGGTAGTGCTGCCAACCGTTGTTGCGTTTGACCCATAGGATTAGACCTCTGTGGGTGTACTGATAAAGGAGGATATTCTTGATCCATCTCAGTAGTTACAACAAATTCCTTCGGCTGTCGGACTTCAGCATTCTTAAGAAGAATACTACTCTGAAGTAGTTCTGCATTCAACCTTCTTAATTCTTTCATTTCTTCCTCCTCTTGTGCAAACCTTTGCTCTAATGAGTGCGATTGACCTCCTTCAGAGGAAGGGTGAGAAGTAACCTGATTCTTTCCTTTCCCCTTATTGGATCCTTTTCGGAGAGGGGGAAGTGGGTTACTTGAAGGAATACCCAGATTTTGGGTAAGCCTTTGATTACGTGTGCACACACCTTCTTCATTTAGGTCTGTGTGCGCAACTTCTTGAGCAGGAACCTCTTCGTCTGATCCCTCTGATTGAGCCTCATCTGGTGAATCAGCAGCAACAGCATTGATGACATTAATGGATGCATATTGCATGGAATCCTTTCTATCAGCATTTCTGTGATATTGTCTCCTTCCATGTCCATGATGAGACATGGCATTCCGTTGACTTGATCCCTCAGGAATTTCTTGGAGAACCGTCACTTGGAGAGAATCTCCTGACAACTTGGATCTTCGTTCCTATTGAGGCTTATTCCCTAATCGAGAGAATACTGACTTTCTCTGAGGGAGGGATTGAGGATTTGAAAAAGTCCTCAGTTCGGTGGACTGGGGATGTTCCTGCTGCTTCCGCTCAACTCCTCGAATCCCATTCGTTGACTCTGAGGGTTGGGTTAGAGAAGTCCCCAGTCTGGCAAGCTGTGGTGTCTCTTGACATGGTATGTCTGAGATCTTCTTAAAATCTCTCTTGATCTTGCGAATCTTAGTTCGGAAATTAGCTGGATGCATTAACCTGTATCCACTTTTATCACCTGGTTCAACAGACTGTTGGATGATTTCCGAAACTTCTTTCATTTGATGACGTGTTTGCTCCAGACAAGGGGCTTGTGCAATAATCTCGCCTGCTTGATGTAGGAGCAATTCAACAACCTGTTCTCTATATACTTTATTTTGAGAGGAACTAGTTGAAGCCTGTTCTTGAGAAAGCTTTTGATTATGAATAAAGCCCATTGACTGTGGCCGGCCATGGGCAATAACATTGCATGAGACCATTTTCGGCGGGCTTTGCTGACCAGAAAGCACTGTGAAATGTAGTGCTCCATGAACACCCCATCCTCTGATATGAACATCAGATGGAGCATTGGCAATTAACTGACGCAATTTTCTTAGTGCGCCAAGGCATGAACGTTGAAGGGTTCTCTGTTGTTTTGCAGCCTTCGGATACCGAGAGACTGATAGAGATTCCAAATCAATCTGGCGTTGTAACCCTTCTATTATCTTAAGATGATTTTCATATTCATCGTAAGATAATACATTCTTCTTTAATTGACAAAGAGTTTTCCATATGTTGAGACGAACATCATGGATTCCATCCTCCGTCAACATCTTTGGAATGTCGTACTGGGAGTCAGCCAAAGGCCAAAACATGACTGGTACTTCACCTTTTGCTAGTTTTTTCCTCATGTTCAGCATTTCCTCTTTATCATTAAATGAATATTCTTCTACCTGTTTGGACCAAAGTTGGTGTTTCCTTGTTGCTTCATCGGATTCAACAAGATTGGTAGAGAAATCACTATTCATGCTGGAAGATGAATGACCCAGGGATGGTTCGGAGAATAACATGAACCCCAGGCTATCTTCTGATGGAGAAAGAGTTTCACCTGCCGATAGTAAAGCATCAGACATGACTGGTTTTACGTTTGCAAGTGCCTCGAGATAGGAGGTCTTTCTCGTCACTACATTGCCTTCTGAAGAATTTTCGAGACAACGTGAATCACTACTGCGGAGAGGACTTTCGTAGCGATGTTCATCACCATGAGGAGGACCGTCATGATGGGTTACAGCAAAAGATGAAATCTCTTGCTCCTTGGCCTTCTGACCACACAGAGGGTTCCTGTGGCTCTCATCTGAAGAAGAATCTTCAAGATTGACCGAATTTTCATGAAGCAAGTCTTCATGAGGAAGTGTCTGTTGAAGACCTTCAAAATTAATGTTCCCGTTATTGGGAACTGAGGGAGTAGAATCTTGAATTCCGACAGATAAATGTCTGAGGGATTCAAGAACTCCAGCATCGAGCAAGGCCTTGTTGCAGATTGGCCTTTGATCTCCTAACTGTGCTGGGCGGATCTTTTTCTTAGATGCCTTCTTACTCTCTTTAGAAACCACTTGATGATGAAAGTGATTGCTCTGAGCAGGTGTATGTGCCTGATCAGGAAAGATGGTCAGGTTAGGCTGACGATCTACACTCAAATCAGGTGTATGTGACTCACTTGGTTGTCCGTATGATATGGGGGAGTATGCCCCATAACCCTCTTGGACTGGAACAGATGTGTGTGTCTGTTCCGGAGTGAATCTTTGATGTGTCACTCCATTGCTAGGGATAGATTTATGTGTCTGTCCCTGAGATGATGTTGAAGCTGTTATGATATCCTGGCAAGCATCCAGAATATGAGCAGGAATTTTCTTCTGCTCTTTCACCATTGACAAAATATGTTTGGTGACTTCAGCCGCCGGAACGTGGATATACGTCCATTCCAGGCTTGGAGTAGGTGTATGTGCCTACTCCTGTCATCCTTTTTCTGTCAGTGAATCCTGACAGTACTCAAGTGTGGAGGTAGAGAGTTGAGTCTGCCACCTGTTTGTCGTCGGGACTTTCCGACTGACTTCTCCGGGCGCTACCAAGCGAGACTGTTGGTAGGACTGATTAGTATTAGCAGGTGTATGTGCCTGATGATTACACTTCTCCAAACGCGGTTGACGAGATCCATCATATGTAGTCAGACGAGCCTGCTGACTAACTGGTGATGTATAAGAAGGTGTATGTTCCTGCCTATGGTACTCCGCCGGAATTGCCTGGCGGGATAGACTTGATGCTGTCAGACGAGTCTGCTGGATAGCGGAATTAAAACTAAAAGGTGTGTATGCCTGCTCATTGTTTGCCACCAATTTAGGTTGGTGGACTTCTCCGGAGATGGCAGGGATGACAACCTGCTTATTATTAACTGGATTCCATCTCTGGCGGTTCATCTTGCCTGCTCGGGTTCGAGGAACCTGAGCTGAATGCCTGGAGTCGGTACCCTCATCATGTTGAGGGCGCACTACCGCACGAGTCTGGAGGAGATTGTTGATGGGAGACCTTGAGAAGGACTCCTGTCTTTTTGAATTAAGGTCCTGCGGGACCTGCTCATTCACTTCTTTAGAGTAAGGGAGTGAATGGAAATTGCGTTCTAGGGATAACGACCCGAAACGGTTGGAGACGGTAGTCATTACCGCCTGCTTCTTGATTGTTGGCCGCCGTTGTCCGGACGACCAGGTAGAGTTGTTTACTTGGAGGGCTTGACGATTGGCCTCCAGAGTTGGGATAGTACCGTTGCGACGGTACTCCTTAACCAGTGCATTAGAAACACAGCGTTGAAGATGCTGAGATGGTGATGTCATCCTCAGAGCGGATGACGTTCCAGCAGGAGTAGCAGCATTGGTTTTCACAGCAGCAGACCTCACAGTAGAGGTGTTCACAGCAGCAGTATTCACAGAGGTGAATTTAAGGAAAGCCATTTTGCAGAAGATCTTGAGAAAAGAGTGCATGTTCCATGTAACAGACATAATCAAGATGAATCCGGCCACTGCATCTTTTGGATGAGCACATGTCAATGATTGCTTTGTTGGCCCAAGGGGCCTAACAAATAAGAAGAACATCACTTTAACTTGGTTAAGGATTCACGTCAGGTTCACCATTTTTGTTTCGCACGGAATCCGGGGATGACCTCCTGGACGGGAGATTCAAACGTTCTGATCGGTTTCTAACGGGTTTTTTCGTAGAACCGGAATCATCCAATGATTCCACATCCGTTTGGACCTACTTTCCAAAGGCAGGCGCTCATTATCTTGTGGACTAATGAGGCTTAGGAATTTGCATTGGTCGAGAGGATGGGAGGTCGGACTCATCACACCTTTTTGAGGGGAATTATTGTCTACTCCGGGACTCTCTTTATAGATTTAAGTTATGTTCGTGAATCCTTATTACATTACCAAGTATAAAATGTTCTTTCCTTTAGTTTTAACAATCAATGATTAAATATGCAAGAAATTTAGAGAATATTTTATATGTATTCGAGGTTCTTCATCAATAGAGCATCATCTATATCTGTTTAGAGATTCTTGGTCAATGGTATCCTTCAAAACATTTATATAAAAGTCTCTTGGTCATTATGATGACTAAGCTGGTTTTAAAGCCACTCAGTGGGGCACTTGAAGTTTATCGTCATTCAGAAGGACAGGGATTATTTCAAAGTTGGGATCGAACCCATAAATGGGCTACCTACGTATCCTTTCTTTTGGAAAAGGAATCAGAACCCACGTTGTTCGAGTTATGGAGTATGATGTTTATGATTGATGGCTCAAAGATGAATGTCATAATTACTTTTACACTCTAAGCTCACGTGAGTCATGCTCGGTGTGAGAAACAAGAGGTATTGGTAAAAATTTAGACAATTGTTCCATGAAAGATGAAACCATAAGAATTTGTTTGGGGCTTATGTATGGATGACTGCCCAGATAGATGAAGGTTTAGGATTTACTTTTAGGGAGAAAATCCATGAACAATGTCTATAAAGTTATATGTGCTTCATGGAGATTTGAATACTCTAATCATGGGGCTTACTCCTAAAGAGGATGCCCAAGTTAGGAGGGGACTTATGATTGGGTTTTACACCTGAAAAGGAAACCCAAATCAAAGTTGGATTATGACTGGTTAAGAGAAATTTACGGGGACTTGGGGCTTATTCCTGAAAAGGAGACCCAAGGTTATGACTGAGTCTTATTCCTGAAAAGGAGACCCATGTTAAGGGACTTGGGGCTTACTCCTGAAAAGGAATCCCAAGGTTATGACTGAGTCTTATTCCTAAAAAGGAGACCCAGGTTAGGGATTAAGGTTTGGGGCTTACTCCTGAGGAGGATGCCCATATTTGAGGTTGGGGCTTATTCTTAAGAATGATGCCCAAGATTAAAGGACTTGATTGGGGCTTACTTTTAAGGAGGATGCCCAAGATTGGGAACTTTATGAATTTGGGGCTTACTCCTGAGGAGGATTCCCAAATTAAAGGTTTTATCACTGGGGATTATTCCTGAAAAGGAGACCCAGGTTAAGATTCTCTCATCTTAAAGGATGAGGTTGAATGAATGAACTCTCCGTATTTTAGTGACATAAGGATATTTAAATCACTAGACTTTGAGAGAGATTCCACATAATTCCTTTCAGATAAGAAAGTCAAATCAAGAAATCATGCCATAAATGGCTTTGAAGAGTGTCTTGAAGACTGAATCATGAAAAGGAAAGGTTAAATGGCTTAAGTGGGGTAAAAATGGGCATGATGGGCACCCAAAAAGATAGGGGCGTGTAAGTCTTGCAAGGCGCGCAAGTCTTCCGTGGGCGCGCAAGTGTT
The DNA here is from genome assembly GCA_963277665.1 of Viscum album. Lineage (NCBI taxonomy): Eukaryota > Viridiplantae > Streptophyta > Magnoliopsida > Santalales > Viscaceae > Viscum > Viscum album. The sequence goes on along the minus strand of OY728153.1, from coordinate 2,012,391,429 downwards.
GGTCGCGCAGGTATACCTGCGCGATTTTCATCCAGCAATGAAATACTTGAGTGACTCTTTTTAAAACCCTTTAGAATGTTCTCGAGGTTCTTCCAGAAAAGGACACGCAAGTTATATTGAAGGAAATAAGTCGACGTGCAAGTGTTTGATAAGTTTCAACACTTAGGCCTTCCTTCTTCTCTTTAGATCTTCCGTTCTAGGTAAGAAATTACCTTAGAAGTGTTCCGGAAGCTTTGAGAAGAGACTTGGGCGTCGGGAGCTTCAATCCGAGTTCTTGGAAAAAGATCCTCCCGAATGGGGGGCCCACATGGTCTATTTATAGGCAAAAGAAGACCCCGGGCGGTTATCGGGCGGTTACCGGGCGGTTATCACTTAGGTCGCGCAAGTCACTTGCACGACCATAAGGCGTCGCGCAAGTACTTGCACGACCACTAGGCGGCGCGCAAGTGTACTTGCGCGACCATGAGGGAACTTGCGCGACCTATGGGCAATGTTCTCCTTGTTTATCCCTTTGTCGATTTTTTATGTTTCTTCAAAGGATGAATCACATTGGACTCAGATATTCCCTTTTCCGATCTTTAGATTCTATGACGAAAGGAGCGTCAACAATATCATTTATATATATATATATTCTATATGTATCTAGAATAAACCATAATATTTGAATATAAGAAATGTAACACATCCTTCCTGGAGACGGTAAGTCGTAAGTACACATGAACGCTACTTACATTTTATTGTTGTATTTTAATAGAATGATTAATAAATGATAAAAATGTAAATTATATTTTTAGTATCATATATATGTTATGTATGTTACATAATTTTATTAAAACAATCCTTTATTTGTTCTATGTACGGCATGAATAGGTCATATCACATTGAGGGGGTGGTAGTCCCAATTTCTCAAACAGAATTATCATATTTACATAGGATGTGAAGTAAAAATTGTATGTTATAAATAATAATTAAATAAGATTAAAAAAATTATAAATATCATATATATAATATATAAATTTATTTTCTATCATAATGGTTACTATGAGGGGTGGTAAGGGAGAAAAATGAGCAATCATTATTTCATGAGGGGGTACGTCACCGTATAAAAAACATTATGTTAATTAACCATTATACGAAAGTGTGTGTAATTTTAGATCTAACCCGTAGCATAAAAACATACTAGTTCATTAAAAAAATAATTTCTTATAAAATAATATTGTAAAAAGATATGATGGTTTGGAGAATGGAAATACAATAAAAAATCTAGAGAGAGGATGTTATATATCAATCAGGTAACTTCATTTAGTGTTGACAAAAAACGTACCTTGGAAAAATTTTAGACCAATGTGATGCTACTTAGGATGAGGGGATGGATTCTGGGAAGTGAATTGTGAATAACATGGAATTTACTATTTGGTTTGATAGGTGTGTGGAATAGGGATAGGTTGTAGAATTGTATATTGTACAAAAATTGAAAACTTGGATGTTTTTGAAATAGTTTAGTTTTACACATTTTATTACCGAAAAAACTCATAGAAAACCCACCCACCTCATTAATGTAATTTTCATGTCTGACTTATGACCATCAAATATGTGTTTGGCAAGTGGATAAGTCTTTTGGGACCTAAATGTTAGGGTCTAGTCCTTTTTTCTAGAATAATTTCATATTAATCGAATTAATTAATTTTCATTTCATTCAACAGTTATTAGGGTTAAAAAATATGTTTCCCTAATAAAAATTAAATTATCCTGCATATTTCAATGTTTTATGTCCCCTTTTTCAAAATTAAATTAATAGATGCATAATAATTAATATTAATGCTAATCATGTAGACGGATGAATTAACATATTTTAGTAGAAAAATGTTCATCACATTTTTTTGGATTTATATTCAATTTCAATGTGAATTTTATTATACTAAAAAAGATTTTATTAATAGATATATAATAAATATAATTTTACCTTAAAAAATATAATATATAATTAATCATTAATAATTATTAAGTCGAAATGGTGGTTTTTTATATAAAATGCATAATATTTTTCAAGAAATTATGTATCTCAATGAAAACATTATCCAAAGATAATACGAAATGTAAGAATTCAAAAATTAAATTTATATAATAAAATTAAATTTATAACTAAGTCAAAAATAATTTTTAAAATAGCTTCTCCCCTAAAAATAAAGTAAAATTTTCTTTATAAAACTATATTTTTTGCAATAGGGTTGGTTCTTATTTAATGGATACCAAAAAAAATGAATGAATATATTAAATATATTATTTAATATATAAAATATATATTTCATTACAATAAATAACTAATTATAATTTATTATTTTTGTTCAGTAAAAAAACCTTTCGAAGCATAAATATATTAATTTTTATTTTTATATTCAATTTGTTCTTATTTCTAGTTCCAATTAATTGGAAACCAATGATTTAATTTTATATTTATATAAATCATAAATTATTATAAGATAGTTAATATTTTTTAAAATGACTTACATAATGGATATGTTATGTCATATTGTATTAAATAATAATATTTTCATAAATCATTGTTATTTGCTAAAACACAGTCTTGGTTGTAACACAAGCTATAGAGGAAGGTAGCTCCTCTATGAACCGCATGCTATTAATGAAGTTAACTGTTACACAGAATGAAAGTTATAAAATATATTGAATTCATATAAGATAATACATCTGTTATGAAGTATCCAAATATTATATTAACATACGTGCTTGGTGTCCTTTTTCAAACACGCTATCAAATACAAGGTTATTGATCTAGATTTTAAAGGTGTCATAGATATATTTTTCACATTATGGATATTTTCCTGAAGCATGTTTTTGTGGCTACAAGGGATCCTAGTTTAAATAAAAATTATTATGGAGGATGCAACCCCGTTGGATTTATTACCTAGAGGCACTCGAATGCGGATTCATGGTTTATGATTTATAAACATCGAAGGTAATCCCCGTCCATTGTGATGGACACATGGAGGTGAAGATATTTGGAATGTGAGATCATTTTTTGACCATCATGGGTTGTGAAACAACTAACCTGCAGTAATGACTGTTGAACAATGAATATATCTCATATCAGAATGATTTTAGTAAGAGAATTATTTTCAGTCATGAAGACAATAATGAACTATATAACTGATCAGTGAAATATCATAGGAATGGTGTGTTCTAAATCAGATATACATCATCAAAAAATAATTACTTTTATTCCTAATCAGGTCATTCTGCTCTCATGGACTATCGAAAATAAGGTATATTTCTTATGGGAACTGTCACGATCCGAATCTGCTCTCTGCCAAAACCGGCACCAAGCCTAGCCCGAAACATGGTCTAAGGGCGTTCCCAATTCCCATGTGTAGGCACAAGTGCCCGGGTATCATAAAATCATAATGTGGAACGATTTACCCATGTTTATAGACATAAAATAATAAATTAATCCACTAAAATGAATCTGGAATTTTTAAACAAAAAATCTTTTACAAAAACTCAAAACTGAATTACAAAGTTTAAAAAAACTCACCAAGAATACAACAGAGGTAAAAAAACAAAAAAACATCCCATTAACCCTCATGGAAAGAGGCATCTCCCTCAATCCATCTCCACATAACATCACCCCATTGAACCTGCTAGAAACCCAAACCACTTGCACTATAAACTATAACCAACCTGTGATATAAAAAAACCAAGTCCATAGACACCCAAATGTTTAAGTAGGGTGTTAGCCAAGGACCATTTTGATACCTCCACAAATATATTCCATGTGATAAACATTCAATGAATAAAAGTATAAATGTTTTCAAAAACATGTAATTTATAGTTACAATTTCTAAAAGATGCAAATTTAAAAAAGAATCTGTTTTAAAGGTCACTAATTTAAAGAATAAACAATTTTAAAATAAATACCAAAGCTAATTAATTTTTCAGCCAAATATACCATATGATTATTGTATTTATAAAGTATCTAAAGAGCACAAGAAATAGAAAATAACCCATCGGCACAAGAAAGTTGTGGGTCCCAGTTACATCTTGTATCAGTGAGAGTAACCATATCAAATTTCTATTGTCGTGAATGAGCCACTAGTAGTGAACATACCAATAACCAAGTGGCCCCCAATAATCATCATCATATTTTAATTAGTGTTCTATGTTTCAATCTTGCTATGTGTAATAGAGGCCAAACCCCACATATTCACAAGCATACAAGTACACGTCAACCCACTTAGATACACATGTTTTCCCCCTTGTGCTCAATCATGATCAACAAGTAAATAAATACACTATTCAAATTGATTTTGAAATCTGATTCACACTTTAAAAGCCCACAACACATTTCAATTTTATTTAGTTGTTCAGAAAATCCAATAATGATATATATAAAACCATTACATGGTATTAAAAATCACATAATAGCCCACTAAAAAGTTTCATAATACCCTTTATATAACCAAAATCCATTTTCACACCACACTCACACAAAACAACCCACATCACTTTCACATTTCTTTCACAGTTTTGTAAATCCTTCAAACATTTTTATAAAACATTTCATATATGAAACACATCACAAAACACCCCCTTTAAAATTTAGAATGTACTATTTAAAAATATACCCACTCCAAAACAATCTTCATATATGATTTAACCTCTTACAATAATCACTAAATCATTGAACTCTGTTAAAAAACAATTCTAAATAGTATACAAAAACATTGCTCATAAAACCGATTTCAAAACCATATTTCAAGGACTAAACCACACCAAAACACTACAAACGTATAATTCTCATCCCCAGAGACATTCATAAAACAACATTCAAGTGCTATAAAATCACCTTGAATAATACAACGAAATATATAAAATAAACCAACCATTTTCATAAAACTCTCTCAAAAAGTACAATAAAGTTTTATGCAACAAAACTATTCCAAAAATCCCATACCAAGTAACACATGACACTAAGGTATTAACCTAACATAATTATAATCCCCATAAAATAACTAATAAGTCAATTTAATATTTTATAAAACTACCACAAATGATACCACATGTGTTACATTCGAAAAGATCATAACTTATTCAAAAATGAAATTATAATATTAAAATCTTAACAAAATCACTCAAAAACCGTTTTCTCATGACACACGGCATATGTGGAACATTAAAAACTTGTAAAAGAATTAAAATAACTCATTAATGAATGTTTAAAAATGGAATCTCCAAAATTTTGTGTCAAAACCCTTAAATCTAGATGTGAAACATCAAAGAACCACCGCCGCACCATAAAGAAGTGAAGAGAAACCTAAAATCTCAATATTAAACCAAAATGACACCATTTCAAAACCTACATTTGAAGATTAACTTCTGGTCACTTTGGAACATCAATAAAGGGGGATGAATCCCTATGGAAATGGATGAAATGGATGTGGCGAACACTTACTTGATGAATTCTTTGAGAAATCACCCTAAATCCACCAATATCTGAATTTCACAATATCCACACATTAATGAGAGGTTATAAAAATTATGAGGAGATCATATATTAGCCATAATGTGAAAACACATTGTTTAATTAAGGAGTTATGAAGTAATCAATTTACTTGTTCAAATATGGGAGATTTGATAAATCCAAAGAACTTTCATAAATATTTCTAATGAAAATGATGTCCAAAGAGGGGAAAGAGAGCATGGGAGTGCACATTAGGTATGTGGGGCTGGGTGAGAGTTGGAATCATTGAAAAATCATAAAACATGAATTAGAAATTTATGATTTTACAAATAATATTCATGAAGGAAATCGGCTTTCATGCTAGCTTAACTCTTTAATAAAAAGACTCACATCCATCATAATTATGGATTCTTATGGATTCAAAATTGATATGTATATTTTTATATACCTTTGGATGCCATTTGTGAAGTGGAATCGTCATAAAATGTAAAAAATGAAGGATTTATAAAATAAAAATAATAATTTTTAAATATGGAAATGGGCTCGCGTTTTTTCCCAAATAATGAAAACCCACCTTTTCCCCCAAAATCCATGGAAAACCCCCATAATAAAGTAAGGATAATCACTAAATGAAAAATTTCATTAAAAGAAGTAATAGATGATACAATTCTCCCCACCATAAATATTTTGGCTCTCAGAATTCCACAATAAGGCCAACAGAAAAAACCAAACACAAATGATAGACCAGAAATGTACTCCTTAAACAGGTTCAGACCCCCCCTCCGAAAGGCCAAAAAACCTCTAGAGATCAATTAAAGAAAGGAATAATTTTGAAAACAAATACATACATCAATTTTCTGAAATGATCAAGAACATTCAGAATTTATGCCCATATGGAATCTCATAAAACACTATATGAAAAAAACTCAAGTAATCTACCCATAAGATCAACAACAATGAACAAGGTTACACATACTTTTCTTTGGTTAAACTGTTAGGAACATTTCAATCCCAACATTTACCCCATGAAGATATTCGTAGTTAGATAGCTCTGAATGAGAATACCTCTCACAAGGCCAAAACCAATGAATAATCTGAGTTACTAGCATGGGGAGACACAAATAGGCTCCCCACCATAAGAGACAACATAAAGTTTCTCGAGGCCGATTCAAGACACCAACAAGGGGAGGCCTAAATGGACTCCCTGATTCAAGGGGTAGACTATCATCGAACCTTTATAAATGAACATATATAAGACTCATAGTGGGTCTCCCCACCATAAGGACCAACCATCTTAACCGAAAATCATGGGATGGTATAGAAAGACCCCAAAATTTAAAGATTTGGGACGACCGCACGGTTAGTTTTCATGATTTGGGAAATCATGCGCAAACTATGGGGATCATTCTATCTATAGGGTTTTCTAGGTCACGGTCACTACTAACCATGCACTAACCATGTGCTCAACCTATCTATCCAAACATAAAACCCTTCTCCAAATACCCATTCGAAACCAAGGGTGGAATGTGTGAACTCATGCTACAACATATAAACATGGTCCTACCACATCTACCACTAAACAAGAATAACTAAAACAAGATGATGAATCTAGAGGATTAAAATCTCATATAATTCTTTCTGAGTATAAAACTTCTTACTAGAGTTTGAATGACCCTAGTATTTCCCCTGACTATGTGCCATCTTTTCTCTAGGACCTATGGCTGGAACGCAAATGATTGATGAAACTTTGGCCTTGTAGTTAGGATTTGGAAACAACCCGAACAGATCTTCTTCATCCGGTGATATAAACAACTAGACCATCATCTCAAATAATTTTACCACGAAATAACAAAATCCAAACTCAGTTTACCCTAAACCCACTTTTCACTGAATCATTGTCTTTAAATATGCACACACATCACTCTTTTTTTCTTCGGGCGAGAAACAAATGAAGGAATGGGAACTTATAAACACATTCCTCTTAAATTGATTATTATTATGTTTTTCCAGGGGTGATGTACTCCCAACATAACATAGACTAGCAAGGGATTGCACAACCATCTCCTTTACTATTAAAAAGGCATATGACATCAGAAGGTGTCACCAAACATAACCATTACGAAAAATATAAACAATACATGGAATGAGACCTTATGCTAAGTCCCTAAACAACACACGATTCTAGAAAGTTACCACAATATCCTCTTAGGACCAAATTCCCAAAACATGTGGTTTAACCTGATCTCCTACTTGAAAGAATTTATTATGAACTTAGAGGACCTCTTAAACATCATTGAGACAGTCATCCACACTAACAACCCCAGACCACTTCCACCTTCGATGAATCAAGCAAGTTAATGAACTAAGGTCTCTTTCTAACTTCCATGAGAACACTCCCATTTCAATAGAATCCAAAAATAAATGAAAGGATTGGGTTTATACTCAATAAATAAATATCTATAAAATATTCTTTCTATTGATTAAATACATGATTTTCTAACTGTGAAACAATCTAGGTTGCACTATACTTGTTCATTCACCATTAAAGGAGGTGTACCATATCCCATGAGAGAACCCAAGGAACCAACCATGCTTATCCATTGGTCAAAAAATACCCCAAACAAAATCCAGACACATGAAGGGATCCACCATTAAGGTTTCCTGAAAAATTTCTTATAAGATACTACTAATTGGGCCTTCTACACACTTACCGACCAAACACAAACCCAAAACATCGTTCGAATATGAGGGGTTCATGGACTCATAGAATCCCACAACATCAATATTTTATAAAAACACATAATATACACCATCCCAAAAAAAAATCCTTAAGAAATAATATTTTTCTATAAAAACATTTCTCTAAAAACAAATGGTTCAGTGGTTAGTGTATCCACCAATGTTACCCCATGGGCCTCACACATGCATATTTGTTTTCTACACTGAGAATCATCCCCATATCTGTGTCAACACTCAACCAGTTGTTACATCAACCATGAATCATCCTATTAAACTCCATGCATGTTGTCACTCATATAAATACCAATGTTTAAAAAATTATTTCCACTTTTCAAAACCCTAACAGCCAAAAAACACATTGTTTTCTCAAAATCTCTAACCATGAGATTAAAATGTCAATTCACATTGGATAAAACATTTCAGAAATACAAAACCATTTAGAAAAGAACTCACTTTATTGTTATTCATATAAATTTTAAAACATATCATCCCATTAATACAACCTTTGGTAGTTTAGAAAACTCTATTGCAAACACTTTTTCTAAACCAACTTCAATATACTTCCTCGTTTCAAAAGAGGTGTAAGAACACAATTTTCCATTTCAAAACAATTATGAAAATTTTGTTCCCCCATTTCATAAATCAATCAATACCATATTTATTTGAAAATAATTTCAAAAAAATTTATGCTTCTTAAAACGATGTCACATTAAAACAAAACATCTAATATTTCAAAAATAAAGAACATTAGACAATGTGAGAGGAAATTAGATTTATTGGGTGACATGGAAATATCATTGGTGGTCATATTCCAATAACTTCACTATCATAGAGAGTGTTCTAAAGAATATCCTTGGCTCCAAAAAGATTTTCTGGCCCTACTAGCTCACTAAGGCCATTAACCCAACTCTATTTTCATTTCCCCTAATAATAATCAAATCAAGAAAACCAATGGGCTTAGATAAATCCTAAAATTCGCTAGAAACTTGAATCTCCTCCTAAAGTGTGGTGTTTGGGCACACTACCGACAATTAGAATACCAAGTCTTGATAATCCTCACACCATAATATCCTGACTCTTCCCCAAATGACATGAACCGAAGAGTTAACTTGAACCTCTTCTCATTCAATTTTGACATGAGAGGAATCCGTTCCCCACCAAAACCCGCACCAAACCCGGCCCGCGACAAGGCCCAAATGGAGTTCCTAATCCGCATGGGTTGGCACAAGTTCCAGAGTATAAAAAAAATATTAAATGCAATGATTTACCTGAGTTTATAAAAATAAGACAACAAATGAATATGATAGAATGAATATGGATTTTTCAAACCAAACACTCTTTTATAAAAATTCAGAATTGATTTAAAAAGTTTTAAACAACTCAACAAGAATAGAAAAAAGTTACACAACCAATTATAAACAGCCCATGAACCCTCATGGAATGAGTCACCGACCTCAAGCAATCTCAACAAGACATCACCACAATAAACAGGCTAGAAACTCTAACCACATGCACTATAAACTATACCAAACCTGCGACATCAATAAACCTAGTCTACATACACCCAAATTTTTAATTAGGGTGTGATCTAAAGCCTAGTTGGATACCACCAATAAGATAATCGATGAGATAAACATTCAAAGACTAAAAGCATGCATGTTTTAGAAAACATGTAATTTCTAGTTACAATTTCTATAAGATACAACTTTAAAATAGATCATGTTTTCCAGTAGGATAATTTAATGAATCAACAATTTTAAAATAAATTCCAAATATACTGAAATTTACAGCCAAATATAACATATTATGATGTTATTTATTAAGGATATATCACGAAAAATCAACAGGAAATAACGTGTAAGCACTTGCTTGTTGTGGGTCCCAAGTACCTCATATCTAGATGAGAGTAACCATAACAAATATCTGTTCTCATGCAGGATCCAAAAGTAGGGAACATACCCATAAACTAGTGGTCCCAAATAATCATCATTATAGTTTAGTTATATTTGTAATAATATATGTGGAAGAATAAAACTGAGGCCAAACCCCACAGATTCACTAGCATACTAGTACATGTGAATCCACCTTGATACTTGGGTTTTCCCCAAGTTCTAAAACAAGTTCAACTAGTAATGAAATATAATTTTCACATGAAAATATCATTTCCACATTAAAAATTCTCCAAATATCCCACATTTAAACAATACAAGTCACAAAACGAAACTTTTCATTAAAATGGATTTTGAAATCTCACTCACACTATAATAAACCACAACACATTTCACATTTCATTAACACTTCCAAATATCCAATAAAAATTTTATAAAATAATTCCATGGAATTCCAACTCACATAACATCACACTCATATGTTACATAAAAAAGTATTCATAACCAAAATCAATTTTGCACATTACACTCACACAAAATATCCCTCACCACATTCAAATATCTTACAAACATTAGTAAATCCTTCAAACATTTTTATAAAAAACGTTCATGATGAAACACATCAAAAAAATACCCTTTAACATTTAAAATGTACCATTTCAAAATATACCCACTCTAAAACATTATTACAATATGGTTTCACTTCTTAGATAAATCATTAATTCATTCAAATATTTCATTAAACAATTATAAAGAGTATAACCAAACATTGATCACAAAAAAATTTCAAATCCATATATCATGCAAAAAACAACACCAAAACACTACCAAATTATAATTTTCATCCCTAGATACATTTATAAAACACCTATAATGTTTTATAGAATCACCTTGAATAATACAATGAAACATAAAAATGAAAACACCCATTTTCATAAAATTCTCTCTAGACATATTACAACATTTTACACACCAAACCTAGTAAAAAATCACCTTCCAAGGCCCTCATGACACTAAGGAATTAAAAATACTGATTTTTTGGCACCGTTAAAACACCAATAAATAAAATTCATATTTTATAAAACTACCACAAATGATACCACACGTGTTACATTCAAAAAGTACACAATTTAATCAAAAATTCAATTATAAAATTTAATGCTTAACCAAATCCATAAAAATGGTGTTCTCAGAACAAAAAGCATATGGGGAATATAAAACCCAATAAAACAAGAAAACTAACACATCAAGGAATGGTTAACCATGGAATAACCTACCTTTTGAGTTGAAAACCTCAAATCATGTGTGAAACATCATGCACACCACCACCACACCACAAGAATGTGAATAGAGACCTGAAATCCAATTATTACACCCAAAAGACATCATGTCAAATCCTACATTCGATACCTAACTTTTGGACCCTTTGGGAAATCATTAAAGTGGTATTAAACCATGAGGAAATGGAAGAAATGAATGGGGGGATCACATACATGATTGGATATTGGAGAAATCTCCCTAAATCCACAAGTATCTGAATTTTAAAATTGCCAAAAATTTAAGGGTGGTTCGAGAAAGCATGAGGAGATCATGTAGGAACAAGAATGAAGAAAAAATAATGAGAAATGAAGGAGTTATGAAGGAATAATTTTTCCTCTTCAAATCTGGGTGATTTGTGAAATATGTAGAAGTTTCACATAAGTACCCAATGCAAATGATCTCCAAATAGGGGTATGAAAGAATGGGAGCATGCCATAGGTAAGTGGGATCAGGTGAAAGTTGGAATCATAAAACAAACATAAAAACTGAATGAGATATTATATAATTAAAAATAATTTTAATGTAGGAAATGGGAATTCGAGGGTTTACACACACCCTAATAATAAACCAAAATCAAAACTTATTATGGATTCATATGGATTACAAATTGATATAGTGATTTTAATATTCTAGGGTATTCAATATAGGAAGTGGAGTGCATGAAAATTTTTGAAAAATGAAAAATTAATAAAAAAAAATATATTTGTAAACATGAAAATTGTCTCATGATTTGGCCAAAATTTTGAAAATAAATATTTTCCACCAAAATGCCCAGAACACCCCTATAACTATGCAAGCTGGAAATTAAATGAAAACATTATTTAAAATAATTCATGGATGTGATATGAACCGTAGTTATAGAGGATCTGATTTATGATTTTGTCCAGGCTTATCAGCTTTATTTGTGGAGGATATGATAACCAATGTGTCCTGAAAAAAGATTAACTATCCATTCTATTACATTAAATTTTCAAATTGGATTGTCCGTCTTTTTTGAATATTTTGGGAAAAAAATTCATGATTCATAATAACCCAATAATTGTTTTAATTTTTGAGATTAATATTATGTTACCCCCATCTGTTTTTGTATAATGTAATAAATTGGCCCAATAGATAACAACCCAATAATTTTGTTGTATAAGAGATTCAAGTTAGGCTTTGCATTTTTCAATGAGAAAGAGAAAACAATTAGGTGCGTTTATTTTAGCTTGACAGTTGTTTTTGTGTGAGGGTGTAAAATGATCTATACAATCATTTACATTGGGTTACCATTTCTTTCTTAATGGAAAACCCTAATGGGTTAAACATATATAACTAGGTACAAACCATCATTCCAAATGAAGAAGGTTAATTAAGTTTTCAAATGAATTAAAACTAATAAACTCAAATTGGTCAATAGGAAGGGAATTATAGCTCATTGAACCCTATTGGGGGAAATTTTTCTATACTCTAGGACACTCATATAAGTTTAATATTTATTTTATAATATTTAAGAAATCCCAAAAAAATATTTTATCCAAGAAATATTATCATAGGTTAATACATTTTATAAGAGGAATAAAAAAGGATCCAAATAATAAATCCATATATATGTATATGAGGTTCTTAATTAATTTCCCAGAAATGAATATCTTCTTAAATATTGAAGTAACATAACAAAAAACATCAATAAAAAATTTCATGCAGGGATGCAGTTAATATTATGAGGTTTCCTATGTATCATATTTCTAACATGAATCACAACCCACATAATTAAATAAAAATATGAACATTAATGTCATGTTTAAAGGATATATATATATTGTAATATTGGAACCAAATATATGAGCTTAATTAACAAGGATATATCCAAAAAATCATATTAATAGCTCATATCCTAATTAACATAGTTTGTTCAAACCCTAGGGACATGCCCTATGGTAGATTAACTTGTATGGAAGATATTTATATCATTAAACTCAATGGGGATTACATTCTGATATTACCCTAGCATGGTGAGATTCAATATGTGATTTAGGTGACCATCATAACTCCCTAGGTCAATATGATCCATGCTCGATGATATAAAAATGAAATAATATGAAATCAGTCTCAATATATATGGATATGAGGATTATGTGTGGGGTTAACCCATGGAATGTTTAATAATAGAGATTGACCAATAATAAAGCATACTATGAATCTCTTTTATAGTTCACATTAATGTATTCAATGTAATGTTGTATTCCCATTTTACTGAAGGATGAGGTAGAGATGATCATTCAGTGGGAATGATTGGGACCCAACAATTGAAATATAAGAGGAATAGTGGGGAATACACCAATGTTTGTTCTTTTTTGAGTTATTCCATAGTCATTATGAGTGTTTGTAACACCCAAAGCTTCCACGATACGCTTCTCTTTGAATAATACAGTAGCGTGTGTTGTACACATCTTCGAGTTCTAACACACACCACATCCAATCAATCTAGCCGTTATGAATAGTAATACCAACATTTTGAAATTTTATAAATTTTATCATTCAAAATGGACTTAATTTTTTCATTCGGAATATTGAAATTAGATTAGGGTGAATTTTGGGTATTTTTCTGAAAACATTCAATTTTTTATGAATAGTGAAAAAAACACTGAGTGATAGTTTAAAACCGAAATTTCATTTAATTAAGGTTGAAATAGATACATAATACCAATATATGTTCAATGTAATTCATTGGAGTTAGTTTAGAATAATATAAGATATATAAAAATTTTATTGAACTTCTCACCATCTTTTACCCACCTCTTAGGAGAATATAAAAATACACATAAAACATAATTTTTCCACTTTTGTGAGGGGAATTTCAAAAATACGAGAGACACTGTTAATATCAGGGTGTAAAATGTGGTTTAATAAGATAAAAATAATTTTTGGTGAATAGTGACTTTTTACTTTTATTTACCACGGTTAAAAGTAAATAGGGTAATTAGGGGTAAAAATGATATTAATAGTACACTAAAACATGTACTAATTCTATTTGACAAGTTTATCTCGACCAAAAAATCCTTAGGAATAAAATATTATCATTTATCTCCACTTGGATTAGATTTGGGCATTTATTATTATTTAATTCAAAGAAGAGTTAAAAGAGTTAAAATAAATTTTTAATTTCTAAAACATTTTTATTATAGGGATATCCATAAGATAAATTCTATTATAAATATTAATTAGAAATCTAAAACACTTTACTACATAATGGAATTTTGTTCATAATATTAAGACATTAAATAATTTAATTTATTTATGACACAATGGTGATGCAATAATTAACTAATTAATGAAATGTTAAAATAATTAATATTATAAATATCAAAATAAATGTAATTTGAGACTTTTTATAAAATATACTATTTTTAGGTTAATATGACATATTAGGATTTGTTATATAAATTATATTCTAAGAAATAACATTGTTATGAAATTTTCAAAAACCAAAGACCCAATAGTGTAAAAATTGACATAATATAGTTTTTAAAACAAATATTATATTTTTAATTGATATTATATTCCTAAAAATTTATGGTTCAGCCAAAGAACTTATATAATGATAGGTGTATCATTAATGGACCACTTGGAGATCTCTTGGATGTATATACTACGTTTAATAATTATAAAATATAAAAATACAAAGAGACATGGTAAATGTCAAACTATTTAACTAAGAGTTAAATATAAATGATAAGGTTAATATAGTGACCTAAACCTATCTAAAATATATTTTTTGAAAGTATTTAGACCCATCCACACCTTAACCTTTAAATAATCTACTTAATATCAATTAAAAATAATATATTAATTTATTATAAAATAATAGTTCAAGATTTTCCAAAGGTGCCCCTCACTTCTATTATAAAAGGGAACTCCCCCTTCTATCTAATTTACAACATCAAAGACTTTTGTCTCGGAAAAACACTGCCCAAATATTCTCTCAACATCCCTCACATCTACCTAGAGGCCCTATTTTTATCAGAAAGCCATCCTAAGAAGCCCTTTTGATCAAATCAAAAGCAAGAACCCGATTAAGATGTAATGTTTTCACCACCCTCTTTCATGTTCCTTTCTTTTTAAAAATATTCTTTCATTGTTATTACCATTATAAAATAATAACTCTAGTATCCTCTATATACTTTCATGTAATTATAAATATGGTACAACCATATTCAGTATTCTATCCATCCTTTAAATGACATGTCACCATACATGCGTACATACAGCTTACCGTCTCCACGTCGTCGTGTAATTGTCATTCAAAACATTATTATTTGGATGGGTATAATAATGATGTTTAATTCGTTTAAACAATAAATATAACATGATAATGATTATGTATATATGATATACCATCCAATTATATATTATTTTAAGATCAAAATAATGATATTGTCGCTCGTGTGTACGTAAGGATTACCGTCTACACGAACGCGATGAGATTCATTTCCCATCGAATCCATTAAAGACTAAATTGCATTTGATGATTAAAAATAATTTTTAAGAACATGATATAATTATGGATATTAATAATATGCATCCCGTACATAACAAATACAGCTCAGATAACAAAGAATATAAAGGAAAATGAATCTTTTAACACCCGAAACGTTGATAATACTATGATATTATTAACAATCAATGTTCAAAGATCATATATGATATCATATTAATGTAAATGATTCTTTTATAATTTAATTTCAATTATTTAACCATTATACAAGAGGTTAACCTAACCAAAACCAAAACAATGTACATTTGAAGGGTTTATTTCACAATATCATCACTATTCGAGGTTGTTTATACGTAATTATCTACTAGGATATTTTTATCATCCACATCCATGTTTCTTAAAAATGTATTTCAAATCATTATTAATATTTTACAGACTATGGTTTAATGTAATTTATACCCTTGTTGACTTTTTATAAGAAATTTATAAAGGAATCCTTCTATCATTTTCCAAACAAGGTCCTTTTTAACCTTTTCGATAGAATTAAGGTAAGAATGTCTTTTTTATCATATACGACGGGTGCAGATATTTTCGGCCATTATAAAATCGTCAAATCATCCCATACAAGCTTATAAGAATATTTTCAATGTAAATGTTTTATTTTATAATTATGTTACTTTTAAATGATTTAAAAAATAAAGAGATATTTCTCTCAAATAGTTTTAATTTCATCTAAGTCAAAATCCTTTGATGGATTTTAATCTTATTTGAACGTGATTTATTATGATACAAAACATCCATATTGTATTGATGTTTTTATGAAATGTATGACTATGGATGTGTTATTTTTATACCATTTATGTATTATGGATAAAGTATTGATATTTCGTATTCTACTTTTAATATGAATGTTTGTGTTATGTTTCCACTTTTTCATATGAGGAATGCATTGGACTTAGTAAGTGACAGGTGGAGCCCCCTATAGCTCCTCGATGAATCGGTAGGTCTCATGAGACAAACTAGTGTCTCGGAACAAGGCCAGAACAATAAATTTATTTGTATTCATGGCACGAGGCCTTGACTATGTGGTAACGATGTCCGGTATTAGGCATTCCCTCATTGTGAAAATTGTTATTACATGTGATTATTGGACTAGTATAATATCCATCTGAATAAGTAAATGGAATTATTTCATTTTATCATTTCCATATTATTCTTATGTTAATTTTTAAAAGGCTTTTGTTTTAGTTATACATTACCTTAAATGTTTATGCTTATTTATGAAAAATTTCCGCTATAATGTTATCTTTACTGTGCATTTGAGCTCACCCATGTCAATGTATTATTTTTCCCAGGATGTGAAGAAGTTTTATATGAATGAACGTAAAGGATAGTGAATGGGGATACGAGTGTGGAGAAAAGATGTTGTTGTAGAATTCACTTTATGATGTAATGTAAACTTTATGAATGTATCTAGTTATTCCAGGGCTATGAAACTAATCTGTCTTTCATGACTTGACCTTTTGTGATCATTAAAATGTTATGTAATAATGAACCACCTTCGGGTAACTAGGGTCAGGGCGTTACAGTTGGTATCAGATGATGTTTAGTACAAACCTTGGAAACTTGATTTAGATAAACTCTGATTAGAGTACATAGACCTAAGATGGACTTTGAGGATATGTATAGAAGAAAATCCTTCAATTTTGGTATTGTAGAGATTTTTTGTGTTTTCTGACCAATAAATCCCTGTCTGGATAGGAGCAGGTAGAGGTGGATCAAGCACATATGTACCTAGGGGTAAAACACAAAAACACCACTTTGAGCTAGACTCGAACGGGAACTGGTGCACGACAACGAGCCATGCTGCACTATTGGTTACGACACTCCATGGGGATATGCTTAGAATAATTTCCATTTCCATTACAAAACATTATGAATGGTTTATGAGTATATACATACACAAAGAAATTTTTTTTATGATTATGGATTATATCCATAAATAGTTCAATTTATGTTAAGTGTTTTACAAGTATGGAAATAAGTTTTTTGATTTATAAACCAATCTAGTTTATGAAATTGTTTAGAAATGGAGCCTAGTTGAAGAAATAGAAACCATATCAATGCACACACTCCATGTAGGGATTTCCCTCCTACTTAAGATAATTATAGTGAAGCTGGTGACACAACTCATGTTGATCTACTAATCACCAAACCGGGACAACTCACTCAGGTTATGAATAATAACCTTAACCGTATGGAGTACACAGATCCATAGTGTGGATGATCAATGCAAGATCACTTCATCAAGAAACAACCACCATCATTCAATGGGATTACAAATCCATTGGTTGATGAGAAATGGATAAATTCCCTAGAGAAAATATTTCAAGCATTGGGGAGTAGTGAAATGGAAAAAGTTATCATATAAGTTTACCACCTCACTGGAGATGCTGATTAATGGTGGTCATTGATTCAAAACATGAAGGAAGATGAT
The DNA here is from genome assembly GCA_963277665.1 of Viscum album. Lineage (NCBI taxonomy): Eukaryota > Viridiplantae > Streptophyta > Magnoliopsida > Santalales > Viscaceae > Viscum > Viscum album. The sequence continues at coordinate 2,012,373,031 of OY728153.1, read as the reverse complement.
GAAGTATCAAATATGTAATAGAGGGAGTTCAAAGATCTTTCTTTAGAATAATACTTTCCTCGTGACAATCGAGCAGATATTGAACAGAAATTTCTATGTCTGGGACAAAAGGAGGATGAGAATGTCACAAAGTATGAGGCTATCTTTATAAGGATAGAAAGGTATGTCGCTGATTATATATGTAACCCAAGAAGTGAAATTGATCATTTCTTTGATTGGTTAAAACTGTTTCTCCACCGAGCATTGGTCTCACAATCCTTCTCGTCATACTAATATATTGTCTCGTGTCTTATCAAGACAAAAAATTATTTCTCTAAGTATTATGAAATTAAAGGATTGAAGGAGAAGAAGAGATATACTGATCACTCTAGAAATGGAAATAAGGGGAAGAAGGGAAATGTTGACTATCCATCCTGTTGTAAATTTGGTAAGAAAGACCCTGATACTTGCTTGATGGGAATGAGAGTCTGTTAAATGTGTTGTGAAAAAGGCCGCCAAAATCGTGATTGCAAGGGGAATAATGTTGCTACCGATGTTCAATGCTACAACAACAGGGATAGGGGACATTATGAAAATGAATTTCCAATACTTTAGGGGAACTTAACTCAGAAAAGGCCAAGGGTTCAAGGCCAAGCTTATGATATTAGTACTGTTGAGGTTGAATCTCAGAAAGACGTGGTGGCGGGTAATTTAATGGTTTCCTCAAGTTTAAAAAATGCATTATTTGATTTTCAATCATCACATTGTTATATATCATCCCAGTTTTCTATGAAAATTAGATATTTACAATTTGATTTGAGAAGGGAGTTTATAGTCAGAACACCTAAGGGATGTATCATTGCAACAATGTTTTAGGAATCAACCCCTCTTAGAGCACATAAATGTTCTTTATCTACAGATCTCATTGACATACCTATGAATAAATTTGATATTATCCTTGTTATGGATTGGATTTCTGACCATGATGAAAAAATTTATTTTACAAAGAAGGAGGATACTATTTTTGCTGATGATGGTAAGGAACACCTTATCTTTAGATCAGAATCATCACCACCAAATTCTTACCTAGATCCACCCCCAGGAGCTCAACTAAATTCAATTATTGGGGAGGAATAGAATTAAATGACTGTGGGTGGGGAAAGGAATGTTCAAATAGGTGGTGTGATAATTGTGAAAGAATATGATGATGTGTTTCCAGAAGATTTACCCAAACATCCTCCAGATTGAAAAATTGAGTTTTCCATTGATTTAATTCTTGGTTCGAGGCCAATATCAAAGACCCCTTATAGAAGAGACATTGTTGAATTAGTTTATCTAAAGAAACAACTATATGAATTGAGTAATAAGGGATTTATTCGCCCTATTGTTTCTACATGGGGAGCCCATGTACTTTTTTTAAGAAGAATGATGGATCTATGAGGTTATGTATCGACTACGGGGAAATCAATGTTAAAAAAATAAAGAACAAGTATACCCTACCTCACATTGATGATTTATTTGACCAACTGCATGGAGATAAATACTTTTCAAAGATTGAACTTCGATCTGGATAACATCAGTTGTGTGTGATGAAGGAAGACATTCCAAAGACAACATTTAATCAAGGTACGAGCATTATGAGTTTATAGTAATGCCTTTTGGATTGACTAATTCACCCTCTGTATTAATGGATCTAATGAATAGAGTTTTCAAGTAATATCTTGATGCTTTTGTGGTGGTATTTATTGATGATATCTCTATATACTCCAAAAGTCATGAAAATCATTAAAATCACTCGTGCATTATCCTGAAGACTCTTAGAAGACACGAATTATATGGGAAGTTTAGAATGTGTGAATTATGGCTTCAATAGATCTCTATTATTAGCCACATTGTCTCTAAGGATGAAATCTCTATTGATCCTTTTAAGAAAAGCGAAATCCATGTATGGCCAGAAACAATTGAGTATAACCTAGGTATGCAGTATTATAGGCTTAGCTTGTTATTATCGGAGTTTCGTCCAGAATTTTTCCCGATTGGCTAACCCATTAACGAAGCTCACACGTAAACGAGTTAAATTTGTTTGGACAAAAGATTGTGAAAAATGTTTTGAAGAACTAAAGAGAATATTATTCAATTATTCTTTATTCACTCTACCATAGAGGAATGAATGTTTCATTATTTATAGTGATGCATCAAATAAAGGACATGGTTGTGTCATTATGTAGAATGATAGGGTTTTTGCCTATGAATCATGACAGCTAAAAATTTATTATCAAAACTATCCTACCCATGATCTTGAGTTTTCTACTTCAATCTTTGCTTTGAAGATATGTAGACATTCTATCTATAGTGAAAAATGTGAGATTTATACTGATCACAAGATTTTGATGTAAATATTCTCACAGAAATAAATCAACATGAGGCAAAGGCTATGGCTGGAATTACTCAAGGATTATGATTTCATGACACAATACCACTCAGGGAAGGAAAATAAGGTGGAAAATGATTTGAGTAGAAAATATCATGGAGATTTATACATAATGATAATTGAAAGGGATCCTTTCTTCATGGATCTAGTGAAGATAGGTATGTGAATTACCATGGAAGGTGAAATATCAATGCTTATTCAAATGGTTGAAAAACCATATTTTATAGAAAGGATTATGAGTTCTCAGACCGATGATGAAGAATTTCAAAAGAATATTAAAGCTGTGAATGATGGTAGATTGAGAGACTTTGTATATGAAGAAGAAATTTTGAAATTTGGGAAGAGGCATTGTGTTCCTGATATTCCTAATCTAAAAATATAATTGTTAGATAATGCTCATACATCCAATTTATTTATACACCCTGGGAGCACCAAAATGTATAGTGATTTGAAGGAACAGTTTTGGTGGGACAACATGAAGAGGGAGATTTCTGATTTTGTGTCAAGATGTATGGTTTGTCAACAAGTGAAATCTGGAAGGCAATAGCCTGGAGTTGTCGTGCAACCTCTTCCCATACCAGAGTGGAAATGGGATAATAGTACGATGGAATTTGTCATGGGACTACTACCAATGACTCCTATAAGGAACGATTCAATATTGGTTATTGTTGATCGTCTGACTATGTCAGAACATTTTCATTCTATAAGAGAGGATCTACTACTGGAACGTCTAGCAAGACTATATATTAATGAACTTGTGAAACTTAATGGAGTACCCCTATCTATTTTTTCTGATCGTGATGACTGTTTTACTTCAAGATTCTGAAAGAGTCTTCATAAGGCCTTGGATACCGATCTTCGTTTGAGCACATCCTACCACACTAAAATAGATGGACAATAAGAACAGACTATTCAAACCTTATAAGGCATTTTGAGATCATGCTCACTTGACTTTCAGGGTATGTGGGATCAATACTTACCTCTGGTGGAATTTTCCTATAACAATAGCCTCAATTCAAGTATTCGGATGGCACCATATGAATATTTGTATGGAAAAAGATGTCGCACACCAACCTGTTGGGATGACGTTGGTGAAAGAAAACTTATAGGCCCAGAACTGGTGGAGGAAATGATGGAAAATGTGAAGGTAATCCAAAACCACATAAATGCAGCTAAAAGTAAGCAGAATATCTATGCCAATAATCAAAGGAAAGATTTGGAATTTTAGGTAGGAGATCATGTTTTCATGATGGTATCTCCATGGAAGGGAGTTATACATTTCGATAAGAAAGGTAATTTGAGTCCCAGGTACATCGGACCTTTCGAAATTCTAGAACGAAATGGTGATGTAGCTTACTGTTTGGAAATGCCACCTAATCTCTCCAAAGTTCATGATGTGTTCCACTTATCACTGTTGAGAAAATACATGCCTCACCCAATGCATGTACTCACCTATGAGGAATTAGAACTGGAACCTGATCTGTCTTATTACTAAGAGCCCTTCAGGATTTTTTATACAAGAGAACAAGTGTTGAGAAACTAGACGACTCGTCTAGTAAATGATCTATGGAGAATCCATAAAATGGAAGAGGCAACGTGGGAACCCGAGGAACTTATAATGAATAATCACCTGATTCTTTTCATGCGGTAGTATTATAGAAAGTTTGAGGACACAATTATTTAAATGAAGGGAGAATGTTACACCCCAAACATCCATAGAATGCTTCTCTTGAAATAATACAGTATTGTGTGTTGTACGCATCTTTAATATCTAACACACACCAAAACCAATAAAACTAGTAGTTATGAATAGTAATACACACATTTTTAAATTTTATAAATTTTATCATTGAAAATGGACATCATTTTTGGATTCATAATATCGAATTTAGATTAGAGTGAATTTTTGGTATTTTTTTGAAAACATTCAATTTTTGATCAATATTGAAAAAAACATTGCGTGATAGTTTAATACCGAATTTTTATTTAAATAATTAATTATATTATTTAAATTTAATTAAGTTAAAAATAGATAATAATATCTATATATGTTTAATGTTATTCATTGGAGTTTAGAACAAGTTTAGATATATAAAAAATTTATTAAACTTTTCACCGTCTTTTACCCGCCTCCTAAGAGAATTTAAAAATTCACATAAAACTAAATTTTACTGCTTCTGTGAGTGGAATTTTGAAAATTTGAGAGACACAGTTAATTTCAAAGAGTAATATGTGGTTCAATAAGATAAAAATAATGTTTTGTGAATAGTTACTTTTTACTTTTATTTATCACGGTTAAAAGTAAATAGGGTAATTAAGGGTAAGAATGATATTAATATTACACTAACATGTGCCCTAATTCTATTGGAAAAGTTTATCTTGACCAAAAACAACCTGAGGAATAAAATATTATCAATTAGGTGCACATGGATTAGATTAAGACATTTATTGTTATTTAATTCAATGAAGAGTTAAAAGAGTGAAAATCAATGTGTAATAACTAAAACATTTTTAATATAGGGTTATACATAAGATAAATTGGATTATCAATATTCATTAGAAAGATAAAAATATTTCCTACATAATTATATACTATTTATAATTTTTAGACATTAAATAATTTAATTTATTTATGACACTATGGTGATGTTGTAATTATCTATTTACTGAAATATTAAAACAATTGATATTATAAATATCAAAAAAATGTAATTTATGACTTTTTATTAATTACACTAATTTTATAAGTAAATAGGACATATTAGTATTGGTTATATAAATTATATTTGAAGTAATAATGCTGTTATGAAATTATCATAAACAAAATACCCAATAGTGTCAAAATTGACATAAAAGAGTTTTTAAAATAACTATTATATTATTAATTGATATTCTATTCATAAAAATATAATTTTTGTTGAAATGAATTATATCATGATATTTTTATCATTAATGGACCACATTTGGGTTTCATGGATATATATAGTATGTTTATTAATTATATAATATAAAAATACAAAGAGACATGGTAAATGTCAAACTATTTGAATACAAGTTAAATATAAATGATAAGGTTAATATAGTGACCAAAGCCTATATAAAATCTATTGGTTGAACTTATTTCAACCCAAAACCACCTAAAAATTTAAATAATCCACTTTGGATCCATTATAAGCTGAATATGAATTTATTATAAAATAATATTTCTAACATTTCCAAAGGTTCCCCTCACCCCTCTTATAAATGGGCACTCCACCTTCTCTCTAATTTACACCTTCAGAGCCTTTTGGATGGGCCAAACCCTGACCAAATATTATCTCAACATATCTAAATTCGACCTAGAGGCCTTAGTTTGATCATAAATCCATCCTATGTAGCCCTTTTGATCAAATCAAAAGGAAAAACCCGATTAAGATCTAATGTTTTCACCACCCTCTTTTCGGTTCCTTTCTTCTTCAACTTCTTCTTTCCTTGTTATTCCAATTATAAAATAATAACTATATTATCTTATATATACTTTGATTTTATTATAAATATGGTACAACCATATTCATTATTCTATCCATCCTTTGAATGACATGTCACCATACATGTGTGCGTACATCTTACCGTCTGCACGTCGTGGTGTAATTGTTATTTAAAACATTATTATTTGGATGGTTATAATAATGATGTGTAATTCATGTATACAATAAATATAACATGACAATGATTCTGAATATATGAATTAACATCTAATTATATATTATTTTAATATCAAAAGAATGATATTGTTGATTGTGCGTACCTACGGATTACCGTCTCCACGAACATGATGAGATTCATTCCCCATCGAATCCATTCAAGACTAAATTACATATGATGATTAAAAATAATTTATAGAGACATAATATCTGTTTGTATATGAATAACATACATCCCATCCATAACAAATATGGCTCACATAATAAATAATATAAAGGAAAATGAATCTGTTAACACTCGAAATGATGATAATACTATGATATTATTAACAATCAATGTTTTAAGATCATATATGATATCATATTAATGTATATGAATCTTGTATAATTTAATAAAAAATATTTCACCATTATACAGGAGGTTAACATACACTCATATAGGGAAATGTACAAGTTAAGGGTTTATTTTACAATTTATTCATTATCCAAGGTTGTTTATACGTAATAATCTGCTGGGACATTTTTATCATCCACATCCATGTTTCTTAAAAACACATTTCAACTATTTCTTACTATTTTACAGACTATGTTTTATAGTCATTTATACCCTTTTTGACATTTTATATGATGTTTATAAAGGAATTTTTATGTCGTTTTCCAAACATGGTCTTTTTTATCCTTTTCAACATAATTTAGGAACGAGTGTCTTTTTTAACTTAAACGACGGGTGCTGCTATTTTCCACTGTTATAAAATTGCCGAATCTTCCCATAGAAGAGTATAAGAATATTTTCAATGTAAGTGTTTTTATTTTATAATTATATGAATTTTAAATTATTAAAAAAATGAGATATTTCTCTCAAATAGTGTTGATTTCATCTATGTCAACATCCTTTGATAGATTTAAAGCTTATTTGAATGTGATTTGTTATTATAAAAAACATCCATATTTTATTGAAGCTTTTGTGCTATGTTTGACTGTGGATGTGTTATTTTTATACCATTCATGGTTTATGGATAATGTATTGACATTTCTTATTCTAGTTTTAATACGAATGTTTATGTTATGTTTAAACCTGTTCAAATGAGGAATGCATTTGACTTAATAAGTGACAGGTGGTGCCCGCTATAGCTCCTTGATGCATCGTTAGGTCTAATGAGAAAACTAGTGTCTTGGCACAAGGCCTTGAAAAAAATCTTATTTGTAGACTTGGCACTAGGACTTTACTATGTGGTTATGATAGTCTGGCATTATGCATTCCTTCATAATGAAAGTGGTTATTGATATTTCATGTGACTATTCGACTAGTAGAATATCCATGTGATTATGTAAATGGAATTATTGCATTTATCTTTTCCATATTATGTTGAAGTTCAAGTTTAATGGGCTTTTATTTTATATATACATTTCCTTAAATGTTTATGCTTATTTAGGAAAGTTTCCGCTATAATGTTATCCTTACTAGGCATTTGAGCTCACCCCTTTCAATGATTGATTTTTTTCCAGGATGTGAAGAAGTATTTTATGAATGTCCTACAAGGATATTATAAGGGGATATGAGTGTGGATAAATGATGTTGTTGTAGGTTTTACTTTATGATGTAATGTAATATTTAGAAATTTATCTTGTTATTCCAAGGCTAATAAACTAATAGATCTCTCAAGACATGATCTTTTGTGATCATGCCAATGTTATATAATAATGCAAACCTTTGGGTAATTGGGGTCAGGGCGTTACAGTGTTTCATATTTATCTTCATTATGGGAGCAATGATATTTCCCATAGTTCAATTGGACTGTGGAATAGACACTTATGTTTCCATTATGATTATAGGGACATGTGACCTGAATTATATGATAATTTTTACCCCCTAATCCCATGTGATATATCTATATTGTGGGAATGAAAGGATAAAAAATTATCAGTCTCATTTCTTGTGGATATAAGACTTATGTGTTGGTACTACCCTTTGGATTATTCAAATAGTGCATGGGCATTTGGAAGGAATCCTACATATCCTATTTATTGTATGAATTAGAGTTATCAGAGTTCAACTATATTTGAGATTAAACACTAAAAATTAATTTGTGATTTAAGACAATAAAATGATATTATAAAGGGATGTGTTGCCCTGGGATAATCCTTTGACATGTCCTACATGCCTTGATAATATTCATTGATTTTATTCTCGACATGCATTTATTTTTCACTTGACATGCATGATGATTTATGTCAGATGATGCTTGTCGAACATGTTTGAATAAAATAACATTATCAAGATTGATTTTTACAATGTGTGATAAATAAGATGGATGAAATATCTAATATTTTCTTTATGATCAATGCCGAATTTTCCATAGAGCATTACAAGCCCCCGAAAGATTGAATTGGAATCCATCACATTATCGTGACTAACATGTCTAGAGGGAATTACATGACACAGTTTACATTCTCTTGTGTCTTCCTTAAATAAAGATGAAATGTCTGGAGGAAATTTTGATGGTCAATAATATATACCTAGAGTTTGATTTTGGATCTAGACTGATATTTCTAGGGGTCATCGCGAGATCTGGATGACGTTCATGTACGGTTTTGTGAGACCCAGTTTATATTCCAGTGTTCCATCACAGGACGTAAATAAATTGTACTGGTTATGACATATGAGTTAGGTTACATATGTGAAGGATATTAAAAGGCTTGGATGGAGATCCCATAGGTATCTTCCAGTCATTGGTGTAATGCTCAAGGGGCACCAAGAGACTTTCTCAGACATATCCATGGGGCTTCAAATGATCAAAATAGTATAACAATGGAGAGTATCATAACCTTGGATACATGTCCTAGTGAAGTCGCACATCCCATGTGGTTTATGAGATGAACATGAGGATAAAACTATATGTTATTTTCATAAATATCTAGGCTTTTATTATTTGTTATATAATTTATTGCATATTCATTATATTTTTTCTTGATTATATGATTTTATGTATCGAGAGTATTAGAGAATATGTGGGATGTCAGTCATGTAATATTCCATATATCCAACCAACAAAATATAAGGATCAACAGAATGTGTTTATGCATGACCTTTGATTTAATCAATTGTTCCCTGGATCTTACCAAATGGAAATCTTTTCGTTTCACAAGATTTGATAATCTAAGAAATATTCTCTACTTTCCAGTTGCATTGGTGAAATGTTCCATGCATTCTATAATCTATGGTAGGCCATCATTTTAGGGTTGGGATGGTGTATTTACCGGCCATTCCATCATGGGTTTTCACCACTTTGCACAACACGTATTTCACGAATCTGGGATTGAGTGGTTGGAGGGATTCAACATAATACATTGCACATGTTCCTTCCATAATTGATTTCAGAGGTGTTGAGTTATTTTTTGGGATCGTAGGCTCATCCCACAAATTCTTGATCTAATCGATTATTTCCAATAAAGCGAGTAATTCCGAATCAAACATACATGCCAAAGTACAGTCATATTTTTAGGTTGATAGTTCATCGTGCTAATTTGAGATTAGGATGTCTATTGAATGTCCATTACATGATTTTAGGAGACCTAGCTGGTACCTTTCATGAGGAAAGGATTTATTTTTTGACATCCATCATGAAATCAAGCTTGATTATTAAGGGGTCTTGTGTGGCCGTGTTTTAGATAGCCATGGAATGTTGCATGAGTTTTAAAATTGTGAGACTCCCACATTATTCCCTTGTTTATTTCCTCTATTTATTTATAATGGTTTTGGGATCTCATAGGGCTGCATGAATATTTTGGAAGAAAATACTTCTCCCCATCATTGAAGAGTAATGTGTGTCATACCAATGAAACAGGCTCTCACACATCATATGTTTTCCTCCCATGTCCCTTAATTATTGGATTGTTTTTTAGGCATCTAGGTTTTTTTCATGTCATGTGTCCTAGGGGATCTTATTTGGTTTCTATCATCTTAGGAATGATTGACTAAAGAACCTATGCAAAAGAATGGAGGTTCGTTTTTTGGACATCACAACTCTATAAATATGATATAAATTACTCATGAACATATTTAGGACCTTATTCTGATAATGCAATCTCATTCCTCATGTTAGTCCTAATTATATATCTAATCAAGGCCACCTTACTATTACTTGTCCTTTTTAGGGAAAATAACACCCATATTCAAATATTTATTACTATATTAATTTTTCGATTCACATTTTTCGAATGTAAAAAATTTTACAAAAGAGTTATTAAAAAAATAAGGAACATTGATTATGTCTATATTTTGACATTGACCCCAATATAGGAAAATTAATTTTTAAAATATGTATTTTCATTATTTATCCAAAACAATTAAAAATTAATTCACCCAATGAAAAAAATATAATTACTACCATTATTCTTATATTAAAATTATATTATATAATTCTGATACCATACTAAATGAACAATATTAACTAATGTTCTTATTTCTGTTATACTTTAAATCCTATATGAAAAAATACTATAAATCATTATGATATATTTTTATGGGTAAATAAAAATAAATATTATGATATATAAGTATGAAAGGTTTTATGTTTTTTGATATATTATATATTTTATTTCACTAGATATTTAAAAATAATATGTTATCATTTAAATTTAAACAATATGATTACAGATATTTCATTAATAAAAATCATTACGGAAATACTAGTATAATGAGATATGATATATTTAAATGAATATATGTTATATACAATAGTGTAATAAATAATATATGAATTATAAACTTTTTGTTAAAAATGTATACTGATATATAAATCATAATTCATACATCAAATACTAGATGTTACTAACAACCAATTGTAAAATTAATATATAACTAACTAATACATCTATTATCTATGACCATTTTTGGAAAATATAAAATGTAATTTCAATTAAAAATTTATTTATATTTAAAACTATAATTGATATGTTTTAAATATGTGGTTATAAGGAATTTTATAATGTATTGAAATAATGTTAGAGATAGTGAACCTTAATTTTTTAACATTTATACTTGATGAGTACTAACAACTAGTTTCCATTTTCAGGTGTATATATTGGGGAAAAATATAATTTTTTAATTTTTTCAAGAAATATAATGGTTTTATAAATCCATACCACATTTTATATTTGATGGAAATTAAATTCATAAATTCTATTTTTGTAAGGGTTATTTATTTCTATTTTCAATTACCTATTCCATTTTTTATATTGCGTTCCATTATTTTTTATACTGTTCATTCATTATCAATGTACATTCATGTTTAATGGGTATATTCAATTTAATCATATTTTAAATTGTATTTCATTTGAATCATCTTATGTTCTTTTGATTCTTACATTCCCATTATCATCAAGGGTTCTAATTCTATACAAATTTTATATTAGGATTATATTTTCTGTGAATACATATAAATGATTAGTATTAACATTATTTTTACCACCATATAATTATCGCATCATGAAATTACTATTGAAATTTTATATAGATTATTTATACATCAATTTCTCTCTTGGACCATTATATACGATTTCTATGGAAACTAGTCTTAGCTGTTTAATGCAGTTTCGCATACTCCACTTCCGTCATTATTTTGATTAAACGCTCTTATAAATGACTATATCTATGGAAAAATATAGATTAATGTAATATTATTCAAATATTACTATTTAAATTTGTTTTTATTTTTTAATTTTATTTATTTATTGGTCATTTTCATCAATTTTTGAAATGAATCCCTATTTAAAATTTTCCTTGGGAACACAACTTTTGTCCATTTCAGTCTTTTTCTTTCAAACTCATTATAAATATTTTCACTTTAACATATGTTATTTTTATTCTCTATGTTTCATTAAGTATGTAGTTTTAAATAAATGGTTTTCAACTATTCTAAGAATTTTCATATAAAAAAAGTGAATTTCCAAATTCCCATAAAAAAATTTCAATGGAAAATGAAAATTGAAATATTTTATGATTGATCTGGGATATTATTCATAGTCTAACCCCACTATTTTTTGTAGTATGGAGTATTAAATATATTATCCCATAAAAGGACTAACCATTCACATCATTTTTTAAGCATAAACCTCCACTATCAGTATTCTTATCTTTTCATCAAATTATGTCCAATTATGTATGCCCTATTTTATATTGATATGACTAATGGGTGTTCACCTAGATACCATAAACTGACTATTTTTGTAATTATTTTACATATCTGTATAACCTCTCTATATATAATGTGTGCAGTATTTTCTATATTGTCATTATTTAATGGAATTTAACAATATTAAAACTGAATATATATGGATATCTATTTATTTTATATGAGAATATTGTACCATTATAATTAATTTAATTATTATTTTTTTAATTATGTGATTTATTTATAAAAGGATATGAAACTAATTTCATTCAATGGGTTCGTTATTATATAATGAATTCTTTATTTCATGGTGAACTCATAGATAATTATAATGATTTGTGGGGTCCTATATATATACATTTAATTGGAAAATATTATATATATCATAAGATAATAATCTTTTTTATATAGGTATTACTTCAAAATTTAAAATGGGTAGGCATAAATTTATTTTTTTACTTTATAAAAAGTAGGGAATGCTTATTTTTTTGAAAATATCTTTCTCCCATTATTATGGTCATTCCATAATCATATTATTTTTATTATAAATTTATTATACTCTCATGGACCATGTTATTTTTCCAATGATTCCACACTATCTAGTTTCAATTCAAATTGTATGCCAGGGCTTGTTCTATTAATCATGAATTTATATCTATGTTATTATATGGTATTATTTTTATATATACTTTGATTTTATCCATTTAATAATCTTCGTCACCCATTTTATCACTGATTTATATTTAATACGTTTATATTTATTGATCATTTCCTCTCACCGATATCTTTTCTTAAGGTCCCTTGGTTATAAAGATGACATTAATTTATCAGATAATCATATGTGAGTCTCGTGTGGTTTAATTATTTAAAAATGTTTACATGTATTATAAACAAAATTTCATATGAAGAAAATCCTAAAAGAAACTAATCCAATAATTCCTTTTATTTTCTATTTATTATTATGTTATGATCATTTTCTAATATAAATGACATAAAATATTTATTTGATTAGTTTATGTCACCTCACATGGAAATCAAGTAGTTTTTAAAGAAAGATTTATTTTATGGGATATTAGTGAACATGAATGGAATGTTAAAGTCAGAATTTGATAATGGTTTAGTCGTATTCAAGATTTTTTTTATTTCTCTTGTATATACATATACGATAACATTAATGAAACCCCTATTGATAATTCTAGGAGATATTTCAACTTATTGGATAACATTATGAATTATTGTTAGAGTATAGATTTTTTGTTTACAATAAAATATCATTTTTATCTCAATATTATTAGAGTATTCATGATATTAAATAGATATACCTAGTGTTAGTAACCTCGAAATTTACATATTTTGTATTAACTAGATTGCCATGACATAGCTGTCTAGTAGCACACCTGATCTGACCCTTATAAGGGATATGATCAGTTTAATCATATTCATAATGAAAAATAAATTATTGATTTATAATTTTTTGGAATTAGGTTATGGAGTATGAAAAAATCTATCCTTATGAAACATTTATTTAACACATAGTGAATTATTTTAAACTATGTTCTAATGATATTATATGATTTTAATTATTCATCCCTCACATTTAACCAATTGGATATTATTCTGTTTCATGTTGGAGGAAATAATGTTGTTAATAGATTCTAAGGATAATGATTACATTTTACAAATGATTAACCTAATATGATAATGTATTATTTGATAAATTGTGTTATTAGTCAAAAGAATACATCAATAATTTTTATTAAGAACATGAACATGGATGTGTTTTAAAATACAAAGAAGAAGTAAAGGATGTAGCATCCGTTAAAATAAATTGACAATGTGGATAATATATGTAAAATATTTAATTTCAGTTATGTCAACAATGATGGAAGAGAAACTCAGGAAATATTTAAATGAATGAGAAGAATAATAATATATGAAAATGGTACGAATAGGAAAATTAATAACCAATGATTAATAAATAACTCAGTTAATATATTGACCGTTTGAAATATTTTCGTAAACTAAATGTTAAAACAATGATTATAATGATATAAATAAATTTAATGTCAAGATTTATCTTTTAAATTATAGAAAATAAATTTTATAGAATAATCCTACAATGATTGGATCATAACGTTTGATGAAAAATTAAAATTCATATGTATAAGGATTCATTTTTTGGTAAAAATATTTTTTCTTATTTGGATTTTATAGAATAAAAAAATTATATATGAAATGTTTCATTATTTTTATTCCCAATTAAAATGGTTTGGTAAATCAAAAATGCCAAATTTGTTGTATCTACATTACTCATGAAAAAATTTGATTTAATCACACTCATATTGGAGAAGGTTATTCTATCTCCTTCGGATGGTGATCATTCATTAAAATTTGTGTATGAGAATACTTTTTAATTAATTGGAATTTCAATCTATTGGGAAAAATTAAGATCATTTTAGAGGAACTTTTTAGGATCCTATAGGTATATAAAGGGGAATGAAATGTTGTATTATCATATGAAGAATAATAGAATTGAGGTATTTAACACGAATTCATATCTTTATTTCACTTATTAGACATAATGATTGAACAATTATTCTAGTCAATGTTATGATGGTACTTCAGTCTCCCAAGAAGTTGATGTATGTTTACCATAGGGTTAGGAAATTTTTCAAACCATGGATTCTAGAGATGATTATACCAATTAAAAGCATGCTAATATTTCATTGGTTTATGGGAAGACTGGTGTCCTACAATTTATGTTCTTTAAGTTCTTGTTCTAGTTATATATACATCCAATTTGGATGGTAAGTAAAACAATTATGGATCAATTTAAGAGGGTAACCAATCATGTGTATCATCTGGTTTATATGGAAATGTATGAGACAATTTATCATAAGTAGCGTGTTGTATCCAAAGGATAAGAATCAATCCATGGTTTGAATATAAAGGTTGTCAGTACTCCTTCGAGGGGAATGTTAGTTATAGGTGATTAATACATTATAACAATGTTTTATAGATTGTTGAGAAACTATATAGAAATTGGTCGATCTGCATTATATTTTTTATTATTATGAATTGTTGTTTTGTAGATTCTCCTTAATTATAAATTATTATGTGAATATTAATAAGATGATTCATTTTCATGATACTAAAAATATGAGGACCATTAGGATGAATCCCATAAATGTCATACTTTTAAATCATTATTTACAATTTTCAATCATGATGTGGTTAATGTATAGGGGTTTCAACTGGTTTCTCATAATAAATCAAGGACTCAGAAAGACTACTCCTATATAAATTCCACAAAAATCATTAGGTCTTGGATCTTATCATGAGCAAATTCTGATTTCTATTAAAAATGTGACTCTTTTAACCAATTTGACTATGAATACTGATGGTTTATTTTCATGAATGATGGAAGGTGCATTTTTTTACCGCAATCCATTTGATGTTGTTTCCTTTTCACATTTTAAATAAAATGGATATAAAAATAGTAGATTTATTAAAAAATGATTTAAAATATTTTTCAGATAGTTTCATCAATATTAAAATGTAATTTTATGATAAACTAATATTTTTTGATATAAATATTGAAGAAAATAACTGTGGATGGATATATCCTAGGGTTTTTATTTACATAATATTGCAAAAATGTAGGATTGAAGAGATAAATATATAATTGATTTTCATATGGAAATATAGATAGGGTTTAAACCCATGGGATTGATACGTTAGTAGATATAAAAAATTCGGGATTTTTTTAGTGACGTTATAAAACATTGGGATTATTTTACATATTGATGGAATGTGATTTTATAAAATAGTGGCTCAGACAATTTCAGTATTAATGATATAGTTACGTTTTGGATCCATATATGATAACTTAATACTTTTATGTCATTGAAATTCAGGTAATCTTAAAATATATGATAATATTAAACCCATACATTAGGCCATGATTAATTAATAATAAAAAGTATGTAGCTTATCTATTTTGGGATATTAAGGAGTATGCCTCTTTAGAATCAATAAAATTGTTTAAAATTATATAAATAATGTCTTTAGACATCACTATTGTTAATTAATAAATATAATTGTGTGGATGTAGTTTATATATGAGAGCTAAATGTAACCACCAGAGATTTTAGTATATATATATATATTTATGTATATATTTCTCTAAATTAATAATATTTTCAATTTCATTGTTCTTAAGATACCATAAATTAAAACGTTTCATGATAATTTTGATGATAATTATAAGATTATATTTATAATAATAAACCACTTAAAATAACAATTATAATTTTTACCACTAATAAATGCTCATATTAGAGGGATATATAATAAATATCATTATTTATTCTCAACTAATATAATTAATTAGTAATAATTTAAATAATAGAATTCTAATTTTTCATTGTTATCATATATAAATTTTTAAATATTAACTAAAATATTATAAATTATTTAATTAAAAATTAGTTTGAAGTAATTTTGAGAACATATTATATTTTAAATGGATTTTTAATAGAATTATTTTTCTTATGTAATATATTTTCATTGAGAACCCAAATTTATATTAATTTATATATATTTATTTTTAAACGAACTAAATTTTAGATTTGACTTTTAATCATTTTGTTTTGTTAGATTTGTTTATATGTTTTCCATATTAATGTCTTTTAGATGAATATTAAAAATATTTTTTTAATAATAATTAAATGTGTTTAACTTTATAATGATTAAAATAATGAATAAATACTTAAGAAAACATACATAGAAATAAAAATTCATTTATTTATGGTGTATATGTATACAATACATTTGATGCTAAATTTTTAAACAACATGTCTAACATTTTAGAAACACAATTAATATATTACTCTTAAAATTATTTCATCTCCCTTATATAAAAAATTAGTTTTTATCAGTTGTGGTAGCCAAATAATAATTTATATTAATATTTTTGAAATAAATTTCATATTATTTAATAACATTAATTTCATTTTTTGTCATAAAAAATACTAATTAAATTAATTTTAATTTCAAATATAATTGAAATATAATTATTTTGAAAGAATTATTTTTTTATTTTATAATTATTTATATAATAATATAAATTAATAATTATGGAAAAATATAATAAAATTTTTAAACCAATATATATATATAGTAACTCTCATTAAATTTATAATCTATACTATATTGGATTACAAATTCATAATTATAAAATAATTTCTTTTCAATAAAATTGTTTTTAAAAATGTTAAGTATTTATAGTACAAAAATAATTTTTACAAAATTAAGAATATAATTAATATATATTTGGATTGATGATAGTTTTATGAATCCTAAACTTATTTAGAGGGGCCATATTATATTTGTAAATAAATCATGTAATTATCTGTTAAAAATTACTTACAAACAAAAACGAATGAAAAAAAGGAAAAAGTAAATTTCTTAATGGAATGAAAATTGATTAAAACATGTCTGAAATTGCGTTTTAGATGATTTAATGACCCAATATCACAATCAAAATTCAGAAAATATCACTTTTGGATTTATTTACCAATGAATACTTTCATTCCATTATTGAGAAATAATTGGTTTTGTGAAAAGTGATGTTTTTCTCATATATTACAAGGTACTAATTCCACTATTTCAGTGTTGCACATTACCTTAAAAAAAATTATGAAATAAAACAAAATTTTCCATTCCCTTAATTCCCTTTAACTTACTAAATCCAATGATAAATATAATCTTAACTTCAAACATTCATTCCAATGGAGACATTGAAGAGAATGTTTATATTCCCAACATGAGAATGAATTAATCATTAACATATTATAAGTCATGTATATATTAAAAAAATACCACATACCTAACCAAATACGGACAAAATTATCATTATTTTAATGTGTTTTCATTTTATTAAGGTAAAAAAAATATTTCTCATTCCAATAAATATAGAAAAAAATGAACATCTATCGTTTGTACGTGTAGACTACCACCTCCAGGATACATAATTTCTTCTTTTCAAATTGATTATGTTTAATTATACAAACAAGATCATATATTATTAAATATTTTAGAAATAGATATATTTAATTATTCTTATTTTATTAGATTATTAGAAAACATCCTTTTTCCAAACACACACATCTAGATATAACATGTTCTAATTAGGGTCAATTGACCCATTTACATGAATAAAGTAATAAAAAATATAATGGATCACAATGAAAAAATAAGTTATAAAATTAAAATACAATATTAATAATTTAATAATTTTTTATAGTTTTAAAATATTTTTTTTATTCAATTACATTATTCATTAAAATCAACTAAGAACAATAAATTTTTTAAAATTAGCTAACCTCAATTTCATTTTTGTAAAAATAAAACCAAAAAACTAATGGAATGTAATAATATATTTTAAAATAAATATATGTTATAATTTATATTGCCCTATATAATCAATAAATTATGATCTTTGTTTCAATGAATTGATAAATAAATTAACATTTTATATCATTTGTGAAAAAAATTAAGCTACCAACACCCAATGGTAAAAATAAGATATTATTAAAAAATGTATTTATAAAAAATGATTATAAATGAAGAATACAAAATTTAATGTATATTAATAATATTATATAGTTTGATATAATAATTTTTGTTTTTGTTATACATGATTTTATATTGTAATTGATTAATTGAGGAAGCAATGTATGAGTTATTCCTCTTAATCTTACTTTGAAATGATATGATGCAACCCAAAACATGTTTTCCTTTTCTATTATATATATTTGACATGCATTTCATTCATCCTTATTATATTTAAATCTCATGTATTATGAAATCCTTCTCATAGTTCACTTATCATTATTATTTTTTATAAAATTCCAACCTAATAAGGGTTATCCATATTTTTAAAATTCCATTAGTACTTATGATATAGTGAAAATTAATTATTTAATAAAAAGTATACCTTAACATAATAAATTATTTTCCAATAAATATCATTCAACTTATGATATTTTAATGTCTGCTTCATGGTAACCATCTTAGATTCATTTCACTATTAAATTAAAATTTCTATAATGGTTTCTTATTCAATCTTATACTGAAATAAGAATTTTTTTGAAGGATAATATATAAAGGGAATTTATTTAATATATATTTATAAACCCCGATAATATTCCTCTATGGTGATTATTTTTCGGTTTTTAAATGTCTTGTCACAATTTTATATTTCTATATGGCTTATTATTTACCAACTATTAGGAAACAAAAACTACCTATCCTTATATTTTAAGAATCCAAACCCTCCATGAAAATATTTCATAGATGATATTACTCATTTCCTTATTTATGACTCAATAAATTAATAAGGTAATAATATAACACATTTAAATTCAATAAATGTTATTAATTTTTTATTATATTTAAATTTAGGGGTAAATTTCATTACTGTTTTAAATGAATATCATTATAATATTCTTTATGTAAACACATATTTCCATGATTTCATACTTTTTTTAGAATAATAACATAAACATTTAATTGTTTTTTCAAATATACAAATATTATTATATTTTTATAATTTCTTTCTACATAATAATTTATTTTTCAAAAATAAAAAGTTTTTTTCATATTTACAATGTGATTTTTAAATTCTCATATAAATTTTTTTAATGTAATCCTCAATCCATTGATATATTTGATTATTTATTTAGTATATAATTAAAATTATATCATAATACTAGTTTATCATATAGGATTACACATGTTATTAACTATGGTAGGGGTGATTTATAACAACCTTTTTCATGATTGACCGTCTATTTAGAATATAAAAAACATTTCATCCGATGCATTTAAATTTGTAATAATTTCTTTATTTATTTAATTTAAGGGGGTTCAACAAGATGTCATAGATTGATTGAATATGTAAATTAGATAGTTATATGTATTTCCTCTATCAATACATTATAAATATTTTATGCTCTAATACCATTATTGATAGGTATTTACATAAAAATTTTATAAATATCATTGAATACATTTTTAGTATCTATGGGTATATCATGTAATGATTCATGATAAAATTATGATTTTTTCCTTAGTGTTTACTATTAAATGATTATGAATAAAATTTTATTTCCATGTTTTCCATGTGATATGATGATTGAAATAATTAATTTGGCACTCAATTGAAAGTATTATAATTGGTAAAGACTAATATTTCCTTCCAATGCATTGGTTATAGTTTTCTATCAAATAAGAAAATGTGGCATGGAAAAAAATTTGATTCTTTCACAATATTATAAGCGTGTGAATATTTTTATTTTTTCATAATACTATTATATTGAAATAATTGGATTTTTTTGATGATTTTATATTACATATGACTATTTCTATGTCACAACCACATACTTATTCGTATCACTATTAAATGCTGACTTAGATCATTAAATATTTTTAATATTTTCATAGTTTTGAATTAATTATTATTTTATTAAATTCCATATTACATGGATTATTAATTTTGATACATGTTTTTGTTAAATATTATTTCCAAATATTATTTACTTAAGCTCAATTTCTCAACTTTTTCACACATATCATCACTAAACATTTTCACTTATGATTAAAAATATAGATCATTTTATCTCACTATTATATTATGTTTAAATTTCCCCATGTCATGAAGATGAGTGTAATTTATGTGAATTTTAAATGGGGGTACTGTGTCGATAGAAAACATAAAACTTTTTACAAGAATTATAAATTATTTTTGTATTTATAAGATCCCCAAATATATTAAACATTCCATTCATTTGGTGGTGTTTATAGAATTTATATGAAATGTTAATTTTTTAAATGATATAAAATAAAAATATTTTTATTTTGGGTGATCTGAGTTTGTAACAAAACTAGTGTTTTATGATTTTTCTTACCTGACCAAAGGGTGTCAGTCTCTATTATAATAATCATACCCAATGTTCTAGAAGGTAATGGACCACAAAAATGGGTTTATTTGAATACCGATTTTTTATAAGTAATAATGAAACAAAAAATATAGTTAAAATAAAAACCAATTCGACCATGAATTATGAAAAATAAAAAGTGCGTAATTTTTTTGAAAAACGAGGTCACACTATTGGATTTTTTAAGAAATCAATGAGTATGACTATTTATTTAGTATTGTTAATGAAAAATAATGAATTATTCTACAGAAGAACAATGGTGATTTTCTTTTCAAATGAATTTCATTATAAAAACAAATTATTATAATATTAATATTAGGATTCTTATAATGATTTTATGATCATTTAGATATCCAAATTAGGAATGAAAATAAAATGAAGAAGGGGGATGAAAATTACTGATATAAAGTGTTGGAAGTAATAAAACATATAGAAGAAAATGGATATTAGTAATGTTTTTCAAAAAATGATGAACCATCAATTAATTAAGAAATTATTTGTGTGTTTCAAAAAAGTATAAATCTATTCAAGAATGTTATAATCATGTCTCGAAACCAATTGGTTTATTAAATAAGGTGTTGAATGAACGATGTAATGAAAATATTTTTTTAAGATGTAATGAAGAAATTCCTCTACAATTATGTATCTAAATAAGAAAGAAAAATATGTTTTCATATGATTCTAACAAGGATGTTTGTGGGAAAAATTATGAAATGTTTTCCCAAACATTATGTTGGAATGAATTCATTTTGTTGATTTTTATGTGAATCTAAACATAGTTTCCAACTAAAAATAAATGGAATTAAACCTAATATTTATACATATTGTGTTTGATATTTACATTTTTGGAATTTAATATGATGTGTTAATTTAGGGGGAGAACATATGATTTTATTATGTTAACAAACTTTTATATAAAATAATACTTTACCATAATTGGAATCATATGACAATTTGAATTTTAAATATTATAATATTTTGTTTTTTATCATTATCTTATGAAAATGGTGTTTATTTCATCAAGGTTTGGGGAATTCAATAGATACAATAAATCTCTTTCCATAAATATTAATATTTCATGAATTTGTATGAAATTGTTTATTTAATTTGGTGTGTATCAATATTCTATAAACATGCTTTCCACTATTATATATATTTATTCTATAGGGGAGAATTTATATTTATAAATTTTAGGAAATTTATTAGTAGTATTCACAAAAAATCAATCCAAAATTTTATTGATTGAAAATTTCATTGTTTAACATTATTACACCCTCTAATGGGTTTCCCCTTATTTATTTTCTATAGGAAGAGAATAAAAATAAAAACAAATCTACATGAAATTTCTATTTTGGTATTTGTAAAAAATCATATGGGGATGTTACAAAACCATCATAGTGTTGAGTATTATTTATTTTAAACAAGGATGATTTAACCATGAATGATTTCAATTTTTTATTAAAGAATATAGAAATAGAGAGAGTTTATCTTCAATGTACTATAGAATACTCAACCACATTAATGATAATGTTAAATGGAAGCCCTAAGATAGTATTTCAATATATTTTGTGAATATTGAAGAACAAAATTATGTTTATGTTATGTTAATCCTTCATAGTGGTTATGTTAATAAATATATTAATAATTTTTGAAGTATCTATGTTCCAACTATTATTGTTTACCAAAGACAAATGGTGTTCATGATAATATCAATGGAGAAAATCAGAGAGATCCATTAAATTATTAAAAAAATTTTTTTTATATTGTTTCATTAATAATTGCACTGGAAAAAATTGTATACACTAGAGTGTAAATTATATTTGATGAAAAACTATCCTCACTAGATAATGTGAATAAAATATTAATTTACACATGATACTTTTTTGGGTCAAAAATTAATTATAAAATGATTTAAAAAAGTGCAGGGTAGATTTAAAATGTTCTATTTGGAATTTATTTACTTTAAGAAGGGAAATTATTTTTTTATATCCATATATAATATTTAATTATTATATAAATATTTTAATGTTTTATTATAAATTACATGATATGTAATATATTTATTAAATAAGAAAGATTACAAAATTCATTAGGAGTCATAATCTATGATACATAATTTCCATCCAGGAATATGTATGTTATTTGGTTGATATGTTATTTTATAATATTAAATAAAATTTGAAACAATACAAAACAATTAATTAATGAATAATGTTTTATTATTATGGACAATATATTTGATATGTTTCTTGAATAAATGAATGGAAATATTATATTAACACATAATGGTCATCAAGAAATAATAGAACCCTAAAATTTTGTTAGTTGGGGAATTGTTTTATTATATCAAATCCCAAATATAATATATAAAAGTGTTAAATACATAAAAAATGGTTAAAGAAATTATATATCATGTTTTGTAGATCTATATGTATGAGTTTTATGGTTTGTAAACAGTAAAAATAAAATAAAATATTTCTATATCATAGTAGGAAATAAAGCCATTTTACCAATTTAAAAATATATTATTTTTGTTATGAAAAAATATGATGATGAGTTATTTTTATTGAAATAAAAAAATATATTAGATTTTTGTTTATTACAACATTCAATCAACTAGATTTAGTGATTATGAATTGTTAATGTGAGGTGCATATACATTGTATATAATAATAGAACTATTTGAATAATGGTGAGTGTAAAAATGTGTAAAATATATTTTTCTATGATGAGGTATAATTACATCATGAGGGGAAGTCCATTACATAATGTGTAACGGGGATTTTTATGGGGGTGTAATAAGATATGATGTTATTTGGTAAAAGTAATACTATTTTATTTATGTATTTGATCGTTATTTTGATATATTTATATGACTTGTCATAACAAAACAATGAGAAAATAAGAATGAAGGATACTATATGAGATAGACTTTCATGGAATTAAATATTTATTTATTATTATTTCACATATATGTAACATAATTTTTCATTTATATTATGTAAAATATGAACTAGATTATTGATTAAAAAATTATATAGAATATGATAATTAAAATGTTTTGAATTATATAAATTAATGATATAAAACGGGTCAATGTAAAATTAAATATTTAATTATATTAAGTAATATATTCATTCAAAATGAAAAATATTTGAATTATCATTTATTTATTCCACAATGTGATTAAAAATTAAATTAAAAAATGATATAAATTGAATTTTATTATTCGAGAATCACTATTGAATTTATCAAGTCCAAATTATATTTTGAGGGGTGAGTTTTTTCAGATAGAGTTTATGTTTTTAGTAATTGAAAATTAAGGATTATAAACAAATTGTAACTTTTAGAGGGAAATAATGAACTAAAAATAACATGATCTTTTATGAAACAATTTTTTCTATACGTAATGTATATTAAATTTGTTAAATTATTCATAAAAAAATCTTTAACAAAAAATATATTCTAATTTTTATTTAAATATTATTAATATTTTAACTCAATTAATTATTTATAATATTTATCATATTTATACCATGTACATAGAATATTCCATTAGATAATGATTGGGATTGATTGAAAAAAATCATTTGTTGAAAACTATTTTCATCACATTTTTTAGCTATTTAAAAGGATTTATAAAACTTATTGAATTTAAATTTTATAAACCACTATCAATATTTTGAATGAAATTTTAAAAAAAAATTATACTCCTACGCATTCAATTTTTGAAATTTTTTATATTACATTTGGTAAAGATGTCAATTTACATGGTACGATTTAACACATATCAAATAGGTTAAAATTAGATTGACAATTGATACAATTTCATATATATATATATATATTAATCTTATTATATAATCATATTATAATCCAAAATCATATAATCATTAAATAAAATCATATGGGAAACATTTTTTTGTCAAATATTTTATTATGTTTTTATATTTTCATAAATTAACATGATTTGATTATCTCCATAAGAAAAAGATGCCAAATTTCTTATCTTCCTTAAACTTTCGAAGCTTTTTAGATCATCCATGACCTACCAAAATTCCTTAACATTATTACTTAATATTTTAATGATTATCTATATCATTAAAACACCATCCTTATAATGATTATTATATATTCCAAGGTAGTTTATCTAATGAAGAGACTCTTTACCAAGTGTTTCAAGTTATTTATTATTATTCCTCCTTAAATGTTGTGATAAAATTGATAATATAATAACATTTGTTCATCTAATACATTCTTATATATTTTTTCAATTGAGATACCATTATTCAAATCTTTCACTAAAAAATGTGATGTTTCTTCACTGTTCAATTAGATGTGTGAACGTCCACTTCACGAAGCGATGTATTTCATTTTTTTATCACCACTATTAATGGAAGTTTATTATGATGGGTATCAATTTTATATTTTATATTTATAAAATACATATTATTTTTGAAACATAATATAACAATTTACTTTTCAGTCATAATTGACTTATAAAATAATAATGTTTTTTATGAATATATGTGGAATACTCCCTCATCGAAGCAATGTGATTCATTTTCTATGTTATCTATTATATAATGATTCTAATTACGTGTATAATGAAGTTATATATATATATATATGATATTTTTATCATGATTTAAAATATTTATATTGGGGAATCATGATAAAGGAATACCTTTTATAACAACCAAATATAAACCTATATTAAGAATGAATAATTTATCATTGGGAAATGAAAATTTTAATAAGTAATTATTAATAAATGAATATTTGAATGATATTAGAGAATCATATATGATATTATAAATATTTATTTATTATGTTATATAATTAAAATAAATTAAATTAAATTAAACCTCTGTATAAAGTCACATATAATGAAATTTTTACCTTAGGTAAGTGTTTTTTTCACAATCCCATCCATATTTGGTATTATTTATGTTCATTTTTTCATGGATGTAATTTTATGAAATTTCAATCTTGAATCCATTATTTTTTATTCACCACTTTTTATTTCACGCTTTTTTGTATTTTAGTTTTATTTTTTACCCTCTTTAAGATAAAACAAGTATTGATAAATAATTTTAAAGGAAATCCACACATTTATCAATCCTGTCATAAATAATTTTTAATTCATATCGATATATTTTATAAAATATAGTCATCAAATTTTTCAAAATTCATCGATGATTGATTATTTTCATTTAACTAGTTTAACTGTGAATAAATTTGGTTATATTTAAATATATTTTATTATTATAAATGTGGCAGATATTACCATTGGTGTAAACATATTCCTTTTTGTGACATTTACTATACAAATAATTTTTCAAACTAACACAATTTCATTTATTTAAGTCATACATTACATGATTCAATGATTAATTTATACAAAAATTTATTTCCAAAAGTTTTGGTACAATTAAATTTTAACATTACTGATTTAATAAAGATAAATGTAATTATCCTCATTAAATATCATGTCTAACCTTTTAATTTTTTTCAAATATATTAACATCCTCTGGTAAATTTTATTATTTACATTGGATAATAAAACCTGGTACTGTCATTTTTATTATTGTAAACAGATTATAATCATGTTTTAACATTTCATTTGGGGAAATATAAATAATTTATAATCTACATATTGAAAATGAATATTTATACTGATAGTATATTTAATTGTTATTAACCCATTAAATATAATGAGTTATTTGTAATTAGTAATTGATGAACGAGGTTTATTATTATAACCTGGTTCTTATATATATATATCATGGGAAAAAAATAAGATATTTGGTGTATTACTTACCTATTTATGTATGATTTCATGGAACATGGCCTTGAAAGTACGATTATTCTGTTTGTTATTATCTATTCTATAATTAAAAACATCTATTTTCAAATTTATTATTTATTTTTTATGTCATGCATGGATTAATATAACATTTAGAATATATTTTATATTTATAATTTGGTTCTTACCAACCTTTTCTATATTATTAATGCATTATTTTTTCTATGATTTCCTCCATTTTGTGCTTTTCCATTCTAATCCCATGATGACAATATAAACTATGTCTCTATTACCCATCCATCCAAGATGGTTTATTTGATTTTTTTAGGATTTATTTGAATAAATGTTCTTGATCTCATAATAATTTTTCTATTATATATTTCTTATTATGTACTATGAAAATAATATCAGTATTTACTCTCCCATGTCCAAAAAAATATTAAATAATTTATAATACGAATCCTTTAATTTAATAACAATGAAGTGAAATAATCAATGACTCTGGCTTACTAGGGTTGGGTTGTTACTATTAACAATATATTTTATTATACAAGCATAGTTTAATTATTAATGGATGAGAATTAAAGAAGTTATAATTTGAAAAAAAGGGAAATATATTCATCCATTTATTATTATGTTTAATACTATGAATGATGGACTAATAATTTAAAAAATTTGATTAGGGATAATGATTGCATGAGTGATTTATTTTTATATCTTAACCTATACAACTAAAATCGAAGAAATATCATGATAATAAATGAATTATAAATGATAATAATATATTATAATTTATATAAACTTGTCATTACTAACATAATTATAAATATTATCAAAGGAATGTAATTGTTCAATTATTTTATTGATAATATCATCCTTAATTTTTAATGAAAATAAGAGATAGTTATGTAAATATATAGATAAATATAGATTCCCAATTTCTTTTGAATGTTATAATCTAAAATAATTATTTTGATATATGGCCTACAATATATCGATATCATTAGGATTGAAGCATGTGATTTCATTATATAATATGTTTTGTGGAATATTGTAATATGTTTCTACACATACGAAGATGGTTCGGTCATGATTATTAGAAAAGTTACATGTGTTTCCTTTCTCATCAATATTAAAAATTCATATAGAAAAATATTGTTTTGTGAGAGAAAGATGAATAGAAAGTATGTTATCTGATGTAAGTCCAGATCATCATAGTGATTTTATAGGTTCCATAGAATAGAATTGCTTGATAATTATAATCATAATAACATTTATTGTGTTTATAAGTTGGATAATAAGAACCTTGAAACATGATATTAGTATACATACCAAAGGAAAAAATTATTAAGTTTTTTTCATCCATGTCAATTAATTCATATGTATATCAATTATATATAACATTAATGTATGTGGAGTTATAGATCCATTAATAAAATATGTTCAGAGTTTGATGTTGGGAATGATTTAAATTCAATATTTTTATCTCAAATGGATCCTCTATTTCAATTTCACGTAACAATCCTTGTGTAATAACACATAAATAAAATTAATATTCAATTACCACTACATATGATGGTATCCTAATAAAATATACCCTTGTAATTATCCCAACCCTAGTTGGGTATTTTTGGTGCCTTAATTAATTTCATTTAAAAACATGTAATATTTAAATCTCAATGGATTGAATATATTAGTAGTTTTTGGAAACCAAAATACATATATAATATAAATAATACATTGAGAATGATAAATAAAGCCTAAAAATTAAAATCTCAGAGTACTTGAAACTCATTCCAAGAATTCATCTTCCTGTCTTGGGGAAAGGGAAAAAATAAGTTTTACTTCAAATTATCATTAAGGTTTATATACATTGAAAAGAATCATTAAGAAATAATTAATATTCAACAAGGAATGTTAAATAATAGAAATAAAATTATATTCATAAAACATGATAATTCATAATAAAAATGTGAAGGTAACTAACTAATCACACATTCCAATTATATAACTAGAAAATGAATAATAAATATTTAAATGTAAATAATTGAACACATATTACATTAAATCAATAACATAGAATGAAATCCATCCATATATTTTATAATAGTTAAAATCCAAAGTATTGCAATAACTTAATATTTAATATAGTAATTTTTTAATTATCAAACATCTTTTTTATATGTAATTGTTACTTTTACTATCAATATTAATCCTCAATATAATTTAAAACAAAATGGGTAAAATTCCATCTGATTTGGCCAACTGATTCATCTCAGAAGACTATCGATATATCAAGAGGCTTTTATTAACCAGTCCCTTACCCATGTAATGAATTTCCAATGCATTGTTATTATATCAAATAATATATTTAATTAATGAAAAAATTTCCCGTCACAAACATCCATAAGGACTAAATGACACATATTTATCAATATTGCTCTAATCAATAAAATATCATTCATAGTAGTCAGTATATGTAGAAATTGAATATAGTATTTAAAATTATCATATAACTTACACAAAAATATTTACAACTAATAGTAATTTTATTCAAAATGAATAACAATTCAAATAAATGTATTGTTTCTATATAATGTTCACAATCAAAAAAAGAATGTGACATTTCATAATAACTTTTATGATTTTTTATTTTTCTTGTTAAATACCCATAGATAGAATAATAAATCCTAAATAAAGAAAGAAATGAAAATAAATTATATATGATATTTCATATCAATGGGGTAGTATATACACCACGTAAAATATAATTGGTGATTAGTAACGAATAAGTCTTAATGGAATGTAAAATTGGGTGAAATCTTTTAACTTACACTTATTTTTGGTTGATCGTTATTTAACCTCATGTATAATGATTTAATTAATTTTACTATCTTTGTAAATTACTATAATCATATTTATAATCCTTTATATTATCTTCTTATAACATCTTATCACCCTTTTTTTATAATATTTCAATATCATTATTGTTTTTGGATTCAATTGACTTTTTCCATCTATTCTTTAACATTTTATTTTTGTTCCTAATACTAAAATCATGATTTCATGATACCAATAATTTGAACCATTATTAAAATATGATATATATAATATAAATATGTATTCAATGGAATCCATAAAATGTTTTTGTTTTGATATGAGATACATTGTTCATAGAGATTGTAGTTCATACGTATGAGTGAAAACTATTTCTATTTTCATTCCAAATTGAAAAAATGAAAACTAAATGATATATAAAAATATGTTAAGGTTATAGTATTATTAATATTTCATATATATATCGCATTTTTATTAAAACTGTCCTATATACATTACATATAATGATGAATTAATCACATAGCTATTTGATGTGGAAGTCCATCTTACACATGAGAGACAAATTATATTATAATGTAATGCCATAATGATTTTATGCGTGTTATTAAAATTTTGGATGAAAAATAAAAATAAAAATAAAATTTATATCATATATAAACTTTAATTCTATTTGTATTTCAAATTAATAAAAGTGTTAAAGGAAAAATTTACAACATTAGTTCAAAATGCGGTTGTCCACCGTACACTCGAATGATTATTTCATAACCATTTTGATAAACGTGTGTAATTTTTATGAAAATACCATTAACATAAAAAAAATCAGTATATAATATATTATAATGTTATTAAATTAATATTTTATAATAATAACTTAATTATGTGAGAGTGAAATTATATAAAAATTCTTTTAGAAGAATATTTCATCATCTCCGTGTATCCTACGTATGTTTGAATTAATAAATTTATAAGTAGGAATTAATCCAAATAAAATAAATATTTTATTAGGGTAGGAAATGTTGAGAGTGATTTATGAAGGTATTGGTTTGTCCAATGTTAATTAATGATGCGAATAATAGATTATAGGGGATGTCCTTTCATAAGTGCAGTGAGTGGTAGACTTGTAATTGTTAGAATAAGTGAATTCCACACATTTTAGTAACATAAGTATTATATAATAATAATCCAATATTAGCCCTATATATTATAGGGAAAACGTATGTCCATATAAATAGTTTTCGGAATGTTTTTAGTCTTTCTTACAACTTATACACTATGTACAACCACTAAGTAAACTAGTTTTTTTTCAAAATCACTATAATTTATTTTAACTGTGTTCAATAATAATTTTGTCAAACATGAAGATTACATTTTTATAAATGATATATTATTATAATAATAAATATTTAATAAATTATTATAAATTAAATTTACTAATTTTGATAATATTTAATTTTAAAAAAACCACCATGACATGCTGATAAATCAGGTTTTAAGTGAAAATGTTCAAAACTATACAATGTTTTTATATTAAATTTTGTATGAAAATGATTCCAATGAAAAATAGGGATAATGATATGTATAAATTAACTATATTTTCTTCAATACAAGTTCAAAATATTATTCAACATCATAAATATATTAAATAATAATGATGTTTTCAATTACAATATATTAACAGTCACTATTCATTAAAAGATCAAACAGCTTTGAAAAATACCAAATATTCATCCTCAGATAATTTTTATATTGAAACATCAAAAAATTGTATACTTTTAGAAATAAATTTTATAATGTTTTCAAAAAGTTAATTTAAAATCTGTTTTTTCATGCATTGCAAGATACTATCAAAACTAAAATTATTCTGACTGGAAAATATTGTAAAGTCTCAGGGTGTTATATTCTTCCCTCCTAAAAACTTTTCACCAATGAAATTTTAGGGTTATTAAACAATAAAATGATCATGATATTAATTATTTAAGATATTATTTTTTTCCGACATTGATTCCTCACTTTTTTTGATTCCTCTATATTAACGTTACAAGACGATTTCTCCGATTCCTCAATAATTTCACTCTTGTATCATGAATCAGGATGGGTTCATCACAATAAGAAATATAATTTTTAAACACTGTTTTTTTGTATATCACATGTGATGGGTCTATCATGCCCTTTCATAACAATAATATATATTATTTATCATGTAATTATGAGAGGTTTAATGTTATTTCAAATAAAAAAATAATAAATAAAATACAGTCCTGATTTTTAGAGGGCCCAATTTTGTTGGGTATCAAAATCCAATTCATATAAAATATTATAAAACCCTTCAATGAAGGATCATTCATGAATCCATGGCCTACCACATGTAACTCCATATCTTTCATTCGATCATCGCATAACTATTTTCCAACATTGAGATTCATTAATGTGAGACGAAATATATTTTAACATTTTACATTTTACATATACATATTAGGGGCCTATAAAATTACTCTAACCAACATCATCCCACCATTGTGGAGTATGAAATACATTTTCATATAATACTTCATACCGAGTCATTGTGATACTTAAATAGATTCAATAGTAATAAGGAAACTCTAATAAAGGTAAATAATTATCCAATATTCCAGGAAATTCAAGTGATCATAACATAATCATGTCTTCCATTATTTTTTTATTATTTTAGACTCTATATGAGTTTGACGATAGTAGTCTGTTATCAAATGAATCATAGTATCAATACCATTTTTAATTATAATCTATAATTTCAATGTCAAAAAATAATCTCAAACAAAATCAATTGATAGAGGGTCACCATGATGTCTTATATCTTCATTAATATAAAGAAATTCCTGTATGCAAATATTTATGATTCCATTATGGTATGGAAATGTAAAGATTTAGTTGGGTGATTAATGATATCCCATGTCACATCATGTTTTCTCGGAGTATTTAGAAGTCCTTTGATGTAGTACATAGTAATTTCACCCCATTTGAAAATATGAATAAGAATTGGTAGAATTACAGTTTTATGACTTTATATCATATTATTCCATTATTTATGGACCAAAAAATCGATCAAAAAATATTTAATTTCCAACATCATGTTATCCCACACACAATTTTCCCCAAAGTCCCTATAAATTTAGGTGCTACATGGGTTCATTGGGAAAATTAGGGTATGAGATTCATTCATGAATAACCTTATTTGATCATATATTGATTTATCATATATTTTATTCATAAATTTGCAAAAACAGTTTAAAAAAATGAAGTATGATAATTACCCATCATCAATAATTTTATTCTTATTCTCAATGTTTTAATAATAAATTTTAAAATCATATATCATATAAAAAATATTGTTCTGTACTCGTTTGAAAAGTGATTGATTTCTACCATTCCCTAGAATTACCATTATAAAATATTAATTGATCAGTGGAGATAAGTTTTTTATATATCCTTATTTGTGTCATTTTTCCCAGATCATTCCTACTTAATGAATCTTTAATATTATGTTATTTCCAATAGTTATATTTTATTGATAAATCAAAATCCGTGAGTGGCTCAATATTTATCCATTAACTTATATTGAACACTATTAATGAAAATATTTATTTCAGTATTTTATTATCTATTTATATCTTAGATATTTCAAATAGTCATAAATTCTTTATATTTTTATAGGGAACATTATTTTTTCATAATGAATATCATGTGTTGGGTAGTTTTGGTCATGAATCATTAATTTTCATGACTCATATGTACTGTCATTATAATTTTTTATAAGTAATCAACAAGTTTACTTCCTCATTGCATCACCATATTTCACTATCCCACTACTTCTATATGGTAGCGTCAGAATTGTAGAGTTTCCAAATCTATTCATTAGATCATGAAAAAAGTCTTCAAATTCATGTTTCCTGACAAACATTACATCATAATCTATAATATTTTTTCATTAGGTAATTTAAATTGGAAAATTTCTGAAAGGATCATTAATAGTAACCCACCAAACCAATGAAATTATGTACCTAATTTTATTTTCTTAGACTAGAACATTGTCTAACTACATTTTTTGTTTTTATAAATATTGACTTTCTATTTTTAGAGATAATTTGACCATAAAAATAATCTTTCTAAAACTAGAAATCATTCTTTCTAAAATTCTTATATAACTTTTGTCTTCTAATTATCCCAAGTGGGACCTACAATGATTTTTCATTTTCATAAAATATTTTAGAATAATCAATAATTTCATCAGTAAACACCACAACAATATTATCATGATATTCCTTGAATAAACTTTTCATTGAATTCCAAAAAAATAGAGGGATAATTGGTCAGTAGAAATGGAAACACCGTAAACCCATAATGTCCATGCCACATTCAAAAATATGTCTTTCAAAATTTAATACATTGATAATCTCAATTTTTGTAAATAATAATAAATATCCATCTTTGAAAAATATTGGGATCAATGAATTTAATAAAAAGTTACCAATGTGTGGTTGAGGATGCATTTAATTTCTAATAATTGAAATTTTTTCACTATAAACATTCAAATGCCTCATCGATCCATATATATTCATAACAAATATAATAGGGGATCCACATAGAGATACTCATGGATTATTAAATCCGTTATCACCAAACCCTTCTTGTTATTTATTCATATCAACAAAATCTTAATGAGTCATTCTATACGGTTTCATTGAAATTTACCTTCCATCAGGTTTTAAATAAATATGATAATCAAACTCAAGCTTAGGTATTGTCTAGGTAATTCCTCAGAAAATAATTCAATGTATTCTTGTAAAATAGGTACATCCTCTATTTGGAGATTACATTCCATATCGATGGATATTGTTTTATCTTTATCACTGAGAATCTTATTCACTTGTGCTACTGGGATGGATCTAGATATGAATCATATAATGAAGTCTCTACTCTAAATATTGATAATTATACATTTTCATTAAAAATAATTATTTCCTTATTAATGTAATAAATGTTTTCATAATATTTATTAATCAACTCTGTACGATGGACTATATCAATTTCAACCCTATGTAAAATTATAGCATCCTCAAATAAATTATTTTTATATTACATTACTAGGATAGTATGACACATATTTGTTTCAATATGGTATCCCTAAATATTTTGGACCAATAACACTTACATTAAATCAAAAGGTAAATGTAATACTCTATCATAAATCTAGGTAGATATAAAAGAGATCAATGATGTAGAATAAAATATGTCATTGGCTATATTTTAGGACAGGATTAATGTTCCTTACATCATTTCATTGGGTACTACAACATCAATGTAATTTTTAAAGAACCATAAATTTCATATATATATTTTTATAATATTTATTATTATTACGAGTCTGTGAAAATTGACAGAGCTTCATTCGTTGGCTCGATTTGAATAGATTATATTGTTGTCCTTTTCTATGGTACGTTGAGTAAACGTACCAGTGAAATTTTCTATCTTTTGAATTGGTTATCATATTAAATATCTGAGAGCACCGTTGAATCCAAAATTCTAGGATTCTCCTCAAACCTGTTTAACTTCGACCGCAGTAGGTTGGGTGAAAAAGTTAATTTCTACATTTAATAAATAATAAAATAAAATAAAAATTATTATATTATTATCCAAACTCCCGTTGAGCGGTGGTGGTGGGACTGATTGATATTCAAGAAATTTAATGGATTGACTCTTCAGTAGACTAACCACGACATTATGAATTAATAGGTTGATTAATTAAAAACTAATTAATGAACCTCATTAATCGTTTCGATGCACTACTCACCCCCCTCTATCTAAATGGATATTGGGTTGGGTTATTTGACATGAATTCATCAAACGAGGACCCTCAGGCCATGTACCGTGGAATATTTCATTGTAGGAGTACGAAAGATTGGGAGGCAACATTCCAGGATCGAAGAACGTCGGTAGCTTCATCTAGAGAGGACTATTCTTCCTCCATGAATGTAACATCATCCATATTTAAAAGGTAGGGATTTTTTGTAATTAATATTAATTGTTTCATTCCCACATTCTTGAATGGAATGTTTAAATGCTGAATTAATCTAGTTTATCTATCTTAGTCAAATTCTCCCGCTCGTTATAATCCAAACGCGGAGGGTGCAAGTGAAACTAACATGCACATGGACCTCCACCGAATCAGTATTTTTGTTTCATTCATTGGGGGTGAATTTATCAACTTGAAAAACCTTAAATCAGGGGGGAGGGGGGAACGCAGTGATGGCACCATCCTGGAAGGCTTGAAGGCCCAAACGGGAGTGAAAACAGAGCACTAGAGTGTCGTTGGAGGCACATGGAAGAAGCATTGGTGCGGCACCAGGGCAACGACAAAAGCGAATGGTGCCAGCTCTCACCGACCGTGTATGGGGGTGTAGTTGCATGACATCGTGGTATACCAAAGGGCGGCTAGCTCCCATCCTTCCGCGTTGGAGGATGGGTGACGTGCGGTCGCCCACCACATATGGATACCGTGACATTGAAGCCATGGTGGAAGGCAAAGGGACCCACTCCCTACGGGTCCCGTGGATAGCCAGGAAGTTCCATGTAGAATCTATGCTTAAATAGACAAATGTATCATTGATCCATTCAGGAATGAAGGGTCATGCGACCCCTCACACGAGACATGCCAGCCGGCCGGCCAAGACAGTCTGTTTCCCAGTGGGCTGAGCCTACCAAGGTCGAGCCTAGTATGTTTGGGATGTGCTGGTCCAAGGCCTAGTGGGCTGACCATTCCGCAACCATCCATTTATGTAAGGGCGGGTCGACACGAACTGGTTCAGGACTTCCCTAGGCCGAGTTGAATAGGACCTGAAACCCTTTTTGGCCCATATATTATTTAAAAGATTTATCTCGCAAACCAAATGACCATTCGACGGACCGTCTACGATTATGGAATACATGAAATGAGATGGTCCTTTTGAGATACTCTACATGTGTTTTGGAGAATGTTGGAGTACGACTGGGTTGTGTCATAACTGAATTCACCTTGGCTATCGACATTAAAATACCTATAACACTCAGACCGAGCATCCAATTGACACACTTTCTATTGAATTGGAACCCTAATAACATGATAAATCATTGTGTAACTTCTTCAATGGACTTCGTACAATGTGTTTTTTAAATTGTTGCTTGATAAGTAGATCTTCCTAGAATCAAGCATACTATTAAAGAGAATCCAGTGGTCGGCTGAGATGTGATGAATTAATAATGATCCTATGTGGATTAGCACCTAGTGATCTTGTGTGGATTATATACTAGTGATCATGCATGGATCAACACCTAATGATCCTGTGTTGATCAAAACCTAGCCATATTGTGTGTATTAGCACTTAGCGATCCTTTGTGGATAACAACGAAGCTATCTTATATAGTTCAGCATCTATAAATCCTTTTTTTGTCTGATCCAATGTGGGTCAGTACTAAATGATCATGAGTGGGTCAGCACATACCTATCGTATGTGGGATGGATCCTATGCAGGTTAGTGGGGGTTAATACCTACCAATTATGTGTGTTTAATTTTCTACGTGGGTAAGAAGGGGTTAGTGTAACACCCCAAACTTCCATAGTATGCTTCTCATTGAATAATACAGTAGTGTGTGTTGTACGTAACTTCGAGTTCTAACACAAACCACAAACAATGAAACTAGACGTTTTGAATAGTAATACACACTTTTTGAAATTTTATAAATTTTATCTTTCATAATGTAATTTAATTTTGGATTTGAAATATTGAAAATATCTTAGGGTGAATCATTGGTGTTTTTCTGATGACTTTCATATTTAGTGAATAGTGAAAAATATTGTATTTTAACTGAAAACAACTTTTTTATTCAAAATAATTTGTAGTGATAAAATATACATCATAATGATTTTTAAGTATAAATAGATTATATTTTTACCATTTAATCCATTGATGGTCATTGTAAGTAATTTTACATTGAAATTGGACATAAATAATTGCCAATCTTTTGATAGCTATTATTTCTTAAAAATACACCTTATTGTTTTGACAATGGGAATTAATTTTTAATTAATAAATGAGACTTAAATGTTTTTAATTTGGTAAAATATACATCATTTTTGGATTCTGAATATCAAAATTAGACTAGGGTAAACTTTTATATTTTTCTGAAAACATTAAATTTTTGATGAATAGTGAAAAACACCGAGTTATTGTTTAAAACCGGATTTTTATTTAAATAATTATTTATTTTATTTAAATTTATTTTAGGTCAAAATAGATACAATATACCTATATAATCTGAATGTAATTCAATGGAGTCAGTTTATAATAATTTTTGATATATAAATATTTTATTGAGCTTTTTCACCGTCTATTACCCACCTCCTAGGATAATTTTTAAATTGACATAAAACATAATTCTACTACTTCTGTGAGTTTAATTTCAAAAATACGAGAGACATAGTTAATATAAAGGGGTAAAAAAAATTTCAATGAGATAAAAATAATTTTTGGTGAATTGTAACTTTTTATTTTTATTTACAACAGTTAAAAGTAAATAGGGTAATTAAGGGTAAAAATGATATCAATATTACCCTAACAAATGTCCTAATTATATTGTAAAAGTGTATCGGGACCAAAATCATCCTTAGTAATAAAATATTATCATTTATGTCTACCTGGATTAGATTAGGACATTTATTATTATTTAATTTAAAGAAGAGTTAAAAGAGGTAAAGTCAAAGTTTAATAACTGAAACATTTATAATATAGTGTAATTCATAAGATAAAATCTATTATAAATATTCATTAGAAATATAAAACGATTTCATACATCATGGTATTTTATTTATAATTTTTATACACTAAATAAATAAATTTATTTATGACACAATGATGATTCAATAATTACCTTATTCATGAATCAATCAAATAAATTGTATTATAAATATTAAAATAAATATAATTTCAAAGTTTTTATGAAATACACGAATATTATAGGTGAATATGACATGATAGAGATTATTAAATTTATCTTGTTTGAAGTTATCAAGTTGTGATGACTTACACAAAAACAAAATACCAAATAGTGTCAAAGTGGACATAAATTAATATTTAAAACAAATATTATATTATTAATTGATATTCTATTCCTAAAAAACTAAGGTTCAGCTAAAGGACATATATAATGATATTTGTATCATTAATGGACCAATTGGGTGTATCTTTGAAGTATATAATATGTTTATTAACTATATAATTTAAACATACAAAGTGAAATGGTAAATGTCAAACTAGTTAACTAGGAGTTAAAACTAAAATATAAGGTTAATAAATTGACCCAAACCTGTCCAAAATCTATTGGATGAAATTATTTAGACCCATACTCAACTTATACTTTGAATAATACACTTTGGAGAAATTAGAATCCGAATATGAATTTATTATAAATTAATACTTTATGTGTTTCCTAATGGTCCCATCCTTCCCCTTATAAAAGGACATCACTTCTAACCCATTATTCATACCTTGAAATCCTTTTTGATCGGCCAAAATCTACACAAATATCCTCCCAACTTCCCTAAATTCTACCTAGAGGCCTTATTTTTTTCATAAATCCAATATAAGGAGCCCTTTTGATCGAATCTTAATGAAGAACCCGAAGAAGAGGTAATAATTTCACCACCCTCTTTAATGTTATTTTCTTCTTCCACTTCTTCTTTCTTTGTTATTTCCATTATAAAATAATAAATACAGTATATTCTATATACTATGATGTTATTTTAAATATGGGAAAACATTATTCATTATTCTATCCACCTTATGAATGATAATGTCACCATGCGTGCGTACATACGACTTATCGTCTCCACGCTGTGGTGTAATTTTTTATTCAATACTATGTTATTTGGATGTATATAATGATGAGTAATATGAATATAAGTAATTAAAATAACAGGATAATGTCTCTGTAAAATTAATATACCATCCAATTCCACACCTTAAAGGAAATGATATTGTTGCTCATGCGTACGTACGGATTACCGTCTCCACGACGTGATGAGATTCATTTCCACGTTCACCATTCATCGACAATTATAAAAATATATATATTACTAATAAGTATGTAATATATGAAATAATAATGCTACTAGAGATATATATACATATGTATGTATGTATGTACTTACATATATCTTATTCACATAGTCCTGTTCAACACGATATGAAAACGGAAACAGCATTTATGCATACGTACGGACTACCGTCTCCATAAACGGTGTTTTTCATTTCATATATATGTATATTATACATATTTATGTTCTATATATATATATGAAATATAAATATAGTTTTATATTTTGAAAATATATAAATTTTGGATTAAGTGTTACAATCAAGAGTAACAAGTTAAAACATGTACGATAAAGAAAGTGATTATTACCCGAAATGATAATTTAACATGGAAATTATTATTAAATGGGTAGTATAAAGTCATAAATGAATCATGTATGATATGATAAATATTAATATGGTTCTGGTATAATTTAATAACATACTACTATCGTCATACAGGAGGTTAAACGTACCCTCGTCCAAAGGAAAGTGCTAGGTAATGGTTAATTCCTCAATCTCAATATTATCTGAGATTGTTTATGTGTAAGTATTCACTGGGAAATTTTTACCATCCATATCCATTTTTCATAAATGATTTCAAAATGAATATTTTAATGATTTGTGAAAGGTACTCCTTATCATGATCAAAATTTTAAATGTTTATCTTTCTAAATATTTTTAATTAATGTCCATGTTTTTAAAATGATATTAAGGATTTATTTATATGGACATGAATGTTTTGAAATGATAATTCTTTTCAAAAGTCTCAAAGTAGTATGGGAA
The DNA here is from genome assembly GCA_963277665.1 of Viscum album. Classification (NCBI taxonomy): domain Eukaryota; kingdom Viridiplantae; phylum Streptophyta; class Magnoliopsida; order Santalales; family Viscaceae; genus Viscum; species Viscum album. The sequence goes on along the minus strand of OY728153.1, from coordinate 2,012,332,188 downwards.
ACTTTGATTCAAAAATATCTTTTAAATTACTTCCTTTATAAATGTGTGACTTATAAATGATTTTACAAAAAGGATATTTCACTCAAAACGTTTTACTCATCATTTTTAACTATGTCAGCATCCATTACGAGAAATTATTTTTGATTGAGGTTGATTTATTATAATACAATCATATATGTTGTATTGAATGAGTTAAGATATTTTTTACTATGGATGTTCTATTTTTATATCATTCATGGTTTATGGTTAACGTAATGACATTTCGTATGCTAGTTTTAATACGAATGTTTATGTTATGATTCGGCTTTTTCATATGAGGAATGCAGTGGACATAGTAAGTGATGGGTGGAGCCCTCTATAGCTCATAGATGCATTGGTAGGTCTCATGAGACAAACTAGTGTCTTGGCACGAGGCCTTGACAAAAACTATATTTGTAGTCTTGGAACGATGCCTTGACTATGTGGTAATGATGTCTTTTATTAGGCATTCCCTCATTGTTAAATTAGTTATTACATGTGATTATTTGAGTAGTTGAATATCCATGTTCATGATTATATTTTAATGTTTCTTTTATTTTTACCATATTATGTTCATGTTTATGTTTAAAAGGATTATTTTTATTACACTTCTTCACTTAAACATTTATAGCTTCCCCTAAAATATTTTCCTTTACTATGCATCTGAGCTCACCCCATTATTATATTTTATTTTCCCAGGATTACAAGAAGTGTATTATGATTGATATGTAGGGTTAAGCTAAAGGGAAAAATAGAATTTTAAAAGAAATATCTATGATGTGTTTTATGTTTCAAATTATAATGTAAATTTAATGTATGTAATCTATTTTCCATGACTGCTAAACAGATCGGTCCATCGGGACTTGATTCCTTGTAATGGTGCCAATGTATTTAAATAAAGCACTGGATCTGGGTAACTGGGGTCAGGGTATTAAATTTTATATCAGAGGAAGTTTAGAAATAACCATGGAAGATAGATTTATGTAATATCTGATTAGAGCACATATCCCTATGATATACTTTGAGGATTAGTATAGAATAACTTCCTAGAATTTTGATTTTGTAGAGATTTTGGGAGTTTTCCAAGAAATAAATCCCTGTCTGGAATTGAGCAGGTTGAGGTGGCTCTGGAATAGATGTACTTAGGGGTAAAACCCAAAAACACACTTTGAGCTAGAATCGAATAAGAAATGGTGAATGATAACAACCCTTACTGCACTATTGATTATGACACTCCCGAGGGATATGCATAGGATAATTATCATTTTTTTACAAACCATTATGAAGGGTTTATGAGTATATTTTTCCTCAAAGAAGAATTTTTTATTATTATGGATTATATCCATAAACTACATAATTTCTGTTAAGTGTTTTACAATTTTGGGATTAGGTATTAATATTCATAAACTTATCTAGTGTATTCCATTGTTTAGAAATGGCACCCATTAGAAGTAATGAGTTTTCCGGAAATATGCATGATCCAAATAGTAAGATAGACCATATATTTCATGGTCCTAAGTTATAATTTAGAAGGTAAATACTCTCCCATGTATTATAATAATATGAAGAAATTGTATCATGTGTTGATAAGATAAGTAATGAATTCTCAACGTCCCATGGATTTGAAAGGAAGCCAGAGAAGGAAAGTATGGTAGAGAGAAGGAAAGATAAATGGAAGAAGGTAAAGAAGGATTTTCTTACCTCTGATAACTGTGGAAAGAATAACCTTGGAAAATTCTTGAAGGGAATGGGAGTATGTTATAAGTTTGGAGAAAAAGGACACCATCTACATGACTACAAGGGTAAGGAAAATGATACAAATGTACAATGCTTCATCTACAAGGAGTTTGGACTCTACGTGAACCAATGTCCCAGTTATCAGAATATATCGCAAATGATGCTATTGGATAATAATCATGTTATGATACATCCATAGATAAATAGTAATGACTAGCGTTCTTATGTTATAATTTTGGAATTATTTCCTTGAGGTGTTGTATCAATGATGTACTGGAAATAAATAAGTATAGTACTGTATTACTATTTCATTGAGGATTTTAGATTTTATGGTACTATGAAAAGTGACTCTACACGAGCTAAACATTTTGGAAATTACATGGTTTAAGGAAAGATAAATCTTAATATGGTCCTAATATTGAGGTACTAATTTTGGAATAATAGATGATTGATTTCGATAAATAATATTGGATATTATTGAATACTATGAAAGTGATTAATGATTTGTACATTCCATCATTGTTTGAGTTTATATCATTTTTGGATAGAAGGAGTATTTCTAATATTCTATAATTAATATGGGAGTATGAATGTCATCAATAAGGTTTTATGGTAATTCAGGATGTTTCAGTGTTTTAAAAGAATACATGATGATGTTGTTTACATGTTATTACAAAGAAAAAAGGATCTTCATTGTGTTTAACTTCACTATAAATTTTGGATTTTTATTTTGCACAAAAGTATTTTGGATAATTCTTGTTTGAGATTATTTTTGGATTTCCCAAAAAAAAACGACAACATGCGGGTCGGGCGATAACCCATCGCGGTGGGAAAAGATGTAGGAATAAAACACAAAATCAAAGTGTGAAAGGCCTTTATTATCTTACAATAGACTACAAGAATTCCTTGGTTGTTTCAAAATAGTTTTCAACATTTAAATGGTATATGTTTGGAAACCTATACGATTAGGATAAATAGAGTATTTTTTAGTTGTATTATGTTTTGGAGTGAAAGATGAGTTTGTGGTAAAAATTTATTAATGGATAAAACTATGATTATAAAGTATATATATCTCTTTATGATATTATATAATCTCATAAATACTCAACATTAATAAAATGAACATAGAACAAAAACGTTGTCCTAGATGGTTCCTTAGATCATCACAGATTTAGGGCTTTGTGATTGTTGGCTTTTTCATAGCCATGTTATCTACCACTCTCTATAAGATATTGATGGTTATATTTCTCTTCCATATACAAGTTTTTCTACATGGAACCCTATTATGTGTAATTTTCGATAACCTTCACACTTACCATTGTTTATTTTAAATAGAGGCCCCATTAATCCATTTTTCGATGTGGCATTTCAACTATGATATTTTGAAATGTCAACCCCAAGATTCCAATAATGAGTATAAATTGAGAAGACACAATTTATTTATGGAGGATATAATGTGACACCCCAATATTCCACAGTACGCTTCTCCTTGAATAATACAGTAGCATGTGTTTTACGCAACATTGAGTTCTAACACACACCAAAACCAATCAAACTAGCCATTATGAATAGTAATAACATCTTTTTGAAATTTTATAAATTTTATCATTCAAAATGGAACTCATTTTTGGATTCTATATATCAAAATTATCTTAGGGTGAATTTTTTGTGTTTTTATGATAACATAAATATTTAGTAAATAGTGAAAATTACTGTATTTTAACTAAAAACAACTTTTTCAATCAAAATAATTTATATTGTTAAAAGAAAAATTTTAATGGTTTGGAAGTATAAATAGATTTTATTTTTACCATTTAATCCAATTATGGTCATTGTATGTAATTTTACATTAATATTGGTCATAACAAGTGTCAATCTTTTGATAGTTATTATTTCTTAAAAATACGCCTTTTGGTTTTGACAATGAGAATTAATTTTAAATTAATAAATGAAACTCCTATGTTGTTAATTTGGTAAAACAGACATCATTTTTGGATCTTGAATATCAAAATTATCATAGGGTGAATTTTTGGTATTTTTCTGAAAACTTTCAATTTTTGATTAATAGTGAAAACACTGAGTTATTGTTTAAAACCGGCTTTTATTTAAATAATTATTCATTTCATATAAATGTATTTTAAGTCAAAATAGATACATAATACCTATATAAATTCAATTTAATTCAATGGAGTTAGTATATAATAATTTTAAATATATAAAAATTTTATTGAACCTTTTTACCGTCTTTTACCCACCTCTTAGGATAATTTTTAAAATAACATAAAACAAAATTTTACTACATTTGTGCGTTTAATTTCAAAATTATGATAGAAATGGTTAATATAATGGAGTAATATGTTGTTAAATAAGATAAAAATAATTTTTGGGGAATGGTAACTTTTTACTTTTATTTACCACGATTAAAAGTAAATAAGGTAATTAAGGGTAAAAATGATATTAATATTACCCTAACAAATGTCCTAATTATATTGGACAAGTTTATATAGACCCAGATAACCTTATGAATTATATATTATCACTTAGGTCCACTTGGATTACATTAGGACATTTATTATTATTTAATTCATAGAATAGTTAAAAGAGTTAAAATCAAAGTTTAATAACTAATAGATTTTTTATATAGCGTTATTCATAAGATAAATTCGATTATAAATATTAATTAAAATCTAATAATATATCATACATCATTGTAATTTATTTATAATTGTTAGAAATTAAATAAATAAATTTATATATGACACAATGAAGATGCAGTAATTACCTTATTCATTAATGAATCAAATAAATGATATTATAAATATTAAAATAATTATAATATTATAGTTTTTATGAAATAAACTAATTTTATAGGTGAATATGACATGTTAGGGATGATTAAATTTATCTTTTTAGAAGTTATCATGTTGAGATGACTTTCACAAAACCAAAATTCCAAATAGTGTCAAAATTGACACAAATTAATATTTAAAACAAATATTATATTATTAATTGATATTTATTTCATAAAAATATATGGTTCAGAAAAATATCTTATATAATGATAGTTGTATCATTAATGGAACACTTTGGGATCTCTTGAAGTATATAGTATGTTTATTAACTATATAATATAAAAATACAATGTGAATTGGTAAATGTCCAACTAATTTCCTAAGAGTTAAAACTAAAAGATAAGGTTAATATAATGACCCAAACCATTCTAAAATATTTTGGTTGAAATTATTTCGTCCCATTCCCACATTAGACTTTGAAAAATCCACTTTGGATCCATTAGAAAACGAATATGAATTTATTATAAATTAATACGTTTATGTTTTTCCTAAAGAGCCCCTCCCCCCCTTATTAAAGGACACCACTAATAACCAATTCTTCATAACTTCAAACCCTTTTGGATCAGCCAACCTCTGCCCAAATATCCTACCAACTTCCATTAATTCATCCTAGAGGCCTTAGTGTGTGTGTAAATCCTACTTGAGGAGCCCTTTTGATCGAATCAAAAGGATGAACCTGAAGAAGAGGTAATAATTTCACAACCCTCTTTAAAGTTCATTTCTTCTTCCACTTCCTATTTCATTGTTATTTCTTTTCTAAATTAATAACTCCGGTATCTTCTATATTTTTTTGATGTAATTATAAATATGGCACTACTTTATTCATTATTCAATCCATATTAGGAATGATAATGTCACCATGGGTGCGTACATATGGCTAACCGTCTCCACGACATAGTGTAATCTATTATTCAATACTATGTTATTTGGATGGATATAATGACGATTAATATGTATATGAATATTGGAAATAACATGATACCGTCTCTTTAAAATTAATATACCATCCAATTCCATACCTTTAAGAAAATTATATTGTCAATCGTGCGTACATACGGATTACCGTTTACATGACGCGATGGGATTCATTTCCACGTTCACGATTCATCGACAATTATAAAAATATATGTTACTAATAAGTATGTAATATATGACATAATAATGCTACTGGATATATATATGTGTGTGTTTTTGTGTTTACTTACATATATCATATTCACTTAGTTCTGTTAAACGCGATATGAAAATGGAAACAGCGTTTTTGTGTACGTACGGACTACCGTCTCCATAAACGGTGTTCCTCATTTCATATATATGTCTATTATACATATTTATATTCTATGTATATATATGATATATTAATCAGGTTCATTAATATGAAATTATTTAAATCTTGGTCTAAGTGATACAATCAAGGGTATCAAGTTAAAACACGTACGATAAAGAAAGTGATTATTACACGAAATGTTTATTTTACATGGAAATTATTATTATATTGGTAGTATAAAGTCATAAATTAATGATGTATGATATTATAAATATTAATATTGTTTTGGTATAATTTAATAACATACTAAGATCTTCATATAGGAGGTTAAACGTACCCTCGACCAAAGGAAAGTGAATGGTAAGGGTTAATTACTCAATCTCATTATTATCTGAGATTTTTTATGTGTTAGTATTTACTGGGACATTTTTATCATACATGTCCATTTTTCATAAAAATGATATCAAAATGAATATTTTAAGGATTTGTGAAAGGTAGTCTTTATCAAGATCAGAATTTAAAATTTTTTTCTTTCTAAATCTTTAGAATTAATATACATGTTTTCAAAATGATTTTGAGGATTTATTTATATGGACATGAATGTTTTGAAATGATAATTATTTTCAAAAGATTAAAAGTGGTATGGGACACTTTGATTCTAAATATATTTTAAATTAAATCCTTTATAAATGTTTGTATTTTAAATGATTTTAAAAAAAATTGATATTTCTCTCAAAACGTTTTACTCGTCATTTTCAACTATGTCAACATCCTTTACTGGATATTATTTTTTATTGAGGTTGATTTATTATAATACAATCTTCCATGTTGTATTGAATGAGTTATGATATGTTTGACTAGGGATGTTTTATTTTTATACCATTCATGGTTTATGGTTAATGTAATTACATTACGTGTGCTAGTTTTAATACGAATGCTAATGTTATGTTTCTACTTTTTCATATGAGGAATGCAGTGGACATAGTAAGTGACAGGTGGATCCCGCTATAGCTCTCGATGCATCGGTAGGTCTCATGATAAAAACTAGTGTCTTGGCATAAGGCCTTGACAAAAACATTATTTGTATTATTGGGATGAGGCCTTGACTATGTGGTAACGATGTCCGGTATTAGTTATTCCCTCATTGTGAAATTAGTTATTACATGTGATTATTCAACTAGTAGAATACCCATGTTCATGTCTATATGGTAATGTTTCATTTAATTTTACCATATTATGTTCATGTTAATGTTTAAAAGACATTTTTTTATTACACATCTTGCCTTAAAATTTTATAGCTTCTACTAAATTATTTACCCTTACTGAGCATCTGAGCTCACCCCTTTCTTATGTTTTATTTTCCCAGGATTCCAATAAGTGTATTATGATTGATATGAAGGGTTAAGATAAAGAAAAAAATGGAATTCTCAAAGAACTATCTATGTTGTGTTTTATGTGTAAAATTGTAATGTAATGTTAATGTATGTAATCTATTTTCCAAGATTGCTAATCTAATCGGTCCTTTTGGACTTGATTCCTTGTAATTGTGCCAATGTATTAAAATAATGCACTAACTCTTGGTAACTAGGGTCATGGTGTTACACTTAGTACCTATATATCATGGGTGGATCAGATCCTGTGTGGGTCATATGGGGTTAGTAACTACCGATTATGAGTGGGTTAGTGGGGGTTAGTACCCACCGATCTTGCATGGGTTATAAGCTGAGCCTCTTGAGAAAGTAATATGATCTATCTTTATGAATAATCATATGTAGTAATGTACTTATGTTATACCTAGTTTGAGATGAGTTTTGTTTTGTTCTTTGTGATTGAGATCATTCGTTGTGTTTTTCATTTTTGGAATTTTGAGAAACCATTGGGGTTCATAGGGTCCCTACTCAGTATTGTTATACTCACCCCTACAAAGGATTCACCTTCCCATTCTTGTGTCTTTTTTAGACAACACCAAACCTTGACTGAGACACAGGAAGCTTGGACCTGATGGTGGATGGTGGTAACAGTTGACGTGGAGAGCTGTAAAGATGAGTTGTACATACACTTTAGGTAGAATCCTTTGTGGACAATCTCATGAGTTGTTTACTCTTTTCTATTGTAGTAGTATCTTTCAGTTGAGATGGTATTCCATCCCCTTATATTTCATTACACACATTTACTAATGCAATTTTACTTCGTGGTTGCATCATGTTGTGTTCTTACACTGTGTTTTTTTATTGGATTAAAGTAAAAAACTTCTTGTTTTAGGGCTACACCTTTCCAGTGCTAGTTGTCGACCCCTATACTATGAATGGTGGGTTTAGGGTAGTCATGGCATGTGCCACAGGGTACGGGACATGAAAAAGTGGTATCAATGGTGAATGTTCTACAGAAGAACTAGGACTCTGATGTTTTTCAATGGATCCATATTGATAAGTGTTTAGAGTGTGGTTTTCAGTTTGTGTAGCCTAGTGTTGGTGCGGTGGCCATCATATCCATAGAACATAACCTTGAAATCTAAATTCTGACTTAGTTCATGAAAACACTGATTGCGTGTGTTTTGGAACAGTTTTTAATTTTTATCTAATTTGATTCATCCCAACAATTATAACTTATTGACTGTGGCACACTTATTTCATTTCAAAATTATTCCATTTAAATAGTTATCAAATAATCTAGAGAGAGTACACGATGATGGCCCACCGAGTGATGAGGCTTCATTGCAGGTCCCTCTTACAGTACTGGAACCTTTGGGTGGTGTACTAGTATCACAACCACTTGGAGGGAACCAGTTTCCACCAAAACCACGTGATGACTGTGCATGCCGACTGAGCACATTTCATGAGTTACAGAGATTGAAGCCTCTGAGGTTTTTAGGCAACATAGATCACTGGGCTGGTGAGGATTGACTGGAAGTTGTGGCCCAACATTTTAATTTAGTTGAGATGCTAACATATTAGATGGTGAACCTAAATTCTAGCCTATTCTATGAAACAATAGAGATATGGTGAAGTATGATGCTCCAGATTCATGAGGAAGTGACAATCACCTGATTTAACATTGTGACCCTCTTTAGGGTGGAGTTCGTACAAGTGAATTTACGCACAGTTCATATCCATCAGCTACTACACTGATAGTAGGACAACCAATTAGCGGCCCATTACTCAACGAGATTCACTAACCTCTCAGGATAGTCTTGAAAAATTTTATGAGACCCTTTATTTAAGGCCCAGACCATAGAGAAGGGTCTCCGTTGGGAGATCAATGAATCGATGATATCACTCAATATCCCGATGTAGGCTAGATTGATCGAGTGAGAATTATTGGTGGGGAGCTTCTTAGCTAATCCGACAGTTATGGTGAGAGCCACCACCGGATCTCCAATATCCGTGTCACATATAGAAGGTAGTAAGAAGATGACCAAGAGGTCCAAGTAGGCCAGACCATCCGGGGGATGACCCCAATATGTATGGTCCGAGGTGCAGAGCTCACGATGTGGAGTAGGCCTATAGAGGATCATACTGGGCTTCACGTGTGGAGGGCATGGCCACATTGAAAGTGACTGACCAACCCTCTATATTGACGATCAAAAGACGATCGAAGGACCACCAAGGAAGAGGCAGATTTTTGAGAAAGGGGTTCTATAGGGAGGAATATGTGGCTGAGGATCAGGTCGTGTAGTAGGTGGTGGAAGAAGTTTTAAGGATCTACCACCACCACTACCAGGTGGTCCAACCTGACCACATGGAGTAGGTGGAATTGGGTGATCTCTATGTTAGGTGGCAGAAGACTATGACCACAGTGCTCTAGAGATGATTAGAGGTATAATATCTATATATTCCACCCTAATTGATGTTCTTATAGACACATGTTCCAGTCACTCTTTTATTTCCATGGAACCCGTTCGGAGCTCAGAGATTCCAATGGCATCGTTGGATCGATCCTTATGATTAGATACTCATACATAAGAAGATTAGATAATTACATAGTGGTTCATATTCTTTGAACTCACTCTATGATGTGATATCTTCAGTTGGGATCTCATAGTAGCTACGTTGGGGACTTACGATGTCATATTGGGTATGGACTAGCTATCAAAAGTGAAAAATAATGTTGAATATTTTAGGCACAATGTTTTGTGTGTCCAGGAGGATGGAATTTGGTTTACCTACAGTAGTTAGAAAGAAAACTTTGTTTCACCATAGGGACTTACTCGGAAGAGGGTGCTGCCGATCAATCATTAGATGGAAAGCCTTACCCTTAGAGTAGTTGATTTGAGGAGTTCGAGTAATCCTTTAGTGGTTGAACAGTATGATGATGTCTTTCCTAATGATGTACATGGACCACCTCCTCACATAGAGGTAGACATATACATCAACCTATACCCTGAGAAGACACCAATATCTACACCTGCATGTTGGATGGCTGCCATGGAGCTTTGTGAGTAACGGGTATAGTTGGAGAACATTCAAGGGAAGGGGTTCATAAGTCCCATTGTTTCTCCATGGGAATACCCTATTTTGTTTTCCAAGAATAATGATGATCGTTTGAGGCTTTGGGAGGATTATCAGTTCAATAACCAGGTCACCGTTTAGAAAAATTATCCACTTCCCAGGATTGATGATCTATCTGACAAGATAATGGGAGGTCAATTGTTTTTAAAGATAGAACACTGTTAAGTCTATCACCAGCTTAGGGTACAGAATGAGGATGTACCGAATACAACATTCATATGTCAGTATGGCCACTTTGAGTTTTGTGTTATTCACATCGGTGTAACCAATTCGTTAGAAGTGTTTATAGTACTCATGAATATGAATTTCCAACCTTACCACAATTGCTTCGAGGTAGTCATCACTACCGACATCATGATATACTCACCATCGAAGGAGTATCACACCCTGAACCAAAGTATAGTTCTGGATACACTCATAGAGCACTAGATTTATGAAAAGGTCTCGATATTCAAATTCTTGATACGTGATCTCCACATTCTAGTGAATTATATCTTAAAGACTTGAGTTGTAGTGGATCCAGTGAAGATAGTGGAATTTATTTCTTTGGAGCCATCCAAGAGTGTGACTGAGGTGTGGAGTTTTCTGGGATTTTATTGGTACAACTAGAGATTCGTACTCAAATATTTAAGAGATTAAACTGTATAGTAAACTTTTACATAGAAGGTACTTCCCTTCATGTAGATGGAGAGATTCTATTTGAGTTTTTAGGAGCTGTGGAAGAGGCTGATGAGTGCACCCATCATGAGTCTACCAGATGAGGTAGTTAGGTATGATGTCTACTATGTTGCATCAGGGACTGGACTAGAGTGTCTCTTAATGCAAACTCTAATGGTGATCAACTTCGGCTCACAAAAACAGAGAATACATGAGCATCACTCTACTACCAATGACCTAGAGTTAGCAGTAATGGACTTTATGATGAAGACATGGTGGCAGAACATGATGGATGAATGGTTTAATATTTACTCTAATCAAAATAGTCTCAGGTATATCCTATCATAGTACAAATTGAACATGATATAGTGGTGATGGATGAAGTTACTACATGACTCTGACTTTGAGATAGTCTATACTCCTAGGAAGGCAAACATATTAGTAGAATCACTCAATAAGAGGACTAGTCTATAGTTGGTGAGTGAGGCGACAGAGCAGCTAGCCTCATTACAGATATCCTTTGGGGATAGTGATGTAGCATCTTACCTCTAGCCTATGATAGTTACTCCCCCAATCCTTCAGTGAGTTTGGGAGGCAGAACATTGGGATGTTGACTACGAGGCTCTAGGTGCACAGATATCAATAAGAAAGGCTCATGATGGATTTTCATAAGGTGGGGAGTGCATTTTTCCCTTCAAAGGACATACCATGTAACTGGTGATGCTATGAGAGGAGGTGATGTTGTAGTTCCACCAATAAATTTCGGTGGTATGTCATGTGGTGAAAAATATGTAGTAGTACCTCTGATGTTGGTACTAGTTGCCAGAGATCAAGAAAGTGGTGGAAAGGTTCATTTCTCAATGCCTCATTTGTTAGCAATTGGAGGCTGAGCATGAGGTACCAGCAGGCATAGCTCATCCACCTGAGGTAAAATATTGGAAGTGGGATGGTATCTCCAAAGACATCGTGATTTGGATACCACATACATCCAGGGCCACAATTCCATCGGGGTGATCGTTGATCGACTAACCAATTTATCCCACTTCCTATCTATCTAAGAGCAGGGATAAATAAAGAGCCTAGGATACATATTTTTATAAAATATTGTACAGTATGATAAGGTTCCATAAGAAATAGTCACATATCACGTTGCACATTTTACATCCCATTTGTGAATGGGATTGTCGGAGGCATTTTGGACTCAGCTACGCTGGAGCACCACATTCCATCCTCCAGCAAATGGTCAGACGGATCAGACTGTTAAAACACTCGAGGACATTTTTCATCATTGAGTCCTCAATTTTTTCCGGAGATGGGATGACCACCTACCTGTGGTGGAGTTTTCATATAAAATTATTTATCACTCCACCATCGGAATGGCTCCCTTTGAGGTTCTGTACAAGTGACCTTGTAGATAACCTCTACATTGGATACATCAAGGGGAGTCATCACTTATGGGTCCAGAGCTGGTTCAAACTACCACAGAGAAGGGGAAAATCATCCAGGAGAGGTTGAAGATTGCACAAAGCTGGCAGAAGTCTTACATTGATAGGAGACAGAGACCCTTGGAGTTCGAGGTGGGATACCATGTCTTCTTATGGGTCTCACCTAGATGGGGTTTGGGGAGATTTCCTCAGGGTGGAAAGCTATATATGAGGTTCATCAAACCATTTTATATCCTCAATAGAGTAGGTGAGGTGGTGTACTATCTAGATCTTCCCCAATAGCTTCATCGGGTGCATAATGTTATCCATGTGTCGCTGTTGAGGAGGTACGTACATGAACCGTCACAGGTTATCAACTGGGGAGAGCAGTAAATCAATAGTGGGTCAATGTTTGCAGAGTTACCAATAGAGATAGAGGATCAATAGGAGCGGGTCCTTCAGGGGCGGTTGATTTCTCTGGTGTGAGTTAATTGGCAGTAAGGGATCCTACATGAGAGCACCTAGGAGGGGGAGGCTCAGATATGTTTTCAGTACCCCCATTTGTTTTCCATGTTTTGTTGTAGCTTTTTGGGATTATGGTCTCAAGGGTGGGGAGAAAGTAAAGACCCACAAATTAAATATAATTTTTTAAAATTATTTAGTATTATTATTATTCTGTGAAAATTGATGGTTCTTGAATTTGAGGTCCGCTGTGCCCAGAATAGATGTTAACTATTTTTATGGTACATTCATCAAATGTACGGGCAACAATATCTATATTTTGAACCGATGATCAAATTAAAATTATTATATAATTATTGAATCAATATCCCCAGTATTATCCTTTAATAGGCGTTACATTGACCATAGTAGTTTGGGTGGAAAAGTTAGTTTCTTCATCATTAATGAAATAATAAAATAATATAAATTTTTTTATTTTATTATCTGACCAGATGTTGAGTGGAAGTGGTGGGACCAATAGATTTTCTAGCGATTTAATGTCTTTACTCTTCTGTTGTGTTACCACATCAGTGGGAATTAAGAGGATAATTAATTAAAAACTCATTAATGAACCTCATTAAATATTTCAATGCATTACTCACACTCCACTTCTATTTAAATAGAGCTCGGGTTGTGGTGTTGAACCCAACATCATCAAGTGAGAATCCAATAAAAAGTACAACGACATCTTCCAATGGCATAGGATGGAATCTTGTATAGAAATGATATAGTATAGATGAACGTTGACAGATTAATCAAGCAATGACTCATCTCGCTCCATGACTTCGACATCGTCTCTATTTAAGAGGAATGCGTTTTGTTTAATTAAAGTGAATTGTTTCTTTCATTCATTCATGAAAGGAATATTGAAAGGAAGAAGTAATAATTTTTATCTATGTGGAATCAAACACTCCCACTTATTGTAATGATTATGCGAAAGGCACGGGCCAAACGAAAAAGTCATGAACCTTGCATCACTTTCGTATTATTGTAGAATTCTTTAGAGGAGAATTTCTCAACATAAATGAACAGTTACCTGGGGGGGTCACACAGAGATGGCGACATCCCCAGAGGCCCATTGGCGTATACGAGAGTAAAAAATAGATCTCTTGAGCGTTGCTGGAGCCCTTGAGAACAAGGGCCAGTGCGGCAGCACCGACGACCGGTGCCGGAGAGCGAAGGAGGTAGATTGCGCTCATCTGTCGTGGAAGGGGGTGGCACCGCATGGAGCCGTGATAGAATGAAGGGGATTTCAAATCTAATATAGATGCATTGGTGAATGGGAGGGGCACTTTCACGCACCACAAATATAGGCCACGATATTGAATCCATTAAGAAAATCAAAGGAACCTGCTCCCTGTGGGTCCCACAGACAGCCAGGTGGCACCACGTGGTGCCGCTGCAAAATGAACTGAATGAAAATTTTTACCATTAGGGAATGAGGGTCCATGAAACCCATTATGTGGGTCTCACTAGCTGTCATTCCAGGTCGGTCCACTACGCAGTAGATCGAGCCCTGCCGAGGCACAACCCTGGCAGTTCGTGCCAGGCCGGACCACAACCCAATGGGCTGAGCCTATCGCGACCATGCCGGTTTGGGCTGGGTCGGGTTAGACTCTGGCCGAGTCAGGTCAACCTGAACTGGTTCAGGTTATCCCAGGCCGGATCAGGTAGGGTCGGGTCAGACCCAGATCCATTTTAGCCCAAATATGCTTTAAAGGACATATCTCGCAAACAAGAGGTCAATTTGGAGAATAGTCTATGACATTATAATCCTTGGAACAAGCCGGTTTGTTTTTTAGATACTCTAACTGAGTTTTGGAGAAAGTTAGAGTATGGCTAGTTTGGACCCAACGTGAATCTAATCGGGCCATTGACACTAAAATGACTATAATTATCAGTCTGTGTGTATGATTGACGTGCCATCTGGTGAATTGGAACCCTTATGACATGACAGATCATTGGGCTACATCTTCATGGGACTTAGTTCTAGTTAATGATCAATTTATGGGTTTAAGAACTAATCCTCGTAGAATAAAGCATACTATGTATTCGAATACAATTCCTGGATGATATGTGAATAATAAATAGTGATCCTTTGGGGATGAACACCTAGGGATCATTTTTGGATTAGCACCTAGCCATCCTGTGTCGATCATCACCTACCAATCCTACGTGGATGAGCACCTACAGATCCTCTATGGATCAACACTTATTGATCCTCTCTGGATCAACACCTATAGATCATGTGTGGATCAGATCCTGTGTATGTTAGTACCCAGTTATCCTGTGTGGGTCAGATCATATGTGGGCCGGTGGGTGTTAGTACCTACCTATCTATTGTGGGTTAGATCATGTGTGGGTTTGTGGGGGTTAGTATTTATCGATCATGGGTGTGTTAGATGCTGTGATGTTCAGTAGAGTTTTGTACCTAACGATCCTGTGTGGGTCTTCTGGGGTTAATACCGACTGATCATGTGTGGGACATCATTAGAACCTCTTGATAGAATAAGATGATATAGCTCAATGACTAATCATCTGTACTTTTAAACTTATGTTATAACTGGTTTTAGTTGAGTATTTTCTCTATTCATTGTGATTGAGATATTTTTTTATGTTTATAATTTTTAGAATTTTGATTGACCATTGGGTGTCTTGGGATCCCTAATGGGTATTGTTATAATCACCCCTTCACGGGATTTGGCCGCACATTGTTGTGTCTTTTTCAGATGACTGATATCCTTGATTGAGACTCAGTATGTTAAGACCTGACAGTGGACTGTGGTGATGGTTGACATAGAGAGCAGCTGCGATGAGCTCTACCTACCTTTCATGTAGGATCCATGGTGGAAAATATTACGAGCTTTTTAATAATTTTTCTATAGTTGTATCTTTCAGTGGGGCTTGTATTCCGTTCCCTTTTCCTTCAGTACACACTTTTAATACTCCAATTTATCTCATTGGTTGAATCTTGTTGTGTTCTTTTGTGGTGTATTTGTACTTCTTTAAATGAAATTGCTTCCTATTTTAGGGATATGCCATTCGGTTGGTAGTCACCAACCCCAGACCATTGGATGGAAGGCTTGGGGTAGCCACGACACATTCCCCGGGAGACGCGAAGTGTCAATGTGGTATCAATAGGGTCGGTTATTCCAAAGAACTATGACTTTTCTCATTCCAATGGAGAAATAGTGTTAAGTGTTTTGAGTGTGGTTTTTAGTTCAGGGAGTCCAGTGTTTTTGCGGTGGCCTACATATCCATACACTAGGACCATGAATTTTGATGGATGATTTGGTGCCTGAAAACACTGATTTCATGTGTTTTGGAAATGTTTTTACATTTGATCTATTTTTTGTCAGATCATTAGAAATAACTTATTAAATGTGCTGCACCAGTTTCTTTTCAGGATGTCTCCACATAGACAACCAGCCACCATTCTAGAGAGAGTACATGATGATGGCCCACTGAGTGATGAGGCTTCGGTGTAGGGTCCTCTTTCTGTGTGGGCACTTTCATATGGTGTAACAGAATCCCCACCACTCAGAGGGAATCATTTACCACCAGCCCCACTGGTGGACCATGCATGCTGACTGAGAATGTTTCGCAAGTTCCAGAGATATATGGCTCAGCTGTTTCGAGGGGAGACAGATCCCTATGCAGTTGAGAACAGGCTGGAGGTTGTGGCATGAGTTTTTCACACAGTTGAGACATTGATAGATCAGATGGTGATCCTAGATTCTAAAATACTCTAGGGGATAGTAGGGATAGGGTGGATTCTAATGCTCATGAAACATGAGGAGGTAACACTCTCCTTGTTGGACTTTGAGACTCTTTTAGAGAGGAGATCATACTAGCGAATTTACACTCAGTGCGTATCTAGGAGATGCTACACTTAAAACAGGGCATCCTTTCAGTGGCCCAGTACTCAGCGGGATTAACTGAACTATAATTATACTCTACCTATATGGTACGAGACCCTTTCCTCAGGGCCCAGACCATTGAGCAGGGTCTCTAGTGGGAGTTAAAAGAATCAATAATATCACTCAATATCCTGATACTGTTTGGAGTACTCGAGCGAGTATTATTAGTGTAGAGACTCTTAGGTGAGGAGGCACTAATGGTGAGATCCTTCATCGGATGACTGACAGCTGAGTCATCTATATCAGGTAGTAGGTAGGAGATTCCGAGGTCCAAGAAGGCCAGACCTTCCGAGGGAAGACAACAGGATGTAGGGTCAATGGTGGGGAGCTCACGAGGTGGAGCATGCTTGCATGTGAGAAGAAAATGATTTACATGTATTGAGCAGGGCCACATGGCTTGAGACTTCCCAACCTACCGTATTGACAACCAATAGATGACCAATGGACCGTTGAGGCAGCATCCGAGGTTTGAGTTAGGGTGTACATAGGTGGATTATGTGGAAGTGGATTAGGTCTTGCAACATGTGGTGGAAGACTTTTTGAGGTTCTACCACCACCACCCCCAGGCGGTCCACCCCGACAATAGGGAGAAAGTGGAAAGGGGAGAGCTCAGCTTCAGGATGAAGATGCCTATGACCACGATGCTCTAGAGATTATTAGAGTTACACTCTATGAAAATTCCACCAATGTTGTAGTTATTATACAAATTGGTGTTAGTCACTCTTTTATTTCCATAAGACATTTTTGGAACTCAGAGATTCTGATGGAGCCATTGGCTCGATCCTTAAGATTATAGACTCCTACGAGAGAAGATTCCACAATTACACAGTTGTACAGATAGTGTGAGCTCACTCAAGGAGGTGAGATTTCGACAGATATTTCATTGTAGAAAATTCTAAGACTTGCGATGTCATATTGGATATAGACTGGCTATCCAAAATCCATGCTCAGATTGATTGTTTTAGGCACAAATTTTGGTGTGTCTGTGAGGATGATATCAATTTTACCATCACCAATGAGAATGGAAACATTGCACCATAAAAGATACTTACACAAAGAAGGGTTCATCCGATCACTCATTAGATGGATTGCCTTACCCTTGGAGCAGTTGACGTGAGGTGTCCTATGTAACACCCCAAACCTAGAATTCTATAGTCAGTACATTATTATGTACCATTGGAATGATCACAAAAGATCAATTCTTGAATGGACTATTAGTTTAGTATCCTTGGACGTACTAGATTCATTCATAAGGTTTACATTACAACATAAAATGGAAAACTACTAAAAAATTGTTTCCATGGTTAACACTGAGATCCCATAAACTATCCCTACAGGATAGTCATAATATTATTGTTCACATCCTTGGAAAAATAATACATAGAAATAGTGATCTCAGATGCTCAGTAAAGATAACAATATAGTATAAACATTCATAAATAAGAATAAACATTTAGGGAAATGTATAAGCCTAATTCAAAATCCTTTTAAACATAATCTTCCGCATAATATGGAAACCAAAAAATAAAATGATTACATTTAATTATTCATATGGATATTATACTAGTTGAATAATCACATTCAATATCAATAGGCAATTTTATATTAATGGAAAGTATAAGGGATGACTTTTGTAACCACATATTCAAGGCCTTGTTCCAAGACTACAAATAAGATTTTGTCAAGGCCATGTTCAAAGACACTAGTCTACCTCATGAGACCTATTGATGCATTGGGGAGTTATAACAGGCCCCACCCATCACATACAAAGTCCAATGCCTTCCTCGTATGAAAAGGATTAAACATAACATTATCAAATGTAATAACAAATGCATAAAAAGGACAATAATTTATCGGTAAACCAAGAATGGTATAAAAATAAAACATCCATAGTCAAAAATATCACAAAACCATTAATATAATATAGATATTTTGTATCATAATAAATACTCTTCAAAATAAACTTAAAATCCATCAAAGGATGTTGACATAGATGAAATCAAAACCTTTTTTATAGAAATATATAATTCTATTTTGAAATCATTTAAAATTCATATAATTTCCAAAGATAACATTTATTTTGAAAATATTCTTTTAAGATTTTATGTGAAGCATTGATGATGTTATAATGGTGGAAAATATCCACACCCGCCGTATAAGTTAAAAAACATTACGACCTTAATTTTGACGAAAAGTTCATAAAGTATCTTGTTTGGAAAACAATAAAAAGATTCCTTTCAATCCATTTTATAAAAATTTAAACAGGGGTATAAATTACATTAAACCATAGTCTAGTAAATAGTTAAAATGTTTTGTAATAAATTTTTAAGATACATGGATGTGGATGAAAAGGAAGTCCCAGTAGATAATTACATATAAACAACCATGAACAATGAAGACATTGAAGAATTAACACTTTACATGTAATTTTCCATGGTCAAGAGTAGGTTAACCTCATGTATAATGGTGAAATAATTGTTATTAAAATATACAATAATCATGTACATTAATATGATTTCATATATTATCTTTTAACATTGCTTTGTGAACAATATCTTAGTATTATCATCGTTTCAGCTGTTAACTGATTTGTTTTCCTTTATATGATTCGTTACATAAGTAATTTTTTTTATAGATAGGATGTATCTTATTAATATTCAAATTTATATTAAGTATTTAAACATTATTTTTAATCATCTAATGA
This sequence comes from Viscum album, assembly GCA_963277665.1. Lineage (NCBI taxonomy): Eukaryota > Viridiplantae > Streptophyta > Magnoliopsida > Santalales > Viscaceae > Viscum > Viscum album. The sequence goes on along the minus strand of OY728153.1, from coordinate 2,012,312,600 downwards.
GAATTAGTCTTGAATGGATTACGATGGGGAATGAATCTCATCGTGTTTTTGGAGACTATAATCAGTACGTACGCACGAGCAATAATATCATTCTTTTGATATTAAAATAATATATAATTGGATAGTGTATCATATATACAGAATTAGTATCATGTAATATTTATTGTTTACATCAATTACACATCATTATTATACCCATATAAATAATAATGTATTGAATAACGATTACACCACGACGTGCAGAAGGTATGTCGTACGTACGCACGTATGGTGACATGTCATTTAAAAGATGGATAGAACAATAAATATGGCTGTTGAATATTTAGAATAACATCACAGTATATAGAATATACTGGAGTTATTATTTTAGAATGGAAAAAACAAAGAAAGTGGAAGTGGAAGAAGAAAAGAACTTGAAAGAGGTGATGATATATATACATCTTCTTGGGGTTCTCCCTTTTGATTTGATCAAAAGGGATCCATAGGCTGGCTTTATGACTAAAGGAAGGTATATAGAATGAAGGGAGGACAGTTTCAAGGGTATTAGGGTAGAGTTAGGATGACCCAAATGGATTTGAAGGTTTGAATTAGATATAAGGGGGAGTGCCATTTTATAAGAGGGGTGAGGGGAACCTTAGGAAAAGATGGAAATATTATTTTATAATAAAATCATTTTCTATTTGTATTGGATAAAAAATTAATTATTTGAAGTCCAAGCTGGGGATGAGTCTAAAAACACTCAACAAATAGGGTTTATATAGGTTTGGGTCACTATATTAACCTTATCATTTAGATTTAACTCTAAGTTTAATAGTTTTACATTTACCATGTCTCTTTGTATGTTTATATTTTATTGTTAATAAACATACTATATAAATAAAAGAGAACCCAAAGTGACTCATTAAAAATAAACCTATAATTACATAAGTCTTTTGGCTGAACCATCAATTTTTAGGATTAGAATATCAATTAACAATATACTATTTGTTTTAAAAACTATTTTTTTTCAATTTTGACAATATTTGGAATTGTTTTTCTGCTAAATTCATAACCACATTATTACTTCGAAAAAAATTCATCTATCCAACCACTATATGTCATATTAACCTATAAAAGTTTGGGAATTCATAAAAAGTCCCAAATTAGATTCATTTAGATATTTAAAATATCAATTATTGTAACCATTCATTAATACGATAATTAGTGCATCATCATTGTGTCATGAATAAATATAATTATTTAATGTATAAAAAGTATAAATAAAATACTATTATGTAGGAAATATTCCTACCTTTCTAATGAAATTTTATAGTCGAATTTAGATTATCTGTATCCCTATATTAAAAATTATTTAGTTATTAAACATTGAATTTAACACTTTTAACTCTTATGTGAATTAAATAATAATAAATGTCCTAATCTAATCCATGTGAACCTAAAGGATCAAATTTTTTCTTCCTAAGATTGTTTCTGGAATAATTATACTTATCCCATAGAATTATGACATGTTTTAGTGTAATACTAATTTCATTTTTACCAATAATTACCCCATTTACTTTTAACAATGGTAAATAATAGTAAAAAGACACTATTCACCAAAAATGATTTTCATTTTATTGAAACACATATTTCTTATAGATATCAGTTGTGTCTCTCAGATTTTTGAAATTATACTCACATAACCAGTAAAAATTAGTTTCATATAAATTTCCAAATGCTCCTATGAGGTGGGTAAAAGAAGGTAAAATATTTTATAAAATTTTTATATATCTAAAATTATTATAAACTGACTCTATTGAATTGGATTAAACTTATATAGTTATGATGTATCAATATTAACCTAAAAATTTAAATAAAATAAATTATTATTTAAATAGAAATTCTATATTAAACTATACATCATTGTTTTTCACTATTCCTCATAAATTGAATGTTTTCAAAAAAATACCTAAAATTCACACTAAGATAATTTCTATATTATGAATCAAAAAATGAATTCCATTTTGAATGATAAAATTTATAAAATTTCAAATGGAGGTTTTTACTATTCATAACTGCTAGTTCGATTTGTTGTGGTGTGTTAGATCTCAAAGTTGTGTACAAAACACGCTATGGTATTATTCAAAGAGAAGCATACTGTGGAGGATTGGAGTGTTACATTCTCCCCTCCTTCAAATAATTTAATTCTCAAAATTTCTAGAATATTACTGTATAAAAAGACATGGGTGGTTCTTCATCATATGATCCATGGGTTACCATGTTGCATCTTCTATCTTATGGTTTCTCCATAGAACTGTTACTAAACAATTCATCCTATTTCTTTGTGCTTGTTCTCTTGTATCAAGAACCTTGACAGGCTATTCGCAATAAGAAAGATTGGGTTCCAGTTCGAATTACTCATATGTAAGTACATTCATTGGGTCCGGCATGTATTTTCTCAATAGTGATAGGTGGAACATATCATGATCTTTGGAGAGACTTGGCGTCATTACCACATAGTAATCTAGATCCCCAATTCGTTCTAAAATTTCGAAAGGTCCGATGTACCTAAGACACAGTTTACCCTTCTAACTGAAACATATAACACACTTCAATGGACATACCTTCATGAAAACATGATTTCCTACCCAAAATTCCAAATCCTTCCTTCGGGTATCGGCATATCTCTTCTAGCTACATTGTTCTACTTTGATGTAGTTTTGGATTACCTTCACCTTTTCCATCGTTTCCTCCATATTTTTTGGTCCAACTAGTTCTCTTTCTACAACATCATCCCAACAGGTTTGTGTGTGACATCTCTTTACGTATAACGCTTTATATGGTTCTATCTGAATACATGAATGGAATCTATTGATATATAAAAATTCTACCAAAGGTAAATATTGATCCTACATACCTTGAAAATCAAGTGAGCATGATCTCAACATGTTTTATATGGTTTGAATAGTCTGTTCTGATTGTCCATTAGTTTGGGGGTGGTAGGCGTTGCTCAAACGAAAGTCAGTATCCAGGGATTTCTGAATACATTTCCATAATCTTGACGTAAAACATGGATCACAATCCGAAACAATCAATAGTGGTATTCCATGAAATCTTACAACTTAGTTAATATATAGTCTTTCCAATTGTTAATGTGGTAAATCCTCTCTTATAACATGAAAATGTGCTGACATTCTAAGATGATCAACAATGACCCATATTGCATTGTTCGTTCAAGTTGTCTTTGGTAGTCCCATGAAAATGTACATCGTAATATTATCCCATTTCCACTCAGGTATGGGATGAGGTTGCATGACTCGTCATGGTTGTTGCCTTCCAACTTTCACTTGTTGACAAACCATACATCTTCACAAAAAATCAGCAATCTCCCTCATCATGTTGTCTTAGGAAAAATGTTCTTTCTAATCACTATACATTTAGTGCTATGAGGATGTGTAAGGAAATTTGATCTATGAGCATAATCCAAAAAATCCTTTTTTAGATCAGGTATATCAGGAAGACAAGGTCTCTTCCCAAATTTGAAAATTCCATCTTTATACACAATGTCACTCAATATCCCATCATTTATATTATTAATATTCTATTGAATCTCTTCATCGCAGGTCTGAGAACTCATTTTCCTTTCTACTAAAGATAGTTTGACAACCATTTGAAAAATTATTGATGTTTCACCTTCGATTGTGATTCCCATATCCATCATTTCTAGATACATGCATAAATGATCCTTTTTAACTCTCATCGTTTTCAGAACTCCATTATCCTTTCCACTCAATGCATCTTCAACCTTATTTTCCTTCCCTGGGTGGTAGTGTATAGTGTTATCATAATCCTTTAGTAGTTCAATCCATCACCTTTACCTTGTGTTTAGTTATTTCATTGAGAAAATATACTTCAAACTCTTCTGATCATTATATATCTAACAATTTTCACCATATAGGTAATGTATACATATATTCAATGAAAATATTACATCTTCTAACTCAAGATCATGAGTATGATAGTTTTTCTCATGAATATTTAGCTGTCGTGATGAATATGCAATAACCCTATCATTCTGCATAAGGACACAAAAGGGTACTTTCTTTGAATCATATCTATAAATAACATACTCATCATTCACTGATGGTAGAGTTAAGATAGTATCATTGACTAATATTCCCTTCAATTCATCAAAACAAATTTCAAATTCTTTTTTCCAAACAAATTTCACCACTTTTTGAGTGAGCTTGGTTAATGGGTTATCCAATCAGACAAAATTCTTGAAGAAACATCGATAATAACCTAGTAAACTAATAAAACTATATACCTCAGTAAAACTTGTTGGTGCTGGCCATTCATGGATTTATCATGTATTAGAAGGATCAATGGAGATTCCATCCTTATAGAAGATATGGCCATGAAATGAAATCTCCTGAAACCAGAAATAACATTTTCTAAACATACCATATAATTCATGTCTGCAATGAGTCTTCAGGATAATGCGAAAGTGATTTTAATTATCTTCATAGATTTTGGAGTACACCCAGATATCATCAATAAATAAAACTAAAATTTCATCATGATATTCATTGGAAACTCTATTAATTAGGTCCATGAATACATAGGGTGCATTAGTCAATCCAAATGGAATTACTGTAAATTGTAATGCCCATACCTGGATTGATATGTTGTTTTCAGAATGTCTTTTACAGTCACGCACAACTGATGATTCCCATATCAAAGATAAATCTTTGAAAACTATTTAGAACCATGAAGTTCCTCAAATAATTCATTATTCAGAGGTAGGGGATACCTATTTTTTATTGAAATAGCATTGATCTCCCTTTAGTCAATGAACAACCTCATAGATCCATATTTTTTTAACAAAAATGAAAAGGGATCCCCATGGAGAAAAACTAGGGAAAATAAACCCTTTATTACTCAATTCCACAAGTTGATTATTTAGTTCAACTAATTATACATTGGTCATTCTATAAGTGGTTTTTGATATGGGCCTTGAACTAGGAATTTAGTCAATGGAAAACTCAATTTCTCATTCTGGAGGATGTCCAAATAAATCATATGGAAACAAATCAAAATATTATTTCACAATAGGTACATCATCTATTTGAACATTCTTTTCCTCACCCATAATTATTTCATTCTCTTCATCCGCAATAATTTTATTTTGTTGAGCTATTGTGGATGGATCTAGAAAAGAATTAGGTGGTGGTGATTCTGCTCTAAAGATAAGGTGTTCATTATCATCATCATAAAAAATAGTAACCTCCTTCTTCTTATAATAAATTTTTTCATCATGGTCTGAAATCCAATCGATACCGAGGATTATACAAAATTACATCATGGGTATGCTGATGGGATCAAAAAATAAATAACATTTATATTCCCTAATGGGTACTGATTCAGAAAACATTGTGGCAATGATACTTCCCATAAGAGTATTTGTAGACAACATCCTTTTTAAATAAAATTGGAAATACATAATTTTATTAGAAAACTAGGAAGATATGAAACAGTGGGATGATCCAGAATCAAATAAAGGATTTTCTAAACTTGAGGAAATCGTTAAATTACCTACCACTACGTCTTTCAGAGCATCAAACACAATAGTAGTGATAGAATAATCTTGGCCTTCATCCCATGGCCTTCTCTATGTTATGTTCCCCTGATGCTTCGTGCATTCATTATCCTAATTCTCACTTTCTCTATAATTGTATAATTCTACATCGACAACCTCTTTCTTCCCCTTTCAATCACGAACATTATGGCCTTTTTCACCACACTTGTACCAGACTCTCATTCGCTTTTGGAATGTACGAGGGTGTTTCTTCCCAAATTTACTACAAGATGGATTTTAAACATTTTCCTACATGAACTTATTTCCATTTCTAGAGTGTTCAGTGGATCTATTCTTCTCTCACTTTTATTGAAAATCGCATGACATAGAGATTTCTTTTTCTGTCTTGATAGCACGTGAGATAATATCTTCGTACAACGAGAAGGATTTTGAGACTAATTATTGATGGATAAATGGTTTAACCCATTAATTGAATTATTAATCTTACTTATTAGGTTAAAAAAATAATATGATGCATGCCTTGATAACCTCGTAATGTTAGCCTCATACATTGGGACATTCTCATCCTTCTTTTTCCCCAGACTCAGAATTTGACTTTCCATATCTGCTCAATGGTCATGTGGAATTTATTTTTCTAATAAAATCTCATTAAATTCCCTACATTCCATATTTTATAGTTAATCATCTTCCTTTTTGTTTTGAATTAATGACCACCATTGATCAGCATCTCCAGTGAGGCGGTAATCTACAATGACAAGTTTTTCACTTTCACAACACCCCAAGGCGTGTAATATTTTCTCTAAAGAATTTTTCCATTGCTCAACCACTAATGGATTTTTAATCCCATTTAAATTTGGTGGTAATTTTCTAAAAAATCAATCTAACATTGATCCTCCATGATTTGGATCACGGTGCTCCATACGGGAAAAGTTATTATTGTAAACCTGAGTGTGTTGTCCTAGTATGGTGATAAGATAATCTGCACTAGTTGTATCACCATCTCTACTATAATTATCTTGAGCAGGAGTAAAATCCTACATGTATTGTGTGAATTGATATGGTTTTTATTCCTTACACTATTATCCATTTGAAAATAATTCCATAAACTATATTTTTTTATGAATCGAAATACATAAATGAAAACATGTAAAAGACATAACATAAACTGAACAGTTTATGGATATAAACCATAATCCTAAAAAATGTATTCTATGAGGAAGTATATACTCATTAACCATTCATAATGGTTTGTAATGAATATGAGAATTATTTAAAGCATATCCCCTGTGAGTTTTGTAACCAGGAGTGTAGCAAGGCCCGTTGCCGTGCACCAGTTCCCATTCGAGTCTAGCTCAAAGCAATGTTTTTCGAATTTTACCACTAGGTACATCTATGCATGAGCTGCATTTACCTTTTCATATCCATAAAGGTATTTATTTCTTCGAAAACTGTCAAAATCTCTAAAATAACAAATTCTAGGTAGTAATTCTATACTAATCCTCAATGTCTATCTTAGGGATATGTTTTCTAATAAGATTTTATCTAAATCGCATTTCCATGGTTTGTAATAAACTTCCTCTGATGCCAAATGTGAACCCACTACCACAGAAGCCCAGATTCAGTGCATTATTATGTACCTTTGTCATGATCATAAAAAGATCATGTCTCAAAAGAGTGATTAGTTTAGTAGTCTTATATGTTCTAGATACGTTCATAAGGTTTACATTACATCATAAAATGGAAAACTACAACAACAAGTTTTCCATGGAATACACAGTGATCTAATAGATTATCCCTGCAGGTCAGTCATAATATACCACTTCACATCCATGTAAAAATAAAACATAGAAATGGGTGAGCTCAAATACTCAGTAAGTATAAAAATATAGAAGAAACGTTCATAAATAAGCATAAAAATTTAGGGAAATGTATAAGACTAAAACAAAAGACTTTTTATTTTGAATTTCACAATAATATGGAACATATAAAAGTCAAATAATTATATTTACTAATTCACATGGATATTCTACAAGTCGAATAATCACATGTAATATCAATAGCCACTTTCATAATAATGGAATGCATAATGCCAGACTTTCATAACCACGTAGTCAAGGACCTGGGCCAAGAATACAAAAAATATTTCGTCAAGGCCTTGTGACAAGGCACTAGTTTGTCTCATGAAACATACCACTGCATCAACGAGCTATAGCGGGATCCACCCATCAAATATTAGTCCAATGCATTCCTTATATGAAATGTTTTAAACATAACAGAAACATTCATATTAAAAGTGGTATACGAAATGTCAATACATTATCCATAAACCATGAATGGTATAAAATAACACATCCATAGTCAAACATTTCACCAAATCATCAATAGAATATGGATGTTTTGTATCATAATAAATCAACTTTAAATAAACATAAAGTCCATCAATCAATTTTGACATAGATTAAATCAAATCATTTTTTAAAGAAATACCTATTTCTATTTTGAAATCATTTAGAAGTCATATTATTGTAAAAGAAAACATTTATTTTTAAAAGTTTCTTAAAAGCTTTTAAGGGAATATTTTATGATGTTATAATGGTGGTAAATAGTTTCACCCTCCGTATAAGTTAAAAAACAATCTTACATTAATTTTGTCGAAAAGGTCAAAAAGTACCTTATTTGGAAAATGACGGAAAGATTAATTTCGAACCATTTTATAAAAAATAAATTAAGGAAATAAATTACTTTAAACCATAGACTTTTTTTTAGTTAAAATGTTTTGGAATACATTTTTATTATACATGGATGTGGATGATAAAGAGGTCCAAGTAGATAATTACATATAAAAAACCTTGAATAAGGAAGTGGTTGTAGAATTAACCCTTACCTTGTACATTTCCTTGGTCGAGGGTAGGATAACCTCTTGTATAATTATGAAATAATTGTTATTAAAATATACAAGAATAATATACAATAATATAATATCATATATGATCTTTTAACATTGCTTTATTAATAATCTCTTAGTATTATCGTCGTTTTGGATGTTAACTGATTTGTTTTCCTTTATATGCTTTGTTACATAAGTAATGTTTTTTATGTATAGGATGTATCTTATTCATATTCAAAATGATATTAAGTTTTTAAAATTTTTTATATTAATAGAATAAAAATTATTCCTGAATGGATTATGATGGGGAATTAATCTCATCGCATTCCTTGAGACGGTAATCCGTACGTACGCACAAGCAACAATATCAATCTTTTGATATTAAAATAATATATAACATGATGTTATATAATATATAAATAATCATTATCATGTTATATTTATTATTATTATTTCAATTACACATCATTATTATACCCATCCAAATAATAATGTATTGAATAACAATTACACCATGACATGAAGACTGTAAGTCGTAAGTACGCACATACGGTGACATTTCATTTAAAGGATTGATAGAATAATGAATTTGGATGTGAAATATTTATAATAACATCATAGTATATATAAGATACTGGATTTATTATTTTATAATGGAAACAACAAATAAAGTGAAGTGGAAGAAGAAAATAACTTGAAATATGTTATGAAATATTTACCTCTTCTTCGGGTTCTTCTTTTTGATTTGATCAAAAAGGGATCTGTATGATGGATATATGACTAAATTAATGCCTTGAGGATTAAGGGAGGATAGTTTAGAGGGTATTTTGGAAGAATTTGGCCGAGACAAATGGCTTTGGAGGTGTGAATTATAGGGAAGGGTAGTGCCCTTTTATAAGTGGGGTGACATACACCTTAGGAGAAGCTAGAAATATTATTTTATAATAAAATCATTTTATGTTTCTAAAACCTCCAAATTTAATTATTTAAATTCTAAGGCAGGTATGGGTCGCACAAACACTCAACCAATTGGTTTTAGACTTGTTTGAGTCATTATTATTAACCTTATCTTTTAGATTTAAATCTTAGTTAAATAGTTTCACAATTACCATGTATCTTTCTATTTTTATATTATATGGTTAATAAACATTCTATATACATCCTAGAGAACCCCAAGTGGTTCTTTAATGATACACCTATAATTTAATAAGACATTTGGATAAAATTTTGATATTTAGGTATAGAATAGAAATTAATAATATTACATTACATTTAAAAATCCTTTTATGTCAATTTTGACACTATTTGGTATTTTGTTTTTTCTAAATTCATGACATCATTATTATTTCAAAAAAAACTCATCTATCTAACCCTAATATTTCTTATTAGCCTTTAAAAATATTGGAATTAATAAAAATTCTAAAACCATAGTCATTTGGATATTTATAATATCAATTATTTTAATCCTTAATTAATTCGGTAATTACTGCATCATCATTGTTTCATAAATAAATTTAATTATATAATGTTTAAAAAATATAAATAAAATATCATTATGTAGTAAGTATTTTTATCTTTATAATGAATATTTATAGTTGAATTTATCTTTATTTTAGCCCTATATGTAAAATAATTTACTTATTAAACATTGAATTTAACACTTTTAACACTTCTTTGAATTAAATAATAATAAATGTCCTAATCTAATCCAAGTGGACCTAAAGGATAATATTTTATTCCAAATAATGTTTTTGGTCAAATTACACATATAAAATAGACTTACGACATGTTTTATGGTAATACTAATGTCATTTTAATCCTTAATTAACCTTTATTACTTTTAACTCTGGTAAATAAAAGTAAAATGTTACTATTCACCAAAAATTATAATCATCTTATTGAACCAAATTTTACTTACTGTTAGCAACTGCGTCTTTCATATTTTTTAAATTCAACTCACAGAAGCCGTAATATTATATTTTATGTAAATCTCCAAATGCTTCTAGGAGGTGGTTAAAAGATGGTAAAAAGATCACTAAAATGTTTATATATGGAATATTTTTATAACCTAACTCCAATGAATTACATTGATCATATATAGGTATTATTTATATGTTTTTACCAAAAAAATTTTAAAACAAATAATTATTTCATTAATTTTTTAAACTATAACACAGTGTTTTGCACTATTCGTCAAAAATTGAATGTTTTCAGAAAAATACCAAAAAATCACCCTATGCTAATTTCAGTATTTTGAATCCAAAAATGAAGTCCTTTTTGAATTATAAAATTTATAAAATTTCTAAATGTATGTATTACAATTAATAATAGCTATTTTGATTGGTTGTGGTGTGTTATAACTCGAGGTTGCGTACAAAACACACAATTGTATTATTCAAAGAGAAGCGTACCGTGGAATATTGTGGTGTTACATCCAAGTTATCCTGTAGTGGTGGAATAGTATGATAATGTCATTCTTGATTATGTACCAGGATTAACTCTTTAAAGAGAGGTATACTACTACATGGACTTATACCTCGAGATGACACCAAAATATACACCAGTATATTGGATGGATCCCACAGAGCATTGTAATTTAGTGGTTCAGTTAAAAAACCTTTTGGGGAAGTTTTTCAGAAAGCCTATTGTTTTTCCATGGGCATCTTTGATTTTGTTAGCAAGGAAGGTTAATGGGATTCTGAGGCTTTTTGTAGATTATCGGCGCCTTAAACTAGGTGGCTGTGAAGAACAAGTATCCAATTATGAGTATTGATTATATTTATATCCAACTAAAGGGATATCCATGGTTTTCACATATAGAACTCGGATTGGGCTATCACCAGCTCACAGTACAAGATTATGACATAAAGAAGATAGCCTATAGAAGTTAATATGGACAAAATGAGTTCTTAGTGATGCACTTTATACATAACCAACTCCCCGGAATTGTTCAAGGGACTCATGAACATGATCTTCCAGTATTACCTTGATTGCTTCATGGTAGTCTTCATTGATAAAATATTGATATTCTTAGAATCATAGGAGGAGCATGCCACACACCTACAGATAGTTCTGGATACACTCTGAGAGAACCATCTTTATTGAAATCTTTTGAAGTGCTAGTTTTGGATATGGGAAGTCCACTTCATGGGGCACGTTACCTCGAATGTTGGAGTTGTAGTCGATCCTGCGAAGATAGTGGCAGTGCTTTCTTGGGAGCCACCTTGGAGTGTGACCGAGGTGGGGAGTTTCCTGGGATTGGATGGGTACTACCAGAGATTCATACCTGACATTTCCATATTTTCAACACGTTTTTCATATTTGATAAGGAAGGGAGAGAAATTTGTGTGGACATGGAAATTCTAGCAGAGTTTTCAAGAGCTGAGTTGCAGGATGATGAGTGCCCCCATCATGAGGCTACTAGAGGAGGGATTTGGGTATGTTGTATATTGTGGTGAATCTTGGACCAAACTAGGATGTGTCCTGATGTAGGAGAAAGCGTTGATTGCCTACGTCTCATTGATGTTGATGTATAATGAGAAGAAAAATTATAACCATGAACATGAGTTACCAGTAGTGGTCCTTGCACAGAAGAGATGGAGGAACTACTTGATGTGAGAATGATTTACTGTTTAATTTGATCACAAAAGTCTCAAGTATATCTTCTCACTGAAGGACTTGAAACTGAGACATCGACAATGTCTAGACTTTCTCCAGGACTATGACATTGAGATAGTATATACTCTTATTAAGGGGAACGTAGTTGCAGAGGCACTCAGTAGGAGGTCTGGACTACAGTTGATGAGTGATGTGATTTAGAAGCAAGCCACGTAGCAGATATCCTTTATAGATAGTGATATAGAATACTACCTCCAGTCTATGACAATTACTCCCCCACTCCTGCAGCGAGTTAGGGCAACACATATTGGGGACTTGAACGTAGAGGATAATTGTTCTCAAATATCCTCAATACAGGCTCTTGATGGATTTTATGAAGGTGGGGAGCATTTAATTATCTTAAGAGGATGCACCATAGTTCCAGTGACAGTACGAGAGGATGTGTTGAGGCTGTTCCACACATCCTCTTTAGCGGTACATTATGGAGTGGAGAAGATGTACCAGAACCTCCAACATCAGTACGGGTGTCTAGGGATGAAGAAGTCAGTGGCATAGTTTGTTTCTTGATGCCTCACTTGTCAGAAAGTGAAGGATGAGTATATGGTACTAGAAGGCCTAGCATAGATACTTGAGGTACCTTAGTGGAATTGGGATGGTATCTCCATGGTATTTCTGACATGGATATCACGTACACCTAGGGACCACCATTCCATCTGGGTGATCATTGACCGACTCACCGAGTCATCCCACTACATACCAATCTAAGAGAAAGGATCAGTAGATATCTTGGGATGCCTCTATGTACAAAATATTTTAATGACTATCGGGGTTCCATCGACGATAATCTATGATCATGACACACATTTTACTTCCCATTTGTATAAGGGATTGTAGGAGGCATTCCGGACTCTGCAACGCTTGATCCCCACCTTTCACCGAGAGACATATGTTTAGATGGAGCAGACCATACTGACACTCGAGGAAATGATTGATGTTTCTATCCTTAGTTTTGGCTATAGTAGATAGGACCACATTCCACTAGTGGAGTATGCATACAACAACAGCTATCACTCCACCATCGACATGGCACCATTTGAGGTCCTATATTGGATGTAACACACTGAGATTTTATAAGATATATTATTTTTAATTTCTTTCAAATATTCTATTGTACACTACACCATGATTATCTTGTGCTATACACAACACAGTATTAGCTTGTAGTATACGCAACACTAATCTTAGATCGTGTTAAACACAATTTCAAGTTTGTTTGATAATAATTATTCAACGCAACATTGAGTGCTTATATACATATATATTCGATGTATAAATGAAATATGGTTGGATATTTTTATACACAACACCAATGGAGTCTTTCACTACATGCAACCCTGACATGGCTTTCATAACACGCAATTGCGACCTTCTTCGATAGCGTGTGTTATACGCAATACCGGGTTTCATTAAACAAAGATATATAGTTATAATATTATTATGGACTAGACGTTATGAATATTATTAAGTAAATCATTAATTTAATGATATTATTATTCACCTTACACACTTTCTAGAACATGGAATGAGAACAAGATAAATTTTTCAGTTAAAATAAGTAGTTTTTAAAAAATGTAGTTTTGATGTCTTTTGAGGGAACACCCACATTAAATCTAGTTTCTGACATGTTTATAAGTTCAATTTGAAAAAAATACAATTCTTCTTTGGAATCATGATATAAAAATTTACTCTGGGTAAATTTCTCATATTATTCTGATAAATTTCATATTTTAATGAATAGTAAAAACACGCTATATTTTAATTAAAAACAACTTTTTTTCATCAGAATAATTTATATTGTTAAATTATAATATTGAATGGTTTTAATGTATAAATAGAATATATTTTTACCATTTAATATAACTAATGTCATTATCATTGATTTCAAATTGAATTCATAGGTAAAATCATTTTAATATTTTACAATGTTTTAACTTTTCAAACTCATTTTCTTAACAACGGGATTAATTTTAAATTAATTTCTGCATATTATGTGATTTGAATTAGGAAAAATGGATTCCATATTTGGAATTAGTGGGTCCAAATAATTTTAATAGGCTACTTTTTATTTTTGGGCACTATGAATAGTAACTACGGTAAATTTTATTTACTATAGTTCAAGGTAAATCCGGTAATTAAGGGTAATATAATATTATAAAATTACCCTAACACTTGTCTTAATATAATTGGATGATTATATTTTGTCCAATGACATATTTTGCTCGAAATAGAATACATTGGAACCCACTTTTATGTGATTAAGACATTTAATTTATTTTATTTAATAGAATGTGAAATATGTCTCAATCAAACTTTAATAATTATACATTTTTTAATATAAGGATATATAGAATATAAATTCGGTTAAAAATACTAATTTTAAAGATAATTTTTTATTTATTATGGTAATTTATCTGTAATTTTTATGAGTTATTTAATTACCATATTATCTTTTACATTAAAGATGCATAAATTATTTATTTAGTGAAAAATCAATAATATAGTTTCTATTGAAATAGTAATACAAATCAAAAGGCCAAAAAATATGAACAAAACTTATTTATAGTGTATATATAAACCCAAATCATCTAGTGGACTAATTTTTGACCATTTTAATCCTTTTAAAGGCAATTATGAAACTTTTATTATTTTATTTTAAATGATTCCAAAGATGTCACAATCATAAATTAATAAATATTACAAATTATATCTTTTTATTTTAAGATGATAAATTCGAGTAAAATTATTAATATGAAATATATGAGATTTATCTTCAACATAGTATTTTATTTTTAATTTTTATGCAACAAATATGTGTATTAAATAGTTATTCAAAAATGATGTAGTAATTAATTTATTATGAGAAAAATAAATTAAATGATTTTAAAAATATTAAAATAAATATAATATTAACTATTTAATGTTCTCAACGAATTTTCTAGACATATTTCACATGTTATAAATTCATTAAATATTTTGGTTAGTATATATCTTCTGTGTGAATTTTATTTAAAATAAAATAAATGAATAATGTCAAAATCTATACTATTGTTATTTTATAAATATAACATATTGTAAAATTGAATAAAATTCACAAAAATATTTAAAAATTATATATTAAAATTTATATGATCTTAAATGTCATAAATGATCCAATTATGGACAATTCATAAAATATAAAAAATTATTTATAACAATTGAAAAATTAGAATCTTATTACCACAAATAAAATAAAATAGATTAAATAAGGATAAATCAAGTTGATAATGTTTAAAATAGATCCCAACTTGACTAAATTTTATTTTTTGATGCAATTACAACCCTATATAATCTAATATTCGGATTTGAGTGACTTTTAATGTTTTTTATGTGGGTTTGGAATTTATTATAAATTTATATTTTTTTTAATTCCAAAGGAGCCCCTCTCCTCCCTTATAAAAGGGCAGCTCATCCCTCTCCTCCTCACACCATTTTGAGCCTTCAAGTTCAGATAACCCATGCCCAATTCCCTTATAATCTTCCTTAGCAACATACTAGATGTCTAGGTCTTCTTCAAATTCAAAATTTAGTGCCCTCAGAGGAGGTTTCAAAGAGGCGAGTCAAAGATGAGGTAATATCTTTTATAGATTCTTTCAAATTTATTTCTTCTTCTACTTCCTATTCATTAGTTGTTTCATAATGAAGTAATAACATAATTATCACTCATATATGGATATGTTATTATAAATATGAAACAACCCTATTTCACCTTCCATCCATCATACGAAAAATGAAATCACCGCATGTGCGTACGTACGGAATACTGTCTCCACGCCGTGGTGTAATATTGTTTCCACCACCACCTTACTTGAATGGGTATAATGGTGTAATGAATAACTATATATGATTATTATAATGTTTTATTTATTCTAAAATAGTATACATGTAGTTAAATTCAATTTCACGATCATGGGAACGATATAATCGCTCGTGCGTACGTACGGTCTACCGTCACCACGATGTGATGTGACTCATTCAACATGATTTCATTGAATATTGATTATATAAATGAATTGAATGAGTAAATGATATATATTACACTAATTCCATTCTGGAAATTAGTTATGTATGACCTAAAAAGAATAATAAGAATTTATTCGACAAAACATGCATAAGAGCATAAAGCAATAAAAACCCGAATAACAAGTAGCAATGAAATATTACTAATAAGAAGATACGAATACTACAATATATGATATCATAAAAATGAATATGATTCTGTAATAAGTAAATGAAATTATTTAAATCATTATACAGGAGGTTTGGATACGTCCGAAGAAAATCAGACCTAAGGTAAGGGATAACTTTTCCAATCTCGTTTTTATCCGAGGTTGTTTATTCATAAGTATGTACTGGGGTTATATTTATCATCTATTTCCCTGTATTCTAAAAATGGTTTCATGTATGTTTAATATCCTTTTTACCCATTTTGAATTTTACTATATGGTAGGTAAGGAATCTTTCTTTTGTTTACCATACGAGATACCTTTTGAATTTTACGGCAACAGTACGAGAATAATGTTTTTTTAACTTATACGGCATGAACAGATTATTACGGTTTCATAACGAATTATTTTCAAGAAGTTTTTCTCTACAAGATTTAATGATTATTTTCAACAAAATTATTTTTATTTTAAATTTTCATGACTTTTTTTGAAAAGAAAATGATATTTTAAAAGAAAGGATATTTTCCTAAAAATTTCATTTCATGGGTTTTATCAAAACTATTTTCCATCTAAGATGACATTATATAGTATGTTTATATTTCAAGTATAATTTCTCAATTATTTAAATGGCTTTATCCATATTATGATGAATTATAACCATTTTTTTTGTATGGATTATGTTATGATGGGATGATCTTTATAAAATCCACTTTATTCTTTGGATTATGATGTATGATTTATGTTTATTTTGTGGGACATGTAATAATTATTTCATTATTAGATGGGTGGGACCTATATCTCCCTCCAATGCATTGGGTAATGATTTATATCTCATTATATTGACATGGATGGAATGGAAAGTAAACCCAGTTCAGTAATACAGGGCTGGAACAACTACTAAACCCGGTTCAGTAAGGGACTTTTTCCACTAAGATGGTCTTTGCATCCATTCCTTGGCTACTATGAAAATCATATCATTTGCTTATTTTTTTTCCACAATTACATGCTTTATTCCCATGCTATTGTAACATTATTAATTATCTATTATGATTTATGCTTTACTAAATGACATGTTTTATATCATTGCTCAAGATTTTGATGTTTAAATATTATGTTCATGTTTTGAAGTTCAAATGTATATGGTTTGTTTTATTTTTTCAATGCTTACCCTTAATGAACATTTGAGTTCCCCCTTTATATGTTTTCTTTTCCCCGGGATGTTATGAAAGTTTTTAGGTATGAAAAAAGGAATATTTTTATGGGAGATGTTGAATATATTTCACCACGATTAAAAGATTATATTCCGATTTTACAAAGACACTAAAATATTACGGTCCTTTTGTATCTGTTTTATTTATGTATCAGATATTCCGAAAAAGTAATGTAATGTCTATGTACATCATGCTATGGGCCTCTATAGTTGGTATCATAGGAATGTTGTAGTAAACCTTTTGAATGTAGGATGCTAGAACTTTAGTGACATCCCTAGAGATATTTCTAAGGTATGTCTAGGGAAGTCTCTAAGGATAAGAATAAGTAAAGGTTATAGTACTAGAATTATGGTAACGATATAATAAATAAACCTAATATGTTAGATATTGAAGGTAATCCCACTTTATTATGTTGTTTTCCTAGCATGATTTTTCCCTCTCACACTATTCTTTTTGGGTTTTAGACGATGGATGGAACCTAAAAGAACAGTGTCGATCAATGTAATGTACAATGCAATGATTGTCATTCTAAACAAACCAATGTTATGCGAGTTAGAGTGAAAAATCTTATTTATATACTTACACAAGCTATGAATCATTAGGGTCTTTCGAATGAGCAGAGAAGGGAACAATATTCTATTGAGTCCTTCGTGAGGCAATGTCCAACTTCTTTCATTGGGTCTTCTGATCCACTTGTTGATGAACAATAGATATGTAACATTGAAAAGATATTTTCCATACTTCGCTGTTCAGATCACGAAAAATTCATTTTGGATGTTTACCATTTAGTAGGTGAAGCAGACCAGTGGTTCACTCTAATTAAGAATACAAGGCCCCAAGATGAAATTGAATCAATGTAATGGGACGAGTTCAAGAACTTTTTTTTAGTATGTACTTCCCTCGTATTATTCAATCAACGATGGAAAATGAGTTCCTTGAGATTAAGAAGAAGGATGATGAATCTATTGGTATATTTGAAGCGAATTTTACATGAATTTCAGGGTATGAATATGGATTTATCATCCAACCTGAAAGTAAAGTTGATTGATTATTTAGTGGCTTAAAACCAAGTCTATTAAGGGAATTACCTAAAAGAGACATCAGTAGCTATGGATAAATTATGTGTTGTTCTATCAAGGTAGAAATATAAGTTGGTGTAACATATCCATCTCATGGTTTTGACATGAAATTAAAGATGGAGTTCAAAGAAATGCCTCAGAACATTGGTGGAAAAATTGTGAATGTTTCTTTATGCTCAAAGTTATGAAAGGAGAATGGTGGATTTTTCCTAAAAGGTACATAAAAAATATTTAAGCGTGGAAAATAAGGCCATCGAGCTGTTGAGTGTCGATGTAATGGAAAAAAGGTAGCTAATGATGTAAATAGAGAAAAGTCTACAGAAAAATGCTCCTCCAACACTTTAATGCTTCAAGTGCAAGGAAATGGAAAATTATGCTAATCAATACCCTAATCCAAGGGTTAATGATGATCTATGTGAGCAACCTCTTAAGGAAAAGGTCAAAGGGTAGTCACATGAAATCAATATTGTCGATGTTGAGTATGAAAAATATGTAGTGGAATGATTAAGTGTTTATGTAATTGAATTTTAAAATAGTATCATGGAATGTCATTTATGTTATCGTGGAATTTTAGAATATCTTTGTATTGGTTTTCAATAATTATATGGTACCGGTAACCATGAAAAGTGATTGAAATATTTTCAGAAAGAATAATGTAGGCACATAATTATGGGATAATGATAAAATGAAATGATCTCATGACTAATATAAGGAAAAATTAATATCATGGTTGAGTATAATGAAATTTTGATATTTTTGTATGTATAAAGATTTTACTTTTGACATCATTCATGTTTTCACTAAGGTTGAATGGGTACTCATGTTTCTAGAGAATACATGATTAATGTATTAAAATGTTTGGAATATGAACAAAAAGATATAGCATATGATATATGGGGGATATATGATGGTATTCACATGCTCGGTAGATGACATTTCCAGTAATAATTTTCTTTATACCATGAGATTGGACAGATGTTTTTTGGATAAGTCTTAAGGTTGGAGTAGATTATTTTGGGCATCAGATAGTATTGTTTAAGCCTATAAATTTTTTTGATATTATTTTTTAATTTTATAATAGTGTATTTTTAGAAAAACTATAACCCGTATGATGGGTGACAACCTGCCGTGTCGGACAAGGATGTGGAAATTGAACCAACAACGTAAGTACGACATGCCTTTATTGCCTACAAATGGCCTACTAGAAGTCCCTGGTTAGTAGAAACTAGTTTTATTTTATTAAGCGGTATGATAGATGAAGTATAAGTCCATTTTTGGAATCATATATGATTAACCTCACCATAGATGGACTTATGTATATTTGTTAACTTTTGAAAAACTTTTGTTTGAGACAGATGGAATGACCTATAATTCTATCGCATGATCTGCTAACACTTCACGGAATACAAATTCAACATCATTTCTTTAAGAGATGATGTGGAAATTGTTCAAGGCACAAACAACAGTAAGAATGCACCAATATCAAATAATTATTTCTTTTAATTCAAAAATTCTTCAACTTTAGGGAAATGATCATGAATATAAAAAAATGTTGTCTTATTGTCCTTATATCTGATGAATCAGATGGTACATTAAATCATCACAAATTTATGGCTTTGTGATTGTTGTCTTTTTCATATCCATGTTCTCTACCACTATCCATCAGAACATGATGGTTATATTTCTCTTCCATATCCATATTTTCACCTATTTTATCCTATGTGTAAACACATTTATTAGATAAATTGGGTAACCATTTTTTTTCATACATTAGTTTTTAAAGATATGTTTTGGTATTCCTTCTTATGATGTGGGTTTCTATGAAAGGTACTCTCATGTAATAACCCATTTATAACCCTGGCAAATTTTGAGGTAGAAATTCATTTTAAGGGGGGTAGAATGTAACACCCCGAGATTTTATAAGATATATTCTTTTTAATTTCATTCATATCTTCTTTTGTACGCTACACCAAGATTATATTGTGCTATACGCAACACCTTATTAGCTTGCAGTATACTCAACACTAATCTTGGATCGTGTTAAACACAATTTCAAGTTTGTTTGATATTAATAATTCAATACAACATTGAGTGTATATATATAAATATATTCAATGAAAAAATTAAATATTGTTGGATTTTTTATATGCAACAACAAATGAGTCTTGCACTACATGCAACCCTATCTTGGCTATCATTACACGCAATCACGACTTTCCTCGATAGAGTGTGTTGTACGTAATACTGGGTTTAACTAAACAACGATATATAGTTATAATATTATTATTGACTAGCTATTATGAATAGTATTAACTTCATTTTAAATTTTATAATATTATTATTCATCTTAAACACTTTCTAGAACATGGTATGAGAACAAGATAAAATTTTCAGGTAAAATAATTATTACTCAAAAATGTAGTTTTGCCCCCTTTTGAGGGCGCACCCACATTAAATCTAGTTTTTGACATGATTATAAGTTCAATTTAAAAAAATAAACTTTTTCTTTAGAATCAGGATATAAAAATTTACTTTGGATAAATTTTTCATATTATTCTGATAAATTTTATATTTTAGTGAATAATAGAAACAAGCTATATTTTAATTCAAAACAACTTCTTTTCATCATAATAATTTATACTGTTAAATTATAATATTTAATGGGTTTAAAGTATAAATATAATATATTTTTTCCATTTAATAAAACTTATGTCATTAGAATTGATTTTACATTGAATTCATAGGTAAAATCATTTGAATCTTTTGCAATATTTTAACTTTTCAAACTCGTTTTCTTAACAACGAGATTAATTTTAATTTAATTTAACAACTTAAAAGATTTGAATTAGGAAACAGGGATTCCATATTTGGAATCCGTAGGTCCAAATTATGTTAATAGGCTTCTTATTATTTTTGGGCACTATGAATAGTAACTATGATTAATTTTATATACTATAGATAATGGTAAATCATGAAATTAAGGGTAAATATAATATTATAAAATTACCATAACACTATATTAATATAATTTGATGATTATATTTCGTTTTATGTCCTATTTGGGTCGAAATTGAATCCATTGGAACCCACTTGGATGTGAGTAAGACCTTTAATTTATTTTATTTAAAAAAAGTGAAATATGTCTCACTCAAAATTTAATAATTAAACTATTTTTAATATAAGGTTATACAGAATATAAATTTCTGTTATAAAAAAATAATTTGAAAGATAAAATCTCTTTCTTTATCATGGTAATTTATTTGTAATTTTTAAGTGTTATTTAGTTACCTTATTATCTTATATATTAATGATGCAGAAATTATTTATTTACTGAAAAATGAAAAATATAGTTTTTATTGAAATAGTAATACATATTAAAAGGCCAAAAAATCAGAACAAAACATATTGATAGTGTAAATATAAACCCTAATCATCCACTAGCCGAATTTTTGACCATTGAGATACTTATAGAGGTGATTATGGAACTTATATTATATTATTTTAAATAATTCTAAAGTTGTCACATTCATAAATTAATAAATATAATAATTTATATGTTTATATTTTAAGATTATAAATTAGATTAAAAATATTAGTATGAAATATATGATATTAATCTTCATCATAGTTTTTTATTTATAATTTTTATGCAAAAAAATAAATATATTAGATAATTATACAAAAACAATGTAGTAATTATTTTATTAAGATAAATATCAAATAAATGGTTTTAAAAAATTTTAAATAAATATTATATTAACTATTTAGTGTTCTCAAATAATTTTATATACAAATGTAACATTTTAGGAATATATTAAAAATTTTGGTAAGAATATATCCTCTGTGTGGATTTTATTTAAATTAAAATAAATGAATAATGTCAAAATTGACACTATTGTTATTTTATAAAAATAACTTATTATAAAATTGTTTAAAAATCACAAAAATATTTAAAAAATAAAAATTGAAATTTATATGGTCGAAAGTGTCTTAATGTATCCAATTATGAACAATTCACAACAAATAAATAATTATTTATAACAATTGATAAATTAGAATCTTATTACCACAAATAAATTTAAATTGATTAAATAAGGATAAATAAAGTTGATAATGTTCCAAATAAATTCCTAACCTGTCTATATTTTATTCCAACTGTATATCATCTAATATTCGGATTTGAGTCATATTTGGAGGTTTTTATGTGGGTTTGGAATTTATTATAAATTAATATTTCTTGTAATTCCAAAGGTGGCCCTCTCCTCCCTTATAAAAGGGAACCTCCTCACTCTCCTCCTAACACCATTTTGATCCTTCAAACTCGGCCAAACCCTGCCCATTTCCCTTATCAACTTCTTTAGAAACATACTCGAGGTCCTGGTCTTCTTCAAAGACCAATTTTAGTCCCCTAAGAGGAGGTTTCAAAGAGGTGTGTCGAAGAATAGGCAATATCCGTTTCCAATTCATTCGAATTTATTTCTTTTTCTACTTCCTCTTATTTAGTAGTTTTATAATGAAGTAATAACATAAGAATCACTCATATTCTGATATGTTATTATAAATATAAAACAACCCTATTTCACCTTCTATCCATCCTACATAGAATGAAATCACCCCGCGTGCGTACATACAGAATACCGTCTCCACGGTGTGGTGTAATCTTTTTTCCACCACCACCTTACTTGGATGGGTATGATGGTGTAAATAATAACTATATATGATTATTGTAAAGTGATATTGATTATGAAATAGTACACATACACTTCAATACAATTCCATGATCATGGGAATGATATCATCGCTCGTGCGTACGTATGGCCTACCATCTCCACGATGTGATGTGACTCATTATACATGATCATAAATGAATAATGATTATATAAATGAATTTAATGAATAAATATGATATATATTACACTAATACCATTCTATAAATGAGTTATCTATAACCTAAAAGGAAGAATAAGAATTTATTCGACAAAACATGCATAAGAATATAAAGCAACAAACACCCGAATAACAAGTAGAAATGAAATATTACTAATTAGAAGATAAGAATATGATCATATTTTATATCATAAAAATGAATATGATTATGTAATAAGTCAATCACATTATCAAAATCTTTATACAGGAGGTTCAGATATGTATGAAGAAAATTGGACCTAAGGTAAGGGATAACTTTTCCATTATCTTTTTTATCCGAGAGTGTTAATTCGTAAGTATTTACTGGGGTTATATTTACCATCCATGTCCCTATTTTCTAAAAATGGTTTCATTTATGTTAAAATTCTTTTTTACCCATTTTTACTTTTACTACACGGTATATACGGAATCTCTGTTTTGTTTACCATAAAAGGTACTTTTTGACTTTTCTGGAAAAAGTACGAGAAGAATGTTTTTTTAACTTATACGACATGAACGGATTCTTACGGTTTCATAATGTCTTATTTTCAGGAAGTTTACTCTATAGGATTTCATTATTATTTTAAAAAAAAGATTTTTATTTTAAAATTTCATGGAAGTTTGTAAAAATAAAATTATTTTGAAAATGAAATGATATTTTCCTCAAAAATTCATTTCAAGTGTTTTATCAAAACTATTTTCCATCTAAGATGAAATTATTTTGTATGTTTATGTTTCTAGTATAAGGTATCCAATATTTAAATGGTTTTATTATTCTTATAATGAATGATATCTGTTTTTTTTTGTTTGGATTAGGTTATGATGGGATGATGTTTATGAAAACCATTTTATTCTTTGGGTTATGATGGATGATTTATGTTTATTTTGTGGAACAAGTAAAAATGATTTAATTATGAGATGGGTGGGAACTATATCTTCCTAAAATTCATTGGGTAATGATTTATATCTCATGATATAGACATGGATGGGATTGCATGTAAATCCATTTCAGTAATACAGGGCTGGAACGGCTAGTAAACCTTGTTCAGTAAGGGACTTTGTCCACTAATATTGTCTTGGTAGCAATGCCTTGGATACTATGGAAATCATATCATGTGATTAATTTTTTTCCACAATTACATGCCTTCTTCCAATGCTATTGTATCATGATTAATGATCCATTATGATCTTTGCCTTACGTACTGCCATGTTTTATGTCATTGCTCGTGATTTTGATGTTTAAATAATATGTTCATGTTTTGTAATTCAAATGTATATGGTTTGTTTTTTTTCCCCATGCTTACCCTTACTCAGAATTTGTTCTCACCCTTTATATGTTTTCATTCCCCCCCAGGACATATAGAATGGTTTTAGGTAAGAAAAAAAGGAATATATTAATGGTATATGTTGAAGATATTTCACCAAGATTAGAAGATTATATTCCAAGATTCCAAGGACACTAAACTATTAATGTCCTTTGGTGTCTTTTTATTTATGTATAAGATATTCCAAAAAAGAAATCTAATGTCTATGTATGTCAGGATTTGGGACTCTACATGGGGGACTTTCCAAATAACCTCTATGATGGATAAACCAAGGGGGGTCTGCACTTAGGGGTCTCTAGTTGGTACATGCCACCACAGAGAAGGTGTGGATAATCTAGGAGAGGATAGAGACTACACATAGCCATTAGAAATCTGTCACTGACTAGAGACAGAGACCCATAGAGTTTGAGGAGGGAGGACATGTCTTCCTATGGGTCTCACCTCGCTAAGGTTTTCAGATATTTGGTTGTGGCGGCAATTTATCTCCCAATTTAATTAGACTATTCTAGATCCTCAACAATGTAGGTGAGGGGTGTACCATCTTGCTCTTTCCCCCATAGATGCACCAGGTGCATAATTTTTTCAATGTGTCATAGATGAGGAGGTAAATTCATGATCTATCACATGTTATCGACTAGGGAAAGATGGAAATCAATGATGGGGAGACAATTTTATAGTTCCTGGTCGAGATAGAGGATTGAAATGATCGAGTCCTTTATGGGTGTTTGATTACCCAAGTTCATGTACCTTGGCAGCACAAGAATCTCCAAGAGAGAACCTATGAGTGGGAGGCCCTAATACGTGCTCAGTACCCACATGTGTTTCATTAGATTTGTTATAGTTTTTAGGGATGAAAATCCCTATGGTGGGGATACTGTAATGTCTCGTATATTCTATATAATGTTTTTATAAATTATTTGGGATTATTAAAAGTCTGCAAAAATTGATGCTGCTTGATTCTAAGGCCCGATGTTTCCAGAATTGATTATTAAACTTTTTATAAGGTACATTCAGTAAACTCACGGGTGGCATTTTCAATCTTTTGATGAGGTGATAAAATTAAAAATTTGAGGGAAACTTTTAATCTAGATCACTGTGATTCACCTAATACAAAATTATCTGTGACCTTTGTAGGTCATCTAAAAAAGTTATTTTTATTGACATTAATGGAATAATAAAATATCATAAAAATATTATTTTATTATCCTACCTTCTGTTGAGCGGTAGTGGTGGGACCGATGGATTGTCATTACATTTAATGGATTGACTCTTCAGTTGCGTAACCTCACTGTTGGGAATTAAGATCTTCATTAATTAAAAACCCCTTAATGAACCTCATTAATTTCATTAAATTCTATTGGGAAAAAATCTCTCAAGGCATCATTGAAGTATTTTGGAGGTGATTGTGTTTGTTGACAAAGTGATCATCTGTGTTGTGATTGTTGACAATGCAAACCATGACCTGAAAATTTGTTGACAAAGGGGATTTCATGGTGAAAGGTAGAGTTCAAGAGCTGTGGTCAACGATCCATGTTTGAATAAATAACATAGATAATGTAATGTAAAATATGGAGGTGGTACAAAAAGAATAGATATAAGGTGGCACTATTTTCCGGTGTTTGCCAAATTTTTGGGCCTGAAAATCGACAAATGAAGAAAAGTGTTTTTAGCCAAGGAACTTGCGCGCCGAGGACATGGAGTTTAGGAAACATTCACGCCATATGTTTTTTATGATCAGAAGATCAAAATATGGAAAATGGCACAGGGTCGCACAAGTTTGGGAGTTGCTCGCGCAAGTGTCTTGGAGGATAGAATACTTGCGCGCCAAGACTGGGTCGCGCAGGTGACTTGTGTGCCGTCACACAGGGTGGTCAATTTACCTAAAAATACTGGACCACCCCTCATTTCTAACCCGTGTTCAAAACTTTGAGAAATCAGAGCTCCCGTCGTGCAGGTGTGGTGGTCGCGCAGGTAGTGTGTGGTCGCACAGGTGGAGTTGTGCGCCAGTGTGAGGAGTTGCGCGCCAGTGTGAGGAGTTGTGCGCCAGTGTGAGAAGTTGAGCGCCGGTTGGACGTTTTGCTCCAATGTTTGTTTTTGCATAAAAGGAAGTGTTTCTCGCATGTTCATAGTTGAGGAAGCTTGATTCGCGCAAGTGTATGAGGATGACTTGTGCACCCGTTGTGACTTGCGCGCCGATACTTGAACGCTGAGATTGACTTGAACGCCAAGTAAGGTTTATTTCAAGAATTGATTTTCAGGCTGCATGGAAGCTAGATGTTTGCCCGATACCTTCTGTGCAAAGAGATATTCATCTATAGGTGAAAATTGGGCTTCAACAGAGCATCTACTTACAGAGGAAGATGCATTCCTTCATGCAGATGAATAGACCTATTGGTCTATAAACTGTGAGTGGATCCTTTCCGACGCAGTGAGAAAAGGAATAACAAGAAGGTGATCCTCTCCACCAGTAGTGATCCAGAGAGAAAGAAATAGGGAGTGAAATTTGGGAAAGCAGTGAGCCAACCCTAAATCATGTAAAGGCAGTGAGCCTGGGACAGAGTGACTATACCCGAACCTTGTAATCCACAGCTAGTGAATTTTAGTGTAATTTGGTATGACTGGAAACCTGTCGGCGTATGGTCCTTGGATGTAGCCCTTAGCGGTGAACCAAGTAAAATTGTTGTGTCCTGTGCTTTCTATACTTTCTGTTTATATTGTGCAACAGGAAAGAGAGAGAAGGGTGTTTTTCTTAATAGCTAAACAAGATCAGAACATGCATTAATTTTAAATTAGTCATACCCTGATTCACCCCCCTCTCAGTGTATTCAGCCTTGTGAAGATAACAATTGGTATCAAAGGGAGGGTTGATATTTGTTCTTCTCTCATTGGAGGTCACTAATCATAGAGGGATTCCAATCTTTGAAGGATGTAATTTTCAGATATGGAAAAATTGAATGCAACACTATTTCCGATCTTAGGGAATGGATGTGTTTTCAGCATTTTTGCATGGTATCACAGCTGATATTACTAGTGGTGCATTATCAAAATCTGAGCATAAAGAGTTGGATGCTGATGCCAAAGCAATCAATGCCTTAGGGGGAGCCCTTTCCAATAGTATCTATACAAAGTTGATGTCATGAAAAACGTCACAGGCCATGTGGGAAAATCTTTTGAAAATTTGTGAAGGGGATACAAAAGTCAGAGTGTAAAAGCTGCAAGTGTTGTGGAACAAGAATGAAGATCTAATAATGAACCCGAATGAGTCTGTTGATTCATTCTTTGACAGGGTAAATGTAGTGGTAGAAGACATGCAAGGTCTTGGTGAGAGTATCAAAGACATTAAAATTTTGAAGCGCATCTTGAGAACACATCCACCTTGGTTCAATCCAAATGTTTTGGTTTTGGAAGATAATGACCTGAAAGGGCTGACATTGGATAACCTGCATAACACTCTTGTTGCATATGAAATGAGAAATGATGATAACGACGTAGTGGAAAAGGGGAAATCTAAAGAGGTGGAATTTAAGGCCATGAAGAAGCTCACTATTGAATATTATCAGGAGGAAGAAGAGACAGATGAGGTGATGTCATTCCTTTCTTAAAATCTGAAAAGAGGAAAATGAATGTTTAAAGGGAAACTTCCACTAGCATGTTTTCTATTTGGAAATGTTGGTCATCTTAAATCAAGATTCTCCAAAAAATTTCAAGAAGAAAATGATGAAGATGAAGTTGAAATTCAAAATAAGAAATCTTCAGCCTATGTGAATGGGAAGAAGCAGTTCAAGAGAAATTTCTTCAAGATGAAGAATCTTATTTCACAAGAAATAGACAGTTCAGATGAGTCTGAGGATGAAGAAGTTGAGGAGTTTGAAAATTGTAAAGATCATAGGAAAAATGCTATGGTAGCGGTCGTCGGTAGTTCTCAGGAAAAGGATGAAACTGACTTTGGAGTAGAGGAAGAAGAAGTTGAAGGAGGAGTTGATATGGAAGATGAGTTGGAAGTAGCTCTTGAAGAAATTTTTGTTTGGAGAGAAAAAACAATGAAATCCAATAAAGTTGTTCATGATGCCAAACTCTATATGCAGCAGTAGGAAGATGAGAAATCTGAATTGATGGAAGAAATTGGAAAACTCGTGTTATCAATACTAGAGAACTCAAAATCAGTTAGTGAGTATATTCTCAAGATTAAAGAATAGAAAAGTGAGATCGATGGCATGAACAGAAAAGTGAAAGATCACGTCAAGCAAATCTAAGAGCATGAAGAAGAAGTTGTCAGTCTACGGAGAAAAGTTAAAGACCAGGAGAAGCCTTTGATTCCCAATACATTATTGGGAAAGAAGATCATTCCAAAGACTGAAAAGATGAAAGAGGCACCTAGTAGTTCAGCTGGAAAGAAGCTATAAGGCCCCAGCCTTAAACCTTACTTAATATTGATTTATTACAAGATTACACGTTGAGGATCTTTTCAGGTTTAGAGTTTTAGAGAATTAGATCATGAAACGTGCATTACATTCCACATTTAAACAAAGTGGTTACATAAAAGATAGTATTCATTCTTCCCATCAACGAAAACATATTTAAAATAAAACATGGATTCTTTCTTGACACTTCCTTGACACTATCATCACATCATGTACCATTCCCTTGACCTGTGAAAAACATTTCAAAAACTTGGGATGAGCAT
Source organism: Viscum album (assembly GCA_963277665.1). Lineage (NCBI taxonomy): Eukaryota > Viridiplantae > Streptophyta > Magnoliopsida > Santalales > Viscaceae > Viscum > Viscum album. Next base: position 2,012,283,051 of record OY728153.1, on the reverse strand, counting down.
AAAAAGCTCAGTAAGGGTTATAAAAATATGTAAAGGAAACATGAGTTCATATATACATAAGAATGAAATCATACTTTACCCATAAAACATAGGCACTTTAACATGCCTCATCAAATCATGAATAAATCATAGAAGTCATAAGACATAAAAGTAACTTGAGGCATTCGAAACATTCTTACGTAGGGAGTAACCCTCTTGGTTACGTTTGGAATACCCATCATAGTATATTCCCTAAATCTCTTCGTAGAAACCTTAACATTTCACTCCATCGATTTACGCAATTCATTGGAGAGCTATATCGGGCTCACCCGCCCTTAGTTTATCACGGAACCACCCGTCTTTATAATAATGCCCAAGAACCTCAACATAATCATATCACATAAAACATGCATAAATGAAACATAACATTTCCACCTTTCAATCACAAGATATCAATACAACATATTGATATAAAAACATTATGAAAACCATTTTCAATACCAAAATAAAAGAAAAGTAAAATGTGATATTTATTTTTCTTTGAAAAAGAAGGTATGGATTGTAGAGGAAGCTGAAACCCAAATAACGGTCACGGCGGCGGAGAAGTCGTTGTCTCCGCATACGTACGACAAAAACATTCCCTTTTATCGTTTTGTAAAACGCTTCGTATAAAAAATATTCCTTTTGGATAAACGTAAAAGTCAAAGGGGTTTATACATCGTATAAAAGAAAGTTGTGTATAAAATAAAATATGCCTCAATGAAAGGAGATTGAGACGATGTCCCACACAAAAACGGTATCCTTGGTTTAAGGATAAATCAATTACATAATTATGTGTGACAAATGAATACACCAAATATAAGTGGATATTAAGTGTAAAACAATCAAAGGTCATTCACACATATTAAAAGGATGACATATTCAATAACTTCATGTTGAACCCAAAGAAATCGAAATTGGGTTAAGAAATTCCCTTGACAGCCTAACGACATCACATCAAAATGAGTTGATGAGAGATAAAAAGTGTATCTCATCACTTGGACATAAAATTTACATCAATAAGGATATATGAGAATATATACCAACATAACAATATGTAAATTAAAATACCCAACAAAAGAAGTCTTTTAAAAAAGAGGAGGGTGAAAGGTTCCCTTACCGACTTGGGTATCATTCAAAACATACACCCCATGAAAGAAGGACAATAAATCATTGATTTAAATAGTCCTAAAATAAATTATATTACACAAAGAGTAGAATAATGGGCAGTACATACACCACTCAAAGGAAATTGTGGAAAATGTAGCATAAATCTCACAGGAATAAAATTGAGATGAAAAATCCCTTACGAAAACTCAGCAGCCTAACGGCGCCACATAAAACTTACAAAAATGGATTGATGAGATCAAATATGGTATCTGATCATATTAACATAAAGTTTATAGAAATAGGAATATAAAAGAACATCCCCCAACATAACAAAGAGGAGCTTAATAGAAGTGACATAAAGGATAGTACTTAAAAAGAAAGAGAGAGGTTAGATCTCTTATGAAAATTCAACAGCCTAACGGTGCCACTCAAAACTTCCTAAATGGATTGATGAGAGAGAATAGGGTCTCTCATAACATGAACATAAAATTAAATTAATTTTAATATAATATAACATCCCAATAACAAGAAATATGAGCTTTAGAGGGAATGACATAAAAGAGTGTACTTAAAAAGAAAGAGAGGAGTAAGATCCCTTACCTCAAGTCCAACTTGTCTTGTTCATTTATTTATATTCCTGAATAATAAACTTGGGTAAATTAATAATTGACAAAGTACATCCTTTAGAGATTATTATTCAGTTCAAATCACATATTATAATATTATAATAATTGTTTAATAATGTTAGTTCATATCAGACGTTTTTGCCGATGTTTGGTACACGAGTCAAGAATGAACTTGTTTGAAAAGGGATTGCCCATGTGGTTATAATTAAATAATTTAAAGAATAGTATTAATGATTAAAATATCATATATATCCATTCAATATTCATTTCATACTATTCCATATCATTTGTAGATAAAAAACGAAAAGCACCGTTCATGGAGATGGCAGGCCGTACGTACGCATGAACGCTACTTTCATTTTTTTTCATATTAATGGAATTAAAAAAAAACGAGAGAGATATATATATGTTATAATTTCAGAATGATATCCATAATTTTTATGTAATATATTACATATATATAATTTATATATATGTACTTATAATATTACATTACATTTTGAGATAAGAAATGAAATGTACCGTTCATGGAGACGGTAAGCCGTACGTATGCATGAATGCTACTTCCATTTATATTTCATATTTAATTGAATTAAAACATAATGATACATAATATTTTTTTAATTCCAGTATTTTATAATATGTAATATTATTAAATATAGCCTTTATACGTACCACATATGGTATTAACGAATCAATTCACTTTGAGGGGGCGGTAGTCCGCACTTCCTTAAATGAAGATATGGCGTTTACCCATAATGGAAACCATAAAGGTATGCCCAAAATAAAAAATACAGAGGCTTAAGGAAAACATAAACATATTATATATCACATATAAATATAGTTTCATCTTAATTTCCACATTTTATGGTGTTAAAAGAATGTTGAACAATCATCGTTTCAGGAGGCCGAAATTCGACATCCACGGAAACAGTATGTTCATTAACCATTAGATGTAGGTGTGTGAAAGTGTAGCGCTAATAATTCTTATAACAACATCCTAGTATATTTATGATACTGTATTTGTTACAAAATAAATGAATAAAAAGAGTTATGGGGTTGGAGAAGAAAAATAAAACAAAAGGACTCAAGTGAAGACATTACCTTAAAATCAGGTAACTCCCTTTGGATTGAGCTCAAAGGCTTCCTTGGGAAGACTTCTGCCCAAAGTGAGGCTTCAAGGAGTAATAGAAGTAATTGTAGAGATAGAATGGGCAGAGGTTGGCCGAGCCAAAGGCTTTTGGAGTGTGGGTAAGGAGGTAGAGTTGGGGGCCTTTTATAAGAGGAGAGGAGGGGCACTCTTGGAAGTTAAGGAAAAGTCACTTTATTTTAAAATGGTATTTGGATTTAAGAGGTCCCAAATTGATGTGTTTCAAGGATAAGGTGATAAGGGTTCTAAATCTACTCATCCAATAGGTTTTGGACATGTGTAGGTCTTAGAGATTACATTATCTTTTCATTTTATTTAAATCATTAAATAATGAGGTCATCGCTGCATCATCATGATGTCATAAATAATTTATTTTATTTAAAGTCTAAAAATTATAAAAAAAATTACTATGATGTCGGAAAGTTTTTTATATTTCCAATGAATATTTATAGTCAAAAATCTGATTTGTATAACCCCATGTAAAAATTGTTTTAGTAAAACATTTCATGTTTGTCTCATTTTTACTTAAACATTAAATAAAAAAATATTAATGTCATTTTCCAACCAAAGTGGCATCATGGGGTCCCCAAGTTGACCCATGGGTTGTCTTGGTCGCCCATGACACATCAAATGAGGTTAGGACATGTGTCAAGTTCATTTCATATTATTAAAACATTATTTGTACCCTAAACTACACTAATTACCTCTAATCACGATTAAAAACTTAATAAGTTACTATTTACCAAAAAATTATTTTTATCCCATTGAAACACATTTTAATTCTTAATGAAAACCATGTATGTCGGATTTCTGAAATTCAAAACACAACGATTTTCAAAATTTCATTTAAACGGAAAAATCAGTTTTTATAAGTACCACTTAGTGGTTTCACTATTCATCAAAAATTGATGTTTTTCAGAAAAATCTCAAAAATTCACCCTAAGCAATATTTGATATTCTGAAATCAAAAATGAAGTATATTTTACAAAATTCAAAACATATAAGTCACATTAATTAATTTAATAATTAATTCCCGCTGTCAGTTAAAATAGTGTGTTTTTATGAAACAATAAGTATCCAAAGATTGACACCAGTTTAAGTCTGATTTAAAAGTGAAATTAATTCCAACGACCACTATTAGATTTAATGGTAAAAATATATTATAATTTCACTTTAAAACCAATTCAAAAGATAATCTAATTATATAAATAAATTATATTAAAAAGTGGTTTTGAATTAAAATACATCATTTTACACTATTTATTTAAAAAAATGAACGTTATCGGAAAGATACCAAAATTTTATACAAAGTAAATTTTGATGTCCCAATTCTTAAGAAGAGTTTTATTTGGTCCAAAAGGATTTATAAGAGTGAAAAAATCTATATTTAATGACGGTTCTCCATCAAAAGGCGATAAGTGAACCTTTAGTGAAAACTATGGCATATACGCATAAAATCGAATTATTGCCGTATTTTATGCCTTTATCTTGTATTGGATAAATGTAAAAACATTAAAAAACATATATAATCATATTTTAGTTATTTCTAGCCATTCCCTCCAATACAACAGCTACATGTTAACTACCACTTAAAATAATATTATTTTATTATTAGAGTGCAACGTAAGATTCCCAAGAAACTCGTTGTTGCGTGTTGGGTACGCCATCGAGCATAGCATCCCATTTAAATTCATATTAATAATTTATTAACATATATGGATAAATATGAAAATGTCATATTCTTTATTTACCTGGGGTGTTACATCCTTCCCCCCTTTTGGGAATTGCGTCCTCGCAATTTTTAAAATTGAGCTTGGAAACATCCTTGAAAATCCCACATCGGAACAAGAGTCGGTAAAACAATCACTTTAAAATAAAGAAGGATAAGTACAGAGGTCACCCAAGTTAACCCATACTAGGACTCCATGTAGGAAAACATGGACATGGAGGAGAAAACATAGGGTCATGTTCTGATGGAGAGTGATAGAAAACATGTTTAGGAGAAAGTTAACAATAAGAAAATCACAAACTTCTGATGGGTTAAACGATGTTGGATTCCCCAGTAGGAAAAGTTAATAGAAAACATTTTTGTTTTAAGTTACTTTTTATTGAGGAATTTATTCATAAGGGAACATAATCACTTATTATGTTGACTTTAAACTTTTACTAGATTCCTTAATCAAACTCATATTTTTTTACAAAAGACAAGTATTTAGGGAGACTTGTTCGCATTAAGAGTACTATAATAAACTTCTAGAGAATCACCTAATCCACAAAAGAAAGCTATATAAATCCCATGTCTTTAGTCTTTAACCAAAATGAAAACCAGAAAGGTTAGTACAAGGTCAGATAATCCAAAAAAGGATAACCCTTTATAAAAAGAAAATCTATTCTTAATCTCAAAATTTGTCCAACAAAACCCAACGTTCAACGAGGACCATTCGATAACCAATTTGTCTATAAAATTCTTCAAAGTAAACCAATATAATATTGAAACCCTAATATTTGAAGGATTTAGTCACATAGTCTTCCATGTTAAATCGTAACATTTATTTCCAAACCACATCAGTTGCTCCTAATGTCTCGTATTGAAAAGTAATTAACCTAATCACATATCTTCCATGATATGTTAATCATTTTCATAAATAACCCAAAATCAACTTACTCTTAATTCATAAAATCATCTAACTAAAAAGAATCGGTCAAACTAAACAGGGATTTCATGTAGTCCAGTGGTAGGCGATAAATACCAGTCGCACTTTCTTTGTGGGTTCGATTCCCGCAGCTTTGTCCGATGCGACAGGTTGTCACATGGTCTGTGTGTTGTCCTTTTTCCAAAACTATATAATTCTTAAATCATTCCCCAAAAATAGATAAAATCATCAAAAATGATCATATCATATTTTAACCTCAAGTTTGTCTCATGCCTTTTATTTTCCAACATATCATATAATAACCCATAATTACCTCAAAAGTATGTATCATATAAACTCTAATGGTTACCTTTATAATTATTACCAGAAATTCCACATGGATTGGTCATCTCGTACATGATGCATTAAAGATCATACCAAGGTTCGAGTGGTTTATCATGACTCCTTGATAGTTGGTTTAGAACAGCCACGAGTTTCCTCATTGAATCCCCCATTTTATCTAGTATCTTTATCATAATACCACCACAATTTCCTTCAAACCTGTTGTCTCTTTGCTGCCTGCTAGATCCATCCATTCACTAAAAACAGTAATTTCAGTGTGAGTATATCATCAAAACCATCATGTACTAATGAGTAAGGTAAACACTAAGATACACTAACTCATTCACTTTATCTAAAACTAGGACTCTTTCTGAAATCCTATCCATTATGGTAATGCCACTTATGCTTAAAGAATACCCTAACCTCTAAAGTTATCTAAACCGACCTTTGATACCAACTATAAGTCCCCAGCCTTAAACCATACTTAATCTTGAGTTTTTACAAGATTACACATTGAGGATCTTTTCAGGTTTAGAGTTTTAGATAATTAGATCATGAAACTTGCATTACATTCCACATTTAAACAAAGTGGTAACATAAAAGACAGTATTAATTCTTCCCATCAACGGAAACATATTTAAAATAAAACATGGATTCTTTCTTGAAACATCCTTGACACTATCATCACATCATGTACCTTTCCCTTGACCTGTGAAAAACATTTAAAAAAATTTGGATGAGCATAAAAGCTCCGTAAGGGTTATAAAAATATGGAAAGGTAACATGAGTTCATATATACATAAGAATGAGACCATACATTACCCATAAAACATAGGCACTTTAACATACCTCATCAAATCATGAATAAATCATAGAATTCATAAGACATAAAAGTAACTTGAGGCATTCATAACATTCTTACGTAGGGAGTAACCTTCTTGGTTACGTTTGGAATACCCATCACAGTATATTCCCTAAATCTCTTCGGAGAAACCTTAAGTTTTCACTCCTTCACGTTACACAATGCATTGGAGAGCTATATCAGGCTCACCCGCCCTTATTTTATCATGGAACCACCCGTCTTCATAATAATTCCCAAGAACCTCAACATAATCGTATCACATAAAACATGTATAAAGGAAACATAACATTTCCACCTTTCAATCAAAAGATATCAATACAACATATTTATATAAAAACATTATGAAAACCGTTTTCAATACCAAAATAAAAGAAAAGTAAATCATGATATTTATTTTTCTTTTAAAAAGTAGGTATGGCTTGTAGAGGAAGCCGAAACCCAAATAACGGTCACGACGACGGAGAAGTCGTTGTCGCCGCATACGTACCACAAAAACATTCCCTTTGGTCGTTTTGTAAAATGCTTCATATAAGAAAGATTCCTTTTCGATAAACGTAAAAGTCAAAGGGGTTTATACACTGTATAAAATAATGTTGTGTATAAAATAAAATATGCCTCAATGAAAGGAGATTGAGACGAAGTCCCATACAAAGACGGTATCCTTGGTTTAAGGATAAATCAATTGCATAATTATGTGTGACAAACGAATACACCAAATATAAGTGGATATTAAGTGTAAAACAATCAAAGGTCATTCACACATATTCAAAGGATGACATATTCAATAATTACATGTTGAACCCAAAGAAATCGAAATTGGGTTAAGAAGTTCCCTTGACAGCCTAACGGCATCACATCAAAATGAGTTGATGAGAGATAAAAAGTGTATCTCATCACTTGGACATAAAATTTACATAAATAAGGATATATTAGAATATATACCAACATAACAATATGTAAATTAAAGACCCAACAAAAGAAGTCTTTTAAAAAAGAGGAGGGTGAAAGGTTCCCTTACCGACTTGGGTATCTTTCAAAACATACACCCCATGAAAGAAGGACAATAAATAATTGATGTAAATACTCATAAACGAAATTATATTACACAAAGATTAGAATAATGGGCAGTACATACACCAATCAAAGGAAATTGTGGCAAATGTAGCATAAATCTCACAGGAATAAAAGTGAGATGAAAAATCCCTTACAAAAACGCGACAGCCTAACGTCGCCACATAAAACATACAAAAATGGATTGATGAGATAAAATATGGTATCTCATCATATTAACATAATGTTTATAGAAATATGAATATAAAAGTACATCCCCCAACATAACAAAGAGGATCTTAATAGAAGTGACATAAAGGAGAGTAATTAAAAATAAAGAGAGAGGTTAGATCTCTTACGAAAATTCGGCATCCTAACGGCGCCACTCAAAACTTCCAAAATGGATTGATGAGAGATAATAGGGTCTCTCATCACATGAACATAAAATTACAGTAATTTTGATATAAAATAACATCCCAATAACAAGAAATATAAGCTTTAGAGGGAATGACAAAAAATAGTGTACTTAAAAAAAGAGAGGAGTAAGATCCTTTACCTCAAGTCCAACTTGTCTTGTTCGTTTATTTATATTCCTTAATAATAAACATTGGTCAATTAATAATTGCCTAAGTATGTCCATTATAGATTATTATTCAGTTCATATCACATATTATATTTTTATAATAATTTTTTAATAATGTTAGTCCATATCAGACGTTTTTGACGATGTTGGGTACACGAGTCAAGAATGAACTTGTTTGAAAAAAGATTGCCCATGTAGTTATAAGTAAATAATTCCCAGAATAGTATTAATGATTAAAATATCATATATATCCAGTCAATATTCATTTCATACTATTCCATATCATTTGGAGATAAAAAACGAAAAGCACCGTTCATGGAGACGGCAGGCCGTACGTACGCATGAACGCTACTTTCATTATTTGTCATATTAATGGAATTAAAACAAAATGAGAGAGATATATATATATGTTATAATTCCAGAATGATATCCATAATTTTGATGTAATATATGTACTTATAATATTACATAACATTTTGAGATAAGAAATGAAATGTACCGTTCATGGAGACGGTAAGCCGTACGTACGCATGAACGCTACTTACATTTATATTTCATATTTAATTTAATTAAAACATATTGATACATAATAGTATTTTAATTACAGTATTTTATAATATATAATATTATTAAATATAGCCTTTATACGTACCACATATGGTATTAACGAATCAATTCACTTTGAGGGGGCGGTAGTCCGCACTTCCTTAAATGAATATCGCATTTTCCCATAATGGAAACCATAAAGGTATGCCAAAAATGAAAAATACATAAGCATAAGGAAAACATAAACATATTATATATCACATATAAATATAGTGTCATTATAATGGCCACCTTTGAAGGTGTTAAAAGAATGTTGAACAATAATCGTTTCGGGAGGCCGAAATTTGCCATCCACGGAAACAGTATGTTCTTTAACCATTAGATGTAGGTGTGTGAAAGTGTAGCTCGAATAATTCTTATAAAAACATCCTAGTATATTTATTATACTGTATTGTTTACAAAATAAATGAATAAAAATAGTTTAGGGGGTTGGAGAAGCAAAATAAAACAAAAGGACTCAAGTGAAGACATTACCTTAAAATCAGGTAACTCCCTTTGGATTAAGCTCAAAGGCTTCCTTGGGAAGACTTCTGCCCAAAGTGAGGCTTCAAGGAGTAAGAGAGGGAAGTTTAGAGACAAAATGGTCAGAGGTTGGCCGAGACAAAGGCTTTTGTAGTGTGGGTAAGGAGGTAGAGGTGGGGGCCTTTTATAAGAGGAGAGGAGGGGCACTCTTGGAAGGTAAAGAAAAGTCACTTTATTTTAAAATGGTATTCGGATTTAAGAGGTCCCACATTGATGTTTTTCAAGGATAAAGTGATAAGGGTTATAAATCCACTCATCCAATAGGTTTTGGACATGTGTAGGTCTTAGAGATTACATTATCTTTCCATTTTATTTAAATCGTTAAATAATGAGGTCATCGCTGCATCATCATGATGTCATAAATAATTTATTTTATTTAATGTCTAAAAATTATAAAAAAATACTATGATGTCGGAAATCATTTTATATTTCCGATGAATATTTATAGTCAAAAATCTGATTTGTATAACCCCATGTAAAAAGTTTTTTAGTAAAACATTTCATGTTTGTCTCATTTTTACTTATACTTTAAATAAAAATATATTAATGTCATTTTCCAACCAAAGTGGCGTCATGGGGTCCCCAAGTTGACCCATGGGTTGTATTGGTCGGCCATGACACATCCAATGAGGTTAGGACATGTGTCAAGTTCATTTCATATTATTAAAACATTATTTTTTCCTTAAACTACACTAATTACCTCTAATCGCGATTAAAAACTTAATAAGTTACTATTTACCAAAAAAATATTTTTATCCCATTGAACCAAATTTTACATCTTAATGAAAACCATGTATGTCGGATTTTTGAAATTCAAAACACAAAGATGTAAAAATTTCATTTAAACGGAAAAATCAGTTTTTATAAGTACTACTTAGTGGTTTCACTATTCATCAAAAATTGAAGTTTTTCAGAAAAATCCCAAAAATTCCGCCTAAGAAATATTTGATATTCTGAAATCAAAAATTAAGTCCATTTCACAAAATTCAAAACATATAAGTCACATTAATTAATTTAATAATTAATTCCCACTGTCAGTTCAAATAGCGTGTTTTTATGAAACAATAAGTATCAAAAGATTAACACAGGTTTAAGTCTGATTTCAAAGTGAAATTAATTCCAACGACCACTATTGGATTTAATGGTAAAAATATATTATAATTTCACTTTAAAACCAATTAAAAAGATAATCTAATCATATAAATAAATTATATTAAAAATAGGTTTTGAATTAAAATACAACATTTTACACTATTCATTTAAAAAAATGAACGTTATCGGAAAGATACCAAAAATTTACACAAAGTAAATATTGATGTCCCAATTCTTAAGAAGAGTTTTATTTGTTCCAAAAGGATGTATAAGAGTGAACAAATCTATATTTAATGACGGTTCTCCATCAAAAGGTGATAAGTGAACCTTTAGTGAAAACTAGGGCATATACGCCTAAAATCGAATTATTTCCGTATTTTATGCCTTTATCTTGTATTGGATAAATGTAAAAATATTAAAAAACATATATAATCATATTTTAGTTATTTCTATCCATTCCTTCCAATACAACGGCTACATGTTAACTACCATTAAAAATAATATTATTTTATTATTAGAGTGCAACGTAAGATTCCCAAGAAACTCGTTGTTGCGTGTTGGGTACGCCATCGAGCATAGCATCCCCTTTAATTTCATATTAATACATTATTAAAAAATATTGATAAATATGAAAGTTTCATATTTTTTATTTACCTGGGGTGTTACATCCTTCCCCCCTTTTGGGAATTGCGTCCTCACAATTTTTAAAATTGAGCTTGGAAACATCCTTGAAAATCCCACATTGGAAAAAGAGTCGGTAAAACAATCACTTTAAAATAAAGAAGGATAAGTATAGAGGTCACCCAAGTTAACCCATACTAGGACTCCATGTAGGAAAACATGGACATGGAGGAGAAAACATAGGGTCATGTTCTGATGGAGAGTCATAGAAAACATGTTTAGGAGAAAGTTAACAATAAGAAAATCACAAACTTGTGATGTATTAAACGGTGTTGGGTTCCCCAGTAGGAAAAGTTAATAGACAACATTTTTGGTTTAAGTTACTTTTTATTGAGGAATTTATTCATAAGGAAACATAATCCCTTATCATGTTGACTTTAAACTTTTACTAGATTCCTTAATCAAACTCATATTTTTTACAAAAGACGAGTATTTAGGGAGACTTGTTCGCATTAAGAGTACTATAATCAACTTTTAGAGAATCACCTAATCCACAAAAGAAAACTATATACATCCCATGTCTTTAGGATTTAACCAAAACCAAAACTAGAAAGGTTAGTATAATGTCCGATAATCCAAAAAAGGATAACCGTTTATAAAAAGAAAATCTATTCTTAAACTCAAAATTTGTCCAACAAAACCCAATGTTCAACGAGGACCATTTGATAACCAATTTGTCCATAAAATTCTTCAAAGTAAAACAATATAAGATTGAAACCCAAATATTTGAAGGATTTAGTCACATAGTCTTCCAAGTTAAATCGTAACATTTATCTCCAAACAACATCAGTTGCTCCTAATGTCTTGTATTGAAAAGTAATTAACCTAATCACATATCTTCCATGATAGGTTAATAATTTTCATAAATAACCCAAAATCAACTTACTATTAATTCATAAAATCATCTAACTAAAAAGAATTGGTCAAACTAACCAGGGACTTCATGTAGTCCAGTGGTAGGTGATAAATACCAGTCGCACTTTGGTTGTGGGTTCGATTCCCGCAGCTTTGTCCGACGCGACGGGTTGTCACACGGTCTGCGTGTTGTCCTTTTCCAAAACTATATAATTCTTAAATCATTCCCCAAAAATAGATAAAATCATCAAAAATGATCATAACATATTTTAACCTCAAGTTTATCTCATGCTTTTCATTTTCCAGCATATCATATAATAACACATAATTACCTCAAAAGTAAGGATCATATAAACTCTAATGGTTACCTTTATAAATATCACCTGAACATCCACATGGATTGGTCATCTCGTACATGATTCATTAAATATCATACCAAGGTTCAAGTGGTTTATCATGACTCCTTGATTGTTGGTTTAGAACAACCACGAGTTTCCTCATTGAATCCCCCATTTTATCTAGTATCTTAATCATAGAACCACCATAGTTTCCTTCAAACCTGTTGTCTCTTTGGTGCCTGCTAGATCCATCCATAAACTAAAAACAGAAATGTCAGTGTGAGTATATCAATAAATCCATCATGTACTAATGAGTAAGGTAAACACTAAGATACACTTACTCATTCACTTTATATAAAACTAGGACTCTTTCTGAAATCCTAACCATTATGGTAATGCCACTTATGATTAAAGAATACCCAAACCTCTAAAGTTTTCTAAACCGACCATTGATACCAAATATAAGGCACCATCCTTAAACCTTACTTAATCTTGAGTTTTTACAAGATTACACGTTGAGGATCTTTTCAGGTTTAGAGTTTTAGAGAATTAGATCATGAAACTTGCATTACATTCCACATGTAAACAAAGTGGTTACATAAAAGACAGTATTCATTCTTCCCATCAACGGAAACATATTTAAAATAAAACATGGATTCTTCCTTGACATATCCTTGACACTATCATCACATCATGTACCATTCCCTTGACCTGTGAAAAACATTTCAAAAACATGGGATGAGCATAAAAGCTCAGTAAGGGTTATAAAAATATGGAAAGGAAACATGAGTTCATATATACATAAGAATGAGATCATACTTTACCCATAAAACATAGGCACTTTAACATACCTCATCAAATCATGAATAAATCATAGAAGTCACAAGACATAAAAGTAACTTGAGGCATTCATAACATTCATACGTAGGGAGTAACCCTCTTGGTTACGTTTTGAATACCCATCACAGTATATTTCCTAAATCTTTTCGGAGAAACCTTAACGTTTCACTCCTTCGCGTTACCCAATGCATTGGAGAGCTATATCGGGCTCACCCGGCCTTAGTTTATCACGGAACCACCCGTCTTCATAATAATGCCCCAGAACCTCAACATAATCGTATCACATAAAACATGCATAAAGGAAACATAACATTTCCACCTTTCAATCACAAGATATCAATACAACATATTGATATAAAAACATTATGAAAACCATTTTCCATACCAAAATAATAGAAAAGTAAAACATGATATTTATTTTTCTTTTAAAAAGTAGGTATGGCTTGTAGAGGAAGCCGAAACCCAAATAACGGTCACGACGGCGGAGAAGTCGTTGTCGCTGCATACGTACAACAAAAACATTCCCTTTTTTCGTTTTTTAAAACGCTTCGTATAAAAAATATTCCTTTTAGATAAATGTAAAAGTCAAAGGGGTTTATACACCGTATAAAAGAAAGTTGTGTATAAAATAAAATATGCCTCAATGAAAGGAGATTGAGACGAAGTCCCATACAAAGACGGTATCCTTGGTTTAAGGATAAATCAATTACATAATTATGTGTGAAAAACAAATACACCAAATATAAGTGTATATTATTCGTAAAAAAATCAAAGGTCATTCACGCATATTTAAATTATGACATATTCAATAACTACATGTTGAGCCAATGAAATCGAAATTGGGTTAAGAAGCTCCCTTGACAGCCTAACGGCGTGACATAAAAATGAGTTGATGAGAGTTAAAAAGTGTATCTCATCACTTGGATATAAAATTTACATCAATAAGGATATATGAGAACATATAACAACATAAAAATATGTAAATTAAAATACCCAAAAAATTAAGTCTTTTAAAAAAGAGGAGGGTGAAAGGTTCCCTTACCGACTTGGGTATCTTTCAAAACATACACCCCATGAAAGAAGGAAAAAAAAATCATTGATGTAAATACTCATAAACGAAATTATATTACACAAAGAGTAGAATAATGGTCAGAATATACACCACTCAAAGGAAATTGTGGAAAATGTAGCATAAATATCACAGGAATAAAAGTGAGATAAAAAATCCCTTACAAAAACTCGGCAGCCTAACGACGCCACATAAAACTAACAAAAATGGATTGATGCGATCAAATAAGGTACCTAATAATATTAACTTAATGTTTATAAAAAGAGGAATATAAAATAACAACCCCCAACATAACAAAGATGAGCTTAAAAGAAGTGACATAACGGAGAGTACTTAAAAATAAAGAGAGAGGTTAGATCTCTTACGAAAATTCGGCAGCCTAACGGCGCCACTCAAAACTTCAAAATGGATTGATGAGAAAGAATAGGGTCTCTAATCACATGACCAGAAAATTACAATAAGTGTAATATAAAATAACATCCCAATAATAATAAATATGAGCTTTAGAGGGAATTACATAAAAGAGTGTACTTAAAAAGAAAGAGAGGAGTAAGATCCCTTACCTCAAGTCCAACTTGTCTTGTTCGTTTCTTTATATTCATGAATAATAAACATTGGTCAATTAATAATTTCCTAGGTACGTCCTTTAGAGATTATTATTCAGTTCATATCACATATTATAATGTTATAATAATTTTTTAATAATGTTAGTTCATATCAGATGTTTTTTCCGATTTTTGGTAAATGTGTCAAAAATGAACTTGTTTGAAAAAAGGTTGACCATGTAGTTATATGTAAATAATTTCCAGAATAGTATTAATGGTTAAAATATCATATATATCCAGTAAATATTCATTTCATACTATTCCATATCATTTGGAGATAAAAAACGAAAAGCACCGTTCATGGAGACGGCATGTCGTACGTACGCATGAACGCTACTTTCATTTTTTGTCATATTAATGGAATTAAAAAAAAATGAGAGAGATATATATATGTTATAATTCCAAAATTATATCCATAATTTTGATGTAATATATTACATATATATCCATTATATATATGTACTTATAATATTACATTACATTTTGAGATAAGAAATGAAATGTACCGTTCATGGAGACGATAAGCCGTACGTACGCATGAACGCTACTTCCATTTCTATTTCATATTTAATTGAATTAAAAAAAATGATAAATAATAGTATTTTAATTCAAGTATGGTATCATGTATAATATTATTAAATATATCCTTTATACGTACCACATATGGTATTAACGAATCAAATCACTTTGAGGGGCGGTAGTCCGCACTTCCTTAAATGAAGATATCACGTTTACCCATAATGGAAACCATAAAGGTATGCCCAAAATGATAAATACAGAAGCTTAAGGAAAACATAAACATATTATATATCACATATAAATATATTGTCATCTTAATGACCACCTTTTAATGTGTTAAAAGAATGTTGAACAATCATCGTTTCGGGAGGCTGAAATTCGCCATCCATGGAAAAAGTATGTTCTTTAACCATTAGATGTATGTGTGTGAATGTGTAGCTCGAATACATCTTATAACAACATCCTAGTATATTTATGATATTTGATTTGTTACAAAAACAATTAATAAAAATAGTTTAGGGGGTTGGAGAAGCAAAATAAAACAAAAGGACTCAAGTGAAGACATTACCATAAAATCGGGTAACTCCCTATGGTTTGAGCTCAAAGGCTTCCTTGGGAAGACTTCTGACCAAAGTGAGTCTTCAAGGAGTAAGAGAGGGAAGTGGAGAGACAAAATGGGCATAGTTTTGCTGAGCCAAAGGCTTTTGGAATGTTGGTAAGGAGGTAGAGTTGGGGGCCTTTTATAAGAGGAGAGGAGGGACACTCTTGGAAGGTAAAGAAAAGTCACTTTATTTTAAAATGGTATTCGGATTTAAGAGTTCTCACATTGATGTGTTTCAAGGATAAGGTGATAATGGTTCGAAATACAGTCATCCAATAGGGTTTGGACATGTGTAGGTCTTAGAGATTACATTATCTTTCCATTTTATTTAAATCATTAAATAATGAGGTCATTGCTGCATCATCATGATGTCATAAATAATTTATTTTATTTAAAGTCTCAAAATTATAAAAAAAATACTATGATGTAGTAAATGTTTTTATATTTCCAATTAATATTTATAGTCAAATATTCGATTTGTATAACCCCATGTAAAAATTGTTTTAGTAAAATATTTCATGTTTGTCTCATTTTTACTTTAACTTTAAATAAAAAGATATTAATGTCATTTTCCAACCAAAGTGGCGTCATGGGGTCCCCAAGTTGACCCATGGGTTGTCCCGGTCGGCCATGTCACATCAAATGAGGTTAGGACATGTGTCAAGTTCATTTCATATTATTAAAACATTATTTTTACCTTAAACTACACTAATTATCTCTAATCGCGATTAAAAACGTAATAAGTTACTATTCACTAAAAAATTATTTTCATCCCATTGAACCACATTTTACTTCTTAATGACAACCATGTAAGTCGTATTTTTGAAATTCAAAACACAAAGATGGCAAAATTTCATTTAAATGGAAAAATCAGTTTTTATAAGTACCGCTTAGTGGTTTCACTATTCATCAAAAATTGAAGTTTTTCAGAAAAATCCCAAATATTCACCCTAAGATATATTTGATATTATGAAATCAAAAATGAAGTCTATTTTACAAAATTCAAAACATATAAGTCACATTAATTAATTTAATAATTAATTCCCGCTGTCAGATCAAATAGCGTGTTTTTATGAAACAATAAGTATCAAAAGATTGACACCAGTTTAAGTCTGATTTCAATGTGAAATTAATTCCAACGACCAGTATTGGATTTAATGGTAAAAATATATTCTAATTTAACTTTAAAACCAATTCAAAAGTTAATATAACCATATAAATAAATTAGATTAAAAATAGGTTTTGAATTAAAATACAACATTTTACACTATTCATTTAAAAAATGAACTTTATCGGAAAGATACCAAAAATTTACACAAAGAAAATTTTGATGTCCCAATTCTTAAGAAAAGATTTATTTGGTCCCAAAGGATGTATAAAAGTGAACAAAACTATATTTAATGACGGTTCTCCATCAAAAGGCGATAAGTGAACCTTTAGTGAAAATTAGGGCATATACGCCTAAAATTGAATTATTTCCGTATTTTATGCCTTTATCTTTTATTGGATAAATGTAAAAACATTAAAAAACATATATAATAATATTTTAGTTATTTCTATCCATTCCCACCAATACAACGGCTACATGTTAACTACCATTTAAAATAATATTATTTTATTATTAGAGTGCAACGTAAGATTCCCAAGAAACTTGTTGTTGCGTGTTGGGTACACCATCGAGCATAGAATCCCCTTTAAATTCATATTAATACATTATTAACAAATATGGATAAATATGAAAATTTCATATTCATTATTTATCTGGGGGGTTACAGAAGCAGCAATTTAGCTCAATTGTAAAGGCTGATTCAAGGCTTGATCATAAAGAAATATCTCTGGAAATTGATGTCATACCGCAAGCACCCGTCCCAAGATTGTGGATTGATTTTGGAACAATGCAAAATCAGAATATTCATATATCCCAAGGGGAAACTCGACGGGCTGAAGTGTCATGAAGAAATGCACCATATATCAGGTGTTATTGTTGTGGGAAGATGGTACATTCACAGTATGTGTGTTTTATAGCCAAGAAATTTCAAATGGAAAAAGAACAGTGGTGGCAGCCAAACAGAGAACGGTCTTCCAGAACATATTTTTAAGGAAACTGTTTTTGGTGCGGAGGATTTGGGAACATGGCTAGGTACTGTACTTCAACCATTCAAAGAAATGTGCCAAAGTATAATCAAAACATTCTCAAGTAGCAGATCAATAAACCGACAGGTGAGTTAAAAATGCATAATAGATTTGTGGCATTGCAAGATGAGGTTGTTCGATCATACTCTGAGAAAGAATAGAATTCTCTATCCATTCCGAGTGTGAAAGAAAAATTATGGACCAATAAGAAGAAAAATGTGAAGGCCGTGGTGGCGGAGATTTCCCTTAAAGCATCAGATTGATCTGGTGTGTGGATCTTTGATAGTGGTTGCACATCCCACATTATGGGTAATAAGGATCTAGGTAAATGCATAAAATATGACATAGAAGGAGTTGTCAAATTTGGAAATGATGAAGGACTGAAGATTGTTGGCTCAGGGAAATCCATGTTTGGGGGAAACGAAATGAGATGTGCTGATGTCCTGGTAGTAGAGGGTCTTAGTCATAACTTACTCAATGTTAGTAAACAATGTGACCTTGGGAACTCTATCCAATTTACCAAGAAGATGTGTGTTGTGAAAGGAAAAGATGGAGCAGTTGTTCTGCAGGGAAAAAGGATGAAGGGAAATCTCTACCTTGTAGGTGGTGAAGAAGATACTTGCCTTTTATTCAGAGAGGAAGAAAACCAGTTGTGGTATAAGTGACTTTGTCATCTATGCCAACCATCTATGGAGGATCTCATAAAGTGTGATGATTCTAGAGACCTTCCCAACTATCACCCGATCGCACTCATACCTGTGATGCTTTCCAACAAGGGAAGATCATCATAAAGAAATATAGGACAGAGGAACATAAATCAACTAGAGTGCTCGAATTGGTTCATACTGATGTATGAGGACCTATCTCACCATGACCTATAAATGGGAAAAGGTACTATGTTTTTTGCATTGATGATTATAGCATAATGGTCTGGGTATTTTTCATTACCCATAAGACATATGTGTTCAATTTCATAACACAATATAGGAGGGAATCAGAAAGGATGCTTGGGGAGAAAAGTTGGTGGTTCTGTATAGATAACGGTAGAGAATTCACAAACATGAAAGTGGAAGAATATCTCTAGAAACACAGGATAAGGTATCATGTTTCATCAGTGAGAACTCCCCCACAGAATGGAGTGGTTAATAGGAGAAATCAGATCATCAACAACATGGCCAGAACAATGCTTATTGATAAAGGCCTACCAGATAAATTTTGGAAGGAAGGAGTTTTGACATCGGTCTATGTTTCGAACAGGTCTCTGTTGTATCTGAAGCAAGGGAAGACTCTGTGTGAACTGTGGTACGGAAAGAAGCCAACGATGAAATACTTTCGAATATTTGGACGTAAGTGTTTCATTGTCAACAAAGAAAATCACAAGATTTTTTAGGCATGAGGACATGAGGGTATATTCATTGGCTACTCAGGGAAAAGTAAAGAATATAAATGCTTCAAAAAAAGGCTTGGAAAAATTGTTGAGGTCAATGATGTCACTATAGTCGAAAATTAACAGAATGCTCAACAACCTAGTGAAAAGTTTTTGGATGAATGTGATGATGAGGTATGTGAAACATAGGGATTATAAGTGGTAGGGGCCGACTCAGAAGAAGATACTGATGATGAACAAAAAGTGTCAAGTCTGTGTCTGTAAGGAATCCAATGAGTCGAGCTGAAATTTATAGGCAAAATATCATTGGTGATCAGACAGCTCCAGTTCATTCTCAATGAATGAAATAATTACAAAAAACACTGTTTTTGTCTCAGGTGGATCTGAAATGTTTTTCCAATGCAGCTGAAGATGAAAACTGGGTTCAAGCTATTAATGAAGAGCTTGATCAGATTGAGAAGAACCAAACATGGGAGACTGTTTCAAGGTTAACAGAAAAGAATTTCATCAGGGCTAAATGGTTCTATCACAACAATTTGAATGAATATGGGAATTTGATTTGAAACAATCAGTGGCTAGTGTGCAAGGGATACTCCCAGATAGATGGAATAGATGTAGATGATACATTTTCTCTGGTTGCAAGGCTAGATACAATCAGATTATTTTTGTCCATAGCAGTGAAAAGAAAGTTCAAAGTTTTCCAGATGGACGTCAAATCTGCATTTCTAAATGGGGTTGAAGTAGAATAGGTGTACATTGAGAAGCTAGATGGTTTTATTATTCATGAGGATGAGAACAAAGTTTTTAGGCTGAAGAAGACATTGTATGGGCTGAAACAAGCACCAAGAGCATGGTACTAAAGTCCTGATCAGTACATGAAGAAGCTTGGTGTCGAGTGAGGTGGAGTTGATTACAATATCTATTTCAAAAACAATAGTAATCAAAGGAAGATAGTGCTGGTCTATGTCAATGAAATAATATTTGGTGGATTAGATGAAGATCAGGGCAGACAATTTTCCGAATTAATGAAAAATGAGTTTGAAATGTCAATGATTGGAGAGCTAACATTTTTCTTTGTTCTACAGGTGACATAAGGAAGGAATGGAACATTCATTTCTCAATCTAAATTTGACCAGGAGGACTTGAGATGGTTTGGAATGGAAAATTACATGGAGATGAAGACTCTGGTTGCTACCTGGATGAAATTATCAAAATATGTGGATGGCAAGGCAGTTAATATCACAGAATACAGGAAAATTATTGATGTTTGTTTTACTTGACCGCGACAAGGCCTGATATTGTTTTCGCCACATGCCAAGAAGAGAGATATCATAGTAATCCCAAGTAAATCCATATGCTTGCAGTGGAAATAATACTTCGTTATATCCAGGGCACAACGGATTTCGGCATGACATATACTGACAAATCTCATACAGAGTTATTGGGATATACTGATGCAGACTGGGCCGGTTTAGCAGATGATAGAAAATCAACATCTGGTGGTTCATTCTATCTTGGTGGATTTTGTATTTCATGGATTAGCATGAAGTTAGATTGCAACCAGTGGGGACTGGGTGAGTTGGTTCATGGAGGTAGCGAACCATCGCCGAGGTTCCGGGTTCAAGTCCTCACAAAGGAAACGCGCACCATTTTTCATCGAACCTCTCATCCCCTCGACTCCGTGGGAACTGGAACATGCGCTAGGGTTGTCCAACTTGGGCCTAGCTGGGGGTGTGCGGCACGCAGGTGGGTAGGCCAACCCTATACATCGTTACCCATACAACATGTTGCCAACGAGCCTGTACCCCTGTTGTACAGGCTCCTGCTTGGCATCCAAAAGGCCCAGGATCGAATCTGGGCAGGGGGAGAACTTCCCGTGTACTATAGGAATACTGTAGCAGTGGAAGAACTGTAGCGGTGGAGGGACTGTAGCAGACACTGTAGCAGGGGCGGTACTGTAGCAGGTACTGTAGTAGAGTGGGTACTGTAGTAGTACTATTCACCGAGGGGTCCTTTGGGCCAAAAATTGGGCTTTCAAGCCATGTATTCAGGCCACATGGCCTTGGGCCTTCGGGCTATGTAATGGGTCTCCCTATACCCAGTATAAAGAGGTCTGTGCTTTCAAATTATAAATAGAGGCTTCGGCCCCAACCATTAAAAAAAAGATGCAAGATTGCATTTCATTGAGCACTGCAGAAGATGAGTATATTGCGGCCACTCAAGCATGCACACAGTTATTGTGGATGAAGAAGCAGCTTGAAGGTATGGGAGTTGAAGTGAAGTCTCTGATCAAAATCCAGTTTGATAACTGAAGTGCTATCAACCTTAGCAAAAATCCAGTTCATCACTCAAGGACAAAGCACATTGATATCAAATATCATTTCATCAATGAGAAGGTGGAGCAAGGCATTGTGAAGTTATAGTATGTGCCTACAAAGCTATAGGTTGCAGACATTATGGCAAGGGCCTTACCAAGGAATCTATTGAGAAACATTGACTGGATCTGGGAGTTCAGTCGACTCCCCGCACGTGAAATAGTGTGGATATGGAAACCCCTTCTCCCCGGGGTATAATGTGTTTTTCCATAATGTGCTGATATGTGTTTTCTACTCTATTACAGACTACAAATGAGTGAACTTTGGGTTCGTTGACAAAGGGGGAAAAATTGGTGATTGATCAAGGGGGAGAAAATGTGGAAATTTGATAAATCATGATTGATACGGGGAGAAGCTGACCAGTGGAGCAGCCAGATAGGGGGAGAAATGCGAAAGAGGGAGATTTTTAAAATCTGACGATGGTAGAAGTGATCGATCAAAGAATAGATATCACGACAGCTGAAGATCGTGATAAAAGCAGAAGAGTAGTGTTGGAACATGGTAAAAATATTTCTAAACAAAAATTGGTCTTCCAACAAGCCCTTCAACAATTGGTATTAGTTTAGTACAAATTGGTATCAGTTTGGTGTCAACAATGGCTGTCATAGATGAAGTGATTCATTGATGATCTTTTCATTTACTCTTGCTTCTCATGCCGAGAATTGCTCATGTGGGCTTAGGGTATGTGTTGAGTAAATCCTTGATCGCTATCAGAATCGCAAAAGGTGAATGGCAGCTGAAAAATTAATAATGCATATTTTTATGGATGAGTTTTCAACAAACCCAAAGGATGATATTGTTGGGAAAAATCCCTCAAGGAATCATTGAAGTATTTTTGAGGTGATTGTGTTTGTTTACAAAGTGATCATCTTTGTTGTGATTGTTGACAATGCAAACCATGACATGAAAATTTGTTGACAAAGGGGATTTCGTGGTGAAATGTTGAGTTCAAGAGCTGTGGTCAACGATCCATGTTTGATTCATGAACATCGATAATGGAATGGACGATCTGGAGGCGGTACAAAAATAACAGATACAAGGTGGTGACATTTTCCAGTGTTTGCCAAATTTTTGTGCCTGAAAATCAACAAATGAAGAAAATTTATTTTGGAAAAGGTACTTGCGCGCCGAGGTAGTAGAGTTTAGGAAACTTTCCCACCATATGATTATTCAAGATCATAAGATCAAAATATAGAAAAGGGAACAGTTTCGCGCATGTTCGGGAGTTGTTCGCGCATGTGTCTCGGAGGAAAGAAGACTTGCGCGCCGAGACTGGGTCGTGCAAGTGACTAGCGCGCCGTCGCGCAGGGTGCTCAATTTGCCTATAAATACTAGACCACCCCTCCTCATTTCTTACCGGAGTTCAACACTTTGAGAAATCAGGGCCCCGTCGCGCAAGTGTGGTGGTCGCGCAGGTGGTGTGTGGTCGTGCAGGTGGAGTTCCACACCAGTGTGAGGAGTTGCGCGCCAGTGTGAGGAGTTGTGCACCAGTGTGAGAAGTTGTGTTTTGGTTGGCAGTTGTACGCCAATGTTGGGTTGGGAATAAAAGGAAGTGTGTCGCGCAAGTTTGGAGTTGAGGAAGCTTGAGTCGTGCAAGTGTATGAGGAGGACATGTGCGCCCGTTGTGACATGCGCGCTGATACTTATGCACCAAGATTGACTTTTCCGCCAAGTAAGGATTATTTCCAGTATTTGTTTTCAGGCTGCGTGGAAGCTAGATGTTTTCCCGATACCTTTTGTGCAAAGATTGATTCAACTACGGGTGAAAATTGGGCTTCAACAGAGCATCTAATTACAGTGGAAGATACATTACTCCATTCAAATTAAGAGACCTACATGTCTATAAACTGTGACTGGATCCTTTCTGACGCAGTGAGCAATGGAATAGGAAGATGGTGATCCTCTCCAGCAGCAGTGAGCCAGAGAGAAAGAAATAGGATGTGACCTTAGGGAAAGCAGTTAACTGACCCAAAATCTTGTAAAGGCAGTGATCTTGGGATAGAGTGACTGTACCCGAACCCTGTAATCCACAGCATGTGATGTTTAGTGGAATTCGGTACGACCTGCAACCTGTCGGCGTATGCTCCCTGGACATAGAACTTAGCGGTGAACCAAGAAAAATTGATGTGTCCTGTGCTTTCATTACTTTCTGTTTATATTGTGCAACAGGAAAGAGAGAGAAGAGTTTTTTTCTTAATAGCGAAACAAGATCAGAATGGGATTTAATTTTACATTAGTCATACCCTGATTCACCCCCCTCTTAGGGTATTCAGCCTTGTAGACCTAACAGATTCGTTTCACACCATCCCCCTCTATAAACATGGAGATCGGTTTGGGGTTTTGGACAATAGATCATCAAGAAATGAACATCGGGCAATGTACCACAATATCTTCCACTGGTGGATGATGGAATATTGTGTGGTAATGATCTGGGATCGACAAATGTCGGTGGATTCATCATTAGACGACTCTTCTCCATCTACGACCATGACACCATAACCATTTACGAGGTTGGTTTTTTTTAATTCATGTTAATTGTTTCTTTCCCTCATTCCTGACATGAATGTTGAAATGTTCAAGTCAAATATTTTATCTATATTGAATCAAATACTCCCTCTTTTTGTAATGCTAACGTAGAGGGCGCAATCTAAATTAAAATCTTCTAGACCCTCTGACACTTAATTATTTTTATTTAATTATTCATTGGTGAATTTATCAATATGAAGGATCCATGAAATAGGGAGAACACAATGAATAATTCATTTCGAGATCCCAGTAGGCACAAATAGGAGTAAAAATGGAGCTACGGAGCGTTGTCAGATCCCTACAGAATTGGCACTGGTGTGGCACCGACATGACACCCGTGATAGGCGGTAGGGGATCATCGACCACTGATTGGGGCGGTTCCAAGATGAACCAAAGGGTTGTTCGGCTCTTGGTCGGCCATGTGGGATTTTGGACAATGCTCCATCGTGTTCCACACGTGTAGGTTGTGACATCGAAGCTGTGGCAGAAGGTGAAGTGACATGCTCCCTATGGGTCCTGCAGATGGCGAAGCGATGCCACATGACACCACCAATAAAAAATCTGAATGATACGTTGATCAATTTTTGAATGAGAGGCTAGGAGACCCATCACATAGGTCACATTGGTTGGTTGGCCAGGCCGTCCACTACATAGTGGGCCGAGCCTGCAGACACCTAGCCCAGCTGGTTCAGGTTGAGACTGTCCAAGGTCCAGCGGGCCGAGCCCTCTACAGCCCAACCGATTCATCCCGATATGGGTTAGGATGGACCCAGGCTTGGTTATCCAGACCGGGTTGGACCGGACCAAGACCATGCTCGGCATGGATATGCTTTAATAGTCATATCATGCAAACCAAACGACCATTTGACAAATTATTTTTGGCACGATAATCCTTTGAATGAGATGGTAATTTTTGGGATACTCAACATGAGATTTGGAGAAAGTTGGAGTACGGTTGGGATGGATTGTACACAAATCCAACCAGGCCCACAACACTAAAATGCATATAACTCTCAGACCAAGCATCCAATTGACATACCATCTGTTGCACTAGAACCCTAATAACATGATAGATCATTATGATTCATCTTTGTGGGACATCATATTGATTTTATTTCTACTAATGTCTGATGGAGTTGATCCTCCCATAATGAAGCATAATATGTATGGGAATCCAGTGGATGTTTGAGACGTGAAGAATGAATAGAAATCCACTGTGGATCAGCCCCTAGAGATCTTGTGTGGATCAACACCTATCAACCCTCTGTGGATCAGCCCCATGCGATCCGAAGTGGATCATCACCTAGCGATACTGTGTAGATAATCTACTAGAAATACTCTATGGATCAACACCTTGAAATCATGTGTGGATCAGAACCTACCAATCATCTATGGGTCAGATATTGTGTGGGTCACCGCTCATTGATCCTGTGTGTGTCAGAGGGGGTTAGTACCTTCCAATCCTATGTGAGTCAGATCATGTGTGGGAAATCATGGGATAATACATATCAATCCATGGTGGGTCGGATCCTGTGTGTGCCAGTGGTGGTTAATACCAACCCATCCTATGTGGGTTAGTGGGGGTTAGTACCAACTTATCTTATGTGGGTCAATAGGAGAGCCTGTTGAAAGAATAAGATGATATAGCATTACAACTAATCATATTTACTTCTGTAGTTATGATATACCTAGTTTGAATTGAGTATTTTCATTCTTTTTTGTTTTTGAGATCACTCTTTGTGTTTCTACATTGTGGAATTATGAGAGAGCATCAGGGGTCTCAGGGTCCCTACTAGGTATTGCTCTACACTCCCCTTAACCGGCTTTGCCCACACCTTTTGGTGTTATGGGAAGATGATGGGAAGGATTGACTTAGACTCAAGAAGCTAGGACCTGATGGTGGAAAGCGGTGAATATTGACGTGGAATGTTGTAGAGACTAGATGTACCTACCCTTCATGTAGAATCCTTGGTGGATTATCTCAAGATATATTTAATATATTATGTTGTTGCTGTATATTTTAGTTGGGATTTTATTCTAACCCATTTATATTCAGTACACACTTCTACCACTACTGTTTTACTTCGTGGTGGATTCTTGGGGTGTTCAGGGACTGTGTGCTAGTACTTGTTTAATGGAAACACCTTCCCATTTTAGGGATATGCCTTTCTGGTGCCAATTGCTAACCCATTTCGTATTGAAGGTGGTCTTGGGATAGTCATGGAATGGGCCCTAGCGGACGAGTTGTTATAGTAGTAATCAATAAATCATGGCCATCTCCCCTCATCTACTTCTATGGTATAGTGTTATGATGCATAGGGAATTATATTACATAGAACACCATGTACTTACATCTGAAACAATTCAAAACCATTACAACATTCATATAATATCATTATTTAACATGATGAACCTTTTTAATACACCTATAAAAATATCGAAATACCATCATAAATTTCATAATTTGAATTTTTACAAATATATCACAAGGTGCTAATGGATTCATTCCCTTATTATTATTTGACACATTCCACTTTTCATGGTGTTCAAAAGATGTAATCTTTTATTGTGTTCCATTGAATATGTATGATCTTTACAATTACGTCATTGTTTTGATGTAACATTAAACTATTACTTTTTATGATGAAAAAATATTTGAAAAACGTTCCTGTCGAATACTCACCTCATACCATCATTGAAATGGTTGGATGTTCATTCCATATTAGGAATACAATCTATATAATACCAAAATAACCCTATAAAGGGATATTCATAATATAAAAATCCTTCATTTTCATTTTAAATAACCATAAATATAATTATCATTATCTAAATATGTTTATTGTGATGTAAATATTTATGAAAAAACATCCCTTTCAAAAATTTCTATTTCATGAGTTTTATTCTCCCCTTATCCATAGTATTCTATCTCAATGTACACCATTGATCATAATCACCCTAGAGACAATACACCAAAAGTGTAATCACTTCTTTTTCACTACATCTAGAAGTTATAATTATCTTCTCATGATACATAATGATTTAATCATCTAAAAATGTATTTTTAGTCCAAATAAATAATGGGGGATTCTATCAAAAAATTGTATCAGGTATTGGTGACTCTAAATGTTGAATGCCTATCTTCATTTAAGAGACTTTATTATATATAATCTGATTTATTTTCACTAATATATACATAAATTACATTATTTTAATTCATACAATATTTATTTACTTCGTAGGGAAATATCTACATAGTTCATGAGTATTTATACCATTATTCCTTCCATCCACCATTTATTGAAAATTTCGTATATTGGATATTCTCAAAAATTTATGAATTTTAAATAATAATATATAATAACAAATATGGTGTGACAGTAAAATATTAATGCATTAATAATAATAGAATCGTAAACCATGGTTTCATTTAGGACATCCTTACATTAAAATACTTCAAAATTGTTTGTAATGAAAATTTAATTTATCAAAATATTATCACCTAAGAGGGTAAAACCAAGTGTTTAATAAGGCATATTTCCACGTAGTATAATGTGATCGAGTCAAGACATATGCATAATATTTAGAGTTAATACCCCTAGGTACTTCTTTTACAAGATGATTTCAACAGGTAGTATAAGGTGATGCATTACTAGGATTACCTATGCAACCTCTATCGTACTAAAACATTAGGATTTTATTTATCAAATATACATAAATTTTATCTTATCATTATGTTCCCTAATATAGTTATTTCTAAATATAGTTTTCATGGTTCCTAATAAGGTTCTTCCTATACCATCTATACAGACCTCAACCCCAATATCTGTATTTAGTGCCTTACATTATTACATTGTCATATATTTACGAACCAAAAGCCAATGAGATGAATAGTATACCTATTTTTGAAAAAACAGATTAAATTCATGTTACCCATTTTACATAAGAAAATGAAAACAAAAAATTATGTAAAATATAATAAACCTTGAAAACAATTTCTATAATACATATTTATATCTTGGTGAAATGAAAAAATAAGGGTGAGCTCAAATTCTCAACGAGCGGTAGGTGAAACAGAAAATATCACGAATCAAAAATGAATAATTTATAAGGAATGGTACACAAGTGAAAAAATTACAATTAAATAAGTAGATATTTGATAATAATATTTATATTTTTAATAGATTAACATACAATCCATTAAAAATATTAGATAACTCATAATTAAAATGGCTAGATAACTAACTTAACATACATTCATTTAATCAATAACAAAGAATGAAATGAATCAATATAATTAGTGATAATTAAAATGTAAATAATAAAAATAAATGGATACAAAAGTAGCAAAAAAAATTATTATTTCATTTCATGTTCCCCAGGAACATTATAAGTTTATTGACATGGTGTATCCTCATGTTAGTTGAAAACATAGTTCGTAATGCCCCATCTGATTGAGAAAACTGATATTTCTCCTGAAAATATTGATGCATTGAGGGACATTAATTAACCATTACCCAATACATTGCTTGAATTTACATATAATTCCTCATTTAAAAAATATTATGTTTAATCCATGACATATGTTACTTTTAAAATATCATTATTGATTAAAGGATGGATATTTATTAATATTTAAACAGGTAGTCAAAAACATTCAATGTAAATACTGAATATAAAAATTGTCTGTGGTTTAGGAAATTAACTAATAAAATACATAATAATATGAATATTAAAAATAATTTAATTTTATAATGAAAAATTATGACAATATTGTTATTGTAAAATATAAATTTGACAATCACAATATAAAGTGAGATTCCACAAAAAGACATCCATTTGGTAATTTTCATGTCAAATACAATTCACTGAGATAATTAAAATCTTGACATAATATACAATGAAATATAAATTAATCATGATATTATATTTCAATGAGTCATTATATACAAAACAGATAATATATTTTATTAATAATATCAAATTAGTATATGAAAAATGAAAATCCAGATGAAATATCATACGTTACACTTCTTTTTGGTTGAACAAAATTTAAAAACATTTATTGCAGTTTTATTAATTTAATTAAAAAATAATATAAAATTAATAATATTTATAATATCATATATTATCCTTTTATAACATTGTATCACATGTTTGTTTATAAACATTCATTATTTTCAAAATTTTGGGTCTTAATTTTCATCTATTTGTTGTCTATTTGGGATTGTTATTTTATATTCCTTATAAATTTATCACAAAGTAATAATATTTATATTGTAATGAATGATTTAAATATCATATATATTCTTTATATATGAATTTATTGTAATCCAAAAAGTTTGGTGATAAGAAATTTGATACACTATTTAAGAAAATGGTATATCATACAGACACATAAATGATGTTTCCATTTTATAGTTGTATTGAAAAAGAAGAAAATTAGTTTTTATATTTATGACCATTATAGTATAATTATTTTGTAATTTCTATCACATAATTTTATTAAGACCGTCCTAAATATGTTCCATGAAAAGATTGAATGAATCACACTGCTTCATTAGGCATTAGTCTGTAGTACACATGAGTGACAATATCACATTCCCTCAAAATCAATCGAATGATGGTGTGTGTGATATATAAACAATAGTAGTATAATAAAATCATAAATATAATATATTTTACATATAAACTGTAAATAAATAATTATACACAACCATTGATGGTGGTAACATAAAAAATTAAAGACATCAGCTCACGATGTGGAAATCCACTTTACACATGAGTAATGATTTTGTAATCCATTTGATGGACGTTTGTGATGTTTTTCATCATAACATTTAATTTTAAACACATAAATATATTTATTATACTAAATTAATTCAATTGTTTTTGTATAATATGAACATATGAATGTTTATATGTAAATTATATAAAAATACATTCATAAAAAAAATTACATCTTTTTCATTTATCCTAGATGGGTTTAAACTAATTTCTTATTAAGTGGGATTAATACATAATATATGGATTCCAATAATATGGGAGGGAATTAGGGGACTGCTTTGGGTATTTATTGGATGATACAAAGTGGGATTCTGTTACAGGGAATTGGGGATGTGGTAAGGTAGATTATTAGTGCAATGAGTGGCAAACAATTAATTTACGGAATGACTGAATTCCACCATTCTTTTTTCATGTAAAAAGTCCCACATAATAATCCATTTTTGATATATGATGTTATTTATTCTAAATATTGAAATAAAATGGTTTTTGAGATGTTTTGGGTCATACTTATTTCTTACACTCTATGAATAAAAACATTGATAACTCCTTTTACCTTATTCATTTTAACTGATTTTATTTTATTTCACTAATAAATTTAATCAAAAATTATGTTGAACACTTAATTTTTTTATGTTTTATTTCTCTAAATACTAAATAATTTTTCTCATATTCACTAAACATAATTACAAATGGGTTTTTATTAAAAATCTAGCATAGGAGGAGAGAATGTGGGGTTTTGAATAGAAAATATTTAAAAATTTACTATGTATTTACATCAAAATTCAATATAAAAATGAATATAATTTAATCAATTTTCTTGATATATGTATAATAATACTATTTTGACAGAAAGATATTAATTAATATTACTTAATATTATAAAATATTTAGACTAAAATGTAGTTTCAAATTGAAATACATTATTTTCACTATTAGTCATAAAAATGAAACATCTAGTAAAAATCAAATAATATTAACCCTAAGATAATTTTATATTAAGAAATTAAAAAGAATGATGTTGATGTTTTCAAATTACATTTCTAAAAGTGATAATATTTATTCTTAATTTATGTTATAAATGAATTATTAAATAGTTTTTTGTTTAAATAAGTTATTGTGTGGATTGGATGCTTTATAAAATCAAATATAATCTTAATGGAAATGGCACGACCCGTCCCCCACACCCCATGTAGTGACAACCCCAATCCTGCTTTCTGTAGGCCACTTGCTGGCCACTTTCACTAAAGGAATAACTCCCTAAAAGTAGGAAGGCATTTCCTATATAACCTATAAACACACAAACAAACAAGCACACAACTGTATATGAATCACTTAGTAAAAATAATAACAAAGAGTTCTAAAAGTAAAAGGGGCCATAATACAAGACCATCTAGAAAGTACAAGTACAACTGTGATACAATACAACTGAAGAAAAGGGAAAGCATCAATTGGGTCGCCCTCTGATGTTCCTACCTAAAGAGTAGGTACAGACCTCCTCCTCAGCACTCCATGCCTATCGGTCACCTCTGTGTACGAAGTTGTCGTATGATCCAACTCTAGTTACAATCATGTCCTTGTACTGTTAGCTTCAGTCAGTTCTGCCCTTCATCAGCAACCAAAACAACAAGGTACGGGCACAACCTGTGCATGGGTGAGTATTACTATACTCAGCAGGGGTTGCGAGACACTCAAGGTCTCACAAATTCAAACAAGGATAAACCAAAAAGTATAAAATCAATAGATAAACTTACTTAGGTATATGCCCAAACCTATACGTATTTTATCATGTGATCCATCTCAATCATGGGGAAAATATAGAAAGACTGAGTCAGCTCAACCCGTATTTTTTTATAGGGGTAGTATCAAGTAACATCCCCAATCACATTTTAAAAACCTTGGCTGTTGTAGAAATCCTCCTCTATCAAGTACAGTGAGTCAGTCGCAACACCAAGTGCATTTACCACTAACCTTGGACTATTGAGTTACTTCTCCTGTCAAGTATTGTGGATCTGCTGTGTCACCAAGTGTGCTCCCAACCGTTGGTATGCCGCGTTACCAAGCATGCTCCCCCTCATAGCCTACTGAGTTACTCCTCAGGTCGAGTAACGTGGATCTTCCGAGACACCATGGCACTCCCCACTGTGGGTCTACCATGACACCAAGGCTCTCCCCACTGGGCTAGTATAGTCATTCCGAGTCAAAATGGTCAGCGTTCGTCTGGTCTCGGCCAGCTACTGGGTCTCCACACTACACTCTCTCTTCTCAAGGAGGATCCACAACACATGCTACCAGTCGATACTCCAACTATCATGAAGTCTCGTGAAAAATTATCTCAATAGTCTGCCACGTCATAGGGTCTCAATGTAACAGACGACACATCAATTGGATGCATGTTCTATTAGTTATTAGCCTTTTATTACCAGGGTTCCGGTTGGATTCCTGCACGATCCAACTTGACCGTATTTCAACTATAACCCAAACTATTGTTGAGTATACTCAATGGGACCATTTCACTCCAAGATTTTTATCGTCACTGACGGTTCGTCAAACGAACGCCCGATGCCAAAGATATAGCAGAAAGAGTATAAACGGGTCATAGTTGGCCCAGGTCCAGTCCGACCCGGTCGGTCTGACCCTGTTTGGGTTGACCTGGCCTGACCCATTGGGTTTGACCTGGTACGCCTGGCCCCGCCCAGTTGGCTGCAAGGGGTCGCGAAGAGCCGTGACGGCACAGACCGGCCACAGGTCGGCATGAGTGCAGAAAGGCTGGGGTGGCTGGGGGCCGGATCAGCCGAGGATGGTTCAACCGAGAGACCGAAGCAGCCGAGGTGGCTCGGTTGGCTGATGCCATGGCCAGGGCGGCCCGACAGAGAGGTCGGGGCGGCCGAGGGCCAGTTCAATCGGGAGGTAGAAGTTGTGGGGGTGCAGCATGGCCAGGGCGCGACGCGGCGTGGGGACGATTCGGCTGGCGGTGGCGCGAGGCCGGTTTGGCCGTGTGGCCTAAGTGGCCGCGGTGTGGCGTGGCTTAGGGCCGGTTTGGCTTGTGGCAGCACGGGTTCAGTTTGGCATGGAGGCCGATGAACCGCGGGGGCAGCGCTAGTGGCAGAGGCAATTGGTGGTAGCTCATTTGACCTTTTCACCTTCTCTCCATCCTCCATTATGAATAACACTTAAAAATAACACAAGTGTTACATAGAGGTCATTAAATGATAGTTAGGCCCACACTCTTCACATTAGAGTGGTAGAAAGAGGTTCACAAGAAGGAATCACATCAAACCCTCCGACAATGATTCTTCCCAACCTACAAAATAAATAAAGGTTTGTACTTTTGAAGTGATAAACAAAACCATCAAACCCCACCCTCAGGTTGATATATCAACAGAGAGGGAAGAATGTGATGTTGTCATCGTTCATCGCATCTACCACACCCCTCCAATCCTGAGCTTGTGCGTTAGTTCATTATATATGAAGACATCCCATGTGGGAAGAAATCAAGAGGAAGAAGGTTGAAGTTGGTCGGCATTATACATTTGGGAGTGCGTTCTTCATTGGAGAATGCATTCTGCAATGTAGAGACAAATCCTCCAAGTGTTGGTTGTCACGACACTTCACCAATGCTTCGTCGCATGGTGAAGCAATCCCAAATCCTTCTACCAACCTCGATATATATACGAGAGGTGGTTGGTAGGTAACGGTCCTGGAATTTATGAAGGTTCATTTATTAAGAACCATCCCAAATTCCAATGACACTATTACTTAATTTAAAAAGATGGAAATCCAATTAACTATGTTGGCATAATTAAATGTATGTGCTTTGGCGCAATGAATTTTTAGGAAGTCCAGAGGCTCCTACACATTAATGAGGAGGTTGAGAGATTCTGTCAATTATAGGGGGTTTGGTCCCAGGTGGTCCCCACCACAATTAAACATGAAGAGGATGTTTAGTTCCAGTGGACCCCACCTCCCAATACCCACATGGGTGTTACAAATAAAAATAAAAAGGACACATGCTTTTATTATTATTTTACATTTCCATGAAAACGTAGAAAATTACTTTTACCCTCGACTATCTACCATCGAAGTAAATGTATCCCTAAGCGAATATTGGTGATGCGAGCTCAACGGTGACCTCATATTTCAATTCTGACCACTACATAAAAAGAGAGAAAAAACCTCTCGCACATTTACTAAACGTACATGAAAAAAAGTTCAGAAATTTATTCAGGGAACTCCGGGCCTCATAATCATGCGCCATCAATTTTCATGGACTCGAAAAATTCAAATTTATTTAAAAAAATTACATGGAAATTCCAGATCATTAATTTCCCCCCACCTCAGGGATCAAAGTCCACATAAGCCACAAATCATTCAAGGTAAACAAGTGGGGTTACTGAGCATGCATCTAGGCATCCCGCTCCCATGTACTCTCCTGGGGGTTCCAGTGCTGCCAGCGAACGCACACCAGAGGTATTTACAGTCCACAACTGACCCACTACTATCGATCCAAAATATCTACTAGAACCTCTGTAAGAGTCTCCCCATCGTCGACGTCCATCTATCTCGGGTTGATGATGTGAGAAGGGTCGTGCACGTATCTCCTCATCTGGAATACGTGGAAGACGTTGTGCACCTGGTGTAACTGAGGTAGAAGAGCTCAGCAATAATCCACCTTGCCTACTCAGCTGAGGACTTGGAATGGTCTGATGATCCTCAGAGATAACTTGAAAACTCTTCCAAATATCCACAGACCTCGTTGGGTTGAGACCCATAGAACGACATAGTCACCATCATCGATTCCAGAGGTCTCCATCACTTTTCAGCATACAACTTCAGCCTAATATGTGCAGTCTTCATTCCCTCTTGAATGATCTACACCTTCTCTATGATATCTCTTACCATCTCTAGTCCCAGTAGTGCTGACTCTGCTTGGTCATTCCGGCACAAAGATGATCTGCATGGTCGACCATACGACACCTCAAAAGGTTCCATCCCAATTGTGGAGTGATAGCTATTATTTTTTGCAAACTCCATCAAAGGTAATTTATCCTCCCAAATAAGATAGAATACAAGAAAAAAATCTGACAGCATGTCCTCGAGGGTCTGAATGGTATTCTTGGTCTAACCATTAGCCTGAGGATGGAAGTCAGTGTTCAAATTACGTTGCATCCCGAAATCCTCCAACAACCCATTCCATTGCTAGGAAATATAACGTATATCACGATCAGAGACAATATTCATGGGTACTCCTTTTATCCAAAAAATATCTTACACATAGTTGTGTCCCATGCTCTTTACTGAACCATGTTATCTGACCAGTACGAACTGGGCTGACATGGTTAGTTGTTCAACAATCACGCAAATCGAATAATGACCACTGGATGTACGTGGAAGTCCTATCAAGAATTACATGGATATCCTATCCTACTTCCACCCTTGGACCTCTGAAGGATGAACAAAGCCTGCTGGTACCTGATGCTCTACCTTCACTTGCTATCATGTGAGGCACCGAGAGACAAACTCTACTACTGCATTCTTCATTCCCATCCATGTCTGCGGTAGTCAATTATACTGGCACATCCTCGCCTCTACTGGATGTACCGCTAGAGGAGATTTGTGGAACTCCCTCAAAATTTTCTCCTGATGAGTCATTGGTACCAAGTTACGTCCTCTAAAGAGGATGACATGCTCCCCACCTTCATAAAATCCATCAGGTGCTTGCCCTGTTGATATCTGAGCACGTTGTGTCTTGTTATTAGCGTCCCCATGATGCACCTTCCTGAATCACTGATGAATTGGGGGACTTACTCTAAGAGACTGTCAAAAAGATGCTCCATCATGTTCTATGAATGATATCTACAAAGCAGACAGCTGGTCCATCGCCTCACCTAGCATTTTTATACCATTCCTCCTTCTGAGTGCCTTTGTGACAACATTTCCCTTCCCAGGAAAATATATTATCTCGAAGTCATAGTCCTGGAGGAACTCAAGCCAACATCATTGCCTCAGGTTCAGGTCCTTATGAGAGAATATATAGTTGAGACTCTTGTGATCAGAGTACACTATAAAACCATTTCCCATCAGATAGTGTCGGAACATTATCAAGGTGATGGTCACTTCTGCTAACTCCAGGTCATTAATAGTGTAGATCTACTTGTGTTGTCTCAACTTCTGAGAACCATATGAAATCACTGCTTTCCCCCACATTAGGACAAATCCATGTCTGTTCCTAGTTGTGTCGTAGATAACTATATACCCTACGCCCTCCTTTGGAAGCATCAAGATGGGGGAACTAGTCAGCCTCTACCTTAGCTCCCGAAAACATCGCTAGCATTTCTCCATCCAAACGAAGGTTTTCCCCTTCTTCGTCATGGCTGATAGAGGTGTTGAAACTGTAGATAAATCCGGTACAAATCTCTTGTAGTATCAAGCCAACCACTGGAAACTCCGTACCTCCGTCACACTCCATGGTGGATCCCAAGAAAGTACCGCCTCAATCTTCACTGGATCCACTGCATCTCCAACCTCTGATATGACATTTCTCAGGAAGTGCGATTCTCGTATAAAAAACTGAAACATTGAGAGCATACCATAAAGCTGGTGCTCTCAGAGTGTGTCCAGTACTACCTGAAAATTATAGGCATGCTCCTCTTAAGAAGGTGAGTAGATCATAATGTCATCAATGAATACCATTACAATGCGATCAAGGTACGACTAAAATATTATGTTCTTGAGTTCTATGAACATTGATGGAGCGTTAGTCACTCCGAATGGTTTATCCAAGAAATTGTAATGGCCATACTGAATTCTGAAATTCATCTTCTGAACATACTCATCTCTCACTCTGAACTGGTGATAACCAGATTTGAGGCCTATCTTTGAGAAGCACCATGCCCCCTTCATTTGATCAAAGAGGTCTTCAATCATCAGGAGTGGGTATTTGTTTTCATGGTCAGCTGGTTCAGGAGTCAGAAATCGACACAAAGTCTCATGCTCTCATCCAACTTCTTGGTGAACAAAATTGGGGCTTACCAAGGATAACCATTGGGCTGAATTAATCTCTTCCCCTGCAAGTCCTCTAACAGTACCTACATTTCACGATGCTCCATGGGAGCCATCCGATATGCTGGTGTAGATATCGATGTCATCCTAGGGTACAAGTCAATGTAAAAGACTACCTCTATGAGAGGTGGTAGACCTGGAAAATCATCATGAAAAACATCCACATACTAGTCCACCACTACAGGATATCTCAAACACTCCACATCAACATCTCCGAGGGTATTTCTAGCCAATTTATGACTAATCGGCTGCACTCTCCTTAGGTTAAGTCTATCCTGTGCTGAAAATGCTCTCTTCATGATAGTAATGGTAAACCTAGTATCCTTCGATCAGACACAATGCACATTGCGCCTAATACTGTCAATATGAACATGGAATATAGATAACCAATCCATACCCAAGATGACGTCGTAAGGCCTGGACGCCGCTACTAGGAGATCCCAACCAAAGCTCTCACCTCCTAGACTATCCTCGTACTCCCGACACCAGTGCATAATTATCAAATCTGCTCTAGTAGGAATATCTAGCAGGAAGGATCAAGCCAACGACTCTGTCGGAATCTCCGAGCTCCGAACAAGGGCAATGGTGATGAATGAATGACTGAATCCTGTGTCTATAATTATTGAAGCTATGGTAGAGTAGACATAGATCGTACCTCATATCATCTTCAGAGTGTCCTGGTCATAGGCCTCAGTTTCCGGGAGTTGAGCACCCCCCCTGCCCACCTGCTCCTTGCAGTCGGGGTGGAACTCTTGGTGGTGGTGGTGGTAATATCTTGATCGTATCCCACCACCAGATGCACGACCAACTCCTCTGCCAATACAACAATGTGTGGTCATAGCCCGTGGAGGGGTGAGTATAATGATTCGTAGTAGGGACCTCGTGACCCTCATGGTCTCATAGAATACAACAAGGATAAACCAGAAAGCATGAAATCAACCGATAACAACCCATAATGATAAAATGGATAAATGTATAAATGTTATGACTCATGTCAAAAAGGTGCATCTTTCTTTTCCGGAGCCTACATGATTAGAACTCCACATTTAATTTTGCATCACCAGGAGTAGTGATCAAGATGGGTGACCTTCATGGATGTTTCTCAGGGTCTGTGTGAGTGAGGAGAAAGCACACTAGAATGAACATGCGTGGGCCCGTGGGTACTATCATTAGTTAGATGACTAGCTCGGGCACGTGGGTGGGCCCATGGTGGGGACCATGTGACTACGGGGCAACTGGTGGTACAATGCGGTCTAGGACCTGACCACCATGTTATGGTGGGGTGTATGTGCTGTCACCGGGGACCAGTTGTTACATTTGGTATTAGAGGGAGGTTATTGTAACAC
Source organism: Viscum album (assembly GCA_963277665.1). NCBI lineage: Eukaryota > Viridiplantae > Streptophyta > Magnoliopsida > Santalales > Viscaceae > Viscum > Viscum album. The sequence goes on along the minus strand of OY728153.1, from coordinate 2,012,244,336 downwards.
CCTATAGTGATAAAAAGTTAAATGACTAAATGATACGACTCATGTCAATAAGGTACACCTTTTTTTGGGAGCCTACTTGATTAGAACTCCACGGTAAATAATGTTTGACCTTGACTAGTGATCAGGATGGGTGACCCTCTGGGAAGTTTCCCAGTGTGTGTGCGAGTGAGGAAAAAGCCCACTGGAATGGATATGTGTTGGTCAGTGGGGATTCTCATTAGTAAGATGACCCTTTTGGGCATGTGGGTGGGCCCAAGGGTGTGGGCCATGTGTCTACGGGGCAACTGGTGGTATCCGGAAGGCCGGGGCCCGATGAACATGTTAAGGTGGGTTGTCAGTGCTATCATCGGGGCGCAGCTGTTACATTTCGTTTCAGAGGTGGTACCCGACCATTAGTGGAGTGCACTGCTAGAGTTGAGATGTAGGGCCCACAATGAGGACGTTGTGCTCTAAAGGGGGTAGATTATAACACTACAGAATAATAAAGGGTTAAATGAATAAATGATATGACTTATATCAACAAGGTGCATCTTTCTTTTCGGGAGCCTACCTTATTAGAACTCCACAGTTAATCATGCCAAACCTAGAGTAGTGATGAGGATGGGTGACCTTCTGGGATGTTTCCCAAGGTGTGTGCAAGTGAGGACAAAGCACACTAGAAAGGACACGTGTTGTTTTGTGTAGATGTTCACTAGTCATATGACCCGTTCGGGCATGTGGGTGGTCCCTATGGTGGGGACCACTTGTCTACGGGGAAACCGGTGGTACCAGGTGGGCCAGGACCTGACTACCATGTCAAGGTGGGGTGTCTGTGCTGTCACCGGGGACTATTTGTTATTGTAAAATATTGTAAAATCTCGAGGTTTCAAAACAGTAACAATAATAAAATAATCCCACAAAAAATATTTGATGACAATATCTCAAATCTAAGGATTACTTTCTACACCATGTACTTACTAACCACTTCTAGATAAATCATCTATATGCTTTGGCATGTCATGTACAAGAATATTCTCAATAGTAGGGAGTCCATTTTATCCACACAATATTGAGGTGATCATAAAAACCTATAATACATCAAATACTATAGTTTTTTTTTCTGAATTTATTATTTATAATTATTTTTAAACGAAAAAATACATTAATTGATAGGATTGTCCCATGAACCATGAAACCAAGGATTCATTGAAGTAGTATGTCTAATAATAATGAGTTTGTATAATCATATTTCATTTTGGATGATTAAAGTATGATTTTATTAATTTTAAAAAATTATGAAGTCGCCGTTTTTGATAATTGTAGGAGGAATATATTAATTATACATTTTTATAAAATTAAATACACATCCACTCTCCATGAATATATATTATCTTTTGATCAAAATATCAATCCAATTAATTAGTAGGGTGAGTCTCCTTGATTATTAAAAAATGATAAAACCACCTGATTCTTTCCACAATTAAAAATTCTAAAAAAACTAGAATAATTTAATATTAAACAATCCATCATCAATTATACTTTCACATTATTCAATGTATATTTGGGAATAGAATAAGGAGGAAAAAAATGATTCACAATGTTGATCAATTATTACTATGTGGTAGGATAAGAATCATAAAATAAAAACTTGTATGTCTTTATTCATCCCAATACTTCAATTATACAGATATATTTCATGGAACTTAATGACCATCCCTTGGAGAATAAAACAACATATGGTATGTGACTACTATATTGAATTATTACACAAGATCATAGATATCACTAATAAACCTCATATATAAAATTTTATATCAAAAATTTATTTCTTATTTATTTGCAGACCCTTGATACATATATATTATATTTCAATTATAAATTTATTTTTGAAGAATAATTATCATATGCACTAACATTTAGAGAGGTGGTAATATAAATAGATTTAAGGGATTCTATACACTAATACTGATGTAAATCAAGATTCATCTTGAGGAATATCAACATCCATATCATTTTAATACTAGTATTATGAAGCACATAGTATTGATTATTCTAACTCTATGTATTAATATAGTTGTTCCCCTTCCAAGGAAAGTAGAATATCTCAAAATCAAAATACTAGTGTTACAAAAACCAAATAAAAAACTGATGGAAGAATTGAATTATTATAAATATACATATTTTCTTATTTTGGTCATTATTCCCAATAATCACATAAGATAATATACTAGGTGCTATCTTGTTAGTATATAAATGACTGTAATAAGATCCACATAATTAGTTATATAATTCTGTATATGAGGCCTTTAATTTCATTATAGTTATTGACTAATGAATTATCCTACATTATAAATACTCCTTGCAAAAATCCCAAATGAATCCTGACATAAGTTATAATAATTTCAAATATTAGTTATTTTTGTAATTGGAATATATATCAAAAACCCCAATATATTTATGATCGATCAATAAAAAATATTATACCACTCAATATTTCCTTAATTATTTGTCTAGATCATCACCTAATCAACCATTCTAATGAATTTATGATTCTATATTTTCCAATATCATACCAATCCCAAAAAATAAAAGAATCATGAATATTGTAATAGTTTTATACCATGAAATAACGATATAGAAATACTCATAAATTTATAATTTTCATGATTCTAATATAAAATTAGATAGGAATAAAACATAATAAATATAAATATTTAACATTAGAGATTAACATATATGAAATTATCTATCAATATGTCAATGGAAATATTTATATATCTATCATGGGCCCCCATGGATTTGGGGTCCACTATAATATCATTAAAAAGAAAAAAAATGAATATAGAAGTTGGTAAAGGAATTTATTCATCAAGAACATAGATACTAATAACTAATTGGCCAACGTAAATGGAATCACAAGATACATAAACATGAAACAAATACTCATGAATAATGATTGATTAGTATATTATCTACTCAGAAGAATATATTAGTATTATGATATTAAAGTTATCCTCATGATCAAATCGAGTTCCTTTATACCACCAAATGGGTCGTTTTTGTAGGAACATGCTATAAGTCATTTTCCAACACACGTGTTAACATTAAAAAATACATTAATATTCTTTTATGAACCATTATGAGTCCTATAGAATTAAATAAGGCCAACAAATTTTGAACTTCTATGGAAAAAGAATCCCTTCACATTAACTTGTTTCATTTCGACGGAGCTTTCTTTAGTGGATTTTTAGAAATATTTTGGCATGACATAATATTATAACCTACACATGTTAACATTTAATTCTGATATTTATAAAAAATATCTCCCTAGGGTTAGAGATATTCGAAATCCCACCATCTCTAGTAGTGAGTCTCCCGTTTTCATTCATATAAGAAACTTATTTGAACATAAAATTCAAATGGATGACAACAGGACATTGAAACAATATTCATGAACAAATAAGTAAAATAATCAATATCAAGCAGATTATCCTAATACACCTATACAGTATAAAATTACATATAGTTTCATTATCCAATAGAGAAAATTTAATGGGTTACCATGTGAATATATGTATTGACACCATTATGAATTCAATTATCAGTATGATAAAATAAATCATCAATATTTTTATTAAAATGTATTTGCATTAATTATATATTATTTTTCTCTACAATTAATTTCCAATGAATGGTTTTTATATTTATACTAAAAATTGTTTCAAAATTAGAATCAGTTATATAAAATTTTCCTTGAAATTGTTTTTCCAACTTCAAAAAAAAACTTCTATCTAAAAAGAGAATTGTTTTGTTAATAAAAAATAATGTTTAAAATTACATGATTAAAATGAATGATTCAATAGACACTATTTTAGTTCCCCCAGTATCAACTGATTGAAAAACTCTGAATTGAATATTTTTATACATGAATGTGACATACATATATGATAATGGTATTTGATTCTATATGATGGGCATTTGGTGAACAAACATCTTCTTCCCCTGGTTTATTAATTTCATGGATGAAAAAAATTTATACCAAAATATTAAAAAGAAGCCATCATAATTTAGAATCTTCAAAATATTTTTACTCTAGTAGTTCTAAAATATAAAATTATTTTCCACAAAATTAATGATCATACCACCATATTGGGATTTATTTTTTTTCTATATCAACCCACCCACCCACCCAAACATGAATCAATATTTCAAATGAAATTTCTTTTTGGAAGTTGTTCTTCCAAATAAAATGTTTTCTGATAAATTCAAAAAAATGTGAGAGAATTGTTAAGATTTAATTTCTCTTTTTCCTCAAAAACCATTTCAATACAACTATAAAAGAACTATTTAATCCAACCAATATTTCTATGATGGTTAGATCAATATCTACAATGAAATATTTCCATAACATGTATATCAAAAGATTCTTCAAAGTTCAATAAATTAATATTCAACCATGATATTTTTATGGGAAATCCAATTATAATTCTGGAGGAAACATTTATCCAGCGCCTCCATATCAAAAGTATGATAGTTCATATGAAAAATAAATTATGATAAAACATGACTCAACCAGATAAACACATAAAGAAAAAACAAAATAACATAAATCCTCAATCAATACCAGAAAATGATGAATACATTGATTAAAAAAATTATTCAACATGTTTCTAATATTAGTAGTATGATTAATAATGTTAGTATAGGTTTACATTCAAAAATCTATGTGAATTAGAGGGATAATGAAAATAAAATTTGATTTCTATTTAACATGGGAGTGGAACATGATTTAATAACCCTCAAATTGATATGTAGAAACCAGAAGGTAACATTTGGAATTAGAATACAATAGAGGATATAAGTAGTATAAATTATGATTTTCATTAGATTGAATGACAAAAACCAAAGCAGAAATTTTCATATATAACAAAAACAAGGACTGGTTGAGTATTTATATTACTTATGTTACTAAATGTAGTAATCAAAGAAGTCCCACAACATTCAAATCAACCCTACCATATCCATGTAGAGAACCACCAGAGAAGTCGCGTTCTAAAAAAAATTTATAAATAAATTTCAAAAACATTTTGGAAAAATATATTCAAAATACCCATAATAGATTCTTTGAAAAAAATTCCATGTTATTATATGTTTTGAGAAATGATTTTTACATAGAAGTGGATGTTAAGAGGATGAGAAAAAATTATGTTAGGGAGGAATTTTTAATCCATGGTTAAATATTAATTTCCTATTAATTGTAATGATCCATGTTCCTTTTCAATTTTTTTCAATATAGAAAAATAATAATTCAAGGATATAATTTGTGGTTTTGGATATTTCCTCAATGTCATGTAACATTGTGTTTACTCATCTCTTAAGGTTAGAGAATTGAAACCATCTTGAAATTTCAATTAACATTCCACCCAATGTAATATTACGCCTTCTGAAGTTGTATATGGTATTTTCATTAAGGTGAGATACATGATTTTTCATATGGATCTATAATCCTTGGATTTGGATGATTATCCGTTTAGTACCCATGAAACACCCATTATATGGAGTATGGTTATGAAAATAAAATAAAATATATGAGTAATGTTCACAATGGAATATTTTCAATTGAATTAGGAGGATATGCATTTAACAATAAAATGTATCAGTCTATGAATCATCCAATTTTGGAAACTTAAGCCCATCAAGTGGATATTTTTTCTTGGTTTTCCGTTGATATGTTCTTTAATATTTCCTTTAATGAGAAACCTACTTCTATATAAAAACTTAGTAGTTTTTTTTAATATGACCGATAAGAGAGTGAAAGTAAATCTTTAAATGAGACATGGAATATCGGAGAAATTTTTTAAATTTACATTGATACAATAATGGATATATATTAATTTATAGAAACCCTTACATATAATAGTAGATTTCTTTAAGAAGAAGGTAATTGTTTCATGTAATTTAAGTTGATAACAAGGAATGTGATTAACATGACTAGTGTATAATAATATATAAAACATCATTAAAATATCACAACCATGAGTAGTGTCATTTGATAAATTTAAATACCCCAACTATGATATAATTTAAACAACATCCTAAAAATATTGAATATATTTCAAAGGAGAGAAGGAAAAATTACTTATATTCACATTATATGATCTTTCATACGACCAAGAGAGGAAATTTTATATATCCTAAAAATCATCACCAAATACATTGGTTGGATTAAATTAGATTTAATTTAAATTAATCCCTATGTGTTTTGGAATTTAATTTTTACGATGAAAATGATAAAATATAGAGAAAATATTAAAGGAGATTGATCCAAAAACATTTAGACGTTGTTAAAATGGATGTTATGACCTTTTTTGGGTGATGGAATTATTTTTAATATATCTTAATGTAAATGGGTGTTCCATATACAAATTATTCATAATAACGGTGGGTTTAAAATATCATGTAATGAAGTTAGTTATATTTTCCCTATCTGGATATTTTACAAATAGATAATGTGTATCTATTACATGAAACTCAATATGGAGATATGAAAAGTACACTTCCCATTCCCCTTTCTTGATCATGTTCTAGAATGAAGTGATGAAAATACTAACTATTTTTTGTGTAGGGATTATTTGGTTATTTAAATATCCATATTTTACTAGAGGATTAAGAGAGATATACATTTATATTCCCATTGAAAACATTAATTATTGGGTAATTACATTTTGTTTATGTAATGATCATAAAACATTTCAATTTTTTATGATGATAATCTTCATTGAATTTCTAGAAACATTTTTGGAAGATTTTATGAATAACATTACTTGTTATAGACTCTAATTTTATTTTTTCAATGGATCATTTTCTTGTAAAATTCCTTTATGAGATACTTTACATTATTTATGAATACTTATATTTCATGGTTGATTATGGGATCGTTCTTGGTCAGGATTGTTCTCTTAATGGAATTTAATATGCTCATTACAATTTTGAGATCATTTCATAGTTTCAATTGAAAAATGTGAGAGATGTGAGATCCGTTTTTGGCCATGCTGAATTTAATAGTGATTTATAATGGATTTTATTAGTGATTCACTTATGATGTATAGATTTATATGAATACCCCAAATTTTTATTTATGGGTGTTGTAAACATGCCTTTATAGATATTAATGAATATTCTGATAATATATCCAATTTATCAACCAACCAAATGGGGACTTTAATTTGAAATCATGACTGATCTATTTAATATTTCACTTCTGTCAATTTTTTGTCTAAATGATAGAATAGAAATAATTGATTATTTATTATTCCACTAGAACATTAGTTCATTCATAATAAAAATGAAAAAATGAGAACTAAATTCTTGATGTAGCCCATGATGATGGAAAATTTAAGTGATATAGGATGGGATCCAAAGTGATTTATTTCACTAATAGATCTATGATGTTATTTTTTTAAAAACCATACTTTTGATTTGGATATTGTTTCCATATGATAATTATTCATAAATAATGAATAATATATTAATTGAGAACCTTTAAGTTGATCAATTAAGTAGGATTACATCTATTGTGAATTTAAAACATCATATTATTCACAAATTAATAAACCCCTTTGAGATGAGGATATGTATGATTGTATAAATAAATTTACATGGTCGAATGATCTTGTTAATTATTTGATAGTTGATAAATTTGTTTAATTATTTTCAATTAAATAAATTATAATCAAATTATTGAATCAAAAAATTACATTTTTGATGACAGTTACCTATGCCTTGAATGTAGTGGTTAAATGATTATTAGTTGCATTACCAATTATAAATATAAATACATCATTATGTTTTATCAAACTATGATATATGGATGATTAATTGGACCATAAATATTTTTAGGAAAATTATTTATTCTATTTTTAATTGGGAAAACCATTTATATATTTTTTGTACAATTTTTAATAACCTTTAAGAATGGAAAAATTCAACCTAACATTGATAAAAACAATGAGATTACACATAAAATTATTTTGTTTAATAGTGTCATTTTTGTGTGGGGTATGAATTTGATGGGTCCTTTTACAAATTAATTGAGATATATTGGCATCATTTTTTATTTTGATTATGTTTCCATGTGGGTAGAGATTATTAGCATCAGAGTTGAGGATGCCAAAACTGTATCCATGTATGTGAAACAAATTGTTTTTCTATATTTTTATTTTTAATGTTTCTTATCACTAATAAAGGAAACCAATTGTTTAGTAAGAAATTAGGATAAATTTTGATGAAATATAAGGTTCATCATTGGTTCATTACATATTTTAAAATTACAAAAGGTAATGTTTATTTTTTTAAATATATAAGTAATATAAATTATACAAAATAATATGAACCCAATTAAAAATAATTAGTGCTTTATAAATGATTATTCACTCTGGCCTATAAGAGTACATTAAAAAACCATATTAAAATTATAAAAATAATATTATTTTATGGAAAGGATTTTCAACTTATAGTTGAGTTAGGACCAAATGTTTTTGGGGATTTTAGAATATGTGACATGAATTTATCTTCTTCATGAAAAAATTTTCAAATTTGATTACAGGATGTGATTGCAATCAAGAACAATGAAAATTAAATAACTATGATTTACATGAATTGAATTTAAGAATTTAATTATTCTATTTTCTCAATTAATATGTGATGAAGAATTGTTTTGATGTGTCCTCCAACATTGCAAATTTTCCCATGTAAATTTCATTCCAAATGGTATGTCTCATTTTTTAATCATGTTTTACTATTCATTCAATAAATATAAATGAAATAGGCAAATGGACACCATTTAAATTCAATGAGTATAGGTAGATGTAATATTGATAAAATATTAAAGGTAATTATAGGGCACGAACCATACACATTAATCTAAATACCATTTATGATAGGTTGATTCATCCATTCTCACTTATTTATTAGTTATGTATTTAATTATTATTATTTTATTTTCTCAAATAAAATTTTTTCCTGATGAAAATATTTCACAATATAATTATTGAGGGACGAATATTATAGGTATATTAGTATTTTTGTGATTTATTTTTAAAATCATATCATTCTCATTCTATTGGTTATGTGTTTATCCTATTACAATCATTATTTTTTTCAATTACTATGTATTTAAATTAATCTATTTTAAATTTTTAACCTGTGATCTTAAACGATTATCTTTAGCTTTTTTAAAATCCATCTATAAATGTGAATAAATATATTCATTGAAAACAAAAATAAATAAATATTACAAATAACAATATTTCATATTTTAATCATTATAAATTTCAATAAAATACCAATGATTTATTAATCGAACCTCACATCTCATTACCTTTATCATTAAAATCCCCATACTATGTGGATTCATATCCCTTCACGAAATCCACTTTAAATTAACTTCATTTAAGAAGAGAACTAATCCACCCATATATTAAACAGAACATGATATATTTATGTAAATCATAAGGGTTAATATAACCATTTTTTAAATTATTGAGGAATTTATTATCATTTTGAATAACCCTTTTCAATCTAGTAATATTTAATATTATTTTATTGTAAATTTGATATTTTCTTATCACTTAGTATCCTTATATAGCCATTTTTTGGCCACTTTACAAAAAAAAATTCCTTTTCTGGCCTACTATGAAAGTAGAAATGCACGACCTAGTTGAACATATGTGTTTTGGGAGATAAATTGAGGGCCACTATATTTTTTGGTTCTTCAATGTGGAGGATTTATATTTCAATGAGATAGAATTCCTAAGGAACATTATTATTTTGAAAGGTATTCCATTCTGGGTAATTCAAGGAAAAGGGGATGCTGATTATTAAGAGAACTCAATGGAATAAAGTTGTACCCATCATGGTATTTTAATGTAAAAAAGTGAAAAAATGAACTTTTTTATATTAAAATGTTATTGGAGCGGGATTAAATAATTCATAGAGATTACATTCATCTACGGTGACTCATAAGTGACCATAACTAATGGAAAATTAGAATCATGCATTTTTGTTTTAAAAAAGTTCAATAATTTCATATTCAACCTCCTATTTTTTCAGATCTAAAACCTAAAACCAAAATTACATATAAAAAACATAAAAATTAATCACTATAATAAAATATTATTATCTCATATTGGTGGTCTATATAAAAATTTTCAATCAAATTGTTATTATTTCATATGATTCGATGAGAAAATATTTTTGAAATCTATATTTGTGTACTGAGATAAAATTTATTTTTCCTTAGTGAGATGTGTTAGTGGGTGAATGAAAATATTGGAATTGGATTAAAGGATTTGAAATGATCATTTAATTTCTTTAATTATGTATGATATCTTGTTTTTCATGTTAAATATTTGTTAACCTCATCAGTGTGTCTTTTTAATTGGACTTGATTTGATTTTGATTATCACTTATTCGGGACTACATGAGTTATGTGTTGGGGAATTTAATGAGGAAATAATTAAACTATTTTTTATGTTTAATTTATTTTTTTATTCCCAAAAAATTTTCCAAATATATTTTTATTTAATTATTATTAGATTTTATGAATATATAGTGGTTAAAAGTTTATATTTTTTAAATCTTTAATTTTAGAATTTCTAAATCACATTGATATTTAAAGAATATAAATTTAATTTTTAACCAAATTGAGTATTTCATTTTTATAATCTTTCTCCTTTATTAGGATACATTATTTTCAATTATGAAAACAATTCATTTGACATTATTAAGGTCAAAATAAATCATTCTTTGTTGGAAATTTTTTAGGATGACGGAATGGAACCCACTTCATTAATTAATGAATAAAAATGACTTAATATGTATAAATTAGATGATTCTAGTATGATATGGAATAGAAATAAAATTCCCCCATTCATGTGAAATATATAGGAATAAATATTTAATTAATTCATTATATAACTAAGTTATATTTGATGATGTTTAATGGTATCGTAAGATTGAAATGTAATACATATATAGTAGTTTATATCTATTAATATAGGTCCTATGCAGACATGAACATCTTAGGTCATAAACGAAATTTATTTTCTAACATATTTACATAATAACCCTAGTAATTATTAAACCTATATGCCATATAAAAGCATTCAAAATTCGGATGGATGGGAACTATAATAAATATTTCCACTTCTCCTCTTTATATTCTTATCTCAATGTCCAGTTAATGGTTAATGGAATAAGTGATAAATAGGTTGGTATAGATAGAGAGTTTGATGAGGTTAATTTTCATTCATGGTGGAATAATGAAGATGGGGGATTCTCAACTGATTCCACGATAATAACCATGTATTGTGGACTTTATCAACTAGAAGATACTAATTTCCATGTTGCAATATTTTTATATAATCTATTTAAAATTTTATTTAAAAAATATTTCTGAATGAAATATGTTATTTTTCTTATTGAATATATTTTAAATTAATTTGTTTTATTCTTGTTCAATTTTTTAAATGAAATAATTTATTTCACAGTTTAAATTTCATTGGTGAGGTCTTGTCATTAGGCAAAGTTATCTCGATTATGATTGATTGTTTTGGGGTCTTCATGTTATAGAGTAACTTTAATAATGTAACAATAATATTGTGTTATTTGTAAGCTATACATGAAAACTATGATGTTCATATAGAGTTATTATATTGTTAATTTAGAAATTAAATTGTGAAAAAAATTTATAAAAGGAATATGACCATGTCCAAGAGGTTTTATTTTTTCTATAAATAATACTACTTTTATGATATAAAATTATTTTTATTTCACATAATGTTTCTATATATATCATTATTTTTATTTCATAAAAGATTATATTTATTTACATTGTTATAAAATTTAATCAAATCCCCAAAAACAATTCATTTAGAATCAAATGAAGTAAAAGTGAATGTTTTGTAACCCAAGTTTTCGTAACCTTGATAGAAAATCTAGGGATTTTTATATTGTATATATCTTTGAGATAAATTTATCTATTGTGTTTTTTCAGGATAAAATCACCCATATCACCAAAGAATATAATAATAAGACCAATGGGAAAGGATACCACCAGCCTATAATTGTCTATTAGAAATTTAATCTTAAACATCACTCATTTGACATTATATAAACATAAAATATCAACAAGTATATCAACATGTATACATCTTCAATTAGTAAATATATAACATTAATGGAATATATATAATATCCTTGGTATATATTTATATAATATCACATGTATCTAAATATTGAATTGTAATAATTAATGACTTGTGAAGAGTGTAACATGTTTATACAAATCACATCTCAATAAAAACTAATACATCACAATAATATATAAATACCATGGTGGATAAAAACTAAAATATTAAAAAATCAGTATTTTATGTTAACAATAAACCCATTTACTCACTTATATTTATTTAATCCCTATGTTATAATGATTCTTTATATTTGAGTGTCAAAGTTTTTATTTTTGTGAATATTTATTACAATGACCAAATTAGGAATTTAAATTTATCACTATTTTATTTTGGTGAAATTTGTAGATATTTTGACGTATTATTAATTATTTTTATACTATGATGGCTTTGATTAAAGTGTCTGGCATTGTATTTATTGTACAACAAAACTATGATTAAATAAAAAGGTGATTCGTCAATGAATATTTCGGGGAAATTTCCATGATATCTTAAAGAAGATTATTTTTAATAGATCATTGAGTGAAGAATGGTTCTATAAATGAGGAAGTACTCAATAAGTAACTTTTTATGGGTTTAAAATATGATCTACAGAGTCTGATATAACCATAAATAATTTTGGTTTTATAATCCATGATCTATATTAAAATAATTTTTTGGGATATTTAATACATAGAATTGATAATATCATATGAAAATAGTGAGTTACCATATCATTATATATATGAATTTATCTCTATAAAGAGTAATCTAGTACCTCGTCGCCCTTGTCTGGACACCATAATACTGAATTTCAAGTAGTATAAACATGATTCTCTCATTTTATAATCATGATATTAATTGTGCTTAAACAATATCCATAATTCTATGAGAAATAACATAATCAATATGATCAGGATTTTCTTTATGAGAATACATTACTTTCAGCCTATAAATACATAATTGATTGTTTTGAAAACATAATGACTTTATAGAATTTAGTAGAAGAATTATGTAACATGACATGTTCATAAGGATCATTATTATTTAGAATCATGTCTCCTGGGTGACACATCATTGTTCTTATAAGTAATTAATATTTTTACACAGTTATTTTAGTGATTAATATCACTCATTTTCCATGAATGATATTCTAATTAATATATGAAATCATGCTACATAGAATGATCAGGATTCAGTTTTTTTGATATTTTAATTCCATGAGGATCATGGAGAATTCAATGAATTCAAGATTTGATTTTCTACATTTGTATTATAATTGAATAAATATATAATATAGGGTCTTAAATAGGAGTTAATAATCTGGTCATAAATATAGTGTTCGACTAACAATGTTAATTTCTTCTTTTGTTTCTGGTTTTTTTATTACCAATATACATTTTTATCATGTCATACCTTAATTTTTTCTTCCACTAATATTATACCCTAAATGTATGGATAAATTATTGAGTACATAGGGAAGTGAAGGAAATATAAATGTAGTTATTGGTTCATGTACTTTAATAAATTAAAAAATAATTCCTATGTCAATTGATTTTAGTTTGATGGAGATGTTTAAAATTATAATTTTATTGTATTTTAATTATTTATGTTATTATACACTACCTTGGTCTTTGATCAATCATCCCTACCCAATAATTATATATATATATATATATATATATATGATGAAATAAACTATTCTAAATGGTCATATTCCTAGAGATTAATGGAATATGTGTAAATAATGTTTGAAATTATAAGATTTCAAATAATGTAAATGATAAAATTATTATTTTCTTATATAAAATTGGATATATATAAATTTTTACCTATAAAAAATTAAGGGGGATAGAAAATGAGGATAAATATATTATATTTAACCTCATCATATATATTAAATAAAGTGTTTAGAGTTAATAATACAATGAATCACGTATTTCATCAACAAATAAAAAAATACTTAGAATTTTGATGAATATAATATAATTAAAATTTGAAATCCAACATAATCATTATCATTAATAATCATCTAAATTTCAATGGTTTTGTATTAATTTATTAGATAATTTAAAACATAATTTTTTTAATGTGATAACATGTTTTTGGGAATCTATATATAATTAAACCTTATGTTTAAAATAATATTTATTTTATCAGTCCAAAATAAATAGATTCTATATTAATGTAGGACAAGGTAAATGTATAAACATCATGTTGTTATAGGGGAGCATGCATGATATTATAAAATATTTATTATATGATTTGATATTCTAATCCATACAAATTCACCCCTATTAAACATGATATAGAGAAAAGCAAACACAAATTCGGAAATATTCGAACATTTAATTTTAATTTTAAGAAACATACATGAAACACTCAGGTGTATCATATTAAAATCACATTGAGTGTAAAACTGTGGAATCCAAAAAAACTGAACTCCACGAGATCTATGTCTTCATCAATTAAAAATTCATAAAAAGGAAATTTTCATTCCTATATAGAAAATTTACTTTGAATTAAAAATTAGTTTGATTAAATTTTTTACTATATTTCATTATATTGTTGCGGAAAATATGAATACACACATTAATAATATCACACTATTTTTCTCAACAGATAATACAAGGGTAGTGGAAAAAGTTCTAGCCTTGTGAATGGATTTTCCCTTATCACCTGATGAGGAAAAAATGAAGAGGTGGTATATTATATCATTTATAGATGTATATATATTAGATGACATTCCTAGAAATGTTTTTTTTAAATTTTTTTTCCCCACAACTGGAATTAAAACTCTTATAATAAAGATTTATACCATGAGAAATGAATTTTGAGAGGCTATTTGATTATTGAGATTGATTTAAAATTATTTATTTCAAATCTCTAATACAATTATGATAGGAGTACAATTTTCATATATTCCGTTAAAAATTATTTGTAGAAAATTATTTGAATATATTATAAATGTCACACTGGGTAAATTTAATAAAAGATTTCCTAAAAATCCATGACTCTAAATGAAAATACACCTAAAAACCTAGAAAATTATGGTAAAGAGATATAATTACTGGTTGTAATCATGATGACTGATATTTGATCACATTTCTATTTCTTATAAAAAATCCTGAAGGACTAACCAACCACCGACGAAAATTTCCTGTGATGTCATTTTGTAATGTATAGAATCTATTTTTGGTACATCATTTTGTTTACATTCTAATCATTATAGTAAACAGTTTTTTGAGTTGTAGGTAATAGAGAACATTTCCATTGAATTTGAGTATAATAAATATCCACGAATACATCGGATCTAGAGATATATCACATGTCCAATATTAATTGGAAAATAAATAAAACTATATTATACCACCCTATAGAAATTAGGATTTATCTGAACCAACCGTCCCGTAGAAAAAGTTACCATAATTTTACTGAAAATCTATGAAATATCCATTTCAACCATAATACATAGGAAAAAGACACTAATATCATCATTATATCAATAGAATTAAATATATACAACACTCTACAAGTACAGATGCCCCTATTTTGTGGAAATAGACAGGAATTTACATATTTATGGAATAAGGCGAACGAGTTAAAAATAATATCAAATGTATAGTACAAATCCAATCCAAATTACTAGAAATTATTATAATTTAGACAATCCAAACTCATTATAGATCAATAAGCATCATAATTAAATTTTGAGTAATGAAAACTATCCCCCATGAACTCTTGAATTATTGCAAGATTAACCAAAAATTGAAGAAACAGAAAAATGGGTGGAACCATAAAAACCTATACTAATAAGTATTAATAATTGTAGGGGATGATATATATTTATTGATAATAAATATTAAATAAAAATAATGTCAAAATAATTAAAATGGGGATCAATTAATTTCCACATCCCATACCATAAAGGTTGATCTAATCCTAAAATGTAGATGAGGATCATCATCAAATGAAAATTATAGAAATATTATAAAAATTATTGATCTGTATTCTCATTTTTGAGGACCTCATAAAAATAATTACTTATTTTATGTCTAATAAATAACATTTGAAACATATGTTGTGACTATAAGGTAATTCGGAATATATCTAGAAAGAAGTGTCTGGAACCTGATTATGCAACATTTCCCTATAAAATGACAATATCCATTAACATTTTCTATTAATTTAATTTCTAGATTAATAATGTTTATATATTTTCAATTTTTTTTGTAATTATGTTAATATTTTGAAATTGAAATTTTATTTATTTAAATATGGAATAATTAAACACAATAAGAGCGGTGCTATAATAAGAAAATATATCCAACACTATTCCAATAATTGTTATCGAGAATCTTCACATACGATTTTAGAATATAACCATTATAATAATCTTTTATGTGATCATCATGAAGAAATATAATACCTCATCATAGTAAAACATCATTTTTCTAAACCATATACTAAATACATAGATGGTTGTCATCAATGTGGATGATGTAACACTCGTTTTGATGTTTCGAGAGAGAACCATCCACATGAAAACCACTGATACAGAAGAAACCCATTAGAGAATCAATTAGTTATTAGACTTATCATCATTGAAGAGGATAATCTCATGAAATATGAAAGAAGTTTAAATATTATTCTAGTGTATTGAAAACATTTAATTATATAAAATGCAATAGAGAATACTCTTTTTAAAAATAACAAAAATATATTATTATACTTTTATGTACTGTATATTTATAAATTTTTTTAGTTATTTTTATGTAAATTTATTAAATAATAAGATGATATTTAATATTTTTAATGTTATTTTCATTTTAGGGTGTAAGGAATTCTAATAAGATATCATTAAAAGTGAAGCCCCAAATTTTGTAATGAAATATGTTAACATTGAACACACTTTTATAAATTTAAAGGATTAATAATAGATTCTTATAATAACCGTTATTAAATTTTTCCCAAAATAAAAATACAAATTTATTTAACCTAATGGGGTGTGATGGGAAATTGTGATGGGTTTTATGAGATATTATAGGAAGAACCTCCAAAATTTACTCACATCACATTATGATGTATGGAAACATTATATCTAGTAGGGATCCATACTAACGTCTTAAAAGAACAATTTTTAATGTAGTAAAATGGATATTGATAAATTATTAATGTTAGGGGTTGTATATCACATCATTGAAACATAACAGATTAGTCTGTTTATATAGTTTTTGAAAACACTAGATTGACCACCCTGATGAGGGGACAAAATTATGTATTCTCTACAAGTGTTCATTGTAGTTTTTGGTGTATATGTATTATAATAATCAAAACTATGTCACTATGCACTATTATGTCCCTATTCCATTCATTTTCGATATTCTAAAAAGCCCATTATGAATGATACATTCTTTTTAATATATGATATGTTACGATACTCTCAGTTTCCCATTAAACATAATGATCAAGATAATGTAACTTTTAAATGTTTGTATGGTATCTTTTCATATAGAAGGCTTAAAATTGTATTATGTTATCCCCTATGAAAATTCAAAATGTCTGTGGTATTTATATTTTCTTATCCCATTAATTACTACATGGATGTGTTATTAGATGATTTCACTATTTTTGATAATTTATATGAAAATTTCTTATGTAATTTTTAATTATTTTTAAAATCCTACAATGAAAGAAACATTGATCTAAATTTTGTTAATGTTTCATTTCATATGGAATATTTGAATCCTCCTTGGATGAGAAATTTGAAAAAAAAAATATGATGAATAATATAATTCAAAAAATAATGTGATAAATTCATTTCCGTATATATCATCTGTGAAATGTGATAGACCTTTTCATGGGATTTTAGTCATTTAGAGGATGTTCCTAAGGGATTTAATAATATTACCATTACCCTATATAAGTCAGTTTTAAAAAATTTTAATTTTAATTTTTTTACTGTGGGAGTTATTGATTTTTTTGAATTAAAAATTTAAAATAGAAATTTTAATTAGAACACAATTCGCCCCCCCTGAGTATCCACTCCGACCAACATTTGGTATCAAATGTTGTTAAAATAATTTCAAAAGTACTTTGTTTTTCAACTGTGATTTTAGTTGTATTTTAATGTTCTTAAAATTTCTGTTATTTCTAAATTTTTATCTCTTTCAAATCTTTTCTTTAATATAGTTATCATGGACAATAGAGTTGAAGGTGTTGCTACCAATAGAACACCCCTTTTCAATGGCACCAACTATGATTAGTGGAAAATCAAGATGAAAATTCATTTAGAGAGCATGGGTTTTGATATTTGGACTGCTATAGAATCTGAATACAAAATACCAACTACTATTATATCTACTTGGAATGAACATACTAAGATAACCTACAATAATAATTATAAAGATATGAAAGCTTTGTATTGTGCTCTAGGAGATGAGGAATTTAATAGAATATCTACTTGTAAAACTACACATGAAATTTGGAATACCTTAGCTGTTTCTCATTAAGGAACAACTAATGTTAAGGAGATGAGATTGAATACTTATACTATTAAGTATGATAATTTTAAGATGAAGACCGATGAACCCATTTCTGACATGTATCTTAGGTTTAATGAAATTTTCAACACAATGAATTCTCTGGTAATGGATGTTCTATCAAAGGAACAAATTATGAAAATTCTGAGATGTCTACCTGAAAGATGGAGGGGAACTTCTGTCTCAATTAGAGAATCGTGTGACATTGGAGAACTTCCAGTCAAAGAACTAATTGGAAAACTTATGATGTCTGAAGATGAACTCAAGGTGAACAAAGAAGATGATGATGAACCTAGAAGGATGTTTATTGCCTTCAAAACTACAACCTCCAAGAATAAGGACAAGGAAAAGCTTCATGTTATCAATGAAAGTTCAAGCTGTGAAGACAGTGAGAGTGATTCTGACAGTGATGCTGAGATGGATCACATTGCCAGAAGGTTTGAGAAATTTTATAGGAAGAAGAATTTTTTCAGAAATTCAAACTACAAAGGTAAGTATGATAACAATGGTCATTGGAAAAAGGATTGGAAAAAGTCTGATAAATCAGATGAAGTTGTCTGTTATGAGTGAAAAAGGATAGGACACATAAAAGCAGACTGTCCAAAGCTGAAATAAAAGAAGAAGTATGAATACAAGGATAACAAGTAGAAGATAGCCATGAAGGCTACTTGGAGTGCTTCTGAGGACAGTTCTAGTGAATCTGAAGTTTCTGAAACTGAACACAGAAACAAGGCGAACATGTGTTTTATGACAAACACTTCTGAGGTAACTTCAGAAACTCCTGCTTCTAATTCATATTATTCTGGAGATGATTCTGAATGTGATAACATGTCTAAATCTGAACTGTTTGAATATTGTGATATGTTAGAAGAAACCTGTAATGATCTGAAAGACAAATACAAAGGTTTAAAGAAACAGTATGCTTTAGCTATTAAACATAAATCTAATCTTGATATTGAAATGGAAAATAATTCTTAGTTTCTTAAAGAGAATACTGAACTAAAATTATCTAATGAGCAACTCAACAAATACATAGAGAAATTTACCAATGGTATAGATACTCTTACTCAAATTCTAGGTATGAAAATAACACCTAGATACACTACTGGTATAGGATACCAACCTGGAAAATGGAAAATTACGAAAACTAGATTCATTGCTAAATCTGGAAAGAATGTAGCTAGCTCTGGAACTTTATATGCTTCAACTAGTTATATTCATAGTTATGGATCTAATAAGGTTTATCTTTCAAAATCTATTGATTATAGAAATTTTATGAGACCCATTAGATAAATATGGGTACCTAAAGTGTTATTGGCTAACCTATCTGGACCCAAGAAGATTTGGGTACCAAAATCATTTCATGTTTAAATCTGTGTTGTAGGAAACCTGCTTAAAGAGATCCTATAAAAAGACCTGGTACTTGGACAACGGATGTTCAAGACATATGTCAGGAGACTTCTAATGCTTTAAAATCTTAGTAAGAGTTGATGGAGGGTTTGTCACTTTTAGTGATAAATGAAAAGGAAAAATCATCTTCTTAGGCCAGATTGGTAACACTGACTCGGTATTAATTTCTAAAGTTTTATTTGATTATGGACTTAAATACAATTTGTTAATTATTTCTCAGTTATGTGATAATGGTTTTTATGATAAATTTGAAAATGATTCTTTCAATGTTTTTAATTCTGAAAATGTTTTAGTGTTTGCTGCTTTGAGAAATGAAAATGTTTATGCTGTTGATTTAAATTCTTTAGCTAAGCATAATATTACTTGATTAAATGCTTTTCATAAAGAGTCTTGGCTTTGGCACATAATATTAGGACACTGCAATGTGAATTCACTTAGAAAACTTGCTAGGAAGAACTTAGTTAGAGACCTTCCCAAACTTGAATTTCCAGCAGACAAAGTTTGTAATCCCTGTCAAAAGGGAAAGCAACATAAAGTTTCCTTTAAATCAATGAAAGAAGTGTCAACTTCTCAACCTCTCGAGTTAGTTCACATGGATTTATTTGGACCTTCTAGAGTTTCTAGTTTAAATGGGAAGCATTATGTCTATGTTCTTGTAGATGACTTTTCTAGATATACTTGGGTATATTTTCTAGCTCACAAAAGTGAAGCTTGTTCTTTCTTTGTAAAATAATCCAAGTTTGTAGAAAACCTTAGTAGGTATAATTTTAAAACTCTGAGAAGTGATCATGGCTGTGAGTTTGAAAATCATGAGTTTGAATCTTACTTCTCACACAATGGCTATAGTCACAATTTCTCTACCCCTAGGACACCCCAGTAAAATGGTGTAGTAGAAAGGAGGAATATAACCCTACAAGAAATTGCTAGGACTATGCTTAATGAGTATGACCTACCTGTTTACTTTTGGGCTGAAGCTATAAATACAGCTTGTTATGTTATTAATAGAGTCTTGATTATATCCATTCTTAAGAGGAACCCTTATGAGTTGTGGAACCATAGGAAACCTAAGGTTAACTACTTCAATGTTTTTGGCTGAAAAGTATTTATTCTTAATACTAAATCTAATCTTGAAAAGTTTGCATCCAAGAGTGATGCAGGAATTTTCCTAGGTTACTCTATTTCTAGTAAAGCTTGTAGAGTGTTTAATAAGAGTACCAAATGTGTGTAAGAATCTGTTCACATCAAATTTTATGAAACGGATCTACATGAACCTAAGACCTCTCTTGAAAATACTGAAGATGATCTCTCTGTTTTGAACCCAAATTATAAACACAGTGGACCTGTAGTTAAAACATCCCGTTCTAGAAATTTTCATGAACCTGCCTCTGTTGAACCTCAACCTGTTGAGGAACCTGAAATCACTAGCCCTACCTTTTCAAGACAAACTAGGATTCTAAAGAACCATCCTTTAGATGATATTGTAGGAAATCTAGATAGAGGAACACAGACTAGAGCTTCTATTAGAAATCAGGTTGAACATCAAGCCTTCTTGTAACAGCTAGAACCTAAAAATATCAATGATGCTATCAATGATGAATTCTAGGTAATGGCTATGCAAGAAGAACTAAATCAATATGAAAGAAACAAAGTCTGGAAATTAGTAGAAAGACCTAAGGACACTATCACCATAGGCACAAAATGGGCGTTGAGAAACAAAGTTGATGAATCTGGAAACATCATTAGAAAAAAAGATAGGCTAGTTGAACAAGGTTACAATCAAGAAGAAGGAATTGACTATGAGGAAACCTTTGCACCTGTAGCTATATTAGAGGCTATTAGGATCTTACTTGCCTATGCAACACAATTGAATTTCATGTTATATCAAATGGATGTGAAAAGTGCTTTTTTAAATGGTTTTATTGTTGAAGATATTTTTGTAGAACAACCACCTGGTTTTTCAAATCCTCATTTTCAAAATCATGTTTTTAAACTTTCTAAAGCTTTATATGGTTTAAAACAAGCTCCAAGAGCTTGTTATGAAAGACTTTCAAACTTTCTTATTTCAAAAGGATTTACAAAATGAATAGCTAATTCCACTATTTTTATAAAAATAATTTCAAAAGATGTATTAATAGTACAAATCTATGTTGATGATATTATTTTTGGATCTTCTAAAAATTCTTTATGTACTAATTTTTCAAAGGTTATGCAAAGTGAATTTGAAATGAGCTTAATGGGAGAGCTTAAGTATTTTCTTGGTTTTCAAATTTTTCAAACTAAAGATGGAACTATTTTAAATCAAAGTAAATATACTATGGATTTATTAAAACATTTTGGTTTGGATAGAATTGAAGAAAGTTATATACCTATGAGTACCACTTGTAAATTGGATGTTGATGAATCTAGAAAACCAGTTGATCAAACTAATTACAGAGGCATGATTGGTAGTTTACTTTATCTTACTGCTAGTTGACCAGATATTATGTTCAGTGTATGTATGTGTGCTAGATTTCAAGCTAATCCTAAAGAATCACACTTGCTTGCTGTTAAAAGGATTTTTAAATATCTTAAGTATACTTTAAATTTATGCTTTTTTATCCAAAAGGACAATCATTTGACTTAACAAGTTATTCAGATTCTGATTTTTCTGGCCGTAAGTTAAATAGGAAGAGCACATCTGGATCATGTCACATACTTGGTAAATCCCTAGTATCATGGTGTAGTAAGAAACAGAACTCGGTTGCATTGTCTACTACTGAAGCAGAATACATCACTGCTGGTAGTTTCTATGCACAGATTCTGTGGATGAAACACTCACTACTGGATTATGGATTTGTCTTTAAACATGTTTCAATCAACTGTGACAACACTAGTGCGATAAACATCTCTAAGAATCATGTGTCTCAATCTAGAACTAAACATATTGATGTTAGACAACATTTTCTAAGATATCCTTATCAAAGAGGTGATATAACACTTGAGTTCATAGGCACTGAACTTCAATTACCTAATATTTTCACTAAGCCTTTATGTTAAGAAAGATTATGTTTCATCAAACATTAATTAGGAATGATAACTTACCCATGAAACTGTTATAGAGACCTCATTGTTAGGAAGACCTCACCGTTAGGAAGACCTCACCATTAGGAAGACCTCACTGTTATGAAAAACCACACCGTTAGGAAGACCTCACCGTTAGGGAGACCTCACCGTTATGGAGACCTCACCGTTAGGGAAACCTCACCGTTAGGGAGACCCCACCATTAGGGAGACCTCACTGTTAGGGAGACCTTACCGCTAGAAGACTTTACAGTTACATTTGCGTGCTGTATTATTCTGTAAAGCCGAGTCATCGAACCATTGTTTATTTTATTTATGATTTATGAGATTTATGAATCCTAAATGATATTAAAACTCGAACTAGACTCACTCAATATCACCGCGAACATGTCTGCTCGAACTCTCCTAAACCTAAACCTCTCGACCTTCAGAACCCTAGCCTCAAATCCGTAATGGACCGTGTCAATAGACCTCAGATGACTGATGGAAGTGAAGCGCCAGCAGCGAAGAGACAAAAAGTATCTAGTACTGATGCCAGTAGAAGTGCCAATGGAAGTGTAGATAAGAAAATACCAGTAATCCCACACCTATCGAAGCGTGAGATAGTTGTTGAAATAGAGGTGTGTGTAGAATGGCTTATGGAAAGCATGTTGCTGGTTCTTAGAGTGTTAGAAGAACAAGGTTGGCTAGAATTCTTCACGAACAACAATGAACCTTATTATGCAGGAATGGTGAAACAGTTCTACGAATTTGTTCATTTTGAAAAGTCTGAAGAAGAAAGAAAAAATGGTTTCATATGTGAATGGTCAGGAAGTGTCGTTTACTTCAAGGGAACGGGCTGAGAACCTAAGAGTCCCTCATGAGGGAGATTTTACTTATTATTCCAATTATGTACCTTCGACCAGTAATGTGTTTCAATATAAAGATGATTTGCTGGAACTCACATAGAATGGGACCCCTAGTAAGGTGATTACTGTAGAAATGACAAGAGAAGATAAACTATTATTTAAATTTATTTAGCATGTTGTTAGTCCGAGAAGAGGAGACATTTCCACTTTGAGATTTCAAGACATATATCTGTTAAATTTTCTTATGCACAGTGTGAGAATCAATCTATGTAGATTGATTATGGTTCAAGTGGAAGAGATGACAAGACTGAAGTCAAAATCAATTTCCTTGTTTTTCTCAAAGCTAATTTCTGTGATGCTGAAAGTGAAGGAGATAGCTGGACCTCAGGATGAGCTGGTAGAGGATAAGGATAACTTCTATATTATAAGAACTATCTGTAAATACATGAATATCAGCTGGAATCCTTGGAAGAAATCATGGGTAAATGATGATGGAAAAATTTATGACAATTATAATCCAATGGATCATCCGTCTAGACAAAAGGATGTGAGAGATCCTGGTCTTGGACCAGATGAGCCAGAACAAGTCTACAGTGATGATACAGATGAGGAGGAAGAGACATCAGTTGAGGAAGGATGAGACCCAGACTTACCCCCTAGTCCTGTGCATCAAGTTATTTCTTATGGAGCAGCTAGCCCTCCAAAAGCACTACAAATGAGGGAAACTATCTCGAAGGACAATGATTCAGAGACTACAGAAGAAGCAGAAGAATCATGCCAATATGTTGTCAAGGACACCTCTGAGGAGGATGAGACAACCAAATCTGATCATAGAGAAAAGGAGGTTGATGATGAAGCAGATGATGAGGAAAATGATGAAAAGGAGCTCAGTTTGTGTCCTCTAATAGTCAGTACAGTCAGGATAGTACCTGATCAGGAAGACATAGTAGTAGCAACTGTTGATGAGAGAGTCATTAATGACTCAGAACAAATGGCTGCTGGATCTGCTGTAATTGTAGAGGAAATTGTAGAATTACCTCTGGAAGAAGAGTTGGAAGAGATATTAAGGAACTTTTTCCAAGTTAGAGAGAGAATCTTGGCACATTATCAGTATCATATGACATTGAACGTTGGACATCAGATCCCAGATATATGATTCCTGTACTTTCTTATGGTGATTCTAATGAGGAAGACCAACCCCAAAAGGAATCAGTTACCTTACCCACGGTGGCTGACAATGTGGCAACCAAGGTGGACCTTATGTCTTTAAAAGCCGAATTGATAGAAGAAATAAGAGAATCAGTGGCAGATATGAAGAAAAGTATGGTTGAAGAGATGAAAAGCATGGAGCAATCCCTTTAGTTATCCATTGGATGTATTGTGTACAGTCCTGTGAATAAAATGATGGATGAACTGAAAGTGTGCCACACTCAGATTGAGAGTTGGACAGGATCTATAGTTGCTCTTAGACAATCAATTTCTTCATTGACTGATTTGAACATTTCTCAAACCCATGTGCACACTGACATTCGATTTATCAAAGAAGTTGCCAGACAGTTTGTGGAAGTTTTTGAGGCCTTTATGAAGTCAGTTAAAGAACATTTGCGCAGTCAGGATGAACTTGTTCAGAAGGTGGTTAGTAGTCTGGCTCACTCTTTCAAGGAGACACTGGCCTTCTCAATGAAACATCTTCCCTCATCCAACACAAGTGTGAACCTTGACCAAATCCGCACTATTATTCAGGAAAAATTGGCTAAGGCCAGTCACAGTGGTGCATCAGATACTCAGATTCTTGCTACCACTAGGGAAGTTAGTAGTTTTTTTCATGATCACCTGCGGGCAACTACTGCTTTTCAAGAGGCAATAAAAAATAAGGTGGATGCTTATTTTGAAAAAGTTTATACCAAGCACCAAATGACAAACCATTTATAGCTTTTGATTTAAAATATGAAGTTACCTCCAGTTACCCTTGCCTTCAGAGAACAGGTTATTAAGCTCAGGGAGCTTACTCATTCTTTAGATAAGTTTATTGAGAACAGAGAAGATTTTGTATCTGCTATGGAGAGAGGTGGAAGCATCATCATAGATTTCAGGAATCTCTTGCTTCATTTCCTATATGTAGATGCTCGTCCAGTTATTGTACCACCTGCCCTTCCACCATCTGCCTCTGGGAGTACTCCTCAACTGACTCCAGTTCAAGCCATCAGGAGCTTGACACCTTTGATCCCTCAGAGAGAGAAAGATTACAGATCTGGTTCTGTATCAGTTGCTGATCCACCAATAGTTCTTTCAGGAATTCCCAAGCCTGCTGACTCTACCTCTGCACCCTCTGCTGATCCCAATGGAAAGACACCTCTTCAAGTGGATGATTGAGTGCTTATAGTTATTTTTTTTATGGGATTCATTGTATTTTTTTACTTTTCTGATTTTCCCAAATCTATCTTTTTCTTATCAATCAAATACTTCATTCCTCTCTTCACTGTCTATTATACTCTGTATATTTTATTTCCTAGTCCTTCTCTGTTCTCTACTACCCTCCTTTTTGTTAATCTCAAAGGGGGAAAAATTATTGGAAACCTGTACCCAGAGAGAGAGAAAGAGAATGTTGTTCACCTCAGGGGAAAAAGGGGGAGAAAATCACTTTGGAGGAGAATCCTGTAGTTAAATTGATAGGGGGAGGAATATGCAATCCAAAGAATCTTTCTTGTGCTTTCCACTTATACTACATTATTTCATGATATATTCCTGTTTTCATATTTTACCTCTGATACTATTTTTCTGATATCAATTTCTGAGATTTTTTTTTTCGGATACTATACTGTTGATATTGTACTTTGATATTTTATGTTTTCTCTGATATTACTTTATTTTGGCATAAGTTGTGATTATCAAAAAGGGGGATATTGTTGAACCCTCAGGAATTAAGTTGCTTTATGGTGTTTTGATAATCCCAACCATTCTTTCTTTATATCTTGATTATGCTTAATACATTCCAAATATACTTTAATATATGTTGTTACCTTCATTATGCTTAAAGTAAGTCTTTTGAATTATCCGATATATGTTTACTATGACTTAACTCATTCTGCCAAGGGAATGCTCAAACATTTTTCAGCTACCGTTACAAACTAGATACCGATATAGAGTAGAGAAACCTTTAGACAATAGCTATCGTCAGAACAAATAGCACCGTTACAATCTAGAAACTGTTACAGCTCACAGCGACCGATACAATGAAGTCGACAGTTACCGCTATAGCATAGTTGACAGCTACCGATAGAGAGCTACCACTACCGTTACAATTCAAAGCCATAGATACCGATAGAGAGCTACCGCTACTGTTACCAGGTAGAGCCACAACTACCGATAGAGTGCTACCGCTACCGTTACAATGCAGAGCGATAACTACCGATAGAGAGTTACCGCTACTGGTAAAGGCAGAGCCACCGCTACTGTTACAAGTACACCGCTACCGATATATCAAGTCTACTGACAGACAAGTCTACCGTTACAAATGTCTATCGATACTCAGACCTACAGGCACCCACTGTAACACATGTCTACCGATATCAAGAGCTACCGTTCCAGAGACAGAACCCGACACTGCTTTAATTTCTTTGTCTTTGTTTAATCTAACCAACGGTCATATTAGGTATATTTTAATACAATGAAATTTATTTAATGTGTGATGTTGGATGTCAGGAAACCGTACCTCATGCCTGCAAAAATAAATCATCTTTTTCCGGAGCACGTGCTTTAAAAAATGGAAGGATGTGCTACTGAAAAGGCAAGAAAGAGAGAGGCATAATCAGACATAGACGAATACATGAGACATACAGAAGACAAGGTGTGCTGGAAGAAAAACGGAGCGTGAATGCAAATAGACGACTAAACATACACGAGGAACTCTTTCATCAATTATAACCAATGATGAGATGATAACGAGAACATAAACAAGAACTTCATCGACTACTTCTTCTCTACCTCTGAACCTGGAAGTCAAGGCAACAGACGATACTCTATTTTCCAGACAAAAACCAAAACAGGACTTAGAGCGAATTCTAATCAATCAACGGAGTCCAGAACTACATGAAAATCACTAGAGCCATTTATAAACTCTAAATATTTTCTCTATGATTTATCTTTTTACATATTGTGCAGTGTGTGTTATATGCTGTATTTTACACACACACTGTCTCATGTACTCTAACTAGAGGATTTGTAAATCCTCACTCAACACTCTTACATCTTTTATTCCCCACTGGGATAGTGGTAGATTTCGTGTGACCTAGACAGCTGGTTGCTGTTTTTTCTGTTCCCACGGATAACAATGGTAGAGGTCATGGACCTGGACAGTTGTATACTGTTGTAATCCACGATCCAGGGTGTGGATCATCCTTTTATAAAAATCTTTTGAGACGACTCAGTCTCGGCTTGAGACTGAACCTTTTGGTTATATCTGTTGTTTTATATCTATCAAAGTTTTTATTCCGCTCCTAGTTTCTTTAAAACCAAAACTATTTTAAATTCACTTTGATAATTAAATTCGAAAGTGTTTATATTAGTTGTAAATCAGTACGATGGTTTCAAAAGTTATTCAACATTTCTGTTTTGATTAACTGGAAAATAATCAATCCCTTGAGAACCCAACTGAACCCTTACTTTGATATAAATTCTCTACAGTTTAATTTAGTATTTTATTAGGGGGCCTTTAAGAAAAAGTTTTAAAAGCCCCCTAATAAAATACTAAATTAAACTGTAGTGAATTAATATCAAAGTAGTGGATTGGTTTGGTTCTCAAGGGAATGATTATTTCCCAATTAGTCAAAACGGAAAGGTTGATTAACTTTTGAAACCAACTTACAGATTTACAACTACTATAAACACTTGCGAATTTATTTATCAAAGTGACATTAAAACAGTTTTGGTATTAAATAAATTAGTAGCGGAATAAAAACATTGAAAGATATAGCACATCAGATATAACCAAGAGGTTCAGTATCAAGCCAAGACTTAGTCCTCTCAAAAGCTTTTATAAAAGGATGATCCACACCCTCTATCGGGGATTACAACAGTATACAACTGTCCAGGTCCAAGACCTCTACCACTGTTATATGTGGGAACAGAAACAATAGCAACCAGCTGTCCAGGTCACAGGACCTCTACCACTATCCCAATGGGGAATAAAAGATGTAAGAGTGTTGAGTGAGGATTTAAAAATCCTCCAGTTAGAGTATAGGAGACATTGTGTGTGTAAAATACAGCATATAACACACACTACTCAATATGTAAAAATATAAATCACAGAGCAAATATTTAGAGTTTAGAAATGGCTCTAGTGATTGTCATGCAGTTCTGGACTCCTTTGATTGATCAAAAATCACTCTGAGTCCTATTCTGGTTTTTGTATGGAAAATAGAGTATCGTCTGTTGCATTGAATTCTAGGTTCAGAGATAGAGAAGAAGTAGTCGATGAAGTTCTTGTTTTATGTTCTCGTTCTCAACTCTTCACTGGTCAGCATTGATGAAAGTGTTCCTCATGTATGTTGAGTTGTCTCTTTGCATTCACGCTCCGTTGTTCTTCCAGCATACCTTGTGTTCTGTATGTCTCGTGTATTCGTATATGTCTCTCTATGCCTCTCTCTTTCTTTCCTTTTCTGTAGTACATCCTTCCTTTATTTTAAGCACGTGCTCCAGAAAAAGATGATTTATTTTTGCAGGCATGAGGTACAGTTTCCTGACATCCAACATCACATATTAAATAAATTTCAGTGTATTAAAATATACCTAATATGACCATTGGTTAGATTAAACAAAGATAAAGAAATTAAAGCAGTGTCGGGTTCTGTCTCTAGAACGGTAACTCTTGATATCGGTAGACTTGTGTTACAGTGGGTGTCTGTAGGTCTGAGTATCGGTAGACATTTGTAATGGTAGACTTGTCTGTCGGTAGACTTGATGTATCGGTAGCGGTGGTCTTGTAACAGTAGCAGTGGCTCTACCTTTACCAGTAGCGGTAACACTCTATCGGTAGTTGTGGATCTGCCTTGTAACGGTAGCGGTAGCTCTCTATCTGTAGCTGTGGTTCTTCCTTGTAACAATAAGAGTAACTCTCTATAGGTAGTTTTGGCTCTTCCTTATAACGGTAGTGGTAGCTCTCTATCGGTAGCTGTCAACTTTGCTGTAGCGGTAACTGTCGACTTCATTGTATCGGTCACTGTGAGCTGTAACGATTGCTAGCTTGTAACGGTAGTTATTTGTTCTGACGGTAGCTACTCTTTAACCGTTTCTCTACTCTGTATCGGTAGCTAGTTTGTAACGGTAGCTGAAAAATGTTTGAGAATTTACTTGGCAGAATGTGTTAAGTCATAGTAAACATATATCAGATAATTCAAAAGACTTAATTTAATCATAATGATGGTAACAACATATATTAAAGTATATTCGGAATGTATTAAGCATAATCAATATATAAAGAAAGAATGGTTGGAATTATCAAAACACAATAAAGCAACTTAATTCAAAAGGGTTCAACAAAAAGAAAATTGATCAAAACAATAGTGAATTACATTCAATATAGGTGAATACACATAATTTTATATAAAAAAATGCTTCCATTGATGCAGTGGTGGTAGTGTTTTCCAAAATAATTAATGGAATTTTTTTTCATATTAATTGATAACAATGGATTATACCATAAAAAGATATAGCAGTTCCCAAAATTAATTATTAGTTTTAATTTTTTCTTAGAAAAAATTTAGATCATACTTATTGGGAAATAAATTTACAATTTTTTTAAATTCATGAATTATTTAGTGATTTAACAATGAGAATAGTAGTTAAACAAAGAATTTAAGGAAAATACAACTATATGTATTATTTAACATAGATATTAATGAATAATAAAGATATAAAAACTATATTACTGACCATTTATGTATGTTTCCTAAATAATTTATGTGGATAATCCATTTAAAGACACACATAATGATCATATTATTGAAAACAACTATTTTGTTGAACGTGATTTTTCCTAGCAATATGTTATAGTTTTTTCAAAACCTCCCTGGTTCCATCCCATCTCAACACCCAAATTTTATTAAAACTCACATATTATGTATTATTTTGCTCTTGTGATAATCCATATATTTAGTAAGCTTTTTATAATCAAATGATAATTACATATTTTTCTTTAGGTGAGATTTTTTCAGTTCATGAGTTCTTTAGTATAATAAATTTTAGAGGCCACCTGATACCAAACTTGATATTTTGGATCTTTCATAATAAGTAGGATATTTTCCTACATATATTGATGATTGACATGAATTTTTTTAAATTGTGTTGATGATGTAAATTCAATAGTGACCAGTCTAAAATAAATGAGAACCACCAAAACCCGTATGATTTTTGAGATATTTAACATATTTGAAATTGAATACCTGATATATTTTTTTATATCCATTTATAACTAATAAATATATAAATATTTTGATTATGTTTTAGAATTAGTGGATTCCAACGAAACCAAAGCTAGTTATTATCATATTGTGTGTTCCATTTTCAGGATTAATATTTTTACATTTTTCCTGTTTTATAACACATCACTAGTGATTAATAGACTCATTTATATATTATGATTATGCTAGCCATGTTGATATAATATTAGGTGGGTAAGATAATCATATATAACCTGAAATCTCTAATGAAATAGATTATATAATTTTTACAACGTAGAGATATAATGAATTTTTTAGAAAACTTTCATGTACGTAAAAACATAATAGAGGAAATGATAGAAATTAAAATTGTGTATATATAAAAATCTATAAAAAAACCATTAGAGTTATTAAATAATGTGTTTCATGAAAATATAATCCATAAACCTATTAATGTAGAAAACTAAAACTACTTGTTACTGAGAGGGGTAAATATATAATTGACATATCTATAAAATTAAGGTAATTATAGATGTATGATTTGGAATAAATTAGAATGGATAGTTTTTAAAAAAAACATTTAAAAAAACATAACTACATTTTATCGTATTTATATAATACTAAAAATCTATATCTAGGGCAGTGGTGCATTCATTACAATTTAAAACTAAAAAAAATTATAAATAAAACAAATTGTTTTGAGAGGCTATAATAAAAGTCAGTTAATTATATCCTTTTGGGGTTCTGTAGGTATTTATAATGAAGTAGAGGATACTAATTATCAATTATTAGGAATAAAATTTCTTCTCTATGTAAATATTAATTATATAGAAGTAGAAAATGCTAAACCATTCCATCTTATCAACTATTTACAATCATCTTGTTTTACCATTTCTCAAATCACAATTGGTTGTTTTAAATTCATTGAAAATCATTATAACTAAAAACTCTATTAGAATACATATTGTAGGTTTTATCATTTATTTAATAGGGTGAAAACCCTTATAGGTTTGTATTGTTCAGTTTTTTCATTTTAAAATCATAGGACATTTTTAATATTTTTTATATTCCGATCTCAGTTATATAGTTTTTTGAAAATTCTTGATATCAATTTTAACTAAAATTAATATTTTTCTTCTAGTAAAATGTTTTAAATATTATTTGACGAGTTTTTCATATAATATGGTTACTAAAGTGAAATTTGTGAAAAATTATATTTGAGAGAAATTCATGCAAATAAAACTTGGTTTGCAATATTTTTTCCTAAATCAATTTCATATATCCTTATCAGATTCTTAATATCATAGAATTATTCATATAATCCCTAATTTTTTGACATAATCTTCATGTTTTTTATTGACCAATTAATTATGAATAATATAATTATAAAAATATTATCTGGGGACTATCTACTATACCAAATTGATGAAATAATTCTATTTAAAAAAACCATTTAAAATAAATTTATTTTCTACCAGTCTTAAAAATATATCACTAAAATCACTTATAATCCATAAATAACCCTAAATAGAAAAAATATTAGAAGAAATATATATATTTATCTAAATTTATCAATAATTTAATACAATATCGCGGTTGAAATTATGTGTGGGTGATAAAGTAGTAGAGATTGTCCAAAATATTTAGAAATATATATTTAGTTGAATTAAATTTAAATTATGTCCTCTATGTTGTTGTATAATGATAAAAATCATATTGGGAGGACTGCGTTATTGTCCAAAATTTAAAACAAATAGTAATTAGATGTTTACAACTAATTTAATTTCAATAATTACCCCTTATCTATCTAAATACATAACATCATAATAATTTGAAATATAGATTAATGTGAAAAAATACAAAACAAGAGGTGTGAGAGATGTAAAAAATGCCACTAATGTTTTCCAAATAAGACATTATAAGAATTAAAACTGAGATTTCAATGTAAAATGAGGTTGAATTGGAGAATAAATTTATTATTAACATAAAAATTTCTGTTTATTTCCAAAAATATTTTGTTTTGGGAAATTATAAATCTTTCTAGAAAAAATTATTATAAATTAATGTGATATAGAATAATGGAATCATTCATGACATAAGTTGAAAACTAGGAATTTGGTTTTGATATACATAGAAACCATATAATATGCATTATAAAATATTCATTAGAACACATAAACCATAATATACATAATAGTAAGTAAAATAACTAATGATATACATGAATACATCAATAAATATGTAGATATTCCAGATTTAATCATGCATATAGTGAATCAAGCATGATAATCTAATATGAATAATACATGTTAAAATTTTAAAATTTATATATGTTAGATATTAATGAGTAAGGTATGATGGAAGATATAAATAATAATAGAATAAATTATGTGAGGATGGTAGAAATATGACCATTAAGAATGGATCATACGGGTGAGAAGAATGATGGAGAAAAAGAATGTCTCATTGGAATTTATAATATTTTTTCTTGATTCTCTATAGTTTATGTTCCCATGGATCCCAAAATTTATTATATGTTTATTAAAATTGTTGATTAAATAATAAAATTTAATTTTAATTAAATTCATTTGAATCCCTTAAATTTTATTTAATCATTATGTTCTAATGAAATATGGTGTTAAATTGATAATTCATTTTACTATGTGAATATTGTTTAAAATGGATAAATAGTTATTTTTATTTACATAGTTAATTTTTCTATTAAAATTAATTTATTTATGTGTAAAATTTATTTTTTAATTATTTTTCATGATATCTTTATGAAAAAAATAGTTTATGTAACATGGAACGAGGAATGATGGTCTTAATTTGTGACCAATCATTTGGTATTCTTACAATACTTCATGATCTAAACCTATACTATTGGAGAATTATCTTGTCATTTTTTGTTTTTCAAGACAATTTATGGATCAAAATCATTCAACTAAGGGATTTCGTACATTGTATTGATTATCACATAAATGTATATATGATTTCTCCTCCCCCAATAATCATAATGGATTCTCTATAAAGATGAATCTTGATCTAAATAAGAATAATCAATCAATTATTAGAATATCTTATAGCCCTTGTAAAAAGAAGTATATATTAAAGTATTTCTCACACTATATATACATAATATTAGTTTTTTAAGACATAATTTCATTTATTTATGAATGATTATTTGATTTTGTATTCAAAAAAATATCCTAGTTAATCATATATTGTAACTATGATATTATAATGACTCTATAAAATAAAATAAATGAATGATGTTTTCAATAAACATTAGAACATTTTTAAAATCAATTTGAGGATTCACTATGACAGAAAAATTTATATACATGAAAATCATTAATGTACAAATGTATTTCAGTGAATATTATCAATCAAATTCAATTGATGTTATTGCTTGTTAAATACTGAAATATGATATCATATATAATAATGTAATGGATTTGATGGAGATTTTAAGAGCATTGGTATCAATGATACTTTTGTGTTTTCATGATACAAGGATGATGGATGGGATTTTGACCATCTAAATCAAGAGTGGTTGGGGGAGTTTTTATATACAACCATGATTTCCGGATCATGTGGGGAAGATTCTCTCTCATTGCTAATTATATATCAATATGTTTTTTATTTTAATATTACATATATATTTTTTCATCAAGTAGTACCTTCTATTTTCTCTTAAAATAATATTTTTTCATATCTCATGTTGAAAATATTTGAATTTTATAACGGATGGATAAACAAATTTAATTCCTGAGTCACAAACATGTGTAAAAAATTATGATTTTCTTATTCAATAATTCCTTCATACTATAGTATTTTTTTAATTCTAATGATATTATTTTTAATCTATTTATTATATAATATATTTATTGATGATATAAAACCTCTCTCAACTCATATATACAATATATAATGAAATATACTATGATGAATAGTTAACTATTGTGAAATTGACAGATAATGTGAATGATGTTGTGGATGAATTAGAATGTATTCAGATGAAGAATAGCTGATTAGGACTTTTATAAGTACACAAGTACTGATTTACTATTCTACATATAGATATATAATGTAGGGTAACAAAGAAATATTTTTATCATGATGAACCCATATCTAATCAATCTAGGATTAGAGGTGATGTAATTGAAAAAAATTCAATTTTATTAATATCCTTGGGAATTTGATTATTTTAATTCTAATATAGGCATTCAAAACGATAAAATACCCCAGATCCAAAAACATCACATCATTTTATGTTCAACAATATTATCTTACATGTATAAAAAAATCATTAAAACCAAAAAAACTCTATTTTAGAAAGAGACAAAATGTTTTACATAACCCACCTATGGATATAATCATAGGTTTCCATAGATACTACATTTAGTTTACAAAAAAATAGCTATTTAAATATCATGTTACAAGGTGAATCTCAATAACCCCATGTCTAAATCCTCTTAGACCTTGTAATAACCATAAATCTTAATAAAATAAATAATTTGGTAAAATTTAATGATATATATAATGATCAATTCCCAATGTCATACTTATCCTAACATGTGAAAATCAATACACCAAGGCATGAATTAATTGAAATTAACCCTGTTATGATAAAATTGTCAAAATAACGATAAATTATAAAAAATTAAAATAATAATAGTGGGTTTTTAATCAAAAAGGAAACAGCTATATATAATTTTTTCACATGGATTAATCCCAATGAAACTACTTTTTTTATAGGGTATGTTAAAACTAGATCAGTATTATTTAAATAAAACAACTAATGTTACATATATAAAACAAAACAATACCTGGAATCTATAATAATCCTAGATTCTATGGTATGTAAGTGTATCTATATTAATTGATGAAAAGGGAACACATATATTTCCAATTTATTTTAATATAACACAAATAATACCACACATCATTTTTCAATATAGGGTTCAACACACATTATATCAAGCACATAAGAACTAAAAATGACGAAAATCACTACTCTTATAGGGTCCCTTATGACCCTAAACATCCTTAGCCAACTCATTTTAGGTGAAGGGAAACTATAATGGGACTATTTTCAGTTATGTTCACATATTATGTTTTACCACATATGAATAATCACATGCTTCCTAAAAAATATATGTCAATTTTAATGTTCCAAATCCATTGACTTAGTATATCCCATTATGTTGAGTATTTTTAGTCCATTCATATGAATATCTAATAAATAATTAATACTATAATAAATAACTAAATTAGTGAATATCCATATATAATAATGGTGAAACAATCAGGAAATCTAATGACATATGGGATATGGTTGATACTGATACATTTAGTGGACCAACTATATATAATAAAATTTATTTGAAGTTTAGAAAATTAATAATCTACAAGGGTATTTTAGTAACCCATAGGGTAAGGGGAGGGTTCATGTGTTTGTAAGTTAAATAATTATAATATAAATATATTATAAAAAATTTATTTATATTCTAAATTATTTTAAAAAATATGGAAAATTCAATCGGAACCACTAGGTACATGATGACCGATTCACATTAAATACTCTACATTGGGTCCATAACCATCTCATGGTACACCATGGTGATTCTCCTCTCCTACATAAACAAACTGGTAATGATTTATAGATTACCAGTATTTTGGTTCCCTTTTTCATTATGAATGATATCCTAAAACCATCCTCAACCACATAATAATTGATCCAGAGCCACTACTTCCTCCTCTAATAGTTGAAATCCATAAAAATAAAAAATTTTGATAGAAAATTTTAAATAAATATAAACATAAAAATTTCGAGGGTTTTATAAAATTATATCCATAATATTAAAGTTTAACATTTACATTTGATTCATATCTATTTATTAGATCAACATTATCTTAATAAAAACAAATCTTCCATCGAGTTAATATCATAGTTAGAATCCTCTTATATACATTCAATTATATTGATATAATTTTTTTAAAATCTCATTAGAATTACCAAAAACATAAATTAGTTTTAAAATTATTATTTCCCTCTATCTCTCATTAATTACAAAATTTATTATTGCACATAACATTCACCCTGTCATTATAATAACTATGTGGAAATAGGAAAAAACACCATTAAAATATCTTATGATCATTAAAATATGTGATAAAAAATAACATTAGAATGAATTTATGTATATTAAATATAAATGATACTATATAAAGATTTATTTGAATAAAAAATAAGTAACTCAAATCTACATAAAATATACATAATTTATTTATTATTTTTGGGTGAAACAAATAACAATAGAACAATCTAATGGTCAAGAAATAAAACTGATGCCAAATGTGTCAATAACTATTTTCTAAAAAACTCATAATCTAGAAGAGATTATTCCTAAGAGTAAATTATTTTAAAATTATAATTTAACTATTTAATTTTAATTCTTATATGTATTTTTAGAGTGGATAATTACAAAATAAAACATATTAATAATATTGAAAGATTCAAGACCATTTAGTGGGTTTCATCAGTGGGAAAAATTGATTGAAAACAACTTATAATATTTTTTCTGCTTTAATATATATTTATAATATTTTAAGTAATTAGAAGGATATTTTGTTTATATTATAATCGTATGTTTTATTGAGAGATAGACGATAAGAAGGTTAAACAGAAGATATAGTGATTATAATTGTATATATAGTCTTATTATCATAAGGATTCATCTATGGTGTCTAACATGATCAATCCAACTATCTTCATTAACATCCTATCGTACATGATTATGAAATTATATTAATTATTAGGGAATTAATAATGAAATTTTCAATGTATGTGAAATAAGATACATAGGGAAATGATGTCTAATTAAAATGAACATTCAACATGTTTTTTAAGAGTCTCAATGTTAAAGAATGTTGGTTAACCGATTTTTCTCCCATGAATGAAATTTTTAGACAATATTCACTTTCTTAATGGTCTTAATGTGATTTTACAAAATAAAAAACACATCAATATAGATAGATGATCTATTATAAATAATTTTTATTTTTCCATATATTTATCTCCAGTGTCTATAAATCCAAAATTTGTTTATTGTTCTTCATCCTCTAAGTTTAATTTCCAGTAGATCACTATTAAATTTGAAATTGAATTCTACAAAATATATAATATTAATCCCCAGAAACAACACAAGAATTATATGATATTAATATTTAAAAATTTACTAGGTTAATTAAATCATGATGAAACAATAAATATTATTTTTTAATATATAGTTATTCTAAGAAGAAAAATATCTAAAAAAATTATTTTATTTAAACATTATTATTTAGTTTTATATTGAAACTCATAACGAACTTCATGAAATTAATACATAAGTATAATACTATCATCCATACATTAAGTCACCTCAACTATTGGATTGGAAAAAATTATGTAAATCCCATGGGTTTTTTAATTATTCCATTAAATTACTATATATATATTTAAGAACCACAACATTGAAACACCATAAAAACATGAAGACATAATAATATAGTAAAGAATACTGTAATTTGCCTATAAGACCATTCTTATTTCTTAAGGAATAATAGTTTCCCCATATCTTATTTTGTAAAAATTAAATTACTTAAATCATGACCATAATAACTAAATTACATCATTAATTAGGAACCTGATGACCTAGGTTTAATAAATACTGAATTTCAATTAATGAAATTTAAATATATATTCATTTATTATCTATATGATAAATAATATTTTCATGGAATCAACAAGTTTCCATTTAATTAGTTCAAATGAATCATTCAATCACAACCCTCAATATTTCTATCCTTTTTAACATCCCATTATTATAAATTTTATACAACATGATTCTTTTAATTGACATTGATATATCCTAATTAATACCATTATGAAATAAAAACAAAATATAGTTATATCAAATATGTTTGTGGCTGATAAAATGAACAAAATTAGTATTATATTTATCTAACTCCATTTTGAGGATCATGCTACCACACTATGGGTTTAGATAGTATTTGTGGGATATATCATTCACATGATATGAATGAATCAATTTAACAATAATAAAATAAGAAAATATCCATTCACTTATATTATCCTCCTTTATTAGAAAAATTTGAATATGATGATTTCTAAGATATTCATTATTCATCACATCTAACATTGTAGACAAAGTTTATTTCCCTCTCATTGAATACTATTAGTCACAAATGATAATTTTTTAAAGGAATTTAATGAATTCATATCTTAATGATATGTTTCTCATTAAATTCAGTCATTCATTTATAAAATTACATTTTATTTATTTACCATATATTATCCATATGGAATCAATTGAATTAAAGAAAGAATAATCATCCTTGTATACCAAAAACACTACATGACATTAATAAAAACCATTGTAATCAAAAATATTTAGCCACCAACCACTTATCATAAATATAGATACTAAAATTTATAAAAACTGATCTCAAAAATGTATTGAATTTATTTCACTTAATATAGATTTTTTGATATTTTATATACATCCTTCGTGCTTCTTCGTGAGTGTTAGAAAAATCATAAATTACATTTTAAAGAGAATCATTCAGAAAATATAATAATTTAAATTTTATTAGTCCATTAATGGTATCAAGGTAACTTTTAGAGGGCATACAATAGTTATATATATGGTTGTAGATTATGTAGAGGTTCACCAATATATGGTGGTGGTTGTGGTGGGTGAAACTTTGAAAAGTGAAAATATTGAGTACATGTTTTTTAATTTTTTCCATATGGTAAAAAATATTTAGTTTATGAAACCAAATGTTTTTTGAAACAAACATGGATTAGGGGTTTATTGTTCATAGGAGTCCCTTACAAATATTTAAGAAGATGTATACCTTTTAATTATTGTATTTTGATTCATATTTTTATTGGTGGTTTATATTTTTTATGGAGTGGATAATGTTTTCCATTCATATATCCATGTTTGGGGGTATCTTCATGGAATAAAAAAAGGTTATGGGGAATGCCTATATGTGTTTAGGAATAAAAACATATATTGATGTATATCCTTGTATTGTTCTTATTCGAGGTTAAATGAAACGAAGAAATGTCCTACCTTACGTTGTGGTGCGTAGTTGTTATAGTAATATTGGTGAATGAAATAAAATATAATATTTAGTGGATAATATTATATATCTAGTAATGTAAATAAAAAACGTTAAGAAACATGTTTTGGGTTTTTTAGATACCCATTACAAACAGTTGAAAAATTAGTCTCAGATGGTCTCTAGGTACTATCCCAATTATTTAATTATCCAATACACTCTAGAATCGTGTCGTACTTTTTATTTAATTATTCATTACAAATTTCACTAGATTAACCATTTTTATTCTTATTAACCCTAGTCAACCCCAAAACCATTTATTCTTATTCAATAATATTACTTGAGAGTTTAAACCATATTTTTTATAGAGTTCAAACTCTTATAAATCATGTTACTTAACCTTCCTCTTCTTCTATTATTCATTCTTATTTTCCCATTAGATGTTTTTGGTGTTATTATTTATTTTTTTGTTTTTATTTTATTATGGTATTATAGTAATCAATTTGGTAAGCTTATATGGTGTATTCATTTGAGTTTTGGTGAGCTCTGGTCCTTCAATCTTCTATTCTTGAGAAGATATTCCTAGAAGATTTTATCTAAGGTATAATAATTGTTATTTTTTTTATATTTATGTGTCAGTGTGAAACTATTGTGAATTATATTCTTGGGTAATATTTTCAACTAAATATGATTGATATAATACTTTTAAAATTATTAATTTAAAGGAAGTATAATGGAGTTGTGGTTACATGTGGTGCATGCTATGTTTGTTGGAGTCCTCAAAATATTTTCCAATCGGTGTCCAAACTTTTAGCATGATTTTATGTATTCCAAGTTATTAATAAAGGGATTATTTTTTTTATAAAATTTAATTTTTTTAAAATGAATTGAAATATGATTTTTGAATGTCAATTTAATTTCAATTCGTCTGTAACATCTATCCTGTATCAAATTATTTATTGAAATCGTTCTGTTTTTGATAATATCTAATATAAT
The DNA here is from genome assembly GCA_963277665.1 of Viscum album. Taxonomy (NCBI): domain Eukaryota; kingdom Viridiplantae; phylum Streptophyta; class Magnoliopsida; order Santalales; family Viscaceae; genus Viscum; species Viscum album. The sequence continues at coordinate 2,012,202,700 of OY728153.1, read as the reverse complement.
GATTTGGCAATTCATTCATAATTGATTAAAAATTTGTGAAAATAAATCATATAAATCAAGATGATTATGGGTTATGTTTCATTATTATGTAATATTTTTGTTATATTTTTACACACCACATTGTTTTCTATGTTTGTTTCACGTTCGAATTGTCTTCGTAAGTGAAAATAATTTGTTTTCTAAAAACTATACATGATTCCTTTATCATGTTTTCATATGGTAGAATAATTGTGTGAATTTTTGGTAATTTATTTTATTTTTGGGATGTTGTGTGTTGTATTGGATGGATTTCATTGATGACGTAGTAGTTCAGTGTAGAATAATATCAATAATTATCCTGATATGGTTGGATCAGGATCAGAAGAAACAATTCCCTTATTTTTTTCATGGATACATAATTTTTGAATATTAATATTTTTGACATCGCAAAAATATTTTTATTTTACCCCATACCATTGATGTGAATCATCCTTTTCATGCTTCAGTTTCGGTCCTAAAAATTTAGAACTATTTGATGATAATTAATTTAAATAAATATATTAGAATATGGTTTTTTAGTGATAATGAAATACTATGTAAAAAATGGATTTTTGGAATCTCTCTCGAATAGTATCATATAATTATATAGAATATAAATTTTCAATATATAACTATCTTGGATTTTTATGTTATGAATTTTCTAAATGAGAATTTATGAGGTAGGTATAAAGAATACGATGAAATTTAAAACTACAAAAAAAATATATGGTATTAAACTAAGATTACATTCTTCTTTTTTGATATCTATATGTAAATACCATATAGTTTTGACATAAAAATCATAATGAATGATAAATATTATTTGAATTAAATGATAGGAAGTTTCCCCTAGATTGGTTATGCACTCTATAATTCCCTATGTTTTATTATATTATATACTCAATATAAATAATGAGTTTGTGGAGACAAAAATTTCCAAATTACATTTAAATTATATCTGTCTTACAAAATAGGAAGGATCATGAAGGAATTATGGATGAATTATGCATCCTACCAAATCTCCCTTCATATAGTGCCTTTGTTTGGGAATACCTAGGCCGTGACATATTAATATATTGGGAATGTTCATACAATTCTTATGATGGTTCAATGTTTCTCAATACATAGATGTGTCTGTTTTCATATTTTTTGGTCATATAATATAGATATATAGCTTAGTTTTAATGATTTATTCTACTAAATCATTAGTTATCAACCATGTGTAATGTATTTAAGAATTGTGAATCATGGTAGGGTTGTGATGGACTTTAAAATTGTTAAAATGTTACAATATGTGATTAATATGAGTTCATGAGTTGTATGGAGAGTTTATGAGGTATTTATTATTAACATCTTCCACTAATTAATAATATACTCAAAAGGAGTTCAGGATACTTAGGTTTGAGAGCTTAATAATATCAATTTGAACTAATATTATTAATGGGATCGAAGCACATGATGATTTTTATTTGGGAATGATGGAGGAAAACCACTAGGGATGGGAATGTGGGGAACCAATCACACACACACACACACATATATATACATATATATATTCTATATTCGTTAGGTAACCTATTTTTCCATTAAAAAGTTAGGGATCCATGGATTCATTGGGTGTTGTTTTCAAATATTTATTCCATAGGATTTAGTATGATTCATTGAAATTTGCCTTACATGTTTCAAGTGGGATCATACTATGTATAATTTTATATATTCCCATAAATAGATTAATAATTTTTAAATCCTATATAATAATATTTTCAATCTCTATGGTTGTTACTTTCATAGATTAGATTGTTTTGGTGTTTTTGATGTTTGTGGTTACTACCCAGATGTGTTTGTTAATATTTTCATGTATATACACATTATCTGATAGTATATGTATTAATATTAGTTTAATATTCTTGTTATAGTGTATTTTATAAAAACATTATCATTTACGTGGATATATTGTGAATAATAACTCTCATTGATGTGTTTCCATCCATCAGTGCTAGTTTCAAAACCATTGGTTATTAGAGGGTGGATTCATTTATCACTAATATCTTCATTATTAGATGTGGAGGTGTATCTATTTATGGGGGTTCATAGTGTTATTTTATATATTTTTTCATGATATTGGATCAATTTTTGTAATAGAAACTAGTGATGATATCAAGGGTTGGTTTGGAAACATTATTAGTAAAACCAAACATGTGATACCAGAAAGTGGTACACGTTAAGATATATGATTTTTGGGCCCCATGTTATCCAATTTTAGATTGTGAGTTTACTATAAATTCTAATAGATGTTATTATTATTGTTTATTATAATAAAATGTTATGATCCAGAATCATAGATCTCTTAACATGTGCATAATTTGGATGTAAATTTGAAATAGGGTGAACCATGATTTATGATTATTATGTATTAAATATTCTATGATTATGGAGTGCCTATATATTTGTATGTCTACAGAAATGTTACTATTTTATTGACCATGTTTTTATTTTTCTACTTATATTGATTAGGATAGCCTAGAAAATACCAATAGTGTTGATACAAAAAATGATGATGCATTTTGGAGGACAGGAAAATAGGATTATTAGTTTATATACTTATTGAAATATTATAGGTTCATTTCACATTATTATATAATGGATTAGTTGTAGGAGCAAGATATTTTGTTTTTCTTCATTTTTGAATAGAGGGGAATCTGGATTCTATTGACAGTTAGTATTTTTCATTGGGTATTTTAGTAGTGGTGGTTGTTGTTCCATATGGATCATGAGGAGCTAGACATTTTTCTAGAGATGATTCATGATTTAATGTCAGCTGAGTTTGATTCATTGAAAAACAATAATGTGATTAGGATAGAAAATTATGCTCTCTTATAAGTGAATTCAAATTTGCAGGTGTTTTGTATTTTTCAAGAGAATCATCGAAATTATTTAACATTCCATCAATATGATGCGGAGTCACGATTGACGAATTTTGAGAATGTTTTTCATCCAAATAACTAAAACCTATTCACCTTTTTAAAATTACCTATATTTAATTTAATCTATGTTAAGATATCTATGACTATATTGAAATTGGAATGTAATCATTAAGAATATCCAGGGAGTATGGATAAGGCCAGGGATTTTATGTTTCCTGGTAAGATGATTTCTTAGACAAAAAAGAGGTAGTTTCAACATTCTTCATCCCATTGTAATTGGTATTATAGTTATATTACCCCAATTAGTGGACTGAATATGATTTTTAACATTTAGATCACATATACCTAAGAATATTGAGTAACCTACATTCCCAAAGGATTGGTGTGGGGTTGGTAGCCCTCTACACACCACTCCTCAAATATATAACATTACCGTCATCATAAATATAATGAAAGAGTTGTGTAATGTGAAAAACATCATTTATATTACTCATATATGAGAGAAGCACTACCTAATTCACCACAAATCCAACAAGATCCATTATATCAAAAGGACCAATAAAAATGAGAGAAATATTACTCTCATGAACAAACCTTCACTACCCACGATGGGGAATATCCTTCTAAAACATGTGATACCTAAAGTCAAAAAATTAGAGTCATAATCCTATAATCTGTATAGGACTTCTCATGTTATTGTGATGCCTTTATCCAGTCGGGAATCACCTAAACAATCTCTATTGTGATCTGTACTAGTTTTGGTTTGAGGATTGATTACATTCCAACCCAATTCAAGCCCAACGGAGAACGGATTGGTTAACTATACAAGTATTACAATGGTACCATATTGATGGTAAATGGAAAACTATTGTTGTAAGAAATCACCAACAAGGGTAAGTGACTCATCCACAAACCTCCAAAATCTAGGACACAAATGTGAATTTTTTCATGAAGAGTTCGAATGGAATGATCTATCCGAGCATTCGTCAATAGATAGATCGTAGGGTTAAGTCCCAGATCCGAATCAAATTCAGGTTGGAGATTCATCCACTCTGTAGGTAAAATGGGGCTCTCAATAAGAAATTATCATCAATTTGACTCCGTGGAGTCTCCCAACCTCTTCCAAATAATTCTTTGAAAAAACAAAAATAAATCCCAACTCCAATATCACTATAAAGTTGGATCCTTTCACCAAACAATGAACTTGCATTCGTATAACATCATGATCTCATTTAGATCAAGGTAAACTGGTAACGATGTCCATCCAGATGTTCTCCCACTTCAACGAATGAACATATAATATCATGAGAAACCCCCTGGGAACATGGTGCTCGGACTTCAACTTCTTGAAGACCAAACATCGAGACACAAACACCACAATGACATGATTCAACTTTGGCCACAAAATCTAACTCCTCAAAGCGCAATACATCTATTTCACAATATGATGTAACAAATAGGGTGAACTGTGGAACTCTCTATGAAACATCTCATTTATCACTAATGAAAAGAAAATTGTTCCATGAAATAACACCCAGGGTTTTTCATCCTTAGACCATCCATCATGGAACTCGCCAAAAACAATTATGTATTTCCAGACTTCTACCTCATGGTCCCCCAACTGGGACTCTTCTAGCAGATACAATAGAGATGAATTTACTATCATCTAAAAAGGGGATCATCTTTTGTAAAGTTCTCCCATATCCAGATGTAATATTCAAATCTCTTCCATCACAAACAAGAATTACCTGATTCATGCACTACATCACTAAGAGACTTCCGACTCATTGAATTATCTAAAAAATTCCCCATTATTGGTTTATATGAAGTTTCAATATTGTAATCCTGTAAAAAAACATCCACATATTTTGTCAAAATATCATTTCATGTTGGGAGGAAATGTGTCTCAACTTCTTAGGATCATTGAAGGCCACGAAATGCTCACAAATGAGGTAATTTGTCTAAAAATTCTAGGGAAACACCATCACCACAAACTGAAGATCACTAATAGAATAGTTAATCATTCGGGGATATAATTGTTGGTACCCATAGGAAATAACTACACATTTATACATTAGAACATATCCAAACACTAGTATCTATGAATAATAGAAAACCTCAAACTAAACTTCTTCTACTAGCATACAATGAACTGGTCCACTAACCATGTTATTTTTTAGGTACTCAAAAGCTTCTTGAAATAGAACAATCCACATGAAAACATGATCCTTCCTTGTCAATATGGCCAGAGGAGTCACAACCCAAGTGAGATTGGCTATGAACCACATGTAATAACATACATGACCAAGCAAACTTCCAACATCCTCCACTATATTGGGGTCTACCCAATATACAACATGTTATATTATCACTAGATCCATAAATAATCCATGATGTTATAAAACATGACCATGAAATAGAATTATCACGCACAAAACTCACACTTCGAAAACATTCCAAACAACTGTTGTTGATGAAGAACTCCAAAAACAGAATACAGATTCTCTAAATGATCCTCATAATATTAAAATTACAGAAGGTTATCTATGGTGAATGACACAATGAAATTACTTAGGAAGTTATGGAACATTGTTTTTATCAAATATATTAACAAATCTCGAGCATTAATAACACCAAATTTCTTATAAACAAACATGTTATTCCTATAATGTCAATAGAAATCTTTCTTATGGTTATCCTTCGCTTTCACATACATTATATGATACAAGGAATGAAAATGGATCAATGAGATACTACATAAACCCTTGAGTTGATCAGATAAATCATCAATATTTTGAAAAGTATGGAGATTATTCATTATCACTATGTTCATGTGATGATAATTGATACAAAAATGCAATATGATGTCAGCCATCATCACGAAAAAAGCGGTGCACCGCATAGTGACACAATTGGCCAAAAAACCACACTTTTAAAGGTCATATACATAATACGCACCTGTTAAAAATCAAAAGGTAACATCATATACAGATATATATATATAGGAGATGCTACAAGATATAGCTCGATCTCGAACATGATCTATCATTGAGGGGGTAACACTAAAAACAATTCTAGAAACACATCAATGTACTATTCTACGGCCATGTGAAACAACAAATTTTGAACCTCTATCAAACATATTGTAAACATGACCATAATTGATGAAAATAGGATATAACAAGACTCTGGCCCATCTGAGGGTCTATCTCACCAAAAAACAATGATGGATCTCCTTCAGAATCGAATAACACCACCATCCTCATGAAGTAATCCATGGTAGACTACATTAAATACAACCAATCCATGCTGATGATGACATAATATAGTTTTATTCATAAAAATTATCTGTCTCCACATGTGTGGTGATGCCCCTACTCTAGATCATAGTCTCTACATTATTAAAAAAAATCATCTCGGTCTCCAATTGGTGTATTTAACAGCAAGGTAACTGGAAGCCTCTCTACCAGAAGTCCCAAATTTTGGACAATTGTTGGTGATATTAATGAATTCATCACTCTGGAATCAAAATAGGTTTACATCCAAGTAGAAATCTAGAAAATTAAACATCGAATGACGTCTATACTTCCTTTTGTTGGTAACAATAACAAATGATGATGACCACAACCTACTCTATGGGCTCCCTCAACTACACATCAACTACCTTCATGTCTATACTCAACTCTCAGTAGATGAGGAATATCACATGGTTGTACACTTCCTTCCCCAGCTTCTCTCTACTGATCAAAACCTAGCGAAACCTTCTACTACTTCTTTGCGTGGAACTGTCTCAATAGAGGAACATGTATAAGAACACATGATGCATGCTTGCTTCTTAGAATGGTCTACAACCCTCGATGCTGATAACCTTTGACTCCATAATAAATAGATGTTATTGATCCCTTAATAGATGCTTGATATCTACTACCCCTGGAGAAACAGGATTTATGGGGCTGGGACATAACCCTAGGAAAAAGGATGATCTTCAGCCCTAAAAAATGGGAACCCCAAACCATATATTTTCTGGGTGAGGATTCCTAAAAACACATCTCTTTTGATGATATAGTTGTAGCTAACTCCCTATAATTAACCAATTCTTTCTCCATAACCTCATGATATTTATGCAACGTATATGGGGTAACCTAACACAGGATATCTGGATGAAATGCCTCCTCAAAATGCCTCTCCCCTGCCACCTCATATAGAAATGGGTTTCAATAATATATTAAAAGGATTCAGAAATGGATTCCAAACACACAAACACACTAGATCTCCCTAGCTAATAGGTAAAAAGCTCTTGGAGACTAGTCACCTTTATGATTGAAAAAATAGTCTCAACTATAAACTGATCTCCAGACTCATCCCATGAGATTGTCAACTCCTCATGATATCATAAGAATATGAATCACGACTAAATTATCTATCCACATACAATTATCACAACCAAAGACACCCAACAATCATTCTAAACTTGGATCAACCTAATAGAAATCTCATCCTCTTCCAACCAGTCTTATATAACTACATTTCAAATGGACCCCTCATTTATTTTCAGACTCTATCTTAGAAATTCATGGAATGTCCTCCTACTTGTGTCATCGTTCTCAATCTATACTCAATTTTAATATATTATCACAACATTCTAAACATATTCTATGTGAACCTAGTGAGGATGTCGACCTAGAGCCATACCTGAAAAAGGAAAAGTAGTTAGAGACCCTAAACCTAGAAAACAAATATGTTAACATTAATTAATTGTTTTCCTTTTATTCATTTTAGGTTATCTTATCCCAACGTCTACCCATTAAAACACATGGGAAAAACAATGATTCATGATCCATTACTAGGACACTTGTGAACCACCATAATTACTTAATTTAGTAGATATAGTAAACATACATGGATGTGAATTAAATCACAGAGGGCCGCAAATAATATTGTCTCAACGAGGCTCTAATTCTTATAGTGATTTATAAACGTAACTAACACTTTTTCTATACCGACCCTTGCAACCTCACCTATGCCTATCACCAAACTCCATAATATTCATCCACTATATCTATAATACCCCTGGGTAATGACACCCTCCATACAATGTGTTACACTCCTAGGATGATAATGTGAGTATAGAGATAGTTACCCCCCGAGTCTAACCCCTAGTAGGCTAGGTGTTAACGACTTGCACTAAGGGTATTGAAAACACATAGAATGAAGGCATTACCCTATAAAGGAAACATGTTAAACAAGGTTATAAGAAAAACACCAACCAAATCCTTTTTATAATACAATATAAAAAAAATCCCATGTACACAAATATAGTTTCATTAAAAAATACTAAAACTAAATGGGGAAACAACATGTACATAAAGTGTATAACAACATAGACCAGGAATCCCAAACAGCTCCTAAATAACCCATAATCTTATAGTAACCATCATGATATCTAATTATCTCCTAGGGACCTCAAAACTAGTTTATATAATATAGAGTTAGTATAATAATATACTCAATTAGATCCACCTCAAATCCACTCATAAAAATGTAATGAAACCATGCTAATGAATTTTGAACAACAAGTTAATCTACTACTTCACCTAAATAGGTATACTATGATAGTATCCCCATAAGGTATAATATCACAATATATCACATACAAGATTATATAATATAATAAATAGTATCAAGGTTAATCTGCTACCACTTCCCCAGTAGTTTTCCACATTTTCCCGTCATTGCATGTCATACGAGTCTGTCTTCCAAAAGGCTAGCCCATGGACACCTGGGCATAACACCGCAACATCAAAACTTTTGAAACTCACTACAACATCCACAAATCCAAAAGTAACTAGTTAGTTTTTGGTATCCAACAGAACCCATATAACATATAACATACATTATGTATTATTCTTCAAGCCATTATAACCCATATACTGAGTAAGGATCCTAAAGACATCATATCATATAGATGTTATACCTAAGGTATTCATTTTGGAACTATTTTTAGGATATATGTCTGTGAAATAAAAAAATTCTATTACATATCTCTACCCAAAGATATGAGGAAAACTAAGAATAGTTTTCCCATCATGAGAAACTACCACGAGAAGAGAGAGGGACCATAGGGGGTAGTCATCCATCCGTCCTTCAACTTGAATGTTGGGGAAAACACCCTCCTGGATTAGAGTCCACTTGTTTTTTATTTTCCCTACATGATTGGTTGGGGTAGTTTATATAAATAGAAAAGGTATAGAATATAATATATATTACAAACATATTCTTGGAAAAATTTATTCTTAGACTCAACTATCGCTAACTTCTCTCGGACACCCTACTGCAACTGTTAACACTTGATATATTATAAGAACACATCCATTTAATGAGATACATTATGTTATAATATCATTGATAATCTGTTATAAATGATGTTAATTAATTATTTAACTATTAATTTACCATTATCATTTACACATTATATTTCATCCTCATAACAACCATGTTCCATGCCCACTAGGCATAACAAAACCAATTCCACAGCTTGTCAATGTCACAACCACATTATTTCATCCCACCATGCTCTAAACCCATGGGTTAAGTATAATTCCATAATTTATTTAACAACATTAACATTTTAAATTTTTGGATGTATTATATTAAATAATTCTATTCTAACAAACAGTAGGGTATAAACATGGTGAGTAGAAGGAAAACCGTCGAGTCTTTTCCACCAGTAGGAGTACTGTAGACCCATCCATCCTTGAGTAGCTAAACATAGAAAGCACCTGGAATAACCTATGTTTCATTGCCTCTTTTTGAAATAGGGTATTATATACTATCTACCTAAAGTGGTGGGGAATGTAAATTATATAACCAAAAAATAAATTCATCAAACCATCACAACATTGATATCAGTGGGTATGTCCAACATCAACCAGATCTATCATCCCTAGATTCATCCCAGATGTATCATGACACTCCAACTGTGAACTTTTTCCACCACCACTACTTGGACTCCATGTCCCCACATACCAAAACAACTTTTCATAGTCGACCATCCCATATGCACACCTCAACATAAGAAAGAAGAAAGAAAGAACATATCAATTGGGATATTGTACCTAAACAAGGCATTCAATCTCCCCACACAATAATCACTCACATCTCCAAAGCATACGTATCTTGGCCATTACAAAAATTTAAGTAACTCAAAACCCTACAAGGTATTATCTTTATCTTAAAATCGATTGATTATTAAATATTGAATTAAAATATTCATTTCAACATACATAACTATATCCACTTGGTTATCATAAATGAACAAGAAGAAAAACCAAGTTCATTAAACATGATTATATATATTTGGAAATATAATTTAAGATTAATATTGAAATTATGTTATTTAACAATTTGCCTCAAAAAAACAAGCTAAAATATAAAATCATAGATATCACAATATCTAGAAAATCCAGAGGCAAACCATAATCACGGTATAAGGAAAAAATATATGAACAATAAAAATTAACTTATCTGGTTGAAATATTTTTTATATCAAATTAATTTTGATCTATTGGAAAAATCATAATATATCTATTACTACACATAAATAGAAGTAAAGAAGACAAATATCCCTTACCTCATAACATTTATGATTTACTTTTCACGAAAATGGGCCAATAGAATGGATCATGATCACCAATCCCACATTGACTGCATCAACCTGATGACCCCACAACACTACCACATCAACCATCACCCAAGAAAGATCTAATAAAAACATGGATATCACATGACATCACATGGAAAGGGGAAATAAGAGTAAATCTATTGTGTAACCCAAAATAAAATAGGTATAACATACATATATTGAAGCCAGATCGACACCTCTTTATTACACCAAAATAGGGGGTGTGTATGCAGAAGGAAAAACAATATGGAAAATAATACCCAAGTTCCACACCACAATTAAAAAAATTATTTAGAAATAAAGGTTAGGTCATTTCATTCCAAGGAAAATGAAGCATGAAGAACAAGGTCAGAAGTTATCATGGCCTTTTGAAAATATAGACCGTACAACAGTTTAGATACAGTTTAGATACTTCATTAAAGGAGGATCTGGTCAAGAATACACAATTTGAGCAATTAAAGTCACCCATACCCTTAGGAAAATTTAGAAAGGATAATGGTTTTTGAATCAGCCTTAAATCCCTTAAAACACAGCTTTTAATGCATTTTACATCAATGATATCGTCAACTGTGTGAATGTGCTGGAATATGAAAACATTGTTCATTGTGTGAGTCAACAACAAGAGTCACCAATAGAACTCAATGACATGAGTCACTAGAAAGAATCATCAATGAGACCCACCAATGTGATTCCAAGATTCCACTCACCGACGTGAGCCTCATATGTGATTCATCGATGCAACTCATAGTTCTTGAAGCACTCTACACCTACCGATCTAGAAACAATATACACTTATTGAAAGATGACCATCTGATAAATTAACTATCGGTAGATAACCTACTAATTGATGACCTACCATCATAGAAAAACTGTTCCAAGAACTAGAAAAATGAAAATGGGTTTGTAATAAGTCACATTGACCACCTAGAACACCAAAAAAACTAATTTTTTTTAATGGAATGAATCGAGGAGGTCTGGGTCATTGTATTTCCTCACGTCCTATAAAATACATAGGGAATACTCTCATCATATCATATGGGGTTTCAATGTTCCATTTTACTTACTACATATATTTTGATGATATGACTTACTGATTTGCATACACGTACTCATTGATTATGAAGGATTGTCTAGGACATCATTGTAGGCATAGAATATTAAACCAATACAGATGAGAGTCACTCTATATTCATCATTATCAATATAGTAATATATTTATTTGAATACTATTAATGTTATGAATATTATTACTAAGGATTAAAATGCATTGACTCAATAAGGATATCAACTACAACTAAAATGGTGTTCTAGACATCTTATGTCTAGGGGTATCCTATGTCAAAGTATATGTTATTATAATATAATTTATGTGAAGAAATATGTAATAGATTTATCATCCCCATATTATTCTAATGTTCATCCATTAATTCATGGAATAACTAAAACATAGATAAATATTCTATAATATAGATTTTTTCATATCAAACTAGGAATGATCATTTCCATATCTATAAATCTCTATATTTCAAAAACAAATAAATTATCATGAGGTATATTATTTATATCCTAGACAAATTTTTTATATTATGGTATTAAAGATCCACATATACAGTTAATTAGTCATCTTATTGAATCATGTTCAAGGTTAATTTCCTGGAAAATAAATACATTCTTTTTATTTTATTACTTATTTCTATAAATATTTATGCTTAAAATTGATGATATGACTTAACAAAAATTTACTAAAGATATGATATAAACCCTTCCTTCCTGAAAACAATGTCCATCTTTTAAAAATACATATATATATATATTATGTCATTCAATCCTTATCATGGACTAGCTAACATAATACATTCTACATAGATAATCAATAACATTATAAACCTTCTAATGGTGGTAATGTTTTGAATAGTAATGATCATTAATAAATTGCATCCAAATTATTTGGCCCATATTCATATAATAATATTATCATATATACTTTTTTCATATATAATTGATACATTATTAAATATCTCACTTTAATGATAATTTCTCAATATTCTAAATGATAAAGTTACCACTAAAATCAACAAATCACGATTTTCATAATTATCTACATTAATATAAATATGGTGTGGGGGATTCCTTATATAGGTTTCATTTTACATAATAAAACATCCCGACCCATTATTTGAAATATCATTATATTTCCAAAAAAATTCAATATTATATGGTATTGTAATAATTTGTTCATTAAAAACACATCCATATAACTCATTGTCATGTTTTTCATAATGAAATTTTTAATATAAATTTCCTCTTATCCAAAACAACATGGTTAGTGGAATTGATAGTCATGATAAATTTCTCATATATGGTTCATAGTATCATCCATATTAATGAAAGGAAATGAAATTAAGTTAAAGTATTTCTTGACATATTTTTAAATATCATATATCATAAAAAATATCAATAGATATGAACCCACATGCTATTATAAGAAAAAAGATTCATACTTTTTGTATCCAAAATTCACATTTTATACATTTTAAAAACAACTTTTCATAAATCATGGTATTCAAAAAATCTTAAGATGATCATTATTCCATTCCATACAATAGGAATATATTATAATATCACATATAAATACTATCACATACTAATCAAGGTAATATAAAAATACACTTTTAATTAGATCTTTGAATATAGTTGGAGAATTTGAAACTCCAAATGGAATCACAATAAATTGTTATTTACGAACATCATATAGAATGTTCTTATGGGAATTCCATCCCTTTTATCACATAATTGATGAAATATGTATCTAATGTAAATCAATGAAAAAATTTCAAAAACCAATTGAACCATTATTATTCTTATAAAAAATAATATGTTCAACCCTAGGTGATGTAGTAGTTCTTGGGAATCCATTTTATTGATCAAAAAAGTGTTTCTTATTTAATTTCAATAACTCTATTTGTTTCCTTGTATATGGAGTTATTGGAATAAGAATGGACTGGGAAGAGATTTAATAAAAACTCAATTTTTGGTATTTTTGGGGAGATTTGGAAATTGTAAAAAATACATCAAAATGAATATGAGAAATAAAAATATAATTAATTTTTTTCCTTATAAATTTGAGGTATAACCCTATCATGAGTGTCTAATAATACAAATATGATTGATATAATTTAAATTTGAAGTTCATATTCAACCACACACTAACAGAATTACATACAGTGATTCTGGATATAAAATGTAAATTACATTACCAATCAATTACTATGTAATCTATATATAGATTGAACTAATAAATACCCAAAATCATAAAAAATGACTATATGGTGAATAATATGACTTGCAATAAGCACTTAACTATAAAATTATATATTATAAGACTTATATACATGAGATAAAATAATAATACAAGTATGAAATTTTATTCATAGTTCAATATTTATTCATTGATGACTTGATATAGTACCCCATATTATGAAAATCATGTTTTCATTTTAAGTCCTCTATGGACATTTCTTAGTGGTATATATAATGAAAATATATTTAAATCTACCATAATGTTTCCTAAGTATAATATAAATTATTAAAGGTATATCCACCAAAAATGTCAAAATATGTCTAAAATAAGGCATTTTTTATATAAACTATGTGACGATTGTGATAAGACACATTTTAAATTTTTGAGTATTATTACCCCTTGGATCATCTGTTCCAAAGAATAAATCAATTTTTTATATCCAAAGAGTCATGCCTTTTCTAGTAATCCACACAAAAAATATTTTACTAAAATTAGAGGGTATTTCTTATATCTAAAAATATTGAAAATTTTATCCTTAAATATTGTTTCCATTCCCCAATATAAAACTAAACGATTATTTAAAACCAACCATTTATCCCATGCGTCGGATACATAAAATATACATTATTTTTGTTGAAACCAAAATACATATCTCAATAATTTATTTATGAGAACATTAAATGATTAATAAAATTTTATAATTGACATATAATATAATTATTAATGGAATACCATAAATATATCCCTTATAATTATTTTCACAGGTATCCATTATATGACAATATTACATCATATTGTTCTTCATAACATAGGGAAATGGAAATATAAGAAACAATGATCTCAAATTCCTTACAAGGTTAAACATTAGAGGTGACAGTTAATTAACATTACTGAGAAATGGATAATAATATAGACATTGAGATATTGGTAATAAATTATAATAATTATAAAAAATAGGCAACCGAGAAAATTTTTTGAATCATGGACAATGGATTTTATATAAAAAAATACATGAGTTACATGAATGCATAAATATAAAATATTATCATACATGAGAGAATAACATAAGAATAATAACATGGCCATAATTTTTTGGAATACTAATAATCATTGAAAATAATTTCCTATACCATGGGGGACTTCTATAATTATCATTACATAGGGTTGAAAATGTTCAACCATGAGATTATAATAGTACACTATGTTTTATTCCGTATACATAACGTAACATTGATATTAAATGAACTACGAAATTATATAAAGATACTATTATTAAAATATGACTATTCAAAAATATTTATATAATTTTTTGTAATTAACAAGATTATATAATTTCATAAATGGATATAACTGTAATAATCAATGTGATTATGTTTTCATATTCATAATAAATAACAAATAAATTTTTAAATAAAAACATTTTATTAAAAAAATTATTTATAGAACTAGTTGTGAGATAATATTATAATAATTTATTAATATTTTTGAAATTTTAATTTTAATATTTTAATATTGATATTAACATGGGATGGAATTTTTCGATTTTTAGAAAAAAATATTTTTCTCCCAATACTGAATATTAAGTACATTTCAATAACTATAATTTATTTGAAAAAAGTAGTAAATTTAATTCTCAATATTAATAATATTTTATTTGAAATTGACATAATTTCTATTTATTTTAAAATAATCTCATTATTTATATTAAAATAATCATTCCTTTTTATTTTAGAATACTTCAATTTATAGGCTAAAAATACATTTTTCTAAAATATGATTTTAGGTTAATAATGATCCTCTATCATAAATATTTAAAATTACCCCTAATGAGGATTTAATTTAATAAAATATATATAATTTAAATATATTAATTTAAATTCATATAGGTGATATTTCAAGTCATAATGAGGATATAATATCTATTATTTCTTAAAAAATACATTTCTTCAAAAACCATTTTCAACACATTTTATGGGATTTATTTTAGATTAAATTATTCCACATTAATGAATTAAATATGATAAAATGGAATAAATTTTATGAAAATTAATAATATTTAATATATAATAATTTCAAAAAAATATTGGGTCATAATTAATAGTATAAAAAGTGAAAAAATTACTGCCATGCAAAAAAATGAATATTATAAAATTAAATAACATAATATATAAAGATGGTGAAATGTTTAGAAACTTATTATTTTAACTTTTATAGGTATATATTGTCCCTGACACCAATCATGTACTTTAGATTTCTATTTTTCAGGAACATGTTTTGAGAATGGGTTTCTATTATCGAATATTTTTATTTATTTACAACAACTTTACCCATCCTCCATTATAAAAGGGAACCCGTTGTACTCAAATCTCCAGAGATCGTCATCAATTTTGTATCATATAGGACCAATCCCAATCTACTACTTACTTACCTCCTCATTTCTTAAATTCCATTGACTAATAATAAATATAATCTCAGATGGCTTTGGGTATAATCCTAAATAGATGGTTTGAAAACATGTTGTAGATCATAATTGAGCATATTTTTTTATTTTTTCATCTTCCTTCATTAAATTAAATTAAATAATTATCATATAAATCCTTCTATATATCTCATATTTTTATATTTTTATGTATCATTTATAAACTAAATCCATTTAATCTTCCATCAAATTTGAATTAAAAATGTCCAACATTTCTGTGATATACTATCATCTTGCGAACCGATATAATTAATTTTACAGCATCACATCACATGAATTTTCACACTGATAGATATATTTTTTATATAATATATTAATTAAACATTAATAATTCCATAATTTTAATTTATCATATGGGTTATATGTTTCCATTCATTGAAAAATGATAATGTTGTTTGTTTTTATGGAGGACTATATTCTATGGAAGGGATGTGATTCGTTTTTATTACCGAATATCATGGTTGTTATATATAATTTTATTTAAGGAATTTATATTTTTTTATTATATAATATTAATTATGTATAGTTTAAATAAAAAATTTCATTTTTTCATGGTCATTGAAAAAATGAAATGATATACTTGCATAAGTATAACCCATTGTCTCCATGTTTTTTACGTACTTTATTTTTCCTAACAATTATTCAAGTTTATTTTTAAAAGTATAATTAATTAAAAATAATGATAATTTTTTTCTATTTAATATTATTCAGATAGTGGAACAGTGATCCATTTTAAAATGTTTTACTCATCAACGATGTTTTGAAATTATGAACTAAGAATCATCTAAACACCAAGAATATACAAAAAATTTAACTAATTAAATAAGACATTTAAATTTAGGAAGTAATTGTTTTATGTATATGTGATTAAACATAGTATTGTTTCATGATAAAAATACATAATATACATAATTATAGTATACATGGATAAAATATTTACCCGTCAATGTAAGAACAAGAGGTAATTGATTCGATCTCAGAACTCATTTCTATAAGGCACATGTCCTTTTACCCACATAATTTCAATTAAATGTTTTATATAATGACCTTCTTCTCATATATCTTTAATAAATCACAATTAATTATATTTAAATTTAAATGTTTACTAATTTAATTTTGAGTGTTATGATTCAAAAGTTACTAAGGATGTAAGGGTTTAAGATTCAATACAATTTTTATCCGGATTGTTTATTCTTGAATTTCCACTTAATGAAATTAATTTATCGTTTTCTATTAAACCCATTTAATTTTATTCTACTCAAATTATTAATTATTTTTTCTTGTAATAATACCATTTACCCTCCCGGGTAGTTAATATTATTGGGTAATTTCATTTAAGGAAAGTTGGTTTTATTAAACACTTTGATCAAAAACCATATATCATCCATACTGATGTTATTAATGAAATTTTTAAAATGAATGTTTTAATATTTTTCTTGGATTTTCTAAATTAATTTTTTTTCCATATTTCCTATCTTTACAAAATTTATTAATATAATCATTTTTATATTATTTTACAAACTAGTAACTTCATGACTTGTTACCAATTTTTGAAATAGAAATTTTTTACACATATAAAATATATGAAATTACCAACTATAATTTCCATTATATAAATTGTGACATACTATCTATGATACCAAGTATTTATTAAATGAAATTATTTTAGTTAATTTTTTAAATTTTTCATTTTTTCAAAAGATATTTTGTAAGTGGAAAGTGTATTTTCCTCAATAAAGTGTTTAATAATATCATAATTATTTCAATTCATCAATGATCAAAATTTTAAATATCATAAATTATTGAAAATTATATATAATTTTTTCATATATATAGAAATATCTGAATAACCCATAATGTGGTGGGGGAATTCATTCTATATGATCATTTATAAAATTCATTATTTAATAAATCACTTTAAATTATTTTATAATGAGATCTTATAAAACTAATGTTTTCCCATTGGTAATTATTATACATATTGTTTATGCTTTTTTTTCTATATTTTGAATTCAAATGAATGTACATGAAATGAATAAGATGGGTGGGCTTGAAATATATGTATATATATATATAATTATTTTAGTAATATATTTGTCTCAAGAGACATATTGTATGGGATTTTCGAGTGATCCTAATCCATTATTGTAATCAATCAACCATGTGATTTTTTTCTATGGTTTATCCTTTACTTGTTTATATTTTATTTTTTTATTATATCCATATTTCGTATGCTTCTATGATCTTATAAGACCATGTGAATTATGTTATGATTCTATCTAATTACTTTTGTATCATCTCTTTTATGATATATTTTAATATCATTGACTCATGTGTTATCCTATCGTATTATGGACATTTACATAGAAGATATTATAGATAACCTTATTTCCATGTATTATATACGTTATCATTTTTAGTTGTTGGATATCAAATGGATTTTATGATACCACTATGGATAATAAAATAAATATGACATGTTTTAATTTCTATTCGTGTATTGTGAACCATTAAATATAAATACCCATGTTATCATTATAATTGGGTTGAATCTAATGGATTTTTATTTTTAAAAATGTATCAACATGATTAAAGTCTAGGGTTGGTATATAATGTCCCATAGTGGATTTTTTATCTCACAAATCAATTTTAATGTTACTAAAAAGAGTCATATTTTAGTTTTCTTCACTATATATTCCCTTATATATTACCTTAGGATATGTAATATTTTTCACATTCAATTAGAGTCAGATATAATTATAAAAATGTCCATAATTAAATTAAAACACTATTTATGTATTACAGAAGGCCACAAAAATATTCTTCTTATAATTAATCATTAATTAACATGTGGAAAAATAAATTTCATTATACAATAACTAATAATAAAAATCGCATTCCATATGAAGAAAGAATTTTTGATTTTATCATTAGATAATATCCTCAATACATCATATGATTTATAATAAATGTTAACATAGATAGAAAACACATTTATAATGGAACTAAATAAATATTTGAAAACTAATAAGAAATACTCTTAATGGGAGAGTATATAAAGAAATTTAAACAAAATAGAATATATATTTATTTAAAATCCCATATAAACCAATAATTTAATAATAATAATAAATAAAGGTTATTATGATTGAAAAATATGTTTAGAATATTATGATTAAAAATATTCTTCAGAAACATTAATAATGATTGAAAAAAATAATACATATAAATAATGTTAAAAATATTGGATTTTAAAAAAATATTTGGAATGATTTTTTTAAATGAACATAAAAAGTTAATTTTATATATGAAAATTGTTTTAGCAAATAATAATAATTATACATATTTTTAATAAAATTAGTTGTGTAAAAAAATTATGCCAATGGTTTTAAATATATCCCTTTAAGAAAATGGTTAACAATGAATAAAATACTGAGGAAATATAAAAAAATATATGGATATATAAATCTCAATAATATTGAGGATTCATTTTTTATAAAATAAATTTATGAAATGCATATAAATGAAAAATATAATTTATAGGGCCAGTATATGACATATTTAATTGAAATTAAGTTGATATAAAAACCAATACCTTGGCATTCAACTATTTTGAGAATTCTCTCAACATTGTTATAAAATATAAAAATTTAATACAAAAATTTATAAATATATTTCTAGAAACCATTTACTAGTTAATTATTTAAAATATTTTTTTAATAATTATTTGATAAAATTAATAATTGGTTGTTAATATTACAATGTTTTCATGTTTGTTTGGATTTGAGCATATTAGTATACAGACCATGGTCATGGATCAAAATACTGAATCATATAAAAAATATGATATGTTTTTATTAAATATTATAATATAACTATAAATTTATGTTGTTGATGGAAAATAGAGTCTATCTCATTAATGGGATGGTAGTCTATATGTACATATAAGTACTGTATTCATTATTAAATGACTAAAAAATGGTGGTAGAAAATAGTTTATCTTTATATAAATACCATCATGTCATAAATATCATATTTTTACATTAAATCTATCATTATAACCATCATTGTGTGGTGATGGTGAAAAATACAAAAAAATGCTTCAAAGAGGTGGTAGTCTTCATACACACACAAGAGCAATATTTTAATTTTCGGTTAGAAGAATAATTGTTAAATAATTATTGTTCCAACAACATAATAAAATTTATTTGTACTAATTATTTATAATACATTATGTTTATCTGTGTACAGAATATTTGAATGAGGATTAAGAAATATTAAAAAAAATTATTCATTTAAGATGATCACTTGTTCCTTTGGTATCCTCCATTTGAACTCCCTATGATTCATTATGGATGGTCATTTAGAGAGACCGAAATCTATATACTATGCATGAGGATTTTTTGAAGTGAATTTAGAAGGCCTTAGTCGATCTGAGGACCTCATTGTGAGTGGGTATATGTGGAGAGGATGGAAATTTTTATAATATAATAAATTGAAACACTTGATAATATTTTGTAACTAATAAATATGATTATATTTATTTTTTAGGAAATGTGGAAATAAACAAAAAAAATTTATATATATGATAAGAGGAGGTAAAACTCCACTAAAATATTAAAACAATAAAAATTACTTGTTATATTTGAATCTATATGTATTTTTATAAACATATTTAACACAGTTTAAAAATTATTTTGATTATTTAATGTTTAACATGAAAACTAATATTTATTTATAAAACAAAACATAACAAATTAAAATTTATATATATTGATTACAAATATGGAATTCATTTTGTTGTATTCAATTTCAAGTAGAGTTGGATGTTATTTATAATATATTTTTATTAATACTATAAAAATTATTTTCATACAAATGATTTTTGGAATATTAAAATTAATTTAATATTATTATAAGAAAAATAATCTCAATTATAGGAATTTGAATTTACATAATTTAATATAATATATATAAATGTAATTTAATTTATTTAGAAACATTGATTAATTTAAATATCAGTGAAAAAAATAAATTAGAAAAAAACAAATTTCAAAAAATATATATATTAATACCTCTATGTAAATATATCATGAAATTTTATCATATGATTTTCAATGTTTAAATAATTATGAATTTTTTAAATTTTATGAAAAAAAATTAAATACATGATTCCAAACTTTAAATTATTCAAATTAACATTCAAATAAAAACAAATATTGGAATACATATTTTTTAAACAAATCATTTTCTTTCAATTATAAATTATTATATAAGTATTCATTAACAGAACAAAACCACTTCATGAATGTTTTCAATCATTTAATTTAATTATGAAATTTATTTTTTCAACAATATTTTTTTATGATCCCTCAAATATGATAAATATAATTAAAATTCACAATTTGTTTTTCAAAACTACCTATTTTTAATCAATTGTATTTTCTAGATAGAATTTGACAGCTTGTATTTTATAATATAATTTATTTTTCAATTTCATTTTCACACTTAGTAATTTCAACCCTTTATTTTAGTATTAATGAATTAGTCAATTGTGTTTAAAGATAAAATGATGAAAAGTTATCAAAAAATGTCAGATATATTAACAAAGAAAATGTGTTAAAAAATTAAAGGCTATTATAGAGATATATATATATATATGTGTGTGTGTGTGTGGTTCAGTGAATGATTAAAAATTACATGTAATGTAAAAAATATAGAATAAATAATTTATGATAATGTATTTTATTATTATAATTTTTTTAGAATGTTATATATTCAAATATTTTTGTAAATTTTTTTATTTTAAACCAATATATAATAATTAATTATTATAAGAAAATTTATTTAAAACATATAATATACTAAATAAATATCTTTTAAATAGGTAATAATTTGGGGATGTTAAGAATACATTAATTTTATGAATATAAAATATATATTACCTAAAATGATCTATGAATTGTGATCAATTATATTAAATTTTTTTATCAATATTAAAAAGTAATTATAAAAGAATGGTTTTCAAATTTTCAATCACAATATGAAATATTATTAATAAGGTCCCTGCAAATTTTAACATAAAAATGTAAACAATGTAAATTTTAGTTACCATGAAAATAGAGTTAGTATTCGATTAAATTATTTTATAAATATCATGTAATGATAATAAAAATAAATATATCTTTCCCGTAATAATCTAATAATATTTCATTATAAATAAGCACATATTTTGAAAATAAACTTCATTGTAATTATTTAGTAATAAAATTATACCACTTAAAATATAAAATTATTATTTTACAAATAATGTTATTTCAATAACTACTTCTTCTATATAAATGTTAGTTTTTTCATATCTATAAAAAATTATTTAATATTTCAACAATACTAATCATTCTTATTGATATTTCATATGATGGGATTTCGTATAATTTTACTAAAAACGCTTCTTACCATAATAAATATTTATTCACATGATAATGAGTAAGAAAGGGCTCATCTACCACTCCATGAATTTTACATAATATAAATGAATCATATATATTCCCAAATTTAATTTATTTTGTAAATAAATGAAAAATGTAATTCAAACATTTAATTAGCTAACACATATTTTTCCAATTTCATTACATCATTACACATAAACTAATATTACATTCCAAAAATTTCCCTTTATTTCAAATATAATTTGATATCACATAATCTCACTTAAAGAGACTCATATCCAAATAAATTAAATTCAAACTCTAACAATATATCATCCCCCATATTCCTGTATATTTGGAATCCCCTATTTAAAATAAATATTTACATATCCCCAATTTCAAATAATTTTTTCAAGAGAACATTCAAGTCTTCAATATGAGTATTATTCACTCCCTAAATTATTCTTCTTTGTCCTTGCCATCCTCATCCATTTAAAATCTATTAAAACCATTTTAATATAATAAAATATGTTCCGATATTATACTTGATGTTTTTCTATTTCATTGAAAGACAATTATATATCTCCCTCTCATCTATTGGAAAATTAAAACATTTCCCATTTTATATATGAACAATATCATCCATGAATGATTTGGGTTCTTTTTATTCATTTCCATACATCAATGAATTTTATAATGTATTAAGAAATAAAAATAATTATTTATTTCAAAATTTGTATTTTTTAATTGTAATATAGATTTTTACACTCGTTATGAATATACTACCTTTTTTTATAATGTTTTTAAAAACAAGTCCTTCAGTAGTTTATGCATCATTAATCATTACAAAAACACTCAAAAAGTTACAATGGAAAATTATAAATTAATATTTAACATATATTTATAGATATTTTATTTGAATTTTTAACATGACATCAAATAATAAGGATATAACTTGATATTGTAATGTGTTTTTTGGAACAATGGAAGTCACTAATATCCAATGAAGAAGATAAAAATTACTAACTTATAAATAAAAAACGAATAATTAAAAATATTTATTATAAAATATATTATATTTTAATAAGGTTATCAATTAATTAATTAATTAATATGGTTATGTTTATCATAATAGATCTTGTATCATGTCTCATCAAGATTTAATTATTTGTAAGGGATTTCATATCAATTTATCTACATTAATCCATAATTTTATATATTGTATCAAATAATATTTCAAAATGTTTCAAAAATAACCCATTAAATTATTCCATAATAAATAAATTCAACTGATTTAGATCTCAATTTAAAAATATATCATGAAATTTTATTTAATTCACACATTTCCCAAGTTATATGATATTCTTATAACTGAAATTCTCATTATTTGAGTTATAATATTACATCTTCAGTTTGAAAATTTTATTTTTGGGTTTCTTCCACAAGATTATTATATTATATTTTATTTTGATGTTATTTTATAATGATTTATTATTCATCCTCATAATCTAAATTCTAAAAGATTTTTACATCAAATATTATGTTGATCAGATTTGTTTAAAAAAACATACTTTATATTGTGTACAAGTTTTTTTCCTTAGAATTTTTTTATCGAAGATTTTTATATTCATCCAATTCTTTACATTATATAAAATCTTATATTTATACATATTGAATTTTTAAAAAAATTAAAATTATTGTTCATTGATAGATTTCTTTAATTAATAAATAATTATGTATTTAAAAAAATCATATCCTCTATAATAGGTTAATTCCATTCCATGCCCCTATTATTTCATACCACATATTTTTTATAGTTTCAAATATATATATATTTCTTCCTATGATCATTAAATTTATCTTTATTGTTTTTCAAATTGAATTAATATCATTCTATTATTGACTTTTGTTTTTGGATAAAGTCATTTTAAAATAATAAAAATTCATTTCTTCTGAGGATGATATATTTTATCAGACACTATACATTTAAACGTGATAATTAATGTTTCTATTTCAAGGGTACATTATATTTATTTCACTGTAATTCATTTTGGAAAAATATATCTTTTAAAAATCTAAAAATTTGCATTTTCTAATCTGAATCATATCATAATCATTATTATTGTATTAATAAAAATGTTTTATAAAATTAATTTTTAAGAATTAATTTTTTTCTTAACATCTATAAGATATATAAACTCTTACGTGGTTTTCATATCACCTTTAAAATTCAATGGTGAAATACACCATTTATGTGATTTAATTTTATAGGAACTGATATATAACATTGTTTTGATTTTATAACTTTCCTTTTGAAAAATATTATAAATGTAATTTATTGCATGGTTTTTGTTATGATATGATGTGTATATAGTTAAATGTTTCAAATATGTGTATAGATAATCATTATATGATGGATAGATCGTATATAACCATACAATGCATTAAGAATTGACTGATTTTCCATCATATAGTCATTGTAAATTAGTAGTGATGATAGATACATTATGGAAAACAAATTGTGATGTTGGATCATCTATATGAAATAAATAATGTTTTCTAATGAACTCTATGATGTGAAATGTATAATTATTACTTTTCCATAATGATATTATTTCATTGGTTTTTAACTATGACATTTGATTTTATTTTCGTATGATTATATTTTTTTTGTACTATATTTATACCATTTAAAATTTTATTATGCCCTATGGATCATGTTTATTATCTATGGGTTTCATTTTATTATGTGATATTATATATATGGTTATTTTAGGTTTCAAGGCTTTTTATAATAACTATATTAATCACATATTGTTTTGATATTTTTTTTATGATTCCTCATATTCATTTCCTCTATTCACTTAATAACTTATTTAATATATTTCCCTTATTATTCATTTATTATATATTCTAATTTTGTTTCAATTTTTGAATCTAAATTAATTGTTTGTGTTTGTGTGGAATTTTGTTTGACATCTAAATGATATGGTATATATTTAACAAATTGAACGATGTATTATTTTTTTGTAATTAACCCCCAATTAAAAAACTATTTCAGTTCATGGGGTTGTGTGAATAATTTCAATATATACTATTTGAGTTGTGAAAATGATTTGAAATATATTTAAATTTAGCACTTATTGACTCTCATGGTAGAGAGTAACATTTATTAAGTATGTGTTTTTATAACTCTTCTTAGGAGGGAGGGTTTTTGAAATACCTATTCATACAAAACATGGGTTTTATATTTTTTGAGATTGAAAATAGTGAAATTTATTGAAAAAAAACATTTTATTTTTAAATATATTAAAATATCCATAATACTTATTAAAATAAATATTTTTTGATTTTATATAAATCACATCCATTCTTGAATAAAAATAAATGGATGTAGTTTCTAGCTCAAAACCAGTTAGTGGTAATACCCATAAATTTAGAGTAATGTATTACCGTAATATTCCCTTGTTGCACAATTAATGGGAATGAATTGTCACATTTTTTAAAACAAAAAAATGACTTACATTGACTCATTCCTATGATCACTATTGACCATTATGAATGATCTATATTTAATTAGATGATATAATATCTTACTATTTCTGATATAATCCTAATTGGAATGAATCCCAAGATAAAATATATTGAAAAATGGAGATTCATAAGTCCGATTGTACACATCATTTATATGTGATTCTATTCTTATTTATAGCTTTTATAAATGTATCAACATAAGTATTCACATAACATAACATTACAATTTAACATAATCAATATTTCATAGGGGACCTATTTTTTATTTTTATTTAATGGATAATTAGTTGATTTTTAATGTCTCAGATTTTCCATTTTTTTAAATATTATATGGAATTATTTCAAGAACGGGTGTGAAGACGACACATCATTCTGAGGTCCAGTGAGCCCGGAATGCTGGTTTGAACTTTTTTTTATGTTAAGTGAGTTGGCGCTTGTGCGAGGTTGTGCAGTTTCCAAACAGATGCTCGGGTTAAAAATCTGAGTGAACCGTTGCACCCGGGACGATGAATTTACCTATGAATGAGGCTATCCTCGACTGGCACGGGACAAGGGAAAAATTTAATTTCGGACATTGTAAGTAAAATAAATTAAAATTAATTAACTTGTTTATTTTATTTCATTTAAGGAAAAAATCCTCTGCTGTGCGGTAACGACACAACAATTTCTTAAATTAATTGCACGTCATAATAACTTCAAAATGACGAGTCAACGTCATTAATGATGATGTGTAGTTAAATGAAAACATGTTTCCCTTTTTAATGGGTTAAACAATTGTTGATCATTGGAGATGTTTTCGAGGAACCTCTGCCGAATCCACATCACGTTAGAGAAAACTCTCGGTGACGAACGATGACTGATCGAAGTCGAGAATCGCTACGCCATTAATGTTGAAGCATCTCAATGACAACGGCTGCGCGGAACCTTCATCAACGATGGATCCATTCAAAAGGTAGGGGTTGTTATCTCAATTTCTTTTCCCCGTATTTGATTTTAAACGACCAACGGGGATCAACCACGAACAAGTTGATCAGCAGATTCGTATGTTCTTATGGGAGGGATTTTCTTTGGTATGATTATGGGGAATTGATTCATGCTTTATCTTGTTGATTTATTCTTTCTCTGTTTAATCCTGTTAACGGGAGCAGATCAAAGTTGTGTTGAACGACGACAGAGGTTTGTTCCTCAATTTTTTTATTTGGATTTCTTCCACCTTCTTTCCTTGCATGTTCTTCGCGTTCTTCATGTGGTGATGAACAACGGATCATTGCACATCCATTATGCGATGAAACGATCCCAAATCGAAGGTTTGAAAACTAAATGATGTTGTAGAGGTGGGGCGACAATGGCAGATGACAAATCAGACCGGATCCAGAAGAGTGTTCTTCAAGCATTCTTCGTGCGGGAAGATCAGAACACGTTTTCATAGCTGATCGGAGGACCAAAAATGACGGAACAGGCTTCGTGGTGTCGGGGAGACCAGAACATGGATGGTTTGCGGTGATTGGATGGCCAGATCGATGATCGGAGCACCATGGGAGGCGCTCGGGTGAAGGGCGTCATTTCTGGAAATTTTCGTAATACACGACGTGTACTTCCGAAGAACACGCCATGTAGTACTGGCAGCGGCGGCTAGGGTTTCGGTGTCATAGAGAAATAACATGGTCTGTGACATTGGTCACATGGCGTGTTGGACTTCTCGTGACGCTTGGCGTGTACCTTGGGTAGTGCACGGACTCGGGATGAGCTACACAGCTTCCGACGGCACGGCGTGTAAAGCGTGGCAGAAGCGTCTTGGCGTGTATCTTGCGGATACGTGGACACTGGATGGAGTAAATGACTGTTTACTCCATCACATGGCCAGGAGAGGAATGTAAAGTGGGTCACACCGTGTGGTGATTACACAGGTTAGAGTACACGGGTTGATGACTTTGTACGAGCACAAGGCCGGAGTACATGGAGCCAACAACAATTACCCAGACAAAAAATATACACTGTACTACACACCATTGACTTAGGTTTTCCTACATTACCAGCCTCATGACACGGGTCGTTGTACATGGGTAGTACCCAGCTTCAGACAACACGGCGTGTATCATTTCTACACGCAGTGTACTTTTTCAAAAATTGCATGGTCATTTTCGTTCACCATACCATGGACATATTCCATTTCAGTTAGTGCCCCTTCTTCTTGTTCCCCTGAATGTCTGGCTTCATTTCCCACTCAGGTTTATGATCCCTTCAGGAGGACATTCTGTGATAGAGTCAGGCATCCATCCGAGAGGCCTGGATTGAGATCCTATGTCCATTCATGAACCTAGGTGGAGTCAGGCATCGACGTGACCAGACGTACTAGGCATTCATCCTCTACCTAACTACTGTATCACCTAACTGGTGAATCCGAATGAGTCACGGTATCTTCCATGGCACTGGCAGTGATCCTCATCTGTGTATCATGATCTTTCCCACTCAGGAGTGTTTCTCCTGTAATGATTACTTCTATCTATCGTAAACTTCCCACTCAGGAGTGTGTCTCCCGTAATGAGTGGATATCTCTCGTGATGGTTCCCGATGAACAACACATCTTGGACGGACGTCATCATAGCTATAAGACTTGTGGAGTGTGTTCTCCTGGAACGAGTGCATCACAAAATCTTAGAACAGAATCTCTTACGGGGGTATGTAGTTGTGTGACTTGTATCTAGAACAAAGGGATGGATTTTGAGTATATCTATTTTGTTATATAAGTTCTGCAGAAATATATTGTGCATAGCAGACTTTACCTTTACATTGTGTACTTCTTTGTGGTTTTTGGGGTCCTCTACTGAGTATTGTTATACTCACCCATGCACAGGCTTTGCCCACACGTCTGGTGTCTTGTGCAGATAACCAGCCTTTTGACAGAGTCCAGGGCAGACCAGGGTATGACCGAGCTTTCTGAGTTCTCTACAGGCCGAGGCGTTCCTACAGCTACGAGCAGTAGTCCCAGTACCATTTGTGCTTACAGGTTGGACATTGCAGTTTTCAAACTCTTGTTTGTTTTTTTGGTGGGCTTGTATTTTTTGCCCAGTTTACTTTTACAGCACACTAATTTTATTTGTACTTTGTTGGTTGGGTTTAATGGTATGCATGCATTATTTTTCCTAAGTGTTTTTTTCATTTCAGAATTTGTGGGCTTTGAGATGTGTGCGTGTGTACAGGTACTTAGGCAATGGCTCCCATGTCAGTAATATTCCTACTCGGTTCTAGTCACCAACCACTAGCCTATTAGAGGAGGTATTGGGAAATCATGATGCGGGCCCCACTGGGACGGGTCATGACATTATTGTCGAAATATTTATCCTCGTAGGATAAAGGATAGATTGAAAACTCAGTTGGTTTGTAAATACCCAAAACCTATTAGCCTAGATCTACTGGTAACATTATTTAATTTGAAATAAATAAATGAAATCACATTCCAAAGGACCAAATAATAGAGTTGTCGTGGTATACTACATAGATACATGAAAAGCATAAAACGTTTTAAAAAAATTGTGATGTGATATCTTGGATTTCACCATTACTCCCATTAGCATATTTCTATATATCAATAATAATAAAACATTCTTTTATCCTGTGGAAAATGATAAAAAATAAATAGGTGATGTCAAATCAAAAAAAGGTGAAATTACAATAGATGATATCATGAATAGGTATGAATAATTAATGTAGTAATGTAAATAATCTAAACATAAGAAATGTAAATAATAGCATTCTCTTAATAGGCAATGAATAAATGAATGTAAAATTTCTAAATCTAAATAATCACATGAGCTTGATAATTATCCAAATAAATTATAAACAATGGAATAATAACACATACATAAAAAATTAATATCAAAATGAGGGAATATATAATTTCAAACATTATAAATATATTTTATAGACAATTCACATTAATGATTAAAATCATTGTGGAATAAAAACAAAATTTGGCTAATTGATTTGTCTCCTGAGACCTACATATTTAAGAAGGGTTAATGTAATTGCAAGCCCCACTACTCAAGTTGTAACATACCAAGTAAATAAATAAAAAATAAATTTTCATAATTATTCAACTATTTCAATTAAATATTAAATTTACTTTAAAGGGGTTGATATGCTCAATGGCGTACCTAATACGCAACAACAGGTTTATTTGAAATATTACATTGCACAATAATAATATAATATTATTATTTTAAATGGTAGTTAAAGCCATTCCATTGTATAGGAGGGTATGAATATAACTAACTTCAATATGATTATACATGTTTGTTAAATGTTTTTACATTTATTCAATAAAAGTTAGATGTTTAAAATATGAATGAATCTAATTTTAAGCATAAATACTCTAATATTCATTAAAAGGATTATTTACCACCTTTTGATGGAAAAACCTCCATAAATATAGTTTTGGTCACCTTTATATGTTCTGTTTCATTAAATAAAATTCTTTTTTGATTCAGGACATCAAAATTTACTTTTGGTATATTTTTGATATTTTTCTGATTAAATTCATTTTTAATGGATAATGAAAAATACTATATTTGAATTTAAAAATTACCTTTTAATCTACTTGATTTACATGGATTAATTATACTTTAAGTTTTTCTAATGTAAAATTAGATTAGTTTTTTACCATTTAATCCAATTTTTGGATTTGGAATTAATTTCACGTTGAAATTGGACATAAAAAACTATCAATTTATTGATCGTTATTGTTTCTTAAAAACAAGAAATTTGTTTTGACAACGTGAATTAATTTTAAATTAATTAAAAATAAATCTATGTTATGATTTTTTTAAAATAGACATCATTTTTGAACTTGGAATATAAAATATATCTCAGGCTGCATTTTTGGTAGTTTTCTAAAAAACGTCAATGTTTGATGAAAAGTGAAACCACTATGTAGTAGTTAAAAACTGACTCTATTATTTAAATGAAATTTTACTACTTATGTGGATTTAATTTCAAAAATATGATATACATGGTTGTTATTAGTATGTAAATTTTGGTTCAATAAGATGAAAATAATTTTTGATGAATAGTAACATTTGACTTTTATTTAACGTAGTTAAAGGTAAATAGTGTAATTCATGGTAAATAAATATTATTATATTACAAAATTACCCTAACACATGTCCTAACCATATTTTTTGTGTAATTTACGACCATGGGAATCTTTGGGTTGATTTTGGGACCCCATGGAGCCACATGAGATTGATAATAACACTTTGTTTTAATTAATTTAAAGTAATGGAAAAAATGGAATAACCAATTATCTTTTAGTAAATTAATTTTTTCATGGAGTTATATAAAGTATCATTTGGAATATAAATATTCATCGTAAAGATAAAAAGATTTTACACATTATGGTATTTATTTTATAATGTTTAGACATCAAAAAGATCAAATTATTTATAATATAATAATGATGAAATATATACCTCATTATTAAATGATTTAAATAAATAAGATTAAAAATAATAAAATAATATCCAAAACAAGTCCAATTATTATTGGATGATTTTATTTCAAACCTGAGTAATCATATATACATCTTTAATGAGTTTCTTATCTTTTGAACATGAAGATAAGTTTATAAAAAAATAATATTTTCAAACATTCCTAAAGTGCCCCTCCCCCACCTTATAAAATCCATCACATATAACCTATTCCACACACCTCTAAAGCCCATTGGATCATTCAAAATGTAACATCCCAAGTAAGTAATGAATAATATATATTTTTATCTATGTCTATTAATGATTAATATAGTGTTTTAGAGGCTTAAAATGAAAATAAATACAATCTTATGCATGGAATACACTAATATCCTTAAAAGATTGTTTTACTTCCTTTTGATGGCAAACCATTTTTAAATCTATATTTTGACAATTTTATAAACTATGTTTGTCAAAATAAACTTATTCTTTATGATTGGGACATCAAAATTTACCTTGTCTGATTTTTTGGTATTTTTCTGACAATGTTCATTTTTTTAATGAATAGTGAAAAATACTGCATTTTACATCAAAACTACTTTTTAATCTAATTTATTTATATGATTAGATTATGTTTTGAATTGGTTTTGAAGTGAAATTAGAATATATTTTTACCATTTATCCAATGGTGGTCATTGGAATCAATTTCATTTTGAAATTAGACTTAAACTAGTGTCAATCTTTTGATACTTATTGTTTTGTCAAAACACACTATTTGCTCTGGCAGCGGGAATTAATTATTAAATTAATTAATGTGACCTATATGTTTTTAATTTTGTAAAATATACTTCATTTTTGAATTCGGAATATCAAATATAGCTTAGGGTGAATTTTTGGTAATTTTCTGAAAAACTTCAATTTTTGATGAATAGTGAAACCACTAAGTGATAATCAAGCAAACTGATTTTTCAGTTAAATGAAAGTTTACCACTAATGTGTATTGAATTTTGAAAATCCGACATACATGGTTGTCATTATGAAGTAAAATGTGGTTCAATGAGATTATAATAATTTTTTGGTGAATAGTAACTTATTAAGTTCTTAATCACGATTAGTGGTAATTAGGGTAGTTTAAGGTATAAATAATACTTTAATAAAATGAAATGACCTAGACACATGTCCCAACCTCATTGGTTGTGTCATGGCCTACCATGACATGCCATGGGTCAACTTGGGGACCCCATGGATCCACCTTTGTTGGGAAATGACATAAATTACTTTTTATTTAATGTTAAAGTGAAAATGACACAAACATAATATGTTTTACAAAAACAATTTTTAAGTGGGGTTATACAAGTCCAAAATTTGATTATAAATAGTAATTGGAAATCTAAAAAGATTTCCTATATCATAGTATTTGTTTTATAATTTTTAGACATTAAATAAATTTAATTATTTATGACATAATAATGATGCAGCGATGACATCATTATTTGACGATTTAAATAAAATGGAAAGATAATATAAAATCTATGAACTACTCATGTCCAAAACCAATTGGATGAGTGGATTTCGAACCCTTATCACCTTATCCACGAATTATATCAATGTGGGACCTTTTAAAACCGAAACACATTTTCAAATAATGTAATATTTTTTACTTTCCAAAAGTGACCCTCCTCTCCTCTTATAAAAGGCCCCCACCTCTACCTCATTTCACACACTCTTCAAGCCTTTGGCTCGGCCAACCCCTGTCCATTTGCTCTCTCCACATCCCTCTCCTCATCCTAGAGGATTCCCTTTGGGCAGACTCCTTTCAAAGGAAGCCTTTAGGCTCAACTCAAAAGGAGTTACACTTTTAAAGGTAATTCATTCTCTCATGTTCATTTGTTTTATTTTGCTTCTCCAACCCCCTAAACTCTTTTTATTTACTTCTTTTGTAACAACACCAGTATCATAAATATACTAGGATGTTGTTATAAGATTTATTCGAGCTACACTCTCACACAACTACATCAAATGGTTAAAGAACATACGGTTTCCGTGGATGGCGAAATTCTGCCTCCCGAAACGATGATTGTTCAATACTCATTTAACACCTTCAAAGGTGGCCATTATGATGTCACTATTTTTATATATGATATATTATATGTTTATGTTTTCCTCAAGCTTCTGTTTTTTTCATTTTGGCATACCTTTATGGTTTCCATTATGGGTAAACATGATATCTTCATTTTAGGAAGTGCGGACTACCGCCCCCTAAAAGTGATTTGATTCGTAAATACCATATGTGGGATGTGTAAAGGATAAAGTTAATGATATTATATATGTTATTATACTGTAATTATAATATACTCTTATATCATTATGATTCCATTCCAGAAAATATGAAATAGAAATGGAAGTAGCGTTCATGCGTACGTACGGCTTACCGTCTCCATGAACGGTGCATTTCATTTATTAACTCTAAATGTGATGTAATATTATAAATGCATGTATGTACTGGATATATATGACATATATGATATATACATCATGAATACCATTCTGGATATAATGAACCTTTGACCAAATTAACAACATGTAAGTGTAAGAAGTCTATTTTTGACTTAAGAACCAAATACCGACAAAATGAACATTATTAACTTAATTGATTACATGATGTTCATAACATGGTATAAAAGGAATAATGAACTTGAAAAAGATTCATAAGCAAGTATAGATTAACTCAAGTTTATTATTCAGGAGATTAAAGAACGGTCGGGTCAAGTCGGATATGAGGTATGGGACTTCGTCTCAATCTCCTTTCATTGAGGCATATTTTATTTTATACACAACTTTCTTTTATACGGTGTATAAACCCCTTTGACTTTTACGTTTATTCAAAAGGAATCTTTTTTATACGAAGAGTTTACTAAACGACAAAAGGGAATGTTTTTGTCGTACGTATGCGGTGACAACGACTTCTCCGCCGTCGTAACCGTTATTTGAGTTTCGGCTTCCTCTACAAGCCATACCTTTCTTTTAAAAGAAAAATAAGTACCATGTTTTACTTTTCTTTTATTTTGGTATTGAAACTGGTTTTTCATAATGTTTTTATATCAATGTGTTGTATTGATATCTCGTGATTGAAATGTGGAAATGTTATGTTTCCTTTATGCATGTTTTTGTGATATATTATGTTATGGTTCTTGGGCATTATTATGAAGACGGGTGGTTCCGTGATAAACTAAGGGAGGGTGAGCCCGTTATAGCTCTCCAATGCATTGGGTAACGCGAAGGAGTGAAACATTAAGGTTTCTCCGAAGAGATTATAGGGAATATACTATGATGGGTATTCCAAACGTAACCAAGAGGGTTACTCCCTACGTAAGAATGTTATGAATGCCTCAAGTTACCTTTATGTCTTATGATTTCTATGATTTATTCATGATTTTATGAGGTATGTTAAAATGCCTATGTTTTATGGGTAAAGTATGATTTCATTCTTATGTATATATGAACTCATGTTTCCTTTCCATGTTTTTTTTAACCCATACTGAGTTTTTATACTCATCCCATGTTTTTGAAATGTTTTTCACAGGTCAAGGGAAAGGTACATGATAAGATGATAGAGTCAAGGATGTGTCATGAAATAATCCATGTTTTATTTTAAATGTGTTTCCATTGATGGTAATGAAGAATACTATCATTATGTAACCACTTTGTTTATATGTGGAATATAATGCAAGTTTTATGATCTAATTCTCTAAAACTCTAAACATGAAAAGATCCTCAATGTGTAATCTTGTAATAACTCAAGATTACATAAGGTTTAAGGCTGGGGCCTTATAGTTGGTATCAAAGGTCTGTTTAGATAACTTTAGGAGTTAGAATTCTATTAAATGATTATCCAAAAATATATTTTTTTTTCTTCGAAATGATATAGCATTTAATGATTACCATGTTGCTTCATCTAAGACATGTTTGTTCAGAATGGTTTTCCGCAGAGGAAACAGGGAAGCAGTGCTAGGAAGGCATACAGAAGGAAATAACCTTCCGAATCAGCATCCAGAAATGGTCGGAATTGGAACTGAATAGTTTGTTGCAGTAATGGCGCAGTTGACTCATGCGATAAATGGCGGTGGTATCCATGCACGAGATCAGCCAGATCAACCGCAGAGGAACATGTCAGTGGTGGAACATTTCATGAGGCAACATCCACCATCATTCAGAGGATCATCTGACCCTGTGCTAGCTGAAGGGTGGATTAAAGCACTGGAGAAGATTTTTGATGTCATGGGGTGTTCAGACAATCAAAAGGTTAGTCTTGCTATTTACCGTTTGGAGGGTGAAGCGGATCAGTGGTGGTCTATGGTTAAAAATATCAGGGACGCCGATGAGATTGATGCTCTTGACTGGGATGAATTCAAAGGTATGTTCCTTGAAAAGTATTTTCCTAAGGCTGTTCGACTTAGGATGGAAAATAAATTCTTGGAATTGAGGCAAGAGGAAGACTCAGTGGCTGCCTATGAAGAAAGGTTCGCTCGATTGGCAAGGTATGCTCCAAATTTTATCTGGGACCTTGATAGTAAAATAAATCATTTTTACTCAGGATTAAAGCCAAAACATCGAAGGGCATTAGCTTCTCGTGAGTTTAAAAGTTATGAAAAGCTTGTTCAATGTGCTGAGAAGGTGGAAATGGAGTTTTCCGATGACCAAGTTTTCTATAACAACCAGCAGAAGAAGAGACCGAGGTGGCAGGAGAAAGGTAAGAATTCTTCAAAAAAGTCTGATGGTAAGAAAACTAAGTTTCCAGTTGGTGATAAATGTGGAAAAAGGCATGCTAGGGAATGTCTTCTGAATTCTGGAAAGTGCTACCGATGTGGTAAGATGGGACATAAGGCTCGTGATTGCACTGAAAAGGATCAAGCTGAAGGTAAGAACAAATTTTATTTACAGTTAGTGAAGTGTTATAAGTGCAATGAGATGGGTCACTATGCAAACGAGTGTCCGACAAGGAGCTTGAGTGATGGGAAGCAGTTAGACTACAAGCAGAAAGGGGTGGTGAAATCCTTTGCAACTACTTCAGCAGATGTCGGGCCATCAAATGAAGTTGTATCAGGTACATTGTTTGTTTTTTCAGATTATGCTAGTGTGTTGTTTGATTCGGGGTCTACACATTCTTTCATCTCTGAAACCTTTTCTAGTAAAATGGGAATACCATCTCAAGAAATGACTCCTGAACTTTTGGTAAAAACACCTCGGGGAAGTGTCGAGGCAAAAAGAATTTATAAGAATCTTCCTATCCTTATCTGTGGAAAGAACCTACTTGCAAACCTTATTGTTCTACCTCTAGTAGAGTTTGATGTTATCCTGGGTATGGATTGGATCTCTATTTACCATGCTAAGATTGACTGTAGATCTAAAGAAGTTTCTTTCCAGAAGGACTTTCAGTTTGTTTACAAGAATGAACCCTTACTTTTGATAACATATCAAGAGGCCGAGAAACTTGTAAAAGATGGAAATGAATGTTACCTTTCACACGTCGTTGAAAATAAAGGAACTGTTCAGATTAATGATGTGCCAGTGGTAAATGAGTATCCTGATGTTTCTCCTGATGAGTTGCCTAGAATAATACCAGATCGGGAAGTTGAGTTTACTGTTGACTTAGTTCCTGATGCTAAGCCAATTTCAAAACCCCCTTATCGAATGGCACAAATTTAACTTTTAGAGTTGAAGGAGCAATTGCAAGATTTATTAGAGAAAGGTTTCATTAGACCTAGCACTTCACCATGGGGTGCTCCTGTTTTATTAGTTAAAAAGAAAGATGGTTCTATGAGACTTTGCATTGATTTTAGAGCCTTGAATAATATCACTGTTAAGAACAAATATCCTTTGCCTCATATCGATGATTTGTTTGATCAGCTCCAGGGAGCTCAGTTTTTTTCAAAGATTGACTTGAGATCGGGGTACCATCAGCTGAAGGTAAAGGAGGCAGATATTCCGAAGACCGCGTTCCGTACGAGATATGGCCATTATGAATTTGTAGTAATGCCTTTTGGGCTAACCAATGCACCTGCTGTATTCATGGACTTAATGAATAGAATTTTCCATGAGTTCATGGATAAGTTTGTGGTGGTTTTCATTGATGATATTTTGGTGTTTTCTAAAAGTAAAGAGGAGCATGAAAAACATTTAACGGTTATCTTGGAAACCTTAAAAGAAAAGAAATTTTATGGGAAATTCAGAAAGTGTGAGTTTTGGTTGCAAAAAATTTCTTTCCTTGGTCACATTGTTTCTAAAGATGGAAAAATTGTTGATCCTGAAAAAACAAAAGTTGTGGAAGAATGGCCAAGACCCACAAATTTAACCGAGATTCTTATCTTCCTTGGTTTGGCGGTCTATTACCGAAGGATTGCTAGAAATTTTTCACGGTTATCTAGTAAAATGACTAAGCTAACTCGTAAGGGTGTTAAGTTTATCTGGACAAAAGAATGTGATGATTGTTTTCAGGAATTGAAAAGAAGATTGGTGAATGCTCCAGTTTTGGCACTACCTTCCAGGAATGGTGAGTTTGTTATATACAGTGATGCTTCATTGAAAGGACTTGGTTGCGTCCTAATGCAGAATGATCAGGTAATTGCTTATGCTTCACGACAGTTGAAAACTCATGATGTAAATTACCCTACACATGATTTGGAACTAGCTGCTGTTGTTTTTTCTTTAAAAATTTGGAGGCATCATTTGTTTGGAGTAAAGTGTGAAATATATACCGATCACAAAAGTTTAAAGTATATATTCACTCAGAAAGAGTTAAACATGAGACAAAGGAGATGGCTGGAATTAATCAAGGATTATGATTGTACAATTCATTACCATCCGGGAAAAGCAAATAAAGTGGCTGATGCTTTGAGTCGAAAAAGTAATGCTTCATTAACAATGTTGAGTTTGGAACGTGATCCTTTGGTTAACGATTTTATGAACTTTGGCATAGAAGTGGTTGGTGCAGGAAGTCCTTCTATTTTGTTTCAGGTATCATTGAGATCTTCTCTATCAGATAGAATCAAGAAAGCACAGAAGCAAGAAAGTGAGTTGCAGAAAACGGTAGAGCTGGGTCAGAAAGGTAAGTTGCCTGAATTCAACATTGATAGTGATTGTGTTTTGAGATTTGGGAAGAGATTGTGTGTGCCTTGTGATTCACAGTTGAAGATAGAGCTGTTATGTGAAGCTCATAGTTCTCTGTTTTCAGTTCATCCGGGCAGTACTAAGATGTATAGAGATCTGCAGGAGTATTACTGGTGGGATGGAATGAAAAGAGATATTGCTGATTTTACTGTGAAGTGTTTGACTTATCAACAGGTTAAAGCAAAGCGGCAGTTACCGAAAGGGATGCTTCAGCCTTTACCAGTGCTAGAGTGGAAATGGGAGAATATATCCATGGACTTTTTTGTTGGATTACCGAAGACATCTCGAGGTAATAATGCAATCTGGGTTATTGTTGATCGCTTGACCAAATCTTCTCATTTCCTTGCTATACGAGATACTTTCTCTCTTGATCAACTTTCTCGTTTGTATCTTAAAGAGATAGTCAGGTTACATGGAGTTCCTCTCTCCATTGTATCGGATCGTGATCCAAGGTTTACTTCTAACTTTTGGAAAGGCCTTCACAAGTCATTGGGTACTGAATTAAATTTTAGTACATCTTTTCTTCTTCAATCAGATGGGCAGTCAGAATGAACAATTCAGACATTGGAGGATATGCTACGAGCTTGTTCTATGGATTATCAGGGAAGTTGGGACCAACATCATTCTTTGCTTGAATTTTCATATAATAACAGTTTCCATTCTAGTATACAGATGGCACCATTTCAGGCATTATATGGGAAGCGGTGTCGAACTCCAGCTTTCTGGGATGAAGTGGGTGAAAGGAAGTTGATGGGACCAGAATTGGTAGAAGAGATGGCAGAAAAAGTTCATCTGATTCAGAAACACATGAGAACAGCTCAGAGCAGGCAGAAGAGTTATGTAGATAACCGGAGGAAGGATCTATCTTTCGAGGTAGGTGATCATGTTTTTTCAAGGTTTCTCCTTGGAAAAGTGTGATGAGATTTGGTACGAAAGGAAAGATGAGTCCAACCATACGAAATTCTGGAGAGAGTTGGATCAGTTTCATACCAAGTGGCTTTACCTCCGAGTTTATCTCAGGTACACAATGTTTTTCACGTTTCGATGTTGAGAAAATACATGCCAGATCCATCTCATGTTTTGAGCCTAGAGGTAGTTCAGCTGGAAGAGAACCTATCTTATGAGGAACAACCAGTCCAGATTCTTGACCACAGGGAGCAAGTGTTACGGAATAAGGTGATTCATCAGGTAAAGGTTTTGTGGAAAAACCACATGATTAAAGAGGCGACTTGGGAATCTGAAAATGCAATGAGGGATAAGTACCATCATTTATTTGATAAGTAAATAAATTGCGGGGACACAATTTTCTAAAGGGGGGAAGGATGTAACATCCCAAGTAAGTAATGAATAATAGATATTTTTATCTATGTCTATTAATGATTATGATAGTGTTGTAGAGGCTTAAAATGAAAATAAATACATTCTTATGCATGGAAGACACTAATATCCTTAAAAGATTGTTTTACTTCCTTTTGATGGCAAACCATTTTTGAATCTATATTTTGACAATTTTATAAACTATTTTTGTCAAAATAAACTTATTCTTTATGATTGGGACATCAAAATTTACCTTGTGTGAATTATTGGTATTTTTCTGACAATGTTCATTTTTTTTTAATGAATAGTGAAAAATACTGCATTTTACATCAAAACTACTTTTTAATCTAATTTATTTATATGATTAGATTATGTTTTGAATTGGTTTTGAAGTGAAATTAGAATATATTTTTACCATTTTATCCAATGGTGGTCATTGGAATCAATTTCACTTTGAAATTAGACTTAAACTGGTGTCAATCTTTTGATACTTATTGTTTTGTAAAAACACGCTATTTGCTCTGGCAGCGACAATTAATTATTAAATTAATTAATGTGACCTATATGTTTTGAATTTTGTAAAATATACTTCATTTTTGAATTCGGAATATCAAATATAGCTTAGGGTGAATTTTTGGTAATTTTCTGAAAAACATCAATTTTTGATGAATAGTGAAACCACTAAGTGATAATCAAGCAAACTGATTTTTCAGTTAAATGAAAGATTACCACTAATGTGTATTGAATTTTGAAAATCCGACATACATGGTTGTCATTAATAAGTAAAATGTGGTTCAATGTGATTATAATAATTTTTTGGTGAATAGTAACTTATTAAGTTCTTAATCACGATTAGTGGTAATTAGGGTAGTTTAAGGTATAAATAATACTTTAATAAAATGAAATGACCTAGAAACATGTCCCAACATCATTGGTTGTGTCATGGCCGACCATTACATGCCATTGGTCAACTTGGGGACCCCATGGATCCACTTTTGTTGGGAAATGACATAAATTACTTTTTATTTAATGTTAAAGTGAAAATGACAAAAACATAATATGTTTTATGAAAACAATTTTTAAGTGGGTTATACAAGTCAGAAATTTGATTATAAATAGTAATTGGAAATCTAAAAATATTTCCTATATCATAGTATTTTTTTATAATTTTTAGACATTAAATAAATTTAATTATTTATGACATAATAATGATGCAACGATGACATCATTATTTGACGATTTAAATAAAATGGAAAGATAATATAAAATATATGAACTACACATGTCCAAAACCAATTGGATGAGTGGATTTAGAACCCTTATCACCTTATCCACGAATTATATAAATGTGGGACCTTTTAAAACCGAAACACATTTTCAAATAAAGTAATATTTCTTACTTTCCAAAAGTGACCCTCCTCTCCTCTTATAAAAGGCCCCCACCTCTACCTCATTTCACACACTCTTCAAGCCTTTGGCTCGGCCAACCCCTTCCCATTTTCTCTCTCCACATCCCTATCCTCATCCTAGAGGATTCCCTTTGGGCAGAATCCTTTCAAAGGAAGCCTTTAGGCTCAACTCAAAAGGAGTTACACTTTTAAAGGTAATTCATTCTCTCATGTTCATTTGTTTTATTTTGCTTCTCCGACCCCCTGAACTCTTTTTATTTACTTCTTTTGTAACAACACCAGTATCATCAATACTCTAGGATGTTGTTATAAGATTTATTTGAGCTACACTCTCACACAACTACATCAAATGGTTAAAGAACATACGGTTTCCGTGGATGGCGAAATTCTACCTCCCGAAACGATGATTGTTCAATACTCATTTAACACCTTCAAAGGTGGCCATTATGATGTCACTATTTTTATATATGATATATAATATGTTTATGTTTTCCTTAAGCTTCTGTTTTTTTCATTTTGGCATACCTTTATGGTTTCCATTATGGGTAAACACGATATCTTCATTTTAGGAAGTGCGGACTACCGCCCCCTAAATGTGATTTGATTCGTTAATACCATATGTGGGATGTGTAAAGGATAAAGTTAATGATATTATATATGTTATTATACTGGAATTATAATATACTCTTATATCATTATGATTCCATTCCAGAAAATATGAAAAAGAAATGGAAGTAGCGTTCATGCGTACGTACGGCTTACCGTCTCCATTAACGGTGCATTTCATTTCTTAGCTCTAAATGTGATGTAATATTATAAATGCATGTATGTACTGGATATATATGACATATATGATATCTACATCATGAATACCATTCTGGATATAATGAAACTTTGACCAAATTAACAACATGTAAGTGTAAGAAGTCTATTTTTGACTTAAGAACCAAATACCGACAAAATGAACATTATTAACTTAATTGATTACATGATGTTCATAACATGGTATAAAAGGAATAATGAACTTGAAAAATATTCATAAGCAAGTATAGATTAACTCAAGTTTATTATTCAGGATATTAAAGAACGGTCGGGTCAAGTCGGATACGAGGTATGGGACTTCGTCTCAATCTCCTTTCATTGAGGCATATTTTATTTTATACACAACTTTCTTTTATACGGTGTGTAAAACCCTTTGACTTTTAAGTTTATTCAAAAGGAATATTTTTTATACGAAGCGTTTACTAAATGACAAAAGGGAATGTTTTTTTCGTACGTATGCGGCGACAACGACTTCTCCGCCGTCGTAACCGTTATTTGAGTTTCGGCTTCCTCTACAAGCCATACCTTTTTTTTACAGAAAAATAAGTACCATGTTTTAATTTTCTTTTATTTTGGTATTGAAAATGGTTTTTCATAATGTTTATATATCAATGTGTTGTATTGATATCTCGTGATTGAAATGTGGAAATGTTATGTTTCCATTAGGCATGTTTTTGTGATATGATTATGTTATGGTACTTGGGCATTATTATGAAGACGGGTGGTTCCGTGATAAACTAAGGGCGGGTGAGCCCGTTATAGCTCTCCAATGCATTGGGTAACGCGAAGGAGTGAAACATTAAGGTTTCTCCGAAGAGATTTTAGGGAATATATTGTGATGGGTATTCCAAATGTAACCAAGAGGGTTACTCCCTACGTAAGAATGTTATGAATGCCTCAAGTTACCTTTATGTCTTATGATTTCTATGATTTATTCATGATTTTATGAGGTATGTTAAAATGACTATGTTTTATGGGTAAAGTATGATTTCATTCTT
This sequence comes from Viscum album, assembly GCA_963277665.1. Lineage (NCBI taxonomy): Eukaryota > Viridiplantae > Streptophyta > Magnoliopsida > Santalales > Viscaceae > Viscum > Viscum album. The sequence goes on along the minus strand of OY728153.1, from coordinate 2,012,159,157 downwards.
ATGTATATATGAACTCATGTTTCCTTTCCATGTTTTTTTAACCCATACTGAGTTTTTATGCTCATCCCATGTTTTTGAAATGTTTTTCACAGGTCAAGGGAAAGGTACATGATAAGATGATAGAGTCAAGGATGTGTCAATAAATAATCCATGTTTTATTTTAAATGTGTTTCCATTGATGAGAATGAAGAATACTATCATTATGTAACCACTTTGTTTATATGTGGAATATAATGCAAGTTTTATGATCTAATTCTCTAAAACTCTAAACCTGAAAAGATCCTCAATGTGTAATCTTGTAATAACTCAAGATTACGTAAGGTTTAAGGCTGGGGCCTTATACAAAATCAGCCCAAAAAATCTATCAAGATCCATATTCTTCTCTATGAATCCTTAACTTTGGGATAAGGTACTTCAAGATGTCCTTTTGGTTCAAACCAAAGGGAGTTACCCAAACTAAAGTTTACGGTTTCTCATAACATCATTTCTCTTATTTTACTTCTACAACCCCTAATATATTTTAATTCTTTTATTTCATAACATTTATAGTTTAATAAATATAATAGTATGTTTTAATGAGAAGTATTATAACTATACATATACACACCTCCCTCTAATGGGTGAAGAACATATTCTATTTGTGGATGGAAAACTAACGCCTCACGAAACGATGATTGTTCAATTATCTCCTACCACCTATCATGGTGGGAATTAAGATGATAATATATATATGATATATATTTTTTTTAATTTTTTTAATGATTCATTATTTAACATTTATATCCTACCTTTATGGTATCCATAATGGGTAAACGTGATAATTTCATTTGAGGAAGAGCGGAATTCCGCCCCATAAAAGTGGCATGACTCGTTAATACCATATGTGGGATGTATAAAGGATATAGTTAATGATATAATATATGATATTATACTGGAATTATAATAAAACTATGTATCATTATGTTTTAATTACACTAAAATAAGAAATTGAAATTATAGTTGCTTTCATGGGTACGCATAGCTTACTGTCTCCATGAACGGTGCATTTCATTTCTTATATCCAAATGTTATGTATGGTAATAAATACATATATATACTAGATTTATATGTTATATATGATATCTAAATCATGAATATAATTCTATATATAAAGGAATATTTACCAAATGGATAACATGTTATTATAAGGTGTTCATTTTTTACTCAAGTAACAAATATCATAAAAACAACCGTTATTAAGTTAAATGATGAAATAATGTTTATAACATTGAAATAAGTTATATAAATGGATTAATAAACATGAAAACTGTTCTTTATGAAGTAGAAATTAAATTAAGTTTATTATTTAGAAATTAGTGAATGGTGGAATCAAGATGGACATGAGGTAAGGGACTTTGTCTCAATATCCTTTCATTGAGGCATATTTTGTTTTAATACACGACTTTATTTTATTCACCGTATAAAAACCTTTTAATTTTCCTTTCATTCAAAGGGAATATTTTTCTAGGAATCAATTAACTAAATGGAAAAAAAATTTACGTAATCGGTGACAACGACCTTTCCTCCGTTGAGATTATTATTTCATCTTTGGAATCCATAACAAGGCGTAATGTTTTTTAAGGAAATGAAATACCATTTACTCTTTTTATGTATATTGGTATTGAAAATTGTTTTTGATAATTGATTTATTATTTCATTATATTGAAATGATATATTTTTTATTGAAATGTGGAAGTGTTATGTTTCTTTTATGTATGTATTATGTCTTATGAATATGTTATGGTTATTGGGAATTGTTATGTATACGGGTGGTTCCATGATAATCCTACAGAGGGTGAGTCCGAGATAGCTCTCCACTGCATTAGGTAACATGCCATAGGTAAATGTGAATGTTTCTCCAAAGAGATTTTGGGAATATACTGTGATGGTTATTCCAACCTAACACCCTATGTAGCTGTGATAGCTACAATGTAAGTACATTAAGGATGCCAGAAGTTGCCTTTCTGATTTAGGTTTTCTATGTGGTATTCATAAATCATATGATTTCATGAAGTATGTTAAAGTGATTATGTTATGTATGTGATGATAAAATAATGTTTCTCTCATTGTTGTATAACCCTTACTGAGATTTTTATGCTCATCCCACATTTTTAAATCGTTTTAATAATAGATAAAGATGAATTAGGTAAAGAATGGGATCAAGGAATAGTCGTGATTTCTAAAACATGGGACTAGACATGACACTTTTTTTCAAGAGTTTATATGTTATGAAAAAATGTAAACTGAGAGGAAGTGACTACCTTGATATTTTTTAGATGTAATATAATTTTTATATCAAAATTCTCAAACACTCTAAACCTAATATGATACTCAATGTGAATTATTCATTTAATTCAAGATTATGGAATGTTTAAGGTTGGGTCTTTATAGTTGGTATCAGAGGCCAGTTTAGAAAGAAAATTTCATTAGAATATAGTTATATTAATAAATTATTTTTATTTTATGTTATGATTCAAATGAAATAGCATTTTAAAATTACCATATTGCTTTTCATATGATATTTATATGTTCAAAATGGTTTTTCTTAGAGGTTACAGGGTAGATATATTGGGATGGAATTAGGAGGAAGAAAACCTTCCAAACTAGCAACCTGAGATGGTCGGAATTAGAACTATACTATTGGTTTCCGTGATGGCATACATGAATCATGCTGTAAATGTTGCTGATATCAATGAACGCGATCATCTAGAACAAACAAAAAGGAACATGTCAGTAGAATAGAATTTTATAAGACAACATCCCCCATCATTCATAAGATCATCTGACCTTGTGCTAATTGAAGGGTGGATTACAGCACTGGAGAAATATTTTTATGTCATGGGGTATTCAGAACATCAAATGGATAGTCTCTCTATTTACTGTTTTGATGGTGAATCGGACCAGTTGTGGTAGCTGGTGAAAAATATCATGGATTTTGATGAGTAAGATGCTCTAAATTAGGATGAATTCATATTTATGATTCTTGAGAAATAATTTCCTAAGGTGGTTTATCATTGGATGGAAAAAACAATTCCTAGAATTGAGGCAAGTGGGTGACTCAGTTGCTTCTTATGAAGAATATTAACATGACTGATAAGGTATACTCCAAATTTCATATGATATCTTGACAAAAAAATCAATTGTTTTTACAAAAAATTAAAGCCAAATTATCAAAGGTATTTACCTTCTCATGAGTTCCAAAGTTATTAAGAACACGTTCATTATGTGGAGAAGGTAGAAATGAGGTTACCAATGATCAGGTGTTCTTTGAAAAACAACATAATTAGAGGTCGATGTGGCAGGTGAAAGGGATGAACTCTTTAAAAAAGTCTGATGGTAAGAAACTTATGTTTATAGTTTTCAAAAATTGTAGTAAAAAGCATGATAGGGAATGTCTTTTGAATTATGTATTGTTCTTCCGATGTGGTAAAATGTGACCTATGTTTTGTAATTGCATCGAAAAAGATTTGGTCAATGATAATACATAATCTACTTTATCGTCAGTAAAAAAATTTACGTGCAATGAAATGGGTTATTATGAAAATGTGTTTCCAATAAAGAACTCAACTGAGGGAAAGAATCCGGACTAAAAGAATAATGGGATGGTGAAATCCATTGCAACTACTTCATCAGATGACGGGCCATCGAATGAAGTAATATCAAGTACACTATTTTTTTTTTCAAATTATGCCAATGTGTTGTTTGATTCGTGGTCTACACATTCGTTCTTTTCTAAGATGATTTCTTGTAAATTATGAATTCTATCTCATGATATGAGTCATGTACTTATAGTAAAAACAATATGGGGAAATGTTGAGACAAAAAGAAATTATAAGAACCTTCTTTTCCTTGTGTGCAGGAAGAACCTACCTGGAAAACTTATTGTTTTACCTCTAGTAGATTTTGATGTTATTTTTCATATGAATTGGATTTCTATTTATCATTATAAGATTGATGACAGAGCTAAATGGGTTTCTTTTCATAATGATTTTTAGTTTCTGTACAGGAATCAACCCTTTATTTTGATTACATATCAGGAAGCTGAAGAACTAGTAAAAGATTGAGACGAATGTTACCATGAACATATTGTTGAAAACAATGGAAATATTTAGATTAATGTTGTTCCAGTAGTAAATGAGTACCTTTTTGTTTTTCAGGATTAGTTGCTTGATATTATACCAGATCAGAAAGCTGAATTATCTATAGAATTTATTCTTGATGCAAAGACAATTTCAAAACCATCATATGTAATGTCCCAATTTGATCTTTTAGACTTAAAGAAGAAATTTTAGGAGTTATTAGATAATGGTTTCATTCGACCTAGCACATCACCATGGGGTTCTCCTATATTGTTTGTTAAAAAGAATGATGGTTCAATGAGACGTTTCATTGATTATGGAGCATTTAATAACATCACTGTTAAGAACAAGTATCATTTGCCTCATATCGATTATTTTCTTGATCATCTCCATGGAACTCAGTATTTTTCATTGATTGACATGAGGTTAGGGTACCATCAGTTGAAAGTAAAGGAATTATACATTACGAAGACCATGTTTCATACTATATATAGCCATTATGAAATTCTATTTATTTCTTTGGGTTTAACAAATTCACCCGCCATATTAATGAATCTTATGAATAGAATTTTCTATGAGTTCTTGGATAATTTTGTGGTTTTGTTCATTGATGATAATTTTGTTAATACTAAAATTAAAGAGGAGAATGAAAGTTATTTAAGTGTTTTTTTGAATGCATAAATTAAAAGAAACCATTTGGGAAGTTCAGTGAGTGTGAGTTTTTGATACTGCAAATTTCATTCCTTGGCCACATTCTTTCGATAAATGGCATAATTATTGATCCTTATAAAGAAAAGTTGTTGAAGAATGCACCGGACCCACAAATAAAACTTACATTCCTAGTTTTCTGGGATTGGTAGTTATTACAGGAGGACTGTAGGGATTGTTTCATGGTTATATAGTCTAATGAATACATTAACTCGATAAGGTGTTATGTTCATTTGGTCAAAAGAATGTGATGATTGTTTTCCAGAATTGAAAATAAGATTGGTGAATGCTGTAGTTTTGGTACTACCTTCCAAAAATAGTGTGATTGTTATTTTTTGTGATTCATCATTGAATGGATCTGGTTGTGTCCTTATGTATAATGATTAGGTAATTTCATGTGCTTAATGACATTTGAAACCTCGTGAGTTAAATTAAACTACAAATGATTTGGAATTAGATGCTATTTTTTCTTTAAAAATGTGGATGCATCATTTTTATGCAGTAAAATATGAAATATATACTCACCATGAATGTTTAAATTGTATATTCACTTAGAAAAAATTTATCATCAGACAGTGGAGATGGTTTGAATTAATCAAGAATTATGATTTCATGGTCCTTTAACTTCCAAGAACAGAAAATTATGTGGATGATGATTCCAATAAAAAAATTAACACTTCATTAACCATGCTACGTTTGGAATGAGATCCTTTCCTTTTTGATTTGATGAACTTTTGAATTGATTTTTTTTGGGTAAGAAATTTTTCTATTTTTTTTAAGGTGTCAGTGAAATCATCTATATCAGACAGAATAAAGAAACAATAGAAGGTAGACAGTGAGTTGTAGAAAACGGTAGAGTTGGTTCAGAAGGGTATGTTCCCTGAATATAACATTGATAATGATTATGTTTTGATGTTTTGATAGAGATTATGTGTGACTTGTGATTCACATTTAAAGTATGAGTTGTTATGTGAAGCTTATAGTTCTCTGTTTTTAGTTCATTCAAGCAGTACTAATATGCAAAATGATCATTAGGAGTTTTACTGGTGGGATGGAATGAAAAACGATATGGCTGATTTTACTATAATTTGTTTTAATTTTCTACAGGTTAAACCATAGCATTATTTATTGAAAGGGATGCTTCGTTATTTATCCCTGCTAGAGTGGAAATGAGAAAATATATCAATGGAAATCATTTTGGGATTTTCGATGGAATATCGATTTAATAATACAATCTGAATTATTATTGAATAGTGACTAAATATTCTTATTTCATTCGTATTCGAGATGCTTTATCTCTAGATCAACTTTCTAGGTTATTTGTTAACGAGATAGTTAGGTTGCATGAAGTTCCCCTCTCCATTGTATCTGATCATGATCCCAGGATTACATCTAAATTTTGAAAATTCCTTTAGATTTATTTGGGATCTAAATTAAAATTTAGTATAGATTTTCATCTGCAATCAGATGGGAAGTCAGAATGATCAATTCAGAACATGGAGGATATGCTGCATCCGTGTTCACTGGATTACTAGGGATGTTGGGACTAACGGATTTTGTTTGATCGAATATTATTATAATAATAGTGTTCATTCAAGTATACTGATAGATCCATTTGGGTCATTATATGGAATGAAATGACAAACACCAATTATTTGGAATGGAGTATATTAAAGGAAGTTGATGGGAATAGAATTGATAGAAGTTATGTCAGAAAAGGTTCAGTTGATTAATAATCACATGAGAACATCTCAGAGAAGGAAGAAAAGAAATACGGATAATCGTAGGAAGGATCACACTTTTGAGATAGGTGATCATGTCTTTCTCAATGATTCTCCCTGAAAAAGTGTGATGTGTTTTGGTATGAATGGAAAGTTGAGTCTGAGGTCCATATGCCCCTATGAAATCCTGTAGAAAGTTGGATCAGTTGCTTATAGAGTGTCGTTACATCCAATTTTATCCCAGGTACAATTTTTTTTTAATGTTTCAATGATGAGAAAATATATTCCAGATCGATCTCATTTTTTAAGTCCATAGATTGATCAGATGGAAGAAAATATTTCTTATGAGGAACAACCAGTCCAAATTCTTGACCGAAGAGAGCATGTGTTGCGGAATAACGTGATTCATTAGGTGATGGTTTTGTGGAAAAACCATAGGGTTGAAGTGGTAACATGGGAATCTGAAAAATTTATGAGAGATTAATACCCCCACTTATTTGATAAATAAATACAAATTGTGAGAACAAAATTTCCAAAATGGGGTAAGGTTGTAGAATCCCAGGTAAATAAAGAAATAATCCATTATTGTAATTATTCATATTTGTTAATTAAATATTATCTTCACATTTAAAGGGTTGAAATGGTCTATGGCATACTCGATATGCAACAACATATTTCTTTGAAATCTTACATTTCTCAATAATAATATAATATTATTATTTCAAATTGTAGTTAATGCCTAACCGTTGTATTGGCAGGGATGAATAGTACTAACTACAATTTTATTATACATGCTTATTAATTTTTTTCATTTATCCAATACTATCATTTCATTATATAATAAAATTAGGCTTTATCCCCAACCATTAAAAAAAATTAGAGGCTTAAAATGTGAATGTATCTAATTTTAATCATAAGTACTATTATATTCATTAAAAGGGCGATTTACTGCCTTGTGAGGGAGAACCCTATTTAAAAAATATGTTGTCACTTTTATATGATATATTGTTTAAAATAAAATTCTTTTTTGTTTAGGTTCTTCAAAATTTACTTTGGGTAAATTTTTGATATTTTTCTGATAAAATTCATTTTTAACGAGCAATGAAAAATACAGTATTTCAATAAAAAATTGCCTTTTAATATAATTGATTAATATGGTTGGATTATCATTTTAATTAGTTTTAAAGTGTTATTAGATTATATTTTTACCATTTAATCTAATTTTGGTCATTGGAATTAATTTCACTTTGTAATTAGATATAAACAAGTAACAATCATTTGATAGTTATTGTTTCATAAAAACACGATATTTTTTTAACAACATGAATTAATTTTAAATTAATTAATGCAACATCTATGTTTTCAATTTGGTAAAATTGACATAATTTTTGAACTCGGAATATCAGAAATAGATTAGGCTGAATTTTTGGTAGTTTTCTGAAAAACATCAATTTTTTATGAATAGTGAAACCACTATGTAGTAGTAATAAAACTAAATTTTTCATTTAATAGATATTTTACTACTTATATGGATTTAATTTAAAAATTATGATATACATGGTATTTATTAGTAAGTAAAATTTGGTTCAATAAGTTGAAAATAATTTTTTTGAATAGTATCTTTTGACTTTTATTTACCGCAGTTAAAGGTAAATAGGGTAATTCAATGTAAAAAGATTTTTATTATAATAAAAAAATTACCTTAACGCTTGTCCAAACATTATTTTTTGAGTCATTTACGACCATTTACATATTTTGGTGGATTTTGGGACCCCATGAAGCCACCTGAGAGTGATAATGATACTTTATTTTAATTAACTTAATGTAAATGCAAAAATGGCATAAACAAATCTCTTTAAGTAAATTGATTTTTACATGGGGATATATAAGTTATATTTTTGACTATAAATATTACATGGAAATATAAGAATAATTCCTAAAATTTTTTATTTATTTAACAATTTTTATACATCACCAAAATTAAATTATTTATGACACGTTAATGATATAATATTTACCTCATTAATAAATGATTTATATAAAAAAGATTTTAAAAAACAAAACAATATCAAAAAAATTTCCATTTCATATTTGATTATTTAATTTCGAACTGGAGTCATCCTTTCTTCAACATTAATGATTTTTGGATAATTATAAACCTAAGATATGTTTATAATAAAATAATATTTGCAAACTTTCCTAAAGAGCCCCTGATCCACCTTATAAAAAGACCTCACATCTAACCTATTCCACACACCTCTCAAGCCCCTTGGATCATCCAACCCCTACCCAAATAATCTCTAAAGACCCCTATAATCCTCCTAGAATCCTTAATATAGTCATAAAGAACTTCTAGAAGTCTTTTTTGTTCAAACCCAATGGACTTACCCAAATTAAAGGTAACGGTTTCTCTAAACTTATTTTCTTTTATTATAATTCTAAAACCCCTAAACTATTTTTATTCTGCTATTTTATAACAACACCAGTATAATAAATATACTATTATGTAATTATGATATAAATTTTAATTACACATACACACACCTCCATCTAACGGTTGAATAACATAGAGTTTCTGTGGATGGGAAACTAACGTCTCACAAAATGATGATTATTCAGTTATCTTCAACCACCTCTCATGGTGGCCATTGATATGAAACTATATTTATATATGATATATATTTTTTTTATGTTTTCTTTGCGCTTATTTATTTTACATTTATATCCGACCTTTACGGTTTCCATAATGGGTAAATGATATAATTTCATTTGAGGAAATGCAGACTACTGCCCCCTCAAAGTGATATGACTCATTAATTCCATATGTGGGATGTATAAATGATATAATTAATGATATTATATATGATATTACACTGGAATTTAATATACCTTTATATCATTAAGTTTTAATTCCATTAAAATAAAAAATAGAAATGAAATTTGATTTCATTTGTATGTATGGCTTACCGTCTCCAAGAACAGTGCACTTCATTTGTTATGTACAAATGTTATGTAGTATTATAAACACATATATATAATGGATATAGATGATATATATGATATCTAAATAATGAATATAATTATGAAGATAATGTAATATTTACCAAATGGACAACTTTTAATTATAAGGTTTTCATTTTTTACTCATGTACCAAATATATACAAAACAATCGTCATTAACTTAAATGATTAAAAAAGATTATAACATCTTAATAAGATATATAACATGGATAATATACTTTAAAATGGTTCTTAAGCATGAATAAATTAACTTTAGTTTTTTATTCATGATATTAAAGAACGATCGATTCAAGTCGGACATGAGGTAAGGGACTTCTTCTCAATCGAATTTCATTGAGGCATATTTTGTTTTAATACACGTATTTTATTTATATACCGTATAAATTCCTTTTACTACTCATTTCATTTAAAGGGAATCTTTTTCTATGGATTTGTTTAATAAAATACAAATAATAGCATTTCTTTTTAATATAATATGTGACAACGACCTTTTTGTTGCGATAAGTATTATTTAATCTTTGGCTTTCTTAACAAGTCATAATGTTTTTAAATGGAATTTAAATACCATTTACTCGTTTTACGTATATTGGTATTGAATTTTTTTGATAATTGATTTATTATTTCAATATATTTAAATGATATATTGTGATTGAAATGTGAAAATGTTATCTTTCTTTTAGGTATGTTTTATGAGTTATGAATATATTATGGTTCTTGGGAATTGTTATGTATACGGGTTGTTCAATTATAATCCTAGGGCGGGTGAGCCTGAGATAGCTCTCTAATGAATTAGGTATCATGATGGAGGTAAACATTAATGTTTCTCCTTAGAGATTTAGGGAATATACTATGATGGGTATTCAAATGTAACTCCCTAAGTAGATGTGATATGTATAATGTAAGTATGTTATGGATGCCACATGTTTCCTTTATGATTTATGTCTTCTAGGTGTGATTCATAAAACTTATTTCTTGAGGAATGTTAAAGTGAATATGTTATGTATGAAATGATAAACTAATGTTTTCTTTCATTTTTTTGTAACACTTAATAAGCTTTTAATGCTCACACCATGTTTCTAAATGTTTTTCACAGGACCTAAAGATGAATAGGGTCAAGGATGGGATCAATGAGAAACCATGCTATCTAATACATGGGACTAGGAGAAAAATGTTTTTATGGTAGATAAAAATAATGTCAAATTTTCATTAAAATGTTATTGCAATATTTTAAATTACCAAGGAATTTATAATGGTAATATTTTAAGAAAATTTATTAAATAACTAATGGATGATAATTTTTATATGGTTTAATTAATAAATATCGAATAACTCCCCAAAGTGAGACATAAACAAATATAATAATGAATCATGATGTTATTTTGAGAGAAACCAATGCTGATTCTGTAACATTTGAATCACAACCCCTTGAATGTAATAATTTCAAAAAAAATTATAAATTACATAAGACAAACAAATTATTATTATAAATTATCAATGGTTAGTTATATATACCACACAATGGAAAAAGTGGTGAATTTGTCTTATATCTCGTGGTAGTAATAGTGAGAGGAAAAACTGCTACCTTATAAATAAGTACATTTTTATGTGTATTAAACTCAGTTATAATAAATATAGGTATATTATACATATATTACATAACTATAATAATATATAACATAATATTTTTTAATTACACATATTATTTTATCACACTTTATTAATAGTTATTTATTAAAATCACTATTTTGGGTGATAGTTTGTTCTATTTACATTTAATTTTATTTTGTTCCTTTTAAATAAATCAAGGTTAAATCAACACTAAAATGTTTTACATGATAAAACTATCATACATATTAATTATATGTTAATTATTTAATGTCAAAACCCTTCTTTACACATAAGTATCCTCTATCGGTTGGTTACAAGGCCACACACACACTTACCCATAAGCCAAAGGCTGCCGAAGAGCAGTATGGGTGTACAATGGTTCAGTCGGAATACTATTCCATAATAATCAATGTTAAAATATGTTATAATTAATAGGTAACAATGGAATCATAATAAATTAAAATTACATCAATAGAGGTAAAAACATTTATATGATAAGAGTAAACAAGATATTAATATGAACATCAAATTCAATAATCAATAGTATGTTACATCATGTCTTTAAAAAAACGTGGAGTAGGAAACATGGTAGGAAGAACAAATACAAACATGTTTATGAAAAGAACCAACAAATGAAGAATATTATCTTCATAAATCATCAGAAGACATAGCTCAGTGTAGTGCAACCCTACTCCCATGCTACAATTTTATAAGCATCGTGATTTTGGAACATTACCCTATCTATATTTTCATCCATGATAACATTATTTAAACTAATCTATTGAAGGATAAAGTTGTGAGATATTATCCCTAGGCCACAACTAATGGTGTTGATAACAAATACAACTTCTATATATCATCTATAAATTTGTGTTGAAAAAACAAGTATGGATTTAAAGTGCATTACACACATGAATATCATATGATTATAAGCTATAATAAGGGAATGATATATAATTTGACCGTCAATATATATATATATATATGTTAAGTGTCAGTACCTTGTAAAAATTAGCATGGAATACACCACATGTGAAAATGGTAAAATACGTACATGGGCATGGTCCCAATGTGATATCTATGTTGATCTTATATAAAGATGTGAATATATACATAAATCACAAGTGACATACTTTGATCCTACTAAATTGTTATATTCTTCAAATACTCATACAAAGGGGGTTTATATTCTAAAACCCTACCACATAAACCGTTCCATACCATCAATAATCATACTTATGGGTCACATGTGTCATACGTAGATCTCTTTACTAGTTACATATTGTAATGTAATAGGTGTAATACCATCATAATAAGTAGATTCCACAAAAATATTTCCAACATAAATCTAGTAATATAAAATTTCCTGGCCTTTCTTAATGTCCACACAAAAATTTAAATTATCAATAAATTTTGAAAAAATATAGATAATACTCATCTCATTACATAATGTAATTTAATTACCTTAATAGAAATCTATGTTAAGGAGAAGAAGTCAATTTTGTATCCAATCATCCATTTTAAATTAAAATGTCTCCAACAAAAAATGTTAGTGATCTCACAATCGAACTTTGCAGTTTTTACATAAGTAATATTAAATAAATCACCTCAAGAGTGGTTCTAGTTGAGGTTTTCATCTATGTACTATGATTGGGGAATACAACATTGATGCAAATTAGTTGAAATAATTTATTTAAGGGTCATCATTTAATTTAGGACAATTGATTGGATGGTCTTGCATGTGGTACAATTTCAATAGTTAAACAGCAAACAAATCCCTAGGGAAATTTTTTATACCACCAACCATACGCTTGTGGTCGAACACACTTCTAGTATCTTCCCTTATATTGGAATAAAACATAAGATAATGAATGGATATAGGAATACCCAATAAATAGAGAATAGTACATTTCATGATAGTAACTGTGAATATGACATGATTATCCATGAAAAATTGAAGTGGATTGATCCTCTTAGCAAGAGGGATCTAGTGAGATAACTAGTGGCCTGATTGGATGACAGATGGAAAATATACTTTAATGCCTATGTTAGGTGTGGTGGAGAATCCTATTGAGAGAATAGGGATATGTATCAAATATGATAGAATAATGTAGTAGAGTTCCTTAAAATATTAATGGAAAATGTTCTTCCCACCCTTAATTGAAAGAGTTGCATAGTTTGGAAGCATGGTTGGCCATAACATGTGCCAACCATGAACACACCATAACATAGGATATAACCTACCAAAATTTGTAGTTAATGGATAGAAAAATATTCCAGAACTCATCTATACTCACTATCTCAACCCTACATAGCCATGTGTTATGAGTTGAATAATTGTTTCAAAAATGGTTGACCCCAAAATGTGTACCAGATCTCCTCAAATGATTTTTTCTATCCTTGTCATCTAAGTAGCATAGTTTATACAAACATTGTGCCCTAGTTGTTTCCCCCCAATGTCAGGGACCCAGGCACCAAAAAATTCCATACATACTCCATTCCTCCATTATCTCATGAGGAATTTCCATTTTGATAAAAAATGGAATCAAAATGAAATTAAATGGTTATGTACATTGAATAAAAGAGTAATTATTAAATTCATGACCTTTATATAGAAATATACATTTGTTTCCCTTCCATGGTTGGGAACCCATCAAATAAGAATAAATCCATCTACATAGAATTTTAAGCAGTATATCGCTCAGGTGTATTATCATATATGAAGGCATAATCCCTAGAAACCGTAGATTGAAAGTAACATTCCATTGAGATCCTTCATCATCTATTCAAAAATAAATATGTGAATATAAATAAAATGATCATCAACCTCCAAAAAATCCTCATCATGCTAAAAACGTTTTGGAAAATATGATTAATATTGGAAATGACGTGAAACATGGAATATATCATGCATATCATGATACCTATGATGTAATTTTAACTTATAGGATATCGGCTCGATTCCCTCCACAACTTCAAAGGGTATGAAGAATCATGGTGAAAGCTTCTATCTCCATGTAACCCAACGATGCTCTACTATATAGAAATCATGTAAGAATATACAACTCCCAACATTAAACTCTAGTGGTCAAGGATGATGATCTATATATGACTACTCTTTATGCTGATCTCTAAAAATTCACATCATTATCATCTAATACTATGGTTAAGCCTCCAAATTTATATGAGGTACAAGTATTTCTACCCCCATTCTCTAATTGAAATGATATTTAATAGCATGGACTCCCACATACAGCCTTATAGTGATCCATATGCATATTATCTAGAATTCTTATATTATAGGTGAACATCAAAATAGATATATGTTTATCCCATTGTCATCAAAAGTCAAGGGAACATGCTTGAAGCATGTCCTATATTACATGTGTTGTCTTTTCTAAAAAATCATCCATCTAAGGGTGAATCTATATACCAAAAAGATCATGTATGCGAAAAACATATCCCCTATCATATAATTGATTTCAAATGAGAATACCTATCTCAAATGATACTACACGGGACACAATTTTTTGTATAATCTCACATAGATATAGTCTCCCAATCTCATTCACCGAGAATGTCTCTTAGATTTGTAATTATTGTGAGTCCTTCATGAAACTATTTATTATCACATACACATTATAATAACCATTATGGTATCTGGATAATCTAGTAAAAATATATATTAACATCATCACAATTACACAAATGAGTGGTCAAATGTTATAAAATCGTTACTGGCCATTACTGATACACATTAACATCCTGAAAGGTTGAACACTGAGTAAAAGAAAAGGTATCTCTCTTGTCTTAAAAGACCACCAATATTGTTGCTAAATGTCACAATACAACATGATAATACCAGTATCTACTTCCGATGTTGAATCCTGAGAATTTATAATCAATTCCTCTTGTATATTTATTAAAACATAGACATATCAATGGATTTGTAATATATCATACTCTTATGTGATCCATTCTAGCAATTGATCATCACCAAAAAAACTATATATTAGAACAAATTCATATATATGATAACATTCATAGCCTCAATATCTTTATAATTGAATAGATCACAAATAAAAATGAATGTTTAAACAATCAATCATCGTGTTGAACCACAATGTTCATATTAGAAAATATATCCACCAAAGTCTACCAAAAATTTTCCTCTTGATCTACATTTTTGAGTACATTGTCTCAAACCATCTTCTATATGTTTTCCATTCCTTGGAGTATAGTAAAGATCAAAATTGAAGAACTGTATGTGTTCAACCCACCTTCTCTTATTGAGGATCATTTTAAACTTTTTGAAAATATACTTTTGGATTGTTTGGTATTTATACACCAAAAATTGATCTCAAAGATGGAAATAATTATGAAAACACATGATGTCAGCAAAAACTCCAAACTAGATATCAGGAATTAGGTAATTCCTCTCATGTGACCTCAACTGAAAAGACTTGTATAACCCAAATCAATTGTCCTATATATGAAATTATCCTTGAATAATAAATGAATGATCATAAAAGTTTTTATATATTTTTCTCAAATATAGTAAAACTAGGATTGAAATTAAACTCATTCTCCATTTTATATCTAGAAAGGCGTTCATAGAATCTTTACACAATAAATATATCTAACAATGTTCGGAAAAAAACATATTATTTTCTTATAGGAATAAATATTATTGTATAAACACCATGAAATATATTTATAGACCCAAGAAACTACATATGTTAAAAATTCATGGGATCCTCTGAAGTAACTATAGAAATCGCCCTCTCTAGGTCTAATGATAATTATGATAGTAAGATAAATTGTCCACGGCCTTTTAATTTATTTATCAAAAAGTTGAATTTATTGAGATTTTAAAACAAGTGGTTTGTAACACTGCTTAGAATGATCTAAATATGTTTAGAATGTTTTTTTAAAAGTATAATAAAGAAATATTTCAACTATTAACACAACCACCAATGAATCAATAATATTTTTCAATCAAAATTTACCAATTCCTTGAAAATTTCTTATGACTATGTGAGGCCATATTATATAACAAAAATAATAATAAGGATCATACATATTATGGAATCTATTTATGAATGTATAATAAGTACCTTTTAAGATTGTTAAATAAAATAAATCTTTTTGAAAAACTATTATTCTCAAATCTGATTATATTATTCATCAATGTGACAATATTGATATAGATTCATCACAATAGGGTGATTCATCCTTGTTAATGGGTATAAAATTTGAGGGATCCATCCTCGTTCATGGGAAAAATTATTGGTGAATCTTGAGGGAAAGTATTGAGAAATATAAAACCATTAGATTAGAAGTACACCATATTTCTATTATGATAAAGTAACACTACATTGGTTATCCTATAAGGAGGAGTATAGACTGGTGGAGCTCTATGAACTAGCCAATCAAAGTACACCACCTCTTACATGGGATGAAAGACTTAAAATGAATTGCCCAAGAAATACATGAAATGATTTACTATTACTAGGAATTCAACTTGATGTATTCCCTGATCATCAATATAATTGATAAGAATCTTGGATGTCACACCCATTAACCCTTGATCTTTCGAACCAAATCTACCTACATGGAAATATGCTTCACCATTTTGAATATTACCAATTAGAAGATGTGAATTGAAAGAAACCCTCTTGTTATAGAAATATATGTCATAATGATAAGGAATCATATATTTGACACTATTGATGAAATTAATTCCTTTTCCCTCATGGAAAAATATTTTCCCTGAGAAAAAATAATTGTCTATGTCATGGTGCACATATAACTAATGAATATTCATGGTTTATAACCCCAAAAAATGAACATCATGTATGGGGATTTCAATGATAACCATAGTTATAAAATAATTTTAGGCTCATGTGTTTAAAAAACATATACCATGGTTGATGCTAATAAAATATGACCTCAAATTAAAGATTTTTTAAGACTCGTCTCCACCAACCCATGATGCACTACATAAATATTTCTCATTTTTTGGACCAATGCTACAACATTTCTACTTTGAGTAGGTCAGATCTATTGAGTCTAGTCCTCTTATCTCTATATCAATTAGACATGGCCACATCCTCATCCAGATCTACTGATATCGCGATGGCACCGTTCATAATGTTAATCTTTTAATCATGGTCCTAGTTATAGAGTCAGTTTTTATCTTCTATCACATTCCATTGGAGGATAGATTACATAAAACCATTAAAATTGACTATCATTGCACATTATAGTTAGTAAATTAGTTCCACATCCCATTATTGATTCATGTTCTTATACATAACACACTAATTAATTACTATATAACCAAAATTATGTGCTCTATAATTATTAATTCCCAAAAGATATTTATCTATGAGGAAATTTCAACCATAATATTGTTCACCACTAGGTTGATAAGATGGTGTACTCTGATATGAACATGCACATTCCCATATATTAAATTAATATTTAAGATCTTTGTTTAAAATATTATACAATGTAGTCAGAGAGAAAATGTTCAACAAATAATGAATAGGATATCCATGCAACTCCTGGAATGCCTCTGTTTCACTATCACATAAACAGTATAGACATACACATATCATTGAAGTTCATTAAAATTAACGTATTAATCCCTAATATTCATAGAACATTATTTCATGTTATTGTTATCCTATGAAAAATCATTCCTCTGTGTATCCTAGAAAAATTAATCATATATGACTATTTAAAGACCATTATAGCGTATACCCTTATTATTATTCAATTAGTTGGTAAAATTAAACAATCTCCTGGAAGAATATTGAAGAGTATACATAGATATCTTCACTCTACGATAATGAAGGGTCTCGAGGTTATCAAATATATTCACCATAGCCTCGATCCATGACACTAGAATATGGGGCTCTCCATACCATGAAAACATATGTGGATGATTATACTGAAACAACCTCATCAACATTCCCATAGAATACATAGGTGTTATAATTCCTTTTATTTTCTATATAAGATGAAAAAAAGTCACATTAATATTGGGCATAATCTCAAATATCTGTAAAAATAAGATGTTCCATATGGGATGTAATAAGGGTTACACAAGAATCTCAGAACTCACCAACTCTTTCCAAGGTCCTCACTACTCCACATGCTCATGATTCAAGGATTCTCTGCCGGCATATCTATTCATATTTCAAGAACAAACATCTTATAAGATTTTATAATTCTAAAACCATAAATACAATAACATGACATGTAAAATAATTCATACAATATATTATTCCTCCTTATCCAACTACAACAATATGATTATTTTTGATTGGATTGATCATAAAGAAGACAAGAGACACTGGAAAATTCCTATAACTATGGTTGTGTCTGGTTCTAGCTCTATGTTATACTATAAAAGTCACTGTATATGAACAATAAATTCAAAACTATATATGAAAACACATTATGTTTCAATTTTAATCCATATTTAATTGTGATTTTCTAGAATTAAACATTTATAAATTTTTTATTTTACCTCATATACTAGATAAATAATGTAACACTCCCAATTTATACATGTATGTTCTATAAAAATAGAATTTTTCCATTCATTTAAATATATCAAGATCATTAATATATATATCACAATGTAACATCTTGAATAATATTATTTAACTAGTAGAATCATAATTTAACTTTTTTTGATTTATAATAATATAATTTATTATAAATGGAATTCAAATAATTAAAATAAAATAGTATTTCAGTCTATGTAACAATAGTTACATAACACAAACATGGGATAATTTTTTGGTTATGATTCCATAATCGTACTATAAAAACCATTTTTATTGAGGAAAACACTTTAATAATAATTTACATAATCCATATTTCCTATATAAACATTGCTTTCATAATATATATATCTATAAACTCACATAAAACATGTATCATATAGTCATATAATGTAATCTCTATGACATGAAATAATTAATGAGATATTAATCCTATATGGTTCCATAAATTATGTATAATAAATTATTCCTTTCCTTTCTGGGCTTTGGACAAAATAAAATTCAACATCATCATAATAGTAACATGACAAATCATGTGTGTCACATAATAGTTGAAAGATCACAACAATAATGGGAAAAAACAAAAACATCAAGTCCTATACAAGATATTTTGGATTTTATAATGATTGTGGGTTGGATAATTCTAGGGACATGCTCATTAGGCAATTATGAAAAGTCATAATACCCTCTTGACAATCTTCAAATAGTTATTCTATAGAAATAATACTTTTTTCTGCATTTCTATCATCTTGGTTGGGGTTCACTAATAAGTAACCAAAATCAGTGGTCCATAAGTCCTCAAGAGAACCTCAACATACACTATATTCTACTAACCAGCATCAAGGGTTTAAGGATGTGTAGAGGTGAGACTATACCCTCATAATCAGAGTGGACGTATGGTGTAATAAATTTATTTTAATATAATAATTTTAAATAAAAACAAAAAAATTAAGTCTTCAAAAATATAATTTATAATAATAAAAAATCAATCAATATCAAAATGAAGTATCATATAAAGAATGATTTAACGTCATTTGACTAAAAATGAAGAAAGTGAAACCAAGATATAGTAACACGTAGATAATTTTATATACAAATAATCCTGAAGGATAAAATACTATCACTAGATTACATCATGATCTATTACTCAATTATATGCTCCCCCACTCCCATGAAATAATCAATCAAGAATCAATAATTGGGTTCATTCCAATATCCCTGCATGAAACCATGAATATTGTTCAGGTATCAATCACTGGATAAAATAGGGTGTTGTGTATACATAACATGCCCCCACCAATTTTTTCTCTATAAAATCATACATTTTTAACTATAAATTGGTTTATATAAAACATATAAGGACATAATGTTCATGAATGACATGTCTTGTATATTAGTGTTGGCATTAATTAGAGTCAGATTTAAAAGATTATCATTAATATATATATATATATGATGTTTCAACACTAGATGTCAACATGATCAACATACGCCACATGTGAAATGTTTAACAGACCTTCATGGGCCAATTCTAAAGTGGATAATTAAGGAACCCTATATATGATGTGGTGAATGATTATGGAGATTGTAGGCATCGATCCCCTAACGTCCTCAATAGTTCCATTCAGTAAATATTCTTACATAGGTGTCACATGGGTCACACCCCAATACCATACTCAGTTTCATAACATATATAATGAATCATAGAGGTCACATGTTCTATAATTCAATCCCCTAGTCAGTGCAATAACAAAATGAATCGTGAGTTATATGTTCATAAAGATGTCAGTTCCACACGAAGATGTAAAATTCTAAACATGTATTGTTAATTTTCACACTCTATGTTATTATTGAAAATGAATTAAAATAATTATATATAAAATTAAACAATCAATGTTAATATCAATCTCATTCAAATTTTTAATTTAAAATTTTTAATTACATTTTATGATAGTGAAAATGATGCATGTTCATATCCAATAAACTTATTTATTTCCAATATACTACCACTCATAAGAATGATAAGTTCACATACACAGAGTTGTGGTTTATAACAAAGAAGAATAATGAACATACCACATAGTGGACATGGGTTGAGGTTGATAGCCTCAAACCATGATTATCTTAAATATGGGAGACCAATATTAGGTGAAATTGTTAATTTGAGGCCAGTTATTTAATTTAGAAGTGTCAAATTGAATGTTTTATTTGTGGAACAATACAGATAGTCCAATAGAAAAATAATCATTTGGTAAAAGTTATAGCCTATCTAAATTAATATAGTTTTATAATAATAGTCTAATATCAGACATTATTTCAATATAAAACAAATGGAAAATGGAATAATATGGTAATGACCAAGAAATACGTAATATTAACTTGTACCAAGTAATCCCAATGATGGTGATATAATCCAGGAATGAAAAGATTTTGAATTAAGATCAAATGGTGGATGTTCCAAAAAAAATAGTGGTTGGAACATATACAAGATATAAAAGATCCTAAAATTACAAGGTCTATTGTGGTGGAGCTTCTGATGGAGGAGAGATGATTTATTATCCCCTGGAATGGAATACAACATTAGGGTTCCAAAAAACCAGATGATCCAAATGGTAATTTTTCCAAAAAATTAATGACTTACAAGGATTTTATGTATGGTTGGATGTACCATGCACCAACGGTATGCAACCCACTTCCTTGGGATAAACCAAGAACAACTTATAGTTCAGGGTGGAAAAGATGTGTAGAGATCATGAACACCCATAATAGTAGCATGTCACATTCATTCATCCAAGGTGGAATAGATATATAATATAGTGAGATCTCTGACAAGGAATTGTATCACCCACATGGTTTTTATAACCATATATACTATGTGGAGCATTAAATTCTAACAATATGTCCATGTTATTCTCCATATTTTGTGTTTTTTATTTAAAATAGCCCTAGGATACCTGATATCCTCGGTAACGTCATAAAAAATTTCCATTAAATAAAACTAAAAAAAATGAAATTAAATGATTTTCCATTAGGTAATATCCATGTGTAAGATTATTTAGATTAATATATAAAAGATATATATTGTAAATGGATTACACCATTCATAGAGAATATAAGCCTTATATATGCATGAATGTTATTCCCATTTCATTTTATGTTTATAAAAAATTCAAGATAAATAATATATTTTAAATTCCTGACCCGATAGCAACAAAATTGTTCCCGAATATGGTGGGTTTCCTGGTCTCATGTGTGCCTCCACATATGTCAGAGGTATCCATCATGAAGTGAGTATCCGGGGATTTATAGTTTGAATAAAATACAATTTTAATTATAATAATTTATGATTGTAATAAATAGGTTAAAATGAAATCATTATAAATAAAAAACAAGGAAAATTTGATTAAAACATCAATATGACAATAATATAGAATCCATTGAACAAAATATCTTAAACCATATAAAACATTATGTAATTTCATGACTCTAAACAATATTGAACATGTGTCATGGTTGCAAGCATAAAAGATGATACATGTATATCAATATTACCAAAATTCATAAAAGGACTATCTCTATAAAGCATCATTATCCATAGCATAGTCACATTCTCCCCCTCTCCCATGGTAAAATAAATCATGCATTAATACTTGGACATTTTCCTTTATCACCACTTTCATATATAAAGTCTATCTAGGTGTCCATCATTGTCCTAAGAAGGGTGTGCGATAAAATCAGTAGGCCACCACCAATGATGTATAAAATAATACCTTGTTTTTATATAAACCATGACTATATGAAGGTATTATACGTAAAATCTATAGTGTATATTAAAATGAAATTTCCTAGAGAAATGGATGTAACAGGAGATGGCTATCCTAAATGAGCAATAATATATAAAATGTTATAGAATCTGGTAGTATCATTGGAATCCTACATTTTTACTACATTACTTTTCATTACATTTTACTATTAAAGGACAATTAATGTCTAGTGTACTGGAAATCATGTGTATAATACATGAAAACAGAAATAAATATATTATATACCATTTAAATGCTTCTTGAAAATATATTCATATGAAAAATTATTACATCTCACAACCTGGATGCAAACATCAAAGGAGAGGGTGAGTAGAGACCCAATAAGGAAATCATGGGAACCGGTATACATGTGATATCAATAAGAACATGATGAAAATATAAAGACATGAGAAATTGAAGAATAGGGATATCATAATTAAAATAACACGAATATGTGGATAAGACATTTAATTTACACATTCATGAAAATATCACCAAGGTTCATTCCCATGGTTTCATAAAATTACCATGGGTATTCACCAAGGTATTATGAAACTTTTCATCTATAGAGATTAAAAAAATTATCCAATGCATTGGAGAGATATCATAGGGAACCCATAATTTGTCATTATTTTCATACGATCTGCATTGATCATAATAATAGATTTCATAAATAACCCATAGAGAGTAAAATAAATGGGGTTCACTTCATAATTGTGACTTTTTAATTGTGCTTAAAAATAAGATCAGTAAGTCCTTTATAACCCATGGAAAGGGAGTGAAGGTCATATGAAGGTCCATTCCAAAATAAATTTTATCAATTTAATGTCATTATTAATACCAATATAGATGAAAATTGATTTTTATATTCACATAAATATATAAGATAATTTATTGAGAAAAAAAGAGAGGGATTTTGAGATGAAAATTCTGCAGCATAATAGCTACATAACATGATGTTAGAAAATATTAAAAACAGTTCGGGCAAGGATCAACTGCTCAGTATTAAATCATAATAAATTATAGTGATAGAATAAAATAGAAACATGATCACAATATTGATATTTTAATGACATACCACATGAAAATAATACATGAAAGAAAATAGACGATGTGATATTTAACAAAAATTCAGTAGACTAACAGATTAACATAAAAATTTGGAAAATTAATTTATGAGAGTGGAAAGGATATCTCATCAATTGGAAATGAATTTTAATTTAATAAATATATTGAAAAACATACCTCCCACATAATAAAATTGAAACTAGAATACATATCATAAAGGACGTCATGCCTAAAAGAGGAGGGTGACATGCTCCCTTACCTGGAAGAGTAACTTCAAAAACTCAATGGTTGGGACTGTGGGGGATTGAGGACACCTTGGGAGGACTATTTTAGAGTTTAAAGGATCATATATTAATTTATAATGAATTTGGAATTGTATTAAAGAAGGAGTGGGTTGGTATTTATAGAAAATGTGAGGTTTTATTTAATTAATTTCAAAGGGACACCTCAATAGCGGTATCTGCAGAACCCTGGGATTAACCAAGATATTTTCAAATGTTATTGTAAAATTGGGTCAACTCATAATATATCCTACTGTACACAAGTCAAACAGAATTATTATAGAATTATTACATTATTAATGATGTCATTAAACACAATTAAACTCAAAACTGTATTTTTACTATTCACTGAAAAACAAAACATTTTATAAAAATATTATAAATTCAACCTATCCTAATATCTATAATTTTAATTGAAAAATGAAATCCCTTTTATGAAAATAATTTTCTAACTATGAGATATTAAACTTTTACAAAAAATCACTATAATCTTGAAAAAATACTAATACTTAACTATTATTTTATAAAACAGTTATTTAAATATTCTATTATATCACTTCACCATTCATGATGCCAAAATTATATTTATACTTTCTTATATGAGGTTACTATTCCATTAGTCACATTACTATTTATAAGGGAAATTTTATTATTCATACCTTATTATTCATAGTAAATTACGTTGATCTTATTAGAATCAAAATTTATTACTGATAATAACTGTAGAAGACCAATTATTGAAAAACATTTCACAATATTAATTAGTTAATTTATAAAAAATATATATTAAAATATACTTTTTGAAAAATTCACCATTAATATGGAACTTCTATAAATTCATCCTATATTTATTTTTACATTTTAAATTCAAAAATGTTAATAGGAAGTAACAATTTTATTCATACAAAAGCATGACACAAAACAATTAATGCCTCGTTACATATCCCATTATAACACAATAATTTTACCTAACATTAAGATCCGCTATGGTGATAGAATCATGTGGCATCTCAGACAAAATTTATCAAGTGGGGATTTCAATCAGCTTGAACTTGTCCCCTAAGCGATTCTGTTCAAGCGTAACATGTTGTTGTTCGGCATGGGATTGGTCCATTTTAAGGCCTAGTGATGCATCCTCCTTTCCAAAAACCAACAGATGGGATTCGTATTGATCAAGTCTACTAGATGAGTAAATATACTCATATTTATGTATTAATTAACAATGAACATTTTTATTTATATAAAATAATAATAATGTTATAGCTTACAACACTCATGGTGACCAACTGTTATATAAAAACAAAAACCAAATAGATTTATTTTAATTATACACACTTCATTAATTAAATGATATAGTTTTGATGAGTATAAAATAAAATTACACAGATATTTATAAATAAATATTTTTCAAAAGATGAGGTTGATAGATTCTACCCCATTATGAAATTTCATCCTTAATTTTTTAACATGTACCCTCAGAAGAAAAATGGTGTGGGTACTTCTGCATCATATACACCTATGGTTCCCATGTGGCTTATTCACATATTTGGTTCCTCCACAACACCATATCAAGTTGGGTAGTCTTGTTGCATATAACCTTTTCTATGTGATCCATGATATCCACTAACTTCTCCTCAAAACAGAGGCCATCTTCCAGTTGTAACACTTTTAGATTTAGTATATGTGAAGGGCCAGGTATTTATTTCCTCAAGAGGGATATTTGGAAGACAACATGATCATGTGCTAGATATGGAGGATGTGAATGTTGATAGGTGACTTCTCCAATGCGATCAAGGATTTCATAGGGTCTATTGTTCTTAGGGAAGAGCTTCACTTTCATCCAAAACCTGATGACTCTCTTCCGAGTTGAAATCCGATGAATGACTTTTTGACCAAATCCAACTCCTAGTTCATTCAATGGTTATCAACATATTTCTTTTGCCGAATCAGAGAAGCCTAACTGTGTTGTTGGAATAATGGGAAATTTTATTTTATCTCATGCACAAGATCTGGACTACAAGTCTTTCTCTAACCAGCTTCATCTAAAAAAGTAGTTGAGATAAATCCTTTTGGTCATCATTTTTGTTTGATAGGCCAGAGTGTTTGAATATTTCTTTCAGATTGGCCATCATTTTGGGTTGATAGGCCATACTGAAAATCAATTCCTTACTTGGATCATGTTGATGAAATACCTAGAATACTGATGTGATCCTTGGATCATGATTAGATATGATAGAATTTCGATGTCCGTGAAGCCTTACAACTTTATTCACATAAATCTTGGAATGTTGATCAATAGAGCAGTCTTTTAGATTGGATATAAAATGGATGGTCTTGGTGAGAGTATCCATAATAAACCATATCAAATTTTTTCCTTTGTATGTTATTGGGAGACCAGGGACAACGTCCATAGTGATATTGTCTCACATCCATGTTTGTAGGGGTAGTGGTTTCAATACCCTGTTAGGAAGTGTCACTCTACCTTAACTTATTGACATACTAGGCACCTTGAAGTGTTTTCAGCAATCAAACATTTCATATAATCCCACAAATAATGATCAAGAAGGCTTCTATACAATATTTTTACTTCCAATATTTATAGAGAATATAGATTTATTAGCTTCACCCATCAACTCCTTATTTATTTCTAGAATAGATGGAACACATAGTCTTGTACAAATTTTTAATACTCCTTTTTGATCCATATTAACATCAAGAAAAATCTCATCCTTTATGGCCTCAAACACATTTGGTAGAAAATGATATTTTTATTGATCTTTTGTGATATTATCTTGTAATGAAATTTGGGAAATAATTTGGGTTAGGGTTTATGATTTCCCTTCCCTTACAATTCCCATGTACATCATTACAAATCCATTGATCAAAGGATCTCTTTCAATCTTCCTCATGGATAGAACAATCGGGTTTTTCCTCTTTAATGAATCATCCTCTCTGTTTTCACTTTTGAGATGATAAAGAATTGAACAATAATAGTCTTTAGGAATATACAACCATCTCCTTTGTCTCATGTTCAACTCCTTTTGTGGGAAAATATAATTCAAACATTAACGGTCTGTGTATATATCATATTTCCTCCCATAATAATTGTGCCTCAATAATTTAAAACTGAAAACAACCACTTCTAGCTATGAATCATGCATTGTATAGTTCTGGTCATGTGTCTTCAACTGTAGAGATGATTAAGAAATTTCCTTTTCATTTTTCTTTAGGTTGCATCCAAGACCTTTTAGATATGCATTTATAAAAATAACGAATCCTTCTCGACAAGAGGAAAGAGTTAACATGGGTGTGGTAACCAATCACTTCATCAGCTCTTGGAAACATTCCTCACACTCCTTTGTCCATATTAACTTGAAACATTTTGTACTTTACTTGGTAAATGGAATAGAATTAAATGAATATTTTCCAAAACATCCTATAATATTCTGATAATCTAATGAATCTATGAATAATAATTATTATTTTAGGCTGAGGCCACTCCTCTACAACCTTTTTCTTTTCAGGGTCATCTATGATTCATTGATTGGTTATAATGGTCACCATGAAAAAAAAACTTCTTGTAACCAAAATTAAAATTTGATTAACTTTACAAAAATCATCTCCTTCTGTTGAGTATTAAAAATAACCCTCAGATAATCCTAATGCTCCTCGTGACTTTTGGATTATATCTGAATATCATCAATAAAAATACAAAAATGTTATAATGGTTGTCCTTAAAGACTCTAATGATCATATCCATAAAAATAACAGATGAAATAGTCAGTTTTATATGAAAAACAACAAATTCATAATTCCCATATCATTACCAGAATGATGTTTTTAGAATATATTCTTTCTTCACCCTCAATTGATGATAACCATATCAAGGATCAATCTTAGAGAAGAACTAATCCACCATGATGTTGGTCAAATAATTCATCAATTCTTGGAAGGGGTTATTTTTTCTTTATTGTGATCCTGTTATATTCTCTATAATCAATTCATAACTACATCGATCCATCCTTCTTGTTCACAAAGAGAATATATTCTCCCAAAGGAGACACTCTCGATTGGATAAACACAGCCTTCAAAAGATATTGGAGTTGTTTATTTAATTCCTCCAGCTCCACATTTATCATACACTATGGGGTATTTGATATCAGATGAGATCCAAGTACGACTTCAATGGAGAACCCTACCTTTGTTTTTGGGGGAGGTCTGGGTAACTCCTTAGGAAACACATCAAGGTATTCTTGGACGATATGGACATTTTCTATCCTCAATCTCTAATTTACTTATTATTCAATGATTAACCAAAAAATGAATAATATATTATATATTTATAGAACAAGATCAGGTTGAGTTATATCTCTTTGAAAGTTAACTGTAGATTTTCCATTCAAGACTTCTGATAATTCATTGCTTCTGCATTTGATCATAACATTATACATTGAGAGACAGTCCATCACTATTATAATGTCAAATTCCACTAATGGAATGAATTATAGATTTATATAATATTGTGCTCACTAATGTAAATACTGGAGTTTCTAATCATTTATGATTCTTGGATAATCCTACCAGGAGTCGTAATTTATAACTATACTTTTATCAATTTAGGGGTTGATTCTAAAATCATTACAAGCATGGAAGAAATAAAGGAATTCATAGAACCAGAATCAAACAAGGTACATGCTAGATTTTAGATAACAACAAGAGTACCTTCCATCACATAATTTATCACATCTACTTGAAATGGAATTATAGAAAAATAATGACCTTGTTCCATGTCCTTTACTGAGGCTGATGGGGATTCCTCTCCACTACCCTCAAATTTGGGCAGTGATTTGAAAAAGTTCCTAAGTTTTCCACACTTATATCATTGGACATCAGGAAGGGAATTTACAATCATCCCCATGTCATTAGAGTTGGGACGTTTTGGATTCAACTATATACATCAATTCCACACAATATGTCCATCTCTTCAATAATTTTATCCCTTACCTCTCCCAAGAAATTAGTTCCCAAAATGCTTCTTCACACATTTATTACATGTGTTATGTTACACTTTCTTCAATCATCTTCCCTGATCCAAGATCCTCCATATTCATGTCTCCATTGATCTCTTCTTCATATTAGATATATGTGACCACTTATTCTCCCAAAACACAGGTTCTACCTTCATCACACTTCATATGATATCCTCTTAGCCTTCATAATCCAAGTTGGTTAGATTCTTCCATAGATGAGGTATCAATACACCAAGGTATCTATCAACCTTCCCAATAGGATCCATGACAAATCTTGAGTTATAACAGGAATATCTGGTGAAGTTCATGTTATAGCTTCGAACTCATTCATTATCCTTCTTCTTTAGCTTGAGAAACACCTTCTCCATTTTTTTCTCATCGATCGAGGGAAATATATATTGATTAATATCTTACTAAAATCTTCCCACTACATATATTCAACCTCCACTATTGACCACGTGTTTTTAATCATCTCCCAAAACCAATCACCTTTGTCCTATAAGAAGTAAACATATAGGGTGACATTCTCTTTCTCTAAACATCATATCATAGAAAATATCTTCTCCATAGAAAAGATCCATTGTTCAGAAATCAATGGGTCGATAGACCCACTGATGGTTGGTGGTCATTAACACCTAATGGAGTCAACATAATGTTTCTCCCTTTTCTGTGAGACAAGTCCCTCAGCTTGATTCATGTTATATCCCATAACTTGATTTTGTTTATTATACATTCTCATGAAATTTTCTATTCTATCTTCTATTGGAGGGTCGTCAATGCATGGTCCCTTGTAGACATTATTGGCATTGTTACTCATATTTCCATCCATTTTATAAATGAATAAAACCATAGTAAAAATATTATTTCAGTCATGAATGTTTTAGCTATAAACGATTTTTATTCCATAAAACATTATGATTAAGCATTTTATTCTTAATCAAGAATTATATTTCAATATAAATCCTTCATAATAATTCATAAAAATCGTGTGATTAACCAAAATTATCCCCCAGGAGTGTCCACTCAAGAGTGTAGCCAGTCTCATTGTCGTGTACCAAGGTTCCTCGGATCAAGTCTGAAAGTCATTGTCGGATTTTTCACTCCAAGGTACATCTGTGCCAGATCCACATCCACATGATCATATCGAGATATGGATTTAATTTTTATGAAACCACATAAATATTATTTTACAAAAATACAAAGATTTTTTCTTATATTTAAACTGTTATATTTTTTTTATTTATTATGTTTTCATAATCCAATTTCCATAAATAACTAAACTATCATTTGGTACCATCAATTTTATCCCTCATTTTTTCCAATTTATACACACCAAAATAACATATATATTATAATGGTCATGTTTATAAAATAGTATTAAAATAGATTATTATTTTCCATTAAAAATCACTATTGTGTTCATCACAAGCTATCGAAGAGATTTATTTCATTAAAATAGAAATATGTTTAAATTTATCTGGTTGTCACACTATCGTCAATTTCTTTTTCAATTATATTCTATCAAGCTCCATGTTAATATTTTAAAATATCAAGTTGTGACATGTCTAATACTAAAAACTTATCATAATGTTTGATTTACATCCCTATCCTTTAATAATATGGTAACGTATAAAATATGTGATAAATTGCGTTTCATTAATTTCCATTTAATAAATGACCTAGAGTAAAGATGATTTAACATAATTTGAGTAAAAAATGAGAAATAATAAAAATTATTTAATTTAACTAATAAATATTTCATGTGTTTGAAGTTGGTGTATTGGGGACATTATTTCCAAAAATATTTTATAGAGTCCAATTATCACAATTGTGTACAAAAAAATCAATATAATTCACCCACAATACTTTTATACATAAAATGATATAATATTTTAATATAGAATATAGATTCTCCAAACCAATTTCTAATTGGCATAGGAGACCATTAATACCTTTTATAATAATGGATTAAAGGAATTGATATTCAAGAACATATTCTAATGTTGTCTACTAAATCCTGTGATAAAAGTTACAATCATCATCCACACAAGAATAGTAAATTTCATATTTGATTCAGTTTTTTCCTTGAATTTATTATAAAGAAATAAATGAATATAAATTTAATTATTCTAGAATATTCTTCGTTATATGATATTATCACCCATTTTATATCATATACATTGATACTAGTTTGGGTGATTTTTAATTCTAAAAAATTATCATGTTCCCATTATAAGTAATTGAAATTAATTTGGGAAATGATTAAATTTCTCTATAAATACCCTATATTAGTTTCTATAATAATAAGTTCACATTTCATAATTTGAAAAATAAAATGGACATCTATCCATTGAAGGATAGAAATAAACTCTCTTGAATCATTAATTTCTAAATATGTGGTTTTCATTACTGAATCATGACCACTTCTTAGGTAAAATTATTGAATAGAAACAAAATATTGTGTATATCTCTATTATGAGGGAAAATAATTGTTTCATATTATTAATTGTGAAAGTAATTAATATATTGAATTTAAAATAATGTATCTATCCATGTCTCTATGTTATATACCCTTATCTATTTGTAATTAGTAAGTGGTAATTATGATTATGAAGACATTATTTATATAGAAGGATAATCTCACACCTAAAATATTAGAAAATAGTATCTTTCATTAAACTACAAGTCCTTCATCATAAATAATGTTTTTTAAAGAAATAAAAAATTGTATTAAATGATTTATATAATATATATTTCAATCTAATGACACATCATTAGACTATAATGGAATATTACTATTATAGTATAAAAATATAGGTACCATATTCATTGAATGGTTAAAAACATAGATTATTCCATTCCTTAAAAGTGCATAAACATTAATAAGACCACAAAAAAAACAAATAATACAATTATAATTAGAAAATAACCTATATTATATTAATTCATTAGGATCACCATTAATATAATTAATCATAGAATGATAAAATAATAAAATTAGAAAATATTTTGTGAAACTAAAATTAAATATAAGTGAATAAAAATTGAGATATTAGAGATAATAACATAACGAAATAACTATGAGCTAATGTTGTGTTATAGATGTTATAAAAGGATATTTGTTTGTTATAAATACAATCATTGGAAATATGTTCAGTGAATTTTTTTAAAAAAAACATCAATATTAAAGATATATTAAATTATTGAATTTCTAGAAGAAACGTTTTAATACTATAATTCACAACTAATTATTCCCGAAAAAACATGTAATATTTAGTTAGAATATGTATATATAAAAATATTTTTCTGTGATATATATTATATTACATAAATAATGGACGGATGGATTTATAAGAATCAATGAAATAGTTTAATATTAATGGATTGTTAAAAATAATTTTTTTATAGTAAATATACATAATATTAGTGGAATTTTGCGATATTAATTTAATACTAATGAGATATTGTTCAAATAATAATTTTCAAAGTGTTTTTTTAATTAGTCTCCCATGAAGAATGAATTAAATGTTTTTATTTATTATATATACAAAAATACATTCTCATTCATTTTTTATTACTTGGCATTTAATTATAAATAAAGCAATTTTTCATTTAAGATATATTTTTAAAAAGATGATGTTTTGATTAATTATGAATGAAAATATTAAAATTTTGTTTTATCAAATATAGAAATAAAATATGTTACATAGATTTTATATTAATAATAATTATATAATAAATTTCATATTATAATATTCATTATTTACATAAAAATATGTTTCTAATGTTAATATAGTTTCCAAAGAAAACATTTATTTTTTTAAAATAATTTTTCTCATAAAGCTGTGTTATTATTTTTTCAAAATAAGATATTATAAATTTAGATCAAAATAATATATTTTTTTAACAAATAAATAATGAAATAAATAATAATTTTATTGTAAATTTATATGAAATGATAATAAATAACCCATTATGTATCTGACCCTGGTTGCTCGTTTCGCGCATCGACAGCCTTCGGTTGATGATTTCGATCGTTTTGTTTTCAGCGATTGGGATCTACATGATTGCATAGTAATAGGGTTAACTGATAATCGTCACATGATTATATGATTCTCTTCAGAGGAAGATTTAATCCATGCTTGGTCTAGTGCTCCTCGCAGATGCAGAGGATGCAATTTCTTCCTTCTTCGATGGGCTTTCGACGTTTGCATGAACCAAGACCCCCCTATGGTTGCAACATGGGTATGTTTGCCGAATCTCCCTTTGCCCTTTCAAAATCTCTCTATAATTCGTATGATAGGAAACTTAGTTGGTCGTTTTTTATGCTCTGACGCCCGGACATCCTCTGAGAGCCACCCGGTACATCCACGCATTTGTGTTGAAGTGGATGCATCGAGGCCACTGGTTGATTGTGTATGGATTTCTGTAGGGGAGGAGTTCCGTTAGAGG
This sequence comes from Viscum album, assembly GCA_963277665.1. Taxonomy (NCBI): domain Eukaryota; kingdom Viridiplantae; phylum Streptophyta; class Magnoliopsida; order Santalales; family Viscaceae; genus Viscum; species Viscum album. The sequence goes on along the minus strand of OY728153.1, from coordinate 2,012,125,767 downwards.
TAGGCTGTTGTCTTTGAGGATTGGGTTGATTTCTTCTCGAGTTGTAGTCGCCTGGGTCACTCGGCTAGTAATTGTATGGGTGGAGCTTTGAGCCGAAGGTTAGTTGCTGTGTTGAAGAGACCTGGTAGGTTGCCTGGTCGGGGGATGAGAGGTACAAATGCTGGAAAGTTTGGTAGTGCGGCTGACCTGGGTGGATCAGAGTTGGGAAAGAAAGTGGGGCGTGCTTTAATCCATCTGTAGCTGCGGTTTTTGACAGATTGAATCAAGATCTTCAACTGGAAAATGGTGTGAATGGTCTTGGTATTGGTGTTGGAGGCAACGCAGGAGTTCTTGACTCTGCTGGGAAGGATCTGCATCACGTGCATTGGCCAGGTCAGGATGCTGTTTGCGAAGGAAGTGGGCCTGTTGGTTCTGGAGATGATCAGCAGAAGGAGGGAGAGTTGCAGCTGGGTCTAGTCTGTGATGGGCCAACGCAAGAAGAAGGAACCCTCTGTCTGGCTATTCAGAAGGAAGTGCAGCCGACATATGATGATGTGTTGCAGGTCTCAGTTGACATTTTCAATCAATTCCAGGATCTATCACATGTGGAAGAGGAAGGGAGCTCCTCAATGTGGAATAAATGTATGCAGGTTGCCTTGGAAGGTGGATTAGAGAAGGAGGTCGATGCTGGTGATGAATCTGTGGATCCTCCACAATGTGTGGCTTTGATTGACCGTAATGGACGATATGAGCATGGGAAATATAGTTTCCAAATTGATCCTGTCATTGGAAAATGGGGGGATGTATCAGAGAGTGACAAAGAAAATCTGAATGGCTCAATGAGGCCCTCTTATTGTGATGCTGTCAATGATGGAAAGAAGAATCCTGGAGTGGAGAAACCTCTTCCAATTAAGAGAAGGCCAAGGAAGGATTACTCTACCTTTCCAAATCCGGTGGCGGCAAGGTCCTCCATCAATCAGTCCCATAAGGAATTGATATCTATAGAGAAAATGAACCTCAGAAGGATGTACGCAAAGATCCTTAAGAATTATGAGAGCTCGGAATGGGAACCAGTCATGGAAGAGGATCTCCATGGGTGCGGAGACGGGTATGACTTTCATGACATGTAATTGGTTTCCCGTGTCTCTTTGCCTGTTCACTGGAATTTTCTTTTCTAAAAAAATGGTCTGAGGCTTTTCCTCGGACTGAGCTTTCCTGGTTATTTACCAATTTCATCATAACATGGTTTGGATTCAATCTTTACCATTCGATAAACAATAGTTTCCTTGTAACTATAACACTTTTCCACCTATAGTAAGAGCTCACTACCAAAAAAATAGGCTACACATATATGTAGAAATTACATGGTATATATACCCATTTTAACTAACCTATTAAACCTTTTCAAATTCATTAAAACATGGTTCCACGAATTTTTTCCATGTCCTACATTTCCAAGAGGTCCTTCGAGAGAAGATTCAAGTCCTCATCTTAATTAATATTCACTCCCAACATTTATTCTATATGAATTACATAAAAAAACCATCCAAACCCTTTAAAATCATAATAATACAATGAAATTATTTTCATTATTATAAATAAATGTTATTATGTATTTGGAACAACCATTAACAATATAACACACATAAATTGGAAAATTAAAATGACCGCCATATTATATGTAGACTATCACCTCCCTAAACAACAAATTACAATTTTTTATCACTAAAATAATTATATGATTATAAATAAATATTATATGAAGAAAAATTATATTTAAGAGAACATAAAATTTTATAATAATTATAATTTACCACCCTTTGTCCCTAAAAAATAATCCAATAAGCTCATCATTGAGTTAGTCATATTTAATCACAACTAAAACTCACCTAGATGTAAATTACAGATTTCTGTATATAATAAATTACCTTAAAAATTATTTTGGAGACTGAAATTATATCATATAATATATATTTTAACATCATTCCACCATAGACTAGTAAATTGCTTCTATGTCATTGGTCTCTACTATAACTTTGGTATGCCTCATCGTACGCAAGAGGCAATCGGCTAATATAAATGGTGTTCAAATACATCATATACAGACCATACCCACTTGAATGTGTATAAATATGTAAAAAAATAAAATCAAATGATAAAACATCTATATAACCATCAAAATAGTGAATCATCAAATAAATAATCAAATACATCCCGTGCTATAATAACTGGTATGAATTACATGTCTGATGGACCCCTATGGGTGGATAAATTCTACTAAAAAAAATAAAAGTGAGAAAAAATCACCTCTAATTGCACTTGACTCTTAACAAGTACCAAAACCCATACTCATCCATATTATTCCATGACAAAATTTATGCATTGTTCCATTTCTTAGTACCGTAAAACCTGGGACCATATTGTTAAATCAACATATGTACCCAAATTTCATGGAATCTTATTCGGGGTTTGTTTATTACATAGTAGGTTTCCACAATGGCATCCTTATAATATTAAGTATGTAATAAAATTAAATTTTATTGTTCAATAATTATACAATTACAAATATGAAAACCATTTTAACATAAATAAAAAATTACCACTAGGAAATGATTCACGGTCACACATGAGAATGGCTATATGAATTTAAATCCTTAGTTATGTTACCCTAATACACCATACTATATATGCCCAGGGTTGGGGTCTCTCTTAACACAATGTGATGACTATTCAAGTCCATCAAAGAGACTCGACTCTCCATAGTCTACAGATAACTGAGTAATTGTTCTAGAATGCTTTATACCGATAAAATAGACTACCGTTGGGCTCTATAACCATGGTAGCACCACCAATAATATCACATATATACTTTATTTTAAATTTCCCAGCAATGAAATATGACTTTAAATAACGTCTTACTACGATATTATTTATTTATTATAATAGTGAATATCCCAATAGAGATACAGTCATCCACTAAAGAATTTTTCTTACCAATTACATAAGTTAAATTATCAACACCCCAACTATGTTTGTTTTACAACTCATTAAGAAAAGTAAATAAATATGGTTTTTCCACACATTTAAAAACATTCTCGATATATGTAACAATTTTAATGAAATAATTTATTGAATATCATTTCCAATACCCATAAAATATTATTTTCCTAAAACTCATTTCAATCATCTTATATTTACAACATCTCATTACAAGGGGTTCCATAAAATTTAATTAAACAAGATATAGTCAATAATGTAACTGAATAACATCCTAAAAGAAAGATTGTAATTCAAAAATCATTTCCATGATTTACTAATTTTTTAAATGAAAAAATTTATTTTCCAAGTAAAAAAATACACTATTTAGAAGTACGAAGCCCAATTTAGAAATTTTTAAAACTTTTGTAAATTAAATTTATTACTTTTAAATACAAAATTTATCATTATAGAATCCCATTACCATATTAATGATTTAATTCAAGAGAGAATTTAATTTCAAATAATAGGGGATTTTGAAATTTAATTTCCAAAACATTGATTCCAAAACCTAACAAATAATTTGGAATATTTATCACCGAGATTACCTATTTAGTAATATCATGGTAAGAATGGTAAATTTTCTAAAATATCGGTATACTGACCCATGAAAAAACCAATTTAAAACATATAATTTAAAAATTTATCATCACAAAGAAATGAAAAGAGGTTGAACAACATACACATCGAAACATATGAATGAATATGGTTCAAATTGTGTGAAATTGACACATACTTCCATAATACCATACATAAATTATCAAATGATTGTTCAACAATAAACCACATTAATGTAACAAAATTTACAAAATACATTGAAATTGGTGAAAATAGCTAAAACATGAAAACCCCCACTTTATATAAATAATAAAAAATAAAATTCCTGGGCATTGTAGCCTTATCTGTAGATTTTCATAACAAGTTATGGTTTCCCTCTAAACTATTAACAATATGAAATAACCCTTGGTGAAGTAGATGTAGAAGAGGTATATTCAAAGGGTTTTAAATCCAAAATGTGAGGGAGAAATTACTTAGGTTTATCAAGGGGAAATAGGGTTATTGGAAAATTTAAATCCTATATAAAAAACTACCCATAATCCCACTAATAATAACCTATGATCCAAAAAACTAATAAGTTATCAAAATATCAAAACATGGATATTTTTTTATACACATGATAGTTGAAATACCTATATCATTAAGCCGGTGGGACTAAAATAGCATGATGTAACTAGAAATCCTACCCCCATTATATGGTTCACTCTCCAACAGCTTCAACAAACATTTATGCTTTAGAAAAAGTCTAGAGAACAACATTTAATAGGATTACAGTTTTGAAATTTATTTCTAATTTGGTGTTCTCCCCCCACCAAATTCATTTTTCATGTTCTATCATCGAAATATAAAATTAATTTATAGAAAAAATATTTAAAATCTCTACACCATAACACTTCTTGCCTCTGATAAGTCCTAGTGGTATTAAAACCATATAACACTACATATCATGGTATTCATATCAAATTGAAATAGATAACACCATTCATGAATGCTTAATGTAATTCATAATCATAGATTCAGAACATAGGAGTCAAGGTTTCTTGATCAAGATCTAATACTCAAATTTTCATCAATGAATTTATCTGAAATACTATGGACACAAACCATTAAAAGACACCCATATTTCACAACTAGTGGATTATTATACATATTTTAATCTACAACATATGATATATATTATAAATTTAAATTGGGAACATTGATATACTCTTATAATAATATCCCACTCTATATAAATTTAATCACTATAATGATTCACTTGTGGTTATTCTTAACACTCCTCGCCAATAATTTAAGACAATTCTTGTATTATTTTGCTTCCTAACTATATTTTAATGAACTAACCAAAATATACATCCCTCATTCAACCAAACACATCGCATTAACACTATCCATTCCTAAAATGTATTATATAACATATAAATATGATTTTTAAACATGATAGAAATGATAAAAATAGACCCAATCCATTTTCCATGAATTATGGACCATATACTAAACCATACTTCTTCCAAAAAACCCATTACATGGATGCTACACACATCAGTAATGAACAATTAAAAACTATAACATAATGGAATGACCACTATTGGAATTTTATGTTCACTCAAGTAGACATTTTTTCATATCCTTACCTTCATTCATACCCATGATCCTATCAATGACTAATAGGGATCAATTTAATTTATCTACCATGTGAAATCACTGCAACTCATACCGAAGACACACATCTAAAATGAGAGTATTTTATTTTGATTATTGAACCATAGTAATTTAGTCCCACAACACGTCATCAATTTCATTTTCCCAAGAATGCGTATGACCACATGTTGATAAAAAATTCTATAAGAATCATTCTTATCATCGTGTAAATCCTTGATCTGACAACATATGAATATTGACCATAATTGTCCCGAACCAACTCGAGTCAACCCTGAACCAATCACCTGAGCTGGCCCTCAACATGGACTGAGGAGCATTCTCGATACCCATGTACTGACAACTACTGTCAGGCATCACAATATAATAGATGAGAACTATTTGGCCCATGAAAAAAAGAAAACCTAATAATAAATATTGACTATAAGAAAATAAAAATAAAAACTGAAAAAAAATAAATGTACATACCTCCTTGTGACCGATTAGGTCACCACCAAACTCAGAACCAAGTCTGCTATAACATGGAGTAGCTGGACCAGCATCTTGAACTAGAAACTAATCTTGAAACTGGAAATATAGGATTGGAGTGAGCATTAAAATACTTATTAGGGTATCCAAAAATAAACAACATAATACATGCTTTTTCTAATATCGAAACTACCCATTAATACTACTTTAAACTACAATTATAAAAAAATGTTTTCATATTTACCCAGCATTTTGAAAACATACAATCAAAATTCCATTGCCTTTATAATTCAAAAACAAGGAAAATAAAACAAAACAAGGGATCACACAATATATTCCAAAACATATACTTTGAAGTCCTTTTTAAAACCAACCAATCATAAATCAACTTCCAAGGAAACACCAAATCCAAGTTCAAGGGTATGAGTCCCCTCACTACAAGGGATAAGGTACTAATAGTTCTTGTACCAAAGGATCAAAGAAAACCTAGGATCTAGGAGGAAGACCAGAACGTACAATATATTCGACTCATCCTGAAGGCATGCCTACTCTCAATAACATCATAACGCCCTAACCCTCGACCATCTCCCTACATGGTTTGGTCAAGGGGAACAATCCCATAGCAATAATAATAAAACAAAATATCTATAATATGTTCCAATAGCTAGTTAATAATCTAATCTAGTCTATCAATCATTCACAATAAAAACCCCTTCTAGGCTAATTTTCCTTGATTTGTTCAAAAGGAGGTGTTTGACACATTCGAACAATAAGTCATATATAAATTACCAAGGATGTGATAGAATCTGGAACCACCCTTTCTAGCTCACGATTATTTTCATTCCATTAAATAAATATTCTCAAAATGAGGCACATACTAAGGCCCCATTTATCTCATTATCAATAAACGATGAAAGAGACCTAAACAGAGAAGGGGTTTTTCAAAATATCATTTCAGAAATTCCAAATGGGATTTTAGCATCACCTCTATCAACCATTTAACAATACATTCAGGGATGTTACCAAAATAGTAAAAAACACCATTTCATAGTAACATGGTTAGGCTGACCAAAAAATGCTAAAATCTTTTCACACAAAAATGACTTTACCAAAACATGAATTTATCAAAACATGCCGAAACAATAATCATTTACGAACCATTTTCAAAAAAACATTAATCACAAAAACATGTCTCGAACAAAATGGTCAAACTTTAATGAACACATTAATAAACCATGTCCTCCGAAACACTTAAATAAAAATAAACAATTTACTAGTCATTCCATAAACAAATCAAACATTTATTTAAAAATTATACTAACAAATCAAACAAATTACACAACTAGAAAATAATATAACATACTAATTTGAACAAGACCAACCAACATGAAAACCTTATAGAATGTTATCCCATTATTTTTCAAAGATGATAATCTAGTGAAGAATTATTTAAAAACATGAAAGTACTAAATGGGCATATTTAAAAAAGGGAAAATGAGGATTCACCTTCTTCAAGGATGTCAAGACTAGACCTTCTAACTCGAGCATCAGATCGTCTAGATACACACAAATGTACAAATCCATATATATATATATATATATGCCTTTAAACTGATGAATGATTTCCTCATTCCATGAGGGAACACACACTAAGAAGATGTATATATATACATATATATTTATATATACATATATACATACATGGGAAAATGAGTGTGCGCACTAGTAAATGATCTCGTCTCAATACAAAAAATCCTGACACCCAATATTATTGCGTCGAAGACCCTCTCACATCAAACAAAACACTAGGGACTCACATAAACCATAAGAATCTAAATAAATTGCACAACAAAATGGTGGATAACGAAAATAACCTTGAATGATGGTGGAAACCTTGAAAACACACGAATAAATGAGATTGCATCTATAATCATTATCCTCCCAACCAATAAAACTAGAAGTACTTCAAAACAAAATTACGAAATTAAACTAAATGCGCATGTGAGAACAAAACTCTCACCTTTAATGATGGCATGGAACTCAAAACATGTGGAATGACCAAATGTGCCTCGTGAATAATGGTGAGTGGTTTGAAGTGATCCTAATCACATCATCTTCAGTGGTGGTGAATTGGAAGTGGTCTGACCTGACCTAAAACACCCTTCATAAACCTGTCAAGGGCATTCATGGACATTCCAATGCAACGTGGAGGCACTGCGCAATGGAATTCGTGTTTGTGGTATAAGATCGTTGGACGGTAGGGGTTGATTTTCCGGAAGCGTGCTGGGAACGGGGCCTGTTTTGCCGGAAAATGTTTCTGGATAGAGGGGAGAAGACTACCACCAGTGGGTCTCTCTACGAAAAGAACGTGGGGGGTGAGGGGGTCTCGCTCCAGCTGGAAAAGAAAAGGGTGGTGGTGAGTGGCCATGCACTGGCTAGACAGGGAAATGGAGGTTGTGGGCAGGATGGGTGAGCTAGGGGGTGTGTGGAAAGGGTGGCGGGAAAAGAAGATATACAGGAGGTGGTGAGGTGGCAAGGGTGAGTAGGGATGGAGTGCAGATTGAGGCCCTAGTGTGGCATAGGGCTGTGGCAACAATGGTGAAGGGCAGAGGGTGAGGGATGGAGACCCGGGGAGCGGCTAACTTGTATAGAGGCTGAGATCAGGGGTGTGAGACCGGGGCCTGCATGAGGTGATAGAATACTAGGTCACAAGTGGGAGGTTTGTGGCATCCTAGAGCTTGGTTCATTGGATACTAGGGGTATGGTAAATGTGCTTGAGCAATTGGGGTATCAAATTTTTTTTTCATAATAATAATAATAATAATAATAATTATTATTATTATTATTATAATACATGATGTAAAAATGAAGATAATAATAATAATTGTATTAAAAATAATATTAATGAAAATTTAATAAAAATAATACTAATAGAAATATAATAATAATATTGTTAATATCAATTTATTGAAAATAAAATTAATATTATCTAAAAAAATTATATTATCATGGAGGTTTAAAATTTTATAGATATATTAGTTATTTTAAGTATTGGGAAATTGGGAATTCACTAGGGCTGAATGCATGGGTAGTGAAATAGGTATGTTGACTGTGCAACATCCCAAGATCCACAAAAGACATAAATGTTTCACGAATTTCAAACCCAGAACAAAACCCAACTCTGTCCAAAAGATGCGGGTCCATGAAAAGAATTAAATAACCAATACCCATGGTTTGGGTGTGACAATTCTCCCTGCCACAGAAAAATTTGGCCCCCAGAAAGTCACCATACCAAGAGTTGATAGAACTTGAGTCAATGAACACAAACAAACATAGAGGTCTGAGAGCCTCGGGGTGACCATTTCCAAAAAACATCACACCTGACCAATTCAAGGAAAATCACTGCCCAAGATTAAGGGGAAAACATGATAGGGTTATTTCCACCACAAGAATTCACTAATATAGAAACCCATGAAACATGAACAACCCCCCATAGGGGTGGGGGAATGTCGGAACTCCCAAACCAAACTCATTCATTTTAACCACATGGATCGAACAACACACTTGAGAATTTTATGGAAATATTTCTAAAAAACTACATAGAAACTTTAGGATGTGGAATTTACTCAATGCCTACCATCAATTTCGTGAAATAAAAACACCCCCCAAATAAAAATAGATAACTCCAACTCACAATCAGAACATATCCATTTATTCTCGGGCCCACACATTTCAATGAAAACAAGCAATTTAGAAACCACAGTGAGAGAATATGAGACTTCTTGGATTGTGGCAGAACACACTCATCACACCCCAACAACAATGATGAGATTATGACAACGATGAGAATAGAACAATTTTTTTGTATATTTCCATCCTCCAGATGAAAACTGGATCCATACTCAATTTCCACACAGCCATTACAAATCTTTACTGTGCACAAGCTTCACCTCAAGACCTGTGGTTGGGGCCCTGCTGGCTGAAGCATCTCATCCCTCAAAATTAGACATTCACATCCTCCAGCCCCTAACTCCTCTATATTAATGATTCAATCAGTAACAATGATGGTACGTTTTCAACAGGATTCCATATGAAAGATTAGAATTCCCAAGTTGGCCACACTGATGAAACACAAAATAATGGTTTGACAAACTGGGGGTTGACACTGATGAAGAAGGTTTTTCAGAAACCGGTTCTTCTGGTAGGAATCCCTCACCAGATAGGGAACCCTTAAAAAATATGACCACCACCATCTACACCCCAAACATAAACATCCATTGGAAATTATATCTTCACTAGTCCCAATCTAGACCCTTAAATTGACTTGAGCTGACACAATCCGTATTGTCCCCGAGAGTTCCCAAAAAAACAAAGACACATTCTATTTACACAAACTAGGAAACTTCTTTTAACTAACATAGAATACCTCAAAAAATTGGAAAAAAATGAAATGAACTGGGAAATGGGAATAACTCGTTAGCAACATTTGGATGGTTTTGAGGAAGAATATTCATAACAACATAAAAAATACCATCGTAACCAACATCAAGGAAAAACTCAATCAAATATGCAACACAAGCCAAGGGAAACAGTCCCATAAGCCAAACATATACAAACACATGCATAAATCACGTTTAAAAAACCTTTATTTCTTTAAAATTTTAAAACTCACCTATGGAACCATGTGATCCATCACAAGTGGGTTCATTCATTATCGCTCACATAATCTGTGAACAACTGCCCCCATGCACTCTCTATACATACTCATGCATGTGTGACTACCCATAAAGAGTTACAAGGTTCTAACACTTATTTTTCTTTAACAAATCCATACACATTCCATGTTTTTTCAAACTGAAACACCTTCCCTTTAAACCCCCACATTACTAATTTCAATTTTTTTTTGGAGGAAACGACTTTTTTCATTTCAAAATCACTCTCATTTTTTAACACACAATAACATCAACTAAGTTCCAAATGAAACACAAACAACTGTAAACCATCAGAATCAGGAAATAGTGTTTGTTCCTTACTCGGTGGAATATTGGTTAGCCATTCCCCAAGTAAGGAATAACACTATGATGTCCTTAAACCAGGCACTTGGACTCCACATCAGTCACCTCCCCATGTGAGGCCGCAACGTGAACCAATTATCCTGCATTTTTTCCCTCAATCTAAAACAACCAAAGAAAAAAAAACAAATCCTGGACTACCCCTGGTAACTAAAGTCTCATCGTGAGTGGTGGTGATCAGGTACAGACCTATAACCTACATCTTGTTCCCCAACAGTCCTATTCTCCTTCAACCAGACAACCCAAATAAAAGATGCCTCCTCTGATACCATTGTTTCACAAACTGAACCGGCTCGATCATGAATGAGTCACCTGAGCCTACCAGTGACATGGAATGAGGGGAGTTATCGATCCCCATGGGCTAGAAACAAGTTTCGTGCATCAAAATCTAACTATTTTAATGATTTGGACCATGAAAAAAGGATAAAAAAATAAATAAAGATTGATGATTAAAAAATAAAACTACCAGTGACAAAAAAAATAAATGTACTTAAGTCCCTGTGACCCATCAGGTCACCACCCAACTCAAGAACCATGTTTTCTCTAACACAGAGCAGTTGAACCACGAACCTAAACTAGAAACTGAACCTGATATTATAATGATGGATAGGCATGAGAATTAAAATTCTCAGTAGGGATGCCAAAAATGAATCATAGAATCCATGCATTTCTCAATTCCAAAACAGCCCAATAACACTAGTTTGAACTGACGTTATAAAAATAAGGTTTACACATATACACTATAGTTTGAAAACATATATTCACAATTCTACTGCCCTTATAATTCGAAAAATTTGAAAAGAAAACAAATGTGGGGCTCACACAAACTATTCCAGAACATCTACTTTGAATTCATTTTTAAAACCAATCATGCATAAAAATACATTTCCAAGAAAACTCCAAAACTCAGTACAAGGGTATGACTCTACACATAATAGGGGAAATGGTACTAACATAGATCATACCAAAATGTCACTGAAAACCTTCGAACTCAAAGGAAAACCAGAACATACTATACTAGTGACTCATCCAAAAGGAATGCCTACTCTCGATGGCATCATAATTCCCTAATGCCCGACCTTCTCCCTACCTAGCTAGGTCATGGGGCCCAATCCCATAGAAATAATAAAAACAAAAAATCTCTCTTATTTGGGCCACTTTACAGTGTGTAATCTAAAATAGTGCAACATTCGTTCTTAGTAAACCCCCTTATTATGCAATGATTCCGAGCTATGTTCAAAAGGAGGTGTACCACAAATTCAAACAACATGACATATATATATATATATATATATATATATATATTACCAATCACATGATAGAATATAGTGCCACCCCACCCACCTCAAGATTAGTCTCATTCCAAAAAAATAAATATTCTCAAAAGGAGGCCCACACCAAGGACCCTCCTGTATCATGATCAATCGACGAAGAAAGGGACACATCCCAAGAGGTGGTTTTCCATAAAACTGTTTCAAAAATGAAAAATTTGATTTTATCTTTACCTCATTCAACCATTTACATAAACATTTATGGATGTTTCCAAAACAATAATAAACACCATTTATTACCAAGATGGTCGTACGGACCAAAACATGACAGGATCTTTTCAAGAATAAATGAATTTACCAGAACACACTTTTATCAAAACATGACAAAACAATAAACATTTACGAACCATTTTCTAAAAAATGTTACACAACCAATCATGTCTTGAACCAAATGGTAAATCCATAAGAATCAAATTAAAAAACCATGTTTTCAAAAAAAATTAAAGAATCCAAAATTGTTTACAATTAATTCCATAAACAAATCAAATAGTTTGTTAAAAATTATATTAACAAATCATGAAAATTAAAAAACTAGGATATAATATAATAGAATAATTTTAAAAATCCAAACCTACTTCAAAACTCTATTACAGGTTGTCCCATTATTTTTCAATGATAATAATCTAGTTAAGAATTCATTAAAAGCATGCAAGAATTAAAATTACTTCTTTTAAAAATAGAAAATGAGGATTTTTCAACCACGAGGAAGTCATTCCAAGACTTTCTATCTCAAAAAGTATCTGATTCTCTCACATGCATTCCCACACATCCATATATATATATATATATATAAACCATTAATATGATGCACGTTTACCCCCTCCATGAGGGAACATGCACTTAGAAGATATATATATATATATACATATATACATACATGGGAAAATGTGTGTGCACACTTTGAAATGATCTCGACTCCCTACAACAAATCCCAACACCCAAAATTAGTGTGTCGAAGACCCTTTGACATCCAACAAAAAACCATGGACACACATAAACCATAAGACCCTAAATAAAGGGCTCAACAAAAAGGAAGATGATGAACCTCACCTCGGATGATAGTGGCATACATGAGAACACGCGAAAAGCTGAGATTTCATATAAAATCATTATCCGCAGTAGAAATAAAAATTAAAACATTAAAACAAAATGACAACATTAAATTAAATTCTCTCAAGAAAATAAAACTCTCACCTTAAATGGTGGTAGCGAACACAAAAAAAAGATTTGAGACCAAACACGCCCCACGAATAATGGTGAGCAGTCCAAAGAGATCTGAATCACATTACCATCGGCGGCGGTGTATGGGATGCAGTCTGACATGACATGAGAAACCCTTCGCAAACCCGATGTGGGGATTCACAGCAATTCTGCAGAAATGTGGAGGCAATGAAAAATATGATTTTGGTTTGCGTCAGAAGATCGATGGACGACAAGGTTTAGTTCACCATAAGCGTGCCGGGAAGGGGGCGGATTTGCCGGACATAGTTGCTCAAGGAAGGGAAGTGGGCTTCCGCTAGTGGGTTTCACCAAGAAAAAAATGGTGGGGACATGGGGTCTCATGCTTACTGGACAAGAATTGTGGTTCGAAGGGTGAACATACGCCGGCAAGACATGGGAATGTGGGTTTGTGAGCTGGGTAGATCAGGGGGCGTGAGGTAAGGGCAGCAGGCGAAGGGGACCCACATGAGATAGCGTGGTGGTGGAGGAGAGGAGGGAAGGAGTGTGGAGTGAGGGCATGACATTGTGGAGGGCCATAGCAGCATTGGGGGAAGGATAAGGGGGAGGGGCAGAGACCTGGGGAGCGGCTGGTGCATACGGGGGACATGATCAGGAGGCCGAGGCATGGACCTACCTGCCGTGGTGGAATGATGGGTCACGAGTGGAAGGTCAGCAGAGAACTAGAGTGTGGGTCACATGATACAAGTGGTAGGGTAAACACTCTGGGGAAATTAGGATTTCACAGTTTTTTATCATAATAATAATAATAATAATAATACAAGAAATAAAAATAACAATTAAAATAGTCATATTAATAATAATATTAATGAAAATTTAATAACAATAATTCTAATACAAATTTCATAAGAATAATATTAATATCTATTTAATGGTAATATTATTATTATTATCTGCTAAAATAATGTGCTTATAGAAGTTTAAAAAGTTATAAAAAATATAGTTATTTTATTTACAGGGAAACAACACATTCACCATGGCCAAACGCATCGGCACCGCTAACGGTAAGGTGGCCGTGCACCGGCCCGAGGACCACCAAAAATATAAATGTTTCCAAAATTTCAAACCCAGATCCAAACCCAACTCTATCCAAAAGATGATGGGCTATGAAAAGAATACAATATTTGGCGCCCGTGGTAGGGGTGTGATAATAATGACACCAATCAACCACCTATAATATCTTTTTCAATCATGTTTGGTAACACATCTAAAACATGGATCATACAGAATAACTACAAACCATTATCATATAGAAGTATGCATTACTTATTATAGGGTACACAAGATACTCTTCTGGAAAAATGAGAACATCACTTATTATGAGGCCAAAACATGACAATCCAATATCCAACATCATCAAGAAGCTATAAAATTTTAAAAATTGTATCATCAAGATAATAAAAATTATACACAATTGTGATAGGATCATACATTTGTAAAATACTACCCTCAACATACATCCATTATAGGATGCATTGATACCTTAGTTTATTTCATGTTTAGAACCATAAAAGGAATCATGTTACCTATGATATACATCCAGTATTACATAACATAAACTTATCCAATCCCTTTGAATAACCTTTATCCTAATTAAATAATGGGTTCTCACTGAAACACTACTATATTTCATTAAAAACCAAAATTAAAATACATTTATGTGATAAATTTGAAAATCCTGACTCAAGATCCCATGTATTAATCATTACTACACCCAAAATCATGTTTCCATGTAGTAATTGAATATTCCCATGGAATGTTAGTTTTGATATTAATGGGGTATTTATGGCCATTATTGATTGTGTCGAAAACTATATACAAATCAGGGCTAGGCACAAGACCACCCATCTTATCATATTCCATTTCAAAATCTAATAATTTACTAACTCTATCACTATGTACCAAAAACACATTCGAAAAAAATACAGTCGTAGCTTTGAATGATCCAACCATTCAAAATGACCCCTAACCCAAAAAACAAGTACATTAGGTGCGCAATTAAAAGAAAAAAAGTCATTGGAATCCCTGAAAACTAGTTCACGTGAATAGTGCAATCCAAAGTGGGTTTTAATCCCTATGGTAATTTAATTCCAACCCCTCATGGCTTACCAAAAGGTATTTCATGGAATAAAACAACAAACGATTTTTAGTTACATTTGAAGGGTCACTAGGTCCTCCCACCTTTCCCATCAATAAGGTCCTCACTAATTCCAAATCTCATGGGATGACGATAGCACTAGTCTCATGGTCCATTGGAAACCTACATTCCAAGATACCACTCAAGTATTAACATATATACTTGTTTCTAGTAAAACCTAACTACTCCAAGTTATGAGATAAACCCTAAATCCTAAAATACAACCACAATAGACAATATAACAAGATCATCAACGATTATAATCCATGATAAAAATTAAACAGGTGTAGAACACATTATTCAATGAACCATAAAACATGAATGGATTTATAAATTATGATCTATTTCAATAGCTCTGATCCATTATTAATATTATGTAAAAAAATAAATATAACCAAGTTAAAAAAAATATCATAGGGAATTCAACAAAACACCTCATAAGAAATCATAACATGATATCTACAAACCACCCCAACAACACATACACATGGATAATCCATGCATAATAGATTTCCACACACCATAGCCACATGTCCTAAAAATATTTTCAAGGGATTTCTCATTTCAATAAATCTTTTCAAAAAATTAATAGATTTTTCATTCCAATTATTAAAAATTACTTCACAATTATTATTTAAATTTTTTAAAAATATTTATAAAACCAAACCACCAGTTAATCTAATGCACATGTCACAATTTAGCTTCTTATCGAGTACAACATAAAAAATATAAAAACACATTTGATAGAAAATTATAGATTTATATTTCATTGGATTTATTTTTAAATACATATCATAAGATAATCGGATTACTAATTATCTATGTCTTGTTTAAATATAATTTAAAATATAATATATAAAAGGGAAAATATTATTTGTTTTTAATTGGAACACTACATAAACAATAAAATTATTAATTAATACATTTATGTATTTTTTTACATAATATATCATAATGGTAATGAGGATTGTATGATTCTGTGTATCGGGAAAAGATATATGATGTGGCTAAAATGGTTAAGGTATAACTCCTATTTTATCATTAGATTTTTATAATGAATCTATTTTATAAATAAATTATATATAACCATGGATAAAAAACTACTATCAGTAATCAATTATCATATAAATATCATGACCCTAGTATAAAGAATGTCTTATGAACACCTATATTGGTAAAACGATACGGGAATAACCATTTCATTTACTCATTCTAGGCCAATAGTGTAAAAACAAAAAAATGAGAATCATCACAAAATATGTGTGTCTGTAATGATGAAAATCATTTTCATTCATAAAAAGTGAAATAACCAAAAAACATTATATTCAAGGTATATTTGGGTTTACCTATGTATAGATTGACCACTCCCCAATAGGATCTCATTATAATTTCTTGACATATCCAATCCACTTATATTCTATGATGAAATAGTAGGATGAATTATTAACATCTTTGATACTACTTTGTAGTTTTCTTCCTCCATGGACCACTAACTATTACATGGAAAAGTGGATTCCATTATTATTCAAGATTTCATCGACATATTTTTAAGGATTATAATAAATGAATAAGGTATTTTGGAATACTATGAACAAAATATATACACTTGTATGAGTTAAAAAACTATAATTAAAAATAAATAGATATGATATCAAGATAAATATAAAACAAGGAATGTTAAAATAAATACGAAAATACTTCCCAAAGTATAATAGGTGTTATGGAATATATGCTTCATTGATCCACCACAGTTTTATTATATATAATTTATATGAAATATAGAATCAATAAATATAATCCAATGAGCCTCAAGTCCATCCTAGTCTCTTCACTGATAACAATCCCTCTACTTCCAATAAAAACCACATTATATTGGACTTTTCGTTGAACATAAAAACTTTTACAATATAGTGATATTGTATTCAGTACTATATATATTGGGTGGCCAAATAATATTATGAGTAAACCTCAGTATTCCACCAATAATGGAATCCATAAAATAATAATTTTTTTTATAAAAATGAACGTATAAGTTCCATAAATATAAAATATAACAATTTAAAACCCAATTAAATAAATGAAGTATAAAAACCACAAGTGATCAGGTTCATTGTTACACTATAGAATGGTTATACCACCTTCAATCTTTTAGCATGTGACCTCAATAGACCATAACTACTATGACCAATGTCAAAGTGCCTCTAAGAACATCGAAATGATCTTTCTAGTCCATCTAATAGACCTAAATTCACCTTTTATGATTATATTGACATGGACCTTGAGAATGTTCTTAAAAATAACCATCCATATATAATAGATCAAAATTGGGATCTATATCCATGGA
Source organism: Viscum album (assembly GCA_963277665.1). Classification (NCBI taxonomy): domain Eukaryota; kingdom Viridiplantae; phylum Streptophyta; class Magnoliopsida; order Santalales; family Viscaceae; genus Viscum; species Viscum album. Next base: position 2,012,107,944 of record OY728153.1, on the reverse strand, counting down.
TTCCCCAAATAATAGTAGCACATACCTCCCATGTACGAGCTCTATCTGCTAAGGTAAAATCCTAATATTTACATATACCTCCCCTCTATGTGTATTCTCATCTGATGGTAAACCGCATATTAAAAAACTCCTCAATGTGTATGTCCCTTTATTTTAAAAAAATACACTCATATGCATTATTTTCTTCCCCAATACCCCCATATCAAATATAAGTGATATTATTTCTTAAACACGCTTCATGTATTTTTTTTAAACAATTAAAATTATATTTCCATGTACAATTTCAATCCATATAAACATTTAAAAATTAATTACAAAGCATCAATTTAATTGCATTAAATATCCCTTATCAAGGAACATATACCAAACTGACCCTCAATCTAACATCACAATTAAACTTAATTTTAAAATTAATAAATATCTTCCAATGAAATCCATTTACATTTAAAAACCCAAAAAATCATTCTACCAATTTCAGACTCAATTCATAAATTTTTAACACATAATTAATTTTAATTTATTATAAGAAAAATCCATTGTAATTTTTTTACATATCTTCTTACAAATATAAATGTTTGATACAATAGTTAATTTCATTTCTTGTAACCATTCGTTAGGAAACTCCATTTAAAATTCATCAATTAATTAAAAAACCCCCCAATGTGGAATAATTGCCACATGGCCAAACAATTTAGAAATGGGTATGTTAAAATAGAAAATTATAAAAAATTTAGGTCTATTAACCAATGAAAAATTCCATTTAAATATTTTAAATTTAACATATATCGTAACACATAAATTCAGACAAAATGAACTACACATACATTAAATTCTAAGAAAAATTGTGGGTAATATTGAGGGACTACCAAACATGTGTTTAAATAATACCACTATTGAGTATTAAAACTAGTTTAAAATGAATAAAAATATAATGATAATATATATAACCTCTATTGAAATAGGCCTTATTATCATAATCTAGTGTACAAATATATAGTAAACTATGTCATTTAATCACATTATTATATTTTTTAACATAAATATCAATAAACACACCCAAAAGATCGACTAACTCAATGTATTTGGAATTATACTTACATATGATTTCTATATGAAACTAAATAAATTTATTATTTAGTCTCTATAATAATCTCCAAATTAACTTTTACCTCAATCATCATCATTAGATTCCCTTTGGGAAACATACACAAAATGGGTGTGCTCTAAATCCATATAAAAGGGAAAAACATTTTAACACACCGTAAAATATTATTTTAGTTCCTTAAATGAAATAATAAAAGAATGATCTCATACATAATATTTTCTAATTATTGAAAAATCAATAAAACTCGTGAGGTCTTTAAAATATTATAATCTAGAAATAGTAAAAAAAACAATATTTGTCGCTAACCGCCCTGAAAACATCACCTGGTGGAGAAAGTTCAATCACTAATTTGGTTTACTCCCTTATAATATATATATAATTTGGAAAAACATCTACACCATACCTCATATAACTCCCCCCTCACAATGTCCCCATCTTGAGAGATATTTGAAACTACATAGAGATCATTCTATGGTTGGATTATCAAGCACCTTTTTGGAGGAGAATGTAGTGGTATGTATCTCCATCAAAATGGACATTTTACATCCTCTCCTAGATGAGATTACACTAAATTTCTAGGATATTTTATCATTATGAAGTTATCTTGTGGTCATATCTACTCACATGTACTGCACTGTTTAGAGAATTCAGGAAAACTACCTCCATGTCTACTGAAAGTGTCATTGGTTCAATTGAAAGGTCTATATATGTAAATTTTTCCATTATTCAGTGATCTTATATTTAGGTACCATTGAGGAGGAAATCAATCTATTTATCCCAAGAGACACATTGGTGGGTTTTTTCAATTCAGTATATCCCTCCTCCTCTGACCGTCTACAAGAGTTAGTGTCCTTGGTCATTGTAGATGATATTTATAATCCTTTTTTGGACTAGATACTGTTCTCTCCACCTTCCAGGGTTCAGAGTGGGGCCTTAACAAATTCAAATTTTGAATGTATCAGATGAGATTATGGAAAATTCTGGTTATCATCCCCTAGAAAATGTTTCTCCTTCCCCGTGATCTAGTACCATATGAGTCTTTGGTTCATTATACCCTTACTACATTCAATGGTAGCCTCATTTATCAAAATGAATTCCATTATGGAAAAATATGTAGCCTCTATATATTGTTCAGGCTATGTCCTTATTTGGGGTGCTCTTGTTTTCTCTTACAACGGAAAATATGTCATGCCTCTCATAGGGGAGGAACATGTCAAAATTTCTCTTCAGTCCCCTTTAATGGGTTCATGTAATGAATCCTACAGAGTTCTTCCATCCACCATTAGATAGACCATGTGCCTCCCAATGGAGTGTGCAAAATAGATCTATTGAAGTGGAATCAAGAATTCTCTCCTTCCTCAGCAATGTGCTTATAGGCTACAACATCTTGGGCCAATGACAGATTCACTATGTTCATTGTTTAATGTCATATATTGGAACGCTCACGGTATGGGGTATCGAGTTGTGTACATCTGTTTAACCACTAATATTAAAAAACAAAAGTCTCACTTATGACATTGGTGGACCCCATTCAACATTTATTGAAGATATAGGAGGTTTTATGTCACATATGGATTTATATCCTCTTATATTCATGTCTTTCTAACTCACATATCTATCTTATCTAGAGTAACTCTTTTTCAAATGAGTTGATATTTTCATCAGATCAACATATGACCATGAGGGTTTCTTGCGACACTCACAGTTTTTTCTCATTTGATTATAGAATATGGGAGTGCCAGTCAGATAATCCCTATAGCATGATCATGATACCTTCGATCTGGGAAATGCAGTAAGGAGAGTGGTGGGTGATTTAAATAATGACGATGGCCCGAAGAAGAAGATAATAAGGGGATAATTCCTTACTAGGTTATCTGATGTCGGATTCATTATAATGAATCCTAAAAGCCTCATATAAATGGGAGTTTTTATAGACTATTTCACCTTGTGTAAAAACAGAAGATTTAATCAGCAGACCTGGGGGTGCCTTGATCGTGTTCTATCAATGTGTCAAGCAATCTCATACTTCCCTGAATAAAAAACCCATATTACTCGAGGAATATCAGATCAATATTCATACCATGTTTCACAAACATGAAGGATGGAAAAAAAGGATGCTTGGAATTCACACATTTCAAGGAAGAACCATCTTTTTATCATCACAAATTGGAGGACTTTAAGAACAATCTTGTTCATGTTTCATGAAATATTAATTTTCCTAAAAGTGGAGACACCTAAAATAAGACCTTATTCTATTGGGGTCTTCACAAACACCAGTTTTATAGGACATTGATAGGATTAATCTAGACATAATATTTCATGATAACTCCCTTGAAGATAAATAGTAAGAAAATTATTTTTTTGATGTTGCCTCTTTCAACAATATATTGAAAGACATGGTTCATAACCATGAACGCGTGCCCCATGAGAGAGAATGGATCAAATGGCTCTATAAGGGGGACTGTAACTCAACCCATTTGTAGTTCTGTATCAAATAAAAAATGATATATGGAATTCCCAATAACATAACTATGGATGGATCATTCACTAACAAATTCGCGATAGTTGGGCCCTTGGAATTGTCCCACATCATTGGTCTTATGTCTGGTCAAAATCATGGTATGTCAAATCTTTTCAATGGAGGTGTTTCTTTTTTTTCTTTGTGTCATCCCCAAGGTTTCTTATACTAACTATAAGGTAGTTTTGGAAGCTTCTCTAATGAGCCATAAATTGTTTAGTAGATGAAATGTTTTTTCCGAGAAATCTCTCATGGACTCGATGGTTTCCTTGGGTCCTTGTTCAGCATGTCATGGAGTGTGGTTGGAACTGATATTATCGAGTCAGTGGAAGAAATATTTTATACATGAAATCTTCCCCACATTGTCGGTGCAAGAAATATTTTAATGGTAATAATTGTTAATGATCCCTCATACATCATCCAGTATAGACTTGTTAGTCTAGGAAATTTTACATACAACGTTTTAGGGAGTTTCATTAATAATTGACTCTCTTCTTACATACATCATTGGATATCTAATGAGTTTCACTAGTTCATATAGGAACATTTGTAAAAAGGATAATTTACTTGTCACATGAATTGATCAATGAAATTAATTACAAATCACATGGATCTAATATGATGATCAAATTAAAAATGGAAACAGAATATGATAGAATTGAATTGAATTTCATTCCAAGACTTTTATAAGGAATGGTATTCTAATCCTGAGAAGAATATATTATTTTCAGTTATTTTAGGTATTATTTATTTTATGTTACATTAATGTGTATGATAAATGGATTATTTAAGGCCATTAGGGTCCTTAAGCAAGGACCTCCACTATCCCAAACTATTTTTAAACATGCATAGGAGATCCCCAACAACAATATCAATAGGATCTAAAACAATGGAATCGTGTTTCTATATATTTTATAGATGAAAATAAATAGAATATACCATATCATGTATATAGATGATAAAATCATCTTCTTGAATGTGTGTTTTGGGTTGACTAGTTGAATAATTTTGGTACATAATGAATATTGAATATGGAGTAGGAATGTGATTAACCCAAGGAATAGTAGTGTGTTTTTCTCTAGTAGGCATTCTGAATCCCATGCTGCTCTATTTCCACTCCGTTAACCATGAAACGCGGTCACATTCCATTACAATATTTAGTAACCCCTATTTCTCTAAAAAGGCATCAAATCCATAATTTTGATCAACTTATAACTAGGATGTAGAGTGAAATTTATAACTGTAAAAACTTGTATCTTTGTTTTGATGGTAGAATTACACTCATTAACAATAACATGGCCTTCATCCTAGTTGTAACACCATGAGATTTTATGAGAAATATTCATTTTAATTTCATTGATGACCTATGTTGTACACTACACGAAAATTATCTTTCACTATACACAACACCATATTGGCTTGTATTTTACGCAAACACTATTCTTGGGTTGTGTTGCACGAGCGACCTTCCTCAATAGTATGTGTTGTACGCAATACCGAATTTCACTAAACAATGATATATTATTATAATATTATTATGAACTAGACATTATGAATCGTATTAACCACATTTTGTATTCTATAACATTATTATTCATCTTACTCATATTCTAGAACATGGTATGAGAACAAAATAAAATTTTCGGGTAAAATAAATATTTTAAAAAAAACACAGTTTTGCTACCTTTTGATGGAGCACCCACATTAAATCTAGATTTTGAAAAGTTTATAAGTTAAATAAGACAAAATAAACTTATTGATTTCAATATAGATATAAAAATTTAATTTTGATAAATTTTCTATATTTTTTGGTTCACTTTCATATTTTGATGAATTGTAAAAATACAATAAATTGTTCTTAAAAACAACTTTTTCATCAAGATAAATTAAATGGTTAAACTATCATATTGAATGGTTTTAAAGTATAAATAGAATAATTTTTTACCATTTAATATAATTCAAGTCATTAAATTAATTTTAAATTGAATTCATAGGAAAAAAATTACAATCATTTATAGTGTTTTAACGATAAAAACCCATTTTCTCAACAGCGGGATGAATTTTAAATTAAATACTGCAACTTCTGTGTTTTGAATTTTAAAAAATGGATTCCATATTTGGAATCAGTAGGTCCCAATTATGTTTATATGTTAATTTTTATTTTTTGACATTATGAATAGAAACTATGTTAAATTTTATTTACTATAGTTAAAGGTAAATAAGGTAATTATGGGTAAAAATAAGATTATAAAATTACCCTAACACCTAGAAAAATTCTATTGTATGAATAAATGTCGACCCATATCACCTCAGGTTTTGAATAGATTCATTTTATGGACTTTTAAACATGAAAAGGACCTAATTATTATTACAACCAAATAAAGTGACAACATGTCACAATCTTATATCTTATAAGTGTAATAAATTTTATTTACTGATAAACATCATACAACATTGAATATAAAAAGTCACCAAAAAGATAATAAAATTTTTTACATCATGGGAATTTATTTATAATTTTAGGTATTAAATAATTATTATTAATGGTGTCACAATAGTGATGTAGAAATTATTTAATTTATTGAAATATAAAATAAATGGCTTTAAAATTATTAAAATAAATATTAAAATAAGTATTTAATGTTCTCAATGAATTTTAAATATGAATATTACATAATAGGGATCTATTAAATATTTTTCTTCGAATATATCTTATGTGTGGATTTTATTTAATTTAAAACAATTGAATAGTTTCAAAATGGACACTATTTATATTTTATAAAAATAACATATTATTAATTTTTTGTAAAATATCAAAAATATTAAAAAATTATATATTGTAATTTATGTGGTCTAAAATGCCATAAAGTATCCAATTATGGAAAATTCAAAACACATAAATATTTATTTATAACAATTTAATATTTAAAATGTTATTACCAGAAATAAAATTAAACAGATTAAATTAGGATAAATCAAAATGATTTGGTTTAAAATAAACATAAAAGTTGTCTAAATTTTATTTCTATATCAGATTTCAACCCTATAATATCTCAAATTTGAATTGAGTCATTTTTGGAAAATTTTAAGTGGGAATGATTTTATTATTAACTAATATTTTATAGGTTTCCAAAGGTTCCCCTCTCTACTCTTATAAAAGGGAACCTCCTCCCTCTCCTCCTCATACCATTTTGAGACTTAAAGCTCTGAAAACCTCTATCTATTTCCATTATACACTTCCCTAGAATCATATTATAGGTCCTGATATTCTTAAAATATGAACACTAGTTTGATAATATGTTTAAACCCACTATACAAGAGTTTCAGACAAGTCTGGAAGAAATTGAACCTAAGGCAAGGGATAATCTCGCAATCTAAGTTTTATTCGAGATTGCATATACGTAAATATTTACTATGATTATATTTTTCTTCCTTGTCTATAAAAATATTTTTCATAAATTGTTTAATATTTGACCATGTATGTTTAAAGCCATGTTTACCCCATCTTTGACTTTAACTATGTGTTATGGAAGGAATAATTATTTTTTTACCATATCTGGTACTTTTTTACTTTTCCTTTAAAAGTACGAGGAGAATATTTTTTTAACTTATACAGAATGAACGAATTTATATGGTTTCATAAAGACTTATTTCAATGAATCTTTCTCTACATGATTTCATGATTATTTTCACCAAAATACTTTTCTTTTAAAATTTCATGGCATTTTGAGAAAAGAAAATGATTTTGAATAAGAAACTATATTTCTCTCAAAAATTCAATTCAAGTGTTTTATCAAAACCATTTTCCATATAAGATGAAATTATTTAATATGTCTATTTTTAAAGTATAATGTATCTATTATTTACATTGTTTAATTTTTATTATGATGAAATGATATCTACGTATTCTATATGGATTATTTTATGATGGGATGATGTTTATGAAACCCATTTTATTCATTAGGTTATGATGAATGATTTATGTTTATTTTATGGAACACGAACGAATGATTTCATTATTAGATGGGTGGAACCTGTACCTCCATATAATGCATTGGGAAATGATTTATATCTCATGAGATAGACATGGCTGGAATGACAAGTGAATCAGGTTCAGCAATACATGGAGAGAATAGCAAGTAAACCCGGTTAAGTAATGGAATTTGTCCACTATGATGGTCTTGGAAACAATGACTTGGATACTATAAAATTCATAACATGTTCTTGATGGTTTTCTACAATTACATGTTTTATTCCAATGCTATTTTATCCTTATTAATATTTCTTTACGATTTATGTCTTACATACTACCAAGATTTATTTAACAACTATAGATTTCTTATGTTTAAACGTTATGATCATGTTTTAATGTTTAAATGTATATGGTTTGTTTTATTTTTTCCATGATTACCCTTACTGAGCATATGAGCTCACCCTTTTAATATTTTCATTTTCCTAGGATATAAAAAACGTTTTTAGGTAAGAAAACAAAAGGGAAAGATCATAATGGGAGATGTTGAAGATCATTCACAATGATTAGAAGATTTTGTTCAAAGTCTCCAATGAAACCAAACTATTACATTCCTTGGGTGTGTATTTTTGTTATGTATTAAGTATTACACAAAATTAATTTAATATACATGTACATAAATCATGGATCTCTGTTGTTGGTATCAGAGGAATGGTTTAGTTAACCTTTGGAAATTAGGATGTGAAAACATTAGTGAGATACCAAGATATATTTATAAGGTATGTCTAGGTATGACCCTTAGGATAAGTATAATAAGAGGTTATAGTCCTAGAATTAGGGTAACGATCATAAAATTAATCCTACGATGTTAGATATTGTAAGTCCCCCCCCCCCCCCCCTTGATGATGTTGTTTTCCTAGTATGATATTTTCCTCATAAATTATTCTTTTTGGGTTTTAGAAAATAGATGGAAATAGGAAGATTCATGTTAATGGAGAATATGATAGACAATGGAATGACAGTCCTCATGAGAAACCAAATGAAAAAGGATTTCGAAGGTGAAACATTGTTAATATGCCTAATCAAAAATCTCATAACATGATCAATAAGATCAACATTGTTAAAATTCCTGACTCATCTAATAAGAGAATGATGTTGTTTCAGGATGATCATATAGGAATGAATGTTCTTTTTCACTCATGTAAATCTTGTGGGATGATGAATCAGGGAGAATGATTCAATGGAACTGGGAGATTTTTTGGCTGTGGAAAAGAAGGACACAATGCCAGTAATTTCAAAGGAAAAGGTTCAGTTAACACCATGGACAAGGATTATGGTATTGCTAAGACATTGAAAATGGTTAAATGTTTTAAATGTGTAATGTACGGGCATTATGAAAACCAATTCCCTAAGGGAAAATCACATGAAGTGAATAAGAATGGTCATATGGGTAGTATTTTTGATGATGATTATAAAGACACTACAATTGATATATGAGATGAAAGAGGTTTTGAGAATGAAATGATGAAGCTCAGTCAATGGTTTAAGAAGATAGTTGAATGATTGTTTATTTATCAAGAGGAATTTTTTATATGTAATTTAATGCTACTATGGAATGATGAGACATCTAAGGATTGTAACACTATTATTTTTCATAAATTATTTGAAAGTATATGTTTAATGATATTGGTAACCGTGAAAGGTTATTCAGATATTTTTTTAAAGCAGATGATATGCGCATAATGATGGGATAATGAGAAACTAATATGTTTGAAGTATTAATGAGCTCATGATTGATATAAGGACAAAGTGACATTATATTTTGAGTATATAGAAATTTTTTGATTTTAGTATGTGGAAAGAGTTATCTTTTGACAGCATTCATGTTTCCACTAAGGTTTTATGGTTATTCATGTTTCAAAATAATACATGATTAATGTATTCACATGTTTGGAATGTGACCAAAAAGATATATCTCATGATATATGGGGGACAAATGATAATATTTACATGCTTCGTATATGACCTCTCTAGTAATATTTTTCTCTATAGAGTGAGACTGGATAGAAGTATTTTAGATAACCCTAAAGAATGGAATGGATTATGTTGTACATCAGATAATGTTTTTTAAGGATAAAACATTTTTTCATGAATGTTATACTAGTATAGTTTTAGAAAAAGGGGAACTCGTAAGACGAGCGACAACCCATGACGTCAGAAAAAGTTGCGGAAATTGAACCCACAAACAAAGGGCGATAGGACATTATCACCTACCACATGCCTACAGGGGGTCCCTAGTTAGTAGAAATTAGTTTTATTTTATTAAGTGTTATGAAATATGAATTATAAATCCATTTCTAGAATCATATACTATTAATCTCACCATAGATGGACTTATGTATATTTAATTATTTGTGCTGATGTTTTTGTCAAAAAGATAGATGGAATGACCTATTATTATATCGCATGAACTGCTAACACTTCAGGATTGAAAAATTTAACTTCATTTCTTTAAATAAGTGATGAAGTGGAAATTGATCATGGAATAACCAACAATGATATTACAGTAAAATCAAGTAATTATTTATCCTTATGCAAATATTCATCAACTTTAGGGAAATGTTCTTGAAAACAAAAAACACTGTGCTAGAAAGCTCATATCCTATGAATCAGATAGTTCCTTAGATAATCCCAAATTTATGGCTTTTTTATTGTTGGTTTTTTCATATATATGTTCTCTACTACTCTTCATCAGATCATGATGGTTATATTTCTCTTATATATCCATATTTTCACATATATTATCCTAGGTGGAAACCTAGTTCTGAGTTACTTTTAGTGGCCGTTTTGGTTCTAACTTTCATTTTTTAAATTGATTTTTAGAATGAATTTTTACGATGTGTGTTTTTATGAAATAAAATTTTAAGTAGTAAAAAATTTATAACCCCGAGGAATTTTCAGGGTGAAATCCATTTTAAGGGGGGGTAGAATGTTACACCATGGGATTTTATGAGAAATATTGTTTTTAATTTCATTGATGTCATGTGTTGTATGCTACCCCAAAATTATCATTCTCTATATTCAATAGCTCATTATCCTGTATTATACCCAAATACTATTCTTGGCTTGTCTAGCAAGAGTGACCTTCCTCAATAGCGTGTGTTGTACGCAATACTGAATTTCTCTAAACAATGATATATTGTTATAATAATATTATAATCTATACGTTATGAATATTATTAACAACATTTTTAATTTTATAACATTATTATTCATCTTACACATATTCTAGAACATGGTATGGGAATAAAATATATTTTATGAGTAAAATAACTATTTTCAAAAAATGCAGTTTTTCCGCCTTTTGATGGTGCACCCAATTTAAATATAGTTTTTGACAATTTTATAAGTTATATAAGACAAAATAATCTTATTAATTTCAATAATGATATAAAATTTTACTTTGGATAAATTTGTTAAATTTTTCTGTTAACTTTCATATTTTGTTGAATAGTAAAAATACGATAAATTTTTCATAAAATCAACTTTTTTCATCTAGATAATTTATATGGATAAATTATAATATTGAATGGTTTTAAAGTATATATAGAATATATTTTTTCCATTTAATATAATTCAAGATATTATCATTAATTTTATATTGAATTCATAGGTAAAAACATTTCAATCTTTTTGAATGTTTTAACTTTTAAAACTGATTTTCTCATCAACGAGATTAAATTTAAATTAAATACATTTACTTCTGTGTTTTGAATTGGGAAAAAAGGATTCCATATTATGAATAAATATGTCCAAATTATGTTAATCGGCTAATTTTTATTTTTAGACCTTATGAATTGTAACTACGATAAATTTTACTTTCTACAATTAAAGGTAAATCAGGTAATTAAGGTTACAAATAAGATTATAAAATTACGATAACACCTAAAAAAATTCTATTGTATGAATAAAAGTCAACCCATATCAGCTAATGGTCTGAATATATTCATTTTATGGACTTTCTACCCTGAAAAGGATGTAATTATTATTAAATCCAATAAAAGTGACCGCATGTCACTCTCTTAAATCTTATTAGTGAAATAAACTTAATTTAATGATAAACCTAATAAAACATAGTACATTAATAATAACTCTAAATATAATAAAATTATCTACATCGTTTTAAATTATTTATAATTTTTATAGAATAAATATTAATCATTAATGTTGACACAATAGTTGTGTAGAAGTTATTTTATTGATTGAAATATCAAATAAAAGGATTTATAAATTTTAAAATAAATATTTTATGAACTATTTAATGTGATCAACGAATTTTAAATATTAAAATTAAATATTATGCATATATTAAATATTTTGGTTTCATTAAATCTTATGTGTGAATTTTATTTAAATTCAAATAATTGAATAGTCCCAAATTCAAAATATTGATATTTTATATAAATAACATATTAATAAATTTTTTAAAAAACACAAAAATATTTAAAAATTATAAATTGAAATTTATATGGTCAAAAATGTCAAAAAGGTATCAAATTATGGACAATACACAACCCATCTGTAATTATTTATAACATTTTATAATTTAGAATATTATTACCACAAATAAAAGTAAATAGGTTAAATAAGGATAAATCAAAATGATAAGGATTAAAATAAACACAAAACATGTATAAATTTTATTGTTTGATGATATTTCAACCATTTATTATCTCAAATTACAATTGAGTCATTTTTTGGTGATTTTTAAGTGGGTTTTCATTTTGTTATTAACTAATATTTTAGAGGTTTCCAATGGTTCCCCTCTCCTCTCTTATAAAAGGGAACCTCCTCCCTCTCCGCCTCATAAAAATTTGATCCTTCAATATCTTCCAAAATCTGCCCATTTACCTTATACACTTCCCTAGAAACATACTAGAGGTCCTGATCTTCTTCAAATACCAACTTTAGTTCCCAAAGAGGAGGATTAGAAGAGGCGCGTCAAAAAAGAGGTAATATCCTTTACCAATTTTTTCAAATTTATTTTTCTTCTACTTCCTCTTATTTAAATGTTCCATTATAAATTAATAACATAATTATCACTAATATACTGATATGTTATTATAAATATGAAACAACCCCATTTTACCTTCTATCCATCCTATGAAAAATGAAATCATCATGCGTGCGTACTTATTTAATATCGTCTTCACGACGGGGTGTAATCTGGTTTCCACCACCGCCTTACTTGGATGGGTATAATGATGTAAATAATTACTATATATGATTATTATAACATAATAATGATTCTTAGATATTATATAATCCACTGCAATTCCATTAAAGAATTATGAGAATGATATCATCGTTTATGCGTACGTACAGATTACCATCTCCACAACGAGATGAGATTCATTCTCCATGATAACCATTCAAGAATGATTATAAAGAATAAATAAATAATAATAATGAAAGATAATTAATAATAATGGTAATTTATTTATGTACATATATGTTTCATTTTCTTAATTCCATTCAATTCACTATGGAAATGAAAACGGCGTCCATGCGTACGTACGACCTACTGACTCCATGAATGGTGTATTTCATTCCATTTATCGATCTATCATATATATTTATATGATGAATATATATAATATATAATAATGTTTTACATTCTGGAATTAATTAATTCAGGAAATAAGTAATAATATCAAGAAAAAGAAGTCCAATCACGTACCATAAATGGAACAATTTTCCCCAAATTTATGCTTTAACATGGAATTAACAAAATAAAGGGGAATATAAATTCATAAGTTAATCATATATGATATCATAAATATTATTATGGTTCTGTTACAAGTTAATAATATGTTTAAACACACTATACAGGAGTTTTGGTCATGTATCGATGAAATTGGACTTAAGGTAAGGGATAATTTGGCAATCTCATTTTTATCTGATACTACTTATACGTAAGTATTTACTGGGGTTATATTTTTCATACATGTCCATAAAAATGTTTTTCATATAGTGTTTAATATCCTTTCATGTATGTTTAAATTCATGTTTCCCCATCTTTTCCTTTTACTTTGTGTTATGGAAGTAATCTTTCTTTTGATTACTAAGCATGGTAATTTTTTACTTTTCAGTTAAAACTATGAGGAGAATGTTTTTTAACTCATACAGCATGAACATATTTTTATGGTTTCATAACGACTTATTTCCATGAATCTTCCACTACACGATTTCATGATTATTTTTAAAAAATATATTTATTTTAAAATTTCACGGCATTTTGAGAAAAGAAAAGGATTTTGAAGAAGAAATGATATTTCCCTCAAGAATTCATTTCAATTATTTTATCAAAACCATTTTCAATATAAGATGAAATTATTTAATATGTTTATGTTAAAAGTATAATGTCACTATTATTTACATGGTTTCATTTTTCTTATGATGTGATGATATCCATTTATTATATACGGATAATGTTATGACAAGATGATGTTTATGAACCCCATTTTATTCGTTGGGTTATGATGAATGATTTATGTTAATTTTATGGCACACGAAAGAATTATTTCATTATGAGGTGGTTTAGCACAATATCACCCTCCAATAAAATTGATAAATATTTATATCTCATGAGATAGACATGGCTGGAAGGTAAAGTGAATCTAGTTCAGTAATACAGGTCTGGAACGGTAAGTAAACCCGGTTCAGTAATGGACATTGTCCACTATGATGGTCTTGGAAACAATGCCTTGGAAACTATATAAATCATAACATGTTATTAAAGGTTTTAAACAATTACAGGTTATATTCCCATGATATTTTTCATTATTAATGTTTCTTTTGGATCTATTCCTTACATAGAGACAAGATTTATTTCACAACTCAAGATTTTTTATGTTGAAACATTATGTTCATGTTTATAAGTTCAAATGCATATTTTTTGTTTTATTTTCTCCAAGCATAACCTTAATAAGAGTTTGAGCTCATACTTTTTGTGTTTTCATTTCCCCAGTATATAAAGAAAGGTTTTAGATAATAAAACTAAAGGGAAAAATCTTTATGGGACATGTTGTAGATCATTCACCAGGATTAGAAGATTGTATTCCATGTTTCCAAAGACACTAAACTATTAAGGTCATCGTGTGTCAATTTTTGTTGTTTATTAAGTATTCTGATAAATTAATGTAATATACATGTACATCAAGATTGGGTATCTACACTAGTAGATTCATTTTATTCTATTAGTGTCTCTAAGAGGGAGATTAATAATATATATCAGATCATAGCCTCGTTTTTAAGGGATGATCATTTAGAAGGTAAGAACCAATGGCCTCCTAGAATGAGGATGGAAAAATTGTTAATTTATGGGGCGATAAGAGAGAAGCATATGGAGGAATCCCTGATTTAAATTCATTCATAAGATTATTGGTAATTATTAATAGAATAGTCTCATTGGGAGAGTTATATGAACAAACAAACATGATGAAGAGATAGTTGTTCTATTGGGGGGACTCATCCACTATTTAGCATTTGATCCTTCCAGATATTCATCTATTACTAATGAATCCTTGATTTATCATGGATAGGGGTGAAATCTCATAATGGTTTCATAATTGGGATGGTTTCATTATCATTTTCCCTATAGGCCCTACCCCGGATTCATCATTTCCAAAGGATTGTATATATACTGACATCAATGATGCTATTACTAACATGTATTATAGCAACATATAAGATGAAATTGGGATCCATAAGGATAAGGATAAATGTATCTTCACAAATTCCACTTCGGTATCTTTTTATGTGAAGGATTACATCAATGTGGCTCACACATCTAAAATTATCCATTAGTGGGGGTAACACTTTGGATGAAGGATCTTACTTCCAAGATCAATTTATTTCTCTGGAGAATCATGAACTATATTTAGATACTCATGAGAATATACAATTCAAGGTATTCCACTTGGCTCTAGGTGTTCATGTTGCAAAAACAACAACATGAAGAATTTTAATCTCATTTTTTTAATATGAGTTGTCTTTCATAATTTGGAGGTATGTTGTAGAATTCACTTGTATCTCTTCCATGGATCTCATGAGTCATATTTTTTTTGAAGCATTTGATTCATGGATCTAGTGATATAGTTCATCAAAGTAAGGTGATATCTTCTAAGAAAATATATGGCTATTTTTGTATTTAGAGGGAATGGAAAAATTACCTTTTTGAGGAGGACTAGTCCTAGGAAGATTCAATATTTGTCCGAACAAAATTTATGTTAATAAACCTATATTTTATTATGATGAACTGGATGGAAACACTCACCCATAGTCTTATTTGTACTGATGTCTCACTCCCGCACATTAGCTACTATAACGACCATGTTCATTGGGTTCATTGGTACCCCCACCCTTCACATCTAAAACTGAATACAGATGGATCATTCATCTATGTGATGGAAAAAATGGTTTGTTACGAGACTAAAATGGATCTCTCATTATAGTGTTTAGTGATTCCTTATGAAATAGTCACCCTCTCCATGTGGAATCCTTGATCATCCTCATTAGACTTCAGGTTTTCTACCTGATGAACATTACCTTGGTAGTTGTGGGAATGGACTATGTCATCCTCTGGGAATCATTGAATGATTATGGAAGGATTCACTGGATTATCACATATACAATTATAATGTGACACATGTTTATTAACAAATAGGTGAATGTACTCCACACCTATTGGGAAGGAAAAATGTTTCTGTCATTCTTGGCATCTCAGATTTCTCACACAATATTCCTGAATTTCTTCTATATTTTGTTATTCCATCCCCCATTGGGATAAACATTATTAATGAGAATATGCTTGTATTACATTATTTTTGTCCCCCAAATTGGTACCTTCTCTTACGATCTATATTCCATTAATTAGATAAAAGTATTATTTTTCCCTTAAATTTTCTTCAAAAATAATTATATATTTGTCCATAATGCACTATATAATGAAATTAAATTAATTAAAAAACAATTTAATAACCCTTTAAATATATATTTTATCTACTATAATATCAATTTATTATGTATTCAATTGTAACAGGATAACATTTATTTATTTCTTTTCTCCAATGGTGTTTCATTCAATGTTCTATGTTCAAACCACTTGTTGATAAATATTGATGTCCTTATCAAATGTCACTAAAACACCAAAAGTGAAATAAAATGGTTTTAATTTACGTCAAAATTTTAAATTCTCCAATTTTTTATCAGACATAAGTGTTATTTATTTAGTAAAAATGTTAATGTTATTTGATTAGTTTATTTTGGTTCTTTTAGAGAAAGAAATTATATGATATGCTTTTAATTATTTTTTATCAGCACATATTTATTCAAAAATGTGAAAAGATATAAAATATATATTTCCAAATCATTTTAAAGCATTATATGGTAATTTTATCCTTTATTATAGGTGGAAATTGAAAAAAACTCATCATCCATGAATATGGTGAAACATCATAATATATGAAATGGTTTTAATTTTAGAATAAATGTAAAAGAGATGTAAATACAATATAACTATAAGTATATAGTTTGGGGTTAAATTATTACATTATATCTTTATAAAATAGATGTAATGCTAGAGGAATGAATAAATTAGTTCACATATCGAACATGATGTTTATTTTAAATTCATATTACATGAAATACAATATTGTATTTTATATGATAAAATATTTGGCCACTTTATTGAATACCTATATATAAATCATAATAATCTTCTTAGAATTCATGTTAAATGAAATGTGAGAAATAGGTAATCACAAATTCATTGTATGGTTATGTATATAATGGATGATAAATATTGTATGAATAATGTGTTTGGAAATATATGACAATGAAAAAATTCTTTAAAAGTAATCAAATTAAAAAAAATATCCATAGATAAAAAAAGTCCAAACATCATGTTGAAATAATTAAATATTATTGACTTAATACATATTTTTTGGTATCATTAATCATATAATTGAGGCCTAATTCTAAAACATCATAAAAATAGCACCATGGACTCAATATATAACATAATATATAACTGTGATACAGCTCAACCACAAATTAATCTTGTTTGAATCATGTTAATTATCATTGCATTGAGGGGAAATGTAATTTATATTCCAACCAATGTCATAATAATACTAATGCATTCTTTATATGAAATTGGTGAATCATAGTCAACCTAAACATTCCCATTGAAAAAAAAAACTCGATTAATTTCAATACATTCCTCAATAAACAACATAATTAAAAAACATCCATTATAATGTTGTTAATTAAATGAAAATGGTACATAACATATAAAACTAAACATAAAGATCTTGTCAATATATGTTTTATTGTATCATTAGATTATTTCTTTATCATGAGATTAAAAAATCGATTTTTACATTGATTAAAATACTTTAAAAATATCAGTATATTAATTCTAGTGGAAAATTCCATTGCATTATGAACAATATAATTCAAAAATAATAATAAATTCATTTTCATTAAAATTTTCATTTTGAAATTTAAATGGGTGATTCAAAAAAATTTAGTCATTGTTGAGATATATTATATTCATTTTATATGTTTTAAAAACATTCCTATTACACTTCTATAAAACTGATTTCATGTTCCAAAAATGAAAAGATGATTTTATTTCATCAATTTGGTAAAAATTAAATTAATTTTTAAAGATATATATTAATACTAATTGGAAATTAGTAAAATAATTTTGAAAAAAGTTGACACAAGAACATGGAAGAAAATGGGGTTTTGGATAAATAGAGGAAGGATGTCGGAATTTCATTAAACATTTTCACAACCATTTTAATTACTAAAAAGGGGATAATTGTAATATTAAATTAAATGTTCAAGAATAACCATATGAGAATAGTACCTAATTTTTTTGTGACATAAATATCGAATATTTCCCATAAGGATTATTTCAACATTAATTATCTTGATTAGTGTTGATATTTTTAAATACCTATCTACCTTAGAATTTATTTCATTCTTATTTGTACGAACCTCTATAAAATAAATACGTATTTATTATAAAAATATTAAACATAAATTATAATTTATTAAATTTAACATATTACTTTTATATAGTGTTCTATCATTCATTTAAGAATACTTTTTGTTAAATTTAGTGATTTTTGTAATAACTATATTACTTTTTATCTAGTTTTTAGTTCTATATTTTTTATTTGTAAATCAATCAGGGTGAAATAATATAATGAAATATAATAAATATATGAATATAATTTTCATTCCATATGCACATATTTATAGAATCCAAAATATTAATAGAGTGGAAAATCAATTACCCTGCTAATAAAGACGGTAGGTCGTACAAATGAATGTACTTCATTTTATCATTTCAATTGATGTAATGAAAGAAAGAAAGATAATTATTCATATTTAAGGAATCATAATTATTTCATATAAATCATATATATAAATAAAATAAATCATAATTATCATTTAATTAAAATTAATTGAAAAATGAACAACATTATTTTGTGGAGGTTGTAGGACACACATTTTCACGAGCGAAATTATCATTTCCCAATAATATGTAAGGATATGATATATATATGATAAAAAAATCCATAAATATAATTATTTCTTAAATATAATATATAATAATTAATCTAAAAAACATACCATCCATCAAATATGGTGATAAAAAAATTATTGTATCTCTTGTTAGAGACATTAAGTCATATAAATGCACCTATGATACTTTTCAATTACCATTGGAAGGGAAATATAATGAATCATGGAGGATTCAGAATCATGATATTTTTTTGTATATATATCATAATAATGTTAAAATTTTATAATAAATAAAATATATTTATAGGAGGTAAAATATGAATTAAAAAAATGTGATCTAAAAAATATGATTAAATCTTATTTGGTAGATCTATTATGGATTTCATATTAAAGAACATAGGGTAGGTATATTTGGTGGAAAATAACTTCTAGATTTTTTTTTTATTTTTAATGGATAAATAATTATATTTTTGATAATATACAATGCGCAATGTGGTGTTAATATAAGAAAAGATGGGCATCCCTTTACATGTAATGGAGTGGAACCACATTGAAATTATTAAAATAATAAATTATAGAAAATTAATTCTCTATAAAAATGAATTTAAATTTATAGATACTAATTCGAGGTATGATGTGCTTTTAATAAAATCATCAATAATAATTTGTATAGTTTTAAGTCTTATTTAAAACCTTATATTTTCGCTTAACCCCATATAAAACCTTATAAAATTAAAATATGTAAATGAATTTTTTAACACTCGAATGGTTTTAATTTTAAATAAAGGTTACAACAGACTCATAATGGAAAAGGAAAGATATTACTAATCATAACTAATCCCCATTGAACTATTTAAATAATTTAAATTAATTTAATTTTTTTTATTAAAATACGACATTCATAATATAATATTCCCATCAATTTGGACACTATTAATTTAATTTCAATGAAAATACATAAATTAATTGTTTTAATTAAAATATTTTCATTTATCAAAAAGCTAAATTTCCGTTATATTTTATAAAATTCATTGAAAACGATAAGAAAATATAATTATATAACCTTTAAAAAAAATTATAATCATTTATTTTCTTTTTTCATTAATTGTAAAAATATCGTGTCAGCATTACATAACTATTTAATGTAATTATATAAGTTATTAAAAAATTAAATAAACATACATCCGGAAAATATCATATTTGTTCATCATATAGATGTTTGCGTTCTATAGATATTTTTCAATATATGAACAGATAAAAAGATATAATATTAGGAGACCGACATTTAGTATGTTTCTTATACTTATATATAATATTTTTCATTTTCATGCATAAATGTCCAATAAATAATAAATTTTGACATTATGGTTATAAGGAAATATTATTCATCAACCATTAATAGTTAAAATAAGAATATATTGCTGTATAATTTTGTTTTGACTTGCATTATCATCATTTTTCCTTTATAGAGGTGATAAATTTTAACATTGTTAATATTCGTAATGCCTAAAAATAAAAGAGACTATTTTACCAGATTTAGACCACCTAATTCAAAAAAATAACATATATTATTAAATTCAATATCATTATGAAAATTATATTAATTTTATAATACTTGTGGAAGACGTGATGAAATTCTCTTTTAAAATAAAGAAGCTTTGAAGCATACAACTTGATTTATTCTAATCTCATGAGTAGTATATTTGTGGGATGAATTTTATGACATTATTCAATATATAATATATAAACATCAATAAAATAACTCCTAGATATTGAATAATTTAATTAATTAAGATAACACAATGGTTCATGCATATATATACTTTTTAGAAAAAAACTACATTATTTTCAATTGATATAAATTTTCAATCATAAGTAATTAAAAACTAAAGATTTTAATTTATTAAATTTTAAACAATACATTTTCCTAAATAATTTAGTCTTATTCATAAACACCAACCCAAATATCATATGATTTCAATTAAATAATACTTTAATAGAAGGATTTGGTCTATTTAAACTCTGTGTTTGGTGTAACGCATAATTTTATTAAAATATAATTTTTTAAATAGAACTATAATATAACATATCATGGTGATTTATTGTACCCCAATTTAAATTAAAGTCACCATTAGAAATACATTACCATAATATAATTAAATAAGATATCTCTTGCTCGTTAAAACATTTTGTTCTATTTTAGCTTTGTAAAAGTCATGGTTTCACCATAAAAATACTACTTGAGTGGTATTATTTATTTGAAATTTATCCTTATGATTCAAAATATAAGCTCATTATTCCTCAAAAAATAGATCAAGATATCATATCATTACATATATGATTATTATGGGGGAAGGATCATGTATTTAAATTCTCATGATTGATACATGGGACACATCATTGACATGGGATTGGTTCGGTGGATGTTCTAGATGATATGTTACCACCCCAATACAATAAATAATCCCTAATGGTCTGATATACATTGTTATTAAATGTATCCTCTATCTAAATCAATTCACCCACTTCTTGGGAGATATTTTTTCAAATTCATTTTCACCATCTTAACACTGTAGATCATTCTAAGGATTGTCAGTATAATACTTTCATTGACTTTGAGCCGCTCCAATGTGTTACTGAAGATATCTGACCATATCTACCACATCCACATCATGGTAGCCTCCATATATATTTTTCTCTACAACATAAATTAATTTCACCAGATTTTTATAATTTATTTAATTTAGATATTCATAAGGACTCATCTTATTACTTTATGAAATGTTAATACTATATGAGAATTCCTCTAAAGGAAGGTGTTGACAATATACCACCATTGAAATCAATATAGAATGATATCAAAAATCCATATGTATTTTTATTATCTGATATGAATAGATATCTATATGAGGATGATATATTGTACTAAATGTGAACTATGAAACTATTTCTTAATAAAGATTTTGTTATAAAATAAAGGCAATTCGAGGATCCTTATTAGATTAAACCTAATATAGAACTCCAGGATATCATACAAATTCATTTAAAAATTAATAGAATCTCATTCAAAATAATATTTTTACCTTGATGATGTATTGTGTGTCTACATCATATGTTTAAAGAATAAAACCACTATCATATAATTTAATTTAGATATTGTGTGGATTCCAATGATGAAATATGTTATGATGTTTTCCCATTTCCATTATGTTATGGGAAATGCTTTAAACTTTCCTAGATTTAAATCTGTCATTCTTAATTATCTAAAATACCATGAACCTAGAAACATATTATACATTTTATGTCATAAAATTTACCAACCGAAAATACAAATTCAAAAAAATTTCATCACTTCAAATGTTGTATGGGAGAAACAAATACACCATTCTAGAAACTTATCATTAAATCAAAATCATGTATAAATTTAACAACATTTAACACCATCTTCAACAAATCAATTTCAACCGTCAACAAATCATTAATATTGACAGTGATATATTGTCAAATACTCATTAGATAATTGTAAAACATGTCTTCATCCTTTAATATTTACAGATCCATCATTTCAAAATCCATATATATTAGATCATTGTTATAATAAACATTAATAAGATAGATAGAACCTTCAAAATCACATAATATTAAATCTTGTTTTTATTATCATGATTGCAATGTATTTAGCATTCATAAAAATTAATCATCTCCATATATCTTATCTGGTGCATGTTAAACTCTTTCATTATTAAAATAAACATTAAACATTAATAATTAGTTTATATTTAAATCATTTCTCCATAACTATTTGTTTTCTATAATTTTATTGACAAAAATCATTGTATTTAACTGTTGATCATTAGTTGGGTAATTTTTCCGGGACATTCATTGGGTTTGATTCATGAGCTATTACAATATCATTCTGCATGGGGAAACACAACAATAATATCATTGAAACATAACTATTGATGATAATACCATCTATACTATATGGTATCATGGTCACTTGTTCATTGACTAACTATCTATTTGGTTCCTTTATAGATTCCAATAATTTATCTATCCAAATTAACTTTTCTCCCCTTCAAGTTAAATTGGTGAGTTGGTGGGAAAACCATCATATATTCTTCAAAAAGCATCAATAATATTATCAAAACTAAGTATTCTATATATCCCATTCACCATGGTTGGTATTGTCCAAGTTTTATTAACATATTTATTTGATATATGCACATATATAACCTTTATTGAAATTATGTGACCAAATTGTGGGTCATTTTATAACCAATATACAATTATGGTTAGTTCTTAAGGAACATTTCATTCACAAGGGTCTTCAATAAAAACCTTAATAGATCATCGTTATCAACATTCATCATTAAATATATAATAAAATCTTATTTAAAGAAAACACATAAATTGATCATTGAAATATATAAATATTGTATTCATTAAATTTATGAATATGGAATGGTAATTAGTAAGAGCACATGGAATCAGTAAAACTTCATCGTATTCAAATCTTGAACTGAATTTTTTCTTGTTAATATCATCCTTTAAACCAACATTTTTTTATATAATGAAAAATATTAATATGTTAAAATTATGTATTTTCATTTAGTTGATTAATAATTCTATCAATTCAAGATTTAAGATACCTTTCGTGATATTTATAGTGTTTTGTTCAGGAAAATCAATACATAGATGCCTTATTACATATTTTGAATTTACAAAATAAATATATGCACACCATGGTGGTGAAAATGTCCAATTGTATCACCTGTAAATACTCTCATGGAGTTGCTTCTTCAATTATAGTAACTCAATCATGGATATATTATTTAGTGTATTTGAAATAACTACTTTATAAGGTATGAATTATATTGAAACTCAAACTCTCTATTTTCTGTATGAATAGAAAAAATCTTATATAAATACATTGATAAATCTCTCAAAATAATCATATCATTGGTATTGAGGTTTTCCCATCCATATAAGGTAAAAAAACCATTCAAATAGGAATAAACACCAATATGATGGTTTAGATTTCCATAAATTTCCATATTAACCATCACACTAATAAATTGTCATATTTTGGTTTAGAATTACTAACATGACTAAAATTTGTAAGAGATTAATGTGGTATTTTTATATACATATATCCAATCCATGGGCATGATAATATTAAATTTGAATATATAGAAAATAACTATATATTTAGTTAGAAAATTCCCATAAACATATATTAGAGATGAGAAATGAACTTCAGAAGTTACCATCAAAAAATTACATGTTTTCAAATCTATCCAAATATATTGTCATAAATTTAATGAAATGATACAATTATCACATTTCTAGAAAATTATATTGTGGTTATAACCTTAATAATATAAATTATCGTCAATTAACATGTGATTGATAAGTTTACATTTCACAAAGTCTTTAAGGACATCATAATTAGCTGTAATAATTTGATAATCTTGGCCTCCCCCCTTTGGCTTATTATTTCATATGTTATCTTGATCTTTGAGGGATTTTGATTGAATTGTTCCACTTATCGTTATAGTAAAATCATAGTATAAATATATATTCTACCATACATTTATATTCATGGGAATGATCTCATTTTTTTATACACATGATGAATATTATTTTCCTTTAATGAGTGTACCTGGGTGTTTCTTTTCATAAGTATTACATTTTGTTAAATTTATATTCTCTACTACCTACGTACTTTTTTTCTATACTATCATTTTCCAATCATTCTTTCACTAAAATCCATAAGACATGGAAAATTATTTATTTTTCATCAGAGTACATGATATTTTGTCATCATATGAAGAGAATATTTTCGAGATTAGTTTTCTTCGAAATAATAGATTAATAATATAAAAGAAATTGTCAATATGGATATCTGGATTACATAGATAGTCCAAAAAATTAAATTCTAACTTTTTATTGATATATTAATACATAAAAACCTTTTTATATTTTTTTAATTAGTCTGAGGAATTGATTCTCAATATCATTTTTAGTTTTTATAAGAAACATTTCACTATAAAAATCCATTAAAATCCTTCAAATACATGATTTATATTTACAATTTATCCATGTTTTTTGAATAAATTACAACCATTTATCTTCATTCCTAAAGAGACAACATAATATAATGAATACATTTTTCCTTAAAATACCTCCTAATGAAAAAAAAATATTTTCTCAATTGAAAATTTACACTATTCATCTGAAATTGATTTTTAGTCTCCTTGAATAACAAAGGTGGTTAACACATGAAGCATTCTAAAATTGTTACATTAAATTATGGATTAGTAGATAGATATATATATACAAGTTAATTTCTCATAACCATAGTTAACATCAATAATATCATAATAATTTATTCATCAAATGGTGTGCTTCAAGAATCAATATTTTAACTATATGGTAAATTCCTACATGGATTATATTCAATAAAAATGTTTCTATTCCTTACACTAGCCACAATTCCAATATAATGACATATACTAGATTATATTATAACATTATGAAAAATTATGTATATTTTCAAAACTAGTTAAATACATAACATTATTTGATAATTCATATAAAACTAATATCACAATAATAGTAACAGATACATTGGTATTGTTTTCAAATCATAAATATTTTTAAATAATTCATAATAATTCATAAATAAAATAATAATTATCCAAGGAATATACCTAAAGATTTTCAAACCATGTGTGTTTCATGTTCATTTTTCTTTCACCATCTGATAATAAATTAAAATCCTAATATACACATTTCAGTGTTATTACAATTAGGTAGAAGTATTCCATAGCAACATATGCACATTGTGTCCATAA
This sequence comes from Viscum album, assembly GCA_963277665.1. Lineage (NCBI taxonomy): Eukaryota > Viridiplantae > Streptophyta > Magnoliopsida > Santalales > Viscaceae > Viscum > Viscum album. Next base: position 2,012,081,887 of record OY728153.1, on the reverse strand, counting down.
ATATATTTTATAGGAAATAAAAATAATATGTGACATAAAAATATTAGGATTTTATCCTATATATTTGAATATCTAAAATCTCAATCACATTGTAATATTCTATAACCTATGTATATATAAATATAATTCTCAAGGATTTTAATAAACATCCCCAAAAAATTAAATAATAACCTAACCATATTAACCTTGAGAAAAAAATACTATATTATATTAGTAAAATCTATAAGAAATAATATCTTATAGGAATAAATATTATACTATTATTGGAAGATGAGATATGAACTTGAATTTCCTATTATATGAAATTCCACATTTTATTTTATTTGATAGCAACATTTTCCCCATTATAAAATAACAACATATCAATCATTAAAACATTACTAGTATCCTAGGAAAATTAAATGTAATAAAGGGGAGAGTTAAATGCTCATTGCGGTTATTAATATTGTATGATCGATTTGTGGACAAAATAATAAGACTAGAACGAAATGATAATAATATAATTCCATATAACCCCATGATATAAAAACATTTTCAATGGTCCAAAAATTTAAAATAATATAAATGAAATTAAAATATGAATTCATAATTAATTAATTATTAATTCTATAGAGCATAAACATATTTTTTGAGGCATCATGACAAAATATGTAAAAAAATGCCTTCGTGGGCCGGTTCCATGAAATATTATATATATGGGTAAGGCCTCATATAATCTTAGTATAGATAATCTGATGAGAGAGACTCATTCATTGAGGGGTTGCGTAAATTTTGTTCCCACCTATAACATAATAAATCCAATTTCTCCCTCATATGAGAGGTATTAAACAAAATAAACATAAACATTTTTATTGTAATGTTGTTATATGAAATATTAATACATTATCTATGTAATAATGAACATTGTAAGAAATCAATAGTGAAATGGTGACTAGTTTCAAAATGTTACATCCCAAGTCAAACTGATCATAAAAAACCCATAAAAATAATTTTAATGTTACCCATAATTTTTTTTGAAACCCATAATTGTCCATACCGGATGTTGAGGTAGATAAAAATACATTAAAATGATCTCTGGGAAAGTATTTGATGATATAATCATTTTTTATGATATTAAAGATAATTGAAAAATATTATGGATGACAAATTATTTTGAATCAGTCTTGTAAAATTTTGATGGAGGATTCAAAAACATTATCAGTCAATATGGGGAAAAATATTGATTCTTTACATTATAAAAAATATTCCATTCTCTCATTTATAAAAAGATAAAAAGTATATTGACAACATGGGTAGAATACATATTTTTAACCATTTTTAAAAAAATAAATCATTTTATAAAAATTTTATTAAATAATTATAAAATACTAAAAACATTTAAAAAATACATTCATAGAACATGGAAATGAATAAAATGTTATTCAACTGATGAGATGAATGATGTTGAATTTTCATAAAAACATTTGTTCAACCACTATAGGTACCAAATATTGGAATATATTAAAATTTCAAAAAATATTTATAAAAATAAAAAATATATTAAAATAAAATGTTTAAATATATAAATATCAGATAAATATCCTAAACAAGGCATTAAAATAAAAAATCCTATAATAATGATCGGATTGTGAAATAAATTCTCACTATAAGTTCGGATTCCATCATATTTTTCTGTACCTAACTTATAAAAAATAAGGATTTATTATAAATATAATATACAACCATACCCATATATATGAAAACATACATTAATGAATTATAATACATTGTTATCCTATTATAAATATTTTATTTTTCATAATCTCAGTTGCTGATCACAACTACTTAATTTGTCATGTATGATCGCGTTTTGTAGTGTTAGTAATTATATATTGATCGAGGTTTCTTCATTTTAAAAATATAAATAATTATATTAAATATTAGGTATATTACTTATATACAAACATAGTGTAATCCATATAATGTAAATAGAGGAAAATAAATTAATCAGATAGTGTATTTGATAGGAAATAACTACGGATAAACACTTATTTAACCTTTAAACAATTGTAATGAAATTATAATAGATAATTAATCGCATTTATAGATTTGTTTTTGTAACATATAAATGATATATAATAATAAAATATATCCTCATTAACAACATAGGATTAAAATATCGGAAATTAATCCCATCGTTACATGGAGGTGGGAGTTAACATCTACACAGAAGTGATGTTATCATTTCCCATTACCTAGAACGGAAATAAGGATAATATGATACCATAATTCTAGGTGTGTAACTTTTCCATAAATATTTCATATAAAAATTAAACTAACAAAAAAAATCTCATTTGTTATTTTTTTATGAAAAATGTTTTCTATCACTATGTGGAGATAGTAATCGGTTACTATGGATGAGTGATACATTCACTTCTAAGATGATGTGAAATATGGTTGATGGTGTATGTTTATGAATAATTATAACCTTTCAGTATTTTTAGATCATTTATAAAATCAGTTTATGATATATAAAATTAATTTACTAGTGGTATATCCTAAACTATAATATATATTACTATATCTTATCGTGAGTACATATTCATTCGATGAACATATTTTGGTATCCTCTTAATGAACCTAGTGTTGGTATTATGTATAGTTCAGAACCTCTAATATGTGGATGATATTTTGGGAAGAGAAATTATCTAATTTTTGTTGAGATTAAAGTATACATGTATTATAAATATGAGAAAGGTGGGGTTTCCATGTATTAGTGGGGGATGAGAACGAGTTCAAATTTAATAAAAAATAACCTTTAAGAGAATCATTACCAAGGAAAATACTTCAAAATGGATAGATATTGGTAGTTGGAATTTGATGAGGTTGTTATACCTTCATAAAAAAAAATTTATAAGTTTTTTTTTGTTTTAAGAATTATTATTTGGTATATCCTCAATGTAAACACTTTTTATCATAAATCATTATAATGTATTTTTCACTATTAAACGGTTCATAATGTTACTTATAAGGAAAATCATTGTTTATAAATTAAAAATTGATGATGTCCTAGAAATTATGTTCTCTTCATTTTCCAGTTTTAATAGTTTAACATTTTTTTAATAATTTCTAGAATCATTATTTGAACAATATATAATCATTTTCATTTTTACACAATTAATTTAATATCACTAAAAGATATAAAAAATATAAAATTTAATATAATATATAAAGAATATAAAATTTAATACCAATATATAATATTTTTGAAATAATATAATTCATTCACATTATAACAAATTTATAATTTTTTAAAATTATATATTCTATTATTCAATTAATTTACTAAATACTATGTTGGAATTCTATATTAATTTAAGGTAATTATATAATAACTAAAAATAAGAAATAAATTTACATAATTAAATTAATTTAAATACTCTCAAAATAGATATTTAGATTCACTCATGGCTTATTTTATCCATATATTATAACCTAAGACATTTTAAAATATTATTGGGTGGCATTTTGTATTCTTCATTTGTAAATTTTTTTCAAGGTAATGATCATGGAAAAGTTACCATTAAAAAATTAATTTTATTACTATGGTGAATTTGGTCATATTTACTTCATAAAATAATAATTCTGATGAAAAATTATGGTCTTATTATTTATATAAAAAACAATTGTCCATATTTCATCGATACTAATGTGGAACGTTTTACCACACCTAATATTTATAATGTCTAAAAATAAAAGAGAGATATATAAAAATATATGGGCCAGAAGATTCCAAACATGAAATCTATTTTATCAACTTCAATAACTATATGTGGAATAAATTAATTTTAAAATTATTTTACAAAACCTGATGAAAACCAATTTTGAAATATAAAATTTGTTATCATAATGATATATTTATTCTTATCTCATTAATAGATAAAATATTTGATGAATTTAATATAATTTTGATGAATATATATTGTATATATTTCAATTAAATCATTAACCAATAGTTATTCATCTAATTTATCATCATATAAATATATTTCAGTCATTAATTTAGTTTTTTTAGAAAATAATCTCAATTACATTCAATTTTTTTTTTCATTTCTAATTAGTTGCTAATGAATGAATTCATTTTATTTGTGTGTAAATCACAAATTCTAATAATTTATATAGTCATTTTAATATAATAAAAATATGATTTACAATAACTATGAAATTATATTCTTATAGAATATCATGGTTCTTTTCAACATAGTGTTATAGGAAATGCATGCAATCATCAAAATAGCATTTAGAAATTGGAGATATAATATAAAATATGATGGTTTTCAAGATAAGAGGATGAATGTTATATATTTCATAAAATCAATTATAATATTGTATATATATATGATTTTGGTGTTATAATTCCTTATTAGATAAGTTATTTGATGAAATCCTATAATAATTAGATATTTTAAAAGAGTTATTTTGATAATATATTCTCTATAAATGACATATACATGAAAAACTAATAACAGAACTCAGAATTGGTATTTCGATATAACCCCCATAACTAATATATAACATAAGGCATACTGAATAGTATTGGTTACTTATTGGGAATATTATATGTGTTGGATGTCGTGACGTGAACGGGAGGAGACTGTTGCTATTTATAAGAGGAGTAGTGGGGTGTTTTTGAAAATTATATTCATTATTTTAGTATTGAGGCTCATGACTACCAATTGTAATAATTCATGTTAAAATATAATGTAAATAGTTTCTTTGAGTTTAAAATATTTGTTTCATATGTTATCCATGACTATAAAATTATTATGTTTAGAATTTAATGTTAGGTAATTCATTTTGAAATATTTCACTTTTCACAAAAAAATCACATATTTTGAAAAAATATCAAAAAAACCATACTCGGAAATTATTGATCTATAGATTCCAAAAATTAAAAAATATTATATGAGTTATTTTATATATGTGATAAATTAAATTCTAAATAAAATAACCCCATTAAATTAGAAAATATGAATATTCTTATTATTATAAATTTTTTCACCCTTTGAATAATTACGAAATCATCATCATCATCATCATCATCATCATCAGAGTTTTATATGTTTTATTTAAGGATCCAAAAAACACAAATATCAACATGAAAAAGATAGAACATGGAAGCCTGAAATGGGGGAAACCTATAGCATCCCCTATGACCAAGTTTCTCATGCAAGAAACATTAATACAATATCTAGAGAATAAATGGTGGTCTTCCCATGGGTTGACAATATGGAAAGCAATACAGTGTCCTTGTTCTCCTCACGCCACGTAGAAAGAATATCGATGTTGATATCCATGTTACTGAGGCATTTTCAAATGTTGTAGGATGTGGTCCATGGGATTGTTCACATACTGAATAATGATTTGTAGATAATAATGGAGTCATTTTACACTACATTAAGTGTAATGTTCTTCTGTTTGGACAATTGCAGACCAGAAAACATCGACGGGACGTTGGCTTTAAAATAATGACCCTTTCAATAATGAGATGAAAAATAATCCATAACCACAACCTCTATGTCATGTACGACTCCACCCCCACTGATGGTGACTATAGTTCAGGAAGCCTCAGTGTTCAGTTTGGGTCCCAAACGATGCAGGTGTCATCAAACCCATTGCACCCACATGCCCTCACCGATAAGGATCACCAACTGATTATGGTATAAAATAATCCTCATAGTGAGGGCATCCTTCCAACCTTTGCCAAGAAAAACGGGGTCCATAATCAAACATATAACCCTTGATTCCACCTCCCATTAAGAACAAGTGTCCCCCTCAATGAATTCCTTATTGTGATCATTCCAAATGCACCAGCAGCCTACTGCAGGGACCAAGGAATGAGCCTTCATATCTACCCCTTGTCTTCCTGCACCGTGAAACCATCTCTCAAGAAAAATTGACTCTATCTTTTCTGTAGATACCTAGCCTGTGAAGACTCGGAAAGCAAGATATAATACATTGGCCCAGTCTTACATAAATAAGAGGTGATATATGGTTTTCTTTCTATTATCCATATAGATGGAGAAAGATGAATCCATCTGACTTCCCTTCCATTTCACATTATCATATTATTAAATTATGTTGTTCCAGATCTTTGAAACCTAAATATTATTATTTTTTCTGATTTTTCATTAAGCCAGGTTTTTCCCCCCAATCATCGGTTTGGATGTAAGTCATAACGATCCTATGGAAGTCTTCCATTGAAAAAACACCATAACTAGAAGGAGTGAAGAAATATTTATCCTTATCATCATTCATTTTGATAATTTCTAAAACATCATGTTGGATTCTATTTAGAATTTACACAATGTAGATGGGATACATTCTAGCATGGAGGAATGAACTGTTGGTAATAGTGCAGCCTTGGAATCCAAGACACTATTCAGATCATTTGTGGTGAAAAAAAGAGATATCCTCTCTCTCGAAAATCCATCTAGAGTGCGGTTTCATGGATGCGATCAGCAGGGAAACCATAGGAAAAATATAAGACTCACAACTATCCAAATTCCACACACTCTGTTTATGCTGGGTATCCATAAACAAACCCCATGGACAGAGGGCCTCGATAATATCCCAGGAGATCATAGCATTCATGACATGAAGTGTCCCTAAGTGGCTCCTTACATTGATACCACCCTCCATTAGTGGCTTGGAGAGTCTATCCCAAGATTCCCAATGGTGCTTCCCATCTAAATGTGAATCATAGATAATGGAGACCAGGATCATGTCAATACTAAAAAGAACATCCTTTAGAAATTCAATTATAGAGAACACATGGACATGGATATAGGGGAGGATTCTATTTACCAGGGTGATCCTACCTCTGAATGATAAGAACAGTCACTTCTAGTTCGTGAAATGGCCGGTAATGTGGGAAACAATATGATTAAAAATTAGAGTCACATATTTTCAGTGGAAATAGGAACAACCTGGTAGTTTATTGGGAAGGAACCTTCTATCATGTTCAGAAGATTACTTAGGGAGTCGCTTTAAGAATCCGAGCATAAGATCATAATGTAGATGGTCCTCTTTCTTAGATTAATTCAATTGCTACTCTAGTGGTCGTAGTCCTCTGTGATCCTTCTTGATACCTAAATGGAACACCATTTTTCATTGATAAATATGAGTATAACATCAACAAATGTAATGTGATAAATGAACCTCTATTTCTACCTACACCGGTAAATTGAAATGGAACCATTCCTCATTTTCTTGTTCATATGCCAACTGAGGAAGTCCAGGGCCATGATAAAGATGCTCGGTGAAAGTGGTTCCCCCTGTTTTAGACCACTAACTATCTTAAAGAAGCTGTGGTGCTTTCCCATGAAACAAAAAATAATCAATGTAGAATTGATGCACCTGAAAATTAAATCAATAAACCATGAAGATAATCCAAATATATTAACGTGTTTGATAATAAAACTCCACTCTATATGGTCCTAGGCCTTTTCCATCTCCATATTAATGACATAATTTTAACAATGAGCCTTAACGTTTAGATAACCAATAACATCATGGGCTAGAGTGGTCGCCCCATGAATAGATCTTCCCTTGACGAAGCCATGCTGCTCATCTGAGATGAGGGTGGGAAGGTGGGATAAAAGTATCTTATTGATTACTGTTTCTAGAATTTTTTAACGAACATTACATATACTCATGAGCATGTCGTGGTGGATGAGTAAGAGATTAAATATCTTAGGAATCAATACCTAGGTTGTGGGGAAGGTGACACGATGCAGGCACCAACCAATGAAGAAATCCTGGACTAAAGCATTCATGTCTCCCTTCACTAAGTCCCAATACCCCATGTATAAATCCCCCCGGGAGACGATCCAGGCCTGGGGATCTATCCAAATTAATTCACAACATTCCCTCATGATTCTCCTTATCGTTTTTAGTAAAATCTGAAAGGTCATTTTCATGGATGGAAATAGATACATGGATTACCCCCCAAAATTCCTCATGACTGCTTGGAAAACCCTACATCATTTGAAGAATAGGGCCTCCTATCATGTGCATGAAGTGAGACTCAGTCTTGCTTCTAAAAAGCTCCCAATCGTCACTGAATCTTTTGTCTTCATGATGTATATTTTTCATGATCAACCATTATTTTTACTTGATGCACACATGGAAATAAGTCGAGTTTTGGTCTCCCACATGAAGCCACATTATCTGTGCTTATTAGTGTGCCACTCGTTCCACCATTAAAACCATTTCATCTTGACTGGCCATATTGAAATTGAATTCATCAAATTGGTCATCTCTCCCATCAAACTACAAATTGATTTACATTGATTCAATCTCATTTGATGGAGAATGCAAGTCATTATGCCGGAGGGGGTGTCTTCTACGCTAGGCATAGAGATCACCTTTAATCTTATCAATTTTTTTTGTAAATAAGGCCATCCATATCCTAGCATAGACTAATTCCATGAGTCCCTAACAACCTGTTGAAATCCAAGAATGCTAATCCAAGTGAGAGAAAAGACACAACGTTGGGTCCATTCCTTTCTCAAGGAGAGTGAGACTAGAATGAGGGTGTGATAAGAATAACTACTGATAAGATGAAAGAGTTGGGAATTGGGGAATGCTGATATCGCCTAGATATTTTCAAGGAATTGAAAAAGATGTAATATTCCATTGTTTATATATTTAATAATACTAATACTAATTATATATTTTTATTATTATGAAAAATTACTTTTACGGAAATTTGGGAAATGAGTCATGATTATAAAATAAAATCACTCTATCATAATATGTAATAGCTGAATCATAAAATTCTTATTTAATCCTATTAGAGTGCGTACCTATATAGAGAATGAATTTTAGATATGAATCCTTCTCATTTGAATAATCTCTATGAAGGATCTCAACGTTGTATTCTATCATATACTATGTATGGATGAGCTATGCCATAGAAATATTATTTCCATTGAATCCATGTGCTGATATGATAGGATGTGTTTTGGATTTAGTCTCCTTGATCCTTTGTGTAACTATCCTAATAATGTATTCCCACCAGCCAGTCGAATTCTTATTATTTAATAATGATTTAAAGGCCCTTTTCAAATAATCTTAAAAACAATTGATGATAATTTCCCACTCATAACATTCGATAAATTCCATACAACACTATTAGATATCAAATTTAGAAACCACCTTAATAAAATGATCCATTCAAGAGATAAAATAATCCCCTCATGAAGAGTCACACTCCTTAGTAGACATTTCCATCACACACATGGAAACCTTAATAGGTATAATTTCTTTTCATAATGATCGAGTAATAATATAACTTGGTAATAATGAGTCATATTCCTTCCTATGCAGCCTCTAGGAGTTCTAGATAAATCCTTCAAAATGGATTCGAATATTTTTTCCCTTCCATAAAGTGGATATAATATCTTCCTATATAATGTAAACATCTTTGAACTCAACATGAACATTCAAATCAAAATACCTAACCACAATGGGTGCACCAAATTCTCAGGGTGGTTCTCATTCGGGGAAGCCTCTACATCATTCCCTTCCACAAACATATTTCCTTCTTCTTCTCCTAGCACTGATAACCTATATTAGAATGTATATATGTCCCTCCGAACATAAACATGTTACAAAAATATGGTCTATCCTACAAGCCTTTTATTGGTAAGTTTGTAGTGCTGGGATTCTAGTTTCCACATCCAATAAATTGTGGTTTTATGTCAGTGTCCTCATCGCCCAGCCTTGAGGTCCACCGTATCCTTGAACATAAAAAACTACCATGTTCACCAAAACATCAATGACAGTGTTGGATGAAACAAGATGTCTCACTATATCCACATCCAAGGATACCTCTGTTTCCACTCCACCCACCTGAACTGCATCCACTCCACCAACCTTCAAGGGGATGATACCCAAATAGTATCGTAACCAGCAAAAGAGGTACCGGACCTACGGTCCTTAATCCTTAGACATTACACTCTTCTCTAAAAATAGTGGAACCATATTAGTATTGACTTCAACAGCATTCATGTTCAATATTATTGGAATGGATATTGGCTAAATATGTTCAAATTCCTAAGAGATAGTCCCATGAACCACCTCAAACCTACCAAAAACAACACCATCACATACATTCAGGTACACAGTAGGGACTACCTGCACATTAGAACCATTTAGTTGTCAGGATAAAGGGATTTTTCATAGCTTCTCTCAATGTCTACAACAACATCAATAGCTTAGATGACACAACTGATGACAATCTAATCCATATTCTAGCCATGACTCAGTGACCACCCATTGTTTCCATATAAATTCTTCTCCAACCGAGATCCATATCCAATACATTGTATGCTTGAAACATTGAAATCAGCACAAACGCGAGGGGAGATTGTGTGAAAATCCAAAAAAGTATGACTACCAAAAAAATACCTTCCTACAATGTTCCTAAACATTTAGATAGTCAGTAGATTCTAGAAAGGTGGCCATAGATCTGAGAAACATACCCCCGAAATTTTTAAATGGAACATCACATTTCATGTTGACATAGAAATTCCACTATAAGAGACTGAAACATCATCCATTGAGAGTATGAGGAGCACTGGACCATGAAATAATCAAATCATCCTCCGAGGGAAACCAAATCATCATATGAATCCACTATAGTAGACCCACCGCCTCATGATCTTGAAAAACCCATGATTAAAAAAAATATGTTAGTGGAATAAATCTAGAGACAAAAGACTATGAATCGATAAACATGCATCGTATTGTTAATGTACGAAGAAGCATTGAATTCCTTAATTGAAATTTCTAGTTGGGGTGAGCCATTGGGAATGGTCAAGGACCTTGGGGAAAAGGGGATTCACATGGAATGTAGGTAGGAAATCAGGTATACTATATGGGAGAAATGAAATGGGAAATAGAGTTAGAAGGGATGTTGTACCACTTCCCTCCTCCAAGGATGGAGGTTCTAGAGCCTCGAGCATCAACGCTATGTCATCACTTTTGATATTATAGGGATTAAAATGATGAAATCTATTGTATGTTTTTTCATTTCCATTATGGTATGGGTAATGATTATAAAATTTCATTAGATTTTAATCTCTCATCATTAATTATTTTAAATCCCACGCACCTAGAAACATATTATACATTTGATATCATCAATTTTAACAACCAGAAATACACTTTAAAAACATTATACATATTCAGTCTTCTAAGATGAATAGAGAAAGATGAACTATTTTCTTCATACCATCAAATTTTGTTTGGACGAAACACATAAACCATTCTAGAAACATATCATTCAATAAAAATCATGGAAAAATTTCACAACATTTATCAAATTCATTAATAAATCTATATCTTCCTTATAAAAATAATTATTATTTACAATGAGAGATTGTCTAATACTTATTTGAAAAATGTAAAACATATCCCCTTCCAGTAATATTTACAAATACACACATTGAAAATCCATATATATTAGATATTTTTTTATAATAAATATTGAGATGTTAGAAAGATCCTTCCACATAAAATCATATTCCACCTTGTTTTCCTTCTCATTGTGGTAATGTGTTGAGAATTAAAAAAAATTAATCACCTCCATCTATATACTCTGGTGCATATTAAACACATTATTCATTAAAAAACACTTTAGTGTTTTATAATGAGTTTATATTTAAGTCCATTCTCCATAACTATATTTTTTATAAATAGTTAATGAAAAAAATTATTGTATTTAATTCTAGATCATTAATTGGGTAATATTCATCATGGAAATTGAGTGGGATTGATGCATAAGCTCTAACCAAATCATTATTCCAGGGGACACACCCCAATACCTTCTTTGGTTCATCACTAATGATGAAAACACCTTATCTACTATATAGTATTTTAATCACCAATTCTGTGACTAACTATATATTTGGGTCTTTTATGGATTCCTAGAATTCATCTATCCAAAGGTACTTTTCTCCCCTTCGAGTCAATTTGTTGAGTGGGTGGCAAAACCAATGAAAATTCTTCAAAATGAATCCATAATACTTTCCAAACTATGAAATCTATGGGACTTAGTCATCGTTGTTGGTCAGGGCCATTTTTTATTAATATAATTATTTGATGTATCTACATATATAACACTTATTGAGATTTTGTGACCAAAACATGAGACAATTTATAACCAGTATACACACATGGTCAGTATTTAAGGAACATTTTATATAAGGCCCCAACCTTAAACATTACTTAATCTTGATATATTTCAAGAATACACATTGAGGATCTTTTCAGGTTTAGAGTTTTAGAGAATTAGATCATAAATCATGCATTACACTCCAAATTTAAACGAAGTGGTTACATAAAAGATGGTACTCATTTTTTCCATCATCTGAAACATATTTAAGATAAAACATAGATTCTTTCTTCACACATCCCTGACACTATCATCACATCATGTACCTTTCCCTTGACCTATGAAAAACATTTCAAAAACATGGGATGAGCATAAAAAGGTCAGCAAGGGATATAAAATTATGAAATGAAAACATTAGTCCATGTATGAAATCATACTTTACTCGTAAAACATAAGCATTTAAACATACCTCATCAAATCATGAATAAATCATAGAAACCATAAGACATAAAGGTAACTTGAGGCATTCATAATATTATTACATAGGGTGAAACCCTCTTGGTTACGTTTGGAATACCCATCAAAATATCTTCCCTAAATCTCTTCGGAGAAACCTTAACGTCTAACACTTTCACATTACCCAATGAATTGAAGAGCTATATCGGGCTCACCCGCCCTTAGTTTCTCACAGAACCACTTGACTTCATAAATAATGCCCATGAACCATTAAATAATTGTATCACATAAAACATGCATAAAGGAAACATAACATTTCCATATTTCAATCACAAGATATCAATACCACACATTGATATAATAGAAATATTGTGAAAACCATTTTAAATACCAAAATAAAATAAAAGTAAAACATCATATTTATTTTTTTTCATTTAAAAAAAGGTATGGTTTGTAGAGGAATCTGAAACTCAAATAATGGTCATGACGGCAGAGAAGTCGTTGTCACCGCATACGTACGACAAAAAACATTCCCTTTTGTCTATTAGTAAAAGCTTCATAAAAAAATATTCCTTTTGAATAAACATAAAAGTAGAAGGGGTTTATACACCGTATAAAACAAAGTTGTGTATAAAACAAAATATGCCACAATGAAAGGAGATTGAGACGAAGTCCCTTTCCTCAGGTACGACTTGGCTCGATCATTCTTTAACCTCCTGAATAATAAACTTGAGTTAATTTCTACTTGTTTAGAACCTTTTCCTTGTTCATTAATCCATTTATATCACATATTACCATGTTATGAAAACTATGTAATTATTTAAGTTAATAATGGTCGTTTTGTCGATCATTGCTACTTGATTCAAAAATAAACTCTTTTTAATTACAAGTTTGTTCATGGGGTAAAAATCTATTATATACAAAATTATATTCATTATTTTGATATCATATATATCATATATATCCATTTTATACATGCATTTATAATATTACATAACATTTAGAGGTAAGGAATGAAATGCACCGTTCATGGAGACGGTAAGTCGTACGTACGCATGAACGCTTATTCTATTTCTATTTCATATTTAATGGAATTAAAACATAATAATACATAATATTATTATAATTCTAGTATGGTATCATATATAATATCATTAAATCTATATTTTATACGTACCAAATATGGTATTAATGAATCAAATCACTTTGAGGGGGTGGTAGTCCGCACTACCTAAAATGAAGATATCGCGTTTACCCAGAATCGAAGCCATAAAGGTATGCCATAAATGAAAAATAAAGAATCTTAAGAAAACCATAACCATATTATATATCATATATAAATATAGTTACATCTTAATGGACAACTTTGAAGGTGTTAAATGAATATCGAACAATCATTGTTTCATGAGGCAGAAATTCACCATCCACTGAAACATTATGATCTTTAACCATTATATGTAGGTGTGTGTATGTGTAGCTAGAATACATCTTATAAAATAATCCTAGTATATTAAAGATACTTGAGTTATTACAAAAGTAATGAATAAAAAGAGTTTAATGGGTTGGAGAATCAAAATAAATCAAAAGAACAGAAGTGAAGACATTACCTTAAAATCGGGTAACTTCTCTTGGTTAGAACCAAAAGGGTTTCTTGAAGAGCTTTTTGCCTAAATCAAGGATTCTATGATGAATAGAGGGATCAGTATAGATAAAATGAGTAGATATTGGCTGAGCCAAAGGCTTGATAATTGTGGGTAAGGAGGTAGAGTTGGGGGCCTTTTATAAGAGGATATAGGGGCACTCTTGGAAAGGTATAAAATGTTACATTATTTTCAAATGATTTTCAGATTTTAAAGGTCCCAAATTGATTTATTTCAAGGTTAAGGTGATAATAGTTATAAATTCACCCATAAAATTGGTTTTTGACATGTGTAGGTCTTATACTTTACATTATCTTTTCAATTTATTTTAATCGTTAAATAATGAGGTAATCGCTACATCATCATGATGTCATAAATAATATAGTTTATTTAATGTCTAAAAATTATAAAAAAATACTATGATGTAGGAAATAGTTTTAGATTTCCAATTACTATTTATAGTCAAAATCTTACTTCTATAACCCCATGTAAAAATTGTTCTAGTAAAACAATACATGTTTGTGCCATTTTTAGTTATACTTTAAATAAAAGGAATTAAGGTCATTATCATTTCCATGTGGATCCATGGGGACCAACAAATCGACACATGGGTTTTCTTGGTCGGCCATGACTCATGAAATCGGGTTAGGACATGTGTCAAGATATTTGCATTTTAATATAATATCATTTTTACCTTAAATCACACTAATTACATTTAATTACGATTAATAAAACATAAAAGTTACTTTTCATCAAAAAGTATTTTCATCCCATTGAACCAGATTTTAATTAATAATTAAAAAATTTATATTGTATTTTTGACATTCAAATCACAGAAGTGGTAATGTTCCATTTAAATGAAAAATCTGTTTTTGTAACTACCACTTTATAGTTTCACTATTCATTAAAAATTAAGGTTTTTCCGAAAATTACCAAAAATTCACCCTAAGATATATTTAATATTCCGAATTAAAAAATGATGTCTATTTTAACAAATTCATAACATATAAGTTTCATTAATTAATTTTATAATTATTTCCCACTGTCAAATCAAATAGCGTGTTTTTAAGAAACAATATCTATCAAAAGATTGACACTTGATTATGTCCAATCTCAAAGTGATATTAATTCCAATTACCACAATTGTATTAAATGGTAAAAATATATTCTAATTTCACATTAAAACCAATTAAGAAGATAATATATCTATATAAATAAATTAGATTAAAAATTGTTTTTGAATTAAAATACAACACTTTTCACTATTCATTAAAAAATGAACATTATCAGAAAAATACCAGAAATTTATCCAATGTAAATTTCAATGTCCCAATCATAAAGATTATGTTTGTTTTGACAAATATAGCTAATAAAATTGTCAAAAGGTAGATTTAAAAATGGTTTTCCGTCAAAATGTGGTAAAACAATCTTTTAAAAATATTAGAGTATTCCATGCTTAAGATTGGATTTATTCTCATTTTAAGCCTCTAAAACAATATCCAATTCATAAATAGACATAGATAAGATTATCTATAATCCATTACGTACATGGGATGTTACATCCTTCCCCCCTTTAGAAAATTTCTTCCCCGCAATTTATTTACTTATCGAATAAGTGGGGGTATTAATCCCTCATTGCATTTCCAGATTCCCATGTTGCCTCTTAACTCATGTGGTTCTTCCAAAAAACCTTTACTTGATGAATCACCTCATTGTCTCTGCATACGTACGACAGAAAAAACATTCCCTTTTGTCTTTTAGTAAACACTTGGTATAAAAATATTCCTTTTGAATAAATTTAAAAGTCAAAGGGGTTTATACACCATATAAAAGAAAGGTGTGTATAAAACAAAATATGCCTCAATAAAAGGAGATTGACACGATGTCCCTTACCTAGGGTTCGACTTGACACGATCGTTCTTTAACCGCATTAATAAAAAATATTGATTTAATTTCTACTTGCTTAATAACCTTTTTCAAGTTAATTATTCCTTTTATATGACTTATTACCATGTTTTGAACACAATGTAATTATTAAGTTAATAATGGTCATTTTGTCGATCATTGCTACTTGAGTCAAAAATAAACACTTTATAATTACAATTTTGATCATGGGGTAAAATATCATTTATATCCAAAATTATATTAATTATTTTAATATAATATATATAATATATATATATATTATATACATGCATTTATAATATAACATAACATTTAGTGTTAGGAAATTAAATGCACTGTTCATGGAGACGGTAAGCCGTGCATACCCATGAACGCTACTTCCATTTCTATTTCATATTTAATGGAAATAAAACATAATGATACATAATATTATTATAATTCTAGTATGGTATCATATATAATATCATTAAAGCTATCCTTTATATGTACCACATATGGTATTAACGAATCAAATCAGTTTTAGGGGGCGGTAGTCCGCACTTCCTAAAATGAAGATATCACATTTACCCATAATGAAAACCATAAAGGTATGCAATAAATGAAAAATAAAGTATCTTAAGGAAAACATAACCATATTATTTATCATATATAAATATAGTGACATCTTAATGGCCACCTTTTAAGGTGTTAAAAGAATATTGAACAATCATTGTTTCATAAGGCAGAAATTCACCATCCACAGAAACAGTATGTTCTTTAACCATTAGATGTAGTTTTGTGTAAGTGTAGCTCGAATCCTTATTATAACAACATCGTTTTATATTGAAGATACTGGGGTGGTTACAAAAGAAATGAATAAAAAGAGATTAGGGGGATGGAGAAGCAAAAAAAAACACAAGTGAAGACATTACCTTAAAATCAGGTAACTCCTCTTGGTTAGAACCAACAGGGTTTCTTGAAGAGCTTTCTGCCTAAGGTAAGGCTTCTAGGATGAAGGGAGGTATGTGGAGAGATAAAATTAGTAGATCTTGGCCGAGCCAAAGGCTAGAGATGTGTGGATAAGGATGTAGAGTTGAGGGCCTTTTATAAGAGGAGAGGAGGGGCACTCTTGGATAGGTATAAAATGTTACTTTATTTTCAAATGAATTTCCGATTTTAAAGGTCTTGCATTGATGTATGTCGAGGATAAAGTGATAAGAGTTCGAAATCCTCCCAAAAAATAGGTTTTTGACATGTGTAGGTCTTATATTTTAAATTATCATTTCATTTTATTTAAATCGTTAAATAATGAGGTAATCGCTACATCATCATGATGTCATAAATAATTTAGTTTATTTAATGTATAAAAATTATAAACAAAATACTATGATGATGAAAATATTTTTATATTTCCATTTACTATTTATAGTCAAAAATCTGACTTGTATAACCCCATGTAAAAAATTGTTTTATTAAAACTATACATGTTTGTTCCATTTTTACTTTTACTTTATATAAAAGGCATTAAGGTCATTATCCAACCCATGTGGCTCCATGTGGTCCTGAAAATCGACCCATGAGTTGTGTTGGTCGGCCATTACTCATAAAATAGGGTTAGGATAGGTTTCAACATATTTTCATTTTATTATAATATCATTTTTACCTTACATCACACTAATTACCTTTAATTGCGACTAATAAAACATAAAAGTTACTTTTCATCAAAAATTATTTTCATCCCATTGAACCAAATTTTACTTAAGAATGAAAATAATTTATATTGGATTTTTGAAATTCAAATCATAGAAGTGGTAATGTTCCATTTAAACGAAAAATCAGTTTTTGTAACTACCACTTTATAGTTCCACTATTCATAAAAAATTAATGTTTTTTCAGAAAAATACCAAAAATTCACCCTAAGCTATATTTGATATTCCGAATTCAAAAATGATTTATATTTTACCAAATTCATAACAAAGAAGTTTCATTAATAAATTTTATAATTATTTCCCACTGTCAAATCAAATAGTGTGTTTTTAAGAAACAATATCTATCAAAAGATTGTCACTTGTTTATATCCAATATCAAAGTGATATTAATTCCAATGAAAACAATTGGAATAAATGGTAAGAATATATTATAGTTTCACATTAAACCCAATTAAGAATATAATCTAACTATATATATAAATTAGATTAAAAGAAGTTTTTGAATTAATATACAACAATTTTCACTATTCATTAAAAAAAGATCATTATCATAAATGTTGAGCCCTCTGGAAGATTGTTTATTTCATGTATATGTTTGATGTTTTAATAATCACAAATCATCACATACCATTAATGCTTAATCTGGTTTGATTTCTCATAAACTTAATTACAATCTGTAAATGAATCTGTTATCATGTTTTTTTCTATGATTATTGACTTACAAAGTATGTTGGAAGTCTTCTGGTTTCAACAGACATCGGAAGCACCGATCCATTCAACAGACATCGGAAGCACCGATCCATTCAACAGAAATCGGAAGCACCGATCCATTCAACAGACATCGGAAGCACCGATCCATTCAACAGACATCGGAAGCATCGATCCATTCAACAGGCATCGGAAGCACTGATCCAATATCAATGGACAACGGTCACAATGATCAAACTGACTCATCAATGCTGATCAAATGAGTCACCGATGCAAATGAGTCACCGATGCAAATGACTCACCGATGCTGATCAAACTGACTCACCGATGCTGATCAAATGAATCACCGATGCAAATGACTCACCGATGCAAATGAGTCACCGATGCAAATGACTCACCAATGCAAATGAGTCACCGATGCAAATGAGCCACCGATCAAATGACTCACCGATGCTGATCAAACTGACTCACCAATGCAAATGACTCACCGATGCAAATGAGTCACCGATCCAAATGAGCCACTGATCAAATGACTCAACGATGCTGATCAATCTGATTCACTGATGCTGATCTATCTGAGTCACCGATCATTACTCACTAATGCTGATGACCTACCGATCACGTGATTCTTCAATAGTCATAAACAACTATTTGAATTTCTTTATCTTTATCTTTATTTAATCTAACCAACGGTCATATTAGGTATATTTTAATGCTCTGTCATATTATTAATAAAGGTTGTCGGATGTCAGGAAACCGTACCTCGTACCTGCAGAAAGGAAACTTTTTCCGTCTTCCGAAGCACGTGACATAAATACAAGAACACTCTGCTGAAGAGAAAAGATAGAGTTGATAGAAGAACACAATATATACAAAGGAAAAGAAAGAGAAGGAAGAACCAATCAGAACAGAACCTCATACTCAATCAAGCCTACTCAAGAAGAGTTATGTGCATACAAAAGAACATTGAAGAACTTCATCGACTACATCTCACTGATTTTGAGCCTGAAGCATACGACACTCTTCCTCTCAAACAAAAAATTAGAAAAGGACTCAGAATAAATTTTGATCAAATACAAAAGAGTCCATAGCTACACTGAAATCACCAGAGCCATTTCTAAACTCTACATCTCTGCTCTGTGATACATTTGTTTTACATTTTGAGCAGTGTGTGTCATCTGCTGTATTAAACACACACACTGACTCCTGTAAATTCACTGGAGGATCTGTAAATCCTCAGAAAACCTTTTTACACTTCATTTCCCACTGTGGATAGTGGTGGAGGTCGTATGAGACCTGGACAGCTCTAAGCTGTTGTGTGTTTTCCCACACAGAACTGTGGTAGAGGTCTTGTGACCTGGACAGTGTGTTCACTGTTGTTAACCCCGATCCAGGGTGTGGATCATTTTTATATAAACTTTTGAGAGGACTAAGTCTCGGCTTGAGACTGAACCTCTTGGTTAATTATCTGTGTTTGTAGCTACATACTTTATCCATACTACATATTTATTTCATATTCCGCTGCTATTACTTTGAAATATAATTTATTTTCAAAGCTACTTTGATAGTTAAACTCGCAAGTGTTTATATTTATTATATACCAGTAAGTTAGTTTCAAAGGTTAATTTAATCATAATATTAAGTTAACTGAGAACTAATCAATCTTTGAGAAACTAATTGAACCTTTATAATCTGTATAAATTCACTACCGTTTAATCTGTTTTTGAAATAGGGGGTTTTTTAATCAACATTGTTTTTAACAGAAAATTTTAATTGGAACTCAATTCACCCCCCTCTTGAGTATCCACTCCGACCAACACTTGGTATCAGAGGTTGTTAATATTTTATAACTGTACTCTGTTTTCAACGGTGATTTTAGTTGTATTTTAAAGTTCTTAAATTTCTGTTATTTCTAAATTTTTATCTCTTTAAAATTCTTTTTGTAATATCATGGATAATAGACTTGAGGGTGCTGCTACTAACCGGCCACCTTTCTTTAATGGAAATAACTATGCTCAGTGGAAACTTAAAATGAAAATTTACTTAGAAAGTATGAGCTTTGATATTTGGACTGTCATTGAAGCTGAATATAAAATTCCCAGTACTGATAGATCTACATGGGATGAACCTACACAGACTGCTTACAATAAAAATTGTAAAGATATGAATGCTCTGTACTGTGCTCAAGGAGATGAATAATTTAATAGAATTTCTGCATGTAAAACTGCATATGAAATTTGGGATACCTTAGCTGTTTCTCATGAAGGAACAATTAATGTTAAGGATATGAGATTGAATACCTATACTATTAAGTATGATTATTTTAAGATGAAGCCTGATGAACCCATTTGTGATATGTATCTCAGGTTCAATGAAATTGTCAACACAATGACTTCTCTGGGAAAGGATGTTCCAGCAAAGGAGAAAATCATGAGAATTTTGAGATGTCTACCTGAAAGATGGAGAGGAACCTCTGTCTCTATTAGAGAATCCTATGACATTGGAACACTGCCTGTCAAGGAATTAATTGGTAAGCTGATGATGTATGAAGAAGAGCTTAAAGTAAATAAAGAAAAAGATGATGAACCTAAAAGGAAATCTATTGCCTTCAAGACTACAACCTCAAAGAATAAGGATAAAGAAATGCCTCAAGCTATCAATGAAAGTTCAAGCAGTGAGGAAAGTGAGAATGATTCTGACGGTGATGCTGAGATGGCTCAAATAGCCAGGAGATTCAAAATGTTTTATAGGAAAAATAAATTCTTTAAGAAACCAAATTACAAGGGAAAGTATGACCAACAAGGAAAATGGAAAAAGGATTGGAAGAAGGCTGACAGAACTGATGAAGTTGTCTGTTAAGAATGCAAAAGAAAAGGACACATAAAAACAGACTGTCCAAAGCTGAAATACAGAAAGAAGTATGAATACAAGGATAAAAAGTACAAGAAAGTCATGAAGGATACTTGGAGTGCTTTAGAAGACAGAACAAGTGAAGCTGAATCTTCAGACTCTGAAAGGAATCGAGCCAACATGTTTTTTATGAAAAACACTTATAAGGTGACATCAGAAACTCGTGCTTCAAATTCATATTATTCTGGAGGTGATTCTGAAGGTGATAACATGTCTAAATCTGAACTGTTTGAATATTGTGATATGCTTGAAGAAAACTGTAATGAGCATAAGAATAAATATAAAGGTTTAAAGAAACAGTATGCTTTAAGTGTTAAGCATAAATCTGATCTGGATATAGAAGTAGAAAAGAATGCTCAGTTGCTTAAAGAGAATACTGAACTAGAATTTTCTAATGAACAACTCAGAAAAGACTTAGAGAAGTTCACAAATGTCAAGAATAATCTAACACAGATGCTAGGAAAGCAAGTTTCACCTAGATATACTACTGGTATAGGATACCAACCTGGACAATGAAAAGTTGCCAAAACTAGATTCATTCCTAAATCTGGACAGAAGATAGTTCATTCTGGAACTTCATATGCCTCAACCAGTTATATTCATAGTTGTGGATCTAATAAGATTTATCTTTCAAAGAATGTTAATTCTACAAATTATATGAGACTCATTAGACAAATATGGGTACCTAAAGTATTATTGGCTAACATTTCTGGACCAAAGAAGATCTGGGTACCAAAATCATCTTCCATCTAAATCTGTTTTGTAGGAGACCTGCTTGAAGAGCTGTCACAAGAAGATATGGTACTTAGACAGTGGATGTTCAAGACATATGTCAGGAGACTTTTCATGTTTCAAGAGCTTAGTAAAAGTTTATGGACGTTTTGTCACTTTTGGTGATAATTCAAAAGGAAAAATCATCGGCTTAGGCCAGATTGGTAACACTGATTCAATCTTGGTTTCTGAAGTTTTATTTGTCGATGGACTTAAATATAACTTGTTAAGCATTTCTCAATTGTGTGATGATGGTTTTTATGTGAAATTTAAAAATTATTCTTGCAATGTTTATAACTCTAAAATTGTTTTTGTATTTTCTTCTTTAAGAAATGAAAATGTTTATGCTGTTGATTTAGATTCCTTAGCTAAGCAGAATATTCCTTGCTTAAATGCTTTTCATAAAGAGTCTTGGCTTTGGCACATAATATTAGGACACTGCAATGTACACTCACTTAGAAAACTTTCTAGGAAGAACTTAGTTAGAAACTTACCCAAACTTGAATTTCCAGCAGACAAAGTTTGTAATCCCTGTCAAAAAAGAAAGCAACATAAATATTCTTTTAAATCAAAGAAAGAAGTGTCAACTTCTCAACCTCTCGAGTTGGTTCACATGGATTTGTTTGGACCATCAAGAGTTTCTAGTTTAAATGGGAAGCACTATGTTTATGTTCTTGTAGATGATTTTTCTAGATATACTTGGGTATATTTTCTAGCTCACAAAAGTGAAGCCTGTTCTTCTTTTGTTAAATACTCCAAGTCTGTAGAAAATCTTAGTGGACTTAAGATTAAAACTTTGAGAAGTGATCATGGTCGTGAGTTTGAAAATCAAGATTTTGAATCTTATTGCTCACACAATGTCAATACTCATAACTTTTCTTCCCCTAGGACACCCCAACAAAATTGTGTAGTAGAGAGAAGGAATAGAACCCTGCAAGAAATAGATAGAACCATGCTCAATGAATATGAACTGCCTATTTACTTTTGGGCTGAAGCTGTTAATACAGCTTGCTATGTCATTAATAGAGTTTTGATCAGACCAGTTCTTAAGAGGACCCCTTATGAGTTGTGGAACCATAGGAAACCTAAGGTTAACTACTTCAAAGTTTTTGGTTGCAAAGTCTTCATTCTCAATACTAGAGACAATCTTGACAAATTTGCATCCAAGAGTGATGAATGAATTTTCCTAGGTTATTCTATCTCTAGTAAAGCCTATAGAGTTTTCAATAAAAGAACCAAATGTGTGGAAGAATCTGTTCACATCAAATTTGATGAAACTGATCCACATGAACCTAAAATCTCTCTTGAAGATGATCTCTCTGGTTTGAATCTCAATGATAAATACAATGGACCTATAGTTAAAACATCCAACTCTGGAAATTCTCCAGAACCTGCTTCTGTTGAACCTCAATCTGTAGATGAATATGAAATATCTAGCCCTATCTTTTCAAGACCATCTAGGACTCTAAAGAACCATCCTTTCGATGTTGTTGTAGGAAATCTAGATAGAGGAACACAGACTAGAGCTTCTCTAAGAAATCAGGTTGAACATCAAGCCTTTCTTTCACAGTCAGAACCTAAAAATATCAATGATTCTATCAATGATGAGTTTTGGGTAATGGCTATGCAAGAAGAACTAAATCAATTTGAAAGAAAAAAAGTCTGGAAATTAGTAGAAAGATCTAAAGACACTTTGACCATAGGCACAAAATGGGTATTTAGAAACAAAGTTGATGAATCAGGAAACATCATTATAAATAAAGCTAGGCTAGTTGCACAAGGTTACAATCAAGAAGAAGGAATTGACTATGAGGAAACCTTTGCACCTGTAGCTATATTAGAGGCTATTAGGATCTTACTTGCCTATGCATAACATCTGAATTTCAAGCTATATCAAATGGATGGCAAAAGTGATTTTATAAATGGTTTTATTTTTGAAGATGTTTTTGTAGAACAACCACCTGGTTTCTTAAATCCTCATTTTCCATATCATGTTTTTAAACTTTCTAAATCTTTGTATGGTTTAAAACAAGCTCCAAGAGCTTGGTATGAAAGGCTTTCAAACTTTTTTATCTCAAAAGGATTTACAAAAGGAGTAGTTGATCCCACTCTTTTTATAAAAAGGATTTCAAAAGATGTACTAATAGTACAAATCTATGTTGATGATATTATTTTTGGATCTTCTAAAAATTCCTTATGTGCTGATTTTTCAAAGGTTATGCAAAATGAATTTGAAATGAGCTTAATGGGAGAGCTTAAGTATTTTCTTGGTTTTCAAATTCTTCAAACTAAAGATGGAATTATTTTAAATCAAAGTAAATATACAAAAGATCATTTAAAACGTTTTGGATTGGATAGTATTAAGGAAAGTGATACACCTATGAGTACTACCTGTAAATTGTATACAGATGAAGCTGGGAAACCAGTGGATCAAACCAATTATAGAGGTATGATTGGGAGCTTACTTTATTTTACCGCTAGTCGACCAGAAATTATGTTCAGTGTATGTATGTGTGCTAGATTTCAAGCTAATCCAAAAGAATCTCATTTGCTTGCTGTTAAAAGAATTTTTAAATATCTCAAACACACGGTTAACTTAGGTTTGTTTTACCCAAAAGGACAATCCTTTGAGTTAATGAGTTATTCAGATGATGACTTTGCTGGTTGTAAGTTAGATCGAAAAAGCACATCAGGAACATGTCATTTTCTTGGAAAATCCCTAGTATCATGGTGTAGTAATAAACAGAATTCAGTTGCATTGTCTACTGCCGATGCAGAATACATAGCTGCTGGTAGTTGTTGTGCACAAATTCTGTGGATGAAACACACTCTATTGGATTATGGATTTGATCTTAAACATGTTTCAATCAACTGTGACAATACTAGTGCAATAAATATATCTAAGAACCCTGTGTCTCACTCTAGAACTAAGCACATTGATGTCATACATCACTTTCTAAGAGATCATTATCAAAAAGGTGATGTTTCTTTGAAATTTATTAGCTCTGAACATCAATTAGCTGATATCTTCACAAAGCCTTTATGCTCTGAAAGAATGAAATTTATTAAACAAGAGTTGTGTATGATTGATCTGTGAAACTGATCTGTGAAACTGATCTATGAAACTGATATGTGAAACTGATCTGTGAAACTGATCTGTGAAACCGATCTGTCACACCGATTTTTTTATATATGTTGTAATTAATTAGTAAATTTCTTTTATACTTTTTATGGGAACCCTAAATGATAAAATAAATGATACGCGGCTATTTATCCTCCCTAAACCTTTGACCTTTCATTTCCCGCCGAACCTTTCAACCTCTCTTCCAATCTACTTTGAACCTTCGAACTCTTGCCTTCTCAAAATCCTCGAATGGCTAAGCAAAAGAGACTGAGCAAAGGACCGGATAGCCCTGTACCTTCAAAGCGTGCTCGAGGCGAGTCGAGTAGTACCTCTCAACTATCAGTAAATCCGAACCTGAAAACTCGGATTGTTGCTGTAGAAAAAGAAGTAAACTCTGCCTGGCTTTTGTCAAGTAAGTCACTATTGCTGCAAGTTCTTGAATCACAAGGATGGATAGACTGGTTTTCTGACAACACTCGAATAGACTACCCGAAGCTGGTACATGAGTTCTATATGAATCTGGAAATCACTTTAGGTGGTGTGGAGGTTTCCAGGATGTCGTCTGTTGTAAAAGGAAAGAAAATATCCTTCTCATATAAGCAGTGGGCTGAGTGCTTGAACGTACCTCATGAAGGTCGGTATGAGGATTATGCTGGGAATATTCCTCCAACATCTGATTACTTCTCTTATGAATTAGCTCTGGAGCTTCTGACAGGAAACATAGAGTCACGAGGAATCACAGCTTCAGAATTAGATGGTGAGTGCAGACTTCTTTTCAAGTTTATTCAGCACCAACTTTTCCCTAGGAGAGGAGATTTTCCTGCTGTAATGTACCAAGATGTTTTCCTGTTGTTTGTTCTGAAAACACATGAGAAGATCAATTTGTGTAGATATGTGATGGTACACATAGCTGGAATGATAAAACCGTCCAAGAAAGCCACTACCTTGTTTTATTCAATGATGACATCTACCATGCTCAAGAATCTAGATAGTATTGATGAAGATGATGAAGTTAATGAAACATATCATACCTTCTGTCTCAACAAAGAGATCTGCAAGAGGATGAAAATAAATTGGAATACATGGAAGAAGTGCTGGGTTGCAGATGAAGATAAGTTGTATGAAGCCTACAATCCCATAGATCATGGCAAGAGGCCAAAGGATTTGAGAGACCCTGGCATGAAACCAAATGAGGAACCAATTTATTCTGATGATGATGAGCAAGAAGAAGGAAATGATGAGGCCACCGAAACCCAAGAGCAAGAAGAAGCTACGACTGAGGAAGGAAGTATGTCATCTCCTGATGATAGGAGTGATCCTGACACTGCCAGTCCCAAAAGAAGAATAGAATTTGGACCTGCTCGTCCACCCTTAGCCCTACCAGAATTAGATCCTATTCTTGGTGATGAAGAAGATTCTGACACTAAAGAATATCACAGTGAAGCTTCTGAGAAGAGTGATGATGGACGTGCTGATGAAGCTGAGGCTGTTGCTGATGGTGATAACAGACTTGTGGATGGTCTTTCTGAAGATCAAATGGAATCACCTCAATCAGTACAAGAAATACATATCAGTGGCAAGGATGATTCACCAAAAATCAGTGGAACAGCAAGCTATGAGAAAACAAAATACACCCTGTGTGCTGCTGTTTGGGATGACTACCCTGGTTATGCTGTGTTGGGCTTAGAATATTTTGAAGATGAAGAAGCAATGCCAGAATCTACTGCAGCTGTGAAGAGGAACCTCCCACGAGAAGCAAGGTCTGTTCCTACTGTTGATCCTACCAATAATAATTTACCTGGTTCAGGAATCTCTCAAGATAATCTTGATAAGTTTAAGTTTGAATTGCTAACTGCTGTGAGAACAACAGTTAGAGAAGAAGTTTCTAATGCTCTTACTCAAGTGTCTCTACAAGTTTCTGAAAATTCATTGGAAGCCCTCTCACAGAGAGTATCTAATGCTGTGAAGCCAGACCTCGCCAATACTGGTGAACTTATTGGCAGGAAAATAGCCTTTTTGAATCAGACTATGAAGGATCTTCACACCGGCCTGTTATCTCTATCAAGCGAATTCCGATCAACCATCTCTGGTATGATGGAAGTATTGAGAAATTTGATTGAACATCTCAACAAGTCTGACCTAAGGAAGTTGAAAGCTGAGTTAACTCACATAGTTAGCCAAGCCAGTACAGGCAAGGTAACCAAGATCACTACCCGTGAGATAGAAGCTCTAAGAGAAGTTGTGCATGATGAGTTAGCTGCTATTAGACAAATTCTTGACTTAGAATCTTTGAGGAAGATGAAATAACTCTTTGATAACAGTCATAAGATGGCATTGGTATATTCAGCAGATGCTAAGAAATCCCTACAAGAGATCAAAGAGAAAGTTGATAATTAATTTTCTAAGATTTATACAAAACATGAGATGACTGCAAGCTTCAAGGTGTTGGAAGAGAATCTGAAATTACCTCCAGTCACTCAGGCCTTCAAAACTCAAGTTCATCAGTTGCAAGATTTTGTCCCTTCCTTGGCACAATTCATGGAGAATAAAGATGATTTTGAAAAAGCTATGAAGTATGGATCAGAAGTCATTCAGGACTTTATTCATCTTTTGAAGCCCTATTTGCATGCACAGACCACTGCCATAGTACTTCCTACTTCTGAATCTCTCAGTGATTCATATATAGCTCCAAATCAGCTATCTGTTGCTCAAGCTCTCTCTCAGTTAAGCCCAGTTCCTCAGCAAGCTTCTCCATCAGCTCATGTTTCTCAACAACAACCCTCTATGGTACCTGCTCCTACACCTGCCCGAGTTGTCCTACCGCCACTTCAGATTCGCCAAGACCATCATGTCTCCAAGCCATCAAACTTACCCAATATTGATCCCAAAGACAAAGGCAAAGCCCCTTTGTATCCCACCAAATAGTTGTGTATTGTTTTTGATAGGGTGAACAATGTGCTACTTGTAATAATCTGTACTTTATCAAATTTTTTTTATCTCTACTCTCTGCTGACTGCTTTTACTTTCACCTTCTCTTATCTGTTTTCCCTCCTTTTTGATTATCCCAAAGGGGGAGAAGAACAAGAATACTTTATGGGAGAAGAACAAGAATACTTTATTGGAGAATAACAAGAATACTTTATGGGATAAGAACAAGAATACTTTATGGGAGAAAAGATGTATATATCTCAGGGGGAGAAATCTGTATAATATATATGGGTAATCTAAATTAAGGGGGAGATTTATATATCTCTTTATATTTATTCTTCTCATGGTTTAATTATCATTATGTTTTTATTAATGATATATCATATTATTTATATTTAATGATAAAGATTAGTGATTATCAAAAAGGGGGAGATTGTTGAGCCCTCTGGAAGATTGTTGATTTCATGTCTATGTTTGATGTTTTAATAATCACAAATCATCACATACCATTAATTCTTAATCTGGTTTGATTTCTCATAAACTTAATTACAATCTGTAAATGAATCTGTTATCATGTTTTTGTCTATGCTTATTGACTTACAAAGTATGTTGGAAGTCTTCTGGTTTCAATAGACATCGGAAGCACCGATCCATTCAACAGACATCGGAAGCACCGATCCATTCAAAAGACATCGGAAGCACCAATCCATTCAACAGACATCGGAAGCACCGATCCATTCAACAGACATCGGAAGCACCGATCCATTCAACAGACATCGCAAGCACCGATCCATTCAACAGACATCGGAAGCACCGATCCATTCAACAGACATCGGAAGCACCGATCCATTCAACAGACATCGGAAGCACTGATCCAATATCAATGGACAACAATCACACTGATCAAACTGTCTCACCGATGCTGATCAAATGAGTCACCGATGCAAATGAGTCACCGATGAAAATGACTCACCGATGCTGATCAAACTGACTCACCGATGCTGATCAAATGACTCACCGATACAAATGACTCACCGATGCAAATGAGTCACCGATGAAAATGACTCACCGATGCAAATGAGTCACCGATGAAAATGAGCCACCGATCAAATGACTCACCGATGCTGATCAAACTGACTCACTGATGCAAATGACTCACCGATGCAAATTAGTCACCGATGAAAATGAGCCACCGATCAAATGACTCACCGATGCTGATCAATCTGATTCACCGATGCTGATCTATCTGAGTCACCGATCATTACTCACTAATGCTGATGACCTACCGATCACTTGATTCTTCAATATTCATAAACAACTGTTTGAATTTCTTTATCTTTATCTTTATTTAATCTAACCAACGGTCATATTAGATATATTTTAATGCTCTGTCAAATTATTAATAAAGGTTGTCGGATTTCAAGAAACCGTACCTCGTACCTGCGGAAAGGAAACTTTTTCTGTCTTCCGAAGCACGTTACATAAATACAAGAAGACTCTGCTGAAGAGAAAAGATAGAGTTGATATAAGAACACAAGATATACAGAGGAAAAGAAAGAGAAGGAAGAACCAATCAGAACAGAACCTCATACTCAATCAAGCCTACTCAAGAAGAGTTTTGTGCATACAAAAGATCATTGAAGAACTTCATCGACTACATCTCAATGCTTTTGAGCCTGAAGCATATGACACTATTCCTCTCAGACAAAAAACGAGAAAAGGACTCAGAATAAATTCTGATCAAATACAAAAGAGTCCAGAGCTGCACTGAAATCACCAGATCCATTTATAAACTCTACATCTCTGCTCTGTGATACATTTGTTTTACATTTTGAGCAGTGTGTGTTATCTGCTGTATTAAACACACACACTGACTCCTGTACTTTCACTGGAGGATCTGTAAATCCTCAGCAAACCTTTTTACACTTCATTTCCCACTGTGGATAGTGGTAGAGGTCGTATGAGACCTGGACAGCTCTAAGTTGTTGTGTGATTTCCCACATAGAACTGTGGTAGAGGTCTTGTGACCTGGACAGTGTGTTCACTGTTGTTAACCCCGATCTAGGGTGTGGATCATTTTTATATAAACTTTTGAGAGGACTAATTCTCGGCTTGAGACTAAACCTCTTGGTTAATTCTCTGTGTTTGTAGCTACATACTTTATCCATACTACATATCTATTTCATATTCTGCTGCTATTACTTTGAAATATAATTTATTTTCAAAGCTACTTTGATAGTTAAACTCGCAAGTGTTTATATTTATTATAGACCAGTAAGTTAGTTTCAAAGGTTAATTTAATCATAAGATTAAGTTAACTGAGAACTAATCAATCTTTGAGAAACTAATTGAACCTTTATAATCTGTATAAATTCACTACAGTTTAATCTGTTTTTGAAATAGGGGGTTTTTTAATCAACATTGTTTTTAACAGAAAATTTTAATTGGAACTCAATTCACCCCCCTCTTGAGTATCCACTCCGACCAACAAGAAAAATACCATAAAATTATCCAAATTAAATTTCAATGTCCCAATCATAAAGAATAAGTTTATTTTTACAAATATAGATTATAAAATTATCAAAAGTTTTATTTAAAAATGGTTCATCATCAAAAGGCGGTAAAATAATCTTTTAAAAGTATTAGAATATTCCATGCTTAATATTGGATTTATTCTCATTTTAAGACACTAAAACACTATCTAATTCATAAATATACATAGATAAGAATATCTATTATTAAATAATTACATGGGATATAACATTTTCTTCATATGGGTCTTTAATTCAACCCTCGGTAGTTCTTCATCCTCTACATTTTTCATTTAATATATAATAATATCTTATTTATATAAACACATAAATTTATAATTTAAATATATAAATATTGTATCCTCTAAATAAATGTTTATAAAATTGTAATTAGTATGAGCTAATGGAATCAGTATAAATTAGTTGTATTCAAACCTTCCACAAAATTTTTGCTTTGGAATATCATCCTTACTTACCCACATTTGTTGATATCAAGAAAAAGATTAATATTTTAAAAGTAGGGATCATAATTTAGTTGATTCAAAGGGTTAGGAATACCAGATATAAGTTAAATATTCTTTACATTTATATTGTTAGGTTCATGATAATCAATTCATAGATTCATCAATACATATTTTGTATTATCCAAATAAATATGTGAACCCCATGGTGATGTAAATGTCCCATTGTATCACTTTCCAATATTCTAATGGCGTTGATTATTAGATTATAGAAACTCAATAAGGAATATTTTATTTAGAGACTTTTAAATAAATACATTATAAGTTATGCGACAAATTAAAACTCAATCTCTCATTTTTGTGTAAGACTGGAAAACACTTCTGTAAGTATAGTGATAGATTCTCTCAAAATCATCATATAATTGGTATTGTGTTTTTCCCAACCATATAATAAAATAAAAATTTAAATAGGAATAAACAAAAATATAATGGAATAGATTTCCATTAAATTTCCATATTTATTATTACACTAAGAAATGGTGATAGATTGGTTTAGAATTTCAAACGTGAATTAAATTTCTATAAGTATAATGTGGTATTTTTATATATAAATCCAATCCATGACCATGAAAACATGAAATTGGACTATATAGAAAATAACAATATATTCTTGTATAATATTAAAATAATCTTATATTATAGATAAGAAATAAACTTTATAAGAAACCATCAAAAAAATTACAAGTTTTCAAATCCATATGAATATATTGTCATATGTTTCATGAAATGATACCACGAGAACATTTAAAAAATATATTATTTTGGTTATAACAATAATAATATAAATTATTTTCAATTGTCGAGTCGTTGATCTGTGTACATTTCAAAAAATCACAATGATCGTCAATATTAGTTTTAATAATTTCATAAGCATGGAATTCTCCCTTTGGATTTTTATCTCATATATTATATTGAAATTTGGGTAATTGGATTGAACTATTAGTCTTATAATTATAGTTAAATCATTGTACATTGATCGATTCTACAGTACCTTTATATTTAGTTGAATGTTCTCATTTTTATTAACATGTGATAAATATTCTTTTCCTTTTAAGAATATTCCATGGTGTTTCATTCCATATGTTTTACATTTCATAGAATTTATATTCTCTTCTTACCCTGATTATTTTTTCTTATTATATCTTTTTTCAATAATACTTTCATTAAAATCCATATGACATTGAATGTTATTTTATTTTCTTCCGAGTACATGATATTGTTTCTTCATGTCAGGATAATGTTTTGTAGACTAATTCTCTTTGACATATTAGATTAATATAATAAAATAAATGGAATTTCTTGATCTTGGGATTACCAATTTATACTATAACATTCCATTTTAACATTTTAAGGATATATTCATACCAGATAAAATATTTATAATCTTTTTTTAATTACTCTCAAGAATTTTTTCTCTATATCATTTAATAGTTTTTATAAAAAAAATTCACTAAGAAAATTCCATTAAATTTTTTCCAATCACTGATTTAGATTCAAAAATCATCCATATTGTTTTGAATCAATTATAACCATTTATATTAATCCATGAAGAAATAATATACTACTATGAATACATTTTTCATTTCAATAGTTCCTAATGAAAAAAATATTTCCTCAATGGAACATATCCACTATTCAGCTATAATTGATTTTCAATCCCAGTGAATAAGGAGGTTGTTAACACATGAAGAATAATAAAATGTTTACATCATATTTTGGATTAGTATATTGATATATATAGGCATGTTAAATCTTTATAACAAGAGATAACAACTACAATATCACCATAATTTCCCCATCACAAGTTTTTCCATAAGAATCAATATTATAATTACATGGGAAATTCATACATTGATTATATTCATTCAAGTTGTTTCAATTTAATACATTATCCACAATTTCTAGATAATTACCTATAATAGATTAGAATATAACATTTTGAAAAATTATGTATAATTTCTAAACTAGTGAAAAACATGACATAATTTGATAATTTATATAAAACCAATCTCATAATCATAATAATATATTCTTATGGAAGGTTTAAAAATTAGATATATATTCCAATAATTCATAATATTTTATAAATAATATAATTATTATCCAAGTAATTTATCCTAGGAGTGTCAACCCATGTGAATTTCATGTTCAGTTTACGTACACCATTTGATGATCATGTAAAAACACATTATGCCCATTTTAGATTATTACCCGTCAGTACAACTGTTCCATTGCAACAAACACACATTGTTTCCATAAATTTAATTTTATATTAAATCCAAGTAACATGTGATATATAATCATAATTATGTTATTATAGATATAGAAATATCTTCAATATTTATTTTTATTTATTTTTCTAACACTTTAATAGGGGTAGTGAGAACCCTCAAAAAAGTTGAAACAACAAAGGAAACAAATGACTTATTAAACACAAGTTTTAGATGATTGGAATCTCATTACCTCAACATTTTCCAATGGTGGGAACCATCCTCTTAGTCTGTATCTTCCTCTATGTTGTCTTCATTATTCCTTGCAAGGTAATCCCTATCCTTCATATATTTTTCTTTACTGATCTTCTATATATTGAAACCTCTAATCAAATATATGATCTTCCATGTCAATAAATTTATCATGATCCATGGAAACATCCACATGAATAATTATTTCCCCCATTTGGTCGATGTCTTCCCTCTCATCCATGATCACCATGACACCCTCGTTCACATCATCTCCATGATTCATGAGTAGTTCCTTCTGAGTTTCTAGATCCACATCCTTCTAGCACTGAAAGTTGTTAGGAGAACCAACCTCAAATTGTTGTCTAAGGGTAATAGCATTACCATTAACTAGGATCATCTCCTCATAATTAATATTCCCATCCTCTTACTGGTCATATTCCTTTGAGGATCCTTTCATCTAAAATTGACACATTGTGGCACCATCCTGCTGATCCTCCTATCATGCCTCTAATTGGATCTCATTTCCCTTGAGTTAACTCTTTTTCTGTTTATTCACATTGTTAAATACTGTAATCTATGTACATATAAATTATATTCCAATGATTTTACTAAAAACCCTCTAATACAAATAGAAAAAAACACAATCCTATTTTCCCAGAGTCATAATTTAAGATATTACATTTCTACAGGCTATAAGAAATAATAACACAGAGGACTAAATAGTATAGTATTTTTGGAAGACTAGATATGTACTTAAAGTTACCATTACATGAAATAAAACATAGTATATTATTTATGATAACCATTTTCCCCTTTATAAAGTCACATCATATCTATTATAAAACATTCATCATATCCTAGGGAAATGAAATATAAGAAAGGGGGAGTTAAATGCTCTTTAAGGGTAGTAATATATTATGATCTATATGTGGATGAAATAAAATGGCTAGAAAGAATTTATAATATATAATTCCATGTAAATAATCCCATGAGTTGAAAACATATCCAAAGGAAAAAAATATCAAAATAATAAAAATCAGATTAAAAATTGAATTCATAATAATGGAATTATTAATTCTGGAGATCATAAACTTATTAGTGATGCCTCATGGATATAAATCTTAAACATACCATTAATACCCACGGTTTCTAGTATGTACCCATTTATTGATGCTTTTAATGGTTATAATGTTAAGGTTGATGAATGGGAGAATTGGGAGAACATGGAATGATGTTTTGAGACAAAAGGGGATGTCGCACGGGCGGCGCACAATTTGTCTAAACAGTGCTTCCGAATCGTGCATTGTTGGTCTTAGAGGCAGTAGCTTCTACACAGAAGGTTCCTGGTTTGTCTAAGTGTGCGGCCAAACAGTGCGACAAAGGTGGTCGAGGTATTATCTAACACACGGTTAGGACACAATTTGTCTAACCATGTGAGAAAACTGTGCGACCACTTAAACAAGATCCTATAAAAGTGTATCTCACACATTTTTCCCTCTAAGTGAATCTTTTTTCCTCTTAAGCAGCCCTACTAGGGATTTTTCTTTTCCTAAGGCCATAGAAGGTTCTACCATCATTCCAAAGGCTATCCAAAGGCTTCTCTTGGTGAATCGAAGCCGGATTTTTGAGTTATGTGATTGGTCTTCATCGTTCATGATTGGTGTCTTAGATCTACTTAGATATACTTCTCCTCTTCTCTCATTTTCATAGATCTACATCTGTTATAGGATGATCTATTTTTGAATATGCCAAATATGATGACATTTGGTCTTGATCTTTCTAGGATAATAGATCTAAGGTGGGTTTTTGGATAATCGACCTGGGTTTCATGAGCGTTCTTTGACCGGTGTCGTTTTTGTCAAACCTTTGATGTATGTGCCTTCACTTTCGACTCCCCTTGATAAAATTGATTGGTGTAGATTCAAATTCTATCACATAATCTATCACAACATTGTTTTTCCAAAAACAATATTTTTTCCA
This sequence comes from Viscum album, assembly GCA_963277665.1. NCBI lineage: Eukaryota > Viridiplantae > Streptophyta > Magnoliopsida > Santalales > Viscaceae > Viscum > Viscum album. The sequence continues at coordinate 2,012,046,100 of OY728153.1, read as the reverse complement.
TGTTCAACCATTTTTTAAAACATTCAACATTAATTTTGAAAATAAAACCATTTTCAAAATATACAAAATACCATATTTTTAAAATCTATTACATGAAACCAATGTCTTAATTTTTTTCAAAAATTATCACCATTCACAAAATCACAAATCATTCCTAGAAATTATATATGCAATTCCAATTGGAAGTCATTCCTAAATAATTCATGTCATGCTCCTCTCATTTTCTAAACATAAGACAATATGATTTCCAACATTTTAGAAGTGTATCCAAAACACTTATGTACCAAACACCCTGGGAACATGATGTTCAACATAAACTGGTTGTCTATGTCCTTTTATTCTAAACATTTCATGTTCCAGCAATCCCACTACTGCCTAATATTTCGACCTAAGAAATAGAAAAGAATGAATTTCAACTCCATGTCCAAAAGAGGTGGATAGAGTATCTCCAAATGTTTGACTTTGAATTGATGTACACACTAGAAAAATGAAATTTAGTGGTGGATTAATTTAGTAGAATTTCATATGCTCAGTTAGTGATAGAAGCTTCAGATGAATAACGGTTGATGTCGGTCTCAGCTGTCATGCATGTGGAATGTAAAGATCGAGGTGATGTTGTTGTTTTCTTGGCAGCTACTCTTGTTCCAGATTTAGTAAAGATGAACAAAGAAGCACAATCATCTAATTTAGAATGACAGGTTGTACGTTAAAAACTCAATGGTGGGGAGACCATTGATGGCTAGAAACATGATGTGGGTGCATTTTTGTGTTTTAGAGATCGGAAGGTTGTACCTATGGTTTTTCAGAAACAACACCTTCATGATTACCACCATTCGAAATGGGTTGTACATCTGGGTACATAGAAAATATATAAGGCATTGAAGACATAGTTTTGATGGAGCGGCCTGAAAAGAAAGGAGGTCGATTTAGTCTCGTGGTGTTTGACTTGTGAGAGTGTAAAAGAAGAGCATCAGAGACAAGAAGGTATGTTACAGTCTTTACCTATCCTAGTGTGGAAATGGGATCAAATAGAAATGAAATTTGTTACAGGTCTTCCATGAAAGGTCAGAAAACATGATTCCATTTGGGTGATAGTGGATCGTCTAACCATGTCGGCCCGTTTCATTCCTATCTTGAAACTGATACAGTGGAAGATCTTTCAACAATATATATCTAAGAATTGGTAAAGAGGCATGGGGTGCATGTGTCTATAGCCTTAGATAGCGATCTGAGGTTCACATATCATTTTCGGTAATCATTACAGCAGGCCCTTAGGACTACGTTGACTATGAGCATGATGTATCATCCTCAGACGGATGGTAAATCCAAGCCGATGAGGAAAAAATTGGAAGATATGTTGCGGTCTTGTGTAATGTATTTTGGTGGATCACGGGAGGATCATATACACTTAGTGGAGTTCCCATACAATAATATCAATCATGTGACGATAGTTCGGGCTCCGTTTGAAGCAATGTATGGGCATCCTTGTCATTCTCCATAATGTTGGGTGGAAACTGGTGGAACAATTCAAAATGGGTCGGGCCTTGTCCAAGAAACAATGGAGATGATTCAGTTGATTAGAAAGAGGATTGAGATGACTCAATGTCGTAAACAATCTTATGCATATCACCGTCGAAGACCATTTCTGTTCATTGTGGGAGATCGTGTCTTATGGAGGATATCTCCAAGGAATGGACATCGTCGTTTCGAGAAGTAGGGAAAGTTATCTCTTAGATAAATTGGCCTTTTAAGATACTGGAACAGGTTGGATAGGTTTCTCATCGGTTGGAATTACCCCCATGGTTTAGTTCGGTGCATAATCTGTTCCATGTATCTTATTTCAAAGATTATCATCCTGATCCTGACCATGTTATTAGATGGGATCATGTAAACCTAGAGATGGATGCTTCATTGATACATATCCTGGTACAGATTGTGGATATACAATAGAAGGTCTTATGATAAAAAATCATCAGACAAGTTCTGGTTTTATGGCAGCAAGGTCAGATTTAGGATGTGACATGGGAACGTGAAAAAGAAAATTAATAGTAGTGGCCGAAACTCTTTCAGTTTCGAGGAGGTTTTCTACATTTATATGACGGGAATACAAATGGTGGGGAGAATGTATTACCACTAGTTTCTGGTATGTTACCATCTCATGATGATTCTAATGGTTATAAAGAAAATGGTGATGATTGGGAGGGTCGGGTGGACTTGGAATGAAGATAGGAGGCAAAAGGGGATGTCACATGGGCAGTTCATAGTTTGTCTAAACCATGCATCCAAATTGTGTGTTGTTGGTCTTGGAGGTAGTAGCCTCCGCATGGGTGGCACATGTTTTTTCTAACCATGCGGCCAAACCGTGTGAGAATGGGGTTGAGGCAATATCTAATGCTCAGTTAGCGCACAGTTTTTCTAACCGTTCGAGCAGACCGTGCAACCACTTAAACGAGATACTATAAAGGTGTATCTCACGCATTTTTTCCTCTACATGCCTTGTTTTTTCTCATAAGCATCCCTAACTCGGGATTTTTCTTCTCCTAATGTGAGAGAAGGTACTCCCATAATTTCAGAGGTGATCCAAAGGATTCTCTTGGTGAATCAAAGCATGATTATTGAAGTATGTGATCATTCTTCATCATTCATGATCGAGTTACTCGATCTACTTAGATCTACTTCTCCTTTTCTCTCAGTTTCATAGATCTATTTCTATTATGGGTAAATATAACTATGTAGGTCCCAAATATGATGTGATTTGGTCTTTATTTTGCTAGGAGAAGAGATCTAAGGCATGTTTTTTAGAATCGACATTTGTTTCTTGAGCATTCTTCGACAATTATGGTCATTGTCAAAAACATGTGATAGGAGGCTTCACTCTCGAATCCTCTTACTAGAATCTATTGGCTTAGATTCAAATTGGTTTGTTTGAATGGATTTAATTGTGAAATTCATAGAATAAATATTCTTTAGTGAGTATTTATCATTTTGATTAGATTGTGAAAACTTGGAGAATAGTCGTGCAAATTGATTAGGATTATTGAATTTAAAATGTTGATTTTAAATTATGGATTTTCTGAAATTGTAGATGGTTTGATGAAAAATGTGTTTTCAATAAAGATAATGTTTATTGAAATGTTTTGATATCGAAATGACTATGCTGGAATTGGTTTTCAATAAAAATGACGTTCTATTGAAAAGGTTTGGAATTTAAATGGTTTGTAATTGAAATGTTTTTTATAGAAATTGTTTTCAATAAAAGGGGGTTTTTATTGAAGTGTGTTTTGGAATGAATGATTCGAATTTGTGGTGTGTGTTCATATTTTCAGTATGAGGCTTGGTTGAAATAGGACCTTGTGCTCGGTGATAAACATTTAAAGGCACATGGTAACTATATGTCTGAGGATTGGTGGAAATATGACCTTGTGCTCAGTGCTAAAGGTTTAATGGCACATGGGAAACAATTACCTTATGGCGACTTGGTAGATCAATGAGATACTACTCATGAGTATGGAACTGTAAAAACGTAACATGCATGGTTGTTTACATGTGTTGTGGAATTGTTGGGTATGCCATGAAGGGTTATTGTGAAATGGTTCTAAAGCATATTTGGTTATTTTTCGGGAAAAATAATTTGCTGGAAAATTGGTTTCAATTTCTCTTGGAAGGCCTTTAGTTATGAATTGTTTTGGATACCTTTTTATATTTAGTTATAAAATTCTTTTCAAAAAATGTTTTATATAAACTATTTTTTAAATAAATTTTCATAACACTTATATCATAGTGGTGTGAGTATAGATGTCATTGGGGAAAACCTATTGAATTTTATACTCACCCATTCTTTGGCACGTTGGTGATTTTGTAGAGGTCATATTCTTTGACACAGGTAAAGGTAAGGCATCTTACTGCTAGAGGATTGTATTGATTCTTGGGAGATATTCCGGAGCTTGTATCTTGTGGAGTGTAGAGTTGTGGTGTCTTTTGAGAGTCTTGAGTTGTTCATATGCTGTGTACATTGATGATTAGTTTGGTCTTCTATTGTTGTTTACATTGATGTAGTTTGGTATAAATGAATGGTTTATTTGTCTTTCATTTGTTCATTCATCATATAGTGAAGGTTTGGTTATGGTAGGGTAGTGGGTTTATTTATTAAATGGTAAATGTCCCCCAAACTTATATTTTAAATCCATCGACATTTATTTCCAGCCTTTCGCATCTTGGGGATGTTGCTTAAGGCCTAGTAATTATTTGTTGTACTCTGAAGCCAATGATAGTTAGTGGGTCAATAAAATACCTTCATTGGCCAGTTCCATGAAATCTTCTATAGATGGGTATTGTCTGAACTGAAACTTGTTCTATTATATCTCATGAGAAAGACTCATGCATCACAATGGTGTTGAATTTTAGATCCCATCCATAACATAATAAGTCCAATTCTTTCCTTATATTAAAGGTTTGAAACATAATCAAAATAACCATTTTATTCAAATTTGTAATACGAAATGTTAATAATTTATCTAATTAATAAAAAAAATTGTAAAAAATCATGACTAAAATGGTGAATATTTTCAAAATTTTACATCCCTAGTCAAACTGTTCCTAAAAACCCCAAAAAAATAATTTTTATGTTACCCTTATAGCATTCCTCCCAATAATATTCCATAGTTGATGTTGATGTAGAGAGAAATACATTAAAATTATCACAGGTAAATTATTTTATGAAATAATCCTTTTTAATGATATATAAAATATTAACAAAATATAATGAAAGAAAATTTCTTCTGAATGAGTATTGTAAAATTTAAATAGAGGCCTCTACAAATTTATCATTCAATATGAAAAAAAATATTCACCTTGTAAATTGTAAAAACCACTCTTTTCTAACATTTATAAAAAGATAAAAGTAAATTGGTTACAAAATGAAGTGAATACTTATTTTTAACTTTTTTTTAAAAAATAAAACAATTTTAAAATATTTTATTAAATAATTATAAAATATTAAAATAATTAAGAAAATATATTCATAGAAAATGGACATGAATAAAAGTATTTCTAACTGAAGAAAATAATGAAGTTGACTTTTCTTAAAAACATTTTCTCTACCACTATAAGTAACAAATAGATGAAAATATTAATATTTTATTAAATTTTTATATATAAAAAAAATATATTAAAACAATATGTTTAAATATATAAATATCATATAAATAACCTAAAAGATGAATAATAATAAAAAACCCAAATAATGATGATATTGTGAAATAATCTCTTACAATTCATTCAAATTCTTTTGAATGTTTTTGAACCACATTTATAATAAACATGGATTTATTATACATATAATATATAACAATAATCATATATATGATACCATATATTAATTAATTATAGTACATTACTATACAATTATTAAAAATTATTTTTTAAAATTGAGGTTTCTAATCACAACTACTTAATTTCTTATGTATGTTATTATTTAGTAGTGTCAGTAATTATACATGGATAGTTGTTTAATCCTTCAAAAATATGAATAATTATATAAATATTTTGTATATTAATTATATGAATACTTAGTGTAATCCATATATTGTAAACAAAGGAAAATGAATTACACTGTTCTGGTAGATGAATGACGATAGGTATGCATAAACACTCCATTCACCTTTCAACAGGTTTAAAGAAAGAATGGTTGATAATTAATCACTTTTAGAGAATCATAATTGTAACATATAAATGATATATTTTAATAAAATCTATCCCCATTACCATCATAGTGTAATATAATGGTAAATTAATCACATCGTTACATGGAGGTGGTAGTCAACATAATCACACAAGTGATGTTATCATTTCCCATTTCATTGTAATGAAATAAGTATAATATGATACCATAATTCCATGTGTATAACTATTTAATTCATATTTGATATAAAAACTAAACAAACAAAAAAATCTCTCCCATTAATTTTTTTTAGGAAGGCAGTATTGTATCACTATGTAGAGACAATAATCCATTTGTATGCATGAGTGATACGTTCACTTCTCAATTGATGGTAAATATGGTTGATAATGGAGGTTTATGAATAATGATAATATTTCAGTATTTTTAGATTATTTATATAATCATTTTATGTTTCTTAAAATCTATTTATTGGGGGTAAAACATTAACTAAAAAATATATATTGATTTCTTATGGTGAGTACCTCTTCTTTTGAAGAACATGTTTTTCTATCCTCTTAATGAACCTTGTGTAGGTATTTTGGAATGTTCAGCACCACTAATATAAGGAAGATATTTTGTGAAGATAAATTATCTAAGTTTGGATGTGGTAAAAGTATCCATGAATTATAAATATGAGAACTGAGGGGTTTCCTTTTATATGTTGGGGAAGGGAAGAATATTTAATTTAATAAAAAAACATTTAACAGAATCATTATCAAGGAAAATTCTTCAAAATGGATAGATATTGGTAGTTTTAATTTGATGATTTTGTTATACCTTCATAAAATTATTTTTTATTGTTTTATATGTTTTTTAAGAATTATATGTTGGTATATCCCCATTGTAAAAACATTTTAACATAAACTATGGTAAATAAATTTTTACTTTTGAAGGATTATAATGTTACTTATAAGGAATTTCGTTGTTCATAAATTCAAAATTGATGATGTACAATAAATTATGTTATCTATATTTTCTTCATTCAATATATTAGTTATTTTTTAAACTTATTTTGAATCATTATTTTCATAATATATAATCATTTTAAAATTGAAACTATTAATTCAAATTCAGTTAAAAGTCATACAAAATTTGAAATTTGAATATGATATATTAAAAAATATACAATTTCATACCCATATATAATATGCTTGAAAAAATATAAATCATTCAAATTATATCACATTTAATATTTTATAATATTATTTATTCTATTATTAAATTATTTTAATAAATACAATGTCATAATTCCATAAGATTTTATGGTAATTATATAACTAATAATAATAAAATACTACATCATGAAATTAATATAATTATTCTCATAATTGACTTTAAAATTCTATCATGGCATATTTTATCCCTTTATTAACATGTAAGATGTTTTTCAATGTAAGAGGGTGAAATTTTGTATTCATCATTTTTTAAATATTATAATGGTAATTTTCATGGAAAAGATACAATTAAACAATTAAATTACATTACTAATTTGAATTGGGTTGTATTTACTTCATACAATAATAATTCCAATGAAAAATTACAGAATTATTATTTATATTACACAAATTATCAATATTTCATCTATACTAATGTGAAAATTTTACCAAACCTACTATTCATAATGTCCACAAATAAATGGGAGACATATAAGAAATATGGGCCACCAGATTCAAGACATGAAATAAATTTAATAAAATTAAATCTCTATATGTAGAAGAAATTAATTTTAAATTATTTCATAAAACTTGATGAAAACTGATTTTTAAATATACAATTTGTTTTCATAAAGATGGATTTATACATATCTCATTAATTGTAAATTTTTTTGATGAAATTAAAATAATTTTAATGAATATAAAATGTATATATTTCAATTAAATCATTAAACAATAGTTATTAATTTAATTTATCATAATATTAATACATTTCATTGATAAATTTTTTTTAAAACATCTCCAATATATTCAATTGATTTTAATTTTTATTTATAAATAACTGTTAAAGAATGAATTCATTTTATATATTTGTAAATGATAATTTCTAATAATTTATAAAGTCATTTTAAAATTAAAAAAAAATCTTGTTTATAGCTATTCAATTATATATTTATAGAAGATCAAGGTTCATTTCAACATAGTGTTGTATTCAATGTAATATATCAAAAAAATAATGTTTATTAATGGTAAATATAATATAAAATATCATGTTTTACAAGATAAGAGGATGTATGTTATATATTTCATTAAATATATAATAATATTGTATATATTTATTATTCTGATGTTATTATTCTATCTTGGATATGTTAGTTGATGAAATCTTATAAGAAGAATAGATTTTAAAAGAGGTAGTTTGAGACTATTTTATATTCAAAGGACATATACTTGAAAAACTAAATATGGGATATGGAATTGTTATTTGGATATAACCACCATAAAAAATACAAAACATAAATCATAATGAATAGTATTGGGTACTTATTTGGAATGTTATATAGGATAGAAGTTGTGAGGAGAATGGGAGGAGTGTAGTGATATTTGTAAGAGGAGTGGTGGGGTGATTATGAAAATCATATTCATTATTTTAGTATTCCAGCTCAAGACTACCAATTGTAATAATTCTTGTTAATATTTAATGTAAATAGTGAATGTTAGTTGAATGTGTCTGTTTTATATGTTATCTAAGTCTATAATATACATGTGTTTAGGTTTTAATGTTAAGTAACATATTTTAAAATTATCACTATTAACAAAAAAATCACTTATTTTGGAAAAATATGAAAAAATACTCTCGAATTATTGATATATAGATTAGAAATTGAAAATATATTATTTGAGTCAATATATATACAGTATATATTAAAATTTTATTAAATTAACACCATTTCATTGGAAAATAATTTTTTTTTATTATTATCAATTTTCTCACCCATTGAATAATTATGTAATCATCATCATCATCAAATTGTTATATATTTTATTTAAGGAACCACAAAACACTAATAGAAACGTGAAAAACATAGACTATAGGGGTCTAAAATGGCGGAGCCCGAGAGAATCCCCAATGACCAGGTTCTCCATCACATGAAACATTAAAACAATATATGGAGAACAAATGGTGTTCTTCCCATTGGTTGATAATGTGGAAAGAAAGTCAGCGACCATGTTCTCCTAACACAAAATACGAAGAATGTCGATGTTGGTATCCTTGAGGATGATTCCTTTTTTAATTATGTATGATATCGACCATTGGATGGGGAACGTAAATAAGAAAGTGTTGTAGATAATGATGTAGATCATTTCCACTGAAATAAGGGTAATGTTCCACTGTTTTGATAGTTATAGTCTAGAGAGCATCGCCTGGGATTAGGCTTGCAAAATGTGACCCATTCCATACTAAATAAAATGAATCTGTAAAGACACCCTCCTTGTCGGGCATCACTCCACCACCACTGATGGTTCTCATAGTTCACAAACAAACAGTGTTCAGCATGGGTCCCTAGAGATTTGGGTGCCACTGAACCCACTATGCTCGCTTTCCCGCACCGATAGTGATCACTAACTGATTATGGTCTGAAACAAATCCTCATGGTGGGGGAATTCCACCAGCTGTTTCCAAGCCAAACAAGGTTCATCATCAAACATATAACCCATGAATCCACCACCAATTGGTAACAAGTGGCCCCCTCAAATATGGCCTTGTTGGGAGTAGTCTAAATGCACTAGCAGTATACCTCAAGGACCAATGAACAAGCCTTAAATTCCACCCCTTGGACACCAAAACTGTTAAACCATCTCTTATGAAAAGAATACACCATCTATTCCATAGATACCCATCCTTCAATGTCTCAAAAATATGTCCATACTGCATTGGCCTAGTCGCCCATTAAGAATAGGTGATTCACAGTTTTCTCCCAATGCGCCCTTCCATAGGTGAAACAAGAATCCATTTGAATTCCAATCTATTTTACATCATGATATATTGAACTTTTGTAGTACCTAATCCTCCCAAACAAGATATTAACTTATTTTGAGAATTGTTTGAGCTAGATAATTCCCCCAAGCATCGGTTTGGATCGATGTCGTAATGATCCAGTGGATGTACGACATTGAAAATACATAATAACTCGAAGGAAAAAATAAATATTAATCCTAATCATCATTCATGTCGATAATGTCAAAAAACTCACACTAGATACTATTCATAAATACCACAACAAATGTGGGATACAATCTAGATTGGTTAAAGGTAATGTTTCTATCTAGGAATATTCGGAATCCAAGACACTATCTAGACCATTTGTGGTTCCTAAAACTGAAATCCCACTCTCGACAATCCATCTGGAGTGCGGTTTCATGGAAAATATTTGCAAAGAAACCATAGGCCAAATGGAAGATTCATGACCATCCATATTCCCCTAACTCTTATTATACCTTGAAGCCATTAACTTACCCCACATAGATAGGGCCTCTATAAAATCCAAGGGAAGATCAGCATGCATAGTATGATGTGTACCTAGCATGATGTCCTGGGCCATGATAAAGATAAATGGTCAATGTGGGTCCCAATATCTCAAACCATGAACCATCATAATGAATTTGTGATACTCTCCCTTGAAATTAACAAAAATACATGTATAACTGATGCACCTAATAATTAAATCTGGAAACCAAGAATAAAATCCAAATTAGTCAAGGAATTTTATGACAAAACTCCTCGCCATGTGGTCATACGCCTTGTCCATGTCCATCATAATGTAAATATTTGAACTATGAGCCTTCATGTTAAGATCCCCAATAACATCATGTTCTAGATAGATCTCCCCTGAATTAATTTTCCCTTGAATAATCCTTGATGCTCATCCGATAGCAGTGTTAGAAGGTGGGTCGCAAGTCTCTTGTTGATGATCGTTTCTAGAATTTTGTAAGGGACATTACGTATACTCACGGGCCTGTATTAAATGATGGATGAGGAATCATAGATCTTAGGAATCAACAACCGGGTGTTGGTGAATGCGATGAGATGTAGGTACCACCCTTGAAGAAATAAATTACTACCGCAATCAAGTCACCCTTAACCAAGTCCAAATCTAACTTGTAGAAAGCCACTGGGAAATCATCTAGGCCTGGGGAACTATACAGATTAATACTAAACATTACATCCAGAATCACTTTTTCATTTGTTGAATATTCTAAAAAATAATTTTCCTAGCTTGAAACAGTGACATTGATCACCCACAAAAATTCCCCATGATTGCTTGGATAACTCTACATCATGTGAGAATTAGAACCTCATAGAAGGAATTTGAAGTGTGAATCATCCATGTTCCCAAAAAGGTCTCATTTTTCAGAAAAGCTTCCATTCTCACGATGTATATCCAGCCTGATCAACCATTATTTTTCCATGATTAATTCATGGGAATAGGTCGATTTGTGGTCTCCCTCATGAATCTACATTATCTGTGGTTGTTCAAGAGCCACTTGTTCCTCCACTAAAACAATTTCATCTAGACTAGTCTTCATATAAGAGTGTTCATCAAATAGTTCATCCCATTAATCATTATACAAATAGATTTCCTTTTATTTAATCTACTTCGATAGAGAATTAGTGTCACTATGAATAGGGGGGATGTCTATATATCTAGGAAAAGAGATTACCTTTCTATATTCTCGGGTTTTTGTGTAATTACAGCCATCTAGAACCATGTATAGACTGATACCATGATTACGTAAAAGCCTGTTGAAATCAAAGAAGTTTGAGATATGTTTGAGAAAAGACACATTTTTGGGTCAATTATTTTCATGGGAGAGTGAGACCAGAATGTGGGATTGATCAGTAACACAACAAAAATTATGCATGACTATGGAATTGGTGAATATTGAAACTACATAGAAATACTCAAGATAGTTATCAAGATGGCATATTCAATTTTTTTATATATATGTATATATACTATTAATAATACTAATTATATATTGTTATTATTAAGAAAATTCACATTTAAGGAAAAGTGAGAAATGTGTCAAGATTATAAAATAAAATCAAACCACCCAAATAAATAATAGCCAAATCACTGAAGTCTTATTTAAGCCTATCAGAGAGATGACCTCTATGGAGAACGAATTTTTGGAATGAAACCTTATTTTTGGGAACATTTCTGATAAAGATCACAATGTTGTATGCTATCCTGCCCCTAGTCTGGATGAGATATTCTATAGAAATATTCTTATGACAGAATCCATGTTCCAGTATGCTAGGATGTTTTGGGATTTAGTCACCGTGGTCATTTGTGTAACTAACCTAAAAACATCTTCCCACCAGCCTATCAAATTATTCTTTTGTAATATTTATAAAAAGTCCCTTATCACATAAATCATCATTATATTTTATGATTCTTTCCACACCATTAAATTATATATCTTCCTTACCAAACTAGTGGATATTAGATTTAGAAATGTCCTCAACAGAATTCTCCATGCCATAGATAGATAAATCACCTGATAAAGTGTCACACTCTTTAGTAAAGCATTACACCCAAAACAAGGAAACCTTAAGAGTTAGATTTTATTTTCATGATTAACGAGTAACATGATAACTATATAATAATGAGTAACATTTCTTCCTACACAACCTCTAAGATTGATGGATAAACCATTCTAAATCTATTATATTTTTTCCCATCATTAAAGAGGTTTTAATATATTCCTCCTTAATGTAAACATCATTGGACTCAAAAGGAACATCTGAATCAGAATCCCTATCCTCATTGGGGGTTCCAAAATCATAGGGATGTTCTCATCATGGGAACCATACACATCATTCCCCTCCACAAATGTATGTTCTTCTTCTTCTTCCAGCATTGAAATCATGTTTTAGAATATATAAAGGTTCCTCCAAACATAACCATGTCATCCAAATGTGGTCTTACCTAAATTTCTTTTATTGGATTGTTTGGAATTGTGGGACACTTGTATGCACATCCCATAAATTGTGGTTTCTTGTTAGTGTCCTCATAGTACCAACCTTGAGGTCCACTGTGACCATGAATATAACGTATTGTCAAGTTCACTACAACATCATTGATAGTGATGGGGAAACCAGATGCCTCACCATATCCACATCCAAGGATTCTTCAGTTTATACTCCACCCACAAGCACTGCCTCTACTCCACCAACCATCGAGGGTATGATACCCAAATAACACATTAAGAAGTAAAAGACATTGAGTACCTTCGATCCTGGATCTTTGTACATAGCACCCTTCACTAAAACTTGATGCACCATAGTAAGATTATCTCCAAGAACATTTATGTTCCACATGCAATGAAAGTTTTGTGGCAAGATCAGTTCAAATTCCTATGAGATAGTGTGATGCACCCCATCGAACCTAAATAAAACAACACCATCCCATAATTTCTAGTACATAGTGGGGTAGACCTACACCTCAAAACCAACTATCTGTCTAGAGACAGGGACCATTCCTAGCCTCTCTCTATGTCTACAATAGCATCCAGATATTAGATGCCATAATTTATGATAGTCCAGCAAATATTATGTCCATGACTCAATGACCACCCATTATTTCTAAATAAATTCTTCTACAACCGAGATCCATATCCAATCCATTGGATGATTAATGCATTTAACAAAACAAAAATTCCGGGGGAGATCATGTGACAAACCAAAAAAGTATGACTATTAGTGAAAAAATAACTTCTTACGATGTTCTTAGATATATAGATAATTAGATGATTTCGTAAAGGTGTCCATATATCTGAGAAACATACTCATACCATTGTAAATGGAACATCACATTTCTTGTTGAACTCAAAAGACCACTATAGGAGTTATAAACATCATCCATTGAGATAATGATGAGTGCTGGACCAAGAAATGATCAGATCATCCTTTGATGAAAACAAAATTATCATATGAAGCTTACCTATAGAAAAAAAGGAATGATCTTGCAGACACCATGATTCAAGAAAAATAATGGTAAATGCATAAACCAAGGGTCAACAATCCCGGAATTGATACACAAGTATCATATTGTGATGATCTGTAGAATCATTGAATTCCATAACTAATATAGAAAGATAGAGTGAGCCATTGTGATGGTCGGGGACCTCAGAGAAAAGGAGATTCATAGGGAATGGAGGGAGGTTGTTAGGGATATTGTATTGGAAAACGTTCTAGGGAATTGAATAAGAAGGGAAGTTGTTCCCCTTCCCTCCACCATATATGGAGTGTCTAGAGCCACGAGCATCACCGCTAGGTCACCAATTCTAGATCTTTGAGTGTCTCCATTGTCCTCTAAATATGTACATATGTCATATTTTCATTTTATAAGATTACAAATTATTATTTTACACTTCCATAAGTGAAGGAACTATTATAATAGTAATTTTAATAATCCAATCCGTCAAATAACTTTTCCAATATAGAAGATATTATTCTAATGGTCACATAACATGTCCTAATGGATATCTTAATTTACAATGGTTGGATTGATATTTCAATGGTTATAATATGATTAAAATATTAAAAATTTTAATGATCATACTTGTTACCAAAATCCTATGAATACATAATATAAAATTCATTATTCATTTAGTCTTATTATAAATGAAGGTTATATATTTCAATTTGGAAGATTAATATTTCATTAATAATATTCTAATTCATTTATAATGTGTCGTCCAAGAGTGAAAATTTTCCTAGGGATCAAGAACATCCAAATTTTCATATTATTGTAATCTTATTTTCTATTTATTCCAATTTTAAAACATTCATAATTAATTGATGAATTTATTATTGAAATTTATTTTCAAATTTAATATACGAATTTGTTTTTGGTTTGTTCATTATATAAAAGTTATTTACATAACCCTACTAAATATGACACATTTATATGATGGTAAATTTCATTTTAAATTTATAGGTCATTACATTCTTCCCCCGAAATGTGTTCCCCTATAATTTTCATAATATATACTATAGTAAAATATGGTTATGGTACTTGATATACATGGATTCTTCCCATTCACTTGTATCCTCATCATAATTATGGTTTATCTATACTACATTACCAATCTATGTGGTAAAAATCCATGTATATTAATTTTTTATATACATTTTTATTATTGGTTGATCCTCATAAGAGAGGACATTATCCATAATTTACAATCTGGAATTTGATAAGTTTGACATATTTTGTATGTACTTCCTCAACAAAGATACATGGAATATGATGTGTACTTGAGACAGGCTTCATGGGGGTTATATTTGAGAATTAATGACTCCAATGTGATAAATATTATTAACTTTTATACTATATAAGGAACTAAGATAACCCTTCAGCTTATGTCTCATGAACCTCTCCCATAGTGACATGTAGTGAAACACATTATCTCAATATAATACAAGCAGCCTCATTGGTGAGTGTCATTATATATCTTCTAATGGATCATAGTATCCCTCATGTATTGTGGAATGTATATTATTGTTTTTATGATATTTCTTAGCATTTCATGTCCAGGTAGATTATGTTCACAAAAATCTTCACATCATGGAGGTTTCATGTATCTCATCCGAAAATGGATTTATATAGATCATTAAGGATATTTGAATGAAAACTAATATTGTAAGAGATATTTATCAGAGGATTTTTTTCTGATCACATCACCAATTGTAGAACATCGATTATTCACTCAACATGTATTCGTGTTTTTATATAGTCAATTTAGATATTCCAATAATTTTAGAGTGAAAATATATAATAATACTGAATTCTAGTTTTATTGCATGTTGGTGACAATTTTATAACATGTGGAAAAACCATGGATCATGATCGGATACAATTGATAGTGCAATTTCAGGATGCCTCACCACTTTTCTAGTGTATATTATTATATGTTGATCAATTGAAAAGTATTAACCAAAAATTAAATTTGATGTCTTTGTATGATTATTTAACCCAAACCATAGTGAATTACATCCTCTTGAATTTTTTATCAGTATATTGTCCAATTCTGTTGTTTTGTTTTTACATTTCCAATAATTTTTAGGTAATGGTATTATCATTCATTTTTATCTATTCCATTACAAACACCACCTACAGATATTATAGGAATATTAATGTTAATTTGTGATCTCATTCATCATATTTTCAAACCAATAGCACTATTAGTGATATCAATACATCAATTTTATCCCATGTTGGATGAAGTGGATATAGATATTTTAATCATTAATCATACCATTCATTATCGTAGTATTTGTTGTTAAACACTATCATGGATCAAATCATACAAATCCATCATCATCAATATTGAATGTTGATTGTTTAACTTTTATTATATCTCCCACTTACTTCTAAATTTAAAATCTATATCATTGGGAATCATATATATTCGTTATAATGGATGAGAATCTAGTCACATTATAAATTAATGATGATATTACTTCCTTTATGATTCCTATGTTCATACTTTTCAGGTATAATATTATAATATCCCTCTCAACACTCATTATGAATTTGTTCATAGGATATTTTATACCTAAATCATATTCCACATTATTTTCCTTCCTTGTATTTCATAGATTTATTAGCAAATGACATTGTTTAGATCTAACCATCATCACTGGTATATATTGATATATTTCCATGTTTATATTTTTTTTATTACGGTCCATATATATTTAAATATTCTACCTAATGATATAATTCCTCTAAGTTTTCAATATAAATATATCTCCATAGAAATATAGATCATGAAAGGGATATTTATTCTCAATAAAATCCAATATCCTTGAGGATTATATAATCAAATTATAAGTCAACATTAGCATTCAATCCATGAATTATTTTGAACATTATTATATAAAAATAAGAGTTACCACCTTTTGGATATTGTACATACCTGATCATCTATAATACAATTTTTTAATTATTTAAGTCATTGTTCGAATTCATTATCTATGAAAAAAATTACAAAATTACATATCATCATGGTTAGTAGGTCTACATATTGTGATATATTTATCAAAAATATTAAATAATACACATATATTCTATTGAAACTATATATTTTTCTACCAAATATTGTATTAGGATACTTTATAATTTTATTTGATTTATAATGATCCTTAAATATCCATTTTCTAGTGAACAAATGTCACACCAATGATACATCCTCTTACCTGAACTCCCCTTTATTATACTTTGCATAGAGATTCCCTTATAACAATATCATTATCAAGTTAGTCAAATGATCCACCATGATTTTGGGGTATATAATATTTTTATCTATAATGACTACCATAAAATGTATAGGTAATCTCCAAAATACTTCATTAATTAGGTCCACAATGCTTTTTTGAGAAGTACAGAGTCACAAGGTATTCCCAGAAAACTCATAGTGTCCATACATTTTCAAATTATAATCATGGGATTATATTCCATCTTCTACATTAACAGGAAATACAATCAATTATGGTAGAATATAGTGAAATAATAATCCCTACATTGTATATTGAAATAGTCATATTTCAAGTTAGGGGAGAAATTTTAATTATCACGATTCTATTAAATATATAAAATCAATGAATAATCTCCTTAACCCAACATTTATAATTTTTAATATAATATATGCACCATATGATAAAGTAATATCAAAAATAGAACCCCGATGTATATTATACTCTATCAACTTATTCATTTTTTTGGTGTTGATATTGCATATTCTAAAATGAGTCATGGAAATTGACATTTAATGACGTATAAGTTTCATTGATAAATAATCTTATTGGATTATAGGAATATTGTAACACACTTTAAGAAATACATTCATGTAATCCTCTATGATGGGAATGTATTTTAACATGATTCTATCCATTGTTTCAATCAAATGAATAATATTTTATTGGCCATAATTTAATAATATCCAACCATGTGATGAAAAATTCAATTATATTCAACCAACCTTGTATGCTTGTCAAAAATATAAGGATAACATTGGATGTGAAGAATGATTTCATTTTAAAATAGTTTATTGGTATTTATATAATGATAGTATGTTCATGTTAAATGTAACATTGATTTATACTTAAGGATGTAAAACAAATATTTTATTGATTGTCCTGTAACCAAAAATTATTAAGGGAGGGGGTATATAAATAATATACAATAAATTATCTATTTTCTATTATGAAACATAGTTTAGCACCCACATTATTAGATGGTGTTCAAATAGTTCTACTAAACATGCAATATTTGTAATAATGATAATAATAAAATTAGATATTATATTATTTATTTATTAAATAATAACCAATGTATCTATAACAACGCCATTTGTGGGACCCACTATAGTAGTAGTAATAGAATATTTCATTTATTTCCCTATATACATTATTTTTTTTGTTTTTTATTACTAAAACAACCAATGGATTGTGTAATTGGTTCATATAACCCCCATGTCCTTAAATTTAGTACAATAGACTACATTCATAATGTTGATGTAAAAATTATTTATTACATTTCATTTGTGGGATTATTTATCTCCCTTCAGAGTTGATTGTCCAAATTCACCACTATTACAAAATTTAATCATGACCCATACCACTTAAGACTATTTTTGAGATTCATAATCCAATATTTATGAGACATTAAATGTTAGGTTTTATCTCCTCAATTATTTTTATCAATTAATCCTCATATATTAAAATCTACTTAATGATTTTTTTCTCTAAGCACATGGGACCGATGAGTTTCACCAATCGTTGTCTTAACCTTAAGAGAATAATAAATAGTTTCTTTATAGATATTATAGTATCAAATAATTAAATATTTTTATAGTATCTCTTTCAAAAATTAATGAATAATTTTTCCATCTTTTATGTTTCAATTAAAACAATTGTGTCATACCATGAAAACATTGTGTAGTTTTCCTCACAATATCATGTTATATCATCTTCCTCTTTTCTATAAATCTAAAGAAATATCTTCCATTTTATGAACCATAATTCCAGAAATATATTTATAAAAAATTATATTTATGATCATTTCAATTCCATAGACTGAATTTTATCATTATGATTCTTGTTGATTTTCAATTCATTAAACTGAAAAATCATTCCTTTTATATAGATAGAAGTAAATTATTATTTTTTATTTATTTGATATTTATAGGACATAGAATATTATATCAGTATATTTAATCCATTGTTCATAGATGAGGGGATCAAAATATCAGTGTATGGTCTAATTCCTTTGTCTCATAATGTTCTTGACCGCATATTTCTCTTTCATAGGTGAAGGTGGGTATTCAAAATGGATCATGTATCTATTAATAAATTGATTCAGAATATCAAGTGTTAGCCCAATGTACTATAATACCATATGAAGATGTTTAAAAATATTATTTGGAAACTAATTAAATTTTATTTTTGGTTGGTTTTTGGAATGGTTTATCCTATTTCCCATCATTAACAAATAAAGAAAAATAATAACTGGGATTTCAATACATACACTAAAAATCATATAAAAATGTAAATATGAATATATAATTAATAACATATATATGAAATTTAATTTATAATTTATGAGTCACATATTTATAATTTAGATTATATATATTTAAATTTCTTCAAAATTTTTCTTTCTAAAGTAACAATCTATTCAATCCATTCATAATTATTCCTAAATATTTTGTGAATTTTTTAATGTATATCCACAGGGAGTGTCAAACTAGTTGTGCTAAAAGTTTTATTTATATTTCACCAGGTAATGATAAATTTATTACCCAATATATATATTTCTATGTTATTTCCCTTAGTTTCAACTATATTATATCCACATCCCAATATAGTATCCAAAGAAAGTTTTATTTTCATAGCAACCCCCAACATTAATCATAAATAAATATTATGATATTCTATTATACATAGATTTTATCCAATGATTTACATTACAATGTTATATTAATAATAACTAAAAATGAAAGTCCATTTCCAAGGTAATAAATTGTAGTGGCCATTTCCTTTTAAATCTATTGTTACATAATTTTTAACATAAATATTTAATTAATACAACAAATGGATTGAGAATCATAGTGTCTTTTGAATACTAGGTAAATATTTTATCATCATGAAACTAAAAATCATATATATTTAAATCATCATCATTTTACCTAAAAACCATTGATCACCTAAAACATTATAGGATATTCTAGGAATGGCATATACAAAGAGGAATTCCAAAACCCCAATAAGGGAAAAAAATAAATATTGAAGAATACAATATTAGTCAGGTGCATAAAATTATATAATATGACATAAGGCTCATCAATAGTTATATTCAATCATAATATATAGAACATGGAATTATGAGATCATGTAAACAATGTTCTTCTAAAACAACACAAAACATAACAAAACGTATTTATGGAAAACATTCCATGAAACATCATATTAATTAAAAGGCCACATCATGGATTTTTGTTACACCCTAGTTCAATAATAACTCTCATTAAAAAACATTACCTAATTCTATAGAGAACAATATAGGTGAACCCATGACAAACTGTACTTCATAATTTTTTTCTAGAAAAGGAAATAAATAGAAATACATAAACATAATAATTAACCATGGAATGAAATTAGTTGATTAATATTACCTCATATCAAAATCAATGTTTATTTTATATGTATTAAAAAGGAAAGGGGTAATTAATTATATTATTTGTTCATAACATAGTATATAATCATAGGTATAAAAATGGTTATTGTTACATAAATGGATTAAGGGATTGAAAATTACCTTTAATCGCATATGGTTAAAATATGTACTTTCAAGAATAAACTAAAGGAATATATTATACAACAGAATGAATTTTGAATAATATATTTAATAAAATATTATTAATCTATATAAAATTTATGCAAATTACATTACATCGAATAGTGATATAGTGCGATTTTTAAGGATACATTTCATAACAAAAAGAAAAGGTTATATTTAGAGAGACCACTTAACCTATATTCTATGTTCATTGAGAACATTTAAAAAATTATTTGTATAATCAATTGAAATACATTAACAACATAATTTAAAATTACTACCATATATTTTTGATTTAATGTAGTTTTATTATCTTTATTTATTGACATTTTGATGAGATATATAGTCTAATTTCATTGTTCCATAGGAATTTGTTTCATTGTTCTAGGGTCAGATAAATTTTTTATATTTATTGATCTTAAAGTAAAATGGTAATTTAAATATTGAATGGAAATTATATATTAATGATACATATAAATAAATTTATTTTTTCCTAAAGACTAATTTTTGTACCATTGTATGGAGGATTCCATAATTAGAAATGATAATATTTTTTGATAGGGCTATTTTTGTGTGGTTTTACAAACTATCAAAGAATAGATTCATTTTTTAAATATTAGTGCCATATAATCATTTAATAATTTTAAATAATATATTATCTAAATATTTACATAATATAAATCATTATAATTTTAATTAAAACTTCCATGAATGCCTTAATGGAAAAAAGATTACTCTTCCTACAGGGTGGCAAAGAATAGAAATATTGTAGACATGATATATTTGTTAGAATATGTGGAGAAGAGAATAATATATAGGGAATAAATTCTATGAGAAATATAATATTACAATATTTATATATACAATACTAGAGTTACATTGAAATTTTATATATGTTTAGTGACTAGAATTTTGATGAAAAATAGAATTTAAAAGAAATAATTTCATAATATTTCATATTCAATGTCACACCCTTTAAAAACTCCATAAGGAACAATGAAATTGTTTTTTAGTGAGAACGTATGATCTATGAAGTGGTTTTGATTATTGGAAATATATTTGGGAAAATATATAGAAATAAAAAATTCATATTTATTTTGAGGAGAAGGGGAAATGAGGGATTTTATTTTTAAGTGGAGGAGTATGGCATTTTTAAATATTATATTCATTAGTTAATTATTGTGGAACAAGACTAACAATATTATTAATTATCTTAATAATATTTTAAATGGTTCTACTAGGTTCTATCTATTTTTTCCTTACATTATTAATTCTCTAAAAATTCATGTAATTTACTTATTATGTAAAATACTATTATTTAATGTTATAAATATTCTTAATAGAAATCAACAATTTATAAAATGTAAAAAAATTATCCCAAACTATTTATTATTTATATATTCATGAAAATGAAATCAAATTTATGAATATAAATTTCTAAATATGATACATTTTATTTTAAAAAAAATTCTATTTTATTTAAATTTTTTAATATTATTATCAATTTTCATCCATTTGAAAATTATTTATAATAGCATAAAATTTTATTATTTACATAATACAACATAATATTTGTTAATATATCAATTTTAAGAAAATAAACATTCTTTTAAATCATTTTATTTATTATAATGCTGATATTTAAATGTTTATGATTAAAATAATTATAAATATATCATTTTTTTATTTTATATGATGTCTATATATTTCTTAACACATCCATAAGGGTGGATACTATTCTAGAAGACATGTTTCTATTACTAATGGTTAGATTACAATTCAAATGGTTAAATTTGTAATATCATGGATTATTTTTGGTATATTTTTTAAATATTATATGGAATTAATTAGATACTAGGTATTGAGATGACGTACTATTCTAGGGCCTGATGTGCCTTTAACAATTGTGTGAATAATATTAATATATTATATATCACGGGCATGCATTTTTTCATAAAAATTGGAATAATATATAAATGGGTTCCTAGAGTAGAAATATGAGTGCACTGTTACGTTCATTGTATTGGATTTACCCTAGAAGATACCTAACATCATCTGGTGCGGGACACCTATGACATATATTTTTCAGAAATTTTAACAAATAAAATAAATTTACTATTTATCTTATTCCTTCTTCTTTGTCAATTATGCAATTTTGTAATAGTTTATTTTAGTATAAAATTAGATCCTGGGATCCAGGGACAGACTCTTAACCCAATAATTTCTTGATGGCTCTAGAGTAGAACATAAATAATTTTCTTAGAGGATAATAATGGTGAAACATGGATCTGAGATTGACAGATGTTGTTCTTGATGGATCCTCCCAATAGAGATGATGTGAAAACTGATTTTATTCCACAAGAAATCCAATTCCCAGGTAGGGTGTTCTGTTTAAAACATTATTTACTATACTTATATTCAATTAATAATGTTGACCATCCAACAAACTATTTGATCCACAGATCGATCATTCATTTGGGATGGGATTGATTGTAGTATTTTGTGTGGTTGAATTAATTTTTTTATTAGTTTATCATTTTTACGAGAATGAATCAAGAATAAAACAAACAATGGTTGAGTGATGATAATCTGGTTTATTTCATTTTGTTTTTTCTTCCCTATGTTCTATGCATTCATTATTATTTATGGATTATGAAAGATGTATCCTTTTACCTTATATTCTTGGTTAAATGGTCTGAAATTGAAGATCTGGCCTCTTGATGACCTAGAAAAGGTGCGATAATGATTGGGAAAGATGAATCTACCTGACTATGATGATGTCGTTCTTCGGGTGATTTATGATATGATGAGTGAAATATATTTTTAAATCCAATTGATATCCTGAAACACATCTCTTTGGTGTCATAGTGGTTACATGTACTTGGATCTCATTATTTGAATAGAACGATGCATTGTATCAAACACTAGAGGATCAGCCGAGGCATGTGGAGGAAGAACAACAGTTCTGGAAATTTAGGATGAACATGATTTGCAGTTTGTGATCCATGGTGTATGCCCCCCTCAATTTATAGGAGACGCTTTCGGGAGGCAATCTAGTGTCACACAGTGTGTGAGCCCTATCACACAGTGTGTGGGACAATCCTTGACACACTTCATTTATCACCAGAAATACATGGACTTGTGGTTGAGTAGACGTGTTTCCCACATGGCTTGGCTAAACTGGTTACATGGATGACCCCATGTACTGGTACACATACAAGCATACATGGGTTTATTATGTGTCTTGGCACATGACCATCATACATGGGTGGACCCTAGATGAAAGTTGATATCATGTGACCCGTTTGACTTGCCGTATACTAAGTTTCTACATTATATTTACTTTTCACAAGAGTCACTGTATATAAGTAGTAACTTAGGTGAAGGTACATGGTGTGCGACCCCACTACATGTGGTGTAATCACTTCTAAATGGACTTACCCACTTTTACACCAATAAAGGGATATGTTTCATTATTGGATTATTCTCATATCCTTCCTATAATAGTTATTTGGTATCATTACCTACTCATAAGAGTATGATCCATTTAGCAAGACAATCTAGATAAAGATGTTGGAATACCCTCTTTGATACCCAAACTAAGATCCACTATTAATTCTATTTTCCCAAGGTAGGGTCCTTGGTATTTTTGTGACAAATTTCATCATGTTTAGATCCTCTATATACCAGGTTAATCGATATAGAATTGCTGGTATCTCCCCGTGGCCTAGTCTGTGATCCTCATATATGGTATCATATATCTATTTAGTTCTACCAATGTATTTCTCTCATAGTAGTTTTGAAGGAATGGTATTTCTATGATGGATGTCACGTGTTCTATTGGACTCAGGAGTGTGTTGTAATAGATGCATGCTTCATGGAATCTTTGTACTGAATTTATAGTGTTGGTACACAATGTTAGGGAATGTTTTTAGACTGTGTGTCTTGGTTTGAGTAAATATAAATATTGTGGTTTTATTTTTTTGTAGATATATACTCTATAGATATATATGTATCATTACATTTAATATCCCTTTTTGGTTTTGTTGGGTCTTATTGAGTATTCATTTACTCAACTATATAGAGGATTTCCCAACACATGTCATGTCTTTTGAATATGTGCGACCTTCAGACAGTGTCTAGGGAAGTCTAGGACCCGACATAGCTTTGTTAGATTAGGCGGGCTGAGGTGTTCTTATGTAATTGAGTAGTAGTACTAGTACATATTTTTATTGGTTGTGAATTTATGTTTATAGAGTCTTTATTTTGGTGTGATTGAATTGTATCCCAAATTACAATACTGAACATTACTTCTTTTCATAATCTATAGTCTGGGATAATGGTATGCTTGAATTTTATTCTTAGTTGTTTTTACCTTTCAGAATATGTGGGCTTGGAGATGTCTATTTGCATACATGTACATATGCAATTCCTCCCCTAATAGTGATATTCTTACGTGGTACCTGTCACTATCCCCAAGCATATTGAAGGTAGGATTGGGGAGTCATGGCGTGACCCCAACAAGGACATGGAATGGCTTCATGATATCGAAGTGGTTAGTTCTAATCCAGGTGTAACACCCTGATATTTTATGCGAAATATTTTTTTCGGTCTTATGTTGTACACAACACCAATGGAATCTTTCACAACACACAATACTGACTTGGCTTGCATTACACGCAATCGCGACATTCCTCAATAACGTGTGTAGTACGCAATACCGGGTTTCACTAAAAAAATGATACATTATTATGGACTAGCAATTATGGATTGTATTGACTACATTTTTAATTATATAACATTATTAATCCTCTTACACATTTTCTAGAACATGGTGAGAGAACAAAAAAAAATTGGGTAAAATAAGTATTTTAAAAAAAATGCAGTTTTGCCACCTTTTGATGGGGAACCCACATTAAATATAGTTTTTGACATGTTTATAAGTTCAATTTGACAAAATAAAAATCTTTTTTGGAATCATGATATAAAAATTTACTTTGGATAAATTTTTTATACTTTTCTGATAACTTTCATATTTTGATGATTAGTAAAAATACGCTAATTTTTAATTACAAACAACTTTCTTCATTGAGATAATTAATATCGTTAAATTATAATATTTAATTGTTTTAAAGTATAAATAGAATATATTTTTACCATTTAATATAATTTATGTCATTATCATTGATTTCACATTGAATTCTTAGGGAAAAACATTTCAATCTTTGGCAATGTATTAACTTCTAAAACCCGTTTTCTTAACAACAATATTAATTTTAAATTAATTATTGAAACATATGTGTTTTGAATTTTAAATAATGGATTCAATATTAGGAATCAGTGGGTCCAAATTATGTAAATAGGCTGGTTTTTATTTTTGGGCATTATGAATAGTAACTACAGTAAATTTTATTTACCATAGTTAAAGGTAAATCGGGTAATTAAGGGTAATATAAGATAATAAAAATACCCTAACACATGCCAAAATCCTATTGGATGAATAAAAGTCGACCCATATCACCTAAGATCTAGAATAATTTTATTTCATGGTCTTTTTTCCTTGAAATAATAAAATTATTATTAAATCCAAGGAAAGTGACAATATGTCACTCTCTTAAATTTTATAAGTATAATAATTTTAATTTAGTGATAAACATAATGAAACATCAGATATAAATAGTCTCCAGAAATATAATAACATTATTTACATCATATGAATTTATTTATAATTTTTAGGGATTATGTAATTATCATTAATTATGACACAATAGTGATGTTGAAATTATTTTATTAATTAAAATATCAAATAAATTCGTTTAACAATATTAAAATAAATATTATATGAACTATTTAATGTGCTCCACTAATTTTATAGATACATATGACATTTTATTAATCTATTTAATCTTTTATTTTTAACGTATCTTCTGTATATATTTTATTTAAATTCAAATAAATGAATAGTGTCAAAAATGACACTTTTGTTATTTTATAAAAATAACATATTATAAAATTGTTTAAAAATCATAAAAATATTTAAAATTTATAAATTAAAATTTATATGGTCAAAATTTTTATAATGTTTGATGTTATGGAATATTCCAAAGACATGTGTAATTATTTATAATAGTTTAAAATTTAGAATATTATTACCAAAAATAATATTAAATTGATTAATAAAGATAAATAAAGTTGATAATGTTAAAAATAAATTCATAACATGTCTAAATATTATTTGTTTATGAGATTAGAACCCTATCTCATCTAACCTTCTAATATGAGTCATTTTAGTAGTTTTTATATGGGGTTGAGATTTAATATAAAATAATATTTCTTATATTTCCAAAGGTGCCCCTCTCATCCCTTATAAAAGGGAACCTCCTCCCTCTCCTCCTCACACCAATTTGAGCCTTATATCTTGGCCAAACCCTTTTCATTTCACTCTCCCACTTCCTTAGAAACTTACTAGAGGTACTGGTCATCTCAAAAGACCAACTCTAGTGCCCTAAGAGAAAGTTAAAGGGAGGCACTTCGAAAAAGAGGTAATACCTTCTACAGATTTATTCAAGTTCCATTCTTCTTAAACTCCCTCTTATTCAGTTGTTTCATTATGAATTAATAACATCAGTATCACTCATATACTGATATTTTATTATAAATATGAACCAACCCTATTTCACCTCTTATCCATCCTACGGTAAACAAAATCACCGCGCGTGTATATGTACGGAATACCGTCTCCACGCTGTGGTGTAATAAGTTTACCACCACCACCTTTCTTGGATGGGTATAATGGTGCAAATAAATAACTATATAAGATTATTGTAAAGTTTTATTGATTCTTAAATATTATACATACACTTTAATATAATTCCACGATCATGGAAATGATATCATCACTCGTGTGTACGTACGACCTACCGTCTCCACGATGTGATACGACTCGTTCTATATGATCATCACTGAATAATGATTATGTAAATGAATTTAATGAATTAATATGATATATATTACACTAATAACATTCTGTAAATGATATATCTATATCCTATAAAGAGTAATAAGAATTTATTAGAAAAAACACGCATAAGAACATAAAGTAATAAACACCCGAATAACAAGTAGTAATTAAATATTACTACTAAGAAGATACAAATATGACCATATATGATATCATAAAAATGAATATGATTATTTAACAAGTCAATTGACATTATTTAAACCATATTACAGGATGTCCGGATTCATACGAAGCATATCGGACCTATGGTACGGGAAAATCTCACAATCTCATTTTTATCTAAGATTGTTTATACTTAAGAATTTAATGTAGAATATTTATCATCCACATCCATGTTTCCTCAATATGTAATAATATTCCCATCCAACTACAGTTTTTTAAATCACATTTTACCTATTCTTGAGTTTTTAGTAAACTATATGAAAGGAATCTTTTGTCGTTTCTAGTATGAGGTTCTTTTTGACTTTTACGACCAAAGTAAGAGAAGAATGTTTTTTAACATATAATACATGAATGGATTCATAGATCATTAATTCCATGAATATTAATTTACAATTTTTAATGTTTATGTTTAATTAACTTTTTTTAGTTTAAAATTATATGACATTTTAAGACAAGAAAATGCTTTTGAAGTAGAAAGGATATTTTCTTCAAGAATGGAGTTCAAGCATTTTATCAAACTTATTTTCCATCTAAGATAATATAGGGTTCTATTTCTATACCTATTTTTACATTTATTTGTTTATGTTATGATGGAATTATTTTTATGAAGTCCTTTTTTCCTATATGCATTATTTTATTATGGCGCGATGTTTAAGAATCCCAATTTTTTTACATGGGTTATGCTATGATGTATGATTTATGATTTTGGGTCACACATAAGAATGGATTAATTATGAGATAGTTGTGACCTATATCTCCCTAAAATTCATTGGGAAATGATTTATATCTCATGAGATATTCATGGCTGGAATGGAAGGTTAAATCGGTTCAGTGAAACAGGACTGAAACGAGGAGTGAACTCAGTTCAGAAATGGACTTTGTCTGCTAAGATAGTAATAGAAATGAGTCTTGAAAAATAAGAAATAATTTTCTATTATTATGTTTGTATGCCAAAAATCATCATGTATTACGTTATGATTATTTGGATTACATTTCACTTCTATGATTTATCCCATGTTATGATCTCTTTTGCAGGATAAGATTTTCAAAATGTTATGTTCTTATGAATATGATATGTTTGATATTTATTTTGTTTACCCTTACTGAGCATTTGAGCTCACCCTTTTGTATGTTTTCTTTTCCCCGGGTTAGGAAGAATGATATTAAGTAGGATATGCCAAAAAGGTACTCTAGATATGATGAAATAAATGGGAGACATCGTAGATGATTTATGAACCAGTTTATTATGATTCCCAGTTTCTAAAGGCACTCTACCTATTTTGTCCTTTAATGGTTTTTTTATATATTGTAATAAGTATGATTCAATTTTGAATTAATAACCATCTTTGTAAATTATGGGTCGTTATAGTTGGTATCAGATGAATGGTATAGTCAACCTTTGGAAACTAGGATGTGAAAGCCTTAGTAAGAAACCTAAGGATATGCCTAAGCATAGAACACAATATTAGTGATTAGAAATGGCCACGAAAAACCTATGATAAGACCTTAAGTGTGAAATTTTATTCTTGATTGTGTGATTTTCCTATTATAATTAGTGTTGCTCACACTATTCTTCTTGGTTTTAGTCAATGGCTGGAACCCGAAGGAACCATGTTAATGCAGAATGCGACAGGAAATGCAATGATTGTCCCCCTAAGAAACCAAACATTATAGGATCTAGAATGAAAAATATTGTAGCCATGATCACACAACTTTCTCAAGCTATGAATCATGCAGGACATCAAAACAATTAAAGGAAGCAACAACATTCTGTTGAATCCTTCATGAGGCAGCGTCCACCTTCATTCAGTGGGTCTTCTGATCCCTTAGTGGCTGAATAAATGGATTAGTACCACTGAAAAGATATTTTCAGTTCGTCAATGGTCTGAACATGATAAAGTCATTTTAGCAGTATATCGTTTGGAAGGTGATGCTGATCAATAATGGAATCTAATTAAGAATACGATTCAAAGTGATGAAATTGAGTCCATGGAATGGGATGAGTTCAAGAACATATTTTTCAATAATAATTTCCCTCGTTTTCTTCAAACAATGATGGAGAAGGAGTTTCTTCAACTAAAGGAAAAGGATGATGAATCCGTTGGTACCTACGATGCAAATTTTACAAGACTTGCAAGGTACACTTTCAGAATTATTTTCCAACCTGAGTTTAAGATCTATTGATTCTTTAGTGGCTTAAAACCAAGTCTTCGATGGGCGTTAGAAATAAAGGACATCAATAGCTACGTGGAAATTGTTCGATGTGCTCTCAAGGTTGAGATGGAGATTGGTGTAACCCATCAGTCACATGGGTTTGATAAGAAGAGGAAAATGGAATTCAAAGGAAAATCTAAAGACCACACTGAAAAGAAGATGAGTTTTCCATTGTTCTCAAAGTGTGGAAAGATACAAGGAGGAAATTTTCTTAAGGGGATAAGAAAATGTTTTAAGTGTGGAAAAGAAGGTCATCGGGAAATTGAATGTTGAAATAATGGGAAGAAGATGTATAATGATGCAAATAAAGGAAGGGATACACAGAATGCACCTACTACACTTCAATGTTTCAAGTGCAAGGAGAAAGGGAATTATGCAAATCAATGACCAAATCTAAGGGTTAATGATGACGATCTACGTCAACAAACTCTAAAGGAAAAAGACAAAGGAAAGTAACATGCAATTACTATCGGCGATGTGGAGTACGACAACGAAGTGGTGATAGATACACTTACCATCCACTGTAAAGTAGAAAATGTTTTATTTTATTCTATATCCACCCCATATTTTATTTCTGAAGAATTTTCTAAGGGTATCTCCATATTACCACAACAATTAGATGTTGAGTTGGCTATGACAACTTCTAATGGCACAACGGTTGCATCAAAAGTTTACAATTCTTCACCAATTGATGTTTGTGGGAAAGTGCTTCCTGCAAATCTTGTGATCCTTCCTATAGTGGAATTTGAGGTGATTCTTGGCATGGATTGGATTTTTTTATATGGATCTCATATGAATTGTCAAAAAAGGGAAGTCACATTTCATATTCCCGATCAATCTACAATCATCTATCGATGCAAGAATGAACATAACCATCCAATGGAAATTTCATCCATCGTATGGGACTTGATTCCACTAAATGAAGGTTATTTATCTCAAATGGTTGGGAAGAAACTCACGATTAAGAATACTCCCATTGTATGTGAGTTTGATGATGTCTTTCCGAAGGAACTTCCAGGTCTTCTACCAAATCGTGAAGTTATGTTTTCAATAGAACTCGTACCGGGTGCTTTGCCTATTTCAAAGACACATTATAGAATGGCCCCAATTAAGTTGGAGGAATTGAAGAATCAACTCCAATAGAATCTTGATAAAGGATTCATACGGCCTTGTGCGTCACCTTGGGGAGCACCTGTTCTGTTTATTAAGAAGAAAGATGGATCAATGAGACTCTGCATTGATTATCGTGAACATAACAAGATCACTATCAAGAACACATATCCTCTCCCACGCATTGATGACCTATTTGACCAACTACGTGGACCTCAAAACTTTTCCAAGATTGATCTTCATTCAGGGTATCATCAACTACGGGTCAAAATGGAGGATATACCGAAGACGGCTTTCCGTAAAAGGTATGGACACTATGAATTTATAGTGATGCCATTTGGTCTTACTAATTCCCCTGATATCTTCAGGGATATTATGAATAGTGTCTTTAGAGACTATGTTGATCAGTTTGTGGAAGTCTTTATAGATGATTTTCTTTTCTATTCAATGAGAAAGGAATAACATGAAGATCACTTGAGAATTGTATTGAAGACCCTGAGAAAGGAGAAGCTTTATGCCAAATTTACCAAGAGTGAATTTCGTCTTCAAAAAGTTGCATTTTTTGGTCACATAATCTCAAAAGAGGGGATATCTGTGGATCAAACAAAAACAGAGGTTATCGAAAGATGGTCGAGACCAACAACAGTAACCGAGATCCGAAGATTTCTTGGTTTGGCTGGATATTGCCGACGTTTTGTGAAAGATTTTTCAAGGATATCTAACCCACTCACCAAGCTGACTTGGAAAGGAGTTAAGTATGTTTGGACTGAGGATTGTGAAGCGAATTTCAAGGAGTTGAAAACAAGGTTATCCAGTGCACCTGTGCTCACACTACCTTAAAGTGGAGAAAGTATTGTGATCTACAGTGATGAATCCAAGAAGGGATTGGCGTGTGTTCTAATGAAAAATGATATGGTGATACATTATGCCTCACGACAGTTGAAAATCCATGAGAAAGATTACCCAACTCATGATTTGGAGTCAGCTACGGTAATCTTTGCATTAATGATTTGGAGGCATTATCTTTATGGTGAAAGGTGTGATATTTATACTGATCATAAAAGTTTAAAGTATATTTTTACACAAAAGGAGCTGAATATGGATCAAAGAAGATGGTTGGAGATAATTAAGGATTATGACTGCTCAATTCATTATCACCATAGGAAAGCAAATAAGGTGGCAGACACATTAAGCCGACAAGACCATGGCAGCTTATCCATGATGAGGATCAAAAAAGATCCAATATTTATGGATTTTCAGAGGATGGATATTGGAATTATAATTGATGGGTAAAAATCTAATATTTCTCAAATGAATGTTCAACCATCTATACATGTGAGGAATAAAGAGGCATAAAAAAAAGATGCAGAGTTAAAAAATAAGGTGAGAAATTTTCTTGAATTCAACCTTGATTGTAATGGGATAATAAGGTTCAGGAATTGGGTTTGTGTTCCTCCCATCATAGAATTAATGAATGAACTACTGGATGAGGCTCATAGTTCTACATTCTCTATTCATCCTGGAAGCACAAAGATGTATAAGGACCTGAAAGAGTACTTTTAGTGGAATGGCATGAAAAGAGATGTTGCTGAATATGTCTCTCGATGCTTGGTTTTTCTGCAAGTTAATGCTAAGAGACAAAAGTATAAGGGAATGTTACAACCATTACCCATACCAGAATTGAAATTGTAAAACATCACAATGGACTTTGTCATTGGACTTCCTAAAACATCCAAAGGCTATAATGCTATCTAGGTTTTAGTTGATCGTCTTACGAAGTCGGCACACTTCCTTGATATTAGAGAATATTTTTCTCTGGATAAGATTTCCAGGATATATGTAAGGGAAGTGGTATGATTGCCTGGAGTACAAATTTCTATTATTTCTTATTGGGATTCAAGGATTACATCAAAATTTTGGCAAAGTCTTCAGCATTCTCTAGATACAGAGTTGGGTTTCAGCACTGATTACCATCCTCAGACAGACGGTCAGTCTGAGATAACAAATCAAACTCTTGAAGATATCTTAAGAGAATTCTTTATGGATTTCAAAGGTCGTTGGGATCAACACATATCTTTGGTGGAATATTATTATAATAATATCTTTCACTCTATTATTCAGATGACTCCATATGATGCCCTCTATGTATAGAAATTCAGAAATCCAACTTGTTGGAATGATGTTGGGGAAAGAAAGCTATTAGGACCCGATCTTGTTGATGAGATGGAAGAAAAGGTCAGATCTATTCAACAACACATAAGAGCAGCTCAAAGTTGATAAAAAAGCAATGCCGATAATCGAAGAAAAGATCTATAGTTTGAAGTGGGTGATAAAGTATTCTAACAAATATCTCCCTGGAAGAGGGTAATGAGATTTTGAAAGAAAGGAATGTTAAGCCATATATGTATCATTACATTGTATATAACATTATGGTTTTAGTGAGTCCTATTTAGTGTTCTTTTACTCAACCATATAGAGTATTTCCCAACACATGTCATGTCTTTTGAATATGTGCGACCTTTAGACAGTGTATAGGGAAGTCTAGAACCCGACAAAGCTTTGTTATATCAGGAGGGCTGAGGTGTTCCTATGTATTCGAGTAGTAGTACGAGTACATAATTTTACATGTTGTGAATTGATGTTTATATACTATTTATTTGGTGGTATTGAATTGTAGCCCACATTACAATACTGACCATTACTTCTTTTCATAATCTATAGTTCGGTATAATGGTATGCTTGAATTTTATTCTTAGTTGTTTTTACATTTCAGAATATGTGGGCTTGGAGATGTCTGTTTTCATACATGTACATATGAAATGCCTCCCCTGATAGTGATATTCCTACTTGGTACCTGTCACCATCCCCAAGCCTATTGAAGGTAGGATTGGGGAGTCATGGAATGACCCCCACAAGGACATGGAATGGCTTCATGAAATCGAAGTGGTTAGTTTTACCCCAGGTGTAACACCCTAAGATTTTGTGAGAAATATTTTTTATGTCTTATGTTATACGCAACACCAAAGGAATCTTTCACAACATACAATACTTGCTTGGCTTGCATTACACGCAATCACGACCTTCCTCGATAGCGTGTATAGTACGCAATACCGGGTTGCACTAAAAATGATATATTATTATGGACTAGACGTTATGAATAGTATTAACTAAATATTGAATATTATAACATTATTATTTATCTTAAACATTTTCTAGAACATGGTAAGAGAACAAAATAATTTTTTCGGGTAAAATCAGTATTTTTAAAAAAATGAAGTTATGCCACCTTTTGAGGGTGCACCCACATTAAATATATTTTTTGACATGTTTATAAGATCAAATTGACAAAATAAAATTATTCTTTGGAATCAGGATATAAAAATATACTTTGGATAAATTTTTGATTCATTTCTGATAACTTTCATAATTTGATGAATAGTAAAAATACGCTAATTTTTAATTAAAAACAACTTTTTTCATTGAGATAATTTATTTGGTTAAATTATAATATTTAATCATTTTAAAGAATAAATAGATTATATTTTTACCATTTAATATAATTTATGCCATTATCATTAATTTCACATTGAATTCGTAGGTAAAAACATTTCAATCTTTGGCTATGTTTTAACTTCTAAAACCCGTTTTCTTAACAACGCGATTAATTTTAAATTAATTACTGCAACTTATGTGTTTTGAATTTTAAAAACTGGATTCCATATTTGGAATCAGTGGGTCCAAATTATGTTCATAGGCTACTTTTTATTTTTGGAAAATTATTAATAGTAACTACGTTAAATTTTATTTACCATAGTTAAAGATAAATCAGGTAATTAAGGGTAAATATAAGATTATAAAATTACCATAACACCTGCCAAAATCTTATTGGATGAATACAAGTATACCCATATCACCTAAGGGCCGGACTATATTTATTTCAGGGACTTTTGACCATGAAATAATATAATTATTATTAAAACCAAGGAAAGTGACAATATGTCACTCTCTCAAATCATATAAGTAAAATTATTTTAATTTAGTAATAATTTTCATAAAACATAGGATATAAATAGTATAAAGAAAAATAATAACATTATATAAATCATATAAATTTATTTATAATTTTTTGGGATTAAATAATTATCATTAATTATGACCCAATAGTGATGTTGAAATTATTTTATTAATTAAAATATCAAATAATTGGATTTAAAAATATTAAAATAAATATTATACGAACTATTTAATGTTCTACACTAATTTTATAGATACCAATGACATCTTATGAATCTATTAAATCTTTTAGTTCGAACATATCTTCTGTATATATTTTATTTAAATTCAAATAAATGAATAGTTTCAAAATTGACACTATTGTTATTTTATAAACATAACATATTATAAAATTGATTAAAAATCACAAATTTTTTTAAAAATTATAAATTATAATTTATATGGTCGAAAATGTCATAAAGTGTCAAATTATGGATATTAAAAAGAAATATGTAATTATTTATAATAATTTAAAATTTTGAATATTACTACCACAAATAAAATTAAATTGATAAATAAGGATAAATTAAGTTGATAATGTTAAAAATAAATTCCTAACATGTCTCAATTTTATTGGTTGATGATATTACAACCCTATCTCATCTAATATTCTGATATGAGTAATTTTATAAGTTGTTATGTGGGGTTGGGATTTACTATAAACTAATATTTCTTATATTTTGAAAGGTGCCCCTCTCCTCCCTTATAAAAGGGAACCTCCTGACTCTCCTCATCACACCAATTTGATCCTTCGATCTCGGAAAACTCCTACCCATTTCACTTTCCCACTTCCTTACAAACCTACTAGATGTACTGGTCTTCTCAAAAGACCATCTCTAGTGCCCTAAGAGAATGTTTAATGGAGGCACTTCGAGAAAGAGGTAATACCATCTATCGTTTTCTTCAAATTCCATTCTTCTTCTACTCCCTATTCTTTAGATGTTTAATTATGAATTAATAACATCAGCATCCCCCATATAATTATATGTAATTATAAAAATTAACCAACCCTAGTTCACCTCTTATCCATCCTACGGTAAACAAAATCACTACACGTGCGTATGTACGGAATACCGTCTCCACGTCATGGTGTAATATGTTTTCAACCACCACCTTACTTGTATGGGTATAGTGGTGCAAATAAATAACTATATAATATTATTGTAATGTGGTATTGATTCTGAAATATTATACATACACTTTAATATAATTTCACAATCATGGGAATGATATCATCACTCGTGCGTACGTACGGCCTACCGTCTCCACGATGTGATGCGACTCGTTCTATATGTTCTTCACTGAATAATGATTATGTAAATTAATTTAATGATTTAATATGATATATATTACACTAATACCATTCTGTAAATGATATATCTATTTCCTATAAATATTAATAAAAATTTATTCGACAAAACATGCATAAGAACATAAAGCAATAAACACCCGAATAACAAGTAACAATGAAATATTACTACTAAGAAGATACAAATATGACCATATATCATATCATAACAATGAATATGATTATTTAATAAGTCAATTTAAATTATTTAAACCATATTACAGGAGGTTCGGATTCATAGGAAGCATATCAGACCTATGGTTAGGGAAATTCGTACAATCTCATTTTTATCCGAGATTGTTTATACTTAAGAATTTACTGGGGAATATTTATCATCAACATCCATGTTTCCTAAATATTTCATATCATTTAAATCCACCTAAAGTTGTGTAAATCCAATTTTACCCATTGGTGAGTTTTTAGTAAAAGATATGAAAGGAATCATTTGTTGTTTTTAGTACGAGGTACTTTTTGACTTTTCCAACTAAAGTAAGAGAAGAATGTTTTTTAACTTATACGACATGAATGGATTCATAGAACATTATTAACATGAAGCTTCCTTTACAAGTTTTCATGTATATTTTTAATCAACTTATTTTAGTTTATAAATATATGACATTTTAAGACAAGAAAATGTTTTTGAAGTAGAAAGTATATTTTCCTCAAGAATGGAGTTCAAGCGTTTTATCAAAATTAGGTTCCTTCTAATATAATATAGGTTTTTGTTTCTATCCCTATCTTTTACAATGATTTGATTATGTTATGATGTAATTATTTTTATGAAGTCATTTTATCTTATATGGTTAATGTTATGATGGCATGATGTTTAAGAATCCCATTTTTATTACATGAGTTATGCTATGATGTATGATTTATGATTTTGTGGAACACATAAGAATGGATTAATTATGATATGGGTGGGACCTATATCTCCATCCAATTCATTGGGTAAAGATTAATATCTCATTAGATAGACATGGCTGGAACGGCAGGTTAAACCGGTTCAGTGAAATAGGACAGAAACGAGGAGTGAACTCGGTTCAGAAATGGACTTTGTCCGCTAAGATAGTCTTGGAAATAAGTCTTGACTACGAAGAAATGATTTTCAATGATTATGTGTGCATTCCACAAAGATTCATGTTTAAGTTATGATTATTGGTATTACATTTCACTTCTATGATTTATCTAATGTTATGATCTCTTTTGCAGGATAAGATTTTCAAAATGTTGTGTTATTATGAATATGATATGTTTGATATTTCTTTTGTTTACCATTACTAAGAATTTGAGCTCACCATTTTGAATGTTTTCCTTTACCCATGTCAGGAAGAAGGATATTAATTATGATATGCCAAAAAGGTAATCTATATATGATGAAATAAATGGGAGACAATGTAGATGATTTATGAACCAGTTGTTTATGTTTCCCCGTTTCTAAATACACAATACCTATACGATCCTTTCATGGTTTTGTCATATGTTGTAATAAGTATGCTTCAATTTTGATGTAATAACCACGTATGTAAAGTATGGGTCATTATACCAGGACTAGGAATTTGTGCAGTTGGTATGGGGAAACATTGTTAACTATTTCGAGTTTGGATTTTATGACAGGAACACCAATGTTGGTGTGGGTGGCCAATGTATCCCTACACTAGGACATTGATAACTTGAATTTCAAAAAGGTTCATGAGAACATTGTTTATAGGGAGACACTAATAGTACCTATATCATATAAGAACGTGTTGTGGTTCCATTTACTTCTTGAGAAAGCTCTCCAAATATACTCATTTATTGTTTTTCATCTTTTCATATTACTGGATCCCCATGAGATGCATACCAGCTTTGATTTAGTATCCCTAACATGAGTATGGACCCTATATTGATGAGGCATCAATATAGGGACCAGTTCCCCCAAATATTTCCTCCATGTGGTGCACCAACTATACCACCACTAGTGGAGCAGCACATGGAACCTGTAGTACTAGCCGATGAGGAGTGAAGCATGAATGTACCCCATGAGTTTTTAAGACGTAGACCAATCATGTTCTGATGTGAGACTGATCATCAGGAAGCTATGGACTGTCTTAAGGTAGTGACCACAGATTTCCATCTAGTCAGGACACTAGCGGACTATATGTTGATCCTAGAGGCGATCCTTCTACTGGGTTTCATAAGGGCGAAGGTGGAGTAATGATGTTGAGACCCAAAGAATGATGTACATGGAAAATACATTACTTTTGTGTACTACTTAATACATAACAAAAATCAAAACACAAGGATCATAATAGTTTAGTGTCTTTGGAAACTTGGAATATAATCTTCTATTCTTGGTGAAAGATCTTCAACAACTACCATAAAGATCT
This sequence comes from Viscum album, assembly GCA_963277665.1. Classification (NCBI taxonomy): domain Eukaryota; kingdom Viridiplantae; phylum Streptophyta; class Magnoliopsida; order Santalales; family Viscaceae; genus Viscum; species Viscum album. The sequence continues at coordinate 2,012,007,265 of OY728153.1, read as the reverse complement.
TATCCTTTTGTTTTCTTACATAAAACCTTTCTTAAAATCCTTGTGAAAGGAAAACATATAAAGGGTGAGATAAATTGCTAATTAAGTGTATGCATGGAGAAAATAAAACAAACCATATACCATTGAACTTAACAACATGAACATAGTGATTAAAAATCAAAATCTTGAGCAAAGACATAAATCATGGAAGTAAATAAGGCATGTATCATAATGGAACATTAATCTTGATAAAATAGCATGGGAATAAACGATGTAATTGTGGAAACAATTCAGCACTTGTTATGATTTCCATAGTAGCCAAGGCATTGCTGCCAAGACCATCTTAGTGGACAAAGTCCCTTTCTGAATCGAGTTCAGTCGTGTAACCTTGAACTCGATTAACTTACCGCTCCATCCATGTATATATCATGAGATATAAATATTTACCCAATGCATTGGAGGTATATATATGTCCCACCCATCTCATAAGGAAATCATTCTTACTTGTTTCACAAAATAAACATACAACATTCATAATAACCCAACAAATGAAATGGGTTTCATAAACATCATCCCATCATCACATAATCCATATAAAAGTAATGGATATCATTTCATAATAATAAAAGTGAAACCATGTAAATAATAGAGACATTATACTTGAAACATAAACATTTGAAATAATGTCATATTATATGGAAAAATGGTTTTGATAAAACCCTTGAAATACATTCTTGAGAAAAATATCCTTTCTTCTTCAAAATCAATTTCTTTTCAAAAAACGTCATGCAATTTTAAAAGAAAGAGATTTTGTTTGAAAATAGTCTTGAATTATTTTGGAGGAATCTTCATTAACATACGGCTTTATAAAACAATAAAAATCCTTTCATGCCATATAAGTTAAAAAAACATTCTCCTCGTACTTTTATCGGAAAAGTCAAAAAGTACCTCGTAACGTAAACAAAAGAAAGATTCCTTAAATACAATGTAGTAAAAGTCAAAATGTGTAAAAAGGAAATTAAACATACATAAAAACAATTTTAGAAAACAAGGACATGATTGATAATAATAATCTTAGTAAATACTTACCTATAAGCAATCTCGGATAAAAATGAGATTTGGAAAATTATCCCTTACCTTAGGTCTGATATGCTTCGTACGTATCCGAAACTCCTGTATAATGATTTAAATAATGTCATTTAATTATTTAAATATCATATTCATTTTTATGATATCATATATGGTTCACTTATGAATTTATATTACCCGTCTTTTGTACGATCAATGTTAAAGTAGTGTTTTGGGTAAAATCGTTTTATTTATCGTACATGTTTGGACTTTTTATTCTTGATATTATAATTATATCCTGATTTACATAATTCCATAATGTTAAAAATTATTTATATGTAATATATATTCATCATATACATATATATATATATATGATAGATCGATAAATGGAATGAAATACACCGTTCATGGAGACGGTAGGCCGTACGTACGCATGAATGCTGTTTTCGTTTCCTTATTGAATTGAATGGAATTAAGTAGATGACATACATATATATACGTAAATCCAGTATCATTATTATGTCATATATTTCATTATTAATTATTATATATACTTTATAATCATTCCTGAATGGTTAACATGGAGAATTAATCTCATCATGTCGTGGAGACGGTAGTCCGTACGTACGCACGGGCGATGATATCATTCCCATGATTGTGGAATTGTATTAATGTGTATGTATAATATTTTAGAATCAATATCACATTGAAATAATAATATATTGTTATTTATTTACACCATTATACCCATCCAAGTATGGTGGTGGTCGAAAATTGATTACACCACGGCGTGAAGACGGTATTTAGTACGTACACACGCGCGGTGATTTCATTTTCCGTAGGATGGATAGATGGAGAAATAGGTTTCCTTCATACTTATAATAACATATCAGTATATGAGTGATACTTATGTTATTACTTAATAATGAAACAAAAAAGTAGAAGTTGTATAAGAAGAAATATAGTTTAAAGAATCGGTAACAGACATTACCACTTCTTTGAAGGGCCTCTTCTTAACCTCCTCTTAGGGAACTAAAGATTGACTTCGAAAAAGACCAGGACCCCTAGGATGTTTCTAGAGAAGTGTAGAAGATAAATTTTCAGGGGTTGGCCGAGATTGGAGGCTCAAAGTTGTGTGTGGATGAGAGGGAGAATGAGCCATTTTATAAGGGAGGAGAGGGTCACTTTAGGAAAACATAAAATATTATTTTATTATAAATTGATATTCAGTTTTTAATATCTCCAAATTTTTTATTTCGAATCTAAGGTGGGGATGGGTCGTAATCCTCTAAATTAATAGAATTTAGACATGTTTAGGTTTCTATTTTAACTTTTTCATTTAGATTTAACTTTAAGATAAATAATTTTACTTTTACTGTGTCTTCTTGTTTTCTTACACTATAAGGTTAATAAACATACTATAACAAGACAAACGAACCAAAAGTTGTTTATTATTAATATATATAACCGTATATAATTCATTTTTCCGAACCATTGATTTTTAGGAATAAAATAACAATTAATAATATAATATTTGTTTTAAAAACTATTTTATGTCAATTTTGCCACTAATTGGTAATTGATTTTTGTGAAAATTATAACCAAATGATTAGTTAGAAAAATGTTAATTAAATAAATATTAACATGTCATATTAACCATGAAAATTATTGGAATTCATAAAAAGTCTCAAATTACAATTATTGGAGTATTTATAACAACAATTATGTCAATATTTCATTAATGAGATAATAATTGCATCATCAATGTGTCATAAATAAAATAAATTATTCAATGTCTAAAAATTATAAATAAAATACCATTATGTAGGAAATCGTTTAATATTTCTAATTAATACTTATAGTTGAATTTATATAATATATAAACCTATATTAAAAATTTTCTACTTATTAAACTTTTATTTTAACTATTTTAACTATTCATTAAATAAAATAATATTAAATGTCCTAATCTAATCCACGTGGGCCTGAATGGTCAAATGTTATTAAAAAGGTTGTTTTTAGTTGAATTACATTTATCCAATAGAATTAGGACATGGTTTGGGGTAATATTAATATCATTTTTAACCTTAATTACCCTATTTACTTTAAACTGTGATAAATAAAAGTAAAAAGATACTATTCACCAAAAATTATTTTCATCTCATTGAACCACATTTTAGTCGTTGATATTATCTGTGTCTATTGGATTTTTGAAATTCAATTAACAGAAGTTGTAAAATTTCAATTAAATGAAAAATTCGGTTTTTTAACTACCACGAAGTGGTTTCACTATTCATCTAAAATTGAAGTTTTTCAGAAAAATAAAAAAAAATCAGCCTACAAATTATTTGTGATTCTGAATTCAAAATTTATGACTATTTTGACAAATTCATAACATATAAGTGGCATTAATTAATTTTAAAATTAATTTCGGTTATAAAAAAAAATATAGTGTTTTTAAGAAACAAGAACTATCAAAAGATTGATACTTATTTATACCCAATTTCAAAGTGAAATTAATTCCAATGAACAGAATTGGATTAAATGGTAAAAATATATTTTAATTACACTATAAAACCAATTAAAAAGATACTCAAACCATATAAATTATTGCGATGGAAAACGTTTTTTTAATTAAAATATAGCGTGTTTTTACAATTCATTAAAATATAAATGTTATCAGTATAATATGAAAAATCTATCCAAAGTAATTTTTTTTTATCCTGATTCCAAATAAGAATTTTATTTTGTCAAATTGAACTTATAGACATGTCAAAATCAATATTTAAGGTGGGTCCACCATTAAAAGGTGATAAAACTGCAATTTTTTAAAAATACATATTTTCCACTAAAAATTTATTTTGTTCTCATCCCATATTCTAGAAAATGTGTATGATGAATAATAATTTCATATAATTAAAAATGTAGTTAATACTATTCATAACGTCTAGTCCATAATAATATTATAATAATATATTGTTGTTTAGTGAAACTTGGTATTGCGTACTGCACACGCTATCGAGGTAGGTCGCGATTGCATGTAATGCAAGCCAAGAATAATGTTGCATATACTGCAAGCTAATGCGGTGATGTATATAGTACAAGCTAATCTTGGTGTAGTGTATAATATAAGATCGAAGAAATTAAAAATAATATATCTCATAAAATCTCTGGGTGTTACATTCTACCCCACTAAAAATGAATTTCTTCCTCGAAATTCGTTGGGGTTATAAATCGTTTACTATTCAAAGAAACCCACATCGTAAAAAAGAATACTAAAACATAATTTTAAAAACTAAAGTATGAAATGTAATGATTACCCAATGTAACTCATCACTGGGTTTCCATATAGGAGAACATAGTTGAAAATATGGATATGGAAAAAAGCTAACCATAATGTTCTGATGGAGAGTGGTAGAGAACATGGATTTGATTAATACATCAATCACAAAGCCATAAATTTGTGTTGATATAAGGTACTATCTGATTACTCAAATATAAGAGCACTAGGACAACATTTTTGGTTTTCAATATAATTTCCCTAAAGTAGAAAATTTTGAATTAGAAGAAATACTTACTCAATTTTGGTAAAATCTCACCGTTGGTCATTCCATGGACAATTTCCACTTCATCTCTTAATGAAATGAATTTGAATTTGTCATTGGTGAAATTTTAGTAGATCAGGTGATAGAATGATGGGTCATTCCATCTGTCTCAAACAAAAGGTTATCAAAAGTTATCAAATATACATAAGTCCATCTATAGTGAGATTAATCATATTTGGTTAATAAAATGGACGTATAATTCATATATTATACCACTTACTAAATTAAAACACATTTATCCTAACCTGGGACTTCTTGTAGGCCAGTGGTAGGTGATAAATGCCCGTCATAGTTCGGTTGTGGGTTCAATTCCTGAAACATTGTCCGACACGACGGGTTGTCTCCCATCCTACAGGTTGTCATTTGTTTTCTAAAAATACATTATTATAACTTTCAATCAATAATATTGAAAAAGTTCTAGACATAAACTATACTAACTTATGTCCAACATAATCCATTCCAATCTATAGGATTATCCAAAATAATGATGTCCATTCTTATATTATAGTGAAAATGATTACCATAGATTTCATATAACAAGCATGTTAATACCATCGTTGATCCCCATATATCATAAGATATGTCTTGTTGGACACATTCCAAACATTCGAAGGCCTTAATCGTGTATTCTCGTGAAAAATGAATACCCATTGAACCTTAGTGAAAACATGATTGTTGTCAAAAGTTAACTCTTTCTACATACCAAAACCCCAAAAATTCTATATACTCAAACCATGATATAACTATTTCCTTATATCAATCATGAGCTCATGAATACTGTCAGACATTTCATTTTCTTCTTATCACTTTTTTATGTGCATATCATCTTCTTTCCAAAAATATATCAATCACTTTCCATGGTTACCGGTACCGTAAAATTTTTGAAAACCACAATAGACCAATACATATATATTCCAATATTTTATGATAGTATATTCAACATTATTTTGGGATTCCATTACATAAACACTTAAAAATTCCACCACATCGTTTTCATATTCAATATCCCCAATAGTGATCGCATGTGACTTCCCTTTGTCTTTTTCCTTAAGTGGTTGCTCATGTCGATCATCATTAACCCTTGGATTAGGGCATTGATTAGCATAATGCCCCATTTCATTTCACTTGATGAATTGAAGTGTTGGTGGTGAGTTCTCTGCAGTCTTTTCTTTATTCACATCATTAGAAACCATTTTTCCATTACTTTGACACGCAGCTGCTCGATGACCTCCTTTTCCACACATAAAACATTTTCTAGTCCCTTTTAGGAAATCTCCACCGTGCTTCTTTCCACAGTTTGAGCATAAAGAAACATTCATCTTCTTTTCACCATTGTTCTGAGATTTCTCCTTGAACTCCATCTTTCATTTCTTGTCAAAACCATGAGATGGATATGTCAAACCAACTTCCAGTTCTACCTTAACAGAACAACACAACATTTTCTTCATAACTACTGAATTCTCTTATAACTAATTCCCTTTTAAGACATGGATTTAAGCCACTGAAAAATCTATCAACTTTACATTCAAGTTGGATGACAATGCCATATGCATACCTGGAAAGCCTTGTAAAATTTGCTTCGGATATACCCACAAAATTATCATCCTTGTGCTTAAGCTCAAGAAACTCCTTTTCCATCTTTGTTTGAAGAATACGAGGGAAGTACTTACTGAAAAACTAGTTCTTGAACTCATCCTATTCTATGGACTCAATTTCATCTATTTTCCTCGTATTCATGAAAAGGTTCCACCATTGATCACCATCCCCTTCCAAATGATATACTACTAAGATGACTTTATCATGGTCAGAACATTGTAGAAATGAAAATATCTTTCTAGTGGTACTGATCCATTGTTCAGCCACTAAGGGATCAGAAGACCTGCTGAATGAAGGTGGACGCTACCTCATGAAGGATTCAACAGAATGTTGCTCCTTTATCTGCTCATTTTAATGTCCAGAATGATTCATTCCTTTTTTAAGTATAGAAAAAAGATTTTTCACTCCATATCCTATGACATTGGTTTGGTCAGGAGGACAATCATTTCATTGTCCATTACATTGATAAACACGGTTTCTTTGGGTTCTAGCCATTGTCTAAAACCCAAAAATAATAGTGTGAGAGGAAAATACCATGCTAGGGAAAAAAACATAATAAAGGGGGATTACCTTCAATATCTAACATCTTAGGTTCAATTATACGATTGTTATCACAATTCTAGGACTATAAACTATACGTATCCACAACCTTAAGAACATCACTAGACATACCTTAGAAACATCTCTAGGGATTTCACTAACGTTTTTGCATCCTAGTTTCCAAAGGTTAACTAAAACATTCCTCTGATACCAACTGTAGAGACACAAAGCTTGACGTACATGGACAATACATTACTTTTTCAGAATACTTATTACATAACAGAAACCAAAACTCAAGGATCGTAATAGTTTAGTGTCTTTGGAAACTCGGAATATAATCTTCTAATCTTGGTGAATGATCTTCAACAACTTCTATAAAGATCTTCCCCTTTTGTTTTATTACCTAAAACCTTTCATAAAATCATGGGGAAAAGATAACATATAATGGGTAGTCTCAAATTCTCAGTAAGGTTATGCATGGATAAAATAAAACAAACCATATACCATTGAACTTAAAAACATGAACATAATGTTTAAACCTCAAAATCTTGAGCAAAGACATAAATCATGGAAATATGTAAGGAATGCATCATAATAGAACATCAATCTTGATAAAATATCATGGGAATAAAACATTTAATTGTGGTAACCATTTATCACTTGTTATGCTTTCCATAGTAGCCAAGACATTGCTCTCAAGACCATCTTAGTGGACAAAGTCACTTTCTAAATCGAGTTCACTCCTCGTTTCAGTACTATAACACTGAAACTAATTAACTTACCATTCCATCAATTTCTATCTCAAGAGATATAAATCTTTACCCAATGCATTGGAATTAGGTATAGGTCCCACCCATCTCATAATGAAATCATTTTTACTTGTGCCACAAAATAAACATACATAATTCATAATAACCCAACAAATAAAATGGTTTTCATAAACATCATCCCATAATCACATAATCCATATAAAAGTAATGGATATCATTCCATAATAATAAAATTGAAACAATGTAAATCATAGAGAAATTATACTTGAAACATACACATATGAAATAATGTCATCTGAGACGGAAAAATGGTTTTGATAAAACACTTGAAACGTACTCCTGAGGAAAATATCCTTTCTTCTTCAAAATTAATTTCGTTTTACAAAACATCATGAACTTTTAAAAGAAAGATATTTTTTTAGAAATAGTCATGAAATATTTTGGAGGAATCTTCATGAAAATAAGGCATTATAAAACCGTAAAGATCCTTTTCTGTCGTATAAGTTAAAAAACAGTCTCCTCTTACTTTTGTCAGAAAAGTCAAAAAGTACTTCGTAACGTAAAAAAAAGAAATATTCCTTACATACCATGTAGTAAAAGTCAAAATGGGTAAAAAGTAAATTAAACATACATAAAATAACTGTAGGAAAACATCGACATCGATGACAACAATAACCCTAGTAAATACTTTTGTATAAGCAATCTTGGAAAAAATGGGATTTCCAAATTATCCCTTACCTTAGGTCTGATATTCTTCGTACATATACAAACCTCTTGTATAATGATTTAAATAATGTCATTGACTTATTATAGAATCATATTCATTGTTATGATATCATATATGGTTGACTTATGACTTTATATTACCCGTTCTTTTGTAAGTTCCATGTTAAAGAAGCGCTTTGTGTAAAATCGTTTTATTTTTCATAAATGATTGGACTTTTTGTTCATGATATTATTACTTATATCCTGATTTACTTAATTACAGAATGTAAAACATGATTTATATGTAATATATATTCAGCATATACATATATATATTATATATCGTTAAATGGAATGAAATACATCATTCATGGAGACGGTAGGCCATACGTACGCATTAACGCTGTTTTCGTTTCCTTATTGAATTGAATGGAATTAAGTAGATGACATACAAATATATATACATAAATATAGTATCATTATTATATCATATATTTCATGATTACTTATTATATATGCTTTATAATCATTCATGAATGGTTAACATGTAGAACGAGTCGCATCAAGTAGTGGAGGCTGTATTCCGTACGTACGCACGAGCGATGATATCATTCCCATGATCGTGGAATTGTATTGTAGTGTATGTATACTATTTAAGAATCAATATCACTTTAAAATACTCATATATATTTATTTTTCACACCATTATACCCATCCATGTAAGGTGGTGGTGGAAAATAGATTACACCACGGCGTGGAGACGGTATTCCGTACGTCCGCACGCGCGGTGATTTCATTTTCCATAGGATGGATAGATGGTGAAATAGGGTTGTTTCATAATTATAATAGCATATCAGTATATGATTGATACTGATGTTATTAATTCATAATGAAAAAACTAATGAATAATAAGTATAAGATGAAATAAAGTTGAAAGAATCGGTTAGAGACATTACCACTTCTTTGAAGCGCCTCTTCTTAACCTCCTCTTAAGGCACAAAATATGGTGTTTGAAGAAGACCAGGACCTATAGGATGTTTTTAGGGAAGTGGAGAAGAGAAATGTTCAGGGTTTGGACGAGCATTAATGCTAAAAGTGGTGTGTGGAAGAGAGGGATGAGTTTCCCTTTTATAAGGGAAGAGAGTGGCACCTTAGGAAAACTTAATATATTATTTTATTATAAAGTCATATTCAGCTATTAATATCTTAAAATTGATTTATTTAGATGATAAGGTGGGTATGGGTCTAAATACGCTCATAAAATATAATTTAGAAAAGTTTTGGTTTCTATTTTAACTTTATCATTTAGATTTAACATTAAGTTAAATAATTTTACTTTTAGTTTGTCTTCTTGTTTTCTTACACTATAAGGTCAATAAACATACTATAATATGCCAAACGAACCCCAAGTTGTTTATTATTAATATATAAAACCTTATATAAGTCATTTTTCCTCACATTAGATTTTTAGGAATAAAATAACAATTGATACCATAATATTTGTTTTAGAAACTATTTTATGTCAATTTTGACACTATTTTGTAATTGATTTTTGTGAAGATCATAACAGAATGATTAGTTCGAAAATAGTTACTTAAATCGATAATATAATGTCATATTAACCTAGAAAATTAGTGGAATTCATAAAAATCTCAAATTACATTTATATAAGTATTTATAAAATAAATTATGTCAATATTTCATTAATAAGATAATTATTGCATCACCATTGTGTCATAAATAAATTAAATTATTTAACGTCTAAAAATTATAAATAAAATACCATTATATAGGAAATAGTTCTATATTTCTTATAAATATTTATAGTCGAATTTATCTTATGTATAAGCCTATATTAAAAATGTTTTAGTTATTAAACATGGATTTTAACTATTCTTTAAATAAAATAATATTAAATGTCTTAATCTAATCAAAGTAGCTCTAAATGGTCAAATGTTATTCTTAAGGTTGTTTTGGGTAGAGTAACACATATCCCATAGAATTAAGGAATGTTTTGGGGTAATATTAATATCATTTTTACCTTTAATTACCCTATTTACTTTTAACGGTGGTAAATAAAAGTAAAAAGTTAGTATTCACCAAAAATTATATTCATCTCATGGAACCAAATTATAGTCCTCTATATTAACAGTGTCTCTTGGATTTTCGAAATTCAATTCACAGAAGTGGTAAAATTTCATTTAAATGAAAAATTATGTTTTTTAACTACAACTAAGTGGTTTCACTATTCATCGAATTTTGAAGTTTTTCAGAAAAATACCAAAAATTCAGACTATGCATTATTTGATATTCCAAATTCAAAATTGATGTTTATTTTGAAAAATTCAAAACATTGAAGTGTCATTAATTAAATTTATAATTAATTCGCGTTATCATAACAAATAGTGTGCTTTTAAGAAACAGAAACTATCAAAAGATTGATACTTATTTATATCCAATTTCAAAGTGAAATTAATTCCAATGAACAAAATTGGATTAAATGGTAAAAATATTATAATTAAACTTTTAAACCAATTAAAAAGATACTCTAACCATAAAAATTATTGCGATGAAAAAAGTTGTTTTAAATTAAAATATAGCGTGTTTTTACTATTCATTAAAATACGAACGTTATCAGAATAATATGATACATTTATCCAAAGTACATTATTATATCCTGATTCTAGAGAAGAATTTAATTTTTTCAAATTGAACTTATAGACATGTCAAAACAAGATTTAATGTGGGTGCTCCATCAAAAAGCGGAAAAAATTCAATTTTTGGAAAATACATATTGTACAAGAAAAAAATATTTTGTTCTCAAACCATATTCTAGAAAATGTGTAATATGAATAATAATGTTATATATTTTAAAATTTAATTAATACAATTCATAACATCTAGTCCATAATTATATTATAACAATATATCGTTTTTTATTCAAACCCGGTATTGCGTACTACACACGCTATAGAGGTAGGTGGCGATTGTCTGTAATGCAAGCCAAGAATAGTGTTGAATGTAGTACAAGAAAATGCGGTGTTGTGTATAGTACAATATAATCTTGGTTTAGTGTATAATATAAGATCAAAGAAATTAAAAATAATATATCTCCTAAAATCTCGGGGTGTTACATATGATATCCAGACTCACGATGATGAGACTCTTTCATTTATAGTGTTTAAGAATATATTTAGAGGGAAATTATCACTATTTATTCTATGAGTTAGTCATATATAAGTGATTCATCATCTCTAACATGGTAGTATAATAGTGGATGATTAGTCATATAATTTTACCAAGAATTCTTGGAATAGGATGTATATGTTTAGAGTTAGTAATTCAGGGCTCAGACAATTGAATGAGGTCTGTGTAGAGTCATCTATGACATAATTATACCTATATTAATTCCACCTTATGTAGGGGTTATCAACCGAGCATTAGTGTTAGAATACATATTTTCTATGTAGGTTCATCTGGCTGTATTTAGAAGGTTACTTGTCAATGGAAATATAGAGCTAATGTATGTCTCTCGGATCCCAGGAGGAGATCCCAGGAGAGGGTTCTACAATTCTCTACTGCCATGTTGGATCCCATAATCCTAGGGAGAGAAGATACAACCCATGTGATGGTTGGGTACATCTCACTAAAGATTTTCCAAACCATAGAGATATTGATAAGGTAATTGTATATGGACTATTGAGGCAGATACAATGCTAAGATCATGCATATTCACAAGGTGTCGGGCCCAGAGGAGGAGGTGGGAGAGTAGTAGGTGGTGGCCGATGACTTCACCTATAACCACCACCACCTAAAATAGATCCACACATTTCTTAGAGATATGTATTACATGGGTTGGGATAGTTTCATGTGGTCATAGAATATGATCCAGGGGCTCTAGGAGTGATTTCAGGTACAATCTATGTCTTTTCTAATGTACTTGTAGTACCGATTGACACAACTACTAGTTATTAACTTATCAGTACATGACTTTATTGATAAAAAGATATTCTAGATGAATTCTTGACTCAACCGTTATGCATTGAGACACCAATTTGATAAGTCTCAGTAATCCCACATATATATGGACAATGTAAAATGTCATTTATATGAAAGATTTACGGTTGGAACCTCTTGGTTGCAGCATTTATGACATATTATTTAATTCAATGGTATGGATTAGTAATTTATAATCCATTCCCAAAATCAATGTATTAGGTGAAGGGTTTGGTGTGTAAACTGTGTTGGAACAATGTTTTCCTTTTTTGGAAAAAGTGTATCACATGAATTGTATGATAGACTCATGTATAGAAGGATGCATCTGATTATCCATAAGTTGTCTTTCCTGACCCTTGGTGCAACTGCTGTTATGAGTTTTTAGTTCCCATTTGTAGTGGAGGAGTACGATGAATTCATAAAAAAATATGTCCTCGGATTACCTCTCTATCAGGAGATAGACTTATGCATTGACTTACACACTCGGACGACACTAATATCTAAACCTGCATATCAGATGGCTCTCGTGGAGATTTCTAATCTGAGGGAGTAGTAAGAGGACTTGCAGAGAATGGGATTTGTGAGAACCAATGTTTCAACATGGGTATCCCTAGTTTTTATTTCAAAAAAGGAATATGTTACATTGAGGTTATGTGGGGAATACTATCTCTTTAGACTATGATTTTGAAGAACAATTATCCACTACCAAGGTTCGATGACCTCTTTAGTTAGTTTAGAGGGGAAAGATAGTTCTAGATAGCTATACTTCGATCATGATATCACTAGTTCTGAGTATGGGATTATGATATACCATTGATGTATTTAAGATTATGCTATGGTCTCTAAAAATACAGGGTGATTCCCATTGGTGTGATGAATGCCACTACAATGTTCATGGGAATCATGAACCATATTGTTCTAACATAATTTTATTGGTTCGTTATTATCGTCCTCAATGATATCCTTGTATATTTGGCGTCCGAATTGAAGCATGTGGGGAATATAAGGATGGTTATAGAAACACAGTCAGAGCACCAAATTAATTTGAAACTCTCAATATGTAATTTCTATATTTAGGCAGTCCACCTTCAAGGAAATTTTATCTCATCAGTTGGAGTGGAAGTGGACCTATGCAAGGATGATGATATGTTATGATAGTAGAATCCTAGTAGTGAGATAGAGGTGAGGACCTTCTAGGGACTAGTGGGTTATTAGAAAAAACTCACAGAAGATTTCTCTAGGATATCATCACCAATGATAGCATTTAATTGAAAGGGTATCCTTTCGTGTTCAAATTGAAGTTCCTTTACACTTTACAGATGTTGAGGCATAATTTGACGAGTGCTACAATCTTGTGATTTTCGGATGAGGTTATGGACTACCTCATGTTATTTGATAAATCAGGAACTTGATTTGGTTGTGTCCTGATAAATGAGATATTTTTGATTTATTATAGATCATACTAGTTGATTCCACATGAGAAGAACTACACACCCCAGGATCATGAGTTTTCAATAGTAGTCTTCACATTGAAGATGTGTCTACACTACCTAGTGGGGAGTGTTTTATCATCCGCTCCAATCACAAGAGACTAAATTATATATTCTCATAGTATGATCTAATCATGAGATATAGTTAATGGATAGAGTTCCCTGAAGTATATTACTTTGATATTATATATACTCCTAGAAAGGGGAATCTGGTGGCATATTCTATCAATATGAGATTTATATCATATTTTTTAAAAAGGTATCGGATACGTTGGCCTCATTATTGTAATTCTATATGTATAGTATAAAGAACCAACCTTAAAACATTACAAAATCCTGAGTTTTAGACATGAAAATTAAATTTTACATATTGAGGATCTTTTGAGGATTATATTTTTAGGTAATTATGACATAAAACATACATAACATCTCATTATCATAAATGTTAATTCTGTTAATATAATATCCATTTTTGTAATATATAAAAAATTCGATTATAACCTAATTCCATTTACAAATATTCATGAAATTGAAATTTTATTCCCTCATTATCGTACACATCCTTAAACCCTCTGAAAAACATTAAAAAACATGGGATGAGAACGAAAAGCATAATAAAGTACATAAAGAATGAAATCATAAGTCAAGTGTTAACAAAAAAACCAATAAAACCAATTTGATAAAAATTTGTTAAAAAGAATTGAAAAATCATGATGTTATATTGCGAATATTTACCATATCAATATTAAAATCACCCTTACACATGGAATAACCATTTGTTCAAATTCCACTATCAGAGTATCCAATGAATTACAGAGCTATAATGGGGATCACTCAACATATCTTCTGAAATAATGTGCTCAACCCAACATATCTTGAGCTATAATGGCCTCAAAAAAACTTATCACGAGCATAATGGGATTAAACCAACATAATTATATCCATTTAATACATCCTAAAAATAAATAATCATGAAAATAGGTGAAATGACTCACTCTATATATATAGAAAAACAATCCTTTTTAAATTTATTAAATAGACTATTAAGAAAATTTTAAAAGGAATGTACCAATAAAATTTTAATTGTTGTGATAATTAATATAATTGAATGGATATTTGTATACAATATAAATATACATAAGAAAACATAATATATTAAAAAATTCATCATGACAGTAAAAATAATACCACAGAAATGATAAAGTAGAAGGTTAACCCAATGATTTGAAATTGGGTTGTAAATTCCCTTATATAGGGTTCTTATTATTTAAAATTTCTTTAAACCTATTGTATAATATTTAAATTATAATTATTAATATATTCAAGAAAAATATTAATGTTTATAAAACCTTATATAATCTTTTATAACGTTATTCCACAAATTCATTAATTTTATTTAGTCAATTTTACTTTTTTCTTGTGTGTTCTTCAAATAGTTTCCATGATCGGTTCATGATGTATATTCTTGTCATTTTGATGTGAAAATCTATAATAAGAATGGAATGGTATTTAAAAATTTCCAAAAACATACATTATATGATTTAACATTATTAATTGTTTTATGAGGATGATTCATAAGTTAAAATAGTATTGATGTTTGTTTAGGTCATTTTGGAAATTCTTCATTCATAATGTACTCATTTTGTTTTATAATTTAACAAAATGTGTACAAAATGATTCCAGAACCTTATATAAGATATAAAAAATTAATTATAATCTAGTTCAACAATAAATATGGTTTCATGACCTTTCTTGAATTATGAAAATGAAATTTAAATCCAATCACCTAAGATGTCGGTAAATCGACACATCACAGACGATGTTTTAATTTCACAAATAACATGGAGAGGAGAATAAGTATAGTTGTGAATATTCCATAAACATGATGACATACATAATTTTTAAAATACAACATCACTTATGCCTCTTGTGTAAGGGGAGGTTAGGAATGTAGAACAATAAAGAAGAAAAAGAAATGAAACTAATGAAATCAAAAGAGTATGTCTACCTATTGATCTCATATCCTTGATGATCCTTTTAAAGAACCTTTATTTTGACCTTTTGGTGAGACCAAATGGTGTGGGGAAATGGGAAGGGTATTGGGAGGATCTTTGGGTAGAACATAAGAATGTATCATGGCTTTAGAGGTTTGAGAGGAGGAGGGGAATGAGGGTTCTCTTTATAGTGGAGAAGAGGAAGGATTTTACATTATTTTAATCATTATTATAATATTTTTACTGAAGACCACGAATAGTCTAGATTCATGTAGCTAAAGATAGTAAAACTTTATTTTATGATTGAAAAAAATGGGCTTACATCAGCCTTGCATCACTTATGATGTAGTAAAAAAAGTATTTAGCATATATCGTAATTTATCGTATTTATTATTCATCAATAATTAATGAGTTTATGAAAAATCCCAAAAATTACACCTAAGAAACATTCAACATGTATATTTCAAAAATTATCTCCATTTTTATAAAATTATTTTTTGAATATTATTAATATTTTTTTTCAAATAAAATCTTCATTAATTCAAAAATAACAATTTTAAATCTATAACTCATTTTTAAGAACTTGAATAAATTATCAACATCTAATTATCATATAATCTTATGAAAAAAATATAATAATATGATTCTCTATTCATTAAGGTCATTATTACTATTAATATTACTAATCAAAAGGTTATGTCACTGTTTAGCATAAATCTAGTTGTTTTCATCAGACTCCAAATAACAAAGTGATCACAACTGTAGAAGCCTGTTTTTTCAATTCAAAACATAGAAGTGGAAGAATAATGATTAATTTATAGTTATATATATCTATATAATTTTTTAAGAATTTTAATTTATTTTTGAAACCATGTGGTCTTACATTGTCACCATATAATAGAAATTTCATCATTGCAATTATTTTACTTATTAAACATGTAAGGTTACCTTTCCCTCAGAGCATTTCCATATTCCCAATGTTGCTTCATCAACTATTTTAGTTCTATAAAAACCAAAAAACATTACCTGGTGGGATAAATTTTTCCAAAAACCCATTCCATTTGATCAAGAATCCGAATTTGTTTCTATTCATAAAAAAGGTTCACTTCTATGTGAACTGCTTCCAGTCTCAAGACATGAGATGAATCTGACACTTTCTTTCTCAACATCAAAACATGAAAATCATTATTTACCAGAGATAAAATCAGAGGAAAATAAACTCAATAAGAAACCAATAAAAATTCATCTAGGATTTAATAAGGTCCAATGATCCATGGACTTAGCTTTCCATTATTACCAAAACATATAACACTTTTCCATAGTGATATTATAAGAAAAACATGATCACCATCCTCAAAATAAAAGTATTTACTCCTATTTTCTAGATAACAATTTTGCCTACTCTTATATTTTCTATTGTGATTGAAGATCATATTTACTTTATCATCAAACATAATCTATTAGTTTTGGTTCCATAAACATACATTCCTAGACATCATCCCAGAAAGCTAGAGTTATACACTGCTACCTATACAATTCTGTGAAAGGTTACATCTTTATACCGGAATGAAAACATATATTATAATAAAACCAAAATAACGAAAGACAATGATCCCAAATTCCATAGTTTTTCAATAAACAATCTCAATGAATATCCTTTTTTTCCGTAATTGGTCATTATAAATTCCCATTTGATTGAGGATGAAAAGATGTAATAAAATTTATTTTGTTCCCAATGACTTCTAGAGGCCTTTCCAAAAGATACAAGATGAACCATAATCATGTCAGATATAATTGATAGAGGAACCCCATGTAACCTGACCATATCCTTGAGGTAAAATCTAGAAAGATGATCCAATGACAATGTAAATCGAAATGGGATAAAATGTGTAGATTTACTCAGTTGGTCGACAATAACCCGAATTTCATTTTTACCTCGAGATGTCTTCAGTTTTCCCATAATTAAGTCTGTGGAAATATTCATCAATTTTAAATGAGTCATTTGAAAATAATGAGACATCCCCATTGGTAACTAGAACTCTTCTTTAACATGATGACATATCAAACATTTTATGGTAAAATCAGCAACATCCTTTTTAATTCCACCCCATTAGTATTACGGCTTTTGGTCCCTATACATCTTATTACTTCTAGGTTGAACTAAAATTTGAGAACTATGAGATTTAGAATGAAAATTAATTATTAAAATGGTAATTATAAGGAACATATATTATTCTTCTAAATCATAAAACACATTCATTATCAAGGTTTAATTATTTTGTATTTCCCACATTAACCAATTCTAACTTTGTATGTAGCTCATGCTCATCCTTTTTCGGTTACCTAATTATGTTTGGTAATGATGACTACACTGAAAAATGAAACAATATATGCAATTTTTGTGCCCCAACAACTACCAAGACAATGTTTATCAAATCATTTACCAAAGGATCACATTACAAACATATCATGGTTAATGTTTTATGATGGTTTAGATCCAAGGAATCTACCACTTTGTTATATTTTCCTCAATGATAATTCATTGTGAAATCATAATCCTTTATTAGTTCAAGACATTTTCTTTACATCATGTTTAATTATTTCTTGTTGAATATATACTACAATCGTTGATGGTCAGTATATATTTGACATTTATCTCCGTATAAACAGTGCCTCCAAATTATCAAATCAATAACAACAACTAATAATTTTTTATAATGTGTAGGATAAATTATCTCATGATATTTTAGTTGTCTTAAAGAATAATAAAATACGTGATCATTCTGTATGAAAACACAACCATGTCCCTTCAATGAAGTATCATAGTAGATGACAAAATCACCATTTGGGGAAGTTAAGCCCAAAACTAGAGCATTCACCAATCTATTCTTCATTTCGTAAAATCTAACATCACAATCTTTTGTCCAACAAAATTTATCCATTTTTTGTGTTACGTTAATTAGTAGGCTAGATAACAGTGAAATTTTTTTAACAAATCGATAGTAATAAATTACTAATCAAGGAAAAATATGAATCTATGTAACATTTGTTGGTCTTCTCCATTCTCCAACCACTTTTATTTTGGAAGGATCAACTATTATTAAATCCTTATTTATAATGTACCATTAAAAATGAACTGGTTACATCAAAAAATCACACATACAACAATTTCCATACAGATTCATTTAATTTACGATTTGATAAACTTCCCTTATATATTTTTGATGATCCTATTTAATTATAGATTATACCTGAATTTCATTAATAGACAGAATAAAAAACATATACTATAAATCATGAAATATTATATTCATAAGATCCATGAATATAGAATGTTCATTAGTTAACCCAGAAGGCATAACTGAAAATTTATAAAGACAATCTTTAGTGGGGAATGTAGTCTTCCGGATGTCTGCATCCTTTAAATTCAACTGATGGTACCCCAAACTCCGTTCATCATTTGAAAACTATTTTTCCACATGGATATGGTCAAAAAAATACATGGAAGGAGGCAAAGGATACTTGTTTTTAATATTAATGTTTCTCAAGGAACTATAATCAATATAAATTCTTGTTGAACAAAATTTCTTTTTTAATAAACTACAAATTAGCTACCCATGGTGAAGTGCTAGGTAAGGTAAAGACTTTTTTTAATAATTATAATAACTGCTTTTTTTTAATTCTTGATGTTTTATATGGGACATTTGATAAGGGGGTTTAGAAATTGGCTTCGAATCAGGTACTAAGTCAATAGTAAACAAAACCTCCCGATCAAGAATAACACTCAGAAAATCATCAGAAAAAAATTCAAGTACTCATCTACAACTGGTACATTAGTAATATCGAAAGTTCCCTTATCTTTAATATTATATCCAAGATAACATTAATTTCCATATTTTATTAGTTTCCTAGCTTCCTGAAATTTTAACAATTGTGTGGTTTCATTATTGTATGAAAATCTTAACACATTATAATGAAACATCTTTTCCTCTTCAATCTATCATAGAATGATAAAATTAAATATAGTCTATACTGATAATAACATCAAACACTACTAGAGTAAATACAATTATAATTATAGTTAATATCTTTTTGTTGACCAAGTTAGGTAGATTATTATAATTTATTCATGCAATAATATTTCCTCCATGTGTATTTCCTTGAGTTCATGTTTGATTTAATGTGGTGGAATTCCCAATTTATCCAAATATTTCATAGAAATGAAGGAATGTTTAGAACCTGAATCAATCAACACATTTATGAAATCTATAAAAACATGAAATTAAATTGATACCACATAATTTTATGGCTCAAAATCTTATAAATTGTTTGAAAAGGATGTTACCACACCATTCGACTTCCAATCGTGTTGATTCCATTCATGAGTGTCTAGCTGAGGATAAACATTAGAAAAATGACCGAATCTCATACAGTCTAATCATCTTAGCATCAATTTTTCATTATGTATTGGATAATCTTCCATGACCTAAAGATACATGTGTCAAAACATTCAACATCAGTAGTATTTCCAAGAACATATAATAAATTTATTAGGATTCATTTTACAATACGTTCAACATGGGAAATTGATATTCTTATATCCAGATATCATTGACGACTTCTTCCCCAAACACTACCCACCTAAACGCTTCTTATTCATGTCTTAATGAGGAAAATAAGTGTCAAAAAAATACAACTCCACATTTTCAGTAAAAGGATGTAGTTTCTCATAGATATTAAACTCTTCTGAAGGATACTCTCTTCACCAAAATGTTTTCAAAACTGAGTAAAATCTATTAATTTTACTATCATAATACTGAGTAAAATATTAAATGTAACTAGATAGTCATATAAAATTGGATTCATATTCATCCATATAATCATCATATTTCTACTTTAGTTCCATGAATGTTTCAACCATTCAGTGTCTAATAGTTTTGGGAAAATATTTTATAAGAAATAACACTAAAAATCATCCTATTCAAGACTATATAGAACATATATTTTTCTCATATTATTAACCAGAGACCACTGTTGATTGACTTCACCATCCAAATTATAAATCTAATATATTAAAATATAGAGGTCCAAACATCCCATTACATCAATTTTCTTTTCTAGAGCATTGACTCATCCATATGCAATCATTGGATATGTGGTTCCACAAAATGTTGGATGATGGTACCTCATAAAATGATCCACAAAAGACATGTTTCTTAATGGTAGATAATGTTCCTATGTAGTGTGGACACCACCACTTTATATTTATTGAGTCAACTAGTCCATTCCAATCACAAACTATTCAGTTCATATTTCCACCATTCCAGGATTCAGATTTGGATATACATCTTCCTCTTGGTGCCTTCATACTTCAGCTTTTTCACGAACCAAATCTGGTCACCATCATAAACGGCACTAAAACAGGCCCTGGAAAAGTCCCAAAGGTCATTACCACTCCCATAGGCTGGAATAAGTTCCCAGTTAACATATATTATTGGTTTGGGAACTAATTACTTGAGAATGGATACATAAAAGAAAAAAAATTGATAAACAGAATCTGAAAATTCATGCTAAACAATATTTAAACAAAATCATAATTGAATACATAGGTTTAGACATAAAATAATAAGTTCAAATACACATAATTGTTTCATAATAGATGAACCATGGATTTAACCTGATAACGGGTTATCACCCATAAGTCGTCTGTACAATACAACACCATGGAAGGAAACTAAAACCCGAACCACCATCACCCAAGGAATTAGCATTACTTAGGTCAATCATGATCAAGAATACTATCACCAAAGGGGTGTATATAGGGTATGAGTATAATCCAAATAGGATTTCACCTATAAATTCCATAGATTAAGTAATACAAGATAAAAAGAATTCCAATTTTGATATGCAAGAAGTGGTGAAATAATTTCTAATTACATTCAATGTGTTGGAGAAAATTTCATTTATGTTTCATCATTTCTTTATTCTCTTATAGGTGAAATAGATAAATTATAAGTGTTATATGTTATAATTTATTTGATATCTACATAATTTACCAAAACTCATTGAATTGGGAGAGTAGAATATATTTGTAGTTGTGACCATTGAGGAACTACCCATTCCTGGTTTTCACTAATAGGAGATGGTGTTGAATGGTTGTGATTTTTTATAGAAAGTGACAAGGATTGGTTTCCCAATCCATATCGAAATGAATTTATTAAAATAAAAGATTACAAGGATCACATGAGGTGTAATGAGCTTACACCAACATAAACAAAAGAGGGGAAAAAAGAAAAAATTTAATGAACCTAGCAGACAATCTTCAAACAGGCTCAATACAGATAAATAAAGAGACCTTGGAGAGTCCAGGTTCATGCATTCCAAGAAGACCATAGCCAAATTTTGAGCATAGCCGAGTAGCAAGAAATAGGAGCAAAGCTGTCAAGAAGAAACATCAAACAGGATCTCAACTAGAAAAATATGCTATCATGTAGAAGAGTGAGGAAAACTTCGAACAAATAATAGATAGAGGAATCCATAGAGTTGAAACATCAACAATTTAGCAAGCAGGCATCCCCAGGTGCAAGAATTCACATATAATCCGAATCCATATAGAGAGATGTAGCAACGATGATCCCAAAAAATAGTCTTCAAAAAGACTCCAAATTCAGTCATAAAAAATTGTGCAGGCAAGCACAAACATCAGAGCCTAGATGTCAGGGAAGGTTCAATACCGGACATGACAACTATAGTAGGTTCTGGTGAGAGTAAAAAGATAGAGGAAACTTTTAGACAGGTTAGCATGCATCCATTCAATGGTTTGTAAAATTTAACTGAGAAAAAACAAGTATAAATAAGTAGCAAGATCAAATTCTGGATAAAGAAAACACACCAAAAGTTTAAAGCCCATGGAATGTCTCTGAAATTAAAGTTGGTGTTCTTCTTGTATTATTTAATCAACCTTGTGAACATTATTTTTCTGATTTCAAGGTATTTTTCAGCTGGAACGTTTCTATATAAATATATTTCATATAAAAATTCATCCTATTCTTCCATCCAGGAATAAACTTTATCACTCACATCATCTTCCTCCAGAATCCCAAAAGCATCTCTATAGGCAGTATCCTCATCCTTAACATAGTTTTTTTGGTTATGAATTGGAATATGATCATCATTTACAATAGTTTGATCATGCTCGGTATTTGAAATCTGATTGGGATCAAATAAATGAGTGTCAATGGTTCTTTCCAATTGTGTATAATCTGCCCTTTTCCAAGTTTTCCTAGGGTTAGGAGTGATGAATCCATCATTTTGAACCATGGGTTTTTTCCCTTTCTAGTGTTGAATGGTTGTGTTATTTACGTGGTTCTTTTCCTATAGAATTATAGAAGAATTGAGAAATTATAATGGGATAATTATTCAATATGAAAACATATTATCATGACTTGTGAATATTTGTTTTTTGGGGGATGAAATCTATGAATCAGGTTGATTTATCATAATAACGGTGTTATTGTATACTTATGATCTCTTTAAATGAGATATATTGGTTTTGTTTCTTATGTAGTGAATTTATTGAGATAATTAACTTGTAATGGATGTTTTGACTAACATATCTTTCTTCCCTTATTATATTTTAATTATATATTATGAGAATCATACGAGAGGTAATCGATATCAGGGAATACTTTTTTAGACAAATCCTTTTCATTATACCATAAATATGTATAAAAATATGGATTTAAGAGGTGATCCAAAAGTTATACATGAGGTATTTGATGTCTAGAGGTTATCTTGATCCTATTTGTAAAGGTACATGTGGAATCAGTGATTCATTCATTATAGTTATGGGTGTGATGAGATAGAATTTTGAAATATAATTTATAGATCATTTATATTTCAGTGTTTGGTGCTTCGAAAGATATTAGAAATAAATGGAGGAGAGTATTTTTCTAGAATGATTTCATAATGACAAATATGGATGGGTTTTACACTCATGATAGAGGTTGTGGTACAACAATGTGATGGGCAGTTTTCTTTTTCAATGTGTACAGCCGAAATCCCATGCATACATCAATTTTCATGGGAATATATGTGGTATTATGGAGTAAAGAAGGAATCATGATATTGCTGATGAAAGTGAAATGGAATGTGATGTCCCTCCAAACGTAAATCTGGGGCATGCTGAGATTAAATAGTGAAGGGGGTTCAACAGATTAATGTTGAACAACAATAGTGATGGTCTTGGGGGATAAAAAAATCATTTCCAGATAATGGTTTATGGTGATGTATAGTTCAATAATATTTAATATTTTGTTTCGAAGATTATTTTGATTGGAATGATATCTATATAAAAATATGACATCTTAGACTCAGATTTGATGGATGCACCATAGTCATTCTTGAAGTCCCCACATCTTGGTGGATGTCTATTCGAAAATCATTACAAATGATGTGTATGACCTACTATAGACCAAATTCTAATTACCTCCACATAAACCTATTCACAAAAAAGATATTACAATTGACTTAAATTATTTATTCGTTGTACATTCGAATCATATATATGTTTTGATGACAATATAAATTTTTATATTTTTCTAATGATTTATATTGAATTTCTTAGAACTTTTTTTTTATGTTTTTTTGCAATGTTTTTGAATGAGGTGTATTTTATTTTTGAATATTGATTTATACATATATATGGAATCATACTGGTGAATACAATTACATGTGTTATTCACATACTTGAAATCATTTTCACAATTTCTGTACTTATTATAATCGGGTTATGTAATTAATATACTTATGTAATGGAATCAGAAGAGATAGATTTAACAATCTGGTCGACTATTATGTTGGTGATCTATTTTCATGGAGATCATTTAAATGTGTATTTCTATACGTGGTAGACCAATACATGGATTAATAATTTACATGAATAATCATTAGGTAGAGGAAGATCCCGTAAATCATATTTTTATGAGATGAGGAAGAGTTACATGATAATGATGAACCATACATAAAAAATTGTGTTACGTTTTTTATAAAAAGTCATTATTATTTTTTTAAGACGGAATTTAATCACGAATTAATTTCATAAATATTTATAACTTTTTTTTGAGTTGTTCAATTTTGTTATTGATTCCAGTGAAGACAAAATGATCTAGAAATCAATTGGTTACATATTTTTTTGGAACATGATAATTGAATAATGTTGAACTAGAATTTATTATATGAGTATATTATAAATTAATACTTCTGGATAGAATTTTAAAATAATAATATAAAACCTTTTAAATGAAGGAATCAATATATATTCAAAAAATATATCAACTAGAGATCATATTCATCATATTTGTCTCTTACAAGTTTTTTATTCAATATGACACTCATCGATGATATTTGTTAAATTTTAATATGAAGAAAAATATTTTATTGTTCCTACAAATATTAATGTATATATAAAGAATATAAAGGCCAATTAAATATAAATATTTACTAAATATGCTTTTTCTAAAATTATGTCCTCAAATATGCATTTTAACTTGAAATTGTGAACTAAAAAGGATTCCCTTGGGTATAATTATTGTTATATATATATAAGTTTTCACTCCTTGTTCTATGTATGGGTGTAATTCTGTGGATATTTTAAGTAATGGGATGTCCTAATAAAATATTTTTCATCATTTATATAAATTATTAGCTTTTTATATACATATGTATTGTACCTAGTATAAAATTAGAATAGAATCACCAAGATTTCATTGAACATTGGTTGAGATGATTTGGGAAACTTCTTACATCTTAAAAAAATATGAATATTAATTTTTAATTTCCCATGCACATTTTTATTTTCCACTACAAATATGATTAATTATAATGGACTGAAATAATCATATTTCATGATGGGTAGTTTTTTAGATTGATTATAATGATCCCAATTTACCCTTCCCATTTTTATTTACAAATAAAAAATGGAAATGAAATTTTTTCAAATAAATGATTATTGAGTTCACAACATTTAACCGTTAAGGTTTATAGATAAATATGAAGTAAATATAGTGGGAGACATAAGATTTGTAATCTACATGGTGAAATATCTTTATTTTAATTGTGAAAATTGTGGTTTCTTAAATACCCAAATGATTATTTATCTAAATTATGAATGTATATCAATCTATATTGATACTATCCAAACATATATGTTTCTTTGTAGACAATTATATTCATGGATATAATTTCAGTAGGTTTATTTTTATCTTAACTGGAAATAAATGTTTTATATTATCTATGGTTTAGGCCTTAATAAATATAATAAATTATCATATTGTGTAAATTTTATAATATGTGAAAATATGTGTATATTTCTTATATAGTAATTGATTATGATAGGAATTTGATATAAAATATTATCCAATATAATTTTGAAACTCACAATGTGATAAATTTAAATAAAATATTTAATATAGATACCCATTGTGTTCGAGGTTAAAAATCAGATTGTAGATAAAGAAGGAAAGATAATCAAAACAACTAATATTTCCCAAAATTCTTATACTATAAAGGATAATATTAAAATGAATGATTAATTAAATTATTATTCTGTATGTAGTCATGATTCATATGAGTAAATTTACCAATTAGAAATGAAGTTAACATGGTACACTAAAAGAGAATAGGATTCAGAAAACTCTTTAATTATTAAAATATTTTTGAAGGAATTCATAAGGATGATATATAACATAAATATAACATGGACACATAAATATCTATTAACCTCATATAACTGTGAATAATAAATATGAGAATATGTTCTAAAGAAAATCACATTACATGTTGATGGAAATGTATATCTATTAAATCCACATGGATTTCTTTTGAAGTCAATGATTATAATTCATATACTTATTTAATGAATGAAAATAAAATCAAATGGAAAATATTTCTATTATGGATCAGGTAGAATAACATTGATTATTTATTTTTTTATAATTATAAATATATTTCTAAAATTTCTTTTTTAAAATAACAACATGATTAGTATTCCCCATTATATGGATGATTTTATCCACCGAAAAAATCATAAAATCCCAAAAAACATATTTGGTTGTACAATAAATAAATATATGATATTTATATGAATTTTTTATATTTTAAACTATACTAGATTAATATTATTCTACATTTATTATATAATACAATAAAATTAATTAACTAATCTATTATGTTTATTCCATGAAAATTCTCCAGGATTATTTAACTGAGAGGGTTGATTACAAAAATCAAATAAAAAAAATGAATAATATGAACTATGTGAAACCAGTAATGGGTAGTAACGATTTTAAACAACATTATAAAGAATATATTTGTTTATAAAGAATCATTTTAAACGAAAAATAATATATTATTATTCAATATAGATTTTTTTTAAATTTTTTCAATGGATAATACATTAAATATCCTTAATTATGTGGAATAAATAATACTTATATTTCATGAAATATTTATATTTTCAACATTGGAAATAATTCTAATTGTAGAAATAATTTTTTTCATGAATCATGACAATTTAATATTGTTGAACATATGAGCATTTAGTTTCGGAACAACAATTTGATAGATTTTTTTTCATAAATAACAACAAGAAATTAAATTAAATATTTTATATACATTGTTGGTTTTAAATGAATATGTGTTTATAACATATAAATTATCTTTCATTTTTAAATATTGAAGAAGGTTATTTCATATTTAGTATCAATGAAATATAAAATATCATAAGAATTTTATCTTTTATAGTTATTTAATCTCTCATTATCAAAAAAGATTGATATTTTTAATGCATAAAGAATAAAAATATTAGTCTCTCTTAACATTGATATGATAGTGATGATGTTGATTTTTAAAAAATAATATTTTGGGATATAATCTAAATTTAATAAACACCAAGGACATAGAAGTAAAAATTATGATAAATTATATATTACTTATATTTAAATATTAAGGTAAACAATGTAAATATTTAACTAAATAAATAATTGATTTTCAATTCAATACATTCATTTATTAATGTCTCTTTTATTCGAAAACTATGTGCGGGTTTTTTTTTTCTAATTTTCCTAAAAAGAAGTTGGTTTAAAGGAAGATATTGGTTCGATGTGAAATAATTATGAAACATAAAAAATCTATTAAATACTCTAGATCACCTTTTAATTCATGGACAATGAAAAAATTAAACATGGAATTGTTTAGACTATTTAGGGAAACATGTAATGCTAGAAAATATTTTTTTTCTTATTTGGTTGAGTACATCGCAATATCAAATTTATATCACTTTTTAACATGATAGTGATGCATTATTTCTTGGTATACTTTTTTTTACACATTAAAAAATGACAATGAAAAACAAATTTTCTTATTCAATATTTATGGTGGGTAAGTGTTAGAGAATAATTAATTTAATTCATTTTGTTCAAAAAAGTTATTACTAATAAATTATATACCTATATGACTCAACATAATGATGGTGTTGTTGAAAGGATGAATGGTATATTGCATGAAATATTTATAACTATGTTTTCTGAATACATAATGCATACTTATTTTTATGATAACATTGTTAACAAAACAATATAGAAAAATAAATGTTTTAATAAGATTTATCTTCAATAATATACCATATGAGCATCAAAATAATTAAAAAGAAAGGTTGGATAATTTATTTTTTTACATAAAAATTATGCATCTTAGACAGAGAGGATAAGATTTTTATGTTTGATCCATGTGATGATGATATAATATTTATTATTTATTATTCAACATCAAATGACTATGGAATTTTAAATAAACATATAAAGTATTTATGAAGAATATACTCATCTAAAATTTAATGAATCTAATAACATTATAAAAAGGAGAATCATATACTTTATATCACTTATTTATTATGTAACATGCGACTAGGACACTTTTTTAATAAAAATTGGACGATTAAATAAAACACAATAAAAATCATGATTTAAAATAATAGAAACTAGAAAAAATTAATTTGTACTCCCGAAAATCATTCAATGTTTAATTATAATTACTTAAAATCATATTGTGGAATATTTGATGATTGAGTTTTGAAAATATTATATGACAGAGATAATTATAAATATAATAACCTATTTTATAAATATTACATGAAAACTATGGATAAATCTATGAATTTTAAGATGTAGTTTTCACCCATTAATTTGGAATCAAATAGGTTCAAGTGGAAAAATAATACTGATTTAGTGGATAATCCCATGAACTACTACATTATTCAGAGTATGTTACACTTTATAAATAAGAAATTTTATCATGGTTTAATAATTACTAATAAGTGTGCATTATTAGAAAAATATATTAATTATGTTGAAGGATTATATTATTAATGATAATTTATTGTTATATCTACATATGAATGCATTATAATATATATGTTATATAAATTATAATCATTTTATGAAAGTTGTAAAATTTTCAACCTTCTATTATTTTATTCTGTAGAATGTTAACGTTGAACATCCTCATGGTTTTGAAAAGGCTTTATACCCAAATTCATCTTATATACTTACCAAATAAATCTATGGCTTTTCAAAATAACTGATATCTTGGTATGAAAATATATTTTCATTTTATTGATCAAATCATTTTTTTAATTTCTGGAAAATTTTACCCTTTTATAAAATATCATATTCTGATATTTAATATGTTAATATTTATTTTTATGTAGTTTTTTTCCATTCGGAAAAAAAGAATTTTTGTAATGAATTTTAAAACTCATTAAAATGTATTTTTAAAATGAATAACATGTGTTATCTAATCATTTCAATAGGTTTTTAAAATTTCAAATGTGTTGTTTGTAATTTGATAAGTTGTATTTTAAAAAAAAATGACTTATTAAAAAATTAAATGCTTTAGTGTAATAATATTTTTGAAAAAAATTGAGTTATAATATAAAATGTTATTTTAATTATGTTTGGAAACTATGGGAAAATAAATATATAGAGGAATAATTCAATAATTTATTAATCTAACTACATATTGTCCTTATCTGTTTTCTTTATTTTTACTATATTTTATGAAAATTTAAATTGGAATTATTTAATATATATAAATATAATTTTTATAATAATTTAATGCTACTATTTCACATTCATTAATTATTAGTAAAACATTAAAATTTTACTTAATTTAATATTCTATAGCTTTTAGATTTTATATACTATATTGAATGAGTACATTAGAAAACTTCTAATTATTATTAAAATATATGGTTTCTTGGTAATGTAAGAAGCATAACATTGTTGCATTATAAATTATTGAAACAATATAAATAAAAGTTTCTATTTAATATTTATTCACCCTGGATTATGAAAAACCAAATAGAATAGGAGTTGAATTTTAATTATGCACCTATAATCTCTGATAATAAAATTTTCATAAATATTTCAATACTTCCAATTATCAATTTTATTAAAATAAATATTAATTCAATGCATAAATTCTCATCATATCAAACAAAAAAATGGTGTTAATTCAAAATAAATAATTAATATATAGAATATGATTAATAATATATTTATTAATAATATTCAAGAGGAAGTGCGTTTTTAATAAAAGTTAATTAGGATCATATTAATTTATGTGAGTTTGATTCAATTTGGAATTTGGGATTTAATTTTTAAAGGACTATTAATTTTTTTATTATAATATATATTCTTATGATGCCAAATTTATTTATTTTCACATATATATTTGTGACTCATATATAGTATAGGGCTAGTCAATCATTTATTTTCCAAACCTAGTTTTTTGAAAACCAACAGTATATAATTTCACCACTGTAGAATCTAATCTCTCAAATCATAAAACCTAACCATCCAGTTAAAAATGTGGAATTGGAATATATTTAATGACGGTTCATTGTGATGTTTTATGAAGGAAAAATATACTGGTGAATAAATGATTTTTTTTTAGGGGAAGGTTTTAAACATTTCTTAAGTATATTTTCAGAACCTAGTATTGATTAATGGTTTATAAATTCCTTAATATGAGCACGTTTTGAGGGAGAAAAATAATATATATTTATTAATAATGAGGTTGTTGAATTTTATTGAAAATATTTATTACATTTTTAATAACAAGGATGACATTATATAAACAAATAATACATGGAATATACATTTTTCATCATTTATAATAAATATTATCTCTCAATTATTATCAACAATGATGAATAATAAATTTTCAATAAAGTTGTTGTGGGTATGATTTCACAAATTATAATATTTAAAGTTATTTATTTTCATATTTATACATTAATAATAATGTTTCATGGACATATAATCAACGAATAAGGTTTTATACAATTTTTTTTTATTATGGGATTTCTCATAGAACAATAAAATTTAGCAACTTTCCTATTGAAAAAATATAAATTATTTATCTATTATTGTGTTAATGGATATTTATAAAATCCATATATATATATATTATTTAAGGATTCATTAAATATATTAATAAATGATGAACAATTATTATCCCATTTGTTGGATATTGAACATTCTTTTTATGAAATATGATATAGACCTTAATGAGTTCGAAGTTGATATGCTTCATAGGAACACTACCAAATTTGAATTAATTTTGAAATGTTATTAATTTTATTGGGAAACATATTTAAAAAAAATTATCTAAAATTATGGATATAATATTTATAAAGAGGAAACCAATGTTTCAATTGAAGTTGATTTTGATCACATGAAAGGTGATACAAATTAAGAGGGAGAGGTCAGTGAATTAGTGTTTATTGATATTTAAATCCCATAATACTCTATTTCATATTTAGTACCTCTCTCTTAATATTATCAAATATGAAAAAATTAAATGTACATATGACATTTGTTTATGAATATTATGGTGTTTAAGGATGAAAAATATCTTCTTTCATTGTTATTATTTCACACACATTTCTCACATACACATATCTAAAGGAACACATGAAAGGTTATGACATTAACTCATTAATATACTAACAACATCATGTTAACATATGTAATCCACAAAATGAGTCATATTAATTAATTATTTCTAATTATAATACATTCATACTCATGGAATCTATACATGATTATGTTATTCTCCATTTTCATAAAGCAATCCCATGTAAGTTCTATTAGATCATATTATTTTACATTAGAATATATCATATCATTCCATGAAAAATTACTAACATATCGAATTTCTATAATTCAATTTTAATATTATGATATAATATAATTTTCAATATTCTTTCAATAAAGGTTATAAAAATCATCTATGATCTAAAAGGAACTAATCAACTCATTCAAATAGACTATTAATTGATTCAATGTACCCATTTTATTCCATGTTAATAAATGGTAACATTTATGTTAAAAAAATATTAAATATCATTGTATTATTATATGCTCAAAATCAACATATTATATATAAATTACAATCCTAATGATTTCTCCACATAATCATGATTTTATATAGAATACATTATGATGTCGAACATTCCAACATAGTATGAATCTCATTTTTGAAACCCAAATATCCCCTCGACCAGTAGTCATTTAATATTATTAATGATCATGATTATTTGAATCTATGAATATTATCTGGAAGAAATTATTTTTATAGTCTGTTTCAAAATATCTTAATTCTAGAAATAATATATTTTTACGTAAATCATATGAATTTCAATAATATATGACCATTGATTTCATATTTTTAGAAATTGGTGGACTCTTTTCCATAATAAATTAAACTCATATTGAATAAAAATTGAAAATAATGATGTTCTATGTTGAGGAATTATTCGATAAAGAATTAATATGGTAGAGGGAGACACTTACCCAAAGTATAACACTAGAGTCATATGCTCAAGAATAGTCACATGACGAATAAAAAATATGATTATAATGTAATATAATATATTTTAGACTATATTATGATATTTGATATCCTAAATATAAAATAAAACTAGTAAAATTATATTAATAAGTTATTATATATATAAATAATTGATTTTTCACTAAACATTAAATCACTCTAGGTATATTTCAATAAAATTATGTTAATTCTCTTGAACTTAAAAATATTATCCTTTTGTATTGTTATGGTTAATTCATTTTATTTCATTATAAATAATATAAAAATTTATTCCCAATATTCCTAAAGATTCTTCACATCATTGAACCAAAATGAAACATTTTCAAAAGTTCGATTCAAAATATTTAACCCCAAATCACCATCGAACTATTTAATAAACATTTTAAAAATATTATAGACTTTTTTGTCGACATTATTTATACATTTCAAAATCATTAATTTCAACTCATAATTTATCATAAATTATATGTATTGAATACAAATACAACCTCACCATCAATACATAATTATGTTGTTAATAATTATAAACATGTTCAATTTTTTTAATAGAACTCATTTATATCCAATTTATTGATAATAAAATAAGATAACATTGTAGTGTTAAAATAAAACAGATATCAATCAATGTAATGTGAAAATATAAACTAACCTCTATGTTAACATGAGCTATTTCAATGTTGAAAAAAATATTGATTAAAACTAACAATGATTTTGACACCCTTTTTTAAACCAACCAAATAAGAATCTATGAATCACTCGTATTATATTGGATAATATATAAAACAAATTTCATTACCAACTTACTCAACAAAACATGTAAACCAACTCTCAAAAAAATATTATTATTTTACACAATATACAACATATCTAAATAAATATGATATATATATTTGTGTGTAAAATAATGATAATTAATACCTCAATGACATGGGGTGGGTAACACTCCTATTTATACAATTAGATTCACAATATAGTCTACCAAGAACTTTTTTGTATGAATATCTGTAACATGTTCATTAAATGGTATAAAGTCGTTTCAAAAAATATCATTTCAATAATATCTTTAAAAAAAATTTATTTTTCTAAAATTGTTTTTTAAGATATATTTGTAGTCAAGGCTGATTATAAAATGATATTTTGATTCATTATTCAATTAATTAAATTTTTTTAGAAACCATATTATCTCTAACACTACATGTGATTTAGTCACATATAAATATTATGTTGAACTATGTATCATTGATGTATGCTATATTTATTCTGAAGAATAAAACTTTTCCAGTGAATAATTATCCTTCTGATATTGATTTATTATCATCAACATATCGTTCATTGTATGTATCAAAAAATAATTTCATTTATAGATGAAATATATTCTAATATATTATCCTATAATTTTTTCACGACCCCCTCCCACCAAAGATGCCCCTCCTGAGCTGGCAATGGTGAAAGGGAGATAATGACCCCCGAGTCCCGCCTCCAGTAGGCCCCGGGTTGGCGACTAGCACCAAGGGTATGAGTTTTCACAAATATGGGAGGCATTACCCTTTTTATTATTTTGGATCGGGAAATAGGACAAGTCAACCACCAAAAAGGGAAAAGAACAAGTGTATATAAATAAACCCAAAACAAGCCCACATGCATGTTTAAACTATTTTTATAACAAGGTACAAGTACAAGGAAGCTCCAAAGTACAATGCCAAAGAAAACAAGAGAAAAACAACTGAAACAACTCCAACTGCCCGACTAGTAGGGTCCCGCACGGCCCTGGTAGTCCTCCTGGAAACCTGAAAGTAAACGTAGGGTGAGCATACAAGTATACTCAGTAGGGAAACCTAAAGCTCTCGTGCACAAGTGGGGAGACACCCTAAGGTCCCGTGAGAAAACAGAAGAACCAGAAACTAACAAGGAAAAACTATCCACCCAGCCTCACTGGTCACACTCACCAAGTAACACAAACAAGTTTAGTATATATATAGAACAAAAGTATTGGGTACCCCGCACCATTTCCCACTTAATTAGATGCTGCACTTCCTAACGGCAAACGTCCTAACGCTACCACACTCTTACCGCTCACACACACCTGGGCCAAACCACGCATCCCGCTCGCACACACCTGGGCCTCAATACCACGCATCTCGCCCGCACACACCTGGGCCACAACCACTAACCCGCCCGCAGACACCTAGGCCTCATCCTGAAGGTTCTTGGGAACGGTAAGCCTGCCCGAAGAGTCTGGGGCTAAAGGTCGCCCCAAGCCATCATAGCCTCCGAGACCTACCCAAAGAGTCTTGGGTGTATGGTCACCTCAAGCCATCATAGCATATGGAAGAAGGAGCAGGAAGGAGCTAGTAACTAAGGGGGAACACCCTCTCCCATAAAATGGGAGTGTTCAGCACTAGGTTCTTGACATGGGTGTGGTGCGACAAAACACAAAGATACAATTATATATATATATATATATACCAACCACACAGCCCAACCTATGGCTTCTTAAAAAGAGAAACTAAGCATGTGCCTCAGCACTGCTACCACGAAGCATGCATCAACAACCAAACAATCATCCCCCAACCCCATTTAGGTTTTCATGTTTCATGCAATGGTTTAACAAATTATTACTACTAGGCAACTATCATCCAGACAAAACCTTTCACAAACATATCCCTGTCATCCACAACCAAGGATAGGTAAAACGCAAGAAACCACATGCCATTACATTTAGAAAAGATTATCACAACCATACAACATTCCATCATTCATTTATATCAAAGTTCCACACATAAAACCCTTTCCACACACAAAACATTTCCGCATTTGAAAACACCTTTTTACTTCAAAACACTTTTCATAATCAAAACACTTTTCATAAATAAAGGCATTTTCCACAACCAACCACTTCCCATTCCAACCCCATCGTTTACAAAACATTTCACACCTCCATGTTTCCACCATCAACCATTCCAATAAGATCACCACCCAAACGTCGCAGCCCTGCTACTCACCCAAACCACAACAGCCCACAAAACACCCCCAACACATGCCACGTAACCAAGCCAACACCCACATGTTCATTATTCCATTTTGGTTCAACCGGGGTGATCACACAAGGGTTCTAGATTTTCATTTAAAAAGTCAACTTTACGTGATTTACCAATTTCCACATTTCATGAAGTTTCCATCCATAAGAAAATATAGAAGGAGAGGGAAACATTTAATTGTGTAAGCAAAGGCCCCCCAACAACTGTGATTTTCAGTAGGTAGAAGCTCATTCAATTCACAAATATAATATCACAGGATATAAAAAGTAAGGTAACAACAATCACTAACTTCCCAACCCCATTCTTTAACAAGTTATTATCTTTATTTAAAGGTTCAACCATTTCTCATGAAAACAAAAGGATACCCGCACACACATGATACACAAATTAGAGAGACAAAGGTGAGATCCCTACCTCAAAAGGTTCCGATCACGTCGCTTCCGACGACGTCCATCGGTGTCCTCTGCCTTCGCCAAACCCGACAGACGCCTCCTAGGATGGAAGCTGGAGAAGGAAGGCCGGAAGGAAAGGTGACAAGTCTGGGCTTAGAAGCTTCGTCTCGTCGCTACGATCCTGTGGCCGCTGACGGATCGTAATTCTGAGCTCGGACAATGAAGTTAGAGGAGGAATACTTCTCGATCGTCCAAGAGCGTCGTCGTGCGAAGAAGAAACGATTGGTCTGGAAATAATCCGCGACCCTTTCTTATATAGGCAACGAATAGGTAAAACAGTATGCAGCGTGTATTGATGAATACACGGTGTGACCGTACACCCGTTACGCGTTTTGACTGGTCAACACACGACACGTTACGCGGTTTCCATGCGTTTTAATAATAAGACGTTAATTTTATTAATATGTGTGTTTCATTGACCTGAGACATAACTCATAAAAAGGTATCCATCACTGGTCTTAAAATGACCATCTTAATTACAGGATTACACTATCGCTAACGGTTCGTCATTCCGACACCATATGAAGAAGTTACGGTCAAATTAAGATTATATAACCCAAAACAAAAACATTATTATTATATTATTTAATTTAATTTAACAATTATTTTCTTTCCACCTAAAATAAGAACCCACGCTCAATATGTCTTAAAGTGAAGCGCATAATCCCCCATGATTGACTCCACTTTTATATTATCATTATTATCATTTAATCATT
The DNA here is from genome assembly GCA_963277665.1 of Viscum album. Lineage (NCBI taxonomy): Eukaryota > Viridiplantae > Streptophyta > Magnoliopsida > Santalales > Viscaceae > Viscum > Viscum album. The sequence continues at coordinate 2,011,970,360 of OY728153.1, read as the reverse complement.
ATTATATTTTTAAAATTTCTCTCTCTAATCACAATTATATTTATGCCCCATTATTTCCCCTCACGCCCAGCACATCATAAGATTTCAATTTTTTTCATTTCACCTTATTTCCAAAATTATTATCATAATAATAATTAATACTACACCAAAAGTGGCGCCTCCCTTCCTAATTCCATGCCCAACATGCCCCAACCTTCATTCCTTTATGGTTTTTATTATTTTCTTTATTATTCCATCACTTTGTAATCTCTCTCCAATCTCACTTCAATACCATTATTAATAAAATTAATATTAATAATACTCATCATTAATGTTCAAATTTAGTCCCATTAAATTATATTACCATAATTATTCTTATATTAAACTAAAACCATTCCATGTGACTCAAAAACATTTCATTTAATTGAATTAAATGACAAAACAAAATTAATATAACTTACATATTCAACCCCTTTTTAATACATTTAAATTCATTAATCTCTCGCACATAGTTTTACGTCATCAATGTTATTACTCTTTTTCAATAATAATAACAATTCATTATTTCATTTTATTAACTCATCGCCATTATTATTTTTAATAACAATAATATTTATGCTCATCGCATTGACTACATTAAACCACCGCGTTGGATATCTGAATCCAACCATGCCACATCAATGTCGCGTAACATAAGTCAATTTAATTATTCAATTATATTTCTTTTATTTCACATTGATTAAACTAAAACCATTTTAATTTAATTAACAGCAAATATTTTCAAGCCATCATAATAATAATAACACTTACGCTACGCATCTTCATTTATTTACTTGCAATAAATATCATAACTCATTTTATTAATTTCTCATTTATATTATGAATAATATTAATAACGCAACACCTATTATTATCATTCTAATTTAATTCCAACAATTTCTCAATTAATATTAAACTAAACTCCTTATTTTTTTAAATTCTTATTTAGAATTAAAACCCCTTTTAATTTAATTAATCATGCACTTTATATCACCATATTTATTATTTAATATAATAAACTGACAAAACATCTTTTAATTTTTTTTTAAAAATCTTCTTCGTTTTTATCATTAATAATTATCATTGTTACGCGCGCCATGTTGACCACATCGATTTCAACAAAGAAATGGACCGGAGGGGTCCGGTCCATTACAAATTTAAATTATATTATATGGATCTCATGATTATATTCTTATCCAAAATTTGAGACTCATATGGATTAGATTGACATAAAGAATAAAGGATTAGAATATAGAGAATTTCAGGAAATGAGTTTCTCATGAACATAAAAAATTTCAAAAAAAACATTTAGATTAATTTGAATTAAAAACATTCCTTTCATTATTTCTCAGCTCTATTACAACTTCATTTTTTTATACACTCCCCTAGATTTATCCATGTCAAATTCTATAAAGGGGTCCTTTTCATATTTTCTTTAGACAAATATAACAATTTTTACATGTAAATTTTAAAGACCAGTAGAAAATATAAATACTCATTTAATTTATATTTCAAATTGTCCTTTATTATTCCTTGATAACTCCACTAACATTATTTATTAATATCTAGTAAATCGTATTTTTTCTACATTCAAAATCAAAAACAATGATGTGATGTTGATATTTATGAAAAAATATATACATTTTCCCAATTATTAATGATTATTTTAGATTTTATGATAATAACAAGTATTATAATACCATTACTATGGATCATTATTATCATAATGACTATGATTAAAAATGTTAAATATGTATGATATCTTATAAAACACACAACACTGATCATGAATGAATGATGAAATATTAATATTTAAAATTATAGTTATAACATAGCCATTAGCATGGAGTTCATGAATTGGTGTAACTATATTATGAAACCTATATAATGGTACTACTCAATAAAAATTATATATTTGATCATAATAAATAAGATCCCATTTTTAATTTGAATCCTTTTATGATTTGAAAATATATTTTCATCTGAATTTCTTTTATAAATTTAATACTGGAAACTAAAATTAATTTAAAAAAAATAAGAATAATATTTAGTAAAATTATATTCAATTTTTAAATAAAAACATTTCATATAAATAAATAGTGTTATTTATTGGCCACATTAAATTTTATATTTTTTCATAAAGATTATTATAAACCAATTAATTTATAATAACCTAATTAATTATTTTGGAATCATTATTGTTCATAATTTATATATATATATTTTTCTGCATTAATCACATTTTAAGGATATAGTTTTTCATTTAGTATTATGGAAATATATTAAAGATTATTTTTATCACTTATAGAGATCAAATCATATGAAATAGATAAAATATTCATAACAAATATGTTTAAATTTTTTGCAATTTTTCCATTTTAGATTCAGTCATTATTAATAATAATTTAGAATAATTTTTTTCTCCTTTATATGGATAAAAGGGCTCATATAAGGTTCTAGTATTTTTATAAAAATTTAAATATTCTAAAAATCCATCATTTATCATAATATATTTTTTATATATTTTAGAAAAAATCGTTGATATATGTCTACATGGTTCCATTAATATTTAATCAGGTCCTTTATATTAATTTAAGAAATGAATAAATAGAATATCTCCGTCTATTAATTATTTTATACATACAATTATAATATATGTATAAAAAGATATATGTTAGAATATTAGTATTTATTTAAAACTGAACCACTTATTTCATAATAATTTATTTCTATTTTTAATAATTGAATAGTTACCAAAAAATCATACATAACGTTAACACTATATTTATCACATTAATAAAAAATAAATCAAATAATTTTAAAAATATTAAAAAATATAATATTTTGAAGAATAATTTTGTAGAATTTTTTTATATTAATGTTAGAACCCGGGATCTGATCCTGTAAGACTTTCAAATTTTCTTGATATTATTCCAGAGCAGGGTGTTCAGACAGCATGTGATTCCGAGCCCAAATGTGGCCGGAATTAAATTTTATGTGCGTTCGCACTAGGCACAACAAATAAAAATAAGTACTCCTAAATAGTTTTTCGGATGGGAAATCTGAGGGCACCGTTGATTTCGGAGCATGTCGTTAACCCTAGGAGGGGTGTAACATTTGTGGGCGCAACCTTTCTATAGAAAATGCCACCAACGGCGTTTTCGTAATTTACCGGCCATGGGTGTTAACTATATAATATCCGAATAGAAGCTCAAATAAAAATTCTGAGACCGCTGTTCTTTTCAAAACAAGGATTTTTCCCTAGGGGCGGCTTAACCCTGGCAACGCGAGAGTACGTGTAGGGTCTTACTAGTGGGTGTTTAAGAATTAATTAATTTTAATTAATTCTTTTCCCTTCTTAAATGCCTCCACTCATACCTTCTTCCCTATAGAACCACTCCCTGGAGAAACCTCGCCCAACAATGGAATCCACCATCATGAAGCTCTACACCCCACCTCTCCATGGAGGTTGCGGCTTTAGCAGATCGTTTTTTGAAGTGACGGGCTATGCCCTGCAAGGCTGGATAGTGCGTTTTTTTAAATTTTCCCAATTTCATAAAACTCAAATTATATCATCTAAATGCATTTTTTTGTTTATAGGAGTCCATAGATTCTTAGGGTTTTATCCGATCTTTACAACTCTCTTTTTTAATAGAAATTCCAAGTCCCGGGGGGCCGGGGTGGCCCTAAGATGTTTTTCAGCCATACACGTGTTTTTTCTGGCAGTTCCAGGGTGGTCCGGTAGGTCCACATGACAGTCCTAGGAGTCCAGATGGTGGCATGGCAGGCTCCCTAGGCTGCAGCATGGCGGGCTCCCCAGGCGGCAGGGCGACGGGCTCGGGCGCGCAGGTCGGTCGGCTTTGCCGGTCTGCGTACAGCGGGAGACCAGGGTCGATGAGTCCCCGGGAGAGAACCGAGACCCGCAAAATGCGGGTCTCGTTGTGGAAATGTCATATCGGCTCATGCTGGTCCAAGTAAAACTCCATGGCATATGTGGTAAACCGCGGGCCACGATGGACCGGGTGGCCCGTATGACCGAGCTGCGGACCACCGGTCTAGAGGGGTGGACTGGCCGAACTGGTTCGGCCCACCCCTTATTCGTTCGTCGGTGTTAAAACACACCTTATTTTTAAAACAAGTGTCGAATTCACAGGACGTCTATGGAGACATGATCCTAAGATCGAGGCAGAGGTTTTGAGTTGGTCTTGGGTATTTTTAATTCCCGATACGGGAGCTCGGTGGCACGACACGCTCATTAAGTGTTACATAGCGCCTCACTAGGATTGTTCTTTCTGATGGTAGAAGCACATCCATAGTCTGTTTAAGGCACCGTCAGTTGCATTGTGACACTAGAATCATGAAAAAGTAGTCTAGGGTGATTTCAGGCATTGAATCCGGCATTGAGGCGTTGGCCCCACTCGACATCTTTTACGCAGTGTGTAGTGAACTGTGACTTTTTCATCAACGTCCGTTCAGGGCAAATGAATAGTTGATATGGTGTGTTTTTCTGAGAGCATCGCAATATGGAACTTCTCCTGAAATTTTTTGAGACCGATGTGGGGTCCCCATAATACTTTGTATGGGAATAAAGCAGTGTTAAACAACTTTTTCGTCGGGAGAATATTTCCAGTGAGTAAATAGTTTATCTCGCATGTTTTTCAGTGAGGATAATAATGGTGTAATCTATTTTTTTGTGCGGATCCTCTTTTGAGATCTCACTAAATTTGGAAACATGAAAGGGTTTTGGTCGGTGTTTCCTTTGACACACTCTGAGCCAACGCATGGTAGCGATTTTAGTGACACCCAGTAATGGTACGGGCAGTGCAATGTTATCGGACCAGTTCCCGGTAAACCCTCCCACGTGGCTGGGTAGTGAGTTACCGACCCGTATATCAGGGTTTACCATCCAGAGGGGCGTGGTAACGGGTTAACCATTGAACTTAGGGTTTAACCTCTAGCAAGGCTGGTCAGTGGGTTACACGTTAACCTTAGAGTTTACCCTCTAGCAGGGCTTGGCAGTGGGTTATCCGATTACCTCTTAGATTTTACCCTTCAGCTGGGTTGGGAAGTGTGTTACCTGACGACATCTTTTAGATTCATCCCTTTCTATGAAGATATTCATTGACTTTTCTCTATTATAACCAGAGCGGGACCCTTGGTTGTACAACATTATGATAAGACAACTTTGACATGTGCGACTAATGGGCATCAGTGATTGATATCCATAGAACCCATGGTGACTTTTCATAGACTGAGCTTGGAAATAAAGATCCCCTTACACACTCATTCAGGTTTCTTATTCGGAATATATATATACACCCTACTTTTTTCCCACTAAATGGGTTCAGTTACTATCCTTATTGGATGGGTGAAGATGCATGGTGTATGCTATGTGCTTTCTATGTCTAGTTCATCTTTGGTCGGATGATTCTACTTATTTTTTTATTGGGTTGAGTAGCACTCTATCTATTGTACTCTTAAAACATTATTTGTTCTATCTACTACTCACCATTTTATTATCCCCGTTGTTTCTCACTCGAGCTTTCAGGGCATCCTACTGAGTATATTTATACTCACACAAGTTTGGGCTTTTCCCACACATGGTGTGCCCTTACAGACTACAGACAGGTCGATCGAGACTACATGGTAGCGTAGAGGACACAAGAGCATGGGATGCATTCAGAAGTCATAGTAAGAATTTCATGTGTGACACTCACCAGCTATTTACTTTTGTTTATCTGTTGCCGGGTTGTGGCACCTTTCGGTTTGGGCGCATGTTTTCCCCTTTTTCTATTCAGTTATCTTGTTAGTTATTTTCAACACTTTACTTGTTCTATTTAGAAGTTGATGCATTACTGTGGTTGGGTTATAATTTTTTGTACTATGGGTTCCGAGTTACTCTACACTTCATCATTTAGTGGGTTGTGTGTGTGTGTAAAAGTACTTAAGAAAAGGGTTTCCAAATATTGTTACACCTTCGGCGCTTGTCGACACCCCCCAACCTATGGAGGAGGGCTTGGGGTGTTGCGGCTCGAGACTTGTAGGTCCAGGTCATGAAAAATTGGGATTATAGGTGGTTCATTCCTTGAGGATTTGTTCAGACGTCCCTAAAAAATAATTGGTTGGAAGTTAGGAAAATAGTGTTGACGTGTCTCAAGAGAGGCTCTCAGGACGGGGAGTCCAGTGATGGTACGGGCGGTAGACATATCCATTCACCAAGACCCTGATAACCGACTTGTCGAGTCGACACACTAAGACACTTGGTGCTGGGATTTTGGAACATGTATCTAGTAGTATTGAGTCTTTTACTGTCCTTTTTGAGTAAGATCCCCTTTGTTATTACTGATATATATATATATGTGCTCATCTGATCGCGATAATCCTAGATAATTTTCAGGATGCCCCCATGATAGCATCCAACCAGGATACCCTCTCTAGTTCATGACGAAGAGTTGGTTAGGGGAAAGGCGTCATTTCATGGACCCTCACATGATCCCCTACCACCATGTGGTTTAGCGGTAACCCCTCCATCTGGAGTGTGGCTATTAGTTCCGGTGTCACAGGCTGAGGTTGAGAATAGGCTGAGTGAACTCCGAGACTTCCAGCGTCAATGGCCGCAGATGTTTCCCAGGGACCTAGATCCCCATGCAGCAAATGACTGGCTAGAGTTTGTGGACCGGCTTTTCAGGATGGTACGGACATCAGTGGACCATATGGTAGACCTAGTTTCCCTACTTTTCCTCGGGATGGATGGGCGTTGGTGGGGGTTGGTTACAAAGACCCACGACGAGTCATCTCTCACATGGGATTGCTTCCATTAGCTCTTCCTAGAGGAGTAATCGCCCTCTTGTTTTGTCTCCATTCGGATTTATGAGCTTCTAGAGCTGATGCAAGGGGGGATGAATGTTGCGTAGTATTTGGCCCAGTTTACCGATCTGACACGCTACTTGCGGGATATGATATGCGATAGCAACTTCCGGGCACAGAATATTGAGCAAGGTCTTCATAGGGAAATCCATGATAGTATAGTATCCCAGTGCATCCCTACTTATGTCGGGATTCTAGAGCAGGCACTCATGATAGAGAGATTATTGTATGAGGGACGCCAGCTGGCAGGGCCTAGTAGTGGCCGCTTCATAGTAGAGTCTTTGGTAGCAGGCATGTGGCAGAGAGCATAGCCTCAGTCGAGGAGACAATTCTATGAGCAGAATCAGGGGCTTGGTCATACCCTGTAGTGTCACCACATAGCACAAGGGAAGTCAGAAGAGATCTGATAATATGCTTGTGACAGATGGGGTCACCTAGAACGGGACTGCCTGACTAGGCATACCGAGCAGCTGTGGTAGGAAGTGGGGGCACCGCTATGGCAGAGGCATCGTCGTGAACAGGGGTCTCCTAGGTGAGGATAGGGTGGTCCTTAGGGAGGCGGCACAGGAAGAGTGGAATGACCGAGAGATGGGGGACTATGTTTTGAGGTCTTTCCACCACCCCCACTAGGCATCCCACACCAAGCTGAGGGAGCTGTCAGTAGGGGCCACGGGCAGGATTATGCTATCAGTGTTCGTGAACCCCCAACACAGGAGATTGTCCGAGGTACGCTGTGTTTTTACTCTAAGATTTCATTGGTACTAGTATACACAGGCACCAACCACTCTTTTATATCGCTACTTTAGGTATGGGAGTAGGCACTCCTAGTAGAGGTGCTGACACATGTGCTTAACCGTGAGGTTTCTACAGGAAGTTCCTCGTTAGTGACCTTTGATTGAACAGAGTACGAACTGTCTTTCTGAGAAGAGAATTTCATGTGGGACCAACAGGTCATCGCGATGGATCCATACAATGTCCCCATGGGCATGGATTGGCTTTCTATGGATCAGGCTCAGATCGACTGTCATCACAGATGAGTCAAAGGCATGCATTTTAATTGGAGGAGTTTCACCATTCTCAGTGAGCGAGATCTCGTGGCAGAGAAGACACTCTGAGTAAGAAACCACAGGCTTTTTCTCAGCTGTTGTTGAGAATGGATATTAGATAAGTAGACTCTATTGGCACCTAGATCCCTACCATTATAGGGGACTACATGGAAGTCTTTTCTGAGGATGTCCCAAGACTACCTCCGGGGCGAGAGATGGAATTCTGCATTTATTTACAGCTGGGGACTTCCCTTATATCATGTGCGGCTTATCGGATGGCACCCACAGAGCTTCATGAGATACAACTACAGTTGGAGGACCTTCATGAGAAGTGATTCATCAGACCTAGTGTGTCCCCCTGGGCAGCTCAGTTTTTGTTTGTGAAAAATGCATATGGGATTCTCCAGTTTTATACTCCCCTTCCCAGGAGTATAAATTGTCTCGATTTCAAAATCCTAGAGGAACTCAAGCCATCACCTCTATCTCATGATCATGTAATTCTAAGAAAATATACACCTGAGACTTTTGGGTTGGTGAGAACCGTACACCGGTCACTCAACGAACAATGGGTGATACTAGCCATTTGTAAGAACTCAACTCCACCCTTCTTCGTCTACGATTTACAAGAGCTGTTGATATTCCTCTTCTGCCGACAAGAGAAATCTGGTCTCATCCCCTAGATGAACCACGTCCTTCACCTAATATTGTCAATCCTGACATGAATAGTTCTATTTCATTCCATGGACAGCGTCGTAAGGCCTTGATGCTACTACCAAGAGATCCAACCTTTATTCTCGCCTCCAAGGGTCGAGTCACACTGTCGGTAGCAGTGTGTGGTCACTAGGTATCCCCCAGTAGTAATCTAGAAAGTTTGGGTCAAGTCAATGGTTTTATCTGGAACCTCTCAGTATCAACTACATAAAGAGGACAAGGAAGAAAATGTCACAAGAACAAGTGTCTTATATTCCTACATCTCAAGGTACAAAGACAGAAAACATCCACAAAAAAACATCAACAAAGATAGAAGCAACATGAACAATGTCTCCATGTCTGGAGCTAGTTGTGCTCCAGTCCATCGGCTCCTAGAGCTTCATGGTCATAGGCCTCAGCTGCCTGAAGCTGAGCTCTCCCCTGTCCACCCGTTTCCTATAGTCGGAGTGGTCTTCCTGGTGGTGGTTGTGGTAGGGCTTCAAAGCGTCACCCACCTACCGCTGCTCGTCCAGCTCCTCTACCTCGTCCGCCTGCTCCCTGCGGACCTCCATGGTCGAACCTCTGCCCGAGAGGTCCCTCTACCGCCTACTGCTCATCTGCAGGGCAGGTCAGGCAGTCTCAAGCCATGTGACCCTACCCACCGCATGCATAGCACTATCTACTCCTTATGTAGATGGCTTTGTTACGTGTGCCCCACACATCCAAACATATATCCTAGGATCTATCATTTGATGGTATGGCCTGATTGGTCCTCTGCGTCATCTATCTACCATCGGTTTTAGAAGTCTCCACCGGGGTCATCCTGTAGAGGGTCTCCCCACTGGTGACTGCTCAGCGAGAAAACTCTCCACTAGAAGGGCTCTCTAAAGCACCCCCGCCTGCGTCGGGATATTGAGGGAGATCATCGAAGCCCTGATCTAATGCCTTAATTCCTTTTTGATGGTCCGGGCCTGGAAGAATGGGTCTCGTACCATGTATTGTGGAGTAGCAAGAGAGATCGGAGAATCTCATCGAGTACGGGGCTACTGTCTTATTGCCTTGCCGCAATTGTAGTAGATCGTGAATGAGCACCGCATGGAGGGTGGATAGAATGAACTCCAAGTGGTAGAGGATCTCAAAATCCGTCCATAGAAGTGATTCCTCGTCATGCACCTGGAGCATCAAAATCCACCATCTACCTACTGCCGCGTGCAGGAGACTCACAGCACGGAACACCATGAGATCTGCCGGTTTCCCTACCAATCTGAAAACTCAAACAACAGCCTCCCTCCCATCCTCGGCTGCCTGAGGGTCCGTCTCTCCACAGAACCTGGGCGGTCTCTAACGCTGAAACTCATGCAGTTCACTAAGGCGACGTGCACTCTCAGCTGCTGGGGATGGTGGAATTAGTGGCCCAACTGGTAGAGGTACCGCTGGTGCCTCCACTGTAATGGGGCCCTGTATCGAGGCATCTTCACTCTGTGGGTGACCGTCTCACACAAATTTTAGAACCCTAGCTGGCTACCATCGTGGGGCAATCCTATAAAGAGACAGGTGCGCCGCGGTCAATATAGTATACCTGGTGATCTGACACAAATTAATCACAATGAAATATTTTGATACACACATTAAATCAATGCTTTCATGCACTAAGTCAGAAAATCAGAAGTCAGGGTCCTGGTGTATGGATACGTCGGCCGCCGCACCAACACTGGACTCCCAGGACTGATAACCACACTCAATACCCTTAACACTATTGCTACACATAGAAGAAAGATCAGAGTCCTAAGTTCTACAGTAGAACCTAACTCCTCTGATTCCAATTTTTCATGACCCGACCCCGGGGTCTATGTCGTGACTTCCCCAAGCCTGCCTTCCATAGGCAAGGTACTGGTGACTAGCACCAAAGGTTTAAATCCCGATAAGAGGTAATGGATTTCCTATATAAAGGAAACAAACACCAAAATGTATGAAAACTAATCTAAACACTAAGTATACTGAAAACACATGTAAGTGCGGGAATTTAAATGTTCCAGTATACAAACCCAACTGAATGTGTGGTACAACTGAATGGTAAAGTACAACAACTGAATGGAAAAGAAACAACCAAGAAGTCATCCTTCGGAACTCCTACCTGAATGGTGAGTATAGTCAGTATCATCAGCTCTTTGAGTCCGGCCATCCTCTCCGTGTACATCCCACCTGATAGAAAACCTTCGGGTATCGTCCTGCTCCTCAAGACTGAAATAGGATAAGCGTTTTTTGTCGTCTACATCCAATACAATGTAGTTCGGGCATAGTCCGTGTAGGGGTGAGTATACGATACTCTGTAGGGAACCCGAGACTCATGATGGTCTCCCAGAATCCACAAAGGATAAAACAAAAAGGAAAGCTATGAATAAAATTATCAACCAACTCTACTTAGGTATATGCCCATACATATACCTAAGTCATCAATTCTAGTTCTTCTCTAACTCACGAGCTCAAGTACAACCGAGTCCACATAAGAAATTATAACTAAGTCCACACAGGAAGGCAAGTAAATCATATCAAAGATAAAAATGGAGAATCAAGACTCTTCTCACAAAGGTATACTAATTCTAAAGAGATGTGGAGATGATTAGATGTATCCTCTGAATCATCTCTTCTGCCGATCCCACGTAGGATCCTAGTATATAAGTCATCACTAGAGAACCCACAGAGGATCCAAGTATAGTAGACATCGTTTCCAAACCCATGAAGTATCCATGTATAGTCAACAATGTTGTAGAACCCACAGAGTATCCTAGTATAGAAGTCATCACAACTGATCCCACAGAGGATCCAAGTATAGTAGTCATTGTTGCCGAACCCACAGAGGATCCAAATATAGTCGACAACGCTCCAGAACCCATAGAGGATCCTAGTACAGAATTCATCTTCGTCGAACCCACAGAGGATCCTAGCACGGTAGACATCGTCGTCAAACCCACAGAGGATACTAGAATGGTATTCGTTCTCGTTGAACCCAATGGTGATCCTTGTATGGTAGTCCCTCTCATTGAACCCACTGAGGATCCTAGTACAGTAGTCATCCTTATCGCAGCCAGCTCTAGGGTTCCCGCACACAACACGCTCGATTCTAGGAGGGTCTACTCCACGAGACAAGGGGGTCAATACATCAACAGTCAAGAAGTCCAAAGTTGATGTATCACAATGTTTCATCTCATCAATAGGAACTCAATGAAAAATATGACACGTCAATCAGACGCCCGGTCTAAGAGGTATTGGCTTTTCCGTCCGAGGGGCCTGGTTGGTTTTTAAGATAAAACCAACACGATCATATTCTAGATGCATCCAAATATCAAGAGTAGTAATCCAAATGAATATTCTCACTATGTTGAATCCGAACAAATTGACAGAATGTCAATCGGACATCCAAAGCTTAAGTTATAAGCATTTTCTCTCTGTGGGCCCGGTTGGTTTCATGGTCGAACCAACCTGGCCATACAAAATGTTCTCCTAAATCTTATGTGTAATATACCAAAACTAATTTCTCCATCCAAGGATCACAACGCAACTGACGGTGCATCGATCGGGGGTCTGTAGCCCATGTTATGGTCGTTTAAACAGATCTGTCCGAAAACAGGGGGTTTGGGCCCGGTCCGACCCAGCCCAATACCCCCCTGGGTCGGCCCGAATCGGGCTACCTGACCCAGGTCCGGGTATGGACCGGTTGGGCGCAGCCTGACCCTACTGGTGCTGCCGGGCCCAGACAATGCCGCCTGGCCCAGTGCGGGGGTCCGACCCAGGGTGGGCGGCCCAGCCCAACCAGGCTGTCCCGGCCCGGAGCGGGCGGCCCGACCCGCTTGGCCGGTGGCTCGGCTCTTGGCCGAGCAAGATGCGGGGGGGGGGGGGGGGATTTGTTGAGTCAATAAGGTTTTCTTTATGACTTTTCCATTCCTTTTGTTTTGAAAATCACAAACACCTTATACTCAAGCAAATATAAACTTTGCCTCCATAAGGAAAATTTACGTCTTTAAGGAAAGTCACCCTAACCTATATTTCCTTATACATAGCCATATTTTTCTTTAGTACAAAAATCGTATCCATACCCAAAATCCCGGAGACATATAATGTAATGTTTTGGAGCATTCTGTTTTTAGGATCCAAATTCTGGATGTGAACTGTAATGTAGTTCCAATCCGAATTCTGGACTCTGAACATTCATAATTTCGACTCTGAACTCTTAAACAGTTCGACTCTGAACTCTTAAGTAGTTCGACTCTGAACTCTTAAGCAATTCGACTCCAAACTCTTAAGCATTTCGACTTCAAACTCTTATGAAGTTCGACTCCGAACTCTTACGATGTTCGACTCCGAACTCTTATGAAGTTCGACTCCGAACTCTTATGATGTTTGACTCCGAACTCTTAAGTGGTTCATCTCCAAACTCTTAAGTGGTTCGACTCCGAACTCTTAAGCCGTTCAACTCCAAACTATTAATCAGTTCGACTCCGAACTCTTAAAAAGTTCGACTCTGAACTCTTATGATGTTCGACTCTGAACTCTTAAGTAGTTCGACTCCGAACTCTGAATTTCAGATTCCGATCTCTGGTGAAACCAGACTTCGAATTGCTATAAAAAAAAATACGAACATTTCTTAACATAGACTCCGAATTTTATTTTGGATAGACTCAGAACATTTGAATTTCTTATACTCGTAAATATTGATTAGATTTTACTTACATATGCTTCATTTCAAAACGATGTCGTGCATTCAGTTATACATGGTTTGTTATAAAATTATGTCGTCTATTATATTTCTAATTAACCGTTGGATTAATTACATGTGTACAGGTCCCTCCGAATTTCATGGGAAATATGACCGTTGGAGGAGAGTGCCTACCGTTAGAAATTTGCCTATAAATAGGAGCTCATTTGAAAGAGCTCAACATGAAGAAGTCGATCAATCTAGAGAACACACACTGTTAAGGTGATTTCTAGAAAGAGAAGATTGTCATGCCTTGTGCATACTGAACCACTCATTCAGATTTCTTTGTGTGACTACGAATTTTGGTGATTACATTCGAGGACTTTCGGGGATATGAAGACAGAGGTGCCGACTACCTTGATGTTTGAGGGCTTCCTTGCGGAGGAAGACAGAGGTTCCAACTACCTTGAAGTTGAGGGATTACGGGGATAGCAAGATAGATATTTTGATCTTCGTATCGAGGGCTTATCCTGGTGTGGGTAAGACAGACATGCTTGAAAGTATAAAGCAAGGAACCTTTATACAATGATGTTGGATACCCTTCTCTTTTGGTTAAAATATTAATATCTTGTTACTTGTAGTTTTTCTACTTGTTTGTTTCCGTTGCATATTGTATTGTAAGGAATGTATAACCTTCTTATATTTCCTTACACTTGTACTCTAATTAGTTTAGATTATATACACATTAAGGTAGAATCATATATTGTAAATCATGATTCCAATTCTCTAGTTGGTGATTAGAGGTGTTGCGAAATTTTCGTAGTTTGACTTTATTAAACATAGAATTTTCCTTGTCTAAGGAAAATATAGTTATCAGTAACCAACATTGAAGGTTCGAATGGAATTTTTAAAGTGTACAATTCACCCAACCTCTTGTATATTGACTATCTATATCGTTATTTCAATCCTACAATTGGTATCAGAGCCAGTCTCAGAAATACTTATACTCACGTATAGTTTTTTTTCCAATTTTTTTCTTTTTTCTTCATCCTTTCTTAGAAAGTTTACTTTGTTTTTCTGAACTTTTTCATTCTGAACATTGTCGTTCTGAATATTATCATTCCGAATTGTCATTCCGAACATTGTGGTTATGAACTTTTTCTAGTAACTAGTTTGGTTTCCAAGGATTGTTTTAAGAATAGAAGGAATCAATGATGGTTCTATTGATAATCTAAATCCTAAAAGACCACCAATAAATGATGGTAATTAATATGAGTACTGGAGAGATCTAATAAAGAATTTTTTTATCAATACTGGAGTGGATAATTTCGTTATGCTTACTAGTGATTATAAAATTCCTGATAAGGAAGTTAGAACATTCATTAACCAGTAAAATCAAGAGTATCAAATCAATTATAAGGTACGCAATACTCAACTATGTTCAATTACTAGAAATATGTATAGCCAAATTTGTTCTTGTGAAGCAGCTAATTGTATCTGGAAGAAGTTAGAGGTTACACACTTTGGCACTTCTAAAGTGAATGAAACTAGGAGAGCTATGCTTAGAGATAGATACCATGGTTTATATTTTCCTTATGGAGAACCAATCTGTAAAGTTCAACAGAGGTTTATGACTATAGTCAACAACTTAAAATCTATGGGAGAAAAAGGGTTAGATGATTAAGCTCTTGTGGATAAGTTAATTGATATTATTGCTAATGAGTGGGAATCAATGAGAACAGATATAGAAGAGAACAGGAAGGTCACTCAAATCTCTCTTGATGAGCTATTTGGAACACTTCTCCAACATGAATCAAGAATGAAGAGAGATGCTGACAACATCAAAAAAAAAGAATGGGAGTGGTACTGTCGCTTTTATAACAACATCAAATAATATGAAAACTAAGAATCCTAAGAGAGTAACCAGATCCAAGTCTAAGAAGGTGGTTATTAAATCAGATTATAGTGAATGTGAAATCTCAAAAAATGAGATAGCAAATCAGGCTTGTATAATGAACAAGATAGCTGGACAGAGAAACTTCCAATCCAAATATAAGAAAAAGGAAAGGAAAGACAGGAAAGATGGAGAAATAACTTGTTATGAATGCAAGAGAGCTGGACATATTAGACCAGATTTCCCTTTTCTCAAAAAGAAAGAATGGAAAGAAAGGCATTCTGAGAGGAATAGAAAGAAGCAATACAAAACCAAAGCTAAGAATGTTCTGAAAGAAAATGGCACCTGGAGTGCGAGTGGTGGTGACTCTTCATATGAATCTTCTGATTAAGAATCTTTAGGACATAAGAATATTGGTCTTATAGCCATATTACCCATTGACAATCATTAATTTATGGATAAGTTATGAAATGATAAATCATTGTCCAATGTTTCTTTAAATTATAATGATAGTAAGTATTATAACTCTTCATATAAAGAATCCTCTTCTGATGATGAAAATAATTTACCTACCTATGAAGATGTTTCTAGGTTTGCTAAACTTCTTAAAATTGAGAATTCTAAACTCAATAAAAACATGATAAGGAAATCTCTAGGAATTATATTCTTATGAAATAAATATCAGATATTTCTAAAGATCTTGATTGGAAAAATGCTTATTTTTTAAATATTTCAAAGAATCATGAGGAAGTACGTTCTGAGAAGAACAAACATTTTAAAGAGTTAGAAAATGT
The DNA here is from genome assembly GCA_963277665.1 of Viscum album. Lineage (NCBI taxonomy): Eukaryota > Viridiplantae > Streptophyta > Magnoliopsida > Santalales > Viscaceae > Viscum > Viscum album. The sequence continues at coordinate 2,011,954,358 of OY728153.1, read as the reverse complement.
AATTTCTATGAAAAGTATCTTCAAGCCTAGCACTAGTTCTAAATCTAATGATTTTGAAGATAAAAACATGGTTATAAAACTCTTGTATGATAGTTTTTCCTTAAATAAGTGTTTATCAAACATTACCCATGGTAAAGGATTTTTTTATAAAGTTTATTCTCAAATAAAAACATTGAGAAACAAATCCGAATTTGGTTATACCCATGCTAACCCAATTTTTAGTAACAATTACATTCTTCCACAAAGTGACCCATTTTTTACCAAGTTTCAATGTGGTGGTCACTGGGCAATGAATTGTTCTTTATATAAAAACCAATCACTATGTTTTTATAAAGCCTATTTTTCTAAGAAAGTGTGGGTTCCAAAACTTTTGTTGTCTAGAAATATCGGATCCAAGCAAGTTTGGATTATGAAAGTCTAATTCTTTTCCTTTTTTTAGAAATATAATAGAAGTATCAACAACAATACATAGTACATGGATAGTTGATGTTCCCGACACATGACTGGTAACAAAAGCTAATTTGAAAATATTATCAAAACCAAAGGAGGAAAGGTAAATTTCGGAGATAATTCTAAATAAGATATCATTCTTCAGTTTATCGGAACACATGATCAACTTGCTAATATATTCACAAAATCTATACCCTCCGATAGATTTGAATACATTAAACAAAAGATAGGAATGGTAATTGTAAGGTAATCAATCTTTTTTAACTTCATGTTGAACAATTCTCCTAACAGTAATAAACTACTACTCATAGGGTGAGTATATTTGAATGTTAGTGTAACTAAAATTTTTCGGAATCTATTTATCAAAATTAGTATAACTAAAATTTTTTGTAGTTCGTTTTTCAATCCTTTTGGATCTGATGTTTTCAGAATGGAAATTTCTGAAACTAAAATTTCCGGAATGGGAATTTCCAGAACTGAAATTTTCAGGATTGAAATTCTCGGAATAAGAACATCCGGAATGGAGTTTTTTTCGTACTTAAACTTCCAGAATGGAGATTTTCGGACTAGAGTTTTATTTACGATATTTTCTTACAGGAACATTCATAATGAATTTTTTTTTAAATTTCTTTTTCTACAAGAATAATTTTACCAATTATGAACATTGTTTCTAGCCAATCCGAGAGTGGTGATTTCCTTATAGTTTCATGATCACATTTTTCTTGATGGTATTTTCCTAAGTTTTTAAAACATCAGATTCTAGTTTTCTTCAAACCCGAATGATTTCTTTAAAAACCTCAAAATATCGTAGTCATGTTTTTCTTGCGGGATTCTTCTCAACCGTCAGATCAGATCAATGCTTATTCAACTGTTAGATGGATTTTTAAAGACCAACGGTTACAACCATTGCCTATAAAAAGGGGACCCCAAGACTTTACCCTCATCGGTTTTTCAAGATTTTGCATCATGAAGCCCTGCTTCTCTTCTTAAGGTTGGTTTTGAACATTGCATGTCTGATCCGATTCTTTCAGATTTCTTCACTCCGAATTTCTATTGAAGAAACATCTCAAGATATGTTGACTGCGAAACCAATCTCTAAGTGGTTAATATTTATGGAAATGTTAGTTCATACAGATTTCTATAAGATTGATTCCCTTATTTCCATGAATATAAAGCTGAATGGTTGGGAAGATGTCTGCGTAGAAAAGTCAGATAAACATGACCCAGTTTATACTGATTTGCTGACTGAGTTCTAAGAGTTTGTTTCCATCCCGATGAAAGATGGCAGAGAGTGGTTTTCCTTCAAGTCTTATGGGAAGACTTATAAGCTTTCCAACACCAAGGCCGCGAGCGTGTTTGGTTTGTCATATGAATGAGAAGCTGATTTCTGCTCACACAAACTTCCCGATGTGCAAGGAAGTTTCAACAAGGAGAAGGCAATAAAGTGTCTTGGGCTTAAGTATGATTCAACTATCAAGATTTCTTGTCTCACTCTGAACAGTAGAACCCTTAAACATTGGGTGAAAGGCTTTCTGGTTCCAATAAGAGATGATAAATACAATCTGATGAAAAGTGATATATATGTCTTAATTTTTTTGGTAAATCTAAGAAAGATAAATATGGTGAGGCATGTCTTGGTTACAATCAAGAACATCAAAGATGGAAATTTGAGAGATCATATTATCATGTTTCCTGCATTACTATCTAAGCTGATAGTTCGATTCTTAGAATCTTTCAAGGTTTCTTGCAAATCAAAAGTTCGGAATTGCAAGATTATGCTAGTCAGTGATGATACCCTCAAGAGGATGAAGATGGGTGTTTCTAGTGAATTCGGAGAATTTTACACTCTATCTGTGGAAGAGGTTGAGACAGCTCAGAAATAAACACATAATCTGGAACCATACAAAAACCAAAGGAGGAAGAGAAATGTTAAGGAAGTCGTTGCTGATGAAGAAATTCCTCAGGCTAAGGAAACTCAATCTGCTCCCCCCAAGCCGAAGAAGCAGAAAACATATACAGATGCTGTAGTAGCCAAGTGGAGGGAATAAAAAGAGGATAGGAAGGAAGGGGATCCACAAGTCATATAGGACCCAACAGAGGCTATAGACATAAAAGAAAAAGATGCAGAGGAGCTAGAGAAATAAGAGAAGTAGACGAAAATGAAGATGATGATGTCTGAAGCTGAAGTTGTGCAATCATTGCTGAAAGCTACAAAGCTGGCTTCCACAATGCTTCCCGTTCCGGAAACATTTGGTGCTGAACCGTCTTTACCAGAAACTTCAGCCAAGAACCATGTCTCTCCGGATATATCCAAGGGTGATGAAATAGTTAAAGAAGCTGAGAAGGAAGTTGTTGAAGAAGTTGAGGAAGAAGAAGAAGAATAATAAGAGGAGAGTGAAGATTTGGATGCCCTGATCAAGCAATTACAGGACTATAAAGATAAGGCTGAATCCTAAATTTTAGTTTCTCCAGGAAAGGAAGATTAGAAAGCTAGTAAGAATGATGATAAGCAACAACAGGAATAAGAAGAAGAAAATGTCTTGTATGATGAGGAAGAATCCTATGAGATGAATTTCCTTGAGGAAGGGCAACAAAAATAGACACCAGATGAAGACCATATTATCCATGTGTCTGAATTTGAGGAAGTATCCCTTAATAAAGAACCTATTCAAAGAGCAGATAAGGGGAAGCAAACTCTCATAGAAAAACCTATAAAAGATGTCATCAGAAAGAAAGAGGATGGTGGTACCTCTAGAAGAAAGATGGTGCAAGTTAAAGAAGATCAGTCTCAAAGAGAAGTTTCTGATTCGGAATCCTCATCTCATGGGAATGACTTTGTGGTTCAGTCTCTGAGGATGTTGGTGGACACAATTCCAATTATTCCAACAATAGATTTCATATTCCAGATGCTCCAACGCACTATAAATCAGAAATCAGATTCTTTATCCATGGTCATGGATAAGTTTGTGAAGATGGAAGCTGAACAGTAAAGTTTTCATATCGATTATGATGTGCATAGAAAGTCCTGCGGTATGGTAACCAAGTGGTCTAAGAGAGATGATGAAGATTTAGTTCAGTTTGATAGTTTTCAGGCTGATGTTTAAATTTCATTTGAAATGGAGGATAAAAAGGATAACGAGATTTATGAAAAGCTGACCCAAAAACAAAATACTCGGAATCAACAAGTCATGGACCTAAATGGGAAGCTTAACTCAGTATCTCAGAACTGGAAAATTGAAAGAGATTTCTGGATTGAGTTTCAGTAGAAGATCGAAAAGCAAGATGAGATAATAAAGTTGTAGAAAGAAGCTTTGGAGGCAGAGGTGGAAGTTTTAAAAGTCCATGAAGAAAAGTCAAAATCCTTGGAGTGGCATGTTGAGGAAGATCAAAGAGACTTGAATAAACAAAAAACATTTTTAAAAAATCTCATTCCGAAGGAAAATGAAGACAAATGAATTCACTCTTATCTTTTTTTGTAATTGTCTTTCTTTGTAAAATTTTCCAACTCTAATGAAATGACTATTGGGTAGGTTGTATATTTTCAAATACTAATGTTTCAGGTAACATACTTTTTTTTACATTCCCTTCAATTCTTTTTGAAAATCAAAATGGGGGAGAAGGAAAAAGAACCTATCCTAATGTGGAGAAAGGAAAAAATTTTAAGAGAAATATTCTTAATGAAATGGGGAGTTTCCCACTACGATGTTTTTTATTCTTACAATAATGGAAACTTCACTCCAAGAACTCAGAATACAATCCTTAGAGTTTCAATGCATAAGGGGGAGTTAAATTTTATTCATTTTCATCCATGAAAAATGGGAGATAAGTTTTAATTTCAAAGCCTAATGAAATTTTTTATATGATTTTTCAAAAGGATGGTTGTGCTTTCCAAAAAGGGGGAGATTGTTGAGTCAATAATGTTTTCCTTATGACTTTTCCATTCCTTTTCTTTTGAAAATCACAAACATCTTATACATAAGAAAATATATATTTTACCTCCATAAGGAAAATTTAATTTTTTAAGGAAAGTAACCCTAACCTAGATTTCCTTATACATAGCCATATTCTTCATTAGTACAAAAACCATATTCATACCCAAAATCCTAGAGCCATATAATGTAAAGATTTTGAGCATTCTGTTTTTAGGATCCGATTTCTGGATGTGAACTGTAATGCAGTTCCAATCTGAATTCTGGACTCTAAACTGTCATAATTTCAACTCTGAACTCTTAAACTGTTCGACTCCGAAATCTTAAGAAGTTGACATAAAAATCTTATGCAGTTCGACTCTGAACTCTTATAAATATTGAATTTGAACTCTTATGAAGTTCAACTCTGAACTCTTATGATGTTTGACTCTGAACTCTTATTTAGTTCGACTCCGAACTCTTAAGTGGTTCGAATCCAAACTCTTAAGGGGTTAGAATCCGAGCTCTTAAGCAGTTCGACTCCGAACTCTTAAGCAGTTCGACTCCGAACTCTTAAATAGTTCGACTTCGAACTCTTATGAAGTTCAAATCCAGACTCATATGTAGTTCGACTCCGAAATCTGCAAGTTCAGATTCCGATCTCTGGTGAAACTAGACTCCAAATTCCTATAAAACAGAATCCGTACATTTCTTAACATAGACTATGAATTTCATTTTGGTTCGACTATGAACTTTTGACTTTCTTACACTCCAAAATATTGATTAGCTATTACTTACATATGCTTCATTTCAAAATGATGTCATTTATTCAGTTATACATGGTTTGTTATTAAACGATGTCATCTATTATTTTCCTAATTAACCATTGTTTTAGTTACACATGTACAGGTCCCTCCGAATTTCGTGGGAAATATGTCCGTTGGAGGATGGAGCCGACCGTTAGAAATTTGTATATAAATAGGATCACATTTGAAAGTTCTCAATATGAAGAAGTCGATCTATCTATAGAACACACACTGTAAAAGTGATTTCTAGAGAGAGAATATTTTCATGCCTTGTGTGTACTAAACTGCTCATTCAGATTGCTTTGTGCGACTCTTACTGTTGGTGATTACATTCGAGGATGTCCAGCGATAGGAACGCAGAGGTGCCGACTACCTTGAAGTTCGAGAGATTCCTTGCTGAGGAAGACAGATATTCCAACTACCTTGAAGTTGAGGGCTTGCGGGGATAGCAAGACAAATATTCTGATCATCGTATCGAGGGCTTATCCTGGTGTGGGTAAGACATACTTGCTTGAAAGTATAAATCAAGGGAACATTATCCAAGGTTGTTGGATACCCTTCTCTTTGGGTTAAAAGATTCATATCTTGTTACTTTTAGTTTTGCTACTTGTTTGTTTCCGCTACATATTGTATTATATGGAATGTATAACCTTCTTATATTTCCTTACACATGTAATCTAATTATATTAGATTCTATACACTTTAAGGTAGAATCATATATTGTAAATCTTGATTCCAATTCTCCTGTTGGTGATTAGAGGTGTAGTGAAATTTGCTTAGTTTAACTTTTTTAATCATAAAATTTTCCTTTTCTAATGAAAACATAGTTATCCGTAACCAAATTTGAAGGATCCAAATAAAATTTTAATGTGTACAATTCACCCCCCACTCTCTTCTATATTGAGCATCTACATCTTTATTTCGATCCTACAGGTGCTGCCTCCCTTGATTGAAGAAACAGTGGCCCCCTTTCAGCTGGGGTCAGCACTAGTAAAATCGGGGGTTACGCTCCCCAGTGATTCGGAAGCGGCTGAAAATTTGGTCGGCTGGTGAGCTTCCATGAGACCCCCTCGGGTCCAGCCTCCCGATGCGATGGCGGCCGGCTAAGTTCGGCCGCCCCCTTGCTGAACCGCCGCTACCAATGGCCGCAGCCCGCTCTTGGTCGCGTTCTCTTTTGGCCCCACCTGCGTGGCATGACGGTGCCATTCACCTCCACCACAGCCCCCTCAGGCCACGGTTCTCTCATTACCTCATGGTGCAACGGCACAGCGTCACCTCTGTTCCAAGCCACAACGATGATCAACAACAAAAAGGGGAGGAAGAACGGTCATGTTTGTGCGGTCCGATCTCCTCCCGTGATATTGACAGAAAGTGGCGAATTAAATTAACGAATAACGTTAAATAATACTTGAACGATGAAACAACCCCTACCTCAAAATAATTTCACGGAAGATATCGTTTCATGGGTGGTTTCGATGATGGAGTTGGCATATGTCTAAGAAAAGGATGGCGTCTCACACTAGCTGTGGATTGGGGAAATAATGGCACATCGTCTCTCCTTGGTGTCCGCGTTCTTCGTCAAAGTCTTGGCGTTCTTCAATGAGGAAGATTAAGTTATTTAGAAATAACACAAGAGCTCTCTCCCCTTTTTACCCCACAACTAAAATCCAACCAAATTTAAATTAGGTTTTTCCTTACATTATTTACACATGCCAAGCTTTTCAAAACTTCAAAATTCAATCTTTTAATTAAATTAATTGAATAATATTAATCATTTAATTTAATGTGAGAGTTGGCATGCAATAAAGAGTGAGAGTTGGTGAGTGAAAAATTAATGTGGCTTTGACAACTTTAAGGGGGGTTAGAGGAATTTAAGGGGTGGGGATCATGTGGGCCCCACATCACAAATATCCTAACTAAAGGAGATTGGATTTAGTGGGTACCACCCCAACTCCCATACATAGGATAAAACCACTTAGGATAGAAGAAAAATTTGTTCCACAAATTTTATTTACTTTTCATTTAATCCTCAAATTTTAACAACTCCTCCCAAGAAAATGCACCTTCGGAAAATGGTCCTCTTAAAAAAATACCACCGTTGTGGTTTCATCGGTGCCTTCAGATTTCGATTCCGAGCATCGGTTCAAAAGGAAGAAAAACCCACTCATTCGTTCACTGAACGTAACCAATATAATCTTTGGAAATTGATTCCAGGCACACCGGGCCTCAGAATCAGATTCCTTCAGAAACTACATACTCGTAAAATCCCAAAGAATTTAGGAAAAAAAATTCCTTGAAATTTACGGGCCTTTACAGATACAACTTTTCCTCTCTCCTCAATAATTTATGATTCTAATATTTTATAGAATAAACTTAATTATTATATCATATAGGCCCTCATTATTTCATATATATTATTTTCTTCTAAAAATACCACTGATTCATGGCAGATGGTTTAAGCCAAAGGAGGCCCCTCAACAAATAGGTATATCTCTTAACAAATTACATTGAAATTAGTTTCTTATTCCAATTAATCTAAATGTATTTTTACCATACTAAAACAACAAATCTAGAATAAAAAATATAATGATATATAATTAAAATTATTGTAAGATTATTTTTCATATATTTCCATCTTATAAAAATGAAAATCGTTCTCATGTATATGTATGGATACATGCCACCACATGGTGGGTGTAATTATTTTTTCATCACCATTTTAAATTGATTATTATAATTATGAAACTTATATTTTTATATTATATTTGTTTAATTGTTATTATGTAATTATTATATCATATATACTTAATTACCTTTTGTTCATATATAAAATGGTAATGTTTCTAATACATAGGCTGGGACTACCACCTTCATGAGGTGATGTGATTTTTTCATTAAAATTCTATTTGGATCATAATAAGGGTAATTTCAATGAATATATATGATATATATTATATAATAATGTTTCTAAATGTGAATATTAATATAAAAATTTCGCAAATTTTTCTAGGAAAGAGAAAACTCGGTTCATGAATACATATGACCTACCTTTTCAATGTAATGTTTTATTCATTTTTTTATCATTATCCTTTATCAATGAATATATATATATATATATATATTATTTTTAACATTTTTAACTTTAGTTAGAATATGTTTCCTTGATTAGAGTATATTGACTATATATTCTGAACAATAATTCTCTTGAAGAATGATACAATTAACACTTGAATGTGACTCTTTTAATAAGAAGTTATTTATAAATTGACATGGAATCTATAAATGTGAATAATATATGATAATATTATTACTAAAAAATATATTATAATATTATAATAATTTTTCATTTGTTTTTTCCTATGTTATATAACCATCTAGGATATTCAAAATCGATGCAAGGGATATCTAGTTTCGCATTCTTTATAAACATATATCATATTCTCCAATTATGTATTTTTTTACCATGTATAATATTATACATAAAAATGTGAAATAATCAATATCATTATTATTATAATATTTATTTTTTATTTTATATATTCATTCACGGGGAATATGATTTAAATGAAAACATTATGATAATAGTTCTATGTTATATTCTCATTATTTATGAAGATTTTTTATGAATGTATTTTTGTTGATGAACATTCATGAGATACCTCTAAAAAATAATCTATTCACTAATATTATATTTATTCCATGAATTTGAACGTAATAATTCCATTATCATTATTTAGTGCATAAAATAATAGTGAAAATATTTTTTGGAAAACCATATATTAATTTATATTGGTAAGGTAGTGTTTTTCCATTATAAAAATGTTTTCTAAAAAAATAAATATTGTTTTTACTGTAATAACATGTTATTTTAAATTCAAACTTATAAATTAATTCAATTTTATATAATGATTTAGAATGAATTACTTTTATTTTATGAATGAGGAACAATATTAATTTTATATAAATGAGTGAAATTATTATTTTTTAATTATATGGTGAAAAAATAATTTCCCAAATCAAGACCAATAAATTAATTAAACTATAAATTATAATATTCCATTTTTTCAATTATTTAAAATTTTTTCAAAATAATTTTATAATATTTGGTTTGAAATAATGATTTTAATTTAAGAATGGTAATTTTCATAACTAATATTTTTTAACATTTAATGGAATTTTTATGAAACATTAAAAAAAACTTGATTATACTTATGAATTACTGAGGATATGATATAGTTAGATAATCATTATTACTTATCAATAAGTTTTATAATTATGGTTACACTATTTCTGTGATACACATTTCATTTCCATGTGTTATTCTATGAAGAAATTTTGAAATTCTTATAAAGAATATTTTGTTCCAAATATGTTATTGTATGTTGAAATGGTTATGAAAATTATATCCTTTTAATGGGAAATTATATGATGAATGTTTTATGATCTTGTTGAAAAAATATTTAATATTTTTCATTTTGTGAAGGGTGGTCCAAGAATTATATATCCATATAACATATTAATTGAATATGGATTACTCATCAATTAATTATGTTATGTGTGAACCAATTTTAACATTCATAATTTCATTCCAGGACCTGGAATTCATATACAAAACATCTTTGGACACAATTTCATTTCAATATTGTTATAGATAGACATAGTTTTGTTTCCAAAATTTTGTGTGTGGAATTCATGTCATAACAATAATATTATTTGAGGGCCTAATTTTATATACATGACATAATGAGTAGAACAATTACAATTTTAGCATGTTTTTATATTATATGGTTAATTTTCCATATCAATGTTCCAATGTTATGTGATCATGGCTCATGTTCTTTGATTTCATTATGATTTCTATTCAATGAACTACCAATCATTATTTAATAACCCATTGTTATGTTATATGAGACGCTTGGTTAACGTTTTCAAATATTAATCTCATGATAACGAATATAATGCTCTTATTATTCTTATGTGACCATTGACATATCCCTTTTTAATAATATTTGGAACCTCATCTCACTGTTTCTTAATATTCGTTTACAATGGTTAGAATGAATAGTTTATGAATGGTTTGTATAATTGGATTGCTATAATGTAATATAATTATGGGAGATGTTCCAGATCATTCAAATAATAATAAAATTCTGTATATCATCTAAATACCCTATTCTTATAGATTTATTGATGAATGATTATGTTATTTATTTATTATTAATTTAGTAAGTTTTAAAATTAATATGTGTAATTTATGGGTTTTTAGAATATATCAGTACAAGGATTGGTTTATAATTGTATATTAGTAATGGATCTATTTGTCTAGAATCCTATGGTTATGTATATATATTCGATAAAATAAAATTGCATTCATTAGGAATATATTATGGGTTGTTCCTAGAGATACATACCTTTTTAAATATTATAAGTGGAAATTGTTTTGTAAAAAATTCATATATGGATAATAACCCAAAAAAGTTCCTAGTTGAGTATATATTGACCATCATTATTCTTCACAGTATGTGTGCACTTACTAATCATCATGTTACTCACCTCTAGGGGATTTACTAGGTTATAATTCTTTTTTCAAACCAAAATATTTTGATTAGAGAATATGATGATTATGGGAGAACTAGGTTAAGCATAATTCTGAATAGGTTAAAAAACATTTCATGATATATACATTCAATAAATTAGATTTTAGAAGACATGTGAGTTATACATATGTTCTATCCTAGAACATGAGAACAATATTTATTGATACTTTAATGGTTTAAAATCAAAAATCTAAAACACATTTTGGCTAAAAACTTTTTATGTAGTTATGAAATCATTCGGTGTTCACTCAATGTGGATATGGAAGCCAAAAACCCATATGGTTATGGTGATATGTAAATAAATATATAGTTTACTTCAATATCCAATATTAAATTACATGTATGAATGAAACGTTTTTGACCTCCTAATTACGAAAAATGTGGAAATGTTCTCCAATGAAAATTTCATAAATGGGAATAGAAGACGATTCAATTATGGGATGCCTTTAAACTGAAAAAAAAATGTATATTTAATGTAAATAAATTTTTTAATAAATTGATTGGATATTATTTTCAGCAATATAATCCTTCCACACTTCATATATATATATACAAAGAGTCTAGGAATTATGAGAATAATGTTTCTAATACAATGTATAATGGGGATAATAAGACACAATATCCCTTAATGTATATCCAAATTGGGAATGTTTATGTAATAACTACATATTATGTGAATTAATATTATTAGGGTTGATTTACCTTTCACTATAAAGTTACATATTTCTTGAATAAGAACTCTGAAATTACTATTTCTCATCCTTTGTGGAAATATAATTTTATATTGATCATTGATTTTCTCACTCTACATTGATTATATATAAATTAATTAAATAAATATATCATATTTCATTTACTAACTCTCCCTATTATCATATACCAACATAAGTATAAACCCAAATATCCATGGGAAATTATATTCACTGATATATAATATTATAAAACGGAAAAATGGTGAGTTATATTTTGGGATAATATATAGTTTTTTTATGAATTTATTAGGAAATAAAAATCTTAATGGGACATTATAAGTAATCAAAATTATTTTATGGTAATTATTAATAAGATAATGTAAGGATATAATATCAAATAATTATTATATTTTGGATTATATTTTGGTTAGATATATTTTTGAAGAGTGTGATATTTAATTATGTATTGAATGGAAGAAGTTGAAAATTCATTTTAATTTCTTGTATTTATCTATATTAGTAAATTAATTCTAAAAATATTATTTTAGAAATTTTTTAAAATATTTTAATGAAATTATGTGTCTTATGATTCATTAAATGTTTTTTACAGTGCTTTATGGTTGAAAATTTCATCTTAAATATTCATCTACTGAATAAAGAGATGTACTAGAAATTGATCTAAGAGAACCTAAGGATAAAATTAATCTTTTAATATATAATGAAATCAAGAAAATATATATCCCCTTATATTATTTCATCATAATAAAATAATACATCAATATATATAAAATGATCTTTAAAGAAATAATTATTGTTATAAAATCATTTATATTGAATCAATGGTATTTTTAACCACTAACAGACTCAATGTCTTGTCCATATATTCTTTATCATGACCATGTTTTTAAAATGTATATAAAAACCATAGGGAATTTGGATTCTTCTCCATGTATATATTATATATTCCCAAAAAACTTATCCTGATTTACGAACCCGATTATGTGTTATTCCATTAAACATTTTGGTTTTCATCATTCCCATTATAATGGATTTTTGATTAATTCTGTGTATATTCTGGGTTTGAACAATGTTTTTTCAAATATTAGTCCTTCAATGGCCAATAAAAGAAAATATTTTAAAATTTATTAATTACATATAGAATGTCACACCATTAGAGTATAAAAGTGCATTATCATAGATTTCATATACAACACGTAACTTCGAGTTTAAATGAACCATGCCGATATTATTATATAAAAATTATATTTCCAAAATACAAATAAACATATTTATTATAAATAGGATAAATCAAATATATATATATATATATATATATCTTTTAATCATTTAAAGATATAGTTTATTTTTTAGTAAATATGAATGCAATTTTTATTGAATTCCTTTTCGGATTCAAAAATACTATTTTTTTAATGATTTATATTACATTTTGGTCATAGAAATTTTGATATATTTAGAAAATTTAATAAATATTTTTTAAAATGACAATAAATTTTTAAAGCATCATAGAAAACATAAATTACATTGATTTTTTTTGGATTATTCCGAAATGAATGGTTTTTGAATTAATAGTTAAAATACTGATTTTTAAAATACTATCATTTCGTTTCATTAGATCATGATTTATAAAAGTAAAATTATACTTTCGATTTCGTTATTAAAGTTTATTTATCAAAATATATTTTTTATAATTATAAATGTTTCTATTAAAATGATTCATACACATGGTTTTGATATAAAATAATTTTTAATCATAAAAGTAATTTTTTCTGAAAAATATTTTTATTTATATTTTAAAAAAATATATTAAAATTTAAAATGTTCACTTCTAGATATTTATTCACAATAAGTTGATACCATAGTTAGAATTATGAGGTTCTAATTTCTTAGGTATTTCCACTTTATTGTTTCCCATTATAAATAATTACCGTGGTTAATAATTTCACCTTGATAAGGGAAAAATGGGTAAAACATGATTCAAAAATTTTGATAAGATAATGAAATTTACCTTACACTTTCAATAATTACGTTATACTAGATTTGGTTACCATTTCCAACCTTATAATGAATATATGAAAACATAGTGCAATATTTCTTTTATTATGAATGTTATATTATTTGAAGATAACAAAAAATATAAAATTTAACACTCTTGATTTAATATATATAAAATAATTATATTTACCAATAGTAGAAATGATTGGTTTTAAATTATTATTCTAAAGATAAATTAATTAAAATTTATCTTATTAAATTATTAGAATTTTTAAGTAAATTTATAATTATAATAAATTCTTATGAAACATTAGCATTTTATTTATTAAATAAATAAACATTTAAGATACAAATAGTATAAAAATTTGGATGAATAATAGATTTGAATTACTTTTATAGAATAATATAAAATTTAATAATATTTTGATATTTTATATCATATTTTCATTGCTATTTTTTATTTATAAAATTAAAAATTAAATGAAATGTTTCAAAAATGAATTTAATATTATTTAATATTGAATTATATTTTATTGTAATATTATAAAAAAATAAATATATTTAATGAAATAAATTAGGATGATAAGTGGTCTAATATATCATCTCATGACCTATTATGTGTAATTTATATAATATTAGTATAGTCATATCCCTTTAAAAATAACAATGGTGTTAAAATTTTTATAGTTAAAAATTGTTAATAATGGGGTTGATAAAAAATATGATGTTTCAAATTTTATTAAAAACATTATAGATGTATTTTTTTGGGTAATATTTGGACGTTATATTTTTTTTTTCAAAAATATATCCATTTAGAGTAAATAAACATCAATTTTACTTAATTGTATTTTATTATTTTTGTAATTCTGTGCCTTTATTTTCCATATGTTATAAATAAATATCACATCTATTGTCTTATTTCCATATAATAATCCATATATATTGACCCAAAAATACCATTATATATTTATATATTCCTTCCCCCACATACTGTTAGTTCTATCTATTCAAAATTCAAATCATTTAAATTTTTATGTTATAAGACAATAGTGGTTCCTCAACCAAGAGTCATAACTCTTAAATTAATATTTCTGATTTTATTTACTCAGCAACATCCTATAAATAAAATATAAAAATCATTAAATAATAAATATAATATCATAAATATACCGATGTGTTAATTTATTTATGGAAAATCTATTTTCTATCTGTTTCAATCTTATGAAAAATGAAAATACTACTATCGCGTATATATGTCTTACCATTTTCACATAAAATTATAATTCATTTATAATTTGGACATTACATGTCTTGTGAAAATGTAGAATTACTTTAAATATATGATACTGCAAAAATTATTATGATTTCTTTAATTATAAAATTTTATCATCATTATTAACTCCTTAACTTTTTTAATAAAATAATGTCACTAATATGTACTTGTGTTCTACCACCTCAAGAATGTGATGTGATTTTTTTAATCTTTTTGGATGGGAAAATTATAATTTTTAAATAATATAAAAAATATATTTTATAGAACAGTGATTCAATAAATAAAAATTATTATTTACCTTTCTTTCATTTCACCCACTGAAAATTGAAATAGTTGTCAAGCATAGGTATGATCTACCATCTTCATGAAAGGTGTAATTCATTTTTTAAACCTTATAATATTTTTATGACACTAAAATTAATAATATATTAAAAATATATTATTTTTATATCATTAATGTTTTTTATATATGATAGAATAATGATTAAAGTACATGTACAATAATTACAAAAATGAAATTCTCATGAAAACTCAAACACATAAAACCTTGATTCTAGGATTTTATGAAGGAATTATTAATAAATGGTAGTTGAAATATTGATGTAGAATCACATTTCATATTATAATAATTATCATTTCTCGATTATAGAATTATTATTTTTTTAATCTATATAAATAGGTGTGTATATATCTTTTTATGAATCTTGAACTTGAGGTCTGGGATTTCTTGACTCACTTTTATTTTTATGAGACCTATTACATATTCCACACTAATTTTTACTAGGTTTTTCATAATCTACAGATTTAAATAATATATCATGAATATAAATATTTTAATTAGAGTTAAACATATATTTTAATTTATACTTTATTGGGTCTTATTATTCCAATGATATAATTATGGTAATGGTTTTATTTTATAATATAATTTTTATCGGGATTGTTTTGTATCATCTTTTGTGAAACAAATTCATTATATAACTCCAAAAAAACCATGCAGATTAATATGATTCTCTAATTCATATTGTAACACCCGAGACTTTGATAAGAAATATTTTGTTTTTATGTTATATACATCATCAAAGGAATCTTTCACTACACAAAACACTAGCTTGGATTGCTTTACACACAATCGTGACCTTCCTTGATAGCTTTCATCGTACGCAATACCGAGTTTCACTAAACAACGATATGCTATTAAAATATTATTAAAACTAGCCGTTATGAATAGTAATACCCACTTTTTGAAATTTTATAAATTTTATTTTTAAAAATGGACTTCATTTTTGGATTCGGAATATCGAAATTAGCCTAGGTTGAAATATCGGTATTTTTCTGAAAAAATTCAATTTTTTATAAATAGTGAAAACACTGGGTTAATATTTAAAAACTGACTTTTTATTTAAATAATTATTTATTTTATTTAAATTTATTTTAGGTAAAAATTGATACATAATAACTATATATTTTCAATGCAATTCATTGGAGTCATTTTATAATAATTTTAGATATATAAAAAAAAATATTGAACTTTTCACCGTCATTTACCCATCTCCTAGGAGAATTTCCAAATTCACATAAAATTTAATTTTACCACTTCGGAGAGTGGAATTTAAAAAATATGAGAGACACAGTTAATATCAAGGACAAAAATGTGGGTCACTGATATGAAAATAATTTTTGGTGAATAGTAACTTTTTACTTTCTTTACCACGGTTAAAAGTAAATAGGTTAATTAAGGGTAAAAATGATATTATTATTACCCTAATAATGTCCTAATTCTATTGGATAAGTGTAATTCGAACAAAAACAACCTTAGGAATAGCATATGACCATTTAGTCCTCCATGGATTAGATTAGGACATTTATTATTAATTTATTTAAAGAAGGGTTAAAATTGTTAAAATCAAAGTTTTAATAACTAAATCATTTTTAATATAGGGTTATGCATAAGATAAATTAGATTATAAATACTAAATAGAAATATAAAAATATTTCCTACAGAATGGTATTATATTTGTAATTTTTAGACTTTAAATAATTTATTTTATTTATGACACAATGATGATGATGTAATTATATTATTAATGGAATATTGACATAATTGATGATATAAATACACAAATAAATGTAATTTGAGAATTTTTATGAATTTTGATAATTTTATATGTTAATATTAGATTTTAGTATTGATTTAATAACTTTGTTCGAACTAATATTCCTGTTTTGATTTTCACAAAAATCAATTACCATGTAGTGTCATAATTGACATAAAATAGTTTTTTAAAAAATATTATATTATTAATTTTTATTTTATTCATCAAAATATAAGGATCAGAAAAATGACTTAGATAAAGTTATATATATTAATAATAAACAACTTGGGGTTCGTTTGCGTTGTTATAGTAAGTTTATTAACCTTATAGTGTAAGAAAACTAGAAGACACAGTAAAAGTTAAATTATCTAACTTAAAGTTAATACTAAATGATAAGGTTAATATAGAAATATAAACTTGTCTAAATTCTATTGTATTTGAGGATTTATACCCATATCCACCTTTTCTTTGAAATAAATCAATTTTTATCTATTAAAAACCGAATATGACTTTATTATAAAATAATATTTTTTTGTATTTCCAAAGGTGCCCCTCTCCTCTCTTATAAAAAGTCACCTCATCCCTCACTTCCTCACACCACTTTGAGCCTTAACTCTCGGCCAAAACCTACCAAATTATCTTTTAAATTTACCTAGAAAAATCCTTGAGGTCCTTGTATTTTTCAAAGACAAATTTTAGTGCCCTAAAAGGAGGTCTCAAAGAGGCGCTTCAAAGAAGAGGTAATGTCCGTTACCGATTCATTCAACTTTATTTCTTCATCCACTTATTCTTATTTAGTTGTTCCATTATGAATTAATAACATCAGTATCACTCATATACTGATATGTTATTATATGTATGAAACAACCCTATTTCACAATCTATCCATCTTATGGAAAATGAAATCACCGCGCGTGCGTACGTACGGAATAACATCTCCACACCGGGGTGTAATCTATTTTCCATCACCACCTTACTTGGATGGGTAAAATGGTGTAAAGAATAAATATATATGAATAATGTAAATTTATTTTGATTATTAAATAGTATAAATACACTCCAATACAATACCACGATCATGCGAACGATATCATCGCTCGTGCGTACGTACGGAATACCGTCTCCACGATGTGATGTGACTCGTTCTACATGATCTTAACTGCATAATGATTATATAAATGAATTTAATGAATTAATATGATATATATTACACTAATACCATTCTGAAAATGAGGTATCTATAACCTAAAAAACATAATAAGAATTTATTCGACAAAACACGCATAAGAAAAAAAAGTAATAAACACCCGAATAACAAGTAACAATGAAATATTACTAATATGAGGCTAATAATATGAACATATATGATATAATAAAAATAATTTTGATTCTAGAATAAGTAAACGACATTATTTAAATCATTATACAGGAGGTTCGGACACTTATGAAGCAAATCGGACCTAAGGTAAGGGAAAATCTCGCAATCTCAATTTTTATCCGAGATTGTTTATATTTCAGAATTTACTGGGGAATATTTATCATCCGCATCTATGTTTCTTCAATATGTAATATTAATTCTATCCTCTTACAATTTTTTAAATCCAATTTTACCCTTCAGTCAATTTTTAGTAAATGATATGAAATGAATCGTTTGTCGTTTTTCGTACGAGGTACTTTTTGACTTTTCCAGCCAAAGTACGAGAAAAATGTTTTTTTAACTTATACAAAATGAATGGATTTTTAGAAAATTATTTCCATGATGCTTCCTTTACAATTTTTCAATTTTATTTTTAATCAACTTATTTTAGTTCAAAATTATATGACATGTTAAGAAAGGAAAATGTTTTTCAAGTAGAAAGGATATTTTCCTCAAGAATGGAGTTCAAGTGTTTTATCAAAATTATTTTCCATCTTTGATAATATAGGGTTCTATTACTATCGCTATTTTTACATTTTTTTGATTATTTTATGATGGAATTATTTTTATGATGTCCTTTTATCTTATATGGATTATGTTATGATGGCATGATGACTAAGAATCCCATTTTTATTACATGGGTTATGCTATGATGTATGATTTATGATTTTTGTCACACATAAGAATGGTATTATTATGAGATGGGTGGGACCTATATCTCCCTCTAATGCATTGGGTAATGATTTATATCTCATGAGATAGACATGGCTGGAACGGCAGGTTAATCCGGTTCGGTGAAACAGGACTGAAATGAGGGGTGAACTCGGTTCAGAAATAGACTTTTTCCGCTAAGATAATCTTTCCAATGAGTCTTGACTACTAAGAAATGATTCAAGATGATTATGTGCATATTCCACAAAGTTCCGTGTTTTATGTTATGATTATTGGGATTACATTTCACTACTATGATTTATCCCATGTTATGAAATTATGATCTCTTTTTCAGGTTACGATTTCCTACATGATAAGTTCTTATGAATATGATGTGATTGATATTTCTTTTTTTTACCCTTATTGAGAATTTGAGATCACACTTTTGTATTTTTTCTTTCCCCATGTCAAGTAGAAGGTTATTATGTCGAATATTCCAAAAAGTGTCTCTAGATATGATGAAATTAATGGGAGACAACGTAGATGATTTATGAACCAGTTTTTTATGATTCCCAGTTTCTAAAGTCACTATACCTATATGGGCCTTTCATGGTTTTGTTATATGTTGTAATAAGTGTACATCAATTTTGAAGTATTAACAATGTATGTAAAGTATGGGTCGTTATAGTTCGTATCATAGGAAAGTTATAGTCATCCTTTGGAAACTAGGATGTGAAAGCCTTAGTAATAAATCCAAGGATATGTCTAAGCATAGAACAAAATATTAGTGTTTTAGAAATGTCCATGAACAACCTTTGATATGACCTTAAGTGTGAAATTTTATTCTTGATTATGTGTTTTTTCTATTATAATTAGTGTTGCTCACACTATTCTTCTCGGTTTTTGTCAATGGATTGAACCCGAAGGAACCATGTTAATGTGGAATACGACGGGAAATGAAATGATTTTCCCCCTGAGCTACCAAACATTATGGGAGATGGAATGAATAATCTTGTAGCCATGCTCACACAACATTCTCAAGCTATGAATCAAGCAGGACTACCAAATGAGCAAAAGAAGGAGCAACATTCTGTTGAATCCTTCATGAGGCAGTGTCTACCCTCATTCAGCGGGTCTAATAATCCATTAGTGACTGAACAATGGATCAGTACAAATGAAAAGATATTTTCAGTTCTTCAATTTTCTGAACATGATAATGTCATCTTAGCAGTTTATAGCTTGGAAGGTGAAGCTGATAAATGGTGGAATATTATCAAGAATACAAGGAAAAAGGATGAAATTGAGTCCCTGGAAAGGGACGAGTTCAAGAACATATTTTTCAATAACTACTTCCCTCGTATTCTCTGAACAAAGATGGATAAGGAGTTTCTTGAACTAAAGAAAATGGATGTTGAATCTGTTGGTACCTACGAAGAAAAATTTTACAAGACGTGCAAGGTACGCTTCTGGTATTATTATCCAAACTGAGAGTAAGATCGATAGATTCTTTAGTGGCTTAAAACCAAGTCTCCGAAGGGTGTTAGCCATAAGGGACTTCAATAGCTACGAGGAAAGTGTTCGGTGAGCTCTCATGGTTGAGATGGAGATTAGAGTAACCTATCAGTCATATGGGTTTGATAAGAATAGAAAAATGGAATTCAAAGGAAAATCTAAAGAGCACACTGAAAAGATGATGAGTTTTCCATTATGCTCAAAGTGTGGAAAGAAACATGGACGGAGTTGTCTTAAAGGGACATGTAAATGTTTCAAATGTGGAAAAGACGGTCAACGGGCATTTGAATGCCGCAATTATGGGAAGAAGATGTCTAGTGATGCGAACAATGAAAAGGATACATAGAGTGCACCTCATACACTTCAATGTTACAAGTGCAAGGAAATGGGGAATTATGCCAATCAATTCCCTAATCTAAGGGTTGTTTATGATGATTGACATCAACAAACTCTTAAGGATAAAGACAAAGGAAAGTCACATGCAATTTCTATCAGTGATGTGGAGTACGATAACGAAGTAGTGAAAGGTACACTTACCATCCACATTAAAGTAACAAATGTTTTATTTGATTCTAGATCCACCCACTCTTTTATATCTGAAGAATTTTCTAAGGGTATCACCATATTACCTCAACAATTAGATGTTGAGTTGGCTGTGACAACGCCTAATGGCCCAACAGTTACATCAAAAGTTTACAATTCTTCTCTGATTGAAGTTTGTGGTAAAGTGCTTCATGAAAATCTTGTGACCCTTCCTATAGTGTAATTTGATGTGATTACTGGCATGGATTGTCTTTCTCTATATGGATCTCATATAAATTTCCAAATAAGGGAAGTCACATTTCATATTCCAGATCAATCTATGATCATCTATCGATGCAAGTATGATCATAACCTTCCAGTGGAAATTTCTTCCATATTATGGGTCTTGATTCCACAAAATGATGGTTATTTATCCCAAATGGTTGGTGATATACTCATGATTAAGAATATGCCCATTTTACAGGAGTTTGATGATGTCTTTTCGAAGGAATTTCCGGGTCTTCCACCAAATCGTGATATCGAGTTTTCAATAGAACTCATACCATGTCCTTTACCTATTTTAAAGACACCTTGTAGAATGGCCCCAATTTAGTTGCAGGAATTGAAGAAGAAACTCCAGGAGAATCTTGATAAAGGATTCATATTCCCTAGTGTGTCACCTTGGGGAGAACCTATTCTTTTTGTTAATAAGAACGATGGATCAATGAGACTCTACATTGATTATTGAGAACATAACAAAATCACTATCAAGAACAAATATCCTCTCTCGCGCATCGATTACTTATTTGACCAACTATGCGGAGATCAATACTTTTCCAAGATTGATCTTCATTCAGGGTATCATCAATTAAGTTTTAAAAGGGAGGATATACAAAATATGGATTTCTGTACAAGGTATGGACACTATGAATTTATAGTGATTCCATTTGGTCTAACTAATGCCCCTACAATCTTCATGGATCTGATGAATAGAGTCTTTAGAGACTATCTTGATCAGTTTTTGGTAGTCTTTATAGAATAAATTCTTGTATATTCCAAGAGCAAGGAAGAACATGAATATCACATGAGAATTATATTGAAGACCCTGAGAAAGGAGAATCTTTATGCCAAATTTACCAAGTGTGAATTTTTTCTTCAAATATTTGCATTTTTGGGACACATAATCACAAAAGAGGGGATATCTGTGGATCCAGCAAAAACAGAGGTTATCGAAAGATGGTCGAGACCAACAACAGTTACCAAGATCTGAAGTTTTCTTGGTTTGGCTAGATATTATCTACGTTTTGTGAAATAGTTTTCATGATTATCTAATCCACTAGCCAGGTTGACTCGAAAAAAAGTTAAGTTTGTTTGGATAGAGCAACATGAAGATAATTTCAAGGAGTTGAAAAAAAGGTTATCCAGTGCACCTGTGCTCACACTGCCTTGTAGTGGAGAAAGGTCTGTGATATACAGTGATGCATTCAATAAGGGGTTGGGGTGTGTTCATATGCAAAATGATATGGTGATAGCGTATTTCTCACGACAGTTGACAATCCATGAGAAAAATTACCCAACATAGGATTTGGAGTTTGTTGTGGTAATCTTTGCATTAATGATTTGGAAGCATTACAATTATTTTGAAAGGTGTGATATTTATACTGATCATAAAAGTTTAAAGTATATGTTCAGACAAAAAGAGCTGAATATGCACCAAAGAAAATGGTTGGGGATGATTAATGATTATGACTACTCAATTTATTACGACCCTGGGAAAGGAAACAAGGTGGCAGATGCATTAATTCGACAAGACCATGCTAGCTTATCCATGATGAGGATCACCAAAGATCCAATATTTATGGATTTACAAGGGATGGATCCTGGAATTATATTGGAAGGGGAAAAATCGTATCTTTCTCAAATGAATGTTCAACCATCTATACATGTGAATATTAAAGCAGCACCAAATGAAGATGTAGAGTTACAAAAGATGGTGAGAAATATTCCTAAATTCAACCTTGATTGTGATGGGATAATAAAGTTTAGGAATCGGGTTTGTGTTCCTCCCATCAAAGAATTAAAGAAGGTCCTACTGGACGAGGCTCATAGTTCTTCATTTTCTATTCATCCTGGAAGCACGAAGATGTATAAGGACCTGAAAGAGTACTTCTGGTCGGATGACATGAAAAGAGATGTTGCTGAATATGTCTCTCGATGATTGGTTTGTCAGCAAGTTAAAGCTGAGAGACAATAGTCTAAGGGGATGTTACAACCATTACCCATACAATAATGGAAATGGGAAAACATCACTATGGACTTTGTCACCAGACTTCCTAAAACATCCAAAGACAATAATGTTATCTGGGTAATAGTTGATCGTCTTACAATGTCTGCACACTTCATTGCTATTAGAGAGGATTTCTCTCTGGATCAACCTTCCAGGATATATGTAAAGGAAGTGGTAAGATTTCATGGAGTACCACTTTCCATTATATCTGATAGAGATCCAAGGTTTACCTCAAATTTCTGGAGAAATCTTCCGCATACTCTGGATATAGAGTTGAGTTTCAGCACTGCTTATCATCCTCAGACAGACAAACAGTCTGAGAGGAAAATTCAATCTCTAGAAGATATGTTGAGAGCTTTCACTATGGATTTCAAAGGTGGTTGGGATCAACACCTACCTTTGGTGGAATTTTATTATAATAATAGCTTTTACTCCAGTATTCAGATGGATCCTTATGAAGCTCTCAATGGAATGAAATGCAGGACTCCAACTTGCTGGGATGAAGTTGGGGAAAGAAAGCTATTAGGACCTGATCTTGTTGATGAGATGGCAGAAAAGGGCTAATCAATTCAGCAACACATAAGAGAAGCTCAGAGTCGACAAAAAATTTATGCTGATAACCGAAGAAAAGACCTTGAGTTTGTTGTGGGTGATAAAGTGTTCTTACGAATATCTCCATGGAAGAGAGTAACGAGATTTGCAAAGAAGGGAAAGCTGAGCCCTAGATATATTAGTCCTTTCGAAATACTGGATCGTGTTGGGATGGTAGCTTACCGATTGGAACTTCCACAAAATCTATCCCAAGTTCACAATGTTTTCCATGTATCTATCATGAGAAAGTACATACCCGATCCTTTACATGTACTGAACTCAGAAGTTGTACCGTTGGAGCAAGATCTTTCTTATGAAGAACAGCCAATAGAGATTATGGATCCTAGTGAAAACGTCCTACGGAACAAGACCACTCAATTGGTGAATGTTTTATTGAGGAACCACCAATCTGATGAAGCTACATGGGAGCTTGAGGAAATGATGAGGGAGAGGTATCCTCATCTGTTTGTTACAAGTGACGAATTTCGAGGGAGAAATTCATTTTATGGTTGGTAGAATGTAACACTTGAGACTTTAATGAGAAATATTTTGTTTTTATCTAATATACATCATCAAAGGAATATTTCACTACACACAACACTAGCTTCTATTACATTACACACAATAGTGACCTTCCTCGATAGCTAGCGTCGTACGCAATACCGAGTTTCACTAAACAGTGATATGCTATTAAAATATTATTAAAACTAGCCGTTATGAATAGTAATACCCAATTTTAGATATTTTTTAAATTTTATTTTTCAAAATGGACTTCATTTTTTGATTCGGAATATAGAAATCAGCCTAGGGTGGTATTTTGGTATATTTCTAAAAACATTCAATTTTTGATGAATAGTTAAAACACTGGGTTAATATTTAAAAACTGACTTTTTATTTAAATAATTATTTATTTTATTTAAATTTATTTTTGGTAAAAATTGATACATAATACCTATATAACTTCAATTAAATTGATTGGAGTCATTTTATAATAATTTAAATATATAAAAATTTTATTTAACTTTTCACCGTCTTTTGCCCACCTCCTAGGAGAATTTCCAAATTCACATAAAACTTAATTTTACCGCTTCTGTGAGTGGAATTTCGAAAATCCGAGAGTCACGATTAATATAAAGGACTAAAATGTTGTTCAATGAGACGAAAATAATTTTTGGTGAATATTAACTTTTTACTTTTATTACCACGGTTAAAAGTAAATAGATTAATTAAGGGTAAAAATTATATTATTATTACCCTAACACATGTACTAATTCTATTGGATAAGTGTAATTAGACAAAAAACAATCTTAGGAATATAATACGACCATTAAGACCAACATGGATTAGATTAGGACATTTATTACTAATTTATTTAAAGAAGGGTTAAAATAGTTAAAATCAAAGATTTAATAATTAAATTATTTTTAATATAGGGTTGTACAAAAGATAAATTCGACTATAAACATTCATAGAAAGACAAAAATATTTCCTACATAATGGTATTTTATTTGTAATTTTTAGAAATTAAATAAATTAATATATTAATGACACAATGATGATGCAATAATTATATTATTAATGAAATATTAACATAATTGATGTTATAAATATCCAAATAAATGTAATATGAGACTTTTTATGAATTACAATAATTTTTTATGTTAAAATGACATGTTAGTATTTATTTAATTAACTTTTTTCGAACTAATAATTCTGTTTTGATTTTCAAGAAAATCATTTACCAAATAGTGTCAAAATTGACATAAAATAGTTTTTTAAAAAATATTATATTATTAATTGTTATTTTATTCATAAAAATCTATGGATCGGAAATATGACATAGATAAGGTTATATATATTAACAATAAACATCTTGGGGTTCGTCAGGCATGTTATAGTAAGTTTGTTAACCTTATAGTGTAAGAAGACAAGAAGACAAGGTAAAAGTTAAATTATCTAACCTAAATTTAAATCTAAATGATAAGGTTAAAATAGAAATCTAAACAGTTATAAATTATATTGGATGAGATTATTTCGACCCATCCCCACCTTATCCCCTAAATAAATCAATTTGGAGCTATTAAAAACCGAATATGACTTTATAATAAAATAATATTTGTAGTTTTTCCAATGGTGCCCCTCTCCTCTCTTATAAAAGGGAACCTCCTCCCTCTCTTCCTCACACCACATTGAGCCTTCAATCTCGGCCAACCCCTGCCGAATTCCCATTTCAATTTCCCTAGAAACATCCTTGAGGTCCTGGTCTTCTTCAAAGACCAATTTTATTGCCCTAAAAGGAGGTCTCAAAGAGGCGCTTCAAAGAAGAGGTAATGTCCATTACCAATTCTTTCAACTTTATTTCTTCTTCCACTTCTTCGTATTTAGTTATTTCATTATGAAGTAATAAAATCAGTATCAATAATTTACTGATATGTTATTATAAGTATGAAACAACCCTATTTCACCATCTACCCAACCTACGGAAAACGAAATCATCGCTCGTGCGTACGTACGGAATACCGTCTCCACACCGTGGTGTACTATATTTTCCACCACCACCTTACTTGGATGGGTATATTGGTGTAAAGAATAAATATATATGATTATTGTAATGTGATATTGATTCGTAAATAGTATACATACACTCCAATACAATTCCTCGATCATGGGAATGATATCATCGCTCGTGCGTACGTACGGAATATCATCTCCACGATGTGATGCGACTCATTCTACATGATCCTCATCGCATAATGTTTATATAAATGAATTGAATGGATGAATATGATATATATTTCATTAATAACATTCTGGAAATTAGGTATCTATAACCTAAAAAGAAGAATAAGAATTTATTCGACAAAACACGCACAAGAACAAAAAGTAATAAACACCCGAATAACAAGGAGAAATGAAATATTACTAATAAGAAGCTAGTAATATGACCACATATGATATCATATAAATATGTATGAATCTGGAATAAGTCAATGACATTATTTAAATCATTATACAGGAGGTTCGGACACTTATGAAGCAAATCAGACCTAAGGTAAGGGAAAATCTTGCAATCTCAATTTTTATCCGAATTTGTTTATATTTCAGAATTTATTGGGGAATATTTATTATCCAAATCCATGTTTCTTCAATATGTAATATTAACTCTATCCTCCTACAATTTTTTAAATCCAATTTTACACTTTTTTCAGTTTTTAGTAAAATATATGAAAGGAATGTTTTGTCGTTTTTCGTACGAGGTACTTTTTGACTTTCCAGGAAAAGATTGAGATGAATGATTTTTTAACTTATAAGGCATGAATGGATTTTCAGAACATTATTTCCATGAAGCTTAATTTACTATTTTTTATGTTTTTATTAATGAACATATTTTTGTTCAAAATTATATGACATGTTAAGAAATTAAAATGATTTTGAGGTAGAAAGGATATTTTCTTCAAGAATGGAGTTCAAGTGTTTTATCAAAATTATTCTCCATTTAAGATAATATAGGGTTCTATTTCTATCCCTATTTTTACATTGTTTTGATTATTTTATGATGGAATTATTTTTATGATGTCCTTTTATATTATATGGATTATGTTATGATGGCATGATGATTAAGAATCCAATTTTTATTACATGGGTTATGCTATGATGCATGATTTATTATTTGTGGCACACATAAGAATGGTATCATTATGAGATGGGTGAGACCTATATCTCCCTCCAATTCATTGAGTAATGACATATATCTCTTGAGATAGACATGGCTGTAATGGCAGGTTAATCTGGTTTACTGAAATAGGATTGAAATGAGGAGTTAACTCGGTTCAGAAATGGACTTTGTCCGCTAAGATAGTATTGGAAATGAGTGTTGACTACTAAGAAATGATTCACTATTATTATGTGTATATGCCACAAAGTTTCATGTTTTATGTTATGATTATTGGGATTAAAATTCACTACTATGATTTATCTCATGTTATGAAATTATGATCTCTTTTACTGGTTAAGATTTCAAAAATGATATGTTCTTATGAATATGATGTGATTGATATTTCTTTTGTTTACCCTTACTGAGCATTTGAGATCACCCTTTTGTATGTTTTCCTTCCCCAGGTCAGGATGAAGGTTATTAAGTAGGATATTCCAAAAAGAGACTCTAGATATGATGAAATAAATGGGAGACAATGTAGATGATTTATGAACCAGTTGTTTATGTTTCCCAGTTTTTAAATACACTATACCTATACGGTCCTTTCATGGTTTTGTTATATGTTTTAATAAGTGTACTTCAATTTTGATGTATTAACAATGTATGTAAAGTATGGGTTATTATACATATAGTTAAATGTAATATTACCATTTGAATCACATTTTTTATATTAAATAATTGAAATATGTTTTATTAGAAAAAGGTACTTTTAAAATTATGATTTGGAATTTTCTCATTCCATAATAGGTTTCTAGAAAAATTTCAGCAAGAATATTTTTTATTTTATACTATGATTGATAAATTAATTTTAATAATGATTTATTTTTTAAACAAGATTTATATTGATCATTTATATTCTTTTTTCAAATGAAGTACATTTTGACCATTTTATAATAGTGTAAATGGAATTTTTTAAATTAATGTATATGAAATGAAAAGAATTTCCTTATTCCATGACGTCCAAATTCATTAAATATTACTTTATAAATTTCCATGTATAGTTACTATGATGTGGAAATTCTCAATATATTGGAATTTTTATGTTATAAATTTATTTATTCAACTTAAAAATTGTATTTCCCGAATATTGTTTTCAATCGTTGTTTAATTGTATTTATGTTCGTAAATGTAAACAATAAATGATTATAAATTATCCCAATAATCAATATTATCGATGGCTAAATTATTTTTCATTATATTGGTATTTTATAATTGTGATCAAAAGTGTTTTAGGAAAACCATTTCCTTTCCCATCTATTTTGTTATATTGTAATGTTGATATTTTTACGAAACACATTTAGTTTCTAAATGAATTATAGAATTATGAAAAGACATGAAAAATATTTTATTTTTACGTGTTAGGATATAGTTAATATATTATGTCCTTTTTTCATAATTATGAATGATATTAATTATCTGAAGGGTGGTCCCAGAATTATATAGTCATCAAATGCATTTGGTAAAGATGGATAACTCATGTGTTTATTCTATTTTATATTATATAGTATCAATATTCTCAATTTTATGCAATCACATGGATTCCATGTCCATAATTTTATGCATCGATCTACTTTCATGATTATTTTTTTATAGACTTAGATTTATGTGCACACATTTATATATGTACCAAATTTTTATCGATAACATTATTTGGGGTCTTTATTTAATGTTAATGACAAAATGGATGAAACTATTAATCATTGGACATGATCATAATAATATAATATAATGTTCTTCCACATTATTATGCCAATGTTATGCTCTAAAGACTCATGATCCTTGATTCCTTTATGATTCATTTATTTTAAACCTCCAAGGTTTATTCTTTGAATCAGGATTATAATCATTGATGTGTATATTATATATAAGATTATTAATTTTTAGGAAGAAGATTATGAGTTATTTTTATGATCTTATATGAAACAAACGAATTGTGTATCGAGAATCAAAAAAAATAAGCACATATTGCTTTGGTGTGGATCATAATGTTGCGTAATGAATATTAATCCAATAATTTTTACAATCATTTTATGAAATGTATTGGTCTCTATAACATCAATAAATAAAGATATTTCTTCATCATACAGACCATTACACTATATGTGTCTAGAAAAAATCCTTCAATAAATTCAATGAACACTTCATTATTAATATCCACATTTAGAAAAGATGATAAGATTCTCATTGGATATTTTTTCAATATTTCCTTGAAATATAATTTCTATGAGGAAAATAATATATTAATATATTGTAATCAAGGAGAATGAATATTCATTTTAATTCCTTTAATTTGTAAATAATCATACAAGCTAGCATGATTGTATTTCTTGCCCCTTCAAATTTCATATCCTACTTATTATGATTTTGAATTTTTTCCCCAATAACATTATTTTTTTGTGTCTGTGATATAATTATAGTGTATCATTATTCTAAATATTTTCATTCACCTCTTCAATAGTTTAATAAAAAAAATTATGTTTAAAATTTTTATAAAATATTTCAGTTTCAACTTTCAATAATATATTGGTATGAGAGTATCCGGGAACTCTCTTCTAGTTTATGCACCTTATTTCTAATCCACATACATATTCATATAATCAATATTTTTATAGGCATTTGATTTATCCCTTTAGACATCATCTATACTACATCACCACATTATATTTCAAAATTTTCATCTCTAATTTAAACATAAGTATTTTTTAAAAACAAATAAAAGAGGTTCAAAGATGAATGAATCATCCTAATAACAAAAATGCTAATTCTTATTCCAAAATAATATTCAAATATGTTCATATAAAATCTATTAAAAATTATGAAATATTTTCGATTATAACACCAATAAAATTTACTATTTTTTATATATCCTATAAATATCACTTATTTAGGTCTTTAATTAAATTTAACACAACCAATATATTTCATAATGATTAGTTATTTTATCCAAAATTCAATTATTTGATTAAATTTTGTAATTATTTATGCGGCATCTAAAACAGTTTCATTATGTTCTTATTCTTAATGGAAATTTATTCAAAAAATAGTTATCATTATTTATATTTTTAGAAATTTATACTATATGGTACTAGAAACTACCATTATAGTCCTCCTCATATTAAATAAATTCCATTTTTTCACATTATGCCACTATATTCTTATGAGATGTATATAGATCATTGAATTCATATATGATTCAAGTTTTTTCTAAATAGATTCAATGAAATGTCCATGGTATGACCCAAATATTAAATAAATAATCATTACAACGTATTAAAATAATATTCATTATATATCATTATCATTCATTCCATAACCTTAATGGATTAGTGTATATAGAATTACAAAAACATAAATAACTAGTCAATAAAATATATACCTCATATCCTAATATGTTTTTAACCCCTAGAACCATTACAAGGTGTATCATGCATAAAACAAATTTTTATATCATAATGAAATGTAGACAAAATAAACATTGATAATCAATTTTTAATAAGTCTGAACATGATATATACGTATCAATGAACATATGTGTGAATATCATCGTCCATATGGTATAATAATATGTTATTATCAATTAAAAATTATTCTTTGTAATTTAGTGATAAAAATCAATAAAATGGGATTTCGTATTTGACAAGGCCAAAACCATAAAAGAATTGCTGAACATGAGCAGTGATATTATAACATATACATATAAAAAAATCAATAAACTAAAAAATATTACTGCATAATCATTATCATATAAATATTTTGTTAAGGAGAACCACCAATACATTTATTACATGTTAGTACGGGGAAAACTACAAATTTATATACATTAGATTTGGAATAACCTATTTTACAGCCTATATTGTGATTGGGATTACATTACATGTAACATGTTTTTTGGATGGGGATAAACTCTTTCCTACCATTTCTTCTCATAAAAATATAAAATTTATAAATTTCATTATTGGGATATAATAGAGGAACCTACCACCAATTCATTATCCATTCCCCAAAGAGCATGAATTAATCTTTTAATTTTGTTTTAAAAAATAAAAATATTTTTAAAAATTATATAATCTATAATATAAAAATTTAAAATTAATTCATAAAAATAATTTAAATAAAATATGTGCTTGATAGAAAAAGAAAAATTTTTCTAGAGAAAAACATGGTCGATTTTCTTTTATAAACATTCATTCAAAATTTTATGTAATTAGAGAGATTAAAAATAAATTAAATATGTAATTTAAAAAATTAAAAAAATACATTAAACTCAATGTGATTTATATCATGTATATAGATAATTTCGTTATCGGGAATTTAATCATTAAAATTTGGATAAAAGGTATGATTGTTATATAAAACTGTTATCGCATTGGTAACTTTTATGTCACAATCACCTTTCAAAAAATATCAGCAAATTAAAATTTAATATATATATATATATATATTAATTGATTGAAGATATAACATATCAATTGGGATTTATATAAAAACAATAATGATATAAGTTCTAAATATATAATTCCCTTGAGAAATAAACATGATACAATAATCACTTACCATATTAGTAACATTCTAATAAAGGATCCTTTTTGGAAATAATTTGAATTATAACATTTAATATCATTAATTGAGTAGAATATATGATATAACATGTCAAACTAACAATATATAAACATCGTAAATATAAATAGGTGAGTAATATAAAAAATTATTCAATAAAATAATAATGATATAAGAACACATACTACGAGTCCATTAGGATTATTAACTACTCTATCCTCATGTATAATAAATTGCAATTTATTAAACTCTTGTAAAAGAAATATCATGAGAAAAACCAATGGGGTTTGATATTTTTAACGTCTCCGATCCCGGTGACACACAACGGGTGCCCTGAACTGGGTTTGTCACATGACCTCAAGCGCATTTCTCTAAACCCCAAAGGTTGCTGACTAACAGTAGGGGCCTAGAACTAATTGTGGGGAAACTATGCCCTCATTTGTCAAAGTGTAGCAAAGTTGAAAAATATAAACATAAAAAAGTGGAGGATGTAAAAAATATAGAACATAAATAGAAAATGAAACTGCAATAAAAGATAACCAACAATCATATATATGCTGATGAAACATGTCTCTGATTCTATGAAAGCTACCAAAACATGATACACTAAAATCTGATAAAATAGAGAAAAAGGTAAAAAGTACAACAAAACAAAAACCAATGATGTTGAATAGGAACATAGAAACATCACAAGCCTAAACTCGGTCCAATGTTATCCTAATCATATGTAACAATCATGTACCTATGTAGGGATCCTTTCCCTTATCAACACTTGTATAAATATAATCTTTTTGATCCCAAGACATAAACCAAATAGGGTTTGAGAAATAAATCACAGTAGGCATCCACCATTGTCCCGTTCCCAACTATTAGTGAAAATGTAGAACAATAGTCTGCAATAATTAAATGCAGTAAACTAGGAAATACTTAAAATTGACCATTCCTACCAGTTACATTTCCATTTTAATAATTATTTAACAATTCAATTCAAATGAATTCTATGTTTTCTGAGACACAAACTCAACTGACAATATCCCATACAAATGCCATTGACCAAACCACAACAGGATATCTAATAAGTGAAATATATTAATAATACCAAGCATGTGATTTAGCTTGGCAGGTACAACATAATAAATCTCCACAGCGAATATTCATGTAAACGTTGTCCTCATACATGAAAATCCAAACCCTTTGGAAAACAAAAACAAAACCCTCAGGTGACTGACCTCAGGAATAATAAATATTGCCCTCATACATATGCGATATCACCCTTAGGCACAGAAGCTACATCCCATAGGCATAATAAATATTTCTCTTAGTCTAAACAAAACCTTTCCCTCAGACTAAACAGGCTCTTCCCTTAGACATAATAAACATTCCCCTAGTGCTAAACAAAACACTGCCCTGAGGTTTTTGATAATAAAATCATGTAACCAGGCCAATCCCAATGAATAAGAAATCTATTTATAAATTTCCTCTCATGAAAACTGAAAACATTCTCTAATCATAGCATACCCATGGGTATCCTGCCCAAACTGCTAAACAAGGGGAACACACCCTCGAGGTGGCCCTAGATCGAAGAAACGAACTCAAATAGTTGTTTATAATTATTCATTAGAATAAATATGATATTCTAGTTATCAAAACATACAATTCATCATCCATATGAAACCCCGATCATGGGCGTATGGCACAACGGTACAGAAAATGAACTCGATAGTTAGAGTTAAACACAAGACCACCAATCTCAATCTCCTCGGATCAATATATGTGAAAGTTGCCTCTAGAAACAATCAGGAACAACATAGATATGATATAAATTATTATCCTTTCAAACTGAAATAAATTCCCTTAGTGAAATAATAGGAAGGAAAGGTTCAAGAAGAGGGAAGATCTTACCCGCGCGGTTAAAATGAGATCGACGACGGATGAATCGGAGTCCCGGTGAGTGATCGGGAGCTCCTCCAAATCTCGGCCACCTCTCCCACTACGCAATGTTAGTCTTATGACTCTTCTGTCAAATGAGGAGGCTACTACCTTTTTTTAATGAAAAAACATAACCACACGACATGTACTTCTCAAGCACACATCGTGTAATATAATTTTTAACTGTTCCTCTAGAAACTAATTTCCACTGCATCACTGTTCATCTGTCGAATGATTACAAGGCATATTTTACTATGTACACTGCTTGTACTATCATTTTTCTGGCCGCTACTTTCCACCACCTCACTATACACCTGATGTATGATTACACGACATGTATTACTAGGTACACGGTGTGTAGTTAGTTTTTAAACCATTAATTGGAAACTAGCCGACACGCACTGTATTCTTATCCCACACAACCAAAGTACACAGCGTTTGTACAATGTTACACAGTGTGTACCCATTAATTTGGGATTTTTCCCACATTTCCCTCATTTTCTAAAAAACACTCAAGTAAAGAGGAAATGAATAAACCCATAACTCAAAAATAAGAACCAGGTTATTACAAATTTCCCCCTTAAATCAATTCATCCATGAATTGCCCTCCCAAGGGTGGTAAAGATAAAGCTATGTACAATTCTAGCCAATGAGTATGTATATCAGTCTCCCGCTCCCAGGATTCGTCCTACACTCAGCCTTGATGCCATAGGACACGTACGAGAGGAACATACTGTCCATGGAGTACCTTCATTCTCCTATCAAAAATATGAATTTGATGCTCCTCAGAGGATGCATATACATAAAGTTAAACCTCATCTGGATAAAAAACGAGAGATGGGTCTGAGTGATAATGGCCTAACTTAGATATGTAGAAGATGTCTTTCATGGAAAAGTACTTCAGTGGTAACTGCTACCTTTAGGCGACCATCCCATCTCTCTATAGAATCTTAAATGACCCTCATACCTCATTGAATTTTTACCATGTATCTTGATCTTCCTGTGTCCCAACATCAGTGAATCATGCCACAAAACCAAATCCCCGACCAAAAACTCAAAGGGTCGTCTGGTGCGATCAACATAACATTTAAAAAGATATTGTATAGTAGCCATGAACTTTTGAATCAACTGGACCTACTATGACGTATCTTACACGGGGAGTGGTCCCAGTAAATCCACCACACCTACCTCCATCTTTCAATAGGGTGATGTGCATGTCCTACCTTATAAAGCCTCATAAGGTGCCATCCCAATAGTTTCCTGAAAACTATTAATGTAGTCATACTCGACCAGTGGTATGTTCTTCTACCAAGATCCTGCAATGTCTAGGACTCATGCATGGAGAATTTCCTCTAGAACCAGTATTTTACACTCCGAATGGCCATTGGTCTGATGGTGCTAATCTATGCTCAGAAGCACATGTGTACCCAGTTCCCTCAGAAAACTCTACCAGAAACAAGATGCAAAACTAGTGTCCCTATCTAAAATAATAGAACGAAGGACCCCATGAAGACGTACTGCCTCTCAGATATTCAACTTCCCAAGCTCGTTAACATAGAAGGTATCCTTGATTGGAAAAAAAGATCAACCTTTGTAATTCGGTACACAACAAACCATACGACGTCATCGCCTCGAGGTGACATCGACAACCCAGTCACAAAGCCCATCGCGACATAATCCCATTTCCACTCTGGGATGGGAAGCTGTTGTAACAATCTGGCTGGCCTCTGATGCTCCACCTTCACATGCAGACTCGTGGAACATCTCGTAAAAAACCAACAACCTCTCTTTTCATACCCAGTCTCCAATACTGATGTCTCAAGTCAAGGTACATTTTGGTACCTCCAGGATGCACTGCCCATTCCGAAACAAGAAATTACCTCATCAAATCCTCGCATATATCCCTTGTAACCCACACTCGTCCATGGATATGTAGTACCTCATCATCACCTATTGTCTAACCAGGAGGATGTTCCTCATTTTCCACCGACTCCTGTAGAACTAGTCCATCTAAATCTAATAGTTATATCATCCTCACTCTATATAAGATAGTATAATTCATAGCTAAGGATGATTGATAGGTAATCCATGACTATTATACACCTCCAAATGAATCTCAGAGAACAAATTCATAAGTTTTCACTCACCACTGTCCTCCGACACTACCTGTATCTGGGTCCTCCTACTCAGTGCATCTGATACTATGTTACCCATGCCAGGTGTATGGGAAATCTAAATATTGAAGTACTGATGTTATTAAACCCACCATCACTATATAAAATTCAACATTCTATGTATAATGATGTATTTAAGTCATTAATGGTATGTAAGCACCGTAAAATGATCTCCAATGAGATAATGTATCCAACAGCGTAATGCATGAATAACAACATCCAACATGAGATCATGAATTGGGTAATTCCTCTTATATAGCCTCAACTGCTGAGATCGGTATGCAACTACTTGATCACCCTACATCAAGACATCTCTCGCCCAATTCCTGTTGCATCATAGTAAACCATATAGCTATTCCCTAGATTTGGAAGTATCAAGACTGGTGCGGATGTCAACATTCCCTTCAGCTCATGAAAGGATGTCCTGTAGGCTTCTGACCAAACGAACATCATACCCTTCTTAGTAAAACTCATCAGCGACACTACTATGTGTGAGAAGTCATGTATAAAGCGCCTGTAGTAACCATCCAACCGAAATAAACTCCATATTTCAAACACGTTATAGGCTTCTCTAATCAAACAAATGCGCTCTATTTCTCTATGTCTACCGAAACTCCTACCTCATAGAAAATATGACCCCTGAAGTGAATCTGGTCCATCCAAAAGTGGCACTTTGAGATCTTAACATATAAATGATTCTCTCTCAGTGTACTCAACACAATCTCAATATGGGTGGCATGGTTGTGTCAAGTTTAAGAGTACACTAAGATATCTTCCTTGAAGACTACAACAATAGAATCCAA
This sequence comes from Viscum album, assembly GCA_963277665.1. Taxonomy (NCBI): domain Eukaryota; kingdom Viridiplantae; phylum Streptophyta; class Magnoliopsida; order Santalales; family Viscaceae; genus Viscum; species Viscum album. Next base: position 2,011,917,365 of record OY728153.1, on the reverse strand, counting down.
GTATGGATGGAACACTTGATTCATCAATTTCATGAAAACTACTGGCGCATTTGTGAGTCCCAACAGCATTACCATGTACTCATATAGACCATATCTCCAATGAAAGGCTATAAGTTGTATGTCTGATGGTCTAACACACAACTGATCATATCCTGATCCCAATTCAATCTTCGAGAACACCCGAGCTCCTCTATGTTGATCAAAGAGGTCAACAATCCTTGGAAAGGGATATCAGTTCTTAACAATCAACTGGTTTAGCTTCTTTTTTTTAATGGTAGTGCTTTGGTCAAAGACCATAGCACAATTTATTGATAAACAAAACAGGGTTACAAGAGGCGAAAAGATGGGATTTTTTTACAATCTCTATCAATAAGGTAAAATAAGTCAGAAGGAATAGAGTCCATCCAATTCATGTGTTGATGAACTCCTTTGTTGGCAAGAGCATCAGCAACAACATTTGCTTCCCGGTAGGCATGAGTAGCTATATAGTCCATCCCGTGTAGCAAATTCAGACAATTCATCCATCGTGTGGTAAGAGTCCAGGCCAGATGGATGTTGCCATTCCAGATGGCATGAATGATAGTGGTTGAATCACTTTCTATCCAGATCTTTCTCCAACCTCTTTGATGTGCAAAATCAACAGCATGAATGAACCCCAACATTTCCGCCTCCAGAGAAGAAGAGTGACCACAACCAATAAAGAAGCAGCCCTGACACTGCCCAGCTGAGTCTCTGAAGATGGCACCACAACTGGCAGGTCCTGGGTTGCCTTTGGAGGTGCCATCAACGTTCAATTTAATCCATCCTGGCATTGGAGATTGCCAGAATACTTCAAATGAGTGTTTGGGCTTTGGGTAGATGCCAGGAACACGGAGCTGTCGAAGAATCACAAAGTCACCAACTGAGTTGTTACAACAGTCTTTTTGTATTGAAGCAGCTTCATGAACCGCCAGAAGAATCCGAGCTATCCCTTCATTAAGATTGAGACGGTGATTGTTGTGAATGAGGGCGTTTCTGACGTACCAGATCTCATGAAGAAGCTCCGCCACCGCCGTCAGGAAAAGGTTTTTTATCTTCATAGAAATATCATATCTAGTACAATTTTTTATAAACAAGGAAATTGAGTCAGTAAAGAACCATCTATTATTAAATAAATCATAAATATAATTCCAAAGAGTAGAGGCCGTCGCGCAAGATAGGAAGAGATGATTGGCATCCTCCCTATGTTGATTACACAGGAGACACTTAGAACAGAGTTGAATACCAAAAGTTTGGAGACAGGTTTCCGTTGGCAGTCTATTATGGGCAATGCACCAAATAAGGGTGAGCCTAGAAGGTTTAATCCAGGGTTTGTTAAATTGATTCACCCATAGGAAACTAGAGTCATTATCAGAGAAATTATGCTTATAATAATTCTTTGAATACAGGATGACATTGGTAGAAGGCTCCCAAACAAGGAAATCACCATTAGGAGAAAAAAGATGATTGTCAATAATTTGAGCAATATTGTCAGGGAGATCATGATGGTGAGATTGCAAAACCTCCTTTATAGTCTGATTAGTATCATCAGGAGGATTATGTGAGGGTAACAAGGATATCAGGGGGGTACCACACCAATTGTCACACCAAAAATTAATGGAAGAATCAGCACTGACGATCCATCTAGAGTTTTGCATAATCCTATGATAAGAGTCCCGGATAGAGGGCCAGATGGATGAGTTGATGAAATTAAGATTACCTTTTAAGAGATTAAAGAGGAATCTATGGTGTAGGAAATCAGTGGCCTTAGAAGTGGAGTTGATAATGTGCCAAGTGAGGCGGGCCTGAAGAGCATCATTGAACAGATTTAGATTTTTTATGCCAATACCACCATTAGCAATGGGTTTACAGCAAGATTTCCAAGGTATTGTAACAAATAGGATAGTCACACCCCATGAAAAACTACTGGGTCAAATGAAACCCTTTTCATGCAACTCCCCCAACTGCTTCATGGGCTCCTACCATTCTGGTGTAGCCATCATATAAAGAGGAATGGAAACCAATGCTGCTCATGGATCATGCTCAATATAGAAATCCACCTCACACTTCGGAGGATGACATAATATGTCGCTCGAGAACACATCCTTGAAACGATTAACCACTGGAGGGAAATCTTTGTGAAAAGTTCCCTAGTCCTCCAGATATAAAATTTCAATATATACTGAAACACCACCTCACCCATGATTATTTTATCCAGATACGGTCTCTTAGAAAACTCATTCTCCATTGTATAGAAACACTCAACCCTTTGATGACGTGAACATCACCATGTGATGAAAGAAATCAAAAAAGGATCGAAAGGGTACAAACTTGTCCATCCTGAAAATGAAATCATAGGCTGTCATATCTAAGACACTGAGGTCCCATATAAATTGACACCCACTAACCTCTAGGGGGAAATTGATGCACTGACACACACCTTCCATTTTAATTCCCAACGGAGTGTGAAACATCGTGATATCAGAAGAAGATGAAACATAGAACCTATGGTTCTCCACAATGGGCACAGATATAAAGCTATGTGTATCACCAGTATCTAAAAGTATAGAGGATAAAACTAAAGAAACTAGAATAGTACCTATGATAGTGGAATGTCTGAGATCCTGCTCTTGTTGGGTTTTTTTCCCTACATATATTTGTCCAGTGCCACGGCCCTGTGACATAGCGTGGCTACCTTGAGATGTCCCACCCTGTTGTGTCTGGGATCCTGGTTTCTGGCTTTCATAGTCATGACCACCACCTCGGTATGAACGTCCTGACGTATTCCAATTCCCTGATTATTAAGAAGCCGCTGGCCCTACTCCTGCACATAGATTCTTCACAGAACCCCTCTAACTAGTCATGGATAGAAATGCCCAGCAAAAACACTAAAGATGACCCATCTTGCAGCATGCTCGACACTCCACTGGGTCACATGGACACTATGTTATCTTGTTCCCCTATATATCACACTCGTATCACATTACCAGGACACATGAAGAATTATTCTTGATAGTACTACAATATTGAGACAAATGCATATTTCTCTTAATCTTTCCAGTAGAAACAATACTAAAGACTAGTGTCAAAATGCCCTGGTCCATACAACTATCCTCCTGTAGGTTCCACAAAGTAGTCAACACCTTGTTCACTATATCATGCACTCTATGAAAACTGAAAACATTCACCAGCATTCCGATGACAAATCAAATAACATCCTTAATTATTCTAGATCTCAACATCTCATCACCATTTAGAGTAATTAAAAAATGCTGTAACTCGGTGAAGCAGACAGAAAAGTCCCTCACTGACATGGTGCCCCACTGCATATTCAAGAACTCTCAAGCTTAATCATTTATTAGCATCTCCGAAAAGAAAATGTCTTAGAAGACTGACTAAAATTCTTCCCATTACATGTATTAGTGATTCTTAGTATGGGTGGTAATATCCCACCTTCTCTTCGTGTAATCATGCAACATGTAAGTAGCGAGCTTGACCCTCCTCCCAGGAGGCGTCTCTAGATGCTTCAAGATCATATGCATAGAATCTAGCCATGAATCCCTAGCTTGTGGTCCTCCATCCACTAAAAACATAAGCGGATGCTGCTGATAGAATATATGTGTCATCTCTGCCATTGATGGGGCAACCAGTGGTGCTCCTGGGAAGGTTTGGACGAACTGCATGAATCCTTCACAGAACTGCGCATTTGTGCATTCGTCTGGTGTAATGGCTGTAGTAGCATCTGGCTCTAATGAAGGATCCATTGGTAGCCCATGGCCTACAATCACTGGAGTATAATCATTACCACTCTCTTGGTGAACAACTCATAGTCATCTTGACGGTGTGACTCTACAAGGTATAACAGAAGCCTTTGTTTAAATTACTATCATGGATTCTTTTTTCCATTTAAGAGTGCCAATGAAAAGGGGAATGATCCACAAGAACTGGTAAATAGAGACTACACATCATGTATATGGTCTTCACGGTGTGTTCCCGTAAGCCCTTACAGAGTCATGTTCTGTTTCCGGCATGGGCGTGTTTGAGCCCTAGGTACACGGCGTGTTACACCCGCACACAGCGTGTACACCAACCTATTTACCTAGACACACAACCAAGTCCACACGGTCTTTCACTAGTCAAGACTACACGACAAGTACCAAAGGTACACAACATGTACTAGATGAGCTTCACCGACACATGTTGTTCATGACACGACCGGATACACTGCTCACACTACACGACGTGTTCCAGAAGGACACGAGGTGTGCTGAAAAAGATAACATCGACCCGTGTTGTTAGCTACATAGTCGGATCCCAAGATTACACTACATGGAATGTTATGCATTGGCACAGTGTGTATAATCTATGATTTCTCCATCTGTCTTGTTAGTCAAAGGCGGACGCAAGGTCACGACGACACGACATGTACAATCGGTACACGACATGTTCCTCAATAAAATCTGGAAGACCCGGGTTCCCGCCCATATGGTGGGTTACATGGAATTATACTACAATGCGTGTACATATATGTACACAACGTGTGCTAAAATGTTTTTTCATTTCCTTTAGATAATAAGAGTACACGGTGTGTAGTCAAAAGTACACGGAGTGTATTCTGAGTTTTTCCAGAATGTAAGCCTCATAAACTACTATAGAGCCCATTTTCATTAATTTCGAGCATCAATATTCCAAATTATGATCTGTGGGGGCCCATACTCCCAATTAACCAATGTTTAGCATCTGACCTTGCACATAATAGTACAAAACGCAACAAAAGGCTCGATCAAGATCCACCAAATTCTGTTCCAAGAGAGCCCATACTTCTTAGGAACCAAGGTTTAGCATCTACAAACTCAGTCATAACATGTTTCCATACCCTATCAACTGTAGGTGTATCTATCATGGTACCTATCATAAAAACATGAATTTTATAGCTCAACATCTATCACAACAACATGAAATTTCTAATGCATCTATATGGCATGGAAACTACGGATGACATGTGATTCTAACATGTGCCTAAATTATGTATGAGATGGCATACTATTATCTAATCGGGTCACAACAAAATAAAACCCAAGTATAAAAATATAAACCGCCCAACACAGGTGTGTCCCCAAATGGTGAAAATACAAACAATTATAATAATCCAAAACTGAAAATCACAATTTCATTCGAGGAAATCCGACCATAACCTATACACGAGGTAGGTAATCTTGGGAACAATTTATTACCAAATACTTTAGCAATCCATCTCTTCCCATTGTTGCAAAATAATAAAATATCTCAGAGAAAAGAAAATCCTCTGATTCCACTTTGTGATGTCCCTGATTCGGGTGCCACACATTGGGTGACCTGATCCTTCTTGGTCACATGACCTCAAACACATTTCCCCAAAGGCCAGATCATGTCGACTAGGGGCGAGGGCCTTGGACTGATTGTGGGGAAACTATTCCCTCGTTTTTAATGTGTAGAGCAACCAAAAATTATAAACATACAAAAGAGGAACTAGTAAAAAATATAGACCTAAAATAGGCAACATATATAAAATAAAAGATAACAAAAAATCATATATATGATGAGGCAACATGTCTCTCATTCTCAGAAAGCAACCAAAATAGGATGCACTACAATATGATACTATAGAGTACAAGGTAAAAATTACAGCAAAATCAAATCCAAAGCTGTGATACAAGAATGAAGTATAATCACATGCCTATGCTCGGTCCCATTCTCTACTACTCCTCTGCAACAATAATATAACTGTGTAGGGACCCTTTCCCTTATCAACACCTGTAGAAATATAATATGTTTGGGCCCAAGAGATGACCCAAATAGGGAGCGAGAAATAAATCTTAGTAGGCAACCACCAAAGGCCCATGTCCAACTCTTATTGAAAATGTGCTAAAGCAGTGTCAAATAATGAAATTTAGTAAAGTAGGAAGTACTCAAATGTCACCATTCCTACAAGTTACATTTAAAATTTAATAATTATTTAATAATTCAATATAAATGAATTTTGGGATTTCTGAGACTCGGACTCGACTAAATTTCTCCTATACTAGTGCCATAGAAGAAAACACAACAAGCATTCTAACAAGTAAAAGGTATTAATAATAAAAAGAATGTGATTTAGCTTCGCAGGTAAAACATAAAAAATCACTAAAGTGAATATTCATGTAATCATTGTCCTCATAAATACGAATCCTTACTGTCAGGAAAACCGAAACGAAACCCTCAGGTGACTGCCCTCAGGTATAACAAATATTTCCATCAGGCATATGCGATATTTCCCTCAGGCATGAAAGATATTGTCCTAAGGAAAATGAAATGTTTCCCTTTGTATAAAGAAAAGCATCCCATCAGGCTAAAAAAAACACTGCCCTCAGGCATAAGAAATGCTTCTCTTAGGAAAAAAAACTACCCTCAGGAATTCCATAGGAAAAGAAAGTAATCGAGCCGAGACTAATGCATAAGAAAGAAATTTATATATTTCCTCTCAAGAAAACTAAAAACATTCTTTAATCACAACATACACATGGGTATCCTGGCCAAATGACTAAACAAGGGGAACTCGCCCTTAGGGTGCCCCTAGATCAAAGCAATGATATCAAACAGAAGTTTATACTTATTCATTAGATTAACAATGAAATTCTATGTATCTAAAAAGTCAAGGCCTCAGCCATACGACACCCCGAACATGGGATCATGGAACAACGGTACACAAAATCAACTCGACGGTTGGAGTAAAAAACAATTACACATACCTCAATCATCTCTGATCGATATATGGGAAAGGAGCTTCCTGAAACAACCACAAATGATGTAGATCTAAGATAAATGATTATCTGTTCAAACCTAAATAACATCCCTTATATAAATAATTGTAAGGAATGAATCATGAAGAGGGAACATCTTACCCGTGCGATTCAAGCGAGATTGACGGCAGAAGAATCAGTGTCCCAGTGAGTGATCAAGAGCTCCTCCAAATCTTGGACACCTCTCGCGCCACTCTAGGTGAGTCCGCTGCCTCCTTTGACGAATGAGGAAGCTACTACCTATTTTTAATGAAAAAACCTAACTACACGGTGTGTACATCTCAAGTAAATGGCGTGTACTATCCTTTTTAAACGTTCCTCTCGAAGATCCCTTCCACAGCCTCACTGTACAATTGCCGAAAGATTATAGGGTGTGTTTCACTAAGTACACGACGTGTATAATTGTTTTTCTGGTGCCTACATTCCATCACCGCACTGTTCACCTTCCGGCTGAATACATGACATGTATTACTATGTATGCAGAATGTAATTAGTTTTTAAATCCATAATCACCGACAATCCTACATTACCTTTATTCTTATCTCACACAGCCAAAGTACACGACATGTGTACAAAAGTTCACCACGTGTACCCATAAATTTGGGATGTTTTCTACATATCCCTTGTTTTCTCAAAAACAGTTAGAGAAAAATGAAAAATTAGAAACTCGTACCTCAAGAATAGAAATGGGTTGTTACAATATTCAACGTCCCTAATCTCCAGACAGGTTGTCTAGGGGATGGAGGATATAAGTAAGATTATCACACACACATGGGAGGCATTGGCCTAAGGTGCCTATTACCAATCACTCATATCCCATCCAGTAAAACAATTGAAATGTGAAACAATAGATTAAAATGAATGAATATATATATAATAAAATAATAAGACTTTGGGATAATGTACATGAAATATAATAGGTTGCAAATACAGACTAAAAAGGATGGAATGTAATGTCTGGACTGCTCAATAGGAAGGGACTACAAACCACTGAAACCCTGGTATATACATATTTCTATCGATCCCAAAATTTCTACACCTTCTCCTTGCCCTCCAAGGACCCAATAAAATGTTTATTTATCTGTATATGACACAGTATGTGAGGGAATATCCAATTAATGGGTGATTATAATAATACCTAATACACCACATTGAAATAACCCTGAATAATAAAACAATATTAATCATCTAGTCACTAGAATGTCAATAATAATGGGAAAAATTAAAGAATGCATCCCGATATACAAAAAATATAAAAATATTCTCAATGTATGAACACAAATTTAATTCCATCCCAAAAATCCTATTTTAATGTTCAACAAAGAACTCATCCAGGAGAGTACACACCATGAGTCATTAAGCACCGATGGTGTTTGTCCGATATATACTAATCATCTAGTCTCACCATAATATGTTTATCCAATATTGCTGAAGATAAAATTACACAATTTCGGATCACACAAAATACCGTGATTTATAGAGATAACATAATATAAAATAACCCACTATATAAAGGATCAGTGTCTACATAGTGTTGGTCAAAAAAAATTAGAAATCAATCTATGGAAATATGATGATAGAGGGACTCACTTCGGAACAATCAGAATGATTCAAAAAAATCTTTCCAGAAATTCACACTTATGATATCACCATCCTATTTGTAGAGGGTGATTTCATACTAACCCTTTGGGAAGAGACTAAGTAAACTTGTTCAAATTTTGCGCATCTTTGGAAGCACAAGAATACTATCAATGAAGCTAATATTAGAAAAAATTTAATTCAATCATATCCATAATGGATTAAATGGTGTGTCTATAAGGGTAAATGGAATGTCTCAAAATTCATAGCATTACATGGTTCTCATGATCACATGGAATGTTAACTATATATCCCTGAGGAACAGGGCATGTAGATTTTTGTGCCATCTGTCAATGTGTATCCTTCCTGTTTCCAAGTACTTTACTATATTCATGGAATGTAGATCACCATACATGTTTGGTATGAAAACATATACTCCTAGGCATGTACTCCCTATACATGCCGAACAACCTTCCAGTGTCTACATAGTGTGTGGCATGGCTCACACATTGTGAATCTCTACTTAGACTCCTTGGTATGTACTCCTTGTATATTTCCAACTTGTTGGATAAGGGTCACATGGAGTATGACATGGGTCATATAGATTTTGATACTTTTATACAAGCTAAAACCTAAATTCAACAAATAATGTATACACATTGTGTGTTATCGGACAACATGGTGTTTATTATATTTTTTTACAGAAATCCTAAATCTATCACATGTCCTTATAAGAAATCATCACCCATAGATTCTCTCGGGAATCAAAAAAAATATCGATGATATGGGGTTATCCAAGCCTTCTCCATATTGATGGCTAGATTCACATCAATATAGCCATACCAATCACTCGATAAAAAACCACCATCACACCTCATCGATACCACAATCAAAAAAATTTAACCACATATCTTGTTCAATCATTCGATCAAATTAGATCATCAACAACCTCAACTGTGAGATCGAATCTCCATCCCAACACACAATATTGATCCATTGATCCAAATATCAAATGATTAATGATCTATCGTTAGGAAATCATTGAATCGTATACCCAACGAGATTTCCAATAAATAATGTATGTAATACAGTGAGAGAAAACCATAAACCATATTGGTGATGAATTATCCTCATACATTTTTTGTTTCGGCCACAATATACTATTTTAGGGAAGTTGAATGAATATCTATTGAAATTAATGAATAATATCATAATAATATTACACATATCTCACAAATAATGACATAGCTAAAAAACAATCAATATATCAATCAATCCATTATTTAATTGATTCAAAATTTTCATTAGATAAGAATATGGGGAAGCCCCACATATTAAAATCCTATCTTTAATTGAGTCGATTACTAATGAATAATTATTCTTCATCATTATCATTGATGTGATCCTTGAGATTTTTTGTCACAAGATCCTTGATTCCATTCAATGTGAGTTCACCTATCCATAAAACAATCCTCCGATGATAATGTAACAATAACTAGTTTTGAATACAGCAACAAAATATTACTATTACCATGTATTTCTAGACTCTTTCTGGTCATTTTGACTAAACAACTTAAATAAATAACTCGATTAATTTTTTTTATTTCCCTCTTGTCATCACATTTATCAAATGTACAATGAACAAAACTACTATGTCGCATCTATGGTAAGATTGAAATTATGAACTCAAAGGTGCACTCATATTTATTATATATCCCCCAATAATTAAGTATATAAAATTTTCATGTATTTTACATGAACATTAGATTAATGTATTTAATAAACTAATTTTGGGAACAGTGGGCCTTGTAATAACATTTCATCTCAACACATGGCTCCATAAAGTTTTCTATAAATTTTTTAATATCTTATTTAGAAAAATTTAGGGCACTAAATTATTCACTAAAAAAATTCCTTACATCATATAGATCAACATCCCATTATAATGGTAGAGATATTGAGCTCTCAACGTGGTATTTTGATTAAATTAGCTCTCCCTAGGGTTCCTTGTGTAATAAAAAAAATACTTTCTTAAGAAAATATATTCCTTCATAGGGATTTTTTACAATTTTTTCTCAACATAAAGGGCTCTGTCAATAAGAAAAAACATTCTCATGTCCCATATCACTCTGATTGATATCGTACAATGAGTTGTGAATATACATCCTTAGCTATGACATGTGGAGAATAATAGAAAACCCAAAAATTACATGTTCTTGAAGTTAAGTAAAAAAAACATCCAAATTAACGTCTCACAGTAGTCAAAAACTGATAGTTAAGAAGGTCCCTGAAGTTAGCCTATAATCTGGATACCATTCAGTTACTATCCAACCCCAAAGTAGTCTATCATCTATCTACTATGGAATCCAAATATCTCATAGGAATTCCTCACGCTCCCCATGATCAACATCACCTTCATAAAAAAACACTATCATGAAATCTATGAACCAAACATAGTTACACCATCGAAATGACCAATTTAATAGTTCCCTTATCTGTATATCATACATGGTATTTAGAAGGTGCTTCTGTAGTGAGGATTAGTAATCATAATGTTAAGAAAAACCCACATATGGATTATGATGATTCCAACTGTGCATAAAAAATTGGAAATTCAATGATTAATCATTAGAACCAGAATAGACCATTCTAAAAGGCCAACTTGATATGGTAAACCAATTTTCCACTACATGAATGCCTCCAAGGGATTAACACATCCTCTTTCAAATCGTTCAATGATGTTATAATTACAGTACACAATGATTTTCAGGAAAATTATTCCATTTCAAACTCTATTCATTATGAACATTTTTCAACAACTCTCCAATAATATAATATGAGTCATCACCATCATAATAAAAGAAAACATAACATTTAACTTAAAATCCATATATAACTCCCATGGTTTCCCAAATGTTGAAAAGAATTCTTGTTACATGTTCACCTCTATTATATGTACATCAAAAGGGAAAATAAAATCTTTATTATTTCTTCTCACATCATTATTAAAATCATCATTATTCTATCCAAAAAATATTTTTTTGATTCCATCATTAAGGGATTCCCATTTGGAATGTTTCTAGTGGACATCTGGTATCATAAATTCTCAAAATTGATATCCATGAATCAAACCTTACTGGATCTCAAAATATGTGAATGGTAAAAACTATTATCTGGTTGTATATAGTACCATCCTAACACATGTGGTGTCTACATTAAATATTTTTTTGTCTCAATCACCTTATTTGTCCAAAGTGGATGGGAAACCTCATTTTGAGAATCTCCTACAAAGTCCAACCCTTTGTTGATCTCAATAGGATTCTTGATTATCCTCTACAATGTCCAATATCACTCCCATGTCAATGAAGAAATATTTTGATAACTAACTACTTGGGAGCTGTTACATGACTAGCACTATCAGATCATTCATAACAACGTACTCCTATATGTCAGGTTAACTAACTTTGGTGCTAAGGAAAAGATTTAACCATCACTAAAGACAACCATGAACCAAACAATAAAATTTTAATTATCACAATAATATGTATCATGAAATCTATTTTGGAATTCCACATGCCAAAGGGTATCACTATTCACTAAATGATCCTCTTTGATGGAGTCAGGTCACAAATTGTGTATAAGAATGACATCAATGATTCTCTCTTATAGAGCCTAAAATTATTGGATTGAGAATAAATGGATCCACAAGTATAAATAGATTCTAAATTCGTTTTCAATTTATGGAAAACATTCTCCTAACTCAATGTTCAAACTATAACTATTGTAGTGAATATACACATCATAGCTTGAACTGGACATGATACCTATATGGTGTCCTATTGGTTTGAAACCATTCATTCATCATACCATATATTTACCCCAATAATATATTTTTATGACACCATAAAAATCAATCTACTTTAAATACACATGTTGTAGAAACTGAAACAACATACCTATACATTATTCCCTTTAGGAATAACAGACTCCCTGAAACAATTTTGGATCATGTATCAAGGATGCATCTTAGAGGGTGGACTGTTCCTATTCAATTATTGAACAATGTGACATAAATTATTGCCAACAAAAGTCAATATCGATTCCCCATGTAACCTTGGATAAGTATCAAAACCCTCACTACCATCACATATGGGTATCATCCAAGGGGGACATTCACAATACATGCCCATTCCAGTGCTCCACCAACCAAGAAGGTGGGCTGTCACACCATGTAACCTAGGTGATCTAATGATCTAGAAAATGATATGAAAACTTTGTATAGGTGTTTCATATTGTATTAGAAATAGTTACATCTTTTGATCCACTGTTAAATGGGTCACAAGCACATCCATATGATTATTCATAGAGCGATCACACCGAAAACACAAACCACCAAATTGATTAAAGCCTCTATAATTTGAGGGTATAGCTAATCATATAACCTTGTTAATCCCATTATCTTTAACTAATGTCACACTACAAATTTTATTGAATTATCATTATATAATTATTCAACTATCCAATAATGAAAACATGAATTATCATCTTCATAATCTACAAAATGATCCATGAACTACTTAGCAGGTAATATAACTTATTGGTTCCTACATAGAGAAAAATCTTCATGATTGTATCACTAAACATGCACCTCATCACAAAATATTCATTACAATTATTGTATCTCAAAATCATAGTTTCTATTCATTGAAAAAAATATATTAGATCATCATGATGTACCACAATGAAGTGTATATTTTTAGAGATAACTCGAGAGATATATGGAAACCACAACCCATTCCAATATGATTCATGTGCCAATGATTTACCTAAAACCATTGTCTTAAAAACAAAGTAACCTATAATTTTATCAAAGTTCTTTTGAATGAATATGAAATCAACAACACCAACATTGTACACCCTAGCGGAAGATCCCTTATAAAGGATATTTAATACTTCTTCACTAGTTTCCAAAATAACCTGCATAACTAGACTAAAGAAACTCCCAAATATTGTCCTAAATCATGGATGTGTTGTAAGACATCATTCAAAGTACCCCTATGATTACATCCTATCTCAATATGGCCCAATGGGGACTAAGTCCCAACTACCCCAAACCTGAATCCAATAGAGAACGGTCATGCGAATGGTACAAAGAAGGAATATCATACACACATGGGAGGCCTTGAAACAAAGTGCCTATATGAACACACACATCTTGAAGACTATAAAATTGTTAAATGTATTAAAACTATAAAAATTCAGGCATTAATTTACACTACTATATTCAAAAAATGATATAATTTACCATAATGAAAAAGTGTCCAAATACAAGCAAAAAAAAATTCGAACGTCATCTACAACCTACACCGAATGAGGTGACTGTTATCAAATGAAACACTAGTATATACGTCACTGTATCTTTCCAAAACTCACACCAAATATTACTATTACATCATGGAATCTAAAAAATATTTATTCATCTTAATATATATCAACACATGCATGTATATCCCATGAAGGTTTTGTTATAACAATACCCTAAATGAGACCCAAAATTACCAATCACAATGCATCATGACTAGTCATATCATCATAGAATATTTCAATCATAATATTAAACATACAACTATACATCAAAATAAACTAGAAATATACACAATGTTTAAAGGTAAAATCACAACTAGAAATTAACCCAATCAATTGTTCTTAATAGTACCATGAAGCTCTCGTATGTGAGAACATGCTCCATGTGTTAGATAAGATTAATGGCATCCATATGAGGTGTAAATCTACATGTGTATAATCATAATATCGATACACTAGATGATTGAATAACAATAAATACATATGAGTGTAATACCATTGACTAAGGGGTATAAAGACTTCTCAATCTCATCTAACATGCTATGTAATTGATTTACACTCGTATAATGTGGGCCACAATGATACAAAAAACTACACCTAGGGGAAGATTATGATTTAGGATCTCAATATGGGCCTCATAAAAATATTCCAAAAACTATATTGAATAATCACCACTTAATGGATCTCCACCCTATGTTTAAGACAAGATTCCAAACTAAGTACAAAAGAATAGACCAATAGAAGACACTCAATCGATTCTAGTCCAAGAAATATCATGTAACATCTCAATTATGTTATTCATATAATAATGATAATTATATTTTTCTTCATATTAGAACACCATGTATCTTTCGGGGTACACATCTTGTCACACTATGGCTGGAAATTCTCATATCTCATGCTCAAATAGAATGCATATTTCCACAACACATGGTGTGTCCCCGTGGTATGTGGTTTTTAGATTTCCAGTAAGAAACTCTTCATGTAAACATTCCATGATCATGTAACTTCTTAAGTACATAGATTTTGGATATCCACACATGATGTGTGGGATCAAAAAGTCTACATTGTGTGTACTCCCATTATATGAAGAGCTACAAGCAATGGTGTACACCTTACATGGAGTGAAAATATACATAGAATCCTATGTATATGCTTCTGATATAAGATTAAATTTTCTAATGATATTCACATGGAGATTTAAATTACTCAGATTGAATGTGATACTATTCTTCATGTCGAAACCATGGTGCAACATAGAAAATACTATACTACGTGTGTTCATATAAGAACATGTAATGTGGTGTAACTTTACATAGAAATTCAGGAAAATTCATCTGTTCATTAATTCCATATGCTCCCTTATATTATATAAGGGACAATTCCACACATAGAGGATTTTGGGTTGGATAAACCACCATGTCGTTAAAGTACAAATTTTAGATCTTTTGCCCATACATGCCACTTCTGAAAAAAAACATTGTGCCTCACCAATAGTGAATGACAAAAATATGGACCGCATTTACCAATATACTCATCGATCCATATATATATTCATGAATAGAATATATGATCCTAAATCTATATATTTACCCAACATTAATGATCTACATCAATAATGATCGAATTCAGAACAATAGTTCATCAGATATTCATCAAATTGTTGGACCAAATAGATTTCCAAAGATGAATGTACATAGAACAGGTAGAGAAAAATCAAAAACATAATGTTGAGGGAAATAATAATAATATTTTCATTCAATATTTAATCCATTTTCCTAGTGAATATAACTTAATATGTAATAAAATTAACAAACAAACAAAGAACAATTTTCAACAAATCCTGAAAATAATCCCGTAGCCTCAAAATTATCCATCCATGAATAAATCTATTTGTCAATTTGTTTTCATTCATAATGTGACAAGAAAATAAGAATAATTCTCAAAATAGACATCAGTAATTGATTTTGATAAATCACAAACAATTATAGAATCATTTTTTCGTTGTTGTGATCCTTGAGTTATGATGGAAAATGATCCTCGCCCGTATCTAATCTAATTCCAACTATCAAGAACTCTCTCATGTAACGGTCCTCTAGGCCTCAATGTTTTAGAAGAAAACCATGCAATATTCTAATAATTGTGTATATAAATAGGATTTCAGGTCTATATTTCAGGAAAATATATTAAAATGTTCTATAAATTTATATTATTTATTCACAAACAATGGTATTATAACCAAATAAAATCAGTAAAAAACATTACATCTCACCTATGATAGAAAGAACATTCAAAACTCAATACTTACCTTGTATTACTGATCTAGCTCCATATTCAGTAGATATTACTCTTTTGAGGGAAATAAATGTGTGGGTTATTAATATATTTAATACAATTATGGGCACACCGAGCCTTGTAATCTCAGATCATTTCAGCAACACACATCAGAAATATTTTTAGAAAATTTTCAATTCCAAATATAGAAATAACTAGTCAACTAAATTTACCATTAACAAAATTATAATATCAATATTCAGACCTAATATTAAAACAATTTAAATTCTTGTGTTTTAGATAGTAACATACATTATAATACATTGATTATTATCCATGGTTTAGTGTTTTAGAGAAATATGACTTAAAACAAACATAATATCCCATAATCATACATGTGGATACTACTAAAACATTATATGTATTTACAAAGTATAAAACATTTCATATAGAAAATTATTTCTTTTAACAATGTTCCTAACATTTAAAATATCTTCCTTATATCTATTACACATCCTTATAACCTATGTAAACCATTTAAAAACATAGGATGATCAAAAAAGACAGTAGGGGATATAAAGAATGAAATCTCTAGTCAAGTAAAAAAACCAATAAACCTCATTTTATAGAAACTCATTAGAATGTATAGAAACATCATGTAGTTTCCTTTGGAAATATTTAATATATCACACATACAATCCCCCTAACACATAGAATAACCATTCGGTAAACTTCCAAATCTAGATTTCTTAATTAATTAGAGAGCTTTAATGGCACCCATCATATATTGATCTACAATGGGATCAATCCAAAATAGCTTGAATTATAATAAGCAAAACTGAACATATCATGAACAATAATGGGTTTAACCCAACATATCATTATCTATAATGGGATCACCCCAACATTACTATTTCCTTGGAATATGTTATAGTTATAAAAAATTGGGAAATATAGAGAAAAAAATCATTCATCATTTATAAAAAAATCAATTATTTTTAATTTTATTAAATATAATTTTAAAATGATTTTAAAAGAGAATTCCATTACAAATATAATTGGAGTGAGAGTCAATATAATTGAAACGATATGTGTATAAACTAGAAATAAACATAATAAATCATAATATAAACAAAAATTCTTCTCATAAATAATCTCAAATACCCCATAATGAATAATGTAGTAGGATAAACCAAAGAATAGACATTCGGTTAAGTATTTTATTACCTTGGGATCATCTTATTTTAAATGTGATTTAACCTCCGGTGTAATGGTTAAAAGAGTGTTATTAATACATTAGAAAATCAAAAACAATTATGACACCTTATATTATTATTTTATAACATTATTCCACCCATTAATTTATAATATTTTATTCTTCCCAATGCATTGGTTGTGTTCTTTACAAGATTTCCACAGTCAGTTCGTAATGGATATCCCCTTAAAATGGAAGAAAATATACAATAGTTTAATGTGACATTATAAAATGTTTACAGAATATTTAATTCTTTCATAAATCTCTTTGAATAACTAATTTGGTTACTAATAATTAGATTAATCTTTAGTGATATCCGTTTACATCATTTGTTCAGTTCTTTGATAGTTATGGACTATTTTCATTAGATAACATAATATTATTCAACATGTAAACTCCAGAACATGAAATAGAATATATTATACATTTTAAAATATGTTTAAAGTATTAAAATGGTTTTATAGAACGTTTTTTGGAAGTAATGTAAATAGAAAACACTTGGTTTGGGATTTTGGTAAATCGGCAGATCACAGAACTTTTTTTCTTTTTAGAAATAGAGGAAATGAGGAGGGATAATGATGATAAATTTTTACAGAAAAATAAAAAAAAAATAATGTATATAATATTATAGCTATAATTCCTCCATGATAAGGGGATAAGAACATTATATAAGAGAATAAAATAATTAAATGAAAACACTCAAAACTGAAAGTTGATTTTTACCCTATGATCTCTTCTCATTGAGATATTCATTAAGGCCTTTGGTATTGACTTTTGGTGAGACCAGAAGGACATTGACATGGATAAGATCCATGGGGAGAATATTAGAATGAATCTAGAAAATGGGAAATTCTTGATAGGTGTGACAATTTGAGTGTTTTGGGTGGTATTTATAGTGGACGACAGGAGGGGTTTTCCAATATATTATTCAATATTTTATTATTTTGCACAATCAAATAAATAGTTATTATTATGTGCCTGCATAGAATAATAATTGAATATGAGTTCGAGATTATTTCATTTTACATCATTGATGAATCAACCCCCTAGGAAGAATCTCATTTATTTTGTCATATTTCTTTAATTATCGAATTTCACTATTTGCAAAAAATTCAAGAATATTAGAAAAATCCCAAAAATTAAACTCAAAATTTTTTTGACATGTATTGTTCAAAAATGAACCCCATTTTATTAAAATTATTATATAATTATCGAAAATTAAATTTTTATTTAAAATTATAATTTCTTTAAAAATAATAATATTTAGAAACAATAACTCTATTTATAACACCTTGAAAAAATAGTCAAGGTCTCATAAAATAATCGTATAATAATAATATTATAATTTCTGATTAAAATTTATGAATATAAACTTTCATTTTAATTATTTAATTAATAATAATTTCTAATTAAAAATTTTTGACTTACAAAAATTCCAACACTTAAATAATGATCATATTATCACATATAAGGTTCTTTTTTTATTATTCCTTCATGGATGAGGTTACTATACATTTAATATAATTCCCCAGACATAAACATTAAATTATATGAATTAATATAATAATTAAAATTGGGGTTCTTTTCTGGTTTACATCTTTTGAGAATTAAGTGATAACTTATACATAACAACTTAAATATTACACGTAAACACTTCTACTCAATATCAATAGTTTTCATTAAATGAAAGCTACTAAAAGAAAATAATCATGTTTAGTTCCATGTTTTAAACATCAGGACTTGTACTTGATCCCATCATTGATCCTCTTCCACTTTAAGACCTATTGAAAAAATTTTAGAAACATGGTATGAGCCTAAGACACTCTATAAGGGATAAAAAATGAAAGGAAATTGTTAGTTTTTCAAAACAACATGTAATCCATGAATAGTTTATCATAAGTAAAAAGTATCACCTTTATGAAGTAGTAAATACTCTTCATTAAATAAATGATCATTTCTTACAATTTGTATCTAAAATATTAATGTATAGCCTGTAGAAAACAACGTATAGCATATATAGGTTTCTTGGGACATAAACATACTTAAATAGAATTACCATATGGTTGATATACATAGATATCACTAAATGAAATAGCCATACAACCAAATTCCATACCCTTTGATTTGGATGTAATGATGTAAGCTCACATTCTAGGTTTTTCACGAAACCACCCGTCATTTTGTTTGTCACATAACAATCCATTTGTTTTCCATGTTCCATTATATAATCATCACTCAATAAAGATTAAAAAAATCAAAATTCCATCATAGAATTTCATTTTCAATTAAAAAGGTAATTTTATGATATTGAAATAGTAAATCCCCATTAAAAATGATTTTCAGTACCAAAACACCAAAAAACAAAATGAGGGATTTCTTTTTTACTGTTAAAAAATTTATGTCTTATAGAGTAAGAAAAATAATGATTACGGCAGTGGGGAAGACATTGCTGCTAAATAAGTTGAAAACCATTATTTTTTTCATTTAATAAAACTATTAGTAGATGAAACAATACCTTTGAATGAAAATAAAATCCAAATGATTTTATGATACACCATGTAAAAGAAAGAGGTGTATATTTTCAAAACATTCCTCAATGAAAGGAGATTGAGACAAATTCCCTTACGAAGATAATTCTACAATTAAAATAGATAAATTATATGTATTTACTATATATACACATAAATAATGTATAAATACAAGATAATATATCAAAATTAATTTATCAAATAATCATATCATGACATAAACAAGATGTATAAGATCAACCCAATGAATGTAAATTGGGTTAAGAAGTTCCCTTACCACGTTTCTGAATTGACTCATTTTTCATTAATATGGTAAATAATAAACTTAAGTCAATTTATAATTTCTTAAGAATATTTTTAAATTTTATTATTCCCTTTTAATAAATTATTATATTTCTATAAATTTTATTAAATTATTTGATTTTATATCAGTCATTTTGTCAATGTTATGTACTTGAGTAAAAAATGAACATGGTAAAATTACATATTTACCATGGGGTCAAAATTACATTATTTTCAGATGATACTCATGATTTATATATCATATATATCATATATATCCTGTATATATATATTGAGAATAGTCAATATCATTTGTTTATATGAAATTAAATGCATTATTCGTGGATACGATAAGCTGTATATACGCAAGAACACTACTTTAATTTATTTTTCATATTTAATGAATTGGAAAATAATGGGTACATAGTTCTTTTATAAATAAATTATAATATATATGTTATATATGTTACAGAGGTTCATTAATTCCATTATATGTTTCATGTATAGCCAGAATGAGTCATATTACTTTGTGGGGTAGTAGTCCACACTTCATAAAATGAAATTATCATATATATACAATATAAAAAGAATACAGGTATGATTGAAATGATAATTAAATAATTATAAAGATACAATAAATATCATATATATCATATATTGTGATAGTGGCATCAAAATGGCTACCATGAGAGGTGGACAGTGAAGATTGAACAATCATGGTTTCATGAGGAAGTAATTTGCCGTCCGCAAAAATAGTATGTTCTAAATCCATAAGATTTAGATGTGTTTAAAATTAGTAATAATGAATATAATAAAAACAACGTAGTATTTTGAAAATAATTTTTTTGTTACATAAAAAAATAATTATAAGATAATTGAGAGTGGAGATGGAAAATAAAAGAAAAGAACTTAAGAGACGTCATTACCTCCAATTGGGTAACTTATTTGGATTTGAGCCACAGGGCTCCCTTGAATTTCTTTATTCATAGGGTAAGGTTTATAGAATTATTGGAGGGATGTTGGGATATCATTTGGAAGAGAATATATGATCCAAGGGGATTGAGTAGTGTGAGTAGTGGGTTAGATGTGGTGTCCTTTTATAAGAGGGTGGAGGGTCACTATTTGAATGTATTGAATGATTATTTTATTATAAACTGAATTTTCATTTTCCAAAGGTCAAAAACTCATAACATTAGACAATATGTTGTGTATTTTTTATTATAATCTAAACCAATGATTTTTAGAAATGTTTCAGTTAGAAATGTAATCGTCTCTTTTAGCATTAACACTTAGTAAACTTATTTATCTTTTACCATGTATTCTTGTATATTCATACTATATGGTTAATATATTTACAATATATTTCAAATAAGACCCCAAGTGGCCAATTAATGAGGTTTTAAACCTTATATATTCATTTTTCCAAATTATAAATTTTTAGTAATATTATTGCATTTCTTTAAAAAAAATAATTGTTTTAACAACTCATTTATATAAATTTGTATACAATTCCTATCATGGATTTTATAAAATAAAAAAATGATAATTTCAAAAAAAAACATTATTAATTAAAATATAAGAAGTTATATAAATCCATAAAATTAATGGATGACATACAAACTTTAAAAATAAATTAATTTCAATATCTATAATCACATTTATTTAAATCATTCATTAATACGTTAATCACTACATCACCATTGTGTCATAAATAAATTTACTTATTTAATGTCTAAAATTTATAAATAAAACAATATAATGTAGGAAATATTTTTATATTTTTAATGACTTTTTATAATTGAAAATATCACTTATGTATCCCCATATACATTTTTTTACTTAAAGATATATGTTTATGTTACATTTATCTTATCTTTAAAATAATTTTTATAAAATGTCATTTTCACTTAGAAATGATTCAATGAGTCCCAAAATATATCCAAGGAAGCTAAAAATTCATAATTGTATCATAAAATAGTATTAGGAAATGATTAAGTGTAATTTTATATTATTATTATATTACTATTTACCTTTATTTACTAGATTTTCCATTTATCAATGGTAAATAAAATATTTAGCGAAGTTACTATTCATAATGTCTAAAAATAAAAATTATATATTTAAAAAGTTTTGGCATCCTAATTAAAAATATTGAATCCATTTTTCCAAATTCAAAACACATAATTTGTAGAAAATAATTTAAAATTAATTTTTGTTGTTAATACAAAAAAATGTTTTTTTAGAAATATAAATTATCAAAATATTGACATGTGTTTATTTTTAATTAAAAGGGAAATTACATATAATGAAAAAATGGATTAAATGATAAAATCATAATCTAATTACACTTTAAAACCTATTTAAATGATAATCTAACAATATAGATAAATCAGATGATAATTAAAGTTTGACTTAAAATACAGTATTTTTTGATATTCATTAAAAAAAGATCTTTATCATAAAAATTCAAATTTTTCATCCAAAGTAAATTTTGAAGTCACGATTATAAATAAGAAGTTTATATTATCCAGTAAAACATATAAAATTGACAAAATCTATATTTAAAAAAGCTACGCAATCAAAAGGTTGTAAGAAGACCTTTTAAAACTATTATAGTATTTCATGCTTAAAATCTGATTCACACTTATTTTTTTCCTTTTAAATTTATTGGATAAATTTAATGACATTTAAAAATCATGTATAATCATATTTTAGTTAGTTCAATTCATTTCATTCGATACAACAGATAGGCATTAACAACTATTTAAAATAATAATATTATATTAATTTTTGGTATAACTCAATGTTATGTTCAATGTACGATTTCAATGAAACTTGTTGTTTCATGTTGAGTAATATATCCAGAAAATCCTACTTTTTAATGTAAAATTAATATCTTATTTATAAATAGTAATAAAAATTAAAAAGTTTTAGTGTATAAATACTCGTGTTGTTACTCCGTTCCCACCTTTTGGAAATTGTGTCCTCGCAATTTTAAAATTGGGCTCAAAATCATTATTGATAGTCCAACATCAGAAAAAGTGTCAAAAAAACAATCACATTAAAAGAATGAAAGTGATGTAAAAAAGGTCACCTGAGATTACACATATTATGATTCCATGTACGAAAACATGGATATAGAAGATAAACAAACAATACAGTTATAATGTAGAGTGATAGAAAACCTGATCAGGAGAATGTTAACTACCAGAAAACCATTAATTAGTGATGGATTAAATGTTCATTGATTTACCAGTAGGAAAAGTTAATAGATGAAGTTTTTTACATTTTTTATAATAATGAGAAATTTTTTAAGGATATTGACTGAGAACACAAATAAATATATTTTCCACAAAATTATAGTTTCATACTTTAATAAATTCCTAGCACAAACTCATCTTTTCAACAAAGGATGCATATTTATGATGACCCAGTCACACCTAAATCGATAGAATCATTTTCTAGAGAATCATATTATCCAATAAAATATGAACTATATATTTCACATATCTTTGGATATTAACCAAAACCTAAATGGTTAGTAATAGATCATATAATCCATTGAAAATAATAATCCATTAGATAAAGAAATAATGCTCTAAATCTCTTAAATTCAACAAACAATAACCAAAGCTCAATAAAGACCATTCATATGCAATATTCCTTATAATTAATCAAAATAATTGAAATTAATACTGAACCAAAAACTCATAATAATTTTATCACATAGTATTCCATGATAAATCATAAAATTTATCTCCAAATAACATAGAATACTGTAAATATCTCATACTAAATTGTAATTAATGTAATAATGTATTCTATATGATAGGTTAATCATTTCCATAAATATATTGAATCGATATAAGCCCATAGTAAAAATATAGATTCTTCTAAAATAAAATTCCAGCCGTACTCCTCAAATGAAACCCCATTGTATTATATTTTTATTAGGCATATAATGTTCCCAAAAAATAAGACATCTTCCAAAATAACATTTATCACTTACTCTCCAAATAATTTTCCAACACTAAGGATATATATTTTCTAAAACCTATATTTCCAAAGTCAACTTATTCTTTAAACATAAAATCATTTAACTTGTAATAATTATTCATACTAACCAAGGAGATCAAGTAGTCAAGTGGTAGGTGATGAATCCCAATTAAAAATTGGTTGTGAGATCGATTCACACATCATAGTCATAAGTGATATCTTGTCACATAGTCTTTGTGTTGTCATTTTCAAAAACCATATTATTCTAATGAAATTAAAAAATGAGATAAAATACATAAAAATACCCAAAACAAGTTTTATCCTCAAAGGTTATTTCATAAGTCACATTTTCATCCCAAAAACTAATAACCCATCATTACCTAAAATCAAAGGATCATATGAATCCATGAGGTTATATATTATTTCCACACAACAAATGATAATTCTTTCTTAAATAACATTTTCACATATCAAACATCAACGTTAAACATACTATAAATAATATTCAAATGAAATCCCATCAATAAAAGAGCCTTAATAATTTTAATCATTTCATCATCCAACGATATAATATAACATTTTAAAACATTATATGTAGACTTCTTACTCCTTCAAAATCCTATGTGATCCATTAAACATTTTTTATAGATTATTCTATAATAATTATTTCTTACAAAAAAAGCATAAATCATATCCTCTAATTAAATAATGATAATGCATCAGCTAAGAAAAAATGAATACCTTTCATTAGTCTTTGTCAGTTTCCTCATCATTAATTCGAATGGAATTAAGAATTGGTAAAAATATATATTTATGATCCTTCTAATCCCCACCCCAAAAATTATTCATATGACATCTATTTGTATAATTTCATTGCACACCACATTTAAAACATTCATTTGTTCCATCGTAAAGATCTTCTTTAAATTTCATGTAGTATGTAGGGGGCTTCCATTTACATGTCTGGTTGTTGAAATATAACCTTCATTAAAACATCTATAGCATCATCCCATTCCATTGAAACAATTTCTAGGTGTTTATTTCCACATCATTGACACATAGATTTTTTAATATAATTACCATTTTGTTTATTACCTATACATTCATAGGGTCATTCCTCTCGCATATACATTGCCTTATATAAATTACTAATGTTCAGTTGGTAAATCATATCTCCCGATAGTTTCCTGAGAATAAAAAAAGAGTTCTTATTATAGCTCACATTTTATTCAGGTGATTATTCATAAAACCATCACAATTTTCTTTACATACATTGTTACTTTGGTGCTTACTAGATCAATCCATTTACTACAACTTAATTGATCATTTTAATTATATCAATAAAATTACCACAAAATATCGTATGAGGAGTGAAAATACTAAAATATATGTATTAATGTTATCTTAAACCCATTAAATTTATCTTGAATAAAAAAATTCTAATATCCTAACCATTATGGTTATGACACTTATGCTTAAATAACACCCTAACCTCTAATGTTATCTAATCTGAACTCTGATACCGTCTGTAAGGCCTCAGCATTAAAAATTAAAAATTATTGAAATATGTTAATAATTCACATTGAATATATTTTAAGGTTTATAGAATTAGAGAATTATTGAGTAACTTATACATAAAAACTTGAATATTACATCTAGACACTTCTTGGGTGTATCCATTTTTTCATAAAAATGAAAACTCTTAAATGAAAATAAACATGTTTGTTTATATGTTTTAAAAATAATGACTTTTCAATGATCGTATACATGACCATATTCCACATTAATTTTTCCAAAAAACATTTCAAAAAATGTGGATGAGCACACGAATATAAGTATGGGATACACAGTAATGGAAAACTAATAGTTTATCAAAAAATACATGTGAACCATGAATAAATATTCACAAGTAAAAAATTTCACCTTTAAACAAATAATTAATACCCTTAACTGAATAAAAGATCATTTTGTACCCTTTTTTAACAAAAATATTTCCATAATGCCAATATATGACAATGTATAGCATATAATGGTATCTTGGGACATAAACATACTAAAATGGAATAACCATACAATCTAATTCCTTAAATATCACTAAACAGAATAGAAATACGACTTACTTCTATATCCAATCCATTGGAGTTTATGGTGTAACCACTCGTCCTTGGTTTAGCCAAGAATCACCCATCATTTGGTTTATCACGTAACCACTTTTCAAATGTAAAATTACCATTATATAATCATCACACAGAAAATATCGAAAATGTCAAAATAAAAATTATAAAATATCAATTTAAATCACATGAAATAATATGAAGATATTGATATAGTAAATCCACATTCAAAACCATTTTCAATTCCAAAAAACCAAAAACAGAATAAGGGATTTTTTTCCTTTTAAAAACATTAAGGTTTATAGAGGATGGAAAATAACGATTATGGCTACATATAGGTTATTGTACAATAATAACATAGAACATTCCTTTAGTAGTTTAGTAAAATGGTAAAAAAATAAAAGATTCAATATGAATAAAAATATTAGTCAAAGGGGTTTATTATACACTATTTAAAGGAAGGAGGATTATATTATTATAAAATTCCTCAATGAAAGAAGATTGAGACATAGTCACTTACAATTATCATTTTGTAAATAAAATATATCGATTATGTGTATTTACTATATGTAAACATAAATAATGTATAAATACAAGATCATATTTCAAAATAAATTATTCATATAATCATATAATGGAATTAAACATAATTATACGATCAACCCAATGAATATAAATCTGGTTAAGAAGATCCGTTAACTTCTGTCTGAATTAACCTGTCTATTATTTAATTTCATGAATAATAATCATAAGATAATACATAATTATTTCAGATACTTTATTATTTTGATTATAATTTTTTATAACCTATTAATTTTCTATAATAATAATTTATTTATTTGAGTTTATATCTGTCATTTTTTCAATGTTCTGTAGTTGTGTAAAAAATGAACATTCTAAGATTACAGATTTTCCATGTGGTAAAAATTATATTATCTCCTGAATGATGTTCATGATATAGATTTCATATAATATATATATATATATATATAGTATATATGTATTTATAATAGTCTATATCATTTGGTTATACGATATTAAGTGCTCAGTTAATGGAGACGGTAAGTCGTACGTAGGCATGAACGCTACTTTCATTTATTATTCATGTTTAAGGAAATGAAAAATACAAGATTCAAAAGTATATTATAAATGCTGAATAATATATATGTTATATAGGTTATATAGGTTCAATAATTATATTCTTTATATGTTCCATGTATAACATGAATGAGTCATCCATCATTGAGGGGGTAGATGTCCGCAATAATTCAAATGAAATTATCATGTATATACAACATGAAAAGAAAAAAGGTGAGTTCCAAATGTGTATTACAGAAGTATAGAGTCAAATTAAATATCATAAATATCGTATATAATTATATTTCCATCATAATGGAGACAATTAGAGGTGGTAGGAGATGATTTAACTATCATCGTTCTTCCATGAAGTTGTTCGCTATCCCCAGAAATAGTATGTTCTAAATCCATTAGATGGCGGTGCGTGTAATTTTAGTTTGACTCCATAAAAAAATTACTTGAATATTTAGGACACTTTATTGTTATGTAAAATAATAATAAATAGAGAAAAGGGTGTGTAGAAGGAATATAAATGATAAGAACTTTAGAGAAGACATTACCTCAAATCAGGTAACTTTTTTTGAATCGAGCCGAAGGGATCTATTGAGTTTCTTTAGACTTAGGAGAAGGATTCTAAGATGAATAGAGGGATGCTGGGAGATTATTTTGGAAGAGTATTGATGATCCTTGGGGATTGCGAGGTTTGATTAATGGGTTAGAGATGGTGTCCTTTTATAAGAGGGAGGAGAGGCACATTAGGATTGTTTTGAAATATTATTTTATTATAATCTGAATTTCGATTTTAAGAAGCTTCCCAAATAATTTGATTCAAAATTAATGTCATTATTTTTCTACATCCTCTGAAGCAATGGGTTTTAGACATGTTTTGGTCACAAATGTATCTTTATCTTTTAGTATTAACCCCTAATTAACTTATTTAACCTTTTCCATGGCTTCTAGTATATTCAGAATATATATTTAATATATTTACTATAAAATTACAATAGAAACTCAATTGTTCTATTAATGAAATTTTCACACATATCTATGTCCTTTCAATGAATCAATTATTTATACAACTATTATATCATTTAATAAAAAAATATGTTTTAAAAAATTATTTAGTCCAATTTATATACTATTCATATCATGACTTTTTAAAAATAAACATAAACTCTATTATTTCTAAAAACATAATCTATTCAAATAAACAAAATTATACTCATCCATAAAATTCTTTGATGGCATATAAAATTTCAAATTAAATTTATTTTAATATTTATAATCTCTTATATTTTAATCCTTACTTAATAAGGTAATCATTTCATCAACATTTTGTCATATAAAATTTATTTATTTGATGTATAAAATTATAGATAAAATGAAAAAATTAAATAAATCTTTTTAGATTTATTGTGGAATTTTATATTCGAAAATATAACTTATATAACCCCATAAAGAATTTTATTAACAAAAGATATATGATTTTGATGAATTTCCTTAAAAATAAATTAGTATTTATAAAACATCAATATCAATTACCAGTGGCACCATATGGTCACAAAATCAACCAAAGGAATCCCCTGGTTATACATGTATCATCCAATAGGATTAAGTCATGTGTTTGGATAATTTAATGTTATTATAATATTATTGTTTACCCTTATTTAATAGATTTAGCCTTTAACAATGGTAAATAAAATATTTACTAAAGATACCATTTATAATGTCTAAGAATAAAAGTTAGTTTGTTTCACAATTTGGACCTACTGATTCCAAATATGGAATTAATTTTTCCAAAATCATATCACAAAATTTGATTAAATTAATATAAAATAAATTCTAACTGTTAAAACCAAAAATCTTGATTTTAATAAATAATAACTATCAAAAGATTGACATGTGTTTTTCTCTAATAAAAATGTTAATTCAATTACAATGAAAAAAATTGTATTAAATGTTAAAATCATAATATAAATACCTATTAAAACGAATTTAAAATATAATCTATCCATATAAATAAATCAGATGAAATTAAATTTTTGACTTAATATGCATTATTTTTCACTATTCAATAAAAACTTAACTTTATTAGAAAAAAATAAAAATTTCATCCAAAGTAAATTTAGATATCCTGCTTCTAACGAAGGAGATTATTTTGTTAAATAGAAAATATAAAAGTGACAAAAACTATATATAAAAATGGTTCTCTATCATACATGGAAAAAATACCTTTTAAAAATATTTGAGCATTTCATGCATAAAATCAGATTCACTAGTATTTTAAGCCTCTAAAATTTATTGGATAAATTTAATGATATTTAAAAAACATGTATAATTATATTGTACTTAGTATTGTTCATTCCCTCCAAAACAATGACTAATCATTAACTACCATTTAAAATAATAATATTGTATTATTTTTCTGTATAATTCAATGTTTTGTGCAATACAAGATTTTAGAGAAACCTTTTATTTAGAGTTCAAAAATCTATCTAAAAAGGGTTCCCCTTTAATAGAAAATCATATCTTATTATTATGTATTAATATTAAATAAAAATTATTTTTCTATAAATACCTATGTTTGTACATCTTTCACCCGTTTTGGAAATTGTGTCCTAGCAATTTTAAAACTGGACTCAAAACCATTATTGAATGTCCCACATCAGAAAAAGAGGCAATAAAACTATAACATTAAAAGGAATAAAGAGAAGTAAAATGTCACCCATGATAAAACATACTATGATTCAATATAATAAATCATGGATATGGAAGTGGAAAAATACATCATGTTCTGAAAAAGAGTGATAGAAAACATGATCAGGAAAGAATTAAGTACAAGAAAACCATAAAATTACAAGGGGTTAAGCGTTATTTGATTCCACGGTATGAAAAGTTATCAGACAAAGTTTCTATTTTATAAACCTTTTAACAATTTTGAGGAATTTATTTATGATATTTACTAAGAACATATGGAAATATACTTACCATTCTAGTATAATTTAAATCATGAATATATTTCTATCAAAATCTTACCTTTTCAATAAACGTTGCATTGTCATGACGACATAGTCACAACTGAAGCATTATAATAATCTTATAGAGAATTTCATTCTCCAAAAAAGAAGAACATTATTTTCCCATGTCCTTAGACATTAACCAATACCAAAATTGTCAGAATAAGATTAGATAATAACTCTAAAAGAATAATCCATTATAAAAAGAAATACGACACTTAATCTCCATAATTCAAAAAGAATAACCATATGTCAACAAATACCATTCAATAGAAAATTTTACATAAAATTATTCAAAATAATAAAATTAATGATTAAAACATAAAATCAGATGAATTCTATCACTTATTCTTCCATGATAAATAAAAAAAGATATATCCAAATTACATTGACTAATCATAATGTCTCAAGTGGAATGGAATTCAGAATTGGTAAACATATATTAGTATGATTCTTCTGATCCAATTTTTGAACCTTCTTTGTAGGAAATCTATTTTTATAATGACCATGCACACCAAATTTAAAACATTCAATTAATTTCTCAAAATAAAATTCTTTCCCTTTCCTGGAGTCTATTGGACCCTTAATTTTTCCATGTATGGTTTATGATTTATGACCTTAATTTCTACATTTATAGCCTCTTCCCATCACATTAAATCATTCCATATCAGTATGTTTGATAATTATTGACACATAGGTTTTTGAATATACATACCTTTATGATTATTAAATGAACTTTCGTAGGGACTTGTTTCCCGCATATATGAGCCCTTAAAAAACCACTAAGGTTCAGGTGGTAAATCCTGACTCTATATAGTTTGTTTATAATAACCACAAGATATCCTGTTTCACCTCCTATTTCATTCGGTACATTATTCAGAAAATCGTCACAGTTTTCTTCACATCCATTGTTACGTTGGTGCCTGTATGATCCAAACACTTACTAAAACCAAAAAGGTAAGTGTGTGTATATTAGTAAAATCATATATAATATCTTATGAGCAGGGTAAACCAAAAGATAACCTTATTCATGTTATATTAGTCCCATTCAATTTATCTAAATTAACTATTAATATTTCTAATATTCTAACTATTATGGTTATAATGCTTATGCTTATATAACATCCTAACCCTTAAATGTATCTAAATCATCCATTGATAAAAACAATAAGTCCCCAACAAAAACTATTACATAATCTCAAATTATGTAAATAATTAACATTTGTTATCATTTCAGGTTTATAGATTTAGATAATTATGAAATAAATTAAATATAACATCTTGAATATTACACGTAGACACTTCTACTCAATATATATTGTTTTCATAAAATGATAACTCATAAAAAAGGAATCATGTCTAGTTCCTTGTTTTAAACATCAATAATTTTCCTCTAACCCTTCATTGACCCTATTCCACTATAATACATGTGAAAAACATTTAAAAAACATGTGATGTCCATAAGAATCTTAGTAAGGGATTCCAAATGAAGGAATCATATTAATCATTCAAATATATATGTAAACCATGAATACTTTATCATAATTAAAGCATGTCTTCTTTATGAAGTAGTAAATACTCATCACTTAATAAAAAATCATTTACCACCCTTTTGTAACCAAAATATTACCATTATTCCTATAAAAACAGTGTATAGAATATAAGGGTAACTTTGGAAAAAAAAATACTTAAATGGAATAACCATGATGTCGAGTTCTGCACATATCACTAAATGGAATATCCATATGACTTAATTCCATAACCAATGAATTGTAGGTTATGATTTAACCACCCATCCTTAGTTTATCACTGAACCACCCATCATTTGGTTTATCACGTAACCACCTGTCAAATATGAAAGTATGGTTATATAATCATCACATAAATGATTAAAAATATCAACATTTCAATAATAAAATTTAATTTTCAATCACAAGAAATAATTTCATGATATTCAAATAGTAAATCCACTTTTAATACAATTTTTATACCAAAAATACAAAAAAGTAATAAAGTATTTCTCTTTTTTAAAACATTAAGGCTTATAGACAATGAAAAATAATGATTATAATTGTAAAGAAGACATTGTAATTGAATATATTAGAAACGTTAGTTTTTTCATTTAGTAAAATGATTCGTAGATAAAATATTACCTCTAAATGAAAATAAAATTCAAATGGGTCTATTAAACACCGTGTAAAATAAAGTGGTGTATATTACACAAACATGCCTCAATGAAAGGGGATTCATACAATGTCCCATACAAAAATAATTTTGTAAATAAAATATATTGATTATGTGTTTTTAATAGAATTAATGATATGTAATTTATAAATACATGATAATATATCAAAGTTAATTTCTCACATAATCATAGCACGATATAAACAAGAAGTATAAGATCAACCCAAAAAATGTAAATTGGGTTAAAAGTAACCTTACCTCATGTATGACTTGAATAATTAGTTCATTAATTTAATAACTAATAAATGAATTTTAATATATAATTTCTTAAGAAAATTATTTTTATTTATTATTCCTTTTTCATCACTTCTTACCTTTCTATAACAATTAGTTAATTATTTGCGTTTATATCTTGTCATTTTGTCGATGTTCGGTAATTGAGTAAATAATGAACATGGGATAATTAAAAATTCACCATGTGAACGAATTATATTATCTCAAGAATGATATTAACAATTTAGATACTATATATATCATGTATATATGTATTTAGAATAGTCCATATCTTAAGGATATAAGAAATGAAATGCACTGTTCATGGAGACGCTATGCCGTACGTACGCATGAATTCTACTTTCATTTTTTTTCATATTTAATGATATGAAAAATAAATGATAAATAGGTATATTATAATTAAAGAATAATATATTTTTTATATATTTTACATATGTTAATTAATTATTTCCTTTACATGTTCCACGTAGAGAATGAAAGAGGCATATCACATTTAGGGGGCAATAGTTTACATATTCTCAAATGAAATTAGCATATTTATATATCATAAAAAGAATAATGTTGTGTTATAAATAATAATTAAATAATATTAGAGATTAAAAAATTATATATATAATATATAATTACATTTCCATCATAATGGCCACCATGATAGGTTGTAGGAGATGATTGAACAATCATTGTTTCATGAGGCTTCAGTTCACTATCCACAGAAATAGTATGTTTTAAATCAATTAGATGGAGGTGTGTGTAATTGTAGATTTAATAAATGTCATTAAAACAACATACTATATTTAGGATATTGGTTTTTTCTTTAAAAAAATAATAAAATGATCATAGTTTGTGGAGAAGGAATATAAATGATAAGAACTATAGAGAAGACGTTACATCAAATCAGGTAACATTTTTTGATTTAACCAAAGTGATCTCTTGAATTGAATTATACAAATGGGAATGATTCTATGAGGAATATTGGGATTTTGGAATCTTATTGGGTCATAGGATGGATGATACAAGGGTCTTTAGAGGTTTGAGTACTGGGATAAAGTTGGTGCCCTTTGATAAGAGGGAGGGGGAACTTTAGGAATGTCTTTAGTGATTATTTTAATATAACATGAATTTAGATTTTCAAAAGGACCCACACTAAATGAATTATTTGATATAGTGTGTTTTGTTAGAAATAATCCCAAAAAATGGGGTTTAGAGATGTTTAGGTCACCAAGTTAACTTTATATTTAAGGTTTAACTCTTGGTTATCTTATTTAATGTTTACCATGTCTTCTTGTATATTCATACTATATTGTAAATATATTTAATATAATTGTAAATAGATCATACATTGTTCAATTAATGTTATTTTAAACATTATAAAGCCTTTTTTAATAATTGTATATTTTTAGGACTATTATATAATATAATTAAAAAATACTTATTTTAAAAACTCATATTTGTCAATTTATATAATAACCATCTCATTGATTTTTTAAAACCCACAACAACAATATTATTTTGAAAAAACATCATTAATATAAATACAAAAAGTTATAATCATCCATTAAATTATTTTATATAATAAAAAGTTTCAAAATAAATTTATTTCAATATTTCTAATCTCATTTAGTTAAAAACTTCAATAATAAGGTAATCACTATAACACCATTGTGTCATAAATATATTTATATATTTATTTCATAAAATTATAAAAAAAATAAAAAAATGTAGGAAATCCATTTTTCACTCTAATGACTATTTACAGTCAAAATTATCACTTAAATTACACCATATAAAAATTGTTTTACTAAAGTTTAAATTTTTATGTAACATTTTACTTAACTCTAAATTAATTATTATAAAATGTCTTTTTCACTTAAAAGGGGATCCATGGGACGCCAAAATGAACCCAATGAATCCAACGTTCGGACATTTATCATAAAATTGTGTTATTACATGTGTTAGGGTAAATTATTATTATTATAATATTATTTTTTAACTTATTTACCATATTTACCCTTTAACCATAGTATATAAATTTTTTACTGAAGATAATATTCATAATTTCAAAAAATAAATGTTACCTATTTAAACAATATGGACCTCATAATTCCACATTTGGAACCCATTTTTCCAAATTCAAAACACATAATTTCAATAAATTAATTTCAAATTAGTTTCACTTGTCAAAACAAAAAAGCGTGTCTTTAATAAATAATAACTATACAATGATTGACATGTTTTTATGTCAAATTAAAAATTAAAATTACATTTAATATCCAACATTATATTAATGGGTAAAAAAATCTAATTACATTTTAAGACAAATTAAAAAATAGTCTAAAAATATAAATAAATCAGATTAAAAGACAGTTTTGACTTAAAAAGTAGTGTTTTTCACTATTCATTAAAAAAATTAAACTTATTATAATTGTAAAATATTTGGTCCAAATTAGATTATGATGTCACTATTATAAAGAAAAAGTTAATTTTTTTGAAAATATAATATATTAATGTGACAAAAACTATATTTAAAAAATGTTTTCCATCAAAAGGCAGTAATATGACCTTTAAAAAATATGAGTATTTCGTGCCTAAATCCAGATTCACTCTTATTTAAATCCAATAATATTTATGGGATAACTATAATGATATTTAACAAACATATATAATAATAGTTTAATTTTTTTTCATTTTCTCCAATACAAGGAATAAGTGTTAACTACCATTTAAAATAATAATATCATATTTTTTCGGTATAACTCAATTATGTGTGCAATGTATGATTTCAATGTACCACATTGTTGCTTGTTGATTACGCTATCAGAAAAATAGTCCCATTTAATGTAAAACTAATTTCATATTCAGAATTATTAACAAAAATTAAAAATCATTATTCTATAAATACATGGGCTAATACGGTTAACTTATTTAATATTCATAAGGGTAATATTTCTGTTAATAAGGTAATGTTTCAATTCATAATGGTATGTTACTATTAACCAACAACTAGGTTGTTCCTATCAGATTCCAAATAACATAATGATTGCAACATTTTATGTATGTTTCTTGAAATAAGAACACAATGGTGTAAAAATTATGTTTAATGACTTGTTAATAAATATCTACATAAAACAAAGTTTCATTATTGAGATACTCTGTGTTTCTTTCATTAAATTAAATTTATTTGTAATACCTTGAGGTTTTATATTATCTCTTTCTTTAAGAAAATTCATCCTCACAATTTTTATTTACTTATTATTCATGTTAGGTTTCCTTTCCATCATATCATTTTGAGATTACCATGTTTATTATTCAACCATGTGGTTTCTCCACAAAACCAGTACCCTGGTTAATTACCATATTTTGCAATATATTTTCCCTATGATAAACAATCTTGATAGTTCTCTAATCATAAAAATGGTTCATTTCATGCTTTATTTATTTTAGGCTGAAAACATGAGATGAATATGGCACATACATTCTCAACATCAAAACATAAAAAAATTAGTTGTGATAAACTAAGAGTAAAGGGTAATTAGTAGGTGAATTTTCAAACATTACCCAAGATATTATAACGTCAAATGATGTGATAACTTATAATTCCTTTTCTTGAGAAAATGGATAACACTTTTTGAATGAGTGGTTTTATGGACAACATGATTAACTACCTCAAATGAACTTGCATTACTCCTATTATCTTAATAAATATTATTCCACCACTTAGTTTTCCTCATGTGTTACTAAATCATCTAAAACTTTTTTCTACATCCTCTCATAATTCATGTCCCATCAAAATCCAATTCCAAACTTCATTCAAAAAGGATATAGTTCAACACTGTTTTCCATATAATTCAACAAAAGCTTCAATCTGTGAACTGGAATGAAATCTACATTTATAAGAAATA
Source organism: Viscum album (assembly GCA_963277665.1). Taxonomy (NCBI): domain Eukaryota; kingdom Viridiplantae; phylum Streptophyta; class Magnoliopsida; order Santalales; family Viscaceae; genus Viscum; species Viscum album. The sequence goes on along the minus strand of OY728153.1, from coordinate 2,011,880,667 downwards.
TCAATTAATGAAAGATGATGATCCAAAATTCTATAGTATTCTATTGAAAATTCTAGAATCATATCCTTCAATGTATGCATTATTTTATTTGTCTGTCCATCTGATTGAGGATGAAAAGAATTTCGGAAATTTATTTTGGTTCCCATCGACTCTTCAAGGCCTTTCTTAAAGTTATAATTAATCATTGGATCATGGTCATATATAATGGAAATAGGAACTACAATAAACCTATAAACATCATTTTCATACAGTTAAGAAAGCTGATCCAAAAAATTTTATACTGAATAGGAAGAAAAGGTGTTAATTTAGTCATGTGATCAATAATATCCAAGATATAAATGTAACTTTAATATGAATTAGGTAGTCCCACAATGAAGTCCATTGATATATTTTCCCATTTCCTCTCTAAATATAGTGAGGGTTGAATCATCCCATTTGGTAACTTCTACTCTGTCTTAACCAGTTAACATGTCAAACATTTCACAGTAAAATAAGTTGTATCTCTTTTCTATCAATCCCACTAGTAATAATCCTAGAGATATATGTACATATTTTTGCTTCTATGACTAACTAGAAACACATAATATCTTCCCAAACCTCAAAAACACTATCCTTATCATGGTTAAATAATAGAAACTCATTCATTTTAACCAATTATACATTTTCCTATAACTTTTCATATTCTTTATGTGATTCCTTAATTCTGTCTAAAAGGGATGACTACATTGAAAACAAAAAAACAGATGAAATCTATGCATGTAAAAAATTTAATCCAATTTTTATCAAATTATTCACCAAAAGGTCATGTTCTATACAAATCTGGGTTAGTGATTTATTAACATTCTGACTCAATGAATCCTCTAATCTATTTTATGTTCTAGGATTGTAATGAATCATGAAATCATTACCTTTGATTATTTCCATCCATATTAATGTTCTCGTGTATAATTCATTTTGAGTAAATATATACTTCAACCGTTAATGGTCAGTATATATTTAAAATTTTACTCCATATATAATATGTCTCCAAATTAATAATGAAAAAATATAAAAAAATTCCAAATCATGTGTTTGGTGATTTAAATCATAAGTAATAAACTATCATGAGGTATAAGAAATTACTTAATAATTATAAATTAGAACACAACCACACCCCTTAAAAGAAGCATCATTGTATATGAAAAATTCAACACTTCTTGAATGTAGGTTCAGAACTGAATCATTCACCAATATTCTTGTAAATTATTGAAAAAAAATTCCATATATTCCTTTGTTTAGATGAATTATATCTTTTTCGATTAAAAATAGTTAGTAGGATAGATAACCATTTAATGTTTTTAACAAAAATCTAGTAATATCCTACCAATCAATGAAAAATATAAATCTCAGTTATATTTGTGGTTCTTGTCCAATCATTAGAAACTTTTGTTTTCGCAGGATAAATAGTTTTACATCATTAGAAATAATGTGTCCAAGGAAATAATTTGTTATAGAAACAAATAATAGTGTCTGAAATATTTATTTAGTTTTTTTTCATTGATGGTTATCAAAACAACCCTTATATTGATTTCCATGCTCCACTTCACTATTATAATATACCATAATTTCACAAATAAACAAAACTACAAACTTATCCAATAACTCATTAAATATTCTCATCATAAGATCCATTAATACAGTAGGTGAATTAGTTCACCCAAATGAAATAACTACAAATTCATAATTACTAGATATATTATAAAACAGAGTCTTTAGGATGTCTACATTATTTACATTCAACAGATTGTACCTTGACATTAGGTCAACTGTTTAAATAAACTATGCTACCCATAGCTAATCAAACAAATCCCTGATATGAGGGAATTGATACCTATTTTTAATACGGATGTTATTCAAGGATCTATACTCAATATAAAGTATCATTGAACAATCATTCTGTTTAACATAAAATATTGGATCACCCTATAGATATGTGTTATGTTGAATCAATACATAATCTAGTAATTCATGCAAATACATTTCAAATATAAAAAGTTCAATTTGATCCATTCGATATGGGAGGTTTAGAAATTTGATTTGCATCAAGAACTGATTAAATAGTAAACACAACCTCCCGATATGGAATAACACCCAAAACGTCATCAATAAAAAATTAAATTATTCCAATAATACTGCAGTATTATTAATATAATAAGATACCTTTTATTCAAAAATATGTTCATGATACCTTTCCTTTATATATTCGATCAGTTTCATAGTGTCATGATATGTTATTAGTGGTATGGGTTCATTATTGTACACAAAATCAAACACTCTCTGAAAAAAAAGTCTTTTACTCTGTAATTAATTATATCCTAATAAAAAGATTTCCATTTTATACCCCAAACCCATGAATCTCTACTACAGGTAAAAAAACAAATTATTCTAGTAATCTATTTCCTCATAAAAATGTTTTTATATTCCAATAAATTACTCTTTCCAAAATATTTTGTAAATTTTATTTAACATGAGTTGTGGATTAATTTCAAGGGGTGGAATTCCAAAATTTTGGAGAAAATATATAATAAATGACTAAATTTGTATTCTCCAAATCAAAAAAACACATTTTTAAAAAATTTAATTACTATAAATGTACCTAATAACACCACCTTTTATGGTTAAACATTAGATGAAGTGATTGAAAAGAAATTCTCCAAACCCTTCTTCTTCCTGACTTGTTGATTTCCAACCCGACTGACTAGCTTCTAACAAAAATTTGCAAAATGATCCAGTTACACATTGTTAATGAATTTCACAATAGACATCCCATTAGTTTCGAAATCATTTTTCTAGAAATATTGATAAAAATTTCAAAACCTGCCACATCGGTGGCATTTCACTCAATTTACAAGACCTTCACCCGGATGCTTCTTTCCATACTTTTAAAAAGAAGGGAAATTGAATTTCTAAATTCCAGATTCTATTGATTAATTAATCTTTAATGATTTCCAACTCGATTTCATATTATTCTTATAATCACAAGTCACATACATGATAGAAAACCTCCTCTCAACTGTTTTAGGAAAATGAAAACGATTCTCATAAATTTTTAACTCTTCTTAATACAAAACATTTCATGACAATCATTTCAAACCATAGTAAAATATATTAATTTTACTATCAAAATTTCGAGTAACATATGGTATTTATCTAGACAATATTTTAAAGTGGTTTTATTTTCTACAACTAAATCATATTATTTCTTCTTTTGTTCCATTAATTTTTTCCCCATTCTGAGTATAACCATTTTGGTGAAATATGTTTCCCGAAAATGACACTTAAAATAATCCCTTTCTAGACTGTGATGATTATATATTTCTCTAATATAATTACCATAGACCAAAATTGATTTTATTCATCCTAAGAAATGTTAAATGACATTTATTACCTATATACATTACAAATATACCCCACCATATTATATCTTTTCTAAATCATTGATCCATGCTTCAGCAATCACTAGATCTATTGTTCCACTGAATTTTGTAGGATGTTGCCTCATAAAATTCCCCAAAAAGTCATGTTTCTTCATGGTAGGTTTAGTTCCTCTCTAGAATGGTTTCCATCACCATTTATCAACTGATTCAATTAAGAAATTTTTTTCACAAACTCCTCTGTCATGATTCCCCTAAATATATGTTTTAGATTAAAGATATATCAGACTCTTGGTGCCACACTACATCATCCAACATGTTTCTTATACGGAAAACAAATCTAAAATAACATTTGTTACAGAAAAAATTATGGTAATATTTAAATTCAATATCATTTCAAATTAACTATCTTGTAAAAAAATATGTTATGATATTCTATAAACATCATCCTTACCCCTAATTTTATCTAAAAAGTCCTCTGATAGAAAATATGAGGATCCATCCTTAAATAATTACATATTCTTGAGTTTCATATAATAACATACATTCATAAATATTAAAAATCATTTCTGGTTTATAGTATTTGTGAATTAATTAATAAAACATGCATAATATCCCATAATAATTCATGTGGGTACTATAAAGAGTATCCATTTTCTATAAAATATAAATCATTTTAAATAAAAGTTAATTTATTTGAAAAAAATTCACGAAATTTAAATTGTATTGTTTCGTTATCATACACATCATTTCAACCTATGGGATCATTTAAATGAATTTTAGGAGAACAAAAAGAACATTACGATATATAATGAATTAAATCATTAGCCATGTGATAACATAAAACCCAATACAAACAATTTTATAAAAACTCATTCAAATGAATAGGAACCTCATGTAGTTTCCTTAGGACATATTTTCCATATCAATCTTATAATCATCCTTACACATGGAATAAACATTTGGAAGACATCCATCTCTGGAGTACCCATTGTACTAGAGAGCTATAATCAGTCTCACCTATCATATCTTAAGTTATAATGGGCTCAAAAACATATCATGAGCTATAATGGGCTCAAACCAACAAATCATGAGCTCTAATGGGATCTAGCCAACATATCTTGGGCTATTATTGTCTCAATCAAATATAAAAATTCTGTATTAACATATCATATTTTATAAAGAATCATTAAATTAGGATAAATCACTAAATCCATATATATATGATAATAATTTTGAATTTCATTAAAGAGACATTGAAATTTATTTTAAAAGAAAGCCCCTTATAAATATCATTTATGTGTTAACTAACATAATTGAAGGGATATGTGAATTTACATTAGATATAAATAATACATCAAAATTTAAAAAAAATCATGACATAAATAATCTCAAATACCACATATTTAATAATATAGTTGTTTATCCCAATGAATTGAAATTGGGTTAATAATTCCATAACCTTGTGTTCATCTTACATCAAATGCATTTAAAAATATTATATAATGGTGAAAAGATTGTTATTAATACTTAAAATAATCTTAGTAATTTTTATAACACCTTATATGATAATTTTATAACATCATTCCACTCACTAATTTATAATATTATGTTCTTTTGATTGGTTTAGATGCATTCTTTACATTATTTAAATGGTCATTACGTAAAGTATTTTCCTATCCAATCGAATAAAAACACCAAATATTAATTGATATTTTATTAAAATATTTTTATAATATTAAATTATTGCATAAATCATTTTGGTTATATGTTATGAGGATAAATCATTCGATAAATATATATTGATATCTATTTAGATCATTTTTGCAGTTATTTGGAAATCACTTACTAGTTTATTTATAAAACATTAAATTATGTATACATGATAATGACATAACAAGAATGTGGTTATATAATAGAAATTAAAATATTCATAAACAAATAAAATTTTATTATAATATGTTTTTATGGATGTAATGGAAATTGAAAATGCATCATCCAGGATTTTGGAAAATCAGCTCATCAAAAACAGTGTTTTTGTATTTATAATAAGATGATGATTAGAGGAACAATAGTGATGAATTTTTCAATAAACATGATAAGAATCCCATATATATATATAATGGATATTTTTTGATTACTATATAATGGTTAGATAAGATAGTATAATAAAATATATGAGTTTAAAATAAGACACAAGAAATGTAAAGATGATTTTTACCACTTGATCTCTTATCCTTGAGATCCACCTTAAATGCATTAGTGTTAGAATTTCTATGTGATCAGTAGATTGTGTCTGTTGGTAAAAGTCTTGGTAATATTATTGAGTATAATTTAGAAAATTCACAAATCATGATAGGTGTGAGAGGGAGAGGGGAAGAGGGTGGTATTTATAGTGGAGGAGATGAGGGGTAATCCATTATTTTATTAATTATATTTTTATTTTTTTCACATGAAAAGAAATAGTGGAGTTTCAATGACTAAATATAGAAATAGGCCCCTGTTAGTTGGATATAATTTTGATGTATTTCATCCATTTAATAACCCAGTTTTCCGGAGCCCTTTGTAGAAGTCTAGTATGTGTAGTGTTATTACGGTGGATCATGTGGATTCCCGCCCAAGAGTTTTCCAAAAACATGGTTCTAACAAATGGTTCCACTTAAATGGTGGCATTTTCAAAATCTCATCTTTATAGTTTCACAATAATACAGTGGAACCACTAATGGTATCTCCCCAAACCAGTGTCACTGTTATAGTGTCTCACTGAACGGTGTCCCACCCTTTGCCAAATTGTTTTTCGATATTCTGAGTTTTTTTCTAGTTCCACCCCCATTAACGTATCCTTTGAAAAAACAAATGTATTAATAACCATTTTAATATGATTTAATGCCCGTGAAATATGATTCATTCCACCAAGATTGAAGAAACCCATTAGTTACCAAAACATGGGGATTTGTTTCGCATAGTGTTACACCTTGCCTAATCCATTCCAATATTTCCCATTGTAAATGGGTTTTATTCTCTTTAAAAGATATCTATAAAATTCAAATCCATTATATCCAACATAAATGTATTGAATTATAATATGAAAATTTTTCATGATGTGTGAATCCACCCAACCTCATGTTCATTCCACAATCCTACATCATGTACATTGAAATCATCTCCCTGATTTTAGGACATGGGAAGTTCTTAAGCAGAGATTCTATACTGATAATTCCTTTTAGATCTCCTAGTTATCCTAGAGACTTATTTCTGAGACATATCATGTGTCCAGGCCAGAACCATTACTGCTCAGCCTAGGAGTCCTCATAGTTCTTCCTTTGAAAGTCACACAAACCTAGTTCTTGGAGTGACGAGAAAATATCGATCATTTATCATTCACGCAGGGGGTATTCCTTCATCTCTCATTACAGTGCATCATGCGGGGTGAGTGTGAAAATATTTCTTTGATAAATGGATGATTCCAAAACTTAATGAAGACAATAATATGAATTTTAATGTATAAATGGAGTTTTAATTATAGTGATGTTGATGTGTTATACCTTGTTTATGTTTTAAATTGTATGGGCTTTTGTTGAAATAAAATTGTGGATGTTCATTGTACTTTAATCAAACTAATGAACATTTGTTTTTTTAGATAATATTTTGATGGAATGACTATAACATTGAAACTGGTTATTCACGAAAACTTGATTTATTAAATGGATTCCCAATGTATAATATTCATAGTGTGGTCCCCCCGGTTATCTCAATAGAATGAAGGTACATGAAAAATAGTGTGGCTAAATCTAAAATCTGTATTGCTCTGTTTTAGTGAAATGTGTGCTAGATTATTTTTATGCTTTCTAGGGTTATATATTGGGGGATGAAATATTCTTATTGAGAATCATTTTTTTTAAATTTGAGGTTGTATAGAGCCAGTATATGGGGGCTTGGTTTGGCTCCAGTACTCTGAGGGATCCATTTGATCCCTTTTGATGCTATGAGATTACATGAGAATTAGGTGTGAATACTTAAATTGATTTTTGGTCATTTACTTCATCAGTCCGGTGTTTTTTGGCATATGTTTGTGCTTGTTAGTTCCTCATTAGTGTATAATTATTTTCAATAGATTCACTTGAACATGTAAATGAGAACATGTACAATTGGTATGGTTTTCTTGAAATTGGTTGTGCACTGGTTGTAGCTATTGCGTATTTGTGCATGTAGTGATAGTAGTGAGAGTGGTTTTTTACAAGATGGTTGTCTGTATTAGAATCATTAGTTTGGGATGATTAGTTGTTTACATATATTTATAAAATTTAGTTATTGGTTTTCTTATACACACTCCACCCATGTTGGGAACTTAATTCCAAACACCAATATTTCATGGGGGAGGATGTTTTTTTTTCAACATTCATATGAGTGGTCGGTTATTAGCTCTTTTTTCTCCCTCTCCAAGGTATACCATGACTCTTTAGGAAAGCAATGACATACTAAGGATCCCTATGACACAATAACCTTCGGTCAAGGTTTCTTGACGTTTTTGACTTAGGAGTATGTGGTAAGGATTATATCCAAAGTGTTTTAGGGATGTGGCCTAGGTGTCCTTGGGTGCAATAGTGGTTGTTCTGGCCCAGGTGTCTTCAGGCATAGCAGTGGTGGTTACGGACCAGGTATCTGGTGGAGGATGTGTGGTGGGAGTGGCCAAGGGATTAGTGGGCGGGGATGTGTGTATTTTTGTTTCCTGAGTGTCTGTGAATGAGATGTGTGGTTGTGATGACCCATAAGGTTGTTGTTGGGGTGGAAGTGGGACTCCAATTGAACTTGGGGGGGGGGGGGGTTGATGTCTAGGATTTCCAAAATAACTTGTAGGAATATGGTGTAGTGTACACAATTATCGATGTGTTATTACTATTTCCTTACCCTACTTTCATTATATGGGGAGTGTACATCTCTATGGCTGAGTGGAAATTATCCATGATATGTGTTTTGGTGACCTCTACTTTCTTATGAGGAATTATAGTGACTCCTCACATGTACATGATAAATATTTGTTTTCCCTACTAAGTGTACATGTGTACTCACCCGACGTATATAAAACGACATTTAGGTTTCTAGGAGGACCTTGAGGACCAATGCTAGACCTTACTATCTTGGGCATTGGGTGTTTCTTTACTGCTTTTCCTTTAGCTTTTTTTATTTTACTTTGTATTATCTTGTACTTTTATTTAAATTATTTTTAATTGCATGTGGGAAAAGATTGTGGGGTATTTATTTTACTTTCAACTTTTGGAGTTGTTTAGGACATACCATCTTATCTACCATTTTTTGTTATCTAAAAAAGTGTAATTCCTTTCATATTTTGTGTGATTATATGTGATTGGTGCCAGTTTTCACTGCCAATACTATTTAAGGTAGGACTCAAGGTTCATTATCTCTCATTTAACTTGAAGAAGGGAGGGTCTAGTGGTTTTCCATCCCTTATATCATATTGGTGAAGGTGGGTCATGACAGAATGGATTCAAGGGATATATATTCTAGATGATGGTGTAGTATTCCTTGGTATTGTAGTTGGAGGAGTCTTAGTGGAGGGACTTATAGGATAAAGTGATGTTTTATCATTTTATCATAGGCACTACTTTAGATGTATGGTCCGAAGATAGTTAGAATCAGACGATATTCAACAGGAAGTTTTTTGTACCAGAGACGATCCACGACAGTGTTGTCGTTGAGTTCCATAACTCACCCCTAGCATCACATTTTGAAAATTACATGATGTAAAAAGTCTAGATAGGTCAGTTTTGGTTTACAAGAATTAAGCTAGATGTGCCTGATTTGTTTTCATGGTTCCTCATGTTCTAAAAGATAAAGTATGTGCATCGTGTTCTAGGATTTATGTTTCATCCTTTTTACATTCCAATGTGAATGTGGGATGACGTTTCAATGGATTTTTTAAAAGGACTATCTAGAGCCGATGAAGGATGTGATGCCTTTTGGGTAGTGGTGAAATGAATGTCAAAATCATCTCACTTATTAGTGATTTAAGAGTATAGAGATGTGGATAAATTACATAAAAATACATGGGTGAAGTTGTGTGGCTACATAGAGTTCCTAGAACAATCATTTTAGATCGAGATATATTGTTTACATCATGAGTCTAGAAGGTATTGAAACATTTGTTTCGCACCAATCTATGCATTACTAATTCTTTCCACCCTCGTAAGGCTGTTCAGAATGAGAGGACCATCCAAAAATTGGAATATATGTTAGAATCAAGTGGGATAAACCTTAGACAATCATGGGTATGATAGTTGAAACTGGTAGAGTTTTCCTTCAACCATATCAATGAATCTACCATCGGAATGGCTCCATTCGAATCCTTGAATCGATGTTCATGTTGTTCAATTGTGTGATGAGAAGAGGTTGGGGATATGTGTGTTCTTGGCCCAGAGCTGGTGTAGAGCACAAATAAGAAGGTTCAGCATGAGCGTGATATGATAATGGTGGCTCGAGACCAGTAAAAGAAGTATACTGATCATGTGAGGAGAACCTTGGAGTTCGAGATTGGGGACCACTTATTCTTAATAGTCTCCCCTCATCATGGGTAGTAGAGGTTCAGCATAGAAAGTAAGCATTTTCCCAGATTCATTGGAATCATCTAGGTGTTATGGAAAGTCGGTTACGTGGAATATTATCTAGTGCTACCCACGCCGCTATTGAGGGTCCACAACGTCTCCCATGTGTCTCTGTTCCATTAGTATCTAACCGATAACTCACACATCCTCTGGTTGGTATAGGTGGATATCGAGTACGATGCGACATTCGTTGATAAACCAGTTAGGATCGAGGATCGTGAGGAGAAGGTGCTTCATGGGTGGACTATTCCCTTGGCTCGCATGTTATGGAGGCATGATGGCCTCATGTAGCGTACCTTGGAATGGTAGGCACATATGTGTGGCCATTACCTAAAAGTGCTTTAAATTTTGTTTTGTGTTGTTCTATACTTGACTATGATGTAGTGATGGAGCTTGTTAACTATGAGATGAGTTTTTTTCATTATTCATGGAATGTGTTTCATTGCCCCAGCTATGGAGAGGGGAGGACCTTGTCCCTAACCAAGACACATAATGGTGGATGAGATTAAACCCTTGAGGGTGATTCAGTGCTACACAAAGTAGATAATATCATGACATGGGAAAAGGGACTCAATAATTCATAAGTATAGGTGGTGTGACGTTCTATGTTCGTGTGGCCACATTAGGAAGAGGAGCAGTAATACTCCTACAGTTGATCAGTATAGGGGAGAAGTGTTCCTAGATTTCATGGGGGTGTCATCAGGTTGACTTAGAGCTTCCCAAGTTGTTCAGAAGAATGATTTAAAGGATGTTTACTCTTGATAGGTATATTATGGATCATTGTTTGAACCTATTTTTTGCTGGTTGTTTTTTAATTCTAGTGGACTATAAGAGATTGAGATGCACCTGAAGAAATACCCAAGTTTTCCAGATCCCTTCATTTTGTTGAAGACTATTGTCGGTAGTGTTGTTGGGGTGGCATGTGGATTCATTCCCGAGACATTTTTAGAAACTCGGTTCCACAAAATGTTCCACCAAAACAATTCCACTGATATGATGGCACCATGACAGTGGCATCGTCACTGTCACACCATCATGTCCACATACCAAAATGGTTCACCACTTAATATGTCTCACTGAACTATTGGAACCCTTATTGTCACACCATTATGATGTCTCACCAAACAGTGCCCCACCATTTGCAATTTTTTCCCTCTTTGGAGATTTGTTTTCCAGTTCCACCCCCAGTAACGTATCATTTCATGTGAAAGTGTTTTTATACCGTTTTTAATTCCATTTAAACCTAGTAAATGATATTTTGAGCCCCCAATAGTCGGAAGTCCCTTTAGTTACCAAAACATGTGGTTTTTTCCTTGGTTCCATAACTTTCCTTGTGCATTCCAACATCACCAATGTTACATGATTTATTTCATTGTTTATATGGTATCTATTAACAATAAATAGTTATATATACCATCTCCGAGGATAAATATTAAATTAAAATTAATCCCAATGAGTGAATCCTCTCAGATCTGTGGTAAATCCATGATTTGAATTCAAACACTTCAAAGTATTCTCCCACATTTTAGGATCTGGACATTTCATAAGCTGATATCCAATATTCATAATTCCATTTAGTTCTCCAAGTGCTCCTAGAGACTTATTTCAAATATGTATCATGCACCCATTCTGTAACCCTTTTCGTTCAGCCTAGGATTCATTTTAGTTCATCCTTTTCATTCCACGTATGACCAGTTCTTAGCGAGAGGAGAAAACTCCGATCATTGATCATAAATGCTTGTGGTTTTCCTTCCCCACTATTTTATTTTCATTATGTGGGGTGGGTGTGATAATGATTCTTTATTATGTGGATGATTCCAATCCTTAATGAAGATAATAAATTGACTTTTATATTTTAAAAGTGGTGTAAATGATGTTGATATTTATGTATTATACATTTTTATGTTCTGAATTTTTTTGTCTTATGTCCACTTAAAATCATGGTCATTGGTGATCTTTTCTTGTGAACTAATGTTCCCTTATTCTTCTAGATAATATTTTTATTAAATGGATATAACATGTTAAATGGTAAATCATGTAACCTTTATTGATTAATTGGATGCCAAATGAATAAGAATCCTGGTGTGGTAACCCTTCTTAACAAAACAAAATATCGATATTTAAAAAAGGAGTGGTTAAATATGAAAAATTATGTGCTTGTTTCTCATGGTATGTGAGGTGGCTCTGTTTGATTCCTAATGGGGTGATGTAGAGGGGGATGTAATGTTCTAGTTGAGATGTTTTTGGTTTGTAATCCTAAGGCCATGTGGACCAGGTATGTTGGGGCTTGGTTTGGTTCCAGTACAATGAGGGACCATATATATCCCTTTTTTGAGACAGTACATGTGAGTTGGGTGTGAATGATTAAATTACTTCTTTTATATTTCCATTATCAATCTACTGTTGTTTTGTCTTGTGGTTGTGCCTGTAAGTTTCTCGATATAGGAGTGTTATTTTGAATGGAATCAATTAAAAATGAAATTGTTAATTTGTAAAATAGTGATTGTTTTATAGGAATGGGTTGTCAAATGATTTTGGTTGTTGTGTATTTGTCCAGGTTGGGATAGCAGAGAGAGTGGTTTTATACGGGCCGGTTGTATGTTTTGGAACCCTTATGTTTGGATGTGTGCTTCTTTACTTATATGTATAAAACGTAGTTCATGTGTTTCTTATACACAACTATCCATGTTTCTAACTTTATTACAAACACTCCCATTTCATGGTGGAGGGTTTTTTTCACAACATTCATTGGATGGTTATTAACTTATTTATTCTCCCTCTCCCAGGTAGCCCATGATTTTTTAGGTTGACCATGACAACCCAAGGATCACAATAGCTGAAGACCCTTTGGGAAGGGAGTGTTATAGTAGTTCGCCCAAGAGTGTGCATGCATGTTTTTATAAACTGTCATCGGTATGAGGCCCAGGTGACTTTTGTCATGATAGTTTTGTTATGGGCCAGGTGAATTTGGGCATAGCAGTGGTCGTTATGGCCCATGTGTCTCCAGGTGTGCTGCGTGGTTGTGGTAGACCAAGCATCTACAGGTAGGGATGTCCATGGTTGTGGTGTATGTGGGCGAGATGGGTTGTTTTGAAGGCCCAAAAGGGTGTTTTTAGGGCGATAGTGGGACAATTGTAAAACTTGTGGGGGGGAGGTATGATGCCTAGGTTGTCGTAAATAACAATTGGTCGCGCAAGTTTCTAAGAGGAAAGAAGACTTGCAGGCCGAGACTGGGTCGCGCAGGTGACTTGCGCGCCGTCGCGCAGGGTGGTTAATTTGCCTATAAATAATGGACCACCTCACTTTATTCTGGACCGTAGTTCAACACTTTGAGAAATCAGAGCTCCCGTTGTGCAGGTGTGGTGGTCATGCAAGTGGTGTGTATGGTCGCGCATGTGGGACTTGCGCGCTAGGGTGATAGTTGCGCGCCAGTGTTTGAAGCTATGCGCCAGTGTGGAGTTGCACGCCAATATTGGATTGGGTGTAAAAGGAAGTGAGTCGCGCAGGTTTAGAGTTGAGGAAGATTGATTTTCGCAAGTGTCTGAGGAGGACTTGCGCGCCAGTTGTGACTTGCGCACTGATACTTGCGTGCTTTGATTGACTTTCTCACCAAGTACGGTTTATTTCAACAGTGATCTTTAGGCTACGTGGAAACTGGAAGTTTGCCCGATACCTTTGGTGCAAAGAGAGATTCATCTACAGGTGAAAATTGGGCTTCAATAGAGCATCTACACACAGAGGGAGATGCATTCCTTCATGTAAATGAAGAGACTTGCTGGTCTATAAACTGTGAGTGGATTCCTTTCAAGAGCAGTGAGAAAAAGAAGAGAAAGAAGGTGATCCTCTCCACCGGCAGTGACCCAGAGAGAGAGAAATAGGGAGTGACCCTTGGGGAAGCAGTGAGCTGGCCCTAAACATTGTAAAGGCAGTGAGGCTGGGCATAGAAGTGATCTAGCCCGAATATTGTAATCCACAGATATTGATGTTTAGTGGAATTGGTACGACTGGACACCTGTTGGTGTAGGCTCCTTGGACGTAGCCCTTTGTGGTGAACCATGTAAAATTGATGTGTTCAATGCATGATTTACAATCTATTTACATTTTGCAACAGGAAAGATAGAGAAGAGTGTTTTTCTTAACATCAGAACAAGATCAGAACGGGTGTTAATTTTAAATCAGTCATACCCTGATTACCCCCCCCCTCTCAGGGTATTCAGCCTTATGGACCTAACAATAGGTAACAGAGGGAATGTTTGACAGTTGTTCTCCTCTCAATAGAGGTCACTATTTATAATGGGATTCTGATATTCGACGGATGTAATTTTCAGATATGGAAGAATTGAATGCAACACTATTTTTGATCTTTGGGAATGGATGTGTTTTCGGCAGCTATGCATGGTATCACAACTGATATTGATAGTGGTGCATTATCATAAGCTGAACATAGAGAGTTGGATGCTGATTCCAAAGCAATCAATGCCTTAGGGGGAGCCCTATCTAATCCCATTTATACAAGGGTGATGTCATGAAAAATGTCACATGACAAGTGGGAAAAGCTTTTGAATATATATAAAGGGGATAAAAGGTGAGAGAGGCAAAGTTGCAAGTGTTGTGAACAAGTATGAAGATCTGAGAATGAACCTGAATGAGTATGTTGATGCATTCTTTGACAGGGTAAATGTTGTGGTAGAAGACATGTGGGGTCTTGGAGAAATTATTGAAGATATAAAAATTGTAAAGCGCATATTGAGAAAACTTCCACCTCAGTTCGATCTGAATGTTTCTATTTTGGAAGAAAAAGTCCCAAAAGAACTAGCATTGGATAACCTGCACATCACTATTATTTCATATGAAATGAGAAATGATGATAATGAGACTGTGGAAAAGGGGAAATCCAAAGAGGTGGCATTTAAAGCCATGAAGAAGCTCACCATTGAAGATTCTAATGAGGAAGAAGAGACAGATGATGTTAAGTCATTCCTTTCTTCAAATCTGCGAAGAGGAAGAGGGAAGTTTAAAGGGAAACTTCCACTAGATTGCATCCGATGTGGAAAGGTTGGTCATCTTGCGGAATGATTCCCCAAGAAGATTCAAGATAATGATAATGATGATGATGAAGTTGAAATTCCCAAGAAGAAGACTTCAACGTTTGTGAAAGGGAAGAAACAATTCAATAAAAATTTCGTCAAGAAAAAGAATCTTATTTCATAAGAATTTGAATGTTCAGATGAGTCTGAGGATGAAGAGGTTGGGGAAATAGAAAATTGCATATATCGTGGGGTAAATTCCTTGGTGGCGATTGTTGGTATTTCTCAGAAAAAGGAAGAAGCTGATGCTGAAGAAGAAGAAGAAATTGAAGGGAGAGTTGATATGGATGTCAAATTGGAAGCATCTCTTGAGGAGATAGACGTTTGAAGAGCCAAAATAAAGAAATCCAATAAAGTGGTTCATGATGCCAAACTCTATATGCAATAATAGGATGAAGAACAGTCTGATCTGTTAGAAGAAATTGATAGACTAAAATCCTCAACACCAGAGAGCCCAGAAAATATTGTTGAGTATAATCTTAAAATTGAGGAAAAAATGAAAGAAATTGATTGTTTGACTAACACAAGAAAGAAGCAGGTAAGATGTATCATAGAGCTTGAAGAAAAAGTGTTCAATCTGTGACAAAAAATTAAGGATCAAGAAAAACTCTGGACCCCCAATGTGCTATCAGAAAATCAGGCCATTCAGAAGAAAGGGAAGATAAAAGAGGAGCCTAGTAGTTCAGCAGGGAAGAAGCAGCAATTGCGCTCAGATGTTAAGGACATTTCAGGGCTGAATCTGGAACAAAAATATGTGACAATTGTAGTTAGACTGCAAGAAACCGTCCCGAAATTGAAGGATGATTTGGGAACAAAACTGAATCATAATATTCATACATCCCAAAGTGAAAATCTAAGTGATGAAGTAACACAAAGGAATGCATCCTATATCAGATGTTATTGCTGTGGGAAAATGGGACATTCACAATATTTGTGTTCCATAGCCAAGAGATATAGAAGGGAATAGGAATAGAGATGGCAGCCAAACAGCGAATGGTTTTCCAGAACATATTTTGAAGGACACTATTTTTGGTGCGGAGGATTTGGACACATGGCTAGGTACTGCACTTCGACCATTCAGAAAAATGTTCCAAAGCAGAATTAAAATTACCGCAAGCAGCAGATCAATAAACCGTCAACTGAGTTAAAAGTTCAGAACAAATTTTTAGCTATGTAATATGAAGCTGGTCCATCATACTCTGAGAAAGATTAGAAGCCTCAATCCATGCCGAGTATGAAAGAAAAAGTATGGGCCAAGAAGAAGATAATTAAGAAGGCTGTAGTTGCTGAAATTTCCCTTAAATAATCAGATCGTTCCGGTGTGTGGATTCTTGATAGTGGTTGTATGTCTCACATGATAGGCAATAAGGATCTGGTTACAGGCATAAAATATGTCAAAGAAGGAGTTTTCAAATTTGGAAATGATGAAGGCCTGAAGATTGTTGGCTCAGGGAAAGCCAAGTTTGGGAGCAAAGAAATGAGACGTGCTGATGTCTTGGTAGTATAGGGTCTTAGTCATAACTTTCTTAGCATCAGTCAACATTGTGACTCTGGTCACTCTATCCGATTTACCAAGAAGATGTGTTTTTCCAAGGGAAAAGATGGGGCAATTGTTTTGCAGAGAAATAGGACAAAAGGGAATCTGTACCTTGTAATTGGAGAAGAAGATATGTGTCTCTTATTCAGAGAGGAACAAAACCAATTGTGGCATAAGAGACTTGGTCATCTATGCAAACCATATATGGAAGAGTTGGTAAAGTGTGATGCTGGTAGAGACCTTCCCAAACTATCATGTGATCACACTCATACATGTGATGCTTGCCAACACGGGAAGATCATCAGAAAGACATACAGGGCAAAGGAACAGAAATCAACTAGAGTTCTTGAATTGGTGCATGATGATGTATGTGGACCTATGTCACCATAGCTATAAATGGGAAAAGGTACTATGTTTTTTTCATTGATGATTATAGCAGAATGGCTTGGGTATTTGTTGTTACCGATAAAACATAGTTGTTCAGTTGCATAAAGCAGTATAAGAGGGAATCAGAAAAGATGGTTAGGCAGAAAATATTGAAGTTCCGTACTGATAACGGTACAGAATTCACAAACAGTCAAGTGGAAGAATATATCGAGAAACATGGGATAAGGCATCATGTTTCATCAGTGAAAACTCCCCAATTGAATGTAGTGTTTGAATGGAGAAATCGGATCATCAACAACATGGCTAGAATGATGCTTATTGATAAAGACCTACCAGAGAAATTTTGGAAGGAAGCTGTTTTTACATCGGTATATGTTTCGAACAGGTCTTTGTTGTGTCCTAAGAAAGGGAAGACTCCGTATGAACTGTTTTACAGAAAGAATCCAATGCTTAAATACATTTGAATCTTTGGAAGTATGTGTTTCATTCTCAACAATGAAAATCACAGGAAGTTTGAGGTATGAGGAGATGAGGGGATATTCCTTGGCTACTCAGGGAAATGAAAAGCATATATATTATTCAACAAGAGGCTGGGAAAAATTGTTGAGAGAAATGATGTCACTATAGTGGAAAATGAACAGAATACTCAACGATCCAGTGAACAGATCCTGGATGAAAGTGATGATGAGGTAAGAAACACAGGGGGAGCAGAAGTAGTATAGGCTGACTCAGAAGAAGACACTGATGATGAACAAGAATGTACCAGGTCTGTGTCTACAAGGAAGCCAAAGAGTCGATCTGAAATTGATAGGAAGAATATCATTGGTGATCAGACAGCTCCAATTCAGACTCGAAGAATGCAATCGTTACAACAAACATCGTTTTGGTCTCAGGTTGAGCCGAAATGTTTTTCCGATGCAGCTGAAGTTGAAAACTGGGTTCAGGATATGAATGAAGAGCTTGATCAGATTGAGAAGAACCAGACATGGGAGATTATTTCGAGGCCAGCAGATAAGAGTGTCATCGAGACTAAATGGGTATATCGCAACAAGATGAATGAAGATTGAAATTTGATTCGAATCAAAGCACTGACAGTGTGTAAGGGATACTCCCAAATAGAGGGAATAGATGTAGATGAGACATTTTCATTGGTTGCAAGCCTGGAGACGATCAGATTATTTTTGGCCATAGCCGTGCAAAGAAAGTTCAAAGTGTTCCAGATGGATGTCAAATCCGCATTCATGAATAGGGTTCTGAAAGAAGAGGTGTATATTGAGCAGCCAGATGGTTTTTTCATTCATGAGGATGAGAACAATGTTTGCAGGCTGATGAAGGATTTGTATGGGATGAAACAAGCACCAAGGGCATGGTACTCCAGGATTGATCAGCACTTAAAGAAGCTTGGTTTTCAGTGTGGGGAGTTGATTACAATCTTTATTTCAGAAATGAAATAATCAAAGGATGATGGTGTTGGTTTATGTCTATGGCATAATATTTGGCGGATCAGATGAAGCTCAGTGCAGTCAGTTTTCTGAATTCATGAAAAAGTAGTTTGAAATGTCAATGATTGGAGAGATAACGTTTTCTCATGGTTTACAGGTGACACAACGAAGGAATGGAACATTCATTTCTCAATCTAAATATTCCATGGAGGTCCTTAGAAGTTTTGGAATGGAAAATTCCTAGGACATGAGGACTCCAGTTGCTACCCAGATAAAATTATCAAAAGATGAGGATGGAAAAGTAGTTAATATCACAGTGCATAGGGAAATCATTGGAAGTCTGTTGTACTTAACCGCAACAAGGCCTGATATTGTTGTCGCCACATGCCAAGCAGTGAGATATCAGAGTAATCCCAAGGAAAGCCACATGCTTGTAGTGAAAGGAATACTTCGGTATATCCGAGGCACAGTGGATTTCGTCTTGACATATACTGACAAATCTGAGACAGAGTTATTGGGATATATTGTTGAAGACTGGTACAGTTCATCATATGATAGAAAATCTACGTCAAGTGGTGCATTCTATCTTGGTGGATTGTGTATTTCATGGCTATGCAAGAAGAAAGATTGCATTTTGTTGAGCACCGCAGAAGCTGAGTATATTGCAGCCACTCAAGCATGCACACAGTTATTGTGGATGAAGCAGCAGCTTGTAGATATGGGAGTTGAAGTGAAGTATCCAATCGGAATCCAGTGTGATAACTCAAGTTCTATAAATTAGAGAAAAAATCTCGTCCATTACTAAAGGAAAAAGTACATTGAGATAAAGTATCATTTTTTCAAGGAGAAGGTTGAGCAGGGAATCCTGAAGTTGGAGTATATGCCTAAAAAGCTCTAGGTTGCAGACATTCTGACAAAGGCCTTACCCAAGACAGATTTTGAGGGGAATCGACTAGCTCTGGGAGTTCACTCGATTCCCCGCACTTGAAATAGTGTGGATGTGGAACCACCACCCCTTCTCCCCGAGGTATGATGTATTTTTTCCTAATGTGCTGATATGTGTTCTCTACTATGTTACAGACTACAAAGGAGTGTCCTTTATGTTCATTGAAAAAGGGGGAGAAAATAGTGATTGTTCCCAGAGAGACAATGTGGTGGTTTGATAAATCATGAATGAAATTAGGAGAAGTTGGCAAGTGGAGCAGCCAGATAGGGGGTGTTGAGGTTAGTTGAACGTCCTTAGCCAGAGAATAGCTTGGAAAACACAGTAAATAGGGCTAATGAGGTGCTGAAGCTGTGAGCAGAAAGGGGGGGCATATTAAATCTGACGATGCTAGAAGTGATCGATCAAAGGATAGATATCACGATAGCTGAGGATCGTGATAAAAGCATAAGATTGGTGTTGGAGAGTGTGGATGTCAGAGGTGAAGTGATTCATTGATGAACATTTCATTTAATCTTATTTCTCACGCCGATAATTGCTCGTGTGGGATTATAGTATTGGTTTAGTAAATCTTTTATCTCTATCAGAATCGAAAAAGGTGAATGGTGGCTGAAGAATCAACGATGTATCTTTTTATGTAAGAGATGTCAACAAACCGAAAGGGGGATATTGTTGAAAAAAATCCCTCAAGGCATCATTGAAGTATTTTTGAGGTGATTGTGTTTGTTGAAAAAGTGGACATCTGGGTAGTCATTGTTGAAAAAGCAAAACAATGACATACAAATTTGTTGACAAAGTGTATTTCATGATGGAATGTCAACTTCAAGAGCTGAGGTCAACGATCAATGTTTGATTCAAGAACGTCGACCAAAGGAATGGATGATCTGGAGGCGGTACAAAAGTGTTTTTGGAAAGGGGACTTGCACGCTGAGGACTTGGAGTATAGGAAACTTGTGTTCTATATGTTTTTCAAGATCAGAAGATCAAAATATGGCTAAGGAAACAGGTTCTCGCATGATTGGGAGTTGGTCGCGCAAGTGTCTAAGAGGACCGAAGACTTGCGCACCGAGACTGGGTCACGTAGGTGACTTGCGCGCCATCGCACAGGGTGGTCAATTTTCCTATAAATACTAGACCACCCCTCTTCATTCCGAACCAGAGTTCAACACATTGTGAAATCAGAGCTCCCGTCGCGCAGGTGTGGTGGTCGCGCAAGTGGTTTGCGTGGTCACGCAAGTGGGACTTGTGCGCCATGGTGATAGTTGTGCGCCAGTGTTTGAAGTTGAACACCTGTGTGGAGTTGCACACCAAAATTGGATTTGGCGTAAAAGGAAGTGAGTCACACAGGTTAAGAGTTGAGGAAGCTTTATTCTCGCAAGTGTCTGAGGAGGACTTGCGTGGTGAGATTGACTTGCGCGCCAAGTAAGGTTTATTTCCAGCTATGATTTTCGGGCTGCGTGGAAGCTGGAAGTTTTCCTGATACCTTCGGTGCAAAGATAGATTCATCTACGGGTGAAAATTGGCCTTCAACAGAGCATCTACACACAGAGGAATATGCATTCCTTCATGCAAATGAAGAGACCTGCAGGTCTATAAACTATGAGTGTATCCTTCTAAGAGCAGTGAGCAAAGGAAGATAAAGAAGGTGATCCTCTCCACCGGCAGTGATCCAGAGAGAGAGAAATAGGGATTGACCCTTGGGGAAGTAGTGAGCAGAACCTAAACATTGTAACGACAGTGAGTTTGGGCATATAAGTGATCTATCCCGAACATTGTAATCCATATCTAGTGAAGTTTAGTTTAATTGGTACGAACGACATTTTTTCGGTGTATGCACCTTGGACGTAGCCCTTTGCGGTGAACCAAGTAAAATTGATGTTTCCTATGCATGCTTTAATTTCTATTTACTTTGTGCAACTGGAAAGAGAGAGAAGAGTGTTTTGTTTAATAGCGAAACAAGATCAGAACGGGTGTTAATTTTAAATTAGTCATACCCTGATTCACCCACCCCCATCTCAGGGTATTCAGCCTTGTGGACCTAACAATTGGTGTCAGAGGGAATGGTTGACAGTTGTTATAATCTCAATGGTGGTCACTATTCATAAAGGGATTCTGATCATCGACGGATGTAATCTTCAGATATGGAAGAATCTAATGCAACACTATTTCCGATCTTTGGGAATGGATGTGTTTTCAGCAGCTATGCATGGTATCACAGCTGATATTGATAGTGGTGCATTATCAGAAGCTGAACATAGAGAGTTGGATGATGATTCCAAAGAAATCAATGCCTTAGGGGGAGCCCTCTCCAATCCCATTTATACAAGGGAGATGTCATGAAAAATGTAACATTCCACGTGAGAATAGATTTTGAATATATATGATGGGGATTCAAAGGTGAGAGAGGCAAAGATGCAAGTGTTGTGGAACAAGAATGAAGATCTGAGAATGCACCTGAATGAGTCTATTGATGCTTTCTTTGACAGGGTAAATGATGTGGTAGAAGACATGCGGGGTCTTGGAGAAATTATCGAAGATATAAAAATTGTGAAGCGCATATTGAGAAAACATACACCTCAGTTCAATCCGAAAGTTTCTATTTTGGAAGAAAAAGACCCAAGGAACTGACATTGGATAAACTGCACAACACTCTTATTGCATATGAAATGAGAAATGATGATAACAAGACTGTGGAAAAGTGGGAATCCAAAGAGGTGGCAATTAAATCAATGAATAAGCTATCCATTGAAGATTATAATGAGGAAGAAGAGACAGGTGAGGTGATGTCATTCATTTCTTCAAATCTGCAAAGAAGAAGAGGGATGTTTAAAGGGAAACTTCCACTAGCATGATTTCGATATGGAATGGTTAGTCATCTTACAGATTCTTTCCCTGAGAAGTTTAAAGATAACTATAATGATGATGATGAAGTTGAAATTCACAAGAAGAAGACTTCAACATTTTTGAAAGGCAAGAAACAATTCAATAGAAATTTCTTCAAGAAAAAGAATCTTCTTTCACAAGAATTTGAAAGTTCAGATGAGTCTGAGAATGAAGAGGTTGAGGAAATAGAAAATTGTAGAGATCGTAGGGTAAATTCCTTGGTGGTGACTGTTGGTAGTTCTCAGAAAAAGGAATAGGCTGACACTGAAGAAGAAGAAGAAATTGAAGGGAGAGTTGATATGGAAGCTGAATTGGAAGCAAGTCTTGAATAGATAGATGTTTGGAAAGCCAAAAAGATGAAATCCAATAATGTGGTCCGTGATGCCAAACTCTATATCCTACAACAGGATGAAGAAAAGTCTGAGCTGTTAGAAGAAATTGATAGACTAAAATCCTCAACACCAGAGAGCTCAGAAAATATTATTGAGTATAAGATTAAAATTGAGGAACAAAATAAGGAAATTGATTTTTTGACTAACACTGGAAAGGAGAAGGTCAAATGTATCAAATAGATTGAATAAGAAGTGGTCAGTCTGCGACAAAAAATTAAGGATCAAGAAAAACTCTTGACACCCAATGTTATATCAGAAAAGAAGGCCATTCAGAAGAAAGGGATGATGAAAGAGGCGCCTAGCAGTTCAGCAGGGAAGAAGCAGCAATTGAGCTCAGATGTTAAGGTAATTTCAGACTGAATTCGGAACAAAAATCTATGACAATTGCAATCAGACCTCAAGCAACCGTCTCGAAATTGAAGGTTGATTTGGGCACAAAACAGAATCAGAATATTCTGAGATCCCAAAGTAAAAATCGTAGTGCTGAAGTATCACGAAGAAATGCATCCTATATCAGATGTTATTGCTTTGGTAAAATGGGAAATTCATAGTATGTATGTTCCATAGCCAAGAGATATAGAAGGGAATAGTAACAGAGATGGAAGCCAAACAGAGAATGGTTTTTCAGAAAATATTTTGAAGGAATTTGTTTTTGGTGCGGAGGATTCAGACACTTGGCTAGGTACTACACTTCGACCATTCCG
The DNA here is from genome assembly GCA_963277665.1 of Viscum album. Taxonomy (NCBI): domain Eukaryota; kingdom Viridiplantae; phylum Streptophyta; class Magnoliopsida; order Santalales; family Viscaceae; genus Viscum; species Viscum album. The sequence continues at coordinate 2,011,857,259 of OY728153.1, read as the reverse complement.
AAAAATGTGCCAAAGAAGAATCAAAATGTTCACAAGCAGCAGATCAATAAACCAACATGTGATTTTAATGTTCAGAATAAATTTGCATCTATGTATGATTAAACATGTCCATCATACTCTGAGAAAGAACAGAAGCCTCAATCCGTGCCGAGTATGAAAGAAAAAGTATGGGCTAAAAAGAAGAAAATTGAGAAGGACGTAGTTGCTGAAATTTCCCTTAAAGCATCATATTGTTCTGGTGTGTGGATTCATCATAGTGTTTGTACATCTCACATGATAGGCAACAAGGATCTGGTTATAGGTATAAAATATAACAAAGAAGGAGTTTTCAAATTTGGAAATGATGAAGGCCTGAAGATTGCTGGCTCAGGGAAAGCCATGTTTTGGAGAAAAGAAATGAGATGTGCTGATGTATTGGTAGTAGAGGGTCTCAGTCATAAATTTCTTAGAGTCAGTCAACTATATGACTCTAGGAACTCTATCTGATTAACAAGAATATGTGTATTACCAAGGGAAAATATGGGAAAGTTGTTCTGCAGGGAAAAACGACAAAAGGGAATCTCTACCTTGTAAGTGGAGAAGAATATATGTGTCTCTTATCTAGAGAGGAAGAAAACCAATTGTGGCATAAGAGACTTGGTCATCTATGACAACCATCTATGGAAGATCTGGTAACGTGTGATGCTGCTAGAGACCATCCCAAACTATCACATGATCACACTCATATGTGTGATTTTTCCAACAAGGGATGATCATCAAAAATTCATACTGGCCAAAGGAACAGAAATCAACTGGTGTGCTTGAATTGGTTCATGCTGATGTATGTGTACCTATCTCACCACGATCCATAAATATGAAAATTTACTATGTTCATTTCATTGATGATTATAACAGAATGGCTTGGGTATTTGTTGTTACCCATAAGACAGAGGTGTTCAGTTGCATAAAGCAGTATAGGAGGGAATCAGAAAAGATTCTTGGGTAGAAACGTTTGATGTTCCGTACAGATAATGGTACAGAATTCAGAAACAGTCAAGTGGAAGAATATCTCTAGAAACACGGGATAAGGCATCAAGTTTTATCAGTGAAAACTCCCCAACAGAATGGAGTGGTTGAAAGGAGAAATCGGATCATCAACAACATTTCTAGAACGATTCTTATTGATAAAGTCCTACCAGATAAATTTTGGAAGGAAGCAGTTTTGACATCGGTATATGTTTCGAACAGGTCTCTGTTGTGTCCCAATCAAGGGAATACTCCATATGAACTGTGGTATGGAAAGATCCCAACGCTGAAATGCTTTCGAATCATTGGAACTAAGTGTTTCATTCTCAACAAAGAAAATCACAAGAATTTTGTGGTATGAGGAGATGAGGGGATATTCATTGGCTACTCGGGGAATAGAAATCCATATAAATGCTTCAACAAGAGGCTGGAAATTTTTTTTGAGAGCAATGATGTCACTATAGTTGAAAATGAATAGAATACTCAACGATCTAGTGAATAGATCCTGGATGAAAGTGATGATGAGGTAAGCAACACAGGGGGAGAAGAAGTGGTAGAGGCTGACTCAGAAGAAGAAACTGATGATGAACAAGAAAGTGTCAAGTCTGCATCTACAAGGAAGCCAAAGTGTCAAGATGAAATTGATAGGAAGAATATCATTGGTGATCAGACAGCTCCAGTTCAGACACGAAGAATGAAATCGTTACAACAAACATTGTTTTTGTCTCTGGTGGAGCCGAAATGTTTTTTCAATGCAGCTGAAAATGAAAACTGGGTTCAGGCTATGGATGAAGAGCTTGATCAAAATGAGAAGAACCAAACATGGAAGAATGTTTCGAGGCCAGAAGATAAGAATGTCATCGAGACTAAATGGGTCTATCGCAACAATATGAATGAGGATGTGAATGTGATTTGAAAAGAAAGAACGACTAGTGTGGAAGGGATACTCCCAGATAGAGGGAATAGTTGTAAATGAGACATTTTCACTGGTTGCAAAGCTGGAGACAATCAGATTATTTTTGGCCATAGCAGTGCAAACAATGTTCAAAGTGTTCCAGATGGATGTAAAATCCAAATTCTTGAATGAGGTTCTGGAAGAAGAGGTGTATATTGAGCAACTAGATGTTTTTATCATTAATGAGGATGAGAACAATGTTCGCAGGCTGAAGAAGGCGTTGTATGGGCTGAAACAAGCACCAAGGGCATGGTACTCCAGGCTTGATCAGTACTTAAAGAATCTTGGTTTTCATCGTGGGGGAGTGGATTGCAATCTTTATTTTAGCAATGAAAGGAATCAAAGGATGATGGTGTTGGTTTATGTCGATGACATAATATTTGGCAGATCAGATGAAGATCAATGCATGCAGTTTTCCGAATTCATGAAAAATGAGTTTGAAATGTCAATGATTGGAGAGATAACGTTTTTCCATGGTCTACAGGTCACACAACGAAGGACTGAAACATTTATTTATCAATCTAAATATGCCAAGGAGGTCCTCAGAAGGTTTGCAATGGAAAATTCCTAGGAGATGAAGACTCTGATTGCTACCGGATGAAATTATAAAAAGATGAGGTTGGAAAGGTAGTTAATATCACAGAGTATAGGGAAATCATTGGATATCTATTGTAATTAACCGCAACAAGGCCTGATATTGATTTCACCACATTCTAAGAAACAAGATATTAGAGTAATCACAAGGAAATCCACATTCTTTGCAGTGAAAAGAATACTTCGGTATATCCGGGGCACATTGGATTTCAGCTAGACATATACTGACAAATATTAGACCGAGTTATTGGGATATACTGATGCAGACTGGGCCGGTTCAGTAGATGATAGAAAATCAATTTCAGGTGGTGCATTATATCTTGGTGGATTGTGTATTTCTTGAATAAGAAAGAAGCAAGATTGCATTTCGTAGAGCACCGCAGAAGCTGAGTATATTGTAGCCACTCAAGCATGCACACAGTTGTTGTGGATGAAGTAGCAACTTGAAGATATGGGAGTTGAAGTGAAGTATACAATTGGAATCCAGTGTGATAACTCAAGTGCTATAAATCATAGCAAAAATCCCTTCCAGCACACAAGGATAAATCACATTGAGATAAAGTATCATTTTATCAAGGAGAAGGTTGTTCAGGGAATCGTGAAGTTGGAGTACGTGCCTACAGATCTCCAGGTTGCTAACATTATGACAAAGGCCTTACCCAAGGTAGCTTTTGAGAGGCATCGACTTGCTCTGGGAGTTCAGTCAATTCACCGCACATGAAATAGTGTGGATGTGGAACCACCCCCATCCCCCCGACGTATGATTTATTTTTCTCTAATGTGCTGATATGTGTTCACTACTATGTTACAGACTACAAAAGAGTGTACTTTGGGTTCGATGAAAAAGGGGGAGAAAATAGTGATTGTTCTTGGGGAGACAATGTGGAGATTTGATAAATCAGGAATGATATACGGAGAAGCTGACAAGTGGAGCTTCCAGATAGTGGGAGTTGAAGCTTGTTGAACATGCTTAGCCAAAGATTAGGTTGGACAACACAAGAAATAGTGCTAAAGAGGTGTTGAAGCTGCGAGTAGAAAGGGGGAGCGTATTATATTTGACGATACTAGAAGTGATCGATCAAAGGATAGATATCACGACAGCGGAGGATCGTGATAAAATCAGAAGAGTGGTGTTGGAGAGTGTGGATGTCAGAGGTGAAGTGATTCATTGATGAACTTTTCATTTACTATTGTTTCTCACGCGGAGCATTGCTCATGTGGGCTTAGAGTATGTGTTGAGTAAATCCTTGATCGCTATCAGAATCGCAAAATGCGAATGGTGGATGAATAATCAACGATATATCTTTTTATGGAAGAGTTGTCAACAAACCGAAACGGGGAGATTGTTGGGAAAAAATTCCTCAAGGAATCATTGAAGTATTTTTGATGTGATTGTGTTTGTTGAAAATGTGGACATCTGAGTAGTGATTGATGACAAAGAAAAACAATGACATACAAATTTGTTGACAAAGAGGATTTCATGATGAAATGTCGAGTTCTAGAGATGAGTTCAACAATCTATGTTTGATTACAGAATGTTGAAAAAAGCAATAGATGATATGGATGCGGTACAAAAGAACAGATACAAGGTGGCGTCGTTTTCTAGTGTTTGCCAAATTGTTGGTCCTGAAAATCGACAAATGAAGAAAAGTGTTTTTGAAAAAGGGACTTGCGCGCCGAGGACTTGGAGTATAGGAAATTTGTGTGACATTTGTTTTTCAAGATCATAAAATTAAAATATGGCTAAGGAAACAGGTTATCACATGTTTGGGAGTTGGTTGCACAAGTTTCTAAGAGGACAGAAGACTTGCGCGCCGAGACTGGGTCATGCAGGTGACTTGCGCGCCGTCACGCAAGGTGGTCAATTATCCAATAAATACTGGACCACCCCTCTTCATTCCGAACTGGAGTTCAACACTTTGAGAAATCAGAGTTCCCATCGCGCAGGTGTGCTGGTTATGCAAGTGGTGTGTGTGGTCGTGCAGGTGGGACTTGCACGCTAGGGTGATAGTTGCACGCCAGTGTTTGAAGCTGCGCTCCAGTGTGGATTTGCGCGCCAATATTTGATTGGGCTTAAATGGAAGTGAGTCGCGCAGGTTTAGAGTTGAAGAATCTTGAATCATGCAAGTGTATGAGGAGGCCTTGCACGCCAGTTATGACTTGCGTGCCGATACTTGCATGCTGAGATTGACTTGCACGCCGAGTAAGGTTTATTTCCATCAGTGATATTCAGGCTGCATGGAAGCTGGACGTTTGCCCGATACCTTCGGTGCAAATAGAGATTCATCTACTGGTGAAAATTGGGCTTCAACAGAGCATCTACACACATGGGAATATGAATTCATTCATGCAAATGAAGAGACCTGCAGGTCTATAAACTGTGAGTGGATTCCATCCAAGATTAGTGAGCAAAGGAAGAGAAAGAAGGTGAGCCTCTCCACCGGCAGTGAGCCAGAGAGAGAGAAACAGGGAGTGACCCTTGGGGAAGCAGTGAGATGACCATAAACATTGTAAAGGCAGTGATCCTGGGCATAGAAGTGATCTAGCCCGAACATTGTAATCCACAGCTAGTGAAGATTAGTGGAATTGGTACGACCGGAAACATGTCGGCGTATGCTCCTTGGACTTAGATTTTTGTGGTGAAACAAGTGAAATTGTTGTGTCCTATGCATTCTTTACATTCTATTTACTTTGTGCAACAAGAAAGATATATAAGAGTGTTTTTCTTAACAGCGAAACAAGATCAGAACGGGTGTTAATTTTAAATTAGTCATACCTTGATTCACCCCCCATCCCCCCTCTCAGGGTATTCAGCCTTGGGGACCTAACATTTAATTTACATTAATGGTGTTATTTTGGGATTGAGATTTGGTGAGGCTGGGTGGATAGTTTCGTAGCTAGGTGTTTTGGTTACCTCTAATTTCTCATGGGGAATTACAGTTCCGCCTCAATTATGCCGGAGAGCTTTTGGTATTCCATACTGAGTATACATTTGTAATCAACCTGTATATGTAAAACTGCTTTACGGTTTCCAATAGGACCTCGAGGACCATTCTAGATACTACTATCGTGAGCATTGTGAGTTCTTGTTGATGCTTTTCCTTTCCTGTGGTACTTTCCCTTGGAATTTCTTATACACGGTATCACATTAAATTGGACATGCATGTGGGAATGGATTTTTTGGGTTTTTCATTTATATTACGCTTTTGGAAATGTTCAGAACATACTATCTTATCTCCTGATCATTTTCCAGAAAAGGGTATTGTCTTCCATATTATGTGAGATTCTATACCCTTTGTGATAGTCGCGGCTCTGGGGCCTGTTGAAGGCGGGACTCAAGGGTCACTATCTCTCCTTCAACATGAAGAATGAAGGGTCTGACAGTTTTCTGTCTATTCTATCATCATGGTGAGGGATTATCGTGACATTCCATGTCTCATGCATCATGTATAAAGTCTTTTATTTATCACATTTAATACATTATCAAATTTCACTATTCTCCAAAAATTCTTGTTTTTCAGAAAAATCCCAATAAATCACCCTCAAAAACATTTCAACATGTAGAATTAAAAAGAGATCCCAATATTATGAAAATATTTTTCTAAATATTAGAAATAATATATCTAATGTAAAAAATTAATTTTTTTAAAAAAATATTATTAAAACTACAGATAATTTTATAACACTTGGAAAAATTAATCAATGTCTCATAAAATTAAATTAAAATCATATGATAATAATTTATGATTAAAATTAATGAAAATAGATTTTCATTATATTTTATTTATTTAATAATAAATTCTAATTTAATATTCTTGAAATACAAAACTACCAACACGTATATATTGATCATATTATTAACTATAAGATGACTTTTTATTATACATTTATTTGCGAGGTTACTACATATTTAGATGATTTTACAATTCATAGGGGTCATATTACAATTCATAAGTATCATATGACAATTCATATTGGTATGTTAATATTCATTAGGTTATGTTACTATTAACTAAAAATTATGTTGATCCAATCAGAATCCAAATAACTTACTGATTGCAACCATGTATGTCTGTTTGGAACCATTTAAAACACCGCACTGGAATAATTAAGTTTAGCGACTAATTTATAAAAATCTACATAAAAAATTTCATTATATAGAGAATAAATGTCTAATAAATTAAATAAAATTTATTTCTAATACCTTCGGTTTTTACATTTGAAGATTGTCAAATAATAATATTTCAACACCCATTTATTAATAATATTTTTCTAAAATTACCATCCTCATCTGATAACTACATCATTTTGAATGTATATTTTGATTCCTAAAGTATGAAACATATACATTGGTCTTATTCAAATTGTATCAAGGATCATAAAAATATGATAATTATCATTTTTAATCAATATATACACTTTTATGACCATTCATATAATGTGATTTTGAATAATGAATAACACCACTTCATGGAGATGTTAGTCTATTTGGAAACATGAGTGATGCTTCCAATTATCGATGGTTATAAATAAAATGGAGGAAAATGATAATTAAACATTTTATAATTATTATAATATAATAAATATCGTGTACTTATTTATTAAATTAATGATCATTACCATTTTTTGTAGTGAAATAATGACTAACTAATCACAATGATTAATGGAGGTGGTAGTCCACACAAAACAATGAGTGATGTTATTATGTTCCAATAGATTGGATGGTGAAGTGGAAAATAATATATTATATTTTTAAAAGAACTATTTAATTGAAATTATTATATATAAATACCCAATATAGAATATTAAAAACCAAGTATTATATTGATGAAAAACTAATCATATCTCGAAGTGGTGTTGGTGTTCCTGACATATAAACAAATAACAATTTGATTCCCCATTATATGGAATGTATGAGGGATTGTTTATTCCATAATTATGATAATTTCTTATAATATTTATGATTCAATGTTTTTCATTATATTATGGAAAAAATATATTTTTTTAAGGTGGAAGAAAAATTAAAATTTGATGAGCTTAGTTGAAATATATAAATCTTATCTGAGAAACCTCCATTAACATAAACCTTTTAAATTATTAGGATATAATTTTGTGGAAAATAAGAGATTATATTGGATGAAGGGATTGAATCTATAATTTTTTAGCTGTATTTTAATGCTCTGAACCTGCACTTCTATATTTTGTAAATATAAATGGTCTATAGTTTTTTAAATACAATAGACAATAATAACCTAATATATTACACATTAATACCTTTTCTAATCTAGAATTTGGAGGTTTATACAAATAAATTACAAATAAAATAAGTTGTTATAAAAAAAATATAATAAACCAAATGCATCACATGCCCTTATAACATAAGTGAAACTACTTGACTAAGACCATCTAATTGACTTGTGAAAATAATTTTATTATAAAGGATGAGTATTAAATTTCACAGTAAGGGTTTTCAAACCCTTTGAAAAAAAATTATTATTACTCTGAAAACCCTATAATATATAAAAAATACACATCCTTTAAAACAATATATATATAATCCAGGGATTTTTTTCATAACATTTTGCAATATTGTCAATAAAAAACTTTATGGTAACATGAAACATTAAAGGCTATTCGATCCAACTAACTTTTTTAAGGGTTGGGTTCACTCCCACTTCCCTATCATGTTTACAGAGTTCATGTTACAATCTTATTTAAAACATTTAATGATTTAATTATGAATATATTTGTTTTATACTATAGTTTTTTCATAAAAAACATAATAATTTGTTAAATAAAAATATATACGCATATTTATTTATATATGTAAAAATATTATCAATCATATAAAATAAATTGTTTAATTTAGTATAACCAAATCTCTTGTTTTTTTAGAAATTTCATATCTACCTTTAATTTTAAATGACTTTCATTTACAAAATAATCAATCAAAATGTTAATATTATTTAAAACTCAACCATGAATAATATTTTTTAAAAAATATTTTCTCATCAAATTTATGTATTTAATAATTATGCCAAAATAGAAACCCATCACATTAAAACAGTAGCAATAGTAAATTTTTATTCACATAAATTACTAGATATATCATTTTTCTTACTCAGTATAATCATTATTAAAAAATAAAAATGTAAAAATGTAAACATTTATGAAAAATATTACATCCTAGAATCAGTTGTAAATATGATCTTGTTCAAGATCTTGATATGAAATTTAATAAAATTTTAATAAATGATTTTCATGTGCATTCAAATAATGCATTAATAGTTAAATGTGTCTAATTAATAATTCTCATACCTTATGTATAAAAATATTTTTAATTTTGAGGATACAATATTGGTACAATAAAATATTATTACTTTAAAATATTACATAATATTATAATTGAAATTTAATACAAAAAACTCATACAATTAATATATTTTAAAATATTATAATAACCTTATATAAAAACGTTCATAATTATAATGAAAACCTAGAAATAACATACACACATATATATTGATTAATAATATAGATTTTGGAATTCATGAAAATAATATAATACATGTACACAAATTTTAAATTCCAATCTATAGAATATAAACATAAAGTTTCGTAAATATCAAGTACATATACATCCAAAAATAAAAATAAACATGAAATTTGAAATATAAAAATATAAATGTGTTATTTTATTTAAATAAATTATTACTCCACTTATGATACACTCAATTATAAGTTTGATGATTTAAAATAAAAATAAAATAATACTTTTACATTATTTAAATAGTAATAAAATACAATTTTCATAGAAAAAATCATTAGAATAAAAATTACCTATAAAATTAAACTCATTAAGAATAGAATTAAACTATAGAAGGATATTTTCAGTGTTAGGATAGAACGTGTTACATGATTTATTTATCTCATAATTATATCATGAGTGGATTGAAACACCCAAGTAGTGTGTCCAACACTTCATCAAGGTGAGCAGAACACAATATTGATAAACAAAGAGGTAGCGGTGTTTTAAAATAATGGATCATATGTTGAACCCTAGCCTTTATATTATATATATATATACATAATTTCATTCCACAATAGACAATAGTATTAGATAATACTTCTAATCAATATAGCATGTCGAATGAGATGAATTGATATTTAATATGTGTCTATATATACAGAATGACTCAAGGGGGAATGGAAGGAAAAGAAAAATATATAAAGTTTACATTATTGATTTAAAAATATACATATTATAACAAATGATGATTGGTTCTGAGAATTCTTAATCAAGAAGCTTTTATGCTCATCCAATTGAAAAATAAGAATAACAAAATATTAATCAATTTGGAAAAATTTGAATTTTATACAAATTAATTAAAAAATTAAATGGGCCTAAAGATGCTAAATTATTGGATGAATAATATAGAGGAAGAAATAATTGAAAAAACATATGAACCTATTACCGTCAAATTTATATAAATCCCAAATATTGTCAGATTCATAGTTCTAAAAATAATATTAACACCTATATCGTATAGATTGAATTAGATCTAAGACTAAATCCCATGGATCTGGATTTTGATGCTTAATTCAAATCCCATAACCATATATGAAATTGTATGATTATGCTTGGAAAAATCACATTAGGGGTAGATTTTCCTTGGTAAATTCTAAACCCTTACTGATGGTCGTTCTCTATTGACCACAACCACTATAGCTATAGTCAAAACATCCACTCGTAAAATACATGTTCGACCAATGCTCAACCCTATATGGATTTGGCACTAGAAGTTGTCTCTCACTCTATTCCCTATTTGGATGACACCCCAAAATGTTTCATCCGTATTTTTTAAATTCATTATTTCATTGTCAATATTAATATGTAATTATTTTCTCATAGTTATTAAATTCCATTTTGTTAATATTTTAATAATAAATATTATATCAAAAATATATATTTCAGATCATACGAAATATTAACAAAATATATTTTCTTTAGTATATTTATATCATTCATTGATATATATATTTGAAATGTACTTTTATTAATATTAAAATTTTCAAAAATAACATATTTCATTTAATTTTTTATATTTTTTATGTGTCATATTTTTAGTTTTTATTATATATAAATTTAAATTAAATGTTTTTCATATTAATTAAAAATATAATGTACAAAATAAATAATCAATTTAGTTTAAAAAATGATTTATCATATTAAAACATGTTTTTATTACATAAAATCATTTGTTTTAATTTCATACTTCTTTTAAAAAAAATTACAAAATTTAAGCATAGTTTTGGTTTTTAATTTTAAATTGAAATAGTTATCATAAAAAAATTATAATATATTAATGTAAATAAATAATTAAACATAGCTATAAATGATGAATATATTTTATCATAATTTAAGAAAAATTAATTTATTTAATGAATATAATATTTCTCAAAAAGTGATATTTTATAATTTACACCAAATATAATTTTTATTATGTAGAATATCACAGTTCAATAATGTTTTCTATGTTTCATATTTTGTTCTAAATTATAAAAAAAATAATAAATTAATACTTATTTAAAATAAAATATTTATTTAAATTATTTGGAAGTTTCATTATCCCCTCTTTAATATAACTGTACCCTCTTACTATATTAATAGTACTTATGAAAATTATGATTTTCCACATTCAAAATTAAATAAAAACTAGAATTAATAATATTCTATACTCTTCTGGTTATAATTACCTCAAACGTCAAGGTCTCAACTCTATATATTTATGGACCACCACCCTAATTACATGTGTAAGGCTCTGATCCTGTTCTTCTGGATTCAGTATAGAAAAATTATGTGTATTTTGTTTACAAAAATACAATTTAAAAAACACATCCAACATTTTACACTACATGACATTTTCCAGTCTACACTAGTGAAAAAACAAATTTTAATATCGTATTTTTATTTTTGATGTCGATTTTTTATAGACTTCTATAAAGGTGACATAAAACATAGTATTTTCAGCATCGATTTTCTAAAAATAGATGCTGAAAATTAATGTTTTTTAGAGTTTTGGTATTGATTTAATTAATAAACTGAGACATATAACTGATTTTCTGCCTTAGTTTTATGTACAACCAACACTGAATCTCAAATAATATGTGGTTTATGGCAACAATTTTGGATAAACCCGATGCCGAAAAAGCCTTATTTTTAAATACATGTGTCTGTTTTTCAAATAACTGATGAAATAAGTTAATTTATTTTGGAAAAAATTGAAAAACAACATTTACAATAAAATTCAATCCCATGTAAAAACACATAATACAAAAATAAAATTGTATTTATCAATTAATTCATTTGATTCAATGAAATATTTAATGATCAATAAATCTTATAAAAAATTTAAAAAAACATTATAGTGGCCCTTGAGAGAACTCAATGAATTCTATTTAAAGATAAATGCATCAATATATATCATGAATACTTGTAATAGGATTCCATTAATGATATTTTCTATTGAATGTATTACCACACCTATGGAAGGATTATGTGGTAGTTGGAACAATTAGACCTTCATGATAAGATTATACCAGTGTGGTTGACCTGGCACAAGAAAATGACTATGATGTACCTATGATAGGCTTGTGGCTAGACCTAAAATTCAATTCATTATCTATACAATGTTCTATTCATGAAATTTATGTGACGTAGATATCATGTACATGTTCACTCATCTTTATTGTGGTCTTACTCAATACACGATGCCTTAAGGATACTGTGTAATATGCTTAATTCACTTTTGGATTGTTCTTGGTTACTTCTAAAGTATTTTTAATATTTTTTCCATAGAGTTGTATCAGGTACAATAAGGGTTATTCCTAGCTTCGATAGTACATAGCCTCTCAGCACATGTATTCTTGATTATTTATTCTTTCATATACCATGAAAAAACAAAAAAACATACCGATAGTTACAAAACAATTTAGAAAAGTAAAAATATTAAACAATCAAAATAAAGTAGAATAAAAATTCATGTACCTAAAATCTATTGTAGTCTCATTATTTTTTATTGTTGAAGAATTAATTTTATTAGGTTCAAAAAGCTAATATATCCAAGGAGTTAGTTTTTTGATCCCAAATGTAATATTATTTATAAATATTAAAATATACATACCTCAAATCCTAAATTGACATAACAAATTGTTCGCAAAAATAGATTGAATATTAGTTATATAATATTGATAATAAGAATGTGAATCATTTAATTCCTACAATAACATTCAATGATATGAGATAAAAATTAGAATATTATGGAAAAAATTATAAAAAATTAATACAACTAACAATATCAAATTCAGTAGTTTCCCTGGTTGTAAACATCTCTTACATGAATCATAGAATATAATAACTACAATAAAAAATTCCTTTTTGGCGATGACAATATAGTTATAAATCATTAAAATGTTAATAAAAATCAATATATAATAGAATCTCAGAATAAATGCTAATATAAAAACTAATTACATGTACTTCCCCATATGTTATAATATTCGAAGTCATTATCGATTTGTATTCCTTGATAACTTTTTTCAATGAACTGCAATTTCATATATTTGAACTAATAAGAAATATATAAATTATGAGAATAGAATATAATGGAATTATAAGAAACAATAAAAACACAACATTCTAATGAGGTTGAAATTTTTGTTACAAACATTCCCTAATGAAGATATAATCCAATATTCTGTGAATTCGCTTGGGAATAATATGCCCATAATCTAATACCCCTTAAAATACAAAAAGTTCACAATTAATGATATTAAAATGACCATTAGTTCGTAATTTTTTTTTACTTATCAATAAATTCCATAAACTAGCACTAAATCATCATATATGATAATCTATCACACATATATGCAACTATTTGAGGATTCTTCACATGTTTCACTTCTATATAAATGAATTATGGATCTATAAAACCATAAATTTCTTTATTTTTATTTTGTAGAAGAAGAATTTGTAGATACCTAATTTAATATATATATATATATAGTCTAATTAAAATAATCTTTTATTAATTAAATAAAAATTCAAATGTAAATTTACTTACTCAGTATACAACTACACCACATTCAAGTGTAGATCTTCAAAATATACTAGATACATGATATCTTCTTAGAGTAATATCATGGGATATTCTCTTCCACATATATCAATCATCATCCAAAAATAATAGGTATAATTCAATGAAGATGATTCCTGAGATAATCTTTGTATCCCTTGAGAAATATCTGATGTATCTACAGTTGATTGTTCCTAATCATTTTTTTTTCATTTGTGTAGCTTCGTTTTCTTTTGGATAATCCTATATAAGAGAAATGTCAGAAAAATTTATAATTAATTTTGTATAATTTGTAATTAAAATTACAAAAACATATACCTCATATGAAATATAATGAAGCCAACTAGCTGACCAAATAAAAAAATGACCCAAAAAACCCCAAATCTGGTTATCTCTGCGATATGAAATTGTAGTAGATCATTAAGATCTACAATATAGAGTAATTATGATCGAGAAAGACCCATATACATAGGGTGGTGATATAGTATCCCCCAAAAAAGAACGATTACTAAAGCAACAATATGAATGTGAGGATCTACAAAAAAACTCATGATATATATTTTAGTTCGATTGAGGTAGTATAGAATCAATGAAGATGGGGTAGGGTAGTCTGGGTAAAGGCTGGGAAGGGTAAAGAATGAAAAATTTATAATAGAGTTAATAATTAATTTCCAACGGCCCAAAGATCATCAAATGTTATTATAATAAAGCCCCCTTTTAAGGGAAGAAGGGGGAACCAAAACAGACTTCATGACATTAAGACAAATCACGAATCGAAGGTCAAAGAGATTAAAACCATACAGAAAACATGGAGTTACCCCTCCCAAGCATTCGATCAGATGCATCTCTCCACCATTTCAAGGCTGTTCGGCAAGCAAGTGTCCTCTGTGAAAGCACAGGCCCGATCCGATGACTGACATTATACCCTATCAAACTACCAAATCTGAAAAGCCTGCAATGATGAACTGCCAGCTGTAGAACCTCCTCTCGGTAGTTCCATGTGGTCTGGCCTGAATTCATTATCTTCCTCCCTCCACTTCATTTAATTCCAAAAACTAGAGGCACCTTCAGAATCAAACCATAAAAACAAACAACATCCCCCATACTGTAGAACCTTCACACCAGGCCACCAGATTTCTCCTCCAACATGAAGTTATCAGACAAAGAAACACAAAAGCCAAACAATGCCAACCAAATTTTCCAGCATAGCAGATTCACCTAAACATATTAAACACCATCGAAATAGAACAACAACTCAATTGAAATACCCCACTCCACGGAACAATATCTGAGGATGCCTCCTAGGACACCGTGTCCGAATAAATGCACTTCCTAGAGCTTGCTATCAACAAATGCATCTGACCGACTGGGAGAGCAGTGAAGGAAGCATTAAACCTGAGCAGCAAAGATTTGAACATGGCTTCAACGGAGAGGCAACCACCAGAACCATCCCAAAAAAACCCCAATACACCATACACCAACACCTATAGTGGATCATCCTCACATCCAAAATCACCATGAAAACCACCATTCAAATCCGGCTTAGAGAGAGTGGTGGAGACATGGTGTAAGAGAAAAGGAACAGAGCGAAGATGAGTCTGAGCCACAAACTTTCCACCTTCAAATCCAAACCATTAAAACAAACAAAAACAATAGTACAAAACATTGAATCCACCATTGTAGAACCCATGATGGATTTCGAAACAAACAAGTTGTAGGAGGCCAAATGAACCCGCAGTGAATCTGGGATTCTCCGGCAACAACCCCAGCAGAAGAGAAACAACCACACACCTCAAATAGAACATATCAGAAGAAGCCAAACCTCCCCCCTCTGATTCATGTGTATCTGGCATCGAGTCACATTGGAACTCACTCGATGTCGAAGGCCAGCCGAAACCTGATCTGGAGACCAGAAGTCATCGGCTGCCACAATGACACGTGCCGATACCAGGCAAGCCACTGTGCTGACGCCAAGCCATGATCCAGTCGCCGAAAGATGAAGCCAAGATCCAGTCCACCGGAGCCCGCCGATTTGAGATCCAAACCACACCATGGACCAAAAGCAACACACCTCCACCGAGCCGGGTTGTAGATCTCCGATGTTAGGACAAAACAACGGACCGGAGGAGGGAAGGAGAAAATACATGATGGAAACCCTAGGTGGTCGGGAGGGAAGGGGGGAGACACCGCACAGAGGCCGGATGCCATGGACCAGAAGTCGTCCTGGCAAGCAGGACCAAAAACGTGATCCACCGACCCCAAATCATGTTAATAATTTAATAAATAGAAAAATTGATAACAAAAAATCAATATACCTGGGAAAGCTTCTCATACGGTACAATGTAGGCAGATGGGGTAGGGTAGTCCAGCTGAGCAGATTGGGAAGGCTGAATAAAGAAAAAGTTATATTAGTGATTATAATTTATAAAATATAAAAACTGCTATGAAATAAATAATATACATGTTAAGGATGGTCATACAGTGTGGGGTTGGCAGATGTGGTACGGTAGTCTGGGTGAGCTGGCCGGGAATAACAAAAAATGAAAAAGTTATATTAGTTATTATAATTTATAAAATTGATAAACTAATAACAAATAAATAATATACCATGGAAGGCTACTCATATGGGTTGGTGTTGGAAGATGGGGAATGTTAGTCTGAATGAGTAGGTTGGAAAAGAGAAAAATGAAAAAGTAATATTAGTGTTTATAATTTATAAAATTGAAAATATGATGATAAATAAATAATATACCCGAGAAGGTTGTGCAGACTCTGACTATCTTTCCATGTGTTATAACAAAACCTTCTACACTGATACTTAAATTTTTAACCCATAGACTATTTCTTATCATTCAACTCTACATTTATGGATTCTACTTCTGGGTCTCTTGATTTCATACTCTTACCAAATACCATCATAAAGCTAACACCCACCTGAAATCCTCTAACACGACCGGGGTGTTCTTATTTTCCCAAAGCAGTGGCTTGGATGCCCATCCTACAATCACTGATAAAATAGACTTGTGTCTCTTTCTCTAGAATTTCATCATGAACTGAAAGGTTAAAATGTAATATTAATGTTTATTGTTATGAAATATCAAAATTGAAAAAAATTAAATAATATTTATATATAATTTTATCTGATACATGATTATCTTCTTCTGTAAGATAATATTCATTTTTAAATCTACACACTTGTTGACATTTTTTACGGTGAGTTGGAGGAGACTGAGGACCAAATTGGACCTCTTCTGAACAACTACCAGATCGAGCTCTTAATACTTCCAATTTTTCCTCAGTCATTTTCTGCTTCAAATACGAGTAACATCTAAGTGATATTGTATGAGGGTATACATTTCACAACTGGATCTCATGACGAGATCTCATAGAGGCCTATTATATAAAATAAACTACTAATTAATATAAACAATTTTTAATAAATTTTACAATATAAAAAATTATTATACCTGATATTTTGATTCATTTCGACTATAAACAAATCACTTCCATGTAGCTTCATCTATAAATGGATACATGAGGCATGGTATTTCAAATCATCTCTTTAAAAAGAAATATTTTTTTGGTCAGTTTTGTTTTAAAATCATTACATAGAACTGCTTCTAAATAGAGATTACTTTAAATGATTTATTTATTTTCATCAAAATTGAATTCCATCTATAATTGAATAAATAAAATATGACATTTAAAATATATAATATTAAAAAATGGTATAAAATACGTCAATTAAGATATTTTACCATCACGGCCTCCCAAAGATATTATTTCTCCATCATATCCACTGAATACCATTCATGATATAAAATACAAATCCTGTAATGGCCCTTCATAGCTATATAACGTACAAACTAAACTGCATTTTGGCTAATTGCATTATTATCATCATCAAAACATATTTTTAATCTGTCACCATCACGATCCAGAGATTGTTTGGTAAACATGTAATACCATGTTTTCCAACATGAGATCATGATTTGGAAGTTGTAATAGGAGAATTCTCCTTTGTTGGCGACACATCATTAGTCCTACCAAAAAAAATTGTAAATTAAACGATTTATTTCATTAAATAAGTATATTGTTGAATATTTAATAATATGTACAAATAGATATACCTCAGTAAATGATCATATCTATCTATATCTGAAATTTCTACCATAAATTCTATTGAAATTTTGTGAACCTACATATCATTATAAAACTGAATATTTATAAACAAGGAAGATAAACAATAAGTTTGTATAAAAATATGGATAAATTTTTAATTTTAAAAAATTTAAAAAAATATAAATATTTATCAAAAAAATTTGAGACTAATTTAGTGTATTTTTATAGGCCTTCATCATGATGATTACATACTACATGCACCGTTTCTATCTTATACACACTGTAATCATCTAGAAATTTCGTAATAGATAAATGAGGATTATGTAAATCACTAACATTATCAGCAACATCTTCATCTCATAAATGGTATCATAATCTTTGCTGAACAATTATCCACTGATCATTTTATGGATCAATGACATAAAATACTTCCTTTTCATGCGTCTCCATGACAAATGGTTCCTCGTTGTGATTAAATTATTTCAAATAAACCTGTTTAAAAAAATATTCATAATGATTCACAACACTATTACTAGAATCCCAATTACACTTAAAAATGTTGACTCTAAATCTAATATAATAACTTTACAATATTTATTCTATAACTCCAATATATTGTGTTGATGCAAAAATTCTGTTTTTATCTTTGGAACTCGAAAAATGTACTATTTTAGAAAATACCGTCACACCACTGTTCGGAATAGTACTCCTGTCATCTAATTTTTTTGTATAAAATGTGTAGCCATTGATATCAAAATTAGACCATGTGATCAAATTAAGAGACGGTCCTCCAACTAACCACTTCAATATTTCAAATGCATATATATCTATGGTGACATTCACTTTAAACCACAAACCAAGTGAATTCTTATGTTGAATCATCCATATATTTTAATTTCTTTTCTGAAATCAAAACATTAATTCAACAATATGGGTGTATATATATGATTGAACATCATTTGTGTTGATTAGAATGTATGAATGTGAAAGCATCACTTCATAACGTGGAATTAAATTTACCTTTAAGCCTCAAACCCCAATACCTTCACTATCAAATGTCATATGTCAAGATATCAGATAACCAATATACTCTATCTCATACAAATACTCAGTACACATCTCCATAACCTCTTCTAATACATATTTATAAACATTATAGGCCTCTGTTCAATAATGATTTTTAAGACATCCCATCAAAATTTCCATATATCTTTCAAAAGGATACATCCATTTTTAATAAATAGGTTTTCATGTTCTTTTCTCATGCACCAAATGAATCTGTATATGAACCAATATATCAAAAAGCATGGGTGGGAAATACATATCTAGATGAACAAGAATAAGAGTGGCTTCATTATCCAAAAAATATTACTAATTTGGATCAATGAGTTTTCTATAAATGGATTTGAAAAAATTACATAACCTCATGATAGTATTTCTGACAGTTGTTGTCAAAATACCACAGACTTCTACTGGTAGAAGTTTTTTCTTCATCATATAGAAATCATGATATTTCAAACCTATTAATTTATAATCCTTCAATGAAACAAAAATATTCACATTTTAATAAAAACCACTACGTACTTTAGTACCATTAATACAATAACATAAATTCAACTTTTTCAATCTTTCTTAATGTGTGTCAAGCTGAAAGTAAATATATTTTATTACATTTTAAAGTGGGAGATAACTCCAAAAAAATTCTCATTAATATCACACCCAGTCTATCATTTAATCCAACTTTTTTATTTTCTTTTTTTTGTATAACAAACTACCAATCAATGTGTCACATATATGTTTCTCAATATGCATAACATTTATGTTATGTTTTATATCTAAAAATCACCAACATGGTACTTCAAAAAAATAGACTGCTTCTTCATGATATTTCATTGAAGATCAGAAAACCTTTTCATTCCATATGTCAACTCAATATCTTTCACCCTGTGATAATATTCTTCACCTAACAATTGTTGAGTGGGAATTTTGTATTCTTGCAACCCATTAAATTCATCTTTCAGTCTACAATAAGGATGATAAATTCTCAAAAATATACAACGTCCCATGTACACCATCTTTCATCCATTACGAAATTGATAATATGAAGTCTATTCTTCACAAATTGGACATTCTTTATATCCCATAACACTATATCCCTATATTTCTCCACATTCATGAAAGTCATTTATAGTGAACTTTATTATATCATGTAAAATATAATACTTTTTCTTGTTTGCATCAAAAACATTAATACAAGCCTCCCAGAGCTGGTTCGAACCATCAATTAATGGTGAATGATACCAATAAATATGAATTCCCTATTGTTTTAGTCTAAAAATCATCAATCTCATCATTAAATAATTTTTCTTTATACGTAGATATGGGGGAAAAGTTGTACACTACCTGCAAAACAGCCTATGAACTATGTTGGCTACAGAGACTCCAATATGGATATGTTCCATCAGCACCCAATCGTTTTCTGAGATTTCATACTTCACTTCCAAAATCATGAATTTTTTAATCAAAACTCTTCCACTATGCTGAATCGGTAGGGTTCCATAAGTTACCATTAAATATGTGATCTTATAAATGAAATATTTACCTTTTTTCAGAAATTGAATTTGAAAATAGATGCTTAAAGGATAAATTATTGGAATGTACCAAATTGCATTAGCAGGATTTTTGATTCTGGTACAAAAAATGAATCACAATTGAAATATCAGAATTTTATGAAAAAAATTCTGGATGATATCATTGGAATGTAGAAAATTTATTTTTCATAAAGTTAGGTGACATCACCTGAGAATGAATATGATTTTACCTTCCCTTCGATCATATAGCATGATGTCACACATGTTGGAAAACATGATAAATATTTATTTTCTTTCTAATATAGCACACAATCATTGGGTCAAGCATGTATCTTTTTAAACCCCAATCCCATTGGTCATAATATTTTATTTTCCTCATAATTGGAATCATGAAGCCAATTTCCTTCTAGAAGTAGCTCTTTTAGAAGCTCAAGTAAGAGGGATAAACCTTGATCAATCCAATCATTTTTTCTTTTAAGATAAATATTCTCAAAACTAATGATTACACTGTATATTTTGCTTCACCCTTAGAATAAAGGTATCTCTAAATCTCCATACAATTTTTCAACAATTATGATCCATTCAATATCGGATAACACAATTATATAGTTTCTGATAAATGGTGTTATCCGATATTGAATGTATAACAAAATTATGATCCATTCAATATTGGATAACACAATTATGATCCATTCAATATAGAATAGCAAAAAATATTTGGTGAATATATTTAAACAAAAAAATATATTTAAATATAAATATTTATATTTTCTGATAAATTGTAAACAAAATTCATTTAATAAAAACTAAAGATAATCAGACATAAAACATCATATATTAAAAAATTTACTAATAATAAACCATTAAGTTTTATATTATATACATGTGTTATATTGATAATATAATTAAATTAGAACATCAATAATCTAAATTTTATTAGTTCATTTTATAGATTTGTTGCATTATTTCAAAGTTTCATTTGTCAAAATTATTGATGATTACATTAATTTAAAGGGTTAAAAATAATTTACTATTAGTAATATGAAATAATAATTGCAGTAAATGTTCATATTATAACTGAAATCAATCCTAATACAGCCGAAATTTTGAAAAAAAGAAATTAAATAAAAAAGTAAATTAATATATCTTACAACACATTTGGGTGAGGTAACAACAAAATCCTTTGAGGAATAATAAGCGGTTTTAGAGGTAGGCTTTGGGGGTAACCCTCACCATCACTATAAACACATGAGTGGTTCCCCCAGGGAGAGAGTTGTGAATAAGTGGCATCAGATATTTTGGTTTTGGTTTATGGCATCAGTTAGATTTGGAAACATGTAAGGAATGCATGTGTTTGTTGAGAAATGATACTAGTTGATCCTGGTGCATGATATTGACTAGGGATACTAGTTAGGATATAGGACTTTAGAACCCTCTATGATTTGATGAATGGAATATTAGTTAACCAAATTACCAAGTGAAATGGTGATGCATTTTGGGTATAGACCTAGTAAAGGTAAATACATCATGATTGTTTTCATTTTTGTTTGATTGAAGTATTATTTTTGGAAATTTAATGATCTAAATTAATTTATTTTTATTATATAAAATCCATGATTCAAAGAGTTCATAAATTTGTGGGTAAGTGTGAATAAGAACATGGTTATTTTATCAACTACTAAATTAAACATGATTTTGTAAAATGTGGTAAAATACAATAGCCATGTTTATAAATTAAACTAATGTAAAGTAAAAACATGGATAAATGATTTTTTATTGTGACATAAACTTATCAAGGGATTATTTTTTTAATGTCATGAAATTCATAAGAGGTGTCATAACATAACAAATTTAGATCAAGAACATTGACTGATCACTGTTTGGGATGACTGGTAAATATGTTCCAACACATTTCCAATAAAATATAAACTAATATTTGAATCAAAAAAATATGAAAATTAAATGATAAATGATTTATAATCAAAATTAAAAAAAACATAAAAAATTTAGAATTCAACCTGATAATATACAGGCCATCCAAAATTTGAATCATATAATGCTTTGAAAAATTAAACACTATAATATCTAGAAAAAAATTGATTGTAACAATGAAAAATAAAAATAAACAATAACCTAAAATCAAACCGTATTGAATGACTCTCAGAATGTAATTCAGAAGAAAAAATAATCCATATAAGATTAAAAAAGAGAATATAAGGAAGAGAGCAGACTACAAATTGTGAAAATATAATTAAATAGTCAACAATGGTAGTTCGAGATCCCAAATAAAGCATTGAAGTCATCATGAGTATAGAGTATCCACTGTAGGTTTCTTTGTTGATGAATGAAAAATATGAAGGTTGGCTGATCCCATAATTTTCTAAATGTCTTTTAATGTCGGCTTTTTATTAAAACTTACTTTGAAATTTTTAAAAAACATTCCACATTAACTTTTCTTAAAACCGACACTGATGACATATTTATTTTACATTCCGCAATGTTTTTTACAGACACTGTGGTGGAAAGTATTCAGTTTTTTCTTCAGCATCAGTTTTCTGAAAAACCGATGACGAAAATAAAAATGATGGTATCAGTTTTCCTAAAAACCAACACGAAAAAAATATTTTTTATACTTTTTTCATTAGTTTTAGAATATACCGACACCACAAATTTTTTAATTCTAGTTTTTTGCGTTAGTTTTATGGAAACTCAATGCCAAAAACCACTCATAAATCATTGTGGCATTGTGTTTCAGAAAACAGATGTGAAAAATTAATCACTAAAACCATCGGCATTGGATTATGAAAAAATGAAGTAATTAATTCGATGTTAAAACGTCTATTTCTACTAGTGATATATTTTGTAGGATTATACATATTAATTACAAATTACAAAATTTATACAAATATATAAATTTGAACATAAAACCCCCACCTCAAAAAGTTGTCATAAAAAGATCATCGCGGGAAAACGGCATCGCAATGGTCATTTGATGACGCCGTTGGTGAGCATCCAAGAAGAGGATGTCATCTCAAACCGGCTGTAGAGTAAGGAAAGATATGCCCATCGTCTCTCCTTGGTGCTCCAACATTCTTCACATTCTTCATCGAGGAAGAAGAAGTTCTCCAAGACCGTAAGAGTTCTCTCCTCTATTCCACACCATGCGAGCCCCCACCTCCTTCAATTTTTCCAACACCCCATTAAACCCCCCCTATTGCAATTAATTGTGTAACACACCCACTTCCCCTCTTTATGACATGGAAACTCTCGCAATTAATTATATTATTAAATGCTCTTCAATTAAGTTAATTAATTCAATGAGATCTTTTGGATTTCAAATTAATGTTGGCATGTGTGTGCGTTGATAAAATAAGACAAGGTCTTATTTTATTGTGGGTAGATTCATGGTGTGGAATAGAGGAGATAACTCTTGCGGTCTTGAATAACTTCTTCTTCCTTGTTGAAGAATGCGAAGAATGCCATAGCACCAAGGAGAAAAGACATGCCAATCTCTCACTTCTCTATAGCCGGTGTGAGACGACATCCTCTTCTTGGATTCTCACCAACGCCATCATCAAAGCACGTTCGTGATTCCGTTTTCCCGCGACGATCTTTCTACGAAAACTTCTTGATGTAGGGGTTTTAATTTCAAATGCTTCATGGGGGAAAATACCAAATGAAAAATCACTCAACATATATCTTCTAATTGACCTGTGAAATAAATTTTAGAATAAGAGTTGTGCCATAAATTTCCCTGTATGGGTTTTAAACAATTATTAAAATAATTAATGTGCATTTGAAAATACAATACTCTTTTTAAAAAATATGTATTATTTTTAAAAATTAAAAATATACCATTGAGTTTTTTGGAAAATAATAATAATAATTTTGAAAAAAAAATTCATGTTTCCATTTCATTTATTGAATCTTGTTTATGACTAATGAATTTCATGATGGTTAGATTCACTCCCAAAATCCCTATCGTGTTTTCAATGATCATGTATATAATTTTTACAAAATCATTTTTATCCTTCCACACACACACAACAAAATATATATATATATATATATATATATTTGGTTTTTTTGGTTTATAAACCAAACCAATTCATTAAATTAGTATACACACATAATGTTATGTATAAATATATAAATTTTTTATTTTTTAGGAAATTTATAATTAAATTTGGTACAACAAAATCACAATATGCTTACACTTTTCATAAGAACATATATTTTAACCAGAAATACTTATAATAAAAATAGACACCCATATCAAACTCGTTATCATTTTAACTCAACCATGAATAATGATATTTGAAGGAAATTAGCTTAACTAATTCATGCATTAAATAAAGTTGTAAATATAAAAAACCATCATATAAAAAAGTAGAATTATAAAATTTATATTCACATAAATTAATAGATATATCATATCTCATTCATTGAATAATTGTATGAAAAAACCAATAATATTAAAAAAATTAACATTTTATGTAAAATATTTCATCATTAAATCAATGGTAAATATTATCGGAAACAAGATATTGATTTGATATTAACCCAAATCTTCATACTTGATGTTATCACACATTAAAATCTTGTAGTGATAGATAAATATTCCTATATAATAATATAATTATATATTTCCATATCAGAAGTTAAAAATCCATTTTATTTTTTGGATAATCTCCTAGTCACATAAAATATAACAATATGAAAATATAACATATTATCATAATTTTAATTGTTTAAAAGATTCCGTAAAATATATATATTTGAATATATTTTAATTACCTTATATAAAAACATCCTTAACTATAAAAGACAAATAGAAATAATACATATATATATATATGAAGAATATATATTTAAAAATTCATTAAAATAATATTAAATGTATATAAAGAATGTAGATTTAAA
Organism: Viscum album; assembly: GCA_963277665.1. NCBI lineage: Eukaryota > Viridiplantae > Streptophyta > Magnoliopsida > Santalales > Viscaceae > Viscum > Viscum album. The sequence goes on along the minus strand of OY728153.1, from coordinate 2,011,831,934 downwards.
TCCTAAGAATATAAACATGAAATTTATAAAATATTACCTACATATATGTGTATACAGGAATACAAACATGAAATTTGATATATATATATATATATATATATATATATCTGTGTGTGTGTGTTTTTTATTTAAACTAAATAGAATTACCATTCCAAAAAAATATATATTATACATTGAAATATTTAAATAAAAATATTAAAGAAATTCAAGGAAAAAATAAATAAAAATAAAATATAATTTTAAAATTTATAATAAATAGAGTTAATTTTGTAATGATAGAATCACTAACCTTCATGTTGAACAATGTAAAACTATTTTCAATCTTATGTAAAACATTATTAAATGATTTATAAATCTTTTAATTGTCTCTATTGGGGTGTACAACACCCCAATATTGTGCAACACTTCAAAAAGGTATATATAACACAAAATATATTAATAGAGTGTATGTTGTGTTTTATAGTAACAGAACACCTATTTACTAAAAATTTATATATTTATAATATTTATATATTTTTTTTACACCACATAAAACTAGAGTATTTTAGAATACATTGAATAAAAATAGAAATCAGAATGTGATGAATCAATAATTTATTATTTTAATGTTTTAAGACTGATTCGGGGTGGAAAATGATAAACTGGTTTAAATTGAAATCAGATGAATGATAATTATTGGTTAAAAGATATGAATATTATGAATGTTATGGTTTAGTCCCCAATATGCTTCATCAAGAATCATTTGAGTTAATCAAATTGAAAAATAGGTATAAATGAATAGGTCATAATGAGACAATATATGATGTTAATCGGAATCAATTCTCAAATTAAATGTACCACAACTAGTTTAACAGTCCGCTGATAATGTTTGAGGTAAAAAAATTTAAAACCCATAATAACATATTGCTTTCAATTTAAAATGATCCTCGTGACAGTCATATTCGGGAACCTACAAATAATATAAACACATATGTCACATATATTGATATCGATCCAAGACTGAAACCCTTATATTATGATTTAGATGCTTTCATTGAAACCCCTAACCAGAAATTACCCTCTTTCAATGATGCTCAATCTACTAACACTGGAAACTGATTTCCCTCAAAATGTTTGGAAATGTTGCGGATGGAAGATATCCACCATGCTCGAAAATCGTGTCTTCATTAGAAATATCCTTACATGATCAACTAATTCGACCAACACTCTCCCATCCTTAGGTTTGGATCCTTGAAGCTGTTATTCCCACCTTTTTTGCAGTAGGTCAACCCCCAAATAGTTATTCTCTGTTTTTAATAAAAATCATCATTTAATGTAATTAACAACATTTCAATTTTTTTATTATAATATAATTATATAAATTAATTTATTATCCAAAATATATTATTATCAAAAATATATAAACATGATTTTAAAATTGTAAATAAAATATACTAAATTTATTATTTTTGCTCCATTAATATATATATTTATATACATATTTAACATTTCCATTTATTAGTTAAATTTAGTATAATATAACATTAAGTATAATCATTTAATTATATATTTATTTATTTTTTAAAATCTATAATTACAATTATTTATTTATTTTTATAATAATTCATTTTTCTTCCAATAAAATATTAAAAACTAGAATAAATAAAGGAATTATATTACAAATGTGGTTTACATATTAATGAAGATTCCTATAACATGTAATCATATATAATAATTTCATAATTATTTTAGATAAAGTAGTATAACATTTAATAATTGTATTTAATAATATTTATAAATAAGAAATATTAATAAAATTTTCTGATATATTAAAGATGTTATATTTTAAAACATATATTCAAATTATTAATATATTTTAACTAATTATAATATGAATAAATTTATTTACAGAAAATACTATTTCTTGATATGTGATATTTTATAATTTTAACCAAATCATATTTTTAACCGCTATAATATCTTAGTTTCACAAAATGTTTTTATTAAACCCTTAATAGTTGGTATTAAATTATTATAATATTTTTAAATACATAATTAATTGAATTTGAAATTATTATTTAAATAAAATGGTATGTTACATGTATGTATTTTCCATGATATAAGGATTAATTTTTTTGATGAAGGGAGGATAATTAAATCCTTATTATTACTGGTAAGAAGGAAAAATATGGACAAACTCAAACAATTTCAGTAATATATGGCCTCTTTGATTATAAATATAAGATATTATATGATTAAAATAAATTAAAAAATTAGGAATGAGGAAAATTTATGACGCAAATTTACTCTTATAACTTAATTTAACCCATAGTAATCCAATTTCAAAAATACTATCCCTAATAAATTTCAATTCACATTAATATTTAGTTTTATGAGAAATTATGGTGAAAACATTTCAATATATTAATTATGATGATCCAAAACAGATTAAACATTTATAATATTCAATTTTTATTATTTTGGATAATTTAAATTTAAATAATATTTAAAAATTAATTAAACCCCTTATTCATAAGAATAATTTTTCAATAATATTTTTTTACATCCACTACCTGGCTTCTAAAAATATAAAATAAAAGATAAAATGTTTTATTTAATATATAATATATAAATTAAATTAACAAAAAATGGTTATTAATTAAATTTATTAGGATAGACAAACTTTTTTCGTAAAATTATTTTTAGAAGATTATGTTTTTTATTAAAAAATTAAACATATAAAAACATAAATTAAATCATTATTTTTAATATTTTTACACCGTAAATGTTTTAATATCAAATAATTGTCATTCTTAGAATGTATGATTCAAAAAACAATGAATATATAATAATATAAAATTTCAAGGTTTTATGATAGATTTATTTGTAAATAAATTAAATGGTTATATATTGATTAGAAATAAAATAAACATTATTTCATATAAAATGAAATGTTTTATGTAAAATTTATATTTCAAAATGATTGTCATGTATTTATTTGCAAATAAAATTTATTATTATTGTATTCAACATTCAAAAAATATATTTGAAAACATAAAAGTATGCTTTTATATAGTAATATCAATATTATTTAAGGAAATGTTTTTGAATTTTTCTAAAATGATTCCTTTTTTAAGAATAGTGAAAATACAAATTTTAACTAAAAATTATAATTATAATTTAAATTATTTAAATTGATAAATTTTATTTAAAATTATAATTAATGTAATATTAGAACAAATATAATATATATTTATATTTTAGATCATTTTAATAAATTTGATTTTTAATTTTGATCTTAAATCAATCTATTCTTAAGAGAATTTTCCATTTTAAAATCTGCTTTTTCATCACATCTCTGACTATATTTTCAAATTGAATTCTAAAACACATAAAAATTAAATTTTGAATTATATTAATTTATATTTTATAATAATTTAACCTTAACATCTACCTATAATGAATAATGATAATTGTATCCAAATTGTAGTTAATGTCAATATGTGTTTACTGTGGGGTTAAACAAATAAGATATTGGTTAAAATGGCCAACCATCATATCAAAGTCATATTTAATAATAGATTTAAAAATTTATCATATCACAAATTCTAACCTAACATTATTTATATTCAATTATCATGCGACTCACATTATCATTTTAATTAAATTTGGAAATTTCCTTGAAATTTCAAAGAAGGTTTCCTTTCTCCTCATATAAAAGGGATCTTACTATCCCCACATATTCAAAAATCTAAAGTTTATTGGCTAATTAAAACCCCAATAAAATCTATCTCTATCTTTATTATGTACATTTTATATCATTTAGTCCTCACAATAGACAATACCAAGGGTCCTTAAGAGATGATCAATATGAGTTTACTTTTATAGAATGTAATTATCTTACCAATGCTCATTCATTTTATTTCATCATTATTCACCGTAAATCTGGTATAAAAACACTCCATATAATAATCATAAAATAAAATATATAATTATAATTTATTATATTTGTGGGATAATAGTTATCCATGTCAATTTCCATCAAATGGGAAACGAAACCATCTATCATTTTTACAAAAGACTATCATTTCACGAGATGATGTAGTTAAATTTCCATAAACATATTTAATGGATGGATATAAGGTTATATTTATATAATTTATTATAAAATATTTATATTAGTATATGTATTTTATTATAAAATCTCATATACATTTTTTAATTCAATTTTGATTCGATTAGAAAACGCCACTCATGTCTATAGAGTAATACCACCTCGTGAATCAATGTGTCTTAGTTTTTCACTAAAACATTATATGGAATGTAACAAGGGTAAAATTAATTAACAAATTATATATATATGAGATCATTTGACTATGGATAAATAATATATCACCCACTTCTCCACCCATTTACTCGATAAGGGAATGTTATTCTTGTTGATTTGTATGTATGGTTGTGGTCTCTATTATGCGGTACGATTCATTTTCCCTATCCAAAATTAATAAATTGTTCTAAAATGTAACTGAGGATTAAATTATATTTTTATTAAATTATTAAATATATATATATATATGTCATATTTAAAAAAACTAGAAATTTCCGGACAAATTGTGCATAATAAAATAAGGAATTAAAAACAACGAAAAAATTGAAAATACAGAAAAGTTATTTACAAATGGATGATAAAATATTGTAATAGTATACTATGTGATGTTATTAATATGATAATGGATTTATTATAATTTAATTAAATTAATAAAACCAATATATTAGATATAATGTAGCTAAGAAGGAAATTAGACCTGAGGTATGGGTTTCTCATCCATCATTTACAAATGTGATAAATTTTCCATATTCACTAATTATTTCTCTTGTGTTGTATCATTCCCAACCTGGAAGACCCTAAACCGGCGATCCAATCTGGGTAGTTACATAACCTTAAGAGCGCCTCCCAATACGCCAAAGGCTGCCAACTAGTAGCGGGGGTCTTTGTAGTCAAGTGGGGAGACTATCCACACTTTTTATCAGACTAAGACACAACAAAAAAACCAATAGTAGAAACAATAATCAAAAAAAGGAACATATATAAAAACCATTTCTCACAATAAATATTCCATGTCCTACTATAAGTGAAAAAGTAAACAAAATCTCAAAATAAGGACAACAACCAAAATCCCCAAAATGGTCCCAACTACAAGTACAGATCCTCAAACAAGTGCTACCCATGCCCACTCAACTATTTAGCATGGACCCTTTCCCTTCTCCTAACCTACAAACATGAAGTCTTCTCAAGTACCCAATGTTGGCCTGAGTAGGCTGTGAGTATAACTCAGTAGGCCACCACCAACGATATCTACATAAAATCCAGTATGAACAGGTAGTGCATGCAAAAAGAATGTAAATGATAATTGCCATGTAATTATTTAAGGTTCCATTAACCAGTTCAAAGCCAAATCCATTGCCTCTTCCTTTACCATTCGTTTCACACAAATTATCATCACTTACAATTTCATCACATTTCCATGGGTTAATCACAAACATTATGTTACATGGGTCTATGGCCAACAATCACATGGAAGAGGGTAAACACATCATTATCCTATCTCAGTAAGACTAACCCCCTCTTAGTAACCATATCTTCACCTAGGATCCTCAGTCTTGGTGGAAGCAACCATTAGTAGAATTGATCATCAGTCCCCATTCCTAATGTATGGATTTAGGGTTGATTTTAGAGCATTAGTCTTCACTCAACCCGTGGATGTACATCCTCATGTCATACCCCACCCTACCAAGCCATGTGAGATTGCCTATATATATAAGTAACCATAAACCCGCCATGCCATTGTCCTTTGACAATCACCATTAACAACAACCACATGGGAATTCACAATATTCCATAACCCATTAACACATTACCATTTCAAATCATTTAACCATTCACCCAATTCCCATGTGTAATGCCTGTCTCATTAAGCATTCAACACTAATCACATAACATATCTCGTTATGGTCTTTAATCAGTTTACACATTATCCCATTTAACTCATTCATCATTTCCATCAATCAACCATTAAACCCATTTCAAAAAACTCTTATGTTATTTCCATGTCTAGGTGAATCATGTAACTTCTATTTCATGTTCATCCAATCATACCATCATATTCGTAAAGGGCTCTTTCAATTATTACAACAAGATCACTTGTTTAATAACAATTACTACACCTGGGAAAAGCCAACACATCCCATGGATGGCCCCAATTAGGTCAATTCATCCTCAATGCATCCCATGGGGATCGTGAGGGTTCCCATTCAATTTTTTTAAACATCCTTTATCCCAACCGCATCCCGGTTAATTAAAGCTCAATTAAAGAACACTATAATCAAAGCCAGAGAAGCATACATCCACCATAAAACTGTGGGATAAAGTTTGTAGACCACCTACCTCGAAACCGTGGTTGAACACACACTCAGTCATGTCCTTTGAACTCATTCTATCCAACCTTTGGAGCTTCAACCTAGAACTCAAACAAAAGGTATGGTTTTAGAGATTCATTAAAAGAGTGAGAGAAGATACACACCCTAAACCAACAAGTGAAGAAATGATGGGATTGGCCTTACCCAGTGCTTTGATCAGCATCCAACGGCACCAAAAACACCTTAGAAATAAGGGAGATCATCCTCTTGGAGATCTTGGGTGATTTGGTTCGTGCCTAGTGTGATGAGGGAGGAATGGAGAGGAAATCATGAGTGGGATCTTAAAATCCTATGGTGGCAATTTCATAAATTTTCCCAACATTAAGAGGCCGCACAGTTTGGCCGTTCGGTTTGACAAACAGTGTGAAAACCATGTGCATGCTAATGTCTGGAGGAAGAGGGTTGCATGGTTTACCTGGGTAGGCCGCATGGTATTCCATGGCTGTATGCAGGCTGTGCGCACGTTGTGCGCCTAGTCTTGTCTTGCACAGTTTTCCATTCCTTCGTGCCTCGAGCCCTAGAAACACCCCCATAACCTCTCATACGTTTAGAAAACATCCCTTGAATCCCCAAACAAGGGATTCAACAAAAACATAATGAAAACACACAGTTCCAAATACCGGGATCCTACAACATCCCCACCTTATAACAGCTCGTCCTCAAGCTGAGTTTTAAAGCCTTATTGATCCACCGAAGTGAAGAGTTCAGGACACTGATCCCGCATATCTGACTCTCGCTCCCAGGTTTTTTCTTGTACTTTTCCATGCTTCCATTGTACTCACACTATTGGAACAAACTTTCCTCGCAGGACCTTTTCACTATGATCCACCACACAAACTGAATGATCCTCAAAGGACGCATCAGCCTCATGCTCCACACCCTCCACATCAACCTTGTGAGATGGGTCAGGGTGATACCATCGAATCTGCGACACATTAAACACATTATGCATCCAACTATATTGTTGTGTAAGATCCAATAATTAAGCCATTGGTCCGATCCACTCCACAATCTCAAAAGGTCCCACACACCTAGGAACCAACTTACCCTGCATTCGAATCCAATGGTGACCCAACCTTGGTGACACCCGATGGAACACTTTATCACCCACCGCAAACATAAGAGGCCTACGCCTTCAATCTGTATACGACATCTGCCTACTCTGAGTCGAGCCATCTATTTCCCGATCAAATTAACTCTCTCTAATGTATCCGGAACGAGACTTGGCATTAACAAATCAGATTCACCAGCCTCTAACCAACAAAATGGAGATCTACATGGCCTCCTGCAGAGTGCATCAAAAGGTGCTATCTAAATTGTTTCATAAGAACTGTTGTTGTAGGAAAACTAAAATAATGATTGGTGACTCTACCAAGAACCATCAAGGTCCATGAAACAAGCTCTTAACATGTCTTCCCACACTTGGATCATACGCTCCGACCGCCCCTCCCTCTGTGGGTGGAAAGCTGTACTCAAAAAAACCTGCGTACCAAGTGCCTTCTGCAACCCTTTCCAGAAACATGATGTGAAATGCGGATCTCAGTATGAAACTATGGTTCATGAAACACAATGCTACCACACTATTTCCCAAACATACATCTCACCCAACGGGTCGACTGTAAAGGCCTCCTGAATCGGTAATAAATGAGCCACATTTGTTAACAAATCCACAACCACCAAGATTTCATCATCCATCCATGTCATCCTCGGAAGGCCCTTGGAAAAATCCATTGTTACATCATCCCACATGCATTCTGTAATGCGTAATGGACGCAACAAACCCTCTGGGTGTTGATTCTCGATCTCCACCTACTAATAGGTAAGGCACCATGCCACGAAGCCCGCAACATCCTTCTTCATTCCAGACCACCAAAACTGCCTTCGGAGATCAAGATACATCATTGTCAAACCAAGTTAAACTACCCATTTGGATGCGTGGAACTCATGCATCAGCTCTTCCCGTATACACTTTTTCACAACCACCTAATCACGATCACAAACAACACCTTCCATACCGACGACCCAACCAGAAGGTAGCTCCCCAACTGTAAGCTTTTCATTCATGATCAAACACTCAAGATCATCAAGATGACCTTCCTTAACTCAAATCAAAAGCATCGACTCCATCATTATGGAAGATAGAGTGACAAGACCACTCTCCTCCAGCACCTCCAGATGCCTCTCTACAAATAATGCCACCACCTTCCACTCGGTGCTGGACTACTGAGCAACCTGATTCTGAACCTTCCTGCTCAGAGCATTAGAATCACAGTTTCCCTTTCCCGACATGTACACCAACTCAAAGTCAAAAGACTGAATATTTTCAATCCATTATCACTGATGAAGGTTCATATCCCGTTGTGAGAATATGTACTTTAAACTTTTATGGTCAGTTAGCACAGTAAACCGTTCTCTCAACAAATAGTGCCTCCAACACGTCAAGGTGTACACCACTACAGCCAACTCAAGGTCATGAGTGGGATAGTTCCACTAATGGGGTCTAAAATGGATAGACCCATAAGACACTACCCACTCATCTTGCATCAATACAACCCCATGTCTGACACCGAAGGCATCAAAAAACACAATGTACTTCTTACCTAGCATAGGTAAGATCACGATAGGTGCAGTTTTCAACTGCTTCATCAAATCTTGGATGGTGTTCTCACAAGCCTCAGACCACTTGAACCAGTTTAATTTCTTGGCAAAGCCAATGAGTGGTGCAACCAAGTGAGATAAATCCTGAAGGAACCTTCGGTAATACCCGACCAAACCCAGAAAACTCTTAACATCAGAAACACTCTTGGGATTCTCCCATGATAAAATTGGTGCACATTCTCTGGATCCACAGTCACAGCTTCCTCCAAGATGATGTTACCCAGAAAATTTTCCTCACCTATACAAAAATTGAATCGTTGATAGCTTGGCGTATAACCGATTCTCTCTTAGCGTTCCTAAGAAAATGTCAAGATGCTGAGCATGATCGTCCTGATATTTTGAGTACACTAAGATATCATCAAGTAAGACAGTCACAAATTGATCTAGATAGTGATAAATGATTCGGTTCATCAAACCCATAAACACCATCGAAGCATTGGTCAACCAAAAGGCATTACTACAAACTCAAACAACCTGTACCGACACATGAAATCTATCTCCAGTATGTCAGATGACCTCACCCTCATCTGTTGATAAATTGACCTCAGATAAATCTAGAAAAACACTGATGCACCCCTCAACTGATCAAACAGTTCATCAATTCAAGGAAGAGGGTACCTATTTTTCACTGTCATCTTATTCAACTTTAGATAGTCAACACACATCATCAAAGACCCATCGAACTTCTTTTCAAGATGCATGGGAGATCTCTAAGGAAACTTAATAGGATGAATGAACACCTCAGGCTCATACTCATCAAGATGAACCTTTATATGATGGAGTTTTGTTTGTGTCATTCAATATGGTGGAATAGAAACTGGCTCCTCTCCCGGTTGCAACTCGATTGTGAGCTCGACATCCCTCTCGGGTGGTAATCCTGAGAAATCCGCATGAAAAACATCCTGAAACCAATTCACCATTAGAGGAAAAATAGATTTCCCCCATCCCTCATCATCATAAAGAATTATATATTCCACTAGAGCCGTGCTTCCACGCATTAGTTGACAAAAAAATCCCGAACGCCCTGCTCGAACATCCCATTTTCCACAGTGGTCATAAGTGTCACCCTAAAGCGACCAGAACGATACCCTGTGATGAGAACATTCTATGTGTGCCCGATACAACACCAAATAATCCATTCCCAAGATTAGTTCAAAACCTGACATCTTGAGAATGAACAAGTCACACAGAAAATGATAGCCACCAACTTCCAAGGAACATACCTTGCACTGCTTGATATCCTCAACTCGCACACCCAACGGGGAGTCAATTGACATAACTCCACTCACCCCCTCCACATTTAAACCCATCACTTCCACAAGTTGAGAAGAAACAAAAGAGTGTGTGGAACATGTTCCAAACAATGCAGTAGCAAACATAGAATCTACAAGGATCATATCACAAATAGTTGACGGTTCGGCTTCTCCATCACCAGGTGAATGCTGAACTGCCTGAAGGTGACATGCCCCTCTACCCTAGGATCCGCCCTGAGCACCTTACGCCGCACTGCCCAGCTGGCATGAGCATTCTTTCCTTGGAGTTCCACGTCCACTGCCCCTACCAGTACGGCATGTGGAGCTCCAACAACCTGCCTGATATGGGGAAACTGATCCCCTCCCCATACCTGGTACCAACTTTTCATCAGAAGGCTCACCCGCCTGTGGAGGGTTCCTGCAGATCCTTTGCACATGCCCCATCATGCTGCATGAATGACACTCAACTAGAGGTTGAGGACACTGAAAACGTATATTCCTCGACTTACTGCACTGATAATAGAACACCGTGATCCCACTCGGAGAGGTCGACCCTCTCTTCTGACCACCTTGCTGGAAACATTCCAAATGGTTCTTCCGTCTTTCAGAAGATGCACCACTTGTCCACACAGCTGGCATGAGAAGCCCACCACCAAATGCTCCCTTCGGGTTCCATTCAGAGATGAGTGCATGGTCCATCACCTCTATAAACATCTTCATGTGGAAGATATTTACATGAGACCAGATCTCATGTCTCAAACCATCCTAGAAATGCTTTTCTATCACTGCCTCATCCCCTACTAACAATAGAAGAAAGCCTCGGAAATCAGTGAAGCGGCTAGCATAGTCCATCACCGATAGCGATTCCTGAGTTAGGCTCATAATCTATGCAACCCACTCCTTCCTCAAAGTCTCTGGGTAGAAATACTCCAGAAACTTCTCTGGGAAAAACTTCCACGACATCCCTTCAGCCTGCTCGGTCTGATCATGAATGTCCCACAAATGCCTTTCCTGGCCCCACAACATATAAAAGTCCATCATTACTCGCACTTCAACTTTGTTCTCTACATGACCCAGTATCATCTAGATAGACTATAACTAGAAACCCACTACCACTGGCCCACCCTCATCAGAGTAGGGTGGAGTTTGATGTAGCTCGAACTCCCTGGTCCACTCAAACATACTCGGTGCAACCCACCCTGGGTCCCGCTCCATCATCTTCATAAGGGGAGCCATGTTCTCCTAGAACTGGTCTTCTCTACCTTCATTTATCACCACATTTTTGAACTCTTCTACAATAGGAGTGTTCTCATCAATATCCTCCTGTTGCCCAACTGGCAACAAACTTCATGGTGGCCTCTCTCTAGATTGCAAAATAGGAGATTTAGCACGCAAGCCATAAAACATTCATGAATTCATCAAAATCCCATTACTAGCTACAACATCCCATTTTAATATACTCACTCAATGACATTAACACCTCAAATTCACTTCCATGACCATTACTACTGTGGGCCATTGTCGACATGGGGTAAACAACCAGGCACTATCACCAAAATCACACAACATTTTACAATAGCATTTTCCACATCATTTCAGACCCTTATATTTCATTAAACAACATTAACCCACTTTTTTATTTCATTATACCCATTATTTCATGGTTTTATGAAATGCATGATGCACCCTAATTTACTTCCTCACACACCCACCTAGTGCGCGTGCCTAACACAATGCATGCCACCTATCTTCCTAGGTGACTACAATGATGCATGAATGAAAATCCTCATGTCGTTAAGACCACGAGCCAAATATCATAAAACAGTCACATCAAACAACATGTACATCACCCAATAGTGAAATATCATCAACTGTAACAACACACAACCATGAACAACATTTCCTAGCCAGGGTGACTTGGGGTTTCCCTCATACATGGGTTAGCTACTCCCAAGCACATGCTCATTTACCAAGGCCCGACACATCTTAACCCTTGGAAAAATATCCCAAATAACAAGACCTCAGAGACGAAGAAGAAATACCTTCTCTGATACCACTTTGTAATGTCCCTAACTCGGAAGACACTAAACCGGTGCACTGAGCCGGGTAGTTATATAACCATAAGCGCACCTCCCCATACGTCAAATGCTGGTGACTAGCAGCGGGGGTCTTTGTGGTCAAGGTGGGAGATTATAAGACCTTTTTATCAGAGTAAGCCACAACATAAACAAACCAATATCAGAATCAATAATCAATAAACAAGGAACATGTATAACAAACATTTCTAACAATAAATAAGCCATGTCCTACTACAAGTAAACAATTGAACAGAATCCCAAAAGAAGGACAACAGCCAAAATCCCCAAAATGGTCCCGACTCCATGTTTGGATACGCCACCAAGTGCTACCCATGTCCACTCAACTATATAGTAAAGACCCTTTAAATTCTACTGACTTGCAAATATGAAGTCAGATTGGGTACCCAATGGCGGTCCGAGAAGGGTTTCAATACAACTCAGCAGGCCACCACCAACGGTGTGTAAAAATATCGAGTATGAACAGGTAGTGCATGAAAAAGGAACGTGAATGATAATTGTTGTGTAACTATTTAGGGTTCCATTTACTAGTTTAGTGCCAATCACATTGCCACTTCTATTACCATTCATTTCACACAAATTATCATCAGTTACCATTTCATCACATTTCCATGGTTTAATCTCAGACATTATGTTACATAGGTCTAAGGCCAACAATCACATGGAAGAGGGTAAACACATCATTATCCTATCTCACTAGGAGTAATTCCCTCATAGTAACTATAATTTCACCTCGAAGCCTTAGTGAGGGTGGATGAAACTATTAGGATAATAGATCATCAGTCCCCATTCCTAACCCATGCATTTAGGGTGGAGTTTAGAGCATCAGTCTTTACTCGACCTGTGGGCGTAGATCCTCAAGTCATAACACACCCTACCAAGCCATGTGCACATGCTTATATATATAAGTAACCATCAACCAAACATTCCATTTCCCTTTGAAAAACACCATTCACAATAACCACAAGGGAATTAACATTATTCCTTAACACAATAACACATTACCATTTCACATCATTTAACCATTCACCCAATTCCCTTGTGTAATGACTATCTCACAAAGCATTCAACACTAAACCCATAACTTATCCTCTAATTGTCTTTAATATGTTTACACATTAACCCATTTAACATGTTTATCATTTCTATGAATCAACCATTCAACCCATTTCATAAAACCCTTAGGTTATTTCCATGTCTAGGTGCATCACCTAACTTATATTCCATGTTCAACCAACCATGCCATAATATTTATCAAGTGCTATACAATTTATTTCAACAAGATTAATTGTTTAATAAAAATTCCTACACCTGGGAAAATCCAGTACATCCCATGGATGGCCCCAATTAGCTCAAGTCATCTTCAATGCATCCCATGGGGATCGTGAGGGTTCCTATTTTCCGTTTCTAAGAATACTTTAAACCAACTGAATCGTAGTTGATCAAAGATCATCAAAAAAACATGAGCAAATCCACACATGCATTAATCAACCATAAAACTATGGGACAATGTTTTTAGACCACCTACCTTGAAACTGTGGTTGAACACACACTCAATCGAGTCTTTAGACCTTAATCCGTCCAGCCATTGAAGCATCCACCTTGAACTCACCCAAAATGTAGGGTTTTAGAGATTCAAAAAAATGGGGAGAAAAGATAAATACCTTAAACCAAAAAGAGAAGCAAGGATGGGATTAACCATTCCCAGAGCTTCGATCTGCATCCAACAGCATAAAAAACACATTATAAACAAGGGAGATCGACCTCTTCGAGCTCTTGGGTGATGTGGTTTGTGCCTAGGGTGAAGAGGGAGGAATAGAGAGGAAATCCTGAGTGGGATCATAAAATCCCGAGGTGAAAATTTCTTAATTTTTCCCAACCTTAAGAGGCCACATGTTTTGGCTGCCCGATTTGAAAAACCTTGCTCAAACTGTGTGAATGCTACAGTTCAAAGGAAGAGGGTTTCAAGGTTTACCTGGTCAGGCCACACAATTTTCCATGGTCATGCAAAGGTCGTGCACCCAGGCTTGTCTTGCCCATTTTTCATTTTCATCATGCCTCGAGCCCCCAAAACACCCCCAAGACAACTCATACTTTCAGAAGACATTCCTTGAAACCCGAAACAAGGGATTCGACCAAAACATATTGTAAACACACTGTTCCAAAAACTGCGATCTTACATGTGTCATATATATATTTAAAATTTTATAAGTTATATAATGAATATATATAAATGGTATTTAATTATTATATTAATGTCATTTCATTTATGTCAATTAGAATTCAGTAGTTACCAATGTGGTTAGGGTTTACCTCAAAATAACATTATAATATGTGATATTGTTTTTTACATATCCCTCATAAGAATTATATTATATTTATATATTACTGTAATTATATTTTCATCTCCATTGTTTATTTATGAACATATTCATTTAATACTATAATTTTTCAATTCAATGTTATATAGATTTATTGTTAATTTATTTAACCAAATTTAACTTTATTGCTATCTTTTATTTGAAATTCATTTTCATCGACACCTATATTATATATATATTTTTTAAATATATTTTGAATTTTAAAAATTATTTTCTAATGAAATTTTCAAATATTTTTAATTTTAAAAAAATAGAAAGGAATCTTCTTTCCTTTTCAAAAAAAATAGTTATTTGGTTTTAAACAAAAATGTGAACTGAATACATTTATTAACATATATATGAGGAATGGAATATTCCACATTCATTGTCACTCTATTTTTTTAAGAATTATTTTATATTGTTTTTAATGTATTATTTAATATGAAATCTTTTTAATAAAAAATATGATCTTTTTCATTTTAAATTATTATTTTTAATGTTAAAATATTATTTCTCTCATAAATGATTCTAATGAATTTTTTTAGTGTTTCAATTCACCAATGTCAACAACCATTTATTATATATTTGATTCTATATGGATATATTGTATTGAAATAATCATTGTTATTTCATTGGTTGGTTTATGACTAGTTTCACTAAGGTTGATTTATGAAAATTGTCACTAAGGATGTACAATTTTATTACCATTCACCATATAAATATGGATGGTTATAATTTTTTTTATTTTGTAGGGTTTTGTATCAAAATTTCATATGCCAGTTTTGAATTTGGATTTTTATATAGATTATATTTTTATAAATTTCATATATGATTTCCATGGACTTAGTATGGGATTGAAGGGCCCTCTATAGACCATAGATTCTCCTAGAAATATCACTAGACTAATTAGATTTATTTTTCATTGATTAATTCCCCATTAATTTGTATTACATGGCAGAATCCATCAAATATATTTATTAGATTTATATCATTTTGTACTAAAAAATTGGAATTCATTTATAAATATTCCCGGTTACAATTTGACTAAATAGAATATATATGGTCATATTTTCATGATTATGTGATTATTTATATATAATTATCTGATAATAATGTATTCATAACATAATATTCTCATGTTATTGATTAAATGAAATATTTTTCCATTATTTACATTTTCATATTGATTATTCTTTATTAATATATAGATTCTGATATACTCATACCCTTAATTAACATCTGAGATCATCCATTAATAATGTATTCATTTCCCTAGGTTACCACGATATTTCTTATGATTGATATACAGGGGTATGCTATGTGAAATAATGGTTTTCTAAATGGGGATAATATTTTTATATTATTCTTCTAATTGGAATAATTACTTCATATAATTATTGATTTTACCAATACAACAAAACTTTTCAATATTTCATCATATTTTTTATTATTTCATATACCAATGTAGTAATGTAGTCAATGGTTGTATGTTACAGGTGTCAGGGTTGCAATAATTGGTATTATAGGATGTATATTTGAAACTGTGGGAAATAGTTTAAGAAAAAATATATTATTCAACAAAACCCTATGATAATACTTGAGGAAATATATAAAAAAACATCACAATATTTTTTGAAAATAAAATATTAGGTTAATTTTCTATGAAAATACATCAATGTTTGGATAATATTAGTTGTCTGTTTCTACCACATTTTTAACATTGGGTAATAAAATAAAATAAAAATCATCTGGTTTGACGTTGTAATCACCTAGTTTATAAAAGTGGGCCTTAATTTCCAACCTCTCTTGACACTCATGGGCGGCATGCTTAAAATAAATTATAATTTTTTCCAAAAAAATATGAGGTATTTTAAAATAAATATATCACAGAAAATATATTTATAATTAATGTATTTTCATTGAATAATGTTTTTCATTTTTATGTGTTTCACCAGCTTTAGGATTATAAATTATGTATCATAATGTTATTATGTAATATGGGTATGTAAATATATTGAAATGGTTCCTAGAATAAGGGTTGGGTGATTTTCAAATGCTCGAAATCTATAGAGTATGAATGATCATTCCCTTGATGAGCTTAATCAAATATTTCAACCAAAACTAGTTGCCCAAAAAATTCTCATCATATAAGACATGATATCATTTTATATCATGAAAGCGTATTAATAAACTAATTATTATTTCTTTTATTAAAATCAAGATAATATAATAACGATATATAAAAGTATAATAAATAAACGAAGGGAATGAATAATTTTACAACACATGATACTTGTGGAATGTAGCACCTTGGTAAATAATAAAATGGAATTTTTATTCTTTAAATATAGAAAAAATGCCACCATGATCAAAATTCAATGGAAAATGATAAAAAATATTAAATATTAAATTCTTCAACTTTGTATATATGGTGATCTATGAGAATGACTGTACAAATTTTTAAGAGAATGTACCTCCAAAAATTCAAAGGGATCATGATCAGGATTATACTGTTACTATTGATAACGTGCAATTGTAAATGTTATTATGTTTGGATTAAAAAATTGTATAATTGGAGTATTTTATCAATGATATTCTGGTTATACTAATAATTAAATTTATTATAATTGTAACAAATTACAATTTCTTATAATATGATTGAAAATATTTTATTTGGTACCAATGATGAAGAAAATTAATTTGTGGCATGTTGAAATTCTTATAGAACACATTATTGGGGGAGGGTAACACTTAATATGATCTAATGTTGAGATAATAATGATAATACTATTTTTATGATGGTGTTGGTAACCTACATTCATTATCAAATCTGTGATGTTGATGGGATTATGGTCAATTACAATTTGGTAACATTTTAATTATTATATTAATACAGTATTTGATAAATAAAAACATGAATATAGAGTGACAAACCAATTACATATGGAAATTATATGACACATGAAACCACCTCCGAATAATGATAAAGGATTTTTGTGAACCCTTGTTCTAATTGATTCCCATGTTAAAATATTTTTTTAATAGTTACATGATTGGATTAATAAGTAATAATGTTGAACCTCTGGGGTCACTATTTAGGTTTAGAGATTAATAAATTACATTGGAAAAAAATTTATTACCATTTTTTCATTCTTATATTTTGTAAACATAGGGAAATATTTCTGACTACATTAATGATCTTATAACCTACTAAATTTTAATTATAGTGCTATATACACAAAAAATTCATATTTAATATTCATTATATATAGTAACAAATGAATTGGAAAATGATAGACACACAAAGAATTATGAAATTGTTCATATGAAATATAAATATATTAAGGAAATACATTTTCATATGTTCTCACAATATATAGTAATGGAATTCATCAAATCTAAAAAATGATCTTGAAAAACTATTCATAGTAACATAATATTATGGGAATCAAATGGTCAATTAAATCATAAATTATTTATGTTTTTCTATTTTTTATCATTCATAGGGACATCCAAATTATTTTGTTAAATTATCCATACCAAGCTCTATTAGTACATTTGTGTTATAATTTACGTTAATTTCAAGGTTTTAGTTTCCCTCCAATGATATCCTATATGGAAACCCAGTTATGTGTTATTCCATATGACCTTTTTGCATCCAGTTATTTATTGTTAATAGAATATTCCATTTAACCTTTTTATGATGTGTGTTTTCAATGATGTTATTTTAAAAACTCAAATAAATAATTATCAAGATCAAAATTTAATTTTTAGGAACACATTTATTTAATTAGGGATAATATAACACAATGAGATTTCAAAATTAGAACATCATTTTCAGTAGAGTTTATTCCACGCATAAAAAATTTTAGAAGAGAATATAACATCAAATGATAGGGAGATACATCTCATTTAAAATTAGTTCAATTATTATCTACTTATTATATATATATCTATATATCATTATAATGAAAAAATATTTTTTCTAAAGAACTGTCTTTTTCTAAAAGGTATGTTAGTCATGAATATATATGATAATTTATAATTATGTTCATCTACATATAGAAAATTTATCTAAAAAATGAATTATAATTTTTAAATATTCATATAAAATTAATCATATTTTTTATATTTTTTATAAAATAATTAAATTTCAATTATTATCGAAAATGATGATTTTCCTGAAAAAATTCCGTTTTTGTTAAAATTTTTAAAAAATATTTACTATATCTTGAATTATTTTTAATTTAAAATTTTTAATATAATATTAAATTTAAAATAACATATCTCATATAAATAAATTCCATACTTAATTTTTATATTAAATCAATCTAAGATAATGATCATTTTATTCTTGAAAATGTACTTTAATATACCATTTATAGGTAAAATTTTAAATTTATCTATGACACTTCACTGAATAGAATTTTGAATATTTTATTAAATATTTTGAGTCGTGATTTTTTATTCAGTTATGGTAAGCATATTATTTACCATAATGTATTGTGAAAATGAAAAAAAATTAATATCATGGTTAAGTTAAAAAGTAGTTACTTGTGGGGTTAAACTAAGAAGATATTGGTTTAAATGACTTATTATACGGTCAAACTATTCATTTATCGTAATATATAAGCATTATTATGCCCCAAAGATAAATTCTATGGTTATATAGAACGATTTTTATTGAGAATAAAATTATTATTTTGGATTCTTATGGGAAGCATCGAAATAATGTTCAATGGTGTTTGCATTCCCATAATTATAAAATTCAACTCCCTCACCTCAAAAAATTACAAAAAACAAGAATTTATTCATGAGAAAACCGTTAAAAAATATCCCCCTAATATATTTATCCATATTGTAGAGATTCTATTTTCCTCAATGTCCCCATTATGTTCCTTCAGAGAATATCCAAATGAGGTTCCACTTAGAGTTGGGATTTATCTTAACTTATATTGTTGATTTTGATTCTTCATTTGAAATATTGAATTATGTATTAACAGATCAAATATAATAAAAAATTTTATTAAATATAAACATATTTATATTATTTTTATCATGTTATATGTATCCATCTCCCCTACCATAATGTTGGAAATGAAATCACTGTTCGAGTGTATATAAGAGTACCTCATCGCGAACTAATGTAGTTCATTTTATGTCACCAACATTCAAAGATATATATAATGATTGATGTGAAAAAAATTTATGGTTTTTTAATATTATTATACTTTTTTATTAAAATATTTTTGTACCCTTATATGTTTTATTATTTTTCAAATATTAGCACATTGGTTATGTGTTCGGCAGACTACCACTTCAGGAATCCATTTGATTTTTTTTCAGGTACACATCTCATGGAATGAAAGAAGAGCATTATTAATGAATATATTTGATATAAATGAGATTATATTTATCTTATATGATTAATATATCACCCATTTACTTTCTTATTAACTACATAAGGGAATTTCATCATCGCATGCATGACCTAAATTCCCAACGAAGCGATCTAATTCATTTCCTTGTGAAACATTCATAAAGGGTTATATATATATATATTGAGAAAATATTATATTAATATCATTATTATAATTATGTATTTGATTTATATGTATATATAACCTATTCACAATAACGTGATCTTTTATGAAAAAAACATGCATGAGAAAACACAGCAATAAACACATAATCAAAGAAAATAATGAAATACTATTATAATATGTGTGGTAAAATGTATTAATATCATAGTATATGGTATTATAAGTATTTTTAGTTTTAGTATTATTTATTAAAATACATAAAAATGTATAAATTAAGAATGGACAAGTATGAATTAAATCGTACATGAGGTAAGGGTTTCTCTACTCACTTTTACTTCAGTGACATATTTTCCATATTCAAAACCTGTTTCATTTATTTTGTGGTTATAAATACCTTTTGATATGTTATATCATTAATATATTTATCTTCATGGTATTTAATTTCACATTTCAAGTCGTTTATTTTATGGGTCTTATGATTCAAAAGCTAACAAACAGGAATGGGTTTATTTCACACTACTGTAATTATTTAATATTATTTATGTTAATGTATTGGTTGTGGGAATTATATGATATTAATATATAAATATCATTCTATTTTCATCATATATAGATATTTTTTATGTTTTACAATTAATAGTAAATTATTTCCACTCTTTTGGGACATAAAATGAATGATAAAATGCTTCTAATAAAATGAAATGGTATTTCACTATTGGGTCAAGAATCAGTTTTCATCAAAACACTTGTTATATAAAATTATTTAAGTTTTTAACCTTTTTAAAATGAGTAAATAAATAATAATTAAACAATTTTTTTTATTTTTTTGGTAATAAATCTTCATGTAGTATTCAAAAGAATGAATTTTTAGCTTTTAATGAAAATATGAAAGTAATATGTGTTTTAAGATGTACAGATTGAACATAAATTTTAACTGTCATGACGACCAAATTTATTTAATTTTAATTTACGAAAATAAAAATATTCATTAAATATATTTTTTTTAAACAATGGGGATTTTGATTTTAAAAATGAAGAGGTTATTTTCATGGAAATAAATTTTAATGTCATTTTTATTCAATTTATATTCAAAAATGAAATAAACCATATACTATACATATAATATAATGTAGATTTGTTTTATTCAAATAATATTAACTATTTACATGGATGTTAAATAATCCATTATGTATAACGATGTAAAATATTATTACATTTTACCATATTAATTTGCGTAGAATGTTATTTTGTTTATTTGATTGTGGTATATATTAAAATTTCTTATTTTTGTTTTTAATATGATATTTTATGTAGATTATTTTTAACCCCTTTTATATTTTTATACTGGACATTTCATCTTATGGGAGGACCCAAAAACATCCCCTTGATGCATTGGTAGGACTTATGAGAAAAACTATATTGAGTTTTCGAAATGGCCTTTACTATTTATTCAGATGTCAAAGAATAAGGCCATTAAGCTATGATTTAGATGTATAGAAAAATTCATTACATCATTATAAATTCAGTTATTGATATTCCATGGGATTATTTGATTTATTACACTATCCATGTTTATATTTCCAAGAACATATGATTATTTACATGGAATTATTTTATCTTCATTTATTTTTTTCATATTAAGCTCAATTTATTGATAAATTTCATGTTTTTTAGTTATTTAACATGTCATATTGATTATTAATTATTTAATGAAAGCATATATTGTACACATACCATTATTGAGAATCTACTCTAACCGAGTAATTATGTTTTTTTTTGCTCAGGATACATTGATGTGTTTTATGATTTATATATAGTGATACACTGTGTTTTAAATATTTATATCAAAGAAACTCATTTTAATATTTTATTTGTTCAATTGTAATGAAAATAGCATTTATCTATCTAATTTTCCAAAACTACTAAACTAATAAGTCTGTCGGGGATTGATAACTAGTATCTTCTATGAATGTAATAATGTTTACATTGTCTCTGAGCTGCTGGGGATGGGGTCTCTACACAAAAAAGTATTTGAATATTTATATTTAAAGATGAATTATTTTACATTAATATCAAATTGAAATAATTATTATACATTTTAATAATGTTATTTAATGAAAAAATGAATTTTTTACATGAATTGATATTTTACCTTGTTACTAAAGAGTATATATTTATAGAGAAATATATGAAATCAAATGTAACCTAGTTTTGAATGGATTGTTTAAAAAATATATTGAATAAGTAAAATAAAATATTTAAATTTTTTTATATTAATTATTCTTTATACTAATAATATTTGATGAAATATTTTTTAAGTAAAACATATTTTAAAGAATGTGTTTAAAATTTAAAAAATTATGCGCTTATATGTTATTCACTAATAAAAATTTTGAAATTGTTGTAGAGATATGTATATATATATTTCATAATGAATTATTTTCTATTAATAACATTCAATTAAATAGCTAGGTCATAATAGTCTAATTAAAATATTATAATTTTTATGGTATATCACTCTTCTCTTAATGATCAGTTTTCAATATAATGCATGTTGTAAAAAATAGATTTCTATTAAATTATTTTTTGGTGTATTATATTATTCCCATTAAATAAATATCATATTAATTTTTTTATCATTAAAATAAGTGGATCAATACATGAAATTACATTTTATGAAAACACATATCAAACAAAGGGATAATAAAACTTCTTTTCAAATAGGGATGTGGTAATTATAAATGCTTCTTGAAATAACACATAATCAGGTCCTATGATAAGGAGAATATTTTTCGGAAGTCAAACTCTTACCATGATGAAGAAATATAATTTTAAAATAGTAATATACATTGATGGAGAACATGAGCATGATAATATTAATGACCCCAACACCATTAGTCATTAATGGATATAAATGATGATAAATTATTCATAAAATAGTTAAAGGGGAAACACTATTTATAATATCATTTATCCTTAACTAGATTAATTCTTATATAATAAAGTTAAACATCATGATAAAATATAAATACTTTAATTAACTGTATATCATAATATAATTAAAACATTTTGTTGTGGTTTTATCATTTGTTGTTTCGATCATATAATATTCAATATGTAATGAATATATATGTTAATTTTTTCAACTATAAATCACAAAAATTATCATTAAACGTATCTTAGGATACATATATGAAATAAAATGAATCCAGTCTATCTCTATTAAGATACAATGAAATAAAAAGAGTTAGAAAAAGTTATACAATATTGATAAATATTCATATAATGAAATAATATAGTAATCCCTAAAACATAAAAAATATCTACCTATATTCACTAAAAAAATAAAATAAATAGCTACCGATGTCAATCTTCCAATATATATCGGTCTAAGTTAAAAATCCAAAAAAATATTTTTCAACATAATTGATTCCACTATAAACAAAACAAATACTCACCAAACAACAAAATATTTCCCATAATTCCAAATATATAAATATATGAATGGCATGATCTTATATTATTTTAAAATGTACATTAATAAAATCATATGAATCACATTATAAACTCAATGAAAAAAAATTCATCAAAATTTATTTCTGCATAAACTATCAATAAATTTCATAAATCCAAATAATCTCATACATCTTAATAGAAATAAATTTTAAATCAAATCACTAATTAAATTCAAGGAAAATAGATCTATATAATTTCATATACCAATATACATCATATATATATATATATATATCCAAAATATACATTATTATCCCATAATTTGGCATATATTAAGGGTTATCTATCTGTTAATAATGTACTGTTCCAAAAATGAACTAACCACTAAAACCATATTCTCTATTATAATTTTATTCAAAAATACGTACCTAAAAATCCAAAATCCTTATTTACTAAAAAATATTCATTATATTTTTCATTATTAGTATCACTAATATATAATTTACGAATATATTATATAATATAACTCCCAAATCCCAATCCTAAACACTTTAATAATCTCACTTCATACTCTCATAATTAATGGGGATTCATTATCATTTTCCATAATAATTAAATCTTACAATGTCAAATATTAATCATTTCATAATATTAATTAAAATAAAAATAATTTTATTTATTTATTTATCATAATATATAATATTAAAACTAATCAAATATTTCACTGATTATTCATAGTATATTCATAATCAATATTAATATTTTTACTTATATATCTTTGTTGATACCATTATCATGAAATCTATAAAGGATATTGATTTTAATATTTAGATCTCTTGGATTGAGGAAAGAGATTACTGACAGAATGGAATTAATGATCAATTTTCTTTTATATGAAATTTTCATATCATTATAAAGGATATTTCATAACTTCTAGAAAATTATTAGTGTATCGATACCCTCAAATTAATATCTCTACCACATTTGATATGGAAAAATTATGAAGAGGGATGAAGAAATTGTATATGTACGAGGATTGTTACAAATAACTACTCATTGAAATTTTTATTCCCCCCAAAATGGATTAATTTATTTTTTTCATTTGGATTTCAAAGATACAAGAAACTATGAGGTATACCCCAAAATATTCATCCCCTTGAAAAACGTGGTTCTACCACTACTAATTAGACCTTATATCATACTCTATTATACCCCCAAATTTATTAACATTATACACTAATGTCACTATTTATTATACCCCACATTCTTCAGTTTTTTCACTAACTAGCTATAACCCCAGCTACAATCCCATTCCCTCTATTTTCTCTCATCCACTTTGTTTGGCATTCTCATCCTTCATAAGAAATTTTTATTACTTTCCCCTATAATCCAATATCATGATCATAAGAAAATATCATAATATTTTATTAGACATAAATCAACATCCAAATATATGTTATACCTAGAAATTATCCATCATAATTTTTCATAACCTATCTAAAGACTTAATTATTGAAATATCCTCCCATTACTATGTCGAGTATCCTTTGTATGATGGTATCTGTTTGCTGGGTCTCCATATAATAATTCAAAATTTTAATTAGTCCACCATCATATTTTTAGAGTGAATCCATCCAATCAATTAATCAAATTGTTATCCCTTTATTAAATAATGTTTTTCCATATGTTCTTCCAAATTTGAATAAATATGTGTTCAATTGGCCACTCTCATTCTTTTATTCATCCAATGGAAGTTTTTTTTGCTATTTTAACATCAATATGAATGTAAATATGGTTATAATCTCATTTTGTTAAAAAATCCCAATAGTCTCATATTTTCATACACAAGAACAATGCTAGTTCATAGTATAAAAAGTTCCCTTTATACATGTGTTACTCTTGATGTTTTGGGTAGGAACTCAAATGTATTTTCCCATTTAACAAAATTACAAAATCAAATATCTCGCTCAATGTAATGTTTTTGGAATACTATTACTATCATATAGAAATTTCCCGAATAATAGTTATTTTTTTAGAAAGCATCTCCATTCTTAAAAAAATATGTAAATTACATAGAAAATTTTCCATAACCTCAACATAACAAACAATGTTAAATATTTGGACAGAATCATCATTAAAAAATTAATAATCAAATTTATTTTTTAAGGATAAAAGATCACAATATGAAAAATGTTCAGTAAATAAATATATTAAAAAATACTCTATCAGGGTGTCATGTTTTCCTAATAAATTATTTAAAAAATGTTAGTATTTTATATCAACATCCCATATCAAATTTATAACATTTGGGTAACTATATATTGCAATCATTTAGTTCAATCTTTTATCAAAACAAAAATCTTTGAATATTACATATGATGATATTGAATAAGTTAATTTAATACATAAAATAAATTGTAATTTTTCCGATGAATGTTATTATTATTATTTTTTTGAGTAATTAGAATTTATCCATATGATTTGTTTTTACATTATATTACATAAATCAGTCAACTTGTGACTTCATGAGTCATTACCTGATGTCTATAAATCAGGATGATATTGTCCGGATGCAACTGATCATTATAACAACAGTCAGTTATACCCTTCATAAATTTCTAATATGAATCATCATATAATCTATAACAAATAATAGTCTGTTGGAACATTCCAAATATAACTATACGTCAGAAAACATCAATAATTAGATATAGTTTAAAAGTCCCCCGCCTTAAACATTACTTAATATTGAATTAAATGAATAATTCACATTGAGGATCTTTTCAGGTTTAGAGTTTCAGAGAATTATGACATAACGGTTACATCTCAAAAGATTAAAAAGTAGACACTTCTACTAAGTTTCCATAGAATAAAAAACTCTTAAAAAGAAACATGTCTATTTCCATGTTTTATATAGCATGACTTTCCCTTCATCCCATCCTTGACCCTATTCAACATTAAGTCCTGTGAAAAACATTTCAAAAAAACATGGGGTGAGCATAAAAAGCTCAGTAAGGTATACACAATGAATGAAAAATGTTAGTTTCTCAAACATCAATTAAAACATGTATACTTTATCAATGTAATACCTTCACCTTCATGAAGTAGTAAAAACTCTTCACTGAATAGAATATCATTACTTACCCCTTTGTAACAAAATTATTACCATAAATCCCATATAAAGAACACATAACATATAAAGGTAACTTGGGACATAAACATACTTATGTGGAATAACCATACGGTCGACTTCCACACATATAACTTAATGGGAGAGCCATCCAGACAACTTCCATACATACTTAATGGAATAACCGTACGACCGACTTCCATATCCAATATAAAATCATAAAACATAAAACAAATATAATGGAAAGAAAACATCTCCACACTTTGATCTCAATATATGACATAAATATATTGACATAGAAAATCCATTATATTAACCATTTTCAATAAAAAAATACAAAAATAGTATATGGTATTTATTTCATTTGAAAAACATTGCGGCTTGTTGAGGAAGCCGAAGACCAAATAATACTTGTGGCAGCAGAAAAGGTCATTGTCACCGCGTACGTTAAAAGAAACATTCCTTTTTGTCGTTTTGTAAAACGCTTCATAGAAAAATATTCCTTTTGTATAAAAGTAAAAGTCAAAGGGGTTTATACACCGTATAAAAGAATGTTGTGTATAAAACGAAATATGCATCAATGAAAGGAGATTGAGATGAAGTCCCTTACCTCGGGTCCGACATCACTCGATCGTTCTTTAACGTCCTGAATAATAAACATGAGCTAATTTCTATTTTCTTAAGAACCTTTTTCAAGTTCATTATTTCTTTTATATCACTTATTTCCATGTTATAAACATTATGTAATCATTTAAGTTAATAATGTTTGTTCTGTTGATATTTAGTTCTTAAGTCAAAAGTGGACTTCTTACAATTACATGTTGTTCGTGTTGTAAAAGGTTCTTTATATCCAGAATGACATTCCTGATTTGGATATAATATATATCTAGCATATAAATGTATTTATAATATCACATAAACATTTAGAGGTATGAAATGAAATGCACTGTTCATGGAGACGGTAAGCCGTACGTACGCATGAACGTTACTTTCATTTCTATGTCATATTAATGGAATTAAAACTAAATTATAGGTATTTATAATTTAATTCCAGAATTATATTAATCATTTAGATGTATCATATATCATATATATCCATTATATATATGTACTTATAATAGTACATTACATTTGGGGATAAGAAATGAAATGCACCGTTCATGGAGATGGTAAGCCGTACGTATGCATGAACGCTACTTTCATCTCTATCTCATACTTTAATGGAAATAAATAATAATGATATAGAGGTATATTATAATTCCAGTATAACATCATATATAATAACTTTATATCCATCCTTTATACGTCCAACATATGGCATTAACGAATCACATCACTTTGAGGGGGCGGGAGTCCGCACTTCCTAAAATGAAAATATCGCGTATAACCATAATGGAATCCATAAAGATATGACATAAAAGAAAACTATAGAAGCTTAAGGAAGACATAAACATATTATATATCATATATAAATACAGTGACATCTTAATGGACACCTATGAAGGTGTTGGAAGAATATTGAACAATCATCGATTTGTGAGGCAGAAATTCGCCATCCACGGAAACAGTATGTTCTTTACGATTAGATGTAGTTGTGTGTAAGTGTAGCTTGAAAAATTCTTATAAAAACATCCTAGTATATTTAAGATACTGGAGTTGTTACAAAATAAATTAATAAAAAGTGTTTATGGGGTTGTTGAAGCAAAATACAACAAAAGAACACAAGTGATGACATTACCTTAAAATCGGGCAACTCTCTTAGATTTTAGCTCAAAGGCTTCCTTGGGAAGATGTATGCCCAATGTGAGGGTTCAAGGAGTAAGATAGGGATTTTGAGAGAAAAAATAGGCAGGGTTTGGCCGATCAAAAGGCTTTGAAAGTGTGGGTAATGTGGTAGATGTGGGGGCCTTTTATAAGAGGAGAGGAGCGGCACTCTTGGAAAGTAAGGAAATGTTATATTATTTTAGAATGAGTTTAGGATTTTGATGGTCCCACACTAATGAGTTTCTAGGATAATGTGATAAGGGTTTGAAAGCCACCCATCCAATAGGTTTTTAAAAATTTTAGGTCTTAGAGTTTACATTATCATTCCTTTTTATTTTACTTGAGAAATAATTAGGTAATCTCTGCATCATCATGGTGTCATAAATAATTTATTTTAATTAATGTATAAAAATTATAAAAAACTACTATGATATTGGAATTATTTTTACCTTTATAATGAATATTTATATTCAAAAATCTGATTTGTATAACCCCATGTAAAGTTTTTTTAGTAAAACAACTCTTGATTGTGACATGTTTATTTTAACTTTAAATATAAAGTAATTAATGTCATTTTCCAACCAAAGTGGCTTCATGGGGTCCCCAAGTTGACCCATGGATTTTATTTTTCAGCCATGACACATCCAATGAGGTTAGGACATGAGTCAAGTTCATTTCATATTATTACAACATTATTTTTACCTTAAATTACAATAATTACCTCTAATCGCGATTAAAAACATAATAATTTACTATTCACCAAAAAATTATTTTAATCCAATTGAACCACATTTTACATTTTAATGACAACGATGTATGTCAGATTTTTGAAATTCAAAACAAAGAGGTTGTAAAATTTCATTTAAACAAAAAATCAGTTTTTTAAGTACCACATAGTGGTTTCACTATTCATCAAAAATTGATGTTTTTCAGAAAAATACCAAAACATCACCCTAAGCTATATTTGATATTCCAAATTAAAAAATGATGTCCATTTTAAAAAATTCAAAACAGATAAGTTTCATTAATTATTTTATTAATTAATTACCACCGTCAGAGCAAATAGCGTGTTTTTATGAAACAATAAGTATCAAAAGATTGACATTAGTTTAAATCCGATTTCAAAGTGAAATTAAATACAATGACCACTATTGGATTTAATGGAAAAAATATATTCTAATTTCACTTTAAAATCCATTCAAAAGGTAACCTAATCATATAAATAAATTAGATTAAAAATAGGTTTTGAATTAAAATACAACATTTTACACTATTCATTAAAAAAATGAACTTTATCGGAAAAATACCAAAAATTTACCCAAAGTAAATTTTGATGTCCTGATTATAAAGAAGTGTTTTATTTGGTCCAAAATAATGTATAATAGTGAACAAAATAATATCTAATGATGGTACACCTTCAAAAAGTGATAAGTGAACCTTTAGTGAAAACTAGGACATATACGCCTAAAATTGAATTCTTTACGTATTTTAAGCTTTTATCTTTTATTAGATAAAAGTAAAAACATATAAAAAACATATATAATCATATTTTAGTTATTTATATCCATTCCCGCCAAAACAACGTCTATGTGTTAAATACCAATTAAAATAATATTATTATATTACTTGTGTGCAACGTAAGATTTCAATGAAACTCATTGTTGTGTATCGGGTACGCTATCGAACATAGCAACCCCTATACAGTAAAATTGATATTTAATTCGTAAATATTAACAAATATGAAAATGATTTATTCTTTATTTACCTGGGATGTTACATCCTTCCCCCCTTTTTGGAATTGCGCCCTCGTAATTTTATTCACTTATCAAAATAAGTGGGGGTATTTATCCCTCATAGAATTTTTAGATTCCCATTTTGCCTCTTCAACCATATGGGTTTTCCACAAAACCTTTACCTGGTGAATTACCTTATTTCTCAACACTTGCTCTCTTCGGTCAAAAAATCTGGACTGGTTGTTCTTCAAAAGATAGGGTCTCCTCCAGCTGAACTACCTCTGGACTCAAAACATGAGATGGACGTGGCATATACTTCCTCAACATGGAAACATGGAAAACATTGTGTACCTAAGATAAACATGGAGGTAAAGCCACTAGGTAAGCAACTGATCTAACTTCCTCCTGAATTTCATATGGTCCAATGAAGCTTGGAATCATCTTACCTTTCTTACCAAATATCATCACACTTTTCCATGGAGAAACATTGAGAAAAACATGATCACCTACCTCGAAAGATAGATCCTTCCCCCGGTTATCTGCATAACTCTTATGCCTAATCTGAGCTGTTCTCATGTGTTTCTAAATCAACTAAAAATTTTCTACCATCTCTTCTACCAATTCTGGTCCCATCAGATTCCTTTCACCCACTTTATCCCAAAATACTAGAGTTCGACACCGCTTCCTATATAATACCTCAATAGTTCCATCTGTATACTAGAATGAAAACTGTTATTATAAGAAAACTAATCCAAATAAAGTTGTTGGTCCCAAATTCCCTGATAATTCATCGAACAAGCTGATAGCATATCCTCCAAGGTCTGAATTGTTCGTTCTGACTACCCATCTGATTGTGGATGAAAAGCTGTACTAAAATTAAATTCAGAACCCAATGAATTATGAAGGCCTTTCCAAAAGTTAGAAGTCAACCTAGGATCATGGTAAGGTACAATGGAGAGAGTAAATCCATGTAACCTGGATATCTCTTTAAGATACAAACGGGAAAGTTGATCTAGGGAAAAATTATCTCGTATGGCAAGGAAATGAGCTGATTTAGTCAATCGATCAACAATAACCCAAATTGCATTTTTACATCGATATTTCCTCGGTAATCCCACAACAAAGTCCATGGATATATTTTACCATTTCCACTCTAGAACTGGTAAAGGATGAAGCATCCCTTTTGGTAACTTCCTCTCTGCTTTAACATGTTGACAAGTCAAACACTTCATAGTAAAATAATAAATATCTCTTTTTATTCCATCCCACCAGTAATACTCCCACAGATCCTTGTACATCTTAGTACTGCCAGGATGAACTAAAAATGGGAAACTATTAGCCTCACATAACAACTCATTATTCAACTGTGAATCACCAGGGACACATAATCTCTTCCCAAACCTCAATACACAATCATTATCAATGTTGAATTCATGCAACTTACCTTTTTGAACCATCTCTACCTTTTTTTGCAACTCACTGTCTTCCTTCTGTGCTTGCATAATTCTGTCTGATAGGGATGATCTCACAGATACCTGAAACAAAACCGAAGAACTTCCTGCACCAACAACTTCTATGCCAAAGTTCATCAAATCAAAAACCAAAGGATCTCGTTCCAAACGCAACATTGTTAATCAAGTATTACTTTTTCGACTCAAAGCATCAACCACTTTATTTTCTTTTCCAGGATGGTAATGAATTGTACATTCATAATCCTTGATTAATTCCAGCCATCTCCTCTGTCTCAGGTTCAATTCTTTCTGAGTGAATATATACTTTAAACTTTTTTGATCAGTATATATTTCACACTTTAATCCATACAAATGATGCCTCAAAATTTTTAATGCAAAAACAACAGCAGCTAATTCCAAATCATGTGTAGGTTAATTTACCTCATGGGTTTTCAACTGACGTGAAGCATAAGAAATTACCAGATCATTCTAAATAAGGACATAGCCAAGTCCCTTCAACGAAGAATCACTGTATATAACAAACTCACCATTCCTGGAAGGAAGTTCCATAACTGGAGCATTCAACAATCTTCTTTTCAACTCCTGAAAACAATAATCACATTATTTTGTCCAGATGAACATAACACCCTTACGAGTTAGCTTAGTCATTGGACTAGATAACCGTGAAAAATGTTCAACAATCCTTTGGTAGTAACTTGACAAAGCAAGAAAACTATGGATATAGGTTATATTAGTGGGTCTCGGCCATTCATCAACAACTTTTGTTTTTGCAGGATCAACAGATATGCCATCTTTTGAAACAATGTGACCCAGGAATGAAATTTGTTGTAACCAAAACTCACACTTGCTGAATTTTCCATATAGTTTATTTTCATTTATGGTTTTAAAGATAACCCTTAAATGACTTTCATGCTCCTCTATACTTTTAGAAAACACCAAAATATAATCAATAAACACAACCACCATTTATCACCTGATTCAACTAAGCCATCAGTGCATTAAAATGCTCAATTCTGATTCTGACCATCTTTGGTTGCTGATTCGAAAGGTCATTACCCTCTGTATGCCTTCCTAGAAAAGCTGCACTATTTCCTCTATGGAAAACCCATTCTTATCACAAAAATATCTTAGTCCAAGCAACATGATAATTGTTAAATGCTATATCATTTCAGTCATACCATAAATTAACTTATAATTTAACACTTTTCTAACTCCTAAAGTTGTCTAAACTGACCTCTGATACCAACTATATGGCCTCATCCATAAACATTACTTAATATTGAATGAAATTAATAATTCACATTGAGGATCTTTTTAGGTTTAGTGTTTTAGAGAATTAGGACATAACTTTTACATCTCAATAGATTACAAAGTAGAAAGTTCTACTATGATTCCATAGAATAAAAAACTCTTAAAAAGAAACATGTCTAGTTACATGTTTTATATAGCATGACTTTCCTTTTATCCCATCCTTGACCCTCTTTTACATTAAGTACTGTGAAAAACATTTCAAAAATACTTGGGTTGAGCATAAAAACCACATTAAAGGATACACAATGAATGAAAACTGTTAGTTTTTCAAACGACAAGTAAACAATGTATACTTTATCAATGTAATACCTTCACCTTCATGAAGTAGTAAAAACTCTTCACTGAATAAAATATCATTAATTACCCCCTTTGTAACCAAAGGATTACCATAAAACCCATATAAAGAACACAAAACATATAAAGGTAACTTGGGACATAAACATACTTAAGTGGAATAACCATACGGTCGACTTCCACACATATCACTTAATGGAATTGACATACGGCCAACTTCCATACATACCTAATAGCATAGCCATACAACCGACTACCACACCCAATATAAAATCATAAAACATAAAACAAATATAATCGAAAGAAAAAATCTACAAACTTTGATGACAATATATCACATAAAAATATTGACATAAAAAATCCATTATAAAAACCATTTTCAATAACAAAATACATAAAATAGTATATGGTATTTATTTCATTTTAAAAATATTACAGCTTCTTGAGGAAGCCAAAGACCAAATAATACTTGTGGCGGCGGAAAAGGTCGTTGTCATTGCATACGTTAGAATAAACATTCCTTTTTTTTGTTTTGTAAAACGCTTCATAGAAAAAGATTCCTTTTGTACAAAAGTAAAATTCAAAGGCGTTTATACACCATATAAAAGAATGTTATGTATAAAACGAAATATGCCTCAATGAAATTAGATTGAGACGAAGTCCCTTATCTCAAGTCCGACTTGACTCGATCGTTCTTTAAGGTCCTGAATAATAAACTTGAATTAATTTCTATTTCCTTAGGAACCTTTTTCAAGTTCATTATTTCTTTTATATCACTTATTTCCATGTTATAAACATTATTTAATCATTTAAGATAATAATTTTTATTTTGTCGATATTTGGTTCTTAAGTCGAAAGTGGATTTCTTACAATTACATTTTGTTCGTGTGGTCAAAGGTTCTTTATATCCGAAATGGTATTCCTGATTTGGATATCATATATATATAGAATATACATGTATTTATAATATCACATAATCATTTAGAGGAATGAAATGAAATGCACCATTCATGGAGACGGTAATCCGTACGTACGCATGAACGCTACTTTCATTTCTATGTCATATTAATGGAATTAAAACTAAATGAGAGGTGTATATATTTTAATTCAAGAATTATATTAATCATATATATGTATCATATATAATATATATCCATTATATATATGTACTTATAATTGTACATTACATTTGGGGATAAGAAATGTAATTCACCATTCATGGAGACGGTAAGCCGTACGTACGCATGAACGCTACTTTCATTTCTTTCTCATACTTTAATGGAATGAAATAATAATGATATAGAGGTATATTAAAATTCCAGTATAAAATCATATATAATAACTTTAAATCTTTCCATTATACATCCCAGATATGGCATTAACGAATCACATCACTTTGAGGGGGTGGTAGTCCGCACTTCCTAAAATGAAGATATCGTGTATACCAATAATGGAATCTATAAAGGTATGACATAAGAGAAAAATAAAGAATAATAAGGAATACATAAACATATTATATATCATATATAAATATAGTGATATCTTAATGGCCACCCTTTATGGTGTTGGATGAATATTGAACAATCATCGTTTCGTGAGGCAGAAATTCGCCATCCACAAAAATAGTTTGTTTTTTAACCATTAGATGTAGTTGTGTGTAAGTGTAGCTCGAAATCTTATTATAACATCATCCTGGTATATTGGAGATACTGTATGTGTTACAAAATAAATGAATAAAACGATTTCAGGGGGTTGTAGAAGCAAAATAAAACAAAAGAACACAAGTGAAGACATTACCTTAAAATCGGGTAACTCTCTTAGATTTGAGCTCAAAGGCTTCCTCGCGAAGACTTGTTCCCAATGTGAGGCTTCAAGGAGTAATAGAGGTATGTGGAGAGACAAAATGGTCAGGGGTTAGACAAGCCAAAGGCTTTGGATGTGTGGGTAAGGTGGTAGAGGTGGGGGTCTTTTAAAAGAGGAGAGGAGGGACACTCTTGGAATGTAAGGAAATGTTATATTATTTTAGAATGGTTTTCGGATTTTAATGGTCCCACATTGATGTTTTTCGAGTTTAAGGTGATAAGGGTTCTAAATACACCCATATAATAGGTTTTTGACATGTGTAGGTCTTAGAATTTACATTATCTTTCCATTTTATTTAAATTGTTAAATAATGAGGTAATCACTGCATCATCATGGTGTCATAAATAATTTAATTTATTTAATGTCTAAAAATTATAGGAAAAATACTATGATTTAGGAAATCATTTATCCTTTCAAATTAATATTTATAGTCAAACATCTGGTTCGTATAACCCCATGAACAAATTGTTTTATTAAAAGAACACATGTTTGTGACATTTTTATTTTAACTTTAAATAAAACGTTATTAATGTCATTTTCCAACCAAAGTGGCTTCATGGGGTCCCCAAGTTGACCCATCGATTTTATTGGTCATCCAAGACACATCTAATGAGGTTAGGACATGTGTCAAGTTCATTTCATATTATTACAACATTATTTTTACCTTAAATTACACTAATTACCTCTAATCGCGATTAAAAACTTAATAAGTTACTATTCACTATAAAATTATTTTAATCCCATTTAACCACATATTAATTCATAATCACAACCATTTATGTCGGATTTTTGAAATTAAAAACACAGATATGGTAAGTTTTCATTTAAACGAAAAATCAGTTTTTTAAGTACCACTTATTGGTGTCACTATTCATCAAAAAATAAAGTTTTTCAGAAAAATACCAAAACTTCACCCTAAGCTATATTTGATATTCCGAATTCAATAATAAAGTACATTTTAAAAAATTCACAACATATAAGTTTCATTAACTAATTTAATAATTAATTTCCATTGTCAGAGCAAATAGCGTGTTTTTATGAAACAATACATATCAAAAGCTTGACACTAGTTTAAGTCCGATTTCAAAGAGAAATTAATTCCAATGACCACTATTGGATTTAATGCTAAAAATATATTCTCATTTCACTTTAAAACCAATTAAAAAGATAATATAATCATATAAATAAATTAGATTAAAAAGTTGTTTTGAATTAAAATACCACATTTTACACTATTCATTAAAAATGAACTTTATCGGAAAAATACCAAAAATCTACACAAAGTAAATTTTGATGTCCCGATTCTAAAGAAGAGTTTTATTTAGACCACTATAATGTGTAAGAGTGAAAAAAACTATATTTATTGACGGTTCTCCATCAAAATCCGATAAGTGAACCTTTAGTGAAAACTATGGCATATACGCCTAAAATTGAATTCTTTCCGTATTTTAAGCCTTTAACTTTTATTAGATAAAATTAAAAACATTTAAAAACATATATAATCATATTTTAGTTATTTATATCCATTCCCGATAATATAATGACTATGTGTTAACTACCATTTAAAATAATATTATTATATTACTTGTGTGCAACATAAGATTTCAATGAAACTCATTGTTGCGTATCGGGTACGCTATCAAACATAGCAACCCCTTTAAAGTAAAATTGATAATTTATTCGTAAATATTAATAAATATGAAAAGGATTTATTCTTTATTTACCAGGGATGTTACATAGTTGACTACTTTTTAGATATTTAATATGAATTATGTCTCATATAACATATCCATCTCAAAATATATGATTTAAATTTTGAATTATCAACATATTTATTTTCATAAATAATATATTCTAACTTTATTTACCTTGACCATCTTCCCTATTGATAATTATTATATTATTAGAACAAATTATAAAAACCAATCAATAATGGGATTTCTTAAATTTTAATATGATATCAATTAATATAGATCATTTAACGATTTCATGAAAAATATAATAATAAAATAATTACTTCATCCAAAAAACACATTTTGTACTCTAGATTACACACTTATATCATTGTAAATACTTGTATAATTTTTCATTAGATTATGAAAAACATAGTGAAATTAGTAACATTCATGAATAACTTCACATCTTCTAATATTATTGTGGATATTTCTTATATTCATTCATAAGGAAATCTCCTTTAATGTATGTATATAAAATTCTTTATACAATTCCTTATGAAATCATAAAAATGATATTTTTCTTCTCATGAACATTTCTATATTTCTTATATAAAATTCACACAAAAAAACATATTTATAAATTTATAACAATTAGAACCAAAACATGTTTGGGCTTATAAATATATCTATTTTTTCATTAAATAGGAAAAAAACTAAAAAAATCATAAAAACAATTTTTCTCAACTTCTGCTCAGCATTTGATGTTTTCACCTTCATTATCACCCTGCTATACATCCTAACATATTAAAATTCAAATGGGATACCTCAAATTATCTTCCTTCATCTCAGAATATTAAATCCTTTTATGGAGATAAAAATAGAATCACAATAGCTGAATAACCAAATTACTATAACTAAACCACTATAGTTTTATATAGGTGAATAATATGAACAAAAAATGACTGTATAATTACGGGGAACAACATTTTCAGAAAAATTCTTTCATGGAATACATTGTTCATGATTCATCCCAAAACATTTTATCACGTGAAATCTGATTATGTTTATTAAGATAAATACAAAAGCCCTTTTTCATAATCATATCAATATAGTTCAATTTTATATACACATATCCTCTAAAATCTAATCTTTCATAGGATATTCATAAAAATTGTGATGCTCAGACATTTTTTTCTATAGCTAAACTCTCAATTAAAAGAAGCATCCAATTACATATCACAGTGGTAAAAATGTTTCATGATGTATTTCTCATGCATGATGTAGAACATCTATATCAGTAAAACAACATAATTAATTATACATCATCAATTTCGTAGTTGTTATCACTAAAAATATTGTATTTTGGAAAAAATAGGAACCTCATTTTTTCATTAGAACAGATTTCTGGAATGATATTATTCTCCCATTATCAATTTCTTCAATATCTCCTTATATTTTTTAATATATGTTATTTAATTCATTTTATATTCATCTAAGTATTTGAAAATTAATTTTTTCTCATCAATAAAATCATGAAATGAAGCTGACATATTCTCTCATTCCTTGTATAATAATTTATATCTTTAGTTTGTAAAACCATTGTCTCTTCATTATAAATAGTTTGGTAAGATTGTAATACAATTTTTTTATCATTCCCATCATTCACCCTTCTATTTCAATTTTCTCAAATTTCAAAATCCACCATATATTTATAATATTTTTTCATCCTTTTTATATCTTCAAAAAAACATTCACCTTTGCTTTATAATATTTTTGTTCTTATTCAAAATTTCTAACAAAGTCTATTTAATAATGCTAAAAACTATGAGAAAATTAGTTCAATAATAATCTTTTATATCCTCTTCCCATTTGATAAAATTATATTATTGTTACAGGTTATTATTTTATTAATTATTATACTTTGATGGTTTGAAATTATTTGATTTATAAACATTAATATCTATATAAATAGGAATTATGTAAAATAGTTTTTCTCTCTACTCATTCCATGTCTCCCTTTATTAATAAAAATTTACTTTTAGATACATGTCATGACATCATGAATATTCTATATTATCAAAAACCATACAATACCTAAAGTGATTAAAGAATAATTATATCTCATACTATATTTATAATTTCTATGAAATTGTTTGTTGTTATGTTTTTTCATACAATATAAGACTATTTACTGGGAGAAATTGACCTGATGAATCTAACCCTTCATTATTATAAGGTTATCTCTCATAGGTATTTGATTTTTTACGTACAATTTTAGTTGAGAAAGATAAACATTTTTAGTTTTTGGGAAAAAACATTTTTTCATATATAGGACATTATTTTCACTATATTGAGAATGTTAACCTTCAATTTAAACATTCCTGGTAATGTTATTCCTCATTTTTTATAACTCATTACTGTTGTAAGGACAATTGAAATTATTTTTGATAACTATTATTATTTTCTCCTTAAATTTTCTAGAAAAAAAAATTCATTCTTAAAATATTCATCTAACTTAAACATTTTTATCTAACTTTCCACTATTAGTTAATTTTATTCTATTTTAATATATTATTGTGGTATTGAACTATCTTCATAAATTTTTTGTTTTCTCTAATTCCCACAATAATAAATTTATTATATCAAATATTATATATTCTTAGATTATATTTTTTATTTATTAACAATTCTAAAAATATATTTATTTAAGATAATTCATTATAATATTTATTTACTTAAACAATTGTGTATTAATTATCAATTGTCTATTTAAATTTTTAAATTAAAATAAATTTAATTTGTATTATATATTCTCAATAATCATCAATACGTAATAATGATTTTTTTCTAGCATATTTAAGTAAGATGACATGACAATCAATTTCAATGTTGTATGAGGAATTAAACTTCTATATTTTTCATAGGAATGTTTTCATCATTTTTTATGAAAATAGATTCATATAATTCTCCCGCTTATACTTTTTACATTTTTTATCCTCATGTTCTAATTTTGATTGTACAAACATCTTCGTTGTATTTTTTTAAATTATAATTATCATTAAAATTCAATCATTAAAGGGGATGATTCGATTTTCATATTCCAATGTTATTTATCATTAAATGAAAAATATTTCTTCCTCAAAGACATATTAATTCTTAATTTCTCTTAACTAATAATTATTTAATTTTTATTCAATTTTTTTGGATTCATTTTTAACAGTGTATTTAAATCCATTTCATTTGCATCAATGTTTTTAAATACATTATATCTTTTAATTTAAAATTACATATTAATAATTTGAATTTCATCCATGGTAATATATTTATGATTTTTGAAATTATAGAAATTCATATTAAATTTAATATGAATTTTTCTCATTGGTTACTTATATATAATAAAATCATTAAAATTATAACTAAAACCAATTATTTCGATGAAAATATTTACAAATATTATTAATTATTCATAAATCATTATTTTAGACATTATAATAACTTCTTTCTGGGTCTTCTATATTTTTATTTTACCTTTATTTTCATTTTAATTTTCTTAATTGAGTCTTCTAAAATTTTCATAAATTTTTAATCCATTAGAAACCACAAAATATTAGAATAAATGTTTTTCTTTAATCTATCAACAGGTAACAATAAGCATTTCACTAAAAATATATGTTTATCTTAGAATATGTTTTCATATTATAATTAAAAAGGTATGTAAATTAAACTTTTATTTAATCTTTAAAATCATGTCCAAAATAATGATTGTTGGGTAACAACTATTCTTCCAAAATCGGTAGTTTCATAAATATAAAATAAGGATAGGACATTTTTTACAGAAATGAATTTATTCATTCTCATTGTTGGATATTTTTGTTGAATCCTAGCATTGATTTTTATTGTAGTTCCTTTGTATCTATATATCTGTTCATGGAGAGGTGGGGGGAGTATTGATCACATTTTCATTCTTAATAAAATTTTGTAAATTCATAATAAAAATTTACAAATATATGAATTATATTTATAGTTATGATCCTCTTAAATATAAATCTCTAAATAACTATTCCTATGAAAAACATATAACTATAATGGGATACAATAACATGAAATTTACAATGATTTTAAAAGGACATACTATTTTCTTATTGTTTATCCCCCCAATATGGATTCATTTATTAACCCATGTGAGGAATTTAATGTTATTGACAAAAACTCATCATTACCCCATAGTATTTATCCTTTAACCAACCCTGGATCCATCTACCTAAAATTTTCTCTTATTCTATTTTTTGTCATACCAACCAATATTTCTAATTATATCCACTAATTTCATTGTTGGTTATACCCACCAATCCAATAGCAGTATTCAGAAATTAATAATACCATAAAACTATAATATCATTCCATCGATCCAAATTCACTACAAAAAGATCAAATATTCCACCAAAATAAATATAGATCATATTCTACTCTTTAAGAATAACAATATATTCAATACACTATTTAGAAGTGTTTTTCAATAGAAACATCCTCCTAATGATTGGCAGACCTAGAAATTCCCAACAACATTTTTTTATAATTTCAATGTAAATATACCTTATGAAAAGTTTTTGTATTTACCCTATATAGTATCCTTGGTGATTGGTATTCATTGAACGTGAATCTTTCTGATGTTCCCCATAGTTAAATAGTTAAAATTTCTAGTTTTAGTGTAACTATTTACAATTACATCATATAATGGATATATATATGATATTGAAATTAACATCAAATGTGATTCCTTCATCTATAAAGTATTAATTAAATATCACTCTTTAAAAATTTTCTTCAATTGATGTATATTTATCTATAAATTCAAAATCAATAAAAAGATAAACATTGTTTGAATTTCATCAAGTAAACAAAATATAGTGTCATCATTTCTTACACATTAACAATGTTAGTTAATAAAATATGAACTCACTTTATATTAGGTTTCCTCTCAATATTTCTGGGTAGGGGACTCAAATTTATGTTCCCACCCATGTCAATTCCAAATTGAACTATCCTGCTTAATTTAATTAATATGGAGTGATTTACTAATAATTTAAAATAATCTTCAATACTCATTAGACATCTTGAAAGCTTACACATTATTCAATTATCAATAAAAATTATTGTATGTATCATTTTAATATTTTATAAACTGCATCAAGAAAACAATAAATTATGATTATATCAACATTTTTAGTAAAACATGGATACAAATGTATTTGTAAACATCCTAAATACCTATCTTGGATTTTGTTTATTTAAACTTTCGGAATACCCCAAAAAAATTTATATCTTACTGAAAAAATCCTTATTAAAAGTTTATCTGGTAGAAAATCATCACTACGCCCCATTTCATTTTCAGAATAACTCTGCCAGTTCGTACTTCTACAGATCTAACACAACAAAAACAAACAAAATTAGAAAGGCATTCAGATAAAATATACAAAGTTTAATTCTATCATGTCCATGAATTGTTTTCTTACTTGATAAATATTTATCAAATGAATTATTTTTCTAATGATTCTTTATTCCTCAGTATTATTACCTTGTACATTAATTTCATAAACATATTTATTGTTAAAATTATGCATTTTGTATGATATTTTCCTTTATGACAGATCTTCAAATGATTTAATCGATCCATTAGAATTTCTTCTATAGAAAAATTTATAACATGTTTTCATTGAAAAACCTATAACTGGTAACAATGATTTATCTATTTTAAAACATAACAAAATAATTAATATATATAAACTATTTTATTTGATGATTGTTGAACACATTTTTCCAAAATCTAATGACTGTTTCCTCTGGGAACATCTTTATCAAATATTTTATTCAAACTATTTAATCTCATATTTTATATTTTCATCTATATTAAACATTAACTTATTTTATAGTAAAAATATTCCTCATTTTTCTTATATAAAATTTATAAAAAAATTATATAAACCAATGAACACCAAATTCCCAAAAATATTAATTTTCTATCTGTATCCCTATTTATATAAATAATATTTTATATATATATTAAAATACCGTCTATTAGAATTTCATAATCCCAATTTTAAAACTATTCTAGAATAATCTATCTTATTATAAATGTGAAAAAACATCATGGATCATAAAAAAATTCAAGATTCTAGAATCATTTATGATTTTCATAAAATAATATTCTTTATTATGGAACATTATTATTATACATCATATGGAATGTTACTATAACATCCATGAGTAAATTTATTAAAAATCTTCTTTAATTGATAATATTAAGGATCTATCACTTCTCACTAAGTTCTCTATATTTTTAAGTAACAATTTCACTAAAACAATTGAAATGATGAAAAAAATAAACCAATACATACATGGCCCTATAATCATAATATGTTTGATTTAAAAATATATATTATTTAGTCATTGATGATACATTATATATAACATTATTCATATTCCTTTTGGAAATATATATTTTCATATTTTCCATTGTAATTTTCGATTATATTTCCCTTTCTTCCACTGGTAAATGAATTTATTATTCCTTTAAGTCATTTCATTTGGTATTTCATTATAAATTCTTTAAATATATATTTAAGAATCCAATATTGTCTTTGGACATACAATAATTTAATTTTCTTATTATTTTGGGAAATTATAAAATCAAAAAATAGTCATTTTCTAAAAAATATATTGAGATAGATGGGTTGGAATAGTTATAATATTATTCATTCTAAATAATATTTAATTTATCGAGAGGTAAATATCTATATTTTTTGTCTAATTTATAAATAAGAAACATCCCCCAGGTTTTATAGCAAGGTTGAAAATATTTTTTAGAAACAATATTAAATGTGATAACTAATATGATAATAAAAATAACATATATTTTGTATAAATCATTGAACCTACTTTTCAATTTATAATAATTTATATAATAAAATGTCTTAAATTATCACAAAATATTCGAAATTTTCATTAGGGTTCATAATGACAAATATAAATTATCCCATGTAATATATAGTCAACTTGTTCTTCTAATCCAACTCATCATTCTAAAATAGGGATCAAGTTAATACCTAGTACTCTCCATTAATATTTGTTACTTAAAGGTGCATATGTGACAAAGCTGCCTATACATTCTATTATATAGGAATAGATGTATTTTCATGGAAACCAATATGCATTTCATTTCCACTAATTATAATATTCTCGTATATATAATCTTATCCTAATCATTCCCACAAAAGCTACCTCAACCTATTTACCAAATCAAAAAGTAAAATGTTCTATGATTTTTACTGTAATGACCCAAACAATCAATTTATAAATAATAAAAGATATTAGATGAATATTCATTACATATCAGCAATATTCATGCTATAACTAAAATGGTTTTGTATCTTAGAGTCATATATACATAAAAAATTGTACAAAAAATATCTCAAACATATCCAACAATGTTTCTCTAAAATCTAATTCATATTTCTAAGAATAATACTTAACTAATTTCTTCAAAACTACATGAATGATGATATATAATAAATGGTGTTCCAGATTTTCTACAAGGATGAACAAGTGATTTCTCAATAAATGATCATATAATGAGGAAAATGTAATTAGAATCTTATCTGGATAGCTGGAAACCACACATATTAATAAATAAATCATAATCCTAAAAACAGGATTTAAACGATCATCTGACATGTATCATAGTATAAAAAGAGAACATGATCCATGAGATAATAATATGAGTATTTGAAATTGTCATAGAGAGTGGAA
Organism: Viscum album; assembly: GCA_963277665.1. NCBI lineage: Eukaryota > Viridiplantae > Streptophyta > Magnoliopsida > Santalales > Viscaceae > Viscum > Viscum album. The sequence goes on along the minus strand of OY728153.1, from coordinate 2,011,787,063 downwards.
AAAAACTATAAAATAAGAATTATTATAGAAATCTGAAGTCATGAATACACACTAATACATTTATTGTATCATAGGATTAGGCTAAAAATTAATGTACCTTATTTAGTCATAGGATAAACTCTATTGTACTATATATTAGTCTTGAGATAACCTCTCGTGTACCTTTAATGATCATAATACTCTAATATTTATCTAATGAATTTGTAGAGTATATTGAAATCACCCATCACATTATCAAAATCCATTCATTTTATACTAAAAGTTGATGAAGAGATTATCATTTCATTATAATTTATCCTTTTTAAAAGAAAATGAGTTTCATCAATATTTTATCAACTTAATCATAAACCATCTAAACAAATAAACTATAGTGAAACAAAAGATCAAATCACCAGTAATACAAAATAAACCTCATGTGAATTCTTTTTTAAGAAGAATGTATATTTTAAAAACCAATAAAATCATTATTTGGTAAAAAAATAATTTCTTTTATATATTTGTTTTAAAAAAATAATCAAAATTAAAATATTATGAAAAAAATTACTTTTATAATATGAATGATAAGAGTCATATTAATGTTCATTTAAAAGAGTGTTCATGATGTTGATAAAATTAATTTTTTTAATATACATTATATCAAATATTATGTTTTTCACCTTTGGTAAAATTTACCAGATTAAAAAAAACGTAATAAAATACAATTTCAACTATCACACAGAATGTAAAACCTGTCGAAGAAATTATCTCATCACTCATAGTGTAATGTTAAATACATTCCAAAGAAATGTTAATAAAAATTTGGACATGGAAGAAAAAGTCTGTTGATAGAAGAAAAAGCGTGGCCTATTTTGACTGAAAGATATTTTTTATTAGATTAAAATATGACAATAATAGAACAAGTACCCTGATTCCTTCAAGGAGGATGAATGTAATAAAGGTCAAGTGCATCCCCTTGGAGAATACACTTGAACTCAATAGGGAGTGAGTCCAGACTATTGTAAATCACCAGATCCTCTTCCTGCCTACCCATGTTTGCCAGCACATCTGCCGCGAAATTCGTCTCCCTCCAACTATGATGTATCATCTTCCGATTATTGGATTCCATAATGTATTTGAGTATAAGGTGGGTTAGATCCCAAGGCATCAAACGTAACCCATAAATAGCCTTTACAAGGACATCAGAATCTGATTCTATCTCTGTCACCTGAAAGCTCATCCTTCTACAAACCCTCAATCTTGAATGAAGAGCTCATGCTTCTGCACCAAGAAGGTTTCCAGTACCATAAAATGCACAAAATCCTAGTATAACCGAGCCTCGGATGCTCCTCAGAACCTCTCCACCCCTCAATGAATTCAAGGCCTCTTTTACATGAAAAAAGTATCTCAAAAATTTGTGAATGTAATTATAGGAAAATAAAGAAAATTATTTCTTTTTGAAAACTAATTATAGGAGGAAAGATAGAGGATATTTAAATAGTATTGGGTTCATAGTATCATTATCACAAATTTAAGAAGAATTAATCCCTATAAAATATTATATTGTAACGCAAAACCATTACCTCTTTGTTAAACTTTGAGTCATTAACATAAATATAAAAATAATGACAAATGAAATTTTTTAAAAATATTATATAAAATAATGAATGATATATAATTTATATATATATTACATAACCCACACAATTTAAACATGTGGTGAAAATTAAATATGTATAAATGAAATAAAATTTATATGTTAATCCCTTACGACATGTGTAACATTCATATCAAATGAACATGGAATAAAACATTTGAGTTTTCACATTGAATTCCATAAATAATGATTGATACATGATATAAATTGTAAAATGATAAATATATAAAGCACAAAAACATTAATATGTAAAAAAAATATAACATGTTTCAATGAAATTATATTTGGGTAAATAAAATTTATCATAAGGATGAATTTTTTAATAAGAAATAATGACTTCCATATAATAATTATCTAAATATTATCTTTACATAAATATCATATATGTTCATAAAATAAAATATATTATCCAATTATTACTTTTAATCCTCCATTTATTAATGATTCTCTATTAACGTCCTTTTTTATTGATAAATATATTTTTAAACAAGTCTGTTTTGGTTTTGTTTCTATAGTACATGAACATTAATGAAAGTTTCATTATCTAAAAAATAAAAATAACAATTTAATTACAATTAATAAAAATTATATAAAATAATATAACAATTCTAATAAATGGTTGTTTGAATAATCAATTACATCAAATTATGGATGTGGAGTCCGTACATATGCAGAGTGATGATTCCAATTTTTTATGATAAAACAGAAGAAATTGTTTTCATAATTCACATTTATTGAGTAATTATTAATCATATATATTCATTTAATATATCCCTATTATAGTACACTAAATTCATTAATTATAAATTAATCATATCATATAGTAGAGGTGGTTGTCAACATGTACGTACTAGGGACCTTATAAATTTACCAAGGATGGAATGGTAAAAAGGTTAATGAGAAATTATAGTTACAGTGGAAAATTATTTCATTAATATTTTTATAAAATATTAAATCAATCATAAAGAAAATCAAATATGTTTCTCGAGTGTGAATCATATCTCTATGAATAGGAAATAGTAAACACACACACACACAACGTATATTCATTAAAAATTTTATCGAATGGAGTATGTAAATTCTTATGGAATCATCATAATAATGTATTAATATATTTAGTTTATGGTATCAATCATTTTATTATGGTTAATATATGTTTATTAATGATAGAATAAGAAATAAAATATAATTATCTCAGTTAATATTTAGACATATTCTTTGAGATAGCTCATTTAGTTTAATGATTAAAACAAAAAATGATTTTCTTGGGGGTGACTTGATGATATAAGATGAGGATATTGAATAAATAATGGATTTAGTCCAATATTATTTAAATATAAAAGGAAAAAATCATGTGTAGAGATTGTGAGAAGAGATTACGTTTAATATGCATGGGGAAGGGAATTGAAAGAATTAAATAAAATATTTCAAAAATATAAGGGAACTTTTGTGAAAAAATTTAAAAAGATGACCAATAATACAGGCATTAGATAGATAATGGTTCAAATACATCAAAATAAAATAATTATAAATTTTTGTATGACATTCCTTCTGTTATATATTAGTTTAAGCCCTATGTAAACTCGTATTCACCATAATAATAACAACAAAATTTTAATGGATTTCTATTTATTTAGATATAATATTAATTTGAACCAATTAAATTATATTCTTTATTATGAATTGAAATATAATATCAAATTTCAAGGATTAAATTTATATAACATGATGAATATTATTTTAAATGAGAATATAAAAATAAATTAATCCAAATTATTAGTAAAATAACTTCAAAACAATAAAAGAGATTTAATTCCATTAAATACATTGAACCATTTATTAACTAAAAGTCATAATATATTATTGAATATTTAAAATATTCACTTAAATAATAAAATAATTTCTTTTTCAATTTTATGTTATTAATATAATAACACATTTCTCGTATAAAAACGATTTTCAGAACAATGTGTTTTTAATCCAAAAATTTTCTTATACCAATTAAGGAATAATTCTTCTTCTTATTAATTGACTGTAAAAATTATAATTATATGATATTTTATTTAATTTAAGATAAAATTAAAATCAAAATGGTCTTTTAAAATTATGTTATTAAAACAAATTAAATGGTAGTTTGGAAATAATCTGAATTATCACTATTTAATGATGAATATATCTTTCTAGATAAAATTACAAAATTACACAAATAAATAATATTGAAATAAAACATATATATATTAATTATTAATCATATACACAAATTTTAATACAAAAAATTGAATAAAATATAATTTTGAAGGATAGAAACATTTTCTAAATAATTTGGAACATTATTTTTAATCATAAATTAAAATGTTTTATTATATTAAACCATTTTAAATATTTTATATAATGCGTTAATTTGTGTTTACTCATATCAGTTTAAAATAAACGTTACGCAGATTACATTTCTATAGAAATTTTTTTATATTATAACAAAGAAAAAATAATGTATATTTTTGCATTTGAAAGAATATTATAGATAACTTTATACATTTATACTAAATGGTAAACACTTTAGGGACTGTTTTCATATTCATATCTATTAACTAATCTCGATCAAATGACAAAAAAACCAACATACTTCTCTGAACTGCTTCAAATACTCATTAATAATTCAAAGCCTTGTGATTTGTGTGAAAAAAACTAAATGTGTGTCTTGATTATAAAATGATATATTGATGTGATGACATGTACGATTTTTTATTTAATTATTAGTCATGACACTCTACAAATTATTGTGGATTAGTTCATGTGGGGTTTTTGTTGGAATTTCAACTCCCTAAAGATATTTCTTCACTAGTTTCCCATTAGTTCGTGGTTTTATAATTATAGTTGTGTTCTCACATAATATTTGAATAATACTTAGGGATTATTATTTTTTAGATATCAAATTTTTTTACAAGTTTTGAGATAACCACTATTTTATATAGTATTCTATAGTAGATGACTCAAGTAACAATATTCACATGCTTCCCCACATTGAAATATATTTTTATGGGCTCTCAATCTTCTTTTTACAAAAATACCATATTTTTTTTATTTTTTGATTGTGAATCGATTTTCTCATTATGATAACATAATTTAATTAATAAATCAATAATTATAAATTAAAAAATTATTTTTTGTCCATTAATATATAAAACACTATCTGGATTATTATTATTTTAAATTCTTTTTCCAATATCAATAAATTTTAGTGGGTTTTTATTACACCATATCATATATGATTTATAATATTTATCATAATTATTAGGGTTTTTCATATCCATATTCATGTTAAATAACACCCAAAAGCCATGATCCTAGTATATTTAATAATCTCGTGTCATATAAGCTACATTAAACACATTATCAAATTATCCATTAATATGATGATGATGATTAATAATAAAATTTTATCATATATTCAACTATTATATTTTAAAGTTAATGAATATATTAGAGGTGAAAAATTCTTTATAAAAACATCCATAGACCCCTTATTTGATTATTAGTCTATTTCTTACTTTAACATTCCACTATATTTGTTGACGAATTTTTTGAATTATCAATCATGAGTGATGTATCCCCAAGAATTATTTCTCTATTATAAATAAAGATCAAGACAGATTATATAATTTGATGAATTAATTTAGGATATAAAACCAAAACACTAATAGTATACCTGGAATTTTCTACACTAATATGAAATATTTTACTCAATTTGTTTTCATGTTAATAATATTTTCACAGTACATTATATCTCTCATCTATCTGTTATTTAATTTCATAATTTGATTCTTCATTGGTAGAAATCATATGTCAAAATATATCTTTTATAGTCTTTACTATTTAAAGTGTAATATATTTTTTATTATATAATATTTTAACATGTTTCTTTTGGAATTCACTATTCTCTTTATTATCCTTATTCATAATATTGTTATTTTTCACTTACTGCATCCTAAATTTTGTAATCCATATTTTTAGCTTATAAACTTTTTTCTAAAAATATAATTGTACCATTCATTTATTCACAATTTTTACATTATTTTATTATATTATTATAAAATACTATATTTATTCTATCTAAATATATATTATAACCTAGAGTATAATTTGTTTATTTAATCCTCATTTTCACCCATTTATTTTATTTTTCAACTCCAAACACATTTTTATTCATATTATCGAATTATATTCATTATATTCCTCTATATTAAACTCATTTTTTTGTATTTATAATCTAATATGTTCACATTATATTTTATTTTTCCAATATTAATATTTGAATGAAACCTCTAGAAGAATCATTTTCATTAAGTATAATTTGTATACTGATAGATTGACCTCCCACTTCTGAAAAAAATTAATCATCACGGAACTAGTTGAAATATTTATGTTTCTATTAGATTAATCATATGAGATATCTATACTATTATTTGTGTTTCTTGTCGAATGTTTTTTATTATTATTTCAACCTCCAATTTTAATAGAATAGTTTACTAATAAATTTACATTACTCTAACAATTTAGACATTTGAAATGAAATTACCATACATATTTTCCTCTTCATAGAATCATAATATCCCATGTATAAGTGAATTATTTTCTAGCTAGTAATCCAAATGTTCTTCAGCATTAAATAATTATTTCGTATTTTTCATTCATTGAACATTTATATTGTCAGAAATCAATGAATTTTCCCAGGATTAAATTTCAATAATGAGTAATACAAATTTAAATTTGATAATTACTAAGAGTGAGCTAATGTTAACAAATGGTATACTTATCATGATTCCATTATCCAATATTTGCGATCTAGGAATACAATTTATCAATAAGTACTCTCAAATGTTTTTTATAATATAGTAGTCTTAAGGAGTTCCTAAAAAAAACAATCCCACCTAGTTGTATTTACAATTTCTTCTATATCAACACCACTATGTAACATCTCATGTCTCTCAATATTTTCAATTTTATTATCATTATTTATTATTTATTTATATTTTATCAATAATAATATTAATTTCATTTCTATATGATTTCTTTAATATCATTATGTATTAATTGAAGTAATCTACTAATTTAAACATATTTATCATCAACTCATGGTCATAATTTTAACACTCCATAAGAAATTAAAACATTTATTTCATAATATATTTATTAAATCATGGTCATATTCATAATATAAATTCAACATATATTCATGAAATTAAATTAAAATGAATTATCTATATAAGAATGTATGTTCATACCCATCCCTAGTGATGTGAGAGATTAATATGAGATGTGGTGCTCATTTCCACAATCTAAAGGCCTACATAGGTTCTCCAATTTTATTTTAGACCTAGATCTTTCTCATTTTAATGATTTTTTCATTTATGAATCTATTAATATCATCCCAACATATCAAATCATAATAATATTGTTCCAAATATCTTGATTCAAGAAATCATGTATTTTTTTAATTTTTTCATGGATAGAAAATCCATATGATCTATGAATTTATACACTTACCTTGTGAGTGAAACTACTTTTTTTGTTTTTAAATTTATATATAATTAAAATTTACAATTATGATGTTTTATGATGAATCCTAAAAAAACCAGAAGATATATGGAGAATTCTGATGAAGAAACAAAATCTAATGTTAATTTATTATACTCAAGTAAATTTATATTATGAAGACATGAGATTCCATTATTTACATAAAATATACACAAGAGATATATGTTAAACCCAAAATTGATATAATGTATTCTAAATATGGTAATTTCATAATTTATAGGAATATAATCTGGACATATCCAATATTTTACTGAACTACCTCGTACTCTATGGATACTTCAATGAAACTCCATTCATTTTCCATGTTTTAATTATGTTATTCAATTATTATTAAATAAAAACATTTTCCTCCATCATGATTCATTACATAAGTATTAATGGTAAACATTAATCATGAGGATTCAAATCATTTTACAAGATTGAATTATTTTAGATAAAACATTAAAAGTTGATATATATAGATATATTATTCAACTCCTTTGTACAGTTCATCAAAATTTTTCTTGTCGTTATCTAGACCATAGCATCTCATTTCAATGACCTAATATACATGATTATGAATTAAGTACAAATAAATTATAGTTTTTATTTAATGTGGTTCTAACTAAATTACATGAGACAAATTTAGGAAAAGAAGTAAGTCCATTGAATTATATGTAATAAAAATCTCATGAAGTGAAAGGTGATAATGTAGTAGTCGAATAACTTATATCATGTGTTTCCCAATATACTTATATTGATGCTATTAATGATGGATGTAAAATTCCAATTGATCAGTTTTTATGGAATCAATGAGTAAAATATTTCTTAAAAATACTATAAATGAGTTTATTTATCAATTTGGGGATAAATAAAAGGAATGAGTGTAAGATATTTATACATGATTTAATATAAAAAAAATTATTGTCTATGATGAAATAGTATCATGAGCTACTCAGGATGGAATAGAAGATATAACTGAGATTACCAATGATATAGTTTATTGGATTTTATTGATCAAGATGAACCGTTAGCTATTAATTTTTTTATGAATTAAATGTCATCAAGGGAGAAAGAATTTCTAACTAATATCAAGATACTGGTTTAAAATGATTTTTCTCAAGTAAATAATATCATAAAAATATATTTATGACGAAATTAAATAGTATATAATATTTAAGTTTTCTTTTTAATTCATGATGTATTAGATGATTTGTAATTATAATTCAAAATATATTAAATCGAAAAAATATGTGGCATGTTTTTAAATGTTATGATTTTTGATAAATAAGTTGTTTGAGTTAATAGAAGGGTTTCCAATACTCTTTGGTATTAGTTATCATCTATTTTTTAGGAGTATAAAACTATTCAATAATATTTGGGAAATTTATCATCGACTATATAATTCTTGGAAAAATATTCCTATTATTCAAGATTTATATAGAAACTCTATACATCCTTGAATAGTTAAAAATGTGTTTTCAATTTTATATAATTCATGTCGCTAAACACCAAAAAAAATAACTTCTTGTAAATGATATATCATCACTAGATCGTTTTTTGTCATAATCATTTTTCTTCATCGAATTATAATACACTAGATAATGATAGAGAATCTCAAAATATTTATGTTTAATAAAACTCTTCTTAAATAAAGTCACGTTTATTTATAAGGAGAAACAATATGATTTTTTTCATACTAATATAGATATATGAAAAGATAAAATTAATTTTGTGATTCCCAAGATGGTGGAATACTAGAAAAAAAATTTATTTTCCAAGAATAAATTTTCTTTTTGATACAATTATGTATGGGTTAATAATAATTCAAGAATTTATAAATATAAAATCGAGAAAATAAAAATGATGTGTAATATGTTCTTATTTCTAATATGGGGTAATAGACCACATCAATGTAATCCTTTAGAGTGGTATTTTGATTCTAATACAATAAGTTAGATATTTTTTTATCTATATATAGGATTGTTTTATCGTATTCTATAATGAAACATGATACATATTCTATTAAAAAACCAGCTATAACAATAGGAAACATAAACACTATGTTTATATACATATCTCTTTATGTTTTATATGTGTTTTCTCTTAATAATGAAATATTATTCATATCAATGTAATTAATATTATTTATTTATTCATGGAAATATATTATTTTCAACCTTATTTATATAATAATTATATAAATATATTATTTTTTACTTGTTTAAACATTCGATTGATTTTTTTAACGAATTAATAATTTTAAATTCTAATATATTTCTTAATAATAATTGTATCTAATAAATATTTTACATTTCAAGTTGGATCAATTAAATATCTTTACCCAAAATTTGTAATTTTATTTTTATATCTAAAAATATGGTGAATATTATGAAAAAATCAATAACATGGTAATTAATTATTTCATTATGAATTTTATTTTTAATAAATATTTTATGTAATTTGATTTTTAGTGATTAATCTATGAAATAATGAGAAGATTTAATATCTGAAATTTTTGTAATTAAAAAATATAAATATTTATATATAGATTTTTGAATATATGAAAGTATGTATCATCAAATTATGGAAGTTTCATATATATTGTATTATATATTAAATAAATCTACTAAAATTACAATAATATGTCTAATTTATTTCAATTTATATGGATTTTTTATCATCAAAATGTGGTTTATATTTAGAAATACTAAATTTTATCAATCATATTTGAACTTATAAAATTTATTTATACTTAGAAAAACTCTATTATATTTTAGTATGTTGTTACCTTGAAGTATTTAAAACATTTTTCATAGTTTATACATATTATTTTGCTTCATGTACATTTAAAAAAAATTATTAATTTACTATTTTTTAATATATTCAACATTATTGCATGACTTATCTTACATTATTTAATCACTTAAACAAATTTGTGTAATATATTCTATAGAAATATATACTTTTTTTCAATGTAACCTGAATTAGATTTCTCTAAACAATAAATAATCAATGGGTACCATCATCCTTCTTAGTGAAGAGAACCGGTGCCACCCCGAGTGACCCACGTAGGAATTTAAAACCAATCCCATGAATATCATCTTACTCGGACGTCAAATCATACATTTTAGTTTAATTATAGTGTTAACAGAGAATAGGTACTTGTTTAGTTCTAGTCAATAAGTTAATGGAAAACTTAACCAACCTTACCGGTATAAAACTAGATAAATTAGAAGGAAAAATGTTGAAAAACTCGTTAATAACTAGGGGTGATCATCTCTCAAGTATTCAAAATCCAAATCAAAAGAAAAATATTATATCACATTTCCCACCTCTTGATAAGAAGGTTTGTCTCTACATGGTTTTTGGTCGTATTCTACTTAAAAGAACAATGACAGACCTATAGATGCTGCAATATAGTCCCGTAGAAGACAAAAATCAATATGGGGTTTATTGGAAATGAACTAATTAATTCTAAAAAATAAATGAAGAGGTTCCATGTCGAGGGGTAGAAAACTCCAATCCAACTCAAAATATGATATAGAGGAGAGACAAGTGGGACTACAGAGATCCTACTATCTCTTCATGCCAATGGGTGTAATAATAACCCTTGGTCACGATAAAGTATCCATAGTATGATTGAGCATAATAACAATACAGTTTGAAATAAAGAAAATAATATAAACTAGTATCAAATATATCATTAAATAATGATGAAAACATATTAATGGTACCTCCCATAATCACTATACATTTATTCATTTCTTATAGATACACTTATACTATATAATGTATCTTGTTTCAAGATCATTGTGGCTAGAAACCTCTTATACATCAATCATCTGATTTCCCGGTATTTTAAAAGGTTGTAATGATCAATTTTAACTATGGTTAGTGTAAAAGTTATTGAAAAATATCTCTATGTTTCCTAAACAAATATAGGAGCTAGAGTTTATGGGTACATCAGTCCAAAACCTCCATGAATTTCTTTTCATAACACACTAATAGAAATTAAAATTACTTCTTCATATAATTATATGAGGTTTGTAAGGACCCTATCATCTTGAACATCCTTGAGAATCACCTTGCTTCCTCTTTCCATTGGAGAAACTCACAATTTAACTGGAAGAAAAAAAGACCTCCCATCAACTCTGAATTCCCATCCAATACCATATCATCCATCGTCACCTTATCCAGTACATCATTATATGTGGGAAAATTTACCATAAAATCCTATGAATGTATATCTAAACAATGTTCCAATTCAAACCATCGAGCCTTTATCCTATCGTTAGATATAATCTCAATCTAAATCATACTTATATTAACAGCGTGATTTGAAGACATAATAATGGTTCTAGGGAATGTTTCATGCTTGAAAAACTTCACAGCATTGGCCAACACCATTGAAACTACATAAAACATTTCATTGAGAATAACTATGAATTCCTCAAATGTTAATCCCTCTTGATTACTTGTCATGGCCATTATTTCCCACTATCTCATGCATGGTCCTTATATCATGATGGTGGAATAATATACCATTATTGCATATGGGTTTTCAATGAACTCAAAGATATGTTCTATCTAGAGAAACCATTATTTAGAATGTTTGGGATTAATGGATCCTTTGAAAACTGAAGGCTTCTAGTGAAGGAACTATAGATAATGATTACAATGGAAACCCCCTATGGATAGACATTTATATCCTGATCTATAATAAGATGTGGTTTCTATTATATATCATGAACTAGGTTTACAATGACCTCTAATATATTTTTTTAAAATTGAGGATTCTACAACTTCTGTTTAGTAGAATCCTTATCCAGTATCTGATGTGAATGCCTTCATGAATGCATGATTCTAAATGACATTAGTAATAAAAATATAAGAAATTATATTAACACATATCTTCTCTAGTATACCATATACCCTAATAGGGGGGGGGGGTGAATCCGGGTATTAATGATTAATAAAACGTCTCGTAAGATATTTGTTTTGTTGGAAAAACCCATATTCCCTCTCGTTTGGGTTTTATAGTATGAAAAAACCATAATGACTGCTATGGACAGAAAAAATTTACTTAGTTCACCCACACTGGGCTATGTCCAAGGATCATACACTAGTGAAGTTATTATATACCAAATTCACTCTATGTGCACTGTTTTTTACATGTTCGAAGTGGTCTTACATTCCCTATTAGATTACAACAAATCACAATTTGATAACTCACATATATCTCAACTGATGTGATCACACAACTTATTCAGAATATCCAACAATAGTTTAAAGACATGTAAATATTTTACAATCTCTAATGAGTGTATCCTTTCATTGTATGTAGATGAACGATTGAAGTCCAAATATCATCCACTGATGAATACACAATTTACATTGAACACTAGGAAATTATCGTGGAACAACCTTCTAAAATCCCAATACTTCACAAAGATTACAATTCTAAAAAGCCCAACCAGCCATTGAAAAGCTCCATTGTATAGTTCTGTTGTGAAGCTCCGTTGTGAAACTCTATTGTGAAGCAGTATTACGAATCTATGTTGCAAAGAACCATTTTGAGGCTATATTAAGAAGCTATATTGTGATGATCTATTGCGAAGCACTATTGCGAATGTTTTTTGGGAATCATTGTTGTGATGCTTAGTGGAGAAGCTATATTTCAATGTTGTATTGCAAAGCCCTATTGTGACGCTCCCTCATGAAGATCCCAATTTCTCTGCACTCAAAAATGATGCTATAAAGCTCTTCCGATAAGCTCATTATCAAAGTTAGTTAAAAAACATATTCACTATTCAGGAGACTAAATATTTTTTTTTGAAAAAATATCTACACTTCTCTATTGGGTTGAAGAATACTTATAGGTGATTCCACCCAGCCTTGAATCTTCCATGAAAATTCAACACCACACCATCCCATATTGAAATGCTCTAAAATATTCCGATTGCGAAGCTCCATTGCGATGCTCATTATTAATACTCACTGTAATCGCAGAGCTCACAGTCAAAATTTATTATGTATTTTCCAAAACCACTTCCTAAAGCCCATCACTGTGAAATTCATTCATTTTCAATATTTTGATGATACCTTCAAAAAACCATACCTTTTAAAAATCCGACCTCTTCCATTTAAGATGCTCTTTATTATCGTAGATCTCTCCATCATAATTCTTCATTTCTTTTTAAAATAAACTTCATGAATATCATATTTCTAAAATTTACGACATTCCAATATTTTTATGAATCTTCATGGAAATCCACTTCTCTCAAAGCTAACCAATATTCAAATTTTGTTCCTAAACTTTTTACCAAACATTGGAAACCAGCGCCACCTAGTGTTTGTTCTTTTTGTATGACCTCCAACTCTTCACTTCTGTGGGATCCTTCTTTTTAAGCAAACACAACCAACACAATAATTTTGTAATATTACCTTGAAGGATTTTTTCATTACATCACTCAAACTGATAAAAAATGAAATTAATCCCAATATATATAAAAAATATCATTTGGATTGATCATTATCTAAATAAATAAATATAAAAAAAAATAACAATAACACCATGATATTTTTGATTTATTTTTTTCGAATTAATTTATCATTATAATAATTTACATTTCACATGACAATAGAAATTAGTCCTTAAATTAACATATATTATAATCTGTTGACAAAAATCGATTTCAATAAACACCGACAATGTGTGAGATATATGCATTGATGACATGGCTTGATCTACAGGAATTACCAACATGGGTTGTGCTACCCACAACACCGACTTCACCTGTGTTACATGCTACACAGATGTTTATATGAAACATCATGTCATTATTATAATTATTAATGACAAATAATGATAACTTAGACAACAAAAATTATTATTTTAATAGCATTAACTAATTTTCAAATATTATTTACAATTTTTTAATATAGACAAAACATATTTATTTTGAAATATATGATTTTTTGTATAATCATTTATATTGAAAAATAAAGTTTTCTAGACTAAACGACTTTTAATAATTACATAATTTTTATTCACATATAGAAATTGAATTTTATAAAATAAACATCACTTTTTTATTTTAGAATGTTGAAATTATACTAGGGTTAAAGTTTTGGATTTTTCTGAGAAACGTCATTTTTTTATGAATACTGAAATATACTTATATTTTGGTAAAAACTGACTTTTCATTTAAATAATTAAAAATCATAATAATATATTTCAATTTTTTTAATGTAAAAATATAAATACTACAAATCTGTTAATATAATTAGATCATAATTTTCAATTTCACTTTTTTATGCCTTAATATTTTTTAAACATTCTTCTACTTTTTAAATAGGTAATTTCATCCCGTCTGTGAGATTGTCATTAATATTAATTTTCATTCTTATATTATTCGAATTTAATAATATTAAAGAAAAAAGTTTACTATAGTATTTAATATCAATTTAGATCATTTTTATTTTTGACCAAAATTATTAGTAAATGTAAATAAAAATAAGCACAGTGATTATTTTCAATGTAATCATATTCAGGGAGTAAACATTAATCTTGGGAGCCAAAATTACCATGAAAATTGTTAAAAACACATTGTATGGAAATATTTCTTCTATTGACATTAAATTATAGAATTAGGTTTGTTTTTAGGAAATTATTAAGTAATAAAATATGTACACCTAACTTATTTCCCTAAATTTCAAGTGAGTCATTTTCTATCCCTATAAAAGGTCACCACATTTCTCATATCCCCACACCACTGAAACCTCATAAGTTTAAAAAATATCTACCCAATACATTTCCTATAAATCCTTCACCACTATTATAATGATTCACTTAGGAATAATGAAATCCATGGAATCCTTTTGGCATAAAACAAAAGGAGTTAATTTATTAAGAGGTAATGTTTACTCTTCTGTCCATTATTTTATATTAATTCTCCACCCCCACTTCATTATTTTTACATGAATGTATAAAAAAATAGTATAATAAGTATACTAGGAATTTTTATGCAATGGATTCATACTACACATACACACACCTCCATCTAATTAATTACGAACATGTGTTTATGTGTACGGTGAACTACTCCCTTATTAAACTATGATTGTTCAATTTTCTAAACAACTTATAATGATGGAAACTAGAATGGAAAATATGTTTATATATCATATTTATTATATTTAATACTTATTTAGTATAGTTTCTTCCTTTTACATTATATATTTTTTACCATCGATTTTGGGTTAATTTGATGATTTCATTGAAGAAATGATGACTACTGCCACCTAAAAGATATATGATTTGTACATAAACTACATGGATTGAATTAATGATTATTTTTAAAGATATTTATGATATATATTATTTCTTAATTATACTATAATAATGAAACTTATATTTATATATATATATATACATATAAATATTTTATTGTTTTTATTTCAACATGACAAATAAACATAAATAACGTTCATGCGTATGTACAACCAACTGTCACCATGAACAATGAATTAGATTTCATAATTATATATTACATAAATTATTATAATAAAAATATAATTTAAAAACATTATATATAGTTAAATTATTACATTCTATAAATCATTATATAGGTATAATGTCAAAAGATATATCAAATTAAGACACATACGAACAACTAAGTGATTAATGCCCAAATCAAAACCATAACATTAAATTGCTAACTCAAAAGGTAAAATATTGATATAATGAATCCATTTATGGAATTATTTATAAAAAATGATTCTTTAAAATATTTATAATACATTTATATTTGTTAAACCTTAGGATTTAATGATTATGATGTGATTAAATACACAAAGAAGGGGGATTTCTTCGCAAATTTTGTTTCTGTGAGATACATTCATCATTAACCACACATTTCATTTATGTTATGTGTATAATACAGAATTATGTAATAAAATATTCTTATATGTAAAATTTATTTTATATTCATATCCATTATATGGAATTTATTTCATGGGGTTTAATTTTCAAAATTTACCAAATTGGTATAATTTTTTCTCATTTTTCTTTTTATGAGACTCATTTTTTGTTATGTGCCTAAATTTATTTTTAGGCATGTATAAATATTTTTTACATTATATAACATATATTTAAATATTTTCGGGTAATTTTTTTATTCATTTAATTTCCTTTTCTTTCATGAAGATCATGTTCTCAAGTTACTATGTTGTAAGAGTATATTGAGATGATCTCTTCACCATTCAGGATTGGTTATGTCTATGATTCCATTTATGAAATATTATAATACATTTATCAAGACATTATTGATTTTCCTTCCACAATCATCATTCTTTATATACCTATTTATTGTTTCCATATATGTAGTCTTCAATAAATCGGATAGTTAAGAAATGGTTTTTATGAAATCATGAAATTACCATTTCTACGATCGAAAAACCATATACTGTAAAAGGGTTCCCTTAATATTTAGTAATATCCAATGATTATTAATGATATTTTGACACATTTCTTCATTAAAAAATTCATTCAAATGGATCACCTTTTTTCTTTCATAATTTTGAATTATTATATCATTTTTAATGTGAAAAAGGTATGTACCTTTTTACATCATACGACATATATGGATTTATCCACTATAAATTCATTGATGAATTATTTTAATGATTAATGATAATTTTTTATGAAAATGTTCTTAAAATAAGTCCATGTTCCTTTTATAAGTTTTTAAGGAAAAATATTTTAAAAATTCTATCAAGCACTCTATATATGTTTTCAAATAATAATGTTTCAGAAAGTTTTTAAAATAATGATTTATAGGATTTTAATTTTATTTACAAGAAAATGGTTATAAAAATTAATTTATTTTCTAAATATCATTGTCAAATATTAGTGGATATTTACCTCAAATAGTTTCTTCAAAACGTCATCCCAGTTCTCTTCCATATAATATCAAATATATTTATTTTACTCAATACATTAAAGGATATAATCCAATAGTTCAATTTATATTCACTCTTGAATTGTTTTTTGTTTTATGGAACTACGATTAGTACACACATTTCTCTGCCACATGTTATATTAATTTAAAACATCATTTATTCATTGTTTATGATCTGATGTAATAATTATGAAACCTATCTATTTTACATATGATATGATGTATTGAAATTTTAACGATGCATATTTAATTTAATGGGGTTTGATATGATGTTTATAGAAAACATTTTGATTATTAGTCATGATATAATTACTATTTTATTATCTTCTCTAACATTTATGAATGATTTTATTATGATATGAGTGGGACCAGAATATCCAACCAATGGATTGGGTTACAATGGATGAATCGTGAGTATAAATTTGATGTGTCATCCCGATAACATGTTCACAATGTATGCATTGAAAAGGTTTCATATCTATATGTTTTTGCATGAAATTGATAAAATGTTATCAATGATACAATTAAACCTTATTACATGTTCACAATGTTATTCATTGACCTGGTTTTATATCCATTAGTTTAAGTATAAACTTGACTGAATGTTCAAAATGTTATTTTTGATCCTCAATACATGTTCACAATGTTATTAGTGAACCTTATAATATTTAAAAAATGTTATGAATGGACCTGGTTGCATGTCTATAGGTTTATTCATGAAATACTACTAAGGATGGGTGGATGTGAGGTGGATAGAAACAACATGGGCCTCTTTTAGAACTTGAGAATTTTCAACCCTAATATTTTCTTGAATTGTGATATTCTATATCACTTAGTCTTATTCCTATGATCACTGATGACATCAGACCCATGCTAAGAACACTATTTTGAAATCAGTAAACATTATACGTAATAAAAATACCCTCAGTGAGGGGACTCCCAATCATTCTCTTGAGAGTAGATCAAAATGGGTTCCATTTCTGGATGGCCTCAAGGGCACTGATCTGTATAAATAAAATGAAAAAAGCATCATCTTTTCAAGAAGCTCCATGAGGTTGGATTCTCTGAAAAAGCTGACCAAGATTCCCTCAAACAACATGAATTGATGTGAAAATTTTCAATCATGGGTCACATATCATACAAGAAAGGTGATCTCCCATGGCCATTACTTGAATTAAAGCCTATAATTTCTCATTGATGAGGTACCCCATACTCGAAATTAGTGACAATGGGTAGGGGTTAATTTCAAATACTGTTTAAATCACATGAAGACATAGATTGGGTGGGGAAATTGGTAATTCTCATCTCCAACATGGTTTTCTTTGGTTATCCAATTCGGACTACACATTTAACCCCATAAACATTGAAACCAAATGACTCAAATATGGGTATGATTTCATGGTATCAACTAGTATTTTTGGAATCCCAAAATCATTAATGAAATTGATTCTTATGTTCGATCTCCATGTAAGATAGATTAGTGAAACCTAAATGCTGAATCAGTTTCATTTTTGAGTGTTATTGTGGAAGTTAATATTAAATCAAAACTAACTAATAAAATAATTATCATTTAGAATGAATAAAAAAATATTGTTAGGATTTATTATAGGGGAAACCCCATTGGTGAAATATGATTGATTCTTGGGAATTCAATATCAAATTTTATGGTGGTAAAAAAAAGGGTTTTCAACAAATGGAGAATGAATACAAAGAAGTAAGAAAAAATAAAAAATTCAAGGATATAATTTCTAATATCCCTAAAACATCATGTAAATGAATAATATTTGTTTGAGGAAAATAGTACGATAGTACCCAAAGAGAATACTATAATTAAATTGTTGGATGAACTTATAGATGAGGAGGATAAAACAAACAATGATATTGTTCTCCTTGAATAATTATATGATATTGAAATGTCCCCAAGAAAACGTTTCTATGGAGACATAGGAATGTAGGACTTAAGTTAATACCTATAAAATTATACATTGTCCTACTACTTTAAATAATTCGAAATCAGATAAATTGGAAAATAATTTCATTGTTGATTCGTCTATTATCTCCCATGAATTCACTAAAGATATGAAGGTTTAAAAAGGTACTTCCTCTGGATAGACTTCTTTTACTGTTTTGGGTTTGGGATGTGACACTCTACTGGAAAGCCTTATGATAGCTACCTCATGTATTTTGGGTGACGTGGTTGATCATACCACTTTGGTTACTACTAGGAAGTATCATACCAAACCCATTTTGGTGTTGGAATAATCGGAATCGCATGAGGATCCTGCAATAAATAATTTAGGTACATCGATTCATTTATCTTTCCAAACAAATATTTCTATAGGTTCCCATAATATTGATGTAATTATTTTATCTTCAAGGACTTATGAACTAATTTTCCTGAATAATAAATATACTAGAATTCTTTTGTTAATATCCCATTGATTACCCCAATAAAATATTCTAAGAAATATCATATCAAATATCCCTGTAAAGGAGGTACAAATACAATCCATTTCACTTATATTAAAATTATGAATATGAAAAAAATACCATCCCAAAAATGCCCACAAATATCATTAGGTCATCCTAGAAAAATGGATCAGACTGTAAGAAAAATGGGAGTTGTAGCTCCAAATAGAGGAATAAATGAAGGCCTTTTTCTTGAATTGGTGGAGTATTTCTAACCCTGACACCATTAATATTTTAAAAGTAATTCTTTACTATCATCATCTGTTGATTTTATAAATTTTTAAACTTAAGATAATCTTCTCCTCTATGTTACGACATCTTCATTTTATTAGATATACTTTTATATGTGTGAGTAAAAATAACCCCACTATTAAATCTCATTGAATTTGTGTGATACTGTATCTACACAATGCTAATAATTCTTATATATCTGAAAAAATATTTACCTATGATTTTATTCTAGATATAACTCATCTAATTGTGTTATTTTGTTTACACAAACAATAGATACCATGATAGGTGGCCTCTAAGGATTGACTATTCCTATTTGGGTTCTTATATATAGAACCACAGGTTTTAAATTTGGTACATTAATTAAAACCATGAATTATGTGAGAATATAGTCCCATCCCTCTCTGATATATCTATGATAGAGTTTTGGACTGCCAATGAGGAAAACAATATTCTTGAAATTAATATTATTAGTGCAACAAATACATGGTACAAATGACATTATGATAGGGTCGTAGATAGAAAATTGGATTGAGATATCTCAATTGATCATTATTTAGATAAATGCCACACAATTTACAGCTCCAATTTTCCCAAGATTCAATCTGATCACCATTATATTCCTATCACTATTTCTATCAAAACCTTGAAAACACCTACCCATCATATTCTAAAAGGCATGGTTATGAAACCTTAAATGTTTTAATAACATTCAAAACATTTTGACTTCTATAAATCATTGAAATGATACCATTTCCTATTCAAATAAATTAAAATATAATAATCAAAATTATAATGGTTTTTGATGTTTAAAATATAAACAAATTGGTAATGACATCCTACTTCTTGAGAATGATCATATAAAACATCAAAACAACAACACCCATTATGAATTCACTTCTAATCAGAATAACGAATGTAACATTTCTATGAAAATAAACCGACTTATTTCTATTATGAATACTGTGCATAAATAATATTTCAAAAATAAAATGGTTATCTGACATTGAAAGACACACTATGTTCTACAACTCTCATCAACGAATCAGAAAAGCTATTACACATTTAAATTTTATCAATGATGGGGATGATCATCCAAATAATGAGGATGTTATTTATAATCATGTCATCTCTTATTTTGCATATATCTTTAATGTACCAAATGGAAATAAGGATCTCTTAAATGATGGCATTCTGGTGATTTTCAATGAGGATTATAATTCTCTTCATTTAAACATTCTTTTTTATCCTGAAATATAATGACACTATTTTTAGCTTGAATCCTGATAGTTCCATGGGTCCTAATATTTTTAACAATGGTTTCTACAATGATAATTGAGATTTCATTCATACTAATGTTTCTAAACTCATCAAATCCTTCTTTTATATTGTTATTATACTTCATTGGTTAATGTCACAAATCCTATATTTTATTATTAAAGTAGATAATTCCTCTATGATTCATATTTTCTTAATTATTTCTATTATACCTACCCAACAAAAATCATTCCCAATCTTCATGGAAACAAGATTTATACCCTAACTAACAAAATTATATCATGGAAGAAATTTGGTTTTATCATCAGAAGATCTTTGCATGACTACATTTTTCATGCCTCCAAATGTACTAATATGTTATGGAATACTAAAATTTGTGGTAAAACTACAATGAATCGTGAAATTATGAATTCTTTTGATACCATGTTTAAGAGTTTTATCTTTATAGTGCTTTATGGATTTGTCTTCAATAACTCCATTATAATGGGAATTATAACCTTGTTCGACTCATCATAAATATCTATCTTGTTCAATGGTTCTCCTAGAGGCTACTTAAAATGCACCAAAGGTGTCAGACAAGGTGATCCCCTCCCTTTAATCAATTATTCAATTATGTAGGACTATTTATGTAGATTGATCACTATCCTTATGGATCAATGAAAACATAATCACATCCATGATTACATGAATCTGAATTCCACCATGCTTCTATTATAAGCGAATGACATAATTTTGTTGATATGATGTGATAAAAGAAATATTTGAACCCTCAAGATTATACTCTCTCACAATGTGGAGGTTTTTGGTTAGGTAATTAGCAGGACCAAATCAACAATCATCATTGGGGAAAAATTATTCATACTAATAGAAAATGTAGTATTATAAATTTATTAGGTATTAAAGAAGTCTCATTTCCTCTAACCTACCTTGGTTTTCACAAATATTAGGGAAGACCTAAATCTAATTATTTTTCTATCAATATTGATCATGTTCGTAGAAATCCCTGTTATTTGAAAGGAAAAACACTATATATGGTGGGTATAATCTACCTTTTTTAGTATATCATTGTCTCCAAAATGGTCTTGTCTATGATGTATTATAAATGGCTTGTTGGTCTCATAAAAATTTAAATTTTCCATCAATTTTTTTTGGACCGGAAGTACACTAGATAAAAAATTGGTGACAATACCATGATCTACAAGATGAAAACCATTTATGGGATGTCTTGGAATAAAAAAATCTAAATCATTTTAATGAGGCCCTTCAACCAAGAATCACATAAAACCCAATCCACACTAAAACTCATTGAATTTTCTTAATCATAAATTGGATTATTTTGAATATGAAGAAAGGAATCATAAATTTTATGAACTCTTCCATTTTTACTTCTATTAAAAATTAATATGGATATATTATGACTAACTCTAGATAGATGGTTTCTAGGAACTCTTCCATGAACTTATGGCTGGAAAACTGGACATGTTCTTCTCTAATTTTAATGATACTTACTAAAAAAACACCAAAAAGTCTTAATAATGATATTATGGATAGTCTTAATTCTCATCTTGATTTTGTCCTTGAGAATATTTTTCATGTCATTTATAACTACTTTTTTTCTACTACAGATTATTTTCTAATCTGGGAGCTTTCACACAGTGGTATGCTAGATTAAAAAATATTTATAACCACTACATTCAATGTTCATGATATTATTCTTGAAATATAAAAATTATTTATAATATGTAGGAAAATCATTCATGATTCAATCTTATTTGGAGTATTTATTACAGAAGGTTCCCACAAATAATTTTTTTTAATCTTTTGGGATCCACATTTTATCAATTTTCCATATCTTTAATCAAAATCATGAAAATTCTAACAAACTATATATTTCTTGTGCAACATCACCTACTCTTTGGATTTTTTTATATCATTGATTGTAGATGGTTGAATTTTTAATCTATCAATTCTCAGCTAAATAATTGTGTAGATATGGATAAATCCCAAAATATCAAAAACTTATTTAATTCTATAATATTTTATCTTCATCTTCTGATCCAGTATGATAGAAATGAAATTATTCACAATAATTTCTCACTGTTCCTTAATTCTGGTCGGATGTAGATCCTCATTTATACATATGATGATAATTTGATTCAGAAGGGATATTATAAAAATACAGGGAAAGTCTTTATTATTCTATAATGACTATGCATTGATAGAATTTTTTATCTTCCATGATGAACTTTTGATTTTTTTTGGAAAAATCTGTTATCTAGATGGATTAATGTTAATGTGGAAAGTGTTACTAAAGGTAATAGAGTCCCTACAATATATGTTGCAATCATCAAGGACCATATTGGTTACCCTTTTATGTGGTTCTTTAGAAGTTGTAGTATTGCCTCCTCTATTGTGGCTGAAATGTTGAGTGTGATGTATTCTATCAAATTTGATAATCATCATGATTGGAATAACATATGTATTGAAAAGTATTCCACTACCATAGTTAAAGAGATTTTGAATGGTGTGATTCATTTGGCATGGTCGATCACTTCATGATTGATGGATTGTCTTGGTTCGATCTAAGAAATCTACCATATTACTAGTCTTATCTATCATGAAGCAAATATGGATCTGGATGGCCTCACCAGTAGGGGAGTACGTCATGATTTTAAATGGATGGATGATCATCCAAAAAATTTACTCCACATTTATGAGAACGAATGTAATATGATCTAATTTTTTAGACTAATGTAGTCTCTTTTTTGTATAAGAAAATGTGATATTTTATTTTGGGCAAGGCACTACATTCGTCCAAAAAAAATTATCCACGAACATGATTAAATGTTCATAAATTTATGTGTAAACCTGATTACTTGTTCACAATGTTTTTCATGGACCTAGTTTCTTGTCAATAAGCTTATGTGTGAACTTGGATACATGTTCAAAATTTTAGGCATGGTACTAGATTCATTTCCACAAGTTGATGAGTTAGATTTATTTCATATCCTTACATAAATGAGTGATCATGTCTATACTTATACATGATCACAACATTGAAAAAAAATGTTCATGCCACAAATTTAATTTCCAATTCCAATGTTAAAATTTCACAACTTATTCTATTAATCCACTTTTAAACTATGTCTGATGAATCTCAAGTTTTATTATGATCTCTAATATGAAAGTTATTATCTTCAAATGTTTTGATCATGTAACACAACTTTTTTAATGTTTTTCTTATTCATTTCTATTATTTACCCTTACTAAGAATCTAATCCAACCCCTTTCTTTATTTTATTTTCCCCAGGTTATAATGAATCATTTTTGGAAGAAGTAAAAAATTTGAATATAATTACAGGATCTAATTAATAATTTCCTCCGTGGTAGAATATTTTATTTCTATATTTCCCAATAAATTAAACTATTATGAGCCTTATATTTTTTTTAATGTACTATGTATTACTAAAAAAATTGTATAATATACATGTATGTTATGTATCAATTGAAGTATTTGTTATCAAAGGAATGGTTTAGTAAACCTTTGGAAACAAGTACTAGAATACACTAGAGAGATACAAATGTTTATTTCATTGGAAATGTATAGCGATGTCTCTATGCATAAATATATAGTCAAGTTGACCTTAAGGAAAATGTCCTCGAATTTGGGTAAAGGGTATAGTGAGTGGTTTTCTAGAAATAAATCCATATTTATATACTATAATTGGATTCTTCTCTACTAAAAATGTACCTAAGGGTAATAACTCCATCACGATGGTCTTGTCCCAATTCTGGGTAAATTTGTACATGAAAATTGCCCTTTTTTTACAATTGGTTTCACACTCTTGGGGGATATACAATGGAAATTCAAAAACCTATTTATGAAACATCATATATGATTTAAATTTAATTTCTATATGAATTACACAGAATACAAATTTTTTTTCATAGATTATTGAAGGTTTCATTATTTTGACATCCTATAAGTAATTATTTTGATGACTATGTAGATTGTTTCTATGATAAGTAATTATCAATATATGTGTATGTTTTTAGTTAATGGTAGGAACACGAGGGAACTGAATTAACATTATATGTGATGGATGGTTTGTTGATGACAATGCAATTTGGTTATCACTTGAGTGAGATATGTTGTGATAATGAATAATTAAGTTTCATGTAAAATAATTAACAACATGTAAATAAATCCCAAACTCACCAAGGATTTGAAATAAGGTGTTCACAGAGAGTTCATGTAATAGAGACCAAGGAGGGATGAATATTCAATTTACATTGTGTTAAGAATATTGAAGAAATAAACTAATTGAATTGCATCGAGTAAAAATATGTTTTTACTACGGGAAAGGACACAAATCAAGTTATTTCTAGGGAAACTTTAAGTGTTCAATTTCTGAAATGGATGAGTATGTTGGACTCCATATGATATCATTATAGGTTAAATGTTTTAAGAGATGAGTAAAATTTCATTATAAACTCAATGTCCCAAAATGAAAGGACCAAATTTGAAAAATAAGGTGGTGAGATTAATGGTTACATTTTTTATGACGAATATAATATATATGATATGTGAATAGAAAATAGGTATTGTGTGGTAGGATGATGTATCCTTATTACTGTCATAAGGATGAAATATATTAATAAAATTCATTATGTATTTGGAATAAAACATTATGTTACATGAATGATGATATATTCATGTATTATTATACTTATATTGTACAATAAATAATTATATGATTATGTCGAATGTTATCGACTGACTGGTGATGTGATTTAAAGACAATATGATATTTTAAATAAGGTATGGTGACCCTTAATATGTTCTTTATGTTATGATAATGTTTTTATTAATATGTAAATTTTAATATAATTATCAACATGGATCTGTTTGAGGAATGTTTTAAATATATGTTTATTATATCATGGATGAAATTGAACACTATTTGGATTAAGAGAATAAATCCATTCATCTATGTAATAAGGAAGAATGCATGTTTTTTAAAAGGATTTATGGTAATTCCAATTAATACCATGTTCCAACAGAATTTACCATGGGCTTTTTCACATGATTGTACTGTGAAAACCAATAGCTACATTATGAAATATGGGGGATCATTATTATTCATATTTCATGAATTTCTTTCAAAAGTATTGGATTTTATTATTTGAGAAGTATTATATGGTTAACAATTAATGAAATTATTATGTTAATATTTTGATGATGTTTTTGAGAATAAGGAATTATCATACCACATGAGGATTTACTCATATTGGATGACCTGTTATAAAAAAACTGAATTCATGATTATTGAAAATATATTGGATGTAATATCAGGGATATTATGATTATTTAAAACATTGGGAATGAAATATTAACCTTACATTTTAGTGAAATAGGTGATGTGGATCATGGAACATCAATGAGTGGGGTTTTCTGAAAATCATGAAAGTAATGACTTTCATGAAAACTCTTTATATTTGGGAATAATTATCCAGCAATGAAAACAATTACCCAAGATCCTCTATTAATGATAAATCAAATGTTCCCTTTGTTCATCATAGGTTTATGGATTTCTAATTGTTAACTTTTTGCAGACATTTATCTCTATCACTCTCTATCATATATTGAAAGTCATATTTCACTTCCATGTCAATTTTTTCACTCCAAACATATGTTATCCTATGTGGAAACATAGTTATATTTTACTTTAGGTAACATATATCATTCAAAATTTCCCATTTAATGAAAGTTTCTATATTTATTTTTCCAATGTTAGATTTTATGAATGAAACATTCAAGTATTAAAAATTTTATAATGTAGATAAATTTCATCTGTGAAATTCTTTTTAACGGTGTTGTAATGTAACACCCTGAGACTTTTTGAATTATTTTTTTCGAATTAATTTATATTTTTTTATTTATATTTCACATGAATTTGGAAATAAGTATATATATATTTACTAAATAATTCAGACATTCCTTTCATAATGTTCCAACTTTTCATGCACTACATACAATACCGACATTGCTTTTTTTACACACAATACCAACGTGTCTTGCACTACCTGCAACACTGACATGGAAAACATTACACGCAATACAGATGTTTATATGAAACATCATTTTATTATTATATTTATTTAATATATATAATGATGACCTTGATGATAGAAAGAGTTATATTAATAGTAATAACTAAATTTTAGAATATTATTTATACTATTTTTATATAGATAAGATATATTGATAACGAAAGATAAAATTTTTGTTAATGTCTGTTAAGTTAAGAAATATTGTTTTCTCAAATGAAATACATTTGTTAATGAAACAAATATTAGACACATATTTATAATGTGTTTTTAAAATAATATTAATTTTTTAATTTTGAATCTTTAAATTATACTAGGGTGAGTTTTTGTAATTTTCTTTGAGAAACATAAATTTTATATGAATGATAAAAAAATACAGTTTTTATTAGAAGACTGTCTTTTTCATTAATATTTTTTTATTTTTAAAATTATATTTTAAATTTGTTTTATGTTCCAATTTTATAATTTATAAATATACTAATACAATTTAGTTCATTAGAATTATATTTCACATTAAAATTTAATATCAAAACTTAACAATATTTTTAACTTATTTCTACATTGAAACAACTAATTTAGTCTCGTCTCTGGTATTTACATTAATCAATATTTTTCCACTTATTTTAATTGAATTTTGAAGAACCTAAATTTACCAATATCATATATATAATATTTATTGTCTATTTATAACATCAATATTTTATCCAAAATGGGATTTAAAGGTAATTAAAATTAATTAAAATGATTAAGGTCAAACTAAGCCTAATTAGAGAATAATTCATAATCATTAAATCCCAAATGACCTACCAAATTGTCCTAAACCGATTGTAGGGTCATATTGTGACCATATAACTTCAATTATTTATTTATATTGTTTTTTGTCGTTTATGTAATAACATGTGTACACCTACCTTGTTTTCAAAATTTCAATGTGACAATGTTTCCTTCCATATAAAATACACCATCTATCCCTCATAATAAAACCTATATAGTTAATCCATGATCTACCAAATACAATAAAAAAATCCTTCCATACTTCTAGAACCATTACCTTGTGAATAAGTCAATCCAATGAATCTTTTGTGCACAAACCAAAAGGAGTTACATGATTAATGGGTAACCTCTTCTCTAAAGTCCATTATTATATTTTAATTCTCCACTCCATCAACTTCCTTTTTCCATTATTTTATAAAAAAGTTTAATAAATATATTAAGACGTTTTATGCATTGTATTCAACCTACACATACATAAAACTCTATCTAATTGATAACAATCATAAATTTTATGTGTACAACGAACTACCACCTCACTAAATGATGATTGTTAATTTTTCATTATCACCTATCATTATAGAAATTATGATATAAAAAAATTTATAAAAATTATATATTGTATTTTATATGTTCTTAGGCTTCTGAATTATTTTTAAAACAATTATATTTTTCACTTTCTATTTTTTGTTAATATGATAATTTAGTTTGAAGAAATGTGCAATATTCCCCCCTCAAAGCGATATGATTTGTTCACACACAATATGGATTTTATTAAGGATTATTTTAGTGAATATATATTATATATATGATATCATTAGTAAATCTTAATAATTATATATATATATATAAATATATTCA
This sequence comes from Viscum album, assembly GCA_963277665.1. Taxonomy (NCBI): domain Eukaryota; kingdom Viridiplantae; phylum Streptophyta; class Magnoliopsida; order Santalales; family Viscaceae; genus Viscum; species Viscum album. The sequence goes on along the minus strand of OY728153.1, from coordinate 2,011,758,170 downwards.
CAGATATTTATTATACCTTATTTCTTCAAACATGACAATTAAATAGAAATAGCGTTCATCCATACATTCGACCATTCATCCCCATAAATGGTGTCTTACATTTCATTTGACTATATCCTATATATTATTATAACACAAATATAATGTATATAAATAATATTTATATCATGTTTTACATTCAATAAATCATTATATAATTATATGGACAGAATATATACCAAATTAATTAAATTCGAAAAAAACATGAATATTATCTGATTCAAAACCATAACATGAAATTGCTGACAAGAAGTTAATATATACTCGTAATATATCCATATATGGTATTAGATATAATAATATTATCATGTAAAATATGTATAAAAAATTTATTATTATTATGTAGGAGGATAGAACGAGTACAATGAGAGTAAAGACGTAATTTAAGGGTATTTTATCTCACTTTGTATTTCAGTAAGATGCCTGATTTATTCAACACCCATTACATTTATGTGGTATTTATACTCATTATAGATTAAATAAAATATTTTTATAGTAAAATTTATGGTTATTTACATTTCAATTATTTTAAATATATTTCTTGGTGATTATGTTTCAAAAATTACCAAATCGGTAAAATAACCCTATCTCAATTTTCATTCTTTGAGGCTCATGTTTTTTGTTGGAAAAAATTCATTTTGATGGGACTATATGTCAATATTACATGATATACCATGAATACACATGTTTTGATGATATTTTATGCTTCATGTAATTTTGTTTTCTTACATCGAGAGCATGATACCATGTTACGATGATATATGAGTTTATTGAGGCAATCTCATATCAGTTCAATATTTTTTTATTTAAGCTTACACTAATGAAATATTTTTATCCATATTTCAATAAATTCATGTAATTTACTCGACTTATGTTATTCAATATATACTCATCTATTGGTACAATTGTTTACTCTTAGGTAAAGAATATAGTTAAGAAAATGTTTTTAAGAAAGCCCAACATTTCCATATATTCGGTCAGAAAGCCAGGTTCTCTAAAAGGGGTTTCCAAGAATATTCATGTAATATCTTTTGATCATTATAATATATTTTACCATTTTTTTAGTTCACTGGTTATCTCAATATAATATTCTATTCAATTTATGAATAAAGAAATATTTGATCATTTTTTACCAGACAAAATAAATATTATTTTTTACCCCATACAAAATGTACACATATATCATATTTCAATCATTTAATGAGATAATTTCATCTTTAAAGGATAATTTTTCTGAAACTGCATTCAAAATATATTTTCAATGAACATTATTTCTTAAGATTTTTAATTTTCATTTATATGTTTTTAACCAACAGGGTTTCCAAAAGGGTTTCATGATCTCTTTATGTGTTTTCACGAAAATGGCATCCAAATGGTTTTCAAAGCATTATTTATAATATTTCAAATTAATTTTCATGAGTATTATTTTCAAAAGAATTTAGGTTTTAATTATCATTTTCATATAATAATGGATATTTAACTAAAGAAATGGTTTCAAAATATCTTCATATGTTATTTTCCATTTAATATGACATTTATTGATGTTATTCAATCCCTTCCTGTGAATGATCCAACAGTTCCATTCATATAATATATTGACTGGTAATGTGTTTTGATGGAATTATTCTTAAAAAATTCATTTTTCATGAATTGGTTATTTACATTTTCTCCCACTTATTTGCTTGGGTTATTCTTTGATGAATTTATTATGAATCCTATCTCTTTTTTATAGGTTACAATGTGAGAAATTGTTTTGATATCAATTCCATTCTCTGGGTTGGATTTGATGTTCATATAACCAATCTATTATTATTTGTCATGATGTGATTCAAGTTTTATTATTTTATGGAATATATATGAATTTTTTTATGATATGGATGGGACCTATATCTCCCTCCAATAAATTGGGAAATGATAGACGAATCATGAGTATAAATGTTATGTGTGAGAATAATTACATGTTCACAATGTATGCATGGAACTAGTTTAAGGTCCATAAGTTTATGTGTGAACTTGATTACATGTTAAAAATGTTATGAGTGACCATTATTACATTTTCAAAATTTTATTCATGGAAATGGATTGATGTCAATAAGTTTATACCTAGACCGGAATACATGTTACCAATTTTATACGTGAACCTCGTTATAAGATTTCAATTTTATGCGTGAACATTATTAATTTTTTATAATTTTATGCATGTCCCTGGTGTCATGTAAAAATGTTTATTCATGAACCTGATTACATGATCTCGACGTTAAGCCTGAACCTAGTTACATTTTTAAAATGTTATGAAAGTAACAGGTTTCCTGTCTATAATGTAATATGTAAACATTTTTAGACCTTCTCAATTTTATGCATGGGATTTGTTTCATTTCAATTATTTTATTTTGTGGTCTTATTTAATTTCCTTAACATAATGATTAAACTAGTTTCTACTTATACATGATCACAATGTTATTAACGAATTTCAAGGCCCCAAATTCCATGACTTGTTGAAATGTAATTATTTCCTAACATATTATATTAATTATATTATGACCCATGTATTATGAACAACTAATTTAGATTATAATATTCAATATGTAGAGTATGATCTTCAAATGTAATGTGCAAGTTCCATAAACTTGTGTTCACATTATGCTTACACATTTTCATTATTTACCCATATAGAGCATCTGAGATCACCTCTTTCTTTTGTTTCCTTTCCCTAGGATATAATGAAATGTTATAGGAAGAAGTAATATAGTTGGATATTCTGAAGGGATATATTGATGATATTTCACCAGAAGAAAAGATTTTATTTAAATTTTTCGAATGACAATAAACTATTATGGTCCATGGGAATGTATTTTTGTAATGTACCATTTATTCTTTTAAAATTATTTAATATTCATTAATGTTAATACTAAATAACTATATAATGTAATCCACATGTAGTCTTCCCCTGTCCACCTATATATATTCAGGTTCATTGTGCTGAGATATGTCCATCCACTAAATCCAAACTACCTCCTATGTCCTGAAATGATTTCAAAAATAAATAATGATTTTAAAATAAAAGTGTCACAACTTCCTTTGATACCACTTTTTCATGAACCATCATGGGTAAAACTGTAACCCATTAACCTAGTTGGCCCTAACATATCCCTACGGGTGTTCCCGATCCCCACGGGTCAGAGACTAGCACCTGGAATCATACAACATGAAAGTGTGAATGTATTTTACACAAAACATAGCAGAAGAAAGATAAGCAAGAAACTATTCATTACAAATGAAACTCCACATGGAGTAATGTTACATATGTATAAAAGGAACTAAATATAACATTACTACAACTGAAGTACTAAACTGGGTATGAACAGCCCATGTACCAAATGACACAACACAAAATCTCAATGATTCAGTAGTTGTATCAACCTCAAAGAGACCCTTTCCCCATACTAGAACCTAGAAATAGATAATATCAAAACACATGATGTCATAAGAAGGGTGTTAAATAAAAATCCCTATAGGTTCTCATAAAGGATTTAATATTAGATTCCAACAAATATAAACCAAATGAATTCATTCAATTTTAAAATAAATATGTTTGGAATTGAAATTCATGTTTAAACCAATCATGCTACACTCATGACATGCCTTCTTGATGATGGGGGAAGTAAAAGAAAGACATCGAAATATTACTTCCTAAAAAGAAAGTTGAGATACTAAACTCTTTGTTCGGCCACTAATAGGCCCCGAGGTGGTTACCAACAGCAATGATTTTTGAAAATCAAAAAATTGAGAGGTATTACAATTTTTAAACTAAATACGATAGAGATATAAGATGTATAAACTTCACAAATCTATATGATTAATATATATAATGAAACCAAAATCCATCCCACATGCATGTTTTAATGTAAATATACTATAAATACAATTAAAACTCCAAATTAAGTACCAAAATAAAACTATTGAACGACACATCAACTATCCCCAATATATGAGCTAGTATGATTGAACACGGTTTGCATAAAAATATTGGAAACCTAATATAGTTTCATATATATAGGTTTATAATATAAGTATACAAAGTAGGGAAAAATAATGTCAACTGTGCACATGTTGGAGAAGCATACTAATACCCTTGTGAACAAATAGTAGAAATTCTAAATCAACTAATAAGTTTTACTGTCTACACCAACCTCACCAAGGAACACTCTACAAATTACCCATTTCATATAATGTAAAGTATTATGAACTATGACATTTGGGTACCCCACACCACTTCCCACTAGTAAACTGCTCGTCCTTAACAGCGAATGTTCTGATCGTACCATGCGCTTCCACAATCCACAATATCACTACCTGCCTATATACAATAGAGTCGTACACCACATAACATCCATCATGTAGACAGAGAAGAAACAACCACCACAAATATCCACCGAAAAAAACTGGTCCTCATCCAGAAGACACCTGGGAAATAAAAAACCTCTATCATATACAACACCCTAATAATGGTATTAAACAATAATAAATATAAGTCATTCCAAAGATTCTTTGGAGATCAATTACTAGAATGGGGAGTAGGGTAATGTCTGTAACATGCCATCCAAAATCCCACTAAGATTTTTGGAGTGAAACCCTCCCACATAACAATGGGGGTGTTGGACACATAGTTCCCAAAATATGTGGGTGCATATAAAAAACATAAGCATCTACAATATTATATATATCAGTACCATAACACTAATCCCATACTAATGGATTCCAATCATACAACCAGACTACTAAAAACCTTCTTTACTACTTCCCCTACAGGAATGTACAACCACGAATGACGATCACTTAAACGCCACTTCACTACAATCCCCAACTCAAAACATATCCATTGACAATTCAATTGACCAATAATCATTCTTCATTATCAAATAATTAATTTATTTTTTTCTATCCCAACATAAGAAACTACCAAACACTGAAAAAATAATAAGGTGAAGCAATAATAACAACCACTCCCCAATCCATATAATGAAAGAAGTGAAAATGGTAAGTGATCCCATTCAAACACTCACAACATGAAATCATTACATAATCGTCCATCAATAAAACTTCTGAACCACTGCCTAAATGTAGTCCCACTGAACAAAAAGGCCATCCATTCCCCAAAAAAACATTTTATCAACTTAAGATTCTATCACATATCCAAAAAACCACTAAATTAAAGTCCTTGTACACACACATACCACATCGTTTCACAGAACCAACTACTCATCCCACCACTATGCTCATAACCACGGTCCCAACTACAGAACCCTAAAACCATTATAATGAAAAATTCAAAGAAGACACAAAAAACAAATAGAGACACCATGAAAATATGAGAGTCTTTGGACTTACCAAAATATGGTTCATTAATTCCATATTGTTAAATTAAGGTGATCATAAATCAGTCTTCATCTTGGGGCATCCTTTTAATGTAATCGAGTATTTGGGATTAATTAGATTTCATTTTCACAATAATTTCAAGAGTGAATCAATGATAATGATGAAGAATCATGGGTGAGAATGAAAATACCACCAACAATCATGATATTTAGAATGATACAACCCATAAATTTAACATTACAGTTCAAATATAGTTGATAATAGAAAGTGATAATCAATATCTTCCTATCCACATTTATTACATTTTATTATCTTCATTATAATTCTATTTATTTATTCCCGCAATAAGGAATCATTATGTCCAACCTACATGATACATAATAAGAAATAGTGATGAAGGAAATCCTTACCTTTAATAGCAAGTGACAAAAATCCCCTTAGCAATTAAACATGGTTTCTAATGAGAATGAAACTCAAAGTAAATTGAAGAGGGCGTGGTGGGATAAAACTCATGTGTATGGATCATATGGGAATAAAAAAATTCCTATGAACTAATAGATGTTATAAGATAATTCCTCGACATTCGTAAAAGAAAGATCCAATATAAATTTAAGGAAATTGATCTAATGCAATTAAAGATTAATCATAACCAAGAGCACATAGTTCAACTATTTCAATGTTTCTACAGTGTTTTATTATTAATTATATAATTAATATACATCAAAACACAATTAGAAATTCCAAAAAATCCTTTTAACTCCATTTAACTCAAATAAAACGTAAGTGCGGAAAAACTAGAACAACTGGGAAAATATAAAAATTAATCACTAATGGGTGAGTAAAAAACAGCAAGCCACCAACATTGAGCCACTAAAAGAGGGTCATCCACACTGAGCTACAAAGACTTAGCCACTGACATGACCTAATGATGCTTGAATCACTGAAACCATTACTCACTGACAACCTTTCCAACCAATTCCATGACTCACTGACTCCCTGACTTATCGTCACCCTAACTAACTGATAGCATGACAAACTGATTCCCTAACTCACTAACACCTTGACTCACCGATCCTCTGACTCATAGATAACTAGACATACTAACACCTCTAACATATTGATTCCTCTGACCTATAGACACCTCAACCTATCAACGACTTTACCTACTGATGCCTCTAACCTACCGACACCTCAACCTACAGACACCTTGAACTACCAAAACCTCTGAACGACTGATGCTTCAATCTACCAATGCATATGACTTATTAATGGAAAAAATTTAAAATTGAAAATATTTAGAAATATGCTAACGTTTCACCCCAAAACACCTCAAACATTGGATTTTAAAAATTTAATGGACCACAGAGGTCCAGACACTACATCAAGTAACTCTCAAACTATTCTCACCATTGATAATTCCAAAAAACCCAAAAGAAAGGGGGGTGGGGGTCAAAAAAACCACCTAGTAAGATACCGCTCATGGATAAACCACATCGTTAGAATACAACATAAATAAAAAAGAATAACCCATTAGAGATTCTACAACCCATCAACTACAATACAAACCTCACACTCATAAAATTCTAGACACTCAAAAAGTATATATTAGTGGATTCCTTCCCCCGTGTCAGGATACTATCCACATTGGGTGGTGCTGACTCACCCGACCATGTTTAATAACATTCTCATTAATGTGTCTTAATGATGGATATTCTCCTCCTATACTAATATGAAAGGATTTTATCAAACATAAAATAACATTTAAATAAATAATTTCATAAAAAAAAATTTAACGCATCACATCATAGTGAAAATCATATGATAAAATCTATAAAAAAAAACTATAGTTATGGGGCATGAATATAGGTCTCCCATTCCCATGTAATCCCCTCTAGGTCAAAATTCATGAAAAACATTAAACATAGGGAATTATGGGTCCCACAATGATCCTTCCCCTGACGATCCTGGATCTCCAATGGTCGCTCCATGAACATTGCATCATCCTTGATATCAATCTCTCCCCAATCGGTGCCATGGGAGTCATGATGATGTTATTCAAAAATCTGGGGGACATGAAAGGCGTCATGTACCTTCCCCTATTGTGGTGGAAATTATTATTGTTATTACACTTCACAAACTAGTACCAACACCTATAATGGTCCAATGATCATTCGATAATTCTTAATCCTTATGTAGAACCTCTACTTACAACATATAAGTGAAACAATCAATAATATGTTGTCCACAACCTTAAACTCCAACGAATTGGTTCCTTAATCAGCATACAAAATTTTTTTATCTTGTTCTGTCTTCACCCACTCATAGATAAGCTTCACCTTCGATTTTTTACTCCACACGAAGTCCTAAAAAAGAGAATATATCTCCCTAATATTCATCCAGCATAACAGTGGATGACACAATCATCCATATAAATATTTATACAGAGTTGTGACAATGAATTTTTTTTCAGGATTGATATATGAAAAATCTTCAAAGGGGATGTGTCATAACCAAGGGAATAGAAAATTCATGATTCATTATTATATTATTTTCACTAATTTCATGACAGTCCACCCTATTTTCCCATCTGTCAGAAGGTAGAAGGTAGTGCTAAGGCATAATAGAGTTCCAAAATAATGTTGAAATCCCATTTAGACTAATGACATAAAATGTTTATCCCGATCAGAGATAATGTGTTTTGGAACCCCATACAGCCGCACTACCTCTTCCACATACCATCATGCTATCGAATCTAATGCACTCAACTCCTTGATCACTATGATGATAGATAATTTCCTCAATTGATCCACTACATACCAGATAGCTTCACATCCTCCCGAAGCCCTAAGTAATACTATGATGAAACCCATGGAGATATCATCCCACATTTACTTGATGAAATCTAGGGGATACATCAAACCATCAGGAACATGGTTCTCGTGCTTCTCTCTCTGGCGCAACATACACTTTACTATAAACTCTTCCATTTCATGCTTCACCCCATGCCACAAAAAATATTCCCTTAAACATATGTATATGTTGGTAACAGTTTGGTTTTCCTCTAGGGGTACGCAATTTATCTTATGTGGAACTTCCACATGCATTTACACCAGAACACAAATCTTCCAATAGAACAACTTCTAATTTTGGCCATACTCTGACCATCCCATCAAACCATCATTTATGCAAAGTGATCATGCATCAACTTTTCCTCCGAGTCTTCCCACAAAGCCTCATATTTCCGACACTTTCGACGGGGCACATACATCCATCTATGGAGGAAATGCAATTGTTGCCCCATATTCAATATTTCCAAAGGCAGGAGACATCCTTCTCTTTTTCAGGGATGTTTTCTCCATAATAGAAACTGGATAATGTGATGTTAGTTCATCCTTCTAGGGATTCATCCTCAGAAATATTCACCTTGTCCGGGTCTCCCTAATATATTTAAGATGATTTTCATGAAAATCTTCCTAGTTACATATCTTCATGGACAACAATTAATTACACTACATCTATCGAGACATTCCAAGGGGATCGGTCAGAGCAGAAAGCTTCAGTCAGGGGAGTAGTCACATTGGGCATCATTGTCGTGTCTTGAGTGCTGGGAAATTAGTGCGTCTGGGTTTCATAACTTTATTATAGGTATTCTTGAGGGTGATAAATCCCAAGGAATCCCACATATAATGTGGGAAATCATATACCATGGGCATGTATCTGAGGTTTTCCTCATCTTACCAAGCTTTACATAGGTTATTCCACAAATTTAACATCCAACGGAGACAGATTAGAAAGATTAGAACACTGACATGAGTGTATCTGATGGGTGCAACCCCTAGATGGAACATTGATACTGGGTTCAAAATGTTGTGGGCTTTTTGATTGTTGTTAAATGCAATGGGGAATAGGGTGTCATGATCCCAACAGGAAGTGGTGGCCTGGGTAAGAATCAGGATTGATCGTGGATGGTTGTATGATTTTGAAGCAGAATGAGATGGGCTTGAGTCTAAAAGTGGCTTCCTATGTATCCATGTGGCATGGAATCAATGTCCATGTTTTTGATCTAATGACGGATTCATTCTGATTGGGGGTTTCCATGGAATACTGCTAAATATAGACACAACATATTTGCACTGAATATGGAAGTCAATGGCATACTGCGGAATGTGATCATAAAGGCTTACTATTGGATAGAGTTGACAATGGAATTCTGCTGGATAGGGATGAAAATGAATTGCTTCTAGACGGGGTCATAAAGGAATGCCATTGATTGAGGTCACAACAGATTATCACTAGATAGGAGTGTCAACGAATTACCATTTAATGGGGTTGACAATGAATTAACTCTGAACGGGGTCACAACAGCTTACTACTGATTGAGGTCCATAGTTTAACATCATGCTGAATAGGGGAGAAATGACGTGAAGGGGGTTGGAACTATTGCATGTAGGCCTTGAACCTCATGGGGGCTTCCTACGTACCATTCCTTAGCTAGGATCAATGTTTTCATAGTTCAGGTGGAAATAGGGATGGGTACACCGATGTGATGTAGTCGGAAACCATGGTTTTTGGTCATGAACCTCATGGAGGCTTCCTACATACCTCGCCTTGAAAAGGAAAAAAGTCCATGTAGTTCATGATGTCTTTGGTTAACTGACGTGAAGGGGTTCAGAGAAACTAATGGTTGGTGGGGTAGAACATCTTGGAGGCTTCTTACGTACTCTACCTTGGTAAGGATCAAATTCCTCATAGTTCAGGATGGGTTTGGGGAATCGACATGAAAGGGGTCAGAGAGACCAATGGGTGGTTGGTTATAACATCATGAAGGCATTCAACGTACCCTTCCAAGGAAAAGGATCAAAGTAATTGTAGTTTAGGTTGGGTTTGGTGAACCAATGTGAAGGGGGTCACAACGACCAATGGATGGTGGGATTGAACATCATGGAGTCTTCCTACGTTCCTTTCCATGGAAAGGATCATAGTACATGTAGTTCATGTATGGGTGTGTAAAACCATTTTGAATGGGGTTAGAGAGACCAATTTGTGGTGGGATTGAACCTCATGGAAGATCCCTATGTACCCTACCTAGGCAAGGATCAATGTCTACTTAGTTTAGGTATGGGTGCAGGGCATACACTCTAGGCTTCCCAAGGTGTTTTTTAGGGTCGGTGCTTACTCTAATCCCAGGTGAGTCATTCTTGGTGTGAGAAACAAGAGACAACAAATACCTGATGATCACGCTGTGAAAGGTGTGTCCGTGGGAAGTGGAGTGGGGATTACACGTAGTTAGGGGACCAAAGAGAAAATAGGTGCTTATGCATGGTTATCAGCCCAGAGAGGAAACGAGGGCATGCACATGGTTAGTGGTCCGAGACTGTAGATTGGGACTTACTCCATGGTGGAGGCCCAAATGGTGACAAATCCTAGTGGTTGAGGCACTTAAAACCCAGGAATAAAGCAGGATATGGGATGATACCTCCTCCAACGAAAGCTAGGGGCTTACACCAGGGTGGTTTCCCTTTCCCTGATAACAGACAAGGCTCCGATAAATAGGATCTCATTCCTTGTGAGGAATGATCTCACTCCCGTGGAGACCAGTGGGTCTGCAGAACGTCCATGGTGGGGAAACCCCGCATCAGAAGTGTGGGGCCTGGTCATAGTTTAACATAATGTATTGTGGATGAGGGTGCTTGGTAGTTTAACGTCATGAAGCTCAGACGAGGTTTGTACGTTCCGCACCCCTTGAAATAACATAATTGGAACCCTCTATAGCTTGGTTATGAGAAGGGATAGGCAACACCATGGAAATGGGGTGATATCAAGAAAACTAATTGGGGGGGGGGGGTCTATGTTAGGGTGTCTATGTAAAAACCAATAGATATTAGTGTGCCTATTCAAACAAGTATGATGTGAAGAAACGCAATGGGCAGTATCATCCAAGGGACTTTGATTTTACTTCATTTGAGCCTAGAAGGTCTTTGTGAAAAATTAGTGTATAACGAAGGTGTTTTGGGCATGGGAGGTGCCCAAAAATGATTCCTAGAAGAGAGAAATCACGGGTTCACAAGGGGGGAGGCTTAGGCACAAAAGGAACAGTTTCACGAAAAATGGTGGTGCTGACGTGCAATCAGCCAACATGCGTGAAAAAGGCTGTGGGGGCACGCAATCGGCCTGTGAGAATGAAAAATGCAGGGGTAGTGTGCAATCAGCCTGCGTGTACGAAGAAGGCCGTGGGGCGATCAATCGTCCTTCCTGGGTGAAAAAGGTCGGGGAAGCACTCAATCGGACAACATACACAAAAATTTTGGGGTGGCGTGCAATTGGGGAACCTGCATGGTAAAGACGAGGCTGACGCAGAAAGGATGGAACACAATTGGAAGGAATTACATGTAGGAGAAAGTATTCCGTTTAATTGGAAGGAATTTAACACGGTGGATGGTACTCGATATGATTTGGATGTGGATTAAGCCCAAGTGATCTCACGTAAAGGAGGACCCCTAGGCAACCTATCGGGAAAAAATCATTACCTGAGAGCCATATTTCAAGTGCAAGAGAGGTGAATTTCATGCTGGAGAGATGGTTCATATTATTCAGCCCTAATGTCGAAGCGGTGACCTTCTATTTAAGGACTCTCGGGGTCGCGGAACCACATGAAAAATGAGCATGCACGAAACTTTGCGCCCAGATGTCGGCAACGTGAAAATTAGACCATGCGTGGTGGTTGTGTGCAAATTGCTGCTCCCGCGGTGGGGGCGCTGAAAATTTCCACGCATTCCCCAATAACAGTCATGAATCTCACGGATTTTTATGTGATAGAAATTATTCATTCACCTATTATTTTTTTGGGGCGGCCCCTCTACGCCACCTGGAATGGATCGTCGGGTCCAAATATGGATTCGCTTTATCCCGCCAAAACCTCCTTCATCTGTTGAATGTTTTCGAGGTCTAATAGTATTCAAAATAAAATAATGCTATCTATTTTAAAAATTAAAAACATATATGATGGATTAATTAATTAAAAGATTATTCTCGTTGTCAAAACAAAGGGCATTGTTTTTATTAAATATTAACTATCAAAAGATTGAAAGTAGTTTATGTCCAATTTTAAAATGATATTATTCTCAATGACCAAAATTGTATTAAATGGTAAAAATAAAATCTCATTACATAATAAAACCAATTTAATAAGGTCATTTCACCTTATAAATTAATTAGATTAAAAGCCAGTTTTGAATTAACATACAGTATTTGTCACAATTCATCAAAAAATTAATTTTTATCAAAAAATACCAACAATTTTCCCAAAGTGAACTTTTATGTCCTTATTCTAAAGAAGAATTTAGTTTTTTCAAGTAGAACATATAAAAGTAACCAAAACAAGATTTAAAGAGGCTTCACCATCAAAAGGTGGTAAATCGACCTTTTAAACAATATCAGAGTATTTATGCTTAAAATTAGAATAATTTACATTTTAAGCCTCTAAATTTTATTGTGTAAATGTAAAATTATTTATCAAATTTATAATCATATTTTAGTCAGTTCTGTCCATTCCAGCAAATACAATGGATAGGAATTAACTACCATTTAAAATAATAATATTATACTATTACTGTGCAACATATGATTTCAATGAAAATTGTTGTTGTGTATCTGATATGCCATAGAACATAGAAACCCATTTAATGTAAAAAAAATTAATTAAAAAATTCATAATTAAAATGAAAATTTATTATTTCTTTATTTGCCTGGGATGTTACACACTCTCCCATTGGGTTGGAGGAGTGATCTTCGAAGCTGTTAGGTTTAAAGATTCCATAGATTTTGGTATAGATTCTATGTTTCAAAACAAATATTAGTTTCTAGTACAACCTCTAATTTATGTATGATCTGTGGGTTATAAATTATTATTCATGTGAAATATTTTCTTGGATGGTAAATTTAATACCAATAAAAAATAAATTAAGGAAAAAAGTCCAAGGAAATTCCAATGCATTAACAATGAAGTGTCCTTTTGTCATGTCTCTATATTTAAATCAATTATAATAATTATTGAATAATATATTATCATTACTATGATATTTCTGAAGTGGATGTCAAAAATACTTTCATTAATGATAATCTTGAAGAGGATGTGTACAATACAAAACCAAAAGGGTTTGTAACTCTAGTAAATTTCAAAAAGTTATTTTAGTTATTGAGAAACATTTATGTATTAATGAAAGCATCTATTATATGGAATAATTAGTTTTATGGAGCCATTAATGACCTGATTTTCATTAATATCAAAGGTGAGACATCTATTTACATTATCTTTAGTGGGAGAGTAATTATCTTAATAGTATTATATGTTGATGAAATATTATTAATTAGAAATGATAATCAATCCTTACAAGATGTTAAGTCATGGTTATGAAATTGATTCTACATGAATTATTTAGGTGAATCAATATACAATCTTTGGAACATGATCATGCATGAATGATACAAGATGCTTCTTAGGCGATGTCAAGGTACATACATGGACTTGTTACTAAAGAGTTTTATTGCATAAGAGTCCAATAGTGGAATTGTTAATAATGAGTTTTATTCCATAAGATTCTAATAGGATATGATATGTATGATGTTTGATTTAACCTTTTCAATTATAATGGTATGCAGAAATCATTAAGATCCAACTGAATAGTAGTAGACTATAGTCATGTATATGATTAAGTATCTGATGTTTCGTAGGATATTTTCCTAATATAAATAGGACATGTGGATATAGTTATCAGGGTATGTAAATATATAAGTTTCTAGAAATATCATAATGATCAAATGTTATATTTGGGATATGTCTTTTGCCTCCATAGCGTATCTTTGAGTTGGAGGAGTTATAAGAAAACAATATTCCCAAATTCTAAAGAAGAGCCTAATTATATTATGTCTTTTTATATTGATAATGAAGTATTCTAGATTCACGAATTAATCCAAGAGTTTTATATTGTCCATAACAATAAACATCCTATCACAAATTATAGTGATAAAACTATATACGTGGTTCACTTCTAGGAGCTAGGGTCATACAAAATCTAAAAACACACACTTTTTATGTTTCATCTCATGATGGATTATTAACAATGTGGTAATTTTTTTAGAGTATATTATCCACTATTGATAACATGGATGAACCCTTGAAAATTGATTTATCTCAGTAGAGGCATCTGTGTTAGGATAGATCTAAGGGACTAGAGGTTATTATCATTTTTACCTAGTGATTTTGAGATCCCATTGGATTTGGTTCCCTTGAACTAACTTGGATTGAACATGATTACATTTTATTTGATATTATTTATGTTTTATTATCCAATAATTACCAGTACTCTTCTTACAATTTATTTGTGATAATGTACTTAGAATATATGAGTTAGTAAAATATCAATGAATTTTACAACTATTATATGAACCTAGAAAGTACTTGACATCATTCATCAATATATGTTTTATAGACGGATGTAATTTTATAATGAGAAACGTAAAATTTAGGATGTTAGATGTAATTGGATTATAAGACACAAATAGACCATCTATTTTTTTCACCTTTCATAGTCTTCAAGATGATTGTTTTTGGGAACATTTCTATTTGTTAGGACATTAATATCTATGTGTCCTTAGATGTTCCTATAGGTGGACAATTTTATTAAAACCTAGAATTTAATGTTATCAATAATATATATCATGACTAGTTCACTTTGATATGTTAATGAAAACATTGAAATCATGTTTCATGGTGTGGTTGGATATGAAGGGTTCGCCATGAGTCTTTATTCATTATTGGGTGATGTTAAAAATGGTTTTTACATTATATTTCATGATAAAATTTATATCATAGGCTCTTATATAGACATTGATATTACAACATATATTAATTTCCATATTTTTTAGTAGGAATTCTCATTTTCAGGAATCTAGTGAAAGAGACATCAATCATAAAGGATGATGGAATCAACATGTATTCTACTTGACTAGAGATATAATTATAAAATAATTAGGTTACATAGTATGCATTCATTGGATTATTAATTTTGTTGGAAAATTTCCATCATTTTCTATGTGTGAATTGGTGTGTTTATAGACACCGACTTTCAATATTTTGTATCTATTCATAATTCAACAAAGAAATAGGCTAAAAGGTTCAATAACTACTTGTGTAAACAATCTATGTTAAATTATGGTATTTAATTAATAGAATAGAATATATAATATTTGTTCAAGTCATAGTTGATCATTTTAATTTAATCATTAGATGTCGAATGTCTATGTGTGGTAAATAATAATAATATATATTTATTTTCATGTTTAGTGAATATAATAGTTATTATATTTATCACTGAACAATTCATTGATGTTTATTTATTAAATATTTATTATTTCAGGATTGATTTATGTGGATGATGAATAGAGAACATGGTTTAACTATCTGATTGAAAAAAATGTAATTGAAATTTATTTTCATTTTTAGTGTTCTCATAAGTGATTTGATTAAAACTAATAATAATAATATAATTTTCCATGGGGTTGATTAATAATTATATATATAGAAAGTTTATATTGTGACATTTTTCAACCCCAAACCTAATATAATAAAAATAAAATTATATCACTTTATATAATGGCTCCAATTGTGAAAAACGTATAGTAGATATCTCCCATGATCTAGAGAGATATTTGGGAGTTATCACATCTCCAAATATCTTAATAAATATAGAGAAGATAATTATTTCTTCATCCATTGAGAACAATACTAATGTGATCAGAAATAAATAATATAGGTGATCAAGATTTCATGTGCTACAATTGGATGAATCTACAGTGATGTTATGTGATTGTGGGGAACATGAAGATCAGAAATAGAGGGAATATTTAGTTGAATCCTGTTGTGAAACAATGTTGTGATGAAAGATTGTAAAATTGGATCATGAAAAAAGATAACTAAAATTTTTAGGTAATCCTAGTTATAAGATATATTAATTACAAATCACATGTGGAGTCATCCTCTTGTGCTTCAAATATATTAATATAATCAAGTGATATACTATTTTAATTTTTAATTATACTTTCACTATACCTATAATATACATTGACCATGTGAGAGTTTCATGGGAACTCATTTACAATTGTGAATAGTGCATTGAGTGAGTACAAACTCATTAGGGAACCAGTGATGTAGTCTCATAGTATCATAAATATGAAATGATATATAGGCTTTAACATGATCAAATAAAATAAATATATAATAATAGGTTAAAAATTTATTAAAAAACATGCAATAATTTCAGTGTCCCTAGGACATATTTTCTTGGAAACATCTCATATATCGTGGAACACAAATAGTTTGTACGAGTCATTATTGATCCTTATTTTTATTACATTGATCTTACATTTGTAATTTGACTAGTGATTGAGTGTTCTTTAGCATGTTAATTTGGTTATTAATCCCAATAAAACAAGCTGAAGTGTTGGTGGTATACATATATTTTACACATACCATTACTACTGATGTTTTATAATCCATGATCGATCTTGTAAGTATCAAATATGTACAAAATTGTCCTAGATACATCTATAGTAGTATATTAGATCACATATTTGTCCATATCCATGATAGTACAATAAAAATAATAACATAACCCAATTACACTATTTATGTCAACTGTGTTAGTATCCCATATGTATGACATACCCCTAAAAGGGAGTATTCACATCCTTGTGTCAAAAAAAATACTGCACCTTAGGAATTTTCAATAAAAAAAGTAAGACCACCCCAACAATGTATACCCTGTATGAACAAAAAATTTATAGGGAAATATGGTGTGACCAATTTCTAACTTCACATAACTACCCACCACCACACCTCACCTGTAAGGGGGTTCTGTATCACTAGTGTACATACACACATTCACATGGTTCACCTTAAAACAATTACTGGTGTTATGGTCCCCAGTCCAATATAGAATCTTTATTCCAATTTCCAACATTGGGGGGATGTCACATTCCACATAGAATCCATTCATTTAATTTCATAATATGTTGAAAATTTTATACCATATTTCTAATATTTAATCTAGATAGCATAAGGTCATTCTCTATGTCATCTTTTTAGTTAGTTTGGTCTACACACCCAATCCATGTCCAATTTTCCAATAGTCTATATACATAAGATGAGAATATATAAATGTTCCTAACAAGTACTAGTATGGATTTTAATCTTATTTTATGCCTCACCCACTATCAGTGGAGTCCATGTGTTCAGGAATATACATAATCAATGGATTGACCAATTAAAACCAATGATACACGCTCATGAACCATGTCCATGTTGTCAAAAGAGACTTGTAACATTACCACAGATTTAGTTTACATATTGAAAAATTATGATAAATTATTCTATTTATATTTCATATGGAATCATAATAATAACACAGTCAAAAAAATGAATAGAGATTCATGTAACAAAAAAACTTTCATAAGAAACGCATACCTAATTCTATATGAATTATATCGAGGACCACATACCATAATAAAAATGATTCACATTTATTATTCCAAGGTTGATTTTTCTATCCCCAATCCTCTAATACACATCTATTTGGACTATATTACCATACAAATGTTCAATCCCCAAACTCAGAGGAAAAATCAATTATTAATTAATTACTAAAAAATAATTAATTAATGTCTTTGAACCAATGTTGAATAATCTATATTTCATTTTTAAATGACATATTTATGTTATAAATATGAAAAAAACAATAAGAGGTCCATAAAAGACCCCTATATACATTACTAGTGGAATATATAATCATCCACATTGTCAAGAAATCCCTGTATGGAAATTAGAGGGGTGTGTCATTTGAATATTTTCATATAATCCCCATAAATCTAATAAACCAATGGGGTTTCCAAGTATCAACACCATTGTGCCCCTCATTTTTTAATTTCCTCCAGAACTGTTAAACCAATCTAGATTGATTACACGTATGGGTTATTATGTATAGACTAATTCCCTCATCCACGCAACATCATATTGTTTTATCTTTTTTTTATGGATTCCATATATTTTTTAAACAATATCAAAATACAAAAACTATAATTATTTTCAATCTATGGATATCATCCTAAAGTTAAGTTCAAAACTCATTTTTTCCACCCAATAATAATTAATAATACTAATAAAATTAAATAGTTTTTATTCACATATGGTTTTAACAACTCCCTACGATATCATATCTTATCCCTACAATGTCTTATAAATCATATTATCATCATTTATAACATTCTCGGCACTCCAATATTCCTCCAATTAGTTTTATTATATCCTTTAATGCTTTTAAAATATCCACAAATAATCTCTAATTGAAAATGATTAGGTTATTAAATTTAAATGAAATTCTCACAACCACCAATGAGTGACTAGAAAAACAGCCACCATGCACATCAATATAAGAAAGAGAATGATTTTTCATCAAAATCATTTTCTTGTTTATGTGGATTCCCTATATATTACCTAATTGATGGATAATAATTCAAATTTATGGTGTCTGTATCAATTAAAATTACCAAAAATGTAACCCATATAGTAGTCCCTTGACTCAGTCAGTGTGGCTACTAACAAACCACACCCTAAAACATAATAAAACCCTATCCAAACACAAATATTACCTATTTTCCAATAGTAAAAACCAAAACAATGAGATTCAATACTCCTACATAAGGGTCCTAAAAATACATAACTTCCATAGAATGTGATTTCCAATTCACAAAACACTCACACCATATATAATGATCTTGATGTGTTTTTAAGATCAAAATATTTTATATAAAAAAATAGTTATTAGAAATCCTCTTACTCACACTTCTGAATATTTTTTAGATTACTCTTTGTATTCAATTTTAGGCCCACAATCCTGATTCCTTCTCAATAAGACACACCATTACAATCATTACACAAACAACATATCCCATACTCAACATGTTGTGATGTTTTGAGATTATGTACTTAACAAAAAATAATCACCATTATTCCAGAACATACGTACATTCACACCTATGATCCTAATGAGTTTGGATACCAAAAACCTTCTTGAGACCAAAACACATGCCAAAACTCTACTAGATTCTGTATCTAAAAATTTATTTGTATATAATAAATAAATACTATATTATTAGATTCCATTTATTTACTTGTGTTAAAATACCCAAAGGATCATCTTAATAAATATCCCATTAAACAATTAACCTTCTACCATGAGGGTCACATGACTACGATTGACATCCCACTCCACCCCATAAGAGCATCCTTGTCGTTGTTGTATGTAAAACAATTCGTGGTCACCATGGCTCATGACCCATAAAACACTGAAAATAATGAAACTTATTTACAAACCCTATCATTCCAGGGAACCAATAAATGGAACCAATTCATCATTTTTTATTGGTTCCCAATAATGGAAAACATATAATTTTATTATAAACAATCTATAATTATTGATTCACACTTAATCAATTGACGGTTCACTCTCCACCATATAGATTTTCTTATACCACTCTTTGAGTGTGACAATATTAGGTTCCATTTACAAAATTTGTTTCTCCCCCTTAAAATTATAAACATATACCAGGAATAAATTTCATTTAAACATACATGGATTGATAATATCACTACCCCCAATACATTACAAATGTCTCCACAAAAAGGGTGGGAAATTACGAAATCACTCTATGAGACATGAGATATCCTGACAGTAAGATTCAAATAAAAATTTGATGCAACTAATTACTCACACAACCATTTACTAATTAATAAATAGACAATACCTACACCTACCATCAAGAATTTATGGATCAGATCTTAAAATTATTGGTCCCATGATCTGATACCATCTGATTAGAAAAACCTTTATGATGTTCACATGTGTCACACATAATCATAAATAGGTTGATATGACATAAATAAATATGATAATATATTTTATTTCTATTTAAATATAATAGGGCAGTCTTGGAACACAACTTCCAAATCACGAAACTTTATTGTATGATGGAATTTCTCAAGATCACGTGCAACACTATTGTTATCTTAAAACATATTCATCCAACAATTCAACAAAAATAATAAATATAATTTACATTATTTTCAACCACATACTATTCTCATATAACCATAATATTCTAAACTTGATCACATAAATGTAAAATGTTCTCATAACAATACATTGAGGTAACCGAATTGGATTTCCCGTGATTTTTAAACTCCACTTCAAGGCACTCCAAATGATTTATATTTCAAGTAAATCACACTCGGGATTCTATTGATAGATATGGTAGAACAAAATCAGTATTAAAATAAAATAGAATAAGTATATCCTTACATAAACTTGTAGTAACAACCCAAGATCATGAATCAGGAACATTTTATTTGATAGTGAGTATGGCTTACAATACCACATGGGCAAGAGAATATAATTTACCAAGACTTTACTACATATTTATTATTTAAAATAAATTTAATAAGTAATATTGATTAATATTTAAATAATAATAATTTCAATCACATTATAGACAACAAATTCTTTCATTGATTGCTTACGTTATATAGAAATATATATTTTCCTAGATATTATTTTAGTACCTATTTTGAAAAAAAAAATAAATATAAATTTTTACAATTTCATATATTTTATACTTCTAAATAATCTGTATTTTTGAATGATTAATGTTAAAAATTGGGTCAGGAGATGTTTTATTGTTTTGAAGAAAAATTACATTTTTATGAATAATGAAAAGTACATAATTTTATCTAAAAATTGATTTGTCATCTAATATATTTATAATGTAGAGTATTATTTATAATTTCTTTATATTTATTTATATCAATTTTTATAAATTAATATAATTGAGGTCATCTTAATCAATTCCACATTGACATTGGAATAGAAAACATAGAAAAATTTGAACATTTTTCCAATAAACTATTTATTTGTCATCCTGTATGAGAGATTAAATTTAAACTAATTTTCAGAAATTATCTGATAGGTATTTTTAGAAATGGATAATATATTTTTAAATATAATAATATATAATATATAATAATTGCATCACATATTCCTTCCAATAATATAAGTAATTGTAATTAAAATTAATTACAGCGATTAAGGTGAAAATTACCTTTTTGAAGGACAAAACCATAATCGTAATGACCATAATTACCTACGAACTTATCAAAAAACAATTTATAGAATTATATATATATATATATACAAACTATACTCTTATAAATTATTATGATTATTATTGGAGCCACTTTAAAAGGAAAATAAGTTGTAGGAATTCCTATTTCCAAAATTTTAAAGAAATCTATTCCCCATCAACTATAAAATGGAAAACATCCCTTGAAATTATTCACACCTAAAACTCCCATTGGCACTCTTAAAATATGAAGATATAACTTAAATTCATCCTTAACATAATCCTATAATACATAATTTTAAAAAAAATCCTTCCAAGGAAGACTATTGGTATAAACAAAAATGAGTTCCCTATAAATGAGGTAACATTTTTCAACGATAAATTTTCACTTGATTATTTCTATACCCAATAAATTATTTTTATATCATGATTATATAAAAATATCACTAAAATAAATATTATAATTTTTTTAAAATATTTAATTGTAAACCTTATGACACATCTACAAAAAAAATTTACATTATCTTCCTTCATGTGTACAACTGACTACAACCTCACGAACTGATGTTCCTCTATATTTAATTTACCACCTTCTATGGTTGTAAATAATGATGTATATATAGTTTACATATGATATATATATGATATTTAATTTTTTTTATTATTTAATTGTTATATAACACATATTATCATGGATTCTATTTTGTGGGGGATATGGTAACATTGATTGTGGACTTCTGTAGCACCACCACCAAAAAGTGATGCGATTAATTCATGCTATACATGGTATTTTTAAAGGATGGTTTAAAATCAATATATGTTACATATATGAAATAAATATGATACTATAATAATTCTATATATATATATATGTCATTTTCTTTTAGTTTAATTAAATATTATATGAAAACGGAATTTGCATTCAAGCATACATGCGGTGCACCATCTCCATTAAATGTGCATTTCAAAATCGAACTTCTTTGCTCCATTTTCACCATATTTTTTAATACCTAAGGTGCAAGATCTCCACGATGGGTGTCCCAATCTTCTTAATTTCAACCGCTGAGTTTAACGAAGTGTCGGGCCTCCATAGCATGTCATTAATCACTCGATTCTCAAAGAGAAGGCCCTCAGTCGATCTATTTGACATATTTGTGTTTGGATCATGGGATTTTCTAGAGTGGGAAACCATAGTTTTTTTGGACTATCATACCATAGTGATTCATTTTCCTTCAGAGGATGATTTGATAAAAGCATGGTCGAGGGCTCCTCGTTTCTGAAACAACTCATGTTTCGTCCTGTCCGGTTTGTCGTACGACATTCACATGAAGCATTACTCTATAATAGTGGCGATCTGGGTATGTTTTCTGAATCTTTTGCTTCCATTTCAGAATCTATCGATTGTTAAAATGCTTGGGAACCTTCTAGGTAGATACTTGTGTTTAGTTAGCCAGACCAATGCAGTCTCCCACCCGATTAATCCCCGTGTGTTTGTGTGGAGGTAGACGCATCAAAGGCTCCATTAGACTTCGTCTAGATTAATATTGGGGATGAATTCTGATGTATGCAGCGAGTGGTATATGAGTCTTGGTTCTAGTTTTTTCAGGTTGGCAAATAGTCGGGTCATTCATTGGATATTTGCAGGCCGGAAGCTAGGAAAACTAGATATCCAGGGGATGTGTGCAATGCTAATAGTGGAATTCCTGAGAACGATGTGGTGGAGGGTGTACTAGTCGAAGGAATTGACAAGGTTAGATGTAGTGAGATAGGTGAGGGAATTGGTCCATTGAGTGTTCCTACCGTGGCCCAGATTGTGTTTCTGGAAAAAGTTGACATAGGGACTAGCACAAATGCAATTATCATGGGGCTTTCTTCTTGTTCCAACCAAGTGAGGTAGGATAAAATGCTGATTTTTCCTACTAACCCGAAAGTTCAAGAGGTGTTTAAAAGAATGATATGTGACCTCAGTGGCGGGAGAAGACCTATCACAGGGTGTAATGGCATTGCAGTGGCCATGAATTATCAATATCATCATGCAGGTGACTCCCATCCTGATATCAATGTGGGGTGTCCTATAATGCATACTGCTTCTGATACTAAACAGTTTGGTTCTTGAGGACATTTGCACAGAACCTTAGTTCATGGGGCGAGGCTTCATACATCCTAGCCTGGATGGGAATCTGGGTATGAAGATGCTAAATGGGGAGGCTGATTTCAGTATGGAGAATACTCTGTTGGGCGATAATGATGATTGGACTGGAAGTATTTTTCAAATGGTGAAGGATAGAGAGGGAATGACCCTGATCTAGACCTCGGTTCCCTTGTGAAATAGGATTGAAGGCCTCCTAGAGGATGATGTGGATACTGTCCCCATTTCCACAGCTAATGGAGATGGGGCTAGAGTGAAGGTCACCAAGGGGATAGAGCATGATCAAATTGCAGACTATGAATCACCTACAATGAGTAATAAGTGTTTCGGAAAGACGAAGGTAAAGAAGGACCACTCCTTGTTACCTCCGCCTCTAGAGATGTGATCTGCGAAGAAGAAGAATGAAACAAAGAAGGAAAAGAAGCCTTTGTATTCTAAAAGTCTAGTGGAACCGGGTGACCACGAAATGGTTATCCTTTTAAGCTCTGCAAAATAAGTGATGGAGCATACCTTGATGCTCAATGAATTGAAGGAGGAGGCAACCGGGATGCTGGGGAGGTCACTATAGGTGTCTCCTAATGAGGAACAATATACATGGATTGACAAAAAGGACTCCATTCAGGTTGGGGGTTTCAACAGAGTGATAATCAGCATTGAATAGTACATTTAGACATGGGATCAACTTGCCTCTTCATTAGAGAAAATGATTTTTCCTGTGGCTGATTTACATAATGCATTCCTATCCTGGAAACTTTTTAGGGAGAGAGATTCAGGTAATATAATGTTCCTCTTTAATGATCCTGGATATGGGTGGATTTGTCCAGGTATTTCGAGAGGGTTGGTCGAGCAGCAACCCTTGGGCTCTGGTTGTTTGTCTTTGTTTGGTTCTTTGTTGTTTTTTCCTGCATTCTACTTGGACCCATGCTTGAGGGGGACCAGAGAACAATGTCTTCATCGATGTAGGACATTTGGGGTGGGTTGCTAAGAGGGTATGGCTTTTCCATTGGTATCATGCTCGTGAACTTCTGTAAGGGGTTGATTGCTAAAGGGTCATGCATATGTAAAGGCTTTTCTACCAGATTATCTGCAGAGGTGGGGTAGGTCTG
Organism: Viscum album; assembly: GCA_963277665.1. Taxonomy (NCBI): domain Eukaryota; kingdom Viridiplantae; phylum Streptophyta; class Magnoliopsida; order Santalales; family Viscaceae; genus Viscum; species Viscum album. The sequence continues at coordinate 2,011,733,273 of OY728153.1, read as the reverse complement.
GTGGTTTGCCCTGGTATTTCATTTATCATGTGTTGTCCTATGCTTTATTCTAACCATTTCTACTGTTTCTCACTATCTTCCTCAAATGTACTTTGATAATAAAAAAAGTAATTTTCAGTGAGTTTCCCATATCCAAATGTAACATATTGTTATAAATAAATATATATTTAATATAAATTATCATTAAATCACTAATTAATATTTTTATATAATGATATCATCATCTACTTATGAAGAACTAAAACAAAATTCTAAATATACTCGAAAAAATAGGCAATAAACACAAGAAAAAGTTAAAATAATGAATTATTTTTAACAAACCTGTAATAAGAAAATATAGGTAGAGAATATATTATATTAAAAGAATTATTATGTTTATTTTATATGTTATTAATATTATTAAAATATTTATTTATTTTATTAAAGGATGTTAAACAAAAAAGTAATCACAATGTATTCAATTATTGTCTTATTTTTGTTCGTCAAACACATATCATTTTTTCCACTAATTTATTTTGTGTTGTGTATATACATCCCCTATTATATATTTATAACAAATTAATTAATAATAACGTGATTTATGTTTCATTTTATTGAAATTAATTCTTGGGAATTATATTTTAAAAGTTACCATGTGATAAATAAGTTTATCTCAATCTATATTCATTTGAGACAAAGTTATTGTTATGCACCTATTAAATTTAATATATTGAACTTATTTCCAAATTTTTTATTAATAGAATAATTAAATCATAATTCATTGTATTTTATATTCAACATAGAATCATAACACCCATTCTTTGATAAATTAAAATTACTAAATTATAAAAGTTATATTTTCAATCATACTTTCTATTGTGATTGTTAACATTATATTTTAACTATCACGTTATTGTAATAATTTTTCATTTTAAATGTCATTAAATATCCAAATTATTGTTCAATTTACTATATTATTACATAATCCATTTTCTATTTTTACATTCAGTGTTCACTTTTAATGTTATGTTATTAAATGATGAATTATTGATAAATTAGTATCTCTTATTAAATATGGATACCTGATAATGTATAATGTTTATTAATTAAGGATATTACTAAACATATGAGGAATTATTTTTAAAGGAATTCAAGTGTTGGGATATGAAATTATTTGTCCCCTAGATGCATCCACATGTTCTTTTGAGGATAATTAGTTCCAAAAATTAAATATGTTTCTACATACAATTTAATATTTTCTTTTAAAAGGACATGATTGTATAGGATTTCATGTTACTCATACATGACTAAAAAAATAATAATTAAATTCATTTTTATTTAGAAATTGTTATATATAATAATTTCACTAAAATAAAAATTATGTATATATTTCATTCATTATTTTATTAAATTGAATCTTTTTTCAGTTTCTGACCATTCCAAATTGATTTTTCCTTATCCAGTTATTCAAATGAAATGGGTTATTAGTTATTTACATGTCCATATTATTTATGCATTTCATTATCATTTTCAATATTATAAATATTTTTTATTGTCACATACCATTCTATCCGGATAATTATCAATGATTCATTATTGATTCCATTGTACTTACCCTTACCGAGAATTTGTTCTCACCCTTATTATGTTTATTTTCCCCATGGTTCCCTAATGTTTAATATGAAATATATGAATGGTTAATCTAGAAAAATTATAGTTATTATTTCCAAAAAATTGATTTAATTTTAATATCCATTTGTAATACAAAACTCATGTATGTTTGTAGTTACTGAGACTACTAAACTATTCCATACATTGGGATAATATTTAATTGAATCTTACCTCAATTTAATGGTCTAATGACACCAGGTCAATGATTTTTGTAGGATGGATAAATACATTGACCCCATAGTTCAAATAAACTACATGTGATTCCCATTAATAATGAATATTATATACTAATCTAACACCTATAATGGGTCACCCTAAATTACACTTGTCACTGATGTAAAACGTTCAGAGTCATATCACAAGGGTCACTAGGGATATAACTAATAGATCTTGTTTCTCAAAAATTTGGAATCTATTCCAGAAAGATAACATCACATAAGGGGTTATAAATAATATATCTTATTCATGTACCTACTGATAGGGGTCATACACATTACATGTTTACAAAAAATTACCATCATCATCATCAAGAAAGAGAATACCATTATTTACACACATAATATTCTATGAGATGTATATACAAATAAAGGTCATTTAGCTGAGTATAATTCCACCAAGTATTTATCTCAATAAATATTTTATTATTAGTTCCATAAAATTAAATTAGAAAATATGAAGTTTTAAAAAATAAATTGTAGACTACTATTCCTAAACATGTCATGTGAATCCCTATGGGATGATAATGATGAATGAATAAAATAGTATTTCCACAATGGAATATGGGATAAAAATATAATTAAAAAAATAAAAAATCTACAACCAAATTTGTGTCACATAAGTTTAATCCCACTTCAACGTTAATAATGAAAGTCTAATATCAATCTTACAACTCAGAAAACATAGAATTCCATAGGTATTACTGTTCATGGAACACTAATATAGGTTCTGTCATTAGCATTGACACATCCGTTTGTCTCTAATCTACTAAATACATAAATATTAATAAGAACATAAAAAAATTCTACAATACCACAATGTAGCTATATATATAATTTTAAAATTATAAAAATAATAATATAATATCATGATTTAAATACAACATATTAGATTATGTAACACAAAATAATGACCAAAAGGATATGTGCCTTGGAGATAAAATTTTCAATCATGTTAATGTATATTAAATACTCATTGATATTTCTCCTATGGGTATCTTTAAAGAAGTATAATATGAAATAGTTATCATCATAAAATGGGTTATAGAAGATTAAAAAAAGGATTATCTTGAATGATCACTATGGAAAAGTATTCAATCATTCCATCAATGGTGTAACATCATGTTACGTTTTCATGTACTTTTTATGTTTCTAAGTACCTCTGTTTTATAGTAGTGACTTGGGAGAGTCGGGAGAACATTAAATGATATTTTGAGGCGATGGGGTAGTCCCACAGGCAGCACACTGGTTGTCAAAACTGTCCGGCCAAACCATGCGTTGTTTGTCTTGGAGACAGTAGCTTCCGCACGGGCAGCACATGGTTTGTCTAAACGTGCGGCCAAACTGTGTGAGAAGGTTAGCTGAGGGAGTAGCTACCACATGGTTAGTTCACGTATTTTCAAACCATGCTAAATAACCATGCTTCCACTTATATGAGATCCTAAAATTGTGGATCTAACTCGTTTTTGCTTCTAAGTGCATCATTTTTCCTCTTAAGTGGCCCTAACTTGGGATTTATCTTATCATAAGGTCAGATAAGGTTCTCCCATCGTTCTAGAGGTGATCCAAAAGCTCCTCTTGGTGAATTGATGCCAGATTCATGAGGTATGGGATCGTTCTTCATCGTTCTTGATCGGTTTCAAAGATCTACTTTGATCTACATATCCCATTCTCACTGTTTCTTAGATCTACGCCAGTTATGGATAGATCTATGTTTGTGGATGCCAAATATGATGAGATTTGGTCTTGATATTTCTAGGAGAAGAGATCTAAGGTGGGTTCTTGAAGAAGAAACCCAGTTTTCTTGAGTTTTCTTGACTGTTGTGGTGTAGGTCAAAACCATTGAGGTAGGTGGTTCTGTCCCGACTTACAATTTTGATTATCATTGTATTTTATTGATTTATTTTAATTATTAATTTAAATTAAATTTCTCAAATTTTCATTCAATTAAAATGATAAAAACTCTATTCTAGTTAATCAAGATATTTGAAATGGTTTTGGAGTGGAAATTTTGAAAACCCAAATTCAATTGAATTCGATGTGTTTATGGAAATTCGCTAATTTAAACCGTTTAATTTAAATTGTGGATTTGATGGAAATTATTTCAAATAATATTTTTAATTTAGTTGTGGAAATAAATTGTTGATGATGGAATTGGTTTTGAATGAATTTCAAACTTGTGAAAATGACCTAAAATGAATTGATAGAAACCCATTGGTTTTATCTGGTGAAAAAGTCTTGTTTTGAATAAAACCTGTTTTGGTTTTAAATGGAATGAAATTCTCACATTTGAAATAGAAGAATGGGATTGATCATATTTTAAGCACTCATAAAATAGTTCACCCATCATGTAAGAGAGCATGCATTCCTTAAGTAGTTATTTAGTTATTTGGATACACTCTACACTACGACAACGTTCTAAAACATACTTGCGGTGGGTAACATCCACGACGGGTTGGTGATGAGTTTCCTTAGGCCAGTGTCATAGGGAAGTGTGTATATATAATTTTCTTCATTCACATAGATAGTGTGGAATCCTATAACTGGTTAATACTACTGTACCTTTTGGGAGATGATAATGTAGCTCGATTTCTTATTTATATTTGAGATATAAATTTATGCCAATGGTTTTGAACTTCTTTACATGCTTGATGAATTTATATAAAGTGTTTTGTATAAATTTTTTGCATAAGCCATTATTTTAGAAATATTCCATCATTGTAAATCCTTTACTTAAAGTAATTTTTCCATCATTTGAAAATCTATAGCATGTTTTCTTAAAATATTTTATTGAGTTTCCAAAATGATTTATTTGAAAATTGAAAGCTTTTATTTGGATAATCTATATTTGGAATCTGTTGTGGAATCTTGGGTGGTATCCTACTGGGCATAGGCTCACACCCTATTATTACCTTTGGGTGTTTGTATATTTTCTTCTTCCAGGATCGAGAAAAGGGAAGGGATCTCCTTGAGGTGGATCTAGTTGTTGATCTCTGGTCTTAGTGTGTTGTGTCCTTTGGGACCTTGGGTCTATTTTCTCATTTATAGTACATGGGTTGTAGTACTTTGATATTTTTATGCCTCTTTGTATTCTGGTACATTACTCCCAATGGAGTTTCTTTTGTTTACATACTATCTTGATTCTTTTTCTTCCACACTCTTGTGAAAAAATCCTTCCCACTTGTATGTTATATGATGTCAGGTGCTAGTCACAGCCCCGTGGGGATCAGGAAATACCTTCGGGCTATGTCAGGGCCGGCTCGGTTATCAGGTTACCAGGGTACCCGTGCTGGTTCGTGACAAAGTGTTATCAGAGGGAAGGTTAAGAATCTTGCCTTGAAGACAATATGCATTTGAGTTTTCTTGTCAGGTCTTTGGAGGTAGTTGTGATTGGTTTTTAGGCCAGATCTCACCATAATGAACCTTATGTTAACAACTATGGTTAGGTAAATACGACTTGTGGATTAGTTCTTGTATATTCCCTATTTTAATTTGGATATAGTGGAATCCAAATATTGCTATCCATTCTATTAAGAATATTTTTCCTTGTTACACATTTTGAGTTTTAATCTATGTCTTTTTATGCTGTGTAGTATCATGCCTCTGACAAGACATGGGAATCAAATCAAAAAAATTGATACTGCTGAATCTTAGCAAGAAAGTCCAATTATGGATTCGAGTCTGGTTGAGGTGATTGTTCGCACTATCCAAGCTCTAGGACAGGCACCACCTCCAGTTCTTATTCAGTCACCAGCTATAGATCCTTATAGTGAGATTCTCCAAAGTCATTCTCAAGCGTTCCTATGCAATAATCCACTAGTTTTCAAAGGCTCTACTGAACCTCAATATGCTAAGGAATGGTTCAGTAATATTGAATGATTGTTTGGGTTTTGGAGACACGTGATGTGATCAAGCTGAATTGTGCCACCTTCGTGATGGAGGGACCAAGCATGAGAAAGTGGGACATGATGGTGATGGCTGGGAAACATGAGGGTTTGGAGTGGAAGGACATTAGGGTTCTTTTCCCTAAAAAATTCTATCCAGAATCAATGGTGTTTTTCAGTGCTATAGATTTTTTCAAACTTGAGCAGGCCAAAAAACTGTGATTGAGTACTGAAATCACTTTTCATTGATGGTATCGTTTTCTACTAAGATTGTATCTAATGAGAGGATGAAGGATTAACGATTTGAGTTGGGACATCATCAGATATCCATTATTAGGTTTTCGTAATGAATCTACCAACTTATGTTGATGTTATGGATAGGGAGATGATGGTTGAGATGGATTTGGCAGGAAAATAAGGGTTGCAAGTAGTTCCTTTCCCTCCTAGTGGCAGTTTTGGTTCCATTAAAGAAAAATGAATGTGTGATGTTTCTCAGGTAGTTCTCGACAACATAGTCATTCCAGACCTCCAGTAGCAATAGGAGGGTATTCTTTGACTTTATATCAGTATGGAAAGCATAGAAATTCTATGACGGTTTGCACTGAGGAACCCAAGAACTGTAGATCCTATGGACGTTAAGGGAAGTTACAGAGATTATAACGTCACATCTCTACTCCACATAGTGGAACATGATAATCAGCACCTCCAAAAACTGTAGGGAAAACAGATTCTTCACATACAAAAGGGTTTCAACCACAGGCATCCGGAATGAAGCTTCTTCACACAGTGGTAGAGTCTCTAGAGGTAGCTGATACATGTCCTGCAACTGTGAGAGGTACCATTACTATACCTTCATCTTTAGTGACAGCTCTTTTTGATACTGGTTGCATCCTACTCATTTATTTCAACCCATATTGTTAATATCCTTAATCTACCTTTGGAACTTTTATCTTATGTGATGGATATCACTACACACCTTGGTATAATGAGAGAGAAGGGTCTCCATAGTCCTAATTTTTTATTCTTTCTATCAGGTTTTGATCATTCTTAGATATTCTTGGTTCACAACATTTATTCGTTTGACGTCATATTTGGGATGGATTGGATCACTACCAATAATTCCGAGATCGAATTTTATCTTCGACGGGTCTACCTTAATACACCCAGTTGTGTGCCTTTTGTTTTTCACGGAGAATGGGACCCAAGGTCATGCAGAGACAGACACTGTAATCTAGAGTAGGGGAAAGTTATATCAGTGTTTTTTTTGACCTAGTGAGAGATTCAATGTGTGGTAATCTTCCTCCAGTCGTCGTAGAGTTTCTCGACAAGTTTCATTCTGACTTCTCCGGTTTTACAATAGTAAGAGTGGTTGATTTTTCTATTGAATTAATACTAGGAACTCAATAGGTTTCTATTCCCTCTTACTGAATGGCAGCAGCAGAACTAAAATAACTGATGTTTCATATAGAAAATCTTCTCGAGAATGGTTTTATACAACCGAGCGTGTCACCATGGTTAGCACCAATTCTCTTCGCCAATAAGGTTGATTATTCTCTTTTCTTGTGTGTTGATTATCAAAATCTCAATCGAGTTACGATAAGGAAGAAATATTTGTTACCACAAATTGATGATTTGTCTGATCAATTGAAAGGAGTGAAGTGGTTTTCAATAATTGGTCTTCAATATGGTTACAATCAGTTGAGGATAAAATAATATGACATTGATAAGAAGGCTTTTCAGAGTAGGTGTGGTGATTATGAGTACCCTATTATGCCCTTCTTCTTAAAAAATGCTCCTGTATTTTTTATGGCTATGATGAACAAGGTTTTCTGTGATGATCTAGATACATTTGTGGTAGTCTTTGTTGATGACATTCTTGTCTACTCCGGGTCGGAGGAGGATCATGTTCATCATCTAAGAATAGTTCTGAGTCTTCTAAGGAATCAACGTCATTATGAAAAGCTTCAAAAGTGTGATTTCTGGAATTATGAAGGGAAACTATTTGGATATATGGTGTCAGAATAAGTGATATCAGTAGATCCAGAGAAGGTGAGGGCTGTTATGTCTTGGGAACAACCACAAAATGTTTTTTAGTATCGGAGCTTCTAGGGTTTAGCAGGATATTATCGATGGGGTGTTAAAGACTTCTCTATGTTATCTTCTCCAATGACTGCTCTAACTCAAAAGGGCATAATGTTTTCCTGGAATGACAAATTTCATACTTCTTTTGTGGAGCTAAATCGTCTTTTGACTATTTTGTCGAATTTAACTCTTCATGAGGCTGGGATAGGTTATGGGGACTTCTGTATTGAATTAGGTTTATGTTTGGGATGTGTCCTCATGCAGGGTAATCATGTTTTTGTTTATGGGACTGTTCAGTATACGCCTCGTGAGAAGAACTATCCTACCCATGACCTTGATCTTGTAGCTGTAATGCACACACATAAGTGTTGAAGACATTACCTTTATGTAAAAAGGTTAAATGTATATTCAGACCACAAGATCTTGAGTTATATCTTCTCTAAAATTTTTTTGAATCTATGCCAAAGTCATTGGATAGAGTATCTACAATATTTCGATTATGACATTTCCTATACCCCTGGGAAATGGAATGTAGTTGCAGATGCATTAAGCAGGAATCTTCCATCACAGTCGGTGAAAGTATCTTCATAAGAGTGGAGTTTGATGGCTCTTTTTTCTCAGATGCATATTGGAATTTAGTAGAAGGGGATGTATGTTTTTTTAGCCAGTGTCCAATTGGAATATTCTCTTCTTGAGTTAATTATGTAGGAACAACAACTGGATGATGAATCCCATAGCATTAGGGACTCTCTTTATGGTGGGGAGTCCGAAACTCAGTGGTTATTCTCCAAATAGGGTGTTCTACATTATCGACATCGTTAAATTTTTCCATTATTAGCATGATAGTATGTGATGGGGGATTTCTATAACTCTCAGTGGGTTGTGCACCCAGGAACCATGAAAATGTTCTATGACATGTGGTGGGTGTTCTTGTGGCCAGTTATAAGACAAAGAATTTCTGAGTTTGTATATCATTTATATACATAACAGCAGGTGAAATCCAAGTACCAGAAACCTTCTAGTTTGTATCAACCAGTTGCAGTCCCTACATGAAAGTGGGATGAAATCTCTACGGACTTTGTGTTTGGGATACCTCAACCCTAGAGGAAAAATAATGTGATAGGGGTTGTGATATATAGGTTGACCATGTTGGATAACTTTATACCTATTCAGGATGAAACCAAAGTTGAGGAGTTTTGAAATATCTATGTGATAGAAATTGTTCATTTTCATGGAGTTTCGCCTGCTATAGTCTCAGATAGAGATCCTCGGGTCACTTCTCACTTTTGGAGATGCCTTCAGGAGGCACTGGGATCTCAGGTTTCTTTAAGCATGACCTACCTTCCATAGTTAGTTGGCCAAATAGAGATAGTTATTCAGATCCTTGATGATATGCTTCGCGCATGTGTTCTTGACTTTGGTGGGTTTTGGGATGATCATCTGGTGCTGGTTGAGTTTTCTTATAATAATAGTTACCAGTCTGCGATCATAATGGATCCTTTTGAGGCATTGAATGGTTGTCCTTGTAAATCTCCTTTATGTTGGTTGGATATTTGTTAACATTCCTTGGTAGGATCGAGTTTGGTCCAAGAGATGATAGTTAAGATCCCTTTGATTCGTCAGAGAATGTTGACAGCACAGAGTCAGTACAAGTCTTATCCTGATAGTTGTCGTAGAACTTTATAGTTTCAGTTGGTGACTTGGTGTTCTTGAATGTTTCATCCTGATTATGTAATCGGCAGCTTTGGAGGGAAGGGAAGCTTGCTCCTCATTTTGTGGGAACTATTGAGGTTGTTGTTCATGTAGATAAATTTTCATACCGTCTAGATCTACCACCATAGCTGACATCGATACATAACGTGTTCCATGTATCACAGCTACGAATGTATCTCTCTGATCCATCTCATGTTTTGAGATGGAGTGATCTTGAGATTGAACCAGATTTATCTGTGACTAAATGACCAGTCAGGGTTGTTGATTTTGAAACCAAGGTACTTCGTTAGAAAATGATACCCCTGGTCTGTATACTATGGCAGCATGGTTCTGATTCTTATGAGACATGGGAATGGGTAGCACTAATGATAGTGAAGTGGTCTCATCTATTTTACATGGAGGTTTCTTCATAGGCTTTCTGGGGACCGAATGATCTTATGGTGGGGAGGATGTAACATCACATTATGTTTTCAGGATCCTTTGATGTTTCCAATTACATCTATTTTGGAGTAGTGACTTGGGAGAGTTGGGAGAACATTAAAATATGTTTTGAGGCAAAGGAGCAGTTGCATGGGCGCCGCACGAGTTGTCTAAACAGTGTGTCCAAACTGTGCATAGTTGGTCTTGGAGATAGTATCTTCCTAACGGGAAGTGCACGGTTTGTCTAACTGTATAGACAAACCTTGTAAGAAGGGTGTTTGAGGCAGAATCTAACACATGACTACTGCACAATTTTTCAAACCGTGCAAACTAACCGTCTGGCCAGTTAATTGAGATTCTTATATTGTGAATCTCACTCGTTTTTGCCACTAAGTACCTCGTTTTTCCTCTTATGCAGCCCAAATCAGGATTTTTCTTCTCCTAAGGTCCGAGTTGGATCTGCCATAATTCCAGAGGTGATCCAAAAGCTCCTCTTTGTGAATAGAAGCCGGATTCTTGAGGTATGAGATAGTTCTTCATCGTTCTTGATCGGTTTCTTATATCTACTTAGATCTACTTCTCCTCTTCTTTCGGTTTATTATAAATACGCCCTTTATGGGTATATCTAAGTGTGTTGATGAAAAATAGGATGAGATTTGGCCTTGATCATGGTAGGAGTAGAGTACTATGGTGGGTTATTGAAGAGTCAAACTAGTTTTCTTGAGTGTTCTTGACCGTTGTGGATTTGGTCAAATCCTTCGAGGAAAGTGGTTCCGTCCCAACTTTCAAAATTTATTAACATTTTATTTTCTTGATTTATTTCAATTGTTGACTTAAATTCAATTGATCAAATTTTCTTTAAATTAAATTGATAAAAACTCGATACTAGTGAATCTAGGTATTTGAAATTGTTTTGGCAGGTGAATATGGGAATACCAAATTCCATTGAATTGGGTGTGTTTATGGAAATTTTCTAATTTAAATTGTTTAATTTAAATTGTGGATTTTATTGAATTGATTTCAAATAAATTGTTTAATTTAATAGTGGAAATAAATTGTTTGATGATGGAATTAGTTTTTAATAGATTTCAAATCGGTGAAATGGCTTAAAATGATTTGATAGAAACCCATTGGTTTTATCTTGTGAAAAAACATGTTTTGATTGAGGTTTTAAGTTGAATAAAATTTGAACTTTTGAAATGGAAGAATTGTATTGATCGTATTTTAAGCATTCTAAAAATAGTTCACCAATCATGTAATAGCTCATGCATGCCTTAGATAGTTAGTGAGTTGTTTGGATACACTCTATGCTACGACAACATTCTAAAACATAATTTCGGTGGGTCACATACCTGATAGGTTAGTGACAAGTCTCATTTGGCCAGTTTCATAGGTACATGTGTATACACATTTTTATGAGATCACATAGAGAGTGCAGAATCCTATAACTGGATAATACAACCATACCTGTTGGTAGATGAACATGTTGCTCGATTGCTTATTTATATTTGAGATAAAAATTTAAGCCAATGCTTTGGAACTAATTTATATTCCTTCACAATTTATATGAATTGTTTTATATAAATAGCTTGCTTAATCCATAGTTTTATATATATTCCATCACTGTAATACCTTTGTATAATGTAATTTTTCCATCATTTGAAAATGTATAGCATGTTTTGTAAAAATATAATTTTGACATTCCAAACCTGTTTATTTGAAAATGTAAATCTTTTCTTTGGATAATCGATATTTGGAATCTATTCTAGAATCTTTTGTTGTATCCTACATGGCTTATGCTGCCACCCTACTTTTGTGTTTCGGTGATTGTAGATTTTCTTCTTACAAGACCGTGAAAAGGGTAGGTATCTCTTTGAGGTGGATCCACATATTGATCTCTGGTCGTGGTGAGTTTTTATCATAGGGAACTTGGGGATGTTTTCTCATTTCTAGTACTTGGGTTGTTGTACATTGGGATTTTTATGCCTCTTTGTATTCTAGTACATTACACCTGGTGAAGTTTCATTTGATTGCATACTATCTTGTTTATTTTTCATTCGCATTCATATGGAAAACATTTTTCCCACTTGTATGGTGTATGATACCAGGTGCTAGTCGGTGACCTGTGGGGATCAGTAACTCCCTTCGGGCTATGTTAGAGTCGGCTCTGTTATCGGGTTACCTGGGTACCCGAGATGGTTCGTGACAAATCATTAGATGATGAGAATAGAGGAAAACATTTAAAATGAAAAAAAAACATTTACCAAAAAGTACATGGAACAATAGTAAATATTAATAATTTATGTGTAAATGTCTTCTAGTTTGATATTAAAAAATATATATCATGGAAGAAGTTTTCATAATACTGATGGAATAAACATTATCAAGTAGTATAATAAAAGAATATAGAAATATGAATTGTAATATAATCTATGAATCAAGGGAACAATTAATCATGGGGAATTTATTTATTTTTAAACACAATTCATTGCCCAAAACATGTTATGAGTAAAAAATGGATGTATTTTATGTTGTGAACAATCACAAATGATTATCAAGATATTGTGAAAAATATATAATGTATCATGCTTCATGTTATGAAAAAATAATATTCACATTCATCATGTTGTGAACAAATAATATTCTCACACTTAACATCTATTTACCTAGAGATAAAAATCATTAATCAATTTATTTTATAGTGACATAGGAACCCAAACATAATCATCCATGACAATGTGTGACATTTTTGAAAATAAATCATAATAATATTTAAAAAAAAACATAATTCCATTCACCAAAATGACCAAATCACAATTATTATAGAATAAAGTGTTTATAGGTGTCTTATGTATGAGATCATATAACAATCATTTAAATTAATGGATGTAAATAAGTAGGGAGAACATTGAACCAGTTAATGTATTGACTTAATCCCGTGTTTTCTAGACTATATACCACCATGTTTTCTTCTTGATTAACATGTGTTATGTTATAGTTGAAATCGATAAGAGAATGGGTGTAGTCCATCCAATAGGTAGTAATTATCCATGCAAGAGGTGTTATTCAATTCCAAATTGCTTTCAAGATGGCAGTCTAATCACATTAAATCTAGATTTTGTTCCATACAAGGATCTTAGATAAATCAATAGCTTGTATTAAAATCATTATCTCAGCCTCAATAGAGGTGTCAATGCCACAACTACCCTTGAAGCACCCATTGATCTTACTAACTTGATTCCCAAAGACAGCACTATAAACTTCAGGGACTTGAATTCTTTTGCAGGAACTATCAATGTTATCTTTATTCCGTCTAGGAAGATGGGATTTCTAGAAAACTTTTAGAGTGTGATGAGGTCGAATGTAATTTTCATTAATCCAAATTTCTCACAAGATTCCAAAGTCACACATAGGGTTCTGTCAATGTCCATTTTGTATCCAGGAAGATTCCTGTATGGAAAAAATATGATCATTCAACCTAATTATTTATTGAGTGAGTAATTGTTTGGAAAAATAGAATTGTGATCATACCATATCACATGTCGGAGATCAAATACTAATGTTAGAAAAAGGATCATAATTAATTGAAAGCCACCAATTTCTAAACATATTTTATGTTTATTATTGATAGAGTCAAGAATAAACAATCTTCAACAAAAAATGTGATGAATATATTTACAATGATAAGAATCAGTCACAACAAATTGAAAGAGATGTTGAGAATCATCCCAATGTTTTTTACAAAGTATTCATTTCAAATAGATTTGTATTCAAAAAGACTAAATAAAAATCTGTATGGTAACATTGTTGTGTGCAAGATGCCAGATGATATTGAATCATGAAGGATTAATTGAATTCTTATTAAAATGTTTTATCCTACTAAAATTAATTTTTGAGATACAAAAATATTGATCGTAAAAATTCTGTGAGTCAAGAAAACCATTATATGTAGGTTCCCAAATTAAGAAATCATCATTATTTTAGATAGTTTAGTTTTCAATGAAATTCAAAATATTTTCATGAAGATGATATTGTTGACAGTTTGGAATATATCTAATAGAGAATTTTGTGATCTTTGGTGTTTGATAGGGACATATCATAGAATGTACGGACATTCCAGTCGAGTTATCCAACTATAATTTCATGGAGGAATCCCTAGAGACCCTCTATCTAGATTTATTCATAATATTTGAGAAAGATTTTTTTATGGATGGAAAAATAGTGGAGTTAATCAAATTTTAATTTCCAAACATAATTTTATTAGGAAATCAATTTTTGAGTAATGTAATATAATTATATGTACTATGAAGAAGGTTTCTGGTTACTCTGTCTTAAAGAGATTTGTTAAAGTATATAATGTTTTTTATCAAGATACCACCTTTTATAATATTCTTGCAACATGTTGAATAGGGGATAGTCACAAGTTTTCTTTTTAGTGTGATACAAATCCAAATAATATTTTTAAATATTATTGTTCATTTTTTTGGTAACCCCAACTAACCATTTATAGAACATAATGGAGTAAACCATCTTGGAAATAATGGTGGATTTTACCAGGCATATCTTTCCCACTATAAAGAGATATATAAAAATTCAAGATAAATGATTTTTTAGAATGTGGTCAAATTTCATTTAAAAGTATCATGATTTGGGCCTTCTCCAAAAAATGGTAACACTATGATATGTTAAATGTAGTGTTCCTCTATTCAGACCAATGTCACTAATAATGATACAGTTTTTGTTGGGAGGAAAGTTCTACCCAATGAAGAAGCAGGATTTAGTCCAATTAAATGTTTGACCATAACCATTTTCATAGTGAGAGAGATGTTTTTTATCTTTACAATAATTATATTATCACCATGAAAGAAAAAAGGATAATGTATTTAACAAAAAAATTGGGTGGGGGCAATCACATTCCTAGTGACATGGATGGGTTTTGAGTTTATTCTAGTCCACTAGACGGCTGAGCATGTTATAAGATAACATTCCTTTATCAAGAATATAATGTTAGAGAGAGTTACTGCTTTTATAAAACCATTGGTGAATAATATGTATCCTTTGAGATAACAATTGACCAAAATGGAGATATATGAATAATTGAACCATGATTTTATTGTAGTGATTAATGAAACGCTAAAAACAAAACCCTGATGAATATTGAAGATAAAGCTCTAGTATTTGGAACCAAAATCTTTTTTGATGGCAAATTTAATAGAAATATTACCTCATATGTTATCATTGTTGAACATATGGACACACTCAGAGGCAAGACATATACAATATCGCATAGATCATCACTTAATATAACCACATTGGTTCTCGGAGACAATTTTTTCTGTGATAGTTGAGAGTCTAATGGAAATGATTTTAGTGATTATTTTATAAAGGGAATCGATAAGAGGAATTGGTATATAATTTGAATCCAAGAATAATTTGCATCATTTGGGATCTTGGACTGAATCTGAGCATTAAGAGCATGAGGAAGGACACCATTGGAAAAAAAGGATGTGACAATTTTTCAAACATATACATGAATCACATCCCAATAATGTTTGATGAAAAAATTATTGAAACCATAAGGACCCAGAGAACTGTGATGATTCAAACTAAAAACGTCTTTATTTTCATGATCTAGTGGGGGTGTTAAGAATGAAATTGTTATCCTGATTAGTAACCACCATCGGAATGACCATAGAAAGGAGGTATTTTTTTATCAGGAAAATTGAATATATATTCATAGTAAGATACTATACGTGGAGAAATTTAATCGTTATTTACTAAGAAGATTATATCATTTGTTTAAAAAGTTTAGCATCATGCAAGCCTTCCTGATTCTTTAAAGATAATTATAGAACCTAGTGTTTCTATCTTTATCTGGCTACCATTTGACTTTAAACGCATATTCCATTATGTTTTAATTAAAATTGATAAAATAATTGAATTTAAAAGAAATTATTAATTTTGTAGTTGGATATATATCGAAATCAGAACTAGGGTTATTGGTTTTTATTTAATTTAGTTCCTCCTAAATATATATTTTGTCATTGTTATTTTTTTTCATTGGAGATACACCAATTTCGGAGAGTTTGATTGAAGTTTTTTATTTTGACAGTATAAGAAAATTAATCTTTGTTGTGTGACATTGAAGACCAATAATTTTTAATGGTATTTGATAATTCATCATTAGAGAACCACACATTTTTAAACATGAAAGGTAATGGGGATCTCATGCATTTTCAGGAGTGATTGTCCTAGATGGGATGATGGTTAATGTCCGTCCTGTGGAGGGTGGTGGAAGAGATAAGGCCCTATTTAGCTAATGTAAAGACATTCGTGGAGTCTTTATCCAGCTTTGAGGAATCCACTATATTTTAATTTCTTCTATACCATGTAAATTTATAACAACTGAGATTAATTTCAATACGATTTTTTCTTCAATCTAAGTATTAAATTCTCTCATAGAAATATTAGTAGTGGAGGGTACTATTTTTAAACTTGAATTGAGTATACGAATTAATGTCTCTAATAATAAATCATAATCATGTCATAACTATTCCATAGAATGTGAGTATATTGTTTACTCATTCAATAAAATAATAGAACATGGTATTAAGAAATCATTGAATATTCAAAATCATATTTTCCTACAAAAATTTAATAATAAAATATAAAAGGTGATAAAAAAATTACAGAATAATCAATAAACCATTGGGGTAAATATAAATTATAATGCAAATTTTTTCACACCTCATTTTAAAAAAATTAGAAGTAAAAAATAAATTAAAATTTTTTATTCTATAAACGTAAAAAAATATTTTTGAAAATATTATTTTTAAATATAGAATCCCAGAAATGAAATATGATTGGAAAATAGAGACTTCTAAATATGTTGTTGTTTTTTTGTTTTTATGATATATTTTATAATACTAATTGATAAAATAACGTTTAAAATGAACGGAAGATAGATTCATTAAATTCCAATGTTTTTAATTATTAAATAATAATGATTAGTTGAATAGTAAGTAAATTTTTTTCATAATTGATTTAGAATTTATTTTGAAATTATTACATTGAAATTAATTTTTAATAATGGAAACATTAAATAGATATTTTATTTCAAAAAATCAATGTCCAAACAAAATGAAAAATTTTACTTTAACAAAATAATCATTAATTATGGAAATATGAAAAGGAAATAATTTTAAAAAACTATATGTGGTGTGGATGGAAAAACATTTATTTCAGAATCATGGAAAACCCATTTGATTATTTTAGAATAACAATATCGAAAATCCAACATCACTAGAAATATAAGAACACAATTTATTTTAAATTAACATAGATGAGAAAAGGCTCAATTGATATTATATTTTTTTTTGAATTTCATCATGAGAAAAAGGAATATTTTCAGGATTTAAATGTTTTCCATGAAATAATAATAATTTATAATAAATGATAATTATTATTAACATAAAATAATTTTAATGAAAAAATATAATCATAAAAGAAGAATAATATGGTGTGAGATATTATTTAACTAGAAGTAAATGATGAAATATATCAAAACAACATCACAAGGTAGAATATATCAATGTTTAAAGATAATTGTCATATAAAAGTGATAATAACATAATGAAAATATTTGAGTTACACAATACCATTAAAATATTAGTATCTTTTGAATAAAAACATGAAGATAGATATATAATTAAATAGAACATAACATATAATAAAATGTTTGAGGATCATGATACAAAATGAAAAAATGTCTGTATTTATACGTTTTAAAAGGAAACATGATGAAATAATTAATTATTTCTTAATGGATTCATATTTGAGATGAAGAAACAATTAACCTTTTTATTTTAAGGGTTGAGGACACTATAAATGTTTGTTAAACAATAACTAACATATTATCATATTAAAAAATACACTGATAATTAATTAAATTTAATTATATTAGTTTTAATGTTTTATATTTATTACATTAATTAGTAGTAGCATATGATGACCATCGAGTGTTTAATCTTTTAACCCTTTTGTGCATGTTAAATAATTTTGATATCATTACACATAATTTTAGACCATTTAATATGAATATATTTCATTTAATAGTTTATAATATATAATATTATGTTGGATAAAAATTTTCTAATTTAAGTCTCGATTTGTTTTGTTTAGGATTTGTGAAAAAAAATTCGAATAACTTATTTTTTTATTTTTGGGAAAAAATTTTATAATTCAAAATTAAGTTAAATATATAATATAAGATTTTGATATCCAGATTCCAAAAAATTATTTCTGTTTATATTATAATTATTTTATTTTTCATGTCCCCAAATTCAACCATAATAAAAATTTTAACAATATTTCATGTAGTTGTTTAAACTAACTAACACATGAACTCATATTTAAATGATTGAATAGTATGATAAATAAGGATTTTATTCTGAAATAATATCATTATAACATAAGCCTAATTATTTTTTATTACACTGGACCTAATTTAATATGCTTTGATAAATAATAACAAACATGAAGAGAAATTTTAAATAGTACTCATGGTGTGGGTAGTCCACATAGACTTGTGGTTGACGTTATGTTATTTTAATATGTGGATGGAAATGAATTATTTAGTTATATAAAATTAATTAATATATATATATATATATATAATAAAAATAATAATTATTCTAAATTAATTATATAATTATTCTAATAAATTATTAGAAGACTAATATTAAGAAGAAAAAATTTCTAGTGAGCAAATACTTTTTCTGGATTCTTGAATTTTCCTTGACTGTTACTTTTGAATTTAATCAAATAAGGTAATTATGAGTGACCATAGTCTTTTAATTATAGGATAAAATTAAATGCAGACTAAAATTTCATTCTTTCATGTTGGAATTCAAAAAAAAATATGTGTATTTAATGGTGTTATTGATAACCTTTTATGAGAGAAGAATATTGAACTCTTCAAAACACAAATTATTTTTTAATAATTCTATGAAACTATTCCAATGGGAATATATCTATATTTATAAAGTAAGTGAGTGTGTTGTATGTCTAGATATATATTGGCTCAAAAAAGTGTTTCCATATATGTTGCTAACATTTTATGTATATATTTCCTTTATTTTTTATGTTTTAGTCTTTTACATTTAAATTATGAAACTATTTATTAACTATGTGATCATAGTTTTCAATAATCATATAATATAACCCATTTAATAAAAAATAGGTTTTATATAAGAAATTTTATCACATATTCAATAATATTTTATTTATAAAAATTATAAGATTAACTTGTAAATTAAAATTTATAAAGTGTTGACAAAAACCTCTAGTAAAAAAAGTAATTTTGACCACTAAGGATTCCAAATATAATTTAGAATTAATTACCCACTAAATAACTGTTAATATATGTAAGTTTTGCTTAAAAATTTCACCATATTAAATATTAACAATTTCATAATTTAACATATATGATATAAATTCCATGTATTAATTAAAAAATAGTTGTAAAATAATATGTTCATAATATTCAAAGTATTTATAAATAATCATAACAATATAAATTAATAAATTAAAATTAAATGTAAAATATATAAATATATGAGAATTATTTTATCAAATATAATAATAAAATTAACATGTTAATTTTTCACATACAAGGGACATTAATTTTCAAAAAAGTTCATGTATTGCTTGAAACTACATTTTTTCAAAAAAAGATTATTTTTAGGAAAAATGGTTTATGATTTGCACATATTTTTCAATTCCCTTGATTAAAATGAATTTAATTTTTTTTTCATTATAAATTTATTTATTTATTTATAAAATAAATTTTAATTTCATTTCATCTTTTTATAATTTTTGAAACAAAATAGGTGTAAAAAAATTTATTAAAAACTTGAATAAATTTTCAAAATGTTTCCAATGGTATTATAAATTCAACCGAGTGTTAAATAGATTATAATATATAATTATAAATGGTAAATATTTAAACTTATCCAAACTATTTGTACAATAATAAGAATTCATAAAAAAAATTTACATTAATAAAATTGGTATTTTTTAATTCCTTTGAAAATTAATACCGAGAATAAAATACAAATTATTTTCTCCTGATAATACGAATATGATTAATCCAAAAATGATGTTAATTTATTCAAAATCACAGCAAAAAATCTATAAATTTTTAAAAACATGAAACGTATAGAAAAGAAGTTTTTGTAGAAAATTGAACATCTGTATATAACATTTGTTTATAAATTATAAATTAATCTTTTGTTAATATATCTTATTGTTATTATAAAAAATTAATAAATTTTATTTCAAAAATATTTATATTTTTGAAAAATATGTTTTATGCATATTGTAAATTTCTAAAAAATTAATATTCAATTTTTTTAAATTCCTGATATATATACAATTATATTTTAATAAATTCCTATTTTGAATTACACAGCCTCATAGAATATCTCTGTAATATATAAGAGTTAAATAAGCTCTGGGTGTATTTTTGGGAAGTGGTTCATCTAGCATGGATAGTGTTAGAATCTCAATGATCATGAACCTTTTCAACATATGTTTTATCTAAAAAATAATTTATCAAGTTTTTCTTTCTCATTGTGAAGATAAAAACCATGAAAATATACCTCCCATGTTTGTTGTAATAAATTGGTTGTATAAGGATGATAAAATATAATATACTCCCTTCATCTTATTTTCATTATTGTTTTTGTGATACATTACCATTAATTTTTATTGGCCAAATTATATTTTAGGATATAATGGTCATGTCTAATATTCAAAATATTTCAATATCTATTGTTTTGGTTTTCATGTGAAACATAATATAATAAAAATATTTATATAATTAAAATATATATAGAATTCAAGGGTCATTACATTCTTCCCCTAAAATATATTACATTCTCACAATTGTCTTTGTCATTTACAAATGAAATTTTATAAGAGGTCCATTATAAACACAAGAAATATATTATATTGTTATATCAACATCTATATCCTTTTTAAGTGTATAAAATTACATTTCCCCAATATATTTATAGGATTTTTTCGGGAAATTAATTTCGTATCCTTATTTCCTTCATCTGTATTCAACCAAATACTAGAACCAAAAAATATTATGTTAATATCCATTTGGATTAATGTATGTGAATATGAACTTTCCATCCTAATATGAATTTTATATTGATATCTACATTAAATCTTCTAATTAATTCATTTCACATATGTAATAAATTGTTATGAATGTAAAAATATTGGTTCTAAAAAGATTTTTTTAATTTGTGATACAATATACATATAATCATAATCCATTAAGATATTGTGGAAATCACTCCATTATTGTGGGTTTTGAATAGAATATGATCAATTAGTGAATATGACCTAAGCATGTCAAATGCAGTGTTCATTATTAAACACAACGATTTCGTATCTTGGGGATGATCAAGTCAATGATCGTCCAAAACATTTCAGGATAGTGATGATTATGTGCATGTGTTCCATAGCTACATGAAATTGTAGTATCCAAATATGGATTTATTTTTCTAGAAACATGACTACTTAGGACATTAAATATATTTCAGGCTATCATCATAATCATATAATCTACTTTTAGGGTTTTACTATGGATCATTAATGAAAACAACAAAGGTAACATGCCTAATATCTAAAAACCAAAAATAATCTCCAAAAATAATCAAATATTATTAGATATAAAAAATAATTACTAATGATAATCTTGTCTAAAATGATATAATGATATTGTGGATTAAATAACACATCTCAAAAATATATTCACAACCCAATTAACAAAATGAATAGTTTCTAGTAGATTAAATACATAATATTCATCATGTAAAATCATTACTCCATTACTTTTCTCCTTTAAACCATTTTCTTTAAACTCATATGAAATGACCATCTTCCTAAAAAAGGGAAGGAAAACATAATAATTAGGTAATATATAATTCTTATTAAAGAATGAAATTTCAACAAATCATCATGGATAGATCGTATTAATATGAGAAATCCTGGGAGGATGAGAAATTTCATATTATAAATATATAGAACAATAATAATTGATCATAATAAATTATTGAAGGATATGTAGTCTATAATGAAAAACAAATATTGTATATATTTTTTTGGAATCATGAGAAAGTAAACATGAGTCAATGAGAATGACCATATGAATATAAAAATATTTTATATTATATAATCATATAATAAAATATAAAATATACTCGTATATAAACTTTAACAATCTAATGAAACAACTTTTTCACACTTCATGTTATGAATAATCAAAATCCCCACAGTTCCTATTTTGAACAAAAAATAAAAAAATTATTATTTTTTAAAATTTACCCATAATACACTTTGGGGTAAAAAATATGAGCACACACCATTCTGCGAACAAACAAACTTCCCACTCGTATTGTTGAGAACATTAAATGTAAATTCCTAACATATTTTTGTCATTATAAATGAATCCAAAACCAATTTATTAAATGATTACACTGCACCCAATCTATCATCATCGATAAAAATTTGTTCTATATAGAAAAACAATAATAAAAATTTAATAATGAAACCATGGATATAAATTTTGTTTCTTAGAACAATAATAAACACCAAATAACATTAACATAAGAAAACATAGAGTATCAAAAAATTCATTTTCATTAAAAATTCTTATCATAATAACATTTTAAGGGCCGTAAAAATATATCACCATGAATTAAAAACCTTGAACGTTAAATATTTTCTAATATATAAATATTTTGAAAAATAAAACATTAAATTTTAAAACAATTACAATTAGAATATAGTTTTTTATGGGTAAGAGGGGATACATTTTAAAGAATAATTTAAAAAAAAACAATCATTATAAATACAAATGATTTAAAATTTTACAAGTGAAAATAATTTTTAAAAGTTTAGTATTAAAAGAATATTTAATAATGGAAAGTTTATAAAGTCATATTTTTTTCAAAAATAAACGAAATGATAATATTTTAAAGATAATATTTTTAATAGAATAATTAAAAATGGTGACTTCAAAATGATAAAATATCTTTAAAAAATTGACATTAAAATAAATTTAAAATTTGTTTTGAAAATATAATTAATATAAAAATATTTATTTATTCATAATTCTTAAATAGTAGAGAGGGATAATAAATTTAAAACATTTAATTTTAAAAAATATTATATATTAGAAACATGAAAAGGGTATAACTTTTATCAACAAAATATATCGTGGCTGGTAAAAACATTTTATTTCAAATGATGTATAGTCAATTTGAATATTTTTGAATTACCATGTGAAAACCTCATATAATTAAAATGATTTAGAATATTTTTTTTAATGGATAGATATGTTAAAAGGATAATTGGATAAATCAACACATTTTTTCAATTAGTGAAAGCTGAACGTTAGTGGAGACTAATAAAGTGGACATGTATGAAAAGACAATTATGAAAAATAATAATTAATCATAAAAACATCATATAATAAACAATAGAATAATAAATGAAGTCAAATTTTATGTGAAAATTATATCTTTAGAATTTTAGTTTTAATAACATGTATAAAATCATCCTTTTTTATAAAATATATATAATGATTCCTTTCCATGAATCGTTTATATGGCCCAATGGAAAAATTGTGAAACAAAAAACCCCATTAAAACCAACATAACATTTAAATGAAAACACAATGATTTGTGTAACATTAAATACAACATTACCAATCATTGAATATTTGAGTATCAGGATAAAAAATTATAATAGATAATAATTCACTCAATTTAAATTTTATGTAGGTTCAAAAATTAAAAATGTATCAATGGATTCCAATTTTAGACAAACAAACCCATAGATTATTTCATTGATTATATAAGGAAAATAATTATTATTGAAAAAACTAACTAAATAAATATCTTATTATAGGACCGTAGTATTATAAATTAGACTTTTATAATCTTTATTATATTTTTCAATGAGTTTATTAATTAAGTATAGAGTATTATGACCATCATATGTTGATAAAATTATCTATTTTAGACATGATTAATTAATACGATATCATTGGGAACATTTTTATATAAATTCACTATTGATATAGTCATTATTATCATTAAATATAATTTTTTATTTAATTTGATTAATTTAATTCTATTTTATTGTTAGTTATTTTTTTTAAATGGAGTTTACAATGACTTATTTGGGGATTTTAATGAACAAAAAAACACATTTATAATAAGTTAAATAATTAATATGATACTTCTAGGATTAAATACCAACATAAATTTTTTATTATATTGAAATATTATTATTTTCCACTATCTCAAAATCATCTATAATCATATTTTAAATAATTGTTCATGTAGGTGTTTAAACCATGTAAAATATGAACTCTCAATAACTAATTTTTTTTTGTATTGTTAAATAGGTGATTCATTTGTAATAATATAACAATTTTAGAAGATAAATTTATAATTATTTCTATTTATGATGATTAATAAAATAATAATTTTTTTAGTAGTGAATGAAAAATTATATAAAAAATTAAAAAATATTCGTCATGGAGGCAATAGTCCGCACACACACAATATTGGTTTTCCATTGTCTTTCTATGTGGGTAGATAAAAAAATTATGTACCAATAATAAAATATATAATGGTATAATAAATATATATTAAATTAATAAATTAATATTTATATAATATATTTGGAATATAAATATAAAATATTAATATGAATGATATATTTATTACACTAGTGACTTGCTTTTTTCGTGAAATTTGACATCAAAATTATGGGAATAGGATTAATATGAGTGATCAAAATCATTTATTTTTTTATATATCATTTCATATAGAGTAAAATTAATTATTTTTAATTATTTGTTATAAAGATAATTTTTTTAAGCGTATTATGTTATCCCATTTTATAAAATAGTATAACTGAACTCTTGTAAACAACATTTATATTATTATAATTGGATAAAAATATTCCAAGGTAAATGGATCCAATTTTATAATATAATAGATTGGAGGGTGTTTTGAGTTCTATAAATGATTATATAATGGTTAACTATCATATTTTAGACATGATGTAGGGGTTTTAGAATTATATTGTTACATTTTACTCTTTTACTTTCAAACTAGGTAATAAGTATTTAACTATGGGATATTATATTTTTATAATTATATTTAATAACCAATATAACAATATATGAGTTTTCTAGTTTTAAAATTTTAATATATTTTATCCAATTTAATTTATTAAAATTATTATATTAACTTTTAAATTTAAACTGATAATTTGTAGAAAAGATGTTATATTAAAAATTTCCCTTTTGACCGCAATGTATTTTAATTCTAATTTAGTATTGACTACCATCTTAATGAATGTTAATATATAAATATATATGTGGTTCTATTTATAATTCTTATTATGTTCATTATTTGACATATTCATAATTGATTTATTCAAGAGAAATTCCACTATATTAATAAGATGTTTATTTTGAATTATTTTTTTCAATATTATCATGGAAATTAAAATTATTCATAAGAATCTAATTTCAAAACAAAAAATGAAATTTAATTGTTAAATAAAATGAACATTATTTTTTCAAAAATGTAATTATTTTATAATAAAAACCATTAATATGTAATGAAAATTAAATTTAAGAAAATGAAAAGTAATGAAAAAATATGGTTTTTTGGAAAAGATTAATTTCAATATAATGGATTTATGATTTGGATAAATAATTCATTTAAATTACATTAGTTAATTTATTATAATTATTATTATCATTTAAAAAATATTTATTTTAAAAAATATATTTTAGAACTGATTTTCAACTTATTATAATTAGCTAAAAATCTTCAAAATACTATTTTCATTTAAATCAATATATAAATTCCCAAATGATGAACCTGGGATTATAAATTCAAAAACAATATTTTCGAATACTATATTATAATTTCTAATATATATTTTTATTGGGAAAATTTTTTGAAAACAAATATCAAAATATTTATATAACAATATAATTCTATATAAGTTATAAAATTTTTCAATTCAATATTTCAAAATTCAAAAAAAATTAATTATTTCATAAAAACACCAAAAATTCATATTACAAAAATATAACTATGATAAATCCAAAAATGATATTATTAATTTTAACTTAAAGTCATAATATATATATATATATATATTATAAAAAAGGTAAAACATAATGAAAAACTATATTTATAGATAAAAATATTCTTGTGAAATAACTCATTTATTTATAAATTAATAATTATTTAAATGCTAATATATTTTTTATTAATTAATTAAAGTAAAATTAATTTAATCATATGAAATTATTATTTTTTAATAAAAAATATTGAATTATATTGTAAATTTAGCTAAAATTAATTTCAAGAGATTATAAATTCATGATATATATATATATAATTTCATTTATTAAATTTTGATATAATACCTTTTATACTTACATGACCCATATGATTGTTTTATCTATTCTATGAATATGATAATATTAGTTTTTATTTTTGAAATGTAGTTTATCAAGAACACACCTTTTGGAAATACCTATGAGCATTCACTTCACCCATAGATAGTCTTTATCAAAATGTAATTTCATGTTTTTGGATTGCTTATTGTAGATTAAAAACCCTAGAGCAGCTAAATTCCATAAAATCATATGAAAAAAGGTTTTCATAATGAAGAATTATACTTCTTTAATACATTATTCTTACCCCTAAATTTCCTTTAAGATAAGGTTACATAATTTTATATCGATGAATATAATGTTATCGTCTTAGAAATTATATGTCATATTCAAAATATTTCAAGGTATTTAGTTAATATTTTCATGTAAAAAAATATTCAAAAAATATTTATATAACTATAATATATATTAAAATATTTGGTAATTAAAAAAACATCCTGGCCCAAATCCCCCTCAAATATAATTGTAATAGATCATTACATGACATAAAGAATAAATCCATAAATGTTAGAGGTAAATATAAGAAGAGAGGTTATAAGAAAGTACTGTAGAGTGGATTTATTTACAATATTAAATTTAATTATTGAATATTACAAAATAAAATTTTATCCATAATAAAAACAAAAAAAATTAAAAAATTTCTATAAAAATAAATTATATCTGAAGGAATATTTAATCAAGAATAACATATAATCAAATCACCATTCTAAGATTGTCACATTTATATAAATAAATTGAAATGAAAAAATTATGTTGGATATATGAAAAAAATAATCAATACATCAACATTATATCCAAATATTACTCTATACAGCTCCGAATAGATCATTAAATCTCAAGACATATCCCTTGGTATGGATTATTTGACCATTTGAGAGTAGCTCAGGTACCAATATATAATGGAAGCTCAAATAGGGTTTGAGAAAAAAATAAATAATGATCCACCAACACACTCCCATGTATGTATAAATATGCAATGATATATATGTGTGTCACATGATCAAATGAAATGAATAAATAATAGTATGTTATGAAATAAATAAAACCTCTAACTAGACTTTTTTGGAATGATATAAGAATGTCCCTAAGAACATCCTATGCATATTCCCAACCCATGAACCCAATACAAATAATTCATTATCCTTAGGAATTTGCACCTAATTTACACATCTATTTTTTCAATGCTGCAGGGACAACGATAACACCTGCAATTCCACACATTTTAATATAATTGAACTGAGACTCATTAGTAGACAGATAAGTAACAGGATACTACTCTATAGAAGCGTTGCCATTACAAATATATCCTATATGTATAAAGTCTTAAAAAATATAATCTGAAATATTCATCCTATTATAATAGATAATCTCTATGCTCCAAATTCCTTTAAACACCAATTATAATATTCCAATCCAATCTTATTGGAGTTTTCTAAGCCTATATCATAGCCTAATAGTATCACAGACCCCCTATTTTTGTTTTATCATCTTGGTATCACAGAATAAAATAGAACCCATAGGAACTTCTTCCAACATTATTAAAAAAATCATAAATGGAATATACCATGTCACAAAATGAAACTAAAAGAGAAACAAGGGTTGAACAACTCCAATTCCACCAATATTATCCACCATCTACTATGCCTATTTGGGGCAATTATGTCATCAAGGTAACATCCAAGCTCCCCTAAGGAATGTTTTGAGTCCATAATAGTCATGGGGGATATTATTTAAATATATATATAAATTATAATTCCCATAATGTGGTGTGTCACACCCACAAAAATTCCTTCCATTGAAGTACCTTATAAGCATTCAATGTTATGCCACACAAGTCATAGTTTTGAGAGATGGATAATGGTCTTTATATATCTCTCCAAGAAAATACTGCACTGTCTTTACACTTATACCTTGTGCATATTTGCAATCCTTATTAGGTGTATTGTTTTGGAGTAACACCACATACTCTCTTAGATATTACTATGTTTTTGGACCTCAACATAGTCCAGGACTAAACCTTTGATGACAGAAGTACGAATCTATCATGCTAGGTCTGTAGCAGCCCATCAAACATTCCAAACAAATTCAAAGATAATATTTATATTTAAAATATAAAATTTAATTTCTCTATTTAAATGTAACTATTAATTTTTTTAATAATAGTTCTATAAACATACTATAGTGTCCATACACACACATGCATTTAGACATTATGAATGAAGTCATAGCTCTTGTATGTAGAATAATCTATCTTATTAATAATCAATTACCAATTATTTTATGAAGTCAAAAAAATGGAAACCCCGACCTATAAATCCTCATCCAAGTCTCATCTTAGCCTTTACCTATTCCGAACAAAATAACTACATATAAATGACAATTAAAAATCAATTAAATTTTTTTAATTAATTAAAAAATTTAGTGAAAACATGCATAATAAATATTTCACATACTCATGAAAATGTAAAAAGGATACCACAACCAAAAAAAGTTAGATTTCCTAACATATCCTCAACCACATCCAAGGTGGAAGCGCTATCACATAAAATCAATAAAATACTCAACATAATTTAATATTTGGAAGAAAACATAAAAAAATACCTACAGATACATAACTCATCAAAACATCCAGAGCATTTATATAGACATCATCTTATAATGTCCTCTTCTAAGGATTTATAAATTCCACTTGATTCTCAACCAATTCATACATTATCTAGTGGAATCGATATAAAATCCCATTTTTAAAGGAGGATAAATATATATTCCAATAAGAGGGTGATGAAGTAAAGAAAAAACGAATAAACACACCTCATATCATCATTTTGATGATGCCAAAATCATCTAAATTTAAGGGGTATTTATAGATGGAAAATGAGGGGGTATCATAATTAAATCCCCCATTAAGACCCCATTTCACCATAAATATATGTGGGGTATTTTGGTGAAATTTCAACCCCCATATGTTTTAACGAAGCATGAATTACCTCTGGTTAGTGTTTGGAAACAGACTATAAATTCAAGTAAACCGGTATCCTTTATTATCCCCCCAGTATTATTAGATGACTTATTATATGAAAAATATAAATAAATACTAATTTTTTTATGTTTTTATATCTTTTTTTTATAATTATATCATACAGTTCAAAATTCATCTTATAAAAAAATTAAATGGAAAATTCAAAAGGATTTCAACTGATCGTATGGTCATGATTTATTAAAATATTTTATTTATTTGTTTTATTAATTTTATATAACATAAAATAATTATTATAAAAAATTATAATAACTGAAATTGGATAAAAATAATTTTTTTAATATTATTCATTAATTAATTATTATCAAATTCTATTTCATTTTGTTGTCTCATAATGTATAAATTTTTTTTATAATGTTATTTTATATCAAATTTATCTTTAATAATCTTAGGGTTTTATTATTTGTGATGATAAAGCCATATGGCGTTATGTCTTTTCCTTTGGTAATGAATGATATGACACAAAACAACTGTACCATGAAATACTAATGAATTTCTCTATAGTTATTCTTGTTTTTATCATCCTATAGCTTCATCTCACATTTTAAAAAAAATAATTGTTTATTTTATTCACTTTTATATTGATTCTTCAGTGGTGGAAATCCTCAGGGTAGTATTATATTCTTCTATATATTTTTATTATATCAGAGTCATATTTTTTCTATTTTTTCCTCAGTAATAAAATTATAAATAAACTATTATTATCACTAATATATTAATAATATATTCTGGTGACCAAAAAATATTTTAATATATATAATAGATGTAATATCATATCGAATTTTTTTTGTATGATAATTTATACACATTTTCCTTTTTTGGGAATTTCCCATGATCTTTATATTCCCATTTCCTTTCACGACTATCTTTTGTGAAATTCTCGGTGTACAATTGATTTGTTTATATTCTCATATAATCTACTATTTTTCATCAATAAAAGAAGATATTAAATAGTATTAATTTATATTGAGACTCTCAAAAAAAAATTATCATTTTCTACATTCTCAGGTAAATAACTTGAGCCACTATTTAACCTATCGAATTGCATTCAAGTTCATTATATTACAATAGATATTGACTATCTCTTCAAAAACTGACCATATATCTTTTTTATTTATATAATTATTAATATAATAATATTTTTTATTATATAAATAATAAATTATACTCTATTTAATAAATTCCAAAAAATTATTAATAATGTAGAATAATTATTTCTTGAGTGATTTAGTGCTTCTATTAATAATAGTAAAATTTTCTAGAATAAACCAATAATATTAATTAAAAAATAAAGGAAAAAATTAACCTTTTAGGATTGAGTCTCAATAATTTCATATGATTATGTTCATAAAAACCCTAAGGAAAATATTTTAAATCCCACCATTAAATAATGTACTTATTTTATAAAATTTCCAAATGACTATTTTTGTCCATTATATTTTTGAAAATTCACGATTAATTAAATAAGATTACTTAGAATATCTTATCGTTTATCTTTAAATAATTACAATTTCACTAATTTATTTTCACTAATGAATAATTATGCCCATCTAAATAATGATTCTATGGTTTAAAAGGGTTATGTGGGAGAATTAATATCTTTCATTGAGGAATGACCTATACATTAAAACAATTGCTCAGAAGTGATGTTATGAAATGTTTTCAAATGTATATAGTTGATTACTTTTTCTGGATGCAGAAGGGATTTATGTCATGTTTACAAGACATATAAATAATCCATTTAGTATTTCCCTACCTAAGTGATATCATTATGGAGTCATACACTCATTTTGATGACCATAGTTGGACAATCATAAATGATAAACTTACATTACATCCATACATTCTTAATACTTTTTTCATGTTTGGATCATTTAAAATTAATGAATTTATCATATAGTTCTATTAATAATCTAATTCTAATGTAGTTTTTTCTATAATTGTATGTCCACATAATAATTAAAATTTTTATATGTGTTGGATCTAAGTACACATAGTTATACAGGTGACTATAAAAGGGATCATCCATGAAAAAGATACTCAATGGATTAAATTTATGTTAAAAAAATACAAGATTGGCTTTGTAGATCATCAATGATGATCATGATCATGTAAAATATAACTAATATGATGATTGAATATGCAAATATATGACCATTTAAAGAGAGTAAATATAAAAATCACTGAACATTAATGAGGTAGTGGATAAAATTTAAGAATGTGTACGTGAAAAAATAAAATAAAACATGTGATCAAATGAACTTTATCGACAATAAAAATATAGAATTATACAAATCACCATTCCTTACATCAAATATAAAACTTCTTTATTTGATCTTCAGAATTATTCAAAAAAATCATCCAATAAACAAATCAATTATAGGGGCCATCCAAATTTTATTGAAAACAACTTTTAGTTGTAATCATAATCAACACACAAATATAGTTTCTACAATTTTATGGATGTTTATAACATTTATTCTATATCCTTTTAACACTAGTCATAACAAATTGTAAAAAAGATTAATATAATTCTCACATTATCTATTTCAAAATATTTTTAGATAATACTAGAAGTATAACATTAGACAATACATCATAATTCATTTTTCACATGTCATACATTCTTTTTATTTCTAATGGAATCATATTTGACATATTTTATACACAATTTATGTCTATACACTAGATTAAACATTTGAGTGATAATCCAAAATATCAATCTTTTTCTCTAATAATATAATATATTCCCCATATCATATTATATATAAATACAACAATTATATCACATAATGAAAAGGTGTAATTCACAAAATAACCTTTTATAAGCATTAATGGACGAATTATATATGAGTAGGTTTCAACAAACAAGGAGTACATAATTATGATTCAAGATAACTCTTCTTCTGCTATAAAAACACTCAGAAATGATTTCATGATTAATTAATATCAATAAATAATTGTAATTAAATTCAAATTTCTAATTAATAATTTAAAAAAATTTAATTATCTAAATTATTTTTCTTATTTAAATTTTAGTAACCATTATTATAATGACACATTACCACAAAAATTATATTTCACCCCATCCATAAAATCATGAGGTAAAATGTTACATCACATTACCGATTTGATCCATACGTCTTTGAAATTGTCATGGATGTTCATCGACAATGTTGTGTTAAAAATGAATTGGTATGATACTTATAATGGTGAAGTCATATATTTTATGGACACTTATCATTAAACACCTCCTTATGTAGGATATAGATGGGTTACATGGCGTGTAACTCATTTAAATGACATGTAATGGTTACTAGGTGCATGTCATAAAAGGTTCACATTGTGAGGGGAACCAAAAGTGATTAGTGGTTACAATTAATCATAGAATTAAATATGTCTTTTTAATTTTTATAACTTATTTTTAATTTTAGGCGACATATTTTTCAGTGGTTCTACATACTAACCATTTCAAATCATGTAATTTGATTACTCGTCAGGATATACCCTAACTATAGATTTCAGACAGGCAGCATGAATGATCTTTTTCATTTTGATCATCTCATTTTTCATATCCCTAAACTTAAACCATTCCCAATATGATATTGAAAATATCCAAACCTTATAGATCATTTCTTTTGGCATTCAATCATTGTTTATCTCGTTGTGTGATTCCTAGGTAAGACTTCTTCTTCATTCTTAATCTTTACCTATTTATCCTCCTATATGATGTTAATAGATAATCTTGAAATTTATGG
This sequence comes from Viscum album, assembly GCA_963277665.1. NCBI lineage: Eukaryota > Viridiplantae > Streptophyta > Magnoliopsida > Santalales > Viscaceae > Viscum > Viscum album. Next base: position 2,011,699,941 of record OY728153.1, on the reverse strand, counting down.
ATCTATATTCCATGTTGTTGCACCTAATATTTATGTTGAATTTTTATGTCATCTACACATTTTTTATTTTTGACGGTTTCCATTGCGAGTGTTTTTGTTGGAAAACTTTTGGTATCGGCCATGTTTGACAAAATTGATTTACCTTATATTAATTTTTTTTTCAAATGATTATTTATAATAAATTTCTATATATTTAGTAATATTTATTAATTAATATCTAATTCAAGTGATTTTTTATATTTGAAATGTATTTTTCCTTAAAATTTTTTGGAAAATCCCAACTCTAAGGAATTGTGATCTATTTTTCGAGATTTGTTGATTTATGTTTTTTAATGTAAATTTTAATTTTGTCAAAAACAATTTCTGTAAATTTTTTTAATATAATTATGGAAATTACTCTATAAATTAATGGTATTGGTTTATAATGTATATCAAAATTTTGTAAAATGTAATTAAAATGTTTTGATATAATCCTAGTTGTTTTATCTTTATAGGAGGATTTTTTTTATTAAAACCCATTTTCCGTTTAAATTAAAAACATTCATTGAAATTAAAGATGATATTGAATTTTATTTTTAATATTTATTATAATCCATTTCCCATCATTGATAGTGTACGAGCACATGCAAGACTTATGTAGTTTGAATGTTATCTGAAGATACTCTATGCTATTACAACATTCATAATAATACATATTGCGAGTCACATGTATTATGGGATAATGATGAGTCATATTCAGATAGTGTTAGAGGGAGGTGTGTATATAAGTATTTTTGAAATCACTTATAAATTGTGGAGTCTAATAGAATAAATCATAAATACCTATTTATGCATTCCTATTATAGCAGATTCCATTAGAATAAAATTGTGGAGTCCTAAATCTTGAAACCTATGTACCTATTTGATAATTACATTTTTTTATATTTGAGATATAAAAACATGTCAATGTTGTTTGAAATTCTTTACAAGAATTTTAAATTTATATAAAAAATTTGATATAAATGATTTATTCAATAAATTTCATGGAAAATACTCCATCACATTTAAGACTTTGTGTAATTTATTATTCCATCATTTGAACTATATAGAAATAACAACCTACATTCTTCAATATGAGGGAAAGGATAAAAAAATTTTGAGACATTACGTCTTCAAGATGAATGAGATATAATGAACCACTGATCCCTGCCTCCTATATGCCCTAGAGTGCAGAACACCACCAAGGGTATAGAAATATCACAAAATGGGAGGAATTAACATTTTTATAGTAACAATTATTTTAAGATAAGTATTGAAAGCCTAAAAAACCTCAATGATTGATATAGATAGTGAAACAGAAATCCTTCCCACATTCATGTTTTAATGTAAAACTACAAGAAATACAAATAAAACACCATATTATATACCAAAATAAAACTTAGTAGTGACCAAATATCTGTCCCAAATTTCCAAGCTAGTAATAATCAATACAATTCAAGTAATATTACATGAAACTTGAAAATTTTTGTAAATGCATAGGGCGAGTATTATAGTATACTCATTAGGGAAAACCAAAGTAACCCATGCACATGTGAGAGAACCATACTAATTATCATGTGATAAAATATGGAAACAGAAAATCATATTACATGGTATACAATCCACCCCAAAACCATGAAGTCTTCATCAAAAAATATCACAATTAAAGTAATATAATGTAGTAAGAACATAGATATTTGGGTACCACACACAACTTCCCGCTGGTTAACTGCTAATACATAATAGTGAAATTCCTACTGTTACCATGATCTTCCACAAGACCCACCATCAAAACCTACCAATATACTCATGAGTTTCAAACCATAGAACATCCTTCCCAAAGTCACCTAATACGCAACTTCAAAATTTCTCATTAAGAAACACATGGTCCACATTCCAAAGAAACTTGAGAAACAAAACACCACTGACACTGCCAATACCATAAGTCTAGTATTAAACCTCAAGCCATTACAACCATCATATTGAATCTCTAGTGACCAATTCCTAGAATAGGGAGCACGATAAATTCATTAAAAAGCCATATATCCTCCCATTGAGATGTTGGGAATATCACCCCCATTACTATTTGGGTGTTTGAAAATAGCGCTTCACACTAATGTGATGCGTATAAAACACCTAATGAACTATATATTTAAACATTGTTAAAAAACACTCATCGAATCCTATTTTATTAAAAAAATAAAACCAACATAATAAAAACATACATTTATATGGCCCCTATATGAAGATACCACCACAAATGATAGTCAAATGAACCCCACTTCACTATAAGTACCAATTTGAAAGATAACCCATGCCAATTCATTTAACCAACTATCATTCTACACTATCTAATCATTCATTTATATATTTTCGTCCCTACTAGGGAAACTAAAAAACACTACCAACATTATAAGGTAAAGCCTTCATACCAACCACATCGCAAGACAAAAAATAAAAGAAGGAAAAATGTTAAAGAAACCCATTGTAACACTGACAACATGAAATCATGACATAGTTTTCCTACACCCCACTTCCCAACGACGACCCAGATGAAGTGTGACTTCATAACAAGTAAATAAAATCAAAAATCAATCAATTTCAAAACCAAATATTCCATCACACCTCTTAGACCACCTCATACAGAATTCCCACAACAACCACCACTAAATTATAGCCCCACATCACACACAAAACACACCATTCTCATCAAACTTGCCCCTATTTATGACCCATATTCCCACATCCATGCTACCAATTTCACCACCATATAACCCTCATAAAGTACAAAATCTAAAAATACTGACACATTACCTAGACTACGTAAAACAATGTCACGACCCGCCCTCGGGTCCGTGCCGTGACTACCCCAAGCCCACCTTCCATAGGCCAGGGGCTGGCGACTAGCACCAAGGCGTAAATCCCAGTAAAAAGGGAAGGCATTGCCTTTGTAAAGTAAACAAACACCTCAGAGTAAGCAAGCGGAAAGTAAACACTAAGCAAAAGTAGAGTACAACTGAAAGTGCGGAAAAGTAAATGGGCCAGAATACAAACCCAAACTGAAAGAAAAGTACAACTCGAAAGGGAAAACAACAACTGAAAAGTAAAAGCCGCTACACCGAGCTGTCCACTGGAAATCCCACCTGAAGGGTGGGTATAGATAACTCCACTGCTCCACGGGTCCCGCCGTCCACTCCGAGCACGTCCCGCCCAGTGGTCCACCTCCAGGTACCGTCCTGCTCTGCAAGCCTCAGCTAAGATCAACGATGTCCATCGTCTGCAACCAACACAACGTAGTGCGGGCAAATCCCGTGCATGGGTGAGTATAAGCTACTCAGTAGGGACCCCGAGACCCCTGAAGGTCTCTCAAATCCACAAGGATAAACCACGAAGAAAGGTACAATCACGAAGTAACAACCGACCCTACTTAGGTATATGCCCATACATATACCTAAGTCATCAATTTCAAATACGCTCCAACCTCCGAGCCCAAGTACAACTCAGTCCACACAGGAAAGTAAACGTATTCTACACAGGAAAGTAAAACGTAATCCACACAGGATAGCATAACACAATCCACACAGGAAAGCAGCAGGATTCAGCTCACACAAGATTTTCATTATCAAAAACGTAACTACTGAAGAGCCCCATCTCTGAAGTGTACAGTGTCCTGTCACGTCTCTGAGATACTGCTCACTAACCTAAGACTGCTGAAGTACTCCTCCTGTCGAGTACCGCAGGTCGGCTGCCAACTACCGGGCGCTCCGTCCGCTGAGGGTCTGCTGCCAAATACCGGGCGCTCACCCAAATAGCCTACAGAGGTACTCCTCCAGTCGAGTACCATGGGTTTGCTGCCAACTACCAGGCGCTCCGTCCGCCGTGGGTCTGCCGCCAAATACTGGGCGCTCCGTCCACTGGGCTAGTCGACTCACTCCAAGTCGAGTCGGTCGAGCAGTCTTCAGGTCTCATCCGGCTACACGGTCTCCGTACTCCGTATGCTCGTCTCCAGAATCGCGGGTCTGCTGATACAACCAAGCGCACTACCTCGATCGAGTAAAATAGAAGGTTCATCTCACTCAGGTAAACTTCTTCGGATGACGGTGAAGATGATCACTGATCCATCTAAGTCGTCGGTCCCATGAAGGATCAATAGGTACTAACCCCCGCAAAGACCCACACAGGATCATAGCATTGTTCCACGTAGGATCGCTGAGTGCTGTAGTCGTCGTCGTCGAATCCACAAAGGATCTCTGTACTGTCGTCGTCGCAGTCACAGTAGCAGTAGCAGTAGCACTAGGGTTCCCGCACACAGCAAGCTCGTTTGGAGGGTCCGCTCCACGAGCCGAGAGGCTGATACATCAACTATCACAAAGTCCAAATTTGATGTATCCAAAAGTTCTGTATCGTCAACAGGACTCAACGCAACAGACGGCGCGTCGATCGGACGCACGGTCTGAGAGTTATTGGCATTTTCGTCTCCGGGGCCCGGTTGGTTTTTAAGGAAAAACCAACCCGACCGTACTCCACCTGCGTCCAAACCTCGGGCGGAGTATGCCAAAAGATCCGTCTCACTAAGAGGAATTCAACAAAGCTGACGGCACGTCAATCGGACGTCCGTAGCTCAAGATATGAGCGTTTCCACTCCGAAGGTCCGGTTGGTTTCGTGTACGAACCAACCCGGCCGAACTCAAAGTAATCCGAATCCTTGAGTGTGATATACCGAAACGGCCGTCTCGATCCAAGGATCGCATCGCCACTGACGGTTCGTCAATCGGACGTCCAGTCTGAAAGATATCAGCCTTTCCGTCTCACACCCTCCCTGGGAAACTTCCCAGGAGGTCACCCATCCTGATCACTACTCTAAGCCTAGCACGCTTAACTACGGAGTTTTAACCACGTAGGCTCCCGAAAAAGAAGGTGCGCCTTGAGTATAGTATACCGAAACGACCGTCTCGATCCAAGGATCGTGTTGTCGCAGACGGTTCGTCGATCGGAGGTCCGTGGCTCATGTTATGGCCAAAAGACTGAAGTCGTCTACAAAACGGGGGGGTCTGGGTCCGGGCCGACCCGGCCGGCGACGGACCGGCGCGGCGGCGCGGTCCGGCGCGGCCTGGCGCCGCTAGGGTCACGCGCGGGGGGCTAAGCCCCCGCTTCCAGCAAGGCGGCGCGGCTTAAGAGCCGCGCCTTTTTGGAGACCGGCCCCCCCTCGTGGGGGCCTGCTTTGAAGGAAACCGGGGGGCCGCCTGCCCCCCTCAAGGAAACCGCCCCCCTCTCTTAAATGAGGGGGGGGGGTTTGAGCTGGCCGGGGGAATTAAATTCCCTCGGCCTTTGACCTTTCGGCCGGCCAACTGCCGGCCGGTTTTCTCCAACGGGACCGGAAAAATCTGGTCCCCTTTTCGGCTTCCGACGCCGGCGGCCCGGCCGCCGGTCTTCTCGTTCCGCCGCGGCCCGGAACCGGCCGCGGTGTTCGTCGTCCGGTGCGGTGCGACGGCACCGCGCCCCTCCGCCGCGCCTTTGATTTCCTTCAACGCGGCGCGACGGCGTCGCGTTCTTGATGATTCTTCCATGGCGCGGCGCGACGGCGTCGCGTAAAAAGATTTGGGCGAATAACCGTGTGGTGCGACGGCACCACGCCACCTTGATTAATCCGCAAAATAAAACACCAAAAACGAAGGAGGGGGTTCGGCCGTGTTCATGCGGTCTGGCCCCCTCACGTTAAAACAGAACTTAAATATTCAATATCCTCACGTTAGTCATGCGAACCACGAGCAAGAATAAAATAATTAAACAATAATCAACATCCCCTACCTTGGGTATAAGTTCGATGATTTGTCAACGTCCCGCGGAAGACAATGTCGCAGAGGTCGGGCGTCGCGGTAGTCGTTCGTCAAATCCGTTGACGAAGAGATACGCCCGAAGAGATACTTCGTTGGTGAATCTTCGTATGCCGACGAAGAAGGTCCGAGGAGGAAGCGGTGTTTCCTCTTGTTGACACGGAAGACGAAGAAGAGAGGAGCGGCGTTCTTCGTCGGAGTTTGAGCGTTCTTCGTCAAAGTTGAAGAAGAAGGAGGAGGAGCTCTCAAAAATCCTCACAAGTTGGCTAAATAATTCTAACCCAACAAAATAAGCTAAGAGCTTATTTTATTAAGTCAATCCAAACCATTTGAATTTCAAAGGTTTGAATTAAGACAACTCAAGCCATTAATTAACCAACTTGCCATCTTAAATTAAAAGGGGAGTTTAAGGGAGAAGATGAGAGGTTTAGGTTCGTGTGGGTCCCACCACACTTAATCCTCTCAAGGGAGGTTAAGTGGGTGTGGGTCCCACCCCTAACTCCCTTTGAGAGGAGTTAACCTACAAAAGTAAAATAAAAAGAATTCCACATTTTTTTATTCAACTTTTTATAATTCTCCCAAAAACTAACATTCGTCCCGCAACAAACGCAACTTCCGTAAAGGTCTCCTTAAGCGAAAATCGGCGCTGCGAGTTCATCGGTGCCCTCGGATTTCAATTCTGAGCATCAGATCAAAAGTTAGGAATTCCCGCTCGTTCGTTCACTGAACGTACCCGAGCCAAACTTCGGAAATTGATTCCGGGCACACCGGGCCTCAGAATCAGGTGTCGTCAGAAACCGCGCTCTTGTAAAATTCCAAAGAAAATTAAGAAAAAATTTTCCTTGAATTTTACGTGTCTTTACATTACTCCCACCTCAGGGCTTTACGTCCCCGTAAAGATACAAAAAAAACTAGGAGAACAAATTAGGGTACTGAGCACGCATCTGAGCCTCCCGCTCCCATGTGCTCTCCTGGAGGTTTCTGTGCTGCCATCTGATGCGCACAAGAGGAATCGATCCCCCACGCAGGACCTGCTCCTGTCGATCCTCTATCTCCACCGGAACCTCTGTAAAAGTCGCCCCATCGTCAACGTCAAGCTCCCCATGGTCGATGATGTGCGTCAGGTCGTGCACGTATCTCCTCAGCTGGGATAAGTGGAAGACGTCGTGCACCCGGTGCAACTGAGATGGCAGAGCCAGGCGATAAGCCACCTCGCCAACCCTGCTGAGGACCTGGAAGGGTCCGATGAAGCACGGAGATAACTTGCCGCCTCGGCCAAATCTCCGAATACCACGTCGAGGTGAGTCCCGCAAGAAGACGTGGTCGCCATCCTCGAACTCTAGTGGCCTCCGCCTCCTGTCAGTGTATGACTTCTGCCAGCTCTGTGTTGTCCTCATCCGCTCCTGGATGACCTGGACCTTCTCTGTCGTGGGCTGGACCATCTTCGGTCCCACCAGAGCAGCAAGATTTCTTCTTTGCCGATAAGAGAAATCTGGTCCCATCCCCTGGATGAACCACATTCTTTGCCTAATATAGTCAATCCTAACATGGATGATACTAATCCATACCAAGGATGACGTCGTAAGGCCTCGACGCTACTACTAAGAGATTCAACCGTTACTCTCGCCTCCAAGGGTCGAGTCACACTGTCGGCATCAGTGTGTGGTAACTGGGTCTCCTCTAGTTGATGTCTCACAAGTGAGGGTCAAGTCAACAGCCAAAACTGGAACCTCTTAGCAACAACACCAAAGAGGACAGGAACGAAAATATCACAAGGTATGCGTCTTTTATTATTGCAGCTCATAATACAAGACGCTACACAAAGAAACAAGGAACCATAAGTACGAAGGACGTATCCACTAGTTCTGCTCTTGTCCATCAGCTCCCAGAGCTCCATGATCGAAGGCCTCGGCTTCCTGAAGCTAAGCTCTCGCATGTTCACCTACTCCCTGTGGTCGGGGTGGACCTCCTGGTGGTGGTGGTGGCAGAGCCTCAAAGCGTCGCCCGCCACCGGCTGCTCGTCCAGCTCCTCTGCCTCGTCCGCCTCCTCCCTGCGGACCGCCACGGTCGAACCTCTGCCTCTGCCTGGGAGGTTCTTCACTTAACTGCTGATCATCATCATGGCGGGTCGGGCAGTCACGAGCCATGTGACCAATCCCGCCACAAGAGTAACACTGCCCACTCTCGGCACGCCTGGCTCTGACTCCACCCCGGCTTCCCCGCACAATTGAGCCTGAGTCGTGCAGTCGGCCACTGGTAGGTCTGGTCTGCTTGGAACCATGAGTCATCCGTCGGCTACCTGTTGCCGAAGACTCTGCTATCTGCCGCCCTGCGGTGGGTCTCTGTGCTGGTGTAGACTCAGCAAGGAAGCTCTCGATCAGAAGGGCCCGCTCCAGTACTCCTGTCTGAGTCGGTATGCTGAGGGAGATCAGCGATGCCCTGATCTCGTGTCTCAAACCCTGCTCGAAGGTCTGGGCCCGAAAGAATGGGTCACGTACCATGTCGGTCGAGTAGCGTGAGAGATCGGTAAATCTCGCCGAGTACTGAGCGACCGTCATGCTGCCCTGCCGCAGCTGAAGAAGCTCCTGGATACGCACCGCACGAAGGGTAGCTGGGACGAACTCCGAGCGGAAGATGCTCTGAAAGTCCATCCAAAGTAGAGATGCCTCATCGTGCACCTGGAGCATCAAGCTCCACCATCGTCATGCTGCTGCGTGTAATAGGCTCGCAGCGAGGATCACCATGAGGTCTGCTGGTGTCCTCACTAGCCTAAACACTCGTACCACTGCCTGCAGCCAGTCCTCTGCTGCCTGGGGATCCATCTCCCCGCGAAACCTGGGTGGTCGTTGGCGCTGAAACTCATGCAGTGCGCTGAGGCAACGTGCATCGTTAGCGGCTGGCGCTGGAAGCATCGGGGGCTCGGCGGGTAGTGCTACCGCCGGTGCCACTGCTGACAAAGGGCCCTGCACCGAGGCCTCATTGCTCGGTGGGCTGTCGTCACGCTCGACTCTCGGAACCCTAGCTGGCTGCCGTCGTGGGGCCATCCTTGAAAAGGAAACAGGTGTGCCACGGTCAAACAGTATACCTGGTGAGCTGATATAAAGAAATCACAAAGAAAACTTTAAAACACACACGCAATCAATGTTTTCGTGCATTAAGTCGGAAATTAGAAGTCAGGGTCCTGGTGTACGGATACGTCGGCCGCCGCACCAACACTGGACTCCCTGGACTGATAACCACACTCAATACGCTAAACATTATTTCTTCACATAGAAAATATCAGAGTTCGCAGTAGAACCGAACACCTCTGATACCAATTTGTGACGACCCGCCCTCGGGTCCGTGCCGTGACTACCCCAAGCCCACCTTCCATAGGCCAGGGGCTGGCGACTAGCACCAAGGCGTAAATCCCGGTAAAAAGGGAAGGCATTGCCTTTGTAAAGTAAACAAACACCTCAGAGTAAGCAAGCGGAAAGTAAACACTAAGCAAAAGCAGAGTAAAACTGAAAGTGCGGAAAAGTAAATGGGCCAGAATACAAACCCAAACTGAAAGTAAAGTACAACTCGAAAGGGAAAACAGCAACTGAAAAGTAAAAGCCGCTACACCGAGCTGTCCACTGGAAATCCCACCTGAATGGTGGGTACAGATAACTCCACTGCTCCACGGGTCCCGCCGTCCGCTCCGAGCACATCCCGCCCAGTGGTCCACCTCCAGGTACCGTCCTGCTCTGCAAGCCTCAGCTAAGATCAACGCTGTCCGTCGTCTGCAACCAACACAACGCAGTGCGGGCAAAGCCCGTGAAGGGGTGAGTATAAGCTACTCAGTAGGGACCCCGAGACCCCTGAAGGTCTCTCAAATCCACAAAGGATAAACCACGAAAAAAAGGTACAATCACGAAGTAACAACCGACCCTACTTAGGTATATGCCCATACATATACCTAAGTCATCAATTTCAAATACGCTCCAACCTCCGAGCCCAAGTACAACTCAGTCCACACAGGAAAGTAAACGTATTCCACACAGGAAAGTAAAACGTAATCCACACAGGATAGCATAACACAATCCACACAGGAAAGCAGCAGGATTCAGCTCACACAGGATTTTCATTATCAAAAACGTAACTACTGAAGAGCCCCATATCTGAAGTGTACAGTGTCTTGTCACGTCTCTGAGATACTGCTCACTAACCTAAGACTGCTGAAGTACTCCTCCTATCGAGTACCGCGGGTCTGCTGCCAACTACCGGGCGCTCCGTCCGCTGAGGGTCTGCTGCCAAATACCGGGCGCTCACCCAAATAGCCTACAGAGGTACTCCTCCAGTCGAGTACCGCGGGTTTGCTGCCAACTACCAGGCGCTCCGTCCGCCGTGGGTCTGCCGCCAAATACCGGGCGCTCCGTCCACTGGGCTAGTCGACTCACTCCAAGTCGAGTCGGTCGAGCAGTCTTCAGGTCTCAGCTGGCTACACGGTCTCCGTACTCCGTATGCTCATCTCCAGAATCGCGGGTCTGCCGCTACAACCAAGCGCACTACCTCTATCGAGTAAAATAGAAGGTTCAGCTCACTCAGGTAAACTTCTTCGGATGATGGTGAAGATGATCATTGATCCATCTAAGTCGTCGGGCCCACGAAGGATCGATAGGTACTAACCCCCGCAAAGACCCACACATGATCATAGCACTATTCCACGTAGGATCGCTGAGTGTTGTAGTCGTCGTCATCGAATCCACACAGGATCTCTGTACTGTCGTCGTCGCAGTCACAGTAGCAGTAGCAGTAGCACTAGGGTTCCCGCACACAGCAAGCTCGTTCGGAGGGTCCGCTCCACGAGCCGAGAGGCTGATACATCAACTATCACAAAGTCCAAAGTTGATGTATCCAAAAGTTCCGTATCGTCAACAGGAACTCAACGCAACAGACGGCGCATCGATCGGACGCCCGGTCTGAGAGTTATTGGCATTTTCGTCTCCGGGGCCCGGTTGGTTTTTAAGGAAAAACCAACCCGACCGTACTCCACCTGCATCCAAACCTCGGGCGGAGTATGCCAAAAGATCTGTCTCACTAAGAGGAATACAACAAAGCTGATGGCACGTCAATCGGACGTCCGTAGCTCAAGATATGAGCGTTTCCGCTCCGAAGGTCCGGTTGGTTTCGTGTACGAACCAACCCGGCCGAACTCAAAGTAATCCGAATCCTTTAATGTGATATACCGAAATGACCGTTTCGATCCAAGGATTGCATCGCCGCTGACGGTTCATCAATCGGACGTCCAGTCTGAAAGATATCAGCCTTTCCGTCTCACACCCTCCCTGGGAAACTTCCCAGGAGGTCACCCATCCTAATCACTACACTAAGCCAAGCACGCTTAACTATGGAGTTTTAACCACGTAGGCTCCCGAAAAAGAAGGTGCGCCTTGAGTATAGTATACCGAAACGACCGTCTCGATCCAAGGATCGTGTTGCCGCAGACGGTTCGTCGATCGGAGGTCTGTGGCTCATGTTATGGCCAAAAGACCGAAGTCGTCTCGAAAACGGGGGGGTCCGGGTCCGGGCCGACCCGGCCCGGCCGGCGACGGACCGGCACGGCGGCGCGGCCTGGCACTGCTAGGGTCACGCGCGGGGGGCTAAGCCCCCGCTTCCAGCAAGGCGGCGCGGCTTAAGAGCCGCGCCTTTTTGGAGACCGGCCCCCCCTTGTGGGGGCCTGCTTTGAAGGCAACCGGGGGGCCGCCTGCCCCCCTCAAGGAAAACGCCCCCCTCTCTTAAATGAGGGGGGTTTTTGAGCTGGCCGGGGGAATTAAATTCCCCCTCCCTTTGACCTTTCGGCCGGCCAACTGTCGGCCGGTTTTCTCCAACAGGACCGGAAAAATCCGGTCCCCTTTTCGGCTTCCGACGCCGGCAGCCCGGCCGCCGGTCTTCTCGTTCCGCCGCGGCCCGGAACCGGCCGCGGTGTTCGTCGTCCGGCGCGGTGCGACGGCACAGCGCCCCTCCACCGCGCCTTTGATTTCCTTCAACGCGGCACGACGGCGTCGCATTCTTGATGATTCTTCCATGGTGCGGCGCGACGGCGTCGCGTAAAAAGATTTGGGCGAATAACCGTGTGGTGCGACGGCACCACGCCACCTTGATTCATCCGCAAAATAAAACACCAAGAACGAAGGAGGGGGTTCGGCCGTGTTCATGCGGTCTGGCCCCCTCACGTTAAAACACAACTTAAATATTCAATATCCTCACGTTAGTCATGCGAACCACGAGCAAGAATAAAATAATTAAACAATAATCAACAACCCCTACCTTGGGTATAAGTTCGAAGATTTGTCAACGTCCCGCGGAAGACAATGTCGCGGAGGTCGGGTGTCGCGGTAGTCTTTCGTCAAATCCGTTGACGAAGAGATATGCCCGAAGAGATACGTCGTTGGCGAATCTTCGTATGCCGATGAAGAAGGTCTGAGGAGGAAGCGGTGTTTCCTCTTGTTGACACGGAAGACGAAGAAGAGAGGAGCGGCGTTCTTCGTCGGAGTTTGAGCGTTCTTCGTCAAAGTTGAAGAAGAAGGAGGAGGAGCTCTCAAAAATCCTCACAAGTTGGCTAAATAATTCTAACCCAACAAAATAAGCTAAGAGCTTATTTTATTAAGTCAATCCAAACCATTTGAATTTCAAAGGTTTGAATTAAGACAACTCAAGCCATTAATTAACCAACTTGCCATCTTAAATTAAAAGGGGAGTTTAAGGGAGAAGATGAGAGGTTTAGGTTCGTGTGGGTCCCACCACACTTAATCCTCTCAAGGAAGGTTAAGTGGGTGTGGGTCCCACCCCTAACTCCCTTTGAGAGGAGTTAACCAGCAAAAGTAAAATAAAAAGAATTCCACATTTTTTTATTCAACTTTTTATAATTCTCCCAAAAACTAACTTTCTTCCCGCAACAAACGCAACTTCCGTAAAGGTCTCCATAAGCGAAAATCGGCGCTGCGAGTTCATCGGTGCCCTCGGATTTCAATTCCGAGCACCAGATCAAAAGTTAGGAATTCCCGCTCGTTCGTTCACTGAACGTACCCGAGCCAAACTTCGGAAATTGATTCCGGGCACACCGGGCCTCGGAATCAGGTGCCGTCAGAAACCGCGCTCTTGTAAAATTCCAAAGAAAATTAAGAAACAATTTCCCTTGAATTTTACGTGTCTTTACAACAAGATGATTGTGTTTCGATTTTGATAAAAAATGTATCCTGATTCCACTTTAATAAAAAGGGGTGATCACAAATCAATTTTCAACCTTGGGAATAAATTTAACATAACTAGGTATACATGAATAACCAAATTTCATTTTTTAATTCATTTCATAAGAGAATAAACAATAAGAGTGATGAATCATAGGTGGGCATGAAAATACTACCAATGAAAATGATTTTCAGAAGGATACATCCCATACAATTCACATTACAGATCAGAGATAACAGATAAAAGAAAGTGTTCATCACACTATTCCCCATCCTCATTTATTACTTCTTATCATATTCATCAAATTTTTAATCATATATTATGAAAAATAGGTATCATTATACTCTTCCCTTATGATTTAAAATTAAAATAGTTTTGAATTAAATCCATACCTAGAACAACAGGAGACCATAACTCTTCTTCACGCCATTGAAGTGGGGTCTTCAAAGAATGAGACTCTAGGGAAACTAAAGGGGGGGGGGGGGGGTAAACATAAGAGTACGACTCATCTTGGATGAAAATTTTTCCATGATCCATGAGAAAATAGATGAGAGGGCCTTGGATTTAGAAATATCTAGACCCCATATCAGCTGAAGGAAACTCTTCCACGGATATTTATGTGAGATTTTTCCCACGATGATGCAAAATTACTATTTCAATGTCCCCATAACATTAATAAATTAAAAATATAATTAAAAACTATTGAAAAGCCTTTAGAAATCTCAAAGCAATACTTTATATTATATTAAATAAAATAAAATGTAATCGTGATGAAATTGAAAAAACATAAAAGAAAACTAGAAAATGAGTCCCTGATGGATAACTAACTGACAAAAACCATTGACTGTGAGACACAAATAGTGAGTCCTTGATGATGAGCTACCAATACTGAGCCACGAACGCTAATCCCCTGATGCTACCTACTGATGATTGACTCACTAACACATTGACTCACCGATGAACTGACTCACTGACACCATGACTAACTGATGACCTTACTCATCGAAACACAGACTCACTAATGCCCTTACTCACTGATTCACTAACTCTTCATTTCCCTTTCTCACCAATTCACTGAATCACCGATTATCCTAGCTTATTGAATACCTGACTCGCTGATGATTTGAATCAGAAACACCTTGACCTACCAACCCCTTATCTTACATATTCATTAAACTATAGATTCATATAAAGTAACAAATAATCAAGGTAGTCTACAATGATTTCAGGGTAGAGACCCTAAGAAAGGTTCACTCACCATAATGACTTTTGTTATTGTTTTTCTTGTGTGTTTTCATGACATTTAAATAATCGACAAGTTCAAATGAATCATATATCAATTCTATACTACTCGAGCTTTGGCGTTCTTTGATTTAATTTCATCCATTCTTCATGGATATCCCTTAAATGTGGTATGAGTAATTTATGGTTAGCCTTCTAACCTGGATTACTAGAAGAGGTTAAATCATGCAGAAAATGAAGATTAGATGAAGAATACACTTCGTTCTTCCCAATTATAGACTCAGGGAAAGTATGGGGGAAGTGTATCGAATATAGAAAGATTGATTTGGGTTGAAGATATTGTGATCACATTTATCTTGATTCGGGCTCTGACAGAGAACATTATTCCCCAAGAAATGATACAAATGAGTGATGGAACAATTTAGTAGTGGAAACATTACTCTAGGTAGAGTATGAAGGCTAATGATTTTTAGGATTACTTTTAGAAGGATTTCCAAGAGGAATTCCAATCTTCAACAATAAAATCCATGAAAATGCATGAGCTACTCTCCCTCCTACCTGAAATTATGTCTATTATTGAATTAGGGATAAATTTCATGGTTTTCATTTGTTTTTCTACAGATCTCATCCCTGATTATGTGTATCGGATGAGGTGCTTAGAGGAGGCACTACACCTTTACTATCATAATATGGTTACAACCTTCTCCTTATTATAGTACATAGAGGTTTGAAGTAATTTTGGGGTACCTTAAAGGATACACCAATGTGGTGGTCTACCATATAAGGAAATAAAATTGATCTCCTCATAGGGGAGGGTTATTAATATCAAGTCACCAGCGTTAGAGACTTCTATGTTTCAGCCGTCATGGAGCCGAGCCCAGTAGTTTCATTTCTGACTCTATTTTTTTTCATTTACCATGTGCATAGGGATGAGGTGTGTTTATTATTGAGGTTAGGGAAATGTATAAGTATAGTTTCTGACCTATGATCAGTATGGTGGGGGTGGAAATTTTCAGGGATCTCCTCAGTGTAAGTTACCATCTAGAATTTTCCAACAGTATGGACAGCAAGCCCCTGCTCCACCCTGGTGGGATGGTGTAAGAGAAGGAAAACCATTGGTTACTCTACTGGGACATCGAACGGGGTTGGGTCTAGGAGTTAGATGACAACTGCAGGGTAGAGGAGCAGGGTGTGGGATGTTATAATTTTTAGTGGTAGTAGTTTCAGTGGGGTCAGATATCATTCGAGGTACGATTCGTTTGGTTAATTTGCATGCTTTCACAATGTTTGATTCAGGATCTATGAAATAATTCATCAATCTTAGTGTGTTCCATTCCTTGGGAATACACATAACGAGATGTTCCTCTACTGTTGAGTACACTAGTAAGAGGATAGAACAACTTGGTTTATGTTTTCTGTAGATGCTGAATGATGTTTGGGTTGCATCAGTTTTGTAAGGATCTATTTCTACTATAGATGCAGTTGTACTATATCATAATTGGAATGAAATGTTTGTATTATATGAATTTTTTTATTGATTTCATCATGATAACATTTGAGTTATCAAAAATTAATGGACAATGTGTGGCTTTTGTTGGAAAATAGAGCTGTCTGGTGGGCAGAAATCATGTGGAGCCTCTTTATTCATTATTACATGAGATCTTAGTGTGATCGATGGATGATAATATTGTGTAGGTTTCAAGAGTTTTTTGAGAGTTTATGGATTTTTTTCCACAAGGTGGTTGTGACTCTACCCCCTCGATATGATGTTTCCCTAGGGAATGTCTTACAAGCCGATGCTAGTCTGATTTCAATGGATTTTTATTGAATGGAACCTTCTCAGTTGTAGGAGTTGACGATCCAAATTGACGTCCTCATGTGGATGGGTTTTATTCAACAAATTTTTTCACTGTTGGGTGCTATAGTATTGTTTTCATGGAAGGAATATAGTGGTTGGAGTCTATTCAAAAACTAACGAAGACATAATATGGTAACTGTAAAGAACAGTTACCATATATTAAGGATTGATTATCATTTCGTCTAGTTGTTGGGAGAGATTTGGTTTTCTAAGATCATTCTATAGTATGGATACCACTAATTAAGGGTGAAATAGGGTGACATCCTAATTACTTTTTCTTATGGATATATGGGATCTTCGGGTTCATAGAAATTCTATTCTGTGTTACTAATTCACATGTCGTGTTCATGGGGCTCATGAGATATGTCTTTCAACAGTTATAGGTCCAAGATGAAATCATATTCATTGACAACATCTTTATCTACCCCATGTCACAGGATAAGCATACTGAGCATCTCTAAAAAATCCTAAAGGTCCTTCAACACCACTAGCTCAATATACTAATATCCAAGTTAATGTTATGGACATGGGAGTCCACTTACTTCAGCATGTGGTGTCTCATCAGGTTAGACAAGTATATAAATCAAAGGACGGTGATGTTTTCTAATGGGATGACCATAAAAATATTGTATAGACTTGTTGTTTTCTCAGTATATTATGCTACTACAAGAGATTTGTACCAGATTTCCCTTGAGTAATATCACTAATGATGGATCTATTGAGAAGATGCAAATATTTTCTGTGGAGTGAGAAGTGACTTGCAATGTTCAGCTATCTGATGGGGAAGATAGTCAGTTCTCATGTTCAATGGCTTCCAGAGGAAGGGGTGATTTTTGAGATGATATGTGATGATTTCTATCTAGGATAATGGTGTGTGCTGCTGAAAAAATGTGGAGTTATCTTCTATAGGTCTATGTAGTTATATCCCCATGAATATAGATATTACAGCCATGATCTATAACTAGAAGTAGTCATGTCTACACTAATGTTGCAGTGACATTACCAAATTTTGGTGTGCTTTAAGGTCTTCACGGATAACAAGAGATGGAGGCACATATTTTACCAAAGATACATGAACATGTGCCACTAGATATGGATGATTTTTCTCTAGGAATAAGATTTTCTGATATCCTACCCCTAAGGAATAGGGATTGTTGTGGCTGATGAGTTGAGCATGTTGTCATAGAAGATTGTGGTTCATGGATATGCAGAAACATAGAGAAAGATGAATTAGTTTGATTTGTTATGATTATAAGAATTAATGGATGGCATCACATGACATTATCATCATATTATGTTATAGTAATATAGGATTCATAAGATTTCGGAGTTGTAGATGTTAAAAAGAATTCAAGCGCTGAAAGAGGTTTTAGCGCAACAAAGCGAATCCATATTTGGACCTAGCGATACATTCTGTGGGCCCGGAAGGGCCGCACAAAAAAATATGTAGGTGCACGAAAAATTTCTATCGCATAGAAAAACCCAGGATTCAAAAAATTATTCTGAACAGGAGAAAACATTTTCCATTCCTCAACCACGGGAGCATCAATTTGCGTGTAGCAGTACCGTGCAGTTGAATTTGTGCGCTGCCGACATAATTGCCGAAAATACCATACGATTTCATTTTCCACGCGGATCAGTGACCCTTAGTGTGTATAAATAGTAGGTTTCCTCCATTGACTTCTAGGCTAATCGATCTAAACCGTCTCACCAGCATGAAATTCACCTCTCATGCACACAAAAGATGGATCTTAGGTACTGAACGTTTTGTGATAGGTCATCTGGGGGTCTGCCTTTCTGTGAGATCATTCAGGATTAATCCACTTCCTAATCCTATCCTGTCTCATCCCCAGTGCACAATTCCATCTAATTGTGCACAATCCTATCCCTTTAGTGCAATTACTTCTATTTGTGCACCGTCCTTTCTGTGCCATCCAAATCCTTTCCGCTTCGGTTCCCCGATTGCGTTCTGCCCTAGCCTTTTTTGCGCATGCTTCCAATTGTGCGCCACCCCAACATTTTTCGCACACTCAGGCCAACTGTGCTGCTACTTGGCCTTTTTCTCCCATATAGGCCGATTGTGCACCACCCCAGCCTTTTTCGCACACGCAGGCTTATTGTGCATCGACCAATTCACTAACTCACCATTTCACAGACTCAACGATGCTTGGAATCATAAATTTTCCTAGCTCAGTTATTCCTTGACTCGCTGAAACATGGTCTAAAAAACACCTTGATCAACTGACCCCTCAACCAACTTATTCATCAAACTATCGATGCCATTAAAGTAACAGACGATCATGTTAGGCAACACAGATTTCAAGATTGAGAACCTAGGAATGGTACTTTCATCATAATGACTTGTGTTATTATTTTTTTGTGGGTTTGTTCCTGAAATTAAAATAAATAATAAATCAATTCTATACTATCTGAGATTTGGTGTTCCTTAATTTAAATTTCATCTATGTCTCATGGATGTCTCTCTCATGTGGCATGAGTAATGTAGGGTTAGTCGGCTAAACTGGATGATTAGAAGAGGTTCAATCTAGTAGAATGTGATGACTAGATGTTGAAGATGCTTCGTTCTTCCCTGCTACACACTTTGGGAAATTATGAGGGTTGTTTCACGGACATAGAGACATAGATTTGGGTTGATGAGCTAGTGATCACATTTATCATGATATGGGCACCGATAGAGTACTGTGTTACCCAAGAAATTATACAAATGAGCAACGCATCTCGTAAGTGGTGGACACATTACCTTAGGTAGAGAAAGGAGGTTGATGATTTGTAGAATGATTTTTAGAAGGAGTTCCAAGAGGAATTCCATTGTACCACAATGCAATCCATGAATAGGAATGAGCTACTCTCCCTTTGGAATAGAAGTATCTCTATTATGGAATTAGGTATAATGTTCAGGGATCTCCAATTATTTCTCCTCATATCTTCCCTGATTAAGAGTATCTGGTGAGGTTCTTAATGGAGACACTCCTCCTTTATCATCATAATGTGGTTACACACTTATATTTATAGCAGTACATATAGTTTCAAAGAATCCTTGGGTAGTGTGAAGGATACCATCAAGGGGAGGCCTACCATATAATGGAATACACTTGATCTCCTTAAAGGGAAAGGTTGTCAACAACAACTCACTAACATCAGGGACTTCTAGGTTTCAGCCAGCATGGAGCCGACCCCATCTGTTTCATTTCTGAATATATGGTTCTTTTCCCATTTCCCATGTGCATAGGTATGGGGTGTGTTTATTGTTGAGGTCATGGGAATGTGTAAGGATAGTTTCTAACCAGAGCTCACTATGGTGGAGGTGGGAATTTTCCAGGCTCGCCTTAGTAGCAGTTACCATCCTTTCCTTTCTAGCAATAGGGACAGCAATCCCCTACTCCACCATGGGGGAATTGTGTAAGAGGAGGAAAACCATAGGGTTCTCTTTAGGGAATTAGAATAATGTGGGGTCTGGGAGGTAGATCGTAGCTAAGGGGTAGAGGCGCAGGGTGTGGGATGTTATAAGTTTTGTTGTAGAAATTTCTGTGGGGGTTGATGTTGTTCGTGGTACGATCTATTTGGTTAATACGCATGCTTTCACAATGTTTGATTCATGAGATCTGAAATCATTCATCACACCTAGTGTGTTCCATGCCATGGGAATACCCATAAAGATAGTTTCTCTTCCTTTTATGTTGCGTACACTAGTATGTGGATAGACAAAATTAATTTACGTTTTCTAGGGATGTATAATGATTCTTGGGATGCATCAGTCTTGTAAAGATCTATTTCTACTATAGATGCAGTTTTATGATGTCATCATTTCCATGAAATGGTTCTATTCCTTGAATTATGATATTTATTTCTTCTGGATACAATTTTTGTTGTCATATATTAATGTCCAATGTGTAACTTTTGTTAGAGAATTGTGTTTTCTAGTGGCTAGACGGCGTGTGGAGCCTCTTCATTCCTTGTTATATGAGCTCTTAGTGGGATCGATGGATGCTAATATGGTGTAGGTTCCAATTGTTTTCAGAGATCATATGGATTTTTTCCACAATGTGGTTGTGACTATACTCCTTTGACAAGATGTTGCCTTCGGGATATACTTACAACCTGGTGCCATTCGATTTTAATAGATCCTTATCTAATGGAGCCTTCTAAGTTTCATGATTTGAGGATCCAAATGGATGCCCTGATGAGGATGGGTTTTATTCAACTATGTGGGTAACCGTGGGGAGATCTAGTATTATTTTCAAGTAATAAATATAGTGGTCTAAATCTATTCATAGATAATGAAGACAGAATAGGGTAATAGAAACTAATTGTTACTCTCTCCTACGGATATATGATCATTTGAACCAGATGATGGGAGAGATTTTGATTTCAAAGATCATCTTATGGTCTAGGAATCACCAATTGAGGGTGAAGGAGGGTGGCATCCTGAAGAATGCTTTCAAGTACGCATATGGGATACTTGGGTTCATATTTATGTGATTTAGTGTTACGAATGCACCAATCGTGTTCATTGGGCTCATGAGCTCTATCGTTCAAGAGTTCTAGGTCCACATCGTAATCGTATTTATTGAAAAATATTTTTCTTCTCCAAGTCACATGAGAAGCATATTGAGAATATTTAAACTATCATAAAGGTCATTCGGCACCACTAGCTCTACATAATGATATCCAAGTGAATGTTTTGGACATGGGAGTCCACTTATTAGGCATGTGGTGTCTCAGTAGGTCGGACTAGTATAGATATCAGAGGTTGGGGAAGTTTTCTCATTGGAAGAACATAAAAAGGATTTCTAGATTTTTTGTTTTCTCAATCTATCATGCTACTACAAGAGATTTATATTAGATTTATCCCGATTAATATCTCTAACGAAGGATCTGATGAGAAAAGGATAATATTTTGTTTGGAGTGAGTAGTGGGATGCAATGTTCATCAATCTAATGGGTACGATTGTCAAATCTCCTGCTCTATGGCTTTTGGAAAAAGGGGTGATGTTTGAGATGTTCTGTGATGCTTTCTATCTTGGATTTCGGTGTGTGCTGATGACACAACTGGGAGTGATCCTCTATGGTTCTGGGTAGTTATATCCCAATGAAAGTATCTTTTACATCCATGATCTGGAACTAGCAGTGGGCATGTCCAGACTAACGCTGTGGTGACATTACCTCATTTGGGTGTGCTTGTGTTCTTCACAGATCACCAGAGTCGAAGGCACATCCTTTCCCATGGACTCTTGAACATGTGCCATTGGAGATAAATGATTTTTCTCTAGGAACTAGATTTTCAGATATCATACACCTAAGGAATGAGTAATGTTGAGTCCTATTTCATGAGCAGGATATCATATAAGGAAGTGGATCATGAATATCCAGACGCATGGAGAGAGATGAATGAGTTGGATGCCTTTCACTTGGAAGAAATAATGGATTTCATAACATGTCATCTACTTCATATAATGGTATAGTAATCTTTGATTCATAATATTTAGGATTTGTAGACCCCAGAAAATGTTCAAGGGCTGAAGGAGGTTTTGGTGGGACAAAGCGAAGCCATTTTCAGACCCAGCGATCCATTATTGGGGGCCCTGAGGGGCCGTAATAAAAAAAATAGAGTTGTGAGAAAAATGTCTATCGCGTGGAAAACCGCAAGATTCACAAATGTTTTCCATGTGGTTATGGAAATTTTCCATACCCTGACCACGGGAGCTACAATTTGTGCACAGTTACCCCACATGGTGGAATATGCGCCCTGCCGAAATCAGCACACAAAATTCCACATGGGATCATTTTCTGTGCTGATTCGCGACCCCAAGAGCCTATAAAAATAAGGTCACCCCTTCCAATTATGGTCTAAAGAATCAAAAACATCTCTTTGGCATGAAATTCACCTCTCATGTGCACAAAAGATGGCTCTATGTATTGAAATTTTCACGACAGGTCACCTGGGGGTCCGCCTTTGTGCAAGATCACTCGGGCATAATCCACATCCAAATCCTATCGAGTCACTGCCCACGCATGCAATTACTTCTAATTTCAAATAGTCCTTTCCATGTTGTCCTGGTCTTTTCCACTCAGGTTCTCCGATTGTGCGTTAACCTGGCCTTTTTCTCACATGCATGCCGATTGCGCACCGCACCAACCTTTTTAATGCACGTAGGCCAATTACGTGCTTACCCAGCCTTTTTCACGCACATAGGCCAATTCCACGCCACCCCAGGCTTATTCACGCATGCATGATGATTTTTCACCCCCTAGACTTTTTCGCACAAGTAGACCGATTTCATGTTGGCCCTACCATTTTTCGCACAACTTTTTCTTTTGCACTCAAGCCTCCCCCTTATGCGTCTATGATGTCTCTCTTCTGGGCATCATTTTCAGTCAACTTCTGCGCCCAAAACACCTTCGTTATAGACTATTTTCTTGTACGGCCTTATATGCTCATGCCAAGTGACATTAATGTCCATTAGAAGATACTACGAGTTCTGTTTCTTCTCCTCATGCTTCTTCAAAGAGGCACATTAATGGCTATTTCTTAATTACAAAGCCACACTAACGTGGAAACCCAATGGTTCACTCTATAACACCCCCTAGCCATGGAATTTCCTATCTATTCTCATCATCATGGTGTAGAGGGTACCGGTTATGTATGTCCTAGGGTTGCGGATTGAAGCCACCTAGTGTTTATCATGTATAGTAGATTCAATATTTTATAAGGTATTCATTAGGACTATGGTGCATATAGGCTATATTTGTAATGATAACGCTTCTATAGAGTAGTGTCTTATTACATATCTGTCAATTAATGAATCTCATTTCTATTATATTATAATGTGTTCCATTGGAGGTGTTTTCATAGACCCCTCGACATTGGGAAAAGAATGTGTATAAATTTAGTGCATATGATATAGGATAATCAATTATTTGTTTTGGGTGCATGGGTTAGGATGATGCATGGGATATTATAATAGCCATTCTTATATCATCCCAAAAATTCTATTTAGTGGTTTTATTTATTTTGTACAATACAATTAATTATTTATTTCATCTGATCATGTGACACACACTTATATCATTGCATATTTATACTTATATGGGATCATTTTGGGGTTCCCTACTAATTTGTTTCTCACACCCTCATCGAGCTTCCATTATATATAGGTACCTGAGCTGCTCTCAAATGGTCAAATCATCCTTATCAAGGGGTATGGATAAGGATTTAATGTTCTATTTAGATCTGTATCGAGTAGTATGTGGATATAATGACAAAGTATTAATTAGTGTTATCATATATCCAATATCATTTTTTCATTTCATTTCAGTAATATAAATGTGACCATCTCAGTGGGGGTCATTTGATTGTATATTATTCTTGATTAATTATTCCTTCTTCTATAATTAATTTTTATAGAATTTGTTTATATTTTTTTGTTATTATCATGGATAACATTTTATTAAATTATATTAAATTATTAAATTTGATAGTTTAAGTAAAGCTTCTATATGTTACTTCCATATAACCGCTCTTCCTATATCTTTCCTCTAACATTTACTGATATGTTCTTTATGTCATTTCATGATCTATTCCAATTATATTTGAGAGGGATTTGGGTCAGGATTTTTTTAATGAAAAAATATTTCACTATATGTTATCATTATATATATATTTTTTCTAATATTTTGTAACACATGAAAACCCTATATAAATACAGAGATATGTTTTCAATATTATAAATAATTTCTAATTCATGACCATTACATTTACCGATATAAATCGATGTTACCTTATCATAAAGGCAATTTAGATTTAAGAATAATGGAATAAAGAAGAAGAATTCTTCTATATGAAACCCTTTTTCATTGTTTCGATAGAATTTTGCTTCTCTAGGGTTTTTAGTCAACCAATAGCAATCCTAACCCAAGAAATTACATTTTGAGAAAGAATATCTACAGGATAATTGAATTCTCATAGGTGTTTTGAAATGGCATGTGCTTGATAAACCATCATTCAAAACTAAACAAAATACCATATTCTTTGATCGGATGAAAAAATCATATGGGGTCATGTAAGCATAAAAAGTATTATATAAAAATTTAATAAATGAAATTATATATATATATAATTTTTAACCACATAAAATTTATTTTAGCTAAATTTACAATATGATTCAATATTTTTTATTACAAAATATTAATTTCATAAGATTAAATTAATTTTAATTTTATTTTATAATAAAAAGATATATTAGCATTGAAATAATTATTAATTTATAATTAAATGAGTTATTTCAGCAAAATTTGTTACTCTGTAAATATTATTTTTCATTATGTTTTATCTTTTTCATAATTTATATGTATTTTATGAAATGATGTTGAAATTTATAAAATAATTTTTGGATTTATCATAGTCATATTTGTGTAAGATGATTTTTTGGGATGTTTATGAAATAATTAATTATTATTTGAATAGTGAATGTTGATTTTATAAATTCTATAACTTTTATGGAATTATATAATTATATAAATACATTGATTTTTTTAAAAATTTATTCCAAAAAAATTATATATAAGAAATTATAATATAGTATTCTTAAATATTATTCTGAATTTATAAACCCATGTTCATCATTTTGAAATTTATAAAGTAATTATAATGGAAATAGTATTTGACTGTTTTTTATCTAATTATAATAATTTGAAAATGTGTTTTAAAATATATTTTTTTAGATAAATATTATTTTAATGATAATAATTATAATAATCAATTAAATATTTTAAATCTAATTGAATTAATTATCCAAATCATAAATCAATTCTCTTGAAATTATTCTTTTCCAAAATCTCGTATATTTTTCATTACATTTAGTTTTGTTAAATTTAATTTTCCATACACATAAAAGGTTTGTGTTATAAAAAAACATTTTTGATAAAATAATTTTCATTTTATTTAATATTTAAATTTCCATTTTTAGTTATGAAATTATATTCTTATGAATAATGTTAATTTCCATGATAATATTGACAAAATTATTTTTAAATTAATGTCTTATTAATATGGTGAAATTATTGTTGAATAAATTAACTAGGAATATATTACATATTGAATATAATAATAATTATAAACAGAACCAAACATATATATTTATATTAATATTCATAAAGATGATAGTCAATACAAAATTAGAATATGAATACATACCAGCTAGAAATTGTTTTTCTAATATAACATCTTTTCAACAAATTATATATTAAAATTTAAAAGATAATATAAAAATATTAATAAACTAAATTGGATAAAATATGTTAAAATTTTAGTACCATCACACCCATATATTATTATATTTTTCATTTTATATGATTAAAAAAAATAATGTCCCTTAGTTAAATACTTATTCCTGAGTTTGAAAGTAAAATAGTCAAATTTAACAACATAATTATAAAACCCCTATATCATGCCTAACATATGAGAGGAAACAATTAGTTAATCATTTATAGTACTCAAAACACTCCTCAATCCATTATATTAGAAAATTGGATCCATTGACCTTGGAATATGTTTATGCAATTATAAAAATATAAACGTTTTTTCCAAGAGTTCCTTCTTACAATTTTATAAAAGGTGATTACATACAACCGTTAAAAATTATCCCTATAAAAAATAATAAAAATTAAATAATTTTAATCTCTATAAAATGATATATAAAAAATAGAAACTTTAGTTCACTCATATTAACCCTAATTCCATAAATTTGAAGACAAATTCCACACAACAAAATCAACTCTCCAATGAAATAGATATCTCATTCTTATGAATTTATATTTAATATTTACCTTCCAAATATAATATCTCAATAATAAAATAATAATTTAAAATATTGAGTATACCATTATATTTTATATTTTTGGTACATAAAATATTTTTTCATATCTTCCCACTTAGAAAGACAATGGAAAACCAATAATGTGTGTTTGAAGACTACTGCATCCATGATGAATATTTTTTCATTTCTCATATAAATTTTCATTCACTACCAAAAATATTAATATATTATTAATCATCTTAAAAATAATAAATTATATCATTATTTTTTTAAAATGGTGATATTATTACAAATTAAATATCTATTTAACCATGGGAAAAAATTTATTAATGAGAGTACATTTTTCCCTTGGTTTAAACTCCTACATAGACAATTATCTAAAATATGATTATATATGATTGTGAGATAATAGAAAATAATAATATTTTAATATAATTAAATATTTCTATTGGTATTTAATCATATATGTAATATATTAATTTTATAACTTATTATAAATGTGTCGTTTTTGTTTATTATCTTTTCCAAATAAGTCATTGTAAATTACATTTTAACAAAACATAACCACAAAACAAATAGAATGAAATTAAACAAATTTAAATAAAATAATTATATTTAATTATCATTATGAATATAACAGTAGTGAAATTTATATCTAAATTTTTCTAATGATATATTATTTATTAAACATGTCCAAAATAGATACTATTATCAACATCTGATGGTCATAATACCCTATAACTAATTATTTAACTCAATAAAAATATAATAATGATTATGAAAGTATAATTTTTATTTTAATATTCCTATAATAAGATATTAATTTTTGTAAATTTTTCAATGATATTTATTTTCATTATATAATCAATGAAATAATATTTGGGTTTGTTTGTCTCAAATTGGAATCAATTGATAGAGGTTTAATTTCTGAAACTTCTTTTAATTTAAATTGAGTTAATAATGATCTATTATCATTTTTATCTTGATACTATAATAGTATTTTATTGGTAATGTTATATTTAATGTAATACAAATCGTGGTGTTTTCATTTAAATGTTATGACGGTTTTTATGGGTTTTCATGTAACTCAATTTTTTCAATTGGGCCATATTGACGATACATGGAAAATTATCAATACATATATATATATATATATATTATAAAGTATGATGATATCATTATTGTTATTAAAACTATATTTCTAACAAATAAATTTTCATATAAAATTTTACTTCATTTATTATTCTATTTTTTTGTTAGAATTATTTTTTTATGACTAATTATTATTTTGTTTAATTAATTTTCATCCATGTCCATGTTTTTAGTTACCACCAATGTTCTCCTTTCCCAAATGGAAAACATGTTTTTATTTCTCCAATTATGTTTTTAAAATATCTATCCATTAAAAAAACATTCCAAATCATTTTAATGATGTGTGGTTTTCACAGGGTAATTCCAAAATATTTAAATTGATTATACATCATTTGGAAAAAAATGTTTGTATCATCCACTATATGTTTTGTGGATAAATTTTATACCCTTTTCATGGATATAATATATAGGATTTTATTAAAAAGGAAATGTTTAAAATTTATTATCCCTATATAGTATTGAAGAATTATGAAAGGTTCAAGATTATTATATTAAATATTTTTTAAAAAAAGTTTTTAACATTATTGTCACTTCACTTTTCTAAAAATATTTTAGCTTTATGATGTCACCATTAAAAATTATTCTATTAATAATTATGTTTTTAAAATATTATCATTTCCTTTTTTTGAAAACATTATAACATTATCTACTATTTGTTATTAAATATTGTCTACAAACTAAACTTAAAAAAACTATTTTCACTTCAAAATTTTCAAAGAATTTTTACTTATAAAGATATTTTATTTATAAATATGTTATTATAGTTTATCCCCTATTTACCTTAAATAATATATTTGGATTCTAATTTGTGTTTTAAATTTTTAGATTCCTTTTTCAAGATATGTTTTTTTTCTCAAATATTTAACTTCCATGGTTTTTCATTTGTGATGATATATATTTACCACCCTTGAAATGATATTATGATATTCATTTTTAATGAAATTGATTTTTTAATACTCTATGTCTTATTAAGTTCATATCATGCGTTGTTTCAAAATGTTTTACGAAAAAAATTATATCAATGGTTAGATAATCAAATTTTTATGACTGGTTTTTCTAAATAGAAAAAAAAATTTATCTATGAAGATGGATTGGGTATAGTATCATCCTTTTATACATTTGTTTTAGATTCATTTATAATGACATAAATATGCTATGAATTAACATTTCATTTTTTCAATAATAAGTGTGGGAATTTTATTTTCTCGCACATGGTGTGTGCTCATATTATTTTTTTACAAAATGTATTGTGGGTATTTTTTTTTAAAATATTAATTTTGGTATTCTTTTTTCAAAATAGAAATTGTGGGGATTTTCATTATTCTTAACATGAAGTGTGAAAAAGAAAATTCATTAGATTACTATAGTTTATATACAAGTATATTTGTTATTTGATTCTATTCTTATATTATATTCAACATTTCTATATTCATATCTTTATTCTCATTGGCTCATGTTTATTTTCTGAAGATTCCACAAACATTTTATATTATATTGGATTTTCATTATAGATTACACATCCTTCAATAATTTATTATCAACATTTATTATTATTCTATATATTTATAATATGAAATATATTCTCTTCCATGGTTTCTTCATATTCATATGATCTATTGATGATGTGATGTTGAAATTTCATTCCTTAATAAGAATTATTGATTACATAATTTTTATGTTTTCATTCCCAATATTAATAAGATGTAAATTTCATATGAGATCAATGAAAAGGGTTTTTAGGAGAAATGTAATGGAGTAGTGATTTTACATGAAGAAAAATATTTATCTAATCTACCAAAAACTAATAATTTTTTTAATTTTATTGTGCATATATTTTTTAGATGAGTTATTTATCCCACATAGTGATTTTATTATTTAATACGTGTCTATCTTGAGTTATGATTGTTTTTTTTCTAAGAGTTGATTAATTTTGGATATAAGTTTTGTTTTTTAGATATTAGTCATGTTATCTTTGTTGATGTCGTTAAAGAACATTAGTAAAACCCTTATAGTAGATTATATGTTTATGATGATATCCTGAAAAATATTTAATGTAATAAGTAGGTAAGTTTACTAAAACATAAAAGCCGATATGGATATACAATTGGATCCGCCTATGGAACACAAGCACCTAAACATAATCAACCTGAGTTTTTTTGGTCAGTCACTGCCTTGATCATCACAAAGATACAAAATTGGAGTGTTTATGAATGAACACTAAATTTAAAACTCCTAGGTCCTATTCATAGATTGATAAAATTCTATTTAAATCCCATAAAAATGGAGTGATTTTCTCATTAACTTTAGGAATTATGATTATAAGTATAGTGTGTCACAAATTAAAAAA
This sequence comes from Viscum album, assembly GCA_963277665.1. Classification (NCBI taxonomy): domain Eukaryota; kingdom Viridiplantae; phylum Streptophyta; class Magnoliopsida; order Santalales; family Viscaceae; genus Viscum; species Viscum album. The sequence goes on along the minus strand of OY728153.1, from coordinate 2,011,670,442 downwards.
ACCTTGTTAGAGCCAATTTTTTCCATTAAAAACAAATTATTACCTAAGTGAAATGATTTTATTATATTATTTAATGTATTTATCATTATAAAATTCATCGTAGAATGGAAATTTCATATTCACATACTTTAATTAAATGGGATATTAAAATAATATATTTGGATTTAGTATTTAGTAGAATATAGATTAAGGGAATAAGGATAAAAATGAATTTCCCTAACAAATCCTATGAATTATATATGGGAAATGTAATTTCATACACTTAACAAGGATAGAGATTTTGATATATCAATATAATATATATCATGTGTTTATAATGGGCCTCTTATAAAATTTCATTAGTAAATGATAAATATAATTGTTAGAATGTAATATATTAAAGGGAGAAAATGTAATGACCCATGATTTCCATATATATTTACATTATATAAATATTTTTATAATATAATGTTTCAAATGATAACCAAAACAATAGATGTTGGAAAATATTGAATATTAGATATTACCATTAAAACCTTGAATATAATTTGGCTAATACAAATCAATATAATGGATCACAAAAACAGTAATGAAATATAGTTGAATGGAATATATAAGACAAAATCTTCCTTATACAACCAATGTATTAAAACACACTTGGGAGGTAGATTTTCTAGGTTTTGATCTTTATAATGAGTAATAAAAACTTGATCATTTATTTTTTTAGATAAAACATATGTGGGAAATGTTTATGATTATTGAGATTCTAAAACGATCCATGCTAAATGAAGCACTTCCCAAAAATAAAAGTGGAGCTTATCTAACTATTAGATATTACCTAGATATTCTATGAGTTTATTTAATTCAAAAATAGGATTTTGTTAAAATATAATTTTATATGAACCATGAATTTAAATAAAAACTAAAATTTAATTTTTTCAGAAATTCACATTATTCGTAAAACTTATTTTTCCAAAATATAAATCTTTTTTAGTAAAATTTTTTATATTTATTTTATAATAATAATATGATATATAATTATAATATTAATTTATAATTTAAAAACAAATGTTATATACAAATGATCAATTTTCAAGAACAACTGTTATTCTATATGTTTCCAAATATAAAAATTTTATGATTTTATGATGTTAATTTAAAAAAATTAAAATTATTTTTGGATTGATCATATTTGGATTATTAGGAGATAACCATTTGGTAAATTATAAATGTATTAATTTTCAAAGGAATTGAAAAATAGCTATTTTATTAATGTCGTAAATTTTATGCAATCTTATTATTATGTAAATACATTTGATATGTTTAACCATTTTCCCCTTATAATTATATATATTATGCTATTTGACATTATTTTTAATTTATAAAACCATTGGAAACTATTTGAAAATTAATTTTACTTTTTCAATATTTTTTTACACTTGTTATGTTTCATAAAATCAAACATGACGAAATGAAATTAATATTCATTTTATAATTAAATGAATAAAATTATAATAATAAAAAAATTTAAATTCATTTTAATAAAGGGAATTGATAAATATATGCATATTGTAAACCATTTTTCATAAAAATAATCTATTTTAGGAAAATGGTATTTTATACAATAAATGAACTTATTTTAAAATTAATTTTACATATATAAAAAAATTAACATGTTATGATTATTATTATATTTGATAAAATAGTTTTCATAATTTTTTATATTTTAAGTTGAATTTAAATTTATAAATATTTATTATTAGGATTAATTATAAATACGTTGAATATTATGAACATAATATTTTAAAAGTACTGTTTTTTAATAACATGAAATTTATATCATAGAAGTGAAATTATAAAATTGTTAATATTTAATATGGTAAGAGTTTAAAAGAAAAAGTAGATATATTAACACTTATTAAGTGGGAAATTAATACAAAATTATATTTGGAATCCATATTGGTAAATAATCCATTTCTTAGTAAAACTTCTTCTCAAAACATTAAAGTTATAATTTACAAGTTAATTTTATAATATTGAGAAATAAAATTTTATTGAATATGTGATAATGTTTCGTCAATAGAACAAATATTTTATTAAATGTGTTCTATTTTATGATTAATAAAAAAAATAATCATATAGTCAACAAATAATTTCATAGTTTAAAAGTAAATGAGTAAAACATAAAAAAATATTGGAAAAAATATATAACATGTCCAAAACATGTGTGGAAACAACTTTTTGAGCCAATATATATCTTAAAATACACCACACTATTGAATTTGAAATATAGATATATTTTCATTGGAATAGTTTCATTGAATTATTAAAAAATAATATGTGTTTCAAAGAGCTCTATTTTCCTCTCTCGTAAAAGGGGGTCAATTTCACCATTAAAAACACATATATTCTATGAATTAAAACATGATACAATGAAATTTTAGTCTGCCTATAATATTATCCCATAATTATAATCCTATGGTCACTCACAATTATACTATTCGATTCAATTCAAAAGTAACTATCATGGAATATTCAAGACTCCAGCATAAATATTTTCCCATTGGAAATTTTTTCATCATAATATTAATCTTGTAAATTTTTTAATCAGAATAATAATATAATTAATTTATTACCATTACTATTTTTATTATATATTTCTATATTCAAAAAATTTTGTTTTATATTGCTATTTTATTCTTATCCATTCACATATAAAAATAAAGGAATTTCAACCACATGTCAGTGTGGACTACCAACTAAATGATTTTGATTTTAATATTTCTCTTCATATTTTTTACTAATTTTTGAAACATATTAAATTATGTTCAGAGTAATAAAAATTAATTATTCTTATGTTATATTGATATATTATAAAATAAGCAGCACCTTAATCATTCTAACCAATCAAGTAAATATGATTTCATGTTTCAGTTAGTTTAAGCGCCTATATGAAATATTGTTTAAATTGCAATTATAGATGAATTTGGGGATATTAAAAATAAAAAAAAATTTGATATAAAAAAGAAATCATTTTTTTATATGTGGATATGTAAATCATATTTTATTAATTTAACTTAATTTTAAATTTTCTATTTTTTTTACAAAAATTAAAAAATTATTTATTTTCATTTTTTTCACAACTCCTAACCAAAACAAATATAGACTTAAATACGAAAATTTTTAATCAAATATATATATATATATTATACAATATTTAATTTATTATCTTCCTATTAAATGGTTTTAAATTATGTGTAATGATATCAATATTATTTATCATGCACAAAATGTTTAAATTTTTTAACACTTGATGGTCGTCATAAGGTACTACTAATTAATGTAATCATTATAAAAAACTAAAACAAATATAATTAAATTTAAATAATTATGAGTATATTTTTTTAATATGATAATATGTTAGTTATTGTTTTTAAAATATTTATAGTGTACTCAACCCATAAATTAAAAAAGGTAACAATTTCTTCATCTGAATTACGAATCCCTTTAGAAATAATTAATTTTTACACCACAATTCCTCTAAAATGGTATAAATATGGACCTTGTGTCATTTTTTATCATTATACTCATATATTTTTTTATATTAAATTCTCTATTAAATTATAAATCTATCATCATGTTTTTATTCAAATGATACTAGTATTATAAGGGTATTGTTTAGCTGAAATATTTTCATTATTTAATTATCACTTATATGGTACAATTAAATTTATAAATAGTTATATTCTACCTTGGGATGATGTTATAATATATTTCCCCATATATTTCATGTTAAACAATATCTCACACCAAGTTATTCTTCTTTTATGATTTAATTTTTTTCATTAAAATTAAAAAATGTTAATAATAATTATCATTTATTATAAATTATTATTCTTACATGTAATAATTTTGAATCCCAAAAATATTCTTATTTATCTTGTGGAAATAAAAAAAATTATCAAATTACCCTTTTCTCATCTTTGTTAAATTTAAATAAATGGTGTTGTTATCTTTTTAGTGATGTATGATTTTCTATAATGTTATTACAAAATAATCAAATGGTTTTTCCCTGATTCCGAAATAAAATATTTTATCATCCACTCCACATATTGTTTTTTTAATTTATGTCTTTTTCATGTTTCAATAATTAATGTTTTTTTAAGTTAAAATTTTCAATTTATTTTCAAAACCATTTTATGAAACACAATACCATTTCATGTTTCCATTATTAATGATTCTTTTTAATGTAATAATATCAAAATTAATTCCAAATAAATTATGAACAAATTTAATTACTATTTTACTCATCTTTGTTAAATATTACTTCAAATCATTGGATTTTAATCAATTCTCACTTCCTTTATTTTTAAATGTTCTTTCTTAAATTAATATTATGAAATATTCCATAAAAAACAAAAAAATAAATGTGTTTCCACTTATCAATTTCCAAAACAAATTTATTTTCTGTGATTATTTATTTAGAAATATTTTAAAAATATTATTTTTAAGTTTATTTAATAAAAAATATTTATTAATTTATTACTTCTATTTTTTCAATTTTTTGTGAAAAATATGTATTATTACTTATATTTACCCCTATGGTTTATAATTTAATGTGTAACGATTTCATCACCCTTTATATATTATTATTAAAAATAATTGTTATAAAATATAAATTTAAATATTAAATGATTTCTAAATATCATGGTCTATTATTTAATTAAATGGGTAAAAACCATACACAAATCTCTTGGTATAGTGTAGATATTATTGTTATTTATTATTGTAGAAATTAATTTTGTACTCAAGCCACATGTAAAAATTGGACCATCCACTACTACTATTTCTAGGAGAGAATTTAATGCTTTGATTGAAGAAAAAAATATAAATGAAATTAATATCACATGTGAAAAAATTTACATGGTATAGAAGAAATTTCAATATAGTGGTTGACTCCGTGCTGGATATAGCATTCATGAATTTCCCTACTTTAGAAAAATGGGTCCTTATCTCTACCACCACCCTCCTAAAGCTGAACTCTAACCATCATCCAATACTAGTCAATATCTCCCCCAAAATAATGAGATCCCCATTACCTTTCATGTTCAAACATAAGTGGTTATCTGGTTATGAATGCACAAATAACATAAATATTTATTGTTCTTCAATTCCTTATAATAATGATACATTTTTATATACTGTAAAAATAAAAAACCTCAAACAGACTCTCAAAAATTAGTTTATCTCTTATAAAAATAATAAGAATTAAATCCTACATATTAATGAAGTACTAAATTATTTACAAAATAATGAAACTAGTTCTGATTTCAATATTTTTCAAACCTATGAAATAAACCTTTTTTTAAACTCAATTATTTTCTCAATTTTAATGAAAACATAAAGGAATATGTGTTTACTGTTAAATGGTTATCAGATGGTGATAGAAACACTTGGTTCTATAATTCTTTATAAATAATCAGAAAGGCTTATAGGATGCTATCCTATTTAAACAAAGGAGATAAACTTCTTAGTAAATGAAGATTATATTTCTCATCACATAGTCTCATACTATGAATATATATTTGATGGAACTGATAATAAAATACCTCTATTCAATGGTCATTCTGATGGTGGTTACTAATGGGGAAAACAATTTCATTATCAACACCCCACTAGATCATGAAATTAAACAAACTGTATTTTTGTTAGAATCATCATAGTGCTCTAGGTGCTGACGGTTTTGATAGTGGTTTCTTCCAACATTATTGGGATTTGATTCATGTCTATGTTTGCAAAATTGTCACATTCCTTTTTTCCAATGGTGTCCTTCCTCATGAACTTATTTCTTCATTTCATTATTTGATCCCAAATAATGAAAGTTCTTCTTAGATTCAATTTTATATACTCATTCTTCTTATCGGCACCATTTATATAATAATCACTAAAATCCTTTCCAAAAGACTCTCAACTATCACAAAAAAAGTTGTCTTTGGGAACCAATTTTGTTATATTATGGGATGATATATTCAATATTATATCTTCCTTGCCTCTTAGTGTGTCAATATGTTGAATAGAGATAACATATGAGGTAATATTTATAGTAAATTTGACATCAAAAAAGCCTTTGTCACAATGGATATTAGCTTTATCTTCATGTTTATTCAAGGAGTTAGTTTCACTGTTTCATTTATCACTACAATCAAAACATTGTTCTATTCGGTGTATATCTCCTTTTTGGTCAATTTTTATATCAAAGGCTACGTTATATTCACCAAAGGTGTCAGGAAAGGAGGCACTCTCTCGAACATTATCTTCTCGATAATGGAAGACTATCTTAGTCACTTGGTCTACCATCTAGTGGACCAAAATAAACTGATACCTATCCATCTCACTTGGAATGTGAATGCTCCAACCCAACTATTTTCTGCTAAATACATTATCCACTTTTCTTTCATGTTGATAATATAATCATTATAAACCTAAAAAATATCTCTCTCACAATGAAAATGAGTATGGTCAAACTACTATTTGGATTAAATACTTAATCTTATTTGGGAAGAACTGTCCTCCCAACAGAAATGGTAACATTATTAGTGACTTGGTTATGAATAGAGGTACTCTACCATTTACATATCTCGGTGTTCCCATTTTTTGGGGCAATCCCAAATCCTATAACTTTTCAATAATAGTTATAAATTTTCTAAAAAATCATTTTTCATGGATTTGAATATCTCTCTCTATGGTGGTCAAGATATTCCTAGTCAAATACACCATTATTTCCAAGATGGTTTAATCTATAATTTTATATATATGGTCAGTTGGTCTTATCAAAAAAATTAACACAACAGTAAAAAATATTATTTGTACTGCTATCACTCTTGAATGAAAATATGTGACCATCCCATGTTCAACTTGTTTCAAGACTATTTAAAAACGTGGTAAAAAATAAAATACATTTTTCACTTTAACGAAGCTCTTAAAGACATAGTAACCAAGAACATTTTACATAATACATATAATTCGTTGACATTATTCCAAAATATATTTCTAAAATAATTTACGTTTAGAAATTCAAATTGCATTAAATCTCTTTTTTGTCCATCCATCAGAAAATTTTTCTTGAATATTATGAATAAATCCCGATAGAAGGTCTCTAAGGATTCCTTTATGAAATTTCTGTTGGATAACTCGGTGGGAATGTCCTTACATTATATGATATCTTCCAATCAAACCCATGAGATCCAAAAGTTCTCTATTTTATAGATTCCAAACTCTTAATAGGATCATCTTCATGAAAATATTTTAAATATCATTTAAAACTACAATTTCTCAAATACTAATGATTTCATATTTTGGGAACCTATATATAAATCTATTCTTAACTCATAGAATTTATACAATCATTGTTTTTGTAACTCAAAAAGTGATTTTAGTTGGATAAATCATTTTAACAAGCCTTCAAGTAATCCATTGTGATTCAATGTCATCTAGCTACTTGTACAAAACAATGTTCCAAGAGAGAGTTGGCTTTAGTCTCTTAGAATCCAACAATATTTGAAAAAGAAAACTTTGTAATCAGTACAGAGAATCTTCTCAACATCTCTTTCATTATTCAACTACTGCTTCTTCTCTTTGAAAATATATTCCTGAAATTTTTGGTTGATGATGGTTTATTCATGAATTTATAAATAATCAACAAAAAATATGTGTATAAATTGATGGCTCTAAAAAAATTATGAACCTTTTTGTAACTGTAGTTTTGGAGCTCCAACATGAGATATGGTAAGATCAGAATGCTATTTTTCAGACCAATTACTCACTAAATAATAATTTCGGTTGTAAGATATCATTGTTTCTATACGGGAAGCTTCCATGTTACAAATTGGACATTTCCACAACCCTATGTGTGAATTTAAAATCCTGTAAAAAATTTGGATTAACAGAAATTACTTTCAACCTCATCACACTCTAAAATTGTTCTATAAAGCACAACTTCCTAGATTGATTAAATATAATATAGATAGTTCTTTCAGATGAAATAAATTCCATGGGGGTTATAGTTCTATCTTTAGGAATAAAGTCACTAAGATCCATGGATGCTTCATGGGTAGCTATCGAATTGAAACCTCTCTTGAGGATGAGATGATGAGTTTAATACATGTTATTGCCTTCTGCAAGATCCATTTTTGGAACAATCTCAAGATTTAAAGTGATTATCCAACAATCTAGAATGCAATTTGGAATGGAATAACACATATTGGATGGCTGATTACTACATTTTGGTGGTAATGCACAGGTTCACTTATCGATTTCAACTATAGCATCACACATGTTAATTGAGAAGAAAACATGGTGGAATATAGTCTAGAAAACATTGGTTTAAATCAAGGAATTAACTAGTTCAATGTTCTATTGACTTATTTACTTCCATTTAATGAAAAACATTATAATATGATCCCATATATTAGACACATATAAACTCTATATTCTATAATAATTTTTCATGGGTCAATTTGTGCCAAGGAATCATATTTTTTTTAAAAAATATTATTATGATTTATTTTAGAAAATTTCACACATTTTCATTGATGATGATGGGTGGGTTCATATATCACTATCAAATTAATTGGTTATGGATTTTTATCTCTTGGTAAATAGATGTTAAGTGTGAGAATATTATTTGTTCACAACATGATGAATATGAATATTTTTGTTCATAACATGAAGCATGATACGTTGTATTATTTTTTCACAATATCTTGATAATCAATTTGTTTTTCCACAATATCAAAAACGTCCATTATTTACTCATTACATGTTCTAGGGAAATAATTGTGTTTTAAATGAAATAAATTCCCATTTATTACCTTTTTCCTTTATTCAATGTTTAAATTACAATTCATATTTTTGCAATTAATTTATTATACTACTTGATAATGTTTATTTCATCAAGATTATGCACATGTTTTCCATGTTATAGATTTTTTATTTTTAAACTACAAGTCCTTTAGTCATAAAATATTAATATGTTCGATTATTCCATGTTAATTGTTGTAAAATAATTTTTCCTTTTTCATGTTTTCCTCTATTCTCATCGTCTAACCATATATGGCATAATGAAATACTTTTCCATAGTGATCATTCAAGATCATCCCTTTATTAATATTCCATTACCCATTTTATGAAGATTACTATACCATATGATATGTCTATATGGATACCTAGAGGAGAAAAGTTATGGAGTATATATTATATATTAACATGATTGTACATATTATCTCCAAGACCCACATCCTTTTGGTCTTTAGTTTGTGTGACTTAATCTATGATGTGGTATTTATATCATGATATTATATTATTATTTATAAAAATATTAAATTTTAAATATAGCTATATAGTGGTATTGTAAAATTTATTTATGATCATATTAATATTTAGGCATTTGGTAGATTAGAGACAAAGGGATGTGTCAATGCTAATGATGGATCCTAGAATAGAGTTTCATGAACACTATTCCTCGTAGAAATCTATTTTTCCTGAGTTATAAGATTTATGTTAGACTTTCACTACTAACCTTGATGTGGGTTTCAACTTATGTAACATGGATGAGGTTGTAGATTTTGTATTTATTTTTATTAGATTTTAATCTCCTATTCAATTGTGGAAATAGTATTTTATGCATTCATAATTACCATCACATGTGGATTCACATCACATGTAGAGGAATATTAGTCTACTATTTATAATTTAAAACTACATATTTTTTCATTAATGTGTAAGGAACTATTAATACAGTTTTATTTGAGATAAATACTTTGTGGAATAATACTCAGCTAATATGACCATTTTTTGAATTTTCGGCTGATAGAGTATTATGTGTGTAAATAGTGGTATTCTCATTATTGATGATGATGGTGCTAATGATCTATGAACACGTAAGGTGTAGGACCCCCGTTGGTAGGTACATGAACAAGATATATTAGTTATAGCCACTTTTGTGATGTTTTCTTTCAGGAATATTGTCTGAATTTTTGAGAAACAGTACCTATTAGTTATATCCCCAGTGACCCTTGTGATATGACTCATAACGTTTTAAGTCAGTGACTAGTGTAATTTGGGGTGACCCATAATAGGTGTAAGATGAGTATATAATTTTCATTATTGATTGAAATCATATCTAGGTGATTGGATGTATTGGGTAAATATAGATATCCATCCTAGAGAAATCCTTGATCTGGTGTCGTTAGACCATTACATTAACATAAGATACAAGTAAGTCGTATACAGATATGCTGAATAGTTTATAAGTCTCATTAGCTATATATATAATGAGTATTGTATTACAAAGGAATATCAAAATTAAAACGTTTTATGGAGATAATAACTATATTCCATCTAGATTAACCTTTCAAAACATTCGTAGTACACATTAGTGACCCTTGGGGAAATAAAACATAATAATGGATATATCGAATTCTCAATAAGGGTAAGTAAAATAGAATCAAGAATGAATCACTGATAAAAATCATGATGGAATGGTAAATAAAAATATAAAAACAATATAATATGGAAACTGATAAGGAAGTGCATAAATAATATGGAAATGTAAATAATAAATAACACATTTCAATTAAATATCTGGATAAGGAAAAATCCATATGGCAAGGTCAAAAACTGAAAAAACATTCATTTTAATAAAAAAATATTGAATGAAATACATAACCAATTTTTATTTTAGTGAAAATATTTTGTATATAAAATACTCAAAAACGTGATTTCAATTCTTATTTTTTTTGTTTTTCATGTCTGAGTAACATAAAAACCAATATTGTCAAGGAATTTTAAAAGAAAATATAAAACTATAGGTAGAAACCTATTTAATTGTCATAACTATTTTTGCATTGAAGAAACTGTGGATGCATCTAGGAAAAAAATAATGTCTGATCCCCAACCTTCACTTCCTATGAAAAACAATCCTCATATGTTGAGTAATATCTTTAACTAATAAACCTTATACCTTATCAAATATCCATGTCGAATAAGAGATACAGATTTATCAACAATTCATCAATTAATAACATAATAGTTATAGTGAACACTATATGATTTTGAAATTATAAAATCAATTGAACAATAATTTGGATATTTAATTACATTTAAAATGGAAAATTATTACAATAATGTGATTGTTAAAATATAATTTTATCAATCTCAAAAAAAGTAAGATTGAAAAGATATCTTTTTCAACTTAACATATTTCATGTATCAAAGCATGGGTGATATAATTATATGTGAAATATAAAATACCATGAATTATGATTTAGTCATGATATTAAAATAAAATGTGAAAATAAGTACATTATAATAAATTTTATTGGTGTATAACAACAATTATGTCCCAAATGAATGTAGATAAAAAATAACTTCTTTATCATATGATATCTTTTAAAATATAATCCCCATGACAGAAATTAAATCAAGTGAATCGTTAATACCATGAATATTATTTAATTAATTATATAATATAGAATAGGTTAATTATATACTCAAGACAAAATAAATTATTGGTGAAAATGATATGTGTTCGATGAACAAAAATGAGACCGGAATCGAATATATTGTGATTCCTTTATTATTGAACATCCTTTAACCAATTGTAAATGATTAAAACATTTTAAAAATAGATAAAATAACTATAATAATTCATTTAAGATAATATATTTTCAACATATATTATTTTATTACCCGTTTGTTAAAAATAATTCACTATTATCACTTTTTCTTGTGTTAATTGCCCAGTTTTTTGAGTATATTTGGACTTCAGTTTTTATTCTTCACATGTAAATCATGATATAATTATATAAATATATTATTTAGTGATTTAATAATATTTAATATTAAATATATATTTATTTATATTAATCAATTATATTTGTCTATGGGAAACAAAATAGACATTTCATGGATAAGGTGTGCCGCACATATGCTTGAAAGAAAATTCTATTTTCTTATCATATACAAACGAACTAAAAGTAAATGATATATATATTTATATATATAAATTTATTATAGTATCATATTTATTTCATATATGTAACAACATTTTTTTGAAACCATCCATTATAAATTCCATGTGTAGCATGAATGAATCACGACACTTTTTGGAGTTGGAGCTACACACATCCACAAATAATGTTTTCATATCCCCCAAAATTTTGAATCCATGAAAATATGTGTAATATAATAATTAAATAATAATAAATATCATATAAATATATTATATATATCAGATATAAATGATATATACATCATCATTTACAACTACGGAAGCTGGTAAATTGAAGAAAGAGCAATATCAGTTCGTGAGGTTGTAGTCAGTTGTACACATGAATGAAGAATATGTACAAAGTTTTAATAGATGTCGCTGAAAGTGTTTTTTTTAATATTTTATAAAAAACCTAAGTATATTTATTTTTGTGATATTATTATATAATCATGATATAAAAACAATTTATTGGGTGGATAAGTAAACAAATGAAAAGTTATCGTTGAAAAATGTTACCTTATTTTTTGGGAACTCATTTTCTTTTATACCAAAAGACTTCCTTGGAATGTTTTCTTCAAAAATTAAGTCTTGTAGGATTATTTTAATAATGTTGTTAACATATTTTTGAATATTTTTGGTGATCCAATTTGATTTTTATCTGTGAATAATTTTGAGGGATGAGTTTCTTTTTATAGAGGAGTTGGAATGGAATTCTTAAATATTTTGGATATGGGAATTCTGACCACATTTATTCATTTTCATGTGGCTCCAATAATGATTAAAATTTTATAAAAGGTATTTTATTTAATATATATTTCCATAAAACATTTTTTGGATAAATTCCTAATTTATTTTGGGAATTAAGATTATGGTTTTTTCCTTCAATAATCTAATTTTCCTCTTAAACATTTTAGTTAATTTTAATTACAATTACTAATATTATTGGAAAAAATATGTGTTGAACTTATTATATATTATATATTATGTTAATTTAAAATAAGGAATCCATTTCTTAAAATTACAATCAAATAATTTCTCAAATTTATTTATAATTTAATCTCTCATACGAGATGACAAATCAACGGCTTAAAGTATTAATGTTCACATTTTTCTGAGTTTTCTATTCCAATGTCATAGTGGAATTGATTAAGATTCCCCCAATTATATTAATTTATATAAAATTGATATAATTTATCTATAAATAAATTATAAATATTAAATTACCTTATAAATAGAGTATATGTAAAATCAATTTTTACATAAAATTCTGTACTTTTCAAAATTCATAAAAATGTTCATTTTTTTAAAAACACTAAAGCAGCACCATACCCATATTTGAACATTAATAATTCAAAAATAAAGATTATTTAGAAATATAATGTTTATAAAATTGAAGATATTTATATTTAAAAAGGTTTTACCAAAAAAGGTAGTGAAATTATATCTAAGAAAATATATATTTCTATGTATAATATTAAAATATCTCATAACATATAATTATATAATATGTGAAATGAAATTCAAAAAAAAATTATTTTATATTTATTTTATATATTATCATAAAATAGTTAAATCTATCCCCAAAAATAAATTTATCATATAGATTGTATATTTTTTGTTAATAATAATTTTTTACTAATACATTATTACTTGGTAAAACTCGGTCATGCATGTAACGTAAGATATCAATGAAAGAATTTGTTGGGTGTAAATAGAGATAAATTATTATTCCATGTATATTAATGATTATAACATAATAATTTTTTTAAAATAATAAATATATTTTAAATTATTTGTAAATTATATTTGCTTGCGCATATGGTATTACATACCATACTTGCTATCTAAAACAATGTTCCTGATTCATAAATTTGGGATGTTAAAACCATTTTATGGAAGGATATATTTATTCTATATTATATTAATAGTTATTGTTTCTACCATATCTATCAAAAGAATTGTGAGTGTGATTTCATTGAAATATAATACATTTGGTGTTCCTTGGAGTGGATGTTAATAATCGAGGGAAAGCCTATTCAGATATCTCAACCTATTGTTATAAGAAAATATTATATTTATTAGATCATGGTAAGATGTTTTTGGTTACATTACAATAATATGTGGTTCAATTTAATGTGAATAAGATTTTATCTCTGTGTGGAATTGATGGGTGAATATTTTTTAATAAAACTATAGTGTTGCGGGTGATCTTGAGCAATTCCATGGTACAAGAAAGTTTCATGATTTGGAATTTTTTTCCAAGACTAATTTGTTATATTTAAATGGAAATACCATATATTATCATAATCATTTATGTCATATCAACCTATTTAGGATGTTGTGTGACACATGTGAACATGAAAATTGTTTTTCTTATCATTTTTTATCAGATCATGGGCCCAATAATTTTCAGATCTGAACCATATGTTCGTGATGGTAGCTGTTGGTATTGTTTATTTGTTAATTAGTGAATGGATGTGTGAGTAATTATATTCATAATACTTTTATTTATGTCTTACTGTCATGATATCTCATGTACCATAGTGTGATTTCATAAATTCACACTATATTAGTAGAGAAATTGTCAATGTATTCAGTGTAGTGATAAGATCAATCCTTGCATGTTTAATGGAAATTTATTCCTGGTATATATTTATAATGTTAAGGATGAGTAAATATTTTTGTAAGGGGAACCTATTGTTGTTACACTCAATGAGTGGTATAAGAAAATACATAAGAAGGAGAGTGCTTCGTCGTCTGTTTATTTATGAATCGTTCATTATGGATTGGTTATGATAAAATTATATGTTTTCGATTATTGGGAAGAAATAAAAGGTTATGAATTGGTTCCGTGTATTGGTTCCCTGTAATAATAGTGTGTGTAAATACCTGGCATTATTTTCATTGTTTTATTGGTTGTGAGCCATGGTGAACATGAATTGTTTTACCTACAACCATGACAAGGATGCTCTTATGGGGTGGAGAGGGATGTTAATCAAAGGCTTGTGACCCTCTTGGGAGAAGGTTAATAGGTTCTTGGTATAATTAATAAGATGAAAATTTGGGTATTTTGACATAAATATATAAATGTAATTGAATAATCTAGTACTTATTTAATATTTATAAATATATATTTATATATATAATCTTTTAGTGTTTTGGCATGGGTTTTAGTCTGAAGAAGGTGTTTGATTATCCGAACTCATTAGGATCATAGGTGTAAAATTAAATATGTTCTGGAGTAATGGTGATTCATTTTTGTGAAGAACATAATCATAAAACATCACAACATGTAGAGTATGGTATTTTTTTCATGTAATGAGGGTAATATTATGTCTTAGTGAGAAAGATAATCTGGATTGTGGGACTACGAATTAATGCAGAGAGTAGTCAAAAATATGTTGAGAAGTGTCAGTAAGACTATTTCTCACATCAATTTTTTAAATAAAATATTTTGATCGTAAAAACACATCATGAACATTATATATGGTGTGAATGTGTGTTTTGTGAATTGGAAATGTCATTCTATGTAAATTATGTATATTTTTGACCCTCATGTACGAGTGATGAATCCCATTGCTTTGGTTTTTCATATTTGAAAATTGGTAATATTGTTATTTGTATGGGTTTTTTATTATGTTTTAGGTTGAGGTCTGTCAGCAACCACACTGACTAGGTCAGGGGGCCAAAATATGAGTTACATTTTTGGTAATTTTTATCGATACATGGACCATAAATTTGAAATAGACTATTTCAATTATATAATATAGTGGGAATCCACATTAATACGACAATGAGTTTGATGAAAAATTGTTCTCTTTATGAGATTAACGATCATGGGTGGGTTATTTTTATATTCATTTAGTTGTGTTTGTGAGAATTTGATTTAAATTTAGTATCCTCATCATTTTTAATTAGAAATTATTTTTGGATATTTCGAAACCATTAAATGATAGAATAAAATTTATTGGATGGAATTTGGTGTCCCGATTATGTCATTATCGGGGATAAAATGATTTATAAGACATTATTTGGATAAGATCTGTTATGATGGGGAGTTAGTAAAACCATATGTCATTAAATAATATTGAATTATTATAGTATTATTAATTATTATTTTGATGACATGATTAGTTTGGAATATTATTTCACGACGATATCCATATATTGAAAATAATTCAAATATAAGTATTTTCATATTGCTTATAACATATATGGAGTGCATGAAAAAAAGATAAAACTGTATGATTTTGGGTGGTTGAGGGAGTTTGTCTGTAGACGCTAACTCTTATATGGAATCTAACTAGATTGGTGTAGTAGTTCTGGAGGAAATTTATAAATTAAGGGAATATTGGTATTCAAAATTGGAAACCTCATTGGTTTTTTATATTAATTGGGATTATAGGGGGATATACAAATGATCCACCCCTCCTATTTTCATACAAGGATTTCATGTTAATGCGGAAGATTCTATATTCAACTAGATATGTATATAGGGGTCTTTTATGAACCTCTAATTTTCATTTTCATATTTTTAACATAAATATGTCATTTTTGAATGAAATATGGATTATTCGTCATTAGTTAAAATACATTAATTAATTAATTTTTTAGTAAATAAAAAATGTTTGATGTTTCCATTGATATTGAGGATTGAACATTGGTTTGGGCATATAGTCCACATAGATGTGTATTAGAACATTGGGGATAAAACTATCAACCTTGGAATAATAAATTTTAATCTTTTTTGATATCTTATGTTGTCCTCTATATAATTCATATTGATTTAGGATTGATTTACTTATACAATTGTGTTTGATACATGAATCTCCATCATGGAAATGACTGTGCAATTATAATGATTCCATATGATATATAATTATATTAATTTAAAATAAATCATTCAATAGGAAAAATAAATCGGGGTTAAAATTACAAGTCTATTTTGACTAAATGGACATGGTTCACTAGCATGAATCAATGGTTTTCAATGGTCAATCCGTTGAATATATATTTTCATGAACACAAGGACTCCTCTAATAGTGGGTGAGGCATAAAATAATATGCAAATCCCTACTAGTACATGTTATGAACACTTATAAATTCCGATCCTATGTAAATAGACCATGGGAAAATTGGTCATGGATTGGGTGTAGATATAACTAAGAAAAAATAATAACATAAGGATAGACCACATGCTATCTATAATAAATATTACCAATATTGATAAAAAAAATTCAACATATTATGATATTAAATGAATAGATTTTATGGGAAATGTGTCATCACCCCAATGATGGATGTTGGATTAAAGATTCTATATGGGAATGTGGATCATAGTACGAGTGTGATTTTAAAGTGAACCATGTGAATGTGTGTATTTCACCTAGTGATACATCGACCCCATGTAGGTGCAGTGAGGTGTTGGATTTTTTTGGGATGTTTGGAATTGGTCAAAACTTATTTCCCTATAAATTTTATGTTAATACATGGTATGAATTTTTGGGGCGGTCATACTATTTTTTATAGAAAATTACCAAGGTGTAATATTTTATTATGTGACACATGGATGTGAATACTCCCTTTTAGTGTTATGTGATAATTATGGGATATTACCATGGTTGGTAGAAATAGTGTAATGGGATTATGTTATTATTTTTATTGAACTGCCATGGATATGGACATATGTAGTATCTGATATACTACAATTGATGTTTCTAAGGCAATTTTGTACATATGTAATACTTACAAGATCTGTCATGGCTTTTAAAACTTCAGCAGTAATGGTATGTGTAAAATATATGTATACCACAAAGACTTCTGTATGTTATATTGGGATGCATGACCATATTAACATTATAAATAACACACAATCCCTTGGTAAAGTAAAAAATGGTTGAAAAATGTTATTAAAATAAGGATCAATAATGACTTTTTATGTGTATATGTGCTCTACTATATATGAGATTTTTCCCCAAATATATGGCATAGGAAAAATGAACATGTTGCATGATTTTTAATTAATTTTTATTCGATTAGTATATATTTATTTAATTTTATCATCTTACAAGCCCGTATATCATTTCATATTTATGATAGAAAGATACTACATCATTGTTGCACTAATGAGTTTGTACTCACTCTATGGTCTGGTCACAATCGTACAAGAGTTCCCATGGAGCTCTCAGATGGTCAATTTAGGTTATAGGTAGAGTGAAAGTGTAATTAAAAAGTAAAATAGTATGTTACTTGATAAGATTAATATTTTTGAAGCACAAGAGGATGACTTCACATGTGATTTATAATTAATTTATCTTATATATTTGATTATGTAAATTTATTATTTATTATTTTTATGATATAGTTTGACGTGATTTCATCAATCCATTGTTTCAATACATGATTCAAATACATATTCTATCTCTTAGTGATTGGCATGGGCACCACAATCTCATAACATCACTGTAGAGACATCGAGTTCTAGCACATGAATACTTGATCTCTTTTAATATTTATTTCTGATCACAGTTGTAAAGATATTAATGGATGAAGAACTAATTATTTTCTTTATATTTATTAAGGGAGTATGAGATATGATCACTCCCAAATATCTCTCTAGGTCTTGGGAGATACACAAAATAATTTTTTCACAATAGGAGCCATTATAGAAAGTGATATAATTTTTTCAATATTAGGTTTAGGGTTGAAAAATGTCACAAAAAAACATTCCATATATATAATAATTAATATACCCCATGGAAAATTATATTATTATTATTTGTGTTAATCAGATCACATATGAGAATCATATAAATGAAAACACATATCCTTTATATAATTTTAATAAATGAGTTAAACCAATTTCTCTATTCATAATCCACATTAAACGGTCCTGAAATATTAAATATTTAATAAATAAATATCAATGAATTATTCAATGATAAATATAATAGTTATTATATTCACCAAACATGAAAAAACATATTTATTATTATTATTTTCCACACATACGCATTCGAAATGTAGTGATTAAATTACGGTGATCAACTAAGACATGAATAAATATTATTTATTCTATTCAATTAATTCAATATGAGAATTATATGTATATTGTTGATAAATGTAGTTTTCCGCCTTTTAGTCCTTTTTCTAAGTTGAATTATGAATAAATACAGACTATTAAAAGTTAGTTTCTATAAACACACCAATTCACACATAGAAAATAAATTCAATGTTCCAACAACATTAATAATCCAATGAACGCATACTATGTAGCATAGTTCTTTTATAATTATATTTCTAATGAAGTATGATACTTTTTGATTCCATAATCCTTTATGATTGATGTATCTTTCACTATATTCCTGAAAATTAACATTCCTACAACAAAATATGGAAATTAATATATGTATGAAGTTCAATTTCCATATAAGGGCATGTGATATAAAATATTATCGTGGAATAGAATGTAAAAACCATATCTATCATCACCCACTAATGAAAAATAACTCATGGAGAACCCATCATATCCAACCACACTATGAAAAAATGATTTCACAGTTTTCATTAACATATCAAGGTGAACAAGTCATGATATCTATTATTGATTACATTGTATTCTAAGGATCAGTAAACAAGTCCACTTATACGAACATATAATGAATCATGGATATCCATATCCTAATGAATAGGAATGTTCCCAAAAACAAACATCTTGGATACTATGAAATGTGAAAATAATAGAAGGTCTATTGGTGACGTATGATCCACTTACCTATAATATCCTAAATTTTACGTGTCTCATTAGAAAATGTTATTCATATATAAATCATATATTCATAAATGATGTCATGGAAATTATAGGTTCTCAAAATAGTAGTGAGATTTATTTATATTTTATTGACACATATAATCTAAATACATTATCACAAATAAAATTCATGAAGAGTAATGTTAATTGATTTATAATAAAACATCAATAATAATGAATAAAATGTAATCATGTTCAAACCAAGTTAGTTCAAGTGAACCAAATCCAATGGGTTCTCAAAATCACTAGATCGAACTGATAATAACCTCTAGTCCATTATATATCTCATGATAGTAATGCCACTACAGAGATAAATCATTTTTAAATGGATATTACATGTTTTTTAAAATGGATAATATAATCAAAAAACATTAAAACAATGATAATAATACATCATGAGATGAAACATAATGACGGTGTGTTTTTTGTTTTTTGTGACCATGGCTCCTGGTAGAGAAACACCTATATAGTTTTATAACAGTAATTTGGGATAGGATGATTATTGTTTGGGACTATATAAAACTTTTTTAATAATTTGTGAATTTATAACACATCATTTTCAATATAAAAAGACACAATATAATCAGGCTCTATTGTAGAATTTGTGAATATTGTCTTCTTATAACTCTTCCAACTCACAGATTCTCTATGGATACAAAAGAAATATCCCAAATAAAATATATGAAAATTATGATAATTCTAGAAACTTATATTTTTATATAGCCTGATGACTATATCCTCATATCCTATTTACATTAGGAACATATCCTCAGACACTTCAGATACTTAATCATATCACCGACTATAGTCCACTACTATTCAGTGGGATATTCTTGATTTTCGCATACCATTATTAAAGAATATGTGAAATCAAACATCATACATATCATATCCTAAATGATATATCATATCATAGATGTTTACAAGATATTAATAATTTTATCCATTTCTAATTATTTGTGAGGAGATATTTTCATGGAAATATTTATACATTAGAAATTTATAACCAATCCACTATTGGACTCTTTTGTAATAAAACTCTTTTGTAACAAGTCTATCTATGTACATTGACATCTCCAAAGAATCATCTGGTATCCATCATACATGATCATGTTACATAGATTATATATTTTTTCACCTAAATAATTCATGTATAATCACTTTCATAACCATTACTTAACATCTTATAAGGATATATTACAATTTCCAATTAATAATAATTAATCATCATATACAACTATTAAGATAATTTCTCTCCCACTAAACATAATGTAAATAGATTCTCACAATTGATATTTAATGAATCCCAGATAATTAATGGATTCATTGAACTAATTATTCCATATACAAGACGCTTTCATTAATATATAAATGTTTCTTAATATCCAACATAACTTTTTGAAATTTCCTTAAGTCACATAACCTTATGGTTTTGTATTATACACATCCTATTAATTATTATTATTAATTAAAGTTGTTTTGGCATCCAATTTAGAAATATCATAGTAACGATAATCATTTACAGATAAATTATTATACTTGATTTAAATTTAGAAACATGAGAAAATGACACTTCATCGTCAATGCCTTGGTAGTTCCTAGTACTTTTTTCCCAAAATTTATTATTTATAGGTATTCAATTTACCATATGTGACAAAATTCAACATGAATAACCTTTTATATCACATAGTTAACACATCAATTAGAGGTTATATTAGAACTTAATATTTTTTTTGATACATGGAATCTATCACCAAATCCATAGAATCTTTACACCTAGTAGCTTCTAAACTCACTACTCCATCTTTAAGGGTGAAAGTGTAACATCCCAGGTAAATAAAGAAATAATAAATTTTCAATTTAATTAATAATTTTTAAATTAAATTTTAATTTTAATTTAAAGGGGTTTTTATGTTTGATGGCTTACCAGATACGCAGCGACGAGTTTCTTTGAAATCTTACGTTGCACAATAATAATATAATATTATAATATAAAATGGTAGTTAATGCCTAGCTGTTGTATCGGTAAAAATGAACAGAAATTAATAAAATATGATTATACATGTTTGTTAAATTTTTTGACATTTATCCAATAAAGTTTAGAGGTTTAAAATGTGAATTAATCTAATTTTAAGCATAAATACTCTAATATAATTTTAAAGGTCGATTTACCACCTTTTCATGGAAAAGCTTATTTAAATATTTTTTTGTCTCATTTATATTCTATTTTAGATAATAAAAAATCTTCTTTATAATCAGGACATCAAAATTCACATTGGGTAAAATGTTGGTATTTTTTTGATAAA
Source organism: Viscum album (assembly GCA_963277665.1). NCBI lineage: Eukaryota > Viridiplantae > Streptophyta > Magnoliopsida > Santalales > Viscaceae > Viscum > Viscum album. The sequence continues at coordinate 2,011,648,298 of OY728153.1, read as the reverse complement.
ATTAATTTTTGTCATCAATACTGTAAAGTACTGTATATTAATTCAAAATCGCCTTTTAATCTAATTTATTTATCATGTAAATTTATATTTTTTATTTTTTAAATATTAAATTTGATTCTATTTTTACCATTTAATTTTATTTTGGCCGTTGGAATTAATACAACTTTGAAATTAGACATAACCAAGTGTCAATTTTTTGATAGTTAATATTTCATAAATACATGCTTTATTTTTTTGAAAATGGGAATTAATTTTGAATTAATTAATCCAAATTCTATTTTTCGAATTTGAAAAAATATAAATCATTTATGGATTCTGAATATTAAATATAACATATGCATAATTTTTCAATGTTTTCTGAAAATCATTAATTTTTTATGAATATTGAAACCACTAAGTAGTAGTTAAAAATTGTCTTTTTCATTTAAATTAACTTTTACACTTATGTGGATTGAATTTAGAAAATATAACATACATGGTAGTAATTAGAAAGTAAATTAGTTTTAAATAAGATGAAAATAAAATTCGGCGAATAGTAACTTATGAATTTTATTTATGGAAATTAAAGATAAATATGGTAATTCGATGTTAAATTGATATCATAGTAATACAAACCTACCTTAACATTTGTAATAACCATATTGTAATAGACATGTTTGACCATGGGAATCCATGGGTCTAATTTGGGACCCCATCTAGCCACATAAGAATGACAATGAGACTTTATATTAGTTAAATTAAAGTAAAGTCAAAAATGACATAAACACATATCTTTTAGTAAATTAATTTTTACAAGGTGTTGTATATGATATATATTCGACAATAAATATAAATTGGAAATATAATAATATTTCCTACATCATGGTAGTTTTTTTATAATTTTTATACACTATATATATAAAATTAATTCGGACACAATAATCATTCAATGTTTAACTCCTTAATAAACGATTTAAAAAATATATATTATATTATAAATACAATATCCACAACAAGTCCAATTATTATTGTATGATTTTATTTAGACCATTAGTAATCTTATCTTAGACCTTAATATTTTTTGGACATTTAGAAACCAAAAATTATTATATAATAAAATAATATTTTCAGACTTTCCTAAGGAGCCCCTCCTCCCCCTTATAAAAATCCACCACCTCTAACCCATTCCTCACACATTTCAAGCCACTTATGTAAAAACCCAATATTTTATGATAAGTATTCTTTTTAATTAATTTTATGTCATGTGGTTTATGCTAAAACAAGATTATATTGTGCTATACTCCACACTATATTAGCTTGAAGTATACGCAAAACTATTTTTAGATTTTGTTACAGACAATATCAAGTTCGTTTTATAATATTCATTCTACATAACATTGAGTGTATATATATATATATATATTTAATGTATAAATGAAATATGGTTGGATTATGTTATACGAAATAATAATGGATTCTTGCACAACACACAACCCTGACTAGGCTTGCATTACACGCAATCACGACCTTCCTCGATAGCGTGTGTTGTACGCAATATTAGGGTTTACTAAACAACGATATATTGTTATATTATTATTATGAACTAGCCGTTATGAATAGTATTAACTAGATTTTTAATTTTATAACATTATTATTCATCTTACACATTTTCTATAAAATGGTATAAGAACAAAAAAAAATTCTGGTAAAATAAGTATTTTTCAAAAAATGCATTTTTGCCGCCTTTTGATGGCACACCCACATTAAATATAGTTTTTGATATGTTTATAAGTTCCATTTTACAAAATAATATTATTATTTTGAATCAGGATATAAAATTATACCTTGGATAAATTTTTAATATTATTTTGATAACATTCATATTTTAATGAATAGTAAAAACATGATATATTTTATTTAAAAACAAATTTTTTCATCGTAATAACTTATATTTTTAAATTATGAAATTTAATGCTTTTAAAGTATAAATAGAATATATTTTTAACATTTAATATAATGTATGTCATTATCCATGATTTTACATTGGATTCGTAGGTTAAATAAATTCAATCTTTTGCAATGTTTTAAACAAAAACTCGTTTTCTTTCAACAAGGGGATTAATTTTAATTTAATTTCTGCAACTTCTGTGTATTGAATTTGGAAAAATTTATTCCATATTTTGAATCAGTGGGTCCAAAATATATTAATATACTACTTTTTTTTGTGTTTTATGAATAGTAACAACGGTAAATTTTATTTACCAAAGGAAAAGGTAAATTGGGTAATTAAGGGTAAATATAATATTATAAATTTATCCTACTACTTTTCTTAATAAAATTTTATGATTATAATATGTCCTAAGTCATATTTGAGTCGAAATGGAATCCATTAGAACCCACTTGGAGGTGATTAAGACCTTTAGTTTATTTTATATAAAGAATAGTGAAATATGTCTCACTCAACATTAATAATTAAAGTATTTTTAATATAAGTTTATACAAAATATAAATTCTATTATAAATACTCAATTGAAAGATAAAATGTTTTTCTTTTTCATGTTAATTTATTTTTAATTTTTAATAGTTATTTAATTATCTTATTATCTTATATATTAATGATGCAGAAATTATTTATTTATTGAAAAATCAATAATATAGTTTTTATTAAAATAGTAATACATATAAAAAGGCCCAAAAATATGCAAAAAACTTATTATTAGTTTATATATAAACCCTAATCATCCACTGGCCGAATGTGTGACCATTTGGATCCTTATTAAGGCGATTATGACACTTATATTTTTGTATTTTAAATGATGCCAAAGATTTTACCTTCATAATTTAATAAATATAACAATTTAAATATTGTTATTTTAAGATGTTAAATTCTAGTAAAAGTATTATTGTGAAATTTAATTGATTTATCTTCATCATTTTATTTTAGTTTTAATTTTTATGCAATAAATATTTATATTAAATAATTATAATTAAATGTTGTAGTAATTATTTTAATAAGAGATAAACCAAATAAATGGTTTTACAAATAATAAAATAAATTTTATATGAACTATTTAATGAGCTCCACTAATTTTCTAGATACATTTTACCTTTTATTAATCTATTAAATCTTTTAGTTCGAACGTATCTTCTGTATATATTTTATTAAAATTCAAATAAATAAATAGTGTCAAAATTGACACTATTGTTATTTTATAAAAATAACATATTATAAAATTGCTTAAAAATTACAATAATATTTAACAATTATAAATTAAAATTAATATGGTCTAAAAGTTTATAAAGTATCCAATTATGGAAAATTCACAACAAATAAGTAATTATTTGTTATAATTTAAAATTTGGAATGTTATTACCACAAATAAAATTAAATTGATTAAATAAGGATAAATCAAGTTGATATTGTTTAAAATAAATTCCTAACATGTATAAATTTTATTGATTTATGGGATTACAACCCTATAGCATCTAATCTTCGGATATGAGTCATTTTGTAAGTTTTTATGTCGTTATAGGATTTAATATAAACGAATATTTCTTATATTTCCAAAGGTTCCCCTCTCCTCCTTTATAAAAGGGAACCCCCTCCTTCTCCTCCTCACACCAATTTGAGCCTTCAGTCATGACCAAAACCTGCCCATGTAACTTCTCCAATTCCATAGAAACATCTTAGAGGTCCGGGTATTCTTCAAAGACCAATTCTAGTTCCCTAAGATGAGGTCTCAAAAAGGCACTTCAAAGAAGAGGTAATATCCATTACCGATTCATTCACCTTTATTTCTTCTTCCACTTCTTCTTATTTGGTTGTTTCATTATGAAGTAATAACATAAGTATCACTCATATACTGATATTTTATTACAAGTATGAAACAACTATATTTCACCATCTATCCATCCTACAGAAAACGAAATCACCGTGCGTGTGTACGTACGGAATACCGTCTCCACGTTATGGTGTAATCTATTTTGCACCACCACATTACTTGGATGGGTATAATGGTGCAAATAATGACTATATATGATTATTGTAAAGTCATATTGAATCTGAAATAGTATACATACAATCTAATACAATTCCATGGGAACGATATCATCGCTCTTACGTACGTCCGGATTACTGTCTCCACGACGCGATGAGATTCATTTTACAAGTTAAAAATTAAAAAATGATTATAAATAATATATAATAGGTAATAATAAAATATAATACATAATAATACTACTCGATTTATGTACATATATATTTATTTCATATACTTAAATCCATTCAATTAAATAAGGAAATGAAAACAACGTCCATGCGTACGTAAGGCCTACCATCTCTATGAATGATGTATTTATTTCCATTTATCGATCTATTATATATATGTATATTATGAATATATATTATATATAAATCATGTCTTACATTCTGGATGTAATTAATCATGATCTAAGTAATCATATGAATAATTACAAGTTAAAACATGAACGACAAATGAAACGATTTTACCCAAAATGCAACTTTAACATGAATTTACAGAAGAACGGTTAATATAAATTCATAAGTGAACCATATATGATATAATAACAATGAATATGATTCTGTAATAAGTCATTGACATTATTTAAATCTTTATACAGGAGGTTTGGATACATACGAAGCATATCGGACCTAAGGTAAGGGATAATTTTGATAATCTCATTATTATTCGAGATTGCTTATTTGTAAGTATTTACTGGGGTTATTGAAATCATCCATGTACAAGTTTTATAAAAGTGTTTTCATGAATGTTTTATTTCCTTTTTACCCATGTTTTACTTTTTCACTTTTACTACATGGTATGTATGGAATCTTTCTTTTGTTTACGTTACAAGGTACCTTTTTGACTTTTTCGGCAAAAGTACGAGAAGAATGTTTTTTTAACTTATACAGAATGAAAGGATTTTACAGTTTTATAAAGCCTTATTTTCATGAAGCTTCCTCTAAAATACTTCATGACTATTTTTAACAAAATATAATTCTTTTAAAATTCCACGACGTTTTGTGAAAAGAAATTGATTTAGAAGAAGAAAGGATGTTTTCCTCAAGAATTCATTTCTAGTGTTTTATCAAAACCATTTTTCATCTAAGATGACATTATTTAATATGTTTCAAGTATAATATCTCTATTATTAACATGGTTTATCTTTTCTAATTATGAAATTATATACATTTCTTTTATATGGATTATGTGATGATGGGATGATGTTTATGAAACCCATTTTAATTATTGGGTTATTATGAATGATGTATGTTTGTTTTGTGGCACAAGTAAGAATGATTTCATTATGAGATGGGTAAGACCTGTATCTCCCTCCAATGCGTTGGGTAAAGATTTATATCTCATGATATAGACATGGCTGGAATAGTAAGTTAATCTGGTTCAGTATTACATGACTAGAACGAGGAGTGAACTCGATTCAGAAAGGGACTTTGTCCACTAAGATGGTCTTGGTAGCAATTCCTTGGCTATTATGGAAATCATTACATGTGCTTAATGGATGCCACAATTACATGTTTTATTCCCATTCTATTTTATCATGATTCATGTTCCATTATGATCTATGCCTTATGAACTTCCATGATTTATGTCTTTGCTCAAGATTTTTATGTTTAAACATTATGTTCATGTTTTTAAGTTCAAATGTATATGGTATGTTTTATGTTATCCATTCTTACACTTACTAAGCATTTGAGCTCACCGTTTTTATGTTTTATTTTCCCCCAGGATTAAAAGGAAGGTTTTAGGTAAGGAAACAAAAAGTGGAAGATATTTATGGTAGATGATGAAGATCTTTTACCACGATTAGAAGATTAAATTCCAAGTTTCCAAAGACATTAAACTATTAAGGTCCTTGTGTGTCTTTTTTTGTTATGTATTAAGTATTCCGATAAATAAATTTAATATATATGTACGTCAATCTTTGGTTCTCTATAGTTTTTCTCAGAGGAAAGTTTTAGTTAACCTTTGGAAAATAGGATGCGAAAACATTAGTGAGATCCCTAGAGATATTTCTAAGGTATGTCTAGGGATGTCCCTAAGGATAAGTATACATATAGGATATATTCCTAGAACTACAGTAATGATCTTTGAATTTAACCTAAGATGTTAGATATTGAGGGTACTCCCCCTTTATTATGTTGTTTTCCCTAGCTTGGTATTTGCCTCTCACGTTATTATTTTTGGGTTTTAGACGATGGATGGAACCCGAAGGAACCGTGTTGATCAATGTAATGGACAATGCAATGACTGTCCTCTTGACCAAACCAATGTAATGGGAGATGGAGTTCACAATCTTATTTCTATACTTACAGAAGCTATGAATCATTCTGTATTTCAAAATGAGCAGAGAAAGGAGAAACATTCTGTTGAATCCTTCATGAGGCAGCGTCCACCTTCATTCAGTGGGTCTTCTGATCCCTTAGTGGCTGAACAATGGATCAGTACTACTTAAAAGATATTTTACGTTCTATAATGTTCTGAGCATGATAACGTCATCTTAGAAGTATATCGTTTGGAAGGTGATGCTGGTCAATGGAGGAATCTTATCATGATTATGAGGCAAAGAGATGAAATTGAGTCCAAGGAATGGGACGAGTTCAAGAACTTGTTTTTCAGTAAGTACATCCCTCGTATTCTTCAAACAAATATGGAAAAGGAGTTTCTTGAGCTTAAGCAGAAGGATGATGAATCTTTTGGTATATACGAAGCGAATTTTACAAGACTTTCAAGGTATGCATATGGCTTTATCATCCAACCTGAATGTAAAGTTGATCGATTTTTCAGTGGCATAAAACCATGTCTTTGAAGAGAATTTGCTATAAGAGACTTCAATGGCTATGAATAAATTGTACGTTGTGCTAACAAGGTAGAATTGGAAGTAGCTGTAACGTATCTATCTCATGGTTTTGACAAGAAACGAAAGATGGAGTTCAAGGAGAAGACTCATAACAATGGTGAAAAGAAGATGAATGTTTATTTATGCTCAAAGTGTGGAAAGAAGCATGGTTGAGATTGCCTAAAAGGTACTAAAAAATGTATTATGTGTGGAAAAGAAGATCATCAAGTAGTTGATTGTCGAAGCAATTGGAAAAATGTTGTTAATGATGTGAATAGATAAAAGACTACAGATAACTCTCCACCAACACTTCAATGATTCAAGTGCAAGGAAATAGGGCATTATGGTAATAAATTCCCTATTCCACGGGTTAATGATGATCAATGTGAGCAACCTATTAAGGAAAAGGATAAAGGGAAGTCTTATGTGAACACTATTTGTGATGTTCAGTAAAAAAATGATGTTGTGTAGTGATTAAGTGCTTATGTAATGGGATTTCAAAATAGTATCATGGAATCTCATGTATGGTATTTTGGAAGTTTGGAATATCTATGTATTGGTTTTCAATAATTATATGGTACTGGTAACCATGAAAAGGTGATTGAAATATTTTTGGAAGGTAGTTGATATGCGCATCATAAAGGGATAAAAAGATAATTAGATGTTTGACTGTATTCATGAGCTCATGACTGATATAAGGACTAAGTGATATTATGGTGTGATTATATAGATTTTTTTTTCTGATTTTGTTATGTGGAATGAGTTACCTTTTAACAGTATTCATGTTTTCACTATGGTTATATGGTAATTTATGTTTCAAGAAAATATATGACAAAGGTATTCATGTGTTTTGAATGCAACCAACAAGATATATATTATGATATATGTGGGATAAATGCTTGTATTCACATTCTTGGAAGATAACCTTTCTAGTAATTTTTTTCTTTATACTATGAGCTTGGACCGAAATATTTTAGATAAGCCTAAATATTGGAATGGATTCTGTTGGATATAAGTTAGTATAGTTTAATGATAAATCTTTTTTCAATATTATTATAGTAAGGTAGTTTTAGAAAAAGGACAACCTGCAGGATGGGTGACAACCCATCACGTCGGAAAAGGCTGTAGGAATCGAACCCACAACCGAAGTGCGACTGGCATTTATCACCTACTACTGGCCTACAGGAAGTCCCTGGTTAGCAGAAACTAGTTTTATTAAGCGGTATGATATATGAAGTATAAGTTCATTTTTGGAATCGTATATGATTAACCTCACCATAGATGGACTTATGTATACATGATAACTTTTTCATGAAACAGATTGAATGACCCATCATTCTATCACAAGATCTACTAACTCTTCATGAATAAAAAATTCAAATTCATTTCATTAAAAGATGAATTTGAAATTGTTTAAATCGCGAACAACAGTGACATTGTACCAAAATCAAGCAAGTATTTCTTCTAATTAAAAATTTTCAACTTTTGGAAAATGTTATTGAAAACCAAAAATTTGTCCTTGTTCTCTCTTATATATGATGAATCAGATGGTACCTTAGATCATCACGAATCAATAGGTTTGTGATTGATGGCTTTTTCTTAGCCATGTTCTCTACCACTCTCCATCATAACTTGATGGTTATATTTTTTTTCCATATCCATATTTTCACCTATGTGCTCCTACGTGGAAACCCAGTGATGAGTTAATTTGGGTAACCATTACCTTTCATACTTTAGTTTTTAAAGACATGTTTTGGTATTCCTTTTTATGATGTCGTTTTCTTTTAAAGAAACTTTCGAGTAATAAACCATTTATAACCCTGACTAATTTCGAGGGAGAAATTCATTTTAAGCAGGATAGAATGTAACAACCCGATATTTATTGATAAGTGTTCTTTTTAATTAATTTTATGCCATGTGTTTTATGCTACAACAATATTATCTTGTTCTATACTCTAAACATTATTAGCTTGATGTATACAAAACACTATTCTTAGATTGTGTTACAGACAATTTCAAGTTCATTTTATTATAGTCACTCTATGGAACATTTAGTGTATATATATATTCAATGTATAAATGATATATGGTTGGATTCTATTATACGGAATAATAAAGGATTCTTTCACAACACGCAACCCTGACTTCGCATGCATTACACGCAATCGCGACCTTCCTCGATAGCATGTGTTGTACGCAATACCGGGTTTTACTAAACAACGATATATTATTATAATATTATTATGAACTAGATGTTATGAATAGTATTAAGTAATTTTTGAATTTTATAACATTATTATTCATCTTACACATTTTCTAGAACATGGTATAAGAACAAAATAAATTTTTCAGGTAAAATAAGTATTTTTCAAAAAATGCAGTTTTTCCACCTTTTGATGGAACAACCACTTTAAATCTAGTTTTTGATATGTTTTTAATTTCAATTTTACAAAATAAAATTATTATTTGGAATCATGATATAAAATTATACCTTGGATAAGTTTTTCAAATTATTCTGATAACTTTCATATTTTAATGAATAGTAAAAAACACGTTATATTTTAATTAAAAACAACCTTTTCATCATAATAACATATGTGGTTAAATTATAATATTGAATTGTTTTAAAATATAAATATAAAATATTTTCACCATTTAATATAATGTATGTCATTGGCCTTGATTTTACATTGAATTCGTAGGTTAAATAAATTCAATCTTTTGCAATGTTTTAAACAAAACCCTGTTTTCTTTGGACAATGGGATTAATTTTAATTTAATTTATGGAACTTCTGTGTATTGACTTTAGAAAAATTTATTCCATATTTTGAATCAGTGGGTTCAAATTATATTAATAGACTACTTTTTATTTTTGGGTTTTATGAATAGTAACAATGGTAAATTTTATTTACCATAGTAAAAGGTAAATTGGGTAATTAAGGGTAAATATAATATTATAAAATTAACCTAATACTTGTCTTAATACAATTGGATTATTATAATCTGTCCTAAGTAATATTTGGGTCGAAATGGAATCCATTAGAACCCACTTGCAGGTGATTATGACCTTTAGTTTATTTTATTTAAAGGAATGTGAAATATGTCTCGCTCAACTTGAATAATTAAAGTATTTTTAATATAAGTTTATACAGAATATAAATTCATTTATAAATAATCAATTGAAATATAAATTTTTTTTCTTTTTCATGGTAATTTATTTTTAATTTTTAAGTGTTATTTAATTACCTTATTATCTTATACATTAATTATGCAGAAATTATTTTTTTAGTGAAAAATCAATAATATAGTTTTTATTGAAAACGTAATACATATCAAAAGGCCTCAAAATAGGCAAAAAACATATTATTAGTGTATATCTAAACCCTAATCATCCACTGGACGAATTGTGGACCATTATGATCCTTATTATGGAGATTATGACACTTATATTATTTTATTTTAAATGATGCCAAAGTTGTCACCTTCGTAATTTAATAAATATAATAATTTAAATATTCTGATTTTATGATTTTAAATTCTAGTTAAAGTATTATTGTGAACGGTAATAGATTAATCTTCATCATAGGATTTTAGTTTATATTTTTATGCAAAAATATGTATATTAAATAATTATACAAAAATGTTGTTGTAATTATTTTATTTAGAGATAAACCAAATAAATGGTTATAAAAATAATAAATTAAATATTATATGAACTATTTAATGTGCTCCAATAATTTTATATATAAATATTAACTTTTATTAATATAGTAATGCTTTTATTTCTAACATATCGTCTGTATATATTTTATTTAAATTCAAATAAATAAATACTGTCAAAAATGACACTATTGTTATTTTATAAAAATAACATATTATAAAATTGTTTAAAAATCCCAAAAATATTTAAAAATTATAAATTTAAATTTATATGGTCTAAAATCTTATTATTTATCCAATTATTCAAAATTCACAACAAATAAGTAACTATTTGTTATAATTTAAAATGTAGAATGTTATTACCAAAAATAAAATAAAATTGATTAAATAAGGATAAATAAAGTTGATAATGTTTATAATAAATTCCTAAGATGTATAAATTTTATTGGTTGATGATATTACAACTCTATCGCATCTACTCTTTAGATATGAGTCATTTTTGAAGTTTTATATGGGTTTGGGATTTAATATAAACTAATTTTTTTATATTTCCAAAGGTGCCCCTCTCCTCCCTTATAAAAGGGCACCTCCTCCCTCTCCTCGTCACACCAATATGAGCTTTCAATCTTAGCCAACCCTACCCAGTTTAGTTCGTCACTTCCCTAGAAACATCCTAGAGGTCCCGGTCTTCTTCAAAGGCCAATCTTAGTGCCCTAAGAGGAGGCCTCAAAGAGGCGCTTCAAATAAGAGGTAATATCTGTTACTGATTCTTTCAACTTTATATCATCTTCCACTTCTTATTCTTTAGATGTTTCATTATGAATTAATAATATCAGTATCACTCAAATACTGATATGTTATTATAATTATGAAACAACAATATTTCACCATCTATCCATCCTACGGAAAACGAAATCACCGCGCATGCGCATGTACGGAATACCATCTCTACATAGTGGTGTAATCTATTTTCCACGACCACATTACTTGGATGGGTATAATGGTGTAAATAATGACTATATAAGATTATTTTAAATTGATATCTATTCTGAAATAGTATACATACAATCCAATACAATTCCATGGGAACGATCTCATCACTCGTGCGTACGTACGGATTACCATCTCCACGACGCGATGAGATTCATTTTCCATGTTAAAAATTAAATAATGAATATAAAGTATATTTAATAAGTAAAAATGAAATATATTACATAATAATTATACTGGATTTATGTCACGACCCGCCCTCGGGGCCCGTGCCGTGACTACCCCAAGCCCGCCTTCCATAGGCCAGGGGCTGGCGACTAGCACCAAGGCGTAAATCCCAACAAAAAAGGGAAGGCATTGCCTTTGAAAAGTAAACAAGCACCACAAAGTAAGCAAGCGGAAAAGTAAACACTATTTAAAAACTGTACAAGCTGTGCTGATAGTAAAAGGGGCTGGAAATACAAGCCCAACTGTAATGTACAACTGAACGGAAAAACAGCAACTGGAAAGGGAAAACTGCAGCGTCGAGCCGTCCTCTGGAAGTCTCACCTGAAGGGTGGGTACAGATAGCCTCCACTGCTCTTCGGGTCCACCTGATCGCCCCGAGTACGTCCCGCCCAGTGGTCCACTTCCAGGTACCGTCCTACTCTGCACGCCTCCACCACGATCAGCGTTGTCCGTCGTCTGCAACCAACACAACGTAGTGCGGGCAAGCCCGTGCAGGGGTGAGTATAAGCTACTCATTAGGGACCCCGAGACCCTCGAAGGTCTCCCGAAATCCACAAAGGATAATACAAAAAGGAAAGATGCAACCACGAAGTAACATCTGACGCGGCTTAGGTATATGCCCATACATATACCTAAGTCATCAATTCCCGTTCGGCTCCAACGTCCGAGCCCAAGCACAACCCAGTCCACACAGGAAAGCAAACGTATACGCACACAGGATAGAACAACACAATCCACAAAGGAGAGTAAGCAGTAAATCCACACAGGATAGCTCAACACAATCCACAAAGGAGAGTAACACAAGATTCAGCTCACACAGGTATACTTCTTCGGATGACGATAAAGATGAGCACTGATCCATCTAAGTCGTCGGACCCACGAAGGATCGATAGGTAACTAACCCCCGCAATGACCCACACAGGATCGGACCCACACAGGATCGGGCCCACATAGGACCGGGCCCACGCAGGACCTGTAGGCGCTGGCTCACACAGAACCGCTGAGCGCTGACCCACACAGGATCGGACCCACACAGGATCGGGCCCACACAGGACCTTTAGCACTGATCCATGTAGGATCGCTGAGTGCAGTAGTCGTCGTAGTCCAATGATGATCTCTGCACAGTCGTCGCCGCAGTCCACTGAGGATCTCTGCACGGTCGTCGTCGGAGTCCACGGAGGATCTCTGCACAGTCATCGTCGCAGTCCACTGAGGATCTCTGCACGGTCGTCGATGTCGAAGAAGCAGTCGCAGCCAGCACGAGGGTTCCCGCACACAGCAAGCTCGTTCGGGAGGGTCTGCTCCAGGAGCCGAGAGGCTGATACATCAATTGAAACAAAGTCCTAAGTTGATGTATCCAAAAGTTTTGTATCGTCAACAGGAAATCAACGTCGCAGACGGCGCGTCAATCGGATGCCCGGTCTGAGAGTTATTGCCTTTTTCGTCCCAGGGGCCCGGTTGGTTTTTAAGGAAAAACCAACCCGACCGTACTCTACCTGCATCCAAACCTCGGCCGGAGTGTGCCAAAAGATCTGTCTCACAAAGAGTAAATCAACAAAGCTGATGGCACGTCAATCGGACGTCCGTAGCTCAAGATATGAGTGTTTCCGCTCCGAAGCCCCGGTTGGTTTCGTGTACGAACCAACCCACCCGAACTCAAAGTATTACGAAACCTTGAGTGCGATATACCGAAATGACCGACCCGATCCTAGGATCGTGTTTCCGTGGACAGAAGGTCGTTTGGAGGCCCGTAGCTCAAGATACTTCCATTTGAACGAAGTCCGTCCGAAGACGGGGGGCTGGGGCCCGGGCCGACACGGCCCGACCCCCCCCCCCCCCGGGAGTCGGCCGAACCGGGTCGACCCGACCCGGTGCGGTCCGGCCAGGGCACGGCCCGGCCGGTCGGACCGGCCTGGTCAGGTTCGGCCGAACGGGCGAACGGCCGAGGCACGCGGGGCGCCGCCCCCGCGGCCAGGTGGTGTAGCGGCCCCCCGCGTGGGGCCGCGTTGAGTCGGGACGCGGCTTCAGCCGCGTCTGAGGGCACCGGACCAGCGCGGCCGCGGGTCCGCGGGTGACACCACCGCCGTGGCATCAGCCGCGGCAGCCTGTCCGGCGGCGTGCCGGGGCGCCACCGCTCCCGGCTGCCGGCGCCGCCGCGCGGGCAGCCCCCGCCACCGGCGAGTTCCGCAGGCCACCGGGATCGTTCCGGTGGTCCGATTCTCTTCCCGTCTGCGCCATTGCTCCTCCTGCGAGTCGTTCTTCACTGTGGGATCGTCAAACATCCTTTGTGGCATGTTCCTTCGTCGCCCGTCAAATCCACACAAAATGAAGAACGGCGGAGGGTCGTCGGGCCGTGTTCGTTTGGCCCGCACCCTCCGCGTTAGAGATAAACAACGGGAGAAATTTTTTGTTCAACACATGAACCGACAATTTTAATAAAATAAAATTGTTCATTTGAAACCGTTTCTTTATCTTTTTAAAGAAACACTGACGGGAATAAAGAGGGGTATTCCAAATTATAAAATCCCTACCTCGTTGATCGTCGCGCACAGGCGTTCTTCACGGAAAAGCTCATCGCGGAAGAGAGGGATCGTCGCGTCATCGCGGGGAGGCGTCGTGTCGTCGCGGAATCCGGTGTTGAGTCGGCGAGCTCAATGGACCAAGAACAACAGATTTAAATTATAAATAATTATATCTGTGTTAAAAACCAAAAGAAAAAAACCTTGAGAGGAAATCCGAAATCACTCACCTCAAATGGTCGGTGATCGGAGATTGGAGCGGGTAATAACGTCTCGGACGGAAGCGTCGTCAATTTCCGGGTTCGGTGTTCTTCGCGTTCTTCGCAATGGAGAAGAAGATACAAGGGTCCTCTCAAATCTTCTCAACGCGCAAGTAACCAGAGGTCGATCGTTGGCCTTATTTTATTATTACGCCAACGAATTTGAAAACTGGTTAAGAAACGATCCATCAATTCGTTGAATTAATTCAACGAAAGAAACAGCCCATTTAATTCACAAAATAAACCTCCCAATTAAATGGTATGTTAAGATTTTATGAAACGCGTCAGTTGACTTTCATTAAGACGGGTTTTTGCGGGTGCGTTTCTTAGCGGAAAGAAACGGCGGGGCTCATGCGGGCCCCACATCACAAATATCCTACCAAGGGGGTAAGATATTTCTGGATAGCTTCCTATCCGGTTTAACTCAGTTAAAGCCGCCTTTAAGTGGCTTCAAGTGGCTTCTAAGTGGCTTAAGCGAAATAAAATAAAGTTGTCGCAAAATTATTTTATTTCTCAACTTTAAGCCCAAAAATTAAAAACCACAACCGAGCAAACGCAACTCCGGAAGAGGCGTTTCTAAGCGAATACCGGCGCTACGATTTCATCGGTGCCCTCAAAATTTTATTCTGGTAACCGGTTCAAAAGTTAGAAAAACCCGCTCGTCCGTTCACTGAACATACCCGAGCCAAACTTTGAAAAATGATTCGGGCACACCGGGCCTCGGAATCAAGTGCCGCCAGAAACTGCGTTCTTGTAAAACTCCAAAGAAAATTAAGAAAAAAATTTCCTTGAAATTTATGGGTCTTAACATTACTCCCACCTCAGGACTTTACGTCCCCGTAAAGATACATCAAAACTAGGGAAACAAATGTGGGTACTGAGCACGCATCTGAGCCTCCCGCTACCAAGTGCTCTCCTGGAGGTTCCCGTGCTGCCATCTGATGCGCACAAGAGGAATTGATCTCTCACGTAGGACCTGCTCTTGTCGATCCTCTATCTCCACTGGGACCTCCAAAAAAGTCGCCCCATCATCCACGTCTAGCTCCCCATAGTCAATGATGTGCGTCGGGTCATGCACGTATCTCCTCAGCTGGGATACGTGGAAGACGTCATGCACCCGGTGCAACTGAGGTGGTAGAGCCAGGCGATAAGCCACCTCGCCAACCTTGTTGAGGACCTGGAAGGGTCCGATGAAGCGTGGAGACAACTTGCCGCCTCGGTCAAATCTCCTCAAACCACGTCGAGGTGAGACCCGCAAGAAGACGTGGTCGCCATCCTCGAACTCTAGTGGCCTCCGCCTCCTGTCAGCATATGACTTATGCCGTCTCTTTTCTGTCCTCATCTGCTCCTGGATGACCTGGACCTTCTCTATCGTGGCCCGGACCATCTCTGGTCCCACAAGTGCTGACTCCCCTGGGTCTGCCCAGCACAATGGAGATCTATAAGGCCTGCTGTACAACGCCTCGTAGGGTGCCATCCCGATGGTGGAGTGGTAGCTGTTGTTATACGCGAACTCCACCAAGGGTAGGTGGTCCTCCCATCTACGACCAAAGTTGAGGACACATGTGCGGAGCATGTCCTCGACAGTCTAATTGTTCCTCTCCGTCTGACCATCCGTCTGAGGGTGAAAGGCGGTGCTCAGACGTAGCCGCATCCCGAACTCCTCCTGCAACCCCTTCCAAAGCCCGGAAGTAAAACGAGTGTCCCGGTCAGAGACAATAGTTGATGGCACACCGTGAAGTCGTACAATCTCCTGAACGTAGAGATGCCCCAAGCTCTCCACTGAGCCCTGCTCTCGGATGGGTAAGAAGTGTGCCGACTTGGTGAGTCGGTCAACAATCACCCAAATGGAGTCGTGACCTCTGGAATTGCGTGGAAGTACAGTCACAAAGTCCATAGATATCCCGTCCCACTTCCACTCCGGGACCTCCAAGGGTTGTACCAAGCCTGCTGGTACCTGGTGCTCTGCCTTCACCTGCTGGCAGGTGAGGCACCGTGAAACGAACTCTGCCACAGCCTTCTTCATGCCCGACCACCAGTGCTGTCGCCTGAGATCCTGGTACATCTTCGCCACTGCAGGATGTACCACCAAAGGAGAAGTGTGAAACTCTCTCAGCACCTCCTCTCGTAAAGAGACTGGTACCAAGGTACGTCCTCTGAAAAGGTCATCGTGCTCTACTCCAAGAGAGAAACCATCAGGTGCTTGTCCCGAGGATATCTGTGCACGTCGTGTCTCACAGTCAGCGTCCCCACGCTGTGCCTCTCTGACCCGCTGAAGAAGTGGAGGAGAGACTGTGAGAGACTGAAGGAAGGCTGCTCCGTCTCTATCCATGAATGATATCTACAAAGCGGCTAGCTGCTATGTCACCTCCTCAAGTAGCTGGATGCCCGACCTCCTGTTGAGGGCATCAGCTACCACGTTCCCCTTCCCAGGAGTATAGACTATCTCAAATTCATAGTCCTGGAGGAACTCGAGCCATCGCCGCTGTCTCAGGTTCAGGTCCTTCTGAGAGAAGATGTACCTGAGACTTTGGTGGTCAGAAAAGACTGTAAAGCGCTCGCCCATCAGATAGTGCCGCCATGTCTTCAGGGCGAAGACAACTACTGCCAACTCCAAGTCATGGGTAGCGTAGTTCTGCTCATGAGGCCTCAACTGACATGATCCGTAGGCAATCAAGGCCCTCTCCTGCATCATGACACACCCGAGTCCGGTCCCTGATGCATCGCATTAGACTACGTATCCAACTCCCTCCTCAGGCAACCTCAAGATAGGTGCGCTGGTCAACCTCTGCCTCAGCTCCTGGAAGCTCTGCTGACATCTGTCTGACCACACGAAGGGTTTCCCCTTCTTCGTCAACGCTGAGAGTGGGGCTGCAACTCTGGAGAAGTCCGGCACAAATCTCCGATAGTATCCGGCTAGGCCCAAGAAACTCCACACCTCTGTCACGCTCTTGGGTGGCTCCCAAGCTAGCACTGCCTCGATATTCGCAGGATCCACTGCAAATCCCGCCTCATAAATGACATGCCCCAAGAAGTGGACCTCACGTAACCAGAACTGACACTTCGAGATCTTTCCATAAAGCTGGTGCTCTCAGAGTGTGTCTAGTACAACAAGCAGGTGGTAGGCGTGCTCCTCCTCCGTCGTCGAGTACACCAAAATGTCGTCGATAAAGACCACCACAAATCGATTGAGGTATGGCTGGAAGATTCTGTTCATGAGGCTCATGAACACTGCTGGAGCATTGGATACACCGAAAGTCATAACCATGAACTCATAGTGGCCATACCGGCACCTGAAGGCCTTCTTCGGCACGTCCTCGTCTCGAACTCTGAGCTGATGATAGCCCGACCTGAGGTCTATCTTCGAGAACCACCGTGCTCCCTCGAGCTGGTCGAAGAGGTCATCAATCCTGGGTAGCGGATACTTGTTCCTCACTGTCACCTAGTTCAGGCGACGATAATTGACACACAGTCGCAATCTCCCATCTGCCTTCTTGGCGAACAAAATCGGGGAAGCCCAGGGTGAAACACTAGGTCGGATGAACCCCTTGCCCTGCAAGACCTCCAACTGTACCTGCAGCTCTCGAAGCTCAGCGGGGGCCATACGATATGCTGGAGTGGATATCGGGGCTATCCCGGGGTATAGGTCAATATTAAAGTCTACCTCTCTGCGAGGAGGTAGTCCTGGAACGTCGTCGGGAAAGACGTCCGCGTACTGATCCACCACTGCAGGAAAACTGGGACTCCGCACATCAACTGCTCCCAGGATGAGGCTAGCCAACTGATGAGTGATGGGCTGACCTCTCCTCTGCGTGAGTCCATCCTGTGCTGCTAAGGCTCCCTTCTCGCCGGTGAAGGTGAACCTGCTCCCGTCGGTGTGCACACATCGCACCTTGCGCCTAATGTAGTCAATCTGAGCATGGACCGTAGATAAACAATCCATGCCCAAGATGACGTCGTAAGGCCTCGACGCCACTACAAGAAGATCCCAGCCGAAGCTCTCGCCTCCTAGAGTAAGCTCACACTACCGGCACCAGTGCGTAATCGTCTATTCTGCTCCCGTAGGAGTCTCTAGCCGTAAGGATCGAGCCAACGGCTACGTCGGAATCTCTGAGCTCCGAACAAGGGAAGTGGCTATGAAAGAGTGACTCGCTCCTGTGTCTATCAGAACTGCAGAAAGGGTGGAATAGAAACAGATAGTACCTCGAGTCATCTCTAGAGCGCCGTAGTCGTAGGCCTCCGCTGCCTGGAGCTGAGCCTGTCTTTGCCCGCCAGCTCCCTGTGGTCGGGGCGGGCCTCCTGGTGGTGGTGGTGGCAGAGCCTCAAAGTGTCGCCCACCACCTGCTACTCATCCAGCTCCTCTGCCTCGCCCGCCTCCTCCCTACGGACCGCCACGGTCGACCCTCTCCCTCTGCCTGGGGGGTCCCTCCACCGTCTACTGCCCCTTTGTACGACGGGTTGGGCAGTCACGAGCCATGTGGCCCTGCCCGCCGCACTCGTAGCAATGTCTGCCTCTCGGAAGGCTGGCTCCGCGATGTGTGCCCCGCACCGCTGAGCCAGTGTCCCGGGGTCATCTGCCGGAAGGCCTGGTCTGCCTGGAACCCTGAGTCATCTGTCGGCTACATGCTTCCAAAGACTCCGCTATCTGCCACCCTGCGGCAGGTCTCGTTGCGGACTCAGCCAGGAAGCTCTCGATCAGAAGGGCTCGCTCCAGCACTCCTGCCTGGGTCAGGATGCTGAGGGAGATCAGCGATGCCCTGATCTCGTGTCTCAATCCCATATTGAAGGTCCAGGCCCGGAAGAAGGGGTCTCGTACCATGTCTGTTGAGTACCGAGAAAGGTCGGTGAACCTCGCCGCGTACTGAGCGACCGTCAAGCTGCCCTGCCGCAGCTGAAGAAGCTCCTGGATGCGCATCGCACAGAGGGTGGTCGGGACGAACTCTGAGCGGAAGAGGCTCTCGATGTTCGTCCAGATGAGGGTGGCCTCATCGTGTACCTGGAGCGTCAGGCTCCACCATCGTCCCGCTGCTGCGTGCAGTAGGCTCGCGGCGAGGATCACCATGAGGTCTGCTGGTGTCCTCACTAGCCTGAAAACTCGGACGACCGCCTCCAGCCAATCCTCGGCTGCCTGGGGGTCCAACTCCCCACGGATCCTGGGTGGTCGCTGGGGCTGGAACTCGTGCAGAGCTCCGAGGCGTCGTGCGTCGTCAGCTGTCAGTGCTGGAAGCATTGGGGGCTCGGAGGGTAAAGGTACCGCCGGTGCCTCTGCTGTCAACGGGCCCTGTACCGAGGCCTCGTCGCTCGGTGGGCTGTCATCGCACACTACACTAGGAACCCTAGCTGGCTACTGTCGTAGTGCCATCCTAAAAAGGAAACAAGTGCACCACGGTCAGAACAGTTTACCTGGTGAGCTGACACAAGTAATCATAAAGAAAACTTGAAACACAAATGCAATCAATGTTTTCGTGCATTAAGTTGGAAATCAGAAGTCAGGGTCCTGGTGTACGGATACGTCGGCCGCCACACCAAAACTGGACTCCCTGGACTGATAACCACACTCAATACGCTAAACATTATTGCTTCACATAGATGAAAGATCAGAGTCTGCGGTATAACCAACCTCCTCTAATACCAATTTGTCACGACCCGTCCTTGGGGCCCGTGCCATGTCTACCCCAATCCCGCCTTCCATAGGCCAGGGGCTAGCGACTAGCACCAAGGCGTAAATCCCAACAAAAAGGGAAGGCATTTCCTTTGAAAATTAAACAAGCACCACAGAGTAAGAAAGAGGAAAAGTAAACACTAAGTAAAAACTGTACAAGCTATGCTGAAAGTTAAAGGGGCCGAAAATACAAGCCCAACTGTAAAGTACAACTAAACGGATAAACAGCAACTGGAAAGGGAAAACTGCAGCGTTGAGCCGTCCTCTGGAAGTCCCACCTGAAGGGTGGGTACAGATAGCCTCCACTACTCCTTGGGTCCACTAGACCGCCCCGAGTATGTCCCGCCCAGTGGTCCACCTCCAGGTACCATCCTGCTCCGCACACCTCCACCACGATCAGCGTTGTCCGTCGTCTGCAACCAACACAACGTAGTGCGGGCAATCCCGTGCAGGGGTGAGTATAATCTACTCAGTAGGGACTCCGAGACCCCCGAAGGTCTCCCGAAATCCACGAATGATAATCCACAAAGGAAATATGCAATCACGAAGTATCATCTGATTCGGCTTAGGTATATGCCCATACATATACCTAAGTCATCAATTCCCGTTCGGCTCCAACATCCGAGCCCAAGCACAAACAAGTCTACACAAGAAAGCAAACGTATACCCACACAGGATAGACCAACAAAATCCACAAAGGAGAGTAAACAGTAAATCAACACAGGATAGCTCAACACAATCCACAAAGGAGAGTAACACAAGATTCAGCTCACACAGGTATACTTCTTCGGATGACGATAAAGATGATCACTGATCCATCTAAGTCATCGGACCCACGAAGGATCGATAGGTAACTAACCCCAACAATGACCCACACAGGATCAGACCCACACAGGATCGGGCCCACACAGGACAGGGCCCACGCAAGACCTGTAGGCCCTGGCTCACACAGAACCGCTGAGCGTTGACCCACACAGGATCGGACCCACACAGGATCAGGCCCACACAGGACCTGTAGCACTGATCCACGTAGGATAGCTGAGTGTAGTAGTCGTCGCAGTCCACTGAGGATCTCTGCACAATCGTTGCCGCAGTCCACTGAGGATATCTGCACGGTCGTCATCGGAGTCCACGGAGGATCTCTCCACAGTCATCGCCACAGTCCACTGAGGATCTCTGCACGGTCGTCGCTGTCGAAGAAGCAGTCGCAGCCAGCACTAGGGTTCCCGCACACAGCAAGCTCGTTTGGGAGGGTCCGCTCCACGAGCTGAGAGGCTGATACATCAACTGACACAAAGTCCGAAGTTGATGTATCCAAAAGATCTGTATCGTCAACAGGAACTCAACGTCGCAGACGGCGCGTCAATCGGATGCCCGGTCTGAGAGTTATTTGCTTTTTCGTCATAGGGGCCTGGTTGGTTTTTAAGGAAAAAACCAACCCAACCGTACACTACCTCCGGCCAAACCTCGGGCGGAGTGTGCCAAAAGATCCTTCTCACAAATAGGAAATCAACAAAGCTGACGGCACGTCAATCGGACGTCCGTAGCTCAAGATATGAGTGTTTCCGCTCCGAAGGCCCGGTTGGTTTCGTGTACGAACCAACCCCGCCGAACTCAATGTATTTTGAAACCTTGAGTGCGATATATCGAAACGACCATCTCGATCCAATGATCGCGTTGCCGCTGACAGCAGGTCGTTTGGAGGCCCATATCTCATGGTACGGCCATTTGAACGAAGTCCGTCTGAAGACGGGGGGTACGGGCCCGGGCCGACCCGGCCCGACCCCCCCGGGAGTCGGCCAAACCGGGTCGGCCCGACACGGTCCGACCCATTCCGGTCCGGTTCGGCCGAACGGCCGAACGGCCGAGGCACGCGGGGCGCCGGCCCCGTGGCCAGGTGGTGTCGCGGCCCCCCACGTGGGGCCGCGTTGAGTCAGGACGCAGCTTCAGCCGCGTCCGAGGGCACCGGACCCGCGCGGCTGCGGGTCTTCTGCTGACGCCGCCGCCGCGGCGCCCCCGCTCCTGACTGCCGGTGCCGCCGCTCCCGGCGGCCCGCGCCGCCGGCGAATTCTGCGGGCCACCGGGATCATTCCGGTGGTCTGATTCTCTTCCCGTCTGCGCCATTGCTCCTCCCTGGAGTCGTTCTTCACTGCGGGATCGTCAAACATCCGTTGCAGCACGTTCCGTCATTGCCCGTCAAATCCACACAAAATGAAGAACGACGGAGGGTCGTCGGGCCGTGTTCGTTTGGCCCGCACCCTCCGCGTTAGATATAAACAACGGGAGAAAATTTTTGTTCAACACATGAACCGACAATTTTAATAAAATAAACTTGTTCGTTTGAAACCATTTCTTTATCTTTTTAAAGAAACACTTACGGGAATAAAGAGGGGTATTCCAAATTATAAAATACCTACCTCATTGATCGTCGCGTACGGGCATTCTTCGCGGAAAAGCTCGTCGCGGAAGAGAGGGATCGTCGCGTCGTCGCGGGGAGGCGTCACGTCATCGCGGAATCCGGCGTTGAGTCGGCGAGCTCAACGGACCAAGAAAAACATATTTAAATTATAAATAATTAAATCTGTGTTAAAAACCAAAAGAAAAGAACCTTGAGAGGAAATCCGAAATCACTCACCTCAAACGGTCGGTGATCGGAGATCGGAGCGGGGAAGAACGTCTCGGACGGAAGCGTCGTCGATTTCCGGGTTCGGCGTTCTTCGCGTTCTTCGCGTTCTTCGCGTTCTCCGTGTTCTTCGCAAGGGAGAAGAAGATAAAAGGGTCCTCTCAAATCTTCTCAACGTGGAAGTAACCAGAGGTCGAGCGTTGGCCATATTTTATTATTACGCCAACGAATTTGAAAACTGGTTAAGAAACGATCCATCAATTCGTTGAATTAATTCAACGAAAGAAACATCCCATTTAATTCACGAAATAAACCGCCCAATTAAATGGTCTGTTAAGATTTTAAGAAACGCGTCAGTTGACTTTCATTAAGACGGGTTTTTGCGGGTGCGTTTTTTAGCGGAAAGAAACGGCGGGGCTCGTGCGGGCCCCACCTCACAAATATCCTACCAAGGGGGTAGGATATTTCTGGATAGCATCATATCCGGTTTAACTCAGTTCAAGCCGTCTTTAAGTGGCTTCAAGTGGCTTCCATGTGGCTGAAGAGAAATAAAATAATGTTGTCACAAAATTATTTTCTTTCTCAACTTTAAGCCCGAAAATTAAAAACCACACACGAGAAAACGCTACTTGGGAAGAGGTGTTTCTAAGCGAATACCGGCACTACGATTTCATCAGTGCCCTCAAAATTTGATTACGGGCACCGGTTCAAAAGTTAGAAAAACCCTCTAGTTCGTTCACGGAACGTACCCGAGCCAAACTTCGGAAAATTATTCCGGGCAAACCGAGCCTCGGAATCAGGTGCCGTCAGAAACTGCGTTCTTGTAAAATTCCAAAGAAAATTAAGAAAAAAATTTCCTTGAAATTTACGGTTCTTTACAATTTATGTACATATATATGTATTTCATACACTTAATTACATTCAATTCAATAAGGAAATGAAAACAGCGTCCATGCATACGTACAGCCTACCGTCTCAATGAACGGTGTATTTCTTTCCATTTATCGATCTATTATATATATGTATATTATGAATATATATTATATATAAATAATGTTTTAATTTCTGTATGTAATTAATCATGATTTAAGTAATCATATGAATAATTACAAGTTAAAACACGAATGACAAATGAAATGATTTTACCCAAAATGCTACTTTAACATGAATTTACAAAAGAACGGGTAATATAAAGTCATAAGTGAACCATATATGATATAATAACAATGAATATGATTCTGTAATAAGTCAATGAAATTATCAAAATCATTATACAGGAGTTTTGGATATGTACGAATCATATCAGACCTAAGGTAAGGGATAATTTTTCAAATCTCATTTTTTTTCCGAGATTGCTTATTCGTAAGTATTTACTAGGGTTATTGAAATCGTCAATGTCTGAGTTTTATAAAAGTTCTTTCATGAATGTTTAATGTAATTTTTACATATTTTTGACTTTTTGAATTTTACTACATGTTATGTAAGGAATCTTTCTTTTGTTTAAGTTACAAGGTACTTTTTGACTTTTCTGGAAAAAGTACGAGAAGAATGTTTTTTTAAGTTACGGTATGAAATGATTTTTACAAATTTATAAAGCCTTATTTTCATGAAGCTTCCTCCAAAAGATTTCATGACTATTTGCAAAAAATATCCTTCTTTTAAAATTGCATGACATTTTGTGAAAAGAAATTGATTTATAATAAGAAAGGATATTTTACTCAAGAATTCAATTCAAGTGTTTTATCAAAACCATTTTTATCTAAGATGACATTATTTCATATGTTTCAAGTATAATGTCTCTATTATTTACATGGTTTAACTTTTTTTATTATAAAATGATATCCAATTATTTTATATGGATTATGTGATGATGGGATGATGTTTATGAAACCCATTTTATTTATTGGGTTATTATAAATGATGTATGTTTATTTTGTGGCACAAGTAAGAATGATTTCATTATGAGATGGGTGGGACCTATATCTCCCTCCAATTCATTGGGTAAAGATTTATATATCATGATATAGACATGGCTGGAATGGTATGTTAATCCGGTTCAGTATTACAGGACTGGAACGAGGAGTGAACTTGATTCAGAAAGGGACAGTGTCCACTAAGTTGGTCCTGGAAGCAATGGCATGGCTACTATGTAAATAATTACATGTGCTTAATGGATTCCACAGTTACATGTTTTATTCCCATGCTATTTTAACATGATTTATGTTCCATTATGATCTATGCCTTATGTACTTACACGGTTTATGTCTTTGCTCAATATTTTGATGTTTAAACATTATTTTCATGTTTTTAAGTTCAAATGTATATAGTATGATTTATTTCATCCATGCTTACCCTTACTGAGCATTTGAGCTCACCCTTTTTATGTT
Source organism: Viscum album (assembly GCA_963277665.1). Lineage (NCBI taxonomy): Eukaryota > Viridiplantae > Streptophyta > Magnoliopsida > Santalales > Viscaceae > Viscum > Viscum album. The sequence continues at coordinate 2,011,623,111 of OY728153.1, read as the reverse complement.
TTATTTTCACCCAGGATTAAAAGAAATGTTTTAGGTAAGGAAACAAAAAGTGGTAGATCTTTATTGGAGATGTTGAAGATCATTCACCATGATTTGAATATTACGTTCCATGTTTCCAAAGACACTAAAATATTACAGTCCTTGTGTGTCTGTTTTTGTTATCTGTTGAGTATTCCGCAAAAGTAATGTAATATCTATGTACGTCATGCTTTGGTTCTCTACACCTTGGGTCATCCAACCCCAGGTCAATTAAGCTCTCAAGATCCCCCTCTACCACTTAGAAGCCTTAACATAGGCTGAAGGAACTTCAAGATGTCCTTTTGGTTCAAACCAAAGGGAGTTCCCCGAAGTAAAGATAACATGTTCTCTTATGTTATTTTGTTTTAATTTACATCTCCAACCCCCTAAACTCATTTTATTCTTTTTCATTTAAAAAAACACCAGTATCCTAAATATATTAGGATTTTTTATGAGATGAATTAAAACTACACTTTCACACACCTCCATATAATGGGTAAAGAAAATACTGTTTATGAGGTTGGAATACTAACGCCTCACGAAACGATGATTGTTCAATAATCTCCTATCGCCTCTTATGGTGGCCATTAAGATGGAAATTTACATATATATGATAAAAATTATGTTTATGTTTTATTTATGTTCATGTATTTTTCATTTATATCATACCTTTATGGGTTCCATTATCGGTAAACGCAATAATTTCATTTGAGGAAGAGTGGACTACCGCCTCCTCTAAGTGATATGACTCGTTACTCTCATATGTGGGATGTATAAAGGATGGTGTTCATGATATTATATATTATATTATACTTTAATTATAATATACCTATTTATAATTATTGTTTAATTCAATTAATATAATAAATAGAAGTGAAAGTAGCGTTCATGCGTACGTATGGCTTACCGTCACCATGAACAATACATTTCATTTCTTTCGTCTAAATATTATGTACTACAAAACATACATGAATATACGTGATATATATGATATATATGATATCTAAATTAGGAATATCATTTTGTATATAATTAAATATTGACCACATCGACAACATGTAATTATAAGAAGTGCATTTTTTATTGAATTACCAAATTTCGACAGAAAGACCATTATTAACTTAAATGATTACATAATGTTTATAACATTATTATAAGTTATATAAAAGGAATAATAAACATGAAAAAGGTTCTTAAGAAATTATAAATTATGAATATTCTGTTATTCGGGAGATTAAATAACTAATAGATCAAGTCATACATGAGGTGAGGGACTTCGACTCAATCTCCTTTCATTGAGGCATATTTTGTTTTAAACACGATCTCATTTTATACGATGTATAAACCCCTTTGACATTTACATTTATTAAAAAAGAATCTTTTTATATGATGTGTTTTACTAAATGAAAATAAGTAATGTCTCTTTTTAACGTAAGTGGTTACAATGAACTTTCCACTACCACGAGTACTATTTGATCGTGGGATTCCTTTACAAGCCATAATGTTTTCAAAAGGGATGTAAATACCATTTAGTCTTTTTTACTTATATTTTCATTGAAAATGGTCTTGATAATGGATTGATTATTTCAATATATTTAAATGATATACTTTGATAAAAATGTGGAAATTCTGTCATTCCATTATATTTGTTTTATGTATTTTTAATATTTATGGTTATTGGGAATTTTTACATATACAGGTGGTTCCGTGATAAACCTAGGGTTCTTGAGCCCAAGATAGATCTGCAATGCATTGGGTAATGTAATGGAGGCAAACGAGAAAGTTTCTCTTTATAGATTTACGGAATATACAATTCTGTTTATTCATAATGTTACTCCCTACGTAGCTATGATAGCTACAATGTAAGTATGATATGGATGCCACAAGTTAATTTTATGATTTATATTTTATATGTTTTAATCATAAATTTTATGGTTTCATGAGGTATTTTAAAGAGATTATGTTATGTACGAAATGATGATCTAATGTTTATTTCATTATTTTATAACCCTTACTGGGAATTTTATGCTCATCCCATGTTTTGAAATGTTTTAACAGGATGGAAAGATAAATAGGGTCAAGGATGGGATCAAGGAAAAGTCATGTTGTCTAAAACATGCGACTAGACATGACTCTTTATTTTGAAGAGTTTTTATTTTATGAAAAAATGGATACTGGGTAGAACTGTATGCCTTGTAATATTTGAGATTTAATGTAATAGTTATGTCCTAATTCTCTAAAACTCTAAACCTGAATATATCCCCAATATGAATTATTCATTTAATTCATGATTTTGTAATGTTTATGGTTGGGTCATTATAATTGGTATCAGAGGTCAGTTTAGACAATATAAGAAGTTACGCTATTGTTAAATTAATACCCATAAATTAATTTATATTAATATTGAAATGATATAGCATTTACATATTACCATGTTGCTTCACCTAAAATATTTATATTTTCAGAGTGGTTTTCTGTAGAGGAACTAGATCAGCTATGCTGGAATGACATTTGATGGAAGGAAACCTTCCAAATCCGCAACCTGAGATGGTCGGAATCAGAACTGACCACTATTTTGTAGTGATGGCACAATTTTCTAACTCTATAAATTGTGGTGGTATCAATGTAACACCCCAGACTTCCCCAATATGGTTCCCTTTGAATTATTAAATAGCTTGCATTGTTTGCAACTACAAGATTATAACACACTATGACCTATCAAACTAGCCATTATGAATACTAATAACCACTTTTATGAAATTTTATAAATCTTATTTTTCAAAATTATCTTAATTTTTGAATTTGGAATATCGAAATTATCTTAAGGTCCTTTTTGATATTTTTCTGAAAACATCCAATTTTCTAATGAATAGTGAAAAACACTGCGTTATTGGTTAAAACTGATAATTTATTTAAATAATTATTTATTTTATTTAAATTATTTTTAGTTCAGAATAGATTCTTAATACATATATAGTTTCAATTTAATTCATTTTAGTAATTTTATAATAGTTTTAGATATTTATATATATATATATATATATATTATTAAACTTTTTTCACCTTTCATCTACCTTCTTGGAGCATTTTCAAATTTTCATAAAACATAATTTTACCATTTCTATGATTTGAATTTAAAAAATCCAATAGACACGGTAAATCTATGTTAGAAAAATGGTGTTCAATAAGATGAAAATAAATTTTTGTAAATAGTAACTTTTGACTTTTATTTACCACGATTAAAAGTAAATAGTTTAATTAAGAGTAAAAATGATATCATAAATACCCTTCCACATGTAAAAATTCTATTAGATTAGAATAATTTCAATATAAAAACACTTATGAATAAAATATGACCCCCTTGGTCTACTTGGATTAGATTAGAACATTTATTATTATTTTATTTAAAGATGAGTTAAAAGAGTTAAATTTAATGATTAATAATTAATCCATTTTTAATTCAGGGTAACACACAATATAAATTCGACTATAAATATCCATTAGAAATATCAAATAATTTCCTACATAATTGTATTTTATTTATAATTTATATAAATAATTTAATTTAATTTATTTATTACAAAATGATGATGTAATAATTAATATAATAATGAAATATTAAAATAAATTATATTATAAATATCCAAATAAATGTAAACTATGACTTATGATAAATTAAATTAATTTTATAGATTAATATCAAATGTTATGGTTGGTAAAATAAATTTTACTCGAAGTGATAATGTTTTAATGGATTTCAAAAAAATTCAAATACTAAATAGTGTCAAAATTGACATAATTGAGTTTTTAAAACAAATGCTATATTATTAATTGATATAATATTCCAAAAAGTCTAAGGTTCGTCAAAAGGACTTAGATAATGTTATATATATTAATTATGAAGTACATGGGTTCTCTTGGCTTGTTATAGAATGTTTATTAACCACATAATATACAAATACAAAGAGACATGGTAAATATCATACTATCTAACTAAGAGTTAAATCTAATAGATAAGGATAATATGGTGATTAAAACCTATCCAAAACCTATTGGTTGAAAGTTTTTCGACCCCTACCCACATTATCCTAGAAACAAATCATTATGGAGAAATTATAAATTGAAAATGAATTTATTATAATAGTATATTTCAAACTTTTCCTAAAGTGACCCTCATATCTCTTATAATAGGGTACTTCCCCTTCTATTAATTTTACTCCTCCAAATTCATTTGACTCGCCCATATCCTACCCAGATATCCTCCCAATATTCATCCCTTCATCATAGAGGCCTTACATTGGTTAGAAATCAAATCTATGAATCCCTTTTGATCAAATCAAAAGGAAGAACCTGAAGAAGAGATAAATATTTAATCAAATTATTCATGTTCTTTTCTTCTTCCACTTACTCTTTCTTTGTTGTTTCCATTATTAAATAATAAATCCAATATATTCTATATAAATTGTTTTTATTATAAAAATTTTACCATCATATTCATTATTATATCAATCATATGAATGACAATGTCACCATACATGCGTACCTACTTATTACCGTATCCTTGTCGTGGTGTTGTTTGTTATTCAAACACTTAATTATTTTTATGCGTATAATAATAAGTATAACTATTGTAAATAATAAATATAACACGTTAATGATTATATATATATGATATACCATCCAATTACATATGATTTCGCCATCAATATAATGATATTGTCGCTTGTGGGTAGGTATGGATTACTGTCTCCACGAACGCGATGAGATTCATTCCCCATCATAATAATTCATGAATAATGGTCATTTTATAATTGAAAATAATATTAAATAACTTAATATAATATTTAATATGAATAAAATACATCATATAAACAACAAACATAGCTTACATAACTGAGCATATAAAGGAAAACGAATCAGTTAACACCCAAAATGATGATACTACAAAAAATATTATTTACAAAGAAATATTATATGATCATATATGTTTTCGTATTTTTGTATATTAATCATGAATAATTTCATTAAAATGTTCTTACTATTATACAATAGGTTAAAATACCACTTACTAAGGAAAAATACAATTCAAGTGTTAATTTTACAATCTATTTATTATCTGAGGTTGTTTTTATGATAGTATCTACTAAGACATCTTTATCTTCCACATCCATGTTTCATAAAAATTCAATTAAAAACAGTTTTTATATTTACTAGACTATGGGATAATTTCATTTATACCCTTATTTGACCACAACTTATTTGAAAAAAATTGTTCAGTAATTTTCCAAACAAGGTACCTTATGACCTTCGCGACAAAATTAAGGCATGAATGCAATTGTTGAACATATATGGTGAGTGCGGCTATTTGCTGTCGTTATAACATTATCAAAGCGTCCCATACAAGCTTTTAAAAATATTTTCAAAATAAAATTTTTCTTATATAATTATATTCCTTTTAAATGATTTCAAAATAGGAAGATATATTTCTCTAGATAAAGTTTTGATTTAATCTATGTCACCATCCTTTGATTTATTTTAAGCCTGTTTGAAGTCGATTTATTATGATAAAAATATTCCGTATTTTACTAAATTTGTTATGATATTTTTGACTTTGGATGTGTTATTTTTACATCATTCATGGATTATTGTTAATGTATTGACATTTTTAGTGCATGTTTTCGAATAATTATTTATTTTATGTTTAAACTTTTTCATATGAAGAATGAATTAGACTTAGTAAGTAATGGGTTGTGCCCGCTATAACTCCTCAATGCATCAATATGCCTCATGAGAAAAACTATTGTCTTGGCACAAGGCCTTGATAAAATATTATTTGTATTCTTGCCACAAGGACATGACTATGTGGTTATGAGGTATGACATTATTATTTCATCATTCTGAAAGTGGATATTTATATTGCATGTGATTATTCAACTTGTATAATATCCATGTGAATAAGTAAATGGAATTATTTGATTTTATCTTTTCCACATTATACTGATGTTTATGTTTAAAAGAATTTTGTGTTAGTCTTATACATTGCTGTAAATGTTTATGCTTATTTATGAAAGTTTCTACTATTTTGTTGTCCTCACTAAGCATCTGAGCTCACACCTTTCTATGTTTTAATTTTCCCAGGAGGGGAAGATATATTTTATTGTTGACCAATAGGGATAGGATAAGGATATAAGTGTGTTCAATGGGGAAAAAATGTTGTTGATGTTTTCATTTCATGATGTAATGTAAAACTTTTTAATGTATCAAATACTTCCAAGGCAAATAAACATATAAGTCTTTCAACACATTATTCCTTGTTTCATTCCAATTTTATTTAATAAGGCTCCAACTCTGGATAACTGGGATTGGGGTATTACAATCCATGCATGAAATTATCCAGATCAACCATAGAGGCACATGTTAGTAGTTGATCATTTAATGTGGAAACATCCCCCATCATTCAGAGGGTCATCTGGCCCTATGCCAGGTGAAGGGTGGATTAAATCACTGGAGAAAATTTTGAATGTCATGGGGTGTTCAGAAAATCAAAAGGTTAGTCTTGTTGTTTACCATTATTAAGGTGAAGCTGATCAGTGGTGGTCGATGGTGAAAAATATCAAGGATAGTGATTTGATTGATTCTCATTATTTGGATGAATTCAAATGTATGTTTCTTGAGAAAAATTTTCATAAGGTGGTTCATCTAAGGATCAAAAAATAATTTTCAGAATTAAGGAAGGAAGATGATTTAGTGGCAACTTATGAAGAAAAATTTACTCGACTGGCAATGTATGCTCAAAATTTTATTTGTGATCTTGAACATATAATCAACTATTTTTTACATTGGATTAAAGAAAATTTATCGAATGGATTTAACATCCCATGGGATCAAAAGTTATGAAACACTTGTTTGATGTGTGGAGAAGGTGTAAATGTGGTTTTATAATGAACAGGTGTTCTTTAACAAACAGTCGAATAAGATGTCAAGGTGGCAGGAGAAATGGAATAACTACTCAAAAACTAATAATGATCAGAAACATAAGATTACAGTTTGTGAAAGTTTTGGTAAAAAGCATGGTTGGGAATGTCTTTGGAATTTTGTAATATTCTTCCAATGTGGTAAAATGGGACATAAAACTCATAATTGAATTGAATGATGTAGGCTAATGGGAAGAGAAAATATTATTTAAAATCAAAAAAAATTAAGTGAAATAAAATGGGTCATTATGAAAATGAGTGTCCAATGAAGAACCCAACCGAGGGAAAGTAGTCAAACTACAAGCAGAAAGGGGTGGTGATATCCTTTGAAATTACTTTAGTAGATGTTGGGCCATCAAATGAAGTATTATCAGGAATTTTTGTTGTTGTTAAGATTATGTCAATGTGTTGTTTGATACTAGGTCTACACATTCATTCATTTCTGAGAAGTTTTGTAGTAAATTGTGAATTCCATATCAATATATCAATCCTAAAATTTTGAATAAAACACATGAAGGAAATTTTGACACAAAAAGAAATTATATGAAACTACTTGTCCTTTTTTGCAGAAAGAATCTTCCTGCAAAACTTATTGTTTTTCCTCAAGTATAGTTTGATGTTATTTTGGGTATAGATTGGATTTCTTTTTATCATTATTCGATTAACTGCATTCTTAAAGAAGATTATTTTCAGAATTATTTTCGGTTTGTGTACAAGAATGTTCCCTTACTTTTGATAACATATCAGGAAGCTGAGAAACTAGTAAAAATGGAAATGAATTTTACCTTGCACATATTGTCGAAAATAAAAGAACTATTCATATTGATGATGTTATAGTTGTAAATGAGTACATTGATGTTTTTCCTGATGTGTTTCTAGGTATTATACATGAATAGGAAGTTGAATTAACTTTTGAATTAGTTCTTGAAGCTAATACAATTTTAAAACCCCCTTATCAACTGTGTCAAATTAAACTTTTATAGTTAATGAAGAAATTATGAGAGTTAAAGATAGAGGTTTCATTCGACCTAGCACGTCACTATGGGGTTCAATTGTCTTGTTTTTAAAAAGGAAATATTGTTCAATGATACATTTCATTGATTATAGAGCATTGAATAACATCACTGTTAAAAAAAGTATCCTTTGCCTCGTACTGATGAATTTTTTGATCAGCTCTAGGGAGCTCGGTATTTTTTCAAAGATTGTCTGGAGGTCGGGGTACCATCAGTGGAAAGTAAAATAAGTAGACATTCCGAAGATCATGTTTTGTACTAGATATGACCATTCTGAATTTATTGTTATGCCTTTTTTAAACCAATGCACTTTATGTATTGATGGATCTTTTGAATATAATTTTTCATGAGTTCTAGGATATGTTTTTTGTTGTGTTCATTTATGATATTTTGGTTTATTAAAAATATAAATAGTATCATCGATGTCATTTTACGGGTTTTCTTACAAACCTTAAGAGAAAAGAAAATATTTGAGAAATTCATAAAGTGTTATTTTTGGTTACGAATGATTTCTTTCATTAGTCAAATTATTTAAAAAAATGGCATAACTATTGATCTGGCTAAAAAAAGTAGTTGATGAATGGCCAAGAACCACTATTATATCTGAGATCTATAGATATATTGTTTTGGCAGGTTATTACTATAGGATTGTTCTTAATTTTTCACGGTTATCTAGTCCAATGACTATGTTTACATGAAAAGGTGATATGTTCATATGAAAAAATGAATGTGCTGATTATTTTCAGGAATTGAAAAGAAGATGGTGAATGCTCCAATTTTTTAACTACATTAGAGAAATGGTAATTTTTTATTTACAATGACGCTTCGTTGAAAGGAAATGGATGTGCCCTTATGAAAAATGGTCAAGTAATTTCTTATGCTTCACATTAGTTGAATCCCCATGAGTAAAATTACCCTACACATGATTTTAATTCGTTGTTATTTTTTTTCTTTAAAAATTTGGAGGCATCATTTGTATGGAGTAAAATATGAAATATATACTGACCACAAATTTTTAAATTATATATTCACTCAGAATTAATTGAACATGGGAAAGAGGAGATAGTTCGAATTAATCAAATAATATGATTTCATGTTCCATTATCATTTGGGAAATAAAAATAATGTGTATGATGCTTTGAGTCAAAAAAGTTTCAGTGAAATAATCTCTATCAAACAGAATAATGAAAGAAGATAAGGAAGACAATGAGTTGCAGAAAAAGATAGAGTTGGTCAGGAGGGTAAGTTGCCTGAATTTTATGTTAATATTGAATATTTTTTTGTGATTGGAAAAAGATTATGTGTGCCTTGTGATTCACATTTGAATAAAGTGTTATTATTTTAAAATCATTGTTATTACTTTTCAGTGCCTCCTAGTCATACTAAGATGTATAGATATCATTATAAATATTACTCATGGGATGGAATGAAAAGATATATTGCTAATTTTACTATGAAGTTGTCGATTTTTCAGATGGTTAAATTAGTTTGGTAGTTAAAGAACGTGATGCTTTAGTATTTACCGGTTCTAGAGTGGAAATGGGAAAATATATACATAGAAATTGTTGTGGGATTACTGAAAATATCTATGGGTAATAATTCAATTAGGGTTATTATTGATTAGTTGACAAAATCATCTCTTTTCCTTCCTATTCTATAAAAATTATCTCTGAATCAACTTTCTCGGCTGTAAGATAAATATATAATCAGGTATATTGGTGTTCCTCTCCAACTTGAATCAGATTGTGATCCCACCTTTACTTTTATCTTTTGGAATGTATTTCAAAAATCGTTGGGTACTGAATTAAATTTTTGGATATCTTTTCATCCGCAATCATATGGAAAGTCAGAGCTATCAATGTAGACCTTAGATAATATGATATTTTCCTTTTCACTATATTATAGGGAAGTTGGGACCAACATATTTCATTGGAGGAATTTTATTATAATAAAAGCTTTAGTTACAATATAAAGATGGATCCATTTGAGGCATTATATGGGAAGTGGTGTCGAACTCTAGATTATTTGGATGAAGTAGGTGAAATAATGCAGATGGGAACAGAATTTAATGAAGAGATGGCAGAAAAGGTTTTGCGGATTCAGAAACACCTGAGAATAACTCAATGCATGAAGAAACGTTATGCAGATAACCGAAGGAATGATCTTTTATTGAGGTAGGTGATCATCTCTATCTCAATGTTTCTCCATAGAAAAGTGTGATGTATTTTGGTATGATGGTAATGTTTAGTCCAACGTTTATTGGACCATACGAAATCCTGGGAAAAGATGTATCAATTTCTTATAGAGTACCTTTAACTCCAAGTTTCTCCCAGGTACACAATGTTTTTCACGTTTCAATTTTGATAAATTATATGCTACTTCTATCTCATGTTTTATGTCTATAGTTAGTTCAGTTTGAAGAGAATGATTCTTATATTGAAAAATCATTCTAGATTATTGACCATAAAGAGAAAGTGTAGAGAAATAAGGTTATTTTCCAGCTAACGATTTTGTGGAAAAAACATATGGTTGAAGAGGTATTGTGGGAATATTAAAAAGTTATGAGGGATAAAAATACCGATTATGTTGATAACTAAATAAAATTACAGGGACGTGATTTCCAAGGTGGGGGGGATGTAACATACTCGGTAAATAATTAAATAAAACCTTTTCATTATAATAAATATTTTATGAATTATATTATAATTTTACTTTAAAAGAGTTTCTATGTTCAATGGCGTACCTGATACGCAACAATGAGTTTCATTGAAATCTTACATTGCAGAATAATAATATAATATTATTATTTTAAATATTAGTTAACGCCTCTCCATTATAATGGTGGGAATGAACAAAACTAACTACAATATTATTATACATTTTTGTTAAATGTTTTAACTGTTATCAAAGAAAAGATAGAGGCTTAAAATGTGAATTAATCTAATTTTAAGCATAAATACTCTAATGTTCATTAAAAGGTCGATCTACAACATTATCATGGAGAACCCTCTTTTAATCTTGTTTTGGTCACTTTTAAATTTAATATTTTAAAAAATAAAATTCTTCTTTATAATCGGGGCATCAAAATTATTTTTTGTTAAAATTTTGGTATTTTTCAGATAAAATTCATTTTTTGATGAATAGTCAAAATCCCAGTAATTTAATTCAAAAATTCCTTTTAATAAAATTTATTTATATGGTTAGATTATCTTTTTATTTTGTTTTAAAGTGTAATTAGATATTATTTTTACCATTTAATTAGATTTTGTTCATTGGGATTAATATCACTTTTAAATTAGACTTAAACAAGTATCAATCTTTTGATAGTTTATATTTCTAAAAAATGAAATTTTGTTTTGACAATGGTAATTAAATTTAAAATAATTAATCGAAAGTCTATGTTTTGAATTTATTAAATTATACATCAATTTTGAATTTGAAGTATATAATATATCTTAGGCTGAATTTTTGATAGTTTTTTAAAAAACATCAATTTTGGATTAATATTGAAACCACTAAGTAGTTGTTTAAAACTGACATTTTTATTTAAATGAAATTTTACTGCTTTTTGGATAGAATTTCTAAAATCAAACTGATAATTTTTATATTATTAAGTAAAATTTGGATCAATAAGATGAAAATATTTTTTTTGTGAATAATAACTCTTGATTTTAGGTTACACCGGTTAAAGGTAAATAGGGTAATTCAAGGTAAAAAGAATATTATAATAATAAAAAATTATATTAACACTTGTCATAGACTTATTATATGAGTCATGGGTGACCATGGTAATCCATTGTCTAAATTTGGGACCCCATGGAGCCACATAAGAGTTATAATTACTCATTGCAATAATTAATTTAATGTAAAGGAAAAAATGAACGAAACAAATATCTTTTAGTAAATTAATTTTTACAAGGGATTGTCTATGTATTATTTTAGACAATAAATAATAATTGTAAAGATAAAATTATTTTTGACATCATGGTATTTTGTTTATAAATTTAAGATAATAAATAAATAATATTATTTTTCACACAATAATGATTGAGTGCTTACCTCATTAATAAATGTTTTAAATTTATAATATTATAATGATTAAAATAGTATCCAAAAATAGTACAATTATTATTGGATGATTTTATTTCGACCATGAGTAATCTTAGGTTATACGTTAATATGTTTTGGACCTTTAGAAACCGAATCTCATTATATAATAAAATAATATTTTCACACTTTCCTAAAAAACCCCTCCTACCCCTTATAAAAAGCTCTCTTCTCTAACTGATTAATCACACCTATCAAGCCCCTTGGCTCTTCCCAACCCTTCCCAAAAAAGATCTCAGGATCCCTCTCTTCCACATGGATTCCTTTACTTTTGTAGAAGGCACTTCAAGAAGATAATTTTGTTCAAACCAAAGGGAGTTACCCGATTAAAAGGTTATGTACTCTATTATTATCTTTTGTTTTATTTTACTTCTCCGACCCCCTAAACTCTATTTATTATTTTATTTTATTAAAAAACCACTATACTCTCTATATTATGATTTTTTATGAGATTTATTCTAACAACACTTTCACACACCAGCATCTAATTGTTAAAAAAATATATTGTTTCTGTGGATGGTAAACAAACGCCTCAAGAAATGATGATTGTTCAATTATCTTTTACCGAATATAATGGTGTCCATTCAAGTGAAAATTTATTTATATATTATTTATATTATGTTTATGTTTTATTTATTCTTCTTTATTTTTTATTTATAGCATTCCATTATATGGTTTCCATTATGGGTAAACGCGATAATTTTATTTGAGCAAGTGCTGACTACCACCCCCTCAAAGTGATATTAATCATTAATGTCATATGTGGGAAATATAAAGGATGGTGTTAATGATATTATATATGATATTTTACTATAACTGTAATATAAAAATGTATAATTATGGTTTAATTCCATTAAAATAAGAAATATAAATGAATGTAGTGTCCATGCGTACGTGTGGCTTACCGTCACCATGAACAATGCATTTCATTTCTTACCTCCATATGGTATGTAATATTATAAATACATTTATATACTAGATATATATTATATATATGATATCTAAATCATTAATATCATTCTGAATATAATTATTTTTTGACCACATAGACAACTTGTAATTATAAGAAGACTGTTTTTAACTCAAGTACCATATATTGAAATAATTTCAAATATAAACTTAAATGATTACATAATGTTCATATCATTGTAATAATATATATATATAAGGAATAATAATATTTTAAAATATTCTTAAGTAAGTAGAAATTAAATTCAGTTTATTATTCAAGAGTTTAATGAATACACGAGTCAAGTCGGAAATGAGGTAAGGGACTTCGTCTCAATCACCTTTCATTAAGGCATATTTTGTTTTATACATGACATTCTTTTAGACAGTGTATAAACCCATTTGAATATTACTTTTTATTTAATGGGAATATTTTTCTATGAATAATATTACTAGACAGAAAATTTAATGTTTCTTTTTAAAATAAACAGTTGCAACAACCTTTCCATTACCACAAGTAATATTTGATCGTTAGATTCCACAACAAGCTGTAATGTTTCTAAATTGGAAGTACATACATTTTAAAATTTGTTTATAAATATCGGTATTGAAAATGGTTTTGATAGTTAAGTTATTATTTCAATATATTTAAAAGATATATAGTTATTTAAATGTTTAAATGTTATCTTTCCTTTATGTTTTTTATGTGTTATTAATATGTTATGGTTCTAGGACATTATTATGTTTACTGGTGGTACTATGATAAAACAAGGGCGGGTGAGCCCGAGAAATCTCTCAAATTCATTGGGTAAAATGAAGAAGTTAAATTTCAATGTTTCTACTATGATATTTAGGGAATATATTGTGATGGCTATTCCAAATGTAACACCCTACATAGCTGTGATAACTACAATATATGTATGATATCGATTCCACATTTCATCTTTATGATTTATGTTTTCAATGTGTTATTCATAAATCTTATGATTTCATGAGGTATGAAAAATATCGTATGTTGTGTAGTCAATGATGAACAAATGTTTTCTTCCATGGTTTTTAACCATTACTGGGCTTTTTATGCTCATCCCATGTTTTGATATGTATTCAAATGACCTACAGATGAATTTGTTCAAGGATGGGAACAAGGAAAAGTCATGTTGTCTAAAACATGGGACTATACATGACTCTTTTATTTAATAGTTTATATTTTATAAAAAATTGAAGTAGTGTAGAAGTATCTAAATTGTAATTTTAGTGATGTAATGTAATAGTTATGGCCAAATTTTCTAAAACTCTAAACCATAAAAGATCCCCATTGTGAATTATTAATTTAATGCATGATTATGTAACGTTTAAGGGCTGTAACTTACAGAGAGGGTCATTATTTCCAACTAAAAATGACTCACCATCATCAGTGAATAGAAACCAATATCAATCTCATTCTCCTTACTCTATAATTCACAAATGGATTAAAGGTTTTTTTGAAAAACTTTTTCCATGGGGTCCTAGGAATTCTTCTCCTATAAAAACTATTTTGAATCTAGGGAATCAATATAACTGAATTATATCATACCCCCATAATCCTTCGAGATTATTCTCTCCCTCTAATGACAGATAGTTGCCTCATGACATTTTAATTTCTATATAAATTGTTATATAGTTAGAATCCACATGATTCCTTGGAATATCTTAAAATGATGCACTTCATGAATATGGTTTCTTGTTTGTTTCATGAATTTCCACAAATAAATTCTTCATAGACTCATGCATGATGATGTGAAGAAATGGATTTCCTTAAAATAAAATAGTCACTAGGAAAACCCTTTTCTTTTTAAAATAATACTCAAATTAGTAATACTATGTCTCGTTAATGAATATATCCCAAATAATAATATAATAATTTAAGGTCTCATCATCAATCATATAATTTTCAATAAGGTAATAATACATCATTCCCTAACTCAATTTTTCTATGGTATATATGGTCGAGTGAGTTTAGATAAAATCTATTTCTCTATTTTAATCATGATAATGTTTCCTGTTAGATATTTACAACCAATATGTGATTCATATTTCTTTATCATCATTATTAGATGATTCTCTAACTCATTTTTAATCACCATTACTTTTCGAATATAAACCAACATATGCCTCATCAATTAGATATGTAAATTGCAACATATGTTTCCAATAAGAGTAATTATGTATGAAATTAATTCAACAACATCAACATGAAAATATCACCACATGTCATTGTGTTTCAATTCAAGAATCTTTATGTCCATTTAGCCTTGAAAACTTCTTTGTCAATTGATCATTATTCCTTGTAAACTATCATTATATACTTAAAATGGTTTTAGAATAATTTATTCTAAGTAAACTTATTGGAAATGATTTTTCTCATGGTTCTCATTAACATGTCCATGATGGTGATGACAAAAATTTGTGATGTACAAGTCAATAATATTTTTTTCAATTTCATTTAGCCATATTTTGTTTTTATAATTTATATTCGAGATATTTTTATTCAATTTCTTCATATCATATAATATTTGTTCTTTATAAAACAACCAACCCTTATTTCAATATAAACTAAATAAATTGAATCATATCAAAATAGTAAATTTTAATTAAATTAATGATCACACTAATAACATAATAATTTATATATAGAACTGAAATTTATCATGTCTGATAGGTCATATGGAAGTCTCTGATGGATTTAATATCCATTATCTCTCAATTGGTAGCCTATTGATCCTCCATACCTCTTGAATCCTTTAAAAATGTACTAGGTTCATAAATTTGGTTAATAATGTGAGAACCAAATTAATTATCTAATTATAAACGTATAGATAAGAAAATATTACATTCGATAGGGAATTCATCAGAGGATTCATTGAAAAAAATCAGTTAAATTTATCTTCATGCCACTGAATATATCATATAAAAACAAATAACATTATTTTTCATTCTTTTTATGTAGATCTGATTATTCATATATGTGTTGTGATTGGGTGACTTATCATTGGGATGATTTATTATCCCCATTTAATTCTTTCTCTGATTCATAATTACCACATGGAGACCATGTTTTTTACACTCAAGGTATTTATCAACATGGTGAATATCAATAAGATGTTTTTGTAGTGTGTTCTAAATATTTTTCATATTATAATTTATAATAGAACAACAAAAAATTTTGGTAATAATGTTAGAATGACATCTATTCATGGATCATCAAAGATCATAAAAAAATATGTCTAGGATATCAATACAACCAATCATCTTGAAAAAAATCCTATTTAAAAGAAAATATTTATTATTTCATGGGATGAGTATATTTGAGATATCATATATCTATAATCTCCACTTCTCTTAAGAGATACCCTCGCAGTGAAAACATATTTTAAATGAATCTATATAATAATGTTTCATTATAATATCAATGGATAAAGTGGATATCATAAAAAATTGGATATATATATAGTCATCCTCATGATTCAAATGGAGAAATACATCATCCTCATAAGACACTTTGGTGATGAGCATATGAAGTCATTTTTCCAACTTGTAAAATTTCTATTTGATTAATAATATAGTTTGAAATAACCAATAGCATTCTAGGAAATTCACTTTTGTTTGACGGTTATCCATCTATACTATAGATCATAGTGATATAGTAGAATTGTTCTGAATTTACATTTCCATTAAATTTATAGATTATTATTAGTACATGTTATATAAAAAAATTAATAAATTAAAAATAAATTAATTTACTTTAATCATTTATTTTGTATCATACCATAAAATTCATATCAATTAGTTTCTAAATATTTTTTACATATATATTCTAGTGGAACGAAACTATGTTCTCCAAATCATATCCTATACTTGGGTCTGAAATGTAATTTATGTATTTTTCTGTGGGAATAACATGCCGGTGAAATGAACTCTCAGTTCCATGAATCATTGAGTTGATGCCCCAATACATGAAATTTTTTTATATTTTTCTTTAACTGTTGACTATTGGATACCCCAAAACCATTATGGTGAGTCAAACCTTAATATAGGTTAATTAGGGTGGGATTATAATGAAATTATTAACCTGTAATGATAATTGAAATAATCCAAAAATGTATTTATCATGAACATTAATCTGTGAAATCAAATTTTACACGTTTTGTGAAAGGCCACACTGATTTTTTATTTTTAGTTCTAAGATATTATTTTCGTATATTTAAAACACCATTTAACATTATAAAATCTCTATTAATATTAAGTTAATTTAATAAAAGTAATTAACAATATCTAATAAAACATTAGTTTAAAACTATCGTAGCATTTTATTACATCATGGATGCTTTATCATTTATATATTAGGTGGTCATAAATCATAAAAAACAAAAATAAATAACCATTAAATTGATAAAAAATAAAAATTGTGTTTTCTTGTCATTTGTTAGTCTAATAGTTATTTTATCTATAGGTTGATAAATTATCCCTTCAACCTATGGGTAAACAAACCATGAACCATATCTTGGGTTGTGTAAAAGAATTACACATTGGCTTATTTGTATGTCCTTAGATGACTTCACCTCACATCTCGGACTCATATCACCTGCACTCACATGGATGATTCATTTTTAAATATGATTTAATATGCTTACTGGTGAGGAGATCAAATGGATTTTTAAAAAAATCGTTTTATAAAAGAAACTATGTAAATATAGTCTCATTAGTTATGTGGTGTATGGGATGAATCAAAATTTAAAAATTTAAATTTTATAACAATATTTTCAAAAGGGAATAATATATTTTAATCTTTTCTAATGTAACAATCATCCACACATGAGAAAATGAGCATAAATTTTTAATATTATAATAAATAAACTACATTATTTTCATTAATTAAGATTAATTTCTGTTAATTAATATAATTTATTATATTTATATCAATGTATCCATAACTATCTATCATATATAATTTTTATCCAAATTAATTTATTTAAAAATTAGAAATATACATAATTTTACTTGGAGGAAGACATGTGTGATTCTCAAAATTTTATTGTCAGAATTGACTTGATATATAAAATTATAAATTGTATTCCATGGATTTTACTATAAATAATGACACAAGGAAAAAAGATAATTATATTAACTATTTTTTTAATTTCACTTAGGGAAATGACTATCAACACAATCAAAAAAACCCTACATGGAAGGTAAAAAATTACACTGTTTGTATTTTAATATTTATGTACTCACATTAGAAGACTTGTGTCTAGTTTTTATTCATACAAAGGTTGATTATTAAGTATATTGAATGTAGTAAAAATTATATGGAATTTAACCTAAAAGATTTATAAAACGTTTTTCATCGTGTCTTGTATCTAATATAGGGGATGCTAGGACACCATGTGTTCTCAACTATAGAAAAATAGAGGAAAAAGTTTATGTACATTGTATAAACTTTGTGTAGTTATTAATGTCATGTGCTAGCTGGTCCATATCATCAAATAGATTGGATTTTTTCATTTTGGAGATCTAATATCATTGGATTTATCCAATTTAATCATGTTATTCTAACATTAAAATAAAGGTACACATTTTGTGTGTTAGAATTGTAGGCCTTGTACACTTATTTTGATTAGTAAAAGAAAGTGGCACCACTGTATTGTGTTTTTGGAATGAATCCCAAATTGAAAACCTTAACTAATTACTTTTTATGTAAGTTGAAACCATTAAAAGAATTAAAATAAATGTTTAGAACATAAAAACTAATAAATATATTTAATATTTAAGGTTATTTCATGAAACAAATCAAGGAATAAAAAATAATTATAATTTAAACAAGTGACCACTCTGAAAAAAGTTTAGCTTTTGGGCGGATTGGATGATTCCTTTTACGCTATGAAAAATTTACTATTACTATGAATATATCAGTAATCGTTGATTGACATTATTAAAATGTCAGGTACAATGAAAATTGTACCTTACATGACTACATTAAAATTCTATAATATGAATAAGTAGATCTCATGTGTAATTGTTTCTTTACATTTCATATATATATATAATTAATTCAACTACTAAATATGATTTTAGTGATGATATAGATTGATTGAACATCATTGAATGATCATTATTTTAAAAGATCCATTTATATATTACATCTCATGTTGATGAACACATGGACTATATTATATGAATGTAGTCATAGAGTTTTTTGGTTTTCTGAACCACTTATCCTGATAACATTTGTTGTTAATGGTTTATTGCCTCGATATTATTCTAGAAGGATGAAAAATGTTGATCTTTTCTTCATGGAAAGAGACACGATAATAGAAGATCACTATTTTATGCCTTTAAATATAATAATATATTCAAGTTCTATTTTTAAATAAAAGTATTCTTCATAAAAATAGATGTAACAAGATAGTTATTAGTTTAGGTTTTGGGTCGGAATATTTTACACAACAGGATTTCCATAGTTCTAATTATAAAACGTATTGTATCCAATAATGAAATTATTACTATTAGTAATTTATTCACATGGAAAAAACATAAAAAATAAATATATATCATTTATAAAATTTTAAATTAATATATTAAACTCTGTCCAAATTCACTCTTCTGCATTTACTGATCCGCGTATAATGAATATTGAATAAATAAATTTTATTTTATTGTTTTATGATAAATACAATATATATTATATTCTCCACTCATTAGAATATATATATATATATATATATGTATTAACTCGCTTATACTTTTAAGTAATTTTAATTAATAAATGGTGATCACCATGATCCTAGATCAATGTTATCCTTACATGTAAAATTTTATACATTAATTTAAGTGATATTTTGGATGCAATTAATATATTAACCTTTAGTTATATTTCTTACTGGAATTAGAAAAAATGACCTAATGTCCAATGATTATTTCTGGATACATTTTATGGAACCCATATATAAAAAAGTTTATATGTAAATGAGATTCAACTAGAAATAAATTCATTCCACATAATATAATTATTTTACCATGATATATATAATTAAGAAGATTCCATGTTGGTTCCATCAACATTTATACATTATATATCATTTTATGAATTTAAAGAAATTATCTTTCACACAAAACACCCAGGCCATATATTTGTGTAGATAGATAATTTTATAACTGTGCCTATGATATCAACATGGATCAATTTGGATAAGGGATAAGTCATTTCTCAACATATCCATTAATGAAATATCACTCATAAAGTGACCAACATATCTTACCTCTTTGAGACCATAATATTTCATTGTTTATATAAATAAATAAAATTAAATTATTCATGAAATAGATTAATGATTATATAAAAGAATAAGGATCAATTCAAAAATCCTTGTAAAGGAACATTGAATGCCACATGGAAATGTGGATTGACTAATTCATTGGGTTGTTATCATAACCTCATAGCATGTAGATTACTAAATAAACACACCCTAAAAATATTTCTAAATATCATATGAGTCTCATACCTCTTATAGAAGATTTCATTTTACCTAATTCATTATATAAACTTACTATAGAAAATATTTTCATGAATGGTTTCATGGAACCTCTTGGATTTCATTATTTTGGGGAACTGTTGTAACGCCCCGACCCTAGTTTCCCAGAGTCGGTGCATTATTTTAATACATTGGCATGATTACACAGAATCAAGTCCCGAAGGACTGATCAGTATAGCAGTCTTGGAAAATATATTACATTCATTAATGTTACATTACACTTTATAACAAACAAAACAACATATCTAATCCTTTACAAATGCCATTATTCCATTGGCTTAACCCTGCATATCAATCACAATGCACTTCTTGGAATCCTGGAAAAAATATAACAATGAAAGTTGTGATCTCAGATGCCCAGTAAAGATAACAATACAGCGGAAAATTTCATAAATAAGCATAAAATTTTAAGGCAATGTATAACTAAAACAAAATCCTTTTAAAATTAAACTTCAGTATAATATGTAAATGATAAAATGAAATAGTTCCATTTACTTATTCACATGGAAATTCTACTAGTTGAATAATCACATGTAATTACTAATTTCATAATGAGGGAATCCATAATGTTGAACGTTAATTTCTGTGTCAAGGCCTCGTGCCAAGACCTAAGGGATAACTATAACCGGAACCCAACCCAGAACATACTAGTCCAACACATTCTTCTTATGAATAGAATAAAATATAACATAAACATTGGCATTAAAACAATCACACAGAATGCCAAAACATTAATCATAAACCATTAATTGCATATAAATAACTCATCCATAGTCAAACATATCACAAAACCTTAAATACAATATTGATGATTTTTATCCTGATAACTCAACTTATAATAAGCTAAAAACCATCGAAGGATGTTGACATAGACGAAAATTATTTGTAAAAATCTTTGAGATAAATACCCCTTTTAATGAAAACAAGTAAATGTCACCAAATTAAGAAAAGAAGTCATTTACAGAAATTTTTCAATCAAAGTGTCCCATACCACTTTGAAACTTTTTAAAGGAATTAACATTTTAAAAACATTCATGTCCATATAAATAAACCCTTAATAACCATTTTGAAGACATGGACATTAAAGAGAATGATTTAGAAGAATAAATATTTAAAACACTTGAAATGATGTTTTAGTAAAAAAAAGTCCCTTGAAAGAATCCATTTGAATACTCTTTCCTAAAACATGGACATTGATAATACATATGTCCTAGTAGATACTTACGTAAAAACAACCTTAGATAATAAAGAGATTGTGAAACTAACCCTTACCAATTTGGTAACATACGAAACATACAACCCATGAAAGAGGTATCATACAATGAATATGTAAATAAACATAAATAAAGTTGTATTACACAAAGAATAAAATTATGTTTAGTACATACACCACACAAAAGGTAATAGTGGCAATATGACACGAATCTTACGGGAATAAGGAGTGAGATGAAAACCCCTTACCTTGCACATTCCTTTATTTGGGAGTACATTTAAGCTCGTGGATGAAGACTATAGTATGTTATTAAGTTATACCAAAAACATATTAATATTTATTATATCATACATTATTCATTTATGACTTTATAATACCCAATTAATAATAATTTCCATGTTACATTAATATTTCGGGTAATAATCGCTTTCTTTATCGTACGTGTTTTAACTTCTTACTCTTGATTGTATCACATAGATCAAGATTTAAATACTTCTAGAATATGAAACATTATTTATATATCATATATATTTATAATATAATTATGTATAATATACATATATATGAAATGGAAAACACTGTTTATGGAGAGGGTAGTCCGTACGTATGCATAAACGCTGTTACCGTTTTCATATAGTATTGAACAGAAGTTAGTGAATAAGATATATGTAAGTACATAAATACTAATATATATAAATATATAGATCTCCAGTAGAATTATTATGTCATATATTACATACTTATTAGTAATATATATATTTTTATAATCGTCGATGAATGGTGAACTTGGAAATGAATCTCATCGCGTCGTGGAGACGGTAATCCGTACGCACACACGAGTGAAAATATCATTCTTTTGATATAATAATAACATATAATTGGATGTTATATTATATATACAAAATCCTTTTCATGTTATATTTTTTATTTACATCAAATAAACATCATTATAATACCAATCCAAATAATAATGTATTGAATAAAAATTACACCATGACGTGGAGACGGTAAGCCGTACGTACGCCCATATGGTGACATGTCATTCCATGGGTGGATAGAATAATGAGTTTGGTTGTACCATAATTATAATAACATCATTTTATATATAATATACTGGATTTATTATTTTATAATGGAAACAACAAAGAAAAAGGAGGTGGAAGAAGAATGGAACTTGAAAGAGGGTGCTAAAATCATTACCTCTTTTTCGGGTTGTTTCTTTTTATTTGATCGAATGTGCTCCTTAGGTTGGCTTTCTGATCAAACTAAGGACTATAGAATGAAGGGATGATATTTTATAGGGTATTTGGTAAGGGGATGGACGAGACATATGGCTTAGAAGGTGTGAATGAGAGTGAAGGGTGGGTTCCCTTTTATAAGAGGGGTGAGGGGTACCTTTCGAAAAACTTAAAATACAATTTTATAATAAATTCATATTCAGTTTATAAAGGCTCAAAAGTTGATTATTTAAATTATAATGTGGGGATAGGTCGAAAACAACTCAACAAATGTGTTTTAGACAATTTTAGGTACCATTTAAACATCAACATTTAGATTTTACTCTTAAGTTAAATATTTTAACTTTTACCGTGTCTTCTTGTACTCTTAAACTATATGGTAAATAAACGTAGTATATACAGCCAATATAACCCAAATTCGTTCATTAATGTCCGATATATTATTATAAAATTCTTTTGGACGATCCTTAGATTTTTTAGGACCAATATATCAATTAATAATATAATAATTATTTAAAAAACTATTTTATGTCAATTTTGAAACTATTTGGTATTAGTTTTTTTTTAAAAAAATAACAATTTGATTACTTCAAAAACAATACACTGAATCAATCATAACATGTCATATTCACCCAAAAAATTCAAGGATGTCATAAAAACATTGAAATTATATTTAATTTAATATTTATAATACAATTTATTTGATTCTTTCATGAATAAGGTAATTACTGTATCACCATTGTGTCATAATGAAATTTATTTATTTAATGTCTAAAAATTATAAATAAAATACCATGATATAGGAAATCGTTTTATCTTTCTAATGAATATTTATAATCGAATTTATCTTTTGTAAAACCCTATATTAAAAATGTTTTAGTTATTAAACATTGATTTTAACTCTTTTAACTCTTCTTTGAATTAAATAATAATAAATGTCCTAATCTAATATAAGTGGACAAAAATGATAATATTTTATTCTTAAGGTTGTTTTTGGCCGATATAAACTTTTCCAATAGAATTAGGACATGTGTGAGGGTAATATTAATATCATTTTTACACATAATTACCCTATTTACTTTTGACAATGGTAAATAAAAGTAAAAAGTTACTACTCACCAAAAATTATTTTCATCTCATTGAACCACATTTTACTCATTGATATTAATCGTGTCTCTCAGAATTTTTAAATTCAGCTCACAGAAGCAGTAAAGTTATGTTTTATGTAAATTTGCAAAAGCTACTCGGAGGTGGGTAAAAGACGGTAAAAAGTTCGATAAAAGATTTTGTATATCTAAAATATTTATAATATGACTCCAATTAATTAATTAGAATTTATATAGGTATTATGTATCTATTTTGAACTAAAATTAATTTATATATAATAAATTATTATTTAAAAAAAAGCAGGTTTTAAATAATAATTCAGTGGTTTTCACTATTCATCAAAAATTGAATGATTTCAGAAAAATACCAAACATTCACCCTAAGATATATTTTATATTATGAATTCAAAAATGATGTATATTTTACCAAATTAAAAACTTATAAGTTTCATTAATTAATTTAAATTTACTCCCATTGTCAAAACAAATAGCGTGTTTTTAAGAAATAATAACATTCAAAAGATTGACACTTACTTATGTCCAGTTTAAATGTGAAATTATGTCTAATGACCAAAATTGTATTAAATGATAAAAATCTATTCTAAATATACTTTTAAACCACTCAAATTAATAATTTATCACTAATAATTATTTTGATTAAAAAAGAAGTTTTTAATTAAAATTTAGTAATTTAAACTATTCATCAGAACATGAATGCTATTCGAAGAGTACCAAAATTTCACCGTAAGCTAATTTTGATATTATAAATCCAAAATTGATGTTCATTTTCAAAGATAAAATGTATAAAATTTCAGAAAGTGGGTGTTACTATTCTTAACGGCTAATATGATTGGTTTGGATGTGTTAGAAATCAAAGTTGCATATAACACAAGCTATTGTATTATTCGAAGAGAAGTGTACCATGAAATCATGGGTGTTACATTCTCCCCTCTTTCAATAAATTGTGTCCTCATAATTTATTCTCTAGATTGGAATCATGGGGTTGACATTTCAAAATTTCATAGTTGAAATCCCACCTTGAAAAATGGATTTATGAGGCCTCTATTTAAAATAAAGAGTGGTAAGTATGAAGGTTACCAAAAATAACACATACTGATGTTCCTTGTAGGAAAACATGTATATGGAAGGGAAATATAACCATCAATATCTGATGGAGAGTGGTAGAGAACATTTCTATGAAAATTCCAAGAATCACAAAGCCATAAATTTGTGATGATCTAAGATACTATCTAGGACAACGTTTTTGTTCTAAGTTCCTTTTCATAATGTTGAGGAATTTATTTATGAGATTTTATAAGATCATAAGGATATATACTTACATTTTAATTATATTTTTATCCACTAATATATTTCTACCACAACTCATCTTTCACTACAGAATATAATACAACTAAAAAATACTCTATTGATCCTAATCGTATAGGGTTCCAAATGTAATGAATTTATAATTCACATATCAGAACCTTTAAAAAAGATACTACATTATATAATCCAGGGACTATAGGTAGTCCAGTGGTAGGAAATAACTCCTAATCGCACTATGGTTGTGGGTTCGATTCCCGCAGCTTTGTCCGACGTGATAGGTTGTCACCCAGTCTGCGTGTTGTCCTTTTATAAAAATCCAAAAATAAGCTTTCAAACATAATCCATTCCAACCATTAGACATATCCAAAATACTACTATCCAGACTCAAAGTCCAAATTTTATTATTATGTTAAACATAATGAAGATCCTTTTTTCCAAGTAATAACATGTGAACACATTCATCATGTATTATTTTAAAATGTGGTAACATTCTGAATTACCATAAAACATTATAGATTACACTCATGATCCCTTATTCATTATAGAATACTGGATATACTCCTTCTTTCCAAAAATGATTTTAACTCCAATGATGACAAATAATTATTCAGTTTCAAGGTAGTCAAGAATATCTAATATAATTTATTCAAACAACCATCTCTTATTCCAAAATCACCACCTCATTATCGGGACCATATTAAGGATTACCTTTCCTTCAACCATGTATTTTAACAAAAGTGTATCTCACTATTAAGTCACATTTCTTATAACCATATAATATCAAATGCTCAATAAAATAGTAGTGTAGTAAAATCCTTATTTATCTCCATAATTCATGTAACCAATATACTGTTGATACAACAATCTATTAAATAATTCTATAACAAAAACATAAGAACACTAGTCATTTCTTTTTAATATGAGGTTGGTATAAATACATTATTATTATCCAATAGCATTATTTAGTGCATAATATGATGATTTTCACATTGGTTTGTATAGTGTCCCAACTCCTTGCAGATGAAGCATTGTACATTTGAAAACTTTTTCTTACCCTTGCAATCACATACTTGGTGTCCTTTTTCTCCACACTTATAACAAACTCTCATTCCCTTCAAGCATTTACAGAGGTTATTCATTGCACATTTATCACATATTGGAAAATAATTCATTCCCTTATTCCCTTTATACATATTTCATTCTACCATCCTTTTCTTCTCTGGCTTCTATTCAAAGCCATAGGACTCAAAGAATTATTTTCTTATCTTATTAACACATGATACTATTTCTTCATATGATGATAATACGTGGGAGACTATTTCCCTTCTAAATTCTGGCGTAATACCATGAATGATATGATCCTTCTTACACTTTGGATCCTGTGAATCGCTGCAGTTCTCATTCCTTCTTCTAGGAACCATTTCTAAACAATGGCCTGCACTTGGTCAGTTTATGAATCGCAATTCACAATTCCAAACATGTAAAATTCCTAACGTAAATTGAAGAGTTTATGGATATAATACAAAATCAAAAATGATTTCTTTGAGTAGATATATACTCAAAAACCCTTCATATTGGTTTGTACAAAAAACAAGATTTATCGAAAGCATATCTCATGGGAGTGACATAACCAAGAGTGCAGTAAGGCATGTTGTCATGCACCAGTTCATTATCAACTCTACCTCAATGTGGTGTTTTCGGGTTCTACCCTGAGGTACATGTGTGCCAGAGCCACCTCTACCTACTCTTATCCAGACATATATGTATTTCTTGGAAAAATCACAAAATCTATACAATATCAAAATTCTAGGAAGTTCTTCCCTACTAATCCTCAAAGTCTATCATAGGGTTATGTTCTCTAATCAGATTTTATCTAAATCTAGGTTCCAAGGTTATTGCTAAACTTTCTCTGATACCAACTGTAATGCCCCGATCCTTGTTACCCAGAGTCAATGCATTATTTAATAAATTGGCATGATTACAAGGAATCAAGTCCTGAAGGACTGATTGGTTTAGTAGTCATGGAAAATAGATTAAATACATTAATGTTACATTACACTTCATAAAATAAAAAACAACGTAAATAATCCTTCATGAATTCCATTATTCTCTAGGAATAACCCTGCATAACAATCACAATACACTTCATGGAATCCTGGGAAAAGTAAAACATAGAAAGTAGTGAGCTCAGATGCTCAGTAAGGATAAAAATATAGCAGAAACATTCATAAATAAGCATAAACATTTAAGGAAATGTATAACTAAAACAAAAGCCTTTTAATCATGAACATCAGCATAATATGGCAAAGAAAAAATGAAATGCTGAAATTTTATTATTCACATGGATATTCTACTAGTTGAACAATCACATTAATTATTAATTTCATAATGAGGGAATGCATAATTCCAAACATTAATTTCTGTGTCAATCCCTCGTGCCATGACAAAAGGGATAACTGTAACCAGAACCCAACCTGAAACATACTAGTCCAACAATTTCATCTTAAGAAGAGAATGAAATAGAACATAAACATTCGTAATAAAACAAGCATATAGAATTCCAAAACATTAATCACAAACCATTAATGGCATAAAAATAACTAATCCATAGTAAAACATATCACAAATCCTTAAATACAATATTGATGATTTTTATCCTAATAACTGAGCTTCAAATAAACTTAAAATCCATCAATGGATGTTGACATAGATTAAAATTATTTGTAAAACTCTTTGAGAGAAATATCCCTTTTAATGAAAAAATTTAAATGTCACAAAATTTAGAAAATAAGTCATTTAAAGAAATTTTTTAATCAATGTGGCCCATACCACTTTGAAACTTTTAAAAGGAATTATCATTTTAAAAACAATCATGTCTATATAAATAAACCCTTCAAACCCATTTTGAAGACATGAACATTATTGAGAAAGATTTAGAAGAATAAATATTTAAAACACTTAAAATGATGTTTTAGTAAAAAAATTCCCTTAAAATAATCCCTTTTAAAACATGTTCATCAAATATGGTCATGGATAATAAATATGTCCCATTAGATACTTACGTAAAAACAACCTCAGATAATAAAGAGATTGTGAAACTAACCCTTACCAATTTGGTAACTTACGAAACATACAATCCATGATAAAGGTATAATAAAATTAATATGTAAATTCTCATAAATTATATTGTATTACAGAAAGAATACAATTATGATCAGAACATACATAACACAAAACGTAATAGTGTCAATATGTCTTGAATCTCATGGGAATAAGGAGTGAGATGAAAACCCCTTACCTTGCACTTTCCTTTAGTTGAGGTTATATTTAACCACTTTTATGAAGACTATAGTATGTTATTAAATTATAACCGAACCATATAAATATTTATGATATCATACATTATTCATTTATGACTTTATACTACCCAATTAATAATAATTTCCATGTTATATTAACATTTCGGATAATATTGTCTTTCTTTATCGTATGTGTTTTACCTTGTTACTCTTGATTGTATCACATAGATCAAGATTTAAATAATTACAGAATATAAATCCTTATTTCTATATCATATATATTTAGAATATAAATATGTATAATATACATATATATGAAATGGAAAACACCGTTTATGGAGACGGTAGTCCGTACGTATGCATAAACGTTGTTTCCATTTTCATATAGTACTGAACAGATGTAAGTAAATAAGATATATGTAAGTACATAAATACTTTTATATATAAATATATATCTCCAATAGAATTACTATGTCATATATTACATATTTATTAGTAATATATATATATTTATAATCGTCGATGAATGGTGAACTTGGAAATGAATCTGATCGCATCGTGAAGATGGTAATCCGTACGTAAACACGAGGGAAAATATCATTCTTTTTATATAATGATAACATATAATTGGATGTTATATTATATATACAGAATCTTTATCATGTTATATTTATTATTTACATCAAATACACATCATTATTATACCCATCCAAATAATAATGTATTGAATAACAATTACACCACAACGTGGAGACGGTAAGTCGTACGTGCGCACGTATGGTGACATGTCATTCAAAGGGTGGATAGAATAATGAATTTTCTTGTACCATAATTATAAAAACATCACAGTATATAGAAGATACAGTATTTTCTATTTTATAATGGAAACAACAATGAAAATGGAAGTGGATGAAGAAAGGAACTTGAAAGAGGGTGGTGAAATCATTACATCTTCTTCGGGATCTTCCTTTTGATTTGATCAAAAGTGCTCCGTAGGTTGAATTTATGATAAAACTAAGGCCTCTGGGTTGATGTTAGGATAGTTTATATGGAATTTGGGCAGGTTTTGGACGTGAAAAATGGCTTAGAAGGTGTGAATTTGAGTGAAGAGTGAGTTCCCTTTTATAAGAGGGGTCAGGGGCACCTTTGGAGAAACCTAAAATATTATTTCATAATAAATTCATATTCGGTTTCTAATGGCTACTAAGTTTATTATTTAAAGTATAATATGGGGATAGGTCGAATACAACTCAAACAATAGGTTTTAGTCATGTTTACGTTACCAATTTAACATCATCATTTAGATTTAACTCTAAGTTAAATAATATAACTTTTATCGTGTCTTCTTGTATTCTTACACTATATGGTTGATAAACATACTATATACTGCCAATAGAACCCAAATTGGTTAATTAATGTCATATATATCATTATATAAGTATTTTGGCCGAACCATAAATTTTTAGGACCATTATATCAATTAATAATATAATATTTGTTTTAAAAACTATTTTATGTCAATTTGGAAAATATTTGGTATTTATTTTTTTAAAATTAATTACAACATGACTACATCAGAAAAATACATTGAATCAATCATAACATGTCATATTCACCTATAAAATTTGTGGCTGTCATAAAAACATTGAATTTATATTTATTTCAATATTTATAATACATTTTATTGGATTATTTCATGAATAAGGAAATTACCGCATCACCATTGTGTCATAAATAAATTCATTTATTTAATGACAAAAAATTATAATTAAAATACCATGATATAAGAAATATTAGTATATATCTAATTAATATTTATAATCTAATTTATATTATGTAAATCCCAATATTAAAAATGATTTAGTTATTAAACATTGATGTTAACTCTTTTAACTCTTCTTTGAATTAAATAATAAAAAATGTCCTAATCTAATCCAAGAGGACCTAAATGATTATATATTATTCCTAGGGTTGTTGTTGGCTGAGATAAACTTATCCAATAGAATTATGACATATATGAGGGTAATATTAAAATCATTTTTACCCTTAATTACACTATTTACATTTAACTGTGGAAAATAAAAGTAAAAAGTTACTATTCACCAACAATTATTTGAATCTCATTGAACCACATTTTAATCTTTGATATTAATCATATCTATAGGATTTTCAAAACTTAGCTCACAGAAGCGGTAAACTTATGTTTTATGTCAATTTGCAAAATCTCCTAGAAGGTGGGTAATAGACGGTAAAAAGTTTGATAAAATTTTTTATATAACTAAAATTATAATAAAAATACTTCAATGAATTAAATTTAATTTATATGGGTATTATGTATTGATTTTGACGTAAAATTAATTTAAAAAAAATTATTCTTTAATTAAAAATCAGGTTTTAAATAATAACTCAGTTTTTTTCAGTATTTATCAAAAATTGGAAGTTTTCAGATAAATACCAAAACTTCACTGTAAGCTATATTTGATATTATGAATTCAAAATTGATGTTTATTTTAGAATATTCAAAAAAAATATGTTGGATTAATTAATTTAAATTAATTCCCTCTGTCAAAACAAATAGAGTGTTTTTAAGAAACAATAACTTTTAAAAGATTGACACTCACTTATATCAATTTTAAATGTAAAAACAATGTCCAATGACCAATATTGTATTAAATGGTAAAATATATTCTAAATATATTTTAAAACCACTCAAATTAATAATTTATCACTATTAATTATTTCTATTAAAAAAGTTGTTTTTAATTAAAATTTAGTAATTTTCACTATTCATCATCATATGAAAGTTATCTGAAGTGTACCTAAATTTTACTCTAAGCTAATTTCGATATTTTGAATACTAAAATGAAGTTAATTTTGAAATATAAAATGTATAAAATTTAACAAAGTGGGTATTACTATTCTTAACGGCTAGTATGATTGGTTGTGGTGTGTTAGAACTCGAAATGCGTATAACACACGCTATTGTATTATTCAGAGAGAAGCGTACTGTGAAATCATGGGGTTTTACAGCTACTATCACCATTCAGTGAAAAATATATTCTTTGGACAATATCAAATATAAATTTAATGCATTGGAAGAATAATAATTTGATAAAAAACATCAATAGTAACAATAACATGTAATATTGTACTAGAAAAGTTTGTTCAAGTGAACCAACCCCAAATACTTCTGCATGATGATTTAAGGTATAGTTAGGGATGGAGAATAATATTTCATTATTGGTATGGATAATAATTGATGGATTTTAGAGATTGATATGAGGTGTCAATGTCAGTATTCAATTTTCATTTCCTATTTATTTAATTCATTAGTTATGTATATCATACCAGGGTACTTGGTGGTATGTTGTTTCTTTGTTATCATGGTTGTATGACCCTATAGTAATATCATTTTATATCCATTTTATGTTTATCTAATAATATTTCTAGATTATTTGTTATGAATGATATTTTTTATATTCTATTTTCCCCTATAAAATTTGAATTATAACCTCTTCATAGTGCCAATATAGACCACTACTATTTTTCTATAACCGCAAACATTTGGGAATGAATCCCTGAGGTCATAGAGAAGACTATTATTGTTAATTTTTTGAATAATATTTTCTGGGATGTTACAAATACATTGATATTTTTTAAAAAAGTAATAAAAAAAATTAATTACCTATAAAATCATTTGATTACTTCAATCATTTTTCGTAATAATTTTTACATCATTTAAATATTTTGTATTTGTAAAAAATGATAAATATTAAATATTTTTTTAATTTATTTAATATATATATAATTAAATTAATATATTTACCATTTTTACATAGAATAAACTATAAATAATATTATTTTTTGATTAAATGATACTTTCCCCTAATAAGTTTTATGGGATAAGTGCCCTTATATTTAAATTAATTATTCAGAACAATTTAAATTTAATGTCATAAAATTAATTTCAATTTTAAAAATAAATTTTTTAAATTACTTATATTTTTTAATTTAAGTTATATAAATAATAAATGTACCACTCCATAGTTAGTTTTCATTTTAATGATAAAAGATTTTTTTTCAATGAAATATTTTTATAAGTGGTTTCTTAAATCCAATATATGTAAACTATGTTGATTTATTTAAAATAAATAATATAATATAATATGAACACACACATATATATATATATATATTCTAAAACAATTAATTAATAATTTAACTGATATTATTCTAAGAGCACTTACTATTTTATAATAAAAACAATTCATCTTATTTTCTAATATTTTATATATTTTAATTTCAATGACATTATATAATATATTCAGATGTCATTAGATTAAATGGTTTCAAAATTTTCATTCTTCATGTCGAAACTCTATAGTCAGGTTTATCTTATTTTTTTTATAAAATAATTATTAATGATACTTTTAATAAAGGTCCATAAGGGTAAGAATAAATATTATAATGTAGATTGAATTTTAATAAATTATATTGATTAAAACACATTTTTAGAGAAATTTTTTTGCATTAAAATTCATATTTTCTTGACTACGCAAACATTTCACATAAAAGTCAACTAAAAACCTTGTGATTCCATATTTAACCTTAAATTACCATATAATTTCTTGAAATAATCCTTCTTATTTCACATAAATAATTGTCTAAATTACCATCACATAATGATACTCATATAATTAAGTATAACTATTTCAAGCATCATATTTTACATCCCCTTTAGTTATATACAATTTTTAGTCCCTCCCTCCACAAATATTACATTTGAAATTCATTTAAAATGTATATTTATAGAGAATATTTAAATACTCAATATGTGTTCCATGAACTCTCTAACATTATTTTCAATACCATTTTTATCTGTCCTAGTTAAAAAAACATCCATGAATAGTAAAATATTATAATCATAATAGTTAATATACTAAATGATATTATATTTATGATATAATTCTTATCAACATTTCTCACATCTCCTTAATAGAGTGAAATCAACATCCATCCATATGTACAGACAACCACTACTATAAATAAATTGTTTTATTATTCCTACATGCCCAATAAGGATGGTTAAAAATGATTATTGATTAAATAAATAAAGTATTTACTTAATTAT
The DNA here is from genome assembly GCA_963277665.1 of Viscum album. Classification (NCBI taxonomy): domain Eukaryota; kingdom Viridiplantae; phylum Streptophyta; class Magnoliopsida; order Santalales; family Viscaceae; genus Viscum; species Viscum album. The sequence goes on along the minus strand of OY728153.1, from coordinate 2,011,589,170 downwards.
AATGATTCATAAAATATAAATAATTTTCTACCTTCTTCCCATTCTCTGGGAAACTAAAACGTTTTCCATTTGTATGGGAACATTATTACATCCACGTAGTGATGTGCTCAATTTTTCATTATTGACATAAATAAATTGTAATAAAGTACATATAGTGAATATATATTATATTATGGTGGAATATTTTTTATGGATATGGTTTTGACGGGATGACACAACATAAATATTCATTTTATGTAATATTTACTAAAAATATTTTTGCACATGATTTATAACTCCTCAGTCGATACTAGAACTATAATAGAATTATATTAGGACATTATAAATAATTTATTATTTTTATTTGAATAATGTTTTCATGATTAACTTTTTATAACATTACATGGTTTAATATATTTACAATGAAATCACATGAAAAATCAAATTAAAAACCACATGATGATGAAACTAAATAAATTAATAATGAATGAATGTATCATGAAATATTATAATTGAATTTTAAGAAAGGTAATGGATTAATATATGGTTTATTTTTTTTACTATTTTTATTTGTTACATATGAGTATAATGCACATTCAAAAGATCTTAGATTCAAGGTATTTGTTTTATCATATCAATTCATTAACTTATACATCAAATTCAAAAATTATTATCAATTATGATGTATATAAAACCCATTGATTTATTTTAATTACAATATTAATTAAAATTAATGTATTTAAAGTCCGTTTTTTCTCTATATTTTTAGGGTTTTTGATTTAAATAGAAACTATTTTGTATATATATTTCTTGTATCAATATAATTTCATTGAGTTAAAATAATTCTTTTTGAATAACATTATTATAAGTTAGAATAATTTTGATATATTCTTGTATTATGTTTTATATCTTCGTTTTTTCTTAGGGGCATATATTTTATTCTCATGAACTCATTTTGGAAGGTTTTTTTGATACCTTATCATGAAAAACGTCATTCTTTATAAAATTCACTATTTTTAAGAATAATCACCATCCTCATAAATAGTAATTTTTCTTCTATGCCTCTAATTTTCATTTTCAATAAATATTAATTTTCTTAATTTGATACCAAAATATGAGTTATATCATTATATATTACTATTTCACATTTCTACTATTTAAAAGAATATTTTTTCATCTTTCTTACAATTTTTGTTTTATTAATGGTAATTGAAAATATTATATAAGATTTTTCCATTAATGATAATATATTTAATCATCCACTCCAAATTTCATCTAGGAAACCATTATGTTATTTTCAAGGATTTCTTATATGGTATTATTTAGAATGTGGTCTTTTAATAATATTTTCTTATCGTATTCTTGAAATTATTTTCTAAATGTGAATCACATCATCAAAATTAATAAAAATGATCAAAATGATATATAAAAAGTTTTTTATGAATTATTTCACTAATTTCATAGATCAAATAATGTTATAACTCTAATGGAATAATGTTTCATTAAATTCACTCTCAATTCTATTATTACATTTTTGTGGAATTAAACTCATTATATTATGTGATCTATTTAAAAATTCCTTATGATTTTTGAAAACTAATATTTTTCATTAGTGAAATGTGTTTTACAGCTATGTGATCATCCATTAAGGACTCTATTTATTCAGTTGGAGTATTTCTTAATCTATCCACCAACTATATTTATCTGGATTTATTTATAATCTTTTTATGTTTTTCCTCAAAATTATATATTTTAAATGGTATAATGTAATGTTTATAATATTAAATTTTTAATGTTCTCTTAGAATACATTTTTTGGTATATTTATAACGTTTTGGGGCCCAAAATTACATCAATATTTAATTTAGTGCTGAATTTATTATCTCAAAATCTAGAAATAGTGATCATGAGGTAATCCCTAGAAAAACGATTACACAAGATGTTTCTCCAAGAAAATGTGAAAATGAGATGTTATCCATTGATTAATTTTATATATGTTGTATTCGCAATATAAAAAATGTTTATTTTATCATAGCCCAATACTAGTAGGAACATTGGTTGTTGTCCTATAACAAATAATGTACATGGGTTGTTTTATTAATCCTAGTTTATTTTGGTAATGAAAATGTTGTCCATGAACCACCATTTAATGGGAATATCTATGTTTTTAATCTTACATTATATTATAGGAATAATGTTCTGTTTACATCTAAATGGTTTTACGATTTATTCAAATATTATTGTAGAAAAATAATGTAGTTTTTATCAGACTCAGGTTATGATTTTTTGATATTATTTTACTATAAAATACTTTTTATATGAGTTATTATTGATGATATATGTTTACATGGTTATTATTTAATAATATTACCATCATGGACATTTTTATTATCTCATAACCACATTCTTATATTATTCTTAAATATGATAATCATGTGGTGTCTCTTATGTCTACCGATATTAAGAAATTAAGCCCATTGATTTCCAATTTTTTTTATTCCCCATGTAATCAATATCAGTACAGCATAGTATAACTATAAATTTTGTTCTCATATAGTGTTATTATGGTTAATTGTTCGTTTAAATGTTTTTAATTAACCAAAATCTAAAGATATTAAACCAAACTGTTCATAAGATGGTAGTATTTTTTATGTGATGAATCATTTATTATCTAATGTCACTGTCAAATATATGAAATTTTTTTCCCAATCATGTCTATATGAATGGGATCATATTTGTAATGATTTTTTTATTATGAATCCTTGAAGTGTGGTTCGGTGGAATCCAATTTCTTATTCAAAAACATTTTAGTTATATTTGGTGATAAATTATTTATTTTTGGGCATTAAATTAGATATTTTGTGGGACTATAAATACACTACATTAGTAAATAACCTAGTGATCATAATAAATATTGGAAAAATTTTAATTTTTAAGTAAATTATAGAGTTTAGTTTAAAAAAAAGATTTCATTCAGTATAATAAGCAGATATAAGATCCATCACACATTTAGTATGTGATATTAACATTGTAAATTTTGGTTGATTATTATAATAAACTTCAATTTGGGCATAATAAAGAGGCCTACTAGCATATTAGGTAAGGAAAAACAAGGGTTTATTCTTGGGGTATTTTATATTCTCTTTATGATACATTATAAATTCTTTAAATATTATTTGAGTGTAACACCCTTCAATTTTAAAATATAAAACAATATTCTATAGTGTATATGAAATACAACAATGAGCTTGTATGATACATGAAATGAAATTAATTAAATATTAACATTATATCCTTGATGTTAAATTGTTTTTTATGAATTTGGTTAACTTATATACTAAAAAATATAAAAATTTCTAACACAATTTTGGAAACATTATAGTAAATTAACTGTAAATTTGTTAAAACATCATTTTATTCTTAAAACAAATTCCTAAAAAGTGTATTAATTAATTTATGATATAATCTATTAATGTTTACTTATGAATCTTCTTAATTTTTTATTCAATAAGAATAATTTCATTTTCCAAATTATTAACAAAAAATTATCTTATTCGTAAAATTTTTAGATATTTCTAAAAAGTGTTATTTTAGAATGATTATTTAGAAAATAATAATTTATATTGGAAACTATATTATATATTATTTTATTTGGAAAGAAAAATTCTATTATATATTGTTTCGGGTCGGTCTCAAAATGCCCAACGGTTCTGTATCCGATGACACCTGGACCTGCTTTCCGAAGGCAGGCGTTCACCGGATGGTCTAACCAGCGACTCTTAAGAACTCATATTGGCTGAGAGGATGGGAAGTCGGGCTCATCGCACCATTTTGGGGGGAATTATTTCCTGTTCTGGGACTCTTTTATAGATTTAAGATGTATTCATATGTTCACAAATCCTTGGTTTATACCAAAGTATAGTATCCATGGATTTCTCTTGGTTGGAAATGGTCAGTTGAACGCAGGGGTTCAGAATCATTTATTCATGAGGTATAATATCCCTTGTTGGATTAATGACCCCGAGGATTCATTACTCATTGAGGTGGTACTCGGAGTGCCACGGTGAACTGATGTGAAGCTCGTTGGATCGACCAGTTGCTGGGCATGAACATCATGGAGGCTTCCTATGTACCCTACCTAAGAGACAAGGATCAAAGTCCACGTAGTTCGTAATGGTTGGGGACTTACACTATGATAAGGCCAAATGTGTGGATGATGGGCTTGAACCTCAGGGAGTCTTCCTACGTACCATGCCTAGGAGACAAGGATCAAAGTCCACGTAGTTTACATGTCTTGGGACTTACGCTCTGAGGCATCCCAGAGTGATGGATTGGGGCTTACACTCTGAAATGTCCCATAAGAGATGGATTGGGGCTTACACTTTGAGGAGGCCCAAAAGAAGAGGTCATGGTCGATTCATACTCTAAGCCCACATGAGTCATGCTAGTTGTGAGAAACAAGAGGCAGTTGGGACTAGATGGTCACGTCGCGAAAGGTGAGTCCATGAGAGGTGGAGTGGGGCTTATGCATGAGGGCGGCCCGTAATGTTGGGGCTTACTCTGGGTTGGACTCCCATGGCCAAAAAGCACAGCGGGAGAGGGAAAGGGGTTCTCCTATGCCCGTCACCTCTCTTGTTCCCCGTAGAATTACTGAGGTGCATGGGGACAGCTTCCTTCGGATGGGTATGCCTCCCCCTCTCTGGGGAGGGGAGAAGTGCCCGACCGCTAAAGCCTGCAGTCCCCATCCTGGGGAGTAGAGAGAGAAAGGGGGATATCGGGCTTAGACCACGTATTACCGTGGAAATGTGAACCCAGGCATGCTTTGGGAATCCTCCCAAGGGTCGGGGCAACCCTGTTGCCCCTGTTTACAGTGGGTATGTGAACTCAAAATGGCACAATGATGCGCCTGAGGGTTACAATACACGGATTCGGTGGCTCTGGTGGAGGTCTCGGCACGGGTCCGATGAGTGGGCCAATGAGGAGGTTGCGAAGGATCAGGCCGGATTGGAATTGTAAGGATTTTATCTAGCTTGAGAAATGGGAACTCTGAAGGTTTTGATAGGCCATAGAGGGGTATGGGTGGTGGCACCCATCACATGGGGAAGATTTACATGGCTGGAGAGGCCATTCGCGGAGCAGGAGGGTCCACAAACTGATTTTCCATCGACGGACTAGGAGGGTCCGTGGATTGATTGGCCGTCTGAGAACTAGGAGGGTCCACAAACTGATTGGCCATCCACGAACCAGGAGGGTCTGCATACTGATAGGCATCCCCTAAACCAAGAGGGTTTGCGACTTCGAGTTCGGTCCTCTTACATGGTTGGTACGTGGATGGGTCCACACGAGTAGTGGCGGCCAAGGGAGGTGCTGGATGGAGGCTCGTCGGTCGGGGAATCGCCTACATATGAGGGTGCTACGTGGTGTGGCGGATCAGAAAAGAGGCATAAACTCCCTAGTCCATGGGGAGTACCTCCACGGAGAGACATTGGTTCATGGTTTTCGCTTCTTTGTTATTTTTATATTCTCGGTTTACCAAAATATTATGAATTTTGTGGTTCTTTGTTAGTTCATTCCCAGGTTCAAACCTGCTCTGTTTCACAAACTGGAACTTACGAAATCCTATGCATTCCTTCGAAATCCTTCCACCTGAATCTGACCGATCTCCTCTCCATTCTCCATTCTCCTATTATTTTTCAATATCGTTTTATTGAGTGGGGAAAGGATGTATCTATGGCCATGCAACACCTTTTGAGGAGGCCCATGACCAAAATACCAGTTCACGGATGACTTGTTCAATTCGCAATTCTCAGGGCATTAATCACTCCTCCTTTGTGAATGAAAATTGGGGAGTTCTTCACGACCGCGGAGGGTTCCGCCTACATTTCACAAACGACAGCGGATGCGGTTTGGGCCTGTTGACATAGCTCGCGGCTGGGATGGTTCGGAATGGTGAACTGGGTTGGATCCTGTCCTTCCTCGTGACAGCGGAGGATCTCCGCCTCCATCTAGTGAATTCTGATGGTCTGCAGAGGAGGGATGCTTCGCGGAACCGAACATGCATTGCTAAAATTAAACCGGTCCACGGACCGGTTCATCCTTCGACATCCTTGAGTATTCTCCACACTCACCAAATCCTTTCTAAGAGAAATTTAGTAGAATATATTTTGAAATAAATTGGATCATCATTCTCCTTTGCGGATTTTTCAGGACCCTACAAATTCCCCCCATCAGAATGGGTCTGATTGGAACGAAGAGGATTCCATTACGATGTAGAGTGGTCCTGAATATCGATGAGTTACTGGACAATGCTCTAAATTGTTCCAGTGCAATGGGACATAGCGTGAATAGTTCGACTTTTTCTTGGGTTTTGTAGAAAATCTAAACAAACTATTTTTCATCTCTTCTTAATGCCCTAATTTTGACTGGGCCAGTTTATTGTGTGTCGAACGGTATTTCCCGACTTTTTCTTAGGTCACTCTTTTCTGGTTTTCATCCTAACAGGCTTTGTGCCTCTTTATTTGGAGGTTTAATGTCCCTCCATCATGAATATCATTACTAATGTTTTAGTTCGAACAGATTTGACCATGTATGGTGGGGAAAGGGCCCCAATGAGGATTGGTTGATTAAAATATGTCTCGGTGTCCTCCATACTCATGTTGAGGGAGTGTGTTAAGATTTGAATGACACACAGGGCATGTCTCAAGGCATGGGTGTCGTATTGGCATTCAAAGGTAGGAGGAGAATTGCCTAAGGAAATATTTACCTTGATAGAGAGGCCTGGGTGATCAATATGCAGAGCCACTGAGGGCATGGTATGCATAGTCATGGAAAGATGTCCTTATGTCAATGACTCTCCTTTTATGATGGCCATAGGACTTCATGAATGTCTGGCTTATGGAAACCACCATGGGTGGCTTTGAAAATTATGAAAACCATCTGGGGTGGCTTAGAAGGGGAATGTGACGTCTAAAATGTTTTGAGAACATCTGAATCAATCAAGACTGCGGAAGCAAGGTTCTTGTCCTATGCATTTATCTAGCGTAAAGGATGGTTGAAGCTTGGCGTAGTATAAAGTCATGCAGCTGGGACGTAATCTATAATGGAACAGATTCTATTGGTCCTTGGTAATGTTGTCAGAGATGTTCCACCATATTCAAGAATGGTTGTGAAAGAGGTAGGTAAACTGTAACTCAGAGGGTTTCCGAATCTTGGGATAGGCATGGGGGCTCAGAGGCCAAGAGGCATACGGAGAAAAGAATTGCCTAAAGAAATCCTGCCTTTGGTAGATGGGCCAGGGGCGATCAATATACAAATCCGTTGAGGTCATGGTTTGCATTGTCATGAAAAGGTGTCCTTAGGTCAATTATTTTATTCCCCTGATAGCCAAAATACTTCAGGGAAGTTGGGATTTGGTACCACCAGGGTTGGCTTATGAGAGTCCGGATTTTTTTGAGTACATATTATTGTTTATGACGAGAGGGTTCTTGGATACAGGGGAATCATCTAGACTAAAATTCTAGAGAATAGGTGAAGTAATACTTTCTCACGTGGGTGTGAGATGGTGGCTTGTGCCGGTCTGACCTTTGCATTGAAGGATAGAGAAAAGCCTCCATTCCTTAATGAACCTATGATGTGTTTGACCGTGTAGTTTAGTGTCATGCGGTAAAGACGAACAACAATATTAATGGATGTTGTGCAGTTTAACATCATGTAGTGAGGACGTGGGATATTTTTCATTCCTTTGCCAATGCTATGCAGATTAACGTCATGCATCAAGGACAATTGACCATGCATCTTAACGTCATGTGGTAAGGATGAGGAGCATTATTAAAATAGTGAGAATGATTTTTGTAGGAAGAATTCCCCTTGGATGTTTAATGCTTGGTCTTTGCAGCGTCACCTCAAGTGGGCAAGATTTTATCAGTTCCGTTTGACATCATGTGGCAAGGAAGTAGTTAATAAGCCTACTATTTATTAGAATGTAACTGGTCCTGAGTATCCTGGCATGCCCAAGATGTGGAGTGGGTTAGATGGTGTAAATCATGGTTCCGGGGCTTCTTGGATCAGGAGAGATGACATGGAGGCTCTGGGGCCGGTAAGCATACGGGGCTAAGAAGAGTATCGCCAAAGGAAATCTTGCCTATGGTAGACAAGCTAGGGGCTATAAATATGAAGAGCCACTTAGCTCATGGTATACATAGTCATGCAACGGTGTCTCCAAGTCAATTAATTTCCACTTTCTATGGCCATGAATGGTTATGATGATACGCAATTATCCGGGTCACGGATTCTATCATCGGGGAAGGAATTTTCGGAACATATCGGGCATACACAGCCCTACATGCTATTAAATCTTAGAGAGCACCTTTCATGGATTTATTTTGTGCACAGGGGTGTACCATTAATCCATGCAGTTTAACGTCGTGCGGTAATGACGAGGTAATCCTATTTTAGCGGTCATAGAGAATAGACCATTGGGTGACTATTACTGTAGTTACTCGTAGGATAACAGGGTCATCATGTTCTGATATACAATGAACATGGTGGGGGATGAAGGTCATAAAATGAATCTTTCAGTTTTCCCAGATCAGGAGGTGTGGTGTGGGGGCTCTGAGGCCAGTAAGCGTACAGAGCTAGGAAGAGTGTCGCCCGAGGAAGTCATGCCTTTGGTAGACGGGCTAGAGGCTATCAATATGCAAGGCCGCTGAGGGCATGGTATGCATAGTCGTAGAAAGGCATCCACTGGGTGATAAATTCGCACTTCTGATGTCCATGAATTATTATGAGAATCCAAGATTTCTCATAGTACAGAGTTCGACATGTGGGGATAATGGTGTATGAGCATACAAGAAACATCATCACTGCAATTTTTCATTCAGTCACAATAGCCTAGTTCGGGCTTGATGTTCATAGATGCAGGTCATCATGTGAGCCACAGGTGGAAATATAGGCTAACTAGGTAGGTGTACCCTGGAGATTTTGGATGTGAAAAGGGGACGATCTTGTAAACCACTTCGCCATGAACTTCTGGATCAGGAGGTATGGTATGGGGGATCTGAGGTCGGTAAGCACATGGACCTAGGAAGAGAGTTGCCTATGGAAATATTGCCTTTGGTAGATGAGCCAGGGGTTATCATTATGCAGAGCCACTAATGGAATGGTATTCATAGTCCTGAAAAGGTGTCCACAGGTCGATGACCATCACCTTCTGATGGATATGAATGGTTATGAAGATCCATAATTGTCTTGGTTGTGGAGTATCATGTATGGTGAGGATAAATCCAATATGCGCAAGGAGTATTTACACATCATTTCATCAAATATCTTAGGTGGTTAGCGATAATCTCCGTGCATTTTAACGCCACACGGTGAGGACGTAGTCCGTGCATTTTAACGTCATGCGGTGAGGATGATAAATACACCCCGTGCAGGTCTAGTCCATACACTAGGGAAAGGGGCACTTTTATCATTCATTACCCATTTCGTTTAACATCATGTGGAGAGAATGTAAGAATACACCCTGTGTAGGTCTATCCCATACATGGGGGAAAGGAGGAATTTTTTAAATCTTGCAATCCGTGCAGTTTTACATCATGCGGAAAGGATGAATATAACACCACGTTCAAGTCTGGTTCAAACATGGGGGAATGGGAATTTTTACCTTTTATTCGGGGGCAGGGCTAGGATGGGGAACCCTGAATCACTACATATCCTAAGAGGTCAGGAATCCAGCCATTCATAGCTCTCTGGAAGACGTGCACCCCGTGCAGGGTTGTTCCATACACGGGGGAAAGGGACATTGTATAACTTTTTTGTTATTTCATTTGGGAGGTGGCTAGGCCCGGACGTGATCCTGGTGTTTCTACGTATCCTGTGAAGGCAGGAATCAAGTCGTACATAGTTTTGTAAAAGGAAATACACCCAGTGTAGGTCTGGTCTATACACTGGGGGATGGGACATTTTTATCCTCTTGTTCGTGCAGTTTAACGTCGTACGGTAAGGACGATGAATACACCCCATGTAGGTCTAATCCATACACGGGGGGAAGAGGGAATTTTTAACATTATTTGGGTGTGGTTGGGCTAGGATGGGAAACACTGGCGTCGCTACGTATCCTGTGAGGGAAGGAATCAAGTCATACCAAGTTCTCTAGAATTTGTGGAGATTAACGTCATGTGGTGAGAACAAGGAATACACCTCGTGTAGGTCGGGTCCATACACGGGGGGAGAGAGCCTTCATAACTGTTATTATCCGTTATTTTCTGTGCAGTTTAACATCGTACGTTATGGACTAAAGCCATACAGTTTAACATCATATGGTTAGAACGAGGGGCATTAATAGATTCTGTGCAGTTTAACATCATGCAGTAAGGACAAACTCCATTCATTTAAAAGTCGTTCATTAAGGATGGACTCCATGCAGTTTAACGTCATGCAGTGAGGACGAGGATCCATTAGTAGATTCCGTGCAGTTTAACATCGTGTGGTAAGGATGAACTCCATGTAGTTTAACGCCGTTCGATAAGGAAGAACTCCATGCAGTTTAACATCATGCAATAAGGATAATGTTCATGCAGTTTAATGTCATGTATTGAGGGTGGTAGGTACTTTTAGTTTCTATGAAAAATACTTCTTTAGGAATCTTGTATTGGTAGGAGTCTTGGTGGCTTGCCTGTTCATGGAGATCAGGGTATATGCTCTATTGGAGCAGACCTTGTGTACAACGTATGGTCCCACCCATTTGGTCTGCAGATTTGGAGGTTTCCTTCCTGGTATCATTGGGGTCTGGAGGACCAATACCAATTCTCCTTCCAAGAAAGTCTGGAGACAGACCTTTTTATTGAAGGCTCGTGCAATCTGATTCTGGTAGACATCCTGATGGTCCAAAGTGTACAGCTGCTTCTCATCCAGCTGTTCCAATTCACCTAGCCTCTTTTCTGATTTCTCATCGTTGAATAATTGATCACAAATGGAAACGCGGAGCGAGTGTAATTGGATCTCAATGGGAAGGACCACCTCTGTTCCGTACACCAATTAGTACGGGGTAGCCGGAGTAGTGGTGCAGTATATGGTTCGATAAGCCCACAACACATGGAGGAGTTTATCCAACCACGAATTCTTGTCATTGTCCACCATTTTCTGTAGAATATTGTATTGGGTCTTGTTTAAAGCCTCTATCTATCTGTTGGTCGCCGCATGGTAGCGGGATGAGTGGTTAGCCTTGATACCGTATTGTTGGTATTATTTCTCCAATTAAGCATAGTAGAATTTGGTGATGTTATCCATCAGTATGGTATGAGGGACATCAAATCTAGTGATGATATTGGTCTTCACAAAGATGACAATGCTTCTTGCCCCAACTTCCTTTAGAGTTAAAACTTCTGCCCATTTTGAAAAGAAGTCAGTTGATGTGAGGATATACTTTAGCTGTTTGGCAGTGGCGGGAGGATATGGTCCAATGACGTCCATCCCCCAGACAGAAAATGGACAAGACTACATGGATTGATGAGGTAACTCTGGTGGTTGGTGAATGAAGATGGCATGAATCAGGCATGAGTGACATTTCACGGTAAAATGCTCATAGTCTCGTGCCACTATGGGCCAGTAGTACCAAATCCTTTAAACTTGATGGGAATTCTTGGACCCCGGTTGACGTGATCCACATGCTCCGGCATGTACTACATTCGTTACGGCAACATTTTCTTCTCTATCAATGCATCTAAGGACCAGTCCATCGAGGCCTCATTGTTGAGTACCTCTTGCTAACCCACACCTCCATATATGACAAATTTGATTTCCCTTCGCCGTATTTTCTCTTGGTCATCTATGTCTGATGGAAGTTCTCCCCATTGAAGGTATTTTACAATGGGGGTCATCCAGCTAGTGTCAAGAGAATATGGCTCTGGGACCAGACTGACATCATTTATTTCTTCCATCTTAGAATGGACAAATGGAAATACCATTCGACGGTGAGAAATACTGATAACCATTTCATCTCGGTCTGGGTCAGCAAGGGTTGTGGCCACATTGGCTAATGCATCTTCCTGAGCATTCTGAGACTGGGGAATATAGGTCAATGTTGGTTATATGGAGAGTCCTACCATTAACCCTCATACATGGTCAAATAGGGGGATCATCTCCTAATTTTAATAGCATAGTCACCATTTACTTGCTTGATGACCAGCTCTAAATCACCTTTTACCTTAAGGTGTTGTATTTGTGCCTGGAGTGCGAGCTCCAGGCCTGCAATAAGAGCTTGATATTCAGCTTAATTGTGTGTACATCCCTCTGAAAGGAGGATGCAATACGGAAAGACTGCCTTTTCTGGGGATATAAGTATTATTCCCAAACCCACATTGTTGAATCTGGGATCCTCCATCCTCTTCCCGGTTGGGCTTTGGGAGGTGTCGTCGAAGTACATTTCCCATGCTGGGAGCTCCTCTTGAACCTCGAAGATGACCCCATCAGGTAATTCAACATCTGGTATGGCAATCCCCACTGAGGGGTTCTCTGCCATAAAGTCTATTAATTCATGGCCCTTGATGTATTTTATAGGAACAAAATGGATGTCAAACTATTGCAGGATGACCGGCTATTAGGATAGGCGTTTAGTTAGCATCAGGCAGCTAGGGATGTACTTGAGCAGGTTACTTTGTGAGATCATATGGACTTAATGATTCTGCAGATAATGTCACAAATTTTGAACTGCGAAGACCAAGGCTAAAGAACTCTTCTCGATATTTTGGTATCGAGTCTCATCATCAATCATGGTTCGACTCAGGTAATAGAGACTGTTTTCGCTCCTCATGTCATTCTTTTGTGCGAGGAAGGCTACCAGTGATCACTCTAACACTGTCACATAAAATATGAGAGGTCATCCTTCAATCAGGGGTATGAGAACTGGTGGGCTTAAGAGGTACTTCTTGAAGTTATCAAACGCCTCTGGGCAGTCATCCGTCCACTAGTACGTGACCCCATTTTTCATTAACCTGGTGAAGGGAAAACATGTGCCTTCCAGGTTGGCTATGAACCGCCTAATATAGGCTACGTGTCCTTGAAATCCCCTCAACAAGGTGAGATTTTGAGGAGTTGGCAGTCCAAGTATAGCCTTTGTCTTTTCCTGGATGCCTTCGATGCCATGATGGAATATGCCGAAGCCAAGGAATTTCCCTGAGGTAACCCCAAATGCACATTTCAAGGGGTTCATCATCAAGCTATGTTGTCGGAGTTGGTTGAATACGGTCCCCATGTCTGACAGGTTATCCGAGCACTGTCTGGACATGACCACCAGGTCATCCATGTTACATTAAATGAATTTCCCTAGGAACTGTTTAATGATATAATGCATGGCACACTGATATGTGGCGCTAGCGGTCTTGAGACCAAAGGGCATGACCCTATAAGAGAATACCCCTTGAGGGGCACTGAAGTCAGTGGCTTCTTCTTTTCTCATTCCATTCTGATTTGAGTATATCCAGAATAGTCGTCCATGAAGGATAGAGCCTCGTACTCGGTCGTCGCATCGATTAATAATTTGGTAATTCGGACCAGGAAATCATCTTTCAAATAATGCCAATTGAGATCCCTGATGTCAACGTAGACGCGGATTTTCCCATTCGGTTTCTTTATAGGGACGATGTTGGCCAACCAAATGGGTACTGGACATCCCGAATGAAGCCTGCTTTAATGAGCGTATTGACTTCAGCCTCTATTTTTAAAGCATGTGAGGAATGTGTGCTTTTGGCAGCCTGTTTATAGCCCCGGTGGTCTTCTGGAAGACCCAGGTGATGCGTAGCCACTCCGGTATCGAGTCTCAGAATTTCTGTTTAATTCCAGGAAAAAACATCCCACTATTCCCTTAGGAAATAGGTATATACCTCGTGCTCCTCAGGGGACATGGATGCACTAATGGGAGTAGGATTCAGATCTTCCTCGGTACCTAGGATTATTTCCCTGAGCTCATCCACCATGGGGGAGACACCCTCCTCAAATGCGGGAGGTGCATCTCGGAGATCTTCCTCCTATTATTCTCCCATGTCCTCATCTTCTTAATCCTAAGGGGGGAGAGTTTCCAATCATAGCCTTCGGGGGTTTGAGGGAGAGGGATCATGGTCATCCCGACTTGAGTATTCATCCCCAGATCGATGGTTAGCGGATTCTCCTGCATGTCCATGCTCGGCCATCATGGCTGAAGTCATTAGTACATCCGAGTGTGTGTCCATACTTGAACTCCTACTCTCAACATGGTTGATTGGCATGACATAATCTCTGCCAAGATTCCTGAGGGGGTAATCAGGAACCATTTCCAGGCCATTTGGAGTGGGGATCCAGTCGACACCATCGACCAAAGGATTCTTTTTCTTTTTCTCATAGAATCCAGCGTCAATGTAATGTGACTCAGAGAGCTTGAATGGGGCCTTGTCGGCATGCAATGTTCCACTTTTTCCATTGACGCGGTAATTGATACATTGGTGGTAGGATGAAGGAACAACCATGTGATTATGGAGCCAAGACCTTCCCATCAGGGCATTGAATTGTATGCTCTGCCAGACCACCAAGAATTCTGTGTCGGCTACCAGGTCACCAAAATCGGTCCTTCTCTTAATTTTTCATATTAGTTTCTACTCACTCTTATTGTAGCCCAAGAGAGTTTTGGCTGAGGGAATTAGGTCGTCCTCACGGTTTCCCATCATACGGAGTGTTTGTAGGGGAAGGATATCAACACCAGTGCCATTGTCTATAAAGAATTTCCGGATATCAATAACATTTATTGTGCCAGACACATATAGTGGTCTGATGTGTCCTTTCATGATGTAATATTTATCTTGATCGGTGAAGGAAATCACTGCATTGCATTAAGCTAGGTCAGTCTCCGTCTGGTAAATCTCAGTGGCAGCTACCTCAGCTTGAATCTCCTGGGGGCTGATCAAAGCTTCTACACGAACATCCTTGAGTTCTGCTGACATACTTAGGGAATTGAGGATTGACAGCTTGGCTAGTACCGATGCTAGTTGATTAAGGATATCATATTTCTTCTCCAGCGGCCGACGCTTCTCTATTGGCAGGAGAGTCTTATCGAGTGCTTTAGGGGCTGGAACATTTCATGAAGAGGGATCAGCCACAGTGTTGGATATCAATGGTGTTCCCACGTTTTGAGGACTTGGCCCGGCTGGTCTGTTTGTACGCACCAGGCGGCTAGACACTTGCTCCTCCTCTGGTTGGTATCGCAGAACAATAGGGCCAGAGTGGGTTCTTGTGGAGGTGGAGGGGCATTATTTCTCCTGCTGAGTCCATTGAAGGGCTCTCTATAGGTTTCAATGATATTAACGGTCTGGGTAGGGGTCCAATCGTAAGGTTGGTTTCGACCGCGACTTTTTCTCCCCTGGTATCCTCTACCTCCACAATTCCTCCTCTCGGCTCCTCAAGCAGGGAACTCGGGTTCATAACCATACCCTTCTTCAGGGGATGATTCCATAAGATAGATGAAGTTAATTGAACCAAATATTGGTTCTTCATCCTCTGACAGGTCAACCAGGTCGGTTGTCCATGATGTTGCCATTTGGTGGGTCAGTTTGTGGCGCCAAATTCGAGGGCATATAATTTTCCATGGTCGGGAGTAACATTGGCCCCACCATGGACTGCTCCTCTGTGCTTGTTTCCTTCTTCTAAGATTATGGCTGGATGACCGGCTCATGGAGGTTTGTGAGGTTGATACTGTCGGTTCTACGGATTCAGGGGTGGTTGGTGGCACACCAGCTGCTGTAGTTGAGCTCAGAGTATTCCCTGGGCTCGGTTGATAGTCTTCTGAGTCATCCAGTTGTCTAATTTCTGCCCCTTCTTTCTAGTGACATTCTACCACCCCTCCTCATTATTGGAGTTGGTGGTAGAGATACATGTCACATGTGCTGGGGTTGGTCCCAGCTCGACCTGTCCAGAGTCTACCATTCTCTACATGAGGTCCTTGAAGATGAATCATTCTTGTATATTGTTCCCCAACATTCGAGTATAGGGTCATTATTCTGGCCTGTCATCATGGACAACTTCTTTAGGTTTTCTTGGCTCTGGGTGGCGGAGAAAGTAGTAATTCACGCCAGAAATGAAGTAGTCGTGGACTTGATCATCCCAGAACATGTACACTTTTTGACTTCATTCCTCAAACTAGTTCTTCTTTAGTCCTCTCTGATCTTCCCGTTTAGAAGGAGGCGGCCGCTGATATACCGGAGGCCCTTGAAAATTTGGTGGAGGCATGAGCAGTTGACCAGGCATAGGGGACGGCTTGAGTGTGACAACAGACGCTTTAGATCTAGGGGCTCTTTTCGCAGGAGCCTACGAGGATATTAGGAACATCGCATTAGCCTGCTGCTGGGATTCCTCAATTCCCTGGGCAATGGCTGAGAGATTGCAGAAGCCAGTGGTGCACTCCACTGGTATGAGCAGTGTTCGCATCTCATCTTTTATACTATTAATGCATATGGATAACATCTCATCCTAAGGCATTGGATTGTTCTGGGAATAGGTCAGACCATTATATATGGAGATGAAATCTGAGACCCTCTCGTTCTCCATCTCTGTGAAGTTCATGAGGTCGCAGACCATTTTTATTGGGCAACGTTGAGCTGAAGTGGAATAAGAAAGGTTTCCAAAGGTCTTCCTAGATTTTTATTGACTAGGTTGGCATACTTGTATACCAGACAAAGGAAGATCTTTGCAAGGTCTGCACGAAGCATATAATTTTCACCACTTCTTGTTTTTCCGAAGTCCCCATTAAAGGGTCGTAATAAGACATGTACTGCATCAATTGATGTTCCAAATCGCCTTACCCATTGAAAATAGGGAATATAGGGCTCTTAGAATTGGGGGGAGGTCGTGTGTTGGTCACCCAATCTGGGTAAGGTTTCCACTCTGGCTATATCGGAGCGTGTCGACCTTCCATCGCTTGCAATAGAGATGTTAGTGCCTCAATGGTGTTGGTGAGACCTTGGTTTACATCCTACTGGTCCCGGTCCTGGGCAGGCGTAGCCCGGGGCATTTCCTGAGGATCCGGATTGGCTGGCACTAGGGGTGCATGTGCCATTTGCGGCACCTTGGGATGGTTCATGTAAAATATCTCTAGTTTCTTCTTGAGTGGAGGGAAGTATTGGTATTCATCTGAATCTATGTTTAGGTAGATGAATGGGCCGAGCGCTTCATTGGACGGGATCCCTGACCGTGTCTCATTTTCCTGGTATAACCATAATCTTGTATGTTCACTTGTTTGGAGTGAAATAAGTGGCTCCTCCTGGGATGCACATTCAATAAGGCGGTTCCTCTGGTGAATCTCCATGTTCAGCTGCCTCAATTCTTTCATCTCCTCTTCATGTTGAGCGAATCTCTCTTCGATCATTAGTGGCTCATCTTTGTCAAGAGAAGGAGGCAGGTTAAGTTTAACAATTCCATTATTCTTATCCTTATTGGAAGCTCGCAGGGCATTCAGAGGAGGTTTGGATGGAAGGATGACCATATTTATGGTGTCCCTCTGGTTCAAGTTGTGAAAACCTGGTGGTTCGTTGTGAGTCACAGCCTGACCAGAACTATCTTCTCTCGATCCCTCCTGATTTCTAGTATCTCTCGTGTCAATTGGGAGGTTAACCTATGTGACTTTGATAGATTCATATCGTGGGGAAGAGAAGTTTCCATCTTCCATATGGGAAGAGGATCTCTCGCGTCTTATGCTGGCCTTCCCTTTCGTGAGCTGGGATTTCCATTGGACATCTTGAAGAAGGGTGATGCAGAGAGTTCTATGACGTGGCCTTATGGTTCACCTTCCCCTCAGAGGGGATGATGATTCAAATGAGAGGATAGGATGGGAACCTCATCTTCTGATTGTCCTCCCAATACGAGAGAGTACTGACTCTCGTGGGGGAGGTTTTTGTTTAGGAGGTAATAATGCCCCCAGCCTTGAGGGCTGGGTTTGGTTCCATTCCTGGGACATCAAGTCTCTTCCCAGTTTTATTGGTCTTACGGGGGAATTTTTTGTTAAAAATGCCCCCAGCCCTACAGGCTGGGGTTGACCCTGGACTACGGTAGTGGCTACTGCTATCACTACCTTCAAAATCTTGTGTACACCCATTAATGGGTGAACATGGTTTGATTCCGAGTTCTTCTAAAAACCTATCCTTTTTGGGGAGGCATGAAAATATCATTGATTGGCCTTTCTTAGGCTTGAGGCCTGTTGTATACTCTCATTGGCCTGATTCAGGAGTTATTTAATAGCTTGTTCCCGTCAGGCCTGATGCCTCTGGGAATTACTCAAAGCTAGACTCTGTTGGGTGTGTTACCTTTCCTGAATAGGGAGACCACACGATTGTTGTCTTTGATGTGATGATGTTGCAAGACACCATGTCGAACGGGTTTTTCTTGGCGGGTAGTAGAGTGAAATGTAGTGCTCCATGTTCTACCTGTCCCCTGATATGGACTCCAATCAGAGCGTCATCGATGAGGCGGCGCAGATGGTGCAGTGCGTGGAGGAAGTCTATCTCCATGTTTCCATTATGCCTCTCGGGTCGCTGTTGCCATGCTGAAGGAAGAGCTTCCAGGTTGCTGTGATGCAGGAGGTCTCATATTGTATTAACGTGGTCTACATACCCGTCATATTGCTAAAATATTGATTTCAGTCAGCCGAGGGTTGTCTATATATTATGGTGGATGTCGTGCACACATTCTTCCAACAAATCTCTGGGTATGTCGAACTGATAGGTGGCCGTAGGACAAAACATAACTGGTATATCATCCCTGGGAATTCGTTTCCTCAGGTGAAACACATCGGCATACTCCTCCGCTAGTGACACATCTACCTGGTCGGCCCAACTGTGACGCTTGCTGATAGTGTGGTCAGAGGGAGCTGAATCGGTAGGTGCAAAATCATTATGTGGGTGATTTTGAGGTGGTTCCGAGGATGAAAACGGCCCTAGAACATCTCCTGATTTATGAAGGATGTCGTCGGTGACTAACTGGGAATCTGACATGCTTGATCGAATCATTACGAGTTCCTCGGCATGTGAGGGCTTTTCTGTGCTTGATTCGGCAGGGGAGGATGTTCTTGTCAACATGATATGTCATTGCAGGGAGGACCTCCGCAATGGCAGCCATAGTGGTGAGGACTACCATTACTGCTTGATACTTCAATTCTTGGAGGACTTTTGTAGTGCACACCCTAGGGAGGACCTCCAAGCCGTGTCGCAGCAAGGGGAGGACCTTCAGGCTGCGTAGCGTCGTCACGGGGAGGGCCTTCACAACAACTGCCATCATGGTGAGGATAACCACCACGGATTAACAATTTATATTCATCCTAGGGAGGCCCTTTAGGACACACAACGAAAAGGGGAGGACCTTTATGTTCCTTGGGGCCAATGCGGGTAGGACCTTCGCCATGGCGGACGTGGTGGAGAAGACTACCATCAGAGTTGTGGCAATGGCGTGGACTACCATTACTAGTGCCATAGGGGGAATATATGTGGGATACATCCAGGGGAGGGCCTCAATAATTTACCACAACAAGGGGAGGAATATCTCATTTCTTGAAGTCTCTAAGGGGAGGACCTCCTTTATTAGCGTGGAGAGGACTACAACCGTGATTTGATGCCCGACTGCATGGATTTTTGTTGCAGCATAACCCCTTAGGGGGGACCTTCATGGTAGGATACAATAATGGGAGGACCTTCTTGTCATGATGAGACGACAATGAGGTAGGGCCTCTGCAGTTGCGAATATGATAGTGAGCACTACTGTCATAATCTGTGGTCCCACTGCAAGGAGAGTGTTTGCAGCATAAACCTCAGGGAGGACCTTCATGGTGGACCATAGCTAGTGGGGTACCTTCTTGCAGCTTTTTCTTCAGGCCACGTGGGGGGTTTCTGTGGCTCGCATCAACAGAGGAGATCTCATGATCTATCGTTATATTCTCGTGGGGGAGGCCCCCATGGGTGCTCTGGGGGGGACCTTCAAATCTGCTGGTAGTGAGACTGCGGGGAGGACCTTCGCAACTTCTACAACCACTCCCAGAATATGGTAATTAATGGGAAGGGTTCTGAGACTTTGATGTATTCTTAGCGGTGTTGGGGACCCCAGTGTCTAGCAGAGTAGTGTCCTGAACTCCCTCTTTATTTTCTGGGTGCCTTTGGCGCGTTCGGGGCACTCTCTTGCAGGCTGCGGGGACCATCTACTATTGACAACGACCTTCACCTCTGGGTCCCTACCTAATTGGGTCCCATGATGCTGCTGGGACACGCCGAAAAACATTTTGACTTTTAGAAAGGATATATACCAGCTCTGGAGCATCCACCATGATAAACGAGTGTCCCCCAGTTGGAACAAGTGAAGCTACTCGATCCGATTTCCCTTTCATCACATAATATGGCCGGAGACCCTCTTGGGCAGATACTGGAATGCAGATATGCTCTGAGGTGGCTATATCGTCTCTTAGATGAGTCGCCTCAATTGGGGAGACGAGCTCATGGGCCCGAGTCCTTGCTGTTTTCGCTAATGAAATTGTATTATGGAAAGTCTGTAAGATAGCATCTGGGATTGATACATGATCCTCCATCATTGACCGGTAATGCAGATAGGCATCTTTGGATGGAACAGGTATGAAGGCCCATTCCAGTATCGGAGTAGAAATATCCATCTTCGGTCCTCCTGTGGTGAGTGGGTACTGACAATTATATTATGTCGAGGCAGGTGAACGAATCTTCCCCTGTGCTGGGATATGCCAATTTATCTATCTGTTTGCCGCCACATCAAGATGGAGGACTTTACATGCATCCACAGGGAGTTGTCCCTACATTTGTTGGTTTCACACCATATTGAGTCGGTGGCCTTTGTTTGCGGGGAGATGTGCCCGCCTATGTTTTTCTGCCATATTTGGTTGGCGGTCTTTGCTGATCGTCACCATATCAGGATGGCAGGAATCAGAAGCATCTGCTAGGAGCTAGTCCTGCAAGCACCAGGTCGACACCACGTCAAGATGGTGGGCTTCACGACCCTGGTTAGGGAGAGGTTCCAGCCTATGGGCTTGATGGATCTCGGTGGATTTGCACACTGACTTATATGATCCTGTCATGCCTGGATGGCGGGCTCGAGAGGAGTGAATAGGTTTCAGTGTCTGTTCGTGGTACATCTCTATGGCTGGGTAGCAGAACTCCTCCTCAGAGACCAGGGTGATGACCGGTCCCTGATTTTATGTCTGCAACCCTCATTGGGCAGTTCGAGGGGTCAGAGCTCATGGAACATGGGCATGAATCCTCAGGGAGACATCCTCCTCAGCGCGAGGATGTTGAATCTTGGAATGACCACAACGACGTCTGCCGGCAGGGGCCTTGGAGCGGAACCCTCATTCTGTGGGGATAAAGTCCTCAACGTCGACCTCATCTGCCTCCATAGGATAAGGGAGGTACTCATTGTGTCGTTATGGGGACAGACTCCCGAAACGGTTTGAGATGGAACCAATGGACTTCTAGATCTGCTTCTGTGGCCACTCCTTGGCAAGCGACTGGTGAGTTCTAGCAGATTGGAGGGCATGCATGGTCGCCTCCACCGTTGGGAGAGTACCGTTCTGGTGGTACTCTCGAATCAACACGTCTGAGATTAAGTGTTAATGATGTTGGGTGGGTGACGGGGTCCTCCGTAGGTGATGATGTTCGGTCCTTGCGTTGTTGGAAGCACGCTCTTTTGAGTTCCTTTGCGATGCCATTGGATTGAAGGGATTTCTGAAGGTACCTATAAAATATTTTAACAAATACAAACAGAACAACCTTTAAAGCAGCATATCATGATCCCATGCATAATTAATGACCTTTCATGGCCCTCTATGTAAGGAAGAGGGGGAACAGAGCAGAATTATGTTAAATCTGTCATGCTTGGTTAATGATTCATGTTGGGTTCCCCATTTTTGTTTCTGGTCGGTCTCGAAACGCCCAACTATTCTGTATCCAATGACACACGGACCTGCATTCCAAAGGCACGAATTCGTCGGATAGTCTAACCAGTGACGCTTAAGAACTCACATTGGTCGAGAGGATGGGAAGTCGGGATCACCGCACCCTTTTGGGGGGAATTATTGCATGTTCCTGGTCTCTCTTATAGATTTAAGATGTATACATATGTTCACAAATATTTGGTTTATACCCAACCATAGTATCCACATATTTCTCCTGGTTGGAAATGGTCAGCTAAATGTAGGGGTTCAGAATCATTTATGGCCAAGGTTTACCATACCTTGTTTGATTAATGACCTCGTGGAGTCAGTACTCATTGAGTCGGTACTCGGAGTGGCGCAGTGAACCGATAAGAAGATAGTCGGATCAACCAGTTGTTGGGCTTGAACCACATGGAGGCTTCCTATGTACCCTTACTAAGAGACAAGTTTCAAAGTCCACATAGTTCTTAATGGCTTGGAACATACGTTTTGAGGTAGCCCAAGGTGTGGATGATGGGCTGGAACCTCAGGGAGGCTTCCTACATACGCTGTGTAGGAGACAAGGATCAAAGTCCACGTAGTTCGCATGGCTTGGGACTTACGCTCTGAGGCCGCCCAGAGTGATGGATTTGGGAATACACTCTGAGGAGGACCATAAGAGACAGATTGGGGATTACACTCTGTGGATGCCCATAAGAGGAGTTCATGGTCGATGCTTACTCTAAGCCCACGTGAGTCATGCTCGGTGTGAGAAACAAGAGGCTGTAGGGACCAGACGACCACGTCGTGAAAGGTGGATCCGTGAGAGGTGGAGTGGGGCTTACACATGAGGGCGGCCCATAAAGTCGTGGATTACTCCGAGATAGATGCCCATGGCCACAAAGAGTAGTGTGATGGGGAAAGGGGTACTCATGTGCCTGTACCGTCTCTTGTTCCTTAGGGATCCACCAAGGTGCTTGGGGACGACTACCTTCAGATGGGTATGCCACCCCTTCTCTGGGGAGGGGAGAAGTGGCCAACCGCCGAAGCGTGCAGTCCCCATCCTGGTGAGTAGAGGTAGAAAGGGGGCTCCCGGGCTCAGACCCCGCATTACCATGGGAATGTGAACCCAGGCATGCATTGGGAATCCACCCAAGGGTCAAGGAAACCACTTTTCACCTGTTTAATGTGGGTATGTGAACTCAAAACGGCACATTGATGTGCCTGGGGGTTACAATACACGGATCTGGTGGCTCTAGTGGAGGCCTCAGATAGGGGCCGATAAGTAAGCCAATGAGGAGGTTGCGAAGGATCATGCCAGATTGAATTGGGAAGGATTTTATCTGTTTCAGGGAATGGGAACTCTGAATGTTTTGGCTGGCCACACAGGGTTATGAGTGGTGGAACCCTTTTTGTAGGGATGTGCTATGTGGCTGGAGAGGCCATCCGCAGAATAGGAGGGTCCGCGGATAGATTCTCCATCCGCGAACCAGGAGGTCCGTGGACTGATTGGCCGTCCGAGAACCAGGAGGGCCCGGAGACTGATTGGTTGTCCGTGAACCAGGAGGTTCCGCAGACTGATTGGCATCCTTCCAACCAAGAGGGTTCACGGCTTCGGTCTGCGTACAAGGGTGGTACGTGAAGGGTTCCACGTGACCAGTGGTGGCCAAGGGCGGCGCTGGTCGGAGGATTGTCGGTCGGGGCTTAGCCCGCGTAGGAGGGTGATACAAAGTGCAACGGATCGGAAAAGAGGCATAAACTCCATGGTCTGTGGGGAGAAAATCCGCCGAGGGACCCTGGTTCGTGGTTTTCTCTTCATTTTTATTTTTATGTTCGCGGTTCACCAATTTATTATGCATTTTTTGGTTTTTTATTAGTTCGTTCCTAGGTTTATACATGCTCTACTTCGTGAACTGGAACTTCCGAAATCCTAAGCCTTCCTTCAAAATCCTTCCACCCAAATCTGACTGATCTCCACTCTGTACTCTGTTCTCCTCTTATTTGTCAATCTCCTTTTTTAGAGTAGGGAAATGTATGTATCTATGGTCATGAAGCACCTTTTGTGGAGGCCCATGACTGAAAACCCGATTCACGGATGACTTGGTTAATCCGCAATTCGTGGGGCATTAAACACTCCTCCGCAAACCAAACTCGGGTAGTGCTTCACGGCCGTGGAGTGTTCCGCCTCCATTTCGCGAAGTACAGCAGAGGCCGTTTGGGCCAGTTGATGCGGCTCATCGCTGGGATGGTCTGGAATGGTGAATCAGGTAGGTGCATGTCCCGCCTCATGACCGCAGAGGATCTCCGCTTCCATATTGCAGACGAAGACAGTCCGCAGAGGAGGGACGCTTCGCCGAACCGGCTGTAAGCCGCTAAAATTAAACCGGTCCGCGGACCGGTTCGACCTTCACCATCCTTGAGTATTCTCCACACTCTCCCAATCCTTTTGATGGGAAATTGGGTAGAATCTCCCTTGAGTTAAAGGGGATCATCATTCCCCTTTGCAGATTTTTCAGGACCCTACATATATATATATATATAATTGATATTGTATATTTTTATTAAAAAAATCTAATTATGTTATTTTAATTAATATTATACTTAGATATAGTGTATAATCATTATATATTTAAAAAGTTAATTTCCTCGAAAAAAACCATTTTTATTTCACCTGATTGGAATAATTTTAAATTTTATTTGGTCAGTTATATGAATTTAACGTTAAAAAATTTATTCAATGTTTTAAATGATGATGTTATCTGTTCCAAATGGTCGAATTTTATTTTTATGCATTATAAATAGTTACCATTGGAAATAATTATCACAATGATATGGTTAAATAATGCATATAAGGTAAAAATTATAATGATAATGGATAAATAATGACCCTAAATATTGAAATTTTGGTATAGGATTAGTGTAGTTAGGGTATATCCATCCCAAATTCAAATATATGGCCACATAGTACCATATTTCCCTAATTTTGACATTTGAAATATTTAAATAAATATGCAAAAATGTCTAATTATTTCTATTAGTAACCATAATAATTTGTGATAGGTATATAGAGAAAATATGTTTTATTATTACTATCAATTTGGAATATAAATGATTTTTTATGATGTTCATTTATTTCATATTTATATTAATGAAATAATATCATTAAATTTTAGGAAACAATAATTAAATATTTATTCAATTACTAGATAAATAAAATAAATTATTCATATAAATATTATATGTAATATTAAATAATTGAATTATTTTTCAAAGAACATTTCTTAATAAATATAGAAACTTATTTAGGTTTTAAAATATTATATTCAAATTTCATTGTTTTAGTGTTTTATTCAATATCAAAATAAATGAATAGTTCAACATACAACATTATAGATAATTATTAATAAAGTTAATTTTTCAAAATAAAATAAACTCTTAAAAAACAATACTTATCAGTTTTAGTAGAATTTATCTAGAAATGTAATATACAGTCTAATTTAGGACAATTTATCCTTTTATAGAAACTATATTGACACGAAAAGTGAAAAACATATGTATTGATCTAATTGTAAAAAGGATTAACACATGTTAAAATTAAAAAATGTGAAGTAACCTATCTAAAATGGTCATAATTTAATTGTATGATAGGTTTTCAAGACATACTCATCTTATGTACAAATTATATTTGATTTTAGTCAATTTTTATGAATATTAATTCATATTAATATAATATTTTAGAAAATTATAGAATTAACCCTCCACTCAATTATAAAATGGTACCTCATATCATCATTTTTCACCCATAAAAACCTTTTAGATCAGATGTTCCATAGAATATTTTTTCATAAATTCCTTCCCCCCAGTCTAGAGATCTTCGTTTAGTGATAATACCATCCACTAAGTTCATATTTTGTAAGGAAAAGGACATTGATTGAATAAGTTATAAATATTATAACCTAGTTTTTTAGATTCATTTCATCTTCGTCTTCCTTCCATGATTATTCAGATATGATGTTATAATAACATAATTATATTCAATTTTATAATAAGTTAATTTTTTTAATGTCATAACCTACACCTATTTCCAATTCCATTAAATGTCAAATTAAAACACCATTAATGTGTATGATAGGGTACTACCTCGTGAACAGATGTAATTTATTGTCCATTATCACCTCTCACAGTTATTTATGATTATGGATATAATATATTTTTAAATATAAATATAATATTCAAATATATTTATATTTCAATAAATGTAATATGTCATATATTTTATTATCTTTTACTTTATTGAATAGTGATATCATTGACCTTGCATATGTGTGGATTAACACCTACTAGAAAAAATGTGATCCATTTTTCACTACTAAATTATTTGAATAAAATATATATATATATATATATATATATATCTGTGTGTCTGTTTATTTAAAAAATTTATTATATTTCGGATATTCTAATAATTATGTAATAATAAAATAATAAATAAATTATTTCTATACTGATCTATGATAAATTGGAATGATACTCCTGTATAAATATGATATTACGTCTGGATGATTGTAAAAAAGATAATTTTTCCTAAAAACCCATCATTGTTGATTTTAAAAGTATAATTGACATTTGAAAATGCTAATTATTTCATTTTTTATTCATAATATATCGTAATAATTTTCTATTTGACCTTATTTATCCCATTGATGTCATTTTTTAGATATGATGTGTATATCCTCAAAACACCTGAGGTGAACATAATTTACTAGGAAATTTTATATAACATGTAAATATATGAGTTAAAAGGAATAATTAATATAAAATGTATTCATATGAATGTAAAAAATTACAATCCTTTTCTTATTTTTGGTGATAAAGAATGCATGTGACTGGAAATACTCAAGGTTAGTAACTTTTTAATTAAAAACACCATTTGTTAAATATTACATACCAAAATGTTTTCATAAATTTTCATGTATTTTTATTATTTTAATAAAAATATATGTTCTTTAAAGGATGATTAAGGTCATTTTAAACTATATATCACTTTTTTTTGATTTTTTTAAAAATGTTTATTTCATTGTTTTATTAAAGGGACACGTTACATTAAACTACACATTTTAAATATTTTAAATATATATTTAATAAAATTTTCTCTCCCATATGCATATTATTAAAATAGATTATATTAATTTACATGAATTAGAATAAATAAATTATAAAGGAAATTTTAGTTATAATTTTACATTCATTCATATGGGTTCAAAGGGAATATTTTGATGTATTTTATACGTAATTTTGTACATTATTTTTCAAAATAAAAGGAATGTTTCATTTTAAGAAATATGATGTTAACATTTTTTCCTATCATCGCAACCATTATTTTATATTTCTTTGTCATTATTAATTTATTTCTTTAATCAATGAAACCACCAATATTTTATTAGTAATTTTAAATTCAATTACTGTTATAAATTTTATGAAATTTTGGTAACTTTAAAGGTTTTATTATGTGTGTTTATGATCACTCTAAACCACCATTTTGATCGGGTTATGAGAATTCTCACTCTATTTCACATTCTCTATCACATTACTGCTAAATAATGATTTTAAATAATGTTTATATATCTCAAACATATATGGTAAATTTATTCCAAATGACTTTTTATGGGGTAAATCATGCATTCTGGGAATTTCTAAAATCCACTCTTTAATAAATATATTATTATTATGTAATGATGCAAGACTTTCAAACCAATTATTTTATCATATATAATTATTAGGATTATTCATTTATCCTAATGATTTATTACCTTTTTGTGGATAATGTTTTCATGAATAGGATATGATGAGGGTTCCTAGATAGTGATATAATCTATTTGAAAATGATTTTTTCTCATGATATTTTATGTATGGGATTAGGCACTAAACATAATAATCTTTGGGACTCTGTCCACCATGTGAAATTTTATTTCCTATTAGCAATGACCTGTTTTTATAATGTAATTTGTGTTGTTACCAAATTCTAAATGATTAGATGATCTTATGAATCCATGATCTTAATGTTATTATCCAATATTATTTATCACGATAATATTTTTAAAGGAATGTATGTGCCAATTCAGAAGGGTTAAATATTTTTTTTGAATGAAATATCATAATATTTACCTTATTTCAATAGATATATTCTCATTTTTATTTTCTTTCATTGAGATATCTTATCAAATGTTTTAGGATAAAAAATTAATTATTTATTTCATACATAGTAAAATGTCTATTTTGAATCATATATATATTTTTTATAGAGGTAAATTTTGTAAAAAAAATCATCAAAAAGAAAATTCTTTATTTCTTTTTATATGTCTTTAATATAGTTTTTTTCCCATTATAGATATTTTAAATTGTATTCATCAGTTTTAAGGATGAATAGTTTAAATGATGAGGTTTATATAATAAAATTTAGGATATTTCATTGAAATAAAACTTTTTATATCATAAATGTTTTGTTTTGGGGGAATATGGATACAATGTTGAAGTTCACACCTTGTGATGTAATAATTATTTACATAATGGTGATGGCCTAATTCTATAAAACTATACAACATAATTACAATGAAATATATAAAAAATGAAATCTTGACATAAAACATTTTATTTTTGAATACATAATGTGGTTTCTTAATATTAGGTGTCATAGGAAAAGATTAGATAAATATGTAGAATATGATGTTTTCATGTGAGAAAAAATTATGATTTCATGATACAATAATTTTTTATGAGTTTTAGGTTGATCATATGTTCAATATCATAGAAACCCCTTTTTAGGATATATGTGATGTTATATTGATGTGATTAATAAAATTTGGGAGATTTTTTTTAATGTAATAAATAACCCATATGTTCATCATGAAGTAATATTTGTGGAATAATTATCTATTGATAACCTGAAATGAGTTAATGAACATCTGGGTTTATTTGAGTAGTAGTAGTAATATTGATTTTTTTATTATAAGTGGAAAAAATCCATGTCCAGAGACACTTAGAAGGACAAAAACAACCGCATCATTCAAGGGGTCCGAATGTAGTGCATCCCTAAAGCATCCCTCATCACAAAAGACCTACACTCAAGAGGCATAGTGCCCATTCTTCTATAGATAACGGGATCTTCCTCGTGACTTCCAGTCTTTGATAACACATCCACAACAAAATTTACATCCCTCCTGGTATGTTGCATTATCCTTCCTTGGATGGTTTCCATGCTACACCTCTTGATGATATATACCAGCTCCTAAGGCGCGTATGTCCCACCCCGTACACGATTAACCAAGACTTATGAATCTGTATCCACCTCTGACACTTGGAAAACACTT
Organism: Viscum album; assembly: GCA_963277665.1. Taxonomy (NCBI): domain Eukaryota; kingdom Viridiplantae; phylum Streptophyta; class Magnoliopsida; order Santalales; family Viscaceae; genus Viscum; species Viscum album. Next base: position 2,011,559,894 of record OY728153.1, on the reverse strand, counting down.
CTCCTGCATACCCGCAGCCCCGTAAGGAGGGCCCCAGCCTCCTCCCCCAATGAATTGCCTATCCCAAAGGTGAAACTAAAGGCCAGGTGAACTGAGCCTCCTGAATCACATAATACCCCAACTTATCACATAATTCCATACATGAAAGACCCATTATCATTTAATTTGAGCCCACCGAAAGGTGGTTTCCATCTAACCCATCGCCCTCCAAAACATTCTGTACCACAAGGTATACCCAGGATATTACATGCCGAGTTCGAGCACTTATCAATGCTCAACAGGGATACCATCTCATAAACCAGCAACCTTACTATTACATAGAGCAAAGAGATTGAACTCTGGGAACCCAAACGTTCCTTATTATTGGGCTCCCAAATGACCCAGCATATTGCAAAAATAATACATGCACGTACCTTTCCTTCTATGTTTCTTATAGGGCTTCTAGTAATCTATGAGGAAAGGATATCATGAATATTGAGATGCTCGAAGCTGGCACACACATGGGGAGTTAACATATTCCAAACAGCCGCCGCCTAGTCACTCTGGAAAAAGAGATGAGTAGTTGATTCACTCTTCAGCATTCCACAACAAAAGCAGTAGGACACCATGGATATTACCCTATTTGGACATTTTCCTCTGTTGGGAGGGCTCTGTTTCGGACATGCCAGACCAGAAAATTCATTTTGCTTGGGGTCTCCTTGCACCAGATTCTATCCAAGCCATTCCCAGGGCTGACCTCCACGCTTATCCGAGTCATTCAATAGTTAATGATTTATTTTATGTTTGTTATCATAATTATATATGTTTAAAAATAATTATATAAAGATAAATATATTTATCAATAAAATATATAGTATCTAGTAAAGTTATAGGGATTTTACCCAAAACAATTAGGTGAAAAGTATGTAATACATAAATGTAACATATGTGTTGTATTATTTAGTATGAAATTTATTTTTTTAATATTATGTGTGAGATCATGAATTAATTTATTTTTGGAAAATATGATTTATCATAAATAAAAGATTTTAATTGAAATGTGAATAAGAAATTTGGTGATTAATGTCATTTTAGAGGATCTTATATATTTTTGGATAATTATATGATTAAGGTAAATAGAAAATTATGGTTATTATGACACATAACTCATGGTCCATTCTGTGACTAGACTAATCCATCCTCCCATATTATTGGGGCTAGTGACTAGCACCTAGTAGGCATATCCCACAAATGGAGGGCATTTTCTTATATACCTGTACACACACATATATCCAAGAAACTATTTTGAATTGAAAACTCTAGTAAAAATTAATTCATAAAACTAAAATTCCCACATAGAGTGAAAGAAAAATTAGAAGGAAAACTATTCCAGAATGCAATCCCAACCAATATATTGGAATGTACATGCTCTTAAAACTCTTCCACAGAAATACCTACATAATTGGAAAGTACAAAAGCATTATTATTTCATCGTTGAAGAAAATCATGTATGTCTGTACTCTCAATAATAATCAACTAGCCTCGACCCACTAATGTCATAGTAAAATCGTCGATTGTTTGCCCAAAACCCAACATATGCCGTCATAACCCATGAAGGGATGAGAAACAAATACTCTTTTGGGACCCCAAAACCACAGAGGAAAAAAACACTAAGGATTATTGGATGAAAAACACAAATGAAATACCCTATGTACACCTCAAAGAAACATAAAATATATCACAAAATTGGAAAAATGAAGTATAATCATTACATTAATCTCACACATGTATGTGTCTAAAGCATGAAGTGACGAACTTCCAGTTGTAGATCATAGATCTCCCAATATCCATGGATGAAAATGCTTTTATGGAGCATGGAAAATCGATGGTTCATAAAGGGATGATAGAACATAGAGCGTTAATGGTGCATGGAGCGTCAATGGATTGTGGACCATCAATGGTGTACCGAGCATTAATGGTGCACAGAGCGTCGATGGGGCACAAAGTGTTGATGTAGCATGGAGAATCGATGGTTCACAAAGTGTCGATGGTGCATAGGGATTCAGTGGCACATATAGCATTGATTGTTCTTGTAGTGTCGATGGTGCATGGACCATCGATGGAGCATGGAGCGTTGATGGGTTATGATGCTCCAAAGTCACATTGTCACCAAGATCAAATTGTCACAGCGTGCTGTAAGATTCCACTCGTAGAAATATTGATTGGAGAGGACCTACAAGTTGAGAAATTTGGATGTATTCTAAATTTTAAAAAATCACTTACAGTATCTCAATAGGGATGTCTGATGATTGGGATCCCAACACCACAATATCTCATCAAACAGACACATGGTTGGAATGATATGTCCCATGTTGTAAAACAAGTCTTGTTCGGTCTAGGGACCACTTGATATGACCCAACCTAGCCTTCTGATCACTTACCACATCGATCAGCATCTAGGCTACTAGACTAGCCTAAATTCTGCGCTACATCCAACCACATGTGGTCTGGTGTGTTCCTGCTGGATGTGGCCTTCCCTGGCAGTGTATATCCTGCCGACATGGCGTCGGATTGTGTTTCACACGATTTCCCACCTTCCCTAGATTTTCACATGACTCTCCCATGGGTTCATCCTCCAACATGGCTCATGACTCAAAGCCAACTCTCCTGTGACCTTCCTCTCACCGCCCATGGAATCTATCATTATAGGACCTCCATTATTTAGTCACGCGACCTACATGTTCTGATCACCTATTGTCTTTATGGTCACTGCTAGGGAGATCTTATTCATCCCTTAAACTCACAAGTATCCACCACCAGATGCCAGCTAGCACCACATTATGCTACCACCACCACTGGACGCCAGTTTCCCAAGTTCCATGGGTCACCTTCACCTCACTGGTGCTCCATTTATTCGAAATAGAGCACTTTAAGTATTCTTAGGTTACAGCCTTAACTGACAAGGGACTTGATCCAGCTTGCTAGAGCTTTAGGGGTATAATAACATTCTTAGCCACATGGATAAATTTTAACCTAACCATAGTGGTACAATGATGAGGAACTCAAAGTACAATGATAAAGAGGTCACTTAGACCTCCTGATGAATGAATCTTGGCCTTGTTTGTTTCACCCATGATCCATTATTGTTAGCATAAAATGAAAAATATAATTTTATAATAATCACTATGATATATTCCCTTTAATCCTACCATAATTATCCCACCCTTAAGAATTATTGAACTATGGATCAACCTATTATTCAGATGGTTTTCTTTCATTATTTCATTCAATTTTTGGGAAAATAATTCAGGATGATATCGACACCATACATCAAACACAGGATCAGTTGATTATCAAGAAAAATATTCCATGTTATCATCGATCCTTGATCCCTTAGCACTCATCATAGGGGGGAATTCCTTCTCTTAGACTTAAGGGAATTCAGGGGTTATAGTGAAAACATTGAATTTCTCTAATGATTCTTATTAAAAAATGAAAATCTCCACTACATCAACATTTAACATTCAACAAAATATTTCAATTATATATTTTAATGATGTTAATGTACAAAAAAATTCATTCACCCATGACCCGTTCTATTAAAGGTTAGGCCATGCAATAAGTAAATTATCATTTTTGAATAGAATATTGAACTCAGAGATCAAATCTAGGAACAAATTTATAATTTTTTCTTGTTAAACGATAAAACACGTGTGCATTCCAAAATAAAAAAGTAAATGTTTTTTAATGATTCGTTCCAGGCGTGCCATTCCTCAGTATATCAGGCCGTCATAGCGCATGGTCACATAATTTTCCGAATTAATTTCTAAAAATAAATATTGGAAAATATAAGTCCTTACATTATTCCCACCTTAGGGCATTTCATATCTGAAATCTTAAACAAGGGAAACTCCAAAAAACTATGATGGTACTGAGAATGAATCTGAGCCTCCAATTCCCAATTTCTCTCCTATTGATTCTTATTCTACCAACGAATATATGAAAGTGGAATTGAATTCCAATGAATTATATGCTCATGATGATCCTTGGTCTCAACCGGGTACTCTAAAAAAGTGCCAGATCAACAATTTCTAGATTTCCATAGCCGATGAAATGTGATAGATTGTGCACATACCTCCTCAGCTACGACATGCAGAAGAATTCGTACATTTGGAGCAACTGTAGCGGTATAACAAGGCAGAATTCCACATCACCATCTCTACTAAATTTTTTAAAAGGGGATATTTAAATATAATATAACTTTCCATCCTAACCAATTATATATAATACCAATAATAGTAGATCCCAAAGGAACACATAGTCTACCTCATCAAACAGCAGAGGTCTCCACACCCTATCATCATACGATTAAGGCCATATCTCTTCAATCCTCATCCACTCCTCGATGATCAGCACCTTCATGGTGGTAGACCATAACCAATAAAGACCCATGATTATTGACTCTCCTATTATTATCCTGCACAGTGTTGACCTCCATGGTCACCTGTAAAAGGCCTAAAAAGGTGCTGTATAAATTGTGCAGTGGTAACTATTGTCATAAGAAATATACACAAGTGGTATGTGGTATTACAAAATGTGGTCAATGACATGGATTCAATCTCATATAATTTCTTCTAGAACCTAGATGGTCCTCTCTATCTGGCCATCTGTTTGGGGATAAAAGAACAATATTATGTTTAATTTAGTCCCAGACACATCCTACAATACATTCCATTGTTAGGATGTGAAAAAATAATAATGATATCAGACGTTCATTGATGGAACTCAATGAAGGAAAAAATATCTCTTACATGTAGACACATCCCATGATATCTACGGATATCTTCTCAAGGATCAGTTGGATGTGGTCTAACATGGTTATTTTTTAAATGATCACAAAAATGGTATTGTATACCCTAGACATGTTTGGAAAACTAATATCTACATCAATTGATATTGCATCCCACTTCCACTTTGTCACCTCATGTGGTTGGGTCAACCAACTAGAACTAGGTGCTTAATATTCACCTTCTGGAATGTGATGCAGCTAGAAACAATATTTTCCATCACCTACATAATACATGAACATGAAAACTAAAATCTTAGGTCCTAATACATATTTTTCACTTTTTTGATGTACCACCAAAGGGGAATTATGTTACTCCCTCAAGGAATCGACCTGAAATTTCGCTAGAACTATTGTGCACCCTTGGAAGAGAACTATTTCTTCACCACATTTGGAATATCAATTAGGGTAATTACATATGGGAATCATTTCATATAAAGAATCATATTTAGTCTCTCTAAGTTGTTCCTACCTAGCACGCTGAATGAGTGGAGGGGTAACTACCATCGACTTGAGATAAGATTCCCTATCGTCACCTGTAAAGTCTATATATAATGTATCCAACTACTCAGATGACTCACACAGAAACTACAAGATGGATATCCTACTAAGATCATCTTCCACTCTGTTCCACTTCCCAAGAGTATAGTGATTCCAAAGTCATAGTCATGGTGGAACATTATCCATTGTATCTGTCTCATATTTAGATCATTATGGGAGAAGATATATTTGAAATTGTTGTGGTCTTATTAGATGATAAACCACTAGCCAACCAGGTTGTGAATCCAAAGAATCAATGAAACAACTATCTCAAGATCATTAGTCGTGATGTTCTTCTCATGCTGCCTCTACTATTGTAAACCATATGAAATCACTGATATCCCCTACATCAGGACACAACCAAGCCGAATCCATGATGCATTACAAAACAACATGTACTTAGCACCCTCCTCTAGTAATCTCAAGATAAAAGTGACTTTCAATCTCTACATCTAATATTAAAAGAATATCTGGGTATTCTCTATACACAAGAATTATTCCCCTTTCATGTATAAATTATAAGGGGTTCTAATAACCAATAAAAGTATTATATACACCATTGATAGTACCATGATTAAACTGCAAAACTCTACACCTCATACACACATTTGGGTAGCTCCCAAACATGTACTGCCACTATATTCGCTTTAGCAACTACGACGTGACTATTTGAAATGATGTGTCTTATAAAGTGGACATTATGAATCCAAAGAAGTAATCATCATGATATTCAAATAAATATTGTTCTCTTATATTGTTTCTGGGACCATCCTCATCTGTATCTCATTCCCCTCCATGAAATCCAAGTATACTAGTAGTACATCAACGAAGACCACGAAAAACAAGTCTATGTAAGAGTGGATGATCCTATTCAAGACTCAAATGATCACTTTAGGTATATTCATCCTTCCAAATGACATCACTAGGTACATTATGTGGACATAATTGAATCTAAAGGTTGTCTACAATACACACTTGTCCTGTACACAAAGCTGGTGATATCCTGATCAGAGGTCTATCTTCGAGAATCACCTCGCTCCATTCATCTATTCGAAGAGGTCTTCAATCCATGATAGTGGATACCTATTCTTCAAGGTCACATATTTCTAATTATCTGATGCCAAAAATTACTTCATGAACATGTATTAATTTTTGGAAGAAACTAGGGCCACCCATGGTAAAACTCTCGGTCTTACGAAACTTGTCCCTTATATGTACTCAAACTATAAACTCAACCCATGATTATCTATGGGAGCCATCTGATATACTTGTGTTGATATCAGTATATTCCCAGTGTACAGATCATTGAAAAATTAAAACTATCTATGATGAGGTAGTCCTAGAACATAATCCAAGAAGACATCCTCATACTCATCCAGCACCATAAGAAAACAAGGACTTATCTCATCTACTATAATGAGAGTCATTCTAGCTAACTTGTGTGTAATAGGATGCACCCTCAATCGTGTGAGTTTATCTAATGATGTATGGGTTTACTTTTGTGCCAAAAAGGAAAACATGGACCCATATCCATGTACACAATAAAATCTTAGTAGAAAACTATTAATCTAGCAATAACTGTGGATAACCAGTCCAGACCTATAAGGAACTAGGATGGCCTCACTGCTACCACCATGAGATCCCAACCAAAACTCTAAACGATAAAAGTAATGGAACATTGATAGGATAAGTTTTGGATCAAAAAATCTCATCTCGTATGAGTCTTTAAGAGTATGGATCGTGTAAATGGTTCAACTGGAATCTCCTTGTCTAAAACAAGGGCTACGATGGCTAAATATTGAAATGAGCTTGTGTATATTAAAAATATAGCTATGGTGGAAAAGCCACATATAATACCTCTAATCATTTATAGAGAACCATGGTAATAATCCTCCATCACTTGACGCTGGTGGCACCCCTCAATACTTCTTCATATTCCCATAGTGGACTACATGTTTGTTGTGGTGGTAGTGAATCGAAACTCCAGCAACCTCATACTACACATCCAGCTACTCTTTCATGTTTTCCACCAACCAGAAAACCCAGTTCTTACCTTCACCTCCTTAGAGGATGTCCCTCAATAATCTCCGGATCAGTCGTACAATTGGCCCGAAAATCTGTAGCTAGATGTCCCTGACCACCACATCATTAACACATCATTTACTTCATCTGACATGTTCAAAATAGGGATCCTCACACTGCTTCCCCATATCATGGGGTCATCCACTAAACTATCTAATTTGCTTGGATACCTTTATCAGTTATCAGCAAACTCCTACTGATGATTTTGATACATAACGCTTGGTGGTATCTCCAATTTTCAGTGTCTAATCCTCCAGAAAGCTATGTAAAAGTTGGTCTCACTCCATTACACCAACATATATAGAGAAGATAATGGATATCATGGATTCCCTGATTTCCATGTGTGTTCCTTGCTTGATGGTCAGGGCTCTGAAGAATGGGACCCTCTCTATATCCATGGTGTTGTGAGAAATATCTGTAAATCTTTTCGAGTACTCTGTTATAATCTGTCTTCATTATAGATAATGTAGTCTTTCATGTATACGTATAGAGTGTAACCTCACTAGAATTAAATCCTCCAAGAAGATACACTTTAATTCGATCCAACCGAGGGTCATATAGTCTTTATTACAAATCAATAAGCTCCATCGTTTCCCCCTGATCCATGTAGAATACTCGCAGTTAGGACAACCATCTGGTCGAGAGGTGACCTCAATAGGAGGAAGACGTGCACAATAGCCTCCAGCCAATCTTCAGCTACCCGGGGGTCTAGATCACCACTAAACATGGGAGGTCTATCCCTCTGGAATTCCTATAATGTACATATCCATTGGGAATTATTTACATGTAACCTACTTAGTAATTACTGCTGCTTTCATGGGGGTATCACTGGTACACCTCCCTTGTTCCTCTCTCTAGTATTGTTCCATGTACCAATACCTCATCTCTAAGAAGATCATTCTCATTATGATGTATCGTAATACTGGATGGCTGTCTTCAAGGAGGTATCCAAAAAAATTATTAAGAAGTACCATAATCAATAGAGTATACCGAGAACGGTGATAGTCACTCATGAAAGAAATAATAACACACACAATCCTATATAAAGCATGTAATATTTATTTTTACCCCTGAAACTACTATTTCCATGCACCTAGTCGAAAAATAGAATTTAGAGTCCTTATGTATGGATATGTCAGCCACTTCACCAACACCATAGTCCCTAGTCAGAAATATGAACATGAAACACCTAACAATATTTCACCAGACCAATCTCACAAACACAAGGTTCGTTTGGTAAAACTGACTATATATGATACCACTATGTCTTGACCTGCACCTTGGTGCCCATTCTATAATTATCCTAAGACCACCTCTGATATGTAATGGCATGGTGACTAGAACCAGTGTGGAATATCATAGATGTGGGAGTAATTATTCAATGTATCTACACACAGACACATATCTATAAAAATGTGTAGAGAAATCTAAGCATACATGCATATAAACCGCTAAATTTCCCACACGAAGTAACATTACTAAATAAAAACTAAACCGGCCTAGAATAAATGACCAAAAAAAGGGAACGTATATGGTCCTAAAAATCATCCTAAGAAAACCATAACTGAAGGGTAGGTATAGAAACATATGTATAATGTTATTGAACCAAACATTATATGTCTGACCTCCCTATAAGAACAAACTATAACTGACCCATCAAGGACCACATCAAGGTGTTAACCAACTGCACAAGTCAAAACATGTTCAAGAAAATCCCATTTATGGTTGATTAAAAGAATACACAGTAGGGACCCTGTAACCACAAAGGAAAATTTACACTAAATATAACATGATGTATACCATAAAAGAAACACATGATGTACCCCAAAAAGGAAACCCATTAAGTAGAATACAAAGGAAACACTCAAAGTACAGTAAATATGATTATCTCCTATATTTATAAGTCTAAATAATTACAAGAATTATTTCTATTTATATTACATAGTTCTCCTAATATCTGTTACACTAGAACTGTCGATGGTTCATGGAGCATCGATGGAGCATGGATCTTAAATGGTGCATAGGGCATCAGTGTTGTACTGTGCGTTTAGGGCAGACGAAGCATTAATAGACTTCGGGGTTTTAATGGTTCATGTTGTATCGATGGTGCAAAAAGTGTCAATGGTGCATATAGAATCTAGGGGGCATAATGATTCAATTGTGTTTGGTTCATTGATTTTCCATGAAGCCCCCAAGTCAGAATTTCACCATTATCTTTTAGTCACATCATTATATATGATTCCTCTAATAGAATGCTTATTCTTGGATAACCTAATATTTTATCAATTAATAAATATTTAAACATCAATAAAAAACAAATAATTTATATAAAAAGTATTGTCTCATATCACGGGTATCAAATCCACTAACGGATGGTTAAATTGATATACAGTTTGAAAAATATGGCCCCTTTAGTAAAAAGGGTCTTTTATGGTATGGATCGGACCTCAACAAGCACAACCAACCAAACCCAACCATGTTCTACCCAATTTGACCCAACCTAGTTTTACACAACCTGACCTAACCCGTTTCGGCCCTTGATGGTCCATCTCTACCCGATGGGCCACTAGAGTATCTCTTCTTCCTCTTTATGAACCGACACATGTGAGATGATGAGTGCGCACTAGACACAACCCATCATGGCCATGTCTATCAATTCAAAGTTGCATCTGTCCTCCCAGACCACCATCCCAACACCCTACCACAACTCTGCAATTGGTTCTCCCAAAGACACAGCTTTAGCTACATCGCTTGCGCTGCCAGGACCTTTCGGTCACCACCTGCAACATCTACCACTAGAGAGCCCTCCGCAGTCTGACTATGCTGCATGTGTGGCCTGGATGCCACCTAACATGGTGGTCCCCACCAGGGCGACCGTTTTTCTCAGTTTCACTTGCACGTGACCACTATAACAACCCAAAATTTTACTAATGAAATTATATCTTGATCTAATTAAATCTCTTATGAGGTAAAATTATTATATAAGACATATGCAATTCATTGGTTTAATGTACATGGATTTTAAAATATAGTTATGAATTGTCATAGTTTTTAATATAGATAATAAACAATTATCACATGATTGGTAAAAATATCTGGATTTATTAAATCCACATTACATAGAAAAAGGAAGTGATGTCCTCATCTAACCGAGTTTCTCCTTATGAAGCCCATTTTTTGGAACTTAAATAGGAGGTATCATCATTGGTCTTCACTCTAGACCATTCCCAAGATGGGCTTGAATAAATTAATCTTGAACAAAATCACCTCTGATATATTTGGATGATAATTGAGACTACCACCCGAGCAATGTTATCTGAGTCACCCCAAAATATTTTTACCATCACACAAAATTTCCTTAAAACTTATGAGGGTTTTATAATGGGTTATGTAAAAATACCCCAATACTATGATTTTGTGCCTTCCTTTTTTATAGAATAAATAATCTCTATTCATTTTATTATTGTTTCTTTGTTAATGGTTTTTAAATCACATATAGTATTTTTAGTTAATATGATATTAAGAAATTTATTTTGATGAATAAATGGATTTTTGAATTAAATAATACTTTAATTTAATATTTTTACAGTATTACTTTTTGTTAAATATAAATCATTTTATAATATTTTATAAATAAAATTATTTTTTAAGGTTTGATAACAGCTTTTGTCAAAACCCATGAATTGTCAATAAATGTCAGGTTTTTTTAAAATTTAAAATACATGTATTTAAAAAATTATTTAGATAAAATGAATATTATTTTTTGATTCTAAAAGTCAAAATTATCTAATAGTGAATTTTTCATAATTTTCTAAGACACACAAATAATTTTGTCGAAATTAAATTTTGTTTAAATATATACTTTTTTATGACATTATAATGACCTAATAGTGATATAATAAAATACCATAAAAAGTAATTTTGGACAATATATGCTTTATCTTTAAAATAATGTGATTTTATTATTTTGATTTATTTAATGGTGACTTAGTGGACTGACAAAGACTTGTAAAATATTTTTACTTTTTAAAATTATTTCATTAAGAGTATAACTCACCTCCACAATAGAAATCCTAGTATTTTAATATGTGCAGCCATTAGATATATAAAATAATTTTTTCCCACTTTACTATGAAAAACCCCATGGGAAAACATCATGGTATGGTTTTTGGTTTTGATTAGTTTAATGTGTAGTGTCCAAAACCTATATAATAAATAATTACCACTAATGTTCTATATAATCCTACACATTATATCATTCCACATCACTCAAAACCATTGGTTCTTGACCTAACAATTCCATCCTCTCTATATTATCCTCCCAAGGCTTCCATGGTCTCTATAATCCTCTCTCTAGCCTCTCCCAATCCTTCGGGATCACACTTCCATGTGATTTATTCTTTTCCCATTTACGTGAAAGCGTCATTGTGTTGATATAACCTTTTATTCATTAAATATGTTGAATAATGAGTTATCACATCCCCCATATTGTACTCCTTTTTGGAATAATGAATAAACTCTTTCTCTCTCATTAATTGCGCCAATTTACACCTGTTACCATGACCAAATTCCATATGGAATTTCCCTATTCGCATTTTCATTTATGCCATTATTTTATATTATGAATTTTAATTCCATTAAATATGTTATAATTTTATTTTACATGAACATATTACTTTCCATTTCTAGTATAAATTATGATAGAACCATTTATCTCTCATCAACTCATTTTACGATTTCTATTTGATGTTGTCATGCTGCTGAAGTGCAACAAGTATTTCTAATTCCAAAATCATCATGTATTTGAATACCATACCCATTTCTATATCACAGTTATTCAACATTCTGAACATTTAGTTATAGATTGAACACATACATTTATGTATTTTACATCTCTTATTCATGGAAGAAATTATGTTTTTTAATGAATACATGTTGTATGATCCATGTGGAACACTTATGCACGAAATGAATTGATTAAGAAGGGTGAACCCTGATAGCGATCTAATGCATTTTTTAAAGAGTATTATCATGATACACTATGTGAAATGAGGGTATACTCTTTCTAATTAATGTTAATTGAGGTTTTAATAATTCGAATTAAAATTCAATGAGGGCTTACTCATACTCCATGTGTAATGTGCCTTGGTTAATGCGAATATCATGTTAATTGTGGATTCCAAATTCAATGTTATGATAATCACAATATATCATGACTTAATGTTCATGTGATTATTTAGATCCATTGATATTCATATTTTAAAACATTTAATATATTATTCGTGTTAATCATTGTTTACTCCCTTCCTGGTCTTTATAACTCACCCATTTCTTATGCTTGTGCTCTGGTTATCCCATTCAGTGCAAAGTACGAAGGAATGTTTTGGTCATGTAAAATATGTTTTCAAAAAAGTTGTTGTTATTTATATTCTAAGTTGTTATAAAAGGTTTATTATTTCACAAGATAGTAGACCTATTGATCCTTATAGTTTTCTTCAGTGCTATATTATGTAATAAGTCATGTTTATTTGTGTAATATAGAGAAGGGTTGTTAGAGTTAGTATCAAAGTATAGGTTTAGTTATTTTTGGGATTCTCATTAGAAAATTGTAGTTAATTATTTTGGTATATGAATAAGTATAATAAAAAATACCTAAATTAGAACAAGTATATTTAAACAGGTTTATCAGGAAAATACATCCCTGTATGGGTACGTACAAATAGAGGTGGATCTGGCGGAGATGTATCTTGGGGTAAAACATAAGAAAACTGTATTGACCTATACTAGAAGCAGAACATGTGAACGATAATGGAAATTCAACCACTATTGGTTACAACACTCCAGGTGGATATGATTTCATATATTTATAAGAATAGTATGACAAATTATTATGTGAATTGGAAAATGACCCTATAAATATATGTTTAGAAGTAGATCATGGATAACATAGATTGAAGACTATAAATTCATATGTTAAGGAACTAAATGTAATTTATAAGTTATTGATTTTTGACAATTTGATCCCCATTATGATTTAACCCAGGAATTCCTTTTATTTTATACAATGGATAGTATTTGGAGGACTAGGTCTAACAAACGATGCGAAGATAAATGTGACAACTATTCTAATGAGATACCCAATACAATGCTAGTGGGAATCACAAACAATCTAAGGTGAATATATCAGATAATTCTTGTTTTTAATAGAAACATAGGTCAAGAGGATCATCAATCCCCCACCCCCAAAGAATAATCCACACTCAATAGATTCATGATGCAATGGCCTCATACTTTTAATGGAACATATTCTCCCTCAATTGCCAAACAATCAATCAAATCCATCGAAAAGTAAGTCTCCATTCTTCAATGTTCCAAAAAAGAGAAAGTTCTGATGAATACTTATAATATAGTGGGTGAAGCTGATAAATGGGGGAAATTGGTAAAAACTATGAATCCTAATGAATATATTGAGTCATTGGAATAGATTAATTTCAAGAAATGGTTATTCGATAAATATTTTACATGCACCTTCTGAAGTAATTTCGAAACAGAATTCTATTCCCTCATGAAAAAAAAGCCAATGAATACATCAGAGCGTATGATGTTTACATCACAAGTCTTGAATGATTCACCTCTATATTTTTTACCCTCTATCGTATGTTTTATCACTTATTTGGAGGGATAAAACCTAGCCTATGGAAATCCAGCCCATCTGCGACTTCAATAGCTTCCATGAAATTTTATGATTAGCCCACATTGTCAAAATAGTGATTAGAAAATCTCAGGGGTATCATTAAGATAAGGAGTGTAATGTGGACTGTAATTATGATGGTCTAATTGATAAATCCTGGGGTTCTATGAGCTTATAGAACCCCTCCTTCCAATGGTGTGTAAAGAAACACCTTGTAAATTTTCTAAAGGGAATGAGTAAATGCTTTTAGCTATGGAAGAGAAGGGCACATATATATTAAATGACGATAAGGAAAACCAGATGCTGCAACAGAGGAGAGTAATGCCTTATTCGACCATCAAATCATTGATAATTTTTTCATCTATAATGAACTAGGGAATTTTCCAAACTATTGGACTATGCCAAGTGTTTTTGAAGTCCATTGACAACCTCAAAGGAAATAACGATTACCTTTTTCCATTACTACCACTAAAATTAACCCCAACAATGAAGTTGTGATAGGTAATCTAGTGGTTAATTTAAGAACAGTGAATATAATTTTTTATTCTGGTTCTATGCATTATTTTATATCCCAACAGAATAGTTTAACAATCCATATAGCACCAAAAAACTTGAAAGTAGAGATGTTATTGAGAACGGAATATGGGGAAAAATTTCATCCAATGAATATAATTCTCCCCTATCATAATTTCTATTTTCAATATCTCATTGCACCTCATATTTCCCCCTATGGTGGAATTTAATCCAATTCATGGAATGTATTTTCATTCCCTTTATAGAGAAGACATAAATTTCCATGAGAGGAAAATCACTCTCTATATGGAGAATAAACCACTGATTATGTACTAGTGTAAGGAGGAGGATAAATCTTCTATGGCACCATCATCTCTAGAATAGATACTACTGCCCTTTGAGGACTCGTATGTTTCTATGATGAATGTGTATAATGAATAAACCATTATTTATGAATTTCCAATTTTATGGAATTCAATAATTTATATCACAATGAATTATCATGTCTTCCTCCTTGAAGAGATTTTAAAATCTTGACTGATCATATACATGAGCATTTTCCAATACCCAAGACTCCGTATAGAATGGATGTCGTGGAGATTGAGGAGATAATAAAAAAAACTACAGGAAAATATGGAGAAAGGGTGTATACGTCCATTTTCTGCACTATGTGGTGTACTAGTCTTCTTTATCAATATGAAGGATGGGTCAAAGGGCCCTCACATTGATTGTTGTTAGATCAAAAAAAATCATAATAAAGAATAGGTATCCTCCTGACCCTAATTTATGACTTATTCAATTATCTATGAGTAGAAAAATACTTCTCCACAGTGCATTTATAGTCTAGATATTTCCATGTTAGGGTGATGAAGGAGGATATCCCCAAGATTGCTTTTTGTAATAGGTACAAGCACTATGAATTCATTGTATGGTCCTTCAGACTCAATAATTCGCCAAATCTCTTCATTGACATGATAAATATGGTATTTAGAGATTAAATCAACATATATTTTGTAGTATTTATATATGATATTCTAATATAGTCCATAACCAAGGAGGCGCATGAGGAACATCAAATCACTATAATATAGTCCTTCCGAAAGGAGAATCTCTATGAAATGTACAACAAGTGTGATTTTGGGTTGAAAAAAGTCTCATTATTCGGTATTATGATAACATGAAATGGGGTATCTATGGATTCATCCTTGTTATTTGAAATTGAGGGATGTATGAGGCCAACATCGATGATGGATATCCGTAGCTTCATGGGGATAGCTGAATATTATCCCTGATTGGTGAAAAATTTCTAATGATTGTCCAACCCTCTTACAAAGATAACCAAGAAGGGATTCATGTTTTCATAGAGTGATTAATGAAAATATAGCTTCATGGAGTTTAAAAAGAGGCTTATTCTTTCACCTGTACTCACACTACACAGAAGTGGAGATCGTTTGTGGTATTTACTGATGATTTGACGAAGGGAATAGGTTGGGTGTTGATGGAAAATGAAAAATAAATTTTATATGAAACTAGTCCATTTAGTGTTCTTGAACAATATTTTCCAAGATATGATCTAGATGTGGATAACATAATCTTCACTTGGACAATTTGGTGGAATTACCTCTTTCGGGAGAAGTGAGAAATATATAAGGATCAAAAAATATTCATGTATATATTCACATAAAA
Organism: Viscum album; assembly: GCA_963277665.1. Lineage (NCBI taxonomy): Eukaryota > Viridiplantae > Streptophyta > Magnoliopsida > Santalales > Viscaceae > Viscum > Viscum album. Next base: position 2,011,543,557 of record OY728153.1, on the reverse strand, counting down.
CGAGTTGATCATCCACCAATGAAGATGGGTAGAGCTGATCAAATTCTGCGACTGCTCAATCCATTATAACCCTGGGAAAGCGATCGAGGTGGATAATGCACTAAACTAAGAGGACCCAATGATTATTTCTTTGAAGATAATTGAAAAGGAACTAATATTTTTATATTTGATGAAGATGGAAATCAGAATCATAATAAAGGGAATAATAAATATATATTCTCAAATAATTTATCATCTCTCTCTTTTGTAAAGGTTAATGGATTCCAAAACATGACGATGTGTGAATTCAGAAGATAATGGGAACGATTAGAAAAGTAAATACCTAGATTTCAATTATAATAAAGAATGAATTGTGATATTTTGGTCAAGATAATGTGTTCTATCAAATCTGACGTTAAAATTGGATGAACACATAGTTCGAATTTCTAGAGATACCTAAGAAATAGAATGATTTATCAAGATATCTTAACGTAGTATTGGTGGGATAATAGGAATAAGGATACTATTTAGTATACATCAATGTGATTGGTATCTCAGAAACTGAACACTGAGATGAACTTGTCTAAGGGTTTGATTTATCAATTACTCATTCCATCATGGAAATGGGAGAACATCACCATAGAATTTGCTTGTGGAAATCTAAATATATCCAATCTAAACAATGCAACATATGATGTTGTGGATTTTCATACAATAACTGCACACTTCATTGCAATTAGAGAGGATTTCTCATTGGATAAACTAGAACAGGTATACATCAGAGAAGTGGTAAGGCTGAATGGTGTACCACAATCTATTGTATCCGATCAAGATACAATATTCACCTATATGTTCTGAAAGAGTCTCCTACACAATTTGAATAAAAATCTAGTCTTCATTATTGATTGTCATTGTCAAAATGATGACCACTACTAGTGGAATATCCATACACTTGAGGTCATGTTGAGATCATGATCGATAGAAATCAATGGAGGATGGGATGAACATCTTCCCCTGGTAGCATTGACTTAAAATAACAGTTTCCACCCAAGCATCCAAATGGATCCTTATGAAGACCTTGTGGGGAAGAGGTTAAGAACACCCACATGACAGGATGAAGTTGAGTAGAGAAGACTACAAGGTCTACTAATGGTCGAAGAAATGGTAAACTAGGTTATGGTCATCGATAAAATCATTAATGCTGCACAGATTCGACAAACGTTCTATGCATATAGACATCAAAGAGACCTAGATTTTGATGTAGGAGACTTGGTATTCCTCCACACATCATCATTGATGAGATTTATGAGATCTGGTTAGAAGGTAAATCTTAGTGCATGGCACATATTCACTTTTGAGATCCTTGGTAGCGTTGGAGCAGTCCGATATCAACTAGAAATGGCACTGAACATATCTAAAATACATAATGTATTCATAGTTTAGTCTTGACGATGTACATACATGAACAATCACATGTACTCAATAAAGATATAGTACCATCGTAGAATGACCTCTCCCACGAATAGAATCTTATGAATATCATAGATCATAGTAAAAAAGTTCTATGAAATAAGGCAATTCTTCACCTCAAGATGTTTTAGAGAACCCATTTGTTTTAAAAAGAAATGAGGTAATTAAAACATGTGATGAAGTAGAGTTACCCTAATCTATTATAGGAAATTTCAATGGTGAAATGTTTTATTGGGGGATGATTGTAACTAACCAGTATTTTATTAATAAAATATCCACGTGATTTATTAAATGACTTATTATGTAAAATTGTTTTATTGGACATATGAACATCCTTGATTTTATGATTTTTTATTATAAAATTCCTTGTTGGAATTTTTACAGTTGAAAATATATCCATTGTACTATGATAACCTCATTAGTATAAATATAGGGCTTTAACAAATCTAATTTTCTCAGACAAATGAATTGATGGACTCATGAAGTAGAATTTATCCATAAAAATCCCATTTGTCATAGCGTGAAAAGGAGGTAGGATCACTGGGCTATGCTCTTGACCAATCCCATGCTGATATTCAACACATTATTCTTTAACATAACCACCTCTGAGAGAAGATAACGATAATAAAGATTACTACACATGCGATGTTATCCATGTCCCCAAACAACTAAGTCATAGTCACACTCCATACACACAGGTCTTATGTGGGTGTTTTAAGGGGTTATGTAACAAGACCCTAGCACTATCACTAGGTTCATTATTTCTATATAGAATAAATAATATACATTCATTTTATTATTGTTACATGTTAAATGGTTTTTAAAACACAAATAATATTTTTAGTTAATTCTAAATTATGAAATCTTTTTTGATGAATTAATGGATTAATGTATTTAATTACATTTTAATAAAAAATTATTACTAAATTAATATTTATTAATTATAAATTTTCATATAATATATTATAAATAAAATTTAAATTTTTTTCAAGGTTTCAAAACCGTCTTTATCATCAACCCAGGAGTTTTCAATAAATGTCAATTATTAATTTAAAATATAAAATTCACATATTTAGAAAAATGATTAGATAAAATGAATATGGTTGTTGGATTTAGTTAGTGAAAATTACGTAGTGGTAAATTTTTCAAATTTATCTGAGACAGTCGAATATTTAGTAGAAAATAAAAATTGGTTAAATATATAATGGGTTTATTTTACTTCATAATGACCTAATAGTTATGTAATAAAATATTATTAAATTTTTTTAAACAATGTATGTATTATCATTAACTTCATGTGGTCATATAATTTTTTTTATTAATTTTATTGTTCCTTAGTGGACCCTCTAAGACTTCTAAAAATTTTAACTTTTTTAAATGATTTCATTGAAAGTGTGACTCGCATCCATATAAGAAAGCCTAATATTTTAATAATTTTGGTCATTGGACTTATAAAATATTTTTTTGCAACCCATTTTTGAAAACCCAAGGGCAAATACCATGGCATTGTTTCTGTTTTCTCATCATTTATATGTGTAGTGTCCAAAACCAAAATAATAATGAATTCCCTCTTCTTTTCTATATAAACCCACCCAATCTCCAATTCCACATCACAAAAAACCGTTGGAGCTCTACAAAACTCTTCCCATATCTCTCTATAATCATCTAAAGGTGGTCCAAGCTCCCTATAAACCTCCCTCAAGCCTCTCCCAAGCCTTTGGGATCAGATTTTCAAGCAAGGGATTTTATCCTTTGTCAATTTGTCCAAATTACATTATATTTTAATACCAATTTATATTTTTTAAAATAATTTAGTATGATATTTCAACTCCCCCATATATGCTTCCTTATGTTTTAATTATCAGATACCTCTTTTTCTCTCATTAATTCCTCCCATGTATACTTGTTACCATGCTGAAATTCAGTAAAAAAATTCTCTCTCCTCATTTACATTCAAGAAATTATTTTATATTATGCATTAAAATTCCATTACATATGTTGGGATATTATATTGCATTACAAAAATACTACCCATTTAATATATAAATGATGAGATATCCCTTTCCATGACATCAACCAATTTTACGATTTCTATTTTATGTCACTATACTGCCGATGTTACACAAAAATTTCCCACTTCCAAAACATAGTGTAAGTTTATACCATAACAATTTATCTCTCAAGGTTATTCACAGATATGCGCATGTACATTTTGATTGAAAATAAATATTTATGTATTAAACCTATCTTATTCGTGGAAAAAATTATGATGTTTAATGATTCCATGTTTTATGATCTATATGGCACACTTATTCATGAAATTAAATGATTAAGAAGGGTGTGCCCGGATAGGGCTTTAATGCATTAGGTAAATAATAATATAATGATACGCCATGTGAAATGAGGGTTTATTAGGATAATTCATGTTTAATGAAGGATTAATCATGATAATTAAAGTTCATCATGGGTTTACTAATGATCCTTGTGAAATTAGCCTTGGAACATGCTAATATCATGTTACAGTTTGTTGCAACATTTCCATGTAATGATAATCATGATATATCATACCATTTTGTTCATGTTTCTATTATTCTATATTTTTATTCCTATTGCATATAATTTACTATATTCTTCATTTATTCCCTTTTTAATCTTTTAATGGTATTTATAGCTCACTCTTTTCATATGAAAGTCATCAGGTTATCCCCTACAATGCTATGTTCGAAGAAATGTTTTGGTCATGTAAATGAATTTATAAATAATGAAGTTGTGTTTTATGTACTGATTTGTTTTTTAAATGTTCAAAATTTACAATTACACTATGCCTCTCAAAACATATAGTTGTCTTAAGTGAACTTTTATTTAATACATCATGTTTTTGTTTTTAATAAAGAGTACGGTTTTTATAGCCACTACCCTATGCCACTCTACACCACCGCCGGTGACCATATTTTTGTGGGTCACTGCCAGTACTTTGGTGCTCCATTTTTTGAAATAGATCCAGTTTCGTAATCAAATTGTTGTAATAATTACATTCATATGACTTGATCCTCCTTTAAAAAGATCCTAAAGTCATAGTGTATTTGGAGCCACTAAGATAAATTGTGTTTTCCTTGATCTGTTATTGTTGTCAAAACATGATGAAACCAACATTTTAATACTCACCATGATCTTTTCCATTTAATTTGTGATTAATTACCCCTCCCACAAGAATGATTGAAACTCAGAACAACCAATTTTTTTTGTTGGTATACATTATTTGTTTGATGCTAAAACGGGGAAAATAAATCACAAGGCGATTGACACCAGACATAGATGACTAGATAGGCAGTTGCGGAATAATGGTGGTCATTGTAGTCATTGACCCTTGATCAGACGATGTTCATCATCAGGAGGGATCTTCCTTCCCTTTTCCTTAGGGGAATTCCAAGGTGATAGTGATAACCCTAAATTTATTGTACAAGGATTATTAAAAAAGTAAAAATGATATTGTGACAAAATGTAATTCTTAATAAAGTTTTTATTAAATATTTTTATGACATTCAGGTCCAAGAAACTAACTTTCACCCTCCACCCACACCGGTCAATGTTAGACCCCACCTATAAGAAATGTTTTGTTCAGAACACAATAGTGCCATCAGAATTATGCTTTGAGAACCCATTTAGATGATATTAAATTTCAATGATAAACTTCTATTGCATTTTAATTAAATATTAAACTTTATTCAATGAATCTTTCCTTATATTCTGGGCCTCAAAATCTCATTCTGTCTCAACTCTTACTCTCATAACATTGTTAATTAATTTCTAAAAATAAAATCAGATGAATCCAAGTAATGATAATAGTTTTTTAATTATATAAAAAATTTTGAACTATATTTTCAATGAATTAATTGTTTAAATGTAGTTTATAGTCATTTATATTATTTTGTATATGGGGATGATTTCATTGGGATTATAAAATAAGAAAATAATTTATTTTTTCAGAAGACATTAAGGGAGATTTATGTTATTTGGAGGTAAATATTAAATTTATATTTGAATAATATGTTATCAAATTATTCTAAACATTGATTTAAAATCTTAGTCTAGATAATTTTTAATGGAAATATGGTTATATAGTTATTGAATGGTATAATTTTAACAATGGTTGTTATTGTTGAGGCATTGGGGATTAAGGTTTTATTTCATACTAAGATGGGTTATTCATATTGAGAATTGTATTGTTTTAACTATTATTATAATTTTTAATGGATAAATATATGAGAAATATAATTTAATACTTTTCTGTATTATGAGATCCATTATAAGATGGACATAGTGATTTAGACATGAAAACAATCGTCTTGAATACTCATCATTTCCAGAAAAATATGAGATTGTGTTGTAATTTATTAAAGGAATAATTTATATTTATATAGTAAATATATTTATATATACCATTAATCTAGATTGAAAATTAATTCCTCAAATATAGAAAACAGATATTAGACCAAATCATAACATATTTCTTTCATTTTTGGTAAATTGATGGTCATTTTATGACAAATTTATTTTACGGTTATGTGGTATTTAACATTCTCGCGATCATTCTCTTTTTTAAGATTATTGTTCTTTATGAATATATATTATTAGATAAGTATTATATTATTATCTATATCAATATTTTTACTTTCAACTACCATTATACTGTATGGAATCGTAGTTAGTTTATGACCATTATATTTCCTTTTTCCCCATTTCGATAATGTGTTTAAATAATATTTTATAGGATGTTGGATTTCAAAAAAATGATTTTTATATTTCAAACCCTTGATTACCGATCGTATTTTCAAATTTCAGGGACTCAATTTTTTAAATTTTGCATAATTTAACACCATGAGATTTGAGGCAAATAAAACTATGTTTTCTAGCATACATAACTCATAACACCGAGATTAAATGAACTATGAAATGTTATTATTTAAATAACTCTATCATAACTTATATCCTAAATTGGTAGGTAAGAATAGGGTTAAATTATTTATTAAATAACTATAAAGGACCAATTCAATATTGATAAATTAATATGAAAAAATAATAAAATTTTCACTAAACTCATTTTATTCTTCTAAAATAAGTTTTCTTCAAACATTTTTTTTACCTTTTGTTTTAAAATATTATAATTATTATCTAGAAGATTTTAAATGTTTTGTTAATGATTGTATAATTTTTGAAATTATCATATCAGAATTATATTATGGTGATATTTTTATATTCCTATAATTATATTTATTTATCTATGTATATTGAAAAACCTTGATTTTTATTGAAATCAATATATTAATTTCAATTATTTAAATAGAAAATTTTTAATTTGGATTAGTTTGAAAATTTAATTATGTCATTATTATTAAATATAATCTAATTAATATCTTTTGAATGAATTTTGTACATCAATATTGTATAGAAATATTTTATCCATAAACCAATTTTATCGAAGAAAAGTTCTCATTGTGTCTCAAGAGTCAAATTTTAAATTAAATTATTCCACTACTATTAATTAAATCATAAAAATTGTATACCATTTTTCAAATCATGAGAATTTAATTTGTAAAATAGTCACATTTTATTTTTTTCATAACAAATATAATCACCAGTGAGTAAATCTCACCATAATAAGGGGAAAACATGTAATTATTCTATAATATAATAGGACAATAATATAAAATTTACCATACCAATTTCCTTTATCCTATTTTTGGAGTTCAATTCAACCATTTACATATATGTATTTATTATATTTCTATATTGTACCATATTTTTTTGAATTTTAACATTATAATAATTAACTAAAATATAATGAAAAAATTTTCAATTTAATTCTTTAAATAACTATAGTATTTGTTGATATGCATAAAAACATTAACTTAATTATAAAGAGTAATTTGAATTATATATAAATTTTTATCTCGTAAATTTATTTCAAGTTGTTTATAATGATATAATTATATTAAATTCTTACTCAACACTAGCAAAATATTATTTAAATTAATAGAATAATAATAGTAAAATATTTTTAAATGAATAAAAAGTAATATAAATTTGAAATATTATATAACAATTTATTTATGTTTTAATTTATTATATTATATTTCCATTGTTTTCATGTAATTTTCAATGTAAAAATAAATAATTATATCCAAAATTTAATAAATGTTATTTTATAAAGAAATAATATTTAGTTAATTGATTTATAAATTCAAAAAACATATCATAATCTAATTTATTATTATATTTTTAAAAATATAATATATAGACCTTTGATGGTGATATTATTTATAGTAGTTATGTTATTATCTAATGATTATAAAGTATTGTTATCATGGTAATTGACAATAATGCTTATTGTAGATTAAAACAAACAGAAAAAATAAAACCCAAATCGAAATTTTTCCAAATTTTATTTAATGATTGGATGGATAAACAGCCTTATATAATGTTTTAGTATTATTAGTATTGAAATTTCTATAATGAAATATTATTTATATTAATTTAATATTTTAGAAAATTCATAAGTTCCCCTCTGCACGAGTATTAAATAGACCCACCTCTCCTATTTTCTGCACACAATAAAAACATATTATATCGGCCATGCTCGACCAAAATACCTTAATAACACTGATCCTATCATTATAGTGAAATTTTTTAGGTAGAATACTAACCTTATAAGTAATTATGTGTAGAGAAAAATGTATTGTCTAAAGAAGAGGTGTATATCTTAAGAGAATGTTTTTGTTTTATATCCTCCTTTAAATACATAAAATATTATTCCACCTTGATGGTATAAAAACATCACAATATTCCATATATGGATATGTGGTTATATTACTGAAATAAAATATATCCATGTCATCATCCATCAAATGGGAAATGTATCCATAGATGAAGTATACAGAAGACTATAACTTTAAAAACATTTCTAATTCATTTTCCATCACCATCATTGACATCATTTTATATTGATGATTTTATGTATACATATTATATTCATAGAATTTTTTTCATTAATGGAATTTAATATATCTTATATTCTCCTACCCTTAAATTTATTGAATGACTATAATATTGTTTGAGTATACACCCCCATGATGAAATGGGATTTTTTTCACATTAACACTTCACAAAAATTATATATACATATATATCTATAAAATAATATGAAATTAATGAAATTATTATAATAAATTTAGGGTAAAATATTACTTACTTTATTTTCATAATGGTCAATGAAATTTTATACTGTTACACATTTATACGTACATTATATAATCTTAATGATTAACTTAAAAAAATATAAATTTATATTGAGAGAAACGTGTTGGGGTTCTATTGTAACACTTTCACAAATCAAACATGCTAATAAAACATCACATAAGAAAATAGAAAATACAAACTTTAGATAGAAAATAATATTTTAACATAACAAGATTACCATCAATAATGAAAACATAACCAAATATAACAACATTCTGGAATATTCAAAGATGGTTCCTAAGTCCAAACCTCATTCGCTAAGAGAATAAGTAAAAAATAGTGTTTCCATTGTGAACCATCATAATTTATTTTTAATATATCAGTTGTATATCATCAATTTATATGATGAAAAATTAAATATTTAAATGATTGTATATAATATGGTAATATTTAAAAAATTATTAAAAAATTAAAAATGATCTGATGTTTATTTTTTAGGAAGATAATAAATTAATATGATGAATCTTGCTTGAGTAAGGGGATCCCTTTTAAAACACATATTTTGATGTTTCCATTCCAAATTTGTTTTTCCTTATCCATGTTTAACTTCCTATTTTTTATTAACTTTTTACTGAATCCCTAATAGATAATAAATGTTATTTTTTGACAACATATATTAAAATGATTATAAAAGTGGGTATTTTTATTTTTTTTACAAAAGTGACAATATTCATTAAAAACCGAATTTTAAAAACATTAAATATTTATTTTCAAAATATTTTTATAGTCTTAAAATATTCCTAAAAGTATTTTATAAATATATTTATATGGAAATATGTGAAATATAAAAATAAATTTATGTCTATTTTTAAATTATTTCACAGGTATTCAAAAATAATTTTTTTTCATATTTTAATTTATGTTTTGTATTTTATTAGAGAATAAGAAATCAATGTATTATTTTAACATTTATGGATTCAATATATTTTTTCACCTCATAAACCAATATTTTATATTTATATTTTTTTTATTATATTTCTTCTAATCAATAATGAAATCCCCTCATTCTATTTGATTGATGATGTCTATAAAATAGGTTTTAAATGGAATGGATTTTTTTATATCTTGAAATATTTTCCTTATGAGTGGAAGGGATCTCTCTAAACCACTGTTCTAAATAGTTTATGACCATTATTAATATTATTCACATTATCTATATAATAATTTAATGTTATGGAATGGTTATTAATTTAATATATATGATAACCACTTATATACCTTGAATATTCTTAATTGTTATTATTGTTTAATGCATGAGTTATAGTCATTTATCAAATATCATATTAAATAAATATCATTTGATAATGATATGAAGTATGATTATGAACCACTTTTTGTATCTTTGTGTAATTATTGTGTTTATTACATTTTATTGATTTACATTTTTTGAAAAACATTATCCTAAACATGTTATGACGTGTTAACCTAGATAGATATCTATTAAACTGGTCAATGAATTTTTTGATGTAGAGATATGTATGAGATTATGGATTAATACTAATCCAATCTATGACTCACTGATAATTTTGATTTTATCTTCAACGTTGCCTTTATTTTTTATTATATCATATTTTTTTATCCTTCCACATTTCATATGATTCAATGATATTATGATGGTATATTATTCCTATTATTCCCCCATGTGAGATCTCAAGAACATATGTTTAAAGGAAAGATTATGATACTTCATAAGGGTGAAATTTATGTCCATATTTATAAACATTACATAATATATTCAATTAAACTGTATTAAACCTATTACATTCCAAAATATCGTTTTAAAATCTAGTGTTGGGATTTATGAAATAATTCATAAATATCGAACCACAAGTATTCCAAGTGGGTACTAATAAAATAGTTTTGATTTATTCCATATTAATATTATTTTAATAAAATTTGAAATAATTTAAATGAAAAATCTTTACAATATTCATCATGACTTCTTCATTTATCATACTCATCATTAATCATTATGAAGAACCTTTTAATAACATGGGATGAGTCAAAAAGTTCAGTAAGTGACAAATGAAAATGGAATATTTTAGTCCATTAATACTTTCTATTATATGAAATAATTTTCACAGAGACATATATCGCACCCATAATGTATATTATTATTAACTTGTGTAAACATGATATTTCCATAAAATAATGAAAATATAAAAATTTCCAAATGAGTAGCTTGAGGAATTAATTACTTATAATTGTAACACTCATCACTACCATATGATATCTAACCCTAATGGCTACCATACATCGTACCCCTCATGGATAAATTATAATGTTACCATGATTTCTACCTTATGATATAACTGTCATAAATATATTATGGTTTAAAATTTACATTTATGATTGGAGTAACCATTTTGGATAACCTCCATCACAAACATACACATTTCATTGGAGGAAGATATATGTCTAACAATTCATTATAAAAAATTACCATAAAACATAAAATAATCATAAAACATGAAAATTTTTATCATAAAAAATCCTTTTGAATTATTCAAAAATAGATATTTTGAAGAGTCTTTTTAATGAAAATAACATTAAATATAAAATAAAAATATAAAATATGAAAAAAAAATTGAGTAAAATTAGAGAATTAAAATTTTAAAAAATTAAATACCATAAAAGTATATTCAAAATAAATTCTGAAAATATTGACCAGAAAATTAGATGCATCATAATAAAAAATGTGTAGAACAATGTTTTATTTAAAGATTCCATTACCTTGAGTTCAACTTTCATCAAATGTGTCCTCAAATACTATTTTATGTTTTAAAGAGTGTTATTAATATATAATCAAATCATATACATATTTATAATTCCTTATATGATTTTATTATATAATTTTCTACCATTTCATTACTAATGTTTTATTATTATCATTTTTTCAACAGTATTTATTTCCTAGTTTCCATTGATGATTCATTATGTTTTTTTAAAATTGAATAAAATATATTGATGTGGAATGAAATTAAAATAATATTATTTAATAATATAAAATTATATGATTTATCATTTTTTTCTGATATGAGGATTATTCATTATATAAAACATTAATAATAATAATTTACATTATTATGGATGTATTTACAACAATCGCGAACTTATATGATTTTATTTAATAACTTTTAAAATTTATTTGTTATATAACATTATATAATGTATAATATGAATAGTAAAATAAAATTTAACAAAAATATATGTTTTATGACTATCCTTCAATGATGTAAAAAATGAATATGTATCCTCCAAGATGACAAAAATTAAACTCAAAACAGATGATGTTTTCATATTTTTTTATAAATGGAAGAGGATAAATAATTTGATAAAACATTTTTCCATTATCATTATAAAATTTTTATAAATATAATAAAATATCTTCTAAATGACACTTGGATATGTTTTGTTTATGAGAGAACATGACAATAAATGAAATGAAAAAGATAAAAACTAATATGAAAGTGTATTTTCCCTCTTTAATTCACCTCCTTGAGAACCTATTTTTAAACATGGTATTTTCCTTTTGATTAGACCAGTTGGAATTGAACATATTTAAGAGTCTTGGTAATGGAATTGGGGAAATTAAAAAAGCTAAAATTCATTGAGGTGTGACTATAATAGGTGGTGAGTGTTGCTATTTATAGTGGAAAAGAGAGGTGTTATTTGGTTATTTGATTAATTATTTTGTTATTATTGCTCAGGAAAATGAATAATTTCATAATTATAATTAAATATAGCAAACTAATAAATTTTACATCGAGATTATTTGGTTACATCATCCATTCATCATTTATCCCTCAGTAATTCATGTTTGTAGTTTATAACATACTTTAATATATTTTTCTATTCAATTAAAATTTGACCACCTTAGGAAAATCCCAAAAAATTACCCTAACAATTTATGTATTTGTTAAATTAAAAAAATGAACATAATCTTAAAAATATTATTATATATAAATGAAAAAAATAATTTTTAATTAATATAAAATTTTATTCGAGAAAATCATAATTTAAAACTATAACTCAGTTTGTAACACCATAGAAAATTAAATAATGTCACATAAATTCATCATATAATTATAATAATAAAATAAAAATTTATTTTATGAATATATTTTTTAAAAATATATTCTCTTTTAAATAATTTTATGAATTATAAAATTGTAAATAAATATTTATGTGTCAAAAAAATACAAACACATAATTTAGTATTTTAAAAAATATCATATTCCATGAAATTAATATATCAAATTTGTAATTGTAAGATACATAATTATTTTTTATAATTTAATATGTTTGGATATTATTCTATGTTTGTAGCTTCCAAATAAATTTATAAATACCAATTGAGTTGTTATACATTTATAATGAGTTTAACTATTTACGAAAATAATGAAAACAACTTTTGTTTTAAGTACACGGGTTGATACATCCTACCCATCTTCTGGAAATTTTTTCATCAATATTCTTATTTACATACTAAAACACTAAGGGTACTTTTCATATATATATTATGTAGGTTACCATGTTTCTTGTTTAACCATGTTATTATTATGCAAAAACATAACCTAGTGAATTACCTTATTTAGCAATAATTTCTCTTTATGATGTGGAATATGAGTAGGGTTATATTTATAAGACATGTTTTCTTCTAGATGAACTAATTATATACTAAAAAAATGAGATGAATTGGGAACATACTTTCTCAATATTGAATCATGAAAAACATTATATACCTCATAAATACTAAAAGTTAATGTTACGCAGTATGAATCTACTCAAAATTTGTCCTGTATTTCAGAAAGCCTAATGATCTATATAAAATGATTTTTTTTATTATCAAAATGAATAACACTTTTCCATGGATAATTTTTACGTAAAAAATGATCCCATACCTCAAATGATAATTCATTCCTCCTTTTATCTGTATTAATTTTGTACCTACTCTAAGATGTCCTCATGTTTTTCTAGTTTATTATAACATTCTCATATAATTATTCTACTAATTTATACCACATCTACTTATTTTCCATGAATTCATTCAAAAATACTTTTGTTTGATATTGGGTTATGTATACATTCAAAAAAGGTCACATATGAATAGTTAAATGAAAATTGTAGTTATAGTAAAACTTAACTAAAGTAAGACATTCATCCCATCATCCATGGCAATCCATTGGAAAATCTAAAATCATATCCTCCAATGACTAAATTTTTCATTCTAACTATCCAAAGAACTGAGGATAAATGGTTGATATGGAGTATAATTTAGTTCCAAGTGACCTATGAAGGCCTTTCCAAAAGTTATATGTGATCCCTGTATCAGGGTGAAATACAATGGGTAGGGGAACCCCATGTTACATGAATAAGTCAATGAGGTATAGTTGACAAATATTGTTTAAATAAATAGTATCTGAAATAGGATGAAAATGTGTTGACTTAATTATTTGATCAATAATAACAAAAATCTCATTGTTAGAATGATATGTCATTTTTAGTCCCACAATGAAGTCTATTGATATGATGTCCCCTTTCATCTCTGTCACTGGAAAATGATTAAAAAACCCCATTGCTAGTTCTCCTTCTACATTAACATATTTATAAGTCAAAATTTATCTAGTAAAATCAGTAGTTTGTCATTTTATTCCATCACATTATTAATACTCCCAAAGGTGTCTATACATCTTAGTGCTACCGGTATGAACTAAAAATGTATAACCATGGGATTCACTTAACATTTTTTTCTCCTGGCCAGAATCGCCAGGCCAACATAATATTTTTCCAAATGACATGATAAAATCATTATCAACATTAAATTAAGGACATTTATCTTTTGTAACCAATTCATCATTTTTTGGATACTGATGGACTTCTTTATGTGCATTAATAATTCTCTCAGTGAGATATGTTTCCACTGACACCTGAAGAATAATATATTAAATTACTACACCATAATCATATAATCCTACATTTATCAAATCATTTAACAAGGGGCCATGATCCAAACAATGAAAGAATAATTTAAATTGATATTTTTGACTCAATGAATCATCCACATTGTAAGAATTTATTGTATGGTAATTTATCAAGAAATCATAATCATTTAATATATCTATAGGTGTTATCCACCCAGTGTTCAATTCCATATGAGTAAATATATTCTTCAATCATTTTTGTTTAGTATATATTTAAAATTTGGATCTATATAAAAGATTCCTCCATATATTGTAAGCAATTTCCATAATTTCTAACTCCCAGTCATGTGTGGTAAAATTGTAATCATGAGGATTATTATTAATGGAAGAACAAGAAATTATATGTCCATTCTTCATTAGAACACAACCATGTCCCGTCAATGAAGCATCATTGTAAATGAATGAAATAAATTGTTCTAGAAAGAAGGGACAAAACTGGACCATTCACCAATCATATTATCATTTAATTGGAACAGACATCACAATCTTCATTCCCAATAAATTTACCTCTTTTCATGTTATCATAGCTAGGGACCTAGATAAATATGATATTTTTTTAACAAAAAATCATTAACAACCTGTCAATCCACGAAAACAATGAATATCTATAACATTTATTAGTGTTTTACATTAATTTATGACTTTTTTAGAGGGATCAAATGTAATTCCATCATTATTTTATATATTCCCAATAAAATAAATTTGTACCGACCAAATATCAAAATTTATAAATTCCCCTTATAACATTATTTCATTTAGTGTTTGCAGAACATTCCTTATATTTGTTCATGTTCCTTAAAAGTTTTTGATTAAAAAATAAACTAAAATAATCATATCCGAATATACATGGAATATTAAATTAATTAGATCCATAAATACGAAAATAGAAGTTTCAATCTAATGGTAATAAAAAAACTCATAATTCCCATATCAAATTTGTAACATTATTTTTGGAATTTATTCTTCTTTCTCTTATGAATAATTGTTCCCTAATCTCAAGTCCATCTTGAAAAAATACTACGCACACTATAGATTATAATATAATTCATAAATATGAAAAAATTATTAATAAATCGTAACAGTATTGTTATTTGAAGCATTATAATAAATGTAATGCATCAGGGAACCATATTTTTAAAATGAAAAAAATAGTGGAACCCTACTTTGATGTGAAAGTATTAATGAAACCTATTTCATGAAACACATGTTCATCTTTTATAATAAATAATTTCTTCTTGACCCATTGAGTTAGGGGGTTTTGATACTGTATTAGCATCAAGAACTAATAAAAAATTTAATTCATCATCCTTGTAGGTATGAAATTGTTCAATTCCATAGGAAACCCATCTATGTATTCGTTTACAACCAACACATCATTAATCTTAATAGATACCTCATTTTAAATAGTATTTTCATGATTACATGCATTTATATCATATAATACTTTCTCAATTTCATGATTTTTCATCAATTTTATGGGTTCATTTTTTAATATAAAATTATAATCTTACTAAAAAATAACTACTTTATCACTACAATCAGTCATAGCATGATAATCATAAATTATATCCATACACATAATGATATCAAATTTTATTACGGTAATTAATTTTTTCACATAATGTATTTCCATAATAAACAATATGAAGATTATTAAAATTCATATTTACTGTAATATTTAACCCTAGTTGTTAAAACATATGTTCGGATTTCATTTCTTTTGTTGAAATTTTAAATTTACCTAAACATGTATTCGATGTTAATGAATTTTATACCATGTATCAAGAAAACAATATCAAAACCATGGTAAACAAAGGAAGTACCAGATACTAATTTAATGGATGTCAGAAAATATACATAATTTGTCTCAAATTATTTCAATTCAACATTCCTTCTAAAATCTAGAAGCATTCTATTATTTTGATCCTTCCTTGGGTAGGTATTTGCATAATTCACCATTTCATCTCATTTGAAAAATGTTATAGTTTTACTACCATAAATAAATGCATGATCATTATAATCGTATTCATTAAAATATCGGGATATATGAATAAACACAACACATCAAAAAAATCCTTAATATTTTAAGGCATTCTCCTAGGATGTTTTTATCACACATCCAAAAAACTAGAGACATGCCTTTTTTACAATCATAATTATTTTAATGATTCTTTCCCCTTACCTTTTATATGAAATTTTCATCTTCTTATTATAAAATTTCATATTATCATTATAAAACTTCATTCAACCCTCTAATCACATTGGAAATGATTTTTTCATAACATTTGAATTTAAAGGGGTCCAAATAACATTAGTATCATGGATTCAATCCTAATAAAAAATAATTCATTTTACTATAAATATATAAAATATTATTATGTGAATACCTTTTTATTCAGGTGATGTATTCCTTAGAAACAACAAATGAATAATCCACATTTTTTTAAAGTAAATTAATTTATTTTATACCTTATGTCAAACCACATTAGGTAAATATTTTCTATGAATTCATTCTTAAATTCAACCCATTAAAAGGCATTAATATCCTAATTATTCTTGATATTCCTAACTATTTACCACCACTGGTCATTTATAATTTTAAAATGATAATTATAAAGTATAACCTTTTAATTATTCAGACACAACCTAAAATAAAAAATATTATGTAATGGCACGGGCTTCTCTGGTCCATTCCTTTGTGAAATGTGGTGCCGGAGGAGTGCTCGGAGGTCAAGGTTCCTTGGGGGTGCATTTGGGAGGACTTTTAAGGAGATATAAGGGCAATGGCTTTCGCACAGTTAGTGCATGGATTGGCTAACCATGCGAACTAATCGTGTGATGAGTGTTTGGTGAGGTATAAGCTAACACATAGTTAGCGCACAGTTTGCTAAACAATGCAGACTAACCATGCAGGCACAGAAAGTTAGATCCTAAAATTGTGGATCTGAACTATTTTTCCAATAAATGGTTCATTTAATCCCCTAAGAGGCCATAACTCGAGATTACCCTTCTTTGCGGGTAGAAGAACCTCTCCCATGAATTTTAGAGGTGACCCAGAGGCTTTTCATGGAAAATCGAAGCAGGTTCCTTGAGGTATGTGATCGTTCATTCTTGTTTTCATATATCTACTCCTCCTACTCTATCGGTTTCATAGATCTATGCTCGTTATGGATAGATATAAGCATACTGATATCGAATATGAAGAGCTTTGGTCTTGGTTGTGTTAGGAGAGGATATCAAAATATGATCCATGGATAATCGACCCGGTTTCTTGAGCATTCATTGACCGTCGTGGTTTCGTCAAAAACAATTGAGGTAGAGATTTTACAATAATCTCTCTAATTTCTGCATCATGCGGGATGGGTGTCCTCTTGCATTCACGTGACATTGTTGAACCAGTTTAAATAAAGATAATAACTTGCTTAAAGAAGGGGGATGGGGAAGTGGTTATGTTTATCATTGTTTATCCTATTGTTATGTTGTGAATTGAATAGGCTTATGCCTACTGATAATCATGGTCGCTGGGGGCCTTTTCTTGCACAATTAAATGTTACCCTATCATTCTAGACCATTTTATGGAAACTTTGTGGAATATGGAAATTGGTTAATCACGTAATGTTGGCTGATTAAATGAATATCTGATACCCTTGTGTTATCACCCTGCTTGAACAAAATGGATTAATGAACATGTGGGTGTTGGTTTGGTTACGTGGTGTGTGAAATGGGGGGGAGGGATGAATCCTGGGTTATTACAAATAATATGGGAAATAGGGCTGTAGTAAATGATATTAAAGGGGAAATGATGTGGCACGAGCCTTGTTTTGTGATACGGTTGTGGAGATGTGGTTATAGTGGCAGCATGGTTGCAGTAATGGGTTGTGATATTAAAATAAAGTGGAAAGTTGATAAATTAACTATGGGGAATGATAATGAAATAAATGTGGGAACAATCATTAGGGATTTATTGATGATAAAAAGGTTGTTTTGGTGTTTCTTGTGTTCTATCAAAATAGATTTATGGTTGGCATGTTTTTGTTCTACAAAACGCTTGATCTGGTTTGATATTTTCTGAGAAGTTAAAGAACTAATAATCGAATACTATTAAAACATGACAACCTAAATGGGGTTGGTTCTATTTGTGGTATACATGCTTTGTAGTAGTAGTGCTGAGGCACGTTCTCTGTTTTCTTTGTTTAGAAGCCATAGGTTGGACTATGTGTTTGGTATACATATATGTGTCTGTATATTTTTGTTTTGTCACATTTCACCCATTTTGAGCACTTAGTGCTGAAAACTCCCATTTCATGGGAGAGGGTGTTTCCCACTAGCTACTAGCTCTTTCTTGCTCCTTCTACCATAGGTTGTGATGGCATGATGTGACCTTACACCCAAGACACTTTGAGTAGGTTTTGATTGGTGTGATTCATAGACCAAGACACTTCAGATAGGTTTATTATCCCCAAAAATATTCGGGATGAGGCCCAGGTGTATTTGGCCGGGGGTGTAATATGTAGTTTATGAGGCCCAGGAGTGTGCGGGAAAGAATAGTGTGGTAGTTTCAGGACGTACAACAATAGGAAGATAAGCTTGCTAGTGGGGGGAAATGGTGTGGGTTACCCATTACTCTTATTCTTATATACTACTACCTGTTGTTTTGTGTTTTGATGAGCATGGCTAGTGAGGTTGGTTTGATAGAATTCCTTGCTAGGTATTGGTTCTTCTATTGTTCTCATGGGACATTAGGATGTCTCCCCACCTATGTACAAGAGATTTAGGTTTCCTTACTTAGTATAATTGTATGCTCACCATATGTTCACTATTAGGTTTCTAGGAGGACTACCAGGGTCGTGCGGGACCTAACTAGTTAGGAAAGTTGGAGTTGTTCCAGTTGTTGTACTCTTGTATCTTTTGTTATTTCACTTTTGAGTTTTCTTGTACTTGTATTTTGTTTCAAAATTGCTTAAACATGCATGTGGGATTGGTTTGGTTTTATTTTCATTTACTCGTTCCTTTTCTTTTTTGTGTTTGAATCATCCTATTTACCGATATTTAATAATAAAAATGGTAATGCATCCCATATTAGTGAAAACTCATACCCTTGGTTCTAGTCGCCACTCCGGGGCCCACTGGAGGCAGGTCTCAGGGGTCATTAACTACCTTTCAGCATTTTCAGCTTAGAAGGGGAATCATTGATGGGAGGGGGTTGAGACAGAATGGTATTAGAGGTGATGGTTCAGAGATAGGATGAAGTATGGAGTTAGGAACAATGAGGATTGCATGGGATCGTATGGCAATAGTGTAATGTGATCTTGGTGTGTGACATATTCTTGGGAAGACCGGCTAGGACATGGGATTTTATAGCCCCCCGTGATCCGATCCAAGGACTCTGAGACTACAGAACGATCAAGTGATACTAAATTTATTGAAGGGTAGAGACCCTAGGTAAGGTACATGAATCATCAGGATTGTGTTTTACTTGATTTAGGTGTTATGGGAATGAAATTGAAATAATGTGATAAAATGAATCCTTTAGAAATTTCTATACTACTTGGGCTTAGGCGATCTTTTTTTACCGTACAACTATGGCACTTGGATGTCATCCCTGGGTGACATACACAGTCGTGGCCCAACAGATTTAGGCGGTCGATCAGTTGAGGATTTACTGAGAGGAGGAAGATGATTAGTGGAATAATACTCTCCATTCATTCTAGCGACAAACCCTCAAAAATTATGTGGGTAGTACTTCAGATATAGAGACATAGGGGTGGATTTTGGAGCTAAGGATCACAATTACTTTGATCCGTGATTGGAGGGTGTACTGGGTTCACCTAGTAGTCATTTTGCTGAGAGGTGCGGTGGGTCAGTGGTGGACGCTCTACCTCGTGGAGAGGTCAGAGGCAGAGGTTCCATGGGCTGACTTTGAGAAGAAGTTCTAAGAAAAATTCCTTACATCCATGATCAAGGAAAAGAATCAGTAGGAGTTACTCTCCCTCCAGTAGGGGTGTATGTCAGTACGAGAATTGGGGATCAAGTTCTAGGGTCTCCTACACTTTTCTCCGGATCTCTTTCCGGATGGAGAGACTCGGGTGAGACGTTTGGAGGAGGCAGTTCGTCCTTCACTCTAGTATGTTTTCACCCCCTTCACCCATCTGACGTACATGGAATTACAGAAAAAAGAAGTGGTTGTAGATAAGATGCACTCGTAGGGTAGTGTGCCATGAGAGGGGATCCAGCTGGGTTCGTCGAAGGGGAGGGTAGTCAGCAGCAGCTCTCCTACGATAGGAACATCAAGATTCATGATAGTATGGAGTAGTCCCCAGCAGTTCTAGTTTAGATCTTTGGATCCTCATCCCTTTTTCACAAGCCCAGGACCGAAGTGATTCTCTTGCAGAGTTTTTGGCCACATTCAGAGTCGGTGCCCGACCAGAGCTCAGTACGGTGGAGGTGGGCAGGTTCTGCGCCCGCCCCAGCAGCACCAGTTGCCGGCGAGGCCCTTCTAGCTGTAGTAGGACCCTACTACTCCATGGGAAGACTTTGCAAGATGAGGCCAACCTCAGGGTGATCCTCAGGGTCCTCTACTAGGGCGTGGTCAGGGAGGTGGTCGACATCAGGGAGACAGATGATCTGGGCATGGACAGTTGCACACGGCATAGTTGGGAGCGTCGCACTCCTTTGATGAACCTGGTCTATCCCATGCTTTGGGTCTAGATGTAGAGAGACTTTCTGTACCCCTGGTGCTGAGTACACCAATTTGAGGTTAGACCAGCGTATCTTGTGTTTTCCGGGGATGTGGGCTGATGTTGGGACCACATCGATCTAGTGGGGATCTTCTTTTGCAACAGATGCAGCCATATGATGACATCCTAGGCATCGACTGGTTGTTTTCTGTTAGTGCCATTATCGACTGCTTCTGAAGAATAGTTGTGTTCTTCGACATGGATAGGCAGTGTGTAGCTTTTGTTGGCGAGAAGATCTATTAGGTGGGAATCCGGCATGTGAAGCCTCCCCTTTTTTTGTTAGGTGTGTTATCAGTGGGTTCAGCTGATATAAAGATGATGGATGTTCCAGAGGTTGTTGGGGAGTTCCTTGATGTTTTTACCAAGTAGGTTGTGACTCTACCCCCCCCCCCCCCAACATGACGTTGAGTTCGGGATAGAATTATAGCCTGCTGCCAGTCCGATTTCGATGACCCCTTATCGGATGGCACCTTCGGAGTTGCGGGAGTTGCGGATTCAGATTGACGATCTGATGGAGAAGGGGTTTGTTCGACCCAACGTGTCGCCATTGAGAGATTAATTTTTGTTCATGAAGAATTTAGATGGTGGTATCAGGATATGCATTGACTACCGATGATTGAATCAGGTAATGGTCATGAACAGTTACCCCTTCCAAGGATAGATGACTTCTTCGACCAATTGAGGGGAGCAGGTTGGTTTTCTAAGATTGACCTATGATCTGGATATCATCAGCTGAGGGTAAAGTACAGTGACATCTCGATGATGACTTTCAGGTGTAGGTATGAGAACTTAGAGGTCGTAGTGATGTCGTTAGGAGTTACGAATGCAACAGCTGTGTTCATGGGACTTATGAACATTGTCTTTCGAGAGTTTCAAGACCGGTACATTGTTGTGTTTATCGATGACATCCTGATCTACTCAAGATCAGAGGAGGATCACATTGAGCATCTTAGGGAAGTCTTGGAAGTCCTTAGATAGCATCAGTTTTATGGGAAATTGTCAAAGTGTATTTTCTTGATGCATGAAGTACACTTCCTTGGGCATGTGGTGTCTTAGGATAGAGTGTCAGTGGACCCATCGAAGGTGGAGGCAGTTGTTTCTTGGGCAGCACCCAAGATCGTGGTAGAAGTTTGTAGTTTCCTGGGGTTGGTAGGTTATTATCGGAGGTTGGTTTCAGACTTCTCTAGAGTTGCTGCTCCATTGACATCATTGACTAGGAAGGACTAGGTCTTCCTATAGAGCGAGCATTGGGAGAAAGCTTTCGACTACCTGAAGGAGAAGTTGTTCAGTGCTCTGGTACTCAGATTTCCAGATGAAGGGTTGTTGTATGAGGTGTTTTTTGTACTTATGGCCTTGGTTCGGGGTGTGTACTGATGTAGAAGAAGGGTGTGATTTGTAATGGGTCTAGGCATTTTTTTCTTAGGAGTGTAACTATGCCACCCATTACCTAGATCTTGCAGCAGTAGTGTTCGCATTGAATTTTTGGCGACATTACCTCTTTGGAGAGTGCTTTGTGGTCTTCTTAGATCACAATAGCTTATGTTATATCTTCTACCAGCGTGACCTAAATGAACGGCAGTAGATATGGTTTTAGTTTCTCCAACGATATGACTTCGAGATCAATTACACTGAAGGTATTTGAAATGTTGTGGCTGATTCCCTGAGTAGGAAGTCACATATAGAAGTGTATTAGGAATCTTCTGATGCTTGGAAAGCGATGGGAGAGTTGGATACCTTGCACTTGGATGCAAGGGTATAGGGTAATAGAGGCCATTTGTATCAGATGATGGTGCAGTACTCCTTGTTGCAAGAGGTGTAAGAGTCTCAGTGGGGAGACTCTGAGGCGAACATAATGGAGAATCGTATCGATCAGGGAAATGATCCAAAAGGATGGTCAATGGACATCTTCTATCAGATGATTTTTCATCAAAGGTTGTTTGTTCCGGAGGCGATGCATGAGGGAGTTCTCCGTGAGTACCATGGCTTAGCCTTGGCAGTACATCTGGTAGTTTCGAAAATGTACCGAGGCCTATGGGAAACGTTTTGGTGGCCCTGGGTGAAATGGTAAGTGGCAGAGTTTGTGGCTAAGTGCCTTGTGTGTCATCAAGTAATGGTTGAACAACGTGTTCCCAATGGTTTGTTGCATCCATTAGATATCCCCGAGTGGAAGTGGGATGACATCTCAATGGACATCGACAGAGGACTACCCAGAGCTTGGGGTGGTTATGATACTATCTTGGTAGGGGTGGATCGACTGACAAAATTAGCTCACTTCTTAGAAATTATGGTGTCGGGCCCGGTGAGTACCTTAACAAAAAGGTACATAGACGAGGTGGTGAATTTTCATGGAGTTAAAAAGGCTATCATCTCAGATCGGGATACTCGGTTTACCTCATGAGTTTAGAGGGGGTTACAACATGCTTTTAGCACCCAGCTATGCCTTAGAACTACCTTCCACCCCCAGACTAATGGGTAGATAGAGCATACTATCTAGACTTTGGAGGACATACTTCGAGAATGTATTCTGGATTTCGGAGAATCATGGGTGCGACACTTGACTTTAGTATAGTTTTCCTACAACAATAGCTTACACTCTACTATTGGAATGACACCGTTTGAGGCATTGTATGGAATACCATGTCATTCACCCATTTTCTGGGTTGAGGTTGGTGAGACATCTACTCTTGGGCCAATGGTAGTACAGAGCACCACAGACAAAGCTCAGCTTGTGCGTGAGAGGATGAAAGCTGCTCAGGACCGACAGAAGTCTTATGCTGATCGTTGGAGGAGGCCCTTAGAGTTTGAGGTGGGAGATCATGTGGTCTTGATGGTTTCCCCTCTACGGGGGAAGCAGAGGTTTGGGAAAGAGAGTAAGCTCTCCCCTTGGTTCATCGGACCTTTCGAGGTGCTGTGGCGAGTCAGCGAGGTGGCATATCAGATGGCCCTGTCACCTCAGTTATAGAAGGTTAATGACCTCTTCCACGTCTCCCAGCATCATCGGTACTTACACAACGACTCTCACATCATCTAGTGGGGAAAGATAAATATGGGAGACAAAGAGAACTTTGAGGAACTACCAGTCAGAATCGAGGATCGTTAAGAGAAGGTGCTTTGTGGACGAACCATAACCTTGGTTCTTGTGTTGTGGAGGCATGGTGGCCTTGAGGAGAGCACTTGGGAGCGAGAGGCTCAGATGCACACGTAAAAGGCTCTGCCACCCCTCTCCATTGGATCCTCACCGACTCTGCCACCTCAAGAGGCCGCGCAGGTGGCATCTGCCACCCATCTCCATCGGCTTCTCGCCGACTCCGCCGCCTCAAGAGGCCGCGCAGGTGGCTCCGCCACCCATCTCCGTCGGCTCCTCACCAACTCCTCTGCCTCAAGAGGCCGCGCAGGTGGCTCCGCCACCACTCTCCATCAGATCCTTGCTGACTTCGTTGCCTCAAGAGGACACACAGGTGGCATCCGCCACCCATCTCCATCGGTTCCTCGCTGACTCCACCGCCTCAAGAGGGCACGTAGGTGGATCTACCACCCATCTCCGTCAGCTCCTCGCCGACTCCACCGCCCCAAGAGGCCGTGCAGGTAGCTCTGCCACCCATCTCCATTATCTCCTCGCCGACTCTGCCACCTCAAGAGGCTATACAGGTGGCATCGGCCACCCATCTTCATCGACTCCTCGCCGACTCCGCCGCCTCAAGAGGCCACGTAGGTGGCTCCGCCACACGTCTCCATCGCCTCCTCACCGACTCCGCCGCCTCAAGAGGCCGCGCAGGTGGCTCCGCCACCCAACTACATCGGCTCCTCATCGACTCCCGCCACCAAAAGAGGCTGCGCAGGTTCCATCGGCCACCCATCTTCATCAGCTCCTTGTCGATTCCTCCGCCTCAAGAGGCCGCGTTGGTGGCTTTGCCACCCGACTCCATCAGCCCCTCGCCAACTCCCGCCGCCTCAAGAGGTCGTGCAGGTGGCTCCGCCACCCAACTCCATCAGCTCCTTGCCGACTCCCACCGTGTCAAGAGGATGCATAGGCAGCATCGTCCACCCATCTTCATTGGCTCTTCGCTGACTCCACCACCTAAAGAGGGCGTGCAGGTGGCTCCGCCACCCGACTCCATCGACCCCTCGCCGACTCCCGCCGCCTCAAGAGGCCGTGCAGGTGGCGCTGCCACCCAACTCCATCGACTCCTCAAGGACTCCGCCGCCTCAAGAGGCTGCACAAGTGGCATCCACCACCCATCTTCATCGGCTCCTCGCCGACTCCCGCCACCTCAAGAGGCCGCACAGGTGGCTCCGCCACCCAACTCCATTGGCTCCTCGCCGACTCTTTCACCTCAAGAGGCCGCGCAGGTGGTATCGGCCACCCATATTCATCGGCTCCTCGCCGACTCCGCCTCCTCAAGAGGCCGCGCAGGTGGCTCCACCACCTGACTCCATCGATCCCTCGCTGACTACCGCCACCTCAAGAGGCCGCGTAGGTGGCATCTGCCACCCATCTTCATCAGCTCCTCACCGACTCCCATCGACCCAAGAGGGCGTGCAGGTGGCTCTGCCACCCATCTTTATCGGATCCTCGCCGACTCCTCCACCTCAAGAGGCCGCACAGGTGGTCCACCACCCAACTCCATCCGCTCCTCGCCGACTCCGCCGCCTCAAGAGTCCGTGCATGTGGCTCCGCCATCCAACTCCACCGGCTCCTCACCGAATCTGCCGCCTGAAGAGGCCGCACAGGTGGCTCCACCACCCATATCCATCGGCTCCTCGCCGACTCCGCCACCTCAAGAGGCCGCGCAGGTGGCTCTTCCACCCAACTCTATCAGCTCCTCACCGAATCGTCCACCTCAAGAGGCCTCGCAGGTGGAAGCCGCCACCCATCTCCATCGGCTCCTCGCCGACTCTGTCGCCTCAAGAGGCCGCACAGCTAACATCCACCACCCGTCTCCATCGTCTCCTCACCGACTCCACCGCCCCAAGAGGCCATGTAGGTGGCAACCACCACCCAACTCCATCGGCTCCTCGCCGACTCCGCCACCTCAAGAGGTCGCGCATGGGAAATCCTTCCCCAACTCTATCGGCGATTTGTAAACCCTACACCATTTTTACTGGCAATTATGGAGGTGTTCCCCATACTGCCACCATTCGGCATGAAGGCTTCCACGCCTACCAGGCTCCATCGCCCTCGGCGTACCTACTCTCCAGGCTTCCACGCCTTCCGGGCCACGTCACCCCGTCGTACCGACTCTCTAAGCTTCCACGCCTTCCAGGCTCCTTTTCTCTGTAGTACTGACTCTCCAGGCTTCCATGCCTTCCGGGCCCCGTTTCCTCGTCTTGCCAACATCCAGGCTTCCACGCCTTCCAGGCTACTTCGCCCCGTCGTACCGACGTTCAAGGCATCCACGCCTCCCGGGCTCCCTCTCCCTGTCGTACCGATGCTCCAGGCTTCCATGCCTTCTAGAATCCTTCGCCCTTTAGTACCAACGTCCAGGCTTCCATGCCTTCTGGGCCCCGTTTCCCTGTCGCACCGACTCTCCAGGTTTCCATGCCACTCGGGCTCCATCGCCCCCATCGTACCGACTTCCAGGCTTCCACGCGTTCAGGGCTTCATCGCCCCGGTCGTACTGATGTCCAGGATTCCTCGCCTGCTAGGCTCCATCTCCCCCATCGTACCGACTTCAAGGCTTCCACGCCTCTCGGGCTCCTTCTCCCCATCATACTGACGTTCCTAGCTTCCACGCCTTCCGCACGCCATCACCCCCGGTGTACCGACGTCCAGGCTTCCTCGCCTTCCGGGCTCTATCGCCCCCATCGTACCGACTTCCAGGATTCCACGCCTTCAGGGCTCCATCACCACATCGTACCGACATTCGAGGCTTCCACTTCTCATGGGCTCCATCGCCCCATCGTACCGACGTTCCTGGCTTCCACGCCTTCTGGGCTCCATCGCCCTGCCATACCCACGACCTTGGCTTATCCTCCCCTCCATACTGAGGGAATGTAGTTATCCATACTACTCTTGCATCACCCTTTTTCATTACGACCCACCAGAATGGGGTAGAGATGAACATCCCTCTACCGACACAAGCTGAGTGGTCTCACGTCCCAGTTTCATGACGTTAAAGTGCGCGATAACCACCGTCCGACATGATGTTAAACTGTTCATCTTCATCCATCATGATGTTAAATTGCACGTCCTTCATGACATTTAACTGCACAATCGTCCTACATGATGTTAAATTGTTCATCTTTGTCCGTCATGACGTTAAACTGATCCTTATCGTCTTGCATGGCATTAAACTGCACAATCGTCCTGCATGATGTAAAACTGTTCATATTTGTCCATCATGAGGTTAAACTGATCATTATCATTCTATACGACATTAAACTGCATCATCGTCCTGCATGACGTAAAACTGTTCATCTTCATCCGTCATGACGTTAAACTGATCATTATCGTCCTGTACGACATTAAACTGCATCATCGTCCTGCATGACGTAAAACTGTTCATCTTCATCCGTCAAGATGTTAAACTGATCATTATCATCCTACATGACATTAAACTGCACAATCATCCTGCATGATGTAAAACTCTTCATCTTCGTCCATCATGATGTTAAACTGCACATTATTGTCCAGCAAGACATTAAACTGCACCTTGTTCCAGCACGACCTCAAACAGTATGGTCTTGCACGACCTTAAACTGTATGGTCCTGCACGACCTTAAACTATATGGTCTCGCATGACCCTAAACTGCGTGTCATGGTCCTGCACGACCTTAAACTGAATCGTCATCCTACAAGACGATAAACTGAAAAATGGTCTGAGCTCTATGTCCTTAAACAATGATCTCTCCCCATCCTCATTGCAAGATGTTAAACTGCAAGCCGGTTAGGTCTTCCTGACCGTGGCTCGGCCTCAGTCCCCTTGGTTTTCCCCAACTCACCCTCTTGCGGGATTGTACGGTGTGGTGTGGGACTACATCCTCATTCAAGTCGGATTACTTGTCGTACCGTACATATCCCCAAATGAGATGCATCTGTTGTCCATCACGACATTAAACTGCATGGCCGTCAAGAACTACATATTTCTTGATTCCCATCCTAATGGGATATGTAGGAACGCCCGGACATTTCTTCTGGTGGCCCATCCCAAAAGCCAAAATCTTCTCCTTGGGTCAATACTTACGGCATGGTGTAGGATTACGTTATCTTTCACGAAGGTTTACTCGACATGTCGTACACCTCCCCGGATGAGATATAGTTATCTCTTTCCTTCATCTTTACTGCAAGATGTTAAACTATAAGTAGGTCAGGCCTTACTAACCGAGGCCCAGCCTCAGGCCCCTTGGGCCCCGGCCCTCATCCTTACTGCAAGACGTTAAACTGCAAGCAGGTCAGGCATTCCTGACTGAGGCCTAGCCTCAGACCCCTTGGCCTCCTCCGGCCCCGACCCTCATCCTTACTGTAGGACGATAAACTGAAAGTAGGTCAGGCCTTCCTGACTAAGGCCCAGCCTCAGGCCCCTTGGCCTCCTCGGGCCCCTGGCCCTCATCCTTAATGCATGATGTTAAACTGCAAGCAGGTCGGGCCTTCACGACTGAGGCCCAGCCTCAGGCCCCTTGGCCTCCTCGGGCCTGCGGCCCCCGTCCATACTGAAAGACGTTAAACTACAAGAAGGTCAGGATTTCCTGACCGAGGCCCAGCCTCAGGCCCTTGGACCTCGTCCTTACTATAAGACTTTAAACTGCAAGCAGGTCAGGCATTCCGGACTGAGGCCCAGCCTCAGTCCCCTTGGCCGCCTCAGGCCTCTTGGCCCTATCATTACTGTAAGACGTTAAACTGATATCCAGTCAGGCCTTCCTGACTGAGGCTCAGCCTCAGGCCCCTTGGCCTCCTCGGGCCCACATTCCCCGTCCTTACTACAAGATGATAAACTGAAAACAGGTCAGGCCTTCCTGACCAATGCCTAATAATCAGGCCCCTTGGCCATTTCGGGCCCCCAGCCCAGGTTCTCTCTTAAGAGAGTGTATGGTGTGGTGTGGGATTACGTCCTCATTCACGTCGGTTTATTCATTGTACCATACACCTCCCCGGTTTGGGGGTATATTAATCCCCTCCCCGTCCCGCATGACGTTAAACTGCATCTAGAGAACTGTGTGTGGCTTCATTACCATCCTCATGGGATACGTAGGATCACCTGAATGTCTAGGCTTTGGGTCCAGTCCCATCTCTTGGGAATCTTCATCCCACCTTGGCCCCATGGTCTACCATTCCTCCACGAGGGGATTATATGGCATGGTACGGGATTATGTCCTCATTTACGTCAATATTGTAATGACCACGCCATGCACCTCTCATTCTCGATCTATTTCGTCGACCCTTTCCGACGGTTCACCAATGTGACTATGGGTACATCGGTTTACTACCTGGAATGCCAGACCTTACTCGGACACATCCGCACCCGCTTTCCAGGCTTTGTGTATCCATTCATCAAGGCTTCCATCATATTTCACTTCCAGAGGGACCCCCAAGAATGGCCTAGACACTACGCCTAAGGGCTCTCCTACCATTACGAGCCAACGCCCCTGAGGGTTTTGGACAAAAAATCGATAAAATCCCGCATTGCGAATACGATCAGTGGTCGATGCTCGTTTGTTGTTCCAACGTCATGGTAACGTGATATAGATACCATTTTCCGCCACAGTCAAAGGTTATCGTCCATCGCAACGCCAAATCCCCATTAATCCCAAAGTTTCGGGAACACGATTCACATCCTTCTTCACTTCATAATGTCCATGTAGAGTTTCGAAGTTCTTGGTACTACTCCTCAGTGCGCATCTGCATGTTATGGGGACAAAGTTGCGTTAAAGGTGTCCTTCGAGGATCTCGGCCCACTCCCTTTTGATGGACGCCCCAAGTATTGCGATAAAGATCTTACCCCCTTATTTCCCACACCGAGTTTAACTTGCGTGGGCTTAGAGATCAGGTTGGGGTCTGTGCTTACTTAGAGGATTGTCATCCACCCATGGTCTGAGCTCCAAGACATTAAACTAATACCCTTTCAAGAACTACGTATGGATAGATTCCCATCCTCCTGGGATTTGTAGGACCACCAGAATGTATAGACTTCGGGTCCAGCCCACCTCTCAGAGATCACCCGATCTCCCTGTCACCTAGGCCCCTTGGCATGTTCCTTTCTAGGAGGGGGATATAAAGGTATGATACAGGGTTTGGGGCACCAAGTCCCCTTCTCCCGGGAAACCTCCATCTCTTGGTTACCCTCAAGTTGAGTCTCTTGAACCCTTGTAGTGGTTCACCCATGTTTTAAGCATCCTATGGTCTAGGACCAAGAGTGTTAGATTCAACTTGGTCAAGTCCCTTCCACTAGTCAAGATTCATGTTTCCCTCCATTCGGGCTTCCATTACCTTTCACACCTGAAGGGACCCCCAAGAACGGCCTAGATACAATGCCCAAGGGCTCTCCTACTGATACAGGCCAACGCCCACGAGGGTTTTAGACAACAAATTGATACAAATCCCACGTTGCGAACATGGTCAGTGGTCGATGCTCATTTGTTTGTCCCCATTTCAGGCTTACGTGACAGGATTCTATGTTGCGAACATGGTCAAGTGTAATCCTCTATCGCTGTGCCAGCCCCTTCAATCCTCAAATGTTTGTTGCATGATTCACATCATTTTCCACCCATCATGTCCAAGTGGAATCTCGACACTTTTGGTGCTATCCCTCAGTGAACTTTTCATGTTAGGGGGAAAAATCTGAAATACGGAATCCTTCGGGGATCCCATGGTCCGAGCTCTATGAATATAAACTAAGATCCATCTAGAACTACATTCATCTTGATTCCCATCCTAATGGGATATGTAGGACCTCCCAGACGCCTTTTCTTCGGGTCCAGCCCATTGGGGGGGCAAGTCTCCCCCCTTTTCACCTCATACCTCTATACAGGCCCCTCGGCATGAGGTCTCCCCCTCAGAGTGGCGTACAATGTGATGTTTGATCACGTCTCCATAGGTTGTGTCGCACAACACCATACACATTCACCGCCCAGAATCATCTCTGCTACATCTGCACTTCATGACGTTAAAATGCATGCTTGGTCCTATCACACGACCCTATACTGTGACATTATCATCCTGGTCGCACGATGAAAAACGACACTGCATTGTGATGACCTCGTTGTAGAGGACATCAAGTTGGGTATTGGTCACGTACCATGCTATTTTTTCAACTCCTATCGCGGATTGATTCTTGTGGCGACATCGGGGCCTGCTACCCTAGGCCTGTCGCTTCACAAAAAAACAACTCGCCTTAATGGACAAACAAGATTTATCAAATTCCGCTTATTTTTGTGCAAGGGCCACACCCGCACTACCCTTTTTCCCTAGCACTGGTACCTTACCGGGCCACCTTTCAGAACTATGTATGGCTTGATTCTCATCCTCATGAGATATGTAGGAGCACCCGGGCACTTCCCTGCAGGCCCAGCCTAACCTTCTTGTTCGGTCCCTCGACTCGATCATTTCCCCAGAGAACACATGGTAAGTAGGACTTAGGTCCTCATTCATGTCATGTTTCGTATCCACCTTGCTGTGTATCCCCTTCTCCCCTTACTCGTTCATGGTCCGAATTCTATGACCCTAAACTAAGATCTCCCTATGGGAAAGGAATCTGCTCCCTCTATCTAATACGTCTCGTTATCATATTAAGATATGCTTTGACAAAGATCCCGATGTGTGGGATTTTCATAGGGACATTCCCCTCATCCCATGACCAAGCTTTGTGAGCTCACTATTTGGATCCTCATCCTTGTCCACATCCAAAAGGACCCTCAGACGACATGGATACTAGGCTTAAGGGATCTCCATGAATGATGGACCTAAGGGCCCTCCGATCGTTTCGGGCCAACGTCCCTACGAATCTCTGACAATATTTGTGACATGGTCCCGTGTTTCAAACATGGTCAACGGTCGACCCTCATTTGTCTGTCCCCATTCTAGTTTAACGTGATATGGATGCAGCGTTTCCTCCATGATTAACAGTTATCCTCTATCGTCACACCGCCATCATTGTGATCCAAATCTCGAGCATCGTGATTCACACATTTCCACTTCCTCATGTTCAAGTGGGATTCCAACATACTCGGCTCTATCTCTTAATGCATCTAGGTGCGCCACGTGGTTGCGTTAGTATTATTTGGTTAGTATTCACTGAGCGTCCCTTCTCCCTAACATACCCCTTATTGTGTTGGGAAAGTGCTGCATTACTACTTGTTTCCCACATCGAGGAAGACTCACGTGGGATTAGTAGTTTTGGTGGGATATGTACTGACGCAACCAGGATTCTTATTGTCCTACATGACATTGAAATGTGCCTCCAGAACTACATACGGCTTGATTCTCATCCTTATGTGATACGTAGAGACACCCCAACATTTTGCCCAGGGTCCAGCCCCCAGGAGATGTAAAACCTGTTCTTCCCCTTTTCTGGCCCCTTGGGTGGACCCCTCGTAGGGAACCGAACAACCACAACTCTTCCCCGAACTAGTTTGGGATTCCCAAAGATAGTATTTGAAAGCATCAAACCCCCTCGCTAGAGAGACCTTGTCTAAAAGAATTAATGATCGATGATCAAATCGATGTGCCCATCTAGCGTACTCCCACCACGGTGGCGTAATTTCATGAGTGTTGGATTCTATCTTAACAAACCATCACTCCACTTCCCATGCTTTGCATGCTCCTTATTCAGATCCTCGTCCTCTTTCTTGCCTAAAGGGACCCCCTAATGGCTTGGTACTATGCCGCATCAGCTCACCTACCGTCCTAGGCCAATGTTCAGGATGACTGGTCATGTTTGGAAGGACCACCTGACAGTATGGATGCTCGACCTATGGTCCACCTACTGTCCTGGGCCAACGTCCCGAAGGATTGATCGACAAAATTTGTGATATGGTCCTATGTTTCTAACATGGTTATCAGTCGACCTCATTTATTTTCCTCATTTCAGGCTAATGTAATAAGGATACCGTTTCTCCACCACGGTTAATGGCTGTCCTTTATTGTCACGCCACCCACATTGTGTTCTGAATTTTGGGTATCGTGATTCACATATTCCACTTCCCTATGTACGGATTAATTCTGACGCCCCTAGCGTTACCCCACTCATGCACTAGAGTAGGGCGGGAGAAGTGGGATGACCGTCTAGAGAGCCATGCTCTTCAGCCTTGACCCCTATCTCTTTCAGGATTCTCCCATATGGTGATCAATGTCCCATGCAATCCCTATGTTGTTTAACACTATCGTACAAGATCACCTATTATCTCTTGTTTCCTGCACCGAGCATGGATCACGCAGGCTTAGAGATTTAATTGAAGTTATCCTCAATTCGATCGAGGTACAATGGACCCCAATTCATGCGTTTTCCTCAGTCGTTTCCTCAGAACGCGGTCTGCCTCACCCTTCTCGTCCTTGTTGGACCCCGTTCTTAGGGGTGGCATTTGTAGAACCCGAAAAACTCGTCCACATAATTTCCCAAATGCTTCCATACGCGAAGAAAGATCGTAGTCCATTTCGCAAGCTTCAATTATGTAGGTCATAGGGCCCGAACAGAGATACGAATTAGGAGTTTTGGACATTTGAAGTTGTTCTGGAAATATGGTTCGTGAAGCCCATTCGCGAAGCCCCCTTCGTGACCGTGGAGCGCCGCTGTGAAGTAATGAGGCGAGAGGCTCCGCAAACCATCTAACGTTCGTGAAGCACCACAATGACATGACGCGAAGAAGAGGAGGTAGTAATGCTCTACGAATGCCCTGATGTTCGCGAGCCAGCCGCGAAGCCCCAGGGGCGGGAATGCTCCGCGAACCTGGTTGACCTTCGCGACCCGCCACGAAGCAAGCGCCACCCCTTCGCGCCGCGTGAGCTCTACTTCGCGGTGCCCCTACCTATAAATACCCAGCTCACCCTCCTTCTCCGGACGGACAGCCAAGGCCACTTCGCCCCTTGGGCTGCCGAGCGGAGCTCCGCATTGCGGCTCCGCGAGGCCATGCTCCGCGAGAAGCTTCCTTCACGTTGCTACTTCACGAGCCAAGGATCCATGAGTCCATGATCCGCGAGCCAATGCTCCGTGATGCTAATCCGTGAGACCAAGCTCCGTGAGACCCCTTTGCTCCGTGAGAGACAATTGCTCCCAGAGGCCATGCACCGCACAACTACTTCGCGAAGACCTATTCTTCGCGAGGATCCTACCTTCGCACCCACCAGTCCATACCGCGGGGGTTGCGCCCCCGCACCCCCGCTTGGGGTCACTGCCGGGCTTCGGTCCTGACCCTCCGGGGCAGTCCCTTCGCAACCATCACAGACCCCGATGATGAATGGAGAGTCGCACCGCGAACTTTTCGGGCCGGGACGTCAGGATTTTTTATTGCGCCCTTATGCGCACCCACCTTAAACCTATGGAATACCATGATTTGAGACACTCCTCCATACACCATGAAACACAGTGAGTTGATGTATTACTCTTGGTTTGTTTCCTATGTCGTCAGTTGAGGTTCTCATCATCAATTCCCCGAGTACCTTGAGTCTAACCATTCCTCAGGAAACTCCTCCAAACCCTATCACATGGATCCTATGCCAGGTTGAACCATAAAGGGTCACCCTTGCGTAAGACCCAACACCAACCATTCTAGGCACCTTCTACCTAACAGTCCTATCTGTATGACTATAAACTGTAGTAATGCCTATCTAACAAATGGTAGGATGTGTCTTGCTCCAAGCAAGATATTCCTTGTTCTCCAAGCATAAGATACCAATAGTCCTATCTATATGACTATAAACTGTAGTAATACCTATATAACAAATTGTAGAAAGCCTCTTGCTCCAAGAAAGAGATGCCTTGTGCTCCAAGCATATGATGCCAATAGTCATATCTATAAGACTTTAAACCGTAGTACTCCCTATCTAACAAATGATAGGATGCCTCTTGCTCCAAATAAGAGATTCCTTGTTCTCCAAGCATATGATGCCTAAGAGTATTTTCTACATGACTCTAAATTGTAGTAATCCCTATGTGCCATACATAGGATGTCTCTTTCTCCAAACAAGAGATGCCTTGTGCTCCAAGAATAAGATGCCAACAGTCCTATCTATATGAATTTAAACTGTAGTACTCCATATCTATCCAATGATAGGATGCCTCTTGACCTATACGAGAGATTCCTTATACTCCTAGAATGAGATGCCAACAGTCCTTTCTACATGACTATAAACTGTAGTAATCCCTATGTGCCAAACATAGGATGACTCTTTCTCCAAACAAGAGATTCCTTGTGCTCCAAGCATAAGATGCCAACAGTCTTATCTATATGACGTTACACTGTAGTAATCCCTATCTAAAAAATGATAGGATGCCTGTTGCCCTATAAGAGAGAAGCCTTATTCTCCTAGCATGAGATGCCAACAGTTCTTTCTACATGACCCTAAACTGTAGTA
Organism: Viscum album; assembly: GCA_963277665.1. Classification (NCBI taxonomy): domain Eukaryota; kingdom Viridiplantae; phylum Streptophyta; class Magnoliopsida; order Santalales; family Viscaceae; genus Viscum; species Viscum album. Next base: position 2,011,507,588 of record OY728153.1, on the reverse strand, counting down.
ATCCCTATGTGCCAAACATATGATGCCTCTTTTTCCAAACAAGAGATGCCTTCTGCTCCAAGCATAAGATGCCAACAGTCCTATCTATATGACTTTAAACTGTAGTACTCCCTATCTAACAAATGATAGGATGTCTATTTCCCTATACGAGAGATTCCTTATGCTCCTAGCATGAGATGCCAACAGTCCTTTCTACATGACTCTAAACTATAGTAATCCCTATGTGCCAAACATAGGAGGCCTCTTTCTCCAAACAAGAGATGCCTTGTGCTCTAATCATAAGATGGAAACAGTCCTATCTATATGACTTTAAACTATAGTGGTCCCTATGTTCCAAACATAGGATGACTCTTGTTCCAAGCGAGAGATGAATCATGCTCCTAGCATGAGATGCTAACAGTTTTATCTACATGACTCTAAACTATAGTTCCCCCTGTCTAACAAATGATAGGATGCCTCTTTCCATATATGAGATATACTATGTGCTCCAAGCATGAGATGCGAACAGTCCTATCTATATGACATTAAACTGTAATAATACCTATGTTGCAATCATATGATGCCTCTTGCTCTAAACAAGAGATGCCTTATTCTACAAGCATAAGACGCATAATGCCATGATTACAGTGTCATAATTCCAACATCACTTGGTGTAATCCCACTTGTGCACTAGCGCATTGGTGTAGAATCATAAACCTCAACCCCCAGTGAGTTGGGATGCTCTCATGGCCAGACATGAGGAATACATTACGGGAAGCTCCCTAGAGTAAGCCCCATTCACTGGTGCCGCTCCTTAGCGGCACCCGAGCAACTTCCCTGTGTAGGCCCCATTCACCTTTGTCGCTCCATAACGGCACCCGGGCAGCTTCCTAGCATAATCCCCATGCACCATTACCTCTCCCTAGAGGCACCCAGGTAGCTTCCCTGCGTAAGCCCCATTCACCTTTGTCTCTCCATAGCAGCATCCAGGCAGCTTCCTTGTATAAGACCCATTCACCATTTCTGCTCCATAGCGGCACCCGGGCAGCTTCCTAGCATAATCCCCATCCACAATTGTGATCCCATTCAGCGGTAAGCCGTTGAAATCCTGATCCAGCAGTAAGCTATTGTGATCCTATTCAGCGGTAAGTTTTTATGATCCTTATTTAGCCGTAAGTTGTTTTGATCCATATCCAGCGGTAAGCCGTTGACATCCTTATCCAGCGGTAAGACACTGTGATCCTTATCCAGCTGTAATCCGTTCTGACCCATTCAAGTGGTAAGCCATTGAAACCCCCAATCGGTGGTAAGCCATCATCAGAAGAACTACGTGGAATTTGATTCCCTACCACGGGGATACGTAGGAAGCCTCTTCAAGTCTCAAGCCCGAAACTATCAAATCCTTTTCCTTGGGCCTCCATCCAAGAGTAAGTCCCAGCACCATGGGCCACCCAACACATAATCACCTCTTTGTTTCTCACGAACGCACCCTTTTCAATGTGATCGTCAGGTTTCTGCTGCCTTTGGTTTCTCACACCGAGCACGACTCACGTGGGATTAGAGTATGCATTGGCCATGACAACACCCCGTCCAGCATGACGTTCAACTATGTGACATCCAGCATAATGTTAAACTGTATGCCCTCGTTCAACATAAATTTAAACTGTATGCCCTCATCTAGCATGACGTTAAACTGTATACCCTCATACAACATGATGTTAAACTGTATTCCCTCATCCAACAAGATGTTAAACTATAATCCCTCTTCCAGCAGGATGCTAAATTGTATTCACTTGTCTCGCTTGACATTAAACTGCACACCCATTTGAACTACGAGGAATTTGATCCATGTCACGACATGGTACATAGGAAGCCTCCACGAGGTTCAAGCCCACCCGTCATTTCTTCACGGCAGGTTCTACCTTCGTCCAGCATGTCTCTAAACAGTATTCCAGTCTGACGGCAAGCCGTTATGACCAACCAGAACTACGAGGACTTTGATCCATGTCAAGGCACGGTATGTAGGAAGCCTCCCTGAGGTTCAAGCCCATCTCCCATCGGACTAAGGTCCCTTCTACACGTTGGTTCACCGAAACCCACCGCCATTCCCAAACTAGGAGGACATTGATCCATGTCAAGGTATGGTACGTAGGAAGCCTCACGAGGTTCAAGACCACCCCTAGTGGACCTCGGGGATCACCTTCATGTCACTTCTCTGATGAATCCCCTTTAAACTTCGAGGTATTTGATCCATGTCAAGGCATGGTACATAGGAAGCCTCCCAGAGGTTCAAGCCCACCACCTGTTGGTCACTATGACCTTCTTCATGTCAGGTCACCAGCACCTGGGTAGCCTAGTGTGTAAGCCCCACACCATCTGGACCAAGGTCCTCACTCGCGTCAGTTCACAGACACACCATTATGAACTATGTGGTCTTTGATCCATGTCAAGGCATGGTATGTAGGAAGCCTACATAAGGTTAAATCCCATCACCGAGTCGTTCCGACCACACTCACGTCGGTTCACCCCTATCCTGCATGATGTTAAACTGTATTCCACATTCAATCTTAACTATGTGGACATTGATCCATGTCAAGTCATGGTATGTAGGAAGCCTTCATGAGGTTCATTCCCACCACCAGTGGACCCCCGGGTTCACCTTCACGTCGGTTCGCTGACGATGCCCATCAGACCAAGGTCCACCTTCATGTCGGTTCACTGACGACACCCATCGGACCAAGGTCCACATTCATATCGGTCCCCCGGCACACCAACCCGAACTACAAGGACTTTGATCCATGTCACGGCATGGCACGTAGGAAACCTCATGAGTTCAAGCCCAACATCCATCGGGCCAAGGTCCACCTTCATGTCGGCTCACCGGTACCATCCCGAGCTACGCGGATTTTGATACCCTGCCATGGGGATACGTAGGAGGTCTCTTCGAGACTAAAGTCCAACATTACTGTAGAGACCCGAAGCTTGACGTACATTGACATTACATTACTTTTGCGGAATACTTAGTACATAACAAAAACACACACAGAAGGATCGTAATAGTTTAGTGTCTTTGGAAACTCGGAACGTAATCTTCTAATCATGGTGAAAGATCTTCAATATCTCCCATAAAGATCTTCCCTTTTTTTTAAACCTAAAACCTTTCTTTATATCCTGGGGAAAAGAAAACATAAATGGGTGAGCTCAAATGCTAAGTAAGGGTAAACAAAAGAAATATCAATCACATCATATACACAAGCACATAACTTTTTGAAATCTTAACCTGCAAAAGAGATCAAAATTTCATAACATGGGATAAATCATGGTAGTGAAATGTAATCACAATAATCATAACATAAAACATGAAACATTGTGGAATTCACACATAATCATAGAGAATCATTTCTTGTTAGTCAAGACTCATTGCCAAGACTATCTTAGTGGACAATGTCCCTTTCTGAATCGAGTAACCCTCGTTTCAGTCCTGTTTCACTGAACCGGTATAACCTACCGTTCCAGCCCTGTCTATCTCATGAGATATAAAATCTTTACCCAATGCATTGGAGGGAGATATAGGTCCCACCCATCTTATAATTAATCCTTTCTTATGTGTGACACATAATCATAAAACATACATCATCGCATAACACATGTAACAAAGATGGGATTCTTGAAACATCATGACATCATAAATCAATTCATATAAGATAAAGGAATTCATAAAAATAATTCCATCTCAACATGATCAAATCAATTTAATAACAGGGATAAAAACAGAACCCTTTATTATCTTAGATGGAAAATAATTTTGATAAAACACTTGAATTGAATTCTTGAGGAAAATATCCTTTCTTCTTAAAAATCAATTTCTTTTCACAAAACATCATGAAATTTTAAAAGAAAGAGATTTTATTGAAAATAGTCATGAAATCTTTTAGAGGAATCTTCATGAAAATAAGGCTTTATAAAACAGTAGAAATCCGTTCATGCCGTATAAGTTAAAAAAAACATTCTTCGTACTTTTGTCGGAAAAGTCAAAAAGTACCTCGTACGAAAAATGACAAAAGATTCCTTTCATACGTATTACTAAAAACTCACAGAAGGGTAAAAATGGATTTAAACAATTTTAGGTGGATGGAAATAATATTACATATTGAGTAAACATGGATGTGGATGATAAAATACACCCCATTAAATACTTACGAATAAACAATCTCGGATAAAAATGAGATTGTGATATTTCCCTTACCTTAGGTCCGACTTGCTTTGTACGTGTCCGAAACTCCTGTATAATGATTTAAATCATGTTATTGACTTATTCCAGAATCATATTCATTGTTATTATATCATATATGGTACTCTTATGACTTTATATTACCCGTTCTTTTGTAAATTCATGTTAAAGTAGCGTTTCAGGTAAAATCGTCTCATTTGTCGTTCGGGTTTTTAACTTGTAATTATTCATATGATTACTTAGATCATGATTACTTAATTTCCAGAATATAAAAAATGATATATATATATATTCAGAATATACATATATAATAAATCAGTAAATGGAAAGAAATACACCGTTCATGGAGACGGTAGTCCGTACGTACGCATGAACGCTATTTTCGTTTCCTTATTGAATTGAATGGAATTAAGTAGATGACATACATATAAATAATTCCAGTATCATTATTAGGTCATATATTTCATTAGTAATTATAATATATACTTTATAATCATTCATTAATGGTTAATCATTGAGAATGAATCTCATCGCGTCGTGGAGACGGTATTCTGTACGTACGCACGCGCGGTGATTTCATTTTTTTCCGTAGGATGGATAGAAGGTGAATTAGGGTTGTTTCATATTTATAATAACATATCAATATTTAAGTAATACTGATGTTATTACTTTGTTACGAAACAACTAAAGAAGAAGAAGTTGAAGAAGAAAGAAATTGAAAAGATCGGTAATGGTTATTACCTCTTCTTTGAAACGCCTCTTTGAATCCTCCACTTAGGGAACTAAGATTGGACTTTGAAGAAGACCAGGACCTCTAGGATTATTCTAGGGAAGTGGAGAAGGGATTTTGGCAGAGGTTGGCCGAGCTTGAGTGCTCAAATTGGTGTGAGGAGGAAAGGGGAGGAGGTGCCCTTTTATAAGGGAGGAGAGGGGCACCTTAGGAATATCTCAAAATATTATTTTATATTAAAGTCAAAATCGGTTTATAATGGTTCCAAAGGGTCTTATTTCGAAGCTAAAGTGGGGAAGGGTAGAATTCCTATCAACCAATAGGATTTAGACAAGTTTAGGATATTATTTTAACCTTATCAATTAGATTTAACTCTAAGTTAAATAATTTAACTTTTATCGTGTCTTTTTGTTTTCTTTCACTATATGGTTAATACATTTACTATAACATGCCAAACGAACCCCAAATTGTTTATTAATAATACATATATCCTTATCTAAGTCATTTGGCCGAACCTTAGATTTTTAGGAATAAAATAACAATTAATAATATAATATTTGATTTAAAAACAATTTTTTGTCAATTTTGACACTATTTGATATATGATTTTTGTGAAAGTCATAACAGAATTATATGTTCGAACCAAGTTGATTACATCAACAATACTATATCATAGTAACCTAGAAAAGTAGTGGAATTCATAAAAAGTCTCAAATTACATTTATTTTGGTGTTTATAACATCAATTATGTCAATATTTCATAAATAAGATAATTCCTGCATCATCATTGTGTCATAAATAAATTAAATTATTTAATGTCTAAAAATTACAAATAAAATACCATTATGTAGGAAATCTTTTTAGCTTTCTAATGAATATTTATAGTCTAATTTATCTTATGTATAACCCCATTTAAAAATGGTTTACTTATTAAACATTGATTTTAACTATTTTAACCCTTCTTTAAATAAATTAATACTAAATGTCCTAATCTAATCCAAGTGGGCCTAAATGGTCATATTTTATTAATAAGGTTGTTTTTGGTCGAATTACACTTATCCAATAGAATTATGGCATGTTTTAGGGTAATAGTAATATCATATTTACCCTTAGTTACCCTATTTACTATTAACCGTGGTAAAAAAATAAAAATTTACTATTCACCAAAAAATTATTTTCATCTCATTGAACAACATTTTACTTACTGACATCAACCGTGTCTCTCGGATTTTTGAAATTCCATTCACAGAAGCGGTAAAATTAGGTTTTATGAAAAATTCAGTTTTTTAACTACCACTTAGTAGTTTCACTATTCATCAAAAATTGATGTTTTTCAGAACAATGCCAAAATTTCATCATAAGCTATATTTTATATACCGAATTCAAAAATGAAGTCTATTTTACCAAATTCATAACATAGAAGTTTCATTAATTATTTTTATAATTAAATCCCGCTGTTAAAACAAATAGCTTGTTTTTAAGAAACAATATCTATCAAAAGATTGACACTTGATTATGTCTGGTTTAAATGTGAAATTTCAACCAATGACCAACATTGTATTAAATTGTAAAAATATATTCTAAATATACTTTAAAACCACTCAAATTAATAATTTATCACTATTAATTATTTCGATTAAAAAAGTTGTTTTTAATTAAAATTTAGTAATTTTCACTATTCATCAGAATATGAAAGTTATCCGAAATATACCAAAATTTCACCTTAGGCTAAATTCGATACTCCGAATCCAAAAATGAAATCCATTTTGAAAAATAAAATTTACAAAATTTCAAAAAGTGGTTATTACTATTCATAACAGATAGTTTTAATAACATTTTAATAGCATATCGCTGTTTAGTGAAACTCGTTATTGCGTACTACACACGCTATCGAGGAAGGTCGCGATTACGTGTAATGAAAGGCAAGTCAAGGATGCGTGTTGTGCAAGCTCCTTTTGGTGTAGCGTACAACATAGGACATTAGTGAAATAAAAAGAATATTTTTCATAAAATCTCGGGCTGTTACATTTTACCCCCCTTAAAATGAATTTCGCCCTCGAAATTCGTCGGGGTTATAAATGGTTTACTATTCGAAAGATTCTTTAATAGAATCCCACATCGTAAAAAGGAATACCAAAACTTGGCTTTAAAAACTAAAGTATGAAATGTAACGATTACCCAAATAAACTAATCGTTGGGTTTCCACATAGGTAAAAATATGGATATAGAAGAGAAATCTAACCATCATGTTCTGATGGAGAGTGGTAGAGAACATGGCTATGGAAAACCCAGTAATCACAAATCCATAGATTTGTGATGATATTAGGTACCATATGATTCATCAGGTATAAGATCACTAGGACAACATTTTTGGTTTTCAAGATCATTTCCCTAAAGTTGAAAATTTGAATTAGAATAAATACTTACTTTATTTTGGTACAATCTCACTGTTGTTCGTGCCTTGAACAATTTCCCCTTCATCTCTTAAATAAATGAAGTTGAATTTGTTATTCGTGAAGTGTTAGCAGATTATGTGATAGAATGACGGGTCATTCCATCTGTCTCAAACAAAAGGGTAGCAAAAATTATATACATAAGTCGTTTTATAGTGAGATTAATCATATATGGTTCCTAAAATGGACTTATACTTCATATATCGTACTGCTTAATATAATAAAACTAGTTTCTACTAAATAGGGACTTTCTGTAGGCCAGTGGTAGGCGATAAAGGCCAGTCGCACTTCGGTTGTGGGTTCGATTCCCACAGCCTTGTCCGATGCGATGGGCTGTCGCCCGTCCTGCAGGTTGTCCTTTTTCTAAAACTATATTACTATAACATCCCATCAATAATATCGAAAAAACTTCTATCCTTAAACAATACTAACTTATGTCCAACATAATCCATTCTAATCTTTAGGCTTATCCATAATACTGCAGTCCACTCTCATAATATAGTGAAAACGATTACCAGAGATTTAATACTATAGTTAATCCCCATATATATGTCTTGTTGGTCACATTCCAAACATTCAAAGGCCTTAATCATGTATTCTCTTGAATACCCATTGAACCATAGTGAAAACTTGAATTTAGTTAAAAGTTAACACCTTCCACATACCAAAATCCTCAAAATTGTATATACTCAAACCATGATATCACTTAGTCCTTATATTAATCATGAGCTCATGAATACTATTAAACATTTCATTTTCTCGTTTTCCCTTCATTATGCGCATATCATCTTATTTCCAAAATATATCAATCACTTTGAATACCACATCAATAAATATTGCAATACTCAATGATACAACATTATTTCGAAATCCCATTACATAAACACTTAATCATTCCACCACATCGTTGTCATATTCAACATTGCCAATAGTGATCGCATGTGACTTCCCTTTGTCCTTTGCCTTCAGTGGTTGCTCATGTTGATCATCACTAACCCTTGGATTAGGGCATTTATTAGCATAATGCCCCATTTCCTTGCACTTGAAGCATTGAAGTGTTGGTGGTGCATTCTCTGCAGTGTTTGATTTATTCACATCATTAGAAATCCTTTTTCCATTACTTCGACACTCAGCTGCTCGATGACCTTCTTTTACACACTTAAAACATTTTATAGTCCCTTTAAGACAATCTCCACCATGCTTCTTTCCACACTTTGTGCATAAGGAAACATTCATCTTCTTTTCACCATTATTCTGAGATTTCACCTTGAACTCCATATTTCGTTTTTTGTCAAAACCATGAGATGGATATGTAACACCAACTTCCATTTCTACCTTGATAGCACAACGCACAATTTCTTCATAGCTACTGAAGTCTCTTATAGCTAATGCCCTTCGAAGACTTGGTTTTATGCCACTGAAAAATCGATCAACATTACTTTTGGGTTGGATGATAATGCCAGATGCATACCTTGCAAGTCTTGTAAAATTCGCTTCGTATATACCAACAGTTTCATCATCCTTTTTCTTTAGTTCAAGAAACTCCTTCTCCATCTTTGTTCGAAGAATACGAGGGAAGTACTTATTGAAAAATAAGTTCTTGAACTCGTCCCATTCCATGGACTCAATTTCATCTCTTTGCCTTGTATTCTTGATAAGATTCCACCATTGATCAGCTTCACCTTCCAAACGATATACTGCTAAGATGACTTTATCATGTTCAGAACATTGAAGAACTGAAAATATCTTTTCAGTGGTACTGATCCATTGTTCAGCAACAAGTGGATCAGAAGACCCACTGAAAGAAGGTGGACGTTGCCTCATGAAGGACTCAATAGAATATTGTTCCCTTCTCTGCTCATTTGGAAGTCCAGAATGATTCATAGCTTGTGTAAGTATAGCAATAAGATTTTGCACTCCATCTCCCATAACATTTGTTTGTTCAGGAGGACAATCATTGCATTGTCCATTGCATTGATCAACACGGTTCCTTCGGGTTCCAGCCATCGTCTAAAACCCAAAAAGAATAGTGTGAGAGGCAAAAATCATGCTAGGGAAAACAACATAATAAAGGGGGAGTACCTTCAATATCTAACATCTTAGGTTTAATTCTATGATCGTTAGCGTAATTCTAGTACTATAACCTATACGTATACTTAACCTTAGGTACATCCCTAGACATACCTTATAAATATCTCTAGGGATCTCACTAACGTTTTCGCATCCTAGTTTCCAAAGGTTGACTAAACCTTTCCTCTGATACCAACTATAACGGTCTGGAATTACATCCAGTGGACTATAGTTGATACCTATCAGGGCACTCCATGGGTGGCTACACCCCCTGGGCGGGACACACCACCATCCCCAGTGGCACCCATTTCCTCATGAAGCCCTTGGGCGGAGAGCCATGCTTCGTCCAATGCTCACATGTGAGAGTTCCCAAGGATCGGATACATTCCTACCTCGTTTGCCTCTGATACCAACTGTAGAGACCCGAAGCTTGACGTACATTGACATTACATTACTTTTGCGGAATACTTAGTACATAACAAAAACACACACAGAAGGATCGTAATAGTTTAGTGTCTTTGGAAACTCGCAACGTAATCTTCTAATCATGGTGAAAGATCTTCAATATCTCCCATAAAGATCTTCCCTTTTTTTTAAACCTAAAACCTTTCTTTATATCCTGGGGAAAAGAAAACATAAAAGGGTGAGCTCAAATGCTAAGTAAGGGTAAACAAAAGAAATATCAATCACATCATATACACAAGCACATAACTTTTGGAAATCTTAACCTGCAAAAGAGATCAAAATTTCATAACATGGGATAAATCATGGTAGTGAAATGTAATCACAATAATCATAACTTAAAACATGAAACTTTGTCGCATTCACACATAATCATAGAGAATCATTTCTTGTTAGTCAAGACTCATTTCCAAGACTATCTTAGTGGACAAAGTCCCTTTCTGAATCGAGTAACCCTCGTTTCAGTCCTGTTTCACTGAACCGGTATAACCTACCGTTCCAACCCTGTCTATCTCATGAGATATAAAATCATTACCCAATACATTGGAGGTAGATATAGGTCCCACCCATCTTATAATGAATGCTTTCTTATGTGTGCCACATAATCATAAAACATACATCATCGTATAACACATGTAACAAAGATGGGATTCTTGAAACATCATGACATCATAAATCAATTCATATAAGATAAAGGAATTCATAAAAATAATTCCATCTCAACATGATCAAATCAATTTAATAATAGGGATAAAAACAGAACCTTTTATTATCTTAGATGGAAAATAATTTTGATAAAACACTTGAATTGAATTCTTGAGGAAAATATCCTTTCTTCTTAAAAATCAATTTCTTTTCACAAAACATCATTAAATTTTAAAAGAGAGAGATTTTATTGAAAATACTCATGAATTCTTTTAGAGGAAGCTTCATGAAAATAAGGCTTTATAAAATAGTAGAAATCCGTTCGTTCCGTATAAGTTAAAAAAAACATTCTTCGTACTTTTGTCGGAAAAGTCAAAAAGTACCTCGTACGAAAAATGACAAAAGATTCCTTTCATACATATTACTAAAAACTCACCGAAGGGTAAAAATGGATTTAAACAATTTTAGGTGGATGGAAATAATATTACATATTTAGTAAACATTGATGTGGATGATAAAATACACCCCAGTAAATACTTACGAATAAACAATCTCGGATAAAAATGAGATTGTGATATTTCCCTTACCTTAGGTCCGACTTGCTTTGTACGTGTCCGAAACTCCTGTATAATGATTTAAATCATGTTATTTACTTATTCCAGAATCATATTCATTGTTATTATATCATATATGGTACTCTTATGACTTTATATTACCCGTTCTTTTGTAAATTCATGTTAAAGTAGCGTTTCAGGTAAAATCGTCTCATTTGTCGTTCGTGTTTTTAACTTGTAATTATTCATATGATTACTTAGATCATGATTACTTAATTCCAGAATATAAAACATGATATATATATATATTCAGAATATACATATATAATAAATCAGTAAATGGAAAGAAATACACCGTTCATGGAGACGGTAGTCCGTACGTACGCATGAACGCTATTTTCGTTTCCTTATTGAATTGAATGGAATTAAGTAGATGACATACATATAAATAATTCAAGTATCATTATTAGGTCATATATTTCATTAGTACTTATTATATATACTTTATAATCATTCATTAATGGTTAATCATTGAGAATGAATCTCATCGCGTCGTGGAGACGGTATTCCGTACGTACGCACGCGCGGTGATTTCATTTTTTTCCGTAGGATGGATAGAAGGTGAATTAGGGTTGTTTCATATTTATAATAACATATCAATATTTAAGTAATACTTATGTTAATACTTTGTTATGAAACAACTAAAGAAGAATAAGTTGAAGAAGAAAGAAATTGAAAAGATCGGTAATGGTTATTACCTCTTCTTTGAAACGCCTCTTTGAATCCTCCACTTAGGGAACTAAGATTGGTCTTTGAAGAAGACCAGGGCCTCTAGGATTATTCTAGGGAAGTGGAGAAGGGATTTTGGCAGAGGTTGGCCGAGATTGAGTGCTCAAATTTGTGTGAGGAGGAAGGGGGAGGAGGTGCCCTTTTATAAGGGAGGAGAGGGGTACCTTAGGAATATCTCAAAATATTATTTTATATTAAAGTCAAAATCGGTTTATAATGGTTCCAAAGGGTCTTATTTCGAAGCTAAAGTGGGGAAGGGTAGAATTCCTATCAACCAATAGGATTTAGACAAGTTTAGGATATTATTTTAACCTTATCAATTAGATTTAACTCTAAGTTAAATAATTTAACTTTTATCGTGTCTTTTTGTTTTCTTTCACTATATGGTTAATACACTTACTATAACATGCCAAACGAACCCAAAATTGTTTATTACTAATACATATATCCTTATCTAAGTCATTTGGCCGAACCATAGATTTTTAGGAATAAAATAACAATTAATAATATAATATTTGATTTAAAAACAATTTTGTGTCAATTTTGACACTATTTGATATATGATTTTTGTGAAAGTCATAACAGAATTATATGTTCAAACCAAGTTGATTAAATCAAAAATAATATATCATAGTAACCTAGAAAATTAGTGGAATTCATAAAAAGTCTCAAATTACATTTATTTTGGTGTTTATAACATCAATTATGTCAATATTTCATAAATAAGATAATTACTGCATCATCATTGTGTCATAAATAAATTAAATTATTTAATGTCTAAAAATTAAAAATAAAATACCATTATGTAGGAAATATTGTTAGCTTTCTAATTAATATTTATAGTCGAATTTAGCTTATGTATAACCCCATTTAAAAATGGTTTACTTATTAAACGTTGATTTTAACTATTTTAACCCTTCTTTAAATAAATTAATAATAAATGTCCTAATCTAATCCAAGTGGGCCTAAATGGTCATATTTTATTCATAAGGTTGTTTTTGGTCGAATTACACTTATCCAATAGAATTAGGACATGTGTTAGGGTAATAGTAATATCATATTTACCCTTAGTTACCCTATTTACTATTAACCGTGGTAAAAAAATAAAAAATTACTATTCACCAAAAAATTATTTTCATCTCATTGAACCACATTTTACTTACTGACATCAACCGTGTCTCTAGGATTTTTGAAATTCCATTCACAGAAGCGGTAAAATTAAGTTTTATGAAAAATTAAGTTTTTTAACTACCACTTAGTAGTTTCACTATTCATCAAAAATTGATGTTTTTCAGAACAATGCCAAAATTTCATCCTAAGCTATATTTTATATTCCGAATTCAAAAATAAAGTCTATTTTACCAAATTCATAACATAGAAGTTTCATTAATTATTTTAATAATTAAATCCCTCTGTTAAAACAAATAGCTTGTTTTTAAGAAACAATATCTATCAAAAGATTGACACTTGATTATGTCTGGTTTAAATGTGAAATTACAACCAATGAACAACATTGTATTAAATTGTAAAAATATATTCTAAATATACTTTAAAACCACTCAAATTAATAATTTATCACTATTAATTATTTCGATTAAAAAAGTTGTTTTTAATTAAAATTTAGTAATTTTCACTATTCATCAGAATATGAAAGTTATCCGAAATGTACCAAAATTTCACCTTAGGCTAAATTCGATACTCCGAATCCAAAAATGAAATCCATTTTGAAAAATAAAATTTACAAAATTTCAAAAAGTGGTTATTACTATTCATAACGGCTAGTTTTAATAACATTTTAATAGCATATCGCTGTTTAGTGAAACTCGTTATTGCGTACTACACACGCTATCGAGGAAGGTCGCGATTACGTGTAATGCAAGGCAAGTCAAGGATGCGTGTTGTGAAAGCTTCTTTTGGTGTAGCGTACAACACAGGACATTAGTGAAATAAAAAGAATATTTTTCATAAAATCTCGGGCTGTTACATTTACCATTGCCCTTGAGATGGTCCCATTTCATTCCACCTCCACTTAACTTAACTATCCATCACCCATCCTGATTCTCACCCGGGCCGCCACATCCCGGTGGGATAATGTCATCCACCTCCTCGCTGCTCCTAGAAGTACATGGGCCGCTATCCACGCGTAAGCCCCAACATGTCTCCAGGCCGTTGTTCTCTGTGTACAACCTGATTCATCACCCCTTCGAACTATGTGGGTTTTGATCCCTTTCCTCTATACAGGGTATGTAGGAAATCATCATGAGGTTCAATCCAATCCAATGGTAGACCTTGGTGTCCCACATTCTGGGGTGTACCCTCCCTGATCTACCCTCAGTGGTGTTCAGATCAACCATTACGGTGTGACACGTCCCCTCTATGGGGCGCACCACCTCAGATCCATCCTCATTGAGCATTCTGATCCATCCCCTTGGTAATCCTTCTAGGTGTTCCCTCATAGGGATGTACCAATCTGATTTGTCTCTATGGGACGTTCTGATCAGCCTCATTCTGTCTCTGCAAGATGTTAAACTCGAGGCCTACCTCGTGATAAACATGAGATGCCTGAGGAAAACCTCGGATGACATGCCTTTGGCGTAATCGTCTCTACTGGATGATAACCTTGTAGCATACCCTATGTTAATCATGGGAAGTGGAGGAAAACCTTAGATTCATTCCTATGGCATATGATTCACCGCATTCATCATGGGACGCCTCAAGTTATGCACCCTTGAGATGCCCTTTTATGAGGAAGAATATAGGTCCCCCAATGTCCACACACCCAGAGATGCCTCGACATTCCTGATTTTCCATTTACTCCGACTGAAGGTCGCTACCATGTCAAGACTCTATGGAATGTCTTGACGGAAGTAGTGTAATTAACCAGTGTCCATAATGATATGGCATTGGGAATGAGATTCACGAACATCGTATTAATTCTATGAGGGAGACCCGGACTAGGTGACGAGTTCTGAGGAGGAATCCACAGAAGGAAGAACTGACATCCCATCATCCCGATTTCGATCAAGGATCAGACGTCCCTGAATAAAGAATGAATGTCACCCGCCTTTGGAAAGTGGGAATGTGGGGCAATATCAGCGCTTCCTCATAGACGGATGTGCGCGCCCCGACGAAAGCGTCAGAAACAAATAGGAAAAATATTTTTACGTTGTTTTAAATAATACCATATATAATTTTCATTTAAGATATGAGGATGATTAATTGGATAAAATATTAAGGAAAATATCTTTATTTTCTTTCTATTTTTTTCAACCATTAGTAACTTATAACATTTTGATTTATATCATGTTTATATAATGTTTCGAGTACATTATATATATATATGATATGTTTAATATAATATTATTTAACAATAATAATTTTTTTATGACCATCAATGAATGTGATAAAATAATATTACAATGTATGTTCTATGATGGCGTTAAATCAAAACTCCATAGATAATATTCCGATTTTTAGAATAAAAGGGAGATGAGAAGTATTGTGACGATGAAATATTCTATAAAAATGATAGAATTCATGTTTATATATTATAATATATTTTTCATTTCACATGGATATTGGGATGTGTGGAAATAATAGGAAAAGAAAATAAATTCCAATGTAAATAGAAGAATATGATAGAAACTTTTACGTGTAGAATTTTTCTCCAAAATAACCACCTTAACCCACAAGGTAATACCCTATTATTGATACCATTATAACTATTATGTAAAGATGAGGATAGGGAGGTGATTGGTGTATAAATTAAACAACATACACATCTGTAGGGTTTGAGGATAAAAGGTGGTGAGGGTAGTGGTTTTATTGGACGTGGTGGGTGTTTTGATTATTTTAACCATCAGATTGTTATTTTTCCTCAAATGATTGAAGAGATTGAAAATAATCACTCAGTATATATAATTAAGGAAGTTTAGTTCTATATTATGGGATTACAAAATCCATACATCATATATGATTGAATAAATATTGTATTTAGCTTATACCATAAATTAACATATTTTACTATTCACTAAAAATCATCTATTTTAGAAAAATACTATAAATCACCCTAACCATTTATTGATGCATAAAATTGAAAAAAATCCATTTAAAAAAATATTTTTCTTATGTATAGGGAAATTTAAATTTTAATTAAAATAAAAATTGAATTTTAAATTACCAATTTTAAATCAATCACCAATATTATAACACTTCTTAATAATAAATTAATTTCTAATAAAATTATCTTATAATAAATAAATTATTTATTATTAATTTATTTATCCATTTTTTAAGTTAATTTCATTAAATAATTATATTAATTATAATATCTTAAATATAATATATGTGTAACAAAAGTACCAACACTTAATTTATCATTTTCAAAACAATTATTTAATTATTCCATGATATAAATATTTCATGATTTCCATTATAGGATACATAAATTATATGGAAATTTTAAAGGTTTAGGTTATCGTTCTATTTGTTTTGATTTCATTATTTCTATAAATAAAAAAATTACATTATACATTTATAATGAATTTAGATATTTAATTTTAATATAATAAAAAATTATTCTATAAGTACCTAGATTATTAGAGGAAATATATAAATATATTTTCCATATAATTTTAAAATGCTTTTAATTATTCAAAATAAACCAATATCATTTTTATTTTTTCCTTTATAATTTTGTATGAAATGTATTACGGAACTCATTAAGGTGAAAAGTTAATTTCAATGTAATTAATTTGTGATAAATGTTTTATTTTGATAAATAAAAACCACTACTAATTCACACTATCTGATGGGTAATGTTATTTCATTTTATACGTCCCTTACTAAGATTCTAGTTCTCATCCAATGTTTTAAAATGTTTTTAATTGGGTTTTATTGATCAATATAGTCATGGATGGGGTCATAATAAAAATTATGAAGTTTTTTTTATGAAAATGTAAATTATTATATCATCATGGATTTTTTTGATTATAAAAATTATTACTAATTGGAATAATAAATCATGTGATTTAAATATTATTTATTTTATGATTCGGTATTAATTATATAAAAATAAATACTTTAATTATATTATATTTTATGAAAATAAATTATTTGTTAAAATTCAAATTATAATAATATTTAATCCCGGCCTTGTATATTTAGGATGTAAGATTATATTACCATTAAATGTTATTCTATGCATTTTTGTAAATTGTAACGCCCCGACCCCAGTTGCCCAGAGTCGGTGCATTATTACATAACATTGGCATGATCACAAGAAAGATCAAATCTCGAAAGACCGATTGGTTTAGTAGCCTTGGAAACACTAGATATATTCATAAGTTTTACATTACATCATAAAATGAAAAACTACAACAACAACATAATGTTTCCACAATCCACACTATTAACCCCTCATAAAATCCCTGCAGGTCATTCATAATTTACTTCTTCACTTCGTGGGAAAAATAAAACATAGAAAAGGGGTGAGCTCAAATGCCCAGTAAGGATAACAATATAGCGGAAAATTTCATAAATAAGAATAAACATTTAAGGCAATGTATAACTAAAACAAAAGCCTTTTAAATATAAACTTTCAACATGGTATGGCATAAATAAAATGAAATAATGCCATTTACTTATTCACATGGATATTCTACTAATCGAATAATCACATGCAAAAATCAATAACCACTTTCATAATGTTGGAATGCATAATGCCAGACTATCATAACCACATAGCCAAGGCCTCGTGCCAAGACTACAAATAAGATTTTGTCAAGGCCTTGTGCCAAGACACTAGTTTGTCTCATGAGACCTACCGATGCATCGAGGAGCTATAGCGGGCTCCACCCGTCACTTATTAAGTCCAATGCATTCCCATATGAAAAGGTTTAAACATAACATAAACATTCGTATTAAAACTAGCATAAGAAATGTCAATACTTTCACCATAAACTATGAATGGTATAAAATAGAAAATCCACATTCAAATATATCACAAAACCTTCAATACAATATAGAAGTTTTGTATCATAATAAATCAACTTCAAATAATCTTAAAATCCATCAAAGGATGTTGACATAGATGAAATCAAAATTATTTTAAAAGAAATATCTCCTTTTATTTTGAAATCATTTAAGATCCATATAAAATAAAACATTTTCTTTGAAAATATTCTTATAAGCTTGTAAGGGAAGCTTTGAAGATTTTATAACGGCGTAAAATAACCGCACCCGCCGTATAAGTTAAAAAAAACATTCTTACCTAAATTCTGTCGAAAAGGTTAAAAAGGACCTTGTTTTGAAAACGACGGAAAGATTCCTTTATAAACCTCTTATAAAAAGTCAAACAAGGGTATAAATGACTTTAACCCATATTTTTGTAAATAGTAAAAATGTTTTAAAATACATTTTTAAGAAACATGGATGTGGATGATAAAGATATCCCAGTAGATTATTACGTATAAACAACCTCGGATAATGAAGAGATTGTGAAATAACCCTTACCTTGTACTTTTCCTTTGTTGGGGTCGGTTAACCTCCTGTATAATGGTGAAATAATTGTTAAATTATACAAGAATCATATACATTAATATGATATCATATATGATCTTTTAACGTTGCTTTATTAATAATATCTTAGTATTATCGTCGTTTCAGGTGATAATCGATTCGTTCTTCTTAAATGTTTGGTTACGTAATACATGTTTGTAATGGATAGATTAAATCTTATTCATAATCAGAATGATATTAACATTATTTTTAACCCTAAAATGAGAATAAGACTTGAATGGATACGATGGAGGATGGATCTCACCGCGTTCGTGGAGACGGTAGTCCGTACGTACGTACGAACGCTACTTCCATTTTTTATTTTAAAAGAATTGAATCCAAATGATACATAGGTATATTACTATTCCAGTATAATATAATATTTTATATATGTTACTTAAGTTCATTAACACCATCCTTTATACGTTCCATGTGTGGTATTAACGAGTCATATCATTTTAAGGGGGCGGTAGTCCGCACTTCCTCAAATGAAATTATCGTATGTATATACAACATGAAACGAATAATGGTATGAAATAAAATTGAATTACAGAAGATTATATATAAAATATATATCATTAATATCATATTTAATTACAGTGCCATCATAATGGCCACCATGAGAGGCGGTAAGATGTATTTGAACAATCATCGTTTCGTGAGGCGTTAGTTTGCCATCCACAGAAACATTATGTTCATCATCCATTAGATGGAGTTGTGTGTATGTGTAGTTTGAATCCTTCTTATCACAACATCCTAGTATATTTAGTATACTGGTTTTGTTACAAAAGAAAGGAAATAAAAAGAGTTTGGGGGTTGGAGAAGAAAAATAAAGGAATATAATTTAAGAGAAATCGTTACCTTTAATTTAGGTAACTCACTTTGGTTGGAACCAAAGGACTTCTTGAAATGATTTCTGCCTAAGGGGAAGCTTCAAGGAGGAGGAGAGGGATGTGGGGAGCTTAGTTGGGAAGAGTTTGGACGAGCCAAGTGGATTGAGAGGTGTGAGGAATTAGTAGAAGTGGTCTCCTTTTATAAGGGAGAAGAGGGGCTCTTTAGGAAAGAGTGAAATTATTACTTTATAATATAATTATATTCGGTTTATAATGGTCCAAAAATCATTGAGGTCGAAGATAAGATGACTAATATTCTAAATAACATAAAACAATAAGAATTGTACAGGTTTTAGATAATATTTTAATCATTATAATCTTATTTATTTAAATGATTTATTAATGAGGTAAACATTGCATCATTATTGTGTCATTAATAATATAAATTATTTGATGTCTAAAAATTATAAATAAAATATCATTATGTAGGAATGCTTTTTAGCTTTCTAATGAATATTTATAATCGAAAATCCAACATGTATAACCCTATGTAAAAATTGTTCTTCTAAAAGATGTAAGCTTATGCCATTTTTATTTTTATTTTAACTTTATTAATATAATGTGTCCCTACCACATACAAGTGGCTCCAAGGGGTCCCCAAATTGACCCAAGGATGCTCATGGTCAGGTATGTGTCCACCAATAAGGTTAGTACACGTTTTAGGGTAATTATTTATTATTATAATATTATTTTTTAACCCTTATTTACCGGATTTACCCTTAACCATGGTAAATAAAATATTTACCACAGTAACTATTCAAAATGTCTAAAAATAAAAGTTACCTATTTACACAATTTGAACATCCTGATTCCAAATATGGAATCCATTTTCCTAAATTCAAAACACAGAAGTGGCAGAAATTAATTCCCGCTGTCAAAACAAAAAGCGTGTTTTTAAGAGATAATAACTATAAAAAGATTGACACTTGTTTATGTTCGGTTTAATTGTAAAATTATGTCCAATGACCAACATTATATTAAATGGTAAAAATATATTCTAAATATAATTTAAAACCACTAAAATTCACAATTTATCACTATTAATTATTTTGATTAAAAAAGTTGTTTTTAATTAAAATTTAGTAATTTTCACTATTCATCAAAATATAAAAGTTATCCGAAAAGTACCAAAATTTCACCCTAGGATAATTTCAATATTCCGAATCCAAAAATGAAGTCCATTTTTAAGTATAAAATATATATGATTTCAAAAAGTAGGTATTACTATTCACAACGGCTAGTTTAATTAGTTGTGGTGTGTGTTAGAACTCGAGGTTGCGTACAACACACGCTATTGCATTATTCGAAGGGAAACGTACCGTGGAAGCTTGGGGTGTTACATTCTCCCCTCCTTCAAATAATTGCGTCCTCGCAATTTCTAGGGTATTACTGCATAAAAAGACTCGGGTGGTTCTTCATCATATGTTCCTCGGGTTCCCACGTTGCCTCTTCCATCTTATGATTTCTCCACAAAACTTTTACCAGACGCGTCGTCCGGTTTCTCAGCACTTGTTCTCTCGTATCAAGAATCTTGACGGGCTCTTCGCAATAAGAAAGATCGGGTTCCAGTTCTAATTCCTCATAGGTGAGTACATGCGTCGGATCAGGCATGTATTTCCTCAATAGAGATACGTGGAACACATCGTGAACTTTGGAGAGGCTTGGCGGCATTGCCAATCAATAAGCTACTACCCCAATTCGTTCTAGAATTTCGAAAGGTCCGATGTACCTGGGACTCAATTTACCTTTCTTACCAAAACGTATGACTCCCTTCCACGGAGATACCTTCAGAAAAACATGATCACCGACTTGAAATTCCAAATCCTTCCTTCGATTATCGACATAGCTCTTCTGCCTACTTTGAGCTGCTTTGATGTGATTTTGGATTACCTTCACCTTTTCCACCGTTTCCTCCACCAGTTCTGGGCCTACAAGTTTTCTTTCACCAACGTCATCCCAACAGGTTGGTGTACGACATCTCTTTCCGTATAACGCTTCATATGGTGCCATCTGAATACTTGAATGGAAGCTATTGTTATAGGAAAATTCTACCAAAGGTAAATATTGATCCCACATACCCTGAAAGTCAAGTGATCAAGATCTCAACATGTCTTCTAAGGTTTGAATAATCCGTTCTGATTGTCCGTCTGTCTGAGGGTGGTAAGAAGTGCTCAAATGAAGTTCAGTATCCAGGGATTTCTGAATACTTTTCTAGAATCTTGAAGTAAAACGGGGATCACGATCAGAAATAATCGATAGGGGTACTCCATGAAGTCTCACAACTTCATTAATATATAGTCTTTCTAGATGTTCCAGGGGTAGATCTTCTCTTATAGCAAGAAAATGTGCTGTCTTGGTAAGACGATCAACAATAACCCATATTGCATCGTTCTTTCTAGGAGTCTTTGGTAGCCCCATGACAAAGTCCACCGTAACATTGTCCCATTTCCACTCCGGTATGGGAAGAGGTTGCATGACTCCTCCAGGCTGTTGCCTTCCAGCTTTCACTTGTTGACAAACCATACATCTTGACACAAAATCAGCAATCTCCCTCTTCATGTTGTCCCACCAAAAATGTTCCTTCAAATCTCTATACATTTTGGTGCTCCCAGGGTGTATAGAGAAATTGGAACTATGAGCATCATCCAGCAATTCCCTTTTTAGATCAGGTATATTGGGAACACAAAGTCTCTTGCCGAATTTCAAAATTCCATCTTCATACACAAAGTCTCTCAATCTCCCATCACTCACAGCTTTAATCTTCTTTTGAAATTCTTCATCATCGGTCTGAGAACTCTTAATCCTTTCTAGTAAAGATGGTTTGGCAACCATTTGAAAAATCATTAATGTTTCACCTTCCCTGGTTATTCCCATGTCCATATTCACTAGATCCATGAAAATTGGATCCCTTTCAATTCTCATATTGTTCAAAACTCCATGGTCTTTTCTACTCAAAGCATCTGCCACCTTGTTTGCCTTCCCCGGGTGGTAGTGTATCGTACAATCATAATCCTTGAGTAATTCAAGCCATCTCCTTTGCCTCATGTTGAGTTCTTTTTGTGAGAAAATATACTTCAAACTCTTGTGATCAGTATAAATCTCACATTTTTCACCATAGAGGTAGTGCCTCCATATCTTCAAAGCAAAGATCACAGCTGCTAACTCAAGATCATGAGTAGGATAGTTTTGTTCATGAATTTTCAACTGTCGTGATGCATAGGCAATAACTCTATCATTCTGCATAAGGACACAGCCAAGTCCTTTCTTCGATGCATCACTATAAATAACGAACCCATCATTCCCCGATGGTAGAGTCAATATAGGAGCATTGACTAATCTTCTCTTCAGTTCTTCAAAACATTCTTCACACTCTTTTTTCCAAACAAATTTAACCCCTTTACGTGTGAGCTTCGTTAATGGGTTAGCCAATCGGGCAAAATTCTGGACGAAACGTCGATAATAACCTGCCAGACCAATAAATCTGCGTACCTCAGTTGTACTCGTAGGTGCTGGCCATTCTTGGATTGCCTTGGTCTTAGAAGGATCAACAGAGATTCCATCTTTTGAGACAATATGGCCAAGAAAAGAAATCTCCTGAAGCCAGAATTCACACTTGCTAAACTTCCCATATAATTCATGCCGCCTCAGAGTCTTCAAGATAATGCGCAAGTGATTTTCATGATCTTCGTAGGTTTTGGAGAATACCAAGATATCATCAATAAATACCACCACAAATTCATCGAGATACTCCTTGAAAACTCTATTCATTAGATCCATGAATACAGAGGGTGCATTAGTCAATCCAAACGGCATTACAGTAAACTCGTAATGCCCGTACCTGGTTCGAAATGATGTTTTCGGAATGTCTTCCTTCTTCACACACAACTGATGGTATCCAGATCGAAGGTCAATCTTTGAAAACTATTGAGCTCCATGCAGTTGGTCAAATAAATCATCAATACGAGGTAGGGGATACTTGTTCTTTATCGTTATAGCATTGATCTCCCTGTAGTCGATACATAACCTCATAGATCCATCTTTCTTTTTAACAAAAAGAACAGGGGCTCCCCATGGAGAAACACTAGGGAGAATAAATCCCTTATTACTCAATTCCTCTAGTTGTTTCTTTAGTTCGACTAACTCTACAGTGGCCATTCTATAAGGGGTCTTCGATATGGGCCTTGATCCAGGAATCAAATCAATAGAAAACTCAACTTCTCGTTCTGGAGGATGTCCAGGTAAATCATCCGGAAATACATCTACAAATTCTTTCACAACAGGTACATCCTCTATTTGAACATTCCTTTCCTCACCGACAGTTATTTCATTCTCTTCCTCCCCAATAATTGAATTAAGTTGAGCTACTGGGGTGGATCTAAATAAGAATTTGGTGGTGACGATTCTGCTCTAAAAATAAGGTGCTCCTTATCATTATCATCAAGAATCGTAACCTCTTTCTTCTTACAATAAATCTTCGCATCATAGTCCGAATGCCAGTCCATACCGAGGATTATATCAAACTCAATCATAGGTATGACGATGAAATCAGCAGATAAAGAAAATTTATGTGCTCTAATGGGGACTGATTCACAAAACGTTGTTGCAACGATACATCCCTTAGGAGTTTTAACTGACAACTCCCTTATTAAATCAAATTGGAAATATCTAATTTTCTTAGAAAACTGGGAAGATATGAAACAATGCGATGATCCAGAATCAAATAATGCATTTGCTAAACTTGAGGAAACCATTAAATTACCTGCCACCACGTCTTTCGGAGCTTCTACCTCAGCAGTAGTGATAGCATAATCCTGGCCTTGATCCCTTGGCCTTTTCTGAGGTAAGTTCTCCTGACGCTTAGGACATGCATTTGCATAATACCCCATCTCCCTGCAATTGTAGCACTGAAAGTTGGTAGCTTCCTTCTTCCCCTTGCAATCATGAGCTTGGTGGCCTTTTTCACCACACTTGTAACAGACTCCCATTCCCTTTAAGCAAGTACCAGGATGTTTCTTCCCGCATTTACAACAAGATGGATATTCAACCTTTCCCTTCTTCCCATTATTTCCATTCCCAGATTGATCAGCAGGTCTCTTCTTCTCTTGCTTTGCTTTAAAGTCATAAGACTTAGAGAATTCCTTTTCGGTCTTGATAGCACATGAGACAATGTCTTCGTACGATGAAAAGGATTGTGAGACTAACGCTCGACGGCGAAATGGTTTTAACCCATCAAAGAAACGATCAATCTTACTTCTTGGGTTACGAATATAATCACCAGCATACCTCGCTAACCTTGTAAAGTTAGCCTCATACTTTGTGACATTCTCATCCTCCTTTTGTCTCAGACTCAGAAATTGCCTTTCCATATCTGCTCGATGGTCGCGAGGGAAGTATTTTTCTAAAAACAGATCTTTGAACTCCCCCCATTCCATATTTGATACTTCATCATCTTCCTTCGTATTTTGAATCAATGACCACCATTGATCAGCATCTCTAGTGAGGTGGTAAACTTCCATGATAACTTTTTCCCTTTCACTGCTCCCCAAAGCCTGAAATATTTTCTCTAGGGAAAATATCCATTGCTCAGCTACTAAGGGATTTGTATTCCCATTGAACATTGGTGGTTGTTGCCTCATGAATCGATCTAACATTGATCCTCCACGCTGCGGATCAGGGTGCTCCATACGGGTAAGGTTATTATTCATAACCTGAGTAAGTTGTCCCAGTATGGTGATTAGCTGATCAGCACCAGTTGCATCACCAGCCCCACTATAATTATCTTGAGCAGGAGGGAAATCTCTACATGGAGTGCGTGCATTGATACGGTTTCTATTTCTTCCACTAGGCGCCATTTCTAAACAATGTCATAAACTAGATCAGTTTATGAATCAGAATACATAATCCCATACTTATAAAACACTTAACATAAATTGAACTATTTATGGATATAATCATAAAAATGTTTTCTTTGAGGAAGGATATACTCATAAACCCTTCATAATGATTTGTAAAGAAAATGAGAGTTATCCTAAGCATATCCCCCGGGAGTGTCGTAACCAAGAGTGCAGCAAGGCCCGTTGTCGTGCACCAGTTCCCGTTCGAGTCTAGCTCAAAGCGGTGTTTTCGGGTTTTACCCCTAGGTACATCTGTGCCAGAGCCGCCTCTACCTGCTCATATCCAGACAGGGATGTATTGCTCGGAAAACTCACAAAATCTCTACAATACCAAAATTCTAGGAAGTTCTTCTATACTAATCCTCAAAGTTCATCTTAGGTCTACGTGCTCTAATCAGAGTTTATCTAAATCTAGTTTCCAAGGTTTGTACTATACTTCCTCTGATACCAACTGTAACGCCCCGACCCCAGTTGCCCAGAGTCGGTGCATTATTACATAACATTGGCATGATCACAAGAAAGATCAAATCTCGAAAGACTGATTGGTTTAGTAGCCTTGGAAACACTAGATATATTCATAAGTTTTACATTACATCATAAAATGAAAAACTACTACAACAACTTAATGTTTCCACAATCCACACTATTAACCCCTCATAAAATCCCTGCAGGTCATTCATAATTTACTTCTTCACTTCCTGGGAAAAATAAAACATAGAAAAGGGGTGAGCTCAAATGCCCAGTAAGGATAACAATATAGCGGAAACTTTCATAAATAAGAATAAACATTTAAGGCAATGTATAACTAAAACAAAAGCCTTTTAAATATGAACTTTCAACATGGTATGGCATAAATAAAATGAAATAATGCCATTTACTTATTCACATGGATATTCTACTAATCGAATAATCACATGCAAAAATCAATAACCACTTTCATAATGTTGGAATGCATAATGCCATACTATCATAACCACATAGCCAGGGCCTCGTGCCAAGACTACAAATAAGATTTTGTCAAGGCCTTGTGCCAAGACACTAGTTTGTCTAATGAGACCTACCGATGCATCGAGGAGCTATAGCGGGCTCCACCCGTCACTTATTAAGTCCAATGCATTCCCATATGAAAAGGTTTAAACATAACATAATCATTCGTATTAAAACTAGCATACGAAATGTCAATACTTTCACCATAAACTATGAATGGTATAAAATAGCACATCCACAGTCAAATATATCACAATACCTTCAATACAATATAGAAGTTTTGTATCATAATAAATCAACTTCAAATAATCTTAAAATCCATCAAAGGATGTTGACATAGATGAAATCAAAATTCTTTTAAAAGAAATATCTCCTTTTATTTTGAAATCATTTAAGATCCATATAAAATAAAAAATTTTCTTTGAAAATATTCTTATAAGCTTGTAAGGGAAGCTTTGAAGATTTTATAACGGCGTAAAATAACCGCACCCGCCGTATAAGTTAAAAAAACATTCTTACCTCAATTCTGTCGAAAAGGTTAAAAAGGACCTTGTTTTGAAAACGACGGAAAGATTCCATTATAAACCTCTTATAAAAAGTCAAACAAGGGTATAAATTACTTTAACACATATTCTTGTAAATAGTAAAAATGTTTTAAAATACAGTTTTAAGAAACATGGATGTGGATGATAATGATATCCCAGTAGATTATTACGTATAAACAACCTCGGATAATGAAGAGATTGTGAAATAACCCTTACCTTGTACTTTTCCTTTGTTGGGGTCGGTTAACCTCCTGTATAATGGTGAAATAATTGTTAAATTATACAAGAATCATATACATTAATATGATATCATATATGATCTTTTAACATTGCTTTATTAATAATATCTTAGTATTATCGTCGTTTCAGGTGATAATCGATTCGTTCTTCTTAAATGTTTGGTTACGTAAGACATGTTTGTAATGGATAGATTAAATCTTATTCATAATCAGAATGATATTAACATTATTTTTAACCCTAAAATGAGAATAATACTTGAATGGATACGATGGAGGATGGATCTCACCGCGTTCGTGGAGACGGTAGTCCGTACGTACGTACGAACGCTACTTCCATTTTTTATTTTAAAAGAATTGAATCCAAATGATACATAGGAATATTAATATTCCAGTATAATATAATATTTTATATATGTTACTTATGTTCATTAACACCATCCTTTATACGTTCCATGTGTGGTATGAACGAGTCATATCATTTTAAGGGGGCGGTAGTCCGCACTTCCTCAAATGAAATTATCGTATGTATATACAACATGAAACGAATAATGGTATGAAATAAAATGGAATTACAGAAGCTTATATATAAAATATATATCATTAATATCATATTTAATTACAGTTCCATCATAATGGCCACCATGAGAGGCGGTAAGATGTATTTGAACAATCATCGTTTCGTGAGGCGTTAGTTTGCCATCCACAGAAACATTATGTTCATCATCCATTAGATGGAGTTGTGTGTATGTGTAGTTTGAATCCTTCTTATAACAACATCCTAGTATATTGAGGATACTGGTGTTGTTACAAAAGAAAGGAAATAAAAAGAGTTTGGGGGTTGGAGAAGCAAAATAAAGGAAAATAATTTAAGAGAAATCGTTACCTTTAATTTAGGTAACTCACTGTGGTTGGAACCAAAGGACTTCTTGAAATGATTTCTGCCTAAGGGGAAGCTTCAAGGAGGAGGAGAGGGATGTGGGGAGCTTAGTTGGGCAGAGTTTGGACGAGCCAAGTTGCTTGAGAGGTGTGAGGAATGAGTAGAAGTGGTCTCCTTTTATAAGGGAGAAGAGGGGCTCTTTAGGAAAGAGTGAAAGTATTACTTTATAATATAATTATATTCGGTTTATAATGGTACAAAAATCATTGAGGTCGAAGATAAGATGACTAATATTCTAAATAACATCATCCAATAAGAATTGTACAGGTTTTAGATAATATTTTAATCATTATAATCTTATTTATTTAAATGATTTATTAATGAGGTAAACATTGCATCATTATTGTGTCATTAATAATTTAAATTATTTGACGTCTAAAAATTATAAATAAAATATCATTATGTAGGAAATCGTTTTAGATTTCTAATGAATATTTATAATCGAAAATCCAACATGTATAACCCTATGTTAAAATTGTTCTTCTAAAAGATGTAAGCTTATGCAATTTTTATTTTTATTTTAACTTTATTAATATAATGTGTCTCTACCACATACAAGTGGCTCCAAGGGGTCCCCAAATTGACCCAAGGATGCTCATGGTCGGGTATGTGTCCACCAATAAGGTTAGTACACGTTTTAGGGTAATTTTGTATTATTATAATATTATTTTTTAACCCTTATTTACCGGATTTACCCTTAACCATGGTAAATAAAATATTTACCACAGTAACTATTCAAAATGTCTAAAAATAAAAGTTACCTATTTACACAATTTGAACATCCTGATTCCAAATATGGAATCCATTTTCCTAAATTCAAAACACAGAAGTGGCAGAAATTAATTCCCGCTGTCAAAACAAAAAGCGTGTTTTTAAGAGATAATAACTATAAAAAGATTGACACTTGTTTATGTTCGGTTTAATTGTAAAATTATGTCCAATGACCAACATTATATTAAATGGTAAAAATATATTCTAAATATACTTTAAAACCACTCAAATTCACAATTTATCACTCTTAATTATTTTGATTAAAAAAGTTGTTTTTAATTAAAATTTAGTAATTTTCACTATTCATCAAAATATAAAAGTTATCCGAAAAGTACCAAAATTTCACCCTAGGCTAATTTCAATATTCCGAATCCAAAAATGAAGTCCATTTTGAAGTATAAAATATATATGATTTCAAAAAGTAGGTATTACTATTCACAACGGCTAGTTTAATTAGTTGTGGTGTGTGTTAGAACTCGAGGTTGCGTACAACACACGCTATTGCATTATTCGAAGGGAAACGTACCGTGGAAGCTTGGGGTGTTACATAAATAATGTCATAAACAATGCTCAAAATGATTGAGGTGAGACTCTACATTATTCTTGGGGGTTTGTGATGGGTGTGAAGGCACCGGCTTGAAGGGCCGAGAGTATATCCATGTAGGGATCCCATGCAGGGGTGCGGGGGCGTAGCAACATGGTATATAGAAAATATTTTGGCTATGTCCCCATAGTAGCACCCAAGATACCATCGTTGTGCAGTACAACTTGTTTTCCACCCATCCAACATCCAGACACTTGCGCGCAACAAATATCATGTTCAATCCACTTTTTCACCCAATCACCATTTTCCTAGGGTCATTTATTTGCTTATAAATAGACCCTCAGGGTCTCTATTTGTACTGATGAATTTTTATGTATCCAAAATGTAGCTTTGGTCTCCCTTGTACTTCGCCCAAGTCATCTAAAACCTTCATGGTTTTTCATTAACAGATACATTGGAGGAAATGAAGGCGGAACAAACTAATTTTGTCCCATTACTCTTTGAAATTCATATAACTTGTGTGTCTAAAGAGACAAACCTCCCTATATTCAAAAAAACAACTTTCTCACCACCCATTCCTCTTAAAGGAACATGAGGGCCCCAATCCGGTATATACTTTAGAATACTCATGAATGATTGATTCCATCCTCACCCAAGTATTATCATGTAGGTTGTTCATCACATAACACAACATCCGATCGCCCAAGAAAACATGCATGGCCATACTAGAGAACTAGATTATTAAATGGGATCCCTTATTTTATTAATTTAATCCCTTCATTCTATATAGGACATTAATCATTCTATCTTCAAATCCATTCATGGAATGTTTGATTATACTTTGGAACCCTTATCTAAAAGGGGTTATATTGAAACCCCCCCAAAACCGGCTGATATATCAAAAATTACGGAAGGTCACATCATCATATCAGATTTTTGGGTTTGTATATCAGCAATCAGGGGTTTTCCACATTTTTATTGAAATGGGGTTAGGATTCGTGGAGTGTATGTGGGTTTGTATATCCACAGTCACATGGAACATTCTCCCATGAATAGTTATAGGATGTTCTTGGTTTATAGAAT
Organism: Viscum album; assembly: GCA_963277665.1. Classification (NCBI taxonomy): domain Eukaryota; kingdom Viridiplantae; phylum Streptophyta; class Magnoliopsida; order Santalales; family Viscaceae; genus Viscum; species Viscum album. Next base: position 2,011,477,224 of record OY728153.1, on the reverse strand, counting down.
TAGTGTTTGGTTCTTGAGCTCCACTTCTAATATCAAAAAACTAGATGTTCAGGACTTTGGTTGGAATGGGATGGTTAACACTTACTTTTCCATTTGAACAGATGAGAAGTATCCTAACCCTACTAGGACCTATTTTAGGGCAACCATCCTGATGTATGCCCCGACCAATTCATGTTGAATGATGTGGACTTCTTACTCCCAACATCATTCACCTTCACTCCTCCCTTATATTGGACCATTGTCTATTGTAAAGTGAATATTGGGAAGGTTCGTTGGCTTGGCCTCATCCACCATCACTATAGTAGGCACATCCTCTTCACCCAATGGTAGTAGAAATGTGTGGATTCCATTGTTTAATATTTTACATCCTCTTTATTCCCACACCAAGGAAAACACACGTGGGATTAGATATTTCTGATGGTCACAACGTCTTCATAAACATTATTCCTCCCATTAATGAATTACGAGAACTCTGATTCCGACCATAATTGGGATTCCTATGTAGCTTTTATATGGGCCATACTCCATCTCATTTCATCAATAAAAGGCATCCATTTCAGGAAGAGTGCCAAAAATCATTTCTTTTAATTCACTATACTTTTATGAGACTCATCAAAAATATGGGCTTTGATTCCCATGAAAATGGGATCTGTATGAAGCCTCTCAGATGTTTAAACCCAATATTATAAAACAGCCTTGTTATTATTGGTCCATATTCCCAATAGTGACTAATCTAATAAGGAAACCCATATTAATTCCATGTTCCTTGGGCGACATACGTACTAGTCCGACATCAATATTTTACTAAGAACATTTTTCTTACATGTCCTTACCTCATGACATTTAACTGTATGGATAGGTCCTTATAGCATGACCTAAAATGTTAAAATGTGTCTCATTATGCGTCATTAAGCCTAAAGGGTTCTGATTCGCTTCACAAGGATATGTAGGTATCCGATGTATGGGTATGATCCGGACATCAAAACAAAATTTCAACTCTCTAGATGACAATGAAATCTAGAACACCCCATTAAGTGGGTTAAAACCAATACTATCATGATAGTGGAAAAAAGAATATCTAAATAGTATATAAGAGGATACCACTGATTCACAACCTCAAATAGATATGGATTTCTCTATTAATGAGTGACCTTGAATTCATACTGATGAATGTATATTCCGAAAATGGTATCAATTGATTGCAAATTTCCAGGTAAACCTATGTTATACTCTGTATATAAATAAGGATCAATGAATATATAATAAATCTATAAGAGGTTCCCAGAGTAAGCAATAACTCCGCCCAAAATAGAGTAATGATTCTGACCTCCCATCCAATCAACTAATGTATGTTATTATGTATCCTAGGTCCTAATCTAATAAACACATTATTTTGGAAAGAGAGTCCCTTTAAGTAGCGAACCATTTGATTTTTCCAGTGCCATGAATAAATCCAATGGAAAATCCCAGAATTAGTGATTCCTATCTAGAACAGAGGATTCGATGGAGCAAGGAAACAAAGATCTAATTAGATATTTAATAGAATGTAATGGGAATATGGATAAAAAAATATAGTTTAAACAAAATTATTTATAGTTTTATCCAACATATCAAAGTTAAAACATATGTGCGGTAGGATAAAATGATGTTGTCATGGGAATGGTCATATTAAGACAGGGTTTTCATATTTATATAATCATATAATATAATATTATTCGATATTATGAAAACCATTTAAGTTTAAATATTTTAAAATAATATCTGTAAAATTTTCCTCACAAAGTTAGGACTCTATTAACATTAAGTATTATATGTAATTTAAGAGTCATAAATAAAGAAAATCATTGAAAGTATCAATATATACCTACTATAAAATATTAGTAGCTTATATGGATAAATAATAACTTAATTTTCAACTATACAAAAATATTATATATTTATTTGTGACTTTTAATTTCTTTCCCTTAGTGATTAATACTAATAATTTTGAGAAAACAATTTATTTATGTGGAATACAATAATGCCAAAAGATTTTAGTATATTTTTTCATTAATTCAAACAATATTTTCACCAACATCCTAAACTAACAACACCAAACTAAAATTAATCATGAAAAATATGAGATATAATATTATAGAATATTCAAAACATTTATATATTATGAGACTAAAACATTAAATAATAATATAATATTTAATAAAACAATTATTCTATAAAACATTATATATATATTTATGTGATATAAATTTCTAATTATAAATTTTAATGGAGTATATGATTTATATATAAAATTAATTGGTAACATATTTCATATATAAATATTTATTAATGTTAAATAAGTAATCTAACATATTGACTTTAAAATAAATTCAATTAGTGATAAAAATAACTATTCAAAAAAATTATAAATTTTTAAACATTATTTATTTTTATTCTAATTTATCATTATTCAATAACATTTAATATAAAATAAATATATATAGGGAAATTTTTTTTCTATATATATATGTTCACCTAGAATTTAATTTTAATATGTCTTTTATGTTTAACAAATAAAGTTTTTAAATTGAAGGTTTCTATGTGCAATGAGATCCTACGTTAATATAGTTTTTTCAAAATGTATTAAATATGTTTGAAAAAATAAATATTAAATTTTTAAACATAATATTTTTAGAATTTAAGGAGACAAATTCAATTTTTAGGAATCAACATAAATTTCAAATTATAATCCTAATTATCATAATAATGATATAAGGGTGATTTTCAATGAATTAGTTTTACAAGTGGTTATTGTAATAATAATTTAAGTAAATTAAGTAATTATATTTTAGTTATTGAATATAATTTAATGTTAGTATATATATATATTCACACTCATGTAATTAATCATTAATATGAAATAAATCTAATAATAATTAATATTTTAAAAATGATATTTTGCTACTAAAAATGCTTACTAATATTTACAATTTTAATATAAAACATTAATTTCATATATTCATATATTCAATTTGATTAAATAAATTATAAATTCAACTTCATCTACAAATATTTAGTAGTATTGGTCAAATTATATTTTTATCAACAGAATTTTTTCCATCGTAACTTTTAATCATGGATAATAAGATAAATATAAGTCGCATAATGTCGATAAAATTTTAATTAATTAAAAAAGAACTATTAGTTAAAATTTTTAATTTTATAAATTAATATGTTCAATTATCACCAAAATTTCCTTTCCTAAATCCCATGTGATATAATTTTAATCTTTCTCCTACCATTAAATTCAATTGAAATGTCCCAATTTTTCAATAATATATTGTTCCCACATCCACAAACATGAGGAAACCCAACTCATTAAAAATTATTATAAATCTCCCCACATTTCAAATAACTGATAGTCATATAAAAATATTTACAATGCCATTTTCCATATAAGTAGATATAAATAAACCATTTCCAAAATATAATTCAATAGAGTATTCAAAATATCATAATGATTACAACCAACTCATTACCCTTGTTTTCTATTTATTTCCAATGAAAAAAACATGAAAACAAATTATAATCATATTAATACAATGAAATTTATATCATTATTATAATCAATTTCGTTATATTTCTCAAACAATCAATATCTTTCTTTTTTCCATTATCATTGGATGAATGAAAAATACATCTCTTCATTTATATGGAAGACCATATCCAGAAAATATGTGATTAATATTCAATAAAATGTATATTTTTATATTTAATAGGGGAATTTTATTCATAATTTATATATTTATAAAATTATTAATAATTTTAAATGATAAATTTATTTTCTCATAATTTTCATTCTATGGAAAATGGAAATTTCCTATACATATATGAGTGGGACACCACCTTTTTAATATGGATATAATAAAATTTTTAGTAATACCTTATATATATGGGTATTAAAAATTGTTAGTGAAAATATTTAATGTTATAGAGTAATGTAAATTACATTCTGAACATTTTTATATATTGAATTTTATTTTCCAATAATTAATAACTGTCATAATTTTGTTTATAATATATTTTAAACCAATAAAACATAAAATAATTTATTTTATAAAATTACAGAATTTATTTCCTACAATAAATAAATCCATTATATATTAAAACTAAAGTATAGATAAACACATAGAATATAAAGAATATTATACCCATAGTTAAATAGGGATAATCATGATCCCCTAGAATCAACCTAATGATAAAAAACACTATAAAACATGGATAAAAGAACATTAATCTATCATAAAGTATTGAAATTAATAATATATATTAACGATATATATTGACGTGGATGATGAATGGATGAATTAATTTGTATTTATAAGAAATTTTTTGATAATTGCAATAACATCCTGTCTATTATGAATAGTAACCTAATTATTGGAATGGTAAATTATAGAAATTATAGTTTATTTTCATATGAATAAAAATTATTTGGTTTAATTTCATAAAATATTAATATTCTAAATCAATAAAATAGATATCCATATTATTATATTAAAAAACATTAAATATATTTTTCATAATATATATTTTAAATATTTTCTGAATAATAAAAATTGTAATATTAATAATAAAAAATATCTATGATATAATATTTTTTATAATAATAATTCCATTTTTATAATCATCATGTTTAAATTTTGATAGTTTTAATATTTTGAAATTTCTAGAAAATTTAAATTTAGGATTTATTGTTAGAATACAATTTTTTCGTAACAGATATTTATTAAAATAAATCACTTTGGTCAAAATAATGATATAATAAAAATATATATTTTGCGAATAAAACCAATTTTCTTACTAATTTATGTAACAAATATAATTAAAATTCTCATCAAAAAAAGATTTTTAAAAATTCAAATGTATAATGTATTAAATTAAAAAATACACTTTTTCACATTGTTTTAATAAGCTAATGAATTTGGTTTATATTATATTTTAAATTAAAAAATATATAATTACAATCATATATAATTAATAATTTTAAAATTAACAATATTTAATGGTTTTCCATTAAAATTATATATTTTTAAATATTTTAACATAAACCCCTCTCTGAATGCATAAATACAACCTATCACATCCCCAATGAAAACATATTCTCCTAAAAAGAGCATAATATCATTACAATTACTATATTGTAATACCATTGTCAACATTATATGTGATTTATAAAAATAAAATTACAATATTTCAAGAATTTATTTTCATAAAATAGAAAAAAGCTCATTAAAATAGTAATGTCTTTTTATTTTCATTTTCTTTTTGGAATCCCCAATATATACCCTAGGAAATAATTAAAACATCATAATAAAATAAAAACATGTAAACATGATTTGAGTAATATTATTCTATTTTTATCTATAATTACCTCATTTTTTTTATTTTCAGTTTGATTCTTCTATAATATATTTAAAATATGATTTGTCTATTATATTCCTCTTATTTATAACGATACTAACACTTCTACTACAATGAAATTATTTATTATCAAATTATATTATTTAAGATACATTATATTATTAATCCACACATGGACTCCTCTTGAGAAATTTATTCTTCACTAAATGTATGATGATCTATTTTTAATATTACCACTTTTTTCTATTTCGGAACACAATTGATAATCCTTAATTTATGATTTATTTTATCTTTATTAAACCCATTACATTCAATGTTGTTATTTCAAGACTATGATTGTATTATGTTTCCATTCTATATGGTATTCCATAATATGATAATATTATTATTTGTATAGTGGATATGTCATTATATATCCATATTCTATATTAAGTAATTTAATATATCTCATGAGTTTATAAATGATATATTTGAACTTGATTATATTTTTATTCTCAATTTTTATGCAACAATTTATATACATATGATCTGTCTGAATATGATTATATTATAATTGAGATAAAATGTGTATTATTTTTCCATTATTGGATAATTCCTCATTATTTCTCATATTCCGCATTCAATGAATTTCTGAAATGATTTCCTCATTCTTTTCAGGATGATCAAATAACGATGATTTGATAATGATGTGTATGCTCACACACGAAATATTGACTAATTAAATTTATTCTTTTAATGTTATTCCTCATCGTACTAGTATTTGAACACTATAAATTCATTATTGAATATAATAAAGTGAATACATATACTATTTATTAAATTATATCTCTTGTATGTGACTATTAATAATGATTTATATATTTTTTATTTCTTATTTTATACAATAAACTGGGAACTTCATTTTTGAAGGATATTAATCCTCTTGATTCTAGAATGTATTAATATTATTTAATTTAATGTTAATATTATATAATGGTATTTTATTTAAATTAAATTTTATTACAGTTGTGTTAGGTAAAATTTTTGTACATTTTTTAATTTATCATTGAAAATATTATTGAAAAATGTATTGATATAAAAAATCCTTGGAACATAAATTAGATTTTGGTAAACTAAGGAATGTGTGGCCTCCAAGAAATTATATTCATTTCTGGATACTAAAATAGGATTGGAATATGGAATAGATTCACCAAGTTATAATAAACACGAATAGATCTAGTTGGGTTTTAAACTGATCATCCTTATGTGTATAAGTACTGAACACTTGGATTAACACTCTCAAAGGATATGATTAGTTTTATCACATTTTATTAAAAAAAATTATAATGTATATATATATATTAATAAATTATATCTCTTAATATTTTAAAATATTATTGTACATGATCCTTGATATATTTTTCATGTAGTAGTCTATACAAGGGAATATAAAAATTTATAACCTAAGAATCAGTTTTCCCCATAAAAATGAAATATTTATTCATTCAATATTGACTTATGTATTTTTATATCAATATCTATTTTAAATGTTTTTTTAAATTAATATACACCACATCAACCACTCATGTATTGGAAAATACAATTATTTTCAAAATTAAATTCCAAATGTAATGGGAAGTGGGCTTAAGACCAACTTGGATGTAATTCCCCAAAAGTATTAATATATAAATAATACTATAAACCATAGGTTATGTCATCCATCACCATTGAATGACCTATTTTTCAATGAGTAACTTATATTAAAATGAATTCAGATAATAATAAGATCTATAAATCCACATTTCATGGTATTTTTCGTTAACTCAATAAAAATTATCATTTATCTTCTCTATTGTTCTATGAAGAAGGATGTTACACTAGGATTCTTAATTTTAGATTTAGAAAATTATCAATATATGAAATTGATCAAGAATATAAAACTGAAAGATAAAATAGAAAAAGATGAGTGGGAAGACATTATAAAATATTTCACACATAGTATTTTCCTCAAACAGTATAGTCAATTTTGAAGTGAAAAATTCAAAGATTACAAAATTATATTGAATGTATCATAGATTATTTCTAAAATTTCACATAGATTGCAAATTATTCTTTCCCTTTGAATATAAAAAATGATATAAATATATAAAGATTCATTTTTAATGAAAAATCACATCTCCAAAAGTATCAGGATATCAGATACTTCTGGAGTTACAATGAATTGGTTAGAAGTGATCTCAAACTATAGATATAGATTAATTATGGACCAATAGATATTGGGATAGAAATATAATTATAGGGTTTTAATCTATGGAATTAAATGATAATGTATAAAATGGTATCTGACCACACACATTCCATAGAGGTGGAATTTAAAATCATCAGAAGATCATCATAGGTATAAGGAAATTTTTTATGTGCTGTAGAAGCTGTTATAAAACTCATTAATGTCTAATATATGTTAATAAGGTGACCAATGCGATGGGGGAATGTAAGGAACCACTCAATGCACTAACCATGATTCAATGATTCAACTATAAGGGAAAATGTCACTTTGTATGTCAGTTCACTCGAGTGTAATAGACATCATCAACCATGAATCATTGCGAATAATGGGAATGTTTTTGAAATAACAACCACTATGGTGAAACATAAAAAATTCACACAAAGTAATTGTAATATTCAATAAATAATGGAAAATTTTAAATTTTATTCTTCTAAGATATATTCAATTATATCCTAGAAATTCGATAAAATCATTGAATCATAGTCCATATAAAATGAAGTAGAGATAACCATTTAGGAATATAATGGTGTGGTCATTCTAACCCATCTATTGGATGTGTATATTATTATAAACTATGATCTGGTTCCTCTAAATTATCTTGTAATCCTTCCTTTATTAGAATCTGACACAATACATTCCATTTAAATTTATCCAATTATATAAACCTCACATGAAATATTTGAGAAATGATATATATTTTAATATCCTAAACCATCAATTAATCCAATGAAATTTTTTGGATGATGATGAATATACATTTGAAAATACCTTAATAGTGGGGTTTTAATTCCATGAATAAAAAAATATATTTCCCAAATGTTTATGTCAATTGAAATCTTGAGCCTTGATGGATTTACAATTCTGGGAAATCCTATGAATATTTAGAAGGATCGAGTCATGTCTCTCCAAAGTTATAATATCTAGGTTTCCCATCCCTTGAAATGACATCAGTCTTACAACACTACTTTCACACCCATACCTTCACTCTTAATACTACCAAGGGATCCCTTCGTTGAGTCACCTAATACCATTAGTTTATGAATTCCTTTCATCAATACTTCCTCAAATCCATTCATTGAAAGGATTCGTCTTCATTTGATCCATTTTCTTAAAGGGGTAATGTTGAAAATTCCATAAAAACCACCAAACATTTGAAACCATTGGGAGGGGCACATAAGCATGTATTCTATTTTGGATTTTATATCTCCTGTCAGAGGTTTCCGATATTTTTTTTTGCAATGGGGTTCAGATTCATGGGGTGTATTTGGTTTTGTATTTCCGTATTCACATGGACCATTCATCTAAGAATAGTTTTCGGATGATCTCGGTTTAGAGGATTAGGTTTGGGGTCATGAATTCCCTTTCTAATCTATAATTTCTGGAACCTCAGGTCTAGGGTTGGAATGGTATGGTTCACACATACATTTCCATTTTATCATATAAGAAGTCTCCCTAACATACTAGGACCAGTTTTAAAGAACCCATCCCGGTGTAAGCGCATAACATTTCATGTAAAAGATTTCACTCTCACTCTTATCTACTTCCTTAACAAACACTCATTCAATACATTAGACCCTAGTATAATGTAAAGATAATGGAGTGAAGGATTGTAGCCTCATCTATATCCACCCTCACCACCATATGTCGTTCCTCTACCCCTAACGGAAGAGGAAAAGTGTGTGTGCAATTTTTTAATCTTTAACATTCTATTGTTTCTCACAGCAATCATGAATCACGTGGGAAAAAAGATTTTGAGGACCAAAAAATTTTCAATTACACACTTTTTCCCATGAATGAACTATGAGATTTATGATTCCCACCATATTAGGATTTGTAAGAAGCCTTCCTATTTCCCATACTCCATCTCATTTCAACCATGAAAGGCATCCTTTTCTGGAAGTGATCTCAAACTCATTTATCTCAATGGAAAACACTCATCTGAGACTCATCAAAATACATAGGATTAGATTCCCATCCATATGGGATACATTGGAAGCATCTATGATGTTTAAACCCAAAACATAAAATCAAAAAGTCTCATCCTTGTCCATATTACTAATGAGGTATAATCTGACATGGAATCCCATATTCATTACACGTTCCATTGGATAGTTAGGTATGTCCCACAACAATCTTTGAATAATCACTTTCTGCTTATATTTCCTTAAGACATGGCATTATACTATATGGCTAAGTGCATATCACAAGTATCCCATTTATTGGTACGATCCCAACATCATAAAAAAAATTCGTCTCTATAGACAAAAATAAATTCTATTGTGCCTTGCTAAGTGGATTTAAAATAAGAATTATCATGATAATGTATTAACTAATTTATTAATATTATATGATATGATACATTTGATGTAGAACATTTAATACATAAATATTCCTCCATTAATAAAGAACTTATAATATATATGAATGATTCTAAATTACACAAAATATAATAATTGATTGAAAATTTTGAAGGAATCCTATGTTGTACTTGGTGAATTAATAAGGATTCATAAAAATATCTTAAATATATAAGGGATTCTGAGAATATGAAATAATTCCCCCCAAAAGTGTGTGATGAGTTTGACCTCTCATCCTCTCAACCAATGTATGTTCATAAGTATTGTATGTTCAAACAAAATGAACAAGTTCCATTGGAAAGTAGGTTCCTTTGGATAAATAATTGTTTAATGTTTCTAGGTCCATGAATAAATCAAATGTAAACCACCCAGATGTAGTGATTCCTAACTATAAATCACGTTCTGATAGAGCAGTGAATGAAAATGGTGTACCCAACGTGAATCCTTAACCGATTTAATATTGTTTCTTATATTCTAGGACACTATAAATTATTAAAGAACAACCTTAAAATGGAATATATTGTGCATGTATCCACATAAAAGATGTGGATTTAATATAATTTCTCCATTTTTAGGTTTTCTCAGAACTCCCGTCAGTCCAACTGGATTCATTCATGTTTTAACTTGTGAATGCCCCAACCACTGCTCAAGATGCATTCTCATCCACTAGATGGATTTTATCACCAACTCAAAATCATTAATGATGGGTCTAAATTGAATTAGTACCGGAATACCATTGTCACAGAATTATCCCAATCCCGGAGGATGCCCGAAAAGCTCTCCATGTTAACAAAACCCATCGATCATTTGTTCAATGATGAATGGTGCTCAAGAAGTAGATGTTTCCAACCACCATATTCAACCATTTAATGTCCTTTCCCAAATAAACAATTTACGAGAAAATCCCATACTATAAGAATGTGGTTCAAGAAGAATATCAGGGCATAATTTTGAATATTCACAGGTCCTTCCAAAGGGCTCCCATCAACTATCGCCACTAGCTGAATCATGCGGTAATTAACCCCCAAATTGATGGTGGTGTTGACTTTAGTTGTTCGGAACATGCCGCTTTGGACCTAGGCACATAAAACGAACCACCAGGGACAAAATTTTGGAAATATGTAAAAGGTTATTACCTTTTACCCCTTCATAAAAGTCCATCAACATTAAATGGTGGTACACAATTAATAAGCACATACACCATTCTGTCCCAATTATGATGCCAATAGAATCTCATGGAAGCGACCATTCAATACCTCTATTTTTAAACCAAATTATGTACCATGAGAACTTCATACACATTTTTACAGACAAATAGAGAGTCATCATTCTCATATGATATCATTCAAGGAAGTCCGCCAATCAAATATGATGGAAACATGTATGATGGAATATACACATGCCTACACTCACTAATCCTTCTAGAAATCTCATCTTCTGGAATTAAGGGAAATACATAAACAAATATTCATGGTAAACATACAGAATTAACAAATACTAATTAGAGTTCATCAAGCCTCTTATTAGTCTCATTTGGTAGCTCCCAGAAAAATTAGTCAGAATTCTCTAACAATTAACCTGGGGCAGACTCCACACTCTACCCCCATACACGAGTACTATCAGTATCAACTGATAGGAAAGGAAGGACATGATATAGCACATACACTACTCTAGATAACTAATGGACGTATATTCTCATTATGGATATTGAATTCCACAAATATATTTTATCAATGGTGAAAGGGTAGACAGAAATTCATGGCCACTTTCTAGAAGCCTTCTAGAATATTCTAAAAATAAATTTAGCACTACTAGGGAACATATATAATTTTTCCCCCAAATATGGGAGGACTTGTACCTATTCCTTCCAAGAGTAGATATACACACATGTTCATGTCTACGAGGATTATGGGGTGTACTCTCCCATATCATATTGTCAACCCAATCAGGAACATAAAACCTATCCAATTAGAGATAATTGGCCCATTCTGATGACCTATCCAAGGTGGGAACCTACACCAACCCATGATAACCACTTCTCCCATCATGTGGCCCCAACTACATGTAATGGAAAATCTATAATGTGGTCTCTCCAAACACAGTTTGATACTAATGATCCGATTCATGATTTGGCTCATAATAATGATAGAGTTTTTTATGCCCTCAAACATTTAATTATTGAAAGTCAGGATCCTACCCTTCCATTACCAAATTATAGGATTTGTAGCAGTAAGTAAAAATTTCACCATAGAACACATCATCATGAAGGCGTTTTTAATGAAAATTCTGTCTGTATAGAGAGCCTATCTCAAGATGAGATCCATCGAAACCATCAATGTGGCCAGAAGATCACAGGGTGGGAAGAATAATCCCTTATTATAATCTTCCATTGTTGTCATCCCCATGATGGAATTCACAGTGAAATTCCTCTATTCAGTATTGTATCTCATTATCAAGATAATTCTCTAATTGAAAATTTATTAACATGAAAGGCCTCTTATCTCAAATAACCTTCATACGTAAGGAAAGACATGCTGAATCCCTTCTTATTAACAACTTTATTGCTTTCCCAAACAAATGATATCCCATAGTGATAGACATTATTTGATCCTCCCATGGGTCATTTTTCATCATATATAGAAAAGGATACTATAACTGAACCATTTGTTTATGATAAAAAATTTATAAATGACCTCTCCGGTCGGACCATGTTGAGAAATATCAGGAAAATAATGATGTGGATTTGTTGAACATGTGAAAACAACATGATAATGGTGAAATACCAGTCAAGTTATGGAATATGAAAACATCTCTATACAACATTCGAATATTTATGGTAGAAGATTTCATTCATGATATCCACGTAAATAGATAAAAAAATATTTTTCATCTGAGTGACAAACAATTACCATATGATTAATATAAATCTTTTTTAAAGGTAAAAAAATGGATGAAACTACAAATTGACAAGAAATATATGTCAGTTTCCCAACATCCAACGGTTAAAGAGTAGTAGATTACCCTTTATCATGATTGAATTAATGCACTAAAGTTGATAAACTAGTAAATTACTAATACCCCATCTGGTGTTCGTTTTAATGTATGGGGTGTACATAGAGAATCTCAATTCACATCATTCTAAAATAAGAAAATCCAACCAAAATTAGTCTCATGCAATGTAATTTCCCATGGACAACTACTTTCAAAATATTTTTTGTATAATAAAAGATGCTCTCAAGAACATGCTTCAACTAGATCTCATCAATGTAAAACAAAAAAAGATAAAGTTATTGATAAACATTTTCATCCTGGATGTGAGAACTATAATAATTCCTCCCACATAGAGTATTCAAGCCATCATATTGCACATATCTTTGAAATATCCAATCAATCATTAGAAATGGGAAATTTATGTGGCTTTTGAAAAATGATCTCTGCCACTATTTGGACCAAAAATCTCAATATCAGAAGAGTAGATCCGTTATTCTCAGCTATATAAGTACTAGAGCCAACCCAACCTGTAGGGTTGGGGGTTTGTTTAACTCAAAATTCTAATTCAATAAACAATGTTCTAATGTTTGATGAAGAATAATAGTAATAACCCCAAACCACTTGGTTGGGGGATTATTTGCATCAATATTCTCTTCGATAATGGAAGGTCGTTTTTTTCGATTAAAGAGGAATGGAAAAATTAAATGCAAAAATGAACTATCTAAGGATTCATTACAGGTTAACTTCCATCAAATAGTTCTCGTGAATTTATCATAAATGATACTGATTACTCATGGAGGACACAGAGGGATATGATCATAAAAATATGTTTAAGGAATGCCATCATTTCATTAAGAGTAAGTAAGTGTCCTTAATAATATTATAAAATATCCTTTGGAAAATGATTCCATCTCCTGGGAGTTGGAATATGATGTTCATATCCATAATACAATACACGCTGATGAATATTAAAGAGCTGTGTATACCCAAAATCAAAGGCTTACCCAGAATCAAGGTATTCCATTAGGTAACCAACTCCCACCCCTTTGAAAGACATCAAACAATGGTGAAGGTAATTGTCATATCTTTCAACTGTAGATGTTAATTCACTTTCTAATGAAGGAATAATTTCCAAACAAGATGAAGAGATGAAGGAGTTAAAATGATTCAATGAAGAGTTACTACGAAGTAACATTTTTGGTAAACATGCATCCCAAGAATATCCTAAACATTCACATCCTAAATGAACTCCTCATCAAAGAGGGGTTGTTGCAACTAAATATGAGGCTAATCAATTCCCCACAATTGTTACACATCCATGACTTGATCAAATTCATTTTTAAAGGCATGTCCATACGAGTTATCCAATACAAATACAAACAGTACAACCACATGTTGTTTTACTAGTTATTGTTCTATACCAAGACCTAACAACTATACCACTGGAGGTCTAAACTCATCCATATATTCCCCAAATTCTTATGAACACAATTGAGGCATTATCAACTATATTTCATGATACTGAATAATGTCTTGCACCATTAAATCTAAAAAATAACACTTAACCAGAATGGGTGGATTTGAGCCCTCTCTCATCAAAATTGGTAAATATTACATCTCAAAATTTTATTAGTTCAGGAGATCCAGAATATAACTAAATCTATATTTTGTCTCGTTGTGATCTAATTATGAGAACCCCACCACAACAATAATATGGGAATCTAAAATTATATATGAAATAATTAAAGGGAAAACCTTAGTATGGTATTCATGTTTGAAGTCTAGATCAATTAATGGATGGGAAGGCCTTCATCAGAAATTACCTTTCAAATTTAGTTGAACGATGTCAGAGAAAAAAAAATTGTTCATACAATTTGAAAAAAAAGAATGATATTGTTTTATATTTCATTGCCCTCTATAAAGGATTACCATATTCATTAAATCAATAACTCTTTAAAGAATATGATCTTAAAATTTGTGTATAAAATCTATTAGATGAGTTACAAAAACCACTAATAACAATGAAATACATAGAAGGGTTTCAAGACCTTGCACTAATCTCCCAAAAATTGAGAAATCCATTGTGGAAACTAATGAAAAATCTTGTTTAATCCAATATGCTTTAGTAAGGAGAAAAGGGAAATAATAAGATGCTATAGTCACAATAAAACCTTCTCCTACACTTTATTGTACTTCCAAACAATCATCATTTTAAAGGGATATACCTCCATAGAATCAAAATTAGAAACCACCTCATCAGTGTGATTAAAATGATAAAAGAATGTTATATCTTGAGGAGTTAAGGAAAATTTGTGATTCTTTTCTAAATGATTAGGTCTTAGTAACATCATTTTAGCTTTGTAAAACTATTTGGTTTTGTATCGAAGAACAAATAAACATAACAAGGAAGGAGATGATGATCTTAAAAATTTTCACCTCTTCCATCAGAATTTGGAGAATCCCATCTAGGAATGATTTTTTTTCAAATACCTCCCGCAAAAAATTGTAGACTCCGAATATGAGAAACTAAAAAGTTCATAAGCCCATGTAGCATGTTCTAATGGTACTGATCCATAGAATAAAGCTGAATGGAAAAAATTCAAAAGAAAAAACATGTAGAAATATGATGATTGAATGACTAAAAAATGATTAACCAAACTCATTCCTTTCTTTGAATACATCTTAAACATACGACTATGACTTCTGCCACATCGGTTCTAGGAAATGCATATTTATCAAAAGATCAGTCTTCCCAATTTCAATCCTTAAAAAAGAGACATGATATGAAAATTAAAGATCTATAAAATGTAGATGAGCTTGTGTGAAGGCCAAATGATTCATGGAATTTAGAAGATTTAATCCCATTTGTATCAAAAGAACAGAAACTACCCCATCAAATGACCCCACCCAAACTGACCTATCAAGTTGAATATTAATCATATGAAGTGCTCATATTCGGTTCCATTAACATTATCAATTTATTGAAAGACTATACAAATTATGGTTCTGGATTTGATAAATCTGAATACCTTATACCTTATTGGGTTACTAGAGGAAGAATCCAAGGACAATGATATAGGTAAAATAGATAATATGCTTGAAACCCATATTTTAACTATACCCCTTCTTAAAAAATTTATGTGGTAGAGAATACTGGGATATCACTTGCATGGGATGACAAAGAACAAGTGAATTCTCCTACATAAGATGGGATCAGCCCTGACATGATTATCTTAGAGGACTGAACATATCTTACAGCATCATTCTCTCTGTTATTATATTGACCAAGACTGTCTAATCTACCCAAAGAAGTGATATTTCCTACTTCTTCTTTAACACATGGTATATTTACATTAAGATCATTAACATCCAATTCCCCTATTAAACCACATCTTCTTGCTAGAAAATGCTATCCAGAAGATAAAATATATGATGTTTTGAAAATCGATCCAATGTACCATGAATTTATTCAATCATGGATGCTTTGAATATTTCAAAGGATTGCTGAGAAGCACTTATTGAGGCGTTATAAGGTCCATAAGATTTTGAATGAAAAGTTGTGGCAGTTGAGGTTTACTGTATAGAGAATGATCTTTCCGAATTTCATTCAGATATATATTTCACAAATGATGATGAGAATTATGTTTTAGATGGACACATCATGCCCTTGCATCAATCTGGTCGGGTAAATGATTCATATATATAACAACCAATCATTGATAATGGATTATGAGTCTACATCATTCTCATCTGTACACTATTGTCGATTTTCTATCACTAAATATGACTTATCTCCTTCTACATTGATGCCGAAAGATTATGACAGGAATAAAAAACAGCCTCTAGGAGAGAATACACTCAGAATTCATTCTTCATAACTTGTATATACATAATAATGCATGTATTTTTATCATAAAAAATCATTAAACATTCTTCTTGGAAATCCCTGGCTACATAAACATGAGTCCATTCTTTCTTCACATCACCAATGTCCTAATTATTCAAATAATGGTCAAGTTGGGACATTGTATGGCAGCGAGGATCCATTAAAAACTATTGAATCTCAATATATTGAGGTATATTTAAATCCTACAATGGGAACCATGTATGTAATAAAAGATGTAGTAAGAACCAATGCTCCGATTGGTCAGGAAAATATCTTCGCTAAACCATAAAAACACCTATGTAAAAATTATATGATTCCTATTAATCAAATTCAATGTATAGAACAAAATTGAAGAACTCATATAGTGATTTCTATAATGTCAATTGTAGAAATCAATCCTGATAGCATGGGAGAAGATGTTGATGGTGAAATCTTAATGAGAAATGTTAACATTTCATTCATTGAATGTCATCAAGTCTTTACATCATCAACCAGGTTAAAAGAATTTGTTATAGTAATAAATGATGAAAATGATTTTGATTCCCATTCCATCATCTTCTCTAAAATGATCTAGTAATAGAATTCATCATCAGTTGGGTTATAAATGGTTTCCTCTACATCAGGATGTCGAAATGATGACTCATTCCCAAGATATAAATGATTCACTACATCACCTAATCTTCCTGAAGAATCTAAAGAAGTGACATATACGGAAGAAGAAGAAGATTATATAAAGGGTACTACTATGTAAATTGAGGGGGGAATCTCCACCACCATGTATGATCATAGAAAATTAATTATGACTATAGAAGAAGACCCACACCCCACTCTAAATAGTGCGACCAAGACTTATGAAGTGAATGTGATGTATAATTAATTTCTAATGAAACATCTAGATATAATTTCATGAAAAAATACAGAAATTCCAATCCTTAATCCTGATGTATCCACCCATCATTTGGGTTTTCCGTAAGAGGATAGAGGGTTTATTCAGGAAGAAAAAATAACACTCTAATCTGATGCCTCTAAAATTGATGATGACGTCAAAAAGCTTATCAAAACCTAACTTTTTCAGGGAGGTTAAATATCTCAAATGGTTGTACAATGTTGTCTAGTAAAAAATATGATTTAGATATCAGAGTTTTCATTTATTTCAGTGATCATAATCAGTAATGTCTTAATGATGGCTTTCCAGATCCAGTCACAGATCTTTTGATTGATGCAACAACAAATTATGAAGATCTCTCCTGCATGGATGTATAATTTGGGGAAAAACATGAATGTCCCTTGTGGATGAGGAGTCTATGGCCTTTAGAGACCCACATGTCATGTTTTTCGACGAGTAATTGCCTTCGAAATAGAGAATGTAGGATCAACGTATCAATGGTATGTGCACCATATCATCAATCCCTCCATAATAAGATTTATCAAATTCTATGTGGTTTATTCAGTCGATAAATCCATAAAATGATAAGATCACATATATGATTTGAAAACAATATTCAAAAAATGGTGGAAGGTTAATTTCAATATGATATTTTTTAAATGAGCCTTTGTGGTAACCTCATGAAAATTACATGGCCCCTTGAAGACCACCATGGAATCAAAGTAATTCACATGATTAAAAATGAAATACTCTCCATGTCAGCTCTGAGATATATTATGTAATTAAAAAGACATCAAAGTAACTTGGCCTATATTCAGTGATTTATTACCAATTGGGAAGGCAATTGTCTACCCTTCAAAAGATTAATGAATAAAGGAGTTACATATCAATGGACCGAATACTGTCAAGTAGGTTTTGACACCCTCCCGAAATATCTCATCAGTCCATTGGTATTAATGAAACATGTTAAAAGAAATATACTTATTCTCTATGTGACAGCTTTAGAGTGATCACTAGGTTCCTCACCAGCACAAATGAATGATTATGTGAATTAAAATCATCTTTAGTCTCTCATTTAAACTATAATTGACACAAAGTCTCGATATTAACATATCGATAAATGATTATTTGTATTAATATTTCTCGTTCTGAAGCATAGGCACTACCTACAACATCATGAGGTTGAATTTTTGTATCACAATAACCCACTAAAATATATCCTCAATCTTCATATTCTTATAGCACATTTGGCACGATATGTAGTTGTTTTTCAGCAGTTCCATATACAATATGTTTTAGATAATGTAATACCAGTAAAATCATTGGATGATTTCCTTATTAAACACCCTTATATAGAAGATACATCTATGAATACTGAACTTCTTGATGAAGAAATATTATCTACACATAATAATCCCCAAACAAGGAATATGACTATTGATGGTGAATCTAGAATTCCAATAGGGAGGAGATTCGAAAAACCTAAACTCAACAATGTTGGTTATGGAATTGTAATTATCTTCCCAAAAAATCAGTTCTTTCATATTCATTTTGGTAAACTGAAGGTGGTACCAACATTGAGACATAATATCAAGATCTCATTTCATTCCTTGAATTGACACTCTATATTCAAGGGATAAACCTAAAAGTGAAAGGTTTTTAGAGATAGTAATAAAAATTCTCAATGGGGATTATGATATCTGTAATGAATAGTTAATGCATTTGTAAGATTATGTGAGATGGTTAATGGAAAATATTCCCTCAGATCTTACATTTTATTATGTCCTGTGATCACAAAAGATCCAATATGATTCAACGGCTTTTGGAGACACTACATTGGAATACCCATATTGATTTGATACAATCATCAGTATTTCCTATTTTCATTTGGTGTCACCATTAGTTTAAACTACAATGGAATAAATTAATGAAAGTAGCCCTATTTTCAAGCTGTATGATCATACTATAGGATGAATGGAAACTCTGTTGCAATTCCATCAAAATGGAATACATCCTTCAGATAGATCATTGAAAGAAAAAATATGATGAAGAGTGTCCAATTTTATTCTTTATTATTGTACATTTCACCAAAATATTGTATACATATGAGTCTTTGATAGAGTTCTTTTCACATGTATTGATTGCGAAGAAACTGCAGATGTCAAGAAATAAGTACATGCAGTAGCTTGTGGTGATCTCCAATCTGGGCATAGGCTATCTAATAAAATCCTATTCCTTTGATACTTATATGATTCAATAATTTAGTATTTCACTTATTTCACAAAAAACATTCACCCTTTCCATGTGCATTCCAACTTCATTAATAAACCCCCATAGTTACTATATAAAGCTAAATACTCATGCCCATTTTCCACATGGGGAATGAATGTAGTATATCCTTATCCTCTAGTTATAACTATGACGAGTAAGTATATTATTACAACAATTGATTTTATATCCAAATTGGTTGAGGAAATTCCCCTCAAAGAATTCATAGCCAAGAGCATTGTTACATTTTTCAATGCAAATATCATTAACATACATGGGGTCCCTCCTCATATATTGACAGGAAACAAAATGTTTTTTGTTCTGTTGAGGTAATTATGTTATACCAGAATCAAAATATGTAATCAAACAATTAATCCCGATATCATGAAGTGAAAAATGGATACATATAAGTTTTCAATAATAGTCTATAAAATATAATCTAAAAAATTGTGAATAAATATATGAAATATTGTCCTCATTATCATTTTCATGCTTTATGGGATTGTTAAAATACATACCATAGTACCACTCATGAATCTCCATATTCATCAGTATATGGAATAAAGTTGTTTTTCCGATTAAAAATCATTTTTCATCACTCCTAGTTTCAATCTCTAATCAGTTATCTACAAATGAATAGTTGTGGAAGTGATTTGATGAGCTGGAATGATTAAATGTAAAGATATTCAATACATTCCAACATTTGTATGTCCATCAGAAAATTATAGCTTTATATTTTATCAATAAAGATTAACTTCACTCATTTCTTCAAGGATAATTGATAATAGTCCCAAAGACTCCCATGACAACCGGGAATAATCCTCTAATGCTTGAGCCAATGTGGGAAGGACCTTACATTGTATATAAATTCTACTATAATAGAGCTTATTCCTTAATATTAATGGGTGGAGAAATTATTATAACTCAACCAATAAATGATTCATGAAGATGTAATTTGTGTAATTTAACATTATAATTTTCTCACTATATGAATCTAAATTTCATAGCAAATTTTCCTAATTGAATGACATTAAACTACATAAATTCATTTTGAAAATATTAATTACATGAAATTCAATTACACCATAATGTATTAAAATTACATTTTCTTGGGAATAAAAAACTACATTTTTCCAACATGGTGGAATAAGTCTTTAATCATCATATGAAATATGGAGGGAAACAGGGTGCACAACAAGTTATCCTAAAATATGGATGGGAAATCCTATGACGACATCCGTAGGGAGCCCATATGAATCGAATGAGACAAAAATATTCTCTCTAGTCATATTCCATAAATCTAATCCTTTTATATTTTTATCCCCAAATGAATTTTTTAGATCAGTATTGAAGAAATAGTTAGTATATAAAAAGTGAAAAATAATTATTCATAATAAAATTTAAACAAATAACAATCCCCCTCAAGTATCCCCACGAACAACTAGAAGTGGCGTGCCACTCCCCCACTACAGAAGATCCTAATGCGGGAGGTGAAAAACTGAGAAGTTGAAGGGATACTCACAATCCATGTTAGAGATCGTGCATGAGAAGACGGTGTAGGGGGAGAGAAGATGGTTGCTCAGATGTCATAGGGAGGGAGACAGATGGATCGTCATCTGTTGCAGTGGTCGAAGAAATAGTATATCACCTCCTCCTTGGAATTACTATCATTATATCAACTAAAATTAAGTTTAGAATATATATTTCAAAAATATTTATTCCTAAAAAAATAGAAATGATAAAAGATTCATTGTAATAATAGTAATAATATACATAAAAATGAAATTGAATGATTTCATAAATGAAATAAGTGGATTCAAAATGAATGCATCACTATACAACAATGATTTTATCTTTTAATCATTTTGGTTTACTTCTCCATTACATCATCCAATTCTTAATCCATTCAAGTCTAAGATTTTCAATATCATGGTGGCAAAATAACTCATAATCTTGTTGTTAATGAGATTCAATGTCAAAGGTAAAATCATCAACTTAATCACACATATCATACAAATATCTTTGTTTTACATTAGAAACTACACTCCACCAATAATATACAATTTTATTAACATAATATACCTTTTTATCATGTGATGATACAATATAAGAATATATCATTTAATGATCGTTAACAAACATCATGCGAGAGAAGGTCAAAGAAGTAAATTACTAGGAATATCTTTTAACACCTCTGATAATATCAACCCAATTGAATTTGAATAACACCACTGAAAATGCCATTTGTAGTTTAATTCAACAATATCAGCCAACTTTCCATAGTTTCCCACATTATTAAATGTAAATATACAACTATTCTTTGTTTTTAAACACTTTTCTCAATCGATTATATGAAATATAAATCTATTCACGTTATAAGAATCAAACATTCTGACTTCTTTTTAAGGACCTCGAGCTAGAAACATCAAATCCTCTAACAACTTTACTCGATTATTAGAATTAATGATCTAAATAAGTAATTAAATCTTATCAGAATTACAAAATATATGTGTCAACCTGATATTCAAATTTATAGCCCTATTTATGAACTTACACGTTGTGCAAACCATTCTACAAGCACTTTATTAATAGATTTTGTTATATATTTACCATTTCGTCTTCAACCTCTCATTTGTATCATTGTTTATATCATCAACTCTTTAATAAATGGATCTACAATGTCAATAATCAACTGAACATATCACTATGCATGTAATAATTCTATTTCTGTTAGTGTAACATTTAAAGTCCTCCCAACTGATCGACCAATAATAGGAAATATTTTAGATTTCTCATGTATTTATGATTGATTCAATGTTTCATCAACACATCCAACTTGATTAAATATTGTCACAATATCATCCATGTATCTATAACAAAATGTAAGACACTCCTCTACCAAATATCCTTCATTAATAAAGTCTATTGGTTTATCTTTATTTATCACGTATAATTTCAAATGCAAAGATACCTGTGAAATAAAATAAAGAAAAATAATTACGCATTTAATTATGTTCTAAAATATTTTTACACAACTAAAAAACATTTATATAAAGTACATCTCAATTGGATACATCCATCGATAATTAACTGGGACACCTAATTTAGCCTCCTCAATCAAATTCATAGTTAAATACATCATGACGATAAAAACAATGAAGGAAATATCATCTCCACTGCACATAGGTTCGATACAAACATCTTCGGATTGTTGACAAGCCCCAATGGATGTAGGTATATCTCACATAGTTGTTTGACAAATTTTATGAATTGGATACATTAACAGTAACTTTTTAGGTAATAATTTATGAAATGCCAATGGTAGTAACTTTTGTATCATAATATCTGAATCTTTATTTTTCAATACAAGTAACATATTATTACTTAAGTCAACACACCTCTATATGTTATTTTTATACCCATTAGATACATTCACATGATATTAAATTCAAAATAATGTATCGTTATCCATATTTTTCATTGCAAGAATTGATGGATCGTACCTTTCATTTTTATCTGGCCAAATATCACATTTCAAGTTTATTAATTATATGTATTTATCAGCATTGAGATATCCTTAAAAATTCCATTATCTTTATGAAATTTGACGTTAAAATTTTCATAGAAATTCTTCTCAATATTCATCACATCAAGATTGTGCTACAACAAATAATATTCCCCATATGGATGTTTGAAGTATATTATTTAATTATTCCACTATTTTGTTCTAATTTCAGTTTACGAAGAACATAGAACCCATTTCTCTCTGTCATTCAAATGATAAACCTCCCCAAATTCTGTTTCATCTTTTCCATGTTGTGTCAATATTTCAGAACTAGTTAAAAACTTTGGAGGTGGTGTGTGATCAGTGAAAACTTTAAATTTTGAATTGTTAAGACAAAATCTATGAAATTAGTGGAGAAATCGTCGATGTCAAAATAAGACCCATTTTCTACTGTGAGGTAGCCATTTGGGATCAATATTAAATATCCAAACAATGAAACCCAAACCCATGTGTGTGTTCTAACTTGATAATTTCTCAATCCTAGGGATGTCACTAATGGTCCACAATAATGCTGCATGAATTTTGAAAATTATTTTAGAATAAGCATCAAATGACTCTACACCATTTCTCCATAACTCATATAATTCATCAATTAAAGTCTGAAAGTATACATAAATATTATTTCAATGCATTTTTTATCCCATAATCCTCATCAACATGATTAGAGATGATTTTTGAATAAACATACATGGAGGTAGATTATAAGGGATCAAAACATCTTCCCAAATGCTATAATTAGTACTGAATGTCTCAAATGTGTTGAATCCACCGGAAGAAAATCCCAATCAATCATTAGTATTATCAGCTGAGAAATATTCATGTAATGAATCAAATTCCTTCCATGATTGTGAATTCCTTGGAAGTCACATTATGTCATCATTATTATTATCTATAGAATGACACTTCATGTGTTAGGCAGTTTTGGATGACACGAATAATATTTTCAATCGAGTCTTTAAAGGAAAGTAATGAAAAACCTTTGTAAGTGTGTTATTTTTCTACTTCTTCATGGTAATATGTTGATTCCGACTTCCAAAATCACCCATTGACTTCCATCTGGAAGAAAAACATTTTCCCCATCCTGTCTACTTGAATTTTCTAATAAATAAAGCATACAATCATTGGGACAATCATTTTTTTCGTAAAGTTCAAACCAAGCATGTTAACATCTTTTTTCATACCATGAAAAGACTTAGAGATGTTTGTTTCATGAAATTATTCATGCAAAAATTACAGTAAAACGGTCATTGCCTTATTTGTAATTTCACATATACATTTGATATGGTACAACCTTATCAGAAAAGAATGTTTTGAATATTTCTAACATCAACAATACAAGTATTTATTTCTGTCACCAACTAAATTGGGAAACATATTTTCCCTTGTGGAGTTTTCTCATTCATTAGTCTCCATATAATCAAGAGGAGGTTACACTTATATGTTACAATCTTCATCTTTTTGTCCTAGATTATCAAAAACATCACTTATCACGTAACTATTTTTAGAAACATCATTTGGTTGTTCTGATATGTTTTGATGTTGACGGGGGTGTCTTGCAGTGACAAATTCATCATTTATAAGGTTTTTTATTTCATTTCCCATTCTTGAAAATTTTGGGAACTCATTATGTGGGATAACATCAGTGCACAACCATTATGTAACATTTGATTCCCCATTCCAAATCCAACAAAAATATTGACCAAGGAATTACTACAATACTAAATGTTCATAAACTTCATCTCTCTACAACCATATTCTAAATTAATATTTAAAACATGGACATCTTATTCTCCCTTCAAAGGATAAATTGGAAATTTCATAATGTAAAACTCCTCAAAAACCTTAACATAGAGAGGTGTGTTCCTTGGTAATGTGATCCAGATTTTATCAATGTAAGTCACAATGTTTCTACACAATATTACAAAAAATTAAAGAAGACATAACTATTAATAAATTGGGAATAATACTCATATATACTTGTTGAAAAAAATATAAACATGTTAAATATACGGTTAAATATAATAAATAGATAAAAAATATCAACAAAGAAACATTTTCTCAATAGTAAATAGTAATTTATAGAATAATAAGATTATATATTGCCATGAAATTTCACATAATATAGCTATTATGTCTTAGAAATACTATCTCATGTCTAATAATACATCCCAAACTATATAGAAATATAAAATAAGAGACATGAAAGCCTTTGATACCAATTTGTCACAAACCAATATAGATAACCTACCTAAGTGACACATAATCTAATTTTTGAGATATCCTTGTGGGTGTTCCCAATCCCCAAAGGCTGGTGACTAGTGTCTAAGAATCATAACAACCCATAGGGAATGATATCACCATTAGTAAAAAAATCAAGAAAAATTAGATAATATTAATGGACAATTAGTTTGTATTCCAAAAACTCCATGACGAAGAAAAGAACATGTAAATAGAATCAAGTATAATAAATGGAATGTTTCCTAAATTCTAGCATTAATATGACAACCTAGAAACTCCATGTAACAAGAGGATTGCACATTCCATAGTAACAACTTGTTCCCCAAGTCACTCTAATTATGACCATCCATGACCTCTAGGTGGTTCTTTCCATATTCATGGATCATGAATAATAATATATATAAATTATTAAATGAATTAGGGTGTGAAAAAAAGATCAGTAGGATATCAGCAATCATTTCATAATCAATCTATAATAAATAAACCGAATTTTATCATTTTTATATAAAATTTAGCATGGAAATATTTTTTCAATTTGAATAAAAACGTGCTTGATAATAAATTTCAATTTCTATGTTAAAACATGATTCAATGTGAAGTTCTATAGAATTATGGAGACAAGAGAAGCTACGTCAAAATAACAACAAATAAAAATTTCAATCAAAATA
Source organism: Viscum album (assembly GCA_963277665.1). Classification (NCBI taxonomy): domain Eukaryota; kingdom Viridiplantae; phylum Streptophyta; class Magnoliopsida; order Santalales; family Viscaceae; genus Viscum; species Viscum album. The sequence goes on along the minus strand of OY728153.1, from coordinate 2,011,450,696 downwards.
TACATGATTAAATCAATTAAATAAATAATTGGAATTTATAAATCATTTTACAGCATTTTCAAAAATAGAACCCTGTTGATAACATCGATGTTTAGTACTAGGCACGAAGAACCACAAAAGCTTAGAGAAATATGCCTCAAGGTGTACGCACACTCTATATATCCACATTCTTAGGGTTTATATGATAACAATGCATAGAATAAACTACCTTCCACCATTTATTTTTGTTTCATTTCCATCATCAAGTCGATGTAAGATATCAATTTAACTTAAAACATCATTCATTCACTTAAATAATTTTTATCCCATGTGCTTCAAGGAAATTAATCATAATTTGTGATATCATTAAATACAATCAATAATTCAATCAATCAAAATAAAATAGTCCCCAATTTAATGTTTCAAAACAAGCCTAGCATTTCCAAAACCAATATAAAACCCTTGTAGTAAAAAATGCATGCCTTAACATTAAAATCATTTCATCTAAATACATGAAACATTTTATGAGTTTATGTCACATTAAATCATGTATCAAATAATATATTGAGGTGTTTTAATCATATTTTATTATAGATACCATATGAATGATCATACTACTTGAATATAACATCCAATAGAAATTTTATATATTAATTATTAAATTAGTTAAAAATAATAACACTCTAAAAAATCAACATGATTATACTATAAATGGGTAAAAAATTTAAATTGTTAAAAAATAATTATATGGACAGAAATAGTTGTCTCTCTCTAGTACACATATATTTCCAATAATATAATGGATTAAGGATTCCAGAATTCCACATATCACATGAAACAAAAAATATTGTATATGTTTTTCATGTATTTATGAAAAAGAAATGGTTTAAATAATACATTAGAATTTAATTATTTTATAACTTATTGAATCAATGAGGAGTTAGATAAAATGAAAAATTAATAAAATACATTTTTATTAGAATAGTAGTGAATTGTATATTTGAATGTATATTTATTTCATATATTATAAATATGAATGATAGTATGATATTTCATGGAATGTTGTTAATTAATCAAATTAAAAATTCAGTGATGGAATAATTTTACCTATTTTCAAAATACATTGGTATTTATTTATTATTATAAATGTTTTAAAAACATAAAATTACATACTTGAATCATGTAAGGATAGTAATGGGGCCCTAGAACATTTTGAATCCACAAGAAAATTAGAAGAACCGAAAATGAATAGTAGTTTTATGTATCCAATAAAATTATACTAAATAATAAATATAAATAATCCAAATTTAGATACCAAAAATAATTAATGAATAAATAATAAGTCATAAAAGATTCCTCTTTATAAATGATTATGAATGTAACATTTTTTTTCCAAATATCAATATACTAAATGGTACATAATTAGCTTTAAGAATTATGAAAAATGAGACTAGGATGTATTCACTGCAACACACTAATATATAATATAATACCATTCATGTCCATCTATAATTTAGATGATAAATCATAAAATTCACACCACATGTATAATACAAAAAATTTAATAATTAATATTAATCTCCCCTCTGACCAACCAGAATGTCGGCGAGGCGGTGAGGCGGTGAAGCATTGAGGTAGAGAAGTGATGAGGGGATATGGATTTAGGGTTTGCTGGGGAAATGGGTCTCGCGGGGGTCAGGAAGAAAAGGGGGCTCTTGTGGGGGTTGGGGGGAGAGAGTATGTATTAATAAAAAATATTTACAATGGTTTAATAAAAACCATAGATATATCATTTAAAAACAATTAGTGTCGATTTAGTAAACTTCTACTAAAAAACCGATGCAAACAGATATTATTGTGTTTGTGCGAGATCTCCAATCATGAGCCTATCCATGGAAAAATAAATCCCCTTTATACACCATCTATATGAATCAAACCTATATATATTGTTTCAAGATCATTGTGGGTCTTGATTCTCATCAATATGAGATACGTAGAGACACCTGATTTTAATTCCCTATTCCAACAACAATATTTATTTTTCCCATCTAAATCCCACCATGTTCTCACTACATGCCTGTAAATGACATGGCATAATGTCTTTGGTGCACGACATGAAACTGCAATGTACCTAAATAACTATGTATGTAATGAATCTCATACCATGGAGATACATTGTAAAAACTAGGCCTTAGTTCCTAGTCCATGACACGTGATATTTGTTTATGTCTCCTTAACATATAATAAACAATCTATGTTGGAGTCATGATTTTGTGTCCTCTCATTAGCTAGACCACCAAGGAAACAAGAAATGTCCCCATTTTACATGTGAGTCAGATCTATGTAAGGGATCCAAACTCATGGCCAATATTGATTCAAATATTTTTTATGTGCATTGAGAATTAACCATTACATATTTCAAACTCTTAATATTTAATGTTTTCCTATTCACATAATATTTTACGGTATTTTGGTGGAATAGTTTCTGATATCTTAGAAATCTTTTTCATGACTCTACAGTACGTGCCTCTAGGTGGCCTTCCATAAGTTTCCTACATAATAGGACTGACAGTCAAAAGATTCCACTATTTAGCTTTGTATCACATGCCATAGAAAGAACTGCCTAATGAAACCCCCATAATGAGTTTTTCATGTAATAGTAACATCATTCTTCGTAAAATAATATTTAATCCCCTTCAATAATTGATGATAATATATAAAAATTTGTATCACAAAGTGGTCATCCATGTATTTTAGTCCCATTACCTTTCACTTGATCTGAATGTCTTCATGACCATGATTTACACATTTACATTTCGATATGTTAAAATCATATTGAAGTAACCTTAGATAATTTCACCACACAACATCTATTTTTAAATTATTTTTTGGACCTTGTGACATGACAGAAAACTACATGCACCATTTCCTACAGTTGGGACTGACCTTTGTATAAAACCAATTCCTCTTTTAATATGGAAATAATGATTGGAAATAGTCAAACTCAATATATATAACTCTCTATATAAACTAAACTCTGTGTTCTAGAAAATAAGAATCACTACAAACATTCTTCAGCTTTAGCAATAGAATTTTAAATTTTCAAAATAACTTTTTTTAGAATATGAAGTATGTCCCCCAGTGGCCTTGCATAAAATATTCTTACATAATAGGAATGCTAGTTAAATGATTCCACAATTTGAATATTCATCATATTCCATAGATACCCATGCATAATACATCCCCCATTACATGTTGGTCAAATAATGGTAACATCATTCTTTGAAAAGACATCATCTAATGCCTTTATCCATCTTCCAAGAACATTCATTGGATCCATAAATTCTTAAAATGTAGTTTACGAATCATCTGATCCATACATAGAACATGATAGTATAATTTCAAAAAAATTATTATGAAATTAGAGACTCATTAACATTTGGTAAATGATAAGGGCCATCTATTAATTCCACCCAATTTCCTTACTAAATGACTTAAAACTGCATAGTATGATATCATAAACAACGCATTCGGAACAATTTTTAACATTCCTCACTTTTTAAAATTGTGTGGAAGTGGTTTTCCCATTCAGGACATCTATCGGCCCAAATGACCCTTTATTCTTAAAATACTATTTCTATGGAAAAATCACCCACTGTGGTCTTGTGCCACCCATATCTTATTTTCACATGTATATAAATAATAAAATGTTCAATTCCATAGAACTATTCTATTTGACTATATAGTACATTCCCACATTGGTCTTCTATATAATTTTCTTATATAATAGGAATGCTAGACAAAAGATGCCACTATTTGGATATGTAGCATATGATCAAGCTAGCCATGGATAATACAACCCCTATAATGTATTTATTAAATAATGGTAAACTCATTTTTTGAAAATACAACCTTTTTATTTATACATGTTTTAGATTTTGGGACTATGAAATCACAACTCAAGATTCACCTTTGGATGTATTTCATGAATATTAGAGGAATTCTTAGACCGTTATCCATTATTGGGATCTAATTTCAAAATTTATGGTCAAAACAATTCGAACATAGAGACTATCGTAATTAGTCTAAAATTCATGAATCTAAACATCCAATAATATGATACATGGTACTGACTAGATTGAAATCCCAAAAAAGGGAATCTGGAAAAAACTCAAATTCTCAGAATGATAGACAGGCATTTTGTAGGTTTTATAAAATATTGTTAAATAAAAAGTCCAAAGGAAAATATTTTGTGGTTTTGTTTATATGAACCTAGTATATTTAAAACTATCCTCGCTAGGCCACATGGATTTTTAGAACATAGAGAATCCTTCCAAATTTGACGTAGCTCCAAATCTAACCAAATGACGTCGTAATGCATCAAGTTTCATTAATTTACATTGGAAAAAGATTTTTTTATTCCAAATGAATTAAATTATAAGTGGGTGGGGATTTATTTAGACACCATGAATTGTTATTGAAATACATGTTCTACAAAATTTCTTCAACCGGGATTTAAAAGTACACGGTACGACTCTACATTTTTCATGGGGGTCAGTGATGGTAACAAATGCACCAAAATTAATTGTCGGGACAACAGACCGACACTAATATGAACCATGTTTGATAAGTTGTTTCCCTAACTTTAAAGAGAAATTAGTTTGGTTAAGTCCCCAAAGTTGTGTCCAAGGTATCATCAGCATGGAATCCTGCTAGGGAGCCAACAATCCGGCATATAGACATTTTCAGGCCTTAAATATGGAATGCAAGAAATTTGTGTTCCAAATCACCATTCTCCTAGGGTCACATAGTTTCCAATAAATAAACACTTGGGGCCTCCATTTGTATTGACATGTTTCCCTAAAGCCTAATTGCTTCCCTTGTCACCCTAGTGCTTCTCCCTATTATTATGAAACCTTAATGTTAATTATTTAACACCAAGAGCGGAGTAATTGAAGGGGGGTCATAGAAAATAAGTCCATTTAGTGTTTGAAATCCATAAAACATGTGTTCTTAAAGCACCCATCCCCTCTAAATCAGAAACACTTGGGGACCATGAATTACTCTCTAAGGGACTGAAGTGACTTAATTATGAGAATTCATGAAAATACTTTTTATAGATTTATTTTAGTCTCTCCAATATTTTAATGTCCATGTTTTTCATCACATAATTCAATGTCATGTCACCCTTATCTACTTGAGAACCCGTACATATGCTCCAAATACTAACTTGGGCACCCTTTTCTGATTCACATAATTCCTTCAGTCTATAAAATACTTTCATCAATCACTCTTCATATCCATTCATTAAAATGATTCATATTCATTGGTTCCATTATACAAAAGGGGTTTTATTAAAACCTCCAACTAAACCTTCTGACTAATCAAACCTTTGGGAAGGGAACATCAATATGTCACTTATTGGGGTTGGTATAACTATGGTCAAATTATTCTCATATTTTTTTCCAATGGTGTTAGGATTCATGGGGTGTATGTGGGTTTAATATATCTGTTGTCACAAATACCTTTCTCACCGAAATCGTGTTAGGAAGTTCCCAGTTTTGAGGATTATGGCTTGGGTCATGAACTCCCATTCTCATCACTTAAATCAATAACCTTAGGTCTCTGGTGTGAATGGTATGTTTGACACATACTTTTCCATTTTAACAAATGATAATTCTCCCTCCCATACCTGGATGCATTTTATGGAAACCATATTGGTGAATCCTATAAACTTTTATTAATGGGTTTTCAATTTCACTATTGTCTAATTTGTTCACCTTCACTCACCCCTTAAATTGGACCCCTATCTAATGAAAAGTAAATGAGGTAAGGTTTGTCACCTAAACCAATCCCACACTCACTATCATAGGCACATCCTCTACTAATTGTAGTGGGAAAGTGTGTGTTCTTTTGTTGAATATTTTACATCCTATTGTTTCTCACACCGATCATGACTCACATGGGCATAGAGATTTTTGATGAGAAATAACATTTGAAAGAACACTATCATTCAATTGTTTGGAATATAAGGACTCTGATTCCCATCATAATTGAGAAACCTAGAAATCTGTCCTATATCCTGAGATCCATCTCAATTCATTCATAAATAGAAATCCTTATTCCGTAAATAATCCTTGACTAATTTCACTAAAAAAACTACACTCTTATGAGACCCCACAAACAATGTGGAATTTGATTCCAATCCAATTTGGATACATAGTAATCCTCTCCAATGATTAAACCCACATCTTCAAATCAACCTTGTTCTTCCTTGTCCATATTCACTAAAATGGTCTTATCCAACATGGAAGAAAATATTATTTTCATATTCCAATGGATACTTAGTTATAAGTCCCACACTGAGCTTTATGTATGCATTATCCACTTAAATATCCTTACTGCATGACATTAAATTATACCAATTGGTTCTTATCAATTGACCATAAAATGTACAATGTGTCCCATTAAATAGTGCTAAACTAAGAGTGTTATAATTACATTCAAAGGGATACGTAGGTGGCCCATTTATGGGTATGATACCCACATCACAACAGGAATTCATCTCCCTAGGTGACAATTAATTCTCGATCACCCCATTGAATGACTTCAAACCCAGTATTACCATGACAGTGGTTAAAAGAATCTAAAAATATTATTTTATAGGATACCATTAATGGAGAACCACAAATACATATGGTTTTCTGAATTAATAAAGAACCTCTAATACATATGGACGATTATAAATTCCACACATGCTGAAAAATGATTTAAAATTTCAATGGAAGCATATTCTATACTCAGTAAATTAATAATGATTCAGGATTATGTCTTAAATAAATAAGAGGGTCCCAACGTAGTAATTAATTCCCTTTAAAAGGGTGTGATGAGTCTGAAATCTCATCCTCTTGACCAATATACTTTCTTGGGTATCTTAATTCCATAAATAATGAAAAAATTAATTTGTAATGAAGGACCCATTGGATATAGAACAATTGGATGTTTCAGGTTCCTTGAATAAATTCAATGAAAACTGCCCGAATGTAGTGATTCCTAACAGAACACACATTCCGAGGGAGCAGCGAAACAAATATGTTATTAGTTATTTATGATAATGTAATGGAAATATGGCCATAGATAAAAATATTACAGTATATTAAAAACCATTATACATTACAACACTAAAACATTTAATTAAATAAATATGTTTTAAAATAAATTTTAAATAAAAAATAATGAATATGTTTATGTGTTTTATATTTTTAGTTATATATGTTAATAAATTATATGATTTACTTATAAAATTTAATGGAACATTTTTTCATATATAAATATTAATTATTATTAAATCTGTAATCAATCATATTGAGTTTAAAAATTTATCATTTAGTGATAAAAATTCATCATAAAAAATAATTATATTATTTTATATATAGTTTATTATTTAAAAAAATTTAACTATTCAATAATTTTGAATATATATATATATATATATATATAAGGAAACTAATTTTCATATAAATATCATCACCTATAATGGAAGAGGAATATGTATTTTATATTTAAAAAATAAATTTTTAAAAAATTATTTCCAGGTGTTAGGATATTGTATTTGAATATATATTTTAATAACTCTATAAATTGATTATGAAAAATTAAATTTCACATTTCTAACAATAATATTATCAAAAATTAATTAGAATAATTGCGTTAATTGTAATCAACATAAATTATGAGTGATAATTTTTATTTTCATAGAGAAGGAACAATGTTTATTCTCAATGAATAGGTTCTTCAAGTGTTTAATTTATTTCAAATTTAAGCAAATTAATTTAATATCTATTAAATAATGAATATAATACAATTTTACTACATATATATATATATTTAATCATGTAATTATTCATTAACTTGAAAAGAATTTATGATTAATTAGTAATTTAAAAATAATATTTTTCAACAAAAAATGCTTCTAAAAAATTTATATTATAATTTAAAATATTATTCTTATATAATTATATATTCAATTTGATTCAGTAAATTTAAAATTTAGTTTCCTTAATAAAAATTTTTGTATTATGGGTCAAATAATATTTTTATCATCATAGTTTTTACCTTGGTTACATTTAATCATGGGTAATATGATAAATATGAGTTGCATAATGTTGATCAATTTTAACTAAATTAGAATAAAAGAATTTTTAGTCGGAATTTTATATTTTAAAAATTAAAATTAAAATTTATCACCGAATATTCTTCAACTAAATCCTATGTGATTTCATTTTTATCTCTCTCATATCTTAAAATTTTATATAAATGTCACATTTGACACAATTTAAATTTTCCCACTTCCACACACCTTAGGACACACAACTCTTTTAAAATGAATATAAAAACTCGAAAAAAAAATTAAAAACCAATATTCATATATAATTTCATAAAAATTAATATTCATTTTATATGTTTTATATCATCTATTTCCAAAAATATAATTCAATAAAATATTAACAATCTCAACATGATTACAACCAAATCATTACACTTTTTTTCAATTTCATTCCACCATTGCATCACGAAAAAAAATTTGAATCTTATTAATACAATGAAATTTATATCATTATTATAATCATTTTCATTATATTTTTCTAAAGATAAATATCTTTCTTTTTTCCATTCTCTTTAAATGAAAGAAAAATTCATCCATTCATTTGTACGAACAACCTCATCCACGAATATTCTGATTAATTTTTTCTAAAATCTATATATTGATATTTTAATGGGGTTATTTTATTAAAAATTTAGATATTTATAACATTATTTATATTATTAAGTGATAAATTTATTTTTTTATTTTTTTAATTCAATGGAAAATGGAAATTTAATATGTGTGTACTTGGGGGGAACACCATTTTGTTGACATAATATATTTTTCAGTAATCACATATATATATTTGTATTAAAAACATTTGAAAAAAATTCATGATATTATGGAGTAATATAAATAACATTCAAAAAAATTATATATATTTAATTTTACTTTTGAATAAATTATATTTTTCATAATTTTGTATATAATATAGATTAAACAAATGAAATATAAACAAGTTTATATAAAATAATAAAATTGATGTACTAGAATAAATATATCAATTATAATATAAAATATAATAATACTTAAACACATAAAAATAAATATAATTAATACAATAGTTAAATATTGATATTAACGATCTACTAGAATCATCCTGATGATGAAAAAAACAATAAAAAGTCGATAAAAAATATTAATCCATCAAAATGTTTTGAAATGAATAATATATAACCACTATATATATTATGGTGGATGATGAATGACCTAATAAATATGTATTTATATAAAATGATATAACCATAGAAATAGTAACATAACAATTATTAATAGTAACCTAATTATTTGGTTGGTAAATTGGACTAATAATAATAAATTTTAATAGAAATAATATCTATTTTTATTAATTTAAGAAAATATTGATATTTTAAAAATATAAAATAAATATTTATATTAATAACAACAAAACTGTTAACATATTTTTTATAATATATATTATAATTTTTTTAAGAAAAATCAAAATTTTAATATTAATAATAAATTTTTTCTATTTTATAAAATTATTTTTAAAGTAATAATTCCAATTTTAGAGTCATCCAGTTTCGTTTCACATAAGTCTAATTATTTGTAATTTCTAGAAAAAATTCAATTTTGGATTAATAGTAATAACAAAATTCTTTTCATTAATGATACATTTTCAATTATATCACTTAGGTCATAATAAGGATATAAAAAATTATAAATTTTTATAGTGAAACTATTTTCTTAACAATCCATATAATTTGTAAAATTCATATTCTCAGAGTAAAATTTTTGTTAAACATTTAAAATGTATAACGTATTACATAAAAAAATTTCCCTTTTCCACAATCATTTTTAATAAGATAATGAATTTTGTATAAAAATTATTTGAAATTAAAAAATATATATATATATATTTGATAATATATATTTAATAATGTTGTAAATTACAATATTTCATTTTTTCCTTCAAAATTTTATATTATTCAAAATTTTAACCAAAAAACAACCCTCTCTAAATGTAAAAATACATCATATCTTGTCCACTTCAAAAATTACTTCCCCTACACAAAGATAAATATCTTCACAATTAATATATTTTAATCCCATTATTATTCGTATATATAATTTATAGAAATAAAACTCCCATAATTTTGTAATTTATGGGTCATAGAAATGAAACACCTTCGATAATATTTTTATGTCCTTGTATATTTCATTTTTTTAGAATCCTCAATCCATACAGTAAAATTAATAAATATAAAATTTTACAATTAAAAAATGTAAACATATATTGTGATAATATTAATCTCCATTAAATATGTTATTAATAATACATTAGTGGTTTATATATCTCCCACATCATCTTTTGAAAATCTATCCTCTAAAGTTGATTAACAACCCATGGGGATGTGGCCACATCTATATTTATCATATTATTTTTTAATGACTATTAAAACATATTTATAATATAAATTTATATAAATATATTTATTTCTAGGATTTTTCTTTTGACTTTATTAATGTGTAATTTTATATAATAAAATTTAAATATTTAAAATAATATGTGGTAATTTAAATAAAAAACATAATATCAAAACATTACAATTTAAAAAAAATTAAATAGGAAAAAATAAAATTATAATTGATAAATTATAAAAAATTTGAACATATTAAAATAAAGGTATACTATTTTAACCAAAATACATTCATTATATAAAAGGTGGAATAGTGTAAAAATATTCCTAGATTTATGGTAATTAAAATTCGGGAACCGAATCTTTCCTCTAATGTTATCTCATTTTTCAATATTTTGAGTCTTGTTATTTGATAATTTATTTAAAATATCTTTTATCTATTATCTTCCTATGATTTATAGGGATATTCATACATCTACCTCTTTGAAATTATTTATTATCCAATTTTTTTAAGAAATGATATTTTCTAAAACAATGCATTAACTCCACTTGATTATTTTCATCTTCAATAAATTTATAACGGTCATTTTTTAATATATCCCAGCTTATTCATTAATAAATCCAATTGATAATCCTTAATTTATGATTTATTTTATCCTTATTAAACCTCTAACATTAAATGGTTTTATTAGAAGACTACTACTATTATATGTTCCCTTTTTATATGGTATATATTTTTATGATAATTTTATTATATGAATAGTGGGGAAGGAGTTATATATCCCAACACAATATATGGTAATTTAATGTCTCATGAGATTATGGGTATTATATTTTATCATGATTCTATATTTATTCTAATTTTCAAAGTTACAATTTATAGACAGATGTTGTCTATGAATAAGAAGATACATTAATTTAGAAAAAATGTGTCCTATTTTACCATTATTCTATGATGATTCATTATTACAAATATGCCACATTCCATGAAATTTTCAAATTTTTCATTCCGTATTTTAATTATGATTATATGACCATGACATGATGATGGGTATGCTCACACATGAAATATTAACTCATTATAGTTATTCTATTGAGGTTATTTTCCCCCAAACTTGGATTTCAACATAAGATATTTATTATGTTATATCCTAATATAAATCCATATAATATGTTGAACATGATATCTCTTGAAAGTGACTATTAATAAGGATTTATATAATGTTTATTTTTTATACTCATAATTTATGTGCTTAATTTCCAAAAGATATAATCTTCTTTATTATAGAATGTATTTAAATTATTTTATTTTCAATAAATATCCTATAATGGTCATGTATGAAAAAGTAATGGTAGTATAGTTGTGTTAGGGGGAATTTTTGTAAATTTTTTAATTTAGCATTGAAAACATTATAGATAAACCTATGGAAATAACAAATTATAGGAACACATTTTATATTCTTAAAAACAAGGAGTGTGTGGTCTCAAACAAATGATGTTCATTTCAAGATTGAATATGTGGATTTGATTCTAGAATAAAAGAACCTAGATGTAATATACCAGAAATTGGATAGTTTGGTATTAAAAAGATCTTAATCATGGGCCTGAGTAGTGATCCATACCGAAAATATTGTATAACCCTCCCAAAGGATATGTTTAATTTTATATAATTTTGTTGATAAAACATTATAAAGGATTTATATCTTACTTATTTATTTCTTTTCATATTATAAAATATTATAGTACATGATCCATGATAACTTTTTGATGTAGTAAGTTAAACATGGGAATCCAAATATTTATACATAAGAATTGGTTTTCCAATTAAAATTAAATTATTCATCCATTCAATATTTTATTATGTCTTTATATCCTTGTAAATTTTAGAAAAAATTAATAATTAAGGGACACCATATGGATAAAACATTAATTGGAAAACATAATGATTTTCCATAAGAAATTCTCAATATAAAGGGATCTGGTGTTAAAACCATCATGGACGTAATTCCTCAAAAACATATTAGGCTATAAATAATAGTATAAACCATGTGGAATCTCCTCCATTATCCGAACTATTATGAATGTTGTTCCATATATGAAAACGAATTCAAATAATAATAATATCTACACAATAATATTTCATGAAATATTTTGTTAGCTCCATTAAAATTGTATAGTATGTTATCTATCATTCTATGAAAGAGGATATTACATTGGGATTATAAATTTTAAATGTGGAAGATTACCAACTGTATAAATTGACCATGAATATGAAGATGAAATATTAAAATTAACAATATATGTTGGAAGGTATTAAAAAATATTTCACAATTATTATTTTTAACAGACACTATATTCAATTATTAATGGGTAAATTCAAGATATCAGAAAATTATATAGAAAATATCATATATTATTTGAAAATTTTCATATAGATTTATATTTATTACGTCCAATTCATTATAAAAAATAATTTAAAATGTAAAAACTCGGTATTGATTCAAAACCATATCCTCAAAAGTATATATATATATTAGATACTTTGGGAGTTACAATTAATTGGTTGTAAGTGCACTCAAACTAGATATATATATTAAATTATGACCCATTGATATAGATATAAGATTATAATAATAGTGTTTCAATCTAGGGAATAAAATGATAATGTATGAAATCTGATTTCACCACACAAATTACATAGTTGTTGAATTACAAATCCTAGTAACTTCCACATATGGATAAAGAGATACTTTATGTCTTTTATAGAAGGATATCATGCTCATCAATGTCTATGAGATGTTATGAGGTTGACCAATGTGATGGTGGAAGGGAAGGAACCACAAAATCCACCACCCATGGTTAAATGTTTCACCTATATGGAAAAAATTTCAGTATGTATATTAGTTTACTATATCACATTTCTTCTAGTGAAATCAACGTCATCAACCAGGAATCATTGGATGTTATGGGAATGTTTATGGAATCATAATAAATATAGTGAAGCATAAAAAGAATAACATCCAAAGTGACAATCCAATTCAATAAATAATGGAAAAATTTATGATTGATTCGTGTTCTATATATTCATCGATATCATATATATTTGATAGAATCATTAAATCATAACCTTGAAAAAAGAAACTATACATATACATTATAGAAAAAATTGTGTGGTCATTTCAAACAATGTATTGGAAATTTCTACTATTAGAAACTATGATAATGTTCCTCTATAGTATATTTTAATCATTTCCTTAGTGGAATATGACAAAATACACTCCATGTATTTTATCCAATTATATAAATCACACATCAACTATGAGGGAAATGAAATCACTTTGACAATTTTTAACCATCCATTTCTCCTATAAAAATGATATGAAGATCATGAATCTACTTTTGAATATAGTTCAACAATGGGGTGTTAGTTTCATGAATAATGTATTGTCTTTCCCAAATGTTTATGTCAAATGAAATCTTGGTCCTAGATGGAATTACAATTGTGGGTGAGTATAGTAATAAATTTATTAAATAGTTGAATAGATTTACCTCAAATCATGTGGTACTATTTTGAATATAATTAACATCTATATCCATTACATTCTCAATATTCGAATATTTAATTTCCCTAATAGGACATGAAGAGATAATGAAGAAGTAAAAAAAGGTAAATATAAGAAACGGGTTCATAATCTTTAATGCCTCACATTGGGGTCAATTGGTTGTCTGTATCAATATGTATGGTTCAATGCGGTTTCACATCAATTATTGAAAGCTAAAAAATATCACAATTAAGAATATGTATTCCATTCTAATAATGGATGAATTGGCTGATCAACGTTATGTATAATAATAATTCTCAAAGGGGGATTTATAATATATATATCATCAATTAACGGTTAAGATAGATGATATCCCAGAGATATATCTATGTATAATTTATTGAAATTGGGATTTAATGTTTATTTCATTCATACTGACTAATTATCATGTAAAATTCATTGAATTTTTAAGGATATATTTATTGAATATCTTGAGAATTTTAGGCTACACTTTATTAATGATATTTCAATATACATCAAGAGAAAATTGGAACATTGTGAGAATCTATGGATTGTGAATATGAAAAAAACGAAAAAATATATTATTTATTAAACAAGTTTAAAATAATGATGAAATAGGTAAAACTAATATGGTATTTGATCTTAATAGATGGGATTTTTATTGACCCATAAAAGAAAAAGTGAATTAATGAATGGTCCATAGCATTATATGGCGTGGGAATCTAAGGATTTTTAAGATTGGATGGGTAGTACAAATGGTTTGTTAGAAAAATATCATGATTTTCTACCATAATAAATAGTATAACATATGAATGGGTAAAATATGTATATACATATGAATGTAAAAAAATATTTAGAGAGATAAAAAATAGCTTAATCATTATACTTATAACCCATCTAAACATGTGTGCAGAATGGTTTTTGATATAAAAATATTATTTAAATAATTTCTTGTGTTAATTACTCATATAGAATGAAAATGATTTCATATTCTTTAATGGTTAAATCTATTCAAACCATAAAATTTCAAAAAATTAGATTACTATGTTTTATTTGGGATGTCCAAGGTGTTTCTGAAACATGTTAGTCAATATTGGTGGGTAGGTCATTATAATAATTTTCTATTTTTCGGAAACTTTCTACCCCAAGGACATTCTACTGGTATGCCATTATAGTTGCAGATATTTTTTTATGTTTTCAATTTGTTAAGAATGTTTTGGATGGTTTTTTATTCTAATGAAGGTCATTTTAGTGGTATTTCATTCCGGTAGTTTACTATTTGATTATAAATATCAACATAGTGGTCATTCTGGTGGAATGTCATTCTTGATTTCATATAATTATCTACTAAATTTATGATTGTGATTCATTCTAGTGGTACATAATTCACAAAATTTACTATTTTCTATAAATATATTAATAGTGGGTAATTCTGGGAGTAGGTCATTGTAGTTGTAGCTAATTCATGTATTTTACTATTTTCTAGAAAATTACGGATGACAGGGCATTCTGGTGTAAAATAATTTTAGCAGTTTTTAGGTTTTCAATAAAATATTGTATTTTTGCATTTAAACATATTTTTTGTTGAAAAATGTTTTCAAATCCTTAATTATGGGTGTTTAAAGAAAATTTTAGGGTGATGAATCACATATTCAATTTATAGATCCATTATATACCTTTGGAATGTTATACCGTTGTTATAAATTTATAGTTGAGGACTTCAAAGTCATTTATGTGTTGTTGTCATATCCATTATTCTTTTGGTTTTTTCATTTTTAGAGTTTATTATCAATACATATGTTACTTATATATGTATTTTGGGATACATTTTGGGTTTATTTAGTTTTTCTGTGAGTTTAGGTAACCTAGTTAGGTTAGTGGAATAAAATAAAATGTAATGGCATCCTTGTGAGATTTATCATGGGATGGTTTTCCAAACCCAATCTATCCTTCCTACTGGTTTAGTTTTATGATAAAAAAGATGAGAATGGTTTTAGAGGTAACTAAGTTAATATATCAAACGTTCCAGACCATTAATTTTCCTAAAATATAACGAATTTTGAATTCAAGGGATATAAGATGTGTTTTTTTAGAAATGATTGTCCTTCTACCGGTGGTTCATTCTAGTAGTTTACTATTATTCAAGTAAATTAATGATGACGTAGTATTCTAATGGTAGGTCATTCTGATTGTTATTAATTCTAGTTTTTTATATTTTTCCAAAAAAATATCAAATTTTGGATCATTATGGAATTACATAATTATGGTAGTATTTTATACTATAATTTTTCTGTTATAAAAATAATATGACAATATTTTATTCAGTTGGTAGGTCATTTAGTGGTAAGTCATTATAAAAATTTCTCATGTCATGAAAAATTATGAGACTATGGTTCATGTACGTTGTTGGTAATTATTTTTGTTTTCTATATTTCCAAAAAATTTATTAAAATAGGCCATTCAGGATGTAATTCATTCTAAAGATATCATATCTGAGAGGTTTTCTATTTTTTCTGAAAATTTCTGATGATGGGTCATTCTTGTTGTTGGTCATTCTGGAAATAATTCATTCTAGAGGTTATCGTTTTTTCAATAAAAAGACATATTTTCTATTATGATGACTTTTATGAGCAAAATTGGGATTAATTTATTAATTAATGTGTGTTAAATCAATTTGAATTATGCCGAATCATATCTTCAAATTCTAAAATTTCATAAGACCATTAAAATTATTAAACCATGTGGTACTTATCTAGTTTGTGTATTTGTATATGTTTTTGTATCAAGACTTTATCATTTTGTCTTTTGGGGTATCCTTTTTTTTATTTTATTTATATTACTTTTAAATATAGATGCATTGTGGGATGTTTTTTGGGTTTATTTATATAATGAAATGGATTTTTTTGGTTGATTCATTCTATATATCAATCTTGTTTTCTTAAAGAGGATAATGCTTCCCATATTCTGATAGTTATTTATACTCAATGCTAGTTACAAACCCAAGGCCTACTAGTTGAGGTTCTCGGTGATCATTATCTCCCTTTATTAAATGATATCCTATGATAGGATCCATTAGGAGATGGGGTAGTAAAATGTACTTCAAAATTGTTAATGTTCATTTATTTGAGAAATATGATTCATTATATCGAGTTTGTAGGTATCATATTCACATAAAATATTTGTAAAACCGAGCTCTATCGTGTGAATAGGTATATATTTTTACACAAAGAGTATAAAGTATATCATGAAAATTAAATAGTTTAGCATGCTCAAAATTGGATGGTTAATGATGATCTTGTATTGTAACTAATATATTCTACAGAATCCCAGAATGGTAAATAAAGTAACTGATCCACATTGGTGAAAACAATGAACAACTAAATTTATGATGTGTATTAAAATATACCTAATCATCATGGATATGAAAATATTTATCACCAAATAATAATGTTATTAAATATATAATATGATTCCCAAATTAAATCACAACCATATATCTAAAAAAATGAAGCGAGAAAAAGGGATTATTTGGAGCCTCAAAAAAATGTTATAGTTTAAATGGAAAGAAAATGACATTAATTTTTTATTAAAATGGTTGTTTTCATTAAATTACAAACTAGACATTATGTTTAATAATCTCTTGATGTAAATAATGATATTTTAGATAATATACACATTTCATTTCTATCCATCCATCTTAGAATTAAAAATATATGCTATCTTCTTCTAGATAATTTCTATTAGGACAACATTAAAAGGAATATTATTGAGTACCCCTCAATGAACACAGTATATATGTATTTTAAATATGAGAAACAATATTCCTATCATATGATTGAATTATCACCCTACCAACATTTAAATGGGAGAATTTCATAGTTTACATTTTAATTATTCCCCCAAATCCATCCAAAGGATGAATTACAATATGGCTTCTCGTGGATTGAAATACTGTGACATCCAACTTCATCGCCATTTTAGGTGATTTATCACTTAAAAAACTTGTATATATATATAAAATATGTGGAAATGCTAAATGGGGAACAAATTTGGTTATAACTAATTGTGAACTATGGTTTCTATCAACATTATATATATGTCATCAACATGATCAAAATACAAAATTGATCTGTAGTAGGTCCTTCGACCACCAAATAGATTTTGAGTCAAAGAGGACAATTTAGAAACTCAAGGACATGTTGAGAAAATACTCAATTAAATTTACTAGAATATGGGATCAATATATCCCATTGGATTAGATTTTATATGACAATAGATTCTATTGATATATAGAAATGGCCCCATATTATTCATTATTTGGGAAGTGATGTAGAGCTCTTACATGTAGGGATGATGTTGGTGACCAAAAGAAACATGTATTTTAACATTATTATGAAATGAAATTAAGGCAATGTAAACATTACATAAAAAATATTACCTCAATTTAGATGAATATTTGTTATATATCATAATAACACCCATCCAGGAACCATGAAGGTTTACTGTATTGGATGTCTATATATATAATTTGAATAATTAGTGAAAGATCTACAATATCTCCCACAATTAACTTCTCACATTTTGATCTTAGTAATCATATATTACTTGAAATATTCATCATAAAAATTGTAATGTAAACATATGATTGTGTTTTCCCAAATGATCAATAATGGTAAACAAGGATGGTATTAGACAATGATAAGGTGAAAGAATGAAATTAGCAATATTTTATGATTATATGATCTTTATATATGAAAATTATACACATCAACACATACGTTATAATCAAAACATCGAGGTTTCAAATTCATAAAACATATATCATAGATAAATCAAATATCATGAGCCATGAGGAAAAACGTAGGCATTATAACTTGTAATATTGATTTTCAATACATGTGTTGCACAATAATTATCATTGAAATTATTTTTCAAGGATACATAACAAGACATTCCTCACATGTTATAATTTGGATAACCACCCATAAACTCTGTTTGGGCTTGGTATAACCACTCATGTACCACCTTTAGTGATTGAGATAACCTCCAATCTTACTTCTTTTCATTTATGGATAAACTAAAGTGTACACTCATTCATTCTTCGAATAACATCATCTCTACCCATTGAGGACATAAACAATAAACATCACCCAATAAATTAGAGGGATTTAATTATCCCACCCATCATATAATCATTATGGTTTATTTTTAATTTTATATGATCATGAAAAATAATTTCATTTAATCATTATATTTGATAACCATAAAAGAATTAATAAATATTCTAACATTGCATCATATCCCATGTAAATCATTGAAAATATAAAATGATGTTGTTATAGTTTTAAATACAACTATAAGATTATAAAATTGTTTTTATAAAAATACTTTTCTAATTTAAAATAACTTAAATAAAATCAAAAAAATATCATGAATTTTATGAAAATATAATTTAAAATAACCATGAAAAATTTTAATGTAATCATAAAATAAAATTTTATTCATGATGCTGGGGAATGTAATTCGTGTGGAAAAATTAAAAAGAATGATATTTTTCATACCCTATGTAAAAAAGTACCTTGTTTAGAAAATGACAATAATTGTATTATACCATTTAATAATAAGAAAATAATTGTTTAAATTGACATCAGTCATTGGATAATACTAAAAAAAATTATTACAAACATTTTAAATATAAAATAAACATTGAATAAAAATATTCTCAATGCAAAAGAGAAATAAAAATGATTTTCTTTTACAAATTAACAATTGTTTTAGTACATATAGAGAGAAAAATGAAATGAAAATGTCTAACACTAGTAAATAACAAGATCAGAACAAATTACATAGGATTTTTGAGGCATTTATTATATAATATTATCACTATAAATTTATAGAACAAAAATTGTGTAGAAAGTGAGATTAGAAATTAAAACGCTTATAGCATTGGTATATTTTGAATCCTAACTAACATGATAAAAATAACCACAAAAAACATAAATATAATGATTTCAAATAATGTCAGGATATAAACTATCAAAAAGTAGTATTTATACCATTATAAGTAAATATTTGGTGAATATTACATGTGTCTATTAGAAAACAAAACTGTGATGACCATCCTTTATATAATATCCAACTCGAATAATTAGCGATTTTAAACTCATGTATAATAAATTTTACTTTTCATAGTTATTTACTAGAACAATATTCATAAAATTTTACCATAAATGATTTATTTATAAAATATTATCACCGATTCATTGAATTTATTTTATTATCATCATCATTTCATGAATTAACTATTTATTTAATGTATGTTTTATTTTAATAGTTATGGTCTTTACAGATTAATCATGTTTCCAAATTCTCTAATATATAATTTTGTAACATTTTCCATATTTTTCATTATAACAACATTTATAATATTATATATAATGTGGTGATGAGGAATTAATTTCATCACTTCATGGATGTGTTAGTCCAAACAAACACAGAAGTAACATTACTGATTTCCATCAAATGAAAACATAAATTGAATGTTGTGATCATATAATTATAGAATTTTTATGTTAGAATTACCATATATAATCATTAAATATAACATAATAACCTACCCTAAAATATGGTGATTTGAAATGAATTATATTGTTATATTGACATGGTTGTCTGTAATTATGATAGAGTGATATATTTATACCCATTTTATAGAGAGGAGGTGGAAAATGGTTTACCCATAATTAAAATAACACCATATTATATATTTTTTACACAAAAAATTATTTTATGATTTTTTTAATATATAGAAAGAAATTATAAGAATATGTATACATTTATGATTTAGGGAAGGATATTACATATAATTTGAGATGCATCGATTGGGTTATAACATAATCAATTTAATGCTGGTATATGGGTAATACAGAAATCTCACAAATATATTGAATGAATGATGACTTGTATGGGGTATGGAGTTTTTGAGAAATAGGGATCATATTTTTTGAATTATTTAGTATAATTTGTCTCCTTTTATATGTGGTTGAAGGGACACTCATGGAACAACTTATAATATTTCAATAACATAAGGAAACTGTCCATTAAAATTTGAGAATACGAAAAAAGATTCTATAATAAGATAAAATAAGACTTAAATAATATTAAATAATATTATCTATTCCATTATATGTAGAACATTTACATTTTTATCTTATTTGAATCATTGGTAATCCTTTTTTAACCCTAATTATTGAAACACATTTTTAAATTTTTCACAATTTATTATAAATTAATCAATGTTTATTTATTATAAAATTAATAAATAATTATATAAAATTTGGAATAAAATTTATCTTATTTACTTTCTATTAGTGTAATATATTATGTTTAATATAAATGTGAAAAAATAACAATCCATTTTTTGAAAAATAATTTCTTAATTAAAAAATAATATATTTTCATTCACATCAAGGGTTAAACATAATTTACTTTCATTCATTTCCAGGTTTAAACATAACTTTATCTCTATTTATTACTATTAAAAAACTATTGTTTATGTAATTTTTAATACATTAAAAATGTGTTTCATTAGGAAAACATTTCAATATTGATAAATATATATGTTTATATAATAATTTGTAACACCTCTATTGAAACATTTCTTGAAAAAAGAGATATTTTCATCATGAAATGATTTTCCTAAAAGTTGATGATTTTTCGTAGGAATTAATCAATAAATTTAAATTTAGGGTTATATATATAAATATAATATTGTGATTAATACTATTTATACCCACCAGTCTAATGGGTAGGATATGAAGGAAATAATTTAATGTGTTTGATTTGGACATGATGTTTTATGAACTAAAAGCTATCAAATAATTAAAATTTATTTCAATGGAACACATATAAAATAAAATGGTTTCATATTATACACCCCTTAATATTATATTCACCCATTAAATTATATCACTCTAATTTAAAAAATAAGGATAATCATTCTTTAATGAATCCAGGATATTCTAAGTATCCTACACAATTTTTTAGTATTTCCATAAAACATTACCCGTTAAACTAGTCTCATTTTGTTGAGCATTCACATTATGATCTATAATCTCCACATATGATTCCTTATAGGAAAGATCATGACCAATTAGCATAATCTCAGAGTACACTACATGTAAATGATTAGGTTTTTACTTTCTAAAATATTATGTTGTAATGAATAATAAACATGAGAGGGTTTCCTTGAAATTACTAATTGATAAGATATCAAACATACCTAATAAAGAACCATTATGGGTCTAATATACCTATGGATCTAATATAATTTATTTAAAAATATTATACCCTTAATACATGGAGATATAAATAATAAAACATTATCCCCATTATTCAACTCCAAATCTCACAAACATTTGTTAGTGTAAATGTAATGTATACTATGAGTTTCAAGGATTTTATGTTAAATAGATATAAGATTATCTTTTGTTTCTTAATCTTTCTCAAGAACCAATATATTTGATTACATGTATTCATCATAGAATATTGTAGTTATCCACACCATTCTATTATTGGGTTCATAAAAATCAATCTATATTATAATCTAAATTCTATTGTGATTGGAAAATTTTAGAAGAGGTATATATTAATGAAAACCTCCTTTGAGTTATATAGAATAAGAACATATAATATCCTCTAGGTTTTTAATTGTTTTATAAAGATTAAATTATTTCTCTGGATGATAGTAAATACTCAAACACCACTATATATCGAAATCATTCTTCAAGATTATCTAGAAATTTGAGTTAAACCCTATATCTGGATCAAATTCGATTTACTATGGTTCTCCATAAAACCATATTTTCTTATGATGTATATCGTAAAAATATGATAGAGTGAATTTTTATTGATTATAATGAATGTTTCTATATTAAAAGGTGTTAAACTATAACCCAAATATTTTTATCCATTTTATATGTCTTGGGTTGTCTAATGAAGAAGCTCATGGTGACTTTTTTTTTTATTTTCATAAATGTATGTGTAATGGTAGTAACATCTCGGCATTCTTCTATAGATCATACATTACTCATTATCAATCTAATATGAATGATACATACTCCATATTTTCTACCGATATGTTATCCAAACTTAATGGTCCTTATGGATTTTATACATCTTCTTAATTTTAGGATGAAAAGATAGTGATGAGTTAAATTAATCATATAATATCAATTATATAATTATAATATACTAGGGGAACATGATATGTTCATGGAACATCTAGTTCCATCACAATCAAGGGTTAACTCGTGATTATTTATATATTTATTTTGAAACTATAAATCTATTTTTTCACATTTTTAATACTCACAATGATAAAGGGTTGAGCTCTTATTTAGAACAATATACAACCCCACATAATTAACTATTCCCAAGTCTAACCACTAAAAATAAATAAATATTCGATGTTTTTATCCACATCATAGATATGAAAATATGACCCTTTCGACTCTATGAATCAACCACATTGTTCTCTTTCCTAATGGTGGTAGTGTATACTGCAGTCGTATTATTCAATCAATTCCAAAAATCTCATTTAGTTTATATTAATGTATTTTTATGTTAATGTATACATCAGTCATTAATAATTTGTATATCTAAAACAATCTTCACAAATATATAATTATTTTATATCTTCAATGAAAAAAAATAACTCAACTAACTACCGAACATAATTTGTGTCATTTTTCTCATGATCTTTCAATTAATGAGGGTAATATTATATAATAATGTGATTATAAATAAGAAAAAATCACATAACATTATTATAAACTTCATTATATATCAAAATACATTTTCCATTTAATTGTATTTTGAGTATAATTTCACTAACCAGCCATCCCTTTATCAACTCAAAAGTTTCTTTAATTTCCTCTATAAAATGGAACCTCAATTCCTTTATTCTTTACATGGTGAGTGGACTAAAAATATTTGAGAAACAATAAACAAATAATATTTAATATTCATCATATTAAATAATAAAATGGATAATTGTCAAAATGGATTGTTAAGGATTATTTTCAAAGAATTCTATCATAGAAGGAAATAAATATCTTCCATCACTTTTGATCAAATTTCAAAAATAAAATAAATCATATAAATTGATTTAGACATGATGAAATTAGAATATTAATACTTGTTCCCAAAAATCTTAAACTGAATTCCCAGGTTACATTCTTACATATCTTTACTCTTCATTTATATATGAATATTATCTATAAGTACTACCATCAGAGGATATATGTAAAACTTGACAACTCTATACATTAAATAAGTGAAGGTAAGGGGTAATTATAAATCTAAATCAAATCACTATAAAATTGTTTTATTCATTCCTAATATGGATTTTCATATTAGTTATTTCTTCATTTTCTATAACTAATTTAACTTATACAGAACAATGTTCAAACATGAAAATGTATTGAACTCATTATTTTTTTCAAAAAAAAATTGAATAATTATAATATCAAACTTATTTGTCATCATGGTTATCTTATTTACGTAATAATCATCGAGGTATTACAAGTTTCATTATTTGTCATATATAAAATGTATATGTGCACAACACAGTGATTCCCTTGGCTCAATTAATCCATTTTAATGATTTTCATATTGTTTCTTAAAAAATTAATCTATTTCAATCTAATTTATTAAACAAAACAACTTTAAAATTTGTGTACCACCATGTATGAGTTCTATTGAAAATGATTTTTATGGATTAATGGTATGACATGTAAATGTTTTACACACACACACACACACACATATATATCTCCCATTGTTCTTTTCTGATCATATACACTCATCAATATACTTAATGATTTAATTGGTTATTTTTTAGTTATCTCAATTTATGAAAATTTCATGATTGAATTATATCTTTGTGGAAGTAATGACATCATTGTGAATTCGCAAATATCAGTGGAGAATCATGTTGGATCCTAAATTTTTCTTTGATGTGATTTGTTAAATGTTCTAAAATCATGGAATATTGTGGGAGAGTTTGATCTATATGTTCTTTGGGGCCTTCGTTGGCATAAAAACCCATGTTTACACATAACCCTTATCCTTAACAGACCAATTGTTACAAAGAGTTGGTAACATAGATATGGAAGATAAATAATGAATTGTGAATGTTTTGTTTGGTTGTTGGTGTTTATGGTATGTACGGTACACATACCTTTATTTAGGAGTCCCAAACTGCATGTCTACCATAATTTTTTAAGATATGATAAATTTTTGATCAACCTCACTCATTGTCTCAATAACCCATAGAACCCCCTTGTTTCTTCTTATACATATTGTTTATTCCCTCATACTCCAAGTCTATATCCACACCATGGGGAGATGGATATAGTGACATAAAGGTTTGTAGAGTTTCAATCACAACACGGATGGGCCTTGTTGTTTGGGAGATAGGCTGAGCCAAGGGGTTGTTATTGATTCAAAGTGATCTATTATATTTTCCTCCATAATTCATTTTGTAAGTGTGGAAACTCTATAATATAAATAATATAATATGATTTTGTGTATCACACATTGCTAACACAGAAATATCTGTCTTAAAAAAGATGAAACTAATTCCAGTATTATACATGATTCTATTACTCGTCACGATTTCCTTGGACCATCTCCATTATCACTCGAAGATGAATAATCATAATAAATAATATGAATTATATCACCCCCACATATAATGAAGGAAAAAAGTGGCCTACTTTCCAACATCTAGGGTGTCTCATAGAGGTGAAATAACATGCTTCACTAATCATGATTCTATACTTATTGAGGGAGTGAACATAGGGAAAGGTGGTTCCCTAGGGCTTTACTACATTATACCCCTATTATCCCCTCTCCTTTTACAGTATAATTTTTTTCATCGTCACTTTTTATGATTTTTCATGCACTCTAATTTTAATAAAAAATTATTATATTGATTGTGACACTATTTGAATATAGCTACAGCAGCTAGCACTAGCTTGCTCATTAGAGTTCAATATTTTGAAGATCGTTGGTAAAAAATGATTCAAAAATCCAAGAGATCATTATATAATTATTGAAGGATCATCAAAATACTACTTTAGAGATTACCATGGTATTTGTTTCAAGATTTTATAGAAGATTCCTACTTGTGATTACCAAAAATTAGGTGGTTTTGAAGAAGCTAATATGAGGACATTTAATAATGGTTATTTTGTATAGATATATTTTATATTGGATTCCTTAACCCAAATTCATTCATCAATGTTACCAGCTCTATTAAAATATATAAATAGAGAACATAAATTTTTTTAAAAATACAAAAAAAAGGAATCCACCATTTGAGGAAATAAACATGAAATCAATAGAAATTTAAAATTCCTCTCTCAAAGAGACAATGTTCATTTGCAAATATCCGTGGTGGAATCCTTTTTCTATAAATCACTCTCTCTATTTCAAATAAATCAATTAATATAGAGGCATATGATATATTATATTTAAATTATATTCACAAACAAAATATATCATTTTAGACCACATCTTCTCAAAGGTTGTTCACTAACAGAATTCGAGGGATACATTATCACAACTACCAAAAGTGAGGGATATTTATCAATAGGATTTTTTCTACAACTGTAAAATGTAATGAGAGGTTTGTTTTAAAGATACATCTATAATAAATCAATGGACATTTTGGTTTCTTGTACTTTTTTAAAATCAATTTAATAAGAATAACCTCTTGACCTCAGGGGAGGAGAGATATAGGCTTGCAATGAGTGATTTGTAAAATAAATTATCAAATTATGTTTCTTGTATATTTACTTTTTTCTTTTTTTCATCCAATCTCAATAAGAATAATTAAATAAATTTTATTTCTCCATTTTCTACTCTATTTACGGACATAATTAACATCAATAATAACTTTATAATACACATTTAATTTATCATTTAATGGTAAATCGATTTCATCACATTAGAAATTTTATTTTATCAATATCATATTGAATTTTATATTTTAATAATTTTTTCATTAAAAGGACAATTTACACTTCATTGTATCTTATATAGTGCCTAAATTCAGAATTATTTAAATCATTGAACTAAATGTTAATCAATTTAAATGTATGATATTATGGTGTAATCTACCTATTATACCCATTTTACATTCATTGATAAAAAATTAATTCCTATTTGAAAAATATGAATTTCACAATTCCTAAAATCATTGGTTGTCCTATATGGAAGTCAATTAGTCATGTTGATTATCCAAAAACATAACCAAAAGACAACTACACTTTCAAAGATATAGTTTTTAGTGTATTAGCTGGTAATTTATTTAATACAATTAATTGAATTCATGGAAAATTTATTTAATAATATATTTACTATCATAAATACCCATGATATATAGAAATTTCATAAAGTCTCACATGATCTCATTAATAAAACTAAAGGAATATTCCTTATATATATATAAGGCAATGAAAGCTTTTATAGGATTCTAAATTAATTCCTTAGAAGTATGTTTACATTATTCATAGAAATTTACTGTGGAAAAATGTTTCTTATTAAAAAATCATGTAGTCAAATAGTAGTTAAAAAGAAAATTTATGTTTTATAAAGAAATTGGACACACAATGTATTAATTGTGCATTAACCAAATGTTGTGATAATATTGAAGGTCAGATATCGTATTAGATCCCTAGTGACATGTGGGAAAACCAAGAATAGAAAAAATTTATAAATCATAATGATAATACAAAAAGAAGAGAAATCAAATGAAAACAAATGAGCAATTTGAATAAATAATATTAAAAACAATTTTTTTATAATGAATAATTGAATTAATGTTTTTTCTCAGAGATTAAACAAATGGAAAACACTATTTTTTCTTAGGATATATATTGAACCATAAAGGGTCTATATATAATTTTTCCACACCATTTAATGAAATTACAATGAATTCAGTATATAATTAATGATAAATAAAATATACATACAATGTACGTTATTCCAAAATATCTATATTGAATTAATAATATCAATATATATATATATATATTAAAAGTTCAATGTAATAACATTTATATTAAAACTACTTATATAAAAATAGAATTCATTTTAATAAAAAAATAAAATAAATGATACAAATAATATTTATTATTTAGATAAATTTTTGTTCTAATGATGAAAATAAAGATAATGTTGCAATATAAAGGTAACGAGTAGTAAATTAATAATAAATAAGTGATGAACATCCATTTTTAAAGATGATATAAATTAAAATAAATTCATATCATTTGTAAACATTAATAAACTGGAAGATAAATTTCAAAAGGGATTTAATTATCGATTTTCATTAAAAAAATCATTTTGAAGAAGATAAATATCATAAATTCATTATGGTTGAATGAATATTTAGTAATCTGATATATAATATAAAGTTATTTATTTTGACTTCTTATAAATAAAGTTAGAAATGACTCTTTCAAAAATATTATAATATCCCATTAAAACATTTTAATATTATTAGTATAATATAAAATTTCAATAATAAGTCATTTAATTAAATTAAATCAGTTTTATAATATAATTTTAAAAAATATGTACATTAATGAAAAATATACTATGATAAAAAATAGAAATAAGATCATATTTTAGACATTTCGTTGCATGATTCCAGTAAATAGTATTTTAAAGTTGATATAAATTATAGAAACGCCTTAAAAATCATGAGGGTAATAATATATATGTAATTTATGATGGTTGTAATATTATATTACATTAATGAAAAATAATATAATCCAAAAAATATGAGTTTCTAAAGTAAATATTTTCCTATTTATTAAATTATAAAGTGTAAACCCCTAAAAAATAAACATGAATTAAAACATTAATCATCATGAATAAATATCTATTAATGATAGAAATATCAATTGGGTATTATGAACACCATATAGAATGAAATTTTATCATAACATCAATTGGGTATCAATGGGGTGTAAATTAAGATGAAATCACTTACCTCATGATTCCCATCAGTTGAATATGATTTAAAATCCTATGTAATGGTTTTTACATCTTATTAACTCATATAATAACAATATTAATATTTATAATTTCATTAATTATCCTTTCATAAAATATTATCATTAATTCGCTATTGATATTTCATTTTAATTATTGTTTCGGGTCACCACTACTTCATTTTCTCATGCTTTTTTCTTCCTAGATGTTTTGGTTTTTTGAGTAATATATAGTACCATATTATCAATAATTATATTGATTTTATAAATATCATATTTATTGAATATATCCAGTTTTATTATTATTCTTGATAATTATATATGGACAAGGAATCACATCACTTCATAGATATGTTAGGTCCTATATAAGCATGAGTGATGTAATAATTTCCTTAAGTGGAGAAAGGGAATGAATTTCGATAAAATATAAATATTATAGAATAAATATTATTTCATGATTATAATATATATTCATTAATTAAATCTTTATGACAATACATGTGTGTCTACGATGAAAAACAAAATACATTAGTTTTTGAGGAGGTAGTCTAACGTACAAGTCGAAGGGGGTTTAGATTCCCATTTGATTGGGGAATGATAAGAATAATTATTGTTGAATAAACATAAAAACATATTAGTTTTTTTCATATAATTATTTTATTATATTTTTCTTTTGAATACATAATATTATGTTCTATAAGAAGAATGGAAAAGAAAGTGATTGGTGAAGAGGATTAATTTCTCATTGAAAACCCCTCCATTGGATCTATTATTAAAAACAATAGAATTGTTATATTTATAATTATAGTAGCTCAAGAATGATTATAACTATTTATAGGATATATTTTTTTCATGTTTTGGTTTATATAAATGCATTAAGAGGGGTGAATATGTCATATTTGTTTGTCTACTAAGGTAACTACTATTAGTGGTACACTTGTATTTTGTCTATTTTTTAAAATAATATGATGTAAACATTATGATGAAAATTACATCAAAATTGCTCCTATTTTAAGGATAAAAGGATAATATTATACTAAAAATAAAAAATTGTGTTTCATATTTTTTTTGGTCATCTTTACACTTCTCATTTTAGTTAATCCCTCAGTAAACTTGTTCTATCCTTTAATGTAGTAATTAATGTTTACTATTTTTTCAATTAATTTTGAACAAAAAGTAGGATGAAATTATTACCCAATATAAATTATTTGGAAAAAAATATAGAATCCATTTTATCAAATTAAATTATTTAATGTTTCTATTTTCATATAATAATAATCCATAAAACATGTCGAAAAAGGGTTTTTCAAAAAAGGGATTATTCTAGAAGTAATGATATTACAATAAATATATTACTATTAATAATAGTTATGATGATTTAAATTCATATATATACCTATTAAATATAAATATAATTCAAATATGTTATAAATAAATTTTATTTTGTAATTAAAATGGAAATACAAAATTAATTTTTAATAGTTCCCTAAAACATATCCCTTTTTCGTACAATTAATATTGTCATTATTTATATCAAATTTATAGGAAATAAATGGTTAGTTATACATTTAAAAAATATTATAAAAAATAAAATTATAAACAGTTTATAAATACATTTTATATTATTCATAATAGATTATTTATAATAAAATGTTTAAAAAATTCACTTTAGGATTATTTCAACATTGTAAGTTTTAAATAAATATTTAACTAATTAAATAGGAATATAAGGTTGATGAAATATTAAAATTATAATTTAATTATAGATTTATGAAAATTAAATTTTCAAATAATACAATTTAAAATAGGGTGTTATAATAAATGTTCAATTCTCCATCACAAGTCTTCATGAAAATGTCATTGTGAAAATTGTTTGACTTCACACCGAATCACAATGCTTTTGCAGAATAATTCATTACTAAAAATTATCTTTTCACTCATATTTGTAATCATGTTCAAGCTAACCATATGTTATTTTTGCGAAACTTTTTTAATGAATGATCATAAATAATGGCATTTATAATTAGATAATGACATTAAAATGAACTTTCCTAACATATACCATCTTTATTTAGTGAGTTTTCATAAAAGAACATTATAACAATTAAATTTTCTAAATTTCTTATATAAAGTATAAGATAATATGAGATTATAAAAAATATTCATCTATTTAAAAATAAATAAAACGTGTAGTATTTGTGATTCATGCATTTGAAGGTGATTTTGAACTCAGATGTTTGCAGATGATTATCGGAAAAGGTAAACAATTATTTACTGAAGCTCAAATGCACTAAAGATCAATGTATTTTCAAATGATTTTTTTTGAAGATGACATAATATTGGTGAATTGTATATGTATTGAATATATACGATTAATGTTATAATAAAAAATTGATAAATAACGTTTAAATCGATTTTACTGTATAAGAGACACAATGTATCTATTGATTTGCAAAGAACGTGAATGGGTTTCTATAATTTGAAGATGATCTCACGTTATTTAAAAGAGAATGAAGAATTTATTAAATAATTAAGGTGAATATAAATCATATATTATGACTTAATAATTTATATTCTGGGTGTAGAAATTGATAAAATATATGATAATGTTAGAAATAAATGTTACTCTTTCAATTACATAGGAGAAAATCATTTAGAAGATAATATAATTTCTAGATCATGGTACATTACCATGTATAGGTAATGCTGGTAAATTAAAATATGATTGTGGGAACTAAAATATTTTATCATATATTTAATATATCAAATATAAAAAAAAATTCCATTGAAGTATTTTAATAATAATTAATAATCAGAGGAAATAATTCATTAGTATCTCCAAGAATAAGGAGAATAATGAAATCACTAAATCACCCTCTCAAATAATATCCATGATTTTTTTTCTGATACTACGTATTTAGACCATCTAGGTATTTGTTCGAATTAATGCATATGAATATGGAAATTATAGTGAGTTCATATCATGTGATTCAAAGTTGTTATCATTATAAATGTATAACTAAGGAGAAAAAAAGATATTGTGAATGATACTATTTTTTAACACTTTTATATCTTGGGGAGATGTTTCATTCGATTAATTGATACAATAATAGTGAGTGTAAAAATTAAATGATTAAATTCTTTAGAGTCCCATTATATTTAGATGGTATAATTATATATATTGAATTTTATAATACTATGAAATTAGTCAATTCAATGATCTTATAAAAATATTATTAGGATCTATTGTTTTAGTGCTAAAACATTATTTATAGTACCAATGGTTGAATTTCAAAGAATATTTCGTTGAAATACGTTTTCATATATGTAGTATTACAATGAAACATATGGATTCATGTTTTGTAGGGAGATCTTGGTGTTAAGATATAACAACCGTATGAAGAATCTAAGAAGTTTTATGGAAAATATGCCATTTTAAAAAATGTGGGATTCCACATTGGTTTAGATTCATTAGGGGTTATAAGATGATACCTCAGACAAATGCATTTACTTATATTATAATTTCATAGTGTATTATCTAGGAATTTAAAATCTCACATGTTCAAATGAGAACATATTGTTTACAACTTTTTTAAATCATGTGTGTTACATTTTCATTCGATGCATCAAAACATATTAAAATTACTTTACTTCTTAAAATATTAAATGAATTATTACCACTAGATAATAAAATAGGATAAATGAATAGGGTGATGAATGAATATATTAGTTTTTTAATTTGTAAAAATAGTAATCACCTTCTCTGAACCCCCTCCCCAGGGGTCTACACCTATCTATTGAGAATCTCATTCAATTTTTTTGGAATGAAGTGATTTCAAGATGTTTTATATCACTAAATTTCTTACTATGTTTATTTATTGTCTTAATAATAATTTATCACCAAATTGTTTTGCTAAATATATTATTCAACAACATGGTCACATTTTAGTATGGTATATAACATTTTATGTTTTCTTGTGAGAAATAGTAAATATTTTATATTTACAGAGTTGTGGGATGTTTCCATGGTTGTTATAGTTGTTGTTTTTAGAATTAGTTCAAATTGAAATTAGGATGTTTTTAATGATTTGATAGATATTAATATCTCTTTAGTTAGTAACTTGGTATATATTTGATGATTCAATACTATCATTTCAAACATACTTTATGAGTTGAACTAATTCCCTACTCTTTAATCCGTTTTATGGTATCTTATTAGTAGTCCTAGAAAAATATGAATTGTGGAATGACAATGAATTTTAAGTAATTAATGGTAATTGATTATTTTTAATGTAATGAAAATTTATGAAAAATCATGTTATGGTTACAGTATTTCATTATATGTGTTTGAAAATTACTTTAAACTTATTCAGTGATTTTTTAACCACATTGGCTTGTGATGGAATGAGATGATTGAAAACATTATTTTTATTGTTTAATTTTTTATTTGTGATTAGTAATATAAAAATGATATATTGTGTTAGACCATGATGTTTATGTGCTAATATGAGAACTACTTTCTAAACCATAAATGTTTTATATGGGTCTCATATAAGATGTAAACTATATTTTCAAAAAAATATATTTATTTTCACCTATATTTGTTTATTGTTATATGCATGCCATATGATTTATGATTTTATATACTCCAACACTGTAGTTGGTAGTGAAACCAAAGAATAAATGTTTTTTCATCTGGTTGTTTTCCCCAACATTTTGGTTGGTGAGAGGAAGAATTTTCAACTTCCTCATCTTCCCCACTCTACAAATAGACATTGAATATTTCATAGTAATATAAATAATGTGATCGATAAAGTAATAAGTTATATGATCATATGTGACTTTATGGATCCATAATTCACTATATATATTTGTATAAGATGAACTGACTTTTTTTCAAAGCATATATGTTGCACCATTGGATGCCATGAGATATGGGGCTGAATAATCTTATAAAATGATTATTTTGACTAAATTAATATTGTTCCCACATTTTTATGAACTCATTAATCCTATAAAAATAAATTTATATAACTAAATTGAAAAATTATTTATAATAAACATAGAATAAAAATATTAATTGGATATCTTCTAGGAAATTGTATATAGAGTATACAATAATTATTTTTCGATTATTCAAATAAATTTATTCTTCACTGGAATTTGTGGATAAAAAAAGATCAGATATCAGCACACCACTCAAGGATTACTACATTAAAAATGCATTTTGGGGTAGTTAACATACCCATTGGATCATTTAAATATAAATATCCTCACCCTCTAATGTATATGATGAATTACATATATTAACAATAGGAAGTTCATTGTTATGTTATATCAATGTTGAAGGGGAATTTTTTGATGTATATTAGAATGTGGTCCTCTATTGAATTCATCAATTTATACTATGTTTGATTATCCATTTACCATGATTCCACATGTTCACCATTATAAATTTCCTTGTATTCATATATGAATTCATCATCCAAGATAACTTCTTTTCACATGTTACTTTTTATGAGTTGCACTAATTTAAAAATGCCTCATGATTTTCTCAATTCTACATCATCCAACTCCTTAACATCTCTTACGTAAACATAAAATAAATAACTTTTATAAAAAAATTCCATTGAGGATGGTTTCTCATAAATCTATACTTATACCCTTTTAACAAAAATATATCTCACCCAAGTAATTCTCTCATCCTATTAATTCTTTTTGTAATACACAATTCCTTTAACCAGATGCTTCAATTGAGTTCAATTTATTCAATAATCACTTTTGTGATGGGAGAGACACTAGAACATCTAAAAAATTTTAAACACTATATTATTGGATTATATAAAATTTAATTATCAAACATTTGACCTTACATCATCCATTTTATATGAAAAATAGTTCATTTTATTCACCAATTTCAAGGCATGTGACACCCTTCCATCATGAGGTCTCCAATGAAAGAATGTGAATGATTAATAAATAGTGATCAAATCATCATGTGAACCTCATTCTTAATAATTTCAAATACTAGTTAGTGATTCCCTTGTATCGTAATGGTGAAAATATCCCATTTTATAGAATCATATTTGGAACCTCAATCAAAAAATGATTTACCTTTATCAAAAATATTTAAATAATAAAATATAAAAATCCTAGAAAACTGCACCATTACATTTTTTTCTTCTCGGAATCTACATCATTCAACTGTGATCCCTTATTCTTAAAACTAATTCATCAACCCATTAATTGATTTATTGAAAAAAAATAATGCTAAATCTCCACTATGAGTCATCTTGAATTGTCTAATATACTGTAACACCCCACGATTTTGAGAATTATTTTGATCAAATTAGTTAATCTTTTCAATAAATTTTATTTAACATTACATGAGAGATAGTAATATATATATATATATATTAAAACATTAATTCAATAATTACTTTAAAAAAATTCCAACATGGCATATAGTACAACCAAAAAAGACTTGGAATATGATGCATTGAACACTCGGGTTCCATCAAACACACTCACACACTAATATATATATATATATAAAATTGTATTTTATTAAATTAGAAAATTATGACATAAAAATATAAAATATTTATATTAATATTAAAAATTACTTTCCATTTATGTTTTATAAATTTAATAAATTAATAGATCACGTTGATAATGAAATAAATGATTTTTTGTAAAGTCCTTTTATGTTAAAAAAATATTTTTATCAAATAAATCACATCTAATAAAAAATATTATTTTATACACTTTTAATTATTTAATATTATAAAATAAAAATAATTTTTGAATTTATACCATCAAAATTAGACTTGGGGAAGTTATATGGATTTTTATTAAAAACTACCTTTTTGGAAGAATGTTGGAAAATATAACTTTTTAGTTACAAACATGAATTTTTCCGAATTAAGTTTTCATGATAAATGATATTATAAATATATTTTGTGGTCTAATTAGATAAATATTACATATATTTATACAATTTAAGTCATTATAATCAATGTCAAATTATATCTGAATAAAAAATCCTATCAAATTTATGAACTTTTTAATGCATTTAAACATTGTTATTTTATCCCATATTAGTGATTGTAACTAATATTAATTTTTCATCTTATCAAAAATAATTTTTGAAAAATAAAATATAAATAATTTTATTCAATGTATAATTTAGACTATAATAAGACCATGTTCATTTTTGACCAAAATGATTTGGAAATGTTATTTATATAAATCATTGTAGTTAAAAAAATTAAGATTATTGAGGGACAAACCATTAGAATTAAGGCCCCATATGTCATAGAAAATTGTCCTAAAATTTTTCTGTCCATATACATCCAAAAATCGTACACTTTATAATTTATTTGGTTAGATATATCTTCTTTTAGATAAAAACATTTCCGCACATAATTTGTTTCTAAAAAACCATGTGATTATTTTTTACACCCAATATGGGCCCACCACATCAACCTAGTACTCACAACTCTCAGATATTTTAATTTTGTCAATGATCTACACAAGTAGAATCCCAAAAATCATCCCTCAAATGTTAAAACCTCCCTTTTTAAAAAACTATTCTCAACGAATCCTTTTTCCATAAGCCAAAATTATCTACTAAATTAAGAGGTAACATATTCACTCAAACTCCTTTTATTTTATATTTGGTATCCAACCCA
Organism: Viscum album; assembly: GCA_963277665.1. Classification (NCBI taxonomy): domain Eukaryota; kingdom Viridiplantae; phylum Streptophyta; class Magnoliopsida; order Santalales; family Viscaceae; genus Viscum; species Viscum album. The sequence continues at coordinate 2,011,413,868 of OY728153.1, read as the reverse complement.
TTCCTTCACCTAATTCTATTAATTTGTGAAAACATGAGTATCCTACATATTATAGTATTTTTTTATGAAATATTTATGACCCACACTTACAAATATTACTATTTAATGGATGTTGAACTCACTATTTTTGTGTAAGAAGAGATACTACGTCATGAAACAATGATTTAATATTTCTCATTTACAACATATAATGGTGGAAATTATGATGGAAAACATATTCATATATGTAATATATTATATTTATTATGCTTTTATTCTTATTTATTTATTTTACAATAGACATATTTTTTACCTTCCTTTTGGTTTTAAGATGATAATCTCATTTGTGAAAGTGTGGACTACCACCCCCACAATGTGATGTGATTCTTTCACACACCATCTAAAATGTAGTATATATGGGTTTAAGGAAAATATATGATTTATTAGAAATATTAATGAAAATATAATAAATACATATATATATATATATATACATATAAATTCAAATTTCATTTACATAATATATTTCAACATGAAAATAAAAATGAAATCAATGTTCATGCATATGTATGGATTACCGTCTCCATGATTGTGGTTTTCCATTTAAGAACTATTTATGTTATAAATTTTTTTAATATGGATAGACTTTATTCTATAATTTCTAGAATCATGGTACAAATATAAGGACGAACTATAAAATAAATTATGAAATGTGCAAAGAAAAAAGAGAGTATTACCCAAAGTGAGTTTTTGACACATGACCGTTAACATGTGGGTGAATTAAGTTCATAATAAAACAATATATGGTTTTCTATATATTAAAAGTATTTTATAAAATATTTTTAAAAAATATAAATTTATTATTTTTGATTCTTGTATAATTATAGAGAGAGTCAAGACACAAGGTAGGGGGATTTTATCTATCATTTAATTTATATTAGATACAAGCTATGTTCTCCACTTTATCATTTTGAGTGTAGTATGTACTGTCTGTGATTATATTATATGTATATTTTACATACTTGTATAGGTATTCAAATTAATTTTTCTTGATCCTTATTTCTTGGGTTTTATGTTCAAATGGTTACCAAATCAATATAAATGTTTTGTCTCAAATTGTCTTACAAGATACTTATGTTTTTTTATGAACCAAAAATACATTTATAGGTTCATAGTCATCCATTTTAAATTCAATATCATGAATAAAAATTGTTTCATGATGTTATATTCTTCATTTAATTTCCATTCCTTACATGGAGACCATGATCCCACTATACCTTGTTATAAGCGTTTATTGAGACAATCTCTTTTAATTTTTTAGAATGTTTATGTTTATGCATACATTTTTGAACTATTATAATCCATGTTTCAAGAATATCAATTATATTCTTTATCCTATTTTATTTTCAGATATATTCATGAATTAGTACCATTTTCCTTTCATTTGTACATAATTTCGTTAAGAATGTTTTTTTAGGAAATCCAGGAATTTCCCTCCTCTCGTTTAGAAATAAATTTTTTCTCAAATGGGTTTCCATGAATATTATACCATTACCCTATAATATCCAAATTAAATCTTTAAACATTGTTCATTTTACCACTATCTTCTAGGGATTCATTTTATCACATTCAAAATAAGAAACTTTTTTATCATTTTATCCTAAAAAATTAATTTTTTTACCTCATAAGACATTAATAGATTTACCCACATACATTTTTATCATATCTCCCTTAAATTGTTAAAAAGAATAATCTTTAAAAAATGATTCTTATAAGTAAATTTTATTTCAAAATTCTTTTGAAATGGTTTTCAAAACGTTTTCATTATTTATTTATTAGTTATTAATAAAAATGAATTTAAAAACATATGCATGCTTTCAATATAAGGTTTCAAAATATATTCAATGAAATCATTTCCAAACCATTTATCAGATTTCATTAATTTTTTTCATGTGATTTCATAGAAAAATTTTTGTATAATGTTTTGGATAATATTATAAATGTTTTCAAGGAATGTTTTTTTTAAATCATATCATGTCTTCATTATATGTTTGCAATGTATTTTCAATGAAAATAATTTTTCAAATAATTTTTTGTATTAAAATTCCCTTTCAATGATGAAATGATATTTTATAAAAGAAAAATTTTATAGGATATTTATAAATTATATTCCATTTATTATGAAATCTATTGAAGTTACTCATATCTTTAGGGAAATAATCTAACAGTTTCATTTATTCCTTTCTATTATTGATTTTTTCTTAATGCCATGGACTATGAAACACATTTATCCTTTTTGGAAAATACTATTATGAAACCCATTATATTTAATGGTTTGTATGCTTCTCAATACCACTTCATTTGATGGGTTATGTTTATGATGAAATTATTATGAAACAATTATCTTTCTACATGATACGATATGTTTACATGTTTATGATACCCATTAAATTTCATGGGTTATGATATTTTTATTTATGATATTATGGAACATGTATGTATGATTTCATTATGTTTTGGTTCATAACTATATCGCCCTAAAAAATATTGAGTTAATTTATATACACCATGATATAGATAAGGCTATAATAGAGGGTTTTCGCGGTTTAGTAATACATGGCTTGAACAAGGGATTAATTAGCTTAGTAATAATGGAGTGGAATGTGGGTTCACCTAGTTTTGTAAAGGCCTTTGTTCTCTATGATGTAATTCTTTTTGAAGCCTTGTCTACTATGGATATCTTTCTATTCTTATTTGTTTCCAAAATTCCATGCCTTATTCATTTGTTGTGCTTTGATGGACTATTGTCTTTATTTCATTATGATTTATGGATTATGAAGTACCAATAATTATTCCACGATCATTTATCTGTAGGGTATGATCTTATATATTTGTTATCGTGGTCTTATACCCGTATGCACATGATTATGCTTATAAGTAACCCTTTGTCACCCATATTATCCATTGAGATTACCCCTTTTAATGTTTATTTCCCCTTGTTATAAGGATATGTATTATTTTTTAGGTGTCTAAGAATGGTTCATGTATAGAAGAATATAGTCTATGATATTATACCTCACTTATGAATCTTTGTTTATGAATTCTATGTTTCCAAAGGCACTACACTTGTACCATCTTCATTCATCAGTTTGTATAATTCTTATGTATTCCAAAAATTGTATGTAATGTTAATGTTTGTAAATAGGGGGTTAGTAAAATTGTAATCAATGGTAAGGTTTCATTAACAATTAGAATGTATTATTAGAAACCACAGTGAGAACCCTATAGACATATCCAATGACAAGTATTGGGATGAGTCAATGTAAAAGAAAATTTTAGAGAATTTTTGTGAAGGAAAATATAACATCCCATGAAAATAATGAATAATACATTTTCTTAATTATTAATAATTGTTTATTAAATATTAAGTTTATTTTAAAGGTTTAACGTCCCGATTCCTTAATCCTCCCAAAGACTCCCTGTACCCAGTTGTTCACATGGCCTCAAGAGCATATCCTCAAATGCTAGAGCCTACCGACTAGTAGTGGGGGCCTTAGGTGTGATAGTGGGGAAACAATGCCCTCATTGGAACTGTAATACAATGGAAATAATGAAAATATACAATAGTAGAAGCAGGAATAATCCAGTCAAAAGTAAATAGCAGAAAAATGGAAATAATAAGCTGTAGAACACACACACATATATATATATAAAGGATGCATGATACATATGTCTAGTAAAACATCAAATCAAATCACAATTCCTAAATACAAGAGTACAAAACCAAGTAAAAAATAAAGAAAGTTAAATAATTTCTCAGCATCGTATGGAAAACCTTGGTCCCATGCTCTCCTCCTCCACAACAATCAAGCACCTTAAGTAGAATGGTGATTTACCTTATATATACCTACAACAATATAATCTGTTTTGGTCTAAAAGAATCACCCAAATAGGGTGTGAGACTAAATCCCAGTAGTTATCCACCGCGAGATTTATACCTAATAATCAGTGAATATATGTGGAATGTAATAAGAAAAATAGCAGTAAACAACGATGTACTCAAAAGTAAACATTCCAATAGTTTCAAAGCATTCGAACACCACATATTCAAGTAAGCAGCTGATCAATGTAGGTAACCCTCTAGGAATAACAAAAAACCTATCCCATCTAGTTTAGACCAAATGATATAACAAAGACTCTCTGAGGAATCACCCAGAGTCAATTACCTTTATAGTCAAAAGTTTTTAAAGACTCTCAGATGAAGGTCACATGGTCAATTCCCCTTACAGAAAAAATTCATTAAAGACTCCCTGATGAAGCTCACACCGTTAATTACCTTTGTAGGCTATAACAGTTAAAGATGATCTAAGGAAGCTCACATGGTCAGTTCCCCTTATACTCTAATGTGTTTTAAGCCTCTCAGAGGAAGCTTGCATGGTCAATTACCATTATGGTCTACTACACCAGGTTCCCATGTCCGGGTGAAAATAAATCGGGGATAGAAATGCAACATGGACAATGAAAACCTCAAGATCCACTCTTACAAATAGTCTACCACATATCAATCATGTCATATAAAATAATAACATCATCCTACTGTTCTAGTAATGGGAAAACATCACGGAAGCCTTACCTACTAAACATGACCAAACAGTCGTAAACATAACAAGCTTGTAAAACACATCCAATGCATAGAAAACAACCTTATTCACATCCAATTAACCTCATCTCATGCATACAAGCATAGCAGGAAATTAATAGGGTTTAAATAGTAAACACACAATACCCCATTCAAGAGTATTGGACAAAATTAATCATATCAATCAAATTTCATCAACGAAATGGCACAGACCGCCTACCTCAGTGTTGGGAGTTCACTATACGTGAACCCTAATCCTTGAATCTCCCACGAACACCTTATATATTAAAAAACATTAAAAACGTTCAACTAATGATATCTATTGAAATAGGAGGAATCTAGAAACGACACTCTAGGATAAGGAATTGATTACCAAAGCGATCCCAAAACAAGCTATGGTGGTCTATTCTGAGAATAGACACTCACTCGGGCGCTCAGGTAAGATTTTCATCCGTACAGGTTCTCTCAGATGAACCAAACATAGATGTAGGGAATTTTGTCGATTATACACAATCCCAATACGTTTAATGAAAAAGAAAAATAAAAACACATGGAATGTACTTTATATGTACATGGTGTGTACTTTCCATTTCTGTACTCTTCTTTAAGTGACCTACAAGTCACCACACACGGTCGTGTCAATTGTCGTTACATGGAAAGCACACAGCTTCCCAAGGTAACCGAGTACACGATGTATACTCATAAATTACTCGAAATGTACTTAAAACAATTCTATAAAAAAATATTTTCCTCAAAAACGACCAGAAGAGTAATACATCCCTAAATAAGAAGATCTGGGTTCTTATAAACATCACCCCCTTAAAGAAATTCGTCCCTGAATTTCCATATAAAGGTGGAATAGAAGAAGTACTCTCGAAAAGCTCTGGAAACTGAGATCGTAAACTTGTCTCCCTCTCTCAGGTCTCGTCCTATACTCACATGTGCATCCATAGGACTCATACCAGAAGAACTAACTGGCCATTGAATATCATCATACTTCAATAGAAAATCTAGATTGGATTCCCCTCAAATGATGTATCCAATTCTATCTCAACCTCCTCGGGGTGGAAGACATGAGGCAGGTCTGAGATTTAACGTCGATACTGGGAAACATGGAATAAGTTGTGTGTATCCTGGTACCTCTGAGGTAACTGAAACTGATAGGAAACTGGCCCAACTCTCACCTCAATTGGCCCGATGTACCTTGGGGAAAGTTCATCCTCTCTCCTAATTCTTCTGTGTCCCAACCTCAGTGTGACACGTAAGAAATCCTGATACCTGACCTTGAACTCAAGAGGTTATATCCGCTAATCAGCATAAGATTTCTGTCGAGATTATGTAGTATCCATCATCTTCCGAATCAACTCTATCTACTCTATGGTTTCCTGAAAAAGATGATGTCCCAAAATATCTACCTCTCCTACCTTTATCCAACATAAGGGCGATATTTATGGCCTATCGTACCAAGTCTCATAAGGTTTAATCTGAATAATTTCTTGAAAACTATTATTGTGGGAAAACTCTACAAGAGGTTTTTTCATCTCTGAATATCCTCCAACATCCATTATACATTATCGAAGAATATCCTTAGGCACATGAATCGTATGCTCGGACTAGCCATCTGTCAGGGGATGGTAATATGTACTCAAAAGAATCAGCGTACCCAAAGTCTTCTGGAAACCCTTCCAGACCTGAGAAGTAAAACCAGCATCCTTCTATAAAATGATAGTGTGTGTAACCCCATGTAGACATACAATATATCTAATGTACAATATTCCAAGGTCATCAAAACTGAATATCTCCTAGATCGGAAAATAGTGAGAAACCTTCATGAGTCTTTTAACGACAACCCAAATAAAATCATTTATTCGAGGCGAGATCAGTAAAACTATCACAAAATATATTATGAAATCATTCTACTTCCAATTAAAAATGGGTAACAGCTAAAAAAGACATGTTGGTTATTGATGCTCCACCATCACCAACTGATAGGTGGGACACTTCATGAAGAAACCAACGACATCTCTCTTCTTACATGGCCACCAATACTAGTGGTGTAGATCATGATACATCTTGGGGACAGCAAGATGAACTTCCCAAACAATGGAATGAAAGTCCAGCATCAGCTCCTCAAATATGTCTATTGGCATCCAAATATTCCCATAGAAATAGAAGATCTCATCCTCACATATTGTCCATCCTATAAAAAGGTCTTCTCCTAACATTCTTTCTCATAGGACTAGGACTTCAGAATCTGATAGCTTCTTTATATGCACTCGATACAAAAGAGTAGAGATAACAACTATAGAAGAAAAAACGTCTGCCTATGCATGTAGTTTTACTCCTAATGCATGTTAGAGAATGCAGCCATAAACTACCACTCACTAATAGCCTGCTAAACTGCCTGAATTAGAGTCCTCATGCTCAGTACATCAGCTACTGTATTTCCTTTCCCCGCTGTGTAGGCAAGCTCAATGTAAAAATACTGAAGGTACTCGACCCACCTTTGCTGGCTCAAATTCAAGTCACATAGGGAGAAGATATACCTAATACTTTTTTCATCAGTTAAAAACATAAACTTCTATCCCATGTGAAAATGACTTCAAGAGCGCAAGGCATGAGAAATAGTAGCCAACTCAAGATCGTGTGTCGGGTAATTCCTCTCATGTGGCCTCAACTATCAGGACCCATACACAATGAATCCTTCTCCCTATATAAGAACTACTCCCAGCCTGATACATGATTCATCACAATATATAGTGTATCTCCTTACAGGAACTGGAAAAACTATTATCGGTGATGGATTCAACCTCATTTTCAGATCACGAATGGCTTACTCAGATGAATCGGAACACAAGAACATTGCACCATTCCTAGTCAGACACTTCAGTGGTGATTCTATGTGTGAAAAGTTCTATATGAAATTTCTGTAGTTTCCAGCCATCCGTAGAAAACTCTGAACCTCAATTATTTTCTTCAGGTTCTCCCATGAAGCTACTAGTCTCAGTTTCTTTGGGTCCGAAGATATTCATGTCTCTAAGATAACATGACCCATGGAGTTAATCCGTCCATACAAAAGTGGAATTTTTAGAGCATATCATATTACTGATGCTCTCTCAGTGTAGTCAGAATGATCTCAAGATGTGTAGCTTGGTCGTTTCGAGTGTTAGAGTACACCAAGATATCACACACGAATACCACCACGAATGAATCCAAATATGGATAGAACAATTGGTTCATTAGTTCCATGAAGACTATAGGAACGATAGTGAGACTGAACAGAATAACCACATACTCATATAGATAATACCTACTCCAGAAAGTTGTAAGAGTTATATCATATGGTCTAATAGGCAACTGATGATAACTGGACATCAATTCAATCTTTGGGAACACCCGGGATCCTTGAATCTAATCAAAGAGGTCATCAATCCTCAGCAAGGGATATCGGTTCATGATCGTCATCTGGTCCAGCTTCCAATAAAGCAACACAATGCCTTAGGGTACCATCTTCCTTCTTCACAAATAGGAGAGGAAAACCCCACGGAGAAGTACTGGGTCGAATGAAACCATTTTCCAGCCTCTCCTCGAACTACTTCTTGAGCTCCTGCAACTCTGGGTAGCCATCCTTTAAGGAGGAACAGACACCAGTGCTGATCCTTGAACAAACTCGATAGAAAAATTCTTCCTCTCATTTTGGAGGAAAATCTGAAATGTCCACTGGGAAGACATCCCTGAAACAATCCACCATTGGTGGAAAGTCTAACTGTGAAGTCCCCTAGTCATCCATATATTGACAAGAAATATGGGATGTAACTCTTCCGAACCCATGATGCTTCAGTCCAGCTCTGCTTGCCTGCACATCCCCTTCACCCCTATGAAAAAACTATCTACCCTATGGTGATGAAAAACTCTCCATATGGCGATAGAAATCGACAATCAACTTGAAGGGAATTGAAGAGAGGATGTTTTTATGTTATACAAACCTTAGAGACACATCATGTATGTCCAATACATGACGTGTACTGGAATCTGGTTCCCCTAGATGAGTTTTCTTACATGGCTAAGCCACATGGTTCTACATAGAAAGAAACTATATGGCATGTTATTTGCAGACACAGAATGTACTAGGCAGTCATCACAAACCTGTGTTGTTAGCTACATGTCCGGTTCCATGGCTAACTATACATGTTGTGTTCCTAAAGGAAACGATGTGCACATGGAAGATTTCACTGACTAGTTTTCTTAGATACATGGAGGGATATCTAGATTACACTACACGAAGTGTTCAAAATTAACACGGCATGTATAGATTACGTTTTTATCCATCAATGTCGTTAGTCACAGGGCGGACATAGGTTCAACACAACATGGCGTGTACAACAGGCACACAACAAGTTCCCAAAAGAATTTCCCTATCCCGTGTCTCTGGAAACATGACCTATGACATGGTTAGAGACTACACGGATTGTACATATGGTACACGATGTTTACATAATAAAAAATCTTTCTTCTCGAATAGAAGAACACATGGAATATAGTCTAAACTTCACGGTGTGTATTCTAGGTTTTTCTAAATAGTAAGCCTCAGAAACTACTCTAGAGCCCCGAAATACATTAAAATGGACACCAAAATTCCAAATTCTGATCCATGAAGGCCAATACTCTCTGTCAATCAAATCTTAGAATGTTATACATCTTATAATAAGAAAAAACAAGGAAATGATCCACTATTTTCTGGTCCATGAGTTCCATAACACCTCAATAACCAAAGTTTGGTGTTCATTCATGAAAAACCTCCACAAAACAATACCCTATCAATATCAGTTATTCAATAAAGGCATATATCACAACAACAAGCATATCTAGCACAACACCTATCACAATAACATACAATCACTTATGCATCCTATATGGCATAGAAAGAATGCATGACTTGTGATAATTAGAAAGGTCCTATATGATGCATGAGATGTGATACACTTATCTTATTGGGCTTCAATAGACATAGAACCTCAATAACATCAACAATAACAGCACAATACATGTGAGTCACCCAATGGTGAAAATCATGTCAACTGTAAAATTGAAAAACTTGAAAAATTGAAATAAAAGTGAAATTGGCTTTTCCATATACATGGCTCATCTAATCCAACGCACAGATTATTACTATGTACTTATTCTGTGCTATCCTAGACTATAAGCACATAATAGTAAGTCAAAGAAAAGAAACTCCTCTAATACCAATTAGTAATTTCTCAGTTCCAGAAGCTTCCCAAAGACGCCTTGAACCCGGTTGGTCACATGGCCTCATGCACATTTCACCAAATGGTAGAGGCTGCCGACTAGTATTGAGGGTCGTAGGTGGGATAATGGGGAAACTATGCCCCCTTGGCATAGTAACGTAGTGGAAGTAAAGAAAATATGCAATAGGAGAAGTAGCAATAATCCATAAAAAGTAAACGTGGGAAGGCTATAATAATTATATCCTAGAGAAAAAATATATATTTGAATGATTCATGACGCATAAGTCTAGGAATATATCCAAACAAATCACAATGCAGAAATAAAACTTTACTAAACAAAGTAGAAAAGAGAGAAAGGTAAATAACTCTATAGCATCGGAAGCACTAGCTTGGTCCCATGCGCTCCTGCTCCATAGCTATCATTTTCTTGAAGTAGAAGGGTGATTTCCCTTTACTATACCTACAACAATATAATATTTTTGGGCACAAAATCATGACCCAAACTGGGTGTGAGACTAGATCATAGTAGGAAACCATCATGAGATCTATGACTAAAAGTCATTGAATATATATGGTAGGTAATAAGAAAAACATAAGTAAACAAGAAATTACTAAACCATAAACATTCATATAGTTTCAATGCATTCAAACACCACATAATCATGTAAGAAGCAAATAAAAGTATGCAACCCTCTAATAAGAACACACAGCTTACCCCCTCATTCAGTCATTATGATATAACGAAGAGTCTCTAAGGAAGCACCCACATTCAATACCTCTTATAATAAAAAGTGTTTAATGAATCTCTGAGGAAGCCAACATAGTCAATTCCACTTATAGTCTAAAGCGATTAAACACTTTCTGAGCAAGTTCACATAGTCAATTCCAATTATAGTCCAAAGGAGTTTAATATTATCTAAGAACCTCACACAATCATTTCCACTTATAGTCTAAATCATTTTAAGACTCTCTGAGGAAGATCACACTGTAAATTCCCCTTTTAATCTACTACACTAGGTTATGAAGACCTTGTGTAAATAAAATGGTCATAGCAATGCAACATGAACAATGTAAACCTGAAGATCTACTTTGATAAATAGTCTACACAATACCAATCATGTCAGATAAAATAATCACTACATCCTATTATACTAGGTATGGGAAACATCAAGTAAGCCTTATGGGCTAAATAGGACCATACAGTCATAAATATAACATGAATGAAAAACACATCCAAATCATATAAATCAACTCTATTCACATCCAATTAACATCTACTCACTCATACCATAAATGTAGGCAATTAAAAGGGTTTAATCAGTAAACACGCAATACCTCGTTCAAGGGTATTGAACAAAATTGAACATATAACTCAATGAAATTCAATATAAAGGCACAATCCACCTACCTCGGTGTTTGGAGATTGATATATGTGATCCACATGCATTAAATCTCCCACGAATGCTGTAGATCTAAATTTTTTTGAAAAAGTTCAACCAAAGATATATCTTGAATGAGGAGGAATCAAGAAATTATTCTATAGAAGAAGGATGTGAAAACTGAAGTGATCCCAATGCAATTGACAGCGGTCAATTCAGAGAACAGATGCTTCCTTAGGGGCTTGGAGAAGATTCTCATTCGTACCAGTTCTCGCAGACAAACCAGACCTCGAAGTACTGCGTTTTTGTGATTAGATGTGACCTCGGTACATTTAATGAAAAAATGAAAAATACAAGGCGTGTAATTTAGATGTACACTAAGTGTACATACCATTTACGTACTTCGCTTTAGGTGGTCTCTAGGTCACCAAACACAGATGTGTGTGTGGCCGTTGCACGACCAGCACACGGCTAGCCACGGTAACCGAGTACACGGCGTGTACTCATAAAGTACACGACGTGTAGTTAAAATTTTTTCCATAAATCAAATTTTCCTAAAAAACGACTAGAAAATAAAGACATACCTAAAATAGAATATTTGTGTTCTTACAAAATGGGTTTCAATGTTTGATGGCTTACCCGATATGTAACAATGGGTTAAATTGAAATCATACATTGCAAACTAATAATATAATATTATTATTTTAAATGTAATTGAGGCATAGGAATTATGTTGGATTGAATGTATAGAACTAATAAAAATATAATTACACATGTTTTCAAAAATTTCCACATTTATACAATAAATATTAGAGGCTTAAAGTGCTAATTAATCTAATTTAAGCATAAATACTCTAATATTCTTTAAAATGTTGATTTACCGCATTTTAATGGAGAAATCTAGTTAAATCTAGTTTTGGACACTTTTATATGTTATTTTTCACTAAATATAATTCTAATTATGAATTGTGACATCGAAATTTACGTTGGGTAAAATGATTATATTTTTTGATAATATTCAATTTTTGATGAATAATGTAAATACTGTATTTTAATTCAAAACTGCCCTTTAATCTAATTAATTTATATAGTTATATTATCTTTTTACTATGTTTTAAAGTGTAATTATATAATAGTTTTAAAATTTAATCCAAAATTGGTTGTTGGAATTATTTTCAATTTGAAATTATACATAAACATGTGTCAATATTTTGATAGTTAATATTTCTTAAAAACAAACTTTTTTTTGACAACAAGAAATAATTTTAAATTAATTTTTGTCACTTATATTTTTTTAATATAGGAAAATGAATTATGTATTTGGAATCAGTACGTACAAATTTATTAAATCATTAACTTTTAATTTTTGAAATTTTAAATATTTACTACACTAAAAATTTTATTTATCATGTTTAAAGGGTAAATATGGTAAATAAGGGAATATAAATATTTTTATAATAATATAAAATTGCAATAAAATGAGTTTTTTCCTTTTTCATTGATACATTTTGGACCATGGTAATCCTTGGGTTGATTTGGGGACCCCGTGGACCCACTTAAAATTGATTATGACAGTTTATGTAAATTTACTTAATGTAAAGTCAAAATACAATAAAAAAAATATCGTTTAGTAAATAAATTCTTTCAAAGGGTTATGTAAGCTATCTTTTCGACTATAAATATTAATTGGAAATCTAAAATTATTTCCTACATCATGGTTGTTGGTCGTAGTGGATACTCAAGAGGGGGGGGGGGTGAATTGATTTCCAATTAAAATTTCTGTTTAAAAACTTTGAGTTAAAAATCCCCCAAACAGAATACAGAATTAAACTGTAGTGAATTTATATCACAGTAAATGTCCTGTTTGGTTCTCAAGGGATTGATTAGTTCCTAGTTAACCAAATCAGTAGACTTGCTTAACCTTTGAAACTAACTTACTGGTTTACAACTAATATAAACACTTGCGAGTTTAATTGTCAAAGTAACTTTAAAACAATTTTGGTTTTAAAGTATTAGCAGCGGAATAAAAGAATAACTTTGAATGATATAGCACATCAAATATAACCAAGAGGTTCAGTCTCAAGCTGAGACTTAGTCCTCTCAAAAGCTTTTATAAAAAGATGATCCACACCCTGGATCGGGGATAACAACAGAAACCAGCTGTCTAGGTCCAAGACCTCTACCACAGTTATTCGTGGGAACAAACACAACAGCAACCAGCTGTTCAGGTCACACGACCTCAACCACTATCCCAGTGGGAAAAACAAAAGACAAGTGAGAAGTGAGGATTTACAAATCCTCCAGTTAGAGTACAAGAGACATTGTGTGTGTAAAATACAGCATATAACACACACTAATCGAAACTTAAAAAGATAAATCACAGAGCAAATATATTGAGTTTAGAAATGGCTCTTGTGATTAGCAATAAGTTCTGGACTCCATTGATTGATTAGAATTCGCTCTAAGTCCACTTCTGGTTTTTTTTTGGAAAACAGAGTATCGTCTGTTTCCTTGACTTCCAGGTATCGAGACAGTCGATGAAGCTCTTGTGTTATGTTCTCGTTCTTAGATCATCACTGGTATGCAGTAATGAGTTTGTCGTGTAGGTTCTATCGTCTCTTTTCATTCACACTCTGTGTTCTTCCATAACACTTTGTATTTTGTATGTCTCGTGTATTCTTCTATTTTTCTCTCGCACAGCCTGTGTTCCGTATTTGTATTCGTCTATTCATGCTCTTTTGTAGGAGCATCCTTCCTTTAGTTAAACCACGTGCTCCAGAAAAAGATGATTTACTTTTTGCAGGTACGAGGTACGGTTCCCTGACATCCAACAACACACATTAAAATAAATGTCAGTATCTTAAATATACCAGATATAACTGTTGGTTAGATTAAACAATGATTAAGAAATTAATCCAGTGTCAGGTTCTTTCTCTGGATAGCTCTTGATATCGGTAGATTTGTGTTACGACAGGTCTGAGTATCGGTAGGCATTTGTAACGGTAGACTTTTTTCGGTAGCTGCAACTGTAGACTTGATCACATCAGTAGCTATGGACTTGTAATGGTAGTTGTAGCTCTCTATCAGTAGTTGTGGCTCTGCCTTGTATCTGTAGCGTTAGCTCTCTATCGGAAGACTTTGCATAACGGTGGACTTCATCATATCGGTAGCTGTCAACATTGATGTAGCGGTAATTGTCGACTTCATTTTATCGGTAGCTATATGTTCTGACGGTAGCTCTCTTATAGTGGTAGACTTTGCATAACGGTGGACTTCAACCAATCGGTAGCTGTCAACTTTACTGTAGCGGTAACTGTTGACTTCATGGAATCGGTAGCTCTATGTTCTAACGGTAGCTATCTTATAGCGGTAGCTCCAATATTTCAGTAGACTTAACTGTATCAGTCGTTGTGAGCTGTAACGGTTGCTTAGCTTGTAACGATAGATGATAACAGTTTGTTTGACCATTCACTTGGCAGAATGTGTTAAGTCATAGTATAAATATATCTGATAATTCCAAAGACGTAATTTAAGCATAATGAAAGAAACAACATATATTAAAGTATATTTGGAATGTATTAAGCATAATCAAGATATAAATAAAGAATGGTTGGGATTATCAAAACAAAATAAAGCCACTTAATTCCCAGAGGGTTTAACAATCTTCCCCTTTTTGATAATCACAACTTATGGCAAAAAAAAATATATCACAGTATGATATCAACAGTATAGGATCAGAGAAAGAAAAAAAAATCTCAGTAATTGATATCAAACAATAAAATTTTATCAGAGGAGAAAGAAAAACACAAACAAGATTCTTTAGTTTGAGAAGATTCATATATTCCTCCCCCTATCAGTTTAACTACAGGATTCTCCTCCAAAGTTGTGATTTTCTCCCCCTTTGTCCCCTTAGGTGAACAACATTCTCTCTCTCTCTCTCTGGGTACATCTCTCAATAATTTCGCCCCCATTGTGATTAACAAAAAGGAGGGTATCAGAGAGAAAAGAGAAGGATGAGGAAATAAAATAGACAGAGTAAAATAGACAGTGAAGAGTGGAATGAACTATGTGTTTGATAAGCCAAAAGATACAGTGGGAAAATAAAAAAAGTACAAAAATACAATAGAATCCCATGAAAAATGAAGCTAGAAGCACTCAATCATCCTCTTGAATAGGTGTTTTTCCCGTGTGATCATCATAGGGTTCAGAGGTAGAGTCAACAGGCTTGCGAATTCTGGAAAGAACTACTGGTGGATCAGCAACTGATATAGTACCAGATCTGTAATCTGAGCCCCTCTGAGTGAACATCGGTGTCAGGCTCTTGATAGCTTGAACGAGAGTTAGTTGAGGAGTACTCCCAGAGGCAGATGGTGGAAGGGCAGGTGGTACAATAACTAGCCGATCATCCACATGTAGGAAAGGCAGCAAGAGATTCCTGAAATCCATGATGATGATTCCACCTCTCTCCATAGTAGAGACAAAATCATCTCTATTCTCAATAAATTTGTCTAAGGCTTGAGTAAGCTTCTCTGAGCTTACTAACCTGTTATTTGAAGGCTTGGGTAACTGGAGTTAATTTCATATTCTCCATCAAAAGCTTGAAATGTTTGGTCAGTTGGTGCTTGGTATAAACCTATTCAAAATAATCATCCACCTTATTTTTGATTGCCTCTTGAGATGCAGTATCTGCCCGCAGGTGATCACGAACAAAACTACTAACTTCCCTAGTGGTAGCAAGAATCTGAGTATCGGATTCACCACTAGGACTGGCCTTAGCCAATTCTTCCTGAATAATAGTCTGGATCTAGTCAAGGTTCACACTGGAGCTATTGGATGGAAGTGGTTTCATTGAGAAGTCCATTGTCTCCATGAAAGATTGAGTCAGACTACTAACTACCTTCTGAACAAGTTTTTCCCGACTGTTCAGATGTTCTTTGACATACTTCATAAAGGCCTCAAACACTTCCACAAATTGTTTGACCACTTCATTGATATATCGAATGTCAGTGTGAACTTGGGTTTGAGAACTCTTCAAAGCAGTCAATGAAGCAATGGATTGTCTAAGAGCAACTACAGCTCCTGTCCAACTCTCAATCTGAGTGTGGCACACCTTACTTTCATCCACCATTTCATTCACAGGACTGGACACACTACATCCAATGGATAAATCAAGGGATTTCTCTAATCTTTTCATCTCTTCAAACATACATTTCTTCATATCTGCCACTGATTCCCTTATTGTTTCTATCAATTCTGCTTTTAAATACTTAAGGTCATCCTTGGTTGCCACATGTTCAGCTATAGTGGGTAAGGTAACTGATTCCTTTTGGGGTTGGTCTTCCTCGTTATAATCTCCATAGGAAAGTCCAAGAATCATATATACGGGATATTATGTCTAACCTTCAATGTCATATAACACTGATACTGAGCCAAGATTCTCCTCCTCACTTGGAACATTCTTCTGAGGTATCTCTTCCAACTATTATTCATGAGGTAAATCTGAAATTTCCTTAACAACCATAGCAGACTCAATAGCCACTTGTTCTGAGTCATTAATGACTCTCGCATTAATAGGTGCTGCTGCGATGTCTTCCTGATCAGCCAAAGTCCTGACTGTACTGACTATTAGATGATTCAAACTGAGCTCTTTTTCAATCTTTTCTTCATCATCTGCTTCACCATCAGCCTCTTTTTCTCCATTAACATTTTGATCAGATTCGGTTGTCTCATCCTCCTCAGAGGTGTCCTTGACAACATACTGGCAGGCTTCTTCCTCTTCTTCTGTAGTCTCTGTATCATTGTCCTTTAAGACAGTTTCTCTTTTTGGTAGTTCTGTTGGAGGGCTGGCTGAACCATAAGAAATAAATTGATGCACAGGACTAGGGGGAAAGTCTGGATCTCCTCCTTCCTCTACTGATGTCTCTTCCTCCTCAGCTTCATCATCACTGTAGACCGGTTCTGGCTCATCTGGTCCAAGACCAGGATCCCTCACATCCTTTGGTCTAGAAGGATGATCCATAGGAGTATACTTGTCATAAATGTTTCCTTCATCATTCACCCATTATTTCTTCCAAGGATTACAGTTGACCTTCATGTATTTACAGATAGTTCGTGTAATACAGAAGTTATCCTTGACCACTACTAGCTCATCCTAAGGTCCAGCTATCTCCTTCACATTCAGCATCACAGAAATTAGTTTTGAAAAAAACAAGCCATTTGATTTTGACATTGGTCTAGTCATCTCTTCTACTTGAACCATAATCAATCTACATAGATTGATTCTCACACTGTGCTTCATAAAATTTAACAAATATATGTCTTGGAATCTCAAAGTGGCAATGTCTCCTCTTCTCGGACTAATAACATGCTGAATAAACTTAAACAAAAGTTTGTCTTCTCCTACCATCTCTACAGCAATCACCTTTCTAGGGATCCCATTCCCTGTGATTTCCAGCAGAGCATCTTCATATTGAAACACATCACTGGTTGACGGTACAGACATTGAGAAGAACGCATAATCTCCTTCATGTGGAACTCTTAAGTTCCTAGCCCATTCATCTAAAGTAAAATATACTTCCTGACCATTTACCACAGAAACCATTCTGCTTTCTTCTTCAGGCTTTTAAAAACAAACAGATTCGTAGAATTTTTTCCCTAGTCTGGGATAATAAGGTCTGTTATTGTTTGCGAATCATTCTAGACATCCTTGTTCTTCTAGTACTCTATGAACTAATGATTTGCTTTCCATCAGCCATTCTACACACACTTCTTTTTCAACAACAATCTCTCTCCTTGAGAGATGCGGGTTTATTGGATTCCTTCGAGCTACACTTCCACTTCCACTTCCACTGGCTTTCGATACCTTATGTCGTTTCGCTTGCGGCTCATCACTCCCATCTGTGACTTGGGGTCTCTTGACGTGGGCCATTGCGGATTTGAGGCTAGGGTTCTGAAGGTTGAGAGTTTTAGGTTAAGGGGATTTGAGCAGATAGGTTCGCAGTGAGATTGAGTGTGTCTAGTTCAAGTTTTAATATCATTTAGGATACATAATTAACATAAATCATAAATAAAATAAATAACTATTCGATGAATTGGCTTTACGGAATTTTAAAACAGCGCGAGATGTACCGGTAAAGTCTCTTAACGGTGAGGTCTTCTATCGGTGAGGTTTCACTAACGGTGAGGTTTCTCTAAAGGTGAGGTTTCTCCAACAGTGAGGTTTCTCTAACGGTGAGGTTTCACTAACAGTGAGGTTTCTCTAACGGTTTATGGATAAGTTATCATTCCTAATTCATTTCTAATGAAACTTAATCTTTCTAAACATAATGGTTTAGTGAAAATATCAGCTAATTGATGTTCAATGCCTATAAACTCAAGTGTTATATCACCTCTTTGATAGTGATCTCTTAAAAGGTGATGTCTAACATCAATATGTTTAGTTCTAGAGTGAGACACAGGGTTCATAGATATATTAATCGCACTAGTGTTGTCACAGTTGATGGAAACATGTTTAAAGTCAAATACACTGTCCAGTAGTGTGTGTTTCATCCACAGAATCTGTGCACAGCAACTACCAACAGCGATGTATTCTGCTTCAGCAGTAGACAATGCAACTGTGTTCCGTTTTTTACTACACCATGATACTAGGGATTTTCCAAGTAAGTGACATGTTCCAGATTTGCTTTTCATATCTAACTTACAGCCAACAAAATCAGCATCTGAATAACTTGTTAAGTCAAATGACTGTCCTTTTGGATAAAACAAACCTAAATTTGCAGTATACTTAAGATATTTAAAAATCCTTTTAATAGAAAGCATGTGTGATTCTTTATGATTAGCTTGAAATCTGTCACACAAACATACACTGAACATAATATCTGGTCGACTAGCAGTAAGATAAAGTAAACTCCCAATCATACCTCTGTAATTAGTTTGAACAATTGGTTTACCAGTTTCATCAATATCCAATTTACAGGTGGTACTCATAGGTATATCACTTTCCTTAATACTATCTAAACCAAAACATTTTAACAAATACTTAGTATATTTACTTTGATTTAAAATAATTCCATCTTTAGTTTGAAAATTTTTAAATCCAAGAAAATACTTAAGCTCTCCCATTAAGCTCATTTCAAATTCATTTTACATAACCTTTAAAAAATCAGTACATAAAGAATTTTTCGAAGATCCAAATATGATATCATCAAAATAGATTTGTACTATTAATACATCTTTTGAAATCCTTTTTATAAAAAGAGTGGGATCACCAATTCCTTTTGAAAATCCTTGTGAGATAAGAATGTTTGACATTATTTCATACCAAGCTCTGGGAGCTTGTTTTAAACCATATAAAGCTATAGAATGTTTAAAAACATGATTTTGAAAATGAGGATTTGAAAAACCGGGTGGTTGTTCTACAAAAACATCTTCAACAATAAAACCATTTAGAAAAGCACTTTTCACATCCATTTGATATAACTTGAAACTCAGATGTGATTCATAATCAAGTAAGATCCTAATATCCTCTAATCTAGCTACAGGTGCAAAGTTCTCCTCATAGTGAATTCCTTGTTCTTGATTGTAACCTTGTGCAACTAGCCTAGCTTTGTTTCTAATGATGTTTCCAGATTCATCAACTTTGTTTCTAAACACCTATTTTGTGCCTATGGTAATAGTTTCCTTAGGTCTTTCTACTAATTTCCAGACTTTGTTTCATTCAAATTGATTTATTTCCTCTTGCATAGCCATTACCCAGAATTCATCATTGATAACATCATTGATATTTTTAGGTTCTAGTTCTGACAAGAAGTCTTGATGTTCAACCTGATTTCTAAGAGAAGTTGTAGTCTGTGTCCCTCTATCAAGATTTCCTACAACAACATCTAAAGGATGGTTATTTAGAGTCCTAGTTGGTCTTGAAAAGGTAGGGCTAGATATTTCAGGTTCATCTACAGGTTGAGGTTCAACAGAAGCAGGGTCTGGAAAATTTCCAGAACTGGATGTTTTAACTACAAGTCCACAGTTTTTATCTTTAAGGTTCAAACTAGAGAGATCATCTTCAAGATTTTCAAGAGTGGTCTTAGGTTAATGTGGATCTGTTTCATCAAATTTGATGTGAACAGATTCTTCCACACATTTGGTTCTCTTATTAAAAACTCTATACGGCTTTTCTGGAAGTTGAGTAACCTAGAAAAATTCCTTCATCACTCTTGGATTCAAACATATCAAGATTATATTTAGTGTTAAGAATAAAGACTTTGCAGCCAAAAACATTGAAGTAGTTAACCTTAGGTTTCCTATGGTTCCATAACTCATAAGGGGTCCTCTTAAGAACAGGTCTGATGAAGACTCTATTAATAACCTAAAAAGCTGTATTTATTGCTTCAGCCCAAAAGTAAACGGGTAGTTCATACTCATTAATCATAGTTCTAGCAATTTCTTGCAGGGTTATATTCCTCCTTTCTACTACACCATTCTGTTGAGGTGTCATTGGGGCAGAAAAATTGTGACTGTAGCCACTGTGTGAGCAGTAAGATTCAAACTCATGATTTTCAAACTCACGACCATGATCACTTCTCAGGGTTTTAATCTTAATTCCACTAAGGTTCTTTACAGACTTGGAGTATTTTATAAAGCAAGAACAAGCTTCACTTTTGTGAGCTAGAAAATATACCCAAGTATATCTATAATAGTCATCTACAAGAACATAGACATAATACTTCCCATTTAAACTAGAAACACTAGAAGGTCCAAACAAATCCATGTGAACCAACTCGAGAGGTTGAGAAGTTGACACTTTTTTTTTGATTTAAAAGAAACTTTATGTTACTTTCCCTTTTGACAGGGATTACAAACTTTGTCTGCTGGAAATTCAAGTTTGGGTAGGTCTTTAACTAAGTTCTTCCTATCCAGTTTTCTAAGTGAATGCACATTACAGTGTCCTAATATTCTGTGCCAAAGCCAAGACTCTTTATGAAAAGCATTTAAACAGGTAATATTTTACTTAGCTAAAGAACTTAAATCAACAGCATAAACATTTTCATTTCTCAAAGCAACAAACACTAAAATATTTTTAGAAGTAAAAACAATGTAAGAATCATTTTCAAATTTAACGTAAAAACCATCATCACATAACTGAGAAATACATAACAAATTGTATTTAAGTCCATCAACAAATAAAACATTAGAAATTAATACTAAGTCAGTGTTACCAATCTGGCCTAAGCCGATGATTTTTCCATTTGAGTTATCACCAAAGGTGACAAAACCTCCATCAACTCTGACTAAGATTTTAAAGCATGAGAAGTCTCCTGACATATGTCTTGAACATCTTCTGTCCAAGTACCAGGTCCTTTTACAGGAGCTCTTTAAGCAGGTTTCCTACAAAACAGAATTAAATAGGAAATGATTTTGGTACCCAGATCTTCTTCGGTCCAGACAGGATAGCCAATAACCCTTTAGGTACCCATATTTGTCTAATCGGTCTCATAAAATTTCTAGAATCAACAGATTTTGATAGATAAATATTATTAGATCCATAACTATGAATATAACTTGTTGAAGCATATGATGTTCCAGAGATAGCTACATTCTGTCCAGATTTAGAAATGAATCTAGTTTGGGTAATTTTCTTTTATCCAGGTTGGTAACCTACACCAGTAGTGTTTTTAGGTGCTATTTTCTTACCTAGAATCTGAGTAAGAGTATCTTTTCCACTGGTAAATTCCTCTAAGTCTTTCTTGAGTTGCTCATTAGATAATTTTAGTTCAGTGTTCTCTTTCAGAAACTGATCATTCATTTCCATTTCAATATCAAGAGCAGATTTATCTTTAACAGTTAAAGCATATTGTTTCTTTAAACCTTTATATTTGTCTTTCAGCTCATTACAAGTTTCTTCTAACATATCACAATATTCAAACAGTTCAGATTTAGAAATGTTATCACATTCAGAATCATCTCCAGAATAATATGAATTAGAAGCAGGAGTTTCTGAATTTACCTCAGCAGTGTTTGTCATAAAGAACATGTTTTCCTTGTTTCTGTGTTCAGTTTCAGAAACTTCAGATTCACTAGAACTGTCCTCGAAAGCACTCCAAGTAGCCTTCATGTCTTTCTTATACTTGTTATCCTTGTATTTATACTTCTTCTTATATTTTAACTTTGGACAGTCTGCTTTTATGTCTCCCTTCCTTTTGCACTCATAACAGATAACTTCATCTGATTTGTCAGATTTCTTCCAATCCTTTTTCCATATCCCTCTGTTGTCATACTTACCTTTATAATTCGATTTTCTGAAAAATTTATTCTTCCTATATAATTTCTTAAATCTTCTAGAAATGTGATCCATCTCAGCATCACTATCAGAATCACTCTCACTATCTTCACACCTTGAACTTTCATTGATAGCCTGATGTTTTTCCTTAACCTTATTCTTTGAGGTTGTAGTTTTGAAGGCAACAGACTTCCTTCTAGGATCATCATCTTCTTCTTTTTTCACTTTGAGTTCATCTTAACACATCTTCAACTTGCCAATTAGTTCCTTGATTGGTAGTTCACCAATTTCACATGATTCTCTAATGGAGACAGAGGTTCCTCTCCATCTTTCATGTAGACATCTCAAAATTCTCATGATTTGTTACTTTGCTGGAACATCCTTTCCCAGAGAAGTCATTGTATTGACAATTTCATTGAACCTGAGATACATATCAGAAATGGGTTCATCAGGCATCATCTTAAAATTATCATACGTAATAGTATAGGTATTCAACCGCATCTCCTTAACATTAGTTGTTCCTTCATGAGAAACAGCTAAGGTATCGCAAATTTCATAAGAAGTTTTACAGGCAGATATTCTATTAAATTCTTCATCACCTAAAGCACAGTACATAGCATTCATAGATTTACAATTATTATTGTAGGCTGTCTTAATAGCTTCAATCCAAGTAGTTCTTACAGTAGTTGGTATTTTGTTTTCAGATTCTATAGCAGTCCAAATATCAAAACCCATGCTCTCTAAATAAATTTTCATCTTGATTTTCCACTGAGAATAGTTAGTGACATTGAAAAATGGAGGTCTATTGGTAGAAACACCTTCAAGTCTATTATCCATGATAGCTAACTATAAGAAAAGATGTTAAAGAGACAAAAATTTAGAAATAACAGAAATTTTAAGAACTTTAAAATACAACTAATATCACAGTTGAAAAACAGAGTACAAAATATTTTAAACAACCTCTGATACCAAATTTTTGTTAGAGTGGATACTCATGAGGGGGGGGGGGGTGAATTTATTTCCAATTAATATTTCTGTTTAAAAACATTGAGTTAAAAATCCCCCAAACAGAATACAGAATTAAACTGTAGTGAATTTATATCACAGTAAATGTTCTGTTAGTTTCTCAATGGATTGATTAGTTCCCAGTTAATTAATCAGTAGACTTGCTTAACCTTTGAAACTAACTTACTGGTTTACAACTAATATAAATACTTGCGAGTTTAATTATCAAAGTATCTATAAAACTATTTTGATTTTAAAGTATTAGCAGCGGAATAAAAGAATAACTTTGAATGATATAGCACTGCAAATATAACCAAGAGGTTCAGTCTCAAGCTGAGACTTAGTCCTCTCAAAGGCTTTTATAAAAAGATGATCCACACCCTGGATCGGGGAAAACAGCAGCAACCAGATTTCCAGGTCCAAGACCTCTACCATAGTTATTCGTGGGAACAAACACAACAGCAACCAGCTGTTCAGGTCACACGACCTCTACCACTATCCCAGTGGGAAAAACAAAAGACAAGTGAGAAGTGAGGATTTACAAATCCTTCAGTTAGAGTATAGGAGACAGTGTGTGTAAAATACAGCATATAACACACACTGCTCGAAACTTAAAAATATAAATCATAGAGCAAATATATTGAGTTTAGAAATGGCTCTTGTGATTAGCAAGCAGTTCTGGACTCCTTTGATTGATCAGAATTTTCTCTAAGTCCTCTTATGGTTTTTTTCTGGAAAACAGAGTATCGTCTGTTTCCTTGAATTCCAGGTATAGAGACAGTCGATGAAGCTCTTGTGATTTGTTCTCGTTCTTAGATCTTCTCTGGTATGCAGTAATGATTTTGTCATGTAGGTTCTGTCGTCTCTTTGCATTCACACTTTGTGTTCTTCCAGCACACTTTGTATTTTGTATGTCTCGTGTATTCTTCTATTTTTCTCTCGCACAGCCTGTGTTCCGTATTTTTATTCGTCTATTCATGCTCTTTTGTAGGAGCATCCTTCCTTTAGTTAAACCACGTTCTTCGAAAAAAGATGATTTAATTTTTGCAGGTATGAGGTACGGTTCCCTGACATCCAACAACACACATTAAAATAAATGTCAGTATCGTAAATATACTAGATATGACCGTTGGTTAGATTAAACAATGATTAAGAAATTAAATAAGTTTCAGGTTCTCTCTCTGGATAGCTCTTGATATCGGTAGATTTGTGTTACGACAGGTCTGAGTATCGGTAGGCATTTGTAACGGTAGACTTGTTTCGGTAGCTACAACTATAGACTTGATCACATCAGTAGTTGTGGACTTGTAATGGTAGTTGTAGCTCTCTATCGGTAGTTGTGGCTCTGCCTTGTATTGGTAGTGGTAGCTCTCTATCGGTATACTTTGCATAACGGTGGAGTTCAGCATATCTGTAGCTGTCAACTTTGCTGTAGCGGTAATTGTTGACTTTATTATGTCGGTAGCTCTATGTTCTGACGGTAGCTCTCTTATAGCGGTAGACTTTGCATAACGGTGGACTTCACCATATCGGTAGCTGTCAACATTGCTGTAGTGGTAACTGTCGACTTCATTGTATCGGTAGCTCTATGTTCTGACGGTAGCTATCTTATAGTGGTAGCTCCAATATATTAGTAGACTTAACAGTATCAGTCACTGTGATCTGTAACGGTTTCTTAGCTTGTAACGGTAGATGGGAACTGTTTGTTTAAGCATTCACTTGGCAGAATGAGTTAAGTCATAGTAAACATATATCTGATAATTCCAAAGACTTAATTTAAGAATAATGAAAGCAACAACATATATTAAAGTATATTTGGAATGTATTAAGCATAATAAAGATATAAATAAAGAATGGTTAGGATTATCAAAACACAATAAAGCCACTTAATTCCTCGAGGGTTCAACAATGGTAATTTTTTTAAAAAATTTAGACATCATATAAATTAAATTATTTGTGTCCCAATAGTGATGCAGTGTTTACCTCATTAAGAAATGGTTTAAATAAATAATTTTATTAAGATTAAAATAAAATCAAAAACATGTCCAATTCATATTGGATGAGTTTATTTCTTCCTTGAGTCGTATTATATTCCACTTTAATATGTTTTGGACCATTATAAACCGATAATAATTATGTAATAAAATAATATTTTCATACATTCTTAAAGAGGGCCTCCCCCCTTATAAATAGACCTCATCATTAACCCTTTCCTCACACCTCCCAAGCCCCCTGTCTCATCCAAACCCTACCAAAATAAGCTCTAAATATCCCTCTCTTACACCCAGAAGCATTAACATTGGCATAAGGCACATCAAAATGTCCATTTGGATCAAATAAAAGGGAGTTAACTGGATTAAAGGTAACGATTTATCATAAATTATTTTCTTTTATTTTACTTCTCCAACCCCTAAACTCTTTTTATTTTATTCTTTTATAAAACCACCAGTATCCTCAATTTAATAGGAATTTTTTATTAGATTTATTCTAACTACACTATGAACACCTCCATCAAATGGGTATAGAACATAATGTATCTATGGTTGGGAATCTAACGCCTCATGAACGGATGATTGGTCGATTATCTCCTATCTCCTCTCATGGTTTCCATTATGATGAACTGTATTTATATATGATATATATATTATGTTAATGATTTATTTATGCTTGTGTATTTTTCATCTAAATTAATCTTTTATGGTTTCCATTATGGGTAATCGCGATAATTACATTTGAGGAAGTGTGGATTACCTCCCCCTCAAAGTGATATGAATCTTTAATTCCATTTGTGGGATGTATAAATGATGGATTTAATGATATAATATTTGATATTTTGGTGTAATTATAATTGTCACGACTAGTCCTCGGGGCCCGATCCATGACTACCCCAAGCCTACCTCCCATGGGTCTGGGGCTTGTTACTAGCACCAAAGGCGTAAAACTAGCAAAAATGGGAAGGCATTGCATTTATATGTAAACAAACGCCACAGAGAAATCCAGTAGAAGTAAACACTAAGTAAATTGAGTTCAAAAGTAAGTACGGAAAGTAAATGGGCCAAAATAATAACCCAAAATTTAATGTAATGTACAACTGGAATGAAAGTACAACAACGGAAAGTAATGAAGCAACATCGAGCCGTCCACTGGATGTCCCCCCTGATGGGTGGGTACATATAGCCTCCTAACCTCCTCGGGTCCAGCAGTCTGCTGCATGTACATCCCGCCCGGTGGTCCACCTACAGGTACCGAATTGCTCCACAAGCCTCAACCACGATCACCGTTGTCCTCCATCTGCATCCAACACAACATAGTGCGAGCATAGCCCTTACAGGGTTGAGTATACGCTACTCAATAGGGCCCCTGAGACCCCCAAAGGTCTCCCAGAATCAACAATGGATAATCCACAAATGAAATATACAATCACGAAGTAACATCCAACAATACTTATGTATATGCTCATACATATACCTAAGTCATCAATTCCAGTTCGGCTCCAACTGCCAAGCTCAAGTTCGATCACGTCCACACAGGATAGTACAACCCAATACACACAGGAAAGAACAACCCAATCCACATAGGGAAGCAAGTCAATCAAATCGAAGATAATGATTGAAAGTCAAGACTCAGCTCACACAGGTATAATTCATCGTAAGGTGATAGAGATGATCATATGTAGCCACTGATTCATCTAATCGGGGTACCACGTAGGATACTAGACCAACTAATCTGTCGGACCGACGTAGGATACAAGACTAGCTACTCTGCCGGACCCACCTAGGATACAAGTACAGATTCAAATACTGTCGAAGCCAGGTAGGATACAAGAACAGTAGTACTGTCAGACCCACGTAGGATACAAGAACAGTAGTCATCTCCGTCGAATCCATAGAGTATTTCAGTATGGTCTTCATTGCTGTTGAAACCATGGAGGATTTCTGTGCATTCATCGTCGCTGCCAAACCCACAGAGGATTTCAGTGTTGTTGTCATCATCATCGCAGTCGCAGCCAGCTCTAGGGTTCCTGCAGATAGCATGCTCGATTCTGGGAGGGTCTGCTCCATGATCCAAGGGTGTTCGATACATCAACTGACACATACGACGATGTTGATGTATCACAAAGTTCTATCTCGACAAAAGGGACTCAACGTGACAGACGGTGTGTCATTAGGACGCCCAGTCTGAGAGATATTGGCTTTTTCGTTCCAGGGGCCTGGGTGGTTTTTAAGTCAAAACCAACCCGACAGCACTCCAAGTGCCTACAAACCTCGAGCGGAGTAAGCCAACAGGTCTTTCTCACTTTGAGGGATCCAACAACGTCGACGACGCGTCAATCGGACCTCTGGAGCTCAAGTTATAAGTGTTTCCACTCCGAGGGCCCGGTTGGTATCGTGTTCGAACCAACCCAGCCGTAAAAAAAGTTATCTTAAACATTGAGTGTAATATTCCGAAACGACTGTCTCAATCCAAGGATCACATCGCAATTGATGGTGCGTCGATCAGAGGTCTCTAGCCCAAGTTACTGGCATTTAAACGAACCTGTCTGGTTTTAGGGGGTTTTGGGCCCCCACCGGCGCGTCCGAAGACCCCATGGGTCGGCATGAGCCGGGATGACCCGAATCGAGTCCGGCCCACTAGGGCGCGGCACGGCCCTACCGGCACTGCCCAGCCCGGTGCAACCGATCCGACCTAACGCGGGCGCGCCCTGCGTGGCAAGCGGCTCGGCTGTTTGGCCGAGTGAGTTGCAGAGGGGGGGTGCATCCCTCCTTGAATGCAGAAATGGACCCCATCGGGGGAGGGGGGCACCTCTTAGCTAGCTGGGGGTTACGACCCCTAGTCCCTCCGAAATGGCCGGCCCGACTGGCTGGCCGATACTGCCCCTGCGGGACCCCGTGGTCCCGCCACTCCAAAGAACTGGCGGCCAGTGGTTCCTGCAGCCCCTCCTTGCACCGCCGCGGCATCAAGCTGCGGCCTTGTCCGAGCGGAGCGGCGCGAAGGCACCCCACCCCTCCGCCGTGGCCTGCCTCTGGCCCCGGCTTCTTTCTCCCTCAACAGCGCGGGGTGATGGCACCACTTTTCTTCACCATGTTCCTCTTTGTTTCCGCATGGTGTCGTTGCACCGTGCTGCCTTTGTTTGTGCCGCAACAAGTACAACAACAAAGAGGGAGGAGGGTCGGCCGTGTTCGTGCGGTTTGACCTCCTCCCATTATAATTATAACAGGTGGCCCAAAAATTAAAATAACATCGAAAAACCAAGGAAAAAATTAATTCATTAAATTTGAACTCAAACCCCTACCTTGATGAAGTCTTCAAACGGGGTTCCTCATGGGAAAAGGACGTCGTGGAAGACATCGTCACGGAAGACGGCGTCGTGGAAAACAACGTCGCGGAAGACGGCATCATTGTTTGCCCGAAGAAGGATGCGACACGTCATCATTCTCCGAAGAAGGTGTCTCTTACCGGCAACAGAGAGGAGAGGTGACAGAATGGTGATTCCCTTGCGGTGAAGGAGTTCTTCGTCGTAGACTCGGTGTTCTTCGCATTCTTTGATGAGGAAGAAGATGTTCATGAGAGCGTAAGAGTCCTCTCCTTTATTCCGCACAACGAATCAACCCCCAATAAAATAAGACATTGTCTTATTTTATTAACACACACGCATGCCAAAATTAAATTTGAAATTTATAAAGATCTCATTCAATTAACTAAATTAATTGAAGAGACTTTAACAATCCATTAAATTGGGAGAGTTGACTTGTCAATTAAAAAGGGGGTGCGGGTGTGTTACACAATTAAATGTACGAGGGAGGTTTTAAGGAATTTGAAGAGGTGGGGATCGTGTGGGCCCCACCACACTATTATCCTACCAAATAGTGTTAGGATGTAGTTGGCCCCACTCCAAAATCCATTCTTTGGTTAAAACTACATAGAATAGAAAATAAAAATTTTAGCACATTTTTTTATTTCATTACATAGTTAACCCATTTTATTTAAGTAACCTCACCCGAGTAAACGCCACTCTAGAAAAGGTGTTCCTAAGCAATTACCGGCGCTGTAGTTTCATTAGTGCCATCAAATTACGATTTCGAGTACCAGTTCAAAGGTTAGAAAAACCCACTAGTTCTTTCACTGAACGTACCCAAGAAAAACTTCGGAAAATGATTCCGGGAAAACCGGGCCTCAGAATCAGGTTCCGTCAGAAAATACGTACACGTAAAATAAAAAATAAAATTAAGAAAAAATATCCTTTGAAATTTATGGGTCTTTGCATTATTACCACCTTTGGGATTTACGTCCCTCTAAAGATACATCACAAACTAGGGAAAACAATGGGGGCACTGAGCACACATCTAAGCCTCCCACTCCCAAGTGCTCTCCTGGAGGTTCCCGTGCTGCTATCTGATGCACACTAGAGGAATCGACCGCCCACGTAGGACTCGCTCTTGTCGATCCTCGATCTCTGCCGGGACCTCCGCAAAAGTCTCCCAATAGTCAATGTCCAACTCCCCATGGTTGATGATATGTGTCGCGTCATGCACGTACCTCCTCACCTGAGATACGTGGAAGACGTCGTGGACCCGGTGCAACTAAGGTGGTAGAGACAGGCGGCAAGCCACCTCGCCTATCCTACTGAGAACCTGGAATGGTCAAATGAAGCGCAGAGATAACTTGACGCCTCAGAAAAATCTCTGTAATCCATGTCGAGATGAGACATGAAAGAAGACGTGGTCACCATCCTCGAACTCTAGTGGTATCCACCTCCTATCAACATAAGACTTCTTTCGGCTCTGAGCTATCCTCATCTGCTCCTGAATGAATTGGACCTTCTCTGTCATGGCTTGGACCATATCTGGTCCCACAAGTGCTGACTCCCTAGGGTCTTTCTATCATAGAGGTGATCTGCAAGGTCGGTCGTACAATGCCTCGTATGGTGCCATCCCGATGGTGGAGTGTTAGCTGTGATTGTATGTGAACTCCACCAAGGGTAGGTGGTCCTCCCAGTTGCGACCAAAGTCGAGGACACATGCACGGAGCGTGTCCTTGAGAGTCTGAATTGTCCTCTCCATCTGACCATCCATCTGAGGGTGAAAGGTGGTGCTCAGTTGTAGCTGCGTCCCGAATGCCTCCTGCAACCCCTTCAAAAGCCAGGAAGTAAAGAGAGCATCTCGATCGAAGATGATAGATGATTGAACACCATGAAGAAATAAAATCTCTTGAATGTAGAGGCATCCCATGCTCTCCACTGAGCCCTTCTCTCTGATGGGTAAGAAGTGGGCCGACATAGTGAGTCGGTCGACAATCACCCAAATGGAGTCATCACCTCTGGAAGTATGTCGAAGTCCAGTCATGAAGTCCATATATATCACATCCCACTTCCACTCCATGACCTCCAAGGGCTTCACCAAGACTGCTGGTACATGGTGCTCCGCCTTCACCTACTGACAGGTGAGGCATCGAAAAACGAACTCATCTATAGCCTTCATCATACCCGGCCACCAGTGCTGTCGTCTGAGATCCTGGTACATCTTCGCCACTCCTAGATGTACCTCTAAAGGGGAAGTGTGAAACTCCCTCAGCACCTCCTCCTGTAAAGCAGCTGGTACCATGGTACTCCTCTGAAAATGACGACGTGCTCTCCTCCATAGAAAAACCATCAGGTGCCAGTCCTGAGGATATCTATGCAAGCCGTTTCTCACAGTCAGTGTCCCTATGTTGTGCCTCTCTGACCCGCTGCATTAGTGGAGGAGTGATGGTGATTGACTGAAGAAAGGCTTCTTCATCTCAATCCATGAAGGATATCTGCAAAGTGGCTAGCTACATCGTCGCCTCCCCGAGTAGCTGAATGCTTGTCCTCCTGCAGAGAGAATTGGCTACTACGTTCTATTTTCCAAGAGTATAGACTATATCAAAGTCATAGTCATGGAGGAACTCTATCCATCACCGTTGTCTCAGATTCAGGTCTTTTTGTGAGAAAATGTACCTGAGACTCTGATGGACAGAGTAGACTGTAAAGCGCTCGCCCATCAGATAGTGTCACCACATCTTTAGAGTGAATACCACTGCTACTAACTCCAGGTCATAGTTAGCGTAGTTATGCTCATGGAGCCTTAACTGACGTGATCCATAAGAGATCATAGCCCGCTCCTACATCAGGACACATCCGAGTCCTTTCCCTGATGCATCTCAGTAGACTACGTACCCCACACCCTCCTCTGGTTGCCTCAAGATAGGTGCGCTGGTCAATCTCTATCTAAGATCATGGAAGCTCTGCAGATATCTATCTGAACACATGAAGGTTTCCCCTTCTTCGTCAATGCTGAAAGTGGTGCCGCCACTCTGGAAATTTCTGGCACAAATCTCTGGTAGTACAATACTAGACCCAATAAACTCCACACCTATGTCATTATCCTTGGTGGCTCCCAAGCTAGCACCGCCTCGATCTTCGCAGGGTCCACCACAACTACCACCTCAGAGATGACATGTCCCATGAAGTGGACCTCACATAACCATAACTGAAACTTCGAGAGCTTACCATAAAGCTGGTGCTCTCAGAGTGTGTCCAGTACAACCTGCAAGTGGTAGGTGTGCTCATCCTCAGTGGTCGAGTATATCAATATGTCATCGATGAAGACCATGACAAATCGATTGACGTATGGCTGAAAGAACATGTTCATGAGACTCATAAACACTGATGGAGCATTGGTTATGACAACTAGAATAACCAAGAACTCATAGTGGCCATACCGATATCTGAAAGCCATCTTATGAATTTCCTCGTCCCGAACTCTAAGCTGATGATAGCCTAACCTGAAGTTTATATTCGAGAACCACCGTGCTCCCTTGAGTTGATCGAAGAGGTTGTCAATCCTCGATAGCAGATACTTGTTCCTCACGGTCACCTAGTTCAAGCGCCGATAGTCGACACACAGTCGCAAGCTCTCATTCTCCTTATTTGGGAACAAAATTGGGGAAGCCTAGGGTGAAGCACTGGGTCAGATAAATCTCATTCCATGCAAGTCCTCCAGCAGTACTCGTATCTCTCGAAGCTATGCGGGAGAGACCTGATATGCTGTAGTGGATATCGGAGCTCTCTCGGGGTACATGTCAATATAAAACTCTTCCTCTCTGTTAGGAGGTATTCATGGAATGTCGTCAGGAAAAACGTCTGCCTACTGATCCACCACTACAGGAAAACTCGGACTCTGCTAATCAACTGCTTCTAGGATGAGGCTAGCAAACTGATGAGTGATGGGATTTCCTCTCCTCTGCATGAGTCCATCCTGCGCTGCAAAGGCTCCCTTCTTGCCGGTGAAGGTGAACCTGCTCTCGTCGGTACGGACACACCGCACATTGCGCCTAATACAGTCAATCTGAGCATGGACTGTAGATAACCAATCAATGCCCAAGATGATGTCGTAAGGCCTCGACGCCGCTACAAGTAGATCCAAGCCAAAGTTCTCACCTCCTAGAGTAAGCTCACATTACCGACACTAGTGCATTATCATCGAGTCTACTCACATAAGACTCTATAGCTGTAAAGATCGAGCCAACGGCTCTGTAGGAATCTATGAGCTCCGAACAAGGGTATAGACAATAAAATAATGACTCACTCCTGTGTCTATAATAACTTTTTCAAGGGTGGAGTAGACACAAATAATACCTAGAATCATCTCTGGTGCGCCGTGGTCGTAGGCCTCCGCTGCCTGAAGATGGGACTGCCTTTGCCCGCCAGCTCCCTGTGGTCATGGTGGACCTCTTGGTGGAGTTGGTAAAGCCTCAAAACATCGCCTCCCATCCGCTACTCGGTCAGCTCATCTGCCTTGTCCGCCTGCTCTCTGCGGACCTCCACGGTCGAACCTCTGCCTCTGCCTGGGTGGCCCCTAAATCATCTACTACTCCTCTGCACGGCGGGTCGGGCAGTCACGAGCCATGTGACCCTGCCCACCGCATGCGTAGCACTGTCTAATCCTCATAAGGCTGGCTCTATAACGTGTGCCCCACAACTCTGAGCCAGTGTCCTGAGGTCGTCTGCTTGATGGTCTGGCCTGCCTGGAACCCTCTGACATCCGTCGACTGTCATCTACAGACGAATCTTGCTATGTGCCGCCCTGCTGTAAGTCTCACTGCTGGTGTAGGCTCAGTAAAAAAGCTCTCTATGATAAGGGCTCTCTCCAGTACTCCTACCTATATCAGAATGCTGAGGGAGATCATCGATGCCCTGATCTCATGCATCAGTCCCTGCTCAAAGGTCTAGGCCCGGATGAATGGGTCACATACCATGTCCGTCGAATAGCACGTGAGATCGGTAAATCTCGCCGAGTACTGGGCGACCATCATGCTTCCATGCCGTAGCTGTACTAGCTCCTTGATGCACACCGCATGAAGGGTGGCTGGGAAGAACTCTGAGCATAAGAGGATCTCAAAGACCATCCAGAGGAGAGATGCCTCATCATGCACCTAAAGCATCAAGCTCCACCATCTTTCTATTGCTTCGTGCAGGAGGATCGCTGCATTGATCACCATGAGGTCAGCTGGTGTCCCCACAAACCTGAAAAATTGAACTATAGACTCTAGCCAATCCTCGGCTGCCTGAGGGTCCATCTCCCCACGGAACCTGGGTTGTCTCTAACGTTGAAACTCATAGTGTGCACTAAGGTGACGTGCACTCTCAGTGACTGAGGCTGGTGGCATCGGTGGCTCGGTGGGTAGAGGTACTGTCGGTGCCTCCGCTATAAAAGGGCCCTGTACCAAGGCCTCACCGCTCGGTGGTCTGTTGTCTCACACAAAGATCTGAACCCTAGCTGGCTGCCATCATGGTGCCATCCTAAAAAGAGACTAGTGCACCATGGTCAGTACAGTATACCTGGTGAGCTGACACAAATTAATCCTAATGAAAATTTTTGAGACACACATGCAATCAATGTTTTCATGTAATGAGTCGGATATCAGAAGTTAGGGTCCTTGTGTATGGATATATCGGTCACCACACCAACACTAGACTCCGTGGACTGATAACCACACACAATACCCTTAACAATATTTCTTTACATAGAATAACGGTCAGAGTCCTGAGTTCTGCAGTAGAACCGAACTCCTCTAATACCAATTTTTCACGACCCGTCCTCGGGGCCCATGCCGTTACTACCCCAGGCCCACCTCCCATAGGCCAGGGACTGGCGAATAGCACCAAAAGCATAAATCCCGACAAAAAGGGGAAGGCATTGCCTTTATAAGTAAACAAACACTAGAGATAAAGCCAGTAGAAGTAAACAATAAGTAAAATGAGTTCAATAGTATGTACAAAAAGTAAATGGGATAGAATACAAACCCAAAACTGAAAGTAAAATACAACTGGAAAGAAAGTAAAACAACTAAAAGTAAAGCAGAAACGTCAAGATTTCCACTAGAAGTCCCACCTGGAGGGTGGGTACAGATAGCCTCCTTAGCTCTTCGGGTCCAGCCATCCACTCCGTGTACGTCTTGCCCAATGGTCCACCTACAGGTACCGACTTCCTCCACAATCCTCAACCATGATCAGCGTTGTCTATCATCTACTTACAACACAACGTAGTGTGGGTATAGCCTATCCATGGGTGAGTATACGCTACTAAATAGGGACCCCGAGACCCCCAAAGGTCTCCCAGAATCCACAAAGGATAATCCACAATGGAAGGATACAATCACGAAGTAACATCCAACACTACTTCGGTATATGCCCATACATATACCTAAGTCATCAATTCCATTTCGGCTACAACAACCGAGCCCAAGTTCGATCACACCCACACAGGATAGTACAACCCAATCCACATAGGAAAGCACAACTCAATCCACATAGGGAAGCAAGTCAATCATATCGATGATAATGATTGATAGTTAAGACTCAGCTCACACATGTATACTTCTTCATAAGGTGATAGAGATGATCAGATGTAGCCAATGATTGATCTAAGCTAGGACCCGTGTAGGATATCTGACCAGCTAAGCTGTCGGACCGACGTAGGATACAAGACCAATTACTTGTCCGGAACCACGTAGGATACAAGTACAAAGTCAAATACTGCCGGACCCACGTAAGATAAAAGAACAGTAGTACTGCCAGACGCACATAGGATACAAGAACAGTAGTCATCACCATCGAACCCACAATGTATTTCAGAATGGTCATCATTGCTGCTAAAGCCACGTAGGATTTCAGTGCAGTCGTCATCGCTGCAGAACCCACAAAGGATTTTAGTGCAGTTTTCATCGTCGTCGCAGCCGCATCCTGCTCTAGGGTTCCCACACACAGCATGCTCGATTCCGAGAGGGTCCCATCCATGAGCCAAGGGGGTCGATACATTAATATACACGTAGTCCGCATTTGATTTATCCCAAAGTTTTTTCTCAAAAAAAAGGACTCAACGTGACGGACGACACGTCAATCCAACACCAGGTCTGAGAGTTATTGGATTTCTCGTTCTAGGGGCCCGGTTGGTTTTTAAGTAAAAATCAACCCAACCGCACTACAACTACATCCAAATCACAAGAGGAGTAAGCCAAAAAGTGTGTCTCACTAAGAGGAATCCAACAAAGTTGACGACATGTCAATCAGACGTCCGGAGCTCAAGTTATAAGTGTTTCCGCTCCGAGGGCCCAGTTGGTTTCCTGTTCGAACCAACCAAACCATACCCAAACGTCTCAGAATAATTCAATGTAAAATACTGAAATGAACGGCTTGACCCAAGGATCACATCACAACTGACGGTGTGTCGATCGGAGGTCTGTAACCCATGTTACAGGTTTTTAAACGAACCTGTCTGGTTTTAGGGGGTTTTGGAACCAGCCAACCTGGCCCACTAGGGCGCAGCCCGGCCCGGCCCGGTGCGGCTAATCTGGCCTGACGTGGGTACATCCCGAGTGGCCTGCGACACAGCCATTTGGCCGAGTGGGATGTGGAGGGGGGCGCTGCCCCCCTTGAATGAAGAAACGGTCCCAATGAGGGGGGCCCGCCTCTTGGCCAACCGGGGGTTATGACCCCCGGTCCTTCTGAAACGGCCGGCCCGACTGGATGGTCGGTGCTGCTGCCGCAGGACCCCGTGGTCCCGCCCCTCCGATGTGCTGGTAGCCGGCAGTTCAGGCTGCCCCTCCTTGCACTACCGCGTCTTCATGTCGCGACCTTGTGTGACATGTGCAGCATGACGGCTCCACGCCCCTCCGTCGCGGCCCAGCTCCGGCCGCGGCCTCTTCGTTGTTCTCCGGCGCAGCACGATGGTGCCATGCTCTATACTGCCACCTGCATACGGCCCCGACTTCTTTCATCCTCAACGGTGCGGCCCGACGGCACCACACTTCTTCACCGCGTTCCTATTTGTTTCCACGTGGTGCCGTTGCACCGCGTTGCATTTGTTTGTACTGCAACATGTACAACAACAAAGAGGGAGGAGGTTCGGTCGTGTTCGTGCGGTCCGACCTCCTCCTATTATAACGATAACAGGCGGCCCAAAAATTAAAATAACTTTGACAAAGCAAGCACAAATTTAATTCATTAAATTTAAACTCAAACCCCTACCATAATGAAGTCGTCGAACGTGGTTCATCGCGGGAAAAGGACGTCGTGGAAGACGGAATCGCAGAAGATGACGTTGCGGAAAACGGTGTCGCGGAAGGCGGCGTCGGTATTTTCTCGAAGAAGGATGCGGCGCGTCGTCATTCTACGAAGAAGGCGTCTCTTACTGGCTGCGGAGAGGAGAGGTGACAACACGATGATTTCCATGCAGTGATGGAGTTCTTCATCGTAGACTCGGCATTCTTCGCGTTCTTCGACGAGGAAGAAGATGTTCTTCAGAGTGCAAGAGTCCTCTCCTTCTTTCCACACAACGAATCAACCCCCAATAAAATAAGACATTGTCTTATTTTATTAACACACACATATGAAAACATTAAATTCAAAATTTAATAAGATCCCATTCAATTAATTAAATTAATTGAAGATCATTTACCATTCCATTAAATTGGGAGAGTTGACTTGTCAATTAAAAAGTGGGGTGTGGGTGTGTTACACAATTAAATGAACGAGGGAGGTTTTATGGAATTTGAAGGGGTGGGGATCGTGTGGTACCCACATCACTATTATCCTACCAAATATAGTTAGGATGTAGTGGGCCCCACTCCAACATCCATGCGTGGGTTAAAACTACATAGAATAGAAAATAAAAATTGTCGCACTAATTTTTATTTCATTCATTAGTTAACCCATTTTTTTAAATAACCTCACCCGAGTAAACACAGCTCCAGAAAAGGTGTTCCTAAGAAATTAATGGCACTGCGGTTTCATTGGTGCCATAAAATTTTGATTCCCATCACCAGTTCAAAAGTTAGAAAAACATGCTCATTCATTCACTGAACGTACCTGAGAAAAACTTCGGAAAATGATTCCGGGCACACCGGGCCTCAGAATCAGGTTCCGTCAGAAACTGCATACTCGTAAAATACCAACGAAAATTAAGAAAATATTTTCATTGAAATTTATAGGTCTTTAAAAAAATATAACTTTGTATAATTATGTTTTAATTCCAGTAAAATAAGAAATCGAAATGAAAGTAGCGTTCATGCGTACGTACGGCTTACCGTCTCCATGAATGGTGCATTTCATTTCTTACCTCAAAATAAAATGTATCATTATAAATACATGTATATACTGAATATATATGATATATATGATATATAAATTATGAATATAATTCTGGATATAATGAACTTTTTACCACGTAAACCACTAGTAATTATAAGAAGTCCATTTTTGACTCAAGTACCAAATATTGACAAAATGACCTTTATTAACATAAATGATTAAATAATGGTTATAACTTGGTAAAAAGTGATATAAAAGAAATAAAAACTTGAAAAATTATCTTAAGAAATTGAAATAAACATTAGATTATTATTTGAAGTATTAAAGAATGAACGGGTCATGTCGGACACAAGGTAAGGGACTACGTCTAAATGTCCTTTCATTGAGGCATATTTTGACTCAATACATGAATTTATTCTATACACTTTACAAACACCTTTTAAATTTTCTTTCAGTCAAAGGGAATCTTTTTCTACAAAGTGTTTTACTAAATGAAAAAAAATTGATTATTATTAATATAAGCGGTGACAAAGACCTTTATGCCACCACTTGTTTTATTTGATCTTTTCTTCCTTAACAACCTATGATATTTTTAAAAAGAATGTAAATACAAATTACTCTTTTAGATATATTCTTATTGAAAATGGTTTGGATAATGGGTTGATTATATCAATATGTTTAAATGATATATTTTTATTGAAATTGGAAATGTTATATTTCTTTTATGTTTGATTTATATGTTATGAATATGTTATGGTTCTTGGGAATTGTTATGTATATGGGTGGTTCCATGATAAACATAGGGCGTGTGAGCCAAATATTGATCTCCAATGTATTGGGTAACATGATGGAGGTAAATGTGAATTTCTCTCTTAAGTTATTTATGGAATACACTATGATGGTTATTTCAAATGTTACTCCCAACATAGCTATGAAAACTACAATGTAAGAATGTTATGATTTCCACAAGTTACCTTTATGATTTATATTTTCTATGTGTTATTCCTAAATCATATGATTTCATGAGGTATTTTAAAGAGCTTATGTTATGTATGAAATGATGAAATACTATTGTATTTAATTGTTTAATACTCTTAATGAGCTTTTTATGCTCATCCCAAATTTTGAAATGTTTCTCACAGGTCCTAAAGATAATTAGTGTCAAAGATGGGATCTCGGAAAAGTAATGCTGTATAAAACTTGGGATTAGAAATGACACTTTTTATCAAGATTTGTTATTATATGAAAAAATTTTAAATGAGTAGAATTGTCTACGTTGTAATTTTTGAGATATAATGTAATAGTTAAGGCCTAATTATCTAAACCTCTAAACCTGAAAAGACACCAAATGTGAATTATTAATTTAATTCAAGATTATGTAATGCTTAAATCTGGGTCCTTATAGATTGTATCAATGGACGGTTTAAATAACATTAATAGTTATGATATTATTAAATTAATATATATAAAATAATATATGTTAATATTGAAATGATAGTATTTACATATTACCATGTTTCCTCACCTTGGATATATTTGTTTTTGGAATTGTTATCTGCAGAGGAAACATGGAAGCTATGTTGGGATGACATCAGGAGGAATGAAAACCTCTAAATCAGCAACATGAGATGGTCGAAATCAGAATGGAATAATTTTTTTCAGTGATTACACAATTGAGTTAGGCAATAAATAGTGGTGGTATCCATGCAATAGATCAGTTAGATCAACCACAGAGGAACATGTCATTAGTGGAGCATTTCATGAGGCATCATCCCACATCATATTGAGGATCATATGTTCATGTGCTAATGTCATGGGGTGTTTATAACATCAAAAGTTTAGTCTTTCTATTATCCATTTTTAAGGCAAACCAGATCAGTGGTGGTCGATAGTGAAAAATATCAGGGATAGTGGTGATATAGATTCTCTTGATTGTGATGAATTCGAAGGTATGTTTCTTGAGAAATATTTTCCTATGATGGTTTGTCTTAGGATGGAAAAACAATTCCTAGAATTGAGGTAGGAGGATGATGTAATGGCTGATTAGGAAGCGAAATTCACTTGATTGGAAAGGTATGATTACATTTTCATATGATATATTTATATTAAAATCTACCATTTTTACTTAGGATTAATGCCAATGTATTTATGGGAGTTAACTTATCTTGAGTTCAAAAGTTATGAAAAACATGTTTTATGTGAGGAGAAGGTGGAAATAGAGTTAGATGCTGACCAAGTCTTCTTTTAAAAATAACAGAAAAAGAGGGATATGTGGTACACTAAAGGGAAGGTCTATTCAAAAAAGACTGATGGTATAAAACATAAGTTTACAATTTTTGAAAATTGTGGTAAAACACTATCTGGGGAATGCCTTTTGAATTATGGTAAATTCTACCGATGTGGTAAAATGGGACATAAGGTGAATAATTTCACTGAAAATGAGCAGGGTAATGTTTATAAAAAATATTATTTATAATCAATAAAATGTTTTAATTGAAATTAAATGGGTCATAATGAAATGAGTGTCCAATGATAAAATAAAATGAGGTAAATAAACCAGACTACATGTAGAAAGGGGTGGTAAAGTCCTTTGAAACTACATTAGCATATGTTGGGCCATCAAATGAAGTATTATGAGGTACATTATTTTTTTGTTCAGATCATGCCAATGTGTTGTTTTAATCAGGGTTTGCACATTCATTTTTCAAAAAATTTCTAGTAAATTGGGAATTCCATATCATGATATTTATCATGACTTTATTTTAAAAACACCTGCATGAAATTTTGAAACAAAATGATATTATATGAACCTTTTTGTCCAAATGTTAGGAAAGAATCTACCTAAAAACCTTATTCTTTTGTCTCTAGTAGAGTTTGGTGTTATTTTGTGTATGGATTGGATTTCTGTTTAACATACTAAGATTCACTACAGAGTGAAGGATGTTTCTTTTCAGAAAGATTTTCATTTTGAGTAATGGAGTGAACCCTTAATTTTTATAACATATCAAGAAGATGAGATACTAGTAAAAGTTGGAAATGAATGTTACCTTGCTAATATTTTTTAAAATAAATGAACAATTCAGATTAATGATGTGCCAGTGGAAAATGAGTACATTGATGTTTTTGCTGATGAGTTGTCTGGTATTATACCGGATTAAGAAGTTGAATTTATTGTTGACTTAGTTCATGATTCTAATCCAATTTCAAAACCCCCTTATAGAATGGCTCAAATTTAACTTTTACAGTTAAATAAGAAATTGCATGAGTTATTTGATAATGGTTGCATTTGACCTATCACATCACCATATGGTTATCTTGTCTTTTTTGTTAAAACTAAATATTGTTCAATGAAACTTTTACTTGATTATAGATCATTGAATAAAATCATTGTTAATAATAAGTATCATTTTCTTTATATTAATAGTTTTTTTATCAGATCCAAGGAACTAATTATATTTTGTTGATTGGCTTGAGGTCTGGTTACCATCAGCTGAAAGTAATGGAAACCAACATTCCAATGACCGCGTTTCATACTAGATAAACAATTATAAATTTTTAGTTTTTTATTTTGGTTTATCCAATCCACCATCTTTATTCATGGATCTTAGGAATAGAATTTTCCGTGAGTTATTGGATATGTTTCTGGTTGTGATCTTTGATAATATTTATGATTATTATAAATTTAAAGAGGATCATAAAAGGAATTTAATGGTTTTCTTGCAATCTTTAAAAGAAAAGATTCAATTTGGGACATTCATAATGTGTTAGTCTTGGTTTCAAAAACATTCATTACTTGTTAACATTATTTCAAAAAATGAATAAATGTTTATCCTACCAAAACAAAGGTTTTTTAAGAATTGCAAAGACCCAAAATATATAACCAACATTCATAGTTTTCTAGGATTGGAAGGATATTATCAGATGTTTTTTCAGAATTTTTCAGCTTTATCTAGTCTAATGACTAAGTAAACTCGAAAATGTGTTATTTTTTGTTGGACAAAAGAATGTGGTGGTTGTTTTCAGGTATTGAAAAGAAGATTGGTGAATTCCCTCTTTTTGGCACTACCTTCTTGAAATTGTGAAGTTTTTATTTTTAGTGATGCTTCGTTGAAAAGACTTGGTTGTTTCCTTCTATTGAATGATCAGGTAATTTCTTATTCCTCACGATAGTAGAAACCCCATCAGTTAAAATACACTACCCATGATTTGGAATTATTTGATGTTGTATTTTCATTAAAATTTTGGAGGAATCATTTTTATTGAGTAAAATTTCAAATATATACTGACAAAAAAATCATGAATTTTATATACAGTCAGAATGAGTTGAACATGTGATGGAGGATATGGTTGGAATTAATCAAGTATTATGATTTCACGATTCTTTACCATTCAGGAAAAGCATATAAGGGGGCTCATGGTTTGAGTTAATAAATTGATGATTCATTTACCATGATATGTTTCGAATAAGATCCTTTGTTTTTTGATTTGAGGAAATTTGGAATAGAAGTTGTTGGTACAGGAAATTCATCTATTTTGTTTTATGTGTCAGTTAAAACAACTCTATAAGATAGAATAAATAAATCACAGAATGAAGACAATGAGTTGTAAAAAAAGTATGTTGGTTCAGGAGGGAAAGTTTCCTTAATTTAACATTGATAATGATTGTGTTTTGAGGTTTGGGAATAGATTATGCATTCCTGGTGATTCACTAGTGAAGAATGAGTTATTATGTGAAGCTCATAGTTCCTTGTTTTCTGTTCATCTTGACAGTACTATGTTGTACAGAGATCATTGGAGGTATTACTGGTGGGATGGAATGAAAATATATATTTCTGATTTTATAGTGAAGTGTTTGACATGTCCACAGGTTTAATAAAATCAGCAGTTACCAAAATGGAAGCTTCAGTTTTTACCGATGCCAGTGTGGAATTGGGAAAAATATGTCCATGGACTTCATTGTGGAATTACCAAATACATCTCGAGGTAATAATGAAAGCTGGGTTATTGTTGATCATTTGACTAAATCTTATCATTTCCTTCCTATTAGAGATACTTGGTCTATAGATCATCTTTCTCAGTTTTATGTTACAGATATTGTACAGTTGAATGGATTTCCCCTATCTATTGAATTTGATCGTGATCCCAGTTTTACTTCTATCTTTTGGAATGTTTTTTAGAAGTCGTTGGGTTCTGAATTAAATTTTAGTATAGATTTTCATCTGCAATCAAATGGGAAATTAGAATGGACAATTCAAACCATACAGGATATGCTACGTTCATGTTCACTAAATTACTAGGGATGTTGGGACCAACAAGTTTTTTGACTGAATTTTCTTATAATAACAGTTTCCATTCTAGTGTACAGAATGCTCCATTTGAGGAATTATATAGGATGTAGTGTTGAAATCCAGATTTTTGGGACAATATAGGTGAAAGGAAAGTAATGGGACCATATTTGGTAGAATACATGGTAGAAGAGGTTAAGTAGATTCAGAATGTCATTGAAACAACTCAGAGTAGGTTGAGAAGTTATGCGAATAATCAGAGGAAGGATCATTCTTTTGTGATAGTGTATCTTGTCTTTCTCAGTGTTTCTCCACGGAAAAGTGTGATGCGTTTTTGTATGAATGAAAAGTTGAGTCTGAGGTACATTGAACCTTATGAAATCATGGATAATGTTGGATAAATTACTTACAGGGTGGCTTTACGTCCATGTTTATCCCAAGTACACATTGTTTTTCATGTTTCAATGTTGGGGTCCAGATCCAGCTCATGTTTTAAGTACAGAGGTTGTTCAGTTGGAAGAGGATCTCTATTACAGTGAACAAGCAGTCTAGATTCATGATCATAGATAGAAATTGTTGTGGAATAAGTTGATTAAACATTTAATGATTATATGGAAAAATTATATGGTTGAAGAGGAAAAGTGGGAATCTGAAATTGCTATGCTGGATAAATACCCCCACTTATCTGGTAAGTGAATAAAAATTGTGAGGACGGAATTTCCAAAAGGGGGAAGGATGTGAAATCACAAGTAAATAAATTATAATACATAGTCCTAATAATTAACATTTTGGAATGAAATATTAATTTTACTTTAATGTGGTTTCAATGTTCGATGGATTACCCGATATACAACAATGGGTTTCATTAAAA
This sequence comes from Viscum album, assembly GCA_963277665.1. NCBI lineage: Eukaryota > Viridiplantae > Streptophyta > Magnoliopsida > Santalales > Viscaceae > Viscum > Viscum album. The sequence continues at coordinate 2,011,369,584 of OY728153.1, read as the reverse complement.
GCTTACATTGCACACTAATGATATAATAATATTATTTTAAATTTAGTTAACACATAGTTGTTGTATTTACCGGACTGAATTGAACCAACTAAAATTTGAGTATACATGTTTGATAAAAGGTTTTACATTAATCCAATAATTTTTGGAGGTTTAAATTGTGGATTAATCTAATTTTAAGATTAAATACTCTATCATTCTTTAAAATGAGGATTTACTGCCTTTTAATGGAGAACCCTCTATAAATTTAGTTTTTGGAACATTTATATTTTATTTTTTAAAAAATAATACTCATCTTTAGAATCGGGAAACATTATTTTCATTGGTTAAATTTTTGGTATTTTACTGAAAAATTCAATTTTTGATGAATAGTGGAAGATACTGTATTTTAGTTTACAACTGACATTTAATCTAATTTATATATATGGTTATATTGTCCTTTTAATTGGGTTTAAAGGGTTATTATTTTATATTTCTATGAATTAATCTAATCTTGGTCATTAGAATTAATTTCCATTTAAAATTGGACATAATTAAGTGTCGATCTTTCGATTGTTAATATTCCTTAAAAACAAACCTTTTGTTTTTACAACGGGAATTAATTTTAAATTAATTTCGGCCACTTCGATGTTTTGAATCTAGAAAAATGGATTTGATATTTTGAATTAGTAGTTTCAAATTATGTCAATAGGTAACTTTTAGTTTTAGAAATTTTAAATATTTACTATAGTAAAAAGTTTATTTACCATTGTTAAATGGTTAATCTGGTAAATAATGGTAACAAAATATTATTATAATAATATAAAATTATACTAACATGTGTCCTAATCATATTTATTGATACATTTCTGACCATGGGAATCCTTTGGACGATTTTGGGACCCAATGAAGCCACATAAGAGTGATAAGGACATATTATTTTAATTAACTTATAGTAATGACAAAAATTACATAAACAAAGATCTTTTAGTAAATCAATTATTACAAGGGGTTATATAAGATACCATTTAAACTATAAATATTAATTGGGAAGCTAAAATTATTTCTACATCATGTTATGTTTTTTATAATTTTTAGATATAATATAAATATAATTATTTTTGGCACAATAATAATGTAGTGTTTACCTCATTAATACATGATTTAAATAAATAATATTATAGAGATTAAAATAAAATAAAAAAACTTATTAAATTATTATTGGATGGTTTTATTTCAGTGATGAATCATATTATCTTCGACTTTAATAATATTTTGTTTTTTAAAAACCTAAAATCATTAAATAATAAAATAATGTTATCATACATTCCTAAATAGCCCCTCCTCCCCATTATAAACACCCCTCACCTGTAACCTGATCCTCATATCTCTCAAGACCATTGGCTCAGCCATCCCCTGAACAAATAATCTATTAAAATATCTCTCTCCCACCTATAAGCATTAACCTAAGAATAAGTAAATTCAATAAGTCCTTTTGGATCAAAACAAAGGGAGTTACCTGAATTAATGGTAACAGTTTATCGTAAATTCTATTCATTTATTTTACTAATGCATCAAATAAACAATTATTATTCTATTATATTATAACAAAACAATAATCTTCAATATACTAAGATTCTGTTATGAGATATATTTGGACTACAGTTATACACACCTCCATCTAATTGGTAAAGAAGATATTGTTTCTGTGGATGGAAAACTAACTTCTCGATAAAACGATGATTGTTCAATTATCTCTCAATGCCTCTCGTGGTGGCCAGTAAGATGGAAATGTATTTATAAATGATATATATATTATTTTTATGTTTTCTTTATGAATCTTAATTTTAAATTTATAACATTATTTTATGGTTTCAAATATGGGTAAAAATGATAATTTCATCTGTAGAAGTGCAGACTACCGCCCCTCAAAATGATATCCCTCATTTATGCCATATGTGGGATGAATAAAGGATGGAATTAATGATATTATATATGATATTATACTATAATTATTATATACCTATATATAATTATGTTTTAAATACATTAAAATATTACATCTAAATAAAAGTAGTGTTCCTGTGTACCTATGACTTACCATCTCCATGAATGGTACATTTCATTTATTATTTCCAAATGTTATATACTATTAAAAATACATGTATATATACTGGATATATATGATTTATAGGATATATATATCATGAATAAAATTTTGGATATAATTAGCTTTTGAACATGTGAACAACTTGTAATTATAAGAGGTCTATTTTTGACTGAATTACCAAATAACGAAACAATGGGCATTATTAACTTAAATGATTACATAAAATTTAGAAAAAAGTTATAAATCATGAAAAAAGTATAATAATCTTGAAAAATTATCTTAATAAATTATAAATTTACATTACTTTATTAATCAAGAGATTAAATAACGAACAAGTCAAGTCCGACATGAGGTAAGGGACTTCGTCTCTATCTCCGTTCAGTGAGGCATGTTTTGTTTTAATACAAAATGTTATTTTATATGATATATAAACACCATTTAATTTTTATTTCGTTAAAAGGGAATATTTTTCTATGACGTTTTTTACTAAATGACAATGAATAATGTTCCTTTTTAAGGAATTCAGTGACAATGACCTTTCCACCGGCACGAGTATTATTTGATCTTGGCATCCTTAACAAGCCGTATTGTTTTTTAAACAAAAGTAAATGCCTTTTACTCTTTTACATATACTGGTGTTGAAAATGCTTTTGATAATGGATTTATTATTTAAATATATTTAAATTATATATTGTGATTGAAATGTGGAAATGTTTTCTTTCCTTTATGTTTGTTTTATTTTTCGTGAATATGTTATGGTTCTTGGGCATTGTTACGTATATGGGTGGTTCCGTGATGAACCTCGGGCGGGTGATCCCAAGATTGCTCTCCAATGCATTGGTTAATGTGACGGAGATAAATAGGAATGATTATCCAAGGAGAATTTGGGAATACAATGTGATGGGTATTCAAATATAACTCTCTATGTAGATGTGAAAGCTAAAAAATAAATATGTAATGGATGCCACATGTTACCATTATGATTTATGTCCTCTTTGTGTTATTCATAAATCTTATGATTCACGAGCTATGTTAAAGAACTCATGTTATGTATGAAATGATGAAAACATATTATCTTTCTTTGTTTTATACCCTTAATGATAATTTTATGCTCAGCCAATGTTTTAAAATGCTTTTCATAGGACCTAAATATGAATTGGGTCACGGATGGGATCATGGATATGTCATGCTGTCTAAATCATGGGACTAGACGTGACCTTTTTTAAGGATTTTTTATTTTATGAAAAAATGGAAACTGCGAAAAATTGTCTAGCATTTAATTTTTTAGATGTAATGTAAATGTTTTGGCCTAATTCTCTAAACTCTAGACCTCAAATAACCTTAATGTGAATTATTCATTTAATTCAAGAATATATAATGCTTAAGGACAAGTCCTTATAGATAGATTGAGTTGGTTCCAAAAAAATAAATCCTTTTCTATATTATACGACCAGATGTGGCTCTATCATAGATGTTCCTAGGGGTAACTACTACAAAATGTAGTTCCATGATTGACTCTGGGTAATTTAGTATATGATAACGGGCCTTGTAGCACCCCTGGATTAACACTCCCAATGGATATGATTTTAGAAATTACAAAATCATCATTAAAAATAATCATGAGATGAAATATAAGATGGAAATGAGTAATCTATGATCAAACTATGGTTTCTGTAACACCCCAAGCATCAACGGTACATTTCCCGTTGAATAATTCTATAACTGGCATTGTATGCCACTTTTAGATTCTAACACACAACGACCTATCAAACTAGCCATTATAAATAATATTAGCCACTTATTACATTTTTTAAATTTAATATTTTGAAATGTACTTCATTTTTGAATTTGTAATATCAATATTAGATTAGGGTGTATTTCTTGTATATTTCTGAAAACCTTCAATTTTTGATGAATAGTGAAAATCGATGCGTTATTGGTTAAAACTGAAACTTTATTTAAATAATAATTTCTTTTATTTGAATTTATTTTAGATATAAATTGATACATAATACCTATATAAGATCAATGTTATTCATTTTAGTGTTTTTATAATAATTTTAGACATATAAAAATTTATTGAAATTTTTAACATCTATTACCAACCTCCTAGGAGCATTTTTAAATTAACATAAGACATAATTTTACATCATTTGTGAGTTGAATTTAAAATATCACATAGAAATGGATAATATTATTAAGTAAAATTTGGATCAATAAAATGAAAATAATTATTGGTGAAAAGTAACTTTTTACTTTTATTTACAACGGTTAAAAGTAAATAGGGTAATTATGGGTAAAAAAGATATAATAATTACCCTTAAACATGTCTTAATTATATTGGATAAGTATAATTAGACCAAAATAAACATTAGGAATACAATATGTCCCCCATTTGATCCACTCATATTAGAGTAGAACATTTATTAATATTTTATTTAAAAAAGAGTTAAAAGAGTTTAATTCAATGTTTAATAAATAATTCATTTTTAATATAGGTTTACAAAAAATATAAAATTGAATATAAATATTAATTATAAAGATAAAAAAATAACCTACCTAATTTTATTTTATTTATAAATTTTATACATTAAATAATTTAATTTATTTATGACACAATGATGATGCAGTAATTATCTTAATAATAATATATTAAAATAATTGATATTATAAATATCCAAATAAAAGTAAATTGAGACTTTTTATAAATTCCAATAATATTTATAAGTTAATATGAATTTATAGGGCTGGTTAAATAAATTTTATTTGAACTGATAATGTTTTAATAGCTTGCAAAAAAATCAAATACTAAATAGTGTCAAAATTGACAAAATTGGGTTTTTAAAACAAATACTATATTTTTAATTGATATATTTTTTTAAAAAATATATGGTTTGGAAAATAGACTTATTTATGGTTTTATATATTAATAATTAACCACATTGGGTTATCTTTTCTTGTTATACTATGATTATTAACCATATAATATAAAAATACAAAGAGACGCGGTAAATACAAACTATTTATCTAAGAGTTAAATTTAAACGATAATGTTAATATGGCGAACTAAACCTATAAAAAACCTTTTGGTTGAGAGGTTTTCTACCCATCCCTACCTTAGTGTTAACATAAATCAATTTTCTCCATTATAAACTGAAAATTATTTTATTATAAAATAATATTTCTAGTTTTTCCTAAAGTGACATTCACCTCTCTTATAAAAGGGAACTTCCCCTTATCATAATTTCACACCTCCAATGCCATATGGTTCGGCCATACCCTGACCAAAAATCCAAAAAACATTTATACATTCATCTTAGAGGCTGTAATTTGATCAGAATGCTAACCAATGGAGCCCTATTTATAAAATCAAAAGGAACAACTCGAAGAAGATGTAAATATTTCACACCTCTTTCAAATTCATTTCTTCTTCCACTTCATCATTCATTGATTTTTCCATTATAAATTAATAAATAATTTATAATATATAGAATGTGATGTTATTATTAAACGTTTTATAACATATTCTTAATTCTATCCATCATATAAATGACAAAGTCACCATACGTGTGTATATACAGATTTCCTTCTCCACGTCGTGGTGTAGTTTGTTATTCAAACTCTTCATTATTTGGATGGTTATAATAATGAATATAACTAATGTAGATAATAAATATAAAATGCTAATGAATATGTATATATTATATACCATCCAATTACATATGATTTCACTATCATTATATTGAAATATTCACTCATGCGTTTGTACAGATTACCGTCTACCCGAACGCGATGAGATTCATTCCCCATCATAATAATTCATGAATAATTTTCATTTTTTGATTAAAAAAAAGGTTTACGAACTTAATATCATTATGTATATGAATAAAATACATCTTATCAATAACATCCATGGTTTATGTAATCGAGTTTTAAAGTAAATAGATCAATTAACACCGAAAACGATGATACTACTAAAATATTATTAACGCAAAAATATTATAAGATCTTCTATGATATCATATTTAACTATATAATTATTTTATAACATAATAAAATTTTTATAACTATTATACACGAGGATCACATACCATCGACTAAGGAAAAGTACAAGGTATGAGTTAATTTCACAATCTCTTTATTATCCAGGATTGTTTTTACGAAATAATCTACTGGGACCTCTTTATCATCTGCATCAATGTATAGAACCGAAAATTTACAGGAATGGTTTTTCTTAAATTCTTTGCAATTTTACGAGTACACAATTTCTCAAGACACTAGATTCTCAGACCCAGTGTGCCCAAAATAATTTTATGATATTTAGCTCGGGTACGTCCAGTGAACGAATGGGAAGGTTTTTCTATATTTTAAACTGATGCTCGGAATTGAAATCCAAGGGCACTGATGAACTCGCAATGCCATTAATCGCTAAAGGGGTCCTTTACAGCAGTTGCGTTTTTTGCGGGTTGAAGGTTAATAATTGGGAATTTAGAATAAAATAAATAAAAATGTTAGTAAGCAATTTTATTTATATCTATGGTAGTTATATCCTACAATGTGGAGTTAAGGGTGGGACCCAAAACCACCTAACTTCCCATGTGTGGATATTTGTGAGATGGGGCCCAGACAAGCCCCATCCTTTCATCTTCCCTAAACTCCCATAAACCCGCCATTATTTGATTCATTAAAAACTCCCCTTATTAAATGAGAACTCTTCCTCTCCCTCTCTATCTCATTATTGTTTTCCAACACACCTCAATTACTGAATTCAATCTCTTAAATTAATTAATTAAGTGATTTGAAATTTTATTTTCATGTTTTAATAAAATAATACCCATAGCTATAATTTTATTTTGGCACACGTTGTGTTTGAATGATATTTGAGAGAAAACTTTTGTAAAAGAATAAGAGAGTCACTTTTTCATTGTAGAACACCATCCTTCTGCGAATAATGACCCATCTTCGACAAAGAATACTAATTCCATAAAGATCAGTGATGTGCCTTCTATCCTCTTCTTTGTAACTAGTATGGAGAGGTCGCTTCCTGCTCAGACACACTCCGATGTTGTCTATGAATCCTCTCCCTGTGATGCCTTCTTCCATGACGCCCGATGTGAGACATCCATTATTGAGGTAGGGGATTATATACAATTTTAGTTGATTAAAATTGTTCTTGTTCTTCGTTGAATTTTATGAAACTAATTCGGCCAACTGTTACTACCTAACACGGAGGGCACGGGAAAAATGCACACGGCTTGACGACCCTATGTAGTTTGTTTTATTTCTGATTGAGACCATGTCGTAAAGAGGTGGTGACGAATAGAGGTAGAGGAAAATAAAGGAGTTGGCCACGTGAGGAAATATGATGAAACCCAACCACGGGCCGCTCGACTCGGAAAGAACCGGCTGGGCGGAAGGGGCGAACCACATCGCCCCATGGTGTCACGCTATGGAATTATGAGGCTCGTGTTCTGAACGCCGCTTCTGCGGAAGAACCGGCCGGCCCGTCGGCCTGCCGGGTGGAGGAAAGCCACAACCCCAGGAGAGTACCATGCAGGACGAACCACTGCCCGCCCAGGGGGGGCCACTTGTGCCATGAAGGTCGGTCGGTTAGGTAGGGCAGTGCTGTGTGGTGCCACCGGTCCCAGCAGGCGAGGGGTCACACCCCCCTGCCCCAGACCACACGGCCCCCTCGAGTCGAGCCACGATAGGGCCGCCCCGGGATGGGCCATGCCCCACTGGGCCGGTCCCACACCCCTGCTGTGTCGGACTCGCCAAAATAGGGTTAACCTGACCCGTCCGCCCACTGGGCTTAACGAGCTGGACCCTTTTTCACTTAAAGGGGAAAAACATGAAGACCGCTCGTCCGATCGATGCGCCATATGTGGAATTGGGACCCTTGTGACGAGGCTATCCTTTTGAAATAATCTATGTGAGTTATGGTAAAATTTTGGGAACGACCGTGTTAGAAACGAGCGTATTTTTTTAACCAAGCCCCTGGAATGGAAAAGCCAATATCCCTCAGACCGGGCGTCCGATTGATGCGCTGTCTATCGCGTTGAGTTCTTATTGTTCAAATGGAACATTAGGATACATCAACTAATGACTTTGTGATAGTTGATGTATCGACCCCCCTTAACCCAAAAATCATACCTTCCCGGAATTGACCGTGTTGTGTGCGCGAACCCTAGAGCTTGCTACGACTACGATGACTATGGTGCTGGGATCCTCTGTGGGTTCTACGACAATGACCACTATACTTCGATCCTTCGTGGGTTCAACGACGATGACAACTGTACTTGGATCCTATGTGGGTTCGACAGTGATGAATACTGTACATGGATCCTCCATGGGTTCGATAGCGATGAATTCTATACTATGATCCTACAATTTTTTGGCATAGGAGATGATTCAGAGGCTAAATCTAATCATATCCACCCCTCTTCGTGAGTAGTATATCTGTGTCAGCTGAGTCATGAAATTTTATCATTATCATCTATGTGATTGACTTATTTCCTGTAGAGACCCAAATCTTGATGTACATGTACATTACATTACTTTTTTAGAATACTTAATACATAACAAACACAGACACACAAGGACTGTAATAGTTTAGTGTCTTTGGAAACTCGTAATTTAATCTTCTAATCATGATGAATGATCTTAAACTTCTCCCCAAAGCATCTTCCCCTTTTGTTCTTACCTAAAACCGTTCTTTATATCCTGGGGAAAAGAAAACATAAAAATGGTGATCTCAAATGCTCAGTAAGAGTAAGCATAGAGAACAAAAAACAATCCATAGTCATTTGAATGAAAAAGATTGAACATAAAATCTAAACATCAAAATCTTGAGCAAAGACAACAATAATGGATGTACGTAAGGAAAATATCAAAATGTAAAATTAATCTCGATAAAATAGAAAAGGAATAAATCATGTATTTGTGGAAACCATTAAGAAAATGTTATGATTTACATATTAGCCAAGGCATTTCTACCAAGACCATCTTAGTGGACAAAGTACCTTTCTGAATCGATATCACTCCCCGTTCCAGTGCCGTAACACTGAACCGGATTAACTTAATGTTCCATCCATATCTATCTCATGAGATATAAATCGTTACCCAATTCATTGGAGGGAGATATAGGTCCCACCCATCTCATATTGAAATCATTCTTACTTGTGCAACAACATAAACATAAATCATTCATCATAACCCAAGGAATAAAAATGTGTTTCATAAACATCATCCCATCATAACATAATCCATACAAAAAAATGGATATCATTTCATCATAAGAAGAAAAAACCATGTAATTAATAGAGACATTATATTTGAAACATAAACATATTAAATAATTTCATTTTAGATGGAAAATAGTTTTGATAAAACATTTGAAATGAATTCTTGAGGAAAATATCATTTCTTCTTCGAATTTTTTTTTCTTTTTTAAGATGTCATAAACTTTTAAACTAAAATAAGTAGATTAAAAATAAACATGAAAAAATGTAAAGGAATATTCATGAAATTAATGTTATATGAATCCATTCATTCCCTATAAGTTAAAAAAACATTCTTCTTGTACTTTTGTTGGAAAAGTCAAAAAGTACCTCGTATGGTAAAAAAAGAAAGATTCCTTACATACCATGTAGTAAAAGTCAAAAATGGGTACAAATGACTTTAAAAATACATGAAAACATTTTTATAATATTTGGACATGGATGATAAATATAACCCCAGTATATACTAACGTATAAGCAATCTCGGATACAAAACAATTGAGATTGCATCATTATCCCTTAACATAGGTCTGATATGCTTCGTACGTATCCGAACCTCCTGTATAATGATTTAAATAATTTCATTGACTTATTAAAGATTAATATTCAATGTTATGATATCATATATGGTTTACATATGACTTTATATTACCTGTTCTTTTTTAAATTCCATATTAAAGCAGTGTTTTGGGTAAAATCATTTTATTTATTGTATGTGTTTGGACTTCTTGTTCTTGATATTATTATTACATATATCTTGATTTACTTACTTCCAGAATGTAAACCATGATTTATATATCATATATATATTCAGTACATATATATATATACACACATAATAGATAGAAAAATGTAATGAAATACACAGTTCATGGAGATGGTAGGCCGTAGGTACGCATGAATGCTGTTTTTTTGTTTCCTTATAGAATTGTGTAGATGAAATAATAATATATATACAAAAATCCAGTAGAATTATTATGTCATATATTTCATTATTACTTATTATATATACTTTATAATCATTCATGAGTTGTTAACATGGAAAATGAATCTCATCGCGTCGTGGAGACGGTAATCTGTACGTACGCACGAGCGATTATATCGTTCCCATATTTTTTAAATAGAATTATACGTAATTATATAATATCATATAATAATTATGATTTTTCATAATAATATATAGTTATTATTTACACCCTTGTTCCTATCCAAGTAAGGTGGTGGTGTAAAAACAGATTACACCATGGCGTGGAGACATTATTCCATACGTACGCACGCACAATGATTTCGTTTTCTGTAGGATGGATAGAAGGTGAAATAGGGCTGTTTCATATTTTTAATAAAATATCAGTATATTAGAGATACTTATGTTATTACTTTATAATGAAACAACTAAATAATAATAAGTTTAAAAGAAATAAACTTGAGAGAATCACTAGAAGAGATTACATCTTCTTCAACGCACCTTCTTTAAGCTTCAACTTAAAGAAGTGGAGTTGGTCTTTTGAGAAGAAAAAAACCTCCAGAATGTTGCTAGGGAAGTGTAAAAGATAAATGGTCAGGTATTGGCCAAGCTTCAAGGCTCAAATTCGTGTGAAGAGAAGAGGGAAGGGGTGCCCTTTTTATAAGGGAGGAGAGTCGCACCTTTGGAAAAACATAAAATATTATTTTATAATAAAGTCATATTCAGTTTATAATAGATCCAAATTGATTTATTTCGAATCTAATTTTAGGATGGGTCGCAATAATTTCAACCAATATATTTTAGACATGTTTTGGTTAAAATTTTAACCTTATCATTTAGATTTAACTCTAAGTTAAATAATTTAACTTTTGTCGTGTCTTCTTATTTTCTTACACTATATGGTTAATAAACTTACTATAACAAGACCAAAATACCCTAGGTTGTTTATTATTAATATATATAACCATATATATGTAATATGGCCGAAACATTGGTTTTTAAGAATAAAATAACAATTAATAATATAATATTTGTTTTAAAAACTATTTTATTTTAATTTCGACACTATTTTTTAATTGATTTTTTTGAAACTCATAACAACATGATTAGTTCGAAAAAGGTTATGTAAAAAAATACTAACATGTCATATTAACATATATAATTAGTGGAATTCAGAAAAAGTCTCAAATTATATTTATTTGGGTATTTATAATATCAATTATTTTAATATTTCATTATTTATGTAATTATGCCATCACCATTGTGTCATTAATAATTTAAATGATTTAATGTATAAAAATTATAAATAAAATACCATTAGGTAGAAAATTATTTTATCTTTATAATGAATATTTATAGTCTAATTTATCTTCTGTATAACCCTATATTAAAAAAAATTAGTTATTAAACATTGATTTTAACTATTTTAACCTTTTTTTAAATAAATTATTAATAAATGTCCTCATCTAATACAACTGGACCTAAATGGTCATGTTTTATTCATAAGGTTGTTTTTTTTCGAATTACACATATCCAATAGAATTAGGACATGTGTTAGGGTAATAATAATATCATTTTTACCCTTAATTACCCTATTTACTTTTAACCGTGGTAAATAAAATTAAAAAGTTACTATTCACCAAAAATTATTTTCATCTCATTGAACCACATTTTAGTCCTTGATATTAACTGTGTCTCTTGGATTTTCAAAATCCCTCTCACAAAAGCGCTAAAATTATGTTTTATGCAAATTTCCAAATTCTCTAAGGAGGTGGGTAAAAGACGGTGAAAAGTTCAATAAAATTTTTATATATCAAAAATTATTATAAAATGACTCCAAATAATTACATTGAAATTATATATGAATTATGTATCAATTTTGACCTAAAATATATTTAAATAAAATAAATAATTATTTAAATAAAAAGTCGGTTTTTGAATAGTAACCTAGTGTTTTCACTATTCATCAAAAATAGAAAGATTTCATAAAAATACCAAAAATTCACCCTTGGATAATTTCGATATTCCGAATCCAAAAATGAAGTCCATTTAGAAAGGTAAAATTTATAAAATTTCAAAAAGTGGGTATTACTATTCATAACGGCTAGTTTATATAACATATCATTGTTTAGCGAAACTCGGTATTGCGTACAAACACACGGTATCGTGGAAGGTCGCTATTGCATGTAATGCAAGCCAAGTAAGGGATGCATTTCATGAAATCTCATTTTGATGTAGCGTACAACACAAGACATTAATGAAATCAATAGGAAAATGTTTTATAAAATCTCGGGGTGTTACATTGTACCCCCTTAAAATAAATTTCGCCCTCGAAATTCATCGGGGTTATAAATGGTTTACTACTCGAAAGTTTCTTTAGTAGAAACCCACATCGTGAAAAGGAATACCAGAACTTGACATTAAAAAATAAAGTATGAAAAATAACGGTTATCCAAATTAACTAATCATTGGATTTCCTCGTAGGAGAACATAGGAGAAAATATGGATAAAGAAGAGAAATCTATCCATCATGGTCTGATAGAGAGTGGTAGAGAACATGGCTATCAAAAATACAACAATCACAAAGCCATATATTTGTGATGATCTAGGGTACCATATAATTCATCGGATATAAGGGCAATAGAACAACATTTTCGGTTTTCAAGATCATTTTCAAAAAGTTGAATAATTTGAATTAGAAGAAATACTAACTTTATTCTGGTATAATCTTACTATTGTTCGTGCCTTGAACAATTTCCACTTCATCTCATTAAGAAATGAATTTGAATTTTTTTTCACGATGTTTTAGCGGATCATGCATTTAACGACCCAATGTTTTTCAATGGAAAATTCTCTTCTTATATTTATGTCATAAAAACACAAAATAATGAACTACTAAGTGATAAGTGACTTTATTCCTAATTTTGTCACCCCTATGTTTGGAATTTTAAAAATCTGACATACACGGTTGTGTTCAAGATAGTTTTTGGATTCTAATGAAACAAAAATATTTTTTGGTGAATAGTAACATACCCTTATGAATAGTAACATACACTTATGAATAGTAATATGACCCTTATGAATAGTAAATAAGAGTAACATTACCTATGAATAATAAATTAAAATTTAGACATCATAGAAAGTGATAATTTGACCTTAGTAAGCATTTTTGGTATTTCATAAGTCATAAATAATTAATTATAATTAATTAATTAATTTAAAAGAATATTTATTTTCATGAAATATATTCATAAATTATTGAATCAATGTCTAATAGTAATAAGTTAATTTTATAAGACCATATGTAATTTTTGAAAGAACTGCAAAATCAGTTTTAATTTTAAAAACTATTTTATGATTTTAAATAAATATTAAATTAAAAATATTTAAAAAATTATTTTTAAAAAATGGACTACATTTTTGGATTCTACACGTCGATAAATGGTTTGGGTAAAATTTTGGGATTTTTCTGAGATACTTTAATTTTTGATTAATAGTAGAATACATTAATTTATCATATAAATACATTTTAATTAAAACCCACTATTCCCGACATCACAAGTGATGTAAGCACCCAAATCCCAAATTCACAAGTCTAATTTACTATTCATAGTCATCCAAGACTCACTATTCCTTGTCTTAGGTGAAATTAAAAAACTAATCAATTTTATATTAAGGCAACCCCTCTCCCCTCCACTATAAAAGCCACCCTTCACTCCCTATTTTCCTCACACCTCTCAAGCTCCAAGACTTCTCTAAACTCTGCCCAAACACCTTCCCTAGCTCATCCCCCACGTCCAAAAGCTTCTGGTCTCATCAAAAGTCCAAGCCTAGCTTCCTTAATGAGGATCTCAAGAGAAGGATTCTAAAGGTAATTTCTCTCTCTCTTCTCCTTTAATTTCCTTTCAAGTTCAAGTTCCTTTCTTGATCTCTCCCTACTTATCTTCATCCAAATTTTTCTTTAAATCCAGTATTATATATATACTGTTATATTATGATTCTAATGTTATATTATATCACCCCACACCCTTTCCCCCTTCCTTTTATTTTATTAAAGAGAACGTTGTTCATGTGGTGATAATTTATCACCTTCAAAAACGACATGCTCTCTTTTTCCATTTCTACCTTAAAATGTGGTCATGAAATCATTTTAATGGTAGAACCAGATTATTTTATGTGTATTATGTTCTATTTTAAGTTCTCGAAATAACCTATGGCCATATTACTGAGTTAAATGTTAAAACGAGTTCGTTGTGATCCAAAAACCGCACAAATTAACCCAAATAATCTTCATTTAATTCTTATCTAATGATTCCTCCACATGGATCTAATATAACTCCTTATAAAATCATTCAAGCTTCTGTAATATCATTAATTACATGTAATATCAGTTCTGTATGTTTTCCCATGATCTACCCAAACATCAATTTAAAAATACAAGTGGACCGCTCAAAAAACCATAAAAACGAACATCCCCGAACAATGTTTTTAAACTCTATAAGTCATCGAAAGGCACATAATATGAAATAATGAAACCAGAATGAACCCTATTAATGAATAAAAGGTTATGTAATTTATAATTAATGAATATAATGTCATTATACAGGACATTAAAGAGAATTAGGCATTCGAGTACAAGGTAAGGGGAAATCTCGAACACAATTTTCTTCCATTGGGTTCTCCCTCTTTCACTCCATTTTTATATGGTTACTCCTCAATAATCATTTGTTCATATTTTCCTTTAATATTTCTGGGATATACATGTTTGTCACTTGTTTTTATGTCCATCAAAATGTTTTCCAAAAAGAACTCTTCTTTCAAGATCTCACCTGTTACCTCACATTCAAGGATGATGGTTCTTGTATCAAGTATGTTGTTCCCTCTTTCTTTTGGGAACCCAAAGCTTATGAATGTGTTATTATGAGATGATACCCATTACTTTACATCGGTTACTTATGTACATGTTTTATATGTGTTCTATGTGGCAAGTATGATAATGATAATGTTATGATGTGACGGGTGCGCCAGGAATTATATAGCGCTCCAATGCATTGTGTAAAAGTGATGAATCTCATGAGTAAATGTGAAATGATGCATGAACATAATGCTAGATTTGTTCACAAGTATGTGAGTTAGTTAACCACTAAGACATGATGTTTCATTTTTTATGCTTTTCCACATTTCATGTTTATTTTTTATGCTCCTCTCATGTTCAAGATCTTCTTCCTATGTCATGATTATGCTCACCCCATGCTATATTGTTCTTATCTATCCTCTTACTGGGATTTTAGCTCACCCCTTTTAATGTATATCCTCAGGTGGATACATGTACTAAGGAGAGTACAAGTGCTACTAAGAATCCATAGAAGAAGATATTAAATGAATTTATATGCTTGATTTTGTACTTGTTATGTGTAGTCCTAGTTTTCCCAAGACACTAAACCTCTCTATCCTTCACGTGTAATAATATTATGTTGTTTATCTTTGAAATGATGTAATAGTAATGAATGAAAAGGCCAGGTCTCTATAATGCAACAGAATGATAGGTCATTCCATCTGTCTCAAACATAAGTTAGAAAATGTTATATACAAAATTCCATCTACGGTGAGATTAATCACATATGGTTCCAAAATGGACTTATACTTCATATATAATCTTTTATAATAAAATAAAACTAGTTTCTACTAACCAGGGACTTCCTGTAGGCTAGTGGTAGGAAATAAAGGCATGTTTCACTTCAGTTGTGGGTTCGATTCCCATAGCCTTGTCCGACGTGACGGGTTGTCAGCCGTCCTGCAGGTTGTCCTTTTTCTAAAACAACATTATTATAACTTCCCATAAATAATATCGACATAATTCTATCCTTCGACAATACTAACTTATGTCCAACATTATCCATTCCAATCTTTAGGCTTATCCAAAATACTACTACCCATCTCATATTATAGTGAAACTGATTACCAGAGAGTTCATATAACAAGCCTGTTAATACCATCATTGATCCCCATATATCATAAGATATGTCTTGTTGGTCACATTCCAAACATTTGAAGGCTTTAATCATGTATTCTCTTGAAAAATGAATACCCATTTATCCTTAGTGAAAACATGAGTGTTGTCAAAAGATTGCTCTTTCCACATACCAAAATCCCAAAATTCTGTTTACTCAAACCATGATATCACTTAGTCCTTATATCGATCATGAGCTCATGAATACTATCAAATAATTCATTTTCTCTTTATCCCATCATTATGATCATATCATCTGCTTTTGAAAATATTTGATTCAATTTTCATGGTTATCGGTACCATATTCTTATAGAAAACCACAATGGACCAATACACAGATATTTCAAAATTCCACGATACTATAAATGAGATTCCATGATACTATTTTGAAATCCCATTACATAAACACTTAATCATTACACAACATCATTATCATACTCAACATCACAAGTAGTGATCGCATGTGACTTCCCTTTATCCTTTGCCTTAAGAGTTTTCTCACGTTGATCATCAATAACCCTTGGATTAAGTCATTGATTAGCATAATGCCCCATTTACTTGTACTTGAAGCATTGAAGTGTTGGTGGTGTGTTCTCTGCAGTATTTTATTTATTCACATCATTAGAAACCATTTTTCCATTAATTCAACACTCAGCTGCTCGATGACCTTCTTTTCCACACTTAAAAAATTTTATATTTCCTTTAAGACAATCTCCACCATGCTTATTTCCACAATTTGAGCATAAGGAGACCTTCATCCTCTTTTCACCATAATTCTGAGATTTCTCCTTGAAATCCCTCATTTGTTTCTTGTCAAAACCATGATATGGATATGTAAACCAACTTCCATTTATATCTTGATAGCATAACACACTATTTATTCATAGCTACTGAACTCTCTTATAGCTAATGCCCTTCGAAGACTTGGTTTTAAGCCATTGATGAATCGATCAACTTTATTGTCAGGTTGGATGATAATGCCGGATGCATACCATTAATGACTTGTAAAATTCACATTATATACCAACAGATTCATCATCCTTTTTCTTTAGTTCAAGAAACTCCTTCTCCATAATTGTTTCAAGAATAAGAGGGAAGTACTTATTGAAGAACATGTTCTTGAACTCGTCCCATTACATGGACTCAATTTCATCTCTTGGCCTCGTATTCTTGATAAGATTACACCATTGATCAGCTTCACCTTCCAAATGATATACTGCTAAGATGACTTTATCATGTTTAGACCATTGAATAACTCAAAATATCTTTTCAGTGGTATTGATCCATTGTTCAGCTACAAGTGGATCAGAAGACCCACTGAAAGAAGGTAGACGTTGCCCCATGAAGGACATGATAGAATATTGTTCCCTTCTCTTCTCATTTGAAAGTACTGAATGATTCATAGCTTGTGTAAGTATAGAAATAAGATTTTACACTCCATATCCCATAACATTGGTTTGTTCAGGAGGAAAATCATTGCATTTTCCATTACATTGATCAACACGGTTCCTTCGGGTTCCATCCATCTTCTAAAACCCAAAAACAATAGTGTGAGAGGCAAAAATCATGCTAGGAAAACAAAATAATAAATGGGGAGTACCTTCAATATCTAACACCTTAGGTTTAACTCTAATGTAGTTTTCTTAAATCTTGGACTATAACCTATACATATACTTTACCATACGGACATCCCTAGACATACCATAAAAATATCTCTAGGGGTCTCACTAAAGTTTTAGCATCCTAGTTTCCAAAGGATAACTAAACCTTTCCTCTGATACCAACAATAGAGACCCAAAGCATGACTTAAATGGACATTGCATTACTTTTTCGGAATACTTAATACATAACAAACACAGACACACAAGGACCTTAATTGTTTATTGTCTTTGGAAACTCATAATTTAATCTTCTAATCGTGGTGAAAGATCTTCAACTTCTCCCATAAAGATCTTACACATTTGTTTTCTTACCTAAAACCTTTATTTATATCCTGGGGAAACGATAAAATAAAAAGGGTGAGCTCAAATGCTCAGTAAGGGTAAGCATAGAGAACATAAAACAATCCATAAACATTTGAATTCAAAAGATTGAACATAAAATCTAAACGTCAAAATCTTGAGCAAAGACATAAATCCTTGAAGTACGTAAGGAATATATCATAACAGAACATCAATATTGATAAAATATCATGGGAATAAATCATTTAATTGTGGATACCATTAATAACACATTATTATTTCCATACTAGCCAAGGAATTGCTTCCAAGACCATCTTAGTGGACAAAGTGCCTTTCTCAATCGAGTTTACTCCACGTTCCAGTCCCGTAACACTCTACCTGATTTACTTAACGTTCCAGCCATGTCTATCTCATGAGATATAAATCTTTACCCAATGCATTAGAGGGAGATATAGGTCCCAGTCATCTCATATTGAAATCATTCTTACTTGTTCCACAAGAGAAACATAAATCATTCATCATAACCCAAATAATAAAAATGGGTTTCATAAACATCATCCTATCATAACATAATCCATACAAAAAATGGATATCATTTCATCATAAGAATAATCAAACCATTTAAATAATGGATACATTATATTTTAAACATAAACATATTAAATAATGTCCTTTTAGATGTAAAATAGTTTTGACAAAACATTTGAATTGAATTCTCGAGGAAAATATCCTTTCTTCTTTGAATTTTTTTTTTCATTTCATAAAATGTCATAAACATTTAAAATAAAAGAATTTTATTAAAAATAAACTTGAAAACCTGTAAAGGAAGCTTCATGTAATTAATTTTCTACGAATCCATTCATGCCGTATAAGTTAAAAAAATCATTCTTCTAGTACTTTTGTCGAAAAAGTCAAAAAGTACCTCGTATGGTAAAAAAAGAATGATTCCTTACATACCATGTAGTAAAAGTCAAAATGGGTACAAATGAATTTAAAAATAAATGAAATAATTTTTATAAAACTTGGACATGGATGATAAATATAACCCAGTTAATACTTATGTATAGGAAATCTCGGATACAAAACAATTGAGATTGCATCATTATCCCTTACCTTAGGTCTGATATCCTTCGTACGTATCCGAAACTCCAGTATAATGATTTAAATAATGTGATTGACTTATTACAGAATCATATTCATTGTGATAACATATATGGTTCACTTTTGACTTTATATTACGTGTTCTTTTTGTAAATTCCATGTTAAAGTAGTGTTTTGGGTAAAATAGTTTTATTTATCGTATGTGTTTGGACATGTTGTTCTTGATAATATTATTACTTATATCTATATTTACATACATCTAGAATTTAAAACATGATTTATATATCATATAGATATTCATTACATATATATATACGTATATTAAATAGATATATGAAATGAAATACACCGTTCATGGAGACGGTAGGCCGTACGTACGCATGAACATTGTTTTTTTGTTTCCTTATTTAATTAAGTAGATGACATACATATATATATAAATAAATCCAGTAACATTATTATGTCATATATTTCGTTATTACATTTTATATATACTTTATAATCATTTTTTAATTGTTAACATTGAAAATGAATCCCATCGCGTCGTGGAGACGATAATCCATACGTACGCACGAGCGATGATATCCTTCGCATATTTATTGAATGGAGTTATAGGGGATGTTATAAAATTTTAGAATCAGTATGATGTTATAATAATCATATATAGTTATTCTTTACAACATTATACCCATCCAAGTAAGGTGGTGGTGGAAAAACAGATTACATCACGGCGTGGAGACGGTATTCCATACGTACGCACGCATAGTGATTTTATTTTCTGTAGGATGGATAGAAGGTGAAATAGGAAAGTTTAATATTTATAATAACACATCAGAATATTATAGAAACTGATGTTATTAATTTATAATGAAACAACTAAATAATAAGAAATATAAGAAGAAAGAAACTTGAGAGAATCGTTAGAAGAGATTACCTCTTCCTCAATGCACCTCCTTTAAGCATTCTCTTAAGGAAGTGGAGTTGGTATTTTGAGATGACCAAAACCACCAGAATGTTGATAGGGAAGTGTAGAAGAGAAATGGGTATATTTTTTCTGATCTTAAAGGCTCAAAATGGTGTGAAGAGAAGAGGGAAGGGGTTCCCTTTTTATAAGTGAGGATAGGGGCACCTTTGATAAAACTTAAAATATTATTTTATAATAAAGACATATTCAGTTTATAATAGCTCCAAATGATTTATTTCAATGATAATGTTGGGATGGATTGGAATACCTTCAACTAATATATTTTATACAAGTTTAATTGTCAATTTTAACCTTATCATTTAGATTTAACTCTATGTAAAATAATTTAACTTTTACCATGTCTTCATGTTTTCTTACACTATAAGGTTAATAAACTTACTATAACAAGCCAAAATAACCCCAAGTTGTTTATGATTAATATATATTACCTTATCTAAGTCATTTAAATTAATGTTGGATTTTTAGGAATAAAATTACAATTAATAATATAATATTTGTTTTAAAAACTATTTTATTTCAATTTTGATACTATTTGGTAATTTATTTTTGTGAAAATCATAACAACATGATTAGTTCTAAAAGCGTTAATTAAATCAACACTAACAAGTAATATTAACATATAAAATTAGCGGAATTTATAAAAAATCTAAAATTACATTTATTTGGGTATTTACAATATCAATTAATTTAATAATGCATTATTTAGGTAATTACTGCATCACCATTGTGTCATAAATAACTAAATTATTTAATGCCTAAAAATTATAAATAAATTACCATTAGGTAGGAAATTTTCTTATCTTTCTAATTAATATTTATAGTCGTATTTATCTTATGTATAACCTTATATTAAAAAATATTTTAGTTATTAAACTTTGATTTTAACTATTTTAACCCTTCTTTAAATAAATTAATAATAAATGTCATAATCTAATAAAAGTGGATCTAAATGGTCATATTTTTATAATAAGGTTGTTTTTTGTTTAATTACACTTATCAAATAGAATTAGGACATGTGTTAGGGTAATAATAATATCATTTTTACCCTTAATAACCCTATTTACTTTTAACAGTGGTAAATAAAATTAAAAAGTTACTATTCACAAAAAATTATTTTCATCTCATTGAACCTCATTATAGTCCTTGATATTTATCTTGTCTCTTCTATTTTTTAAATTCCACTCATAGAAGTGGTAAAATTATGTTTTATGTGAATTTCTAAATTCTCCTGGGTGGTGGGTAAAAGACGGTGAAAAGCTTAATAAAATTTTTATATATCTAAAATTATTATATAATGACTCCAATTAATTAAATTGAACTTATATAAGTATTATTTATCAATTTTTACCTAAAATAAATTTATATATAATAAATAATTATTTAAATAAAAATTCTGTTTTTGAATAGTAACCTAGTGTTTTCAATATTCATCAAAAATTGAAAGTTTTCAGAAAAATACCAATTATTCACCCAAGGATAATTTTGATATTCCAAATCCAAAAATGATGTCCATTTCGAATTTAGAAATTTATAAAATTTCCAAAAGTGGGTATTACTATTCATAACGGCCAGTTTATATTACATATCGTTGTTTAGAGAATCTCGGTATTGCGTATGACACACGCTATTGTGGAAGGTCGCGATTGCGTGTAATGAAACCCAAGTCAGGGATGCGTGTCATGCAAGCTCTATTTGGTGTAGCGTACAACACAAGACGTCAATGAAATTAAAAGGATTATTTTTCATAAAATCTCGGGATGTTACATTTCTGGCATGGAATGGGTTGTTCTTGGGCTTGAGAGATGGATCCGAACTATGATTGACGAATTAGGTATCTATATAGGCATATACCTAAGTAGAATTGGTTGATACGTCTTGATTGTATCTTTTCTTTGTGGTTTATCCTTCGTGGATTTTGGGAGACCATCCAGGGTCTCGGGGTCTTTACTGAGTATCATATACTCACACCTGCACGGGCTACACGCACAATATGTTGTCTATGATGGAGACGACGTACAACACTGATCATGGTAGAGACTTGTAGAGCTGGACGGTACCCGGAGGTGGAACACTTGGCGGGACGTACATGGAGAGGATGGACAGACCCAGGCTACTGAGAAGACCATCTAAACCCACCCTTCAGGTGGGATTCCCAGAGGACGACTCAGTGGTTGCTGCTTTACATTTCTATTATTGTATTAGTCATTCAGTTGTATTGTACTTTCAGTTGAACATGTATTTCTGGTCCCCTTTCCTTTCAACACTTACATTGTGTATACAATTTTACTTAGTGCTTACTTCTATTGTGTACTCTATTATGTTATTTACTTTTATAACGGTAATTAATTCCCTTTTATTGGGATTTATTCTTTTGGTGCTAGTTGCCAGCCCCTGGCCTATTGAAGGAGCGATTAGGGTAGTCATGGAACGGGCCCGAGAATGGGTCGTGAAAAATTGGTATCAAAGGATTCGGTTCTACGGAAGAACATAAGACACTGATCTGTCTTTCTGTGAAGTAATAGAGTTATGATTATTGAGTGTGGTTTTCAGTCAAGCAAGTCCAGTGTTGGTGTGGCGACTGACGTATCCATTAAACTGGACCCTGAACTCTAATTTCCAACTCAGTGCACGAAAACACTGATTCCGTGTGTGTTTAGTTTGAAATTTTTTCATTGTGATTACTTTGTGTTAGCTCACTAGGTATAATGTTTCGACTGTGGCACACTTGGTGTTTTTAGGATGGCCCCATGAAGGAATCCAGCTAGGGTTCTGAGTTATAAGGGAGATAGTAGCCCACCGAGTGATGAGGCCTCGTTATAGGGCCCCATCACAGAGGAGGCACCAGTGGTACCACTACCCACTGGTCCACTGATACCACAAGCCCCAACAACAAAGAGCACACACCACATGAGTGCGTTGCACGAGTTCCAGCGACAGAGGCCTCTATGGTTTCAAGGAGAGACTGGTTTTCTGACGGCCGGGTGCTGGCTGGAGGTTATAGCATGAGTTTTCCACACAGTTGGGACACCCACTAACTTGATGGTGTACCTGGTTGTTTATCTCTTTTAGAGATCAACTATGAGGTGCTGGAGCCCGATTCTCTAGTTTTACATTGAGGCGACTCTCACCTGGGGAGACATAGAGGGTTATTTCAGGGTAGAGTTTGTACCTCCGACTCTACGCTCTGTGCATGCTCTGTGCATGCTCAGGTGCTGCTTCTCTTAGCATAGGGCTTTCCTAAAGTAGACGAGACATCAGCACCATGCATTAGGCAGATGACACGAGGGCACTAGAGAGTTAGATCAACAATTAGATGCGTTTGGGGAACCCTAGGCTGGGGGAGATTAGAACGAAAAAGGTTCTATTTCTCCTACAGGGAATGGAGTCACAGAGCACGTGACTGTCCGACTCCCTGCACAGTTGATTAGCAGGCGTTGGAGGATCCACCGAGTTAGAGGCAGCAACAGGAGCATGAGCAACAAAAGCACGGTGGATGAGGCATTAGAGAGGTTCCTTCATTAGATGGTGATCAGATTCACTGAGGACTACTACCACCACCAACCTTAGAAGGTTCACTTCGAGCTTTGGGAGTAGGTGGACCAGAGAAGAACTAGCTCCAAGCATAGAGGCCTTTGTTCATGAGGCTTGTAGATTTGTTTTTTCTTTGTTTGTAGATGTTTAGTGTCTTTTTACTATGATTTGCAGTAAAAAAAGACACTTTTCCATGTGATTTTTTCTTCCATACAATTTCATATGGTTGATATTGAGAGGATCTGGTTAAAACTGTTGACTTGACCCTCACATTCGAGATTCTTACTCGAGGAGACCTAGTGACCACACACTACTTCCGATAGTGAGACTTGACCCTTGCAGGTGAGATTAATGATTGGATCTCTTGGTAGTGGCGTCGAGGCCTTACGACATCCTCCATGGCATGAATTAGTATTTTCAATGTTAGGATAGACTATATTAGGCAAAGAATGTGGTTCATCCAGGGGATGAGACCATTTTTCTCTTTTCAGCAAGGGAGAAATCTTAGCAGATCTTGTAGGATGTAAGTGAAAAATGGTGTAGTCATGTTCTTTATAAATGGATAGTCACAGCCATAGTTCATTGAGAGAACAGTTTATGGTTTACTCTAAACTCGAAGTCTTAGGTGTGTCTTCTCGTAGAAGGACCTATACCTAAGAAAACGACGATGGCTCGAGTTCCACCAAGACTATGACTTTGAGATAGTCTATACTCTTGGAAAGGGGAACGTGGTAGCAGGTGCTCTCTGTAGAAGATTGGGCATTCAGCTGGAAGGAGAGGAGACATAGAAGCTAGCCGCGATGCAGATATCCTTTGTGGATATTGATGGAGCAACCTCTTTCCAGTCTCACACAGTCACACCTCTACTTCCTTAGTTAGTCAGGGAGGCACTGCATGGGGACATTGACTGTGAGAAGCGATGTGCTCAGATATCCATAGGGAAGGCGCCTAATGGATTTTCTGAAGGAGGGTATCACATCATCCTCTTCAGGGGACGTATTATGGTACCAGTTGCACTGTAGGAGGAAGTGCTGAGGGAGTTTAACACTTCCCCTCTAGCGATACACCTAGGAGTGGCGAAGATGTACCATGATCTCAGACCACAGTAGTGGTGGTCAGGAATGATGAAGTCTATAGCAGATTTCATTTCACGATGCCTCATTTTTCAGCAAGTGATGGTGGATATTCAGGTACCATCGGGCTTGGTACAACCCTTAAAGGTCCCATAGTGGAAGTGGTACGGGATATCCATGGATTTATTGACGGGGCTTCCATGTATATCCAGAGGACACGAATCTATCAGGGTGATCATCGACCGACTCACCATGTCATCCCACTTCTTACATATCAAAGATCAGTGCTCAGTAAATATATTGGGATGCTTCTACATCCAGGAGATCATACAGCTTCATGGTGTGCCAGCATCTATCATCTCTGATCGAGACACTCACTTTATTTCTTAACATTGGAAGGGATTACATGAGGCTTTTGGGATGAATCTATGTCTGAGAACCGCCTTCCATCATCAGACGGATGGCCAAATAGAGAAGACCATTCAAACTCTCTAGGACAAGCTCCGTACATGTGTCCTTGACATTGGCCACAGCTGGGAGAATCACCTACCCTCGGTGGAGTTTGCGTACAACAACAGCTACCACTCCATCATTAGGATGGAACCATACGAGGCACTGTACGACTAACCATGAAGATCCCCTCATTGTTGGAATGTCCCTAGGGAGTTAGAACATGTTGGACCATAGATGGTTCAGGCTATGACAGAGAAGGTGCAGATCATCCAGGAGCGGATTAGGATTGCACAGAGAAGACAGAAGTCCTATGCTGATAGGAGACGGATACCACTAGAGTTAGAGGATGGTGACCACGTTTTCTTACGGGTATAAACACAACGTGGATTACAGAGATTTTGAAGGGGCGACAAGTTATCTCCACGCTTCATCGAACCATTCCAGGTCCTCAGTACGGTAGGTGAGGTGGCTTACCGCCTGGCCCTTCCACCTCAGTTGTAGTGGGTGCACGACGTCTTCCACGTATCTCAGCTGAGGAGATACGTGAACGTCCCATCACACAGCATCAATCCTGGGGATCTAGAAATCGATAATGGGGCGATATTAATAGTGGTCCCGACGGAGATAGAGGATCAACAGGATCGGGACCTATGTGGATGGTCGATTCCTCTGGTACGTATTCATTGGCAGCACAGGAACCTGCATGAGAGAACATGGGAGCGAGAGGCCCAAATGCATGCTCAGTAACCTCATTTGTTCCGCTAGTTTATGTTGTAGCTTTATGATGAAAAAAACCCTCTGAGGTGGGGGTAATGTAAAGACCTGAAAATTTTAAGTAAATTTTTTTCATAAATTCTTTGGAAATTTACGAGTACACAATGTCTGACGGAACCGAATTCTGAGTCCCGATGTGCCCGTAATGAAATTTTGACGTTTAGCTTGGGTACGTTCAATGAACAAACGAGCGTGTTTTTCTATCATTTGAACTGGTGCTCAGAATTGAAATCTGAGGGTACCAATGAACTCGCAGCACCGGTATTCTCTTAAGGGGACCTTTATCGCAGTTGCATTTTATGTGGGTTGAATGTTAATAATTAGGAATATAGAATAAAATAAATAAAATTGGTAGTAAAAAAATTTATTTATATCTATGGTTGTTATATTCTACAAATGGGAGTTAAGGGTGGGACCCACAACCACCTAACATAGCATTTGTGAATATTTTTTGAGGTGGGGCCCACACGAGCCCCAACCTTTCATCTTCCCTAAGCTCCCTTAAATCCCCCTTTATTTAATTCTTTGACAACTCTCCTTCTTGAATGAGAAATCTTCCTCTCCCTCTATCTCTCTTTATTGTTTTCCAACACACATTAATTAATGATTCAATCACTTCAATTAATTAAGTGAATTGAATTTTGAATTTCAAGTGTTAATAAAAAAATAGAAATAGATATTATTTTATTTTGGAAGAAGTTGTTTTGGGTGGTTATTTGAGATATCTCCTATGTAAAAGAAGAAGAGAGTTCCTTATTCATTGAAGGACACCATCCTTCCATGATGAACAACACATCTTCGATGAAGAACACTGACTCCACGAAGAGCGACGACGTGCCTTCAGGTGTCTTCTCTACAACTAGTGTGGAGATGCCGCTTCCTACTCGAACGCTCTCCGACGTCATCTATGAATACTCTCCCCGCGACTCCGTCTTCCACGACGCCCGACGTGTGACGTCAGTTATCGAGGTAGGGTGATTATATACAATTATTGTTGATTAAAATTTTTCACTTCCTTCGTTGAATTTTCTGAAATGAATTCGGCCAACTGTTACCACATAAAATAGAGGGTGCGAGCCAAACACAAATAGCCCAATGACCCACCGTAGTTTCATTTATATGAGATTGAGACCATGTCGAAAAAAGGTGGCGATAAATAGAGGCGGCCGAAAATGAAGGCTCCGACCGTGTGAGGAAGAATCGTGGCCCGCAACCGCGGGCCGCTTGACCAGGAAATAATAGGCCAGCTATAGTCATCCATGCTGAAGGGAAGAACAGCGGTGCCCCACGACACCGGGAGGGTGCCGCTCTGGATGAACCGCGGCCCGCTTGTGCCATTAAGGCCAACCGGCTAGGTAGGGCGGCACAACTTGTCGTCGCCAGTTTTGGTAGCTGGGGGCCATGCCCCCACCTCAAATCACTCAGCCCCCTTGGGCTGAGCCATAGCTAGGCCGCGTAGTTCATCAGATCGTTCCGACACACCTGCTGGGTCGGACTTGCCAAAACTGGGTTAACCCGACCTATCGAGCCACTTGGCTTAACGAGCCGAGCCTGTTTTTACTTAATGGTGAATAACTCAAAGACAGTGCATCTGATCGATGTGCCATCTATGGCTCTGGGACCCTTGTGACAAGTCGACCATTTTTAAATACTCTAAGTGATTTTTGGACAACATTGGGGAATGTTCGGGTTAGAAATGAGCATGTTTTTTTAACTGGGCCAGTCAAATGGAAATACCATTATCTCTCAGATCGGGCGTCCGACTGACGCGCCGTCTGTCGTGTTGTGTTCCAATTGATGAGACAGAACTTTGGGATTCATCAACTAAGGAATTTTTGATATTTGATGTATTGGCCCCCCTTTGATCGAGGAGAAGACCCTCCCGAAATCGATTGTGCTGTGTGCGGGAACCCTAGAGCTGGCTGCGACTACGATGACTACCGTGCTGGGATCCTCCATGGGTTCGACGACGATGACCACTATATCTGGATACTCTATGGGTTCAGTAGCGATGATGACTATACATGGATCCTACGTTGGTTCAACAGTGATGAATACCGTACATGGATTCTTAGTGGGTTCAAAAACAATGACTTCTATACTAGGATCCTATGTGGGTTCGGCAGAGGAGATGATTCATAGGCTACATCAAATCATCTCCACCCCTCTTCGTGAGTAGTATACCTCTGTGAGATGAGTCTTTACTTTCATTCATTATAATCTATTTGGTTTACTTCTTTCCTGTATGGACTAGTTTGTTCTTGGGATTGATAGATGGAGTCGAACTGGGATTGATGACTTAGGTAAATGTATGGTCATATACCTATATAATGTTGGTTGATACTTCTTGATTGTATCTTTTCTTTGTGTTTTATCATTCATGGATTTTGGGAGACCTTCGGGGGTATCAGGGTCCCTAATGAGTATCATATACTCACCCATGCATGGGCATCGCCCGCACTATGTTGTGTTGGATGTAGATGACGGACAACACTGATCATTTTAGAGAATTGTCGAGCTGGATGGTACTCGGAGGTGGACCACTTGGTGGGACATACACAGAGTGGACAGATGGACCCGGGGTACTGAAGAGACCATATGTAGCCACCCATCAGGTGGGATTCGAGGAGGACAACTCATTGGTTTCTGATTTACTTTACTGATGTTGTACTAGTCTTTCAGTTGTACTGTACTTTTAGTTGGGCTTATA
Organism: Viscum album; assembly: GCA_963277665.1. Lineage (NCBI taxonomy): Eukaryota > Viridiplantae > Streptophyta > Magnoliopsida > Santalales > Viscaceae > Viscum > Viscum album. The sequence goes on along the minus strand of OY728153.1, from coordinate 2,011,340,656 downwards.
TTTCCGGCCCCCTTTCCTTTCAGCACTTACTTTCTGTATACAGTTTTACTTAGTGATTAATTATATTACGTAATCTGTTGGGTTTTCTACTTTTATAAAGTCAATTCCTTCCCTTTTATTGGGGTTTACACCTTTGGTGCTAGTTTCCAGCCCCTGGCCTAGGGAAGGCGGGCTTGGGGTAGTCACGACACGGGCCTGAGGATGGGTCGTGAAAAATTGGTATCTGTGGTGTCGGTTCTACCGCAGAACTTAGGACTCCGATCTATCATACTATGAAGCAATAGTGTTAGGATTATTGATTATGGGTTTTAGTATAGGGAGTCTAGTGTTTGTGTGGCGGCCTACGTATCCATACACCTAGTCCCTGACCTCTGATTTCTGACTCAGTGCACGAAAAAACTTATTGCGTGTGTGTTTCCTTTGAAAAGTTTTCATTGTGATTACTTTGTGTCTGCTCACCATGTATACTGTTTTGAATGTGTCACACCTCTTTCTATATAGGATGGACCCCCAAAGGCAGCTTGCTTGGGATCCGAGTTACGAGTGAGATAGTAGCCCAAAGAGCTACGAGGCCATGGTTCGAGGCCCCATCATAGAGGAGGCACTAGTGGTACCACTACCCACTAGGACATTGATACCACAAGCCCCAGTAGTAGAGAGTGCATGTAGCCTGAGTGCATTCCACGAGTTCCAGTGAAAAAGGCCTCTGATGTTTCAAGGTGAGACAAGTTTTCATACGGCCTTGTGCTGTATGGAGGTTGTAGCATGAGTTTTCCACATAGATGGTCCACCCACTGAATTGATGGTGTACCTAGTTGTTTGTCTCTTTCAGGGAGAAGCTGAAAGGTGATGGAGCCTGATGCTCTAGTTTTACGATGAGGTGACTCTCACATTAGGAGACATTGAGGGACATTATAGGGCATAGTTTGTACCAGTGACTCTACGCACTGTGTGTGATCAGGAGTTTCATCTCTTACTGTAGGGATTTCCAACAGTAGTCAAGACATCAACACCAAGTAGTAGGCTGATGAAACAAGTGCACAAGTGGGATAGATCAACAGTTAGATGAGTGGTGGGCACCCGAGTCCGAGGGAGATCAGAATGAAGGAGGGTCTATTTCTCATGCAGGGAACGGGGTCATAGAGCGCGTGACTATCCGACTCCACTCACAGTTTATCAGTAGGCATAGGAGGAGCCACTGAGTCCAAGGCAGCGGTAGGATCTTTATCAACAGTTGAGCGGTGGATGAGGCAGTGGAGTAGGTCCTTCAGTGGATGGTGATCATAGTTTCTGAGCACTACTACCACCACCACCCTTAGACAGTTCTCCTCGAGCTCCGAGAGCTGGTTGATAGGAGTGGAACTAGCTCCAGGCATAGTGGCCTTTGTTCATGAGGCATCTATCATTATTGTTTTGGATGTTTGTGGTTGTTTTGTGTCATTGTACTATGATCTGTAGTAATAAAAGTCACTTTTCCATGTGATGTTTTCTTCCCTACCATTTCATATGGTTGATACTAAGAGGTTCTAGTTAAAACTATTGACTTGACCCTCACATTCGAGATTCCTACTGGAGGAGACCCAGTGACCACACACTGATGTTGACAGTGTGACGCGACCCTTGGAGGTGAGAGTAAGGGTTGGGTCTCTTGGTTGTGGTGTCGAGGCCATACAACATCATCAATTGCATGAATTAGTACCGTTCATGTCAGGATTGACTGTTTTAGGCAATGAACGTGGTTCATCAAGGTGATGAGACCAGATTTCTCTTTTCAGAAAGGGATAAATCTTAGCAACATGTGTAGGACGTAAGTGAAAAGGGGTGTAGTCGAGTTCTTTATAAATGGCTAGTCACACCCATTGTTCGTTGGGAGAACGGTTTACGGTTTACTCCAAACATAATGTCTTAGGTGTGTCTTCTCATAAAAGGACCTATAACTGAGACAACGACGATGGCTCAAGTTCCTCTAGGACTATGACATTGATATATTCTACACTCCTATAAAGCGGATCATTGTAACAAATTCTCTCAAAAGGAAATTGAGCATTCAGCTGCTAGGAGAGGCGATAATGCAGCTAGCCACATTGTAGATATCCTTTGTGGATATTGATGGAGCATCCTTTTTTCAGTCTATCACAGTCAATCCTCCACTTCTTCAGCGAGTCAAGGAGGCACAACATGGGGATGTTGACTGTTAGACGCGACATGCTCAGATATCCACATGGTAGGCGCCTGATGGATTTTCTAAAGGAGGGGAGCACGTCATCCTCTTCAGAGGATGTACTATGGTACTAGTTGCACTGCAGGAGGATGTGGTGAGGGAGTTTCAAACTTCCCCTCTAGCGATACATCCAGGAGTGGAAAAGATGTACCATGATCTCAAACGACAGCGCTGTTGACCGGGCATGAAGAAGGCTATAAGAGAGTTCGTTTCACGATTCCTCACTTGTCAGCAAGTGAAGTCGGAGTACCAGGTAACAGCGGGATGGGTACAACAGAAAAAGGTCCTAGAGTGGAAGTGGGACGAGATATCCATGGATTTCGTGATGAGGCTTCAACGTACATCTAGAGTACATGACAATATCAGGATGATCATCAAAAGACTCACCATGTCGGCCCACTTTCTACAAATCATAGAGAAGGGCTCAGTAGAGATCTTGGTACACCTCTACCTCTAGACGATCATACGGCTTCATGGGGTCCCATCGTCTATCTTCTCCGATCGAGACACTCACTTTATTTCTCAGATTTGGAAGGGATTAGAGGAGGATTTTGGGATGAATCTATGTCTCAGCACTGCCTTCCATCCTCAGATGGATAGCCAGTTGGAGTAGACCATTCAGAATCTCGATTACATGCTCCGTGCATCTGTCCTTAACTTTGGTCATAGCATTGAGGATCACCTACCCTTAGTGGTGTTTGTGTACAACAACAACTACCACTCCACAGTCAGGATGGCACCTTATGAGGCTCTATATGGCCAACCTTGCAGATCACTTGTGTGTTGTACTAACCCTAGGGAGTCAGCACTTGTAGGACCAGAGATGATTCAGGATATGACGGAGAAGGTGCAGATCATCCAGAAGAGGATGAGGACTGCACAGAGCAGACAGAGGTCCGATGCGGATAGGAGACAGAGACAACTGGAGTTCAAGGATGGTGACCATGTTTTCTTATGGGTCTCAACTAGGCGTGGATTACGAAGATTTTTCCAGGGAGGAAAGTTATATCTGAGCTTCATCAGACCATTCTAGGTCCTCAACAAGGTAGGTGAGTTGTCTTACCACCTGGCCCTTCCACCTCAGTTGCAGCGGGTGCACGACATATTCCACGTATCTTAGCTAAGGAGATACGTGCACAACCCATCACACATCATCGATCACGGGGAGCTGGACATCGATGATGATGATACATTCACAGAGGTCCTAGTAGAGATCGAGGATTGACATAAGTGGGTCATACATGGATGATCGAATCCTCTGGTAAGTATTAGTTGGCAGAACGGGAATCTCCAGGAGAGCACATGGGAGCAGGAGGCCCAGATTCTTGGTCAGTACCCTCATTTGTTCCCCTTGTTTATGTTGTATCTTTAAGGGGACGTAAAGACCTGATTTGGGGGTAATTTAAGGACACAGAAATTTCAAGAAATATTTTTTCATAAATTATTTGGAATTTTATGAGTACAATGTTTTTGACGGCACCTGATTCCAAGGTCGGTGTGCCCTGAATAATTTTCTGAATTTTAGATTGTGTTTATTCAGTGAAAGAACTAGTGTGTTTTTCTATATTTTGAACCAGTGCATGGAATTGAAATCTGAGAGCACCTATGAACTCACAGTGCCGGTATTCACTTAAGGGGACCTTTACTGCAGTTGAGTTTTATGTGGGTTGAATGTTAATAATTGGGAATTTAGAATTAAATAAATAAAATTGGTAGTACAAAATTTTATTTATATCTATGTTAGTTTTATCATAAAAAGTGGAGTTAAGGGTGGGAACCACAACCACCTAACTTCCCATCTGTGGATATTTGTGATATGGGGCCCACATGATCCCTAACCTTTCATATTCTCTAAACACCCTTAAACAACCCTTTACTTAATTCTTTGACTAATCCCCTTATTGAATGAGAACACTTTCTCTCCCTCTCACTCTCTTTATTATTTTCCATCACACATTAAATAATAAATTCAATCTCTTCAATTAATTAATTATGTGATTTGAATTTTGAATTTCAAGTGTTAATAAAATAATAGTCATAACTATTATTTTATTTTGGCACAAATTGTGTTGAAGGTTATTTGAAAGAGATCTTGTGTAAAAGAAGATGAGAGTTCCTTTTTCATTGAAGAACACCATCCTTCCACGATGAATGACTCCACATCGATGAAGAATTCTGACTCCATTAAGAGGGACGATGTGCCTTCCTTCCACTTCTCCGTAACTAGTGTGGAGACATCATTTCTTCCTCAGACGCACACCGAAGTCATCTACGAATCATCTCCATGCGACGCCATCTTCCACATCGCCCGACGTGCCACGTCAATTATCAAGGTAGAGGGATTATATAAAGTTTTAATTGATTAAAATAGTTATTGTACTTCGTTGAATTTTCTGAAATGAATTCAGCCAACTATTACCACCTATCACGGAGGGCGTGGGCTGAACACACATGGCCCGACGACCCTCCATAGTTTCTGTTATTTGGGATTGAGACCGTGTTAGAAAATGGTGGTGATGAATAGAGGCGGCGGCAAACGAAGGTGCCGACCGCGTGAGGAAGAAACGCAGCCCGCATCCTCGGGCCACTTGACCAGAAATGAACGTGACAGATATAGCTGGACGGGCCGAAGGGAGGAACCACGGTGCCCCATGACGCTAGGAGGGTGCCGCATAGGATGAACTGTATCCTGCCCGTGTGGGATACTTGCAACATTAAGGTCGGCTGGTTAGGGAGGGTGGCGACGCGTGGCACCGCTAGTTCGGACAGTCGAGGGGCTGTGCCCCTTGCCTCGGACCGCTCGGCCCCTTCGGGCCGAGCCGCGTCTGGGCTGCGCTGTGCCAGGACGGTCTGTGTCGTGCTGGACCGGGTCGCGCCCCCTCGGGCCGAGCCATGAACCATTTTTCCGAGCCGTACCACTTGGGTCATGCCACGAATTTCATCAGGTCGGTCTGACACCACTGCTGGGCTGGACCCGCCAAAACTAGGTTAACCCGACCGGTCGGGCCACTGGTCTTAACAAGCCGGGCCAGTTTCCACTTAAAGGTGAATCACTCGAAGACCGTGCATCCGATCGATATGCCTTCTACGACACTGGGACCCTTGTGACGAGGCGGTCCTTTTGCAATACTCTAAGTGAATTTTGGACGACATTGGGGAATGACTTGGTTTGAAACGAGCATATTTTTTAACTGGGTGCCTGGAATAGAATAGCCATTATATCTCAGACTGGGCGTCCGATTGACGCTCCATCTGTCGCATTGAATTTTTATTGACGAGGTGGAACATTGAAATACATCAACTCCAGAATTTTTAGTAGATCTTGTATTGACCCCCTAGGCTCGAGGAGAGGACCCTCCCAGAATCAAGAGTGTTGTGTGCGGGAACCCAAGATCTGGCTGCGACAATGACGACTACCGTGCTAGGATACTCTGTGGGTTTGATGACTATGGTCACTATACATGGATACTCCATTGGTTTGGCAGCGATGACTACTATACTTTGATCCTACATGGGTTCCACAACGACGACTACGATACATCGATCCTCTGTGGGTTTGAAAACGATCACTTCAGTAATAGGATCGTACGTGGGTTCGGAAGAGGAGATGATTTAGAGGATACATCTAATCATCTCCACCCCTTTTCATGAGTAGTATAGCTATGTGAGCTGAGTCTTGAAATTGAATCACTATCATCGATGTGATTGACTTATTTCCTGTATGGAATGGGTTGTGCTTGGGCTCGAGAGATGGATCTGAACTGGGATTGATGAATTAGGTATATGTTTGGGAATATACCTAAGTAGATTTAGTTGATACTTTTTGATTGTATCTTTTCTTTGTGGTTTAATCTTTGTGGATTCTGGGAGACATTCGGAATTCTCAGGGTCCCTACTGAGTATCATTTGTTCACCCCTGCACAAGATATGCCCAAACTACATTGTGTTGGATATAGATGATAGAGAACACTGATCATGTTAGAGACTTCTGGAGCTGGATGGTACTCCGATGTGGACAACTCTACAGGACGTACACGGAACGGACGGGCGGACCTGAGGTTCTGATGATACCATCTGTACCGACCCTTCAGGTGAGACTCCATGAGGAAGACTAATTAGCTGATACTATCCTTTACTACTGTTGTACAAGTATTTTAGTTGTACTGTACTTTGAGTGTGGCTTGTATTCCCGGACCCTTTCCGTTCGACACTTACTTTTTGTAGACATTTTTACTTAGTGCTTACTTCTATTGTGTACTCTGTTTTTTTGTTTACTTTTATAAAGGCGATGCCTTCCCTTTTATCAGGATTTACACATTTGGTGCTAGTTTCCAGACCCTAGTCTATGGAAGTAGGGCTTGGGGTTGTCATGACAAGGGCCCGAGGATGAGTCATGAGAAATTGGTATCAGAGGTGTCGGTTCTACCGTATAACATAGGAATATGATCTATCTTACTATGAAGCAATAATGTTAAGAGTGTTGAATGTGGTTTTGAGTCCATGTAGTCCAGTGTGGGTGTGGTGGCCGACATATCCATACACCTGGTACCTGACCTCTGATTTCTGACTCAGTGCACGAAAACACTGATTTCGTGTGTGTTTCCTTTGAAAAGTTTTCTTTTGTCATTACTTTGTGTCAACTCACCAAGTATACTGTTTTGATCGTAGCACCCATTTTTGTTTTTAAGATGTCCCCACGTAGGAATCCAGCTAGGGTTTTGAGTTTCGAGCGAGATGGTATCCCACCGAGCGATGAGGCCTCGGTGAAGGGCCCCATCATAGCGGAGGAACCAGCGGAACCACTACCCGCTGGGCCACCGATACCACAATCCCCAACGGTAGAGAGTGCAAGCCGCTTGAGTGAATGGAAAGAGTTACAGCAATAATGGAATCTGAAGTTTCGAGGTGAGATAGGTTTTCAGATGGTCGAGTGCTAGCTGATGTTTGTAGCATGAGTTTTTCACTGAGTTGGGACACCCGCTGACTTGTTGGTGTACCTAGATATTTTTCTTTTTCATGGAGCAGTTGAAAGGCGGTGGAGCCTGATGCTCTAGTTTTATGATGAGGAGACTCTCACATGGGGAATCATCGAGGGAATTTTATGGGAAGTGTTTGTACCAGTGACTCTATTCTTTGTGCGTGCTCAGGAGCTACTGATATTGACTCAAGGCTTTCCAACAGTAGCCGATACATCACCAGTAGGCAGTAGGCAGATGGCACGAGGGCACAAGAGGGTTAGATTAATAGTTAGATGATTTCGGGTCACCCGAGGCCGAGGGAGCTCAGAATGAAGTATGATCTGTTTCTCCTGCATGGAATGGGGTCACAAAGGGCATGATTATCCGACTTCCCACATAGTTGATCAGTAGGCGTTGGAGGTGCCACTGAGTTAGAGACACCGATAGGAGATTTAGCAACATCTGAATGGTGGACATGGCAGTGGAGGAGGTCCTTCTGTGGATGGTGATCAGAGTCACCAAGCACAAATACCACCACCACCCTTAGATGGTTCACCTCGAGGTCCAGGTGTTGGTGGAAAGGAGTGGAACTAGCTCCAGGCATAAAGGCCTTTCTTCATGAGGCTTATAGCTTTGCTGTTTTCGTTGTTTGTGGTTTTTTTGTTTCATTTTACTATGATCTGCAGTAATAAAATACACTTTCCCAAGTGATGGTTTGTTCCCTACCATTTCATATGGTTGATATTGAGAGGTTCCTGTTAAAACCGCTTACTTGACCTTCAAAATCCAAATTCCAACCGGAGGAGCCCCAATGACCACACACTGCTGCCGACAATGTGACTCGACCTTTGGAGGTGAGAGTAACTGTTGGATATATTGGTAGTGGCGTCGAGGCCTTACGACGTCATCCATGGAATTAATTAGTATCGTTCATGTTATGATTGAAAGTATTATGAAAAGAACGTGGTTCATCTAGGGGATGAGACCATATTTGTCTTTTCGGCAAGGGAGAAATCTTAGCAGCTCTTGTATGATGTAAGCAAAAAAGGGTGTTGTCGAGTTCTTTAAAATGTCTAGTCACACCCATAGTTCATTGGAAGATCGATTTACTATTTACTCTAAAATTAGATTCATATGTGTGTATTATTGTAGAAGGACCTATATGTGAGACAACGGTGATGGCTTGAGTTCCTCCAAGACTATGAAATTGACATAGTCTACACTCATGGAAAGGGAATTACTGTAGAAGATGCTCTCAGCAGGAGATTGGGCATTCAACTACTACGAGAGGAGTCAAAGTAGATAGCTGTGTTGCAGATATCCTTTGCGGATATTGATGGAGTATCCTTAATTTAGTCTCTCACAGTCACTTATCCACTTTTTTAGTGAGTCAGGGAGACACAACATGGGGATGTTGACTGTGAGAGGGGACGTGCTTAGATATCCACAGGGCATGTGCCTGATGGATATTCTATAGGTGGGGATCATGTCACCACATTAGGTGACGTACTATGGTAAAGATTCACCTCAGGATGATGTGCTGAGGATGTTTCACACTTCTCCTATAGCGATACATCTTGGAGTGGTGAAGATGTACCAGGATCTCAGATGATAACACTAATGGCTAGACATGAAGAAGGTTGTAGGAGAGTTCGCTTCACGATGCCTCACTTGTCTACAAGTGAAGGCAGAGTACCTGGTACCAGTGGGATTTTTACATCCCTTAGAGGTCCCAGAGTTGAAGTGGAACGGGATATCCATAGATTTCATGTTGTGGTTTTCACGTATATCCATAAGCCATGACTCTATCAGGGTGATCGTCGACCGACTCACCATGCTGGCCCACTTCCTACCGATCAGAGAGCAGGGCTCAGAAGAGACCGTGTGATGCATGTACGTCCTAGAGATTTTATGGGTTCATGGTGTGCCATCTTCTATCATCTTTGATTGAGATGCTCACTTTATTTCCCGGCTTTGGAAGGGATTAATGGAGGCTATTGGGATGCAACTATGTCTGAGCACCGCCTTCCATCCTCATACGGATGGTCAGACTGAGAGGACTATTCAGAATCTCGAGGACATGCTTTGTGGATATGTCCATGACATTGGTCGTAGCTGAGAGGATCACCTACCCTCTGTGGTATTTTCGTACAACAAAAGCTACCACTCCACCATCGGGAGGTCACCTTACGAGGCACTGCATGACTGACCTTGCAGATCAGCTCTGTGTTGGACTGACCCTGGGGAGTCAGCACTTGTAAGACCAGAGATGGTTCAAGATACGACAGAGAAGGTTCATATCATCCAGGAGTGGATGAGGACTGCACAGAGCAGACATAAGTTCTATGCTGATAAGTTACAGAGACCACTTGAGTTCAAGGATGGTGACCACATTTTCTTATGGGTCTCACCTCGACGTGGATTATGGAGATTTTCCCGGGGCAGCATGTTATCCCTGTGCTTCATCGGACCATTCCAGTTCCTTAGCAGGTTAGGCGAGGTGGCTTACCGCCTTGCCATTCCACCTCAGTTGCACCAGGTGCACAATGTCTTCCACATATCTCAGGTGAGGAAATACGTGCATGTCCCATCACACATCATCGATCACAGGGAGCTGGACATCGATGATGGGGTGACATTCACGGAGGTCCTGGTGGAGATTTGGGATTGACCGGAGTGGGTCCTATGTGGACGTTTGATTCCTCTAGTATGTATTTTTTGGCAGCATGGGAACCTCCAGTAGAGAACATGGGAGTGGGAGGCCGAGATTCGTGTTCTGTACCCTCATTTGTTCCCCAAGATTATGTTGTAGATTTACGGGGACGTAAAGCCCTGAGGTGGCGGTAATGTAATGACCCAGAAATTTCAAGGGAATTTTTGTCTTAAATTATTTTGAATTTTATGAGTTCACAGTTTCTGGGGGCACTTGATTCCGAGGTTCGGTGTGCCCGGAATAATTTTCTGAAGTTTAGCTGGGGTACGTTTAGTGAATGAATGGGAGGGTTTTTCTATCATTTGAACCGGTGCTTGGAATTGAAATATGAGGGCACCGATGAACTCACAATGCCGATATTCGCTTAAGGGGACCTTTACCACAGTTTCATTTTATGCGGGTTAAATGATAATAATTTTGAATTTAGAATAAAATAAATAAAATTGGTAGTAAACAATTTTATTTATATCAATGGTAGTTATATCATACAAAGGGGAGTTAAGGGTGGGAACCACAACCACATAACTTCCCATGTGTGGATATTTGTGATTTGGGGACCACATGATCCCCACCCATTCATCTTCCCTAAACTCCCATAAAACCCCATTTATTTAATTCTTTGACAACTCCCCTTATTGAATGAGAACTCTTCCTCTCTCCCTCTCTCCCTCTCTCTTTATTGTTTCCCAACACACATTAATTAAGGAATTCAATCTCTTTAATTAATTAATTAAGTGATTTGATTTTTGAATTTCAACTTTTAAAAAAATAATAGCCATAGATATTATTTTATTTTGGCACACGTTGTGTTGGGAGGATATTTGAGAGAGATCTTGTGTAAAATAATAAGGGAGTTACTTTTTCTATGAAGAACACCATCCTTCCACGAAGAACAACTCCTCTTCGACGAAGCACGCTGACTCCATGAAGAGTGATGATGTGCCTTCCTTCCTCTTCTATTAAACAAGTGTGGAGACGCCACTTCCACCTCGGACGCACTCCGACATCGTCTACGAATCCTCTCCCAATAATGTGGTCTTCTGTGATGCCCGATGTGTGACATCAATTATCGAGGATGGGGGATTATATACAACATTAGTTGATTAAAAATGTTCTTCTTCTTCATTTAATTTTCTGAAACGAATTCAGACAACTATTACCACCTAACACAGAGGGTGTGGGCCAAACACACACATCCCAATGATCCTACATAGTTTCTTTTATTTGTGATTGAGACCATGCTGGAAAAAGTTGGTGATGAATAGAGGTGGAAGCAAACGAAGGCGCCGACGATGTGAGGAAGAACTGCGGCCCAAACCGCGGGCCGCCCGACCGAGAATGAACATGCCAACTATAGCCGGTCGGGCCGAAGGGAGGAACCATGGCTCCCCACGGTGCCTGCCGTGCAGAAGACCATGGCCCTCGTTCCACAGGATGCTTAGGTTCAAGAACTGGCCGGTCCGTCAGCCAGCCGAGCGGAGGAAAGCCGATGTGTTGGGAGTGCGCCGCGCAGGACGAACCGCAACCTTCCCCTGCAGGCCACTTGGGCCAAGAAGATCGGTCGGCTTCGGCCAGCTATTTTGGGAGGGCGGCGCTGCTTGGCGTCACCGGGTTAGGAAGTAGGGGGGCCGCGCCCCCCGCCTCAGACCGCTCAGCCCCCTCGGGGTGAGCCATGCACCTTCAGGCCGGGCCGCACCACTTCAGGCCGGGCCATGTACCTCGAGCCGAGCCGCACATTTCATCAGGATATTCTGACACCCCTTCTTTGTCAGACCCACCAAAACTGGGTTAACCCGACCCATCTTCCCACTAGCCTTAAAGAGCCGGGGCCGTTTTCACTTAAAGGTGAATTACTCGAAGACCGTACGTTCAATCAACAAGACGTCTGTGACACTGGGACCCTTGTGATGAGGAGGTCCTTTTTCAATATTCTAGGTGAGTTTTGGATGACTTTGGGGAATGAATGGGTTAGAAACAAGTGTATTTTTTTTAACCGAGCCCCTAGAAAGGAAAATCCAATATCTCTTAGACCGGGCGTCCGATTGATGTGTTGTCTATCACGTTGAGTTCTTATTGACGATACGGAACATTGGTATACATCAACACCGGACTTTTCATTAGTTGATGTATCAACCCCACTTGGCTCGAGGAGCGGACCCTCCCAGAATTGAGCGTGCTGTGTGCAGGAACCCTAGAGATGGTTGCGAGTGCGACAAGTATTGTACTGGGATTTTCCGTGGGTTAGATGACGATGACCACTGTACTTGGATCCTCCGTGGGTTTGGAAGCGATGAGAACTGTACATGGATCCTATGTGGGTTCAGCAGCAACGACTACTATACTTGGATCCTCCAATGGTTTGGCATTGAAGACTTCTGTACTAGTATCTTATGTGTGTTCGATATCAGAGAAGATTCAGGAGGTACATCTAATCATATCCACCCCTTTTCATGAGTAGTATACCTATGTGAGATGAGTCTTGAATTTCAATCATTATCATCAATGTGATTGACTTCTTTCATATATGGACTAGGTTGTGCTTGGGATCGATAATTGGAGTTGAACTAGGATTGATGACTTAGGTATATGTATAGGAATATACCTAAGTAGAGTTGGTTGATATTTTGTGATTGTATATTATCTTTGTGGTTTATCCTTCATGGATTCTGGGAGACCTTCGTGGGTCTTGGGGTCCCTACTGAGTATCGTATACTCACCCCTGCACGGGCTACACCCTCCCTACGTTGTGTTCAATTCAGACGATGGACAACATTGATCATGGTAGAGACTTCTGGTGCTGGACGGTACCTGGAGGTGGACCACTCGGGGGGACATACATGGAGTGGACAGACGGACCTGGTGTGCTGAGGAGACCGTCTGTACCCACCCATCAAGTGGAATTCCTGGGGGATAACTATGTGGTTGCTGCTATAATTTACTTTTGTTGTACTAGTCTTTCATTTGTACTGTACTTTCTGTTGGTCCTGTATTTCCAGCCCCCTTTCCTTTCAGCACTTACTTTGTGTGTACATTTTTACTTAGTCCATACTTCTGTTACTTAATTTATTGCATTGTTTACTTTTATAAATTCATTTACTTCTCATTTATTGGGATTTACGCCTTTGGTGATAGTCTCCATCCCCTGGCCTATGGAAGGTGGGCTTGGGGTAGTCGTGGCATGAGCCCAAGGACGGGTCGTGACAATAAATTTCTCATAAAAATGTAATTCAAAACATTTTTAAAACTTACAAGACTGTGGTTTAAAGACATGTATACCCTTATTTGTCCACATAGGTTTTGAAATGAATCTTTCCATCATTTTCCAAACAACATACTTTATGGCCTTCTCATCAAAATTATGGTGATAATTTATTTTTTTAACTTATACGGAGAGTGCGGCTATTTTATGCTGTTATAACATCATCAAAGCGTCCCATAAAAGAATATAAGAATATTTTCAAATTAAATTTTTTCTTTTATAATTATATATCTTTTAAATTATTTCAAAATAAAAAGAGACATTTCTCTACAATTTTTTTTTATTTCATCTATTTTTATATACATTGATTTATTTTAAGCTTGTTTGAAGTCGATTTATTAAGATACAAATCTTCCATATTGTATTGATGTTTTTGGGATCTTTTTGAATGTGGATGTATTATTTTTACACCATTCATGGTTTATGGATAAAGTATTGACATTTCGTATGAATGTTTTAATATAAAATTTTATGTAGTTTTTAAACCTTTTCATATGAGGAATGCATTGGACATAGTAAATAACGGGTGGAGCACGCTATAGCTCTTTGAGGCGTCGATAGGTCTCTTGGGAGAGACATGTGTCTTGGAATAAGGGTTTGAAAAAATCTTATTTGTTATCTTGGCATAAGGCCTTAATTATGTGGTTATAAAGTATGGAATTATGCATTCAATCACTATGAAAGTGGCTATTGATATTTCATGTGATTATTAGACTGGTAGAATATCCATGATAATAAGTAAATTTCATTATCTGATTATATAATTGCAATAATATTCTGATGTTTATGTTTAGAAGGGTTTTTTTAGTCATATACATTGCCTTAAATGTTTATCCTTATTTATGAATGATTCTGCTATATTGTTATCCCAACTTTGGATCTAATCTAACCCCTTTCTATGTTTTATTATTCCGTGGTGGTGAATAAATATTTTATGGTTGACCTATTGGGGTATGATAAGGATATAAGTTTTGTGAATGGGGACAAAATGTTGTTGATGTTTTTAAGTCATGATTCAATGTAAAACTTATTAATGCATCTAGTACTTCCAAAGCTACTAAACTGCTCGATCTATCATTACATGATTTCTTGTATCAATATAATGTTATTTAATAATTAACAGACTCTGGGTAACTGGGGTCAGACATTATAGTTGGTATTAGAGAATTTTTAGTACGATCCTTGGAAACTAAATTTAGATAAACTAGGATTAGAGCACATTACCCTAAGATAGACTTTGAGGATTATTATAGAAGAACTTCCTAGAATATGGCGATATAGATATTTTGTAAATTTTCCATGAAATACAACCCTGTCTTTATATGAGAAAGTAGAGGTGGCTCTAGCACAAATATACCTAGAAGTGAAAACTTCGATAAAGAGTTTTAGTCTTGTCTCGGGGTAACCTAGTGCACGGCAATGGTCCTTGATACACTCTTGGTTACGACACTCCGGGGGGATATTCTTAGGATACTTCCCATTTTATTTTCAAACCATTATTAAGGATTTATGTGTATATACATCATCAATGAAATCATTTTTATTATTATTATGGATTACTTCCATAAATTGTTCAATTTATGTTAAGTGTTTTACAAGTTTAGAATTATGTATTGTTACTGACAAAATAATGAAATTTATGTCATTGTTTAAAAATGGTGCCTAGTGGAAGGAGTGGAAAATGTATCAATATAGTTAATACAGGTTGGTATTTCCATCCTAGTCAAGAATATATATAGTGGATCTGGTGACATAACGGGTGCTGATCAGTTTATTAGCAAACCAGAACAACTCACTCTGGTTATGAATAATAACCTTACTCATATGGAGCACTATAATCCCCAATGCGGATGATCAATGTTATAACTCTTCATGCGGAAACATCCAAAAAAATTCATTTGGTTTACAAATAAATTAGTAGATGAGCAATGAATAAATTTTATTGATAAAATATTTCAAGCTTTATGGTGTTGCAAAAGGGAAATTGTTTTCATTGTAGTTTATCGCCTCACTGGAGATGCAGATCAATAGAGTTCATTAATCCAAAACACCATGGAAGATGAATAAGTATAGAACAAGGAATGTAGGGAGTTTAATTATATTTAATTAGAAAAATTATTTACTTGTGACCATCGAATAGATATAGAATGGCAATTTCTGAGTCCGAGGAAAAAGGAGGATGAGAATGTCAATAAAAGTATGAGGATAACTTTACAAGGTTAGTAAGGCATGAAACCGATTATATACGGAAACCAAGGTATAATATTGATTGATTATTTGATGGGTTAAAACCAATTCTCTATCAATCATGTGTATCATAATCCTTCTCATCTTATGATGTTATAGTTTCATGCGGTATTAATACAGAAAAATAATTCTCTACCTCTTATGATTTCAATGCAAAGGATTAGAAGAATTGATCTATTGATCACTGTGGAAGTGGAAGTAAGGGGAATAAGGGAAAATATGAATATCCATCTTGTGGTAAATGTGGTAAAAACATTCTAATTGCCGAAAAATTCTTAAGAACTGAATAAGGTTTGGTTGCAACAAAGAGAAGAAATATTTGGAACCAGCGACCTGGTCCAGGTGGCCCAATGGGATCGTGCGAAAAAATGTATTGCGCTAAAAACTCCAGGATTCACGAGAGTTTTTTCAAGTGGGAATGAAATATTATGCACAACCACACTGCATAGTTGAAATTTCATGCTGCCAACACCGGCACACAAATTATCTCATGCCCGCTTGCTTTCCATGCGGATCTATGATCCTGAGTGCATATAAATAGAGGGCTAACCCTTTGACTTTCAAACACAAGAATATGAACCATATCCCCTTCGCAAAACTCCTCTCTCATGTAGACAAAAATATGCCTCTCCTGTACTGAATTATTCGCACCATATTGCCCGGGGGTCCCCTTTCACGCAAGACCACTCGGGCATAATCCTTTTCCAAATCCAATCGACTCTCATCCACCGCACCAAATTAATTCCAATTTCATGAAATCCTCTATTCTGCGGGCAATTACATTCCATATTGTATGCCCACAATTGCACGCATAGCCCGACCTATTTCACGCACAAATCCTCATTGGGAGCCACCCTGACTGATTTATCTATGTCACGGTCCTTTGCAAGCAAGCATCTCAATTGTGCATCGACCCAGACATTTTGCGTGCCAAATTGTTTCCTTGTGAGCCCATGATGTCTCCTTTATGGGAATAATTTTGGGTGCCCCCCCCCACACCCAAAACTCTTTTTCCATGTACTCTTTTCTCATACATCCCTATATGTGCATACGAAGTAACTTCAATGTCCCTTGGACAATTCTACCCGTTGTGTTACTTCACCATATACTTCTTCGCATAGGTACTCTAACATATATTGCTTCTTCACATAGGCATGATAACGTGGACCCCCAATGGTTTGCACCATGAAACATCCTAGCCATGGAATTTCTAATTTCTTCCCATCCCCAAGGGGCGGGAGGTACTAGTAATGTATGTCCTAGGGGTGCAGAGCAAACCCAACTCATCTGAGCTATAGGACGTTAAACATACAAGCACCCTTATCCTCTGCACAAGACGTTAAAATGTAACCATGGCCCTTGGATTAGATGTGGGGTTCACCCACCTTGTACATTTTGCATGCCCACTAGTCTCCATGGGAGTGAGACCATTCATCACAAAGAATGAGATCCTCTTTATCAGAGCGATGTCAGTCTACAGGGAAATGGAAACCACCCATGTGTAAGCCCCTATATTTCCTTGCAGGAGGTAGCATCCGTGCTCCTCCTCTTTTCTCGGGTGCCAAGTCCCTCTCTCGCTAGGATTTTTATCCATTCAGGCCACTATATCAGAGTAAGTCCCAATATTCATCACCTCAGCCTGCTAACTTGGAATAAGCCCCTATTTCCTCTTTGGGCCACTAACCATGTGTAAGGCCCACTCCACTTCCCACGGGCGCACCTTTTGTGATGTGAGCATTGGGTCTTTTTTGTCTCTTGTTTCTCAAATCAAGAATGACTCACATGGGCTTTGAGAAAGCACTGATAATGAAAAACACCTTGGGAAGCCTAGAGTGTAAGCCTGATTCCTATTCCAAACTATGAAGACTTTGATCCTTTCCATGGAAAAGTATGTAGGAACCCTTCACAAGGTTCAAGCCTCACAAACATTGGTTTTGGCCACCTTCACGTCAGTTCCCACCATCTGAACTACAAGGTCATTGATCCTGTCCAAGGCTAGGTACATTGGAAGCCTATATGCGGTTCAAGCCCCCCAACCATTGGATCAAACTACCCCATGTCGGTGGACCGAGCCACTTCCCATCCAGAACTACGAGGATATTGATCCTAGCCAAGGGAGGGTACATTAGAATCCTTCACGAGGTTCATGACCAACAACAATTGGATCCCAGCTCCTCCATTATGTCAGTTCACTAATCCCCATGATCTATGTGATCTTTGACCCCTGCCAAGGCAAGGTACGTTGGACAGCTCTCTAATGTTCAAGACCTCCACCAATTGCTCGCTCCAACCCCTTTTTCTCAGTTCACCCACACCTAGGGTTTCCTTACCGCATAATCCCCGAATTCCCCTATATCTTGACCTATGTTGACTTTGATCTGTGCTAAGGTTAGATACATTGGAAGCCTCCATGATATTCAATCCCAACACCTAGAAGTTTAGACCCCCTTTCACGTCGAATCACCCCCGTCCTACATGACGTTAAACTGTGGGCCTCAATCTGCAGTAAGCCATTGAAAAACTCATCTAGCAGTAATCTTTTTTGACCTCAATCAGTGGTAAGCCATTGAAACCCCATCCAGAGGTAAGCCATTCTGACCTCAATCAGCGGTAAGCTGTTGCAATCTCTATTCGGTGGTAAGCTGTTGAAATCCCTATTCAGCAGAAAGTCATTGACATCCTTATTCGGCAGTAAGCCAATGAAACCTCATCCAGTGGTAAGCCATTATGACCTCAATCAGTATTAACCCTTTCACATCCCTATCCAGTGGTAATCCATTGCGACCTCATCCCGTGGTATGCCATTGACACCCATATCCATCGTTAAGCCGTTACGACCTCATCGAGCGGTATGTCATTGAAAATGCCAATAGGCGGTAATCCGTAATCATATGAACTACGTGGAATTTGATTCCTTACCACGGGGACACGTATGAATCCTCTTTAGGGATCAAGCCCAAACCCATCATCATCATTATGACTGTTCCATCCCATTCACCATCCACTTCACGAACCTTCCATAATCCATCCTGATTCATACCTCGGACGCCACATCGTGGTCAGATCATACCAACGCATTCTCTATTCCATTTAATATCAATCGGGATGCCAACCACATGTTGACCCTAGAATCGGTGATCCCTCTAGGGGTCGCACCCATCTGATCTACTCTAGTCAGTGTTCTATTTATACCGATTCGTCTCCGCTGGACATTAAACTTGTGGCATACCATGTGTTAAACATGTGATGCTGAGGAAGACCTCAGATAAATTCCCACGAAATATTATTCTCAAATTCTATGTGGGGTTCCTCGGGCTTCTGTAACCTTGAGAAGCCCTATAAAATAGGATAGAAGACAGAAACGCCAATCCACCAACATCTAGACATGCCAGTGATGCCCAACATGACTGCTCCCCTGAATGTAGGTTGATTCCTGAGTAGACCCCTTAAAATGTCTTACTAGAAGAAGTGTAATTAACTAGTGTCCTTGAAGATATGAAACTAGGAATACATTCACGAACAACATCTTAAATCTTAGTGGGAGATCCAGACTTGGTGATGAGTTCCGAGGAGAAGTCCACCGAAAAAAGAATTTACATCCCATCATCATGTTTCGGTCAAGGATCAAACGTCACTAAACTATGAGAGAATGTTTTCCGCCTTTGAAAAGATGGAATTTGGGGCAAAAAAATCCCACCATTCATACTCAAGAAGACGAACGCGCACATCCCAATGAAAGAATCATAAACAAACACCCTGGTACATTCCTGAAGGGAATGTGAGTCTGTAAAAAGTGTGGTGAAAAAGGACACTAAGCTCGTGACTGCAAGGAAATAAAGAGGCTATCAATATTTAATTCTAAAATTTTAGAGAAAAGGGAAATTATTAAAATGAATTTCTTATGAACCAAAAGAACATACCTCCAAAATGGAAAAGGGAACAAGGACAATCTATTGTGATCACTACTACTGTGGTTGAATCTCTGAAAGACATGGTGGTAGGTAATTTAATGGTTTCCTCAAGTTTATCCAATGCTTTATTTGATTTTGGATCATCAAATTGTTTCATATCTTCTTATTTTTCTATGAAAATTAGATATTTTCAATTTGACATAACAATGGAGTTGTCGGTAAAAAATCTAATGGAAGTATCATCACAACAATGTTTTATAAATCAGTTCACATTAGGTCATATAAATGTTCATTATATACAAATATCATCATCATACCCATGAATGAAATGGATATAATCCCTGAAATGTATTGGATTTCAGATCATGATATGAATATTTATTTTTAGAAAAAGGATGTTATAATTTTAGATTATAATAAGGAGTACCTTATCTTTAGAGAAGAAACATCACCACCTGATTCAAATCTAGATCCACCCCCGAAGCACTACTAAAATCAATTATTGGGGAGGAAGAGAATGAAATAATATGGTTGAGGAAAGGAATTTTCGAATAGAGGGAATATCTATTGTGCAAGAATATATTGATGTGTTTCCAAAGGATTTACATGGACATCCTACAAATATAGAAATTGAGTTTTCCATTGATTTAATTCCTAGTTCAAGGACCATATCAAATACCCCTTATAGAATTTCCACTATAGAATTAGAGTAACTAATGATAAAACTAGATGAATTGAGTAATAAGTGATTTATTTTCCCTTGTTTTTCTCCATGGGGAGCCTTTGTCCATTTTGTTAAGAAGAAAGATGGATCTATGAGGCTGTGAATTTAATAAAATGAGATCAATGTTATAACAATAATGAAAAATTAACCCCTACCTCTCATTGATGATTTCTTCCACCAACTTCAGGGAGGATAATATCTTTCAAAGATTGAACTTCGATCTTGATATTCTCAGTTGGGTGTGAAGAAGGAACACATTCTCAAAACAACATTTTGAACCAGGTATGAGCATTACGATTTTTTAGTAATGCCTTTTGGATTGACTAATGCATCATCTGACTTCATGGATCTAATGAAAATGTTTTAGTGGAATATCTTAATGAATTTATAGTGGTATTTCTTTCTGATATCATGGTATACTCCAAAAGATACAAAAATCATGAGAATCATATGCACATTATTCTAAAGACTCTTAGAAGAAATGAATTACATGGGATGTTTAGCAACTGTGAATTCTGGATTCAAGAGATTTATTTTCTTGGATATATTGTCCCTATGGATGAAATCTCTATTCATCCTTTAATGACCAAGGAAATCCATGAATGGTCATCACTGATGAGTATAACTATGGTACACAGTTTTATAGTTTTAGCAGGTTATTATCAACATTTCATCCAAAAATTTCCCCAGTTGTCTATCCCATTAACCACGATCAGATGTAAAGTGGTTAAATTTGTTTAGTCAAAAGTGTGTAAAAAATATTTTGAATATCTTAATATATGATTAGTCAATTCTCTTATCATGACTCTACAATCAGGGAAAAATGGATTTGTAATTTAAAGTGATGATTAGAAGAAAGGAATTGGTTGTGTCCTTATACATAATGATATAGTTATCGCATATACATCACAAAAGCTAAAAATTTATTAGTAAAACAATCCCACTCATGATCATGAATTAATAGCTGTGATAATTGATTTTATGTTACTAGGACAGTATATCTATTTTAAAAAATGTGATATTTATACTGATAACAAGATTTTGAAGAATATTTTCTCAAAAGGAACTCAACACGAGGAAAAGTAGATGTCTTGAACTACTCATTGATAATAATTACACAATACACTACCACCCGGGCAAGGAAAATAAGGTGGTAGAAACTTTGAGTTGAAAGGATCATGGAGTTTTTAACAACATGAGAGTTGAAAGGGATATAATTTTCAAGGATCTAGTAAAGATGGATATGGGAATAACCATGGAAGGTGAGACATCAATACCTTTTCAAATGTTTTCCAAAACATATTTAATATAATGGATAAAAAGTTCTCAGACTAGTGATGAGGAGTTTCCAAAGAATATTAATGTTGTAAAATATTGGATATTGAGTGACATTGTATATGAAGATAGAATTTTGAAATTTGGGATGATAAATTTTTTTCCCAATATTCAAAATTTAAAAATATGATTGTTGGATGTTGCACATAGGTCCAATTGTTTTATACACCCAGCGAGCACAAAGATGTATAGATATTTGAAGGAACATTTTTGGTGGAACAAAATGAAGAGGGAGATTGCTGATTTTGTGTCAAGATGTATGGTTTTTCAACAACTGAAAGCTGGAAAGAACAAGCATGGAGTTGTCATGATTCCTCTTCCCATACCTTAGTGTAAATGATATAATATTATGATGGACTTTGTCATGGGGCTACGAAAGACTCCTTGAAGGAATGATGAAATATGGGTTATTTATTATCATCATACCAAGTCAGAAAATTTTCCTATTATAAGATAATATTTAAAACATGAATGTCTAGAAAGAGTATATGTTAATGAAGTTTTATGACTCCATGGTGTACCCATATCGATAGTTTTTTATCGTGATCCATGTTTTACATCATCATTTTGGAATAGTCTTAAAAGGAAATGGATACTAAACATTATTTGAGCACTGCCTTCCACCCTCAAACTGATGGACAATCAAAATGGAATTTTCAAGTCAATGAAGACATATTGAGAAATTTCTTAGTTGGCGTTCAAGGTATGTGGGAGCAATATTTACCCTTGGTATATTATTCCAACAACAATAGCTTCCATTCAAGTGTTCATATGGCACCATATGATGTGTTATATGGAATGAGAGGTCGCACACCACCTTTTTGGGATGATGTCAGTGAAAGAAAACTTCTTGTCCCAGAACATGTTATGGAAGCTATAGAAATGATGAAGGTTATCCAAAGCCACATCAAATCAGTTCAATGTAGGAGGAAGAGCTGAACTAATAATAGAATGAAGGATTTGGAATTTCAGGTAGGAGATCATGTATTCTTGATGTTTTCTCCACATAAGGGAGTTATATGATTTGGTTAGAAGGGTAAATTAATTCCAAGGTACATCAGACCATTCAAAATTTTAGAATGAATTGGGGTTGTAGCTTACCGTTTGAAAATTCTGCTATGTATCTCCAAAGTTCATTGTGTGTTCAATGTATCACTATTGAGATAATACATTCTCGACCCAACACATGTAGTCACCTATGAGGAAATTTAACAGGAACCTAATCTTCCTTATTTTGAAGAGTCTATCAAGATTTATTATACCAGGGAACATGAGTAGAGAAACGGGACGACTAGTCTGGTAAATGTTCTATGGCGAAACCATAAGATAGAAGAGGCAATGTTAGAACTAGAGGAACTTATGATGAAGAACCACCCAAATTTTTTTGAGTGGTAGTATTCTAGAAATTTGTAGGATGAAATTATTTGAATGAGGGAAGAATATAACACCCCATGCTTCAACAATACATTTCCCTTTAATTTATGCAATATATTGCATTATACACAACTTCGAGATACTAACACACCGGGACCTATCAAACTAGCTGTTACGAATAGTAATGCCCACTTTTTAAAATTTTGTAAATTTTATTTTTCATAATGGGCATAATTTTTGAATTCATAATATCCAAATTAGTTTTGGGGAAATATTTGGTATTTTTCTAAAAACATTCAACTATTGATGAATACCGAAAAACACTGCGTTATTGGTTAAAACCGACTAATTAATTAAATAGTTATTTATTTTATTTAAATTTATTTTATATAAAAATAGATACATAATACTTATATATGTTAATTTTATTTAATTTGAGTCA